>OY776117.1:105041308-107730316 GCA_963675035.1 Allygus modestus | reverse complement strand
GGTATTTTACATTTTAGTACCTCAAAGGATTTTGAGCAATGCGACATAGGTTAAATGATACGGTGAATTAACTAAATTAAATAATTTATTTACGTGAGAGGTACTAATATTTTTAATGGTAGTACTAAAGAGTACGAAGTAGGTACTAAATAATGGCAAATAGTTTGCTTGTTAATTCCAACATGGCTCGGCCAGCGAAATTGACATGATTCAGTGTTCGTTCTGTGACGTTTATAAAATCATAATAGGTGCGGACAGCGAGGTTAAAAATGGGAAACCCCGCAACTGCCAGTACGGCGAGAAAATCCACTAGAAGTGCTACTGCTAAGGTGCTCTGGTCGTAAGTTGTAAGCAAACTAGCAGACGTAATGCCGATTTCAAAAAAATCCCACTTTATCCCACAATCCCATTTTATCCCACAAGCAGTCAAAATATCCCATATAGGGGATACAAATCCCTCAAGTGAAACACAGACAAATCCCAGCTGACATTTTAAAGACAACCATAGTCAATAGCTTACTACGAAAACCAATTCAACTACTGAATATCAAACATTAAAATTAGTTTTAATAATTATTAATAATCCAAAATAAAATACAAATGCTGTGTTAAAACATCCCTTTGATATCCCAAATGACTCCTTCAAAATTTCATTAAGAAATGTTTTACAGTTATTTAGTATTTCGATAACACACCCACACACGCACACACGGCCACTGAAACTTCTTCATCAATACAGTGATTCACTTCGTTCATCAATTATAAGGATGAGTTTGTTTTTATGACAGAATAAACTTCTTAGATACTGCAGTTAGTAGTAGTATGAATTATTCCATACATATAAGGGTGAGATTTATAGAAGAGTCAAAATATGTAGATTAACAAGGAGCACGGAGCACGTGGCTTGAAGTGGCATCTGCACATTGTCAGATTAGCAGCTATTTTAACCTGAAACACATCTATCCTTAGAAATATTCTAGAATAAGTAATTTAAGTTTGTCTAAGATGGTCTGTTTTAGTCTTATTGAGAGCCATATTCGTTACTCAGCAGTGCTTTGGAGCCTATCTAGTAAACTCGCTAGAATATTTATTTCTGAGAAGAAAAAATATGTACTGTATTTCAAAATTAAAGCCAATGAAGTTATGTAAGCAATCATTTAAAAATTCATTGTCTCGTCTCTTTACCCTTATAAAACAGTTTTGTTTCTTAGAGAAATTAATCTGGTCAACACCATCACTAATTACAAGAAATTCCAATTCGGAAAACATAAACAAAAAATTATCAAAACAAAACCTGTATATGGCTGAAGATGGTTTTGGATAAGAAGCCAAAATATATAACTGGACTTCAACTTCTTGTATTTATTAGTATGTTGGCGATGAGTAGCCGAGATTTGTCAAACAACACCAACATCATCAGGCAGAACATATACTGTAAAGAAAATATAATGTTATATTGAATCAACAAACATTTTGTTTTACTGTCCATAAAGGTTCAAAAAGGGCTCTTCGACACTATTAACTAATTGATTCTTTTGTCAACGAAATTAAAATATCTGAAAACTATTGTTGTAAATTCAAAATGAAAACGACCAATGACATAAGAAATGTTTGGGCTGGAGCAAGGCCGCACTAGATAAACCTAGTGCGTATATATATAGTGTGTATATCTAGTGCGGCCTTGGCTGGAGGCCAAATATTAGAAAACAAGTAGAGCAAATTTAATTTATTCCAATAATGGACAGAATCATCAACCTAAAAGACAAATGATATAGATGCTAACGAATAATTTGTGCTAAGGAACTAATCGTGAGAATACAAATCTAAAAAAATGTAACTGGAAATGGTGCTAGTAGTAAATGTGTAATCAAATGGAATCATCGGTGTTTCGAAAGAACAGCCGAGGACACGATATACATCTAAATCTATAGTATTGGATATCAATTAAGACCGATATATCGGCACTTTTTGAATGAAACTCATGAGCTAATATCTCGGCTTTTAGCACTTTTCGGGAATAAGATAAAACCCGTTATATTATCCCATTGCACTGAAAGGGATAAAAGCATGACACTGACCAGCTCTCCTCCATATTTACAAGGTTTGTTTTACGGTATTTTAATACACTTTAAATTATATCCATGTTGTCTAACTCTAATGTAATTTATATTAGTTTATTGTCATATGGATGGTTTTACACATTAAGAGGGCTCTAAACCTTCGCCAAACGGCTGAAAAACACATCTCCGTATTACTCAAATTCTGAGGTTATTAAAGCACCTAGCGACCTCCAGTGAGCGATAAAATGTTTCTCATGAAATTAACTAGGTTAACAAAGTTATTTTAAGGTTTTAAGTTATTGTTATACATATTTTATTTGGGGTTAAACTCAGTGAAAATTGACCATTTTATACTACGTAAATGTCAAACAGTTAAGATCAAATTAAAAAGTTTTTCTGTTTTAAAACTCTTATTAGTTATTCAAGATAACGAGTATTTACTCTTCAGGCAAGTATTTAATGGTGATTATTCACACTAGTTTTATAGGTTTCAGTGGGTATACTTCCTTGGCAAGACTTTACTTAAAAGTACAAGTAAATACTCATGCTTATTCACTTCAGTTCAAATAAATACACAAATTATAAAAATTAAAGTCAAGCTTTTACTCGTTTCTCTTCACTCGGCCCATTATATAAAACAGTTACTATTATTGTAGCTAACATAATCAGATAGGATACACCCTGCAACACCCCTGTGGTCACACTCACAACTAGAAGAATGTTAAAAAACTTAACTTCTTCGGTACAATACGTATTCTGCTTATAATGAAACAATTCAGGTGCAGTAAAAAAGCTAATATTGAAATTTACCTTTCGTTTTAATTAAAATAAACAACACACATTTTAAAGTTACAGTTCATCTTCGATTTCTTCCTCCCAGTCATCAAGCAGGTAATAGTTAAAGTATAGAGAGTACATAATAATGACCAGGACATAAGCGAGAGGGAACACACAACGAGAAGCAATGTCCAGTTTTGTGAAGAGTTCAGGAGGCTCAGTCTGTCTTCCAATTTCATCTTCGGTCGGAAGAATTTTAATCCGTTCAAAAAGAGTTACAGGTATCCTCAGAGTTCTCCTGAACTTTCCACCTCTCCTGATTCTGACAATTGGAACAGTCTTTTCCGATTCAGATGCTTCAGAGTTTGGGTATTCCAAGTTTAGAATCCTGCTGAAGATGGACATAGCTTCATGTTTGTCTCGAATGCATATTTTTGCCAACTTTACCGAATCATCTGAAGACCAAGAGCTCTGCCTGTTGAGGGTTGGAAGGGAGGATGATTTTCTTTTGCGAAGAGTGCCTCTGTTTCTTCGCTTCCCTCTCTTCTTGATAGACTCTTCATCAGCGTCGATGTCTTCGAATTCTTCAGACTCGTATGTCAGTTGAATCCGAGGCACCCCAGGTCTTTTTGAAGTCGAAGGGCTGAACAGGTCCACCTGACTTGACTTGGCTAAAGCCTCCCGGGATGAGCCTTGGACTAACAGAGTTTCTTTTGAACTTTGCTTTTTTTCCTGAGAATAAATAATAAATTTATTAAAAACCGTCATTTTGACAAAAAAATAAGTTTACTGATATATATATTTCAGAAAGTATTCAAATAATCCAAATAAGACTAATTTAATTTTGAACTTTCAAGATAAATTCAAAAACTCCCAAGTTATAAGTTATATATAAGCACTAAAATCGCTTTCTGACAAATTAAAAGTAAACAAATTTATGTCTTAATTAACAGCTTTGATTTTGAAGTATACATTTTGTGGCATATAGAAATTTATGAATTCCTTATAATTTTTGTAAAGAGCAGTTACAAGTACTGCAAAGTATTGAGGTTAACAGTTAACAGTATTGAGGTTGGTTGAAGTTAACAGTTAACTTTCTCTTTAGTTACACTTTTTATTTACTGATAAGTTGTTCAAACAATTTCATGAAATGTTTGAATACAAATTAAAATTATGGCTGAAGATGGTTTTTGGTAAATTGATACTTTAGTCATTGAAATATAAATATCTGTAAACTATTGTTGTAAATTCAAAATGAAAACGCCTAATGAAGTATGAAATATTTAGGCTGGTTGCCAAATATTGGGATCAAGTAGAGCAATTTTACTTTATTCCAGTAATGGGCAGAACCATCAACCTCAAAATACGAGAGCTATTTTTTAAGTAAGGGCCGTTTAATTTTAAAGCTATCTGTTCGCGCGCGCGCCGCAGTGAGCGCATGCATCGTCTTACGGCATGCCTAGCGAACGGCCAGAAGGCATTTGCAGCTCTGTAGCTGACCTGTGTGGTTTACTATTCGTCATTGAAATGTTTAAGATTATTGAATCGCCCGCCGGGTGCGAGATTGGGTCTGTGATACGTCTTCTGACCTCAAGAATCATGTCTGCTGTGGATATTAATCGACAGATGTCTGAGGTGTACGGGTCTGAAGCAGTGAGTGAAGAAAAAGTAATTAAATTGGTCATAGAGTTGTGACGGTTATAAAATAAAATCATAACGGTTTTGAAAACGTACATGATGAACCCCGCTCCAGGCCGACCGTCTATAATCTCAGACGACTTGATCAAAAGAGTCTGGGACCCCCTAGGTGTCTAGACTGAACACAACTGTCACAGAAAAGCTGAACTTAAAAAATTGTGTTCCCGTTGGATTTCAAAACAAATGGCGCGGCATATTGACGAAAAGAATTCTGTTTCTGCATGACAAGGTGTTACTGATCGTTAAATCGTTGCTGATCGAACCAAAGAACGAAACAATTCTTTTGGTTTGGGATTTTATCAATCATCCCCCTTACAGCCCGGACCTTGCTCTAAATGATTTTCATCTGTTCCGTCACTTGAAAAGCCACCTTGGTGGCAAACGCTACGAAAACTACGAGCAAGGGAAAGCGGCTGTAAACAACTGGTAATCCGAAAAGGCGGCTAATTTCTTTGAAGAGGGTATGGCAAGTGATTAAACACACAAGGTAACTATGTAGAAAGATAGTGAAAAGTATGTAGAGTCCGAAAATAAAAGGAGTTTTTGCCAATTTTGTGCTTGTTTAGTTTCCCTCGTACAAACTATATATATATATATAACGGTTATATATATATACTGTCTGAACATTGCCAAGAGGGCATTTTTAGACCATTCAGCTCAGTTTTATTACAGCATATATATATATATATATATATATATATATATATATATATACTTGCTGAGGAATAATGTTGTTATAGGGAACTAATCAAATGGTTTTTGTATCATGTGTGCAGGGCTATGTTTGGGTACAAGAACAGTTGGAAAAAAAACAAATAGGTACAACATTTGAAAAGAAGCAAGTTAGCTTTTAAAACATTGTTAGTTTTTTTTGTGTTAAAAGTGATATGTTTCACGAGATGCAACTTTTGAACCTGTACGTTTTAAGTTCCTTAAGAAAAGTTCCAAATACAAATCAAAATCATAAATTAAGATAAAATCCCCTTCAAATTGAATCATAATATGAACAAATATAAATACTTTTTTCTCTTCCTCCTCTTGTTTCTTCTTCTTCCTTTCCTCTAATATCTTCTTGATATCAGCTGTTATTTTGTCTATGAAGTTGATGTAAGCGTACTCAACAATCGCCGCAAACACAAAGGCAAAGCAGACAATGATGTACCAGTCCAGGGCAGTGGGGTAGGAGACCTTTGGTAGGGTCGCACGACCACCAAACCCAATCGTGGTTATGGACAGTACAGTTGTTACTCCTAAAAATCAATGAAATAATATAAGATAAAATAATGTGAAACAAAGACTTTCTGAAGTTTCCTCACCTTATCTATACCTATAAAAGGCAAAGCCCTCACTGACTCACTCATCAAGAATTCTCTACCTTCCCATGTAGGTAGAGAGCTGAAATTTTGTACACTGATTCTTTAGGTCTTAAATAGGACAACTAAGCAGTTTACACGCCGGTATCTCCATAGGGCTCCGCCCCACAGACCTTCAAAGTTACCATGTTATTCTTATGGAAGAAAGATTTGTTTTGATGATATCAGATGACTAATTTAAAATATTGTAAACAGCTGTTGCTATTCTACACAAACAGTAAAACCATGGTAGAAAGTTGATTTATAATTCTTTTGAACTGGAGTAAGCCAATAATGTTAAAAATGGGCTAGTGTCTTGCAAACTCTACATTACCACCTGTTTCTTTGAATTTTTTTACAAACAGCTGTTATTATTCATTGGTTTGTTTATGTTTATGATTTTTATTTTGTGTTGTGGTGTGACAGGTTAAAAGCTAATTTATTGAATTTTGTTTATGTTTATGATCTTTATTTTGTGTTGTGGTGTGACAGGTTAAAAGCTAACTTATTAAATTGTATGATATTTTAGTTTTTTTGTTTTTGTCATGAATACACAATTTTAGTAATATTTTTATTATTATTGGTTTCTTTTATATATTTTTTTTTAATTTTTGATATGGATACAAAATTAACACTATTTGGACAAACAGACTCATAGTTTAGAGTTATTCACATGCCTCCAGATGGTTTGTGCCTCTTTCATTCTATATGCTATTCAGTTTACGGAAATAATTTATACAGCGATCAAGTAAGAGAGGAAATTTTTAACTATGTTTCGACTAATTGGGCAAAATTCCAAATTTTAACTCATGATGTTAAAGGGGATAATTACATCTCCCCTGAACACTACCGTCGCGAGATGTTGAAACCATCAACTTACGGATCAGCATGTGAGTTGATTGCCGCATCTGAGCTCTTCCACTGCATATTCAGAGTGTACTATATGATGGTCATTTACTCCAGAGCTTTGGTGTAGAGGGAACAGCATCTGATCGTATAAATTCAAACGGGGCGAAGCCCGCGGGTAACTGCTAGTATTATATATTCAGAAAGCATAGAAAACCATCCTTATGTTGGTATGTTGTAAATAGCATAAATAGTGAATCAAATGACTTTGTTTGAAGTGCATTTTTACATTCAGAACAATGTCAATTGAAATTATCATTGGTTTTTATAATTTGAATAACATTTTTGGAGAAAGCCAAATTAGTGGAGTTGTGAGGTAGACAACTACCCCTCAAGGAACAGTTGCTACTCCAGTCCTGGCATTACTGATAATTTATTATTTTTCAACACTAATATCTTTCACTTTTGAATGCAGATGGTGGGCAAAGTTAGTTATAGAATTTGCTTATAGGGCTGCCTTCTACTCATGCTCTTCAATTAGAATTATCATAATTTGGCTGTCCTTAAATATTAAACTATCGAACATTGCCAAGAGGGCATTTTTAGACCATTCAGCTCAGTTTTATTACAGCAAAAGTTGTCAAACCTGATATGAAGTGGCCGCTGTCAGTACAGAGAACAACCAATTCCTAATGGCTTTGAATGGCTGCGGCCACTTTTTTTGGCCTTTTTTATGCTAGTTGTTAAACAAAATTATGCAGTGACCTCTGTTATTTTTAAAATTACCTCAACTGCCTGTGGCCATGGGCCAATAGGCTGTGTTATCTGAAGACAGCGAGGTATCATAACAACATTACGTCACATCGGCAAACCAGTGGTGACTGCTCATGAAAGAGTATCACAGCAGTCAGCTGAGATTGAACCTACCCTTGACCACGTCTGACTTGCGAGACCAGCACACAATACATCTAAGCTACCATCTCCGATAGCTGTATCAATGTCTCTTCAGAGTCTGACCAGTGACCCAAAACTTAATTATGAAAAAACAAATCTTTGAAGTAAAAAAATTAACATTGGGCATGTGGAGTTTCAAACCTAAAAGAGTTATAACAGCTGTTTATAAATAACAGCTATTTATAATCAATCAGTGATGGTGTAATACCACTGATTGTTATGGAGTTTAAGTGTTAACATGTGGTTTCCTGAGAGCAGTGAGACATTATCATGTCATGTCATATCCAAAACGAATCAAAGGGACATTGAGCTATAGTAACAACTGGCAACTGGAGTGACCTTAATCATACAGAAAAGACACAAATTAACAACACAAACCTGATCATCAGTATGGGGGACTTGGTGAAAAATCTACTCCTGATCATCTAAAAAAGCTGACTGAACTTCCCCGAGCAATGCTCGGCCCTCAAGGTACTGTGTATAAACTAGTAGAGTAAGAAGCACGTAAGTTGGCACATGAGTGTACTATTCATTTCAATCTTTTTTTGTACACTAATCAAATTACAAACATGGTTGGACAACATGTTCTGCTTGTTTGTAATTTGCTTATACGGTCAGATGGTGTTTGTTTAAATAAATTGTAATACAAATTGTTTACCTGGAATAAAATTGCTAGGTTTGAATGCAAGTAATTGCCTTTAAAACTGTCACAATTTACATTCAAAGTGCAACTGCAGCAACAGATGGTCATCAAAAACATGATTAAGATACAAAACATGAAATTATGTTTTTAAGACTGAATTTTATGCTTAAGTTCGCAAAAAGGTAATAGTTTGTTTATTTCTGTTTGTGCCAACTTACGTGCCTCTTACTCTAACAATTTACCCAGGGGCGGATCCAGAGGTAATTTGGGGGGGGGGATTCACCGAAAGTTACCCGTCCCCCTTCCCTGTGGATGGTCCCTGGCACCCCATTATTGTTTTTAACTATATGAAATTATACAACGAATGAAAGTAAGTTAACATAATATATCAGTAACCTTGTACTCAAGAAAAAAGCAATCTTAACTTTATAAACAAACTAAACAAAAATTAGCTTAGTTCTATTGCGCCCGACCATAAATAAAAATAAAATATTTAGGCATTACACTTTTTCTACGTCATCTGTAGGCGTCTAAGAACAAGTAAGATGCCTAAATAAACGATTTATTTTAATATTTACCCACGCAAAAAACTATTTACAAAACGTATTTGAAATCTGCAATACTGAACTATACTACGCGAAGATACAATTAGGAATGAGGCTGACGGCCAAGGTCAACCACTCGGAAAATAAAAATGTCGTACCACATTTTCACAAAATAAAATACTTGGCGTATGAGCTTCTGTTTGCACGCAATTTAATATTTTTTCCCCTCTTACATATAATTCGAGGCACTTTTTGCTTCTAGCCTAGCCACTGGATATTTATTCTCTAGCAACGGATTCCGCGGTTTTTAAACAAAAATCAAACCTAACCTATAAACAAAACACCGCTGATAGCAAACTATGGTAGGCGGGCGAAATACAGTAAAACATAATCACCAAATACAATTGTAGCAACCTTTGCTGCTAAAATTTACCTCCAAGACCATGTTGAAAACACTGCATTTTTGGTTTGTTAACTGGCAAAACTGCAACAACTTCACGATACTCGGGAATATCCATGTTTTTGTAAGACGCTTTTAGGTTAAATACATGGATCTAAGTATTGTGTTATATACTAAAATGGAGGTTTAAAATTTAACCTGTTTAATGGTGTGTATTTTATTTCATTTAAAGAAACGTTTAGGTTCGTTAGTTTAAATTTTAATGTAACCTTGTGGACGGGAGCAGCAAAATTTGACTCTCGGAACCAAAAAACGGGGTTTTGGGAGGCTTTTGATGCTTACATTTTCATTCAGATTTATTCAGACTTTCATCGTATGCCTGAATAATAAAATAAAACACAAAATTTCTTAGGTTTGGGGGGGGGGCGACCGCCTCTACTGCTCCCCCCTTGGATCCGCTCCTGAATTTACCATTGGTCGACATACCCAACTGGACTCTAGCAGGGACGGCCTTGGGGTCGATCCAGAAGCTGACCCAGGAGCAGCAGACGATGAGGCTCAGCGGAACGTACATCTGGAGGATGAAGTAGCCGAGGTTGCGTCGCAGGACCAGGCTGCCCTTCACCATCGAGAACTCCTCTAGTGACAGATTAAAATGACATAAGGGATTTATTTGAAGTATGTAACATTTTTACTTCAAGTTTAGTTTTTATGTTTTAAAGTTTTGTTTTTTAAGTTTGTTTCTGTATGGAGTAGGATTAATAATCTTATAACATTATTTTATAGTTTTTAAATGTTTGGAATAAGTGAAAGAATTGATTTTTATCTATAAATACGAAAAACCGATCATCCCACAGGCCAAACACCTGCAACCATGACATTTGGCAAGTATACTCTTTCCATAATGTAGGTAACACCTAAGAAAGGATTTGAAGAAATTCCCATAGGGCTCCACCCCACGTGTAGTCAAAGTTCCAATTCAGTATTATTCTTACGGACATTCACTTTGGTTTGAGCTGATGCATAGTAGTTCCACGGGTTAACCACAGAATGCGTCACACACCACAGGTTTTATTTCCTGGTGAGAGCGTTTATGATAGCAGGTAGTTTTGTATAAAATCACTCAGAACGTTTTCAACGTATCATCAGATGTTTGACTCAGAGGAGTTCAGTGAATTTTAATTGTATGAATGTTGTACAATATAAGCAGTGGCCAATAGGAGATCTGGAAAATGGTATGGTGCGATCAGGCGATATTTGGAAGGGGAGATGGTTAAGATACTGAATGTTCTCCAGCCTGGGCTTTTAGAGTAATTTTGAGTGCCTAGTTCATAGTGGCATAACTGCGGGGCCACGCTTGTGTTGAAAACAGCTGTTTGAAGCAGTATAATGAACAAGTAATTTCACAAACGTAAAAAGAAACAATTTTATATTTTTAAAGCCACACCCTTAATATAATGAGTTATTGAACTTCTCTGTATTATGAGTGTCTCATATATTAAATGTTTATAAAAAAGAGTACCACACAATGATTAATTAATTTGCTGTCTATCGGCATTATTCACGTACACCTAAGATTCGGTTATTCTTTGGTTAGATTTACCTCAAAAATACGACTATGTACGTGTTGTAATTTCCTCACCAACTGTATCCCAGGAATGAAACTAGACAGACTCAAACAGAATTTGTTTATTTGTTGGTAAACAAATATATTTTACGCACTATGAAGGCAAGAACCTTAAAGTAACACCAGATTCGGGCACAGAAATCTTAACATGTCATTAAGTTTCAGTCAGGATATCTATATCAATATTAAAAGAATTTCTTGATTTTTTTTCAGCGATTTTCAATATATAAATATTAGGTATCAATCGAGAGCTCTTACCCTCTAGATGTGCCTTTTGGGGTTTTGAAAAACCTCCAACTTTAGGGCCCTGCCTCATTGGCTCTTAAAGTTCCAATGTTAATCTTATGGAGTTATATTTTATTTAGTCAAACAGCTGATTATAATGTAAACACTTCAAAACATCTGACCCTGTGCCTGCGAGATTCCCATGCGGAAAGCAGTACACCTGCTAGTCCTTTCTAAATAATTTAATCTAATTTATAATAAACGGTATCAGGAAACTGACACATACTTTCTCCCTTTTAGCCCAACTTTAATGAATCAATTACTTTTTATTCACTAGATATAGAATACAAAGCACGGTCGAATGTACAGAAAATCTTGTAAACAAGTTGTTTTAAAAAACATCCACCCAAATCCCTGCTTTGGAGGCACTACAGAATCCATTGCTGCACTCGTGCTTTTAAGAGGGGAAATGCCCCCTATTCCCCCCCCAGGGTTATTAAGGGGCAACATATTTCGAATTTCCTCTGTTGGTCAATACTAACTTGACAAGCATATCAAGTTTGAATGAAATTGATCAGTAAATAAGAGAGAAATAGTAATTTTTTTATTCCCCATAAGAATAACATGGGTACAACGTACTGCGTTTACCGCAAAATGAAAATTTCAATTTTCTCCGAAACCAGCAATCGTAGAATAGTAATTCAAAATACTAAATTATTTAGTTTTTTGAGCTCTTTTTAATGGTGAATAGTAATATTTTTTATATTTATGTCTTTTTATGAAAAATCCAAAAAACAGAATTTTTTATGTTTTAAGTCCTGTAATTTCTGAACCCGAATTTTTACAGGAATGCGGGTGGTGTCATTTTGTTGGAAAACTAAAGTTCTACAAACGACTAAAGTTTAATCAAAATCGTTAGAGCCGTTTTTGAGAAATTTGGATTTTTCATGTTTTTTGGAGGTTTTGGGGGGAAAATAACCCTTAAAAATCAAAAATTCAAAAAAATGAAAAAAAACGCCTGGAGATATCGTGGATTAGTACCTACATGCCAAATTTCATAAAAATCGGCCGATTGGTTAAGGCTCTAGCTCTGTACACATCCACACAGACACACACACACACACACACACACACACACACACACACACACACACACACACACACACACACGGACACACACACACACACACACAGACAGACATCACGTAAAAACCACTTTTTTGGGTTCAGGGAGCACCAAAACGAATATTTCCACTAACAACTCAAATTCGAAAATTTTTACGAAAACAATACTTTCTCCATATACTATGTATAAGGGGAGAAAGTAAAAATCAATGTTTATTTGCCTGTTTGTCCTTTATACACTCCTACACCACTAAACCAAATGTGATGAAACTTAGAATGGTCATTCAGGTTTAACCATAATAAGGTTCCTAGCCACTAAACAAAGTCCTAGGACTCTAGGAATTTGCCGCACTGGACTTCAACGTTACCATACTACTCTTATGGAAGATTTGTAATGATGAATAATTCACAAATGACTAATTGAAAATATTGTAAACAGCTGGCCATTAATTAGGTAGCCAGCTATAATGTACTAGCAGCTAAAAATACATACGAGCCACTGGAAGCGGAGACAATTCCTACGTGAGCGCTGTCAAGTGTAAAACTTTGAAATAACACCGAGCGCTACCTGTGGCAAATTTTAAAATCACAGTGCCGTCTACTGCTTGATGAATTGTAATTTATACTTAGTTTGATATGCTAAGGTAGTCTAATGGATATGGAACTGGATTCACGATCATGCGGTCCTAGGTTCAGTTCTGCCTTTTCGTGTTTACTTTTTGTGGTACCAATTTTTGTTATATTTTACATAAACCCATTTTTGTAATATGTTACAAAGAAAAGAGCCGCCATACAGCGCTCTGCGGAGTTAGGTTAGGTTATATTACTATAATTCTTTTGTAAATGTAGCGTAATTTTTTAGAATATAAGTAGGTTACCTCTTTTACATTTGAAAATACTAAATTTCACTGTTTTCTCATAATATAGCATCTATTTCGGATAGTTCGTTCATCATAGGACAAGTTCGGCTTCCTTCGGGTGGCAAAGGCTCCGCATCCAGTGGTTTGTGTGTTTTTTTAGCTGCTAGTGCTATAATGTCAATATTATGAGTGAAGATTTTTCAAGACTATTCTTGGGAGTAGCAACACGGCCCAATGAAGTTGAATTTAGAGACTTAATGGATTCAGTTCCTTTCTGGTGAAAGTCTGGAAAAGTATATTTACTGAACCAACATACTCAATATCATGTGTTGCTGATCAAAAAATGTTGAACAGAATGGAGTTATTTGTGATCTTTAAAACACTTTCTGCAGCTTGCACGCAATACATCTTTTGATTTTGTCAGATTATCTTATGCAAATTGTTTTCTTAAAATGATTTAAAATAAAAACATTATAAACCACATTACTGACCATCATCTCTGATCACGATCTGCTTGTTCTTGGTGTTTATCTTGACCAAGTCGTACTGAGCCATCTCTACTCCAGGCTCCATCCCTATCCCAACTCCTGTCCACTCGTATAGGATGTCTCTCTTGGAGTAACCATCTGGAATTGGCAAATATGTAAGACATACTTACATAAAACCATCAACACTTATATGAGCGCTGTATGCCAATAAAACTAAAATGTAACAATGTAAATAGTGTAAGATACTTTGTAATTGGGCGAGGTTAGGATCATTTTCCCGAACCCGAGCCCCAAGAATTTTAATGGAGCGGTTCAACCTATGTTATTTTGTTAATACTTTGGACACCTGAATGCTTGAATTATAAAATACAGTACGGATAGGTAAAAAGTGGCAAGACACTGATCAGATGTGCAACTTTCAATGAATTCACCTAATCTTTCAGCTTGGACCCATGCCGTCCACTGTTTGCCCTCCCCTTCAACTCTAGCTACTAGAGACAGGTGAGTTCATAAAAATCCCCTGACACATGAAAACCACAATATGAGACAGGATTTAAACCCTCAATCCAAGCGCTGCCCCCTGGCCGGGAGGATAGCGCCTTAGACCGCACAACCACCATCAGGCTAGCTGCTGTGTCAGATTACAAGCGTTACAAGCTACAGCTGTGATAGTTCCATGCCTGTCTACCAGATTACACCACACGACGGAGTCAGAGTGTGTCCAGTGCTTCTATTACGACGATGACTAAGTTTTAATGTATCAGATTCAAATGCCGATTTATTGGCTCTTGAGGCTCAAAGGGTTAAAGAGATTAGAAAATATACCAACTCATCTCAGAGTGGCAGTTCCAATATCTAAAACTGCCCTCCCAAAAGTAATTTTCTACCGTATTTCCTCATAATTTTGTTGTGCGTTACAAGTCTATGATGTTTATGAATGTATACAAATAATAAAATGTTATTCTTCACCTGGAATTGAACAATTTACACTTTTGGTTTAGTTCACTTCACTTTGCGATTGTTTAAGATCGTTATACTTACAGCTGCCAACAATGAGTGGACATCGCTGGGAGTCCATTGGGAATTTTCTAAGATGCATTGGACAGGAGGCGGTCAGTGTAAGTCTATAGGACAGTAAAGTTACATTAATCCATAATTATCCATTGATTTTAAAAGTAATTCATTAATTTTTGAAAATGTCTACTGAACCGTTGTTTTGGACTGGAGTTGCTGGCCAGCTCATGCTTGTGTTAAAGTGTAATTGTAACTTCATGTATAAAAACTCTATTTGTATCGAAATATTTAAACAAACTGATTGATAAAACAGCAGTTTTTGAGGGACCTGAAGATGCAATTTGAATTTCAAAACATGGTGTTGTGAATGAGGGACAGAAAAAGTAATTCTACACCGATCATGTACATCTTACAAGATACATATAAAGTGTCTTTTCTATGTATGTTGACCCGCGACATTTTGTTTTGTGAGGCCAGTAGTCTTCCCAGGACTATCTTAGAACTGGTCTATACCAGTTTTGAGGCTGACATTGGGTACAGCAAATGAAGTTGTCATTACATATGGTAAGTCTTTTGGCTGTCCATTATGACAAACTTCCCTTTCACCTTTGGTCCCTCCATTTGCAGCGGCTAGGGACAGAATCTCTGGGTTTGGTCCCCACCTGCCAACCATAGAATGGATAGTCCCTGTTGCACATGGATACCCTGTCAGTTGAGTTGACCAGTTTGAGAGCAGAATGCGGGTCCCCTGTTTGAGAGCCTCATCCCAGCTGTCACAGGGGCACGGGAGTTGGCCCTCTGAAGGGTCGATTTGGATACCGTCCCAACCCCCCCTTTCCTTTCCTGCTATATCCTATCTTTCCGATAACCTGCACAATATTCCCGCTTGTGGAAGATGTGACTAGCAGCTATGCTGGAGTTTCCTAATCCGCAAAAATGGTGATTCAAATTCAAATTCAAATTTCTTTATTGTTCGAAACATGTAATTACATGCATAAACATTGTCAAAGGTTCTTAATCTATTTCACAGTGCATATTTATATACATTTTTCAGTCACAGTAAAAGTCAAATTAGGCCTAAATATCAACACAATATATTTACATGAAATATCCACAGAAAAAAGTTATAAAGTACACGTGATTTACATTTCTACAATTTTAAATCATAAGGACACTTCATGATTAAATATCTCTTGAGTTCTGTCCTAAACTTATTTCCATCTAAGATTTTTATGTGTTGAGGAAGTGAATTAAAAAATATTGCACCTTTAACATAAGGACTATTTTCTGTTGTTTTGAATTTTCTATTGACTCTATAAAAATCAAATTTTCTCCTTGTATTATGAGCATGGACATCACTATTTTTACAAATATATTTATTATCCAGTTTCAACAGCATTATAACTTGAAAAATATACAAAGCATAAACTGTCAAAACATTAAATTCAATAAATATAGTTTTACATGATGTTCTAGGATTCACCTTAGCTAGTAATCTTAAGGATTTTTTCTGGAGGATAAAAACTCTGTCCATGTGTGTTTTGGCTGCACTTCCCCATAACAGTAGGCCATAAGAAAGATAAGGGTACACTAGGCCATAGTAAACTTTCATTAACATATCAGGATGAAGATAGGAGTTAATTCTTCGTAATAAAAATAGGCTAGGTGATATTTGTTTACAAACATAGTCAATATGTACTTCCCAAGAAAATTTGGTGTCAATATTAATACCAAGAAATTTACAAGATGCGACAGATTTAACACATTTAACACTGATGATGATGATGATGATGATGAGGCCGGTAGTCCAAAAACTAAAGAAAGGTAAAAATAGAGTGTTTTTTCGGTGGACCGGGAATCAAACCAATGACTGCTTGAACCAAGTTTAAGATGTTAACTGTTCAAATACGAACTCGGTGGCTACCAGGACAACTTTTGGTATGTTCAGTTGTCTATTGTAACTCAGAGGTGGGCCTTGGGTACAGCAATATGAAAATGTCACTGAATGTTACAGCTTCCATTTCACCTTGGAACCTTCATGATTTTGAAAGCAAGGGTACATTTCCATCCTGCTGTAAATTACTCTGGTGAAAGACTTGCCAATAAGATGCTCTACCATGGGTTCCTAGGCTAGATGTAATAGCTCAATTGACTTCATATTTGGTGTGTTATCTTTGGGTCATTTATGAAGACTATTAAAGTATTATTTTATCCGAGCCAGCCAGAATTGTTCCACTTTGTCCATTGGGGGATAACGCATTTCGAAGATGAATCCTCATTCAAGAATTATAAAATGTTACACATTAAACGTCATCAAATGTTTTAAAACAAAAATGCACCGAAGCAAAGGAAAGTAGAAATGAAAAGTTATACTCTACATGTATCGACCGCCTGGATCATCCTAGTGGATGTAAGTAAATTTATACCTTTTATAGTTTTAAGTATTGATTTTGAATACAAAATAGATGAACCGAGCTTCTGGTCGATCTGTAACCCAAAAAAACACAATTAAATTAGTGCTACACCATCTCAAGAGAAGGCGCTGGTGACCAATATTTCAATTTGCGGGATTTTTATTCTGTTTCCGGGTTTTTCGATCCCTCCGCGGGATTAAAATGGGACGCGTGACAAAAACACCAATATTACCTTTCTTGTTCGTCCTGCATCACAGGTTAGAATAATTTTCTGTATTTAATAATACAACGATATACAATTAAAAGATAGCAGCTGGAAAAAGTAAATAGAAAATTATTTTATTCTGCAATCTAGCGGGAAACATATCAATGATCTCAGATTAAAAGCGGGATGGTTAAGTTGTTTTAAAGGAATAAAACAGGATTTTTTTGTATAAAAAACGGGTTTGTTATTTTGTTTCGGACGCAGCTGATATAGTTGTCTGAGTACCAGCTGGTCCATTTTTCTGGCTTCAAAAATTAACCAGTCTTGGGATATCTATTCTCTATTTCAAGTGTATTGATCGTAGCAATCAGATGGTGAAACAATTTAAGGACATGAACGTGAATTCACATAAATTTCTTGGAGTCATATTTGAGGAAAACTTGAAATGGGAACAACATATCAAATATTTAATTAATAAGCTAAATAGCTTCCGGTACGCTTTATACATTTTAAGGCAGTCAACGTCTCTTGAAATTTGCAAAACTGTTTATTATTCCTATGTGGAATGTCTCCTCAGGTATGGCATTTTACTGTGGGGATCCCACAAAAAGTCTGAACAAATATTCAGAGCCCAAAAGGCGATTATACGTACAATGACAAGAAGAAGAAAAAGAACTAGCTGTAGACCACTTTTTAAAAATATACAAATTTTGTCACTAACTGGTTTATACATTTATGAAATCATAAAATTAAATTTAGAAAATCCAGATTTATTAAAAAAATATCAGTTCACACATAGTCTTAACACAAGGCAAAAATCAAAATTTGTTTTCCCTCAACACAAATTATCCTTGTTTGAAAAAAGTCCAGAATATATGGGTATACAAACTGTTAATAGGCTTCCTGACTCAATATTTAGAAACAACATAAAAAGTACATTAAAGAAAGTAAAACATATTTTAATAAACAGAGTTTACTATTCCATCAATGACTTTTTTAATGACAACTGGGAAGAATTTGTATGATTTCTTTTGGTTTTTGTCAATTTGAGGCCAATTTTTACTGTTACAATATTTAGATATAGTTTTAATTTGTATAATTGACAATGTCACCTGTTTCATCTTGAAATACCAGAACTATGTAAACGTTTTTGTGACAATAAATGACTTATGACTTATTCAAAATAATTGGTTTTAAGTTAAGCTAGTATAGAAGCTTGTAAAAGACAGTTAAACTGCTTATTTCTGTTATAATGTGATTTCAGATTACTGTAATTAAAAGAGAATTATTTCATTATAAACTTACCGCATGGAATAAGTCATGAAGCCATCGTGTCGTAACCGAAGGAACTTGTTGGGCGAAGTGATTCGATGGAGGTGGGAAGCTTTGCCGTTCAAGAAGAAGGTGTCCGGCTTCCATATCTTCTCCAAGAAGAGCCAATTCATTGTCAGCTCTTCCAGTCCAGGAAGATAGAAGCTAAGGCGTTTGTCATACCACTGCTGCCTGAAATACACGTCCATCGTGTAGCTCTGAAACAGAACAATCAACAATTTTTTACATTTACCTGTAACAAAATTGAGCAATTGAAGTTTCATAAAACATATATTGGATAAACTTAGGATTTTGGAAAAAGTAATATCTCCTATTAGCATAAACATTTCTTTATGGTTGCCACTGTATTATACAGGGTGTCCCACGAGAGTATGGCACGAATGCAGAATTTCATTGGAGCTCATTAAAATTAGCCAACTGTTTTCTAAATCGGTTCGTTTTCCGTCTGTCTGCCTGTATGTGATTTTTAACCGATGCAGCATACCGTAGGAACCTCTTAAGGTACTGATTTGAAACTTTGCATGTGTGTTATATTAGTTTAGAACTAATTTTGAATTAAGTTTGGTGTTTCTATTTTAAACGTTTCAAAATGCGGGCCATTTAAACAATATCTTGAAAACGGAAAATGATTAGGAATTTGATCTGTGTATTTAAAAAATGTGCAATTTTAAGCCAAAAAGAATGGCATTGAAGATTATAAACACTACTAGCTGACCATAGCAGACCATAGCAAGACCATAGCTGACCATAGCAAGACCATAGCTGAGCAATTGCAATTGCCCAATACAGGCATACAGATGGAAAAAAAGTGATTTAGAAAAATGTTTATACATATTGTTTGTCTTATTTTGATGATATCTTTTAATGTCTAATGTCTTTAATGTCTCTTTAAGATGCTGACGCAACCTGGACGTATTTTAAGGCAAATATGAATGAATGATGGATGAGATGATTCGTGTAGCCTTGTTACTGACTAAGAGCGACTGATTCTTTAGCCAGGATTATTAATTAATAGCCAATGGCAGCTGGATCCAGTATTGAACCTTCACAACATTTTCTCAGGATTTTTCTCACGATCAATCTGGCGAACTTCAGGTTATGAAGCGAGCACGCTAACCACTCTGCTACCCAGCCTATCTACAATGTGGATGAGTTCTACAAAATCCTGCATTTGTGCCATACTCTCGCGGGACACTCTGTATATTCAGGGACTTTACATCTGTTGGTAGTAGTCCACTGAAGATTTATTCCACTGAGCTGGATGTGTCATTATAAAATATAGTAAGACATCTTCTTTGGACTATGAACAGAGTCAAGTACCTGATTTGTCATTCAGAGACCACAAGAAAATTCATGACCAGAGATCTAAAACTGAAATAATTATATATTGTTCAATATGGTCTTAAAACATAACTATTTATTTGTTTTATTACAATTAATGTTCTAACCTAATAAAGTAGGTACATAATCTAATGGATTGTAAAATCATAAGTTATTAGTTTTATTATAAACAAATGGTGTTGGTAAAAAAAAAACAAATAAAACCCCAAGAATTATTAAAATTTGGTAATAAACAAAAACCTGATAAAACAAATTCTAGATTTTTGCATATTTCTGTACATTTAATTTCCCTTGTTGAAACCTTAACTATATACAAGAATGTAGGAGCAACAGCCTTTTTTCTCATATATATTCCTAAAAAACATATATATGTTTAAAAGTAACAATAAGTGTCAGGCGTCTGTACAAAGGACTTTTACAGTTGCAGTGTTAATCACATTCTGTTATTTTAATCTGATGATTTTAGTCTGATGATCTCCACGTATCCACGTATTTGTAAATTCATAGTCCTGGTAAAGTTGAGCCATTGAATAATCAAACTGTTTAGAGAGTGTGTGCCAATTCGCTGTTGAAAACATTAAAACAACTAACAAATAATTTAAAGAAATTAAATTTGCTGTTTACACTTAAAAACACAGATCTTGAAGTGGTCATAAATTTTTTAATTATAACAGTGACCCCTATTCAAAATGGTTTTAAAACATGTTCATGTTTGGTAAAATTGTACAACCAAGTCAAGTTAGTGAAGCCTCCATTTCATAGTTCTTTTAATGCAACGTTTAGTGTAAAAGTGTTTGTGACAGATTCAAAACAAACCTACCCATGACAATTGTCACATTTTGAGGTAGAAGGTCTGGAGGGGCAGGGCTTAAGAGGAACAGTCCACAATGGACTATGGTGTAATGGAGGAACATTTCCCCTCCTCTGCTACCACCCCTACATAAAGGGGTGGTTTTAGGAATTTTATTTTCTGTGGGACCTGTCCCAAGTGATCTGGGATATGGATGGAATCCTAGGAGGAGAATGGTCTGGACATTTTTGATAGTGAACATTTTTATTTTGTATTTTAAGTTCATTTTAGACCAAATAAAATTAAAACTTAAACTTTTTAAATTTAATTCAAGCACTTAAACTGTACCTAAACCTTAGTAACTGTAATTAAGATGTTACTACTAATATGTTAGACTAATAAACCTTAACAAGGCCACTGAAATGTCAACCATAGAAATGAGGTGGGAAGAGAGCATCACTCACGACACACAGACAGCCAACCAGCTGTTAAACTGACAGGGAGTCAGTGTAGCCAACCCACTCGTGGTCCACTGATACTTCACCAAATTTCCCTTTGTAAAATCTGGGCAAAATAAATGTACTTTAATGAAACACAAGCCCGAAGCGATATTTATTGTGCAGAATCCTTATTCCTTGGTCCAACTTTAGTTTTGTAGTCTTTACTAACTTTAGACTTACAGATTATATAATGTAGACATTTTGTTCTAATAGGTAATAAACATAAATTTTAATTGCAACGTAGTTTTACTCTTTAGAAGAATGGTTTTGAACTAAGCTTTTTACTGTTGAAAAAGTTAAATATAACTAGTAAATCCAAACCGTTATAATTCAATCGATTTGTTATGTATCTATAGCAAATAGCAAATTTATTCTTGAGAAGCCACTCAGTGAAAAGCAAGAGCAAAAGACAATGTAAAAGAAGAAGACTTGCTAAGGATCTGTCATGAAATATTTATAGAAAAACTAACC
Organism: Allygus modestus; assembly: GCA_963675035.1. NCBI lineage: Eukaryota > Metazoa > Arthropoda > Insecta > Hemiptera > Cicadellidae > Allygus > Allygus modestus. Next base: position 107,708,649 of record OY776117.1, on the reverse strand, counting down.
TACATCAAAAAACTATCTAAAAGACTCAAAAAAGGTGCCACACTATTGCAATTTAGCAAATATTTTTATTAGTGAAATAACCAAATGGTCAGTATAGCAAAGCAAAGATTTCGATAATCGCAAATATTAAAAGAACAGGAAAATATTTTACCCCATCACTTTCAGATACAGGTCCGATACTCTTTATGTGCAAGTTGACCATAACTTTTGTAGCTGGACCTAAAACAGGGCAAGGGACCAGAAAAATGTAATATGATTCTCTGAATGTTCATTACTACCCTTAAATGTTCCTTGTTGCATGATAATCTTAAAATAACTCAATCATTAGTTCTTTTCATTCAATTTCAGGCTTCAAAAAAAAATGTTTCTTGAGTTAGTGAAGTATTTTTGTGCAGAATAAACAAGTTTCCCATTCATTCGTGGCTCAACTCTGCGAGATAGTCCACAACCCCATATGAACCTCAACACCCTGTCAAGTTCACATAAAAGGCTCCACCTGTCACACATGCAACCAAGAGAGGCAGGCTGATTAGAACGACTATACTCTGTCCCACGTTCACTGTGCAGTAACGAGCGACCATAATTAATGTATAATGTATTTCAAATGGCAATTCGAGTTTTACTAGCTGCCCTGAAAGCATTTGCTTGAGTGCCTTTACACGGGCCGCTGGGACAGCTGATGCAACCCACATGGCACCAACAATGTACTTAGTTCAGGTAGTAACGGCCATTTTCTATCAGACCTGTACTGTACGGTAAATGTTGAACAGATTATAGATAAACTTAATGAATGTGCAAACTTCTTCAATACAATACATTTTGGTATCTCTTCCTACCATCCTACATCCTATATACAATAAAGAGCTGGAGATATATGTCCAGTAGCTTTGCCAATAGCACACCTTAAGCCAATGGAACAAAATTTGACTATCTGGTTGCAACTTCAAAACTAACATCTTCTGGATCAATTTCTGAATCATTACAGCAATAGTTTTTTTAAAAGTAGACACGACTGAGTTTATGAATTTAAGTTCTTTAACTTTATTAACCAATCAATTGTTTTGGAATGAACGTCCATTACAACTATCTTACCTCCGATTTCAGGTCGAACCTTCTTGCTGTACTTGGCCGGGAGAAGCAGGTTGTCTAAAGTATAAGAGACATTCTTGTCTAAAAGGTTGAAACGAAGAATAGCTTCCACTTGAAGTAATCCAAGAGGAATGAAAATCACCACTACTAATTTATTAATCTTCATTACTGATGCTTTTACAATAATTAATTTCAAAGAAAGTAGTATTAATAAGAGTAAAACTGCACAATTATGTAGGTGAACATTTGTACATTATCTGTTATGTTTATCCTTTAGTTAGGTTCTAAAAAGTTGTTGAAAACCTTTCGTAAGAAACCCAATATCAAGATCGAGACTTATTTCTAAAATAACACACTTGACTCAACACACTGAAAAATAAACATTCCTAAGCCAACAATGTTCTGGCAGGGGCTTAACGATGCTATATTTAATTCTTAATGGCTTTCAATAACACTTTCAATGTTGGTTTTGGCTGAGCCTCTGCAAGAGCATCTTTTCTTGTCAACATTACTGAATATCACCATGATCTATATGACTAAAATGTCCGTATAACATTATACAAAACCCAGTCTCAAGATTAGACAAGTAAAAAGAGAAAAAGTGCCACCATAAAAACAAAAATGGATAGGAATATCAACTCAGAAGCTTGACAGCTTATCATCTTAAACAATTCCATAATGTTATTTACTTTAACTGATTTTTAATGGTATCTTTGGTTTTAAAGTTCAGTGGAATGATGATTTTGACCGCTTAGGAGCTTGTTTGGTCACAAGTAAATTGATTAAACTACAACTGTAAGTTGCACACAAAGTTTTCTTCTTTTCTTAAACATTCTCTTTTCTTTATCTTTAAAATTTAAAATTTCCTTACTAAAAAGATCTTTGGAAAATCAATATATCTAATATCAATGTCTATTTCTTTCTTTTGAGAATAAAAATAAAACTGATGTAGTTAAAACCAGAAACAATATTCATTTTTAATTAACACGTTTCACTGAAAAGTCAATCTAATTCAGAAGCTTATAAAAAGTTGAGTAAATATATAACCGGCACTTTAAAACGTCACGTTTCACTGAATATTGAAGATCCACAGTTCACCGAGTTCCATTGATAGATGAAGTTGAAAGCCGATACTTCACAGTCACAGTCACACGAGCTCTCACCGAAGTTGCAGACTGAAACAGTGAGCTCCAGACACATGAATGTAGCATTACAGGTGCGTTAGTAGAGGGACGGTTGCCAAAGGTATAAATAAAAGCGGAGTTATGACATAACTGCCAGGAAAGCTTGCCAGCGTCTTAATATAGATTAAATATACATAAATAACCCATTGTTTACTTTTTGTATAACAAGATGATGTAGTATGTGGTAAACGTCTGTTCACAAGTGAGGTTTGATTTATCCTCATATGTTATTTGGTAAAATCTGCTTTGTCTCAGATACTGTGACCAGTTCATATAGAGTTCATAAAATAGAGTTTTTGGTAATTTATAACTAATCTAATAGCAGAGTTAAAAATAAAGTTACCGTTTCCCATAAAACGTATGATTTTTATGGTCAGCATTTGGATTATTTATTTTGAGTTAAAATATAAACAGCTAAAACTGGCTTACTGATATTTTGTTAATCAATTTGCTATGAAAAACTCAACTCATTTACTAAAAAAACAACAAAAAACAAGCTGTTGCTACCCCATCAAAAATGGCACGTTTAAAACGAACGAAATATTGTTTATTAGTAATGAAACAATTTTCATAGCTTAAAAATTGTTCTATATGTATAAATAAAATGCTAATTATGAAATGATTGTTGTCAAATCGGAAATCCGTCAGGCCAAATTAGAAATTGTTATACCGTAGTAAGTAACCCAAATTATTGTCCTAAAAGAAAAATACCCGCGTCGCAGCAAACCTGTGAACTCAGCGAATTTCCAATACATATATATATATATATATATATATATATATATATATATATATATATAGATGTATTTTAATACCACATAAAGCCACATACAAAGTTTCATCAATGTACATTCATAAATAAGTTATTTATAAAATTTTAATTATTCTCCATAACAATAACATGGCATCTGAGAGCGCAGGTTTGCCAAAACAAGGAACACAAAAAATGGGGTTTTATACAAATATTAATATAACTCAACTAGGGGGCTGAGTACGCAGGTTTGCTGGTACAGAAACTATTAGCAACAAAATCTGTTTTTGTAGAAATAACAATAGACCACAATTAGATGAAGCAATATACAAAGTTTCATCAGGATACGTTGATAAATAAATGAGATATCCAATTTTCCTTATTCTTCTTAAGTACAACATTGAACAACGTATGCTATGTTTAGCACTTTCAATACATCTGTAACCAATTGACGTAGGGCAATGATCAAAACACCAAATTGTTTGTTTTTCTAAGCTAAATTCAATGGCGAAAACTAAAATTTTATTTCTTAGAAGATGATCTGTAACAAAAATAGGGAACAAAACACCCCCAAAATACCCCTTTGGATGAAGCGATCTGGCTGGTTTTCAAATTAAATATTAATCCATAAATGTTGCTTCACATTATTGTACCAAATTTCATCGAAATTGAACTAATTTTACGAATGTTATCGCACCCACGGACACACACACACACACACACACACACACACACACACACACACAAACTTATGTATATATATAAATTACTTGATTTGTATACTAGAGCTACAAATATTATTATTATTATTAATATTTTTAAAAGTAAGATATAAAATATAACTAGACCTTAACTGATTTTGAGTGAGAGAAGGTTGTAGTTTAATGTTGCTAGGATTGCCTTTGTCCTTTCTTATCTATGAAATGAGTGATAAGAAACACAGGATGAAAAGTCTTTCTGTGCAGACTGCATCAGAGCAAGAAGTTACATGCAGGAGTGTTACTTATGAATCTTATATGTTTAACTTACCATGGTAAGTTAACTCATTTGTATTAGACTTTTTTTGTTGTTATATGACTTTTTTTAGTGATACATAAAATGCTTTAACACATTGGGTATAATTTAAATATTCACCCAAAATCTGAAATTTTTTATTTATTAAAAACTTACATTTTGATGGTAGAAATACATAATAATAGTTATAAATGTGATCACAACAGCATTTACCTTGAGATGATGGCTTCAAAGTTAGGTATCCATATGGTACCCATCACCACCAGGTAGTGATGCCGGCCGGGGTATCCATATGGTAACCATCGCCACCTGGTAGTGATGCCGGCTGCGCGCGTTGTTTCGGGTCGACGAATTGCCATCTTATTTCCACATACATCTCTGATTGTCCCACAAAAATTTACTAAAGTCTCCATTGAAAAAAAACCAAACACACTTGGCATACTCACCCCCCCCCCACCCGTGCTACTGATAACGCGACAAAAATAGAAACCAAGGTTGCCGTGTTCATTCTACTGTATCAACTCAGGTGGCTACAAAGTATTATTTCGAAATATCAAATGGCTGAGCCACAGGAAAATATCAAATTTTTGACCGTTCCAGGTATCCATATGGATACCGTCGCCTCTAAGTGATGGACTCGTGGTATCCATATGGATACCGCCGCACCCAATGTGTTTGTAATCATTGTTTTATTTAGTTTTGTAGAATACAAATATCAGAGGAAACTATTATGTCAGGTCTTGACTTAAATTTTATCTTAAAGTATTTTCATGTTTCCACTTGGAAGTAGCTTGATAACAACATCTAAACCTATAAAAGGAAAAAGCCCTCACTCACTGACTGACTGACTCACTCACCATGAGTTCTACTACGTCCCTATAATATCCTTTAAGATTAATAAATACCATAATACTTGAGAAATTATAACAGACTTTGATATCATCACAATTCTTTATTGCACATTATAACTCATTTTAAAAAGTAAACATGAAAGGAATGAAAACAATAACATGGACAAATCATATGGTATTTTATAAAATTTTACATTAATGATGTAGCTGTATCTATATACACAATTTAAAGATACAACAGTTCTCCCCCACTTATTTGAAACTAGTTTCGGTCAGTACATTCATTGAAACGGACTGATCGTCTTCGATTCCGCAATGACCTTCGGGGTTCTGAGGCCATCTCTGGTTCAGGCAATTCTACATGTGGTTCTGGTTCAAGCTCTTCAGGCTGTTCATTAATTGTAGGTATCCTAGGAACATCATAAGATTTTATAAGAACGTTTTTCTTTTCAGGTTTTGGAACTATTGTTGACCGGAGTTGGTTTACATGACGTTTTAAAAATCTTCCTGAATCCAGCACAACTTCATAATGCCGTGAACCCAACTTTTTCTGGATTTGTCCAAACTCCCAAACATTTCGGTTGTTAACAAATAATCGAGCTTGAATCCTCTCCCCCACATGAAATGTACGGCACGGTTCAGTAGTAACAAGTGATGTATCGGGTTTGTATGGGAAAATGGCGTTCAGGCGTATCCGGATTTGACGGTTTAAATATAGTTCAGAAGGAGATTTTCCGCAGACAAGAGGCGTTGCTCTGTGCCGAAAAAGAATACCCTGAACTTTATCTTTGATAGGTATTGAGTCGCCAGCTGCTGATTTCAACTTGTTTTTTAGTGTTTGAACATTCCGTTCAGCAAGACCCTTGGTAGCTGGATGGCCTGGAGCTGTAAATTTTTGAAGAATACCATTAGCTTTGCAGTAGGATCTGAATTCATCACTTTGAAAAATCGATGCGTTATCCGACACAATTACCTGAGGATACCCATGGGTAGAACAAATATTTTCCAAAAGTGATATGGTTGAAGAGCTTGTTGGTGTATCTTTAACGACTTTAATTTCAGCCCATTTTGATTTTGCATCTACAACTAGCAAGAAAAAGTTATTCTGGAATGGGCCAGCGTAGTCAATATGGACTCTCTCCCAATTTTCCCCAGGAGGTTCCCAGGGATGAACTAACACTTTTGGTGGATTTGATCGAACAAGTGCACAACTTTCACATCTTTTCACTAATTGTTCGATATCACGATCAATGTTTGGCCAATATACATCACGACGAGCAAGTTGCTTCATTTTAGTCATCCCTAGATGAGTTTGATGGGTTTCTTCAAGAATCTTTGAGCGCAAGGATCTTGGAATAAAAATTCGGTCTTGTCTGAAAATTATGCCATCAACTAGAGTATATTCACTCTCTTTTGAGTTAGATTTAAGGTCACGTAAATTGCTATTGAGTTCTGGGTCTTTTGATGTCTGTTCTTTGATGGTATCAGCTGTCATTGCTTCACTGGAGATTGTAAAAATAGTTTCACTGCACAGATGATTTACTTCCTCCCCAATTGATCCGTCTGGTGTTATGTTGGTAACTTGTAGAGGAGCTCTGGATAGACAATCAACATTTTGATTGTCTGCTCCTTTCTTGCACTTGATAGTGTAATTAAATCCTGATAGAAACGAAGCATACCTGAGGAGACGAGCAGAAGTCATCTGTGGAAGTGCCTTGTTTTGATGAAAAATTCTGGACAATGGCTCATTGTCAGTGACAAGCTGAAATCTTTTGGCATACAGATAGTTATAAAAATGAGTTACTCCAAAAACAATAGCCAGGGCTTCGCGATCCAGTTGGCTGTAGTTAGTTTCTGAAACGCTGAGTGATCTCGATGCGTAAGCTATTGGTCTTTCAGATCCTTCAATGGTGTGGCTAAGGACAGCTGCAATCCCTGTTGGACTGGCGTCCGTGGTGAGGACAAGAGGCAGCGCCGGATCAAATGGTGTCAGGACGCGATCGCTGGAAAGTTCATCTTTGAGTTTGAGGAATGATGTTTCACATTTTGTAGTCCACACCCATTTTTTACCCTTTTTTAACAAAGATCGAAGATCGTATGTCATTGAAGAAAGGTTTGGTATGAATCTGGAGTAATAAGTGACAAGTCCGAGAAATCTTCGTAATTCATCAATGTTAGATGGACGTGGCATATTTTGAATAGCACACACCTTAGCTGGGGATTTACTGATCTTGTTAAATCCTACTTTGTGGCCTAAATACTCAATACTTTTACGGAAGAAAGAACATTTGTTTCTATTTAAATGCAAATCATACTTAACAAGGCGCTGGAGACACAATTGGAGATTATGACGACACTCTTCAATTGTTGCACCGTGGATGACTATGTCATCAAAATATGCTTCTGTTTTAGGAAGACCCATTAGAATCTGTCCTAAAATTCGATTAAATTCTGAAGGAGCTGTCTTGATCCCGAAACTAAGTCTGTGAACCTGAAAAGTGCCTCTGTGAGTAGAAATAGTCTGTATTTTACTACTTTCTTGATCCACTTTGATATGTAAATAAGCTTTGTACAAATCGAGTTTACAGAAAAACCGTGATCCTTTTAGACTGTTAAGAACATCGTCAATACGTCGAATCGGATGATTTGCCTGTACAAGCCTGTCATTGACGCCACATTTATAATCCACACAAAGACGAACGCCGCCATCTTGCTTTGGAATTACAACTAGCGGCGAGCCCCAATCAGTCATAGTTACTGGAGAAATAATTTCATTGGCGACAAGAGAGTCTAACTCCTTGTCTACTCATTCAAGTAAAGCGTGAGGTACATTACGCTCTTTAGTGGAAACAGGTTTCATGCCTTCCCGTAGTTGAAGTGATACCTCAAATCCTGGAACACAACCTATTTTCTCTTCAAAAATAGGTGCAAAATTAGTAAAAATGTCTTCAGTGGAATTTACCAGATGTATTTGAGACTCCTGTGAATCGTGACGATTTATAAAATCGAGTTCTTGTAGGTCAATTCTTAGTTCACGAATCCACTGACGTCCTAAAAGCGAATCATGACCACTTGGTACAATGTACAGTTCGCCAAAGAACTTTCTGCCATGATAGGACACAGTCACAAAAGTCTTCCCAACAGGCTGAATTATATCACCGGAGTAAGCCCTGAAAGCAGTGTCTGAGGGTTCAAGTGGAACATTCAGTTTAAGTTGTTTAAATTCACTTTCAGACATCAGGCTGTACTTAGCACCCGAATCTACTTCAAACCGTTGATCTTTGCCATTAAGTTGTACATTGATATAATATTTGTCATTATCACCTATTTCAAATAAATTTACAACAGTGAGAAGCTTACTTAGGGCATATGTTGCACAAGCTGAAGATTCAGGATCGCTTTGAACGTAGTTAATAGAATGTGGGTTTGACTTACCTCGATTTGCCTTCATTAGTGTTGTTATGCAAACTTTTGCACAATGGCCATGATTTCCACATGAATTACATTTAATCTTTGATTTGTCTATTCTGCATTCCCGTATTCTATGATTATCCCGACCACATCGAATACAAAGATTTTCTATACCTAAAGCTCTGTAACCTAGCTGATTCCTTCCACGCTTGGAGGATCGGGGGACAGGACATAAAGAAGAGTTTTTCCTGAGTTGGTTAATCGAATTATCTACCATATTAATGTCATCTGAAGAATACTCATTTGAACTAGAACTGGAATGTTGTGTAAAAACTTGACTATCAACTTTTGAAGCTTCGAGAGCTATCGCTTTAGAAAGAATGTCATCAAAAGTCGTAATGTTAGATTGAAAAATTTGTTCTCTAAGCCAATTATCGCGTAGACCCCGAACAAACTGAGCTCTAAGAAAAACATCTGCAATGGAAACCGCCTTCTTACAGCTTAATTGTGGGCACATTACTGAAAATTCACAATCAGCTATATCACGGCGAAGGGCAGCAACAAATTCTGATATTGTTTGGTTTTCTTGTTGAAATACATTTAAAAAATAATGCTGGGCAACTACTACATTCTTTTTTGGGACTAACATTTTTTTAAAAGCTTCTAGTAAGTCATTCAAGTTAAGATCTCTCAAAGATTTTTCTGGTCCTATAAACGCAGCCAAACTGTTGTAGTGAATGGAGCCAATACTTACACACAATAACTGAGCTATTTGAACTGGATCAGTGATACCCTTCATTGTGTAGTAGTTGTCGAATCTTTCTAGATAAAAATTAAACTTTTCCTTCCTTGGGTCAAAATTTTCAAAAGGTGGCACATTAGAAAAATTAACTGGATTATGTGGTTTGGGTTCTTGTAGTTGAATCAACATTTGCTGTAACATTGTTTGTTGAGATGCTTGAAAAACATTTAGAAGTTGTTGAAACTGTTCTGGATCCATGTTGGTAATTCACAACTGTCAAGGTTTTGGCTCAGTAAAGGTTCATTGTCTTGATCATTCGTAATGTTTAAATATATAAGTTTCACCTTCGTCGCCAACTATAATATCCTTTAAGATTAATAAATACCATAATACTTGAGAAATTATAACAGACTTTGATATCATCACAATTCTTTATTGCACATTATAACTCATTTTTAAAAGTAAACATGAAAGGAATGAAAACAATAACATGGACAAATCATATGGTATTTTATAAAATTTAACATTAATGATGTAGCTGTATCTATATACACAATTTAAAGATACAACAGTCCCCTATACCTAGAGAGTTAAAATTTTGTACACTGATTCTTTAGGCTCAAAATAGGAAAAATAGATGGTTGTCATCCTGATCTGACCTTAGGGCTCCGCCACAGACCCCAACAAAGTTCCCATATATTCCTAATAGACATTAATGTTTGTTTGAGCTGATGAAAATACAAACAGCTGATCTTGATTCGTAGAAGAATAAGAATAATTTGATTGTCATTACAAGGTTTACAAGCATGGCATAGTCACTTAATAAAATTAATTATTTTAAAACTACGTTTACATCATTGATAAATTCTTGTACATTGTAAGGGCATAATTAGTTTGTATGGTAACAGATTATATAATATTTTAGACTGTTCTATAAAACTATTTGATGTAGTTCTATATTTAAACCGGCTAGGCCTAAATTGTATTTATTTCTAGTGCTGTAGTTGTGAAAAAATTCATTTGTGTTATTTTTATTAAATTTTTTGCATACATTGAGCAGTTCAAAAAAACAATTAGCTTCCAAACTTAAAATATTAGCTTCTCTAAACAATGGTTTGCTATGAGTCCTCATATTTACATTAAACATAATTTTTTGTTGCTCTTTTCTGTAATACAAAAAGTTGTTTCTTATAATTAGTCAATGAATAGTAATTTATTCTGGCTTTAAGCAATACATTATTGCAATGGACTTTGTCAAGATTCTAATATAAATCACATTTTCAATAGGATACTTAAAACTACTTAAAACTAAATTACTATCACCCCATAAGATAGTACCATACAATAATTAAGGTTAGCATCAACATGAGAAAAATAGATCCACGGGCTAACCACAGAATGCAGCACTCACAACTGGCATAGTTTTTATAAATAATTTGTGGGGCGAAGCCTGCGGGTGACAGCTAGTGCAGTATAAAACCAAAAAAATCAACAAAATAAGGAATCACAATCAAGTCCGGTGGAATTAATCACTAGGCAAAATTAGTATTTGCCTAAGAGTAATAACTTTTAAGAGTTATATCTTTACATGTAGAGTGCGGAGCGGTGCAGACACACCACCACTACTATCCATTGTTTAACATTACTTCAGTCTGATGTCAGTTACTTATAAAACCTGTTACATTTGGTATCCGTTGTTAGAAAATATTCTGTTTGTTGCATGAGCCAACTCAGTTTCTGGTTTTGGATTAACCCTGGGCAATGAAAAAGAGAGAAGGGGAATTTAAATCATTTAAATATCCATAGTATTTCACTAGTTTCTTTTATATAGTTCGCTGGTTGACCTTCTTCTCGTGGGGACACCACACTTGCCCATGAAGAGTAGGATTAAACGCTTTCAATAACAACAAAACTTTGGTGCAATCTGTGAACGGTATTAACTCAGAGTTCTAAGCGGCTGCGGAGCAACTACATTGCGTTACAAGGTCTGGGCCATATAAAAGTGAACATTTATTAATTATTTCAGTGCATTGCGAGATCTATAGATCTTGTTTCTTGTTATGGCTACTGAAAGGTTCAGCGATAAAAAAGGTTTCAGGATATATACATTTTATTGTACTATGTTAATTGTATATGGAGTTAATTACCAAACCGCACAAAAGGAAGAGTAGCGTACTGTTGCTACCGCACCAAGTGTTACCCGCGGTACGAGACCTCGGGACCTCGTAATGCAGTGAACATGCTAATGGAAAAAGTTCAGCTAAGCAAGCATAGCATTGAGTTGATCTTTTGTTAACATGAAAGTTTCAATTGAGTTTTTTGTCAAGCCAGATTCCTAGATATTTTAAGCCTGGTAGTCATTATTCCAAAGTAACATTGTCTATAAATATGGATTTCTTGAGGCAATATATGATTTTTCCATAGAAAATATTTTTGCCTCATATTTTGTTGAATTAAGTTTACACTTCCACAGGTAAAACTAATCAATTAGAAGATCTTCTAAATACTCTAACTGGAAGACTAAAGAGAATAAGCAGCCTTATGGATGCCAAAATATTAACATAATATGTAACAGTGTCATCTCCATAAAATGCTAGTGAAGCATCTGTAAGAGATATCTGACGAATTACGATTAAATAGTGCATGGCCAAGTATGGTCCCTTAAGGGATTTTATTTACTGTTATTATGAATTTATTACATTAAAAAGTACAAATATGGTTATTGAAATTGGCTTAGCAACGTACTGTTACATAAATGCGGTAGAACACCAATAGTTCTAAAAATAATTTTTTTAAATTATGAGGTTATATGAATTAGTTGCAGTAGTGTCAAAAGCAATAAACTATGTTTCAGTTATATGTCAAATATGTCTATATTTGTAGTTTTATTTCCAAATCCTACCTTGTGTTAAAAAAAAGTATTTAAAGAACCTGGAGGACATCATGTGTATTATATATTTTATAAACCATAAATTTGTTCATCATGGTGTTTTATTTTTAGGTGGATGTTAATATTAGGTCACTTTTCTCATCCTTAGAGGAAGTGGCCCAATGCCCTGTGTATCTGGAGCTTGTAAAGCCCCCGGTTCCTCTATGTGTCATTGATCACAGGATGTGCACCACTCATAAAGCGACCCTCAAAAAGTGCCCACGTGTAAAACACCTTTCTGCAATACTGAACCTAGGATTCTAAATGAGATTTTAAAAAGATACCAAAAGTATGCAAGTATCACGATAAAGGTTGTAGACTTCTTGATACTAATGACCATGAAGGTTTCTGCAAATTTAGACCATTTGAAAATAATTGATATTTCTGTGGCAGTGAGATGCCTGCTGTAAAATGGGCAGATCATGCATACTGGGATGACCCCCCACACCTGTATATCCCTCACTGGGTTGATATTAATGATGAACAAGCATTTAAGATTCCCAGTTTTAATGATCTTGCTCAAACAAAATCCATATATGAAGATTGGTATTATGACACAATATATTTATATTTTACTACACAAAATCACAAGGAAGGGTTTGCTTGTATATAAAACATTTCCCAATGGAGAAACCAACAGTTAGCCTTTACATTATCCGTTCAAAACAGTGCTGGTGATGAAGTAACATATCGATACAAGATAAGAGCAACCACCATGGTCACACTTGAGCGAGATGTGAAGGTGGAGGAGAATGTTTACTGCATGCGAGTCCCAGTTAAAGAGTTGGAGACACTCGTTGATGAAGAAGGAGATTTTCTTGTTTGTTGTGAGGAGACAAGAGAGCCTCTCTAATTTTTAAAATTACCTTCAGGAGACACTCAATTTTAATACATTAAGGCTTAAGAATAAGAACATTTTAAAGTTTTTATTTTCAAGCCTGTTTAATTTGTATATAAATAATACAGGTTTCTAAAAAAATTAAAATTGTTGTATTAATTCTGGTAATAACTGAATATAATATATAGAGTTACTTGGATGGTAACAAGTGAAGCTAGATTGACTCAGTTGAATGAGAAAAAAATTAAAGCGAAACTTAAACGCAAATTCTCCAAAATATAAATTGAGGTTTGTTTTAGCGAATTTCCCCTATAGAGAAGAAGCTATTACCGTAGGTCTCATGGTAAGACTTAAGCCCGAGACCATGATAACTTTTCATTTTGAGGTCCCCAGATGCCAAAAAAACTATTCGTTCAAATTCATATATATGTGTATATATATATATATATATATATATATATATATATATGCTATATATATAGCTATATATATAGCTATATGTATATCTATATATAACTCGATAACTTGACTAAAAAACATCCGATTTTGATGAAATTTGGCACAAATGTGTGAAGTGACACTCATGAATTTAAGTTTGATAATCAAAAAGATCGGACCATGGGAAGGGGGTTTTATGGGGGTTTTAAATTTTCCAAAAATCATTTTTTTAAATTTTTACCCTAAATAAAAAAAATTAATTTTTGTTTGGACCATTTTATAGAGTTTAAAAAACAAATAATATGAAATTTTAAATTATTAACCTGGCTTAAATGGTTGCGGGGGAAATACAAAAAACGTGTTCATCAAATCTCCCATGTTAATCTTATGGGAAAAAGGTTTTTAGCATTTCCACAGTTAATTTTACTGTAAACTTGACATTTAATAATACCAATCGGTTCAGCTCTACAAAAAAATCATTTTGGTGTTTAAATTGTGATTCTACGTCCATTCGTTGCAGAGATATTCAAACTGCTAAACACAGTACGATGTCCAATGTTATCCTTATAGAGAATAAATAAAATTTGATATCTCGATTATTTATGAATGTATATTGATGAAACTTGGTATGTGGCTTCAACTAGTACTGGTATATTGATATTTGCACAAAAAAAGATTTTTTGTGCAAAACCAACTTCAAGTTGACTATTTACGTGTAAGACACAAGTTCAATCGAATTAAGTGTATAGTTGCACTCCAAAATAAACATATTTGAAGACATTATTTATTGTTCCAATTTTATGGATTTCTGCAATAAAGAATGTACAATGAAATACCCCCGTAGCAGCAAACCTGCATACTCAGCGAATTTCCAATGCCTGCATATGTTTCTTACTACTACATAAAGCCATTTACCAAGTTTCATAAAAATACATTTATAGATACAGAGCAATTTATTTATTCTCCATAACATAACATTAGGGCTGAGTATGCAGGTTTGCTGCTACGGGGGTATTTTATTGTACATTCTTTATTGCAGAAATCCATAAAATTGGAACAGTAAATAATGTCTTCAAATATACACTTAATTTGATTGAACTTGTGTCTTACACGTAAATAGTAAACTTGAAGTTGGATAACAAAATGAATATTGTAATTACATTTTTGTTGTTGAATGAATGGGAAAATACCATTTTACATTTACATAAGCGTCAAATTCGGAAAAGCTCTAGGCTGTGAAGATTTGGTTAATTGGGAAAAGGATCGACAGCTAGCTTACCTGAACAGAATAAACACAGTTTGGACACAAAGTAGACAAAAAATAAACAACCAAAAAAAACAAAACACAAAAACCCAAGATATGTTGTCCCTCTCAGAGGTCTTCATTAAAAGAGAAGAAACAAGAGACTGTTCTGATTGCAGTCATATTCATTATTGCAGTTATATTCACAGTCACATATTCTTTGAGTTGAGTTGAAGTTTAAATAAAATCGGAAATTTGAAGTATCATAGGGCAAAACTTCAAAGACTCAAATTTTTCAAACTTCAAAAATATATTTCTAAAGAGCAGTGGCGGATTTAGGGGGGGGCTATAGGGGCTGTAGCCCAGGGCGACAAGTTTTTAGGGGCGGCAAATTTACAGAAAATTAATAAGTTGTTTACAAAAGAAATGTTGAAACGGGGAACATTTTGACGAAAACGGATGACAATGACGGTGTGCCGCCCTTTTAAAGGTAAAGGTAGTAACCAGAGACTAATGTATAACGCTTGCAGTCCCTCACACTGCTGTTCCTCAAAGCAGTCATAATGCATTTGTCATTCATCCCTACCATTGACTATATACATGACTATACTCATGTATATAGTCAGTGTCCGTACTTGCAACAAGATGATTACGCTACAGAGAAAGGGCGGCAAGCCACGAACTACATCAGGTACTGCGCCACTATGACTACAACCATAGATTAAACATAGTCCTTGTGGTATTCTTAATCTATATGATCCATCTCACGGACTTCCAAGTTTACCTATTCATTCGCATAGCATTACAATTATTTGTTACACAATATCAATAATGACCAAGGCACACGGATGAGAAATGTTGCAACAATCGAATTTGAGATGACAATAACAAAATTTATACTACAATGATATTGTCGTTTCATTTTCAAACTCAAGGTAACAAAGAAAGTTATTTCAGCCGTCTTATTCTTACCATCAAAGGCTACCACACATAATCGTTCATTCTGGAGGATATTTAAACAAAAAATCTGACCAAAGACAAATCAAGACTAACATAATTTGTAATGAGAGGATTTGATTAGTTGTTGCCATGGGGACATAGTTGACAGATGAGGGTCAAAATGGTGGTCAGCATGTAGGCTGCAGTTTTTTACTCCAGGCGAGACTTCTATATAAATATTTTTGAGTGGGACGGTGTCAAAATCTCCCATTTCATTAAGTGAAAAACTGGGGTATTCGAAGTCTTTAAATTAATATCATGTCGCATTTTAGGCGAATCATAAAGTTAAACTTAACTTTATAATCTTAAGACATATTTTATATGTAATTTTATTGTTTATCTCGAAGCAAAGTTATGATTTGAGTTAAATGAAAACACCCTTTTAATATAGCTTTGGAAATAGTGTTGAAAACAAGCCGCCTTGTACATCGAATGACACCGTCCCACCAAGTTGACACCACACCAGGACAAAATACCAAATATGACGGCACGCTTTGTGAAGGTTATTTGTCAGAGAGTAGAGACTCCTGTAGATATTATTATAGATTAAGAATACCACAAGTAAGTAATGCCACTCAGGAGTTTGTTTAATCTATGGTATTATAATTTAATTCAATGGATCTACAGCATAATGGAGGTGAAACTAGAAGAAGTGTTTGAAAATGTGTAGAGGTTTATGAAGATTAGGCCTACACCAATTAATTTTATATTTTGATTGTCTAAAACATATAAACAATTCTTTGTATAAAAGTATAAATTACAAAATGACTGAAAAACTGTATTGAAAAGCGCTAATTCAGGATTAAAATAGTCAGAATTTTGAGGCTAATGGTCCGAATTACGAATTTTAAGGCTACAGTGTCATCATATCTTATTTATAGGTTATTTATTATCATTTTCAGTAGTCAATGCGTTGGTGTAAAAATTAATGTTGTGACGAAGTGTAAGAAGGGATTTTTAGGCCTTTGTTGAAGGATTTTCTTGTTATTAAAAGTAGCACTAGCACTGCTTCACTGCTTTTAACATTTGTCTCTAGGGCTGATTGTCATTGAGTAGGCTATATTGAACATTAAACTGTGTTTATGTGAATCAAGACAATTATACATTATTTTACTGGTTTTTTCAGCTAGGAAATAACAGAAATTTCTTAAACTTATTCATTCAGATAATTCGTAACTTCTTTGGATACTATCACAAAATAACCAAACAAGATATATATAAAGTGGGTAAACCTGGGCGGCGAAAATGACAAAGATTATAGTGGGCAGGGGGGAGGGCGGCAAATTTCCTAATAGCCCTTAGGTGACAATTGCTTAAATCCGCCACTGCTAAAGAGTCAGACCTTTTTAGTTTAATACAAAACATGAATATGAGGTTTTAACTTTGTACGGTGAAAACCACTAAATAAAACTCAATAAATTGTCATGATATAAAGGTTAGTACCTGGGGGCCGAGCTTTGCTCGGAAAGGCCAGTCAGTTTGTTTAGATGACTTGGAGTAATATTTCACCACTTCCCCCTACTGATAATCAGATTTATATAACCATTGAGTACAGTATAACTCATATGCTTCTTTTCTACATTTTTAAGGTCACTCCAGTTGTTATTTATAACTCAATGTCCCTTTGATTTATTTTAATAATCTATATATGTAATCTTCACAAAATATTTTAATATCTGCTCTCAAGAAACCACATGTTAATAATCATAAACAACATGAGTATTACTTTGACAGTTCCCTGGTTGATTATGAACTGCTGTTACAATTCTTTTGTTTTGATTTGAAACTACATAAGCCCAATGTTAATTTTTTTAACTTTTCAATTTTTTTTTAACATTATTTGGTTTTTACTGAGGATGAGACCTGTCTAGAACATATTTTTATACCAGAACTTAGTTTTTTCCAAAATTTGAAGGAAATCCTCGGATTCATTTTCGAGATAATTGTACAACCAAGCAGTCAAACAAACATTGCTCATATCAGAGTATAGGATTTTAGTTTAAACTAGCTTGGAAAATTTAAACCACTTTAGAGTGAGTTGATGACAATTTAAAATTTCAAGGATTATCTTATCTTTCTGATAATTGATAACAAGGCAGCATGATAAGACCACCATTCTGAACAGGTATTGCATTGAGGCAGCAGTATGTTGCAAAAGCCGTTCGTTTGAAGAATCTTATTGGTTCAGTTTACGATGGTAAGTACAATTAATTGAATGTGAAGATTGTCTTATTACTTAAAGTGGATATATTATTAGCAGGTTTGCCTTGGATTTTGTTAACAACTACAAATCTTCATGTTGATAAAGAGGCCAGGCATATTGTATGGTGTTTTTTTTAATGTTATATCAGTCAGAAACATAAATTTTCTAAGGTAAGCATAACTTGTCCTAGCCACACAACTCCTTCTGTCAATGAGTTGATTTGTTTTTATTTAAAATTGCCAAATTATTATACTGCTCGTATTAAATGTGCTTATTTTTTTGTAAGGGTGAGAATTAAAGGAATTACTGAATTTATTTTAATAGTTAAATTGTTGATTAAAAGAAGATAAGGTAAAATCTTGACGTGTAGCGCTGCCTTCGGAGTTCAACCTTTCTCCTATTCCAGTCAGCCTTCTGTCAGTTTGATAGATTTTTGTGATATTATAATCAAATCAAATGAAGACTACTACTTACAAGAGACATTGCACAACAGAGAATGCACTAGACATTATAAGGGTGTGGTTTATCCAGATGCACAAGACATTATAAGGGTGTGGTTTATCCAGATGCACAAGACATTATAAGCGTGTGGTTTATCCAGATGCACAAGACATTATAAGGGGTGAGGTTTATTCAGATGCTCAAAAAGAAAATTTTATAGAATTTGAGCAACACAGGCCCAATTAGTTCAGAAATCTAAATAAGTTATGTTACAAATATTAATACATAGTTAACCCTTTGAGTACCACGCAACGATATATCGTTGTGCACGGAACATCCGAAAAATACCTCACAACGATATATCGTCGTCGGTGGTCTTACCGAAAAATACATTGCAACGATATATCGTTGTTATAGAAAATTTTTCTTGCGTCATTACTTTTTATTATTTCTTTCAGGTCATTTCCAGGATATTTTCTAGCTCTATAAATCTAGTAGTTATTTGGTGAAAATCTTATATTTGAACAATGTTTATTTATCTGAAAAAAATATATAAAAAATTTCCCGCATGTATAATATGTACCTATTCAAATTTTTTATTTTTTTATTTTTTAGATTTATATATGTGCATAATATTATAGCTAAACATTAAAATTATAAAACAAAAAAAGTTTCATAATAATATCTTACCAAATAAAAAAGTTATTGATTTTATGTACAAAACCTTTGCAAAATGTTGATTTTGTGTATCGTTGTTATAGAAAATTTGTCTTACTTCATGACTGTACTTTTGATTATTTCTTCCAGGACATTTTAAGGATATGTTCAGGTAAACATATACTCCATAAATATACGAGGCCTAGTTAGTCTGCTTTATGAAATAATATTGTAATAAAACTTAAACCCTTGAATAAAGTTAGGCTACTGTCTTGTGTACTAATTTACCGTTTTTATATTTGTTTACATTTATGGAAATAACTCGTCCGCCTACAGCCCAAATTTCATGAAACTTTCAGGAAATATTTTGGGAAACATGTCCTCTATAAATCTAGTAGTTAT
Organism: Allygus modestus; assembly: GCA_963675035.1. Classification (NCBI taxonomy): domain Eukaryota; kingdom Metazoa; phylum Arthropoda; class Insecta; order Hemiptera; family Cicadellidae; genus Allygus; species Allygus modestus. The sequence continues at coordinate 107,689,457 of OY776117.1, read as the reverse complement.
TTGGTGAAAATCTTATATTTGAACAATATGTTTATTTACCTGAAACAGATAAAAAAAAGAAAATAAATTTCCCACATGCATATATGTATTCAAATTTTTAATTTTTAATTTTTTAAATATTATATATGTGCATAATATTATAGCTAAACCTTAAACTTACAAAACCAAAAAAGTTTCATAATAATATCTTACCAAATAAAAAAGTTATTAATTTCTTTGCAAACCCTTAGTCCAGTCGGCAGGTAGTTTTAGATAGCAAAAGGTCGGAAGTTAATGAAACTTTGGGATGTTGTTAAGGGATGATAAATTAACATTTTCTCAAGTTTTGGACCTCGAGGACCCTGTGCAAAAAAGAGGGGGGAAGAAACTTCCAAAATTTTCGACAATTTTTTCTTTTTCCTCATTAACTTTTTCCCCTTAGTTCCTATCGAAAAAGCATAAATTACATTTTTGTAGAGCGTTAAATTTCCTACACTTTGACAGTTCAAACTTGTGTGTACGTTAATTTTTCATCAAGAAATAGAATTTTTTTTTTAATGTAATTTTAGAAAAATCCACCAGAAAATGTAAAAAAATTCAGAATCCCATCTTATTTTTTTCTATTACACACAAACTATCACGAAATTTTGTAGTAATTATGGTTCCTGGTTATAAGCAGCATTTCTGGATACCCCCATACCCAACCCACCCCCACCCCACCACCCACCCTTTCCACAACCAACACCAATTCTCAAAAGCTAATTTTCTTCTCTGATGAAAACCAACCAAATTCACATCATGTTGGTATTCATATTAGTTACTTTTCGGATCTATCCCCCCCCTACATAATTATCCCAGGGCAGGTTAAAAAAAAGTATTCCTTTCGTGGTAAAAATTAATATAATTAACAATGATAAAGTTATACACAAGGCATTTATTATAGAATAGTCATATTACTATAGAAACGTCTTAGACTGATTTGTACTCTTTACTTTTACGGTTTGGATTTTTTAGTGGTTGGTTCTGCTTCTGACAGCTCGTCGTCTTCCTGAGCGATAAGGTTGTCAATGACATCATCACCGTCGTCGTATGTGTCTATGTCTAGTGAGTCATCCTCGTTCAAATCAGTGTCGGGGACGTTTTCGCAGGAGTGGCCTGTGCAATGCTTGCACATTGATGAGCACCGGAGACCTGTTTTTTTGCAGCTGCAAGCTCCGGTGTTACAACCTTTGCTGCATTTGCAAGAAACAATCTTGAGGATGTCGTCTGGCGCAGCATTTCTGGTTGTCGTGATTGGTAGTAAGCCTACCCCTCGCGTGGTGAGGCTCCAGCCCCAAACTGATGGGAGAAGTTCATTACCTAACCATGCTTGTACTTGCTGGTAAGTGCGGAAGGAGTGGTACTTGGCTGCATCCCTTGTTGGTGGTAGGCGGGCTAGTTGTAATTTAGTGTTTGTCACTGATCGTGTGAATAATCGATACCGTAGGTCGTCAAGGTTGTCATTGTCTATATCGCCTCCGTAAACTGCTACCAGGAACCTTTCTCCAGCTTCACTGATCTGCTGAGGAGTAGCGTTTGGTATGAGAAATGGAGTTACTGTTCCAGAGAGAGAGAGGTATTCTTCATGTAGGTGCTGCAAATTTTCTTCTTCCCCAATCCATACAGAGCTGATGTGGTATCACAACCACTCACTGCGTGGAGGAAAAGTATGTCCTTGGGGGGAAAGGAGCAGGAACTTGGTGAGTAGAGGACACTGAGATCTCTGTCTCTTCCACTTTTCTGAAGATAGATGTTATTTGTGTTAGTTCCTAATGCTGTCAACAGAATAAGTATGTCCACATCTTGAGCAGTAATTACGATGCTGTCGAATTCGCTAGCCTTGGATATTGCGGTGTTGACGATCATCACGTCGGCGTCCTCATATGCCTGCTTCACTTCTATGCTAGCATCCACCATTCGTGTCATCAACATCGAAATGAATGCGCTCTTATTGTTTTCATTTGCCAAGAACTTTTCTTGTGGTATAGTCACCATAGTAGACGAGGAGAACACGACTTTGGTTGCTGATTGTAATGCAGAACGGCGAGCTCGTTCTGCGGCTTTGGTGCTTTTATAGCCAGCATTAGTGGGGTAGCCATCAAATACAACAATCACTTGGCTCCCAAAGTGTCTCTGCACGTAGTTGATGTACGTAGAGCACAGCATCTCAAATGTGGTTGTGGGAGTTTTGTTCCACACCACTTTATGTAACAGATATCCTCCATCAATTATGTTACATTTCCTGTTGCCAAGGTTTACTTTCTCTATGGGAGTGAATAGTGAGTACATTGCAGACTTTGTTCCCTTGCGCATTCCTTCCTCTGTGAAGATTGATATAGGGAAGGGGCGAGTTCAAACTTAAAGAGCTCTTTTAGATCTTCTTCAGATTTTTTTGCAACGCAGATACGCTGGAAAAGAGTTAGAGGATCGACAGTGATTTACCAGCAATTTTCAACGAGCAGGAAACGGAAGCGAGAGTCACGACCTTATCCTTCCGTTTAAGTTTCAATTCTTGAAAATTTCCTCCTACCACTTTCTTCATGCATGATATGCCTATCTCTCGTGCTAAGTGACAGTTCACTTCGTCATGACCAATGATTCCTGTGCTCAAAGAAACTATCTCCTGGATGTGAAGGAATGGGGGGTGTTCAGTGAACCATGCGAGCAGTTTATCAATGTCCATGTTGTCTCTCACTATTCGAGTTGGTCTCATGTCTACATGCTGTTCAGATGTCTCTGAGCGAACATCAGCGAACAATTCTACTTGTTCACAAATGCTTTGAAGGCACAGCATGCCTAATGTCCATCTAGAAAGCACAGAATCACTTACACCGCGTCCACGAGTGAGTCCTCCATAGCTCTTCATAGCCCGCATGAGGACCTGCTCAATACTCATGTCGGACCAGATGCCTGACCAAAATTTATCAGATCGGCGAATGGTAAAGTAGCCATCTGTGGTGAACCTCATATATTCGTGAGGATCCATTCTGTCTTTTAGGGTGACCATATCTTGGTGATAGAGATGAGCACTTTTGGCATAATTTAGATGTCCAGCAGCATGAAAGTAGGGTATCATTTCCTTGACGCAATCTAAATGGAGTTTCCAATTACCCATCCTTTCAGATTTTATAAAGTTCTTGAGCAGCGTACACATTCGGAAATACTGAATCCATAGAGCAGCCGTTGGCCCTCTTTTTTCAATAGTGGTCAACATCTCTGAAAATCGCTCAGTCACAGCACGGAAGTCTGGATCATCTGCTCCCCTCAAGATGATGGATCTATCTGGGAAGTTGAGCACTTGGTCTAGCACTTTCAAGTCTTTTTCAGTGAAATCAACTTGTTCAAATATTTTGCCAGCCAAAGCAGCATGTGCCAGTATGTGAGCGCGAACAGCCCTGGCGTACGCATGTCCGGTTATGATTTTTTCGACACTGTTGGTAGCGTAAATTGTGTTGAACAGTTCCTTCAACCCACTCCCATCCATGATTGTGCCAATCGCCCCCATAAATGACATTAACAGGTGAAATCCACCTAACCTGACAACTACATTCTTCAACTCCGGTTGAGTGTCATTTGCCACTAGATCACGTGCCTTCCAGTACAGTGGCTGGTCAAAAGTCACAATGCAAGTTTTCTGTTTAACCAAAGTACACTTTTCTAGAGCAGACACAACAGATGTATATACTGTATTATAATCGCTGGGTGGAGCATTAATGAATGGGAGGCAAACTATTTTCGAGCAATCATACTTTTTACCACTGGTTCCAAGCTCCATAAAACCATTCCACCCAGGGACTGAAGGTGAATAAGCAGAGTTTTTCCCATATAGCCAAGCAATGTCATCAAGTGAGGGTATAACACCTTGTGAATAGTTAATGTCGACATCCGCTATTTTAGTTGTTTTCAGACCTGAATTTGGTGGTCGGTGGTATGACATCACCTCTACTGTACCAGCATCAGCTATGACTTTGGCTGATGACGACACCTTCAGACGGGCTACTTCACATTCGGGGGCTACAGCTTTCAGGGGAGTCACAGCCATGATTCCTCCCATTGCGTGGAATGTGTCGTGTCCATCCAAAGTATTAACATTGAAGTCAGCATTGTCAAATATGAACTGACAGAATGGATCGGCAGACTCCACAATTTTGGCACTTTCAGCTTGCAGCACGTACGACCCTTCTAGCCTGTTGGCCTCTTCGTAAGATGATGAAAGGCCCATGGAAGATAGAAAATTCAGGAGATGTTTAGAGGCAAACTTCTTGTAGACAAACACGGAAACAGCAGTCATGATGGAGGATACAAAAGATTTGGGGCGTACTGCTACCATGATTGCATGAGCCAGAACGAGGCATTTCTTTTTCCAAGAGTCCAAGGATCCTCGTTTGTTGGTCAAAATCAGGGTGTGGAGTAGAAGAAGCAGCGTCTCTGGAACCGCAGTACGCGCACTACCCAAGAAGTTGTCAATCGGTGGATATACAACTGTGTTGAACACTGTGGAGCGTATGTCCTCCAAGATTATTTTTCCAGCTGCCTCCACAATTCGACGTCTTTCTTCCTGTGCGTCTCCTTTCTTTTCTGTAGAGTACCAGTTATCGTACAGAATTTTGTCACCAACTTTCTTCAGACTGACAACAGGCCCTCTCCTTGAATCTGAAATGATGATTTGGTCTCCATATTTCGTCTGAAGACGACTTCTCACAGTTTTGCAGTGTGGTCGACTGTCTTCCTCAATCAGCTCAATCAGCTGCTGAATGGAAAACTGGCATTCATCACTGTTCTCGTCAATGTATGTAAATATCACCTGCATTGCCTCGTCAACACTTGCCGATGGGCGAAACCCTCTTTTCTGCGCTGACTTAGGTGGATGGTAAAAATTTGCAAGGCACTTTTGGTGATACTCAGCTTTGACGGCGACTAAATCAGTGTTCAAATAGGCCAACTGGGTGATGCGTTCTTCTATTCTTTTCCCCTTCTCGTCTCCACGCATCCTAGCCTTTTGGATAATTGTTTTAGACATTTCTGGTAGAGTCACTTTGACCGGAGCATTGCGCCTTTCCACGGGCAACTTTGCCTGTTTAGCTCTGAAATCATCAGTAATAGATTCCTCACAAAAAAAAAACACGCATTGACGAAGTCGAATTTCGCAACTTGTGACCGCCGGATAGGTACAGGAGAAGGAGCTTTGGGTGTGTCATATCCACGACGTGCAAGGGCAGCAATCAATTTCTCATTGTTGTACCTTGTTTGGCAAGCACTGTGCACTCTCACCTCACTCAACCCACGTAGGAACTGTTCATTTACAGAAAGTTTCCTTTTTACACTAGACTCCAACAGTCTGGCAACTCCTCTGGCTTTCACTACAGTTAGTTCATCAGCTTCTACTCCGGCTTTACAAATAAAACAGAACTCTGATCCACTAGTTGTAGACGCCATATTCAAAATGTAATCGAATTTACGCATTTACTAGACTCAGCAACTATTCTCAGATTCATAAGCAAAATAAATCTTACTAACCCATTTAGCAAACGGCTGGGACAAACTTAAAACATGTACTGGTAACTTAACTACACATGAAACATATAAAAACAAATAAAAACAAAACAATGACATTTCACCTCAAACATGTGGTTTCCAACAATGCCGAGAACGTGGTGAGCAAACAGCTTGCCGGCAGGGCATATCTAGTAGGCTACCAACCAAACAATACTAAAACTAATATATAACTATAACATAGAACAGTCACGTAAGCTACACGGCGCGGCGCGGCGGCAACACGGCAGAGTATCTACTTAATTTAGTAAGCAAAAATGGGTGAAGACAGAAAAGAAACATCTAACGACCTTGCAGACTGATGGATGTGTTGATGATAGTATATATATACCTACCTACTAATCAAGTGGAATTGTGAAAATTTGTGTAATACGTAGAAGATAATGTGATATTGTGGTAGTGTGAAACCGTGGTGTAGGAAGCCACCTTGGTCAGCTGAGTGAGGGGTGGGTGGGGTATGGGGGTATCGAGAGATGGTGCTTATAACCAGGAACCATAATTACTACAAAATTTCGTGAAAGTTTGTGTGTAATAGAAAAAAATAAGATGAAATTCTGAATTTGTTTGCATTTTTTGGTGGATTTTTCTAAAATTACATTTAAAAGAATTTCTATTTCTTGATAAAGAATAAACGTACACACATGTTTGAACAGTCAAATTGTAGGAAATTTAACGCTCTACAAAAATGTAATTTATGCTTTTTCGATAGGAACTAAGGGAAAAAAGTTAATGAGGAAAAAGCGGAAAATTGTCGAAAATTTTGAAGTTTCTTCCTCCCCCTCTTTTTTGCACAGGGTCCTCGAGGTCCAAAACTTGGGAAAATGTTGATTAATCATCCCTGAACAACATCCTCAATTTTCGTTAACTTCCGACCTTTTTCCACCTAACCCCACTTTTCCCAACCTATCGACTGGACTACCTTGCAAAATGTTGATTTTGTGCCTGGCACTTTTTGGAAATACTCTGTTAAAAACTCTGGCACTCAAAGGGTTAAAGATGTAGGTTGAATTTTTCCCATTTAGGTACCTATATAGATTACAAATAATGTATGAGCTAAATTACAATATTGAATGAAAAGGTTCAGTTTATAATTTCCAATTTAGTAGAGTAAGAGGCACTTAGTTGGTACACACAGAAATAAACAAACCATTAACTTTCTGCAAGCTAAAGCACAAATTTCAGACTTAAAATGTTTGCCACATGTTTTCTATTACCAGCTGTTATGAGCTTGTAGCTGCACATGAAATGTAAATTGTGACAGTTTTAAAGGCAAATATATTTAAAATCTATATATTAATACGCTAGGGGTTTTTTCATCACAGTCATAACTCGATAATGGCTGGACGGATTTTAACGTTTGAGGTGTCAAATTAAAGGTATTTTTACGTAGATTTGCCAATATGTCTCAGAATTTTATGAAAGGGCATCACTTAAATACAGTAAAGGGTTGAATTTTCCGAACCGTGGCGCTATCCGATGGCGGAAGTCTAAACTACGTGTAGATAGAAAGTACGTTTTAATCATCCCTTCTAATATCAGATGTTTTGTTATGTTTGTTTACAACTGAAGTAACCTTTGGTTGGGTACAGACTTGCTCGGATTTGAGCAACAGGACAACTAATTACAGTTTAGTGGCTGACGATGATTTTATTTCGTCAGGTGATTATACAATCTTAGTATGCAGGCCCCACGGTAACTAGAAAAAATCTATGAGTTGTAAAGGTTCAACGCTGTCTCCAAGGAATGCAGCACAAACTAATGTTTTTCAATCTCCTTGAACATAAATCTTCCCTGAGCATAGTTTAAACGTGGTACAAGGCTACTTCAGCATATGTACAATACAAGTGTGCAAATAACTGATGTTGTTGTAATCTGTAATTATTAAATCTTGTATACTTTAAAGGTATTGCTTGCAAATATATTTTCTTGCATTCTAACTGTAGCAATTTGTATTGCAAGTAAATGCATCCTTATAAACTATTAGCATTGGCTATAAATACTGAAGTAGACTTCTCATTGCCATTGTAAAATCTGTCCCTAGTTTTGTGTATGCCATGATTCAAAGAGGACGTAGTTTACACCAATCACCAACAGAGTATACTGCTGTCAACTATTACTTACCCTCTCAAGGAGGGGATAATACAACAGTTGGTGTGTCAGGAAACAACCATAAGTTGATTATCACTTCCTTTCTAGGGTGGAGTTATTTTACAAGTTAACGTAAACAACTAAAATAAATAGTTGACAGCAGCACAATCTGTCGGTAACCTAATCAAACTACGCCCACTTCAAATTCTAGCATACACTCAAAGTGGGACAGCTGGGCCATATGGATGGGATGTCTCCTTCAGTATTTATAGTCAATGCTATTAGCTGCCACACACCTGGTTTCACCCAGGAATACAACCTGTGGTGTGTGCTGCATTCTGTGGTTAACCTAAGGAACTACTTCAAGTCATGATCAGCTGTTTGAGTTTTCATCAGTTCAAACCAAAGTGAATGTCGATAAGAATAATACTAGATTGAAACTTTGACTCCCCGTGGGGTGGAGCACTGAGAATTTCTTAAAATCCTTTCTTAGTGGTTACCTACGTTATGGAAAGAGGATACATGGACAATTTCGTGGTTGTAGGTGTAGACATTTGGCCCGGGGGATGATCGGTTATTTTATTTATAGAATACCCATAAGAATAAAACTGGAATTAAATTTTGACTCTATGTGGGATGGAACCCTTTGGAAATTTCTTAAAATACTTCTTAGTGGTTAGCTACATTATAGAATTTTGAGGTTGTAGGTGTAGAGGTTTGGCCTGGAGGATGATCGGTTTTTCTGTGGAATATTGATTTGACTTTTATGTATGTTATTTATTTAACAAAGAATACAGTTTTATCTTATAAGTGTAGTTATTTCAAACAACAAAATTCCAGATTTATTTGTAACCACACCATCTGACAGTGTGAGCAAATTGTAAACAAGCGACCCATATAGGCCAGCAATGTTTGTAATGTGGCTTGAATACAAAAAGTGGTTGAAATGAATTGTACAATCGTCTGCCAACTTATGTGCCTCTTCCTCTAACAAAACTCTTTTGGCCCTGGTTATTTACTGGGGCCATGTGTGGTGTCTTACTGGGCCAAGACAGGCACTTCTTTACAAATTCCATGTGGTAACTTTTAAACAAAAATTAGTTTTTATTTTCTTAATTTTTTAAATTTTGTTTTAATCAAATGTTTTATTTTTACAATCTGTTCTTAACAGTAGATAATAATGGGTAAAACTTAATAACATATTCACATCAAACATATTACACAACTTGAATAAGTTACAGTTCAGTAGCTGCACTTACTTCAAATTCATGTTGTACATTCCATTTTCAAAGCCGGAAAGGCAAATCGAGTGATGAGTGTCTCTTCAAACGGTAAATGTTGTTGCTGTCGTCCAATAAGTTTAACGCCAAGTGATTTGGATGACTGTAGAGCCTTGTAAGATATCTTCTGCTGAATAGATTGATCTCGTCAATTACTAATGGAACTTTGAAATCTTCATGTAACGCCCTTGTTAGTAAATGGATTTGTTCTATATATTTTACTCATTCTGAATCAGCTGTTTATTGTAGTGCAGTTGTTTTGTCATGTTTTGTTTACTTCAATGTAAATAAAAGTCTATTGTTTTGTGCTCAAGTTATTTTAATTTTATCCAAGAAATAAGCTTCAAACATGGTGTCAGGTTAGTAAATTTTTAGAATGAATGGAATGACATTTTTATGAATGTCATTATTAGAATGAATGGAATACCTTTACCAGACCTACTCAATATTTCTGACAAAAAGAATGCAGCAGGAAAATGGTCGTTATTCAAGGTTCAATAACCACAATACCTTGACGGAAGCTTGTGGTAGCTCAAAATGCAACAAGATATCAAGCAAAAAAGTCTAGGTTGCGTTATTTCAATCTCTTATTGGGGGTAACACATTACAACTAATAAACAAGATATGTGATGATAATGCAACCCATGAGGAGATCATTAGTAGGTTAGGTGAGTATGGTAAGAATGTTACATTTGAGCGCTTCTTATTCAATAGTGCTACACAATAATCAGATGAGTCTTGCAAAAATTACATTAACAGATTGCATGAAATGGTGAGCAAGAGTGAATTTGATTCATTGTCAAACCTATCAAGGATTGAAATTGAAGAGCGACTAATTTGTGATAGGTTAGAGGTGGGTTTATCCAACAATGATTTAAGAAAACGTCTTTTAGCGAAAAAAGATCTTACTCTTGATAAAGCAACAAACATATGTCTTTCAGATGAGCAGGCTAGTAGCTTATCATCCAAAATTAAAGAATTTAGGGCTAATGGGGGTGAACCTTCTATGGAAAATGTAGCTGATGCGTCTTTCAGAGTACATAATGATTTAAAACTACTTTTGTGTAAATTCTGCGGGGGAAACACAAAAGATGGGCAAGTTACTGCCCTGCATTTGGAAAAGCATGTAGTTTGTCTAAGAAAAAGAATCACTTTGCTAAAATGTGTCTCCAAGTAAAAGAAAATATTAGTAGGATCCACATCAGATGAGGACGCCCTTGCAGAGTTTTCAGACTCAAATTAAATATATGAAATAAAGGATGATATCCCAAAAAAGTGTTTTTTTGTGCATTTGAAAGTTCTTATGAGGGGTGATGCTATTCTTCTCCAATGTCAACTTGATAGTGGAGCAACGTGCAATGTAATAAGCCAAGATACGGTATTTTAAAGGAGCTTTTGAGGGTCGATCACCCACTGTTGCAATCCAGCCATACGACACTAACTTTCTATGGTGGCGCTTCAAAACCATCTCTTGGAAAAATAACATTGCACGTTATATGGAAGAATTCCAAGCGAAGAATGACGTTTGAAGTTATTGATACACAACAGACTCCACTAATAGGAGCTCAAGACTGCCTAAAGTTAGGGCTTATCACGATAGATGATGGTGTTTTTGAGTTGAAAACCTCATAAAATCCAAGCGCTATTCTCTCTTCGTTTCCAGATATTGGCCTAGGTCTGGGATGCTTCGAGGGTCACCATGATTTTAAGCTTGGTGAATCTGTTGTTCTAGTAGTGGTTCCACCACTAAGATATCCTGTAGCCCTTCGAGATGAAATTAAAAGTGAAATACAACGCTTATAAGGTTTAAATGTAATTAAAACAGTAACTGAGCCTTCATCATGGGTCAGTGCAATGGTTAAAGAAGCCTAATAAATTACGTATTTGTATATTGACCCACATCAACTAAATAAAGCTATTCAGCGGTCACATCATCAGGCTCCCACGATAGAAGAAGTTGCTCCACAACTCACAAAAGCAAGGGTATTTAGTACCCTTGACCTAAAAGATGGGTTCTGGCATATACAACTAACTGAAGAGGCTAGCAAGTTACTACTTTTTGGACCCCATTTGAAAGATATCGTTGGCTCAGAATGCCTTTCGGTATAAAGTCAGCCCCAGAAGAGTTTCAACGACGAGTACATGAATAAGTGAAAGGGCTAGAAGGTATCATTACTATTGCAGATGATGTTGTGGTTTATGGAAGCGGGGATTCTGATGAAGAAGCACTCGAGGACCACAACAAAAAACTTTGTGCTTTGCTTGAACAAGCTAGAGAGAGAAATTTAATGTTTAATCTGAACAAATGCAAACTTGGCTTAAAGGAAGTTTAGTATATGGGCCATGTTTTGAGCGGAAATGGTTTATAAGCGGATCCTGATAAGATATCAGCTGTTACAAACATTAAAGAGCCTCAGAATAAAGAGGAAGCTCAGCGGTTCTTAGGATTTATTAACTATTTGAGCAAATGTTTGCCAAGAAAATCAGAAGAAGCGGCTCCAATTAGAGCTCTAACAAAAGAAGATGTTAAATGGACATGGCAGGAGCTTCATTCGTCAGCTTTTAAGAAGTCAGTTGGTACGGTCACTAGCTCACCAACTCTACAGTACAGTATTTTGATAAAGACACTCCTGTCACATAACAAAGCGATGCTGGCCAGTTTGGTCTAGGTGCTTCATTGATGCAAAATGGTAAACCTGTTGTTCATATCAAGAACTTTAAATCCTACTGAATGGCACTAGTATGCTCATATTGAGAAGGAATGCCTTGCAGTACTATTTGCTTTTGAAAGGCTTGAACAAGATTTGTTTGGAAAACATGATATTAATGTGGAAACTGACCACAAACCTCTTGAAATTATTTTCAAGAACCCTTAGCCAGTGCACCTAAGCGACTGCAAAGGATATTGATTTGCTTGCAGAAAGTTACATTTAAAGTTGTGTATCGACCAGGAAAAACAATGCTATGAGCAGACTTTTTTCCGCATTCCCCTATGCCCAAGAAAGAGAACAATGTACAAGATAATAGAATAACAATTTTTGAAACATCTAGAACCAGCAAGTCGAAAGAATTTGAGGAGTATAACTTATTAGAATGTATAAAAGTTTAAATAAACTAAAAGAACACACTTCCATGGACCCCGTTATTCAGAAATTTATACCAGTAATTATATAAATGGTTGGCCTAGTAGCAAGACTCAAATTCCAAAAGAAATATAGAATTACTGGCCTTTTAAAAAAGAACTTGGAGTTGAAGATGGACTTGTCCTCAAAGGTGAGCGCATTGTTTTGTTCCCAGAAGTATGACTGTTGATCTAGTCCATAGAATTCATTCTTCTCATCAAGGAACTGAGTCATGTTTAAGGCGAGCCAAAGATGTATTTTTTTTGGCCAGGGATGAGAGGGGATATCAAGAGAGAAGTTGAACAATGTAAATTATGCAATAAATATGCCCTGTCTCGACAGAAAGAGCCCCTGTTACTGCAAGAAACACCTTCACGTCCCTGGCAACGTATGCTGTGGATTTCGCCCAGCATACGTTAGAGGGTTCAGTCCCTTACAATATCGTTACAGACTTCTATTCTTCATTTTTCGAGGTTAAGAAGACAGTCAAGTGTTCCTCTGAAGCATTAGTAATATTCTGCTAAGAGTTATTTGCAAGATGTGGCATCCCAGAAATTTTGGTTAGTGGTAGTGGCACTCCCATCTTAAGTCAGACATTCAGGGATTTTTCAGAGGAGTGGAAATTCAAGATAATGACCTCATCACCATATCATCAAGCTAATGGAAAGGTTGAGTCAGTAGTTAAGATATTCAAAAATCTGTTAAAAAATGTAAGAGAAGATAAAGGGGATTTTCAGCAGGCTCTTCTTGAATTAAGGAATAACCACTAAAGGAAATTGGTTGTAGTCCAGCTCAGTTGTAAGTGGCAAGAAGAACAACAAGTTTTGTACCAACAAGTGCAGACCTACTACGCCCAAATGTACAGTACTAATCTTATAGAAAAAGGCAGTTTGAATTACCTCTGGAATAGATTGGCATGACAGCTGTAGAGAACATTTTATAGCTTTGGAAGTACTAACAGTTGTAAAAATTTACATTTATGAAGTAATTCTCCTAGCCTCTTTTAGTGAACTTTCTCAGAATCAGAATGTTCACAAATATGATACAAGAAATGCGACAAATTTCAACTTGCCTGCTCATAAGCGAAAATACTATGAGGGTAAACCAACTTATGCTGGGTCAAAATTTGTTAATGTCCTTCCCAGCGAGCACAGAATAAACTAGAGTGGCCACGCGTACTCGGACAGCATCAGGCAAGTGAAGCTATATCCGCCATCTTGCTATAGGGGCCACATTGGAAAACAAGATGCGGCCAGCGTTAGAATTTAATAGTTAGCGCTTCACTCCAACGACGTTTTCAACCCGTTAAAGTTGTACAAATTTTTTGAAATTTTCCTACTTAATAGCTTGTAGTATGTAGACCATGTCAGTGAAATAATTATGATTTTATAGTATGTTTATCATATTTTAAATTATCATTAAATTATTACATTTCTAAATGAAATTGCAAAATGACTTAAAATTGTTAGTCGGCTAGGGTTTTTCGTATTTCTTGGTCAGGTGAAAAGTGTCTGTGGCAAAGTTGGGGATGAGATTCCAAATTTAATATTGGTGAAGAGAACGTTTCTCTACGACATCTGTTTTGGTTAGGACGTTAAGGTATTTGAACGGAAAAATTAGATTTCATTGACGGACAGCGCGGACCGTTCGTTCTACGCGATGCGAGTTTATCGACAAATACGGTAAGGACACATATGGGAAACAACTTTGCCTTTTTTAACCCCTTATTTTAAAAGGTTCGGTACTTAGTTTTATATGTACAATGTTTATTAGAGGAACACTTTAATTAAATGTAATGTTGAAAAATAACATCTGAGTGTTGAAAAAATTAAACAACAGTTGTCTGAGGAAGAAACTCCCATTTTATTTGTACAATACACAATAAAAATACCCCTGTCGCAGCAAACCTGCATACTCAGCAAATTTCCAATGAATATATAACATAACACATTAAAACACTTAACAGGATTCATAAGAAATATATTCACAAACAAGCGATATTTGAAATATTGATTATTCTCCATAAGAATAACATTTGGGGTGAGTACGCAGGTTTGCTGCAACAAGGCACACACAAAATAATGTGTTTTTATGCAAATATCAATAGAACTCATCTTAGTGAAGTCACATACCAAGTTTCATCCATATACATTCATAAATAAGCGATATATAACATTTTAAGTATTTTCCATAAGAATAACATGGGGACCAAGTACCTAGGTTTGCTGCTACAGGAACCATAGGTGAAAAATTGTTTTTTGTGCAAACAACAATAAACCACAACCAGATCAAGCCATATACCAAATTTTGCCAGTTTATGTTCATAAATAAGCGAGATATACAATTTTTCTTTTTCTCCATAAGAATAACATTAGACAACGTACTGTGTTTAGCACTTTCAATATCTCGGTAACTAATTGACGTAGAGCAATGATCAAAATACCAAATTGTTTGTTTTTTTAAGCTGAATTCAATGGTATGAATTAAAATTTGATTGAAATTAAAATTACATGTGAAAACCCCAAAAAACACATTTTTGGGTTACAAAACCCCCCAAAAACCCCCCTTCGGATGGTGCGATTCATCTGGTTTTCGAACTCGTTCAAATAAATGGTACTTTACACGTTTGTACCAAATTTCATTAAGATCGGACCTTTTTTACGAGAGTTATCGTGCTTACGGACACATATATATATATATATATATATATATATATATATATATATATATGTATATATATATACACATATATTAAAATTTGAACGAATGGTGTTTTTGGCATCTGGGGACCTCAAAATGAAAAGTTATCATGGTCTCGGGCTTAAGTCTTACCATGAGACCTACGGTAATAGCTTCTTCCCTATAGGGGAAATTCGCTAAAATAGATAAATAACGCATATTGGCTGAATTGTTAGATGTAAAGTTAATATAACTATTGGTAATTAAATAAAATAAGTATCGTATGTAAAAAGAAAAAATATAACATAGAAAATGTATTTACATTGTTAAAGAAACTAACTGTGTACTTATTGTACAAATACTAAGTCCAAAATCATGTAGTAACCCAAATTGCTAGTATTGACCAAAAATATATTGACCTGTTATTGGCCGGTCCGGAAATATCTTGGGTATAGCACCAGCTCTGATTCGTACACATCACATGAAAGCGACGTCTTGTCGATATCTGCTTCTTGGAAGTGAGAAGAACATAATCTAGAAGACGGCTAGGCGTCCAGTTGTCTCTGTTTACAGCTGTAATCCATTGATGCCGCAAGTCTTGATTTTTTGGAAAGCTACAAAAATAGTTTAATTTTACTATTTAAAAAATAAACAAAGGGTTTAATATAAAGCAGTTTCGAAATGTAACAAATTTATCTTTCTTAAGCTCTGTAAATAGCTGAAAAATTCAAATGTTATTTATTTACTTATTTTTTAAATGTGTGCACTAAACAGCTTCCAGCCAGAAAAATATAAAAAAAGTATTCTACTATTACCCAATACTGTAGTTTTGTTTATTTTAAATTATACAATAAGACTTCTTTTATTTCTCGCCGAGTATACAAAATAAATGAAGTATATTTATGTAAGTGTCTAACATTTTTTGGTAAATATATGTACACCTTTATGGTACTAATAGCCTACAAATATGACTACAAATAGCCTGCACATAGGCTTACTAACAGTCTACAAATAGACCTACTAATAGCATAGGAGTAGCCCGAATACTAGCCGAATATCGTAATAGTTAATAAGATTTAACTTACATGAAGAGTTATTCCAGGAGTCTTTCCTGTATTGGAACATCCCAGGATACAACAAGAAATTGGCATGGTAAAACTTTGAAGAAGCGTAAAACACATAGCGAATAAACACACACATCTAACAAGCACTCAACTACTGACATGAGCGCAGCGCTTCCGTCTGATCAGCGTCTGACGCTCGCTACTAGGCAGATTTCGCGATCGTTGCCGCCATCTTACTGTAGGTTGCCGCGCAAACCTGGCTTCATGCGCCGGGCCCCCACGACCACTCTAGTTTATTCTGTGCTCGCTGGTCCTTCCTCATACTGTGAAAGGTTGTGTAGGGAACTCCTTAAAAAAGAAATTATTTATGTGGCTTGTTTCAAGACTCTTTCACAGTAAAGACGAGTTCTTAGATTGGGACGACAAGCAAAATTGAAAAGGACATCTACAGCCTATCTTATATACTACAACCTATGCAGGGTGAGTTTAAATTCCCTTCCCCCCCTATTTTTTTTAGGCGGTATAAGTTAGAAGGTTTAAACCCCGCACATGTATGTTAGACCTAAATATCTTGTTTTTCATCGGTTCATTGACTCTCTACCTCCAATGGGGGACGGCCCACGAGGAGTAAGTCGAGATTCTTAATGTAAGCATAGGTTTATATGTACATCAAATTAAAGGTCTCTGTTAGTAGAATACAAGGCCGCAAACCGGACCTCAAAAGGTTCATCCTATGGAAAATTACAGGGTTTTAAAGTTTACAAAATAGTAATGTGCTATTTATCTGTGTTTTATCGCGCTACTGTTTGAAAAGTTCATTTCAAAACTATTTTTCTTAAAACTATAAATAAAACTGTAAACGATTTATTGTACACACCAGTCGCGTTTGTGGAATATCTTCGTAACAGAATTACTTAGGCCTGCAGGAAAGTAACACCAGAAATCCTAACCCGTGTAAGGAGTGAATTTGTTAACAGACTATACTACTGTCAGGAAGTAACAGGCAATCAGTTTGAACATTTACTGCAATAAAGGATGAGTAACAACCTTCGAGTATCAGAATCCTACAATATTACAACCGGAATCACTGTTGAAATAAAAAGAAATGTGTCCAAAAACTTTGTAAGATAACAATTCATTAAATAAAAAAGTTACAAGGCGATGTTAAACGACACATCACATGACCGTCTTCTTAATAAATCTTTTAGTTAACTCCTAGATCTTGG
Organism: Allygus modestus; assembly: GCA_963675035.1. Classification (NCBI taxonomy): domain Eukaryota; kingdom Metazoa; phylum Arthropoda; class Insecta; order Hemiptera; family Cicadellidae; genus Allygus; species Allygus modestus. Next base: position 107,672,427 of record OY776117.1, on the reverse strand, counting down.
ACTTCCAGTGATCCCTTACAATCACTACACCCAAGAAAAGAATGTTTCTTTTAAGAACTCCTAACAAACAGCAATAGAAAAATAGTTTTGAAATGAACTCTTAAAACAGTAGCACGATAAAACGCAGATAATAGCACATTACTGTTTTGTAAACTTTAAAACCCTGTAATTTTCCATAGGATGAACCTTTTGAGGTCCGGTTTACTGCATTGTATTCTACTAACAGAGACCTTTAATTTGATGTACATATCAACCTATGCTTACATTTAAGAATCTCGACTTACTCCTTCGTGGGCCGTCCCCCATTGGAGGTGGTTAGTCAATGAACCCATGAAAAACAAGATATTTAGCTCTAATATAGATGTGCGGAGTTTAAACCTTCTAACTTATACCATATACAAAAAAATAGGGGGGAAGGGAATTAAAACTCACCCTGTATATACTTATACCGTATACAAAAAAATAGGGGGGAAGGGAATTAAAACTCACCCTGTGTCACCCTGTTTCATCTCTTAGTGAATTACTATTTTAATTTTGTTGTTGTTGTTTATTAAGATTTTATCTGACGCTATTTCAGGTCTCATTTCATGATCTCGAAATAAAGAATTCTCTCTCTCTCTCTCTCTCTCTCTCTCTCTCTCTCTCTCTCTCTCTCTCTCTCTCTCTCTCTCTCTCATGTTCGATATAGAGTAACTGAAAGGTGGAATAAGAAGAAGGAAACTTACAAAAAATATTTGTACAAAGGAGCTAAAGACTTCACATTGCTTACTCCAGGACAAAGTGTTTGATTTCAACAGGAACCTCAAGAAAAGAAAAATCTATGGGTAGAAGGAAAAGTTGTTGAGAAAGAAGGAGATCAGAGATACGTAGTGCAAGTTGGCAGAAAACTACTAGTTTGTAACAGACGTTTTCTGAGAACCTAAAAAGGACAGAAAGAGAGGATGTTGGTAAATGGATTTGTTTGATATGTTTTAATCATTCTGAATCAGCTGTTTATTGTAGTGCAGTTGTTAAGTCCTGTTTTTGTTTACTTCAATGTAAATAAAAGTCTATTGTTTTGTGCTCAAGTTATTTTAATTTTATACAAAAAATAAGCTTCAATCAGACCTATTTGAGATATACCTAGGGCATTTGCAATTCTTGTTAGCACTTTGGACTGAAAACTTTGCAAAGATTAGTTGTTGGGGCTATTTTGTTTTATGCAAATACGCAGTAAACCTAGGATTATCCGGACCCGAATCATCCGGATCCCGGATTTGGCAAGCCTGCGCCGGAAATTCGACAACAATCGGCCGTGTTTACATCCGGTATCGAGCATTCAAAATGGCGCCGCTGATTGAGACTGCCGCCGACTGTGAAGTGTGCGCTATAATTAGATTTTTAAGTGCTAAAGGTGTGAAAGCCGTTGAAATTCATCGGCAGATTAGTGAAGTGTATGGCGAGAACATTATGAGTGACGGAATGGTACGCAAGTGGGTAAGGGCATTCAAAAACGGCCACACCAACGTTCATGATGAGCAAAGCACTGGGCGGCCATCTGTCATTACTGATGAATTGGTGCGTAAAGTCGATGACAAAGTGAGAGAGAACAGACGGTTTACGATCTCATCATTATCTGATGAGTTTCCTTTGGTTTCCAGAAGTGTCCTTTACGATATTGTGACTGAAAAATTAAAGTACCGAAAATTGTGCTCACACTGGGTGCCGAAAATGTTGACAGAGGTGCACAAAACCAAGCATCTAGGCAGTGCATTGACTTTTCTTGAGCGCTACGATGAGAAAGGAGATGATTTTTTAAGTCAAATTGTTACAGGCGATGAAACATGGGTGTCTTATGTTACGCCAGAGTCAAATAAACAATCAATGGAATGGCGGCATTCAAATTCGCCAAAAAAACTGAAGTTTAAGGAAATGATTTCAGCCCGAAAATTGATGTGTACTGTCCTTTGGACAGAAAGGGGGTGTTACTGGTGGACTTTTTGCCTCGTGGTGACACAATTAACTCAATATCGTACTGCGAGACCTTGAAAAAATTTCGCCGGGCAATTCAAAACAAGCGGCGTGGAATGTTGTCCAATGGGGTCATTTTGCTGCACGACAATGCCCCACATGTGGCTAATCTAACGCAAGAACTAATCGAATCATTTCGCTGGGAACAACTTGAAAGTAGATTAAGATACTGCTTTCAAGTAAAAATATAATTATTAGAATAAGTATACTGGTTTTTGTTTTATTTTAAAACAGTACTTACTTAAAAAACGTGCCTCGTATCTAGAGGTCTCATCTCGTATAAAAAAGTGCAGCCTATAAATAGTCGACCACCACTTTCCGCTCTATAAACTCTGATCCCATGGCAATCAACATAAAATCCTCCTCTCTTCACGAGTTATATGACAGTCAGTTTGACAAAAACGTTTTACCTCTTCTTTAACTTTTGAAGAGAGGATTTGACTGGTTACCTAAGGAAGATGACAGTTGACCACGTAGGCTTCACTTTCTTACCCCAGACAAGACCTCTAGATATTTATCCTCGTTGGATGACCGTTCATACTAACCACAACTTAAGAGGTTATGTTGCGTTTGCAGCTGTGATTGGATTGTTTGTTACGACACTGTCTATTCTGATTTACAGTCTTTCCACGCAATTTTCAGCATCAATATTGCAGGTGTTAGAGGGTCCGTTATTTATGCGGTGTTACAGTAGCTTCAGATTATCTGGATTTTGGATTTTTCGCTATCTGGATCAACATGCCGCCACATTAGCCCGGATAATCCGAGATCTAGTGTACAAATGAAACAAGTACTAAGTTTTACCAATTAATTTATGTTCATAAACAAGCAAGATATCACGTGTTTTTTAATCTCCATAAGAATAACATTATAGGTAGCTGCCGAGTACGCAGGTTTGCTGACTTGGGGATATAAAAAAATGGGTTGTGTATGCAAGTACAGTATCAGTAAACCCCAACCATATAAAGCCACAAACCAAGTTCCATTAATATATATTCATTATTAAGCGAGATATACAATTTTACTTATTCTCCATAAGATTAACATTGGACAACGTACTGTGCTTAGCACTTTCGTAATGTTATTACGTCTCGGTAATCAATTAATCTAGAGCGATGATCAAAACACCAAATCGTTTGTTTTTTAAGCTGAACTAATAGTGCACATTAAAGTTTGGCTTTAAAAATAATTATTCTTGGTTGATTATTTGGCATTCTCATCTTCTTCTTTACAACTATATTAAGTGAAACAATTTTAAATTTAACCTAATTCAAAATATATTGGTTTAAATTTAAAATTGTTTCACTTAATATATCTTAAAAAAAAGATTAGAATGCAAAATAATCAACTAAGAATACAATTACAATCTTCAACAATGTCAGAAACATTCAGAAGAAAAAAAAAATATATATGTGTAACAAGTTCAAAAAACCCATTTTTGAGGTACAAAAACCCTCCTTATTATGGTGCGATCTCTCTGGTTTTCAAACTCATGGAAATAGATGCTGCCTTATACCTTTATATTAAATTTCATCAAGATTGGATTTTAATATAAACAAATTTAATTTAAATTATAAACATAAACATATGATTTTTTATACTGGTCAGTCTTTTAATAAAAAGATTTAAAGGTTCCCCGTTTTATTTATTTTAATATTAATAATCTTAGTAGCCCTGAATTGTGGACACAGTTATCAAATATATGCATATTTATGAATTTGAACGAATGGTGTTCTTGACATCTGGTGGCCTCAGAACGAAAAGTTATCATGTATGGTCTTACTACCATGCCACCTACAGTAATAGCTCATTCTGTATAAGGTAAATTCGCTAATTAATCAAAAACTTGCCGGTGTTCTGTCCCATGTAGCCGGAATTAATCCAGACATTTTGAAAGTTTATTTACATTACAGTCAGTTTTATTCACATTTATTTGCAAACAAATCCAAAATAATGGTGTCAACATGTACAAAGTACATACAAATCAAAGTAACTGAATAATTAAGCTTATCCTTAATGAAAAACTCATCAAAATTATATAATGGCTTCATTACAAGATGTTCTTTCAGTAAACGTTTCAACCTACTGTATACATTTTCATTCTTATTATGATCTGGCAAGTTGTTAAAAAATTTAACCCCAGCATAAGCAGGTTTTTAAAAAAAATTATTAAAGAAGTTCTGGTAGGAATTGAGAACGGTGATTATGTCTCGGGAATTTTTCTTGACCTGCAGAACGCTTTTGATTGTGTACATGTTGATATTTTACTGGATAAATTAGAAAACTATGGAATTCGTGGACATGCATTTAACCTGATGAAACTTATCTAAGCAACTGCAAACAATTCACTTGTGTTAAACATGATGGATGTGAGTACTTTTCTGACAGGGTCGAGATAACCTGGGGAGTGCCACAAGGTTCCGTTCTTGGGCCTTTACTCTTTTTGTTATACATAAATGACGTTGGTGAAATTGGCAATCCAAACCAAACCATTCTTTTTGCCGATGACACTTCTCTAGTTTGCAAACAATCAAATATAGTCAACTTTGAAATTATTACAAACATACAAGTTAATAATATAGTTCAGTTTTATAATGCAAATTGTCTTACCGTAAATGCAAATAAATCAGTTGTTTTAGATTTTACTTCTTTAAAAAAGTCACCCTTTGAATGTTCAATAAGCATTGATGATCAGTTGATGCCAAAAACTGATTCTGTAAAATTTTTGGGACTTATTGTTGACAAATATTTTTGTTGGAATGACCATGTGGGTGATCTGTGTTTAAAATTATCACAGTCTGTTTTTATTCTCAGGAAATTAAGTAAAATGTGCAACATTGACACTTTAAGGATGGCTTATTTTGCTTTTGTTTATTCAAAAGTGACGTATGGGATAGAAATTTGGGATAACACATAAAAAAAAATATTGACAAATTATTTAAAATTCAAAAAAGAGCTATTCGTTGTATAGCTGGTTTAGGATATCTTGACTCCTGTAAGGGAAAATTTATAGAACTTAGAATAATGACTTTGCCCAGTATTATTGTTTATAAAGTATTACTCCAAATGGCACTAGGCCTATCTGGACTAAAAAAACACCAGGACTTTCATTCCTATAACACTCGAGGCGCTAATAACTTAGTTACAGTAAAACATAGCTCTAAAGTGTACGCATTGGCAACTCAAAAATTCGGACCTAAATTATGGAAAGCCCTTCCCCAGAATTTAAAAATATTGGCCTATCCAAAATTCAAAAAATCAATTGAACTCTTTCTCCTAAACAATCCCTTGTATAAAACTGAAGACTTTTTTGCCTTAATTAGCTAAGGCATTCCTCTTGTATCTTTTAATCTAGTTTTAGAAATTATTTTATTGAGTTTAATTCTTTTTTTTGATAATGATATGTTTCAATTGTATTACTTATGTTATGTGACGAGCTGGAAGATGTAATTCACACGTTGTATTACTTACTGGCAATAAATTGAGTATTGAGTATTGAGTTTTGAACGAATGGTGTTTTTGGCATCTGGGGACCTCAAAACGAAAAGTAATCATGGTCCCGGGTGTACGTCTTACCATGCCGACTACGGTTATAGCTTCTTCCTTATAGGGGAAATTCGCTAAAAACTACAAAATCAGTGAGCAAGCTGCAGTTCCAATGTTGCATATACAAGCGGAAATGTTACTTTCTAAAATTTAAAATTGCTGCAACCAAAATTTTTTAATCTATACCTATAAAAGTCAAAACCCTCATTCACTCAGTCATCACGAATTCTCCTACTTCCCATTTACCTAGAGAGTTGAAATTTTGTATACTGATTCTTTAGGCAAATGTGATGGGTCGAAAACCCTTAAAGTAATTAATTTATTTATTCCAATAATTAAATTAATTAAAATTAAATACGAGAAATAATAATAAAACGTAACATGAAAAATCGAATAAGAATTATTTGTTGCGACGCAAACGGAATAAATATATTCGAGTCTCAACAGGAGAGACGGGGGTCACACGAGCGCGGAGTTATATCTGTGCAGCAAAGCGGTACTGTACAGGGAACCGGACTTCATGGTTGCGGTTTAACGAAGTAGTCCCCAAGGGACGTACCTCATTGGTCGGCGCGCATTTTGTTACAAATTTTAAAACCGGAAAACTCGAAGGAGGTTGAAGACAACACCGGCCAAGCCGAGGGAACGCATCAGTCTTCAGAGAGACCCCAGTGCAGTCAGTCTTGAGTGCGTTTTCATCGTTACTCCAAAGTGTCGGGTGGTCATGTTACTCTAGGCCGGGACCCCAGTATAATCAGTAGTTTTGAGTTAGTCTTCTCGAGCGGGACCCAAGTGTGTCGGGTCGTCATTTTGTCAGTCTTTATTAACAGTCGTGACCTCAATATATCAAGTTGTTAGTTTTATTAACTCTAGTCCGGGACTCCCGTGTGTCATGTTGACAGCTGTTATTCTTCAGACTTTATCACTTCGAATTACACCAAAAGTGTTTGGTAGTTTATATAGTCTATGTTTTGACTTATCGAGTGATTCCCCGGAGTGTTAATACAACAATTTATTAAATAATCTACAGACAGTAATTAGTGGGATAATAAATTAAATTCCCGGTGCCGATAATAATCATGAACATTGAATTATTCACTGTACAACAGACAGACGTCGTCAATCTTTACATACAGCGGCGCAGTAAGGTAGCAGTTCACTTCACCCCATGGCGAACATCGACCATCGGAGATTGCAGACAAGGGAAACACAGCTAAGTGTATCATAGCTCTCACCATTCATCGAACTTGTTGTGTGTCTATATCCATCATGTTTAGAAAATAATCTATATTATTAAAAGAATTTCTCGATTTTTCTTCGCAGCATATCGACCCCTAGAAATTTATTTTTCTATACATATTTGGTATCAAATTAAAGCTATTTCTCTCTAGATGTGCCTTTTTTGGGTTTGGAAAATATCCCATGAAAAGCCTTCGTCCAGGAGGCTTTTGAAATTTCAGCGAATGTGCTACTATCTGTTGTTAAACCTGTGAACTTTTTCCAATTCACATTTATTTATAACAAAACATATGGTGATGATTTGATCGAGTTCTTAAGTTTGACCACAGAATACAGCACTTGCATTTATTTATTTGATGAAACTGGTGTATTCTAAGTTATAAATAAGTTGATTTTCACATAGTAATTCATTTAATTTCTTGAAATATAGATTTTTTGGAAGAAAAAAAATTCAATTTTGACCGCAAAGAAAAGTACCACTAATGTAAATCTGGGACATAGCCAGTTTGATTTCAACTAATTTACTGTCTCTTATATGATAGATGTTGAAAGGTGTTATTTTATAATCAGATGGAAGATTTTTCCCCAAACACATAGGTTACATATTTTACAATAACATGTAAAGTAAAAAGTTGTAATTTTATTTGTTCATAGCATAGTTTATCTAGAAAATTTTAATATGTTTTTAATCTTGAAACTAAAATAGAATGTGTTTAGTTCTAATTTCATAATCTTTGAAACGACAGTCATTTTTGAAATAATTTGTATACGTTTTACCATGTATTAAATACCTTAATAACAGTGATTTTACGTCATTTATCAGTTTATTATGTAAATTTTAGACATTTCATATAAGACAATGAAGTGAAGTGAATGAGTGAAGTGTTCAACAATTTGTGTGTTCTAACTTTTCAAATATTTTACGATGAATTATATACTTCAACATCAGTGTTTTTCTGGTTTAACATCAATATGTAATAACCATTTTGTATCTGATATGTATTGAACTATATTCAGAGCGTTTTCGTGCTATTTTTGGGACACATGCTTGATTTACTACTTTTAGGTTCAACCAAATATGGTTCCTCAAAAGTTCAAAAAGAGAATGTCTTGCTTTAGGTTTTGTTTTTTGATAGTGTGTTTCATTTGTATTTATTTGTTATATAAGATGCCTAGAAGAGACCGCGTCTGCAATGTAAATGCTAGGGCTAGAGGCAGAGCTAATCGTTTTCGCCCCTATCCACTACCCTTGGCCATAGACAATTCGGTCAAACCCACTGGTTTTGATATTGGGCCAATGAATGAAGTATGTAGATTTTGTCATGGTCGTTACTTCCGATATGAAAAAACAACTACAGGAACATTTACAAAATGTTGCCATAATGGCAAGGCACAACCAGCGATTCCAGAAGTGCCTAATACAGTTCCTCACTTTTGACTGAACAAGACCAAATATCTAAAAACTACAGATCAAACATAAGGCCTTATAACGCAGCCATGGCCATGGTAAGTGCTAAGGCCTCCACTAATGAACAGCGAGGAGGTGGAGGACCTTACCATTTTAAAATGCATGGTTCTTTTTATCATGGACATGGACCTCTAATACCTTCAAATGAAGAGGCGACATATGCACAGTTATACTTTTATGACTCTGAAGAAGCAAATAGACTCAGACTAAACCGTCCAGAAAATGTGAGCTGCTTAGATGAGTTGTGATGAGAACGCTTTCAAACCATTTCAGTGAGGTAAATTCTTACGTACAGAGTTACCGCCAAATATATGAAATCGTCCGGTCAGGGCAGTTTGGCGATCCAAAAGACTTAAAAATGATTATAGTCACCGATCCTACCACAGACCTTCGCCATTATAACGCTCCAATATCCACAGATGTAGCTTTAATCTTCACTTCACCAGATGGCACACCCCCCCGGTGAAAGAGACTTAGTAGTATACCCTTTAAACGGACAATTTGTTACTGAACGTATATCGATATTAAGTCCCCATCTTGATCCATTAGCATATCCATTGCTTTTTCCTAAAGGGGATCAAGGATGGAATCCTTCCCTAGAGTGGACAATGCTTCAGCATGTTCAACTTAGAATATCAATTCGTGAAACTCCAAGTATTATTCACTTAAGTGAAAAACTATACCTCCAGTGGTTAGTTGATGCTTATGTAAGAATAGAAGGTACAAGGTTTCAATGGATACGCCAAAATCAAAGAACACTAAGAGTTGAGAGTTATAAGGCCTTTCTGACTACCTACTAACTAGAGCAGAAAATGAAAATTTAAGGAGTGGGAAATGTGTGGTTTTGCCATCAACGTTTATTAACAGCCCAAGAAACATGCTAGCGACGTATAATGATGCTATGGCAATAGTGAGAAAATATGGGACACCAGATTTGTTTGTGACTGTTACTGCAAATCCAAAATGGCGTGAAATAGTGAACAATCTCCATCAAGGACAAGCAGCATGGATGTGCCCAGAACTTATAGTGAGAGTTTTTCCCCAAAAGCTAAAGGAACTCATCCACGACATAACGGAAAAACATATATTTGGAGCTGTTTCAGCCATTATATACACTATTAAATTCCAGAAACGTGGATTTTCACACTGTCACATACTGATCTCCCTCAAAGAAGATGACAAAATAACTGAACTAGATCAAGTTGACAGGGTGGTTTCATCTGAACTACCTGATGTACAGACAGATTTTGATCTATTCAATTTAGTGAAGACCCATATGATTCATGGCCCTTGTGGTGAACTCAATCCACAGTCCCTCTGCATGGACAAAGGATCTTGCAAAAAGAACTACCCAAAAGAATTCAACGAGAGGACTGCACAAAACCCTTCTGGTTTTCCAATCTATCGTCGCAGACAAGACAACAAGACAGCAGAAGTCCATGGGCAATCGATTGACAATCGGTGGGTTGTTCCATTTAACAGATACTTACTGATGAAGTACCAAACTCATATAAATGTTGAGGTTTGCACGACTGTTAAGTCAGTCAAATACATTTATAAATATATGATTCTCAGCTACTCTTCTCACACAAGCCCTCAGATAGTGTACTAGCAGAAGAGATGATAAATTCGGATCTGATGAAAGTTAACCAGTGGTCGAAGAGTCATGGACTGAGGTTAAACGATGAAAAGTCCTCAGTGCTACATTTCAGCCACCTCCTGAGTCACAATATCCTGAGTCATAAACCTAGTCTTGAAATTCTTCTTGAGAGTGAGGTATTGAAGGCCACTGAGGCTGTTAAGGTTCTTGGTCTCACAACTGATTGTGAATTAAATTTTTCAAAGCATGTCAAATAAATAATACAGAGAGTGGTGTCATTACTCAGAGTGTTGAACAGATTCAGAAGTATGTTGCCCGAAGATGCAAAGCTACAAATGGTGGAGGTCCTTGGTAATGCCAATCATAAATTATGCTCTACCCGCTTTTGGATTCAGCTTGACAAAAGAGTATACAAATATTTTACATCGCTTACAGAACAATGCTCTAAGGTTTGTCTATGACCTAAAGAAATTTGATCATATATCACAATTCAGAATACAAAGTGAAATGTTGCTGGTGCTGAATAATTGCGTTTTGGACACGGTTGCCATTGTGCACAGGATAGCTAGCACGCACTGACCCACTTATCTCAAAGATAAAATAGTGACTCGTAAACAGATAAGAGAAGGTGTACTTGACAGGATGGCCTGCTGCATTTGCCTCGTGTCAATCTCTGAGTTTGGAAAAAGAGAGTTTTCATATTTTGGGCCTCAGAAGTACAATGAGTTACCTGAAAAAGTTAAGATTTTTAGTTAAAAAACATTTAAAAAGCAAGAAAAAGAATTGTACATGTCACTCTAAGATTACAAATAAGCTAGATTTGATGAGTTTTATTATTATTTGATTACACTGTATTTATGTATATATTGACTTGAGTTGTTTTGAAAAACAGTTGTATTGTACTGGAAACCGCTTGAAATAAAAATACGTTTCTATTCTATTCTATTCTATTCTATTTGGTCAGACATAATGAATCTGGGAAATTATGGGCCAGAAGTGGATAGGTTTGAGAAGATGGGCCTGTAGTGGGCGTAACGAGGAAATACCTTCTACAGCAGCGGACCCTAAGTCTGGGATTCACATGTTTTATTCATATGACACCATCACAGACATACTTTGCTTGATTCAACATTATGAAATTTATATTCCTGTGATTAAGATTATTTTGTTTGCGAATAGTGCCAAATCACGCGGATAAAATTACCTTAGTCATAGGCACATAACTTTCCACATCGTCTAATCAAGTGAAATGTGTTACTATTAAGGGTAAATATGTAACAAGATGTATGTATGTACAATATATAACACACTCAAGAATACATGGGTCGTAATACGAAGATGGTAAGGTGCAACTTAATTACGTCATTTGGGAAGGGGGCAGTTTTTGATCAGTGTTACTTCAATCAAATTGTATGAAATTCACATCAGAAATGTTATGAATAATAAGATGTTGATTAAAAATAAAAATTTTATTTATGAATAAATCATCAAAATTTACCAAAATTTAAAAACTTTATATGACTTCTATTTCAATAATGTTATTTCATCTATTTTAATCATCAATATTTACCAAAATTTAAAAACTTTATATGACTTCTATTTTAATAATGTTATTTCATCTATTTTTTTTAAGTTCCCATAATATTAACTGATTGTTTAGTAGTTACTAGAGACCGCCCAATGTTCGAAATTTGGAAAAAAAGTTACTTTAATATCTAGTGGGTTCTGCTGCACTCATCTCTCTCTCTCCCTCTCTGTACCTATATCTCACTCTTTCCCTCCCCCTCACCCACTGTCACCACCAGGCAATATTTTTAATGTGGAGTTAAAACAGATATTAGAAGGGGGTTACCATTCCAGTAGTCAGTAGTCTTTTTATTTACGCCTGAAACCTCTCCACCTCATTTTCTCCCGGTTTAATTTGGAGTTAAAATGGAAAGCAGAATTGCGTTACTATTCCAGTAATCAGAAGCCTTTTTATTTATGCCCGAAACCACTCAACCTAATCCTCTCCCCGTCCGTCATCCTCCTTCCCTTCACAGTCAGGTTTTTTTTTTATGTGGAGTTAATGTGGATAAGAGAAGGGTGTTGTCATTCCAGTTGTCAGTAATATTTGTTATTAACATTACTCCTGAATTATCTGTTTATGCTGCTGTGGAGTTAGAACGGATAAGAAAAGGGTGTTACCGTGCCAGAAAATGTTTTATTTATGAATCATCTGATCCGAATGTTGTGCTACATATTTATTTGAATAATGCAGCTGTTTATTACTTAAATTAAAAGTACTATATAAACAAATACGAAAAGTAGAAAGCATGTTTCCATAAGGGTAACATATAAACTTTGAAACCCAAAGGGCCTACACGCCCAAAAAAAAATTATTTACATTCGACCCTTCTCCTAATAAGTGTGCCAAGTATCATAATCCTACGATGCCACATTTCCGAGAAATCAGTACCACAAACGTTTCCTTAGCCGATTAATATATGGATTATATAGGTCATCAAGTTTTCATATGTTACCAAAAATATATTTTATGCGGAGAAATAACTAACTTATTCAAAGATTTATCACTTTACTTTTTTCATAACTGAAATATATTATTACTACCAAGGGCCAGCCATGTCAGAGGATTTCATAAAAAATCTTTTTCCAAAAAACTCTCAAGTAAGCACATTTAAGGTGTTATTAATTATCTACAGTATTTCATTTTCTAGAGTATTCTATAAAACATAACCGTGAGGTTCAATTTTCAACACTCAAGGTCACAGACTTGCACATTTTAAACCACCAAACTTGCGTTAATTACCCAGATGTGTGCAACTGGCTGCAACCACAGAGGACTCTTCCTGTTGCCACTAGTTTGAAGTCCTGAGGGAGAGAAGATGTTGCCCTCTGCTTTTGTAGTCATCTTGGCCAATTTCTTTGTTCAGGTTGATTCACATTCAATTTTATTGAATTTGTTTTCAGGTGTGATCACACTTTAGGAAACTTTGCTTTAGAGATAGTCATGCTGCTCGAGTTGCATGATAAAGAAATTTCAGCAATATCCAAAGCAACTTTTGCTATAGATTTTGCCTCTGAATTTCATTATAAACTTCCTACAATATTTTCTTCAATACCTTATATTGTTAATTATATTGAACTAGCTGTTGCCCGCAGGCTTTGCCCCGCAAATGATATATAAAAACCATGACAGTTGTGTGTGCTGCATTCTGTGGTTAGCTCGAAAACGAATCAAAATCAGCTGTTTGTATTTTCATCAGCTCAAACAATAAACGGTATCAGGAAACTGACACATACTTTCTCCCTTTTAGCCAAACTTTAATGACAAAAATATTTGTTATTTACTAAATATAGAATTTGAAGTATAGATAAATGTACAGAAAATTGTCTAAAATAGTTGATTTCAGAAATATTCACCCAAATCCCTTTTTGGGAGGCACTATAGAGTCCGTTGCTACACACAGTGGTTTTGAGAGGGGAAATGCCCCCTTGCCCCCCCCCAGGGTTAAATAGCAACACATTTCGAACATCATCTGTTGGTCAATGCTAACTTGACCTGCATATCAAATTTTAATGAAATTGATCAGTAAATACGAGAAAAATAGTTATTTTTGTATTCCCCATAAGAATAACATTGGACAACGTACTGTGTTTACCGCTAAATGAAAATTTCAATTTTCTCCGCAACTAGCAATCGTAGAACAGTAATTTAAAATACTAATTTATTTAGTTTTTTGAGCTCTTTTTAATGGTGAATAGTAATCTTTTTTAACATTTATGATTTTTTATGAAAAATCCAAAAAACTGAATTTTGGATGTTTTAAGTCCTGTAATTTCTGAACCCGAATTTTTCCAGAAATGCGGGTGGTGTCATTTTGTTGGAAACCTAAAGTTCTACAAACCACGAAAGTTTAATCAAAATCGTTAGAGCCGTTTTTGAGAAATTTGGATTTTTCATGTTTTTTAGCGGTTTTTGGGGGATAATTACCCTTAAAAATCAAAAATTCAAAAAAATAAAAAAAACGCCTGGAGATATCGTGGATTAGTACCTACATACCAAATTTCATAAAAATCGGATCATAGGTTAGGGCTCTAGCTCTGTACACATCCACACAGACACACACACACACACACACGGACACACACACACACACACAGACAGACATCACGTAAAAACCACTTTTTTGGGTTCAGGGAGCACCAAAACGAATATTTCCACTAACAACTCAAATTCGAAAATTTTTACGAAAACAATACTTTCTCCATATACTATGCATAGGGGGAGAAAGTAAAAATGAATGTCCATAAGGAAAACATGGGAACTTTGTCGGGGTCTCTGGCGGAGCCCTAAGGTCAGATCAGGATGAAAACCATTTAGTTTTCCTATTTTATGTGAAGCGGACAAAAAGCTTCGGTTTTTATTTTATTAATTTATAATTTAAATAATTGTATTTTTCACTCATACTTGGGTCTCAGCATGTGAGCAGAATGCTTCACACTTTTTATATTCACAAGTATTGTAAATTTCTAGCAGAGCTCTTTTAATTTCACTTATCTCATTTTTTGAATCTTACGACTTATTATTGAATCATTTTGTTAAATTCATATTTTATTATTGATGCGACCCTGAGATCAAAAGAGCTCTGCTAGAAATTTACAATACTTGTGAATATAAAAAGTGTGAAGCATTCTGCTCACACGCTGAGACCCAAGTATGTGTGAAAAATACAATTATTTAAATTATAAATTAATAAAATAAAAACCGAAGCTTTTTGTCCGCTTCACATAAAATAGGAAAACTAAATGGTTTTCATCCTGATCTGACCTTAGGGCTCCGCCAGAGACCCCGACAAAGTTCCCATGTTTTCCTTATGGACATTCATTTTTGTTTGAGCTGATGAAAATACAAACAGCTGATTTTGATTCGTTTTCGAGCTAACCACAGAATGCAGCACACACAACTGTCATGGTTTTTATATATCATTTGCGGGGCAAAGCCTGCGGGCAACAGCTAGTTCAATATAATTAACAATATAAGGTATTGAAGAAAATATTGTAGGAAGTTTATAATGAAATTCAGAGGCAAAATCTATAGCAAAAGTTGCTTTGGATATTGCTGAAATTTCTTTATCGTGCAACTCGAGCAGCATGACTATCTCTAAAGCAAAGTTTCCTAAAGTGTGATCACACCTGAAAACAAATTCAATAAAATTGAATGTGAATTAACCTGAACAAAGAAATTGGCCAAGATGACTACAAAAGCAGAGGGCAACATCTTCTCTCCCTCAGGACTTCAAACTAGTGGCAACAGGAAGAGTCCTCTGTGGTTGCAGCCAGTTGCACACATCTGGGTAATTAACGCAAGTTTGGTGGTTTAAAATGTGCAAGTCTGTGACCTTGAGTGTTGAAAATTGAACCTCACGGTTATGTTTTATAGAATACTCTAGAAAATGAAATATTGTAGACAATTAATAACACCTTAAATGTGCTTACTTGAGAGTTTTTTGGAAAAAGATTTTTTATGAAATCCTCTGACATGGCTGGCCCTTGGTAGTAATAATATATTTCAGTTATGAAAAAAGTAAAGTGATAAATCTTTGAATAAGTTAGTTATTTCTCCGCATAAAATATATTTTTGGTAACATATGAAAACTTGATGACCTATATAATCCATATATTAATCGGCTAAGGAAACGTTTGTGGTACTGATTTCTCGGAAATGTGGCATCGTAGGATTATGATACTTGGCACACTTATTAGGAGAAGGGTCGAATGTAAATAATTTTTTTTTGGGCGTGTAGGCCCTTTGGGTTTCAAAGTTTACATGTTACCCTTATGGAAACATGCTTTCTACTTTTCGTATTTGTTTATATAGTACTTTTAATTTAAGTAATAAACAGCTGCATTATTCAAATAAATATGTAGCACAACATTAAGATCAGATGATTCATAAATAAAACATTTTCTGGCACGGTAATACCCTTTTCTTATCCGTTCTAACTCCACAGCAGCATAAACAGATAATTCAGGAGTAATGTTAATAACAAATATTACTGACAACTGGAATGACAACACCCTTCTCTTATCCACATTAACTCCACATAAAAAAAAAACCTGACTGTGAAGGGAAGGAGGATGACGGACGGGGAGAGGATTAGGTTGAGTGGTTTCGGGCATAAATAAAAAGGCTTCTGATTACTGGAATAGTAACGCAATTCTGCTATCCATTTTAACTCCAAATTAAACCGGGAGAAAATGAGGTGGAGAGGTTTCAGGCGTAAATAAAAAGACTACTGACTACTGGAATGGTAATCCCCTTCTAATATCTGTTTTAACTCCACATTAAAAATATTGCCTGGTGGTGACAGTGGGTGAGGGGGAGGGAAAGAGTGAGATATATAGGTACAGAGGGAGAGAGAGAGAGATGAGTGCAGCAGAACCCACTAGATATTAAAGTAACTTTTTTCCAAATTTCGAACATTGGGCGGTCTCTAGTAACTACTAAACAATCAGTTAATATTATGGGAACTTAAAAACGAGTTCGCATGCAGCACCCTGACGTGAGGGAAGTGAATTTCCACATAAAAACTTTTAAAACTCAAAATCAGTGTAAAAACATACATTTTTCCAATTTTTATTGAAATCTGAAAAAATTGATTTTTTTGGCTGTTCTGATACTCCTGGTTTCATTTACTTGCAAAGCTGGGAATACAATTTTGCACATTATAAGGTTAGTAGAAGGTCCAGACAGGCTTGAAAGTAGGCGTAAGGTTGCTGGGGGTAATAAAAGTACTCTAACAAAGGAATAACACGCTTTTGTAGTGTAAAACCCCCATAAGACAACGTACTGTGTTAAGCCGATACACATTTTCTTTAATAACTCGGTAAATATTTATGCTAGAATGACGGGAGAGGGCTTAAAACTTTCGCCTCTCTAATTCCCATCTTTTTACAAGTATTAATTTTACATCTGGGGCTTTTCTGACCCTTTTTGGGCCCAAAAACTCAAAATTTGAAAGATTAATCCCCAAAAAATGGGTTTAGAGTTTTCCGATTGTTTTGCCCAACGAACTTGTCCAACAGATTATATAAAGGAACGTCCCTACCAAATTTGATGTAAATCGGACAAAAAATGTGACCGCTAGAGTGCATACACATATATATATATATATGTCTCTCTCTCTCTCTCTCTCTATATATATATATATATATATATATATATATATATATATATATATATATATATATATACATATATATATATATATATAATTTTGAACGACCCCCCAAAACGTGTTCAGGGGGTCACGTTAGGAACTTCTATGGTGGTCCCGGGCTTAAGTTTCACCGTGCAGGTCATGCTAATAGTTCACTTTCCAAAGGAAATTCACTAAAAATAGATGAAATAACATTATTAAAGTAGAAGTCATATAAAGTTTTTAAATTTTGGTAAATATTGATGATTAAAATAGATGAAAAAACATTATTGAAATAGAAGTCATATAAAGTTTTTAAATTTTGGTAAATATTGATGATTAAAATAGATGAAATAACATTATTGAAATAGAAGTCATATAAAGTTTTTAAATTTTGGTAAATTTTGATGATTTATTCATAAATAAAATTTTTATTTTTAATCAACATCTTATTATTCATAACATTTCTGATGTGAATTTCATACAATTTGATTGAAGTAACACTGATCAAAAACTGCCCCCTTCCCAAATGACGTAATTAAGTTGCACCTTACCATCTTCGTATTACGACCCATGTATTCTTGAGTGTGTTATATATTGTACATACATACATCTTGTTACATATTTACCCTTACTAGTAACACATTTCACTTGATTAGACAATGTGGAAAGTTATGTGCCTATGACTAAGGTAATTTTATCTGCGTGATTTGACACTATTCGCAAACAAAATAAGGAATATAAATTTCATAATGTTGAAACAAGCAAAGTATGTCTATGATGGTGACATATGAATAAAACATGTGAATCCCAGACTTAGGGTCCGCTGCTGTAGAAGGTATTTCCTCGATACGTCCACTACAGGCCCATCTTCTCAAACCTATCCACTTCTGGCCCATAATTTCCCAGATTGATTATGTCTGACCAAATAGAATAGAATAGAATAGAATAGAAACGTCTTTTTATTTCAAGCGGTTTCCAGTACAATACAACTGTTTTTCAAAACAACTCAAGTCAATATTTACATAAATAAAGTGTAATCAAATAATAATAAAACTCATCAAATCTAGCTTATTTGTAATCTTATAGTGACATGTACAATTCTTTTTCTTGCTTTTTAAATGTTTTTTAACTAAAAATCTTAAATTTTCAGGTAACTCATTGTACTTCTGAGGCCCAAAATATGAAAACTCTCTTTTTCCAAACTCAGGATTGACACGAGGCAAATGCAGCAGGCCATCCTGTCGTGTACACCTCTCTCTTATCTGTTTACGAGTCACTATTTTATCTTTGAGATAAGTGGGTCAGTGCGTGCTAGCTATCCTGTGCACAATGGCAACCGTGTCCAAAACGCAATTATTCAGCACCAGCAACATTTCACTTTGTATTCTGAATTGTGATATATGATCAAATTTCTTTAGGTCATAGACAAACCTTAGAGCATTGTTCTGTAAGCGATGTAAAATATTTGTATACTCTTTTGTCAAGCTGAATCCAAAAGCGGGTAGAGCATAATTTATGATTGGCATTACCAAGGACCTCCACCATTTGTAGCTTTGCATCCTCGGGCAACATACTTCTGAATCTGTTCAACACTCTGAGTAATGACACCACTCTCTGTATTATTTATTTGACATGCTTTGAAAAATTTAATTCACAATCAGTTGTGAGACCAAGAACCTTAACAGCCTCAGTGGCCTTCAATACCTCACTCTCAAGAAGAATTTCAAGACTAGGTTTATGACTCAGGATATTGTGACTCAGGAGGTGGCTGAAATGTAGCACTGAGGACTTTTCATCGTTTAACCTCAGTCCATGACTCTTCGACCACTGGTTAACTTTCATCAGATCCAAATTTATCATCTCTTCTGCTAGTACACTATCTGAGGGCTTGTGTGAGAAGAGTAGCTAAGAATCATCGGCATAAGAATACAGTGAGCAGTGGGATAATTCTTCATTCATATCAGCAATGTAAAGATCGAACAAGAGTGGACCCAAACGCTCCCTTGAGGAACGCCACAGTTTTTTGGAAGAGCTTTAGAGGAAACTTCATCAACTTTAATTACCTGTGATCTATCTTTAAGGAAAGAGATCCGTCCACTACAGGCCCACCTTCTCAAACCTGTCCACTTCTGGACCATAATTGCCCAGATGGATTATGTCTGACCAGATTGGTATGAAAATCAGATGGATTTCATCATACTTTTGAGGGTTTTGTACCCCAAAATTGTGTTTTTCATCAAATTGACAGCTACCTGACTGGAATCAGTGTATGGTTTTAATCGTCTTCAGAGGAAGATATGTTGCAGCGTAATAAGCGGGGATTAGTAGAGTGCTACTCTGCCAGACGGGACGAGGCATTTTGATAGGATTTTATGTTCGGCATAGGACTCAGCGTTATTACACTGAGACAGCAGAACACTTCTCTGCCCCATGAGTTTTGAGTTAGGCCCTAGGAGTTGGGAATGATGAATGTTTCAGATTAAACCGAGTGTTTATGAGTCTGAATGAACTATTTTTGGAAATTAATGCAGCAATCTGTTTTCAAATATACCTTATCGTTTTCATGGTATTGACACTTTTTAAAATGGCAAACAGAAATCTTTCAATATAGGTATCATGAAAACGAAAGGTGATATTTGAAAACAGATTGCGGAATTGATTTCAGCGTAGAAAAATGGTTGGCAATGATGGGTCACAACCCTACCTTTACATTTGAAATAAACGGTACCAGGAAACTGACACATACTTTCTCCCTTTTAGCCCAACTTTAATGAATAAATTACTTTTCATTATTTACTAAATATAAAATACAAAGCACGGTCGAATGTACAGAAAATCTTGTAAACAAGTTGTTTTAAAAACCTCCACCCAAATCCCTGTTTAAGAGGCCCTATAGAATCCATTGCTAGACTCGTGGTTTTAAGAGAGGAAATGCCCCCTATTCCCCCCCTCAGGGTTATTAAGGGGCAACATATTTCGAATTTCCTCTGTTTGTCAATGCTAACTTGACAAGCATATCAAGTTTGAACGAAATTGATCAGTAAATAAGAGAGAAATAGTAATTTTTGTATTCCCCATAAGAATAACGTTGGACAACGTACTGCGTTTACCGCAACATTAAATTTCAATTTTCTCCGCAACCAGCAATCGTAGAATAGTAATTAAAAATACTTAATTATTTAGTTTTTTGAGCTCTTTTTAATGGTGAATATTAATTTTTTTTATCTTTATGTTTTTCTATGAAATATAAAAAAAAACTGAATTTTTAATGTTTTAAATTCTGTAATTTCTGAACCCGAATTTTTACAGAAATAGGGGTGGTTTAATTTTGTTGGAGAACTAAAGTTCTACAAACGACCAAATTTTAATCAAAATCGTTAGAGCCGTTTTTGAGAAATTTTGATTTTTCATGTTTTTTGGCGGTTTTTGGGGGATAATTACACTTAAAAATCAAAAATTCAAAAAATGAAAAAAGAATTCCTGGAGATATCGTGGATTAGTACCTACATACCGGCCCATTGGTTAGGGTTCTAGCTCTGTACACATTCACACAGACACACACACACACACACACACACACACACACACACACACACACACACACACACACACACAGACAGACATCACGTAAAAACCACTTTTTTGGGTTCAGGGAGCACCAAAATGAATATTTCCTCTAACAACTCAAATTCGAAAATTTTGACGAAAACAATACTTTCTCCATATACTATGTATAGGGGAGAAAGTAAAAATGATCTTATTCCAAAATGGCGGATTCAAGATGGTGGCAGAAAATTTTGATTTTGTCAAAATAAATAAAATGCCACTCAAAAATGATTAGTGGTAGTTTTTGGTCATTATTTTATGTGATGATGAGAATATGGGCATGTTTTAAGGTTGGGACCTTAAAAACTCTCCCAAAAATAAATCTTTTTAATTTGCCAATATCTTGAGAAGGAATAATGATTTTCAAAAACGGATTGCAGCATTGTATTTACCATAAAAAAATAATTCTCGTTGATGTTTCACAACCACACTTTTACATTTAAAAATAAATAGTTGAATCCAATATGGCGGATCCAAGATCGCGGCCAAAAATATTAACTAAGTCAAAATGAAGTATAAGTTGGTAAACAATGATCGGAGGTGGTCCGAAGTTGATATCTTTAGAAATGCAGAAAAAATTAGATGAGGGACTCATTTAAAACTCACACTGTATACACTCAATGCCTATATACACCGGGTGTCCCATAGGACAGATATGTCATGGGTTTTTGTACATATAGTTCCAGTGGCTGTGGTACAGGGCTCAAGTGAATGCATCATTACAACATATAATCAAATTCAATGCCACATTAGAGTTCATGAACTTGACCCGTGCATGCAGTGTATTAAGATGATATTTATTGCGAAACAAATCTCCCAATAACTTGATCAATAACCTTTTTATAACCTGCAATGTGTATACAATGTTATTTTATTTTCAGGTAGATATTGATCTGATATCTCTACGGTCATCCTTAGAGGAAGTCGCCCAATGTCCTGTATGCCTGGAGCTTGTCAAGCCCCCGGTTACTCTATGTGTCAATGGCCACGGGATGTGCACCGCTTGTAAAGCGACCCTCACTAAGTGTCCAACTTGTAGACTGCCCTTCTGCACCACTGAACCGAGGATTCTGAATGAGATTTTACAAAAGATACCAAAAGTCTGCAAGTATTACTATGAAGGTTGTATAAATCTTGCAAGTGATGACCATGAAGTTTACTGCCAATTCAGAAGAGTGAAATGTATTTTTCCACATAAAGATGATCATTCTGTCTTTTGTGACTGGGAAGGACTTGCTTGTAAATGGTCTTCGCATGTATACGTTGATTGTCCAGGCCTGGAGCCTTGCTGGATTGATATTGATGAAAGAGACAAATTTAAAATCCGACATTTTAAGGATGTTGTTTCATATAAATCAATATATTGTTATGATGATGACACCATTGGCGAATTTATATTTTACTATTCAAAATTAAACGGGAACTTTTGTATGTATATAAAACAGTTGCCTTTTGTGAAACCAACTGAAGTCACATACTTCACATTATCCATTGGAAACAGAATTCATGATGAAGTAATGTACAAGTACAAGATAAGAGCAACCACCATGATCACACTTGAGCGAGATGTGAACGTGGAGGAGAATGTTTACTGCATGCGAGTCCCAGTTGAAGAGTTGGAGAAACTCGTTGATGAAGATGGAAATCTTCATGTTAATTATAAGATAAAGACCGAACCTCTCTAACTCATAACCATCAAGAGATACAATATTTGAAACAAACAGTAATTGTTAAGTTTGATTAGTAATTGTGTAGTCTTTTAATTTAGGTAGATACAATTTAAAAGACCTTTTGTACCAATAAAAAAAACACAATTAAAATTATGATGAGTGAGCTGTTCCCATGAATAAAGTGAGCAATTGGATGGACAGCTTAGTGGGAAATATGCTTGAATATGTTAAAGTGTAACTTCAACAGAATATCAATAACGGAAATTGAGGTTTGGTTTCTTAAGTACATTCTTGAAAGCTGGGATCAATAATTTGAGCATTGTAGTAGTTCTCAAACTGGAGGGCCCGTAGCTACATGCGTACGGAACAGAGTTAAGGGAGTTGTTATAGTTACTTATATCATTCAAAGATTGGGGGGAGGTTCAATTCAAAGAGTAACAAAATTGGACTTATTCCTGAAAACATATTTTGTGTAAAGTGAATGTAATTTTTTGGATTTATTAAGGTGTTATCAAAACTGATTGTTGGGAGAAAATATAACATTTCAATAATGGGGCTTGACCAAAAAGTTTTGAGAACTGCTGGAGTATTGAATAAGTTTTGCAAAGAGGTTTCTTTTGGAATTCAATCATGTTTTTCATTTTTGAAGATGCAACCTTGAAATTCAATTATGTTAAAAATTATAGCATTTTATAGTTTTGATAATAGCATTTTAAAACAATAAGCCTTGGCTTGCTGGCATTCTTAACTAAATAGTCTGTTTAATGTCAGACATCATCTGTTCACTTGGTTAAAAAATAAATAAATTGAATACATTACTAAGCTGTTATTATATTTTTTCATTTTTCGTAAAACCAACACATTATAATTTAAATTTCTTTTCATTCATTGGAGGGCACCTCCAATGGGAAGAGTAGTCAGTATATAAGTGTCCTGAAAATATTTATTAATTTCTATTATGGTTATGTTGATTTCTATTGTTCTAACTAATTTCTTGAGTAGCATAATATGTGTTGTTCCAATTAAACAGGATAAATAAACTACATCTCTCAACACTACAAAATATATTTACACTTATACTGTACTTAGATACAAGACAGTAAATAAACAAAAATGATGGTACAAGGCGATCGATTTCAGTGGTGTGACTGGTTGAAATCGTTCACCTTGTACCATTTATTTTGTATTTACTGTCTTACCCTAGTAGTACACTTACGCCAGTTTGTGTTAAAAAAGTACCTACAACTTAAAGTAAAAAATGCACTTACTTCGAACAACCAAATGTTAATATCTCGAAAACGGTTTTGAATTCAGTTACCCCTGTTTGAGGCAAGATAGTACCACCATTGACTATAAAATACTGAAGCAATGGTACCACATAAAAAAAGGTCATTTGTGATAAAAACTCAAAAACACAATTTTGATACTTACGCCCTTATGCGTTTTGAGCCTTGATAAGTGTAAACAAATTTTGTTGTATTGTGAAACGTAGTTTATCTATCCTGTCTGTTCTATTTACCTTCATGCATGCAAAAGTAAAAGAATAAGGGTAGGTACTTACAAAAACACTCGGCAATTTGTTATCAAATAGCCAATGAAATTTCATTGTTTTTAGTCCAGTAACTATATTTTATTTCAGACTGGAAATTCACTAATAATACAGTATATAGAACTTGGATAATTTGATCTTCTAAAATTCAAACTCTTCTAATTCAGATTTGTTGCTAGGTCCCTCGTTCTATATAAATAATATTAAAAAAACTTGGTTAATTCAAATTTGTGGATATTTTGTTTTACCAGTCCCTTGAAATTCAAATTATCCAAGTTCCACTGTAGTTTCCTGTCATAATATATACCATAATAATTTTGGCTTAAGACAAACCAAAGTATGGTCAGAGGATTATGGACAAAATCAACATACAAATTAACTAATCAATACTCTATTCAGTAAGAATAATTCGGTGGCATCTCCAAAGACTTTTTCCACTTATCGAACATCCTCTCGCGATTCAGGTCGTTATCAGGGTCGGCACAGAAGTAGGTGACTCCGGCAGGGACGGGCTCTTCGTCGTAGCCCTCGTGTTTGCAGACCAATCCAGGGCAGCAAAACCCGTGCACCCTCACTGTCTTGTACAGCTGTTCATCATAGTGCTCATTGGTCGTGGCGTTCACGATGATGGAATCCGTGACGTTGATGGTCTTGGACTCATAACCACACTGCAATAGAGGGGAATTTAAGTAATTAAAAATACAAGCAAAATACATTTTTCTGTTGTCAAGGTCAGTCAGTATACATGTGAGAGTTTTTTACTATCGGAGAGTTTGTGCTACAGTCTATTTAAAGTAGCTTTAGGATTGACTCTAGTGACACCTGTTGGGGCTGGTGACACCTGTTGGGGGCTAGTGACAACTTTAAAGCAGTAGCGTCTCGCCCGGCCAATGACGGGGCAGCTTTGACCGAACATAACCATAGCAACCAAACACATGTGTCCTGCAGTGCCAGATTGCTTTTTGTTTACTGGTCACCATATTTGGGCGTCTGCTTGGAGTAAATAAATGTTTTTATTCACTCATGTGAGTTAAAAAAGTAAACAAACAATTGCGAGTTAAAATGTTAATGTTGTTTGTTTTGATTTTGATCGGTTCAACGTTTTGTTAACATATCTGAGGTATTTAATGTCCGTTGTGTTGGCAAACTGAGGACAATGATTCCCATAACATGTTTTCACTGTATGTAGCGTTGTCGCCTGTTGCTTGGAGATTTGGCAAGATTACACCAAATAGCTTTCATTTGGGTGCTACAGTCAATCCTACAACTACTTTAAATAGACTATAGTAAAATGCGTTGTATAAACAGCACCGAGAGTCAGCTCTCCGACAGTGTCTAAGAGTGACAGGAGCTCTTCGAGAGTCGCGTCGCGAGTTGACTCTTGTCGTATATATGGTCAAGAAAACCAACCATACCATAAAACAACGGAAATTTACATAAGAGATTTCGTTACAATAAACATGGTTGTATGTTTCGCTGGTTTTCTTTTCTATTGGGAATGTTTGTTTGTTGAGGGTTTCGATATAGGATCAGCTGTTGCATCGAAACAAATCAGCCACAGTGTAAACACTTCTGGGAGTAGCGTCTGAGAGTACTAAACTGTCTAAGAGTAAAAAACTGGCTCGTGTGTACCTTTAGCTTGTATTCTTGATATTTTTAGTCATTTTGATGTTTTACACAAAAGAGTCGAAATAGGGTTTAACAAATTTTCTGTCTGTCTGCTACATGGACCAGATTTCCCTACTCTTCATAGGGAAACAGTTTCACAGAATTAGATCAAACCTTTTATATCTTAACATGTGGAGCTATAAGAACAGTGGCACTCATGAGTAGCCTATACATGAGGGGGTTCATAATTTATAAATTTTAAAAGATAACAAAATTGATTCCAGTTTATTATTCCATTATAGTAGTATTGCTTTAAGACATATAGTTACCGAAAGTACAAGCTGCAAAATACATGGAACTGTTTTTTTAGGGCCTGCAGTAGTTGTGGTACAGCTGTGTCAAATACTTTTGTGTTGCTTGCAATATTCATGTAATTTATGTGCTGCTTCTGCTCAGGGCCGTACTCAGGGGGGACAACTGCCCTGGGGCCCGGGCCCGACCGGGCTGGTGTCTTGGATCCAGACGGCAACAAGGGCCCACACCACCAGGCCTGCCCAGGGGCCCGTGAAAGCTGAGTACGACCCTGTTCTGCTGCTAGCCAACAACAGCTTGATTTGAGGCCACTCATCGTTATTACCTATAAGCTGTTGTTGTTGATGCCCCTCCCTCCCTGTGAGATACCTACTGTGAGAAAATGGACTTGACCTTCTGTATCAGCCTTGTGTGCAGCATTGAGAGCAGCACATTTAATCAGCTTCTAGGCCTTACTCTGAACCTCACTTGACACGCTGTTTTTCACTATCCGCTCTTTTAAACTTAGAGAAGAAACCATTTAGCAATGTGATACTAATAAAGATATATTATTTTATATAATTATTTTTGTAGGGGTTCACACACTCATTTGGAAAAGCCCCTGATGTGTGAGAAATTTCCCAATACTATTCGATTAATACATTTTCGCAAACTGTTAACATTTCTTTCCAAGAACACAATTTATTGAGAAGGTTTTACCTCTGCTACCCTTTTAAAAGCCCTTAACTCGATAAGCCCTAACTCGACAAACCCTTCAAGCAAACCCCAACCGTCTTAAAAAAGTATCTTTATTATTAAAATAATTTCTTGATTTTTGTTTGGCGTTTTTATGTCTCTCTAAAGCTATCAATTTTCTAACATGTTTGGTATCAATCAACAGCTAATTAGCCTAGAGTGGTGACTCTTGGGGTTTTGAAAATGATCCATCTTAAGGGCTCCTCCATGGGTTATTTAAGTTCCAATGTTAATCTTAAATCAGCTGATTATAACGTATCAATTTCAAAACATCTGACCTTATGCCTGAGAGATTCCCGTGCGGAGAACGGGACAATAACTTGTATATTTTGACAAAGCTCTATCCTCTTGTTTTAAAGCCCTTCTAATAAAAAACATTTACCCATTTTTACCTTCTTATTACAAAGCTTGTCTCCCTTTTTAAAAGCAATCTATTTGACAAAGTTTGACCCTATATCTTTTGTTGTCTCAACTGGTCTCTTTTGTTTATTAAGTACTATTTTTGTTATCCGATAGTCGTGTGCTAGATGTTTACTTGAGACAGTCACATGACTAATTATGTTGAAGCAATAGCATAATAAAGAAATCAGTTAAAAGTAACTTATATCTACTAACATTTTCATATTCCTCAGAGCACTTACTAGCTTCCACTTCTTCAGCTTCTAGTGCGCTCTCCTCACTAGCTAAACTAGCTGAGTCAACGAAAAACACAACACTTGCTGAACACAGAACACACAGAGAAATCTTTAACATTTTCAGCATCAACTATGAGTTGAGCCACACGCAACAGACTCATGTTGCATAACATCAATATCTCTGAAATCTTGTATACAATATCATTTTGAAACTTGTCAACCATTAAATAAATCATAATTACATGTCATCAGTTCAAATCTGACAATGGTTTGTATAACTGATAAGGGAGAAGAGATATTGAACGATGAGCATGATAAATATAAGCGTTATAAACTTAAGTTAACAATTTATTTTTATATTATTACTGGGGAATAAAAAGCAAAAGTTATCTATTCCTGTTATCCAAGCATAATAATTAGGCAAGAAAAATGTTTTTAATGGCTGAACTACCAGCCAGGATACAGAATTATTTCAAAACAATCATGACAATTTTCAATCATGGTTTATTGAAAATGTAGTTGAACTGCTATAAAGGATTTTGAGGTGAATTCTCAGGTGTACAATGTAGCAAGGCAGAGTCTCATGGTTTCATGTGGTGTCAGTCGGTATAGGCGGCATAGACTTTCAACTTCAGAGAAGTGATTTTGCAAGTTTCATATAGGTTTAAAAATTGTGTTATTGGGGCAAAACTCATGATTATTGTATAATAGGCTACTAATAACGGATACTACATTTAATCCCAGATATTAAAACAATTAAAGTATACTGGTTAAAACAATTATTAATTTGTTTTAATTTTGTTTGCTCAAATAGTTGGCATAAACCTTCATTAGGAGTACAATTTGCTAACATTTGTTTGTTTATTATTGTTTGCAATTGTTATGATAACATTGTAAACAGCAAAAATTAAAAAAAACTTAAAGGTTTTAATAATTTTTTGAAATATTCAGTTAACCCATTGAGGTAGTAATTTTATTCTATTTGAAGTAGCCTATAAGGGGAATTGATTGGTGCTGCACTCTAGTAACAAAATATGTAACTAATGACTGCGGGCATCTACGGTTCTATCCGCTAGGGGTGCGGACTGACTGAAAAACCTTAATATTGCCACCAGGCCTTTGGTCGTATTAGCTGAGTTGGCTACGTCGTGGAAACACCTTGGCCAGGTGGTGATACAATGTTCGTGGGTTCGATTCCCGCACACGACCAAAACTGACCAGTTGTGCAACTCTCAATGAGTTAACCGGTCTGTGGCAACGTTGGTGGGAGGGCCCAAGTAAAACAAACGGTGGCAGGCTTGCTTGGAAGTTGACGGGATCGGTTAAATCTTTGAGACTTGCACATGGTCAACACTGATTTTGCTAATTTTAGCGAATTTCCCCTATAGGGAAGAAGCTATTACCGTAGTCGGCATAGTAAGACCTAGGCCCGGGACCATGATAACTTTTCGTTTTGAGGTCCCCAGACCCCAAAAACACCATTCGTTCGAAACTGTATATATATATATATATATATATATATATATGTATGTATGTACATATATATATGTGTCCGTGGGTGCGATAACTCTCGTAAAAAAGGTACGATTTTGATGAAATTTGGTACAAACGTGTAAAGACCACACGTGAGCGTCTGTGTTCATTTATGACTTTAAGTTCGAAAACCAGACAGAGATCGACTTATCCGAAGGGGTATTTTGGAGGGGTTTTGTACTCTAAAAATGGGTTTTTTGAGTTTATTACATACAGTTTTTGAAAAAGTAAAATTTTATTTTTTCTCATTAGAATCAGCTTAAAAAGACGCACAATTTGGTGTTTTAATCATTGCTCTACGTCAATTGGTTACTGAGAAATTGAAAGTGCTCAACACAGTACGTTGTCCAATGTTATTCTTATTGAGGATAAGAAAAATTGTATATCTCGCTTATTTATCAACTTATCCTGACGAAACTTGGTATATCGCTTCATTTCATTGAAGTCTATTGATATTTGCACAAAAACCCATTTTTTGGCCAATAGTTCCCGTAGCAGCAAACCTGCATACTCAGCCCCATGTTATTGTTATGGGGAATAAGTAACGTGTTATCTCCTTTAATTATGGACATAAATTAATAGAACTTGGTATGTGGCTTTACATAGTTGAGTTATATTGATATTTCTATAAAAGCCCATTTTAAGTGTTCCTTATTTCAGCAAACCTGCATACTCAGCCGCCATGTTATTCTTATAGAGAATAATTAAAATGTCATAAATCGATTATTCATGCATGTATACTGATAAAACTTGGTATGTGGCTTTATGGGGTATTAAGATAAATTAATATGATTGCAAATTTGCTGAGTATCCAGGTTTGCTGCTACGGGGGTATTTACTTATGTCTACTGTGTGTGTGCCAATGCGACTTTCTAAACTGAAATATCAATCAATCAATCAATCAATCAATCATCTTTATTCATAAAATTGTACATGGTACAAGAATAGTGTCATTTCTAATCTAATAAATAAATTATAATAAATAGTTCACTTCTGTATAGATAATAATATTAATAATAATAATATAAAATAGTTTAAAATAGTTTAGAGCTGGTGGATCAGTTGTGCCTAATTTTTAAAAACTCTTCACAAGAGTAAAGAGGAATGCTCAACAAGTAATCTCTTAGCTGTTTTTTAAAATTGATCATATCAACCTCCTCAATGAATTTTCGAGGGAGGTGATAAAGGAACTTAGTACCTAGGAAAACGGTTTTCTTTTTAAAAAACTCTAAATTGTGTTTTTCCACTCTACGATTTGGGCGGGTATTGTAGGAATGAGTGTTATTTTGTAACAATGGGTTAAAAAACTGTTTTACATAGTTAACTGTTTCAAGCATAACCAACCCATAAACAGTCAAAATGCCCAGCTCTGCAAATATTTCCTTCACAGAAACTGTAGCTTTTAACTTTAGCATGACTCTAATTGCTCTTTTTTGTTGAATAAGTAATTTGTCCAAATTCTTATTTGATGTTGCCCCATAAATGCCAATTCCATAAGACAAATGAGAATGAATCATAGAAAAATATATTGTTTTTAAAGTTTCCAAACTACAAAATCGTGACATTTGTTTTAGAGCAAAGATGCCGGAGGAAATTCTACCAACTACATGAGTGACATGATTATCCCAGCTCAAATTTTCATCAATTATTAGCCCCAAAAATTTTGTGCTTTGAACTTGATCCAGAGAATCTTCATCTATGTAAATGTTAGGTGAAATTTGGTTTTTTGCTTTTTTGGTAGAGAAGGAGATAAATTTTGATTTGCTGGAATTTAAAAGAAGATTTTTGCTGTTAAAAAAGTCTTTGATCATAGCTAATCCCAAAAAAGACGAAACTTCAATCTTTTCCATTGACTGCCCTGAAAAAAGAATGTTTGAGTCATCAGCATATAAACATACAGAGCTGCTTCCCTCTTGCAAGGAAGTAAGAACCATTGGAAGGCCCTTTATGTAACACAGGAAAAGCAATGGGCCCAGAATGGATCCTTGTGGGACACCA
The DNA here is from genome assembly GCA_963675035.1 of Allygus modestus. Lineage (NCBI taxonomy): Eukaryota > Metazoa > Arthropoda > Insecta > Hemiptera > Cicadellidae > Allygus > Allygus modestus. The sequence goes on along the minus strand of OY776117.1, from coordinate 107,641,713 downwards.
TGTTTTATTGTTTGTAATTTTGAGCAAAATTTGTTTACATATTTATTGTTAGATTTAGATGCAAAACTATCTGGAATGTTCTCTAATTCAACATATTGCTGTTTATTTGTTAAATATGTTTAAACCATGCAATTTCTTTACCTTTCACCCCAAGATTACTCAAAGTTGTAATCAATTTACTGTGGGATACACTGTCAAAAGCTCGTGACAGATCAAGGACCAATATAACAATAATAAACAATAATAAAACAATTAACAATTAACAATTAATTAATAAATTAATAAAACAATATTTTAATTAAAATACACCATTAATCCATTAAAAAACACCAATTTTATACTCCAATTCACAGGTTAATAAAATTAGAAGTAAGGAACGAGACCAGCTCATATGTCTACGCCAATGGGTTAAACAACAAAACAATCAATAGAAACAGGGCCATACTAAGGGGGGGCAGGGGGAACAACTGCCCTGGGGCCCCGGCCCGACCCGTCAAAACCTATTGTCCAACTTGTTCCGGACGACAGCAAGGGCCACACCACCAGGCCTGCCCAGGGGTCCGTGAAAGCTGAGTACGGCCCTGACAAGAAAGCTATCTAATAAAGTGACTAGTCACACACTGTAGTGGCATAAACAATTTATTTTAAGAGCGCTGTCAATAATTTTACTAGTCTGGCAAAAAGTGGCCTTGAAAATATGTTTGTATTTCAAAGAACGCATGATAGTAAATACATTATTATTTAACCTTTTGTCTTCATCGCCATCTGTCAAACTGCACTCACTGACACTGAAGATGTGACAAAGGTATGCACCTGTGGACCTGTCAGAGAGAGCATGACGACGACTCAACCAGATATTGACTTCACAGCCTTAAATTTTGTAATAAAATTATGTTTGTCATTGGAAGTTTGGAAGTTGACAAATTTAAATGTAAAATGGCCAGTATGTTAATTTCACTAAATGTGTTTCTTTTATAGAACATGGCCAGTATGATCATCTCACTAAATGTGTTTCTTTTATATAGAACAATGTTGTCCCAGATAAATAACTGCACTTGACTGCACTTGCACTTTTTACTAAAAATCTACATTAGGGATGAAGGAAAATATCAGTGCAGTATAAAATATGTCGTGGGTGGAGACACACGGTACCCTAGATAGAGCGTCCTGTCAAGATCTTTTGTTGACTAAACAGAGACAATGATGCGAGCGGCCACTTGGCACCCCTGTCATCACTTGATGTTACAAGAAACTCAGACGTTCCTTGTGTGCTCAACAATTCATGGACCGTATAAGTAACTCGATGTCCTGTGGTATTGGTATAGTGGGGCATTACACAACTGTGATTCAAATTTTATTTTAGAGTAGAAACATTCTCAACCGACCCCTATGGGACCGATCCGTGGTCGGATAACAAACAATATCGGTTAAACCGAATAATACCGGAAACAGTCACAATAAGTGTTAAAAACAATCAGACTTGTGAAGTATGGTAAACATATTTAGAGAAACTGACTGAATTGGATTTTCTACGGAAAAATGTAATCGACTTGTTGTAACCTGTAAGTTATTTGCGGAAAAATATTGCAACATCAGCTGCCACAGCGGAAGATTGTCGATATTTGGAAGACGGGCGGTTGATCCGGGGTCGGTTAATATAGTTCCACTGTATTAGTTTACTTAACAAATTACCCATATTATTAAAAAAAGTTCCTAATTTTTGTCCGATATTTTAGGCCTCTACAACTTTTCATTTCATACATGTTTGGTTTAAATCAAAAGAAATTACTCTCCAGATGTTCCTTTTGGGATTTTGAGAAACGTCTTTCTTCAGAGCTCTACCTCATGGTCTTTCAAGGTTCTAAAGTTAATCTTGTGGAGTTACTTGATTTAGTAAATCAGCTTGACTATATATACAATTTTCATAACTCTTTCAATGGCTCTTTGTCTGCAAGATCCCCGTGTGGAGAGCGGGACACTGACTAGTTTTGTCTGATTCCAGTAGGACATAGAATATCTTGCGATCTCAGGGAGTGCCAGCTGTGAGAGATGGTCGCTACTAGCAATAACGTGTTTTGGCAACAAAGGATTAGGACGGGACGCTCTACCTGTGGAACTGTGCCACTATGCTTACTTACCAAACATTGTACTTGACTAAATTAACAACCAATTTAGGCAATAAATTGGGAAAGATGATTGGATAGAAGTTTTGATAATTATATAAACATCTTCAAACCTGAGAACTATGAAACTAGAGTCTGTTCATATATAGTTATTTTACTGAATCATAATAATTTTTAATATAAAGACAGGTAAATAATATCAAGTGTTTATATTTGGATGTTTTGTATTTCACATTCAAGAAACATATAGGAAATGTTCTAATTCTACAAGATTATAAAAAGGGTAAGTGGAATAAATTATGTATTGCATATTCTTTGGCGTTTTAGTATATAAAAAATACTACTCATAGTAATAACAGTTTAGAAATGCCTGTTACTGATCACTAAATTATAAATAAAACTTAAAAAAGAAGGTTACAGCAGGAACAAGTTGAACTTTTACTTTTATCTAACCTGTAGCATAAAAGTAACAAACATTAGAAGGAATCTCTAGTACTCACTGAAGAATGGTTTTAAATTTTTATTTACAAGCATTAAAATCTTAAAAATCTTATAGGTACTAAACATGATCATTGGTGTAACCAATGCCAACGCAATCACTGCGGAGGGAGAGTGGTGGAAACAAACCATATGAGAACAAGTCAGCGTTTTTGTTGTTTTATTTTGATGGCAAGCTAGTGTTTTTGTTGTATAAGGACGCAATTTGTATATTTATTCGTTATTTGATTCATCTAAACACCTTTAGATTACGTATAAAGTTGAACAGTAAATAAAACCTAAGTTTTATTAGGTAGTATAAGAAATTGCCTTTATTATGATCTACCTAAAAACTTATCTTGTGGTTTCCATTTAGCTCTATTTCCTGATTTATTTTGATTATAATTTCCAGAATTAAAATAAATTTCTCATTTGTGCATCAGCAGATGTTTAATTCATCTTTATGTGATGTATTATGAGTAATCAAGCTTTATAAGTTTAGGTAGTACGTAATCTGAATTTCAAACATAAAAACAAAAAATTATATTCTGTGTATTAGTATTTAAGAATGTTTGAAGAAAAAAATACTACAAAAATAGGTTTTAAATAATTTGATAAACAATAGATAATGACTGAACATTTTAGTTTTCTTCTGTCATCAAGACTTGCTCTGATTGACAAGGATGGCTTTATCTGAGAAGGAAGTTTAACACTTTGGGAGCATAATTTATAATGTATAGGAGAATATAATTAATAGATTAAAGATTAGGGTTGGAAGGAAAATTAGCATTTTGGTATGGGACTGCCTTAGTTACACCTCTGAACATGACAGTTCATAAATTAATTGATTAAACCTTTTTTAAGATGAGGACGTTTTATTAACCTTCATCATTACAGGCAAAGTTTATAACCTGGAAAAAGTGATTAACTACTAAACAAATCCATCTCTTTCAAATTTTGATATAAACTCTTTCAGGCCTTTCACATTCTCATTATAACTTTTCGAAGCATTCCCACAGAAAAATCTATCAAAAATATAATTTTTGTTGTCCTCTTCAAATGTTGCGTCGGTGCATTGAAGACCCTCACAGCAAAAACCCACATCACCACACTAGAACATTCAAAATAAACATGTTCTAAAAAAACAAAATAACAAAATTTGGACAACAAATTACATTTAAGGGAAGAAAAATAGTGATTCCAGTATAATTTAATCACAGAAAAATATAATTAAAGGGAATTTAAAATCCCTCGTTAAAATAGAAACGAGATTGCACACAGCACTATGACGTGAGGGAAGTGAATTTCCACATACAAAACTTTTAAAACTCAAAACCAGTGTAAAATAATACATTTATTCATATTTTGTTGAAATCTGAAAACATTGATTTTTTTGCTGTTCTGATGCTCCTGGTTTCATTACGTGCAATGCTAGGAATACAATTTTGTGCATTATAAGATTAGGTCCAGCCAGGCTTGAAAGTAGGTGCGAGGTTGCTGGGGATGATACAAATAACCAACACATGCTTTTCTAATGTAAAGACCCCATAAGACAAACGTACTGTTTTTAGCTCATATATATTTTCTTTAATAACTCGGTAAGTATTTACGCTAGAATGACGAGAGAGGGCTTAAAACTTTTTCTTCACTAATTCCCATCTTAATACATGCATTAATTTTACATACGGGGCTTTTCTTTCAGAAAAACTCAAAATTTGAAAGAATTATCCCCAAAAAAGGGGTTTAGAGTTTTCCGATTGTATTGCCCAACAAACTTGTCCAACTGATTACAGAAAGGAACGTCCCTACCAAATTTGAAGTAAATCGGACAAAAAATGTGACCGTTAGAGTGCATAAACATATATATGATTTAAACCTGTGACCCCTTGGGTCCAAGACGCCAACCATTAGGCTAGAGAGATCTGAGGGGTGAGTATTTTTAATATATATAATTTTGAACGACCCCCCAAATTGTGTTCAGGGGGTCACGTTAAGAACTTCTATGGTGGTCCCGGGCCTAAGTTTCACCGTGCAGGTCATGCTAATAGTTCAATTTCCATAGGAAATTCACTAACAAGCTACAGGAAGAATAATGCTGAGCTTTTCCATTTGTAACTAATTTATACAATTTGTCTTAACCAATTCTTTTGCAATTTTGTAATACATTAGTTATATTAAGACTTTTTTTAGTTTCAACATAACTGTCACAAATTAAACTACAGTCCAATTAGGAGTTATGTAAAATACTCACCTCTCACATCTCTCTAGCCTAATGGTTGGCAAGGGGTCACAGGTTTAAATCCCGGGGTGTACACAACAATTTGAGTGGTTTGGATTGCTTTCCTTTAAATCATTTGTGTATTCTATTAAAAAAAATGCCATTGGCAATGGAAAAACAAACGAATTATATTATTACTTTTGTTGTTATGATGTACAAGTACATAATTTACCTTTTTTAGCTGTCAATTTGATTAAACCTTGAACATATAATTTGATCCAATCGATTGGTCTAGTGTATGGCTTATTTTTAAACTAAACTATTTTTACTGAAATAACTCTAGTTCTGTTTATAGAGTATTAAGTTGAGAATTTTATATGGTAAACAAATATTAGAAGCTTTGACACATTTGGAAAATATAATGACTATTCACTTACAAATTCATACAGTTTTGGGCAAGGAAATAGTTCTTCTTGATTCGCATATGATTTTTTGTATTGCTGATCGTTGAAATTCACATAGTCCGGGTAGTTGCAATAGACTGGATAGGTAATCACAAACATTTCTATGAATAAACCGTAAAAGCTCATTTTGTTCTGGTATCCAAAAATACTTTTTCTTTGCAATTTAGATCAAGCTATTTTTGAACATTAAAAAATCACCTTAAAACACTCATTATTTATAAATATTTACACCAATAATACACTCTATATACAAAATAAATAAATAAAACTGATCAGTCAACTCACAGCTATTATATTGACACTTGACTGGACTGTCTGAGAAGACACAGCATCACAGTGATAAGATACTGTATTACTTAAAAATTCATAACGCTGTTAATAACAATCCGTAGTACATATTGAATAAAAACATCACTATTGAAATGTTTTTCCTTAGTGTTTACAAACTAATTTTTATATTACCTCTGATTAGAAGGAGTTCTTTTCAAGAAGTTGTCACTCTGCAGGTTTTAAACAGCAAACTTGTGGTGGTCAAATGTCGACATCAGCGTATAGTCTCTCGATGTCTTCAAACTCTCAGACTCTTCCAGCTTGTTGCCTACTATAATAGGTAAGAATGAGAAACAACTAATAATTATTTATTTTAAGTGATTTGTGAATTTATTAGCTTCAATAGATGTGTTTGTATGGTACTAATAAATTACTACTATCTCAAATTAAAAGCTGTAATTAGTGGTTTTTTGTTTTTTTGTTTTTCATGGAAACTATTTTGTATGTCATTAATAAGCTTTGAATCAGGAATAAAGATTAGTAATACTTCAACAAATTCTACCAAACATGTATAAAATCAAACTTCAATATATGTTTATAAAATAAGGAAACAAATTACGTTATCAATAAGTTGTTGCTATGTGTTTTTTCCAAGTTGTACAATTTTATCTGGAAAACACTTTATATAGGCTTTGATTGCATTCTTAGACATACACAATGCGGATATTTGGGCCCTGTAGCACCCACAATTGCTCCTGAAAACAGGGAATTAAAATATATTCAGTATCCTGAGTGTCTCTAATTTATTATCCAATAATGTATAGATTAATTCTCCCGTTTAAAAAAATATAACTGAACCTTATGGCTTAACCATACAAAACCTTGGCAAATGTAATGGGGAATAACACCCATTGGTTTAAACTTAATTAAAAGGGGAAATTATGTAAAACAACACGTAAAATAATGTTAATATGCTTTCTTCTTTTATAATTGTTTTCAATAAATCTAATCAGTAAAAAACTTAAAACATAATAATTTCTTGTATGTTTTTCTCATTTAAAATCAATTTGGATATTAAAATACAGTAACAAATTTGGATTTGTATAGTTTGATTTACACTATTTGGTAGTTTTGTTACCTATCCAGTGAGAGGAGGAGTGGGGGACGTCATAATGGTGAATGCTGTCGCTATGAGGCAGCATGTATTGCTTGCCAGAGTCTGAATATACATAGAGAACCGTCTTGGTGACATCAGGCTGGGAACCAGACTTCTCTTCCCCACTGTAATAATCTGCAAATGTAGGAAACGTGTGTGTAAAAGGCTGCCTAGTAAGAATTTTGATTTTGGAACCAGAAGAAGTCTCATACTTGGGTCTGAAGAAGTAGGGCCTGTGACTTTAGTACTGCATTTTAGCGGTTCACATCTGGAAAATCCAGTCATCAAGCATCTATTCAGATTCTCAAAGTTGCTGAGAATCTACTTACTTTCATAAATACAAAATGTTTACTACTATTTGTGTGTGGTCTGATTATAGCAGCCAGATTTGGTCAAGCTGCAAAGTCTTGTTGACTGATGAGTTGGTTTGTATTTTTAATACGACTGAGACATGTCAAGTTCTGAGAGATGAGAGATGCATGGGTGCACCAGAGAATCAATGTTAGAATACACTTTACCCCTGGGATGAAAAAACAACTTTTGGTTGGAAAAAGCTTGTTGACTGTCTTTTCTTACTTCTACTTTAATTTTATGGCCTCAGACTCATAGAAAATAAATTGAAGTTTAGTGAGTGATTTTTGGATTCCAATTGCAGAATAAACCAAATCCAAGATCCAATAATAGACTAAGCAAGGTCACACAAAACAAGGTTATTAAATGGGTCTTCTTAAGTGACCCAAAGTAATAAAAAAACAACTAAAGTTATGTCAAACCACTGTGTGTTTGATATCCTCAGAATGTGTTTAGGTAAATTTTAAACGTTGGGAACCTTTATTGAACTCCTCGTTTTAAGTCTCATCAAGTGGGGAATACTAAAAGCTCGCTTTCCATAGGACATTTGGTTGAAAAAACATCCACCTCAGTTAACCGCCACACCTATGACTCCTTATTAGTTTATTTTGCATAACAACCCAGCTGCCATGATTTTTGTTATCATACTTAATTATTAAAATTCGATGTTAATAAATTAATCCTATACTCTAATATGAGTAAGGTTTGCTTGCTTGCTTGCGACACGGATCTCAAAAACGGCTCCAACGATTTCATTCAAATGTTCGAAATAACTAGTTTCTGGGATAAAAATAAGTTCTAGACAGGCCTCATCCCCAGAAAAAATCAAATAATGTAAAAAAACTAAAATGAAAAGTTAAAAAAATAACATTGGGCTTATGGAGTTTCAAATAAAAACAAAAGAATTGTAACAGCTGTTCATAATCAACCAGGGAACTGTCAAACTAATACTCATGTTGTTTATGATTAACATGTGGTTTCCTGAGAGCAGAGATTAAAAGATTTGAGTGAAGATTAAATAAATAGAGTAGTAAAATAAATCAAAGGGACATTGAGCTATAAATAACAACTGGAGTGACCTTAAAAATGTAGAAAAGAGGCAAATGAGTTATACAAATCTGATTATCAGTAAGGGGAAGTGGTGAAATATTACTCTGAGTCATCTAAACAAACTGACTGACCTTCCCCCGAGCAAAGCTCGGCCCCCAGGTACTTAAGATTAATCAGGAGTTGTAAAAAAGTCCTCGATTTTATAAACACTTTAAAATAAGTTCTTCTTTTAAAATGTTCTTAAATTTGTTTGGATCGCTAATTTTCTTGAATTTTTCTGGGAATTTATAAATTTGTATTGCCATATATTCTGGGCCTTTTTGGTAAAAAGATGTTTTACATATTGAAGTGTCAATTAATGTTCTTGTACCATAGCTGTATATATTCATTCTCTTTGAGATTGTTTTACGTTAGTATGTATAAAACAGGCAATTTGTAAAATATATAATGAAGTTATAGTTAAAATTGTGTGTTCTTGAAATAAAGGTAAACATGAATCTGTTTCAGGAGTTTTAAAGTGTTCGTATAGCTCTTTTTTGTGGAGTAAATATTTGTTGCACTGCTACTTAATCCCCAGAACACAAGTCCACATGAAATCTGAGACTGAATATAAGCATGTTAATTTAGTTTCATTGGCTGTACCGGGCCACACAACATTAAGTTGGAATAGAAGAAGATTTCTTGTTGTGTACTCTGTATTACCTGACACAACAGCGGTGTGGACCGTGCATCTCTGTCTCTTGTAGTACACGATGAACACAATCATCAACAACACCAGGGTGAACACACACACGGCCACCACAAACCCCGTGTACATGGCTAGGTCTGCAGGTAGCTTGCTCTTGGTCACTGCAACATTTCCAAAATGAAATTATTTACTGACAACATTATTTTACTTGTTGGATAGCATGGTGGTTAGCATGCTCGTTTCATAATCTGAAGCTCGCTAGTTTGATGCTGAGCAAAATTTTCATAAAATGTTGTAAAGGTTCGAAACTGGATCCAGCTACCATTGGTTAATGTGCTAGTAATGTATCATTCTAGCTAATGAATCAGTCGGTCTTGGTCAGTAACAAAGCTACAAAATGCATCTCACCCATTCTACACTCATCATTAATTCATATTAGCCTTAAAATATTGCCTATAGTTGCATCAGCGTCTTATTCAGTAATTAAGTGATTTTTTTTAAAAACCAACTGCCCGTTGCCATGGGCTAATAGCCCAATGCAGCAGTCAAATTATAGTAAAGTACTGCAATAGATTATTTGTTAGTGACATGTGAAAGCCAGTGGTAACCACTCGTAGAAATGAATTTTATTCAGTTAGCATACCAAATACTCTTTTTAGCCAGATTAGGACCCCATAAGCCAGTTTCCTAAACATAACTAAACCTTTAATCTATATTACTGTTATTATTATTATTATTTAAAACATTTATATACTTTTGTTCGCGATTTTTGGCCTCTTATATTATTATTTTGTTTACATATTTGGTATCAATCTGAAGATCTTATTCTCTAGATGTGCCTTTTGTGGGTTTGAAAAACATTTACAATCTGAGCTCTGACCTACAGGCTTTAAAGTTCCAATTTCCAATCTTATGAAATTATTTTATTTAAGTAGTCAGCTAATTATAATGTTAACACTTCAAACCATCTGATCCTATGCCTGTGATATTACCGTGCGGGGAACCGAACAGGGGCTGGTTTAAATCATGTGTAGATTTGAAATCTGAATCAATTTTTATTAATCTAAAATGAATACTTTATTCATTTGGAAGTAAGACGATTATGATTCAAATGAAGGTCAGATTTACTAAAATTGGGGTGCTTAAAAGCAACCTTTTTAAAGAACTTTTTTGTGTAATCTAACAAACAGTGTGAGTAAGACTGATCCCAGAAGCTTTGGTTGGGGTAGTTAACCCCAGTGTTGGGGGCCTATCAGTCTTAACATGCCATTTCTTGCATATCTCTTGAACAACTTTTGTCAACAACTGAAGAGGCCCAACTGTTACACACATACCTTTACAGAAGCCAGACGCACAAGACAGCACTTGCACGCCCTCTCCCTCACAAGGCCTTCCCTTGTGGGAGGGGGCGGGACTGGAGCAGTTGCGAGCTCTGTACTGCTTACACTCCATGTCACACTGTGACCACTCCGACCAGGGCGACCAGTGCCCATCCACCACTGCCAACACGACAAGAAATATTACCAAGTAGTAATGCAGCGAATTGTAAGGCAATAAATTGTGAAGGGACGTGGAAGTAATTTGATGGTTCAATGGAAATGACCACTTCAGACTTGCCCCTATTACTAAATACTTGTATTGTGCCAATAAAAATAGATATCAAAAATACCCCGTAGCAGCAAACCTGCGTACTCAGCGAATTTCCAATGTATATATATGTATCTTAATACCACATAAAACCAAATACCAAGTTTCATCAATATACATTCATAAATAAACGATTTATGACATTTTAATTATTCTCTATAAGAATAACATGGCCGCTGAGTGGGCAGGTTTGCTGAAGGAAGGAACACAAAAAAAGAGGTTTTATACAAATATCAATATAACTCAAGTAGGTAAAGCCACATACCAAATTGTATTAATTTATGTTTATAATTAAGGGAGATAACACGTTACTTATTCTCTATAAGAATAACATGGAGGCTGAGTATGCAGGTTTGCTGCTACGGGGAATACAGGAAAAAAATGTTTTTTAGTGCAAATATCAATAGACCACAACGATATGAAGCAATATACCAAGTTTCATCAGGATAAGTTGATAAATAAGCGAGATGTACAATTTTTCTTATTCTCCATAAGAATAACATTGGACAACGTACTGTGTTTAGCACTTCCAATATCTCGGTCACAAATTGATGTAGAGCAATGATCAAAACACCGAATTGTTTGTTTTTTAAAGCTGAATTTAATGGTGAAAACTAAAATTGGATTTACTAAAATATTTTATGTAAAAAACTCAAAAAACCCATTTTTGGGGTACGAAACCCCCCAAAATACCTCTTTGGATAGAGCGATCTGGCTGGTTTTCGAACTTAAAGTCATAACTGATGCTTTACATGTTTGCACCAAATTTCATCAAAATCGGATCATTATTACGAGAGTTATCGCACCCACGGACACATATATATATATAGTATATTTTTGCAAAAAAAAGTTATATAATATAATATATACAGTTTTGAACAAAAAGTGTTTTTGGCATCTGGGGACCTCAAAACGAAAAGTTATCATGGTCCCGGGCCTAGGTCTTACCATGCCGACTACGGTAATAGCTTCTTCCCTATAGGGGAAATTCGCTAAAACTAATTTTTATTCACTTACATCTTATTTAGAGTATAGACACATATTAAACCTGTTGATATTCTTGATGTAATTGTTACTCCTTCCTGCCACTAAATCCGTGAAATGTGCATAGGTTGAAGTGGAATATATTTAGATTGATTGAACTTTTCTCGGAGGATTCATAGAATTAACAAAGTAGTTTGCATGGGGAACAAAGTTGTAATGTTGCCAATCGAATTCTCCTCGAACCTCAGCATAAGGTTTTTCAGGTGAAATTTATTCCTCAGTTAAAAGGTGAGGGACAAAAAAGTGTTTTCCAGGACTATAAAATCTTCTTCTTAGTAATATATTTTAAAAGAAAGGTGAGTTAGGAGCTTATGATCTTTTTACATAATTTTAGAAGATAATATTCCTTAAATTAGATCCCTGGAAGGAGTACATAATATTAGTAGCAACAGAAATGGAGTTACTATCGAAGAATCTCTAACTCCTCTGATCACTATGTGACCTCATCTTCTGCAAAGTGTGTATTGTAGAGTTATACAGAAACAAATACTAGGTAGTAAAATATACTATAAGCTAGGCTGAAGCACGTATGACAGTTTAATTAGCTCCCCACATTTTTCCAACTATGTGTTGAATTAGCTAGATGTTCTTCCAGCTGGTTTTTCCTGGTTCTAACTCTCGCTGCTGTCTTTTGGAGATAGCAATTCAATTTTGGAGATTAATCTCAATGACCAAGCATTATGAGCATTTATTATGCTGGAGTAGAATGCCATAAAAGCTAACAATAAAGTTAGAGTTGGTGAGTCTATTGTTCCAGTAAAAAACCAAGTCACTATCATACCTTGATTTGGTCTCAGCCTCTTGGTTTTAATTTAAAAATGTAATAAGTGTGGTAATTTATTGCCTATAACTATTTATATGCCATCATGACAGAAAAGAAATAATCAACTAGTGTACAGGGTGGATTTCCTGCAAGTTACTTTCTATAAATAAATAAAATATTCAGTACCTATACAGAGGTGGGGGTCCATACACTCCCTAGTCTCGACAGAAGGGCCCGAGCAAGACAGCCCGTGGTGAGGGGTGGGTTTGTTGCACAGCCTGTATCTGCTCTGTTGGATGTCGCAGCTGTGGAGGGGACAGTCAGACCATTCCGTCCATCCCGACCAACCTCCATTGGCTGTAACATCAGAGGAGAAGGTGAAAAATATTGGGAGTGGTAAATGCAAAAAGCACTAAGCGATTGGTAGAGATGTAGGGTTTTACACAAATGTTTGATTAATTGTGTTAATGCGATTTATCAGGTAATATGTCTGAACAACATTAGGACTTGATTTATGATGGTAAGAGTTCCATGTGAAAAGTACTTTAAACCCTCATACACATGCAGGTTTGTCAAACATGTTATAATCTAGAAAATTATATTAGCAAAAAAAGAGGAAAACGAATACATTTATCCTTGTTGCTCGTGATTGCCTTAACTGCATTGGCTTGTAGAACAAATAACTGGACATTTATGAATGTTTGTTTAGTGAAAGCAAATTATTCTCACTTAAGTCCATTCCATGTGCAATAATGCAGCTTATCCTCCAGTGTGATTGTCATTTGTTTTATTAGTGAATTTCCTGTGGAAAAGTGAACTATTAGCATGACCCGCATGGTGAGACTTAAGCCCGAGACCACCATAGAAGTTTTTAACGTGACCCCCTGAACACATTTAGAGGGGTCTCTAAAAACTTTATGTATATATGTTCACACTCTATCGGTCACAATTCTTGTCCGATTTACTTCAAATTTGGCAGAGACATTCCTTTTTATAATCAGTTGGACAAGTTCGTTGGGCAAAACAATCGGAAAACTCTAACCCCCTTGTTTGGGGATTTCAAGTTTTCAAATTTTACGTTTTTGGGCCCAAAAAGGATCAGAAAAGCCCCAAACGTACACTTATTGCACATTAACTTATTATACGTAAAAAGCCAAAGATTTTAAGCCCTCCCTCATCATTCTAGCAAAAGTACTTACCGAATTATTAAAGAAAATATTAATTGTCAAAATACAGTACCGGTACGTTGTCTTATGGGGATTTTACACTGGAAAAGGCTGTTTTTCATATCTTAATATCGTTTTATCACCCCCTATACCTCTATACCAACTTGTTATCCCGAAAATACCTCCTTTTAACTTTATGATGTACAACATTGGCATCCTATTAGTGAATTTAAATATAACCAGGAGCATCAAAATAGCCAAAAAACTTTTTTTCAATTTTAAAACAAATGTAACCAGTGTTGGTTTAAACCCTTTATTTGATCTTTTTAGGGTTTTAATGTGGAAATTCACTTCCCTCACGTCAGCGTACTGCGTGCGATCTCGTTTTTCTTTCTTTACTTTTGCAAATTTTTGCTTTATCTATTTTATGAGTTCTTTTCAGTTTTGTCTGAGTTGTTGGTTAACATTTTTAGTATTTCAGGTATTTTTTGCACGTGAAGGTGAGAAAAAATTTCTGGTTGTGAAACATTGTGAAACTTATTATTTAAGAAATTATTGCGGACATTTTCCATCACTGATTAGTAAAATCACAGAAAAGCCAAATTAGAGAACTCTTGTGCTTTTCTGTGATATTTCCAGCTTTGACTGAATTGTCTCACTAATTTTGTTATGTTCTAGGTATTCTTTCCACCTGAATACGGGATCAGATTCCCGATCCCAAGATGTAGTGAAATTTTGCTTTTACTAAGCAGTGATGGAAAATGTCCCCGATAATTTCTTAAATAACATAAACTCGCCATCACCAACAATTATTTTTAAACAAATAATTGTGAAACTTGTTTTTCTCTAGTCAGTGGCATCTAATATTCGCTCTAACTTCTTAATATACCACCAGCAATGTATTTCAAAGAAGTATCAAAATTAAGGTGTTTACCAAAAACGAGCAGCTGCACAGGCCTGGTGGTCCTCTTGGCTGCAAGGTTCTCGGCTACGCAAGTGTAGTTGGCGGAGTCCAGCACTCTGGCCTGGCCAATCAGGAGGTGACCCTCGCTGGAGACTATCACGTTGGCATCTGGAAGTGGTGGAACAACAAGGAATAAAGATAGAGTATGAATAACTGTATGAATTGGGTTGTTAAAAACTCACTGAGGTTTGACTACCATGTGTGTTGAGCATAAAGTCACATAAACAGCTTGTGAATTGTTATAAAACTGTTTTTAAATTAATTTATGAGCTAATTTTACAAATTTAATAGTTTAAACAAATGTGAGTCACAGTGGCACACAGAGCTGACTTAATGTACTGTGAAAAGGTGTGATTTAAAAGGTTTTTCAATATAAAAAACCTGTATTGCTCATGAACTTTGTTCCAAGAAACGTTTTTTCTCTATAACAATATCATGGCAACATTTTAAGAGTAAGGGTTGGTGGAACGCTATTGGTCGGCATTAAAAAACCCCTACCTAAGATTGTTATTAATGAAAAATTATTAAAATCATACAAAAAGTCTGAAAGAATAACACAACAGTTTGCAAGGGGGGCGAGCCCCAAGGGGTTGGTGATGGGGACGTATCCAATGTGAGGGCATCATCCAAGATGTAAAAACTCAAAGAACCATCACTCGTCAAAATTGGTTGTCGGGAAGTAATAAAATAAGCCACTGGGGCGGAGCCCTGAGGTCGGGAAAAGTATTCAAAGTATTTTGGTCCACTAACAACGTGGTATGGGCCAGGAACAGTTTTGAGGAACAATGTTTTAGCTGAAAACATCTTTTCTCAATAAGAATAACATGTAAACTTTGAATGCCAGTGGGACATAGCCTTGAGGTCTGGGGGAAAAACAAAACAAATTATCTAAAATGTTGTGGTCCTCTACGTGGTAAGGTCAGGGAGCAGTTTTGTAGAGCCGATTTAAAAATCACCTGGGTCATACAAACACGAGGACTACTACTATATTACTACATATTTGTATCCACCAACCTGGAACAAGAGGTTCGCCGTCCCGGAGCCAGCGGACGGAGGGCAGCGGCACCCCACTGGGGGGGAGACATCTCAGCTGGACATGGTGACCAACCTCTACCCGCTCCGGGTCCGGGACTGCCAGGAACTGCTTCTGGAGGTCTGGAGTAACAGAGCGGCAATCAGATGAGAAACTCTGGAGGAAAACTTGTCTTTACAGTTAAAAACCTAGCTGCAGCTGGGACAGGTTTCCACAATAAAGTTCTATAAGTTTTGAACACGTTTAACTCTTAGCAAAAGTGTACATCAATAGTAAAAAATGCAACGATTTTTTTATTATATTAAACATTTATAAATTTTTACCTTTAGTACAAAACCATTAAGTTAATATTTTAATCAATTTGTTAATCTTGTACAGTTTCACAATGATTAGCACTTAGTTTATACCTAGAAGCAGGCATAGGTAACCCTCTATTGCTTCTTGCAGGGTATTAGTTAAATATAATATTGATATATTATACAGGCCAAGTAGCACTATTCAGTAGTGGTCTACTAAACATGAAAAATGGTGTAGGTATTAAAGGATGAAACAAAGATTAATGTTGGTTGTGCAGATTTTTTCGGTAAAGTCTAAGAAAACTGTTATTCTGTTCTTGTAAATGTTGTACCTACATATAAAGGATACACAACAAATTAAACATGCTCAATGCAGGCGTGTATCTTGGATTTGGATTCTCTGTTACTGTTTTACTAATGCTTGGACACTTTATGAATATGATGTGTATCTGTGTGGATATTATCTAGATAACAATGATTTGATATGTATTTAAATTAAAGTAATTTGTCTTCACAATGATACAAGTGATAACTCACACCTTCTTCCACTTCTTGGGTGTTTATTCTGGTCTACCGCAGTAGGCTAGGCTTGGCTTGACTTAGAAACCTATTTACTGTATACTTTCAAGGAAAATTTGTTGTTCAAATATTAGACATTCCAAATTGTATACTGTATGAAAAGGCTTTAATAATTAAGAAAATGTTGTTCCGAAAAAATAATTAAAAAGGAGAAACTTAGTTAACTTTTGCAATTATTAATCTGGGGCTTGGTTTTGAAGAAATAAAAATGAATATATGGCTCAAACTCATTAGATTGTCAAATTGTATGTATCTATTGCTTATTAAAAATTATCACTCAATATTTTTTTACCAAACCCAGTTCATTGTTCAAGCAGGGGAAACTATCAAATTTTTAAGAAAACCAAGATTATACCAAAATTTAACTAGTTTGTGGGGGGGGGGGAAGAGGAGGTGGTAAGGTCTTGCAAGTCCCACAATGTGTATCCCTAAAACTTCCTAAACAATTTGCTTTGTTCGTACACTACTTTTCACAATCCATGCACTGCAAGATGAAAAACAAAAAGTTTATTTCTTTGGAAAATTAAAAAAATGAGTATAATTTGTCTCTAAATCAAGGAAACTAAAAATACCCCCGTCGCAGCAAACCTGCTTACTCAGCGAATTTCCAATGAATATATATGTCTTAATAACACATTAAGCCTCTTACCAGAATTCATAAGAAATATATTCATAAATAGCGATATTTAAAATATTCATTATTATCCATAAGAATAACATTAGGGATGAGTACGCAGGTTTGCTGCAACAAGGAACAAAAAATAATGGGTTTTTATGCAAATATCAACAGAACTCATCTAAGTGAAGCCATATACCAAGTTTCATCCATATTCATTCATAAATAAGCGATATATAACATTTTCGTTATTCTCCATAAGAATAACATGGGGACCGAGTACCTAGGTTTGCTGCTACGGGAACCATAGGCGAAAAATTGTTTTTTTGTTCAAACAACAACAAACCACAATCAGATGAAGCTATATACCAAATTTAGTCAGTTTATGTTCATAAATAACCGAGATATAAAATTTGTTTTTTTCTCCATAAGAATAACATTGGACAACGTACTGTGTTTAGCACTATCAATATCTCAGTAACCAATTGTCGTAGAGCAATGATCTAAATACCAAACTGTTTGTTTTTTTAATCTGAATTCAATGGTATACATTAAAATTTGATTTAAATAACCATTACATGTGAAAACTCCAAAAACTCATTTTTGGGGTACAAACCCCCCCAAACCCCCCCTTCGGATGGTGCGATTTGTCTGGTTTTCAAACTCGTTCAAATAAATGGTACTTTACATATTTGTACCAAATTTCATTAAGATCGGACCTTTTTTACGAGAGTTATCGTGCTTACGGACACATATATATATATATATATATATATAAATATATAAATATATATATATATATATATAAATACATATATAAAAATTTGAACGAATGATGTTTTTGGCATCTGGGGACCTCAAAACGAAAAGTTATCATGGTCTCAGGCTTAAGTCTTACCATGAGACCTACGGTAATAGCTTCTTCCCTATAGGGGAAATTCGCTAAAATAACATAATTCTCAGCCAGTATACTATAGTTGTCATTAAAAACATTTAATAGTCATTACAGTTCAGGGGCAATAATCCAAAAATGAATAAACTACAGTAGTCCTGTTTAATAAGTCCAGACAATCCAGAGGGCAAAATAAATCAATAGTTTATCTGATACTGTTTCATTTTGCAATAAAGTAGAATAAAAATTCAAATGAATGTTGTTTTAGAATATTATTGACACCTTTCAGTTTCCCCATTTTCATTGCCCACGATCAATGTTTGGGGAAAACACAGCTGTTAAATCTCTCACGGGTTTCCTGTCAGGATAAGCGGCTTTAGCCAACAATACCTTCCTTCATTGGAACCAATCGCATTTGGATTTTCAAACATTATGTAGAAATCCTTTTGATCAGATTTCCTGATTATAGCTACAGAGCATTTTACCTATTGAAAGGAATGTCCTCAATTTTTTTAGAGAATATTTAAACAATTAATATAAAAAGTGAAACCGCTGATCACTTCTTTAACTACTGCATCACAGTATTTATGGTTTAAGCCTTTCAGTGCTAAGCTTCTAAAAGGAGTAGTTGAATCTGTGATGTTTTGCTAATTTTTTAAATGTCTTGGACGCCTGAACAGTCAAAATTAATAAAAACGTGCTTCCGCTGGACACACACACAGTAAAGGATAAGTAAAAGGTAGCAAAACACCTGATCAGATGTGCAACTCACAAAGAATCCACCCATCCCGTCAGCTTGGACCCGAGCCGTCCACCGTTTGCTTAAGGTCCGCCCTCCCCTTCAACTCTGCCACAGACAGGTGAACTCTCCATGAGTTGCTCATAAAAACCAACGACTGTGACGGAATTCGAACCCTCGATCCAAGTGTTACCCCCGGCCGGGAAGGTAACGCCTTAGACCGCACAGCCACTGATCAGATTAGCAGCTGTAGCGGACCAGGCGGTATTAGAGCCTAGGCACTGGACGAGATAGTTCAGTTTGTGTATACCAGGTTTCACTACATGTCAGACTCAGACTGCAGACTGAGTGCCTAATGGTACAATCCCTTATGATGCCGTAACAGTGTTTATTAATAACAGATTCAAAAGCCGATATATCGGTCCATAGCACTGAAAGGGTTAAGCAAGGGCCTTATATTAAATCCAAGATTAATTGGTAAAGTAAATTTAGCTCAATTCACTAAAACTACTCAATCAGTCTTGATTTGATAACTTTTTGCTGAAGAACATTCATCAAAATAGTGTATTTTTACATAACTAATAAAATTAAAAATTAAATAAATTTAAAAATATATTATGGTGTATCAGAGTGATTGAAATCTATATTTACTAGGATGTTCTGGCTTTACACTTTAGACACATAAATGAGAGAAGCAACAGTTACAACGTTAAAGCACAAACAAAGAAGATCTACAGGGAAGAACGATACATTTAGTAAACAAACTTAAAATAATGTAAACAAAACAGTGACAGTTTTTAACAGCTGTTTATTTAATTTAAATGAAGTCAGTTAAAAACACGTGACATAAACCCAATAAAATATTTCTTCCATTACAATTACATGTGCACTTTAAGACCCAGTGGGGCGTAACCTAGGAGGAATTTTCCAAATCTCTCTATAGAAAAACCTTCTCCTCGGTATCACCTAGCTACTGGCCAAATTTCATATCAATCGGTAAAGCCATTACACTGTGATGCCGTTACAAAGAAGTGACAAAGTGAGGGAAAGAGAGCTTCGCTCAATAAAAAAAGGATGTTGGTTTGTTCGTTTGTATATATATATTTGAAGTTTATGGACTCAGACACCGTTTGAAGTGTATGAACTTGGTATATATATATACAATTTCACGGAAAAGGTTTTTAACCCATCCATTTCGTCCTAACTCAATTGGGTTCCTCCCAAGAGGCCCAAAAGGGTTCCCATATAAACGTTATGGAAATATATTGTTGTTTATATAAAAGCTAATGACATGTTTACTTGAACAGATAATCTTGGTTTTAGTTGGTCGGGTAACAGCTAGTTGTTTATAGATTCCAAAGTTATTGTTAATATAAAACATTAACACAATGTAAAATGACTCATCAAAACATTTATCATATGTGTCAATACAATGCACATGAAAAATTGTGATACCACTAATTATCCGAATTATTTATTGGGTCTGTACCTGTGTGTGTATGATACGGTGTTGGTATGTTAAGGAAACTGGATACGTGCTAAACTAGAGTTATGAAACTTGTTATTAAGTCTCCGACAGGGTTCCGTTCTCAAATGCTAAGACTTTCATAAGACTTCTTTGACACTGTTATAATCTGATTGTCTTTGGGAATTTCCAGGTGGCATTTGCAGAAGAAATCCATTATTTTAGGTCGTGCTTAGACATTTTTGTTTAAGAAATTTTTCCTGTGACATTTATTTTTTATGGTTGGATTTTTAACAAATCCACAATTAAACATAAAATGTAAAAATATATTTTTATTACTTGGTGGATAAATGTATTACTCTAAAAATCAAGATTCATGTATAGTATAATTTTTAACAGGCAATGGCTTTTGATAATAGTTTGATTTTGAGAGGGAGATGTTAGCATCCACAATTAGCAGTGGTATGTAGCTGCGATTTAGATCCTAAATACTAGGATTAAAATATTGTAACAGTGATTTGTTATAATTAAGAGTTAGACATACATTGTAAATAGTATCTATAAGAATTAATTATTTCCTAGATTTAATTTTTGTGAAATATAATATAAGTGTAATAGGAATAAAACATCTACATTGTACATTAACGCTATTTTAAATAGTGTAATCTAAGCTATGCATAAAAAAAACTTGTATACAAAGTATGAGACAATTTTAAATCAGTTTGGAGTCCATAGAATCTTATGAGAAATAGAATATATAAGGAGTTTACAATAATAAGCGTTGACAATGTTTAAATTTGAACTGTTTTTTTTTATCCAAATAAAATGAGACTGCTGGGTTATAAAACTAACAAAATTGTCATAGATGTTTTTTAGTTGATGGATATTTTACTTTGGTTGAAGTGAAATATATTAGTTGGAGAGAGACGCCTGTCAAATCCAGACGGAAACCAATAAAAGAAGTAACACACGTGTGAAAATACAAATGGAATCCTCTCTACTCCAAATTGGGAAGGTATTGTTGTCAAAAGCAGCTTATCCTGTTGGCGAGGGTGGGACTCAACAACATGTGATTTACCACCAAAATTGGTTCTGTATCCACGACAATAACACCACTGTGGGGTGGAACACCCGAACATCCCCTGGTCTCCTAGCGATCCTCCCCTTCTTCTGGCTGAATGGCCTTTGCCATTGTTAGAGATCAGACAGATGATATTGAGATGATCAGATTGGGTCTGAGAGAGAAACAGTCTTTCACTCAAAAATATTTCTTCTCTGAGATGTTACTTGATCAGGTTCTAAGTTAAGTCGGTCTATTTTTTTCAAGGAATACTATATAAAGTCATCAAAGAGAATTCCTGATGTCATAGAAGGCAAGGTGAGCTTTAAGTCCGGAAGGTTTAATAAGTTTTAATTTTATGTCTCCAATTATATATATTTAAATACCATGAATAATTTAACTCTACAGTTTGCTGCGATACTTTTAATGCATTGTTTTTTAACCGTTTATCTTATTTATTGGACGGTAAAATATGATTTAAATTTATTTAAATCAATACATGCAATTTATAGTGGTTGACACTAAAACTTTACTTAAATATGACAATATCCTGCACATGATAAAGGTTACATTAGTGGTTTTAAAGGTTTTATAGTCCAGTAACCCCAATTCTCTCAATTTTGTTACTACTTGAACATATTATTTGGCGCCTCAACTTTACTTATTTGGATCTTTGCATGCCTCCAAAATCAAACAGATATTTGTATTTATTATGTTACTGTAATGGTTTAGTAAATTATCTTCTCTCAATATATATTTCATTATCTCGTATTTAAGAACGAGACTTCTTAAGGACTTTATTCTTGAGGACTTTCAAATTAAAAAAAATAAATGATTATTTCTTCTGTCTGACAACGAGGAGAAAGTAATCCCCCCGCTTCCTCGCGCGCCAATATCGCTGCAGAAATCGCTGCATCTTAACCTCTTGCAGGACATTGGCACACTTGTGGACATTAAGTTTTTGTAATTCTAAAAATATTTAAAATTGGTATCATAGTTGTACACTGGCACATTTGTGTACAATAATATCTCCAACGTTGGTAAACAGGGTTCCTAGATTGATTTTTAGCGTTATAAACAGCTTGCACAACCTTTTTCCCAACCTACCATATGTTGGCCTACAGCTGATAACCTTGAAGTTTGACATTTCTCACAGTGGCTATTTTTAGGTTTATTTTTATGGGATTTTTTTTTAGTATTCGTTATGGTCTTTAGTTTGTTTACAAATAAAATACATTCCACAAATAAGCACCAAAACACAATAAAAAGCATTTTTCAAACGTACACACATGTGCCATTATCCATATGTAGCTAATAAGGTGTTACTACTCTATGGCACACTTGTGCCACTGCACAGATGTTTAACCAATGAAAGTGGTCTGTGTGGATTGTTTTGCAGACTGTCAGTGTTTCGTTTTAGAAGTGTTATGATGTTGTGAATGTGTATGTTTATGGTTGTTCATCTAAATTGATATGGCTGAAGACAATTTACGTTCTGAACCTGACATTATTATTAGCATTCTCAATGATTTGACGGATCCAAATACATCGGACATTGATATCATTACGGATGAAAGTGATTCTGAAGAAGGTGGTGTGGATTGTGGTTATGTCGGTGAAGAAGACGGTAGTAATTATGATTTTCTAAATGAGGTAGGTAAATATGATTTGCAACTAATAAAAAAGAACTTACCAGACAGTTTGGAGGGTGTAGACGTAACTGAAGAGCCCACAGAAAATGTTGATCAAAATTACTTAGATTTAGGACTAGGCCTAGAGCCGAATCTACAAGCAAACTTATTTTTTGATAGCGATGAAGTAACAACTGTTACTGAAATAGACGTGCCAAAACCTAGTACAGGCAGTAATGAGTGTGAGGAAGCTAGTACGTCAGGATCTAGTAAATGCCTAGGCCAAGAATGTCATCCAAACATCGAAGTCTGGGAAACAAAAACCAGTAGGCCTATTACTCGGCCTACGGAAAGTGAATCAACAAAAGAACCAAAGAAAACTACCAGGCCTATAAGAAAAAAACAGACGCAAACCTGTGTAAATAGGCCTTCTACATATGATGTAAATCAAGCAAGTACCAGTAACCCTACTTCTGTTGCCTCTAAAAAAACAAAACCAAAATGTAGTCCTAAAGGTAATATGCCTACTGCTGTGATTGTGAGGCCTACTAAAACTAAACCAAAAGGTAGGCCTAAGGGTAAAATCCCTACTTCTTTGAGTGTGAGGCCTACTAAGACAACTACAAAGCCACCACCAATAGCATGGGTTGCAAATAAAGATAATGAATTGACTTTTAACATTCCCCAATTCAAGGGAGAACTTACCTATAACCTGACAGAAGCGACAACTAAAACACCACTCTATTATTTTCAAAATCTTTTTCCTGACACACTACTGGACACAATCGCTAGGGAAACGACCAGGTATGCGATACAAAGTGGTGACCATTTATTCACAACCTCTGGACAGGAAATGTTGTTGTTTTTGTCGATCAATATGCTAATGACCATTTTTCGCTTCCCTAGCTATAGAATGTATTGGACTGGAAATGATCTTGAAAGGTTGCCAATAATTGCAGACGCCATGCCGCTCAAGAGATTTGAGAAGCTAAAAAAGTACATCCATTTTATAGACAATGAAACTATACCCGAAAACAACAGAGACATATTTATAAAAATACGTCCCGTTATCACAACTCTAAACAAAGTATTTTCCGAAGTAGCCACTCCAACCGAAAACATTGCGTTTGATGAAATGATCATTCCATTCAAAGGCCGCAGTAGGGCTAAACAGTATCTGAAAAATAAACCCAAAAAGTGGGGTTTCAAGGTGTGGGTGATCGCAAATGCCGATGGCTATGTTTCAAAATTTGAAATGTACCAAGGTGCTACAAATGATGTTCAGCCCTCCAGTCTTGGTACTACAGCAGACACAATTGTAAGACTTTGT
The DNA here is from genome assembly GCA_963675035.1 of Allygus modestus. NCBI lineage: Eukaryota > Metazoa > Arthropoda > Insecta > Hemiptera > Cicadellidae > Allygus > Allygus modestus. The sequence goes on along the minus strand of OY776117.1, from coordinate 107,617,691 downwards.
CAAGGGCTAGAGAATGTAAATCACAAGTTGTTCTTGGACAACTTATTTACTACATATGACTTACTAAAAGAGCTTCAGACAAAAGGAATCTACGTACTTGGAACTTTGAGGTCTAACCGCATGAAAGGAGCACAGAACCATCTATCAAGTGTAGAAGAGCTTACGGAAAGAGGCAGGGGATCTTCCTGTGTAACAACTTCACCTGATAACATAACAGTAACAAGGTGGATTGACAATAAGGCGGTTCATATGATTTCCACTTATGCTGGAAAGGACCCAGTGGATACTGCTGAGCGCTTCGACCATAATACAAAGCAAATCGTTCGTATTCCTCGACCATACAGCATTTCAGAATACAATAAATTTATGGGAGGGGTAGACATGACGGATAGAATGGTGGCTCACTATCCGCATGCGTTGAAGAATAAGAAATTCTACCTCAGGATTTTTTTCCATCTCCTAAATGTCACCATTGTCAATGCCTGGGTAGTATTTAGGAATATTGAAGGCAGTAAAATGCACCTGATCGACTTCAAGCTGGACATTTGTAGGGCAATTTTTGAAACTAGTAAACTTCGAAAGAAGAGAGGGCGCCCCTCGCTGGACAAAGACGAACCTGTTGTGAAGCGTAGAGCTCGTCCAGGCTGCAGCGATGACTTGAGGATGGATGGTAGTGGCCACTTCCCTGAAAAAAGAGACCTTACCAATGCCGTAAGATGCCGATACAAGCATTGTGCCAAGAGAACCAGGTACTTTTGTGAAAAATGTGAAGTCCCGTTGTGCCCGGAGTGTATGAAAAACTTCCACTCATGAAACTGTTAAACACTTCATGTTAGATATTGTATATAGTATTTTTAATTTGGTGTGTATGTGTGTAATGTGCTTATAGAAATTAATTCCATTTCCAATAAACTGTTTTATAGTGTTCAGTTACTGTATATATGTCTTACTCCAACACTCATTGGAGCGCAATGTGAGTACTGCAAATTTTTTAAATTTTGTATTGATAAATATCCCAAAAAATTGCAGTTTTTATAAAATATACTATATTAATAATAGGCCTACATCATATCAATTATTGGTTCCATAAAATTATTAATACTTTGAATATTCCATAGGTAACAAAATTACTTGATAAACACTAACAAGTTTCTACATATGGGCAATGGCACGCATGTGTACGTTAAGATAAACCACTTTAAATAATATAAAAAATATAAAAAATGTTAAAAGACTGCTAAACATGGTTTATATATACATATATCTGCCAAATAAAAAAGTTTTAACAATTTTTGAAACGTTAAATAAATTTGTCCTGCAAGAGGTTAAAAACATCGAGGCCTCCAGAGACTGATTTCTATCTATACATATCTTATTCCGTTGCAAATCTTTTGTTGTTGTTTAATTTGTTTCGTTCCTATGAGTGTCAGCTTAAGTTTATAATATAAGTGTAAGCGTGATTGATCAGACATGACCCACAGTTTAGCCAATGTTAGTTAGTTGGCTAGTAGCCAACTGATTCCTTTCTCCTTGTTGCCGGTCAGTATATAGACCAACTCATTGCTCACAAGCATTCTCGATGAGAGCTGGCTGGCTCTCGACCTCTCCGCGGGAGGACCACGCCACACACTGACACTGGAACCTGTCCTTGCCGAAGTATTCCTCCACCATGTTGCGGGAGATGTTGATGGCCGTCTCCACCACTCGGACACCCGTCTCCGGGTCCACGAACACCTGCTGGGGCAGCTGCCTGTGGTACGTGTCCCCACTGCACTTGAAGAACACCTACCGCAACAATCAGCACACAACTATCAACAAAATCCAACTATCCTAAGAATTTGTTTCATCAGGAGAAGCAGTGTATCACTGTATCCTTTGAATGTAAGCTGTATCCTGTGAAGGGTTTTGGTCTTACTGCTTTCTTATGATTGATATAAACAAACTGTTAAATAATATGCTACGAGATTCAAGGTTAAAGATTCAATATTTTATTAGTCAACAGACATACTAGTGATACATTGTAAAATTACTATAATTTTCATTTAAAACATATTCATAGCTACAAAAAAATAAAAAATGGTCTTCAAGTATGCATCTAATTCTAAAGAAAAGTACATCAGAAGATTAAAAGATATGCTGTCAAAATTTAACACGAAATTACCGTCAAAGCCAGGGAAAGTATTAGTTAAAATATCCTAAGATCACTGCTATTTTAGTTGTATACTATCTAGAAACAACCCTATATCTAAACTATAAAGCTTTTAACTATAAAAAATAGCTACTTATAAAACACCCTATTCAGTCTTTAACTGGCACCTTTAAAATCGTAAACTTAGTTTAAACATCATGTTAGTGAGTTTCGTCTCACACTCAGCAGTCACAAAACTTTTTCCAGATAGTTTCAGGATACACATAAAATCAATTTTTTCCTTTAATGTAGAGTTAAGTAAAATAATATATCGGCTAGTTTAAATCTTAAAGTTTAAACAAAATTTAAAACTAATTTAAAGTTTATTTTCAAATGTCAGCAAACTTTCATAATAGAAAGTAAAATTTGACACAGAGCTTTAGGAAACTAAAATACATTAAAGGAGAAAAACATGAACTGGTGGCAAAACACAGAATACATAAAACCAAATTGTTTGGTGTTGATGTAAATTATGTTGAAAATTAAATAAATGAATTCATTTTGGTAAAATTTTTATGTAATTCTTTAAGACAATAAACGGTATCAGGAAACTGACACATACTTTCTCCCTTTTAGCCAAACTTTAATGACAAAAATATTTGTTATTTACTAAATATAGAATATGAAGTATAGATAAATGTACAGAAAATTTTCTAAAATAGTTGTTTTCAGAAATATCCACCCAAATTGCTTTTTTGGAGGCACTATAGAGTCCGTTGCTACACACAGTAGTTTTGAGAGGGGAAATGCCCCCTTGCCCCCCCCAGGGTTAAATAGCAACACATTTCGAACATCATCTGTTGGTCAATGCTAACTTGACCTGCATATCAAATGAAATTGATCAGTAAATAAGAGAGAAATAGTTACTTTTGTATTCCCCATAAGAATAACATTGGACAACGTACTGTGTTTACCGCTAAATGAAAATTTCAATTTTCTCCGCAACTAGCAATCGTAGAATAGTAATTTAAAATACTAATTTATTTAGTTTTTTGAGCTCTTTTTAATGGTGAATAGTAATCTTTTTTAACATTTATGATTTTTTATGAAAAATCCAAAAAACTGAATTTTTGATGTTTTAAGTCCTGTAATTTCTGAACCCGCATTTTTCCAGAAATGCGGGTGGTGTCATTTTGTTGGAAACCTAAAGTTCTACAAACCACGAAAGTTTAATCAAAATCGTTAGAGCCGTTTTTGAGAAATTTGGATTTTTCATGTTTTTGGCGGTTTTTGGGGCATAATTACCCTTAAAAATCAAAAATTCAAAAAAATGAAAAAAACACCTGGAGATATCGTGGATTAGTACCTACACGCCAAATTTCATAAAAATCAGCCCATAGGTTAGGGCTCTAGCTCTGTACACATCCACACAGACACACACACACACACACACACACACACACACACACACACACGGACACACACACACACACACACAGACAGACATCACGTAAAAACCACTTTTTTGGGTTCAGGGAGCACCAAAACGAATATTTCCACTGACAACTCAAATTCGAAAATTTTTACGAAAACAATACTTTCTCCATATACTATGTATAGGGGGAGAAAGTAAAAAGTGAACTCAATTGTAAATATTTATAACATAAAACATATGTAAACAAATTTGACAGCTGGTCTTTCAGTCTGGATAAAGACTCACAAAGACTTAACACAAATAGTTTATACGACCTATGTAACCCACGTAATGACAAGCAAGGCATTAGCTGTTTTGATTAAGAGCACTGAAGATATACTATACAGATACACACTAAGGTTGGGCCACTGAAAAATTGGCCTTGAAAAATTGATTGAGTGATAGTGTGGAATAACTGCAACAAATAGTGAGAGCTAAAACAACCATTTACTGGACTTTCCACCATTTGTTGTTCACTGATCCAATAAAATGTGTCAAGACTGTTATGTTGCATATATATTACACAAGTTTTGTAAGAAAATAATTTTTCCAGTGGGCCACAAATAGTGTGTTTAAAAATAATGACCACAGTGTATGTTGTCAGTACAATACAACCTATTACCACAGCAAACTAAGAAGGCTGACCTTGTTAACAGCAGCTACGACTTACTGCCTCCCCTTACAGCATCCCTTACTCTAGGCTGCCAGTGAAGCGCAACCCTTCTCCTATTCCAGCCAGCCTTGTGTAGAGTTTTAAAGTTTTATGTGTTTCTACCAACAGAGGCAAATATAGATAGTATTTTTTTTGGGGGTGGGGGCACGACTAATAATAAGCTTGTAAAAATGTTTGTAATATAAGCTTGTCTTTTCATTATGACTGTGACTTTGCTTGAAAATAATACAACTTTGGTACATCAGAGACAAGCTAACCAAACGGCAAACGTCAACAAACAATGGCTGCCCCTGCACTAGACATTACTGTCGGTGGAGGCGCGCCTTGAACTGCGATTGCCTGTAGTTAAGATACATCCGCACATGCGCATGTCTGCTGCCTGTAGAGGTCCAAGACCACCGGCACCGGTGAATTCGCAACAAATAAACCGCTACCATACGGAACCTATAACACAGATCTGTTCATTCTGTGTCGCTACCCACTCACTATTGACATTATATCGCTATTTTATGTCCCTCATTATGTTTATAATAATTCAGATTAATTAACTTTTTACAGATTTTTTTTATTTTGTGGTGGCCAGGACCCCCCTTATATTTGCTTACCAACCTGCAAGGCGTGGGCCGACCGACAGTACAACACCGCGGGCTTGTTCTTCATCGCATACGTGTCGACAGGCTCCTCCAGGAACACAGGGAGGTGTTCAGAACTGAAGGGGAGGTCCAGAGAGCCTTCCAATAAGTCCATGTTGTCCTCCACTTCATCCGTGACTGGAACATCAGACAATCAATCGCTGGAGTAAAATGAATTGTTGAACCCTGTAGAAATTATATTACCTGAAGGTAATTAAAGTAATCTACTTTTTTAGCATGATATGTGTTGTAACGACAGTATTTGCGAAAAGAAAATTTTATTTTATTTCCAATTAGCTAACCTGTGTTACAAAGAAAAATACCGGGATCGCTCAGTCTACTATGAGTAGTCCAGGGTTCGTAAAATACTACTCAACCGACAATTACTTGAATAATATTTTATTCGTATTTAATAAACGAGTTGTCTTGGCTCAGAACATCAAAACATAAAAGATGCCATAGCGATCCGCATTTATTTATTCATCCTCGCCACTCGTAAAAGGTTTTTGGGGTTGAATTTAGAAAATAAATTTTACAAAGATAAAATTGCACTTAATGCCAATCGTGCGAGATTTTAATCAATTTAAAGCCAATTTGAAAGTACCGATTTAACTCCAATGATTTTTATTTATTAGAATTTAGACCTAATTCCCTTCGCCAAGCAATAACATAAATACTGCTGGCTCCCAGGAGAGATTTATCGAACTAAATTTAAGATTAAAAAAATGTAAACGGTAGTAGAAAACGTGAATTTGATTATACGGAGTTCAGACGACCGGCTAGACTTTGTTCACCACTGTAGCTACGATATTTAACACCTGCGTGCGCTCGGTAGTGATAACGTGTTCCCTACGTGGATATTTAATACAGCGCGTCGCAGATTGATAACAACTTCGATAATTCTTTTTATACCATTAAAACAGGAGCGAATATCCTTACGTATACGTAGTCTATCTGAAATCGTCGACACACAATACTCTTATCACTAAATTAAGTCAGCATAAAATACACCAGTACAGATTCCTACTTAAACTATTTTATGCAGTGTCGATCAGCAGCTCTTCACGTTCATTACACCAGGAATGACCCGAATTGGTATTCCGGTCCTCGTCTTCGGTGAGCGAATTCGCACCGTGGCTATTCGTTCGTTTAAAATGTGTTCGTGTCCGTTCTACAAAAAAGGAATTAAATTTAGGAAAATAATGAAACTCGATTAATTAATTTGTTTCTTATTTTATTTTAAGCTCGTAACTTTTCTGTTAGTTAACTACTCAGACAAAGCGAATTAGCAAGTTAGCAAAAATCAAGCAAGCAGACAAGACATAACGTGCCGCAACGTGCAGGAAAGTTCAGGCGTCACGCGCCTCCGGCGTGAGCGTAACTTAATTTAGGTAAATCTTACTGCCAAAGAAATTAGTGCAAAATTTACGTGGAAAAAGCGTGCTTCTAATAACTACACTACTATAAATGAAGCAACTACGTAAATGGCTACTAAGTTAGTGGGCGTTAACGTGCGGACCTGTCGCGGCGTGAGTCACGCAATCACGACGCTTAAATTTAATTTAAATAAAAGCGGGCGGCAAGCTGAAAACAATCGTTATAAATAGCAAAACTACTTTTATTAGCGTAGATGAGTCGTCAACTTACCAAAACGAAGACAAAAACGTGGACACTGGTTGTCACCAAGTGGGTGCAGGACGATGGGCAGATGAACCGAAACGGACAACGCGGCGGTCAGAGAGCGAATGTCCAGCCGCTCGTGCCTCCAGCGATCTCGAAGATTCTTCTGCAGCGCCCCTGACGGTGGCCGTCGGAAGCGATTTACTCCAGCTCGCGATTATGCACGTCACTGCTTCCCTTGCTTTTGTCTTTATGATAAGAACAAAGAAGGTTCCGAGCCAATTGTTGATGATGAATAAAACGTTTAACCGAATTTCGCCAAAATATAATTTAGAATTTAATGTCGATTGCGTTTAGGAATTTAACATTATCCCCTGATTTAAATTAATATTTCATTAGATTTTTGTAATATTTGTTTTCCAACAAAATATTACCCCCCCCTAAAAAAATGGACGTTACATCCCCCTCCGACTTGGGGGAAAAGAAAAAAGAAAATCAAAAAAGAAAAAAGAATACCCTCACTCGGGGTATTAGGGATCTCCCTTTAAAAAATGGTGCTCGACTTGAGCATAACGAAAAACAGAGAATGGAAATAAAACAAAATCAAACGAAAATTCTTCGCTGCGAAACAAATCTAGTGGATTCAATAGATACGGTCGAGGTTCCGCAGCTTCTTTGTTCGCATCCGGAAAAAGGTCCCGTCCGGTCGGTACACCTTCCATCGCTGATCTTTTTTTTGTTTGGGAGTCAGCTGGGCGGGCATCCCAGTCAATCGCAGCCTAATGTCTTCTGGGACTGCGGCCGGGGACGGAGGAATGTAGGGCTCCTCGCGGGACGGTCCTGGAGCAGGCGAACCGGCCAGGGAAAACTCCACCGGCGCGGTCGCCGAAGCCGGCGTCGTCTTCGGAGGGGGCTCCTCGAACCCCTCGACCTCGATGTCTGAAGTGTCGAGGTCCATCACGTCGTCGTCTCGGGATGGATCCTCGCCTCCGTCGTCGTCAACGTCGGTCTGAGGGAGGGCCACCACGGAAGTCGTCGCTGGCGGCGTCGTTGAGGGTCCGGGTGTGGGCGGTTCGGAGACAGGGGCCGGTCCTCTCGATGCTTTCTTAACCATCACTATGTTCGAACTCCAGGGGCTATTAGAAGGTTCAATAATACCGTCGTTAAGCATAGTTTCCACTTCCGTTTTAATGATATCCTGCATGGCAGGGTTCCTAGGGTAGGGTCGTTGCTTGACCGGCTCGGCGCCGTCTTTAAGTCGGATCGTGTGTTTTATCAGGTGGGTTTTTCCGCCAACCTGGTCAAAAAGCGCGAGTTCGTCGGCTAAAAACCTTTCTAATCGCAAATTCTGATCGTCGGAAAGCTTACTCACGACGCACGATTCATTATCTGGCCCGGTTCGATCACCAAGGCCGTTTTCGATCGCGAGTTCGAATTGCACTAGGCCGAGATCGTTTATCTGTTGTATGCCTAATACAATATCGCTCGTGAGGCCCGGTACGTACAGCGCGTCCCATTCGTAATCGTAATCGCCGACCATACCGGTGATCCGATAGCCCGTATTTGAATGTGATAGTGCGCCGTTTGCCATCCTAACGTCCACGTTGCTATCAATAGTGTGCACGTCCCGAGATTTCATAAGTTCGGCGACGCGGTCACCTATCAGACTAACGGCCGCACCTGTATCCACCAAGGCCCGAAACGTTTGATCGAAAATTCGTACACCGATATACGGCCTGGTATCGATGGCAGCGCAATCGTGATTAGTTGCGACAGAGAAATTGCTTATTTTCTGAAGCCAGGCGCTCCATTCCTCGGGGGATGGTTTCCGGTTTGCCGGCGCGGACTCGGTCGCTCCCCTCCGAACCGAATCCTGTACTCGTTTCCCGCCTCGCAGTTACACCTGGCGGTAGATATGCCCTCAGTTTTACAGTAAAAACATTTAAGCGTTTTGGGCTTTGGACAATTCCGAAAAAGATGACCGGTTTTATCGCAGTTCCAACAAATCCATTCGCTGTTACCGCGGCCATTTTTCTCCAGCACCGTAGCCCCTTGCGCGTTAACTGTGGGGTTATGCGCGGATTTTCCTAGGCTCTGGTGACGCGAATCTGCCGGCTGAACAAAGGCGACACGTTTCTGGCCGTGCGAGTACGGTTCCTTATTCCATTTCGGCGGGTTAGTCTCAACCGCCGCGTTATCTGACGCGCGATCGTAACGCTTCCTACCGTGGTACGCTGTCTCAGGTACTAGCGATATTGCGGGGGGCGGTGGGGGACGGAAGGCGTTCTTATCACGCAGATAAGCCTCGTAATCTTCGGCGCGCCTTATCATCTCGGTCAAGGTCAAACAATCCTGACGCCGGACCATCAGTTTATAATCTGGACGCATGTTTGAGTAAATCAAATCAATCCTCTCATGAGCTGAAATTGATCCTCTCCGCCTAATCAACGTGTTAATCGCCACAACAAAATCCTTAAATGATTCTAAGTCGCCCTGGGTACGTTTCCGTATTTCCTCGTCTAAATTACGTCGATAACCCGGTGGTAGAAACTGAATTTCAAAATGGTCACGAAAATCCCGGTAGTTCGCCCACATTTCGCGGCTATTCCGGTACCATAGCAACGCGGACCCGGTCAAAAGTTCAGGGAGAGCTTTTAAAATATCGTCCGGAGTTACGGAATACGCCTCCAATAACTCTTCCAGTCGTTCGAGAAAAGATACGGGGTCCTTACGTCCGTCAAAGCGTAAATTCCATTTGCGCACAAGGTTACATATGGAAGGCGCATCGTGCGTTCGTGGTTGCTCTTGAGGGGGGCGTAAATCTAGGCGGCTAATTCCAAGGTCCTGACCGGGGATTACGTGAGCCGACGTCGTACTAGGGAATGGGATATTACCGTTAAAATATCCGGTATATGCCGTGTTAGTAGGCGCGGCGTATCCGTACGTTACACTTCCGAGCTGGTGTCTCAAATGAGCGTCGTCATCCGGCCTCAAGGTTCGCACCATAGAGCCGAGGACACGTTTAACGTGATCCGAGTCAGCATTAGGGGATAAACCTAACATCTCGCGCACGCTTGCCATCTCGTCGACATCTCTGCGCACGTTAAGTCTGTCTTTACCCGCGTAACCCGGTAGCGATAGCGTTGGAGCGATATTGAGTGTCTGAGGGGGGACTTGATAAGTAACTGACGGGGGGATCGAATTGAAAGGTGTGCGCCAAAAATCCACAAAATTTTTCCGTAATTCGTTCGTCTTGCCCTCGGTGCTAAGATTAAATTTTTGCATCTCCTTTCGTAAGTCTTCTTTAGGCAGGCTATAGATCCAACCAACCCTAGGGTCTTCGAGAGGGGTTCGGGGAACGGTGGAGGGTGGCGTCGGCAAAGTTACCATACCAGTAGTGGTAAGGGGAGGGGCCGAAGACGTGACAGCCAATGGGGTCGTGGCATCGGTCGCCGGAGGCGTGGTCGTGGAAGGGGCATTAATGGCGGCCGCCGTGATTGTAGTTACGCTTTGCGTCGACTGCTGGGTAACTTTTCGCGGGGCACCTTTAGATTTGTCAGGTGACACCACATACATCATTGATAGGAACCTAAGCCAAACGCGGCAAAACAAACTCCACGGACTCATTTTCCCTCGCTAAAATTTCACTATACAATATAAAGGGGTTTAACTGCCTTTAATAAATTCAACTGGACGAATTAATTGCCTCCCTTACAATACGATAATCAGTTATCTCCGGTAACACAAAATGATTTACTTTATTAACACGTTTTACAACAGTGTTCAAACTATAAAGTTTGCAATAACGTTCTATACTATGTTCTGAGCCACGCGTTTAAAGGTCCCTGTTCGGGCGCCATCTTGTAACGACAGTATTTGCGAAAAGAAAATTTTATTTTATTTCCAATTAGCTAACCTGTGTTACAAAGAAAAATACCGGGATCGCTCAGTCTACTATGAGTAGTCCAGGGTTCGTAAAATACTACTCAACCGACAATTACTTGAATAATATTTTATTCGTATTTAATAAACGAGTTGTCTTGGCTCAGAACATCAAAACATAAAAGATGCCATAGCGATCCGCATTTATTTATTCATCCTCGCCACTCGTAAAAGGTTTTTGGGGTTGAATTTAGAAAATAAATTTTACAAAGATAAAATTGCACTTAATGCCAATCGTGCGAGATTTTAATCAATTTAAAGCCAATTTGAAAGTACCGATTTAACTCCAATGATTTTTATTTATTAGAATTTAGACCTAATTCCCTTCGCCAAGCAATAACATAAATACTGCTGGCTCCCAGGAGAGATTTATCGAACTAAATTTAAGATTAAAAAAATGTAAACGGTAGTAGAAAACGTGAATTTGATTATACGGAGTTCAGACGACCGGCTAGACTTTGTTCACCACTGTAGCTACGATATTTAACACCTGCGTGCGCTCGGTAGTGATAACGTGTTCCCTACGTGGATATTTAATACAGCGCGTCGCAGATTGATAACAACTTCGATAATTCTTTTTATACCATTAAAACAGGAGCGAATATCCTTACGTATACGTAGTCTATCTGAAATCGTCGACACACAATACTCTTATCACTAAATTAAGTCAGCATAAAATACACCAGTACAGATTCCTACTTAAACTATTTTATGCAGTGTCGATCAGCAGCTCTTCACGTTCATTACACCAGGAATGACCCGAATTGGTATTCCGGTCCTCGTCTTCGGTGAGCGAATTCGCACCGTGGCTATTCGTTCGTTTAAAATGTGTTCGTGTCCGTTCTACAAAAAAGGAATTAAATTTAGGAAAATAATGAAACTCGATTAATTAATTTGTTTCTTATTTTATTTTAAGCTCGTAACTTTTCTGTTAGTTAACTACTCAGACAAAGCGAATTAGCAAGTTAGCAAAAATCAAGCAAGCAGACAAGACATAACGTGCCGCAACGTGCAGGAAAGTTCAGGCGTCACGCGCCTCCGGCGTGAGCGTAACTTAATTTAGGTAAATCTTACTGCCAAAGAAATTAGTGCAAAATTTACGTGGAAAAAGCGTGCTTCTAATAACTACACTACTATAAATGAAGCAACTACGTAAATGGCTACTAAGTTAGTGGGCGTTAACGTGCGGACCTGTCGCGGCGTGAGTCACGCAATCACGACGCTTAAATTTAATTTAAATAAAAGCGGGCGGCAAGCTGAAAACAATCGTTATAAATAGCAAAACTACTTTTATTAGCGTAGATGAGTCGTCAACTTACCAAAACGAAGACAAAAACGTGGACACTGGTTGTCACCAAGTGGGTGCAGGACGATGGGCAGATGAACCGAAACGGACAACGCGGCGGTCAGAGAGCGAATGTCCAGCCGCTCGTGCCTCCAGCGATCTCGAAGATTCTTCTGCAGCGCCCCTGACGGTGGCCGTCGGAAGCGATTTACTCCAGCTCGCGATTATGCACGTCACTGCTTCCCTTGCTTTTGTCTTTATGATAAGAACAAAGAAGGTTCCGAGCCAATTGTTGATGATGAATAAAACGTTTAACCGAATTTCGCCAAAATATAATTTAGAATTTAATGTCGATTGCGTTTAGGAATTTAACATTATCCCCTGATTTAAATTAATATTTCATTAGATTTTTGTAATATTTGTTTTCCAACAAAATATTACCCCCCCCTAAAAAAATGGACGTTACAGTGTTGATATAAGTATGGGATGTAAATCAAAACATCTTACAACAATTTAAAATATATTTACTGTTATACTGTAAGACGGTAAACATATGATGGTACAAGGCTACCATTCTTTTATATATGTTTACTCTCTTGTATGTTAGTACAGTGTTATACTAAATCCTATACTCTAATACATGAACTGTCTGTCTGTCTGTTTGTTGGTTTGTGTGCAAAGTTCATCTTGGAATCCAGCGGCACGATTTTTTTAAACTTTTGAAGTAGGGGCTGTTGGACCTAAAAAATTAATTGGTATAAAATCCTTAACATTAACCCCAGGAAAATTTATATTTTGTTAAAAATCTCATTTGTAAATTGGAAATTGTAACATTGCGCTTATGGAATTTCAAATCATAACAAAAGAATCATAACTTAACGAATAACTGTCAAAGTAGCACTTACATAAGGTAAAGTTTCAACATATGATTTATTCAAAACAGTAACTAGAATAAAGGTTGTATGTAGAGTGAACATCTTTTTCACCTACAAAACGAATCAAATAACACCGAGGATGGCTCGGTTTCCCCGGTACTATATTTTGAAGTGTTGTAAGATGTTTGTATTTACATCCCATAATTAAACTAGTCTAAGAAACAAAATTAGGTAAAGAAAAAGTAAATTTTTTATGTTTCTTTAATTTATGATAAAGCTGTGGTTAAATTACTTGAAAACGGGCAGGTAATGGACAAAATTAATTTTCTAGTAATTTATCTCTGGGCATTAACATAATCAATAGTTTCTAATATAATACATGATTTACAATTAAAAAAATGTTAATATCCACTTCTCATATCAACAATATTAATTACAAAGTTTAAAATTAAAAACTTATATAACAGACGCCTTCTCGTGACGTTAACTTCGTTCAACAAATTTTAACTTCATTCAACAAATTTTAAGCCACCGGTGTTGTAGTATGTTTTGTCACAATATAACTTTACTTGCTTTTTCTTAAAACTAGTTAATAACTGTGTACATTGATAACATATTTCTTCTTCCTTTATTGGTCATAAACATATTTCTGACCTAACAACTAACTGATGAATACCTTGTTTTATATCAAAGCCAATTCAGAAATTCTAACCTAAAATACTTGTAGGAGGACATTGAATAAAAATAAGTAAAGCAAAATAATCCCGCAAAAATAAAATCTTCTACTCTTTTGAGAAACTGGAACGATATAGTTTAGGAATTAAATTAATTGTTATCATTTACAGTTGGTAGCTCTCTCTGAATCATCACTATACTTCCTTTTACTTCCTGTGTATATACAAATTTAAAATTTGACATGGACTTACAGTACAGTAGACTCCGAGAAATCCGGATTTCCCGAAGATGGGCATGTCAATTCCGTCTTTATGGTGAACAGTTATGGCGATATTCGTTTCCGTTTATGTGCCAATACAAGATTGAGCTTCTGGAAGAAAGTTATAAATACTCCTGTACAGAAGGCTACAGAGTCAGTAGGCCTCCTCTCCCCGCGCGACAGCTTCCACAACCTTGTAAATCATTAACAACATAATTTAACCGAAACATATAGCACCTGACGACGCAAACTGCATGACATTTGAGTAATGCGGGATAATCAAGTGACAACTGAAGGCGCTAAAACGTATATATTTATTTATTAATTATTTTCAACACAAAGTTTTAAATAATTTATTTATTAGCATGATACGTGTTGTTACAACTAAACAGGATAAATAAAATACGTCTTACAACACTATAAGTATATTTACACTTATACTGTCCTTACATACAAGATGGTAAAATATACACAAAAGATGGTACAAGGCCATCATCCAGCCTTGTACCATCTTTTGTGTATATTTTACCATCTTGTATGTAATTACAGTATAAGTGTAAGTATACTTATGGTGTTGTAAGACGTATTTTATTTATCCTGTAAAGTTTAAAAAAATTTTAGATCATCCGTTCGGACTACCGAGAGTCCGAAATCGGCCGATTCGGATTTCTGAGTCTACTGTAAGTTTATAAATAGGAAAGTGTGTCCCATTTTCCTTCAAATTTCCAGTTTGATTTGTATGGAGATTAAGTTACATTTTTCTACATTGTGTTCACTAACCAACAGAATCACTTATAACAACTTTTTTACTGTTATAATATTATGGAGAGACTATAATGAGCGCGACTAATTCATCTTTAACACTTTCGCTGCTGCAAACATGTTTAAACATGAAATTCGCATGAGTTTCTATGTTGAGAAAAAACCCCAATCGGGGTCCGCAGCAGCCAACGTGTTAAAGATGAAAGAGATTAACAAATTCACTTTTCTGATGAGAAAATGAACGAGAAGAAAATTCACATTCCATTACAATTTAGTGTACATTTAATCATGTTAAAAATACAGTTTATATGGGCAGAGATGCAGATATTATTGCTAGTCATTAATAAACAAGTGTCATAATTCTGAGTGCCTCCTCCATCTCGGTCTACCCTAAATTCATAGTTTAGTTTACCTTTATTGGATGAGGTGACCATGAAGAAGCAGCTCAAGCAAAGCACCCACGTGCCAAACATGCTCTCGTAGGCACTTTACATTTTGAGAAGATCAGCTTGTGGAAAGTGAAAGCCTCGTAACTTCCCTCTCACACTAAACAGGGCCTGAAACATAATGAAGGTATAATTAAAAAATTGGATCAAAAAGTCACCAAGATTTTGAGTTTTAATTTTGTGAGTAACACGTTTCTTCAAATGAAAAAAGTTGTGTTTGGTAAAATATATTGAAAAAGTAATGCAGATTGTAGTTAAAAAAATGATAAATTCACAAGTAAAAATGGCAAAATATTAAATATAGTAGTTACATTTCACTAGATGTATGGGAACGACACACTAGAAAAAAAATCCTCCAACCTAAAATGATTGAGAGCGAGATTTAGTTTTTTGTTGTTAGGTACTTCAAATTTAGTAATTTTCTCTGATCTCATTATGACTGCATATAATGAGATGTTTTTGGCGGATTCTACCGAAAAAAAAACATGGGGGATTTTGATCTTTTTATGGTATTTCGTCAATTTTTGATTTATACTGTGCATGGTTTAAAGTATATCTGCCTAATTTGGTACTCTGTGGAGGCATCGGTACTAAACAAATCAAAAAAGTATATATGCCAGAAATGCAAAGAAAATATGTTTGTACACACACTATGTCCCTTGTGCTATTTTCATTTTTCACCGAGGGGATCCGCTTCGTCGTCGCGTCTTCGCTGTTAAGGCGTCCCACTTGTTGTATGTTAGTTTGCTTTGTACGTTAGTACAATAGTTAATTCGTTTGCTAATTTGATGATTTAGTTACTTTTATGGTATAATGTGATCGCTGTTTGAAAAGTAGGACATAATGAAAAGCTAAATAATCTTGTTCAGGGAAACAATAGTTGTAAAATTAGCACAATAATACAACGCATATTGCTTGGATTGTTGGGGGTTTTCCAACGAGGTTTGGAGCTCTTGTCTGGGGTATAAAGTTGAAGCCTACAAGCCGACCTTAATTTTCCTCAGGCAACTAATCAAATTCTCTCTTCATAAGTTGTATATGTTAGTCAGCTGACAAACATATAACTAGCTAAGAGAGGATTTATTGGTTACCATGGGAGCAGAGGGGAAAAGTGTTCGACCCAACGAGGTATATATCTATAGAGGTCTCGTCTGGGGTAAAAAACTATGCCAACATGCTCTCCGCGATTTTGACCCTCTATACCCTCCGGTCTCCATGGCAACAAATATGTTAACCAATCAAATGCTCCCTTCACAAGTTATGTTAGTCTTTCTTTCTCTTTGACCAGATGTTTTGTTTGCAAAAATATCCTCCAGTAAGGCTTCACTTTTTTAACACGAGACGAGAGCTCTATATTTATTCTACCTCGTTGGGTCGACCATGTAGGCTTTACTTTAACGAGAGATCTATGTCTATGGATATATTAACCTCGATGGTGTTATCCTTCAATTTTCACTTCATCGCATGACTTACCATTTTATGTTCAGTTGTTTATACAGTAGACCATAGAGTTTAGGCATACACGATTATTGACGCATTTATGATGGTAGAATTGCTAAAACTGTTTTTACAAATGATGACACATAATGTTCGAAAAGCACATATATTTTGTCAGCTATAATAAATATGTTTTGACTAACCAGCTCTTAAAGACGCTATAGGATCAAATTGGTAACTTTTGATTAATCAACTTTGGATGGTTAGTGGAAGATTTTCAGGATGGTTGGGGTTAAATGGTTTATAAATTAGCCTTGGTGGATTTTCATGACCGGATGGGTGTAAAATGGGGGATTTTTAGTCCGGCGATGGAGTAATGATCAGAGTGGCAACACTGTTATTCAGTTGTAATAATTTGTGCAGTGTCACGCAAACAAGTCAAAATAAGTGATCTTAAAATGTATTAATTATTTAAATTTGCCTTCACTGAACGATACAAATGGCAAAAGTACGCACTAAATCCTACCCACAAACAATCTCAATGGTAAAATAAGAGCTTCGTGGTTGCACTTCGCTTTTCCATAGAAGAAAGGAGATGCGCCATGCGTTACGCCTAAGATCGCGATCGATCTCGGCGCCACGGCCTATACGCAATTCTGAAGTAAGCTCCACATAAACATTCAAACGGCAAAACATTCACATTTCCACACA
The DNA here is from genome assembly GCA_963675035.1 of Allygus modestus. Classification (NCBI taxonomy): domain Eukaryota; kingdom Metazoa; phylum Arthropoda; class Insecta; order Hemiptera; family Cicadellidae; genus Allygus; species Allygus modestus. The sequence continues at coordinate 107,600,772 of OY776117.1, read as the reverse complement.
ACAAATATCCCACATTTTTTCGTAATTAACATCAATAGTATGTTCTAGTGATTTTGTCAAATGTAAAATAAATGCGTGGCCCCTCCAAAATCAGAAGAGGCGCTGCAGCGCTCCTCCTGAAATCTTTGCAGGTGCCACGGCACCTGTGGCACCCCCTGTGGGACGCCTTTGAATCATATGCAGCCTTATCAAAAATATATTTCGCTACGTGTGTATACAACCGGTATTTGCCTAAACGTTATCGACGATGGTAAGTTCTAATTACGCTAATGTTTTAACAGCTTATCTTCTTTAATATTAACGATTGATTGATGCATTAACACTTGTACTACACACTGGGAATGCCACGTTTCAGGCCACTGAGTGATGCATTAACACTTGTACTACACACTGGGAATGTCACGTTTCAGGCCACCCATTCTGGGTTAAGTTTATACAATTTCCCAACCCACCCATTTTTTCCTTGGACTATTAATAAATTATGCTTTCTAAGAAAAATTCGACAATGGATAGTAACAATAGGAGGGTTTGGGCTGTTCCCTTTTAAAACATAATACAATTGCCACTGTCGTATATGCACAATGCACAATAAAACATAAGGCATTCGTGCAAATACTCCCCAAACCTTGGAATATATTCTTCTTTAACTTGTAGATATAAATTTTTGTCTCATTCTAAATTTGTTTCCAGTTTCATCTCCTGCCTTGCTGACCCACCCTGTCTTTCCACACTAGCAAACAACATGGCTGCAAGTCTTATCAGTGGTTTTTCAGGTCATTAAGCTTTACAGACAGTAACACTAATTTTTATAACAGACCAAACACAACATTGAATCTGTGTTAGTAAGAACTTTTGGCAGTTTACTATAAGAGAAATACTTATTATTTACACAGTTATGTACAACTATGCAACGTTCCTTATTGGTTATGTAATGAACACAATTCAGGTGTGTGTTTTAAACACTAAGTAAGTATCCTGGTTTATTAAAATGTCTATATGAATAAATTTTTTCTTGCAACTTTCCAATACAAATAAATAAAAAAAATCGCAGCTCATTTTATTCTGGTTCTAGGTCAGTGTTTGTATTTTATTTTGTGACATATATAAGAGCTTTTTAAATTAGAAGGGTACTCTTTAAAACTGAAAAGTTTTATACAAATATCCCATACACCCAACTCCAAATACAAAACCTCCTTGTCTTAAACCAAGATATTTGTTTAAAAAACAAATTAGGAGTGGCCAAAGGAAAACAAGTTTATATGTATAACCTATAGTATATGTCAATTTACGCGGGAAAAAATTCAATGATCCCCATATGCGTGATTAATTCGCATCTACTCAGCAGAAAACGTTGTTAAGTTGCAAGGACATAACTGTAAACCTAAATTTATACACCACAAAGAAGTTGAAAACCTATTTTGAAATTAAAAATAAACATTTTTATTGTTAATGAAATTTTAAAATGAGTTAACTCTATCACTAACATATTTAATTACCATTGCCATGACAAAAGCTTCTCCCCAATGAATAAATTACCGATATTACAAAATTAAAATAGTTAACCTAATGCAATAATTATATTAACAAATTTTGATAGCTATAAAATATTGATACATGAGTTTCTTCTTATTAAATTGAACAAAATAAGATTAAACCAACCAAATCCAAATATGTCGAGATGAAACTCTTAAGGAAAATAATTATTAAAACTTTAATCCAAGCTTTGCTATCTAGTAGATAAACTTTAGGCTCTTCAGCTTACTTGGAAGGATGAGTAAAATATAAGATGACACCGGAAAAAGGATAGTCCTAGTTGCTCAAATAAAATCAACACCCTAGATACTAAAGACCTAACTCTAAGAAAAGGAGGTGTTCTCAATAAGTACCATAGCCCTTTTTACGACTAAATTTAAATGGGAGTTTTGGAGAAGTTATTAGAGTGAACAACTGCCACAACCGCTGGTTATCATAATTAGTAGACTCTAAGTGGCTTTACCCCCAGTGAATGGAGGACGAAGCGTAATGATGACTTCTCCACTTCTTCTCTATCAGCTATTGATAAACTTATTGTTTTTGTAAGTTTCATGCCTGGAGCAAGGAAATCAATAGGCAAACCTTATTATTTTACTTATTATGGCTGGCTAAAATGGATTTAATATAAAGAACATCAGTTATATAACAAATAATTGGATCAATCAACTGACCCGTATACTTTCACCCGTTCAAACACTCTTGTGATACAGAACACATTTACATAATTTGTTTCATAACCCTGTATTTAACCAGAATTGTGGGTGGTACAATTTTATTCGGGAACCTCCAGTACTAAAAAACACCAAATAAAACAAAATTAGTTAAAGTGAATTTTGTAAAAATAAGGGTTTTTGGGAGAATAATGACCCTTAAAAACAACAATAAAAACGAAAAACTCCGTGGGAAACAGTAGAATTGTAACTGCAAAACAAATTGTATTAATATCGGTTCATTTAGATTCTTACATCCAAACAGACAAACAGACATCACCTCGAAAACCACTCTTTGGAGTTCAGGGAACATAAACAAAATCCCACCAATAACTCAAATTCGAAAATGTTCGAATATTTCCTCTATACGATAAATATGTAAATAGTTAAAGAAAAAAAGGTATTGAGTTTAAATGTCTTCTCTTTTATCGTTAGTCTATTCTTAAAATTGAAAATACTTCGAAATTGTATGACACTATTTGACTATTTGGTGTTCCTGTTCCAATTTGAAAAATGAACTATTACAAATTCCTTACTTATTCCCCCCTTCTGCTCTACCTCAAATTCCACCTCTAAACCCTCCCCCACCCTGGTAAACAGCCTCACACTGTCGGTTTCAAAGCCTAATCATGACTAACGACGTCACCAGAGCCGCTTAAGCTGTTCGTGTAACCGCCTCCTCCACTGAGCAAACCTGTGTTTGTCTACAACTTATGTCATAAATTACTCTAATAACGGAATGTTTACACGGAACAGCTTTGAACAGCGACACCTTAAATAACTCGATGCTTCACAAATCTCCTAAAGTGACTTATGAACTTAAAATTCTTCTCTAGTAAGCGGTAAATTACAATAAATAGTAGTGTGTGAGGTAATCAGTACCTTGAGCTTAATTTGTTTGTTTGGGTAGAAAACTAATTTTGTAAGGTACAATCAACGTGTCAAATGACATCACTTAGATGGCATGCTAATTCTTCATAATGCAATTATATAATAATGAAATAAATAAATATAATAAAATATTGAAAGTCTCAAAAATATTTACAAATCAGTACATATAGGCACAAATACAAATAATGGCTCTTCTTTGCACAGTCAATTTTTTACTCAACAGTTTATACACCTTTTCAAGCCAAAGCTAGCGAAAAATATACTAGCTAGAAGATTAAAAATACTAACTTATAAATTACATAATCAGATGATCGAATTCGATAATTTTTCCCCCATCCAGCTGAAATACCGACTTATTAGTTTACATTGACATGCCATTCCTTAACTCAGAAATTGGTTAAATAAAGAAAACTACTGAAAATAGTTTTTTGCAATTAAAACTGCCATAGACCTAAGAATCAGCCATTTTATTCATTTGTGAAAAATACCTTAATATATCAAATCCAAGTACCACTGACTGACTGACTCACTCTCTCATCACGAAATCTCAAAAACCCCAGAACGGATTGTAATGAAATTTGGAATATACCTTCCTCTTGGGTCTTGGTGCTCACTAAGAAAGTGTTTTAAGAAATTCCCATAGGGCACCACCCTATGGGGAGTCAAAGTCCCAATACTGTGTTATTCTTATGGTCATTCACTTTAAGCTTGAGCTGATGAAAATACAAACAGCTAATCTTGATTCGTAGTAGTTCCACGGGGTAACCACAGAATGTAGCTCACACAATTGTCAGTTTTTATGTATTAAGATTATTTGCGGAGCGAAGCCTGATGCGGGAACAGCTAGTGAAGAATATTGATCAGTTATAGAATTGACTACTGATGTCAGATGTTTCAACAATTTTTCACTGAGGCAAGCGTTTGTGTGTTTGTAATCTGTGGTTCCCGCGGCTATTCCGCCCACCCCTGTTCGGCCTCGTCTTATCTCTTCTGGACGGTGAGCATCGTGTGTCACTATCGCTTGCCATTTTTTTCACACCATTAAACCGTTTTATGACCAAAAATCCTGTATACCCAAACAAAATGTAAACGTCCTGGACACCTTTAAAAAGTTAGTTACTAAAGAAAAATAAATAATAGATGTTATTTAAAATTTTTTAGATCCTAAACATTGCTGAATCGTGTTGGTAGACATTTATTTCGATATTTGTACGCATGTTTAATTTTAATGTTTCGCGTAGTTTTACCTGTAGTTATACCTGTAACTTGTTAAAGCCAAATTATAAAATATTTAATGGTTGTAAATTTTCAGATGGTTTGCTAGTATTAGGTTTCGGTCGAAGGAAAGGGAGTCATGGATTCGATCCTCGAAACTATCAACGACCAGGATGCGGTTGGATCGCTTTTCTCTGAAAAAAGTGCAAGTCTTTTTCAGGGAAAACATGTATCACATGTGTAGAGATAACCGGTCAAATTAATCATCTATACGACAAGTTACATACACAACTACAAATACGTGAGAGACGTATTACAAACAAGACGTATGTACATCCATATATAATATATATTACAAATAACGAATGAACGATGCAGTAAGGAATCATTAATATATATATATATATATTCCTCTGATGGTAGGGCGACTATCCTACGAGGTCGCATTAAATCCATAAGTTTATGCTGCTAGTATAACTACAATACACAACATTACTAACATAGTTGTATTTTGAGTTAATTATTTTTCAGATCTTAGGGCTACACTGTACTCCTATGATTTAGTGTCAAATGAAAAATAAACCGAACATCGAAAGAAAGAATTCCCAGATTGTCGTTAGTCGGTAGTACATCTATCTATCTATTCTATCTGTCTATCTATCTTCTATATATATAAAGAAGAGGTGGTTTCTGTCTGTCTGTCTGATGTTCCGGGTGAACGCAAAAACTACTGAACCGACTGGGCTGAAACTTTACACATAGGTAGATCTTGAACCCATGCAACACATAGGCCTATTCACTTCCTTAAAATCCCCTCGGGCTACGCCCCGTGAACGTCCTAAGTTTCAATGTTTACATTTGAGAATAAAGTAAACATTCAGAAACTGTAATGCAAACAGCTGTGGATACTTACATTTAGACAGCTTAAAAAGCAGAAGCAAGAACAGCTGTTTCAAGCTAACTAAAAAGTAAATTGCATTGACTAAAGAACGGGTAGAGAAAACCCCTGTGCGAAGAACGGGTACGTCAGCTAGTAATATTATAAAGAAGAGGTGATTTCTGTCTGTCTGTCTGATGTTCCGGGTGAACGCAAAAACTACTGAACCGACTAGGCTGAAACTTTACACATAGGTAGATCTTGAACCCATGCAACACATAGGCCTATCCACTTCCTTATAATCCCCTCGGGCTACGCCCCATGAACGTCCTAAGTTTCAATGTTTACATTTCAGAAGAAAGTAAACATTCGGAAACTGTAATGCGAGCAGCTGTGGACACTTAGATTTGACAGCTTAAAGAGCAGAAGCAAGAACAGCTGTTTCAAGCTAACTAAAATGGAAATTGCATTGACTAAAGAACGAGTAGAGAAAACCCCTGTGCGAAGAACGGGTACATCAGCTAGTAATACTATAAAGGAGAGGTGGTTTCTGTCTGTCTGTCTGATGTTCCGGGTGAACGCAAAAACTACTTAACCGACTGGGCTGAAACTTTACACAAACGTAGATCTTGAACCCATGCAACACATAGGATATTCACTTCCTTAAAATCCCCTCGGGCTACGCCCCGTGAAGTTCTAAGTTTCAATGTTTACATTTCATAAGAAAGTAAACATTCAGAAACTGTAATGTGAACAGCTGAGGGCACTTACATTTGACAGCTTAAAGAGCAGAAGCAAGAACAACAGCTGTTTCAAGCTAACTAAAATGCAATTTGCATTGACTATAGAACGGGTAAGGAAAACCCCTGTTCGAAGATCATGTACATCAAGTATATATATATATATATATATATATATATATATTAATTTATTTATTTATTTCAATATACCGTATAATTAATCTATATAAATAAAATTAGAGTTTTGTCTGTACATTGCTTGGGATTATGAAAGTTTTGCATATTTTCACGTTTTACACCATAGGGAAACCAAAAAAAAATCTTACCTCAATTTATGTCTGTCTATCTGTCTGCCGGTAACGCTCAAGGACGGGTTTTTCTTCGCTTTTCACTGGAAAACGGGTGCACTGACATTAATGAAACTTTGTTTCTTTGTTCTATATATGCGTAAGAAGGTTTTAGGGCACTATAAACTGGCATACGCCTTTCAAACAAATAATGGCGGCCGCTCAAAAACGTGATTTTGTGCGGTTTTGGTCATGTTTTGTTCGTTTCCACAGGAAAACGGGTGCACCGATTTTTATGCAACTTTTTTCTATGATCTATATGTGCATTAGAATGTTTTAGGCTAATTGGATTGTTTTAAATTACCTTAGGACACTGCCCCATAGGGTTTTAAAGGTCCTATGCTATTCTTATGGACAAAGCATTTATTTATATTGAACCAGATGATGGCATAGTTATTCTATAAATAGGTGTTGTAGTTCTTTTTTAAAACGTTGAGTGAAGATTGGTAATAAATAACATAAGTGGATATATGATCTAAATCTATATTTGTCAGACTCATGCACTCACTGACATAGTGATCACTTTATCTAAGAAACGACAATGTCTATTGAAGATACAATTTTGGATGGTGGTTCCCCTTATGCTGCAGATTCACAATAAGAATAATTTTTAAAAAGTCCTATAGGTCTCTTCGCTAATTTACTTTTATGAAAATTTTATGAGTATTAGTATTTACTGGACCTTTGTAAGGTACATTTCGGTAGGAACATAACTAATTCATCAGAACAAAACGCAAGCCTATTCCTGTTACGAAAATGTTTAAGGGCTTCCCCCCCCGGAATTTCAAAATAAAATATTTTAACAATCTTGCACATACTCTTGGACTGATGGATCTGAAATTCGGTAGGAATGTAGCTGATAGCTCAGTGCAGACATTTACCTACTCCAGACACAAATATACTCAAAGACTCTGGCCCAATGGCCTTTAATATAAGCGTGTTAGTCATAACACACCAACTACTCAACCAGTAGAGCTGAAATTTGATGCCTTAAAGGAAATAAGAAAAAACATCATGGGGAGTCACGGTGTTGTTATCTGGAGATTTCACACAGACCCTTTGCCGTAAGTGAGACATGAGTGGACGAGTCTACGCCTCTCTAAAAATATATTTTATGTAGCCGGCCACTGAGCGTCTGAACTTAACAGTAAATATTAAAATGTATTTTTGAGAAGATTAAGGGGTTGAGCAGTTTTCTTATGCGCTTTTAAAGTTGAGATTGGGACATTGGAAAACAAATTAAGTCTCAGAAACATCTATCCTTCACTTGGCTCTATCGATGAGTCACAGGATTTACTGATTGACAGTTTGTTACACCGAGGTTCATAAACAGTTTAATTTGGAAAGTGCCTGGGTCTGTGATTGTGCCATTCCCACGTCCAACAACAACGGAGCAAGCAATGAACAATGAACAAGCAACGGAGATCAACACAAATGTAGGTCTACTCCAAAGGGAGGAACGAACATATACAATATTCAATACCGTTCATTTAACTATGACCACTGTTAGAACGGTTCGTATATTTTGATTTACATTTATTTAAATAAAAACAAGTATTCATATGTTTTTAAAACATATGATTTTTCCAAGTTTAAATTCTTTATTTACAATTACAATGAAAACAGGACCTGGCAAGAATGGTGATTTTAAAAGTGGTTTGTCAATGTTTTTAAAGTTTAATGTTTCGTTACATTATTATTAATTTATTGGAATGTAAAGATTAATGTATCAAAGTATTTAAAATGTTAAATTAAACAGGGTTAATATTTTGTTGGACTTGAGTTCTTTTATTTCTAAAATCGAATCCAAAGTGTTACGTGTACCGATTTGGAGTCGCAAAAACCACACCGTTCACTACCCGACAGAGTTCCTCGACTTGCTTGCTTTGGCAGCAGTACTCGAACTATCTGCCATAGTATATTTCGTTAACTTTAATTTAATTCTACTTTACAAGTGTAACATGTAATTTTAATATTGTAAAATTACGTGGGTTGTTAATTTTTTTAGTTAATCTACCATTTATATACAACCCGTACGAAGGACGGGTACACAGCTAGTATATAATGAAACATTACAAAAAACACTATCAATGCATATCAATATTGATATCTTAAAATTTTAATTCAATTAATTGAAGTACACATTTCATTTTCTGCCAAAGTACACAGCATTTTTACAAAACCTATAAAGTGAGTAAACCCGCAGCAAGTGGAAGCCTTAGTCGGAGCGTCTTGGCTAAGTGGTCTTTTGTTTATTTACGAAAATTGCCGATAAAGAACGTTTAGAGGCTTTGAACATCTGGGGGAGTTGTTAAGAAGCCCTCCAGAAAGTGCGCTATAACTTTAATATTTAAAGTGTTCTCGTTCTCTTTACAACCGTTCGAGGCACAATAAAAACGGATTAGAATTCTGATCGTGGCAGTAATCCATGTTCTTATGTCAATGGATCTGTATTGAAATAGAAAGAACCTTTAAAATTATGCCTTGTTTTAAGGCTCAACATTACACAACAATTCAGTATATTTTTAATCAGCCAACCGTTTTACTTGATGATTTTTTGAGATCAAAGGTCAACACAGTTTAGAGAAGTGGCGAATATGTTAACCGATCGAGTCCAGCTGATGGATAATTTCTTAGTGTTTTAGTCCGACGATATAAAAAGTGCATAAATAGATTGTGCTGTTTTTATGCCCATGGTTACATTATTCTGTTCTAATTTGGTCCTGATGTTAAATTTTGGGGCTTATGGCAGCTCCCCTTAAAAATCTTTCAAGGGACTCACATTGTTCGTGAGTTTACGGGAACATCGAGTAGCTATGGGTCGAGTCCCCGACTGAAAAAGAGCTGTTGCACCGGTCACGTTTAGGTTACATAGATATTGTGCTATATTATGCTGGACAGGGCCATAGTCAGCTTTCACGGGCCCCTGGGCAGGTGGGCCCATGTTGCCACCCGGATCCAAGATGGTGACCTTTTTTTAGTTTTAAGTGACCTAAATAAGACACCGGGAGAGCCGGGCCCCTCCCGACAGGCCCGGGCCCCTCTGGCGGGCCTTATCCCCGGGGCAGATGCCCCCCCCTGAACCCCCTCCGAATATGTACCCCTGTACCCCCTGAGGGAACTTTTTGGAAGCAAAGACTTAAAAGTAGATTAATAACTAACATTATTTAGATAAAAAACAATCCATAAAGAACAATGAACGTTTTCAACTGATGAATACTCCATCGTTGACAAATAATGACATTTTTCAGTACAAAAATCCCTTTAGACCGAAATTTCGTAGATTTGTGAAACTCATATCCTAACAAAAGATAAATTAAATCGGTTATACTAGTTGACCTAAAACTTATAATATATATTTTTCAAATTCACAAATTTAAAAACAAAACACGCTCGTTTTAGCGAATTTCCCCTATAGGGAAGAAGCTATTACTGTAGGTCTCATGGTAAGACTTAAGCCCGAGACCATGATAACTTTTTGTTTTGAGGTCCCCAGATGCCAAAAACACTATTCGTTCAAATTTATATATATGTATATATATATTAGCGAATTTCCCCTATAGGGAAGAAGTTATTACCGTAGTCGGCATGGTAAGACCTAGGCCTGGGACCATGATAACTTTTCGTTTTGAGGTCCCCAGACCCCAAAAACACCATTCATTCGATACTGTACATTTATATATATATATATATGTATCTATATATATATATATGTGTCCGTGAGCACGATAACTCTCGTAAAAATTATCCGATTTTGATGAAATTTGGTATATACGTGTAAAGCAACATTTATGACTTAAGTTCGAAAACCTGCCAGATCGCTCTATCCGAAGGGGTATTTTGGGGGGGGGTTTGTACCCCAAGAATGGGTTTTTTGATTTTTTTACATATAATTTTGGAAATAGTCAAATTTTAGATTTTACCATTGGATTCAGCCTAAAGAAACACACAATTTGGTATTTTGATCATTTCTCTACGTCAATTGGTTACCGAGATATTGAAAGTGCTAAACACAGTACGTTGTCTAATGTTATTCTTATGGAGGAAAAGAAAAATTTTATATCTCGCTTATTTATGAGCGTATACTGACGAAACTTGGTATACGGCTTCATCTGGTTGTGGACCATTGATATTTACTCAAAAAAACAATTTTTTTCCAAAGGCTCCCGTAGCAGAAAACCTGCGTACTCAGCCCTATGTTATTCTTATGGAGAATAAGTAACGTGTTATCTCCCTTAATTATGAAAATAAATTAATGAAATTTGGTATGTGGCTTTACCTAAATGAGTTATATTGAATTTGTATAAAACCCCATTTTTTGTGTTCCTTCCTTCAGCAAACCTCCATACTCATCCGCTATGTTATTTTTATGGAGAATAATTAAAATGTCATAAATCGTTTATTTATGAATGTATATTGATGAAACTTGGTATGTGGCTTTATGTGGTATTAAGATACATATTATATATGCCTTGGAAATTCGCTGAGTACGCAGGTTTGCTGCTACGGGTGTATATATATATATATATCGATATATGTGTCCGTTAACACGATAACTTGAGTAAAAAACGTCCGATTTTGATGAAATTTAGCTCAAATGTGTAAAATGACATTCATGACTTTAAGTTCGAAAACCAGAAATATCGGACCATGGGAAGGGGGGTTTATGGGGGTTTTAAATTTTCCAAAAATCAGTTTTTTGCATTTTTCACCCTATAATTTAAAAAAAACTTAATTTTGGTTTTAATCATGTTATAGAGCTTAAAAAAACAAATAATTTAGTATATCGAATTATTAACCTAGGTTAAGTGGTTGCGGAGAAAATAAAAAAAAACCTGCTCATAAAATCTCCCATGTTAACCTTATGGGAAAAAGGTTTTTGGCTTTTCCTCAGTTTATTTTAATGTAAACTTCACATTTGCTCTTACCAATCTGTTCAGATCCACAAAACAATCATTTTGGTGTTTAAATTGTGATTCTACGCGCAACCGTTGCAAAGATATTCGAAGTGCTAAACACAGTACGTTGTCCAATGTTATCCTTATGGAGAATAAATAACATTTGATATCTCGATTATTTATTAATGTATGTTGATGAAACATGGTATGTGGCTTCAAGTAGTACTGGTATATTGATATTTGCACAAAAAATTGATTTTTTGTTGATTATTCCCGTAGCAGCAAACCTCCGTACTCAGCCCCCATGTTATTCTTATGGAGGATAAGTAAAATGTACGGACTCCCTTAATTATGAACATAAATTAATAAAACTTGGTATGTAGCTTCACTTGGTTGAGTTATATTGATAATTATATAAAAACCCATTTTTCTGTTCCTTGTTGCAGCAAACCTGCTTTCTCAGCTCCCATGTTATGCTTATGGAGAATAACTAGAATGTCATATACGGTATCGCTTATTTATGATTGAATATCAATGAAACTTAGTATGTGACTTCGCCTAGTTAAATTCTATTTATATTTGCATAAAAACCAATTGTTTCTGTTCCTTGTTTCATCAAACCTACATACTCATTACCAATGTTATTCTTATGGAGCATAATTAAAATCGCTTATATGTGAATATATTTTTATGAAACTTGGTTTGCGGCTTTATGTGGAATTCAGACAAATATTATGCATTGGAAATTCGCTGAGTCCGCAGGTTTGCTGCGACGGGGGTATTTACATATACTCTTAAACGATATGTATACATGCATTATATGCCTAAGATTGCTTGATAAATATGTATATTTTGAGAAAGCTTACCTTAGCAATCTAGTTAATTCAGTTAGTCCTTAAAATCCGGATGTCGGTTCCCGTAGGACCATCATCAGTTGGGGCTATAAGGGTCAACCAAGCTAAAATATAACTGAGTATTCATCGGAAGGATTTCGTCGTGATTTTTTAAAACTGATTTCACATACTACACAAACACTAAAACATATATTTAAAAACTTTCTTCTAAATCTTTTTGTAATTCCAAACATATATCTTGAATCTCAAACTACACATTCCATGCATGCACTCTGACTAACTGAAATTAGTACTTATCATCTGCTATACTTCGGGAACCGAAATCCGGATTTTAAGGACTAACCGAATTAACTAGATTGTTATGTATACGTATAAGTACCTCTAAATATATACTTAAATCAGTGAAATTTAAAATCGTAAAGAAATGTAATTATCTACAAAAACAGAGAATAAGCTGGAATTTTAAGGGTGAAACAAACTAGTTTGTTGTTGATAGTTTTTTATATGACCATGTCCTACTGTGAAAGGAAGGCAATAGACATAGAGAAAGGCGTGATGGAATGGAACTATATTGACAAATTCCAGGCACTACATTCCGTCATTATCGGTTGACCACTTCGGCATGTCGAAACGTGTTTGGCACGACAACTGAAGTTATTTCATTACTGGTCGGCGACAAGCTGCTAATGAATTTTGTAAGGGTTGCGTAGCGCTCAACAACCCTCATCCTATGATTCTATTGAATACAACAGTATTACTATGATATAATGGTTATATTCTACGTATAGAGGTAATTAAAGCTATTTTAATAGATTAAGACGTCCCATAATTTCAATTAAAATTCTTTCAAGGTAAAATGCAGTGATTAATGGTTAGTGCAAGTATTAAAACGCACCAAAGTCATTTTAAATGTTTTTACAATCCGAAAAGCGATGAAAAAAAACAAATTGCAACATTTAGATGATTTAGATTACACTACATAAACATTACAGGTAATCCCACCGACTCCAAATACATTTTCAATTATAAACTAACTAATCTTATTCGTACAGTTTAGTAAAATCCAGGAATACATTTTAAAATGTATTTTGTAGTCTTTGATTAGTTTTATTACATGTGGTGGCTGATGAAAATTGTTTTAATTAGAAAAATAACGACCAAAACCATTTATCTTAAAATAACTGACAACCTAATACGTACATTTAAGTTGGAAAATAACATTTTACCTTGCAATTGACTCGTACAGCAAATGATGCCTAGTTTAAAACTCAACGTTTTACGACAGAGAGTAATTTTGTAAAACGTGTGGCGAGGGCTTTGATCAGACATGTTGAAACAAGATCCATGTCTGAGAAACAACGCGGTACCAGTATCTCTGGCCAATCATCTAACAGCCATTGCTCCATTTGTTCCATTGATAATCCATTAAATCACAGTTACATGGAGTAGTACTGGTCCTCCGCTGAGTAGTAAATTTGTTATATTGTACAACAATTAATTCATGGTTTATTTTGTAAATTCATAATATTTTTATTCACGGCTGATTTAAATATTCAAAATTAATATTTATATACGTTACTGAACTAACCAGAAGATCTTTGATAATAATTAACCTAGTAAATTGACAAATTATTATTTTATTGGAATTTTAAATTTATATTTCTATAGTTAAAAACAGAATTAAATGTTTCCAAGAAAGTATGAAATTCAATACTGTGTTATTTTAGACTATTGTTTATATAGTTTAACTTTCAAATTTATCGATAGTTTAAATAATAAATACATTATTGTTTATATCGTCTGCTTGTATTGTAAAACCTTTTACAGAATAAAAATATACACTGAATTTACCTTTACTATATCAAATCACGGTTATGGCTACCCATAATACTGATGATTCTTTGTGATGATTTATGATGGTTATGTTGACTTGAAATCAGTAACATTTATTAAAATAATATGTATGTAATACATATAACAGTACTCAACTATTTTCAATAGTTTACCTGAGGATTTAGAAACAATAAAGCGGGGCCAACTCATAATATATTTCCTGCCAAATGAACGGTTGGTAGCCATGACGCAGTTCCAATTATCTAGATAGACCAGTGATCATCACAAAGCCCGGTGATAGTCAATCACAAACCGCCAATTGTTTCCGGTTTGAAAATTGCCCACGTTTTTTTCAACTGATCTCTAGTCATTAGGATTTGAATATATCACAAAACGTTTAACTATACGTCTGCCTATCATGCGTATAAAAGTACAACATTGTAAACCTTTTGTACAACTTATTTGCCCTAATCCTGATTGGTAATACCTTCCACTTCAATATAAAAGGAGCTTTTTCCAAAGAATTAAACATTTAGAGTAAAAAATCACAGTTTAAACAAATCCTCTGGCCAAAAACATCACAAAAATAATAAAGCGTTGTGGAGTATTACGTATTTAGAACTGAACCGCAGAAGTGCATTTCCTAACATATAAATACGGAAATAACTACATAAACCTTTTGCTTTGTTTCAAATAAATATAAGAGTAATATCTTAAACAGTAATATCCTCAATATATTAATGTACCATGTTGATATATCATATATCTTTAGATATCGTTTGTAATCGGGTGATTATATAACTAGTATATGATTTCAAAAGCGTCACTCACAAATTAAACTGTTATAAAATTCACTTGTATAAAAAGTTACTAGGTATTTGCACTAGTGTACATGTACCTAGGTAATTTCTTTAGGTAACACCTTGTCATAAAATACTTAAAATTATAAAAAGTTGTTAAAGTCCCCTAAATATTTTTGTCAAAACCATAAAGGTGTATGAATATAATGCAGTAATAACAGTACACGTCGTTCTGAATGCTCAAACTACAACTGTAATGTTTTGTGGCCGTCATGACAAAACCAATACAATACGCCATTCAGTGCAGGTGTGCCCCACGCTGTTGCGGTTGAAGCGATGAAAGTAAAATAACGAAATAAAATATTCCCCAATGTAATCCCTGGTGACGCACTGGAGGTTTATTGAGTAAAACACTCTATACCGTGCGAGTCGTAGCTGCGTTAATTATTACAACTTTAATATAGTTTTCCATTATGTTTAATTTTTTTTTATTCGTTTGTAATTTTGTGATATTCGATAGTTGCAAAACCCAGCCGATACGATAGTCGATAGTTAGCCAAATGACTTACTAATCTTTTTGAAAGGTGGCTATCCGTTTTAAGTAGCGTCCTCGAAGCGGAGCTTAGCAATTACTTTAATAATTGGAATTAAAAATAACTTAGTCCTGAAAGCATTTCGGGGTTGGTAACTATTCTGTAAATAAATGTTTAATAACGAACAACTATACACATTAAGAGGGGGCTCCAGTCATGGAATATTCCGTCTTCCTACCTAGATTCTTCCATAAGATCAATATTACATGTAAAAATGTCGATTAATTGCTTGTTTTAAAGAATAAAAACCTAGGAATTTCAGTGAGCTTATTTTTACAAATTAATGACTTAATTACTTAGGAGTTTTGCTGAACATTTATTATTTGATGTGACAGGTAAAAAGGTGAAATCTTTCGTGAGCACTCTCTTAATTTATTTTATAATATAGACCACGAAGCACGCATAACCCCTTGAACGTAATACAAAATAAAAAATAAATGTACGACTGGAGGTGTGAAGTTGTACGAGCCCCAGGCGGCAGTTTGCACCGCAGTTTGTCATGGTTAGGGGAGTGACAGTTGGAGAGGGGCGCACAGTAAACTTGGGCAGGGGCTCCCGCCATAATTGGACCTTGGTGTCACTTTTCAAAGGCGCCAAGGGATAAATTCACCCCTTCTTTTCCAATGCCGCTCTTCCAGGTAAATTTTTAACCCTCGGTAATATTATAGGTGACCTAAGTAACTGTAAACACTATTAAGTCGTATAAGAGCATTAATATTCGAATATAAGAATGGTTGTTTGTAGTGTTGTTGTAAAACACTGTCAGTAGCAAGGACTGTCCTTTTATACGAGGATAATAGAAAAGACAATTACTCTAAAGTGTTATATACAAGTGAGAATATATCTTCACTGAGAAGCTCCAGTGTATATTTATGCGTGTTTCAGTGATTTCTGTAAGATTCGGTAAAATTAAAAAATCATCACCAACAAATTATGTAGCAAAGTGGCTGAAATAAGGGATTTCTAACAAGTATGTTGGCTTTTTCGGGTTCGCCACAAAATATGGATCGTAATGTTCGTAAAAACATACGTGAGGTGGCTTCGCGCTGCGAAAATGTTGTTGGACTACATAATCACAAAACTGAATTTAAATAATATTGTACTATCCTATACCATTTGACAAGTAATGTCCGTATGAATGTATGTACAACATTTCTTGGAGTCCCACTCAAGATATTGCCTAAACGTTGAAAATATGAGGTTTATGGCATCAGCAATCAGTTGTCAAGTACTTAACCCTAGGAAAACTCAAATGTTTCTGTTTGAAAATTGAAAATGTTAACATTGGGCTTATAGCGTTTCGAATCATAAAAAAATCACCATAACAGCTGATACAAAATACAAAAACAGTGAACTGTCAAAGTGTACGAGATAAAGTATCATTATTGATGCGAGGAAAGCTCGGCTCCCAGGTACTTCAGATTTGATTTAAATAAGATTTCTGCATGCACTTAAAACTGCTGTTTGCAAGTCTTTTAAAGATTTATTATTAAACTTATATAACGATAGCCTAATATTATTGTTTGATAACACTTGGGATATAATTATAGATCAAGAAGTTCAAGCTTATTCGCTCACTGTACACACTTCATTATTCACATTAGCTTTAAAATACGCGCGAGTGTATAGGCGTTTAAATAGTAATATAGTACAATTAGTATTACAGTGAGGTAAACAATGGTTTAAGTAAGAATTTAGTTATTTACTTAAGCTAATTTAATCTCGGTTTGGGGTTTCATACAACGTACCTGGGGGGTCAAGCTTAGCTTGGGGAAGGCCAGACAGTTTGATTACATGACTTAGAGTAATATTTCACCACTTCCCCCAACTGATTATCAGTTTTTTATAGCTCATTCCTCTTTTCTGCATTTTAAAGGGTACTCCAATTGTTATTTATAGCTCAATGTCCCTTTGATTTATTTCGGATATGACCACTTTATGTTTGCAATTTTCACTCAACAGTTGTTTTATTCTCTGATTTCAGGAAACCACATGTGAACAATTATAAACAACACGAGTATTGCTTTGACAGTTCCTTGGTTGATTATGAATTGGTTAATTTGGCTATTAAAATTCTTTTGTTTTGATTTTAAACTCTATAAGTCCAATGTTAATTTTTAAATTTTAATTTTCGTTTTTTTACATTATTTGATTTTTCCTGGAAATGAGACCTGTCTAGAGCTTATTTATATCCCAGAAATGAGTTATTTCCAACATTTAAAGGAAATCGTTTGTGACGTTTTAGCACGCAAACCTTACTCGTATTAGAGTAAAGGATTCATTTTAGTAACCAAGTAACTATACCATTTTAACAAATATATAATCTTAGTATAAATCGAGTTGCTTATGAAGCCAATAGAATACGGTGCTAGCAAATACGCTTAGTAACGGTACATTGTAACCCCACAGATATTTTGAGGCAGAGTAATTTAGTTAAGAGGTTGGTGAGCGTTTTGGTCAAACATGTTGAAACAAGACCCATGTCTGACGGACAATGCAGCGAGTCTGATTCTCTGGCCAATCAACTAACAACTCAATCCATTATATCACCAATACGTGAGGTTTTATTGTTCCTTCTGACACAAGTACTTGAATGATCTACATTGACTCTGAAACCGATAAAAGATGATAAAGATAATGCAATGACCGATTATGAGTACTACAACATTATTTATTCTAATTAGTTAAAATCATTCCGTAACTAATTAACTCTAATTAGTTAAGTACGTCCGTTATTGGCATATGCCTGTGCAACAGAAGACAAGCCATGTTCAATTAAAGTCACACCATATTGGACAAGCTGCTTAATATGTTATGTTTAATACACATCTGTATACTTCCGTTTGATTAATTATTTAATGGTTTCGGCCCAGCTGCGTGTGGGAAATAACGAAGCCAGAGTAAAACCGTGTACAAAGTAGCATATAAATAGAACAGATTGGAAAATCACGACTCATTACTATTAAAGTTACTGCACGTCAGAAACAAAATGACTTAATCAACTGTGGGCTGTTTCTAGAGCATTTAACCTTACCTTGAACGTTATATTGTAATATATATTATGTTATTGATATTATTTTTATATTCAGTTATAGAACAAATTGTAGTCGTTAATAAGTTGGAAATTATAAAAATATAATTTGTATTTTGTTGTATAAAGAAGTATTACTATTGCCGAAAGAGTCTTACAAAACTGCAGTTTTTTTATTACTAACCATAAGGTTCCATTTAATCAAATAGATAAATGAAAATTCGTTAAAAAAACTGTTTTAAGGGTGACAACAATTAAATTTTCGACATATTTTACTTAATATTGCTATTTACTTTTACAAAATTAACTTATTCCATTTTTCGAACAAAGAGGACAACGTAAAATTAACCAAACAGATACTCATACAAATGCCAGAACGTTAACGATAAAAACGATAACGTAGACCACAGAGAAGTACATATTACTTTTCTGTGCGTAGACATAACTTTAACATTTTTTAAACTGAAAATTAAAGGTTAAAAATAGAAAGACAGAACCAGTTTATGTATTTTTAAGAAGAAAATTTACGCACAAATGTTCCTAAAGATTTTTGCTACAAGCAATATATATATAAAACACCCTTGAAACTAAGAACCTTTGAAATATAGTTTTTAGTAGCTTTTATAACAATTTGTTCTTTTCTTTGAGACGTTTTTTCATGTCGTAACACTTTTAATGGGGTTATTTTTAAAAATTTATAACAATTAAAATTTTTACTATGTGATTTTTAGATATTTTCATAAATAGTTTGTCCATCGTGTCATAAACCAATCCGTTAAATAGAAATACAAGTTTAAAAAATGTGGTATGTACAGTGAAAAACATTAATATACCAAATTTGTATCTTTCTACCAACTAATAAATGTAGTAATATTCACATAGTAAATCAAATAATATTCAGTTTTTTATTTAGAAAAGCGAACAGACCAAGTCAACGAGGTGAACGGGTAAATTTTATCGATAAAATAATAACAAGTCTAGAAAACTATGAGGGGTTCTAAAATGATAAATTGTTAGGTATAATCATAAGTCAAATACAATCTAATGCTTTAGCTTGTTTCTTTAAGATGAAATAATATTACGAGTGGAAACAGTTTAAAACACTCCAATTTGGGTTTTGGAACTTATATAATTGGTAAACTTTCAAAAGTAAAGTCTTTGGAAACCCTGATCTATGTTTATTAATGTTATTAGTTATTGGAATATTTTGTTGATAAGAAGTGGATATTAGAAGTCTTTTTGGTTTTGGAATAAAAAAGTTTTACTGTATAAGCTTTCATTTAATATTTAAAGTACGCTAAATATATACGATGTCATATGTCAGTTCATGACATACGTTTTGTAAGTCGTTCAGCTAGAAATTGTTGATTCGGATGTTGCCAGTCAGGTGGAAATGTTCCCGATTTTAAGTCGATCTCTCTCAACGTTGATATCTCTAACATCTGACTAGATGGGTGGAAATATATCCGCGACAAGTTGAGTTATCCAAAAAAAGATTTAAGATTTGTTAAACTTAATTTTTAAAGTTTTGTATTTGTTTAAATTGTAGCGAATTATTTAGTTCAAGCCTTGCTCAGAATACGTTCCCCAGTCATTTATATATATATAACATGTATTTAAATTTGAGAACTACAACGTACAAAGCATTTAAGTTTATAAAACGTTTTATAATACATTATGTAACTACTATATGATAAAACAACAGAAGGGGTTTGTAGTAACCTTGGTAGAAACAACGAACATGGTAAGGGCGGTTACGTTTAGCTATTAATATTCTTTCGGGTTTAGATATGTCGTGCGAATATTCCAATTTAACAATTGACTCCCAGCTTTGTTGGCACCACTAAACGTCGTTTTAATAGATTTTACTATCCAGAAAATAATTATGATTCCACCTTAGACCTGGGGATCTCATACACTACAACATATCCTTAGTTTTGGGGGTATGCAAGGACAATTATATGAAGGAATAAAAGTTCGAGAAAAACAACACATAGAATAACTTAACGACCGTTCATCAGAAAAATATGTTTATCGTATTCAGGTTTTAATAATTTTGTTCAATTTAATTGAATTACCTTTTCTACCGTTACTTCTAAATAAAAATATTTAGGCGTCATGTTATTTAGTGGCTTTAATCTCCCCTTCTAGTGAACCCGGTATCAAAACTGCCCCTGTTCAACAACAATGTCGTATTCTAAACTAGCAGTTGCATTATTGTGATTTAGTGAGAAACCAACCAAAGACTGGCCTATTCTGAGCTATTTGTGTACCCAAATGTTATTCATAAAAGGTTTTTAATTACGATTCATAAATGTGATTATCAGTAGGCCTACGCATTTTTGTTATCTTAGTTCAATTTGGACTCAATTAAATTAAAATCATTTTAATTATTGCAAGACCATTTTATACTTTTATTTATTTTATTATCTATTTTCTGCAAACGCTCCATATAAGACAAGCTCTGAGTTATTGTTCAGCTACCGTAAGTTTTGTTAGTTTCTAAAAAATAAATCGTTACAAAAAACCAAGAGCTTTGTACAAAGAATAAAATTATTCTCTGTTTTATTTCCACCCCTGAAACCAAACAATGTGGGCCACACGTGCATCGAATCGGTTTTTGTTACAATACTCATGAAACATCGGGGCGTTTAATGGACTTGTGGTCATTTAACAGATTGGCGTGTATAATTTGTTATGAGTAATACACACATTATTCTTTCAACTTATAGCCATAAAAAATACTTTTATAAATACTTTAATTTGGATAAAAAAATAAAGGAACTGATGAAGTTAATCCAATATAACATTTAAAAACAACTTCTCTTTAAATAAACCGATCCCAGACTGGCTTGGTTTTAAGACTATTAAATCATTTTTGAATATCGGATATAAATAGATGCCGTAATTTTATTGCTAAAAGAAACTAACTTCCTTCAAAGAGTTTGCGGTTATTGCTTTGGTTGTTAAAAGGGTTTGATTTTAATTAATTCCAATAGTTAGGAAATCCTTTAAGTTAAAAGAAACCCAGTTTCCTCAGTAATGTTTCATAGTTAGAGGGAGGTAGGAGTGAAGTTGCGGCGTAAACTTTGGGAGGCTGTCGCCATAATTGTTGCCACTTTTCGAACGCAGAGGTAAAATAGAGCAGTTTTGGGCCATAAAAAATACCGCTATATTTTGTTGTCTACCTACGCCAGTGGTATTATTTAACGTTTTGATAGGGAACGGTCCAAACCCTGGTCTTGTTACTATCTAAGACCTGTTCTTAGAAAGCATCTTTAATTAATAGCCCAATGACAAATGGCAGCTAGGCCTAGTTTTGAACCTTCTCAAAATTTTGCGAATTTGATCAGGATCGATCTGGCGAACCTCGGATTACGAGGCGAGCACGATAACCACTACGCTACCCAGCCAAATATTTACCTAGTACTGTAAAACAAATGCAATAGGTGATCACTAAATATTTAATAAAGACATCTTTCCATGTGGGGGGGAAAATAACAAATATATTCAAAATATAGGCTTCATCAGCAAACGAATCGATTAAAACTGATGACGTAGATCTAAAAACTTTATCATTTTCACTAGGTTGATTGTTAGGCAAACTTAATAAACTGTGTGCTTATGGGATTATCTTTTCTGGCCTAGCGATCAGATTGCATGTAAAGTAAATTAATAGGAACTGTTCAAAAAAATAGGTTTCAACATACAAACAACCGTTACATTGCAAACTGTTAATTTTAAATAATGCTTCGTGACTGAAATTAAAGAATTTCGAACATTCAATTCAACGATTAAAGTAAACAGTGACAGCAGTTGGAATGGCTGTAATTTATAAACTCACCGAGGCGTGCTTCAATTATATTTATTTGTAATGGCATAAGCAATCTCTTTGAAAATTAATATTTTATAAAAAAATTAACAACTAGATATAGAATAAAAAGTCAAGACCCCCCCTCTAACATTTGTCTAAGTAAATATACAGAGATATCCTTTTGGTGGTCGTGCAATCTTAGCAGGAAGTTTCATTTTATGATTTTGAAAATTTTGAGTGTCCCCCCAAAATGGGGGATTTTGGGGGCATCTCAAAAATTTGAAATGTAAACCCCCTTCAAGTGACACCTCATTTTGAAGTGTTTACAAAAACTTAAAGAATGGTGAAATCCAGAGTTCGCTATCTGGGACGGTATCTGGGATTTTCTCTATAAAAAATGGTAGCCAATATTACCATTACATTGATTTTTCTTATCTTTTTAATGTGTTAAATCTATTGAATTATGATGTTAACTATTTAGTTATTCTAATTAGGAAAACAATTGTGATAACTTACATGTCATGTAGCCAAATCAAACCAGATGTTCAGACTGAAGCCTAACTAATGTAGAACACAGATAAAAAATAACCCAGTTGTTTCAGAGAAAGTAACTTTACCTTGAAAACTAATGTAAGTGTAGACTTCAATAACATTTGACGGGATACCATTGTTGATAGAGAAGAGATAGCGAACTCTGGTTTTCACCATTCTTTAAGTTTTTGTAAACACTTCAAAATGAGGTGTCACTTGAAGGGGGTTTACATTTAAAATATTTTAGTTACCCCCAAAATCCCCCATTTTTGGGGGACACTCAAAATGTTCAAAACCTTAAAATGAAACTTCCTGCTAAGATTGCACGACCACCAAAAGGATATCTCTGTATATTTACTTAGAAAAATATTAAAGGGGGGGTCTTGATTTTTTATTCACCCTGTATATGACGAACCATTGTATTAAACCATATGAAATGAAAGTGACTTTACTCTTAATGTATTTTCCTCTTGTTTTACTATTGTACCTGCATAAATTTTAAGTTATCTTAAATTTGACAACATTCACAATCTTTAATAGTTCAAAATTTAGCTGAAGCCTAAGTTATTCTTCAGTATGTAATTATGCCAGTTATTCTCTCGTTTCCTGCCATACCCTCTACACCCAGTTTCAATTGGAAATTTATTTACATTCTAAGGCATATATATGTATATTTCAGTAAACATGCAGCACACTTTTTCGAATTTAGCACATTTATAATAAGGTAAAAACAAGTGAATGAAATAAAAGCATTTGTAAATAAATGAGAGAAATGATGACAAAAACCACTGTGTTTATTAGTTTAATGTAGAAGAATGAAATGACATCAGCAATTTCAATTACACTAAGTTATTGAATGGCACTTAAGAGGCTTAAGCAAGACAAGAGGCTTGATAATTCATCGTGGTTGACTGGTCGGCTTTGTATCCACAACAGAAAGGCTTTATTGAATTGTGCCTCTCCAAAGCCATTAAATGAAATTGTACTTACATTTGATCTTATCTTGTTTTTTTTTTCTATCTATAAAATTCCTGTATACCCAAAATTTATGGTTTTAAAATTTAGATGTAAAAATTTATGAACTTCAAATAGTTATATTAAAAGTTTAAAATAAAAAAATATGTAGCATCCAAGACCAGCGTTTGTTTTCCCAATAAATAAATTTACAAGACGAAGTACAAAGATTTGAATAGTAAATATTCGCCAATGTAGTCAGAACCGTTGCAACACACTGCCATTGATGTTGTATCGGTTTTGTTATGACATCAGTAAATCGTTTGGTTTCGAGTCCCAGTTGTAAACATTATTATTATTGTATTTGAGCATGTTCATAACTGTCACATTCTCTCGAAATCCTAAATAATGTTTTTAGCACTGAATAATTGTGTTTCTATTTTATTGCTGGTGGTAGACTGTTTGTTGCACAATCCTGTACTTATTAAAATAGAGTTGTTCAGCTAAAATACTCGTATATTATGTCCTCATTTCGGTTATACGGAGTCTCGGCATTTAACATGATTGGACCTTATGGTCCCAGTTAAATTTGTTTCACGGATAGATAAAGAAATTAATTTCTGCTAAATTCTGAGGAGAAACGAATATACTTTATAGCAGGGGTCTTCAACCCCTGAATGTATAATAATGGATGTATATATAATGAATGTATACGGCCCGCGGGCCAAATTCCGCTCGCCAACACTTTTATCCGGCCCGCGGTTGGCCCAATATATAATATTGAATAAATTATTCAAAATTTATTCAATAATTTTATTGAATTTAAATTCATTAGCCTACATAATTGTATTCAACATTCACAGTTCTACAATCAACCACTGGTAAAGATCTCATTTCAGTTGTCCCCGATCCCTCCTGCGTGTAAACTTAGATGTTTTCCTTGTTAGTATAAAGGGGCTGTTGACAGAAACAATGTGAACATGTACAGTTACGTACACAGTGAAGGTCACTGCTGCGTGTAGGGGGGAGACGGAACTGGATAGTAACTACTCAACTTGGTCAATTATTAATAGTTACAGAACTTTAAGCCTTTTTTTACAATGTTCAAACAATTGCTGATTTAGAAACTACGATTTTATTAGACAAGTGTAACATACTGAGCCTTGATAAACACGTTTAAATCAGTAAAAGCTGTATCCAGTTAGTTCAGTCCACTACAGTTTGTCAAAATTACTAACTACTGCACAAATACTCTTCTAAGAAACATCTAACCTGTTAATGTTCAGAAAACCTTTAATATTCTCCTTTAACGGTTAGTGTTATCAAATTGTAATCTTTTTATTTATAATCGTCTAAAATTATAGAGCCGAATTCTTTATAACCGGTTTCTTTAACGGTTTCCAATACTTGCAAATAAACTTTTTAAAACCTTAAAACAGGACGTTTTATTAAACTGCTATTTTTTAACCAACGTGTTGCCTGAGTAAACAATTTTGTACATTGCCATAATATTTCTGTGGTGTGTAAAATTCCCACTGTTTAGTATTTACTGTAAAATACTCTTATAATAATTTACAAGGTCATCTTCACGTTGGAGTATACATTCCTGTGGTTTGCAAAGTGTGCATTAGATTGAGCATACAAATGTCCTGGAATTTAAAAAAAATTGGAATATTCCTTTATACAAACAGTATGTAAATGAATTTTACCCTTATCACAGGCAACAAAAGTAATTAATTCTTGCGCGTTTTGTTTTTCAAATGAATGGCCCATTCAAAGCAGGTGCGTTTCCTGAATTAATTTTCCGACACAAATAAAAGAGGTAAATATATTTTTGTTTTAATGGTGGGATAAACTTATTTACTGACAGAGGTAATCGAAGAATTTTTAAACTGAGGTGAATACGAAGCTTACGTATTTTAATAATATGCTCAGGCCTGAAATTATGGTTTCTTATACCGACAATCAACATGTGAGCAAAGGAATAAGGAGTTTGGCGTCCCTATAAGCTAACGGTTTAGTGCCTTTTTCAGTGTCAGAGGTCACGGGTTCAATTCCCGGGGCGCCCAAATAATAACTTTGAGAGGTTTGGATCGTTGCCCTCTAACAACTATAACAACAAATTGCCACTGGCTAGACAGGGACAAAAAATAAAGTAGTTTTCTTCCATTCTGTTATTCTGTTTCAAACGTGACATTGAGGTCCAATCATGGCAAAAGCCTCTTCAACTACCCCCTCACCCCCACTACACACCACCACACTGTCACCCCGTAACTATGACAAACCGTGGGGCAAACTGTAGCCTGGGGTTACCAGCCTTACTTCTCTAGTAGCACATTCAACTAAACACATTTTTTAATAGTTTCCCGATTATTACAAGTAAGCAAAAGATATTTTCTAATGAATTATTTTTTAGTATCCTCTATTTATTGTGCTCCGTATGAATATTTAATTTTTCTTAAGGGTGTCCCGATCATATTTTATTCAGTTAAATTAATAAACGACAAAACTTTTTTATATTTTAAATAAGAGACAAAAACATTATAATTCCAATCAAAATAAAAGGCCGATATAAATTGGAATTCTTTTCAAAACTTAAATTTGTTTAAATTAAATTAAACTGAAGTTCTTAGTACTTTTTTTGTTTAATTAAAAAGGTTGTATCTAGGAGAAAAGGTGGAAAATGTTATTCAATTAAATTGCCCCCAATTATTAAACCTTAAATAAGAAAACATGTTTTTTCCGATGAATAGCTATATATTTCGTCATTGAGTTTTTTCTCGGAATTTTAGTACACCATGGGATATAATTTTTCTTGCATACCCCGAAACTAAGGGGATGCTACAACTACTCAATGCTGCAACGCAAGAGATCCCCCAGGTCTAAGGAAGAAGCAGAATGTTTTTCTCAATAAGAAAGTTTAAACATGATAACAAAGTATTTCAGTGGTGTCAACAAAGTTGTGAGTCAATTGTTCAGTTCGAATATCCGCACGACATATCTAAACCCGAAAGAATATTAATAGCTAAACGTAACCGCCCTTACCATGTTCGTGTAGTCATTACCACCAAGTTTACGACAAACCCTTTCTGTTATTTAACAATATATACATTATATATTACATAACGCGTTACAAACTTTCATGCATGGTACGTTGTAGTTAACTCGATTGTAAATAAATGTTTTATATATATAAAAGATTGGAGAACGGATGCTGTTCAAGAATTGTACTAAATAGTACGCTACAATGTTTGACAATACAATACTATAAAAAGTACGGTTGAAAAAGTGTAAATCTTTTTTTGGATGGCTCAACTCGCCTCGGATATATTTCCACCCAGATAAGTATCTAGTTACATGTTAGAGATATCAACGTCGAGAGAGATCGACTTTACATCGAGTAAATTTCCATCTGACTGGCGATATCCGAATGAACTGTTTCTAGGTGAACAACTTACAAAATGTATGTTATAAACTGACATGATATGGTATATCATAGTGTACTGGTAATAGTGTAGTGGTGGTTCGTAGTGTAATTTGAATCTATAATTGTTTAATATGCGAGCAGGTTTTTTGTGACAATCACTCCTCCTAAACTACTGAACCGATTTTCATATTTTTGGTGTCACTGGAAAGAGCCTGACGTGAAATTGTGCAGAAAACTTTTTTTATAGAGAAAAAATTTGTGAGTGAGGCCCTGGGGCCCCTTAAAGTTGAGTTTTGTTTCCCATAAGCTTAATATTGGGAAATAACTATAAGTTTTAAGCCATCAGCTGGATAGAGTAAACACAGTTAATCAGCAGGCCATGTTGGCTTTGGAACGGCAACACAATATTTATACGGGAATGTCAGTATAATATCACTAAACCATTATATTTGCAGCAGAAACATATTTTACAGATACCTCTTTTCAAAACCTCTTTTCATAAGTCAGAGAATTCTTCCGTTTAAATATATTTATGTTTATAAACTTCTGAAACTTTTCTACAGTAAAAGTGGAAATATGGCTCTAAATGAAAATGATTATAGAAAAAAATTAAGAAAACCTAACCAGTTTTTTATTCCCAAGCCAACCAATAATTGTTTTTACAAAAGCTTTCAATTTTATAGCTCCGAAACTGTTTAACAAACTTACTGAAAATATAAAGATTGGATTTAATATTCAAATTTTTTTAAGTAGATTAAGGAAATGGTTATTTCAACTAGAGGATATTGATTTTTTATTTCAAATTCCGCAATAGTTATATTTTTGATATTATAGCTGAGTAAATTTATAAGGACACACTTTGGAGGTCTATGTCACACAGGGACTATGTATCGTTATGTATCATGAGAAAATAAAAATATTCTATTCTATTCTACGTTGTGACCACGAGCGAAGCCGCGACAGGCTACTAGTATGAAATAAATGTTATACAGTCAAACTTTGATAGTTCAGGACTTCTAATAACCTGTCATAGCCAAGGACCTCTAATAAATACTTCTATAACCAACCAAAAATTCTAATAATTAATGACATTCATAAACATAGTTCAGGGTTTCCAAAAACTTTACTTTTCAAAAATACCAATTATATAAGTTATAAAACCCAAATTGGAGCGTTTTAAACTTTTGCCACTCGTAATATTCGTTAATATTGAAGAAACATGCTACAGCTGAGACTAAAAATATGTATAAGTTTTCATATTTAATCGCTTCTTAGTTGATTATAAACAAAATTTGATAATTTGAATAACCCTTGATAATTTTCTAGATTTTATATTATTTAATCGGTAACATTCATCCGTTCAACTCATCGACTTGGTATGTTCGCTTTTCAATATAGAGAACTGAATATTATATTATATCATCCTAATATATCAGTTAAGAGATAAAATATTGTGGTTTAATTTTTGTCATGACAATTATATATACCACATTTTAATCTAATTGATTTGTATAACCGATAGGTTTATGACACAACGGATAAACTATGTTAGAAATTTAGAAAAAAGTCACACAATAAAGATGGTAACTGTCATAAATTTTAAAAATGAATCCCACTGAAAGTTTTATTACATAAAAAATGATTCAAAGGAAAGACCAAACTTTTATGAAAGGTACTAAAAAACGATATTTCCAAAGCTTTTCGTTGTCGTTTTTTTACATCTATTGCTAGTTGCAAAAAGCTTTAGGAACTTTTTTGCGTTAATTCTTCCCATACGAATACGTAGGCTTGTTCTGTCCTTTTATTTTTAACCATTTATTTTCAGTTTAAAAAATCTCAAAGCTATGTCTGCGTTTGTTTCTGACATGCAGCAATATCAATATCAATGAGTCGTGATTTTCCAATCCATTCGATTCATTTTCTGCTTTATACCCAGTTTAACGTCTGGATTCGTTATTTCCCACACAGTTAGGCTGAAACCATCAACATAATTAATTAAACGTAATTATACCGATGTATTAAACAGTTTGTCCAATATGGTGTGACTTTAATTGAAGGTGGTTTTTGTCCAATTGTACAGACATATGCCAATAACGGACGTATTTAACTAATTATAGTTAATTTGTTACAGAATTATCTTAACTAATTAGATTAAATAAATCTGTAGTATTCATGATCGGTCATTGCATTATCTTTAACCTATTTTATTGTTTTGCAGATTTAAATGTAGTTTATCTAAATATACTGCTTGTATCAGAATTAACAACTCAACTTTATGTATCGGTGTTAAAATGGATTTAGCTGTTAGATGATTGGCCAGAGAATCAAACTTGCCGCATTGTCCGTCAGACATGGATCTTGTTTCAATATGTTTGACCAAAATCCTCACCATCCTTTCAACCAAATCACTCTCCCTCTAAATATCTGCGGGGGTTGATATGTATTGTTATGAAGGGTATGGCTTCCTAAGTAAGAGTATTGTATGCATGAAACACGTTTAATAACGTTATGGTGGGGATGGAGGGAGGTTAGACGTTCTGATTCCGACCTAAGTTTTTGGATAGACTATAGTCGTCAGTGCTAAAATTTCCTATTGGTTGCAAATTAATCCATAAAAAAGCGCGTCACCGAAGTATTCTGACTACCCCCATTTCCCCCACTCCTTCATATATCATTCAACGATAGTCAGAATACCTTGGTGACGCGCTTCTGCCACCAGATGAGGTCACGCTGCGATGCGCAATAGCACACCTAACTTAAGTGCACTTTGAGTTAAATTACCTGGGAGCGGAGCAAATATGACACTTTACCTCGTATACTTTGACAGTTCACTGTTTTTGTATTTTTATCAGCTGTTATGGCGATTTTGTTATGATTCGAAACTCTAAAAGCCAAATGTTAACATTTTCAATTTTAAAATAGCAAAATTTGAGTTTTCCTTGGTTTAAGGACTTGACAACTTATTTCTGATGCCGTAAACCCCACATTTTTAGCGAATTTCCCCTATAGGGAAGAAGCTATTACCGTAGGTCTCATGGTAAGACTTAAGCCCGAGACCATGATAACTTTTCATTTTGAGGTCCCCAGATGCCAAAATACCATTCGTTCAAATTTTTATATATGTATATATATATTATTATATATATTATTTTATATATATATATATATATATATATATATATATATATGTCCGTAAGCACGATAACTCTCGTAAAAATGGTCTGATCTTAATGAAATTTGGTACAAATGTGTAAAGTACCATTTATTTGAACGAGTTCGAAAACCAGATGAATCGCACTATCCGAAGGGGGGTTTTTGGGGGGTTTTGTACCCCAAAAATGGGTTTTTGAGGTTTTCACATGTAATTTTGATTTAAATCAAATTTTAATTTATACCATTGAATTCAACTTAAAAAAACAAACAATTTGGTATTTTGATCATTGCTCTACGTCAATTGGTTACCGAGATATTTAAAGTGCTAAACACAGTACGTTGTCTAATGTTATTCTTATGGAGAAAAAGAAAAATTGTATATCTCGCTTATTTATTAACATAAACTGGCAAAATTTGGTATATGGCTTGATCTGGTTATGGTTTATTGTTGTTTGCACAAAAAACATTTTTCCCCTATGGCTCCTGTAGCAGCAAACCTAGGTACTTGGTCCCCATGATATTCTTATGGTAAATACTTAAAATGTTATATATCGCTTATTTATGAATGTACATGGATGAAACTTGGTATGTGACTTCACTAAGATGAGTTATATTGATATTTGCATAAAAACCCATTATTTTGTGCCTTGTTGCAGCATTGTTAAAGTATATAGGATAGAACAACATTATTGAAGTTCAGTTTTGTGATTATGTAGTGCACCAACATTTTCGCAGCGCAAATCTACCTCACGTATGCTTTTACTAGCATTACCGTCCATAATATTTTGTGGCTAACCCGAGAACGCCAGCATACGTGTTAGAAATCCCTTATTTCAGCCACTTCGCTACATAATTTTTTTCGTGTTGATTTTTTAATTTTACCGAATCTCATAGAAATCATTAAAACGCGCATATAAAGATACACGGGAGCTTCTCAGTGAAGATTTGTTCTCACTTGAATGCGGCGTTTAGCAATTATTGCTTTAATAATTCTATTACCTAGATTATTTCTTTATGTGAACCCTTGTCATAAAGTACTTCAAATTATAAAAAGTCCGCTAAATATTTTTGTCAAAACCAGAAAAGTTTATGAATATAATGCAGTAATAACGATAAACGTCGGTCTGAATGCTCAAACTACAACTGTAATGTTTTGTGGCCGTCATGACAAAACCAATACAGTACTCCATTCAGTGCAGGTGTGCCCCATGTTGTTGTGGTTGAAGCGATGAAAGTAAAATAACGAAATAAAATATTCCCCAATGTAATCCCTGGTGACGCACTGGAGGTTTATTGAGTAAAACACTCTATACCGTGCGAGTCGTAGCTGCGTTAGGTATTACAACTTTAATATAGTTTTCCATTATTTTAAATTTATTAGTGAATTTCCTTTGGAAAGTGAACTATTAGCATGACCCGCACGGTGAAACTTAAGCCCGGGACCACCATAGAAGTTCCTAACGTGACCCCCTGAACACGTTTTGGGGGGTCGTTCAAAATTATATATACATATATATATATATATATATATATATTATATATATATATATATATGTTTATGTTTATGTGTTGTTAAAGGGACGGATTCAGAGATCCAAAGATTCAAAGATCCTCACACGTCAACCGAAGCTTATTGTGTGTCCCTAGTACGTTAGTATGGCAAACCAATGCCCGTACCCTTTACGAGATCCAGGAGTTTTTTACCAATACTAGCGTCCCTTTCATCACCTGGTTGCTTACAACCAAACAGAGCCCTTCTCCTTGCCCCGAGTCTCTCGCAGTCCAGTATGATGTGCTTGGCAGTCTCTTCAGACTGATTGCAGAGCCTACACACCTGACTTTCATTTCTGAGCCCGAGAGTGTGGAGATGTTTCCTGAAATGGCCATGTCCAGTTATCAGAGCAATCAACTGCTTAACCCGACCTCTGCCCAACCTCACCAACCAGTTAGTGAAGTAAGAGCTAGTATCTGCTAGCAGCATTTTGCCAAGTGCTTGACCAGTATGACCTTGCCATTGCTGGCGATGTAAGTCCCTGGACCATTTGTTTATCGTGTGAAAAGCAGTTGTTTTGCTTATGCCACAGCTTGGCTCTGGACCAAAGAATGGCATACCGGAACCTCTTTTAGCAAGCTTATCTGCACACTCATTGCCACCTATGCCTACATGGCCAGGTATATATATGTTGGCACTCTAGCGGTCGCATTTTTTGTCCGATTTACTTAAAATTTGGTAGGGACATTCCTTTCTGTAATCAGTTGGATTAGTTCATTGGGCAAAACAATCGGAACACTCTAAACCCCTTTTTTAGGGGATTAATCTTTCAAATTTTGAGTTTTTGGGCCCAAAAAGGGTCAGAAAAGCCCCGTATGTAAAATGAATGCATGTAAAAAGATAGGAATTAGAGAGGCAAAAGTTTTAAGCCCTCTATCGTCATTCTAGCATAAATATTTACCGAGTTATTAAAGAAAATGTGTATCGACCAAACACAGTACGTTGTCTTATGGGGATTTTACATTAGAAAAGCCTGTTATTCATTTTTTTGTGTACTTTTATCACCCCCAACAACCTCACGCCTACTTCAAAGCCTGACTGGACCTTCTCCTAACCTAAAATGCACAAAATTGTATTCCCAGCATTGCAGGTAAATAGAACCAGGAGCATCAGAACAGCCAAAAAATCAATGTTTTCAGATTTGAATAAAAGTTGGAATAAATGTATGTTTTTAACTGATTTTATTGTTTTTTATGTGGAAATTCACTTCTCTCACGTTAGCGTGCTGCGTGCGAACTCGTTTATTATTAGTTTGTAATTTTGCGATAGTCGATAGTTTTAAAACCCAGCCGATACGATAGTCGATGGTTAACCGAATGACCTGATAATGTTTTGTGAAAAGTGGCTATCCGTTTTAAGTAGCGTCCTTGAAGCGGCGTGCAGGCGCCAAGGGATAAACTCATCCCTTCTTTTCCAGTGTCGCTCATCCGGGTAACTTTGCAACCCTAAGTAATATTATACAAGGCCTAAGTAA
The DNA here is from genome assembly GCA_963675035.1 of Allygus modestus. Taxonomy (NCBI): domain Eukaryota; kingdom Metazoa; phylum Arthropoda; class Insecta; order Hemiptera; family Cicadellidae; genus Allygus; species Allygus modestus. The sequence continues at coordinate 107,567,545 of OY776117.1, read as the reverse complement.
CTAGGAACAATATTCATTCGTATACGAGCATTAAAATATGAATATAAGATAGTTGTTTGGAATAATGTTGTAAAACACTGCCAGTAGTATTGGTCTTTTATACGAGGATGATAAAAAAGATAATTACACTAAAGTGCGCCTTTGAAAAGTGACACCAAGGTCCAATTATGGCGGGAGCCCCTGCCCAAGTTTACTGTGCTCCCCCTCTCCAAACTGGCACTCCCCTAACCATGACAAACCGCGGTGTAAACTGCCGCCTGGGGCTTGTACAGCTTCACACCTCCAGTCGTACATTTATTTTAATTTTTAATTTTTGCAAGAGGTTATGCGTGCTTCACAGCTGATATTATATTATAAATTAAGAGGCTGTTCATACAAAATTTCGCCTTTTTACCTGTCACCCCAAATAATAACCTTTATTCGGAATTCCTTAATAACTAGGTTTAGCTATTTTATATGAAATACTGTACCATCTATGATAAAACTGTGATCACTGAAATTGCTAGTTTTTGTTCTTTAAAGTAAGCCATTAACTGACACATTTTACATGAAGAAGCCAGATAGAAACGCCGAATGTGTTAGGACTGTAGCCCCCTATTAATGTGTTTGGTTTGTAGTTTGTTAGCAATTATTCATAAAATAAATAATTTTTTCCCCGAAATACTTGAAGGCTTAAGTTATGTTTTACTCAAATATTAAAAAAATAATTGCTAAACGCCGCATGCAAGTGAGAAAACATCTTCACTGAGAAGCTCCCGTGTATCTCTATATGCGCGTGTTAATGATTTCTATGAGATTCGGTAAAATTAAAAAAAAACATCACGAACAAATTATGTAGCAAAGTGGCTGAAATAAGGGATTTGTAACAAGTATGCTGGCGTTCTCGGGTTTGCCACAAAATATTATGGATGGTAATGCTAGTAAAAGCATACGCGAGGTAGATTCGCGCTGCGAAAATGTTGGTGCACTACATAATCACAAAACTGAACTTCAATAATGTTGTTCTATCCTATATACTTTAACAAGCAATTCCTGTACGTTTATGCACAATATATCTTGGAGTCCCACTGAAGAAATTGCTTTAACTTTAAAAATGTGTGGTTTAGGGCATCAGAAATAAGTTGTCAAGTCCTTAAACCAAGGAAAACTCAAATTTTGTTATTTTAAAATTGAAATTGTTAACATTGGGCTTTTAGAGTTTCGAATCATAACAAAATCGCCATAACAGCTGATAAAAATTCAAAAACAGTGAACTACCAAAGTATACGAGGTAAAGTATCACATTTACTCGGCTCCCAGGTAATTTAACTCTAAGTGAATTTAAGTTAGGTGTGCTATTGCGCATCGCAGCGTGACGTCATCTGGTGGCGGAAGCGCGTCACCATGATATTCTGACTATCGTTGAATGATATATGAAGGAGTGGGGGTAGTCAGAATACTTCGGTAACGCGCATTTTTATGAACTAATTTGCAAGCATCGGGAAACTTCAGAACTGGTGACTATAACCTATCCAAAAACTTAGGTCGGAATCAGAACGTCTATCCTCCCTCCATCTTCACAACGTTATTAAGCGTGTTTCATGCACAAAATAGTCTTAATTAGGAAGTCATTCGCTTCGCAACAATACATGTCAACACCCGCAGATATTTTGAGGGAGAGTAATTTGGTTGAAAGGTAGGTAAGGGTTGTGGTCACACATTATCCATGTCTGACAGACAATGTAGCGAGTTTGATTCTCTTCTAACAGCTCAATCCATTTTAACACCGATACTTAAAGTTGTGTTGTTAATTCCGATATAAACAATATATTTAGATAAACTACATTGAACTCTACAAAACAATAAAATACGGTAAAGATAATGCAATGAGCGATCATAAATACTACAGATTTATTTAATCTAATTAGTTAAGATAATTCTGTAACAAATTAACTATAATTAGTTAAATACGTCCGTTAATGGCATAAATTTGCAATAGGGCAAAAACCATGTTCAATTAATCTCACACCATGTTGGACAAACTGTTTAATATGTTATATTTAACACATCTGTATAATTCCGTTTAATTAATTATGTTGATGGTTTCAGTCAAACTGTGTGGGAAATAACGAAGCCAGACGTAAAACTAGGTATAAAGCAGAATATAAATTAAATGGATTGGAAAATCACGACTCATTGAAATTAAAGTTACTGCATGTCAGAAACAAAATGACGCAATTAACTGTGCGCTGTTGCTGGAGCTTTTAACATTATATTGCACATTAAATTGTAACATATTTTCTGTTATCGATATTATTTTTATATTCCAAATAGCAAAATTGCAGTCGTTGCAAATTATGATTTTTAATAAGTTCGAAATTATAAAATACTGTTACTAATTTATATACTGTATATTGAATGTAAATAAACAGTATCAGGAAACTGACATATACTTTTTCCCCTTTACCCCAACTTTAATAAATCAATGACTTTTTATTTTATAAATATGGAATACAAATTACGGTCGAATGTACATAAAATCTTGTAAACAAGTTGTTTTCAAAAACATCCACCCAAATAATTGTTTTGGAGACACTAAAAAATCCATTGCTACACACGTGGGTTTAAGAGGGGAAATGCCCCTATTCCCCCCAGGGTTATTAAGAGGCAACATATATCGAATTTCCTCTGTTGGTCAATGCTAACTTGACAAGCATATCAAGTTTGAATGAAATTGAGCAGTAAATAAGAGAGAAATAGTAATTTTTGTATTCCCCATAAGAATAACATTGGACAACGTACTGAGTTAACCGCAAAATTAAAATTTCAATTTTCTCCGCAACCAGCAATCTTAGAATAGTAATTCAAAAGACTAAATTATTTAGTATTTTGAGCTATTTTTAATGCTGAATAGTAATATTTTTTATATTTATGTTTTTTCATGGAAAATCCAAAGAATTGAATTTTTGAACCCGAAATTTTACAGAAATTCGGGTGGTGTAATTTTGTTGGAAAACTAAAGTTCTACAAACGACTCAAATTTTATCAAAATCGATAGAGCCGGTTTTGAGAAATCTTGATTTTTTATGTTTTTTGGCGGTTTTTGGGGGATAATTATCCTAAAAAATCAAATATTCTAACAAATGAATAAATGCCTGGAGATATCGTAGATTAGTACCTACATACCAAATTTCATAAAAATCGGCCCATTGGTTAGGGCTCTAGCTCTGTACACATCCACGCACACACACACACACACACACACACACACACACACACACACACACACACACGCACACACACACACACACACACACACACACACACACACACACACACACACACACACGCACACACACACACACACACAGACAGACACCACGTAAAAACCACGTGTAAAATCAGGTTCAGGGAGCACCAAAACGAATATTTCCACTAACAACTCAAATTCGAAAATTTTGACGAAAACAATACTTTCTCCATATACTATATATAGAGGGAGAAAGTAAAAGGTCCGATTTTGATAAAATTTGGTTCATACATGTAAAGCGACATTTATGACTTTAAGTTCGAAAATCAGACAGATCGACCCATCCGAAGTGGTATTTTGGGAGGGTTTTGTACCCCAAAAATGTGTTTTTTTTTTAGTTTTTACATGTAATATTTTTAAAAGTCAAATTTTAATTTTCACTATTGGATTCAGCTTTAAAAAACACAGAGCATGTGTTTATTGATCATTTCTATACGTCAATTGAGCACCAAAAAGAATATTTCCACTAACAACTCAAATTCGAAAATTTTGACGAAAACAATACTTTTTCCATATACTATGTATAGGGGGAGAAAGTAAAATGGTGTTACCGTTGGCAGTAAAAACGAATAAATAAATAAATAAAGTTTATATTTTGTTGTTTAAAGAAGTATATAAACCATTTACTCTTTCGGCATATTTTTCAAAATTAACTTGTCCATTTTTCGAACAAAGAGGAAACTTATAATTAACTAAACGGTTAACTTCTCTGTGACAATTGCCAAAACATCAACGATAAAAACGATTATGTAGACCACAAAAAAGTAGGCTTCTCTTTGTGTGGACATAACTTTGAAATTTTTTAAACTGAAAATTAAAGATGAAAAATAGGACAGAACCAGTTTATGTATTTGTACAAGGAAAATTTACGCAAAAACGTTCCTAAGGATTTTTGATACAAGCAATGGATATAAAACACCTATGAAACTGAAAACCTTTGAAATATAGTTTTTAGTACCTTTCATAACAATTTGTTCTTTCCTTTGAATCGTTTTTCATGTCGTAACACTTTTAATGGGATTATTTTTAAAATTTATAACAATTACCATTTTTACCATGTGATATTTAGATAATTTCATACATAGTTTATCCGTTGTGTCAAAAAAATCAGTTATATAAATAAATGGTTAAAAATTAGATATCAATAATGCCATGAAAATAATTAAACCACCAAACTCGTACCTCTTAACTGATATAGTTAGGACTATATAATATAATATTTAGTTCTTTATAGGCCTACTCAAAAGCGACAAGACCATGTCAATGAGGCGAACGGGGGAATATTATACGTTAAATAATATAAAGTCTAGAAAATTATCAGTGGTTATTAAAATTACAATTTAATTTATAATCATGAGAAGCGATTAAAAAAGTAAACATACACATATTTTTTGTCGCAATCTTAGCATGTTTCTCTAAGATTATGAATATTACGAGTGTAATTAGTTTAAAACACTCCAAGATGGGTTTTAGAATTTATTTAATTGGTAAACTTCGAAAAGTAGAATTTCTTTGACAACCCTGACCTATGCTTATTAATGTGATTGGTTATTGGAATCTTTTGATTATTAATAGTGGTTATTAGAAGGCCCTTTGGCTTTGGAATAACAACATTACACATTTTGTAGGTTGTTCAGCTAGAAATAGTTGATTCGGATGTTGCCAGTCAGGTGGAAACGTTCCCGATGTAAAGTGGATCTCTCTCAACGTCGGATGTTGCCAGTCAGGTGGAAACGTTCCCGATGTAAAGTGGATCTCTCTCAACGTCGGATGTTGCCAGTCAGGTGGAATCGTTCCCGATGTAAAGTGGATCTCTCTCAACGTCGGATGTTGCCAGTCAGGTGGAAACGTTCCTGATGTAAAGTGGATCTCTCTCAACGTCGGATGTTGCCAGTCAGGTGGAAACGTTCCTGATGTAAAGTGGATCTCTCTCAACGTCGGATGTTGCCAGTCAGGTGGAAACGTTCCCGATGTAAAGTGGATCTCTCTCAACGTCGGATGTTGCCAGTCAGGTGGAAACGTTCCTGATGTAAAGTGGATCTCTCTCAACGTCGGATGTTGCCAGTCAGGTGGAAACGTTCCTGATGTAAAGTGGATCTCTCTCAACGTCGGATGTTGCCAGTCAGGTGGAAACGTTCCTGATGTAAAGTGGATCTCTCTCAACGTCGGATGTTGCCAGTCAGGTGGAAACGTTCCTGATGTAAAGTGGATCTCTCTCAACGTCGGATGTTGCCAGTCAGGTGGAAACGTTCCCGATGTAAAGTGGATCTCTCTCAACGTCGGATGTTGCCAGTCAGGTGGAAACGTTCCTGATGTAAAGTGGATCTCTCTCAACGTCGGATGTTGCCAGTCAGGTGGAAACGTTCCTGATGTAAAGTGGATCTCTCTCAACGTCGGATGTTGCCAGTCAGGTGGAAACGTTCCTGATGTAAAGTGGATCTCTCTCAACGTCGGATGTTGCCAGTCAGGTGGAAACGTTCCCGATGTAAAGTGGATCTCTCTCAACGTTGATATCTCTAACATCTAACTAGACACATTTTTGGGTGGAATATCAGAAGAAATTGAGTTTTCGAAACAAAGATTTACCATTCATTTTTAACCGTTTATTTATTATATAGTATTGTATTTAAAAAAGTGTAGCGTAATTTAGTTCACGCCTTGCACAAAATCCGAGCTAAAGCCATTTATATATATATATATATATATATATATATATATATATATATATATATATATGTAAACTAAGTATTTACATTTGAGTCAACTACATCGTACCGTGCTTTAACAATATAATGGGCTCTAATAATATCCTATGTAACTATGATAAAATAACGGAAGGGGTTTGTCGTAAACTTGGTAGTAATGACTACACGAACATGGTAAGGGCGGTTACGTTTAGCGATTAATATTCTTTCGGGTTTAGATATGTCGTGTGAATATTCGAACTGAACAATCGACTCCCAGCTTTGTTGTAGGCACCATTGAATTACCTTTTTACTAAACTTTCTTATTCAGAAAAAAATGCTGCTTCTACCATAGACCTGGGAGATCTCATCTACTATAACACCTCCTTCGTTTCTGAGTCTGCAAGGAAAACCATATCCCATGGTGTACTTAAAAAAATAAAAGTTCTAGAACGAAAACCCATGAAAAATAATTTAACGGCCTTTCATCAGAAAAACATATTTTTCGTATATAAGGTTTAATAATTGTGTTTTATTTAATAGAATGGCTTATTTCACCTTATCTCCTAGATGTACAACTTTTTTTAAACAGAAGAAAAACTGTACTTAGAGCTTAAGTCAATTAATTTAATTTACATTAATTTAAGTTTAGAATACCAAAAACTTGAATATTTCAACTGTATTGACATTTATTTTGTATTGGAATTATAATGCTTTTATCTGTATTAAAAAATCTGTTGTATTGTTTATTCATTTAACTGAACAAAATTTGTTCTGAGAAAGCTTAAAAATAATTGAATATGCCTCATCACCACAGTAACTTGTGGACACTAAAATAATTTATTAGGAAATATCCATTACTTGCCTGAAATAATTGGGAAGCTAAATAAAGTGTTTAGTTCAATGTTAAACTAGAGGGGTTAGGCTTGGTAACCCCCAGGTAACTGTTTGTCATAGTTACGGGGTGACGACAGTGTAGGGGGGGGGGGCAGTTGAAGAGGCTATTGTCATGATTGGACCTCAGTGTCACGTTTGGATCAGAATAATAGAATGGAACTTTCTTTTTGTCCCTGTCTAGCCAGTGGCAATTGTTGTTAAAGTTGTTAGAGGGTAACGGTCCAAACCTCACAACGTTATTTCGGCGTCTCGGGAATCGAACCCATGACCTGTCACACCAAAAAAGGCACTAAACTGTTAGAGAGACGCCAAACTCCTTATTCCTTTTCTCACATGCTGATCGTGTCCAATCATATTTTAGGTTATTATGGATTATACAAATTAGGAATCGGTACAAGAAACAATTTCAGGCTAGTCTAGCATACTGTAAAAATTACATTTGCTTCCTATTATGCTGGGAATAAACTTTCTTCGATTACTTCTGTTACATTATTTTATCTCACCATTAAAAAAAAAAATATACTTACCTCTTTTATTTGTGGCGGAAAATTAATTCAGGAAACGCACCTGCTTTAAATGGGCCATTCATTTGAAAAACAAAACGCGCAAGAATTAATTACTTTTGTTTCCTGAGATAAGATAAAAGTCATTTACATACTGTTTGTATAAGTGAATATTCCAACGGTTTTTATGTTATAATTCGTCGAATGTTTATGCTCAGTAATAAGAAAGACGTATACTTTTAAAGCCACTGTAATGTATACTTCAAAGTGATGATAACCTTGTAAATTATTATAAGAGTATTTTACAGTAAATACTAAACAGTGGGAATTTTACACACCACAGAATTATCGTGGCAGTGTACAAAATTGTTTACTCAGACATGACGTCGGTTAAAATATAGCAGTTTAATAAAACGTGCAGTTTGAAGGTTTTAAACAGTTAATTTGCTAGTATAGGGAACCGTTAAAGGAACTGGTTATAAGGAAGTCGGCTCTATAAACTTAGACGATTAGAAATGAAAAGATTAAACTTTGATAACACTAACCGTTAAGGGAGAATATCATAGGTTTTCTGAACATTAACAGGTTAGATGTTTCTTATAAGAGTATTCGTGCAGTAGTTGGTTGCTAAGGGCAGACTCCCGACCAAAGATTTACCTCTAAGTTATGGTATTATATTGATATTTAAAAATAATCATTTCTTGAAAAGGTTATGATAATGGTTAGTACCTCTAACCATTTTCTCATAAACAAATGTCCTGTTTTTTTTTTAGATTTTGTGTTTTATACTACTTTAGCCTTAAATTACTACTTACAAAAGCAGTGTGTTTTAAAAATGTCATTAGTTATTCAAATATTTGTACATGGGAGACGAAGAACGAATTTTGTAAGTGAGTTTGTCAAATCATCTATATATACCCATAGAAATTAATATAGTAAGCAAATATATTGTGCTGGATTATGAACAGAAATTAATGACATTTTATTACTATAAGTATATTTGTTTCACCTCAGCATTCAGCACAAATGAATTTGTTTATCCATTCGTGAAACAAATGCAACTGGGACCATAAGGTCCAATCATGTTAAATTTTGAGACTCCGTATAACCGAAATGAGGTCATAATATACGAAAGCTTTAGCTGAACAACTCTATTTTAATATCTATAGGATTGTGCAACAAACAGTCTACCACCAGCAATAAAATACAAACACCATTATTCAGCAGTAAAATCATGATTTAGGATTTCGAGAGAATGCGACATTTATGAACATGATCAAATACAATAATATTAATGTTTACAACTGTGACTCGAAACTAAACGGTTTACTGACTTTACAACAAAACCAATACAACGTCAACGGCAGTGTGTTGCAACGGTTGTGGCTACATTGGCGAATATTTACTATTCAAATATTTGTACTTTGTCTTGTAAATTTATTTATTGGGAAAACAAACGCTGGTCTCGAATGGTACATATTACGTTATTTTAAATTATCTATATGATTATTTAAAGTTCATAAATTTTTAAATCTCAATATTAAATCCTGAAATTTGGAAAATATAGGAATTTTATAAATAGAAAATAATCAAGATAAGATCAAATGTAAGTACAATTTCATTTTATGGCTTACGAGAGACACAATCCAATAAAGCCTTTCTGTTGTGGTTTCAAAGCCACAGCAACTAGTCAACCGCAATGAATTATCAAGCCTCTTGTCTCTGCTTAAGCCTCTTAAGTGCTATTTAATAATTCAGTGTCATTGACATTGCTGATGTACAGTAATTTCTTAATTCTAAATTAAACTAGTAAACACAGTGGTTTTTGCCATTATTTCTCACATCTTTTTACAAATGCTTTTATTGCAATCGCATGTGTTTACAATAGCAAATATAAATGTGCTAAATGTGAAAAGGTGGACTACATGTATTCTGAAATATATATATATATATATATATATATATATATATATATATATATAGATGTGTCTTGGAATGTAAATAAATTTCCAGTTAAAACTGGTTGTAGAGGTTATGGAAGGAAATGAAGGAAAAACTAGCATAACTATATACCGAGGCATAATTTACCCTTTAGTTTAATTTTGAACTATTTAGGATTGAGTATCTAAGGTAACTTAAAATCTATCCAGGTACAACAGTAAAATGAGAGGAAAATGCATTAAGAATAAAGTCACCTTCATTTGGTATAATTTATACAATGATTTATTACATACATTTAGTTAATAGATTTGTTGTATAAACTATTCATTTTCAAAGAGATTGCTAATGCTCTTATAACATAAATATAACTGAAGCACGACTGGCTGAGTTTAGAAATTACAGCCATTCCAACTGCAGTCACTGTTTACTTTTATCGTTGAATGTTGAATTTTCGAAATTCCTTTATTTCGGTCACGAGGCATTATTTAAAATTAACAGTTTGCAATGTTACGGTTGTTTGTATGTTGAAACCTCTTGTCTGTGCAGTTCTTATTAATTTATATTATATACAATCTGATCGCTAGGTCAGAAGAGATAATCCCATAAGCACACAGTTTATTAAGTTTGCCTAGCAATCAGTCTACTGAAAACGATAAAGTTTTTAGATCTACGTCATCAGTTTTAATAAATTCGTTTGCTGATGGAGCCTACAATTTGAATTGTATAGTGATAGCAAAAAGGTTATTGATAAGGTGATTAACAGGGGAAAGAATCAGAATTTCCCCCTCATGGAAAGATGTCTTCCATAAACATTTTTGAATAGTGATCACCTATTGGAATTGTTGTACATCAGTAATACACAAAAAGCAAAATACAGTGTTTTTTTTCTGACGATATCACAACCTATACAGTAATAGGCCAAAACGTGATATAAGAGACACGATGCTCTTTTTGCCCTCTACATTCGAAAAGTGGCAACAAGGGCCAATTATGGCGAAAGCCTCCAAAAGTTTACGCCGCCACTTCATTCCTACCTCCCTCTAACTGTGAAACACTAATGTGAAACTGGGTTCCTTTAAACTTGAATTATTACACCACCATTGGAATTAATTAAAATCAAAAACTTTGGACAACCAAAGCAACAAGCGCAAATACTTTGAAGGTAAATCAGTTTGTTTTATCAATTAAAATACGGTGTATAATAATATAGATATATACTAATAATCTAACAGTTTTAAAACCAGGCCAGTCTGGGATCGGTTTGTTTAAATAGGGGTTGTTTTTAAATCTTATATTGGATTCATTTAATCAGTTCCTTCATATTATCTTATACACTTATCATAACATCTTTATAAATTATTTTGTTATGGTTAGACGTTCAAATAATAACGAGGGTATTACTCATAACAAAGTAAACACGCCAATATGTTAAAGATGACAAGTTGGACGACCCGATGTTTTATGAGTATCATAACAAAACCAATTCGATGCACGTGTGGCCCACATTGCCTGGTTTCAGGGGTGGAAATAAAACAGCGAGATAAATTGTATTCTTTGTACAAAGCCTTTGTTTTCTATAATGATTTTTTATTTTAAATCACATCAAGTTAAAAATGTTCAGTAATTGGACAACAAATCTGAGCCGTTCTCATAGGAGAGCTTTTGTATATACAAATAACAGATACAAAAAATAAATAAATACAAATAAAATACCCCGTCGCAGCAAACCTGCGTACTCAGCAAATTTCCAATGCATATTATATGTCTTAATACCACATAAAGCTGCATACCAAGTTTCATAAAAATATATTCATATATAAGCGATTTTAATTATTCTCCATAAGAATAACATTGGTAATGAGTACGTAGGTTTGCTGAAACAAGGAACACAAACAATTGGTTTTTATGCAAATATAAATAGAATTTAACTAGGCGAAGCCACATATCAAGTTTCATCAATATTCAATCATAAATAAGCACTATATAACATTCTAATTATTCTCCATAAGAATAACATGGGGGCTGAGAAAGCAGGTTTGCTGCAACAAGGGAAAAAATGGGTTTTTATATAATTATCAATATAACTCAACCAAGTGAAGCTACATACCAAGTTTTATTAATTTATGTTAATTATTATGGGAGTCATTACATTTTACTTATACTCCATAAGAATAACATGGGGGCTGAGTACGCAGGTTTGCTGCTACGGGAATAATCAACAAAAAATCAATTTTTTGTGCAAATATCAATATACCAGTACTACGTGAAGCCACATACCAAGTTCCATCAACATACATTCATAAATAATCGAGATATCAAATTTTATTTATTCTCCATAAGGATAACATTGGACAACGTACTGTGTTTAGCACTTTGAATATCTCAGCAACGGTTGGGCGTAGAATCACAATTTAAACACCAAAATGATTGTTTTGTGGAACTGAACTGATTGGTAAAAGCAAATGTGAAGTTTACATCAAAATAAACAGAGGAAAAGCCAAAAACCTTTTTCCCATAAGATTAACATGGGAGATTTTATGAGTAGGTGTTTTGGATTTTCTCCGCAACCACTTAACCTAGGTTAATAATTCAAAATACTCTATTATTTGTTTTTTTAAGATCTATAACATTGTAAAAACCAAAATTAAGTTTTTTAAACATTTTAGGGTGAAAAATGCAAAAAACTGATTTTTGGAAAATTTAAAACCCCCATAAACCCCCATTCCCATGGTCCGATTTTTCTGGTTTTCGAACTTTAAGTCATGAATGTCATTTTACATATTTGAGCCAAATTTCATCAAAATCGGACGTTTTTTACTCAAGTTATCGTGTTAACGGACACACACATATATATATATATATATATATATATATATATATATATATATATATACATATATATCAATTTGAACGAATAGTGTTTTTGGCATCTGGGGACCTCAAAACAAAAAGTTATCATGGTCTCGGACTTAAGTCTTACCATGAGACCTACGGTAATAGCTTCTTCCCTATAGGGGAAATTCGCTAAAAATGGAATACAAATTAAGTTCTTTTAACTAACTCATTTAACTTGGCCTCAAAAGATAGAACTAGTTTATTTGTGAACTTAATAAACTGTGTATTTTACCTTAATATTTCTAAATCATAACCTTCACTTCTTATGTCAATATTTATCACCTGATTTATATACCTTTGAATAATACCTATTTATATACCTTTGAATAATTGACTATTTTTAATTTATAAAAATTAGATTGTATTGAATACATGTTTCTGCTGAGTAACTATAAAAATGTGAAAATTATAAGGATGTTAAAACTAAAATAAGTGAGTATTATAATTTAATACTCTAGAGCTAGAGGGCTAAGTCATTGCACAGCTGTGCTAAAAGGAACTGTGTTTACGATTATTAAAATGGTTTTAATTGAATTGAGCCTAAACTGAACGCGAATGGCAAAATAATGCGTTGTTAATCACATTAATTGATTGTAATTGTAATTTATAGCCAGAATAGTTCTGACTTGTTTGAGATTAAACATGTTTAGACTTGCCTAAAGTAGGATGTTTATAAAAACCTAGGTGAATGATAATTGGGTACAAAAGTGGCTTAGAATAGACTAGTCCTTGGTTGTTTTCTCACTTAATCACAATAATACAAACTGCTCGTTTAAAAGACGACATCGTTGTTCAAAAGATGAAGTTTTGATACCGGGTTCATTAGAAGGGGAGATTAAAGCCACTATGTAACATGACGCCCACTAGTTTAAAATATGTTGCATTCCTAAAAAAAACCTAAAAGGAGGAATACAGCCAGTCCTACATTTTCACCAAGAAAATATCATTTCTGTGGCGTTAGAAAATTACTACTCCCATCCAGAACTGTGTAGGCAATATTAGAGAAACAAACAAAAATTAAAACAAATATTTTGCGAGGAACTAGATTTAGAGTTTTTCTTTTCAAAGGAAGCTTAATAAAGTAAGTGCTCACTGCTGTTTTCGGTAAATGTAACTTTAGCGAATGTCCGATGATGGCAATGTAGGCTACTATTAATTGACAGCACCGATATAGAGATTGATTAATGGAGTTTTGTTTATTGACATACAACAAGGGTTTAAATTTCTCTCATACAGTCTGTTTGAATGATATTTTAAAATAAATATTTTTTTAAATTCACCACTAGTAATCAAGTATGTGAAAAACAGTCATAAATTCAGTCAGTTGATAGTTGTATCCACAATAATAAACCGGAAAATATATCATGTTGTAAAGTTTGCTTTGTAGCTGTTATGGCTTTCTTTAAGTAATCTTGTTAATAATGCCATATTCGAACAATTATTTTAATTTATTTATACCTACTTTATTTTGTTTTATAATTTTCTCGGGGGTAAACCATACTTCTGAATGCCAAGCCGTAAATTTAAACTCCCACAAATTATCTGCCTTACAAAATAATCCCTTGAATTTGAACAGTCAGCGAAAAGTTTCCAACTGTCGAATTCCAATCCCTTATATTGTTAAGGAATTCAGTGTCTTGAAACACATGCAAAGTGTCACTTGAAAGTAAAGTATTGTGTAGTAGATTGGACTACTTTATGTTTCAAATGACTTATTCAAGCCGATCTAATGTAAGGGACGTAGAATATTTTCAGTCATTGGATCAATCCAGCAAGTCCCTGATCATGCAACATAGAATTACGGGGTCAACAGGGTTTTACAGGGATGCCTTCTGTAGTAGAATTCCTCTGATGGTGTCTACTTTACGGTCAAACACGCTCGATTGTTGAGGCTGATGACAAATGGCGTCCACATAGTTGAATTATAAAAGGAGAGGTTGCGGTTGAGGGATTTATCCATCATTTATCTCACTCTCCAGTGAAGCCATTTGTCCAGACAGGCAGGTTACTGGAAACAAACGCATGATGAAGTCAGTGGAATATTTGGTGGTTAGGATGGTGCTCAGTAAACGCCCATACCAACTTGCTAAAAGTGCCACTAGACTAAAACAACGGAGTAAAAACTATTACTTCCCTTCTGGATTAGCTGTACCTCATAAAAATAAACCATGACAAATTTACAATATGATGTTACTTCACAATTATAAAATAATATCTTTGACAGACTATTTTATTAAGAAAGGTGGCTCTATTTATTTAGGACGTGAACTCAGGTTTGACGTATGAAGCAATATTTGAAAACCAACCTAAACAAACCACTACTGACAGCCGTCAGTGTACTTGATTGAAGTTACTGTATTATAAATTCCTGTTGTTTAGAGTAGTTTTGATGTAAAAAACGCATTTAAATCGTTTTAATGTAATGAAAAGTTTATTTAACAATTGTATTGACTGTAGGTATTAATAATAAAATTTCGGTATATGATTCGATATTCTTATAACACGACGTGAATGATTTATTACCATAAACGTTTTATTACAATTTTCGTTTTAATAAGTGTAAAATGGGCATAAGAGTATATTTTATTAGATTTTTTTTAAATAACGAACGTTTTAAAGAATAAAAGCATGACTCCAATCAGCCTGTTAGAGAGTCTAATGTAAAAACACTTTTACTAAGTTATACATAAATCTGCTTAGTATATGTTTTTTTCAATGCCACGAAAAACTTTGTTTACTTTAAAATACATAAAACTGTTAAATTACTCATGGTGTTGCTCTTCTTACGACACATATAAAGGTATTTAATTACTGATTTTAAGTATTTAATGTTTAATGCAGTTTTTAAATAACAAATAAATGCTGTATTCCAGCACGTAGTTTCCCACGTCCACCCAATTACATTAATTAAAGCAATATTCGTGAAAATATTATTTTTAAATCAAATTAAGTGAGCAATTTGTAGTTACAAAACAAATACTGTACATAGTTTCAAATAAGTGAAGTTGTATTTTTTAAACTAACAAACAAACATTTTCAAGGCTTTACTACACATAATTACAATCAACATAAATGTAAGAGCTTTACGGTTAACATGCTAATCAACCACACTATGAATCATTTTTTACTCCAATCTATCTTCTATTAAACAGTGATTGTTCGGAGCAAACCACAAACCAAACAATGCGCATCCGTTCCACACAGGTCATTGTTCTATTGTCTCTTTGTAATTGGCACTAACTGCAGCTCACAGTGTTAAACCGATCATGCGATTCAACTGTGCAAAAATAATAATAATCCTTAAAAAAAAATGTTTTGTTATTCTAAATAATTTTTAAAAGGGATTAAATTCCGTAATTAATTTAGCCAACACATTGTACAGATATTCCCGTATCAAATATTATTTACCTTATCCAAAGTGAGTTTCTATCTCTTTAAGAGGGTGCTCCAGAAAAAAGATAGCGATTTTACCTGATTCTTCCATAAGAATGTAATGTTCACTATCAAATTTCGTCCCTTTTCAGTAGATTATCAGATATCGTTGATATCGTTGATGGTTAATTTTAAAGAACAAAAATCTCTAGTGATTTAAATGAGAAGGATTTCGATACCACAAACTGTTAACTTTAAAAAATAAAAAAAAACAATATTATGAAATTTTATTGGGTAATTATTACTTTTATCGACAATTTTATGCCCCCGAATATCGCGTGTTATTTCATTGCACTTTAAAATTAGGCATAAATTGACTATATCAAACGAATAATCCACTGAAGAGAAACGGTATTTGAAAAATAACATTGGCCTTATGGAAGGAAAGGTTAACACGCGAAATGTTTTGTGACTAGAACATGTGGCACGTAATTAATAGTATATTTCGTAACAAGAGTGGAAAGTAGCTGTTTCCGGGCCGAGATCGAGTTTACGCGCGAGGCTTTAGCCGAGCACGGAATTTCGATCAAGGCACGGAATAAAACTTTCTACTCGAGTTAAGAGCGAATTTTTTTTCATGACACTGTAGTTAATTAATAATAATAATGAATTCAATAATATAAGTTTAAGAAATAACCTGTGGGTGGTCAATTGATTTCCGTAGTATAATAAAAACAGTGATACCGTTTACACAGCTGATTAAGTTATTGAGAACATGATTTATGATAAATATACTCTTAGCGCTTCTAGCGCTATTTGTGTCAGGAATCATAACTAAATACTAGTGTGGAAAATCAACGGCTGATTTTCCCACTCTAGAACGGGAAAACGTTATTTTCTGCACTCGCAGCTGATGTTGAAAACAGCTGTTTTCCGATCACTGTGATGATAAATTAGCTATCTCCATTTAACACGTTTCTAATGTTAAAATCATTAAACAACCTTGTACATGTGAGTTTTCATACTACATTTGTTCAGTGACGGCGCCGCGGGGATTACTTGCGGCGAAGGGTGTTTACTTGTGGATTGTCAGCAACAGAAGCGTGAGATTACTCCGTGGATGGATTCATCTCTTTTGGCTCCACATTGTGAACGCTATGATTCACAAACAAATTATTCAGGACCGAAAAGCTGTTATATTCTAGCTAAGAAGAGAACGTTTGTTTTGTGCTGTTAATGAACGTTTCCACTCCCTTAGAAATACTTTACTAGTTAACACTGATATTTATATATTATTATTCTATTAATGGTTCTAAAGAATTGACATTAAACTATTTTACATAACTTTACTCAAATTTATCTTTAACTCTCAGTCCAAACAGTTCAAATTAAAAGTTGTTTTAATTACAATAGCATTTTAAAAGGGTTTTGCTGTTATAACCTCTAATTTCACTGCCAGTTGTTGGAAAGTTGGTTGCATTATTCATATGGATGCTTTGAATAATATGAATGTTGCTATGTGGTGTCATATTACTGTTCTGGGCACAATTTCATTATGCCTAATGTGAGCAATATAATGCAATATAATGTCTGAAAAATTATAGCACTATATCCAACTATTATTTTGATAATGAGTCTTGACTTGACAGTATTGATACCATGCGCTTCATAAATGTGGTTGGTTGATATACATACCGTACAGAGTATAGCTTTTGTAAAAATATTTGTATTATTGTGTATTGCAATATTTTACTTAAGATCATATATTGTAAACGTCTACTCTCACTTATTAAATTATTCGCTCTAAAAATGTGTATATGTATATTTTTCATATTTTACGAATAATTTACGGTTATGTTACTAGATATAAATAGTATTTGTATAAATGTCTTTATAAAATAAATGTTCAGGTTGCTTAGTTTTTGTGGTATGGACATTTTTTTCTAAATTACTAATCTAATTGTTCAAGTTATTTTATATTTTTTATTGATATCTATTAGAAAAGGATTTTAGTGCTAATGTATGTTACACAACAGTAAGTTTATTTACTGAACGGTAGAATAAAAACTTTAATTTAATAAAATATCCACGCAATTGCTCAAAATTAAAGAAAAGTTATTACAAAAACTGTTAAAATCATATCTCTATCTGCTCTAAATATAACATAGTAGACCACATTTCAGTTGGAAAGCTTATTCTGTCATTTTTCGCTAATTCAGTTAAGTCATTGTTCAGAGCTAACGGAACAACTGTATCCCATTATCCCATACACAACGTGTATTGTTACTTAATTATAACACGCAACAGTTAACACTATGGTTCACAATACCTCTACAACCTCCCATTCTGTGGAGGAATGTCAAGATTAAGCGTTGTTTGTAATAAACAGCAATATTTGTATTTAAGTTTGGGATTAAAAATATATCGGTAGAAATTGCCGCGAGAGTCTCATAAACATTCATTAGGCCTATAGGACAAGTTAAAAAAATGTAAAATAAAAAACTGAAAACTATAAAAAATACAAAATGCACACCACGATCTAATTTCTGCTTCATAGACAAAATTCCTGATATTATTTAAATTGGCAAAATGAAATTTAGCAAAATAATAAAATATGGAAGTGTAAAAAAGTAAAAATATTCTATTAGTTCTGATACGAGTTGTATTACTCCAGTGTCAGGTACCACAACGATCCCTCATGCCAAGACCAGACATTCACTCCGATATAAATGTGTTGTGGGACAAATGACTTCCTTTGCATTAAATGATTTAGCGTCCCTTCCCTCAGACGGCCACACCCTTTACCTCCGCTCGTGAATCAGGTGCAAGTGAAGAGGGTGATTTGTCACAACATGGTCGCCGACACACGTTACGGTAAAATTAAGTTACAATTCTGTTTAAGTGTATATTAACAAAATTAGAAAGTGCGATTTGGGCGTCAAGATTTTCCTTTAATGAAAAATAATGTTTTCCTACTTTGGAGTTAGCGTGGTAAAATTAATACGACGATTTAATTAGTTTGCAACATTATCCCATTTGTAAATGTCCTTCGTTTTATAACGTATGAATTTATAGTAATACAAATTATAATTTGTCCAAAAATATCAATATTTTGTAGACCTATACAGTATATATTCTATATACAATATTTCAAATTTCTAATTTATTTAGAAGATATTGGTAATACTACCAAGCCATGAAAACCAAATCAAATATTTAAAATAAGCACACATGACAATGAACGTTTTATAGAAGTCATAAAATCTGTTTCGTGGAACTATTTTCTCATACCAAATGTGCAAAAAGATTAAAAAAATAATAAGGTTGAATTGATTTTTAAAATCACAAAACAACCTTCAAATCTAAAAGTAAGATACATTTTTTTATGAGCTCATCGGTTGGAAAGAGGTTATTAATTACGTAATTTATGTAATTTAAAATAATTCACAAGTTATAAATTTGAGCGAACGTAATATCAACTTACAATGAAGGACCGTATCGAAACGCTAATCAGCTCATTTTAATAACGCCAATAACTTCAGTTTCTAAGCTCCTCATTTGTCGGTCATCGAAATGTAAGTATAGCAAACTCAATAAACATATACTAAGTTGTATGGTCTATCATGCATGATTTTGTTTGGAATAAGTTGTAAGGAAACAATGTGAATTCATCGGTCAGAATAAATGAAATAAACACTATTCAGATGTTTACTGATTAAAGAAACATAGTTCCTGGGAACTTCTTGTAAGCTTACGTGAAAAACTTAGTGTTTAGACACAACACTTTAAATATATATATTTAGATTAAATTATATTACTGGAAACAAGTTGTATGGAGGATTATAATTTTTAGAATGAGCTGTAATTCTCAAAAATAATATCAAATTAGATGTTTTAAAAAAACCAAATAACTGCTTGAATTGATCGAAAACAGAAATCACCAAAATGTTTTACTTAGAAGTAGGGTACTTAAACACTTTCCTTAACGCGAATATCAGCCTGAAATCGCAATCTGTTAACTGAAAAAGCAAGTTATTTCCTAAATATTTTTATACATTTACGTGTTATATACAGTTTATGGCAATTCAAGGTTTTTACGTTTTGTAATGAAAAAATATACATGGTTTCATTTTCGAGTGAAAAAGTGCTAAAATAACAGTTATTTAGAGCAAAGGGAAACCCTTCCTTATGTTTGATCATTCATTGCTTTGAACTCAAATTTATTAAAAAGTTCCACCTGACACCTTCGCCAATTACTGGAAAGCCTCCCCTAATGTGTCAAGTGCCCCTCGTCCTGCACCCTAACAATGACACACGACCTGTAACCTGCCGTTTAGGCTTTACACGACCCCTGTACTTACCATGATCACCTCCGTGTAGATCTTCATCAATGTCATGTAAATATTACCTTTTCAAGTTGTTATGTGAAATTTATTTTTGCATAAAAAATGTAACAAAGTATCGATTGCAAGTGAAACTTATTCAAATGTGTCCAACTTCTGAATTTATATTCAGATTAAATAATTCCTGTTGCATGTATACATTTGGTGCTAAGGAGCTTTTTCTTTCTCCCCTTCGCACCACTTTCAACATTCCCACGCCCAGCCCTCCACCCACCCCCCTTCTATAAGGGATGTTTGATGTCAACCACACACGGACTGTTTGTCTTGTTCAAACCTAAATTTGACATGATCCCGTATTGTAGTTGGACATTGTTGTGGTCACTATGTACATTTTCAAGCTTTACAAGTAATTTGATATTATTCAACTGATATTAGATTAGATGAGGTAAATGTTTATTTAAAACACCCACGCTATATTTGCAATTAGTTGATGAATACAAGTTAAGGCTTGACGACTTTACTTATGTGTGAGTGAAAAAGCCTTTATGATATAGTATTTCTTATTTTCCGCAATTACTAAATTTATAATATTACATTGAGAAACATTATAAATTTCTGACGTTTATTTTTTATCCTTTTGAAATAAATAATTTTAATTTGCGTATTCAATCCCGCTTGCGTAAGGAAATATAGGCAGTGAGGCCCCTCGGCGATCAATATTATTTTGATTTCTGCAAACAAAACGGAGTTGAAACTACAGCAGCTTTCAACATTTGTAACCTTCGTAGACATTACTTTTTATAGAAGAGAATACATTGAAATTGGTGAGATTATTTATGTTTCTTTATTATATTTCCAAAAATTATAAAACCTTATAGATCAATGCAGATTTAATATTATGTAAATTATCTCTAAATTACAAAAGAGCTTTATTAATTAGTATTTTTTTTAAATTAACTGAAGTATATGTTAATAGTGTTATGAAAACAAAGAACAGGAGAAGTTGTAATGGATTGAAGTACTAGTTGTCCCACTTGAAGTACCTAATTGGTAATTTTGTCTGCCACTCGTTACCAAGAGGTGACAACTGGTGTAGAGTGTGAGGTGGTGAGGGGGTGAGGTGGTAAGGGGGTGAGGGGGTGGGTATCTCTTAGCTTGTAAAAAGCGACACCGAGGTCCGATTACAGAGGGAGGACCACAAATAAATGTACGCACCCTCTTGACCCGTAACATTCTCAGAATGACGAGTGGAACGTCGTTTGAAGGGTTGAAGAGTTATTTAACACCTCTTTAATTTAGGCCCAATAATAATAAGCTTTAATAGGCCTCTTTACTTTTTCTAATAAATTTTTCCATGTGAATTTTATTTTACTGAGTTTCTTACCATTGCATTAGGTAATTGGTATGTGCTTTTATAAGGAAAAGTATCACAAATATTGCATTTTTAGAGTCCCTGAAAATCACCTCGTTGACAACGAAAATAAAAGTGAAAGCTCAGCATTCTGTTAACTGGACGTGCTCATTTGAATTGAAATATTTTAATTTAGTAATGTTTGGAAAACTGAGCACGCAAAATCACAATATAAAATTGTATAATCAATTTTAACTTTAAAAGTTAAAAATAAGAACATATAAATAATTTCGCTAGATTAGCTTTCTAGAAGAGTTCCACCATTAAAACTTTTCCCTTATCGTTGATTCACATTTGAAGAAATACTGTTATATAAAACCTTAAAAGTGTAAATATTCAACTATCATTACAATGATTTTATGAATACTTTATCCAAATTTGATTTGTGTGGGTATAAAATCGTATAAATAAGAACAGTAATAGCTAATGAATACTTTTTGAGATTAAACTAACACTATTTTAATCATATTATCGTCCATCCTATTGCGTTGGATTCATAATTAATATTGTCACAAATTTAATAATAATGTCGTCCTTAATTTAATTCATGATAAGGAAATCTGTCAGTAATAATAGAAATAAAATTTCAAGGCTACTAAGGATGGCTTGTTAATACAATCATGCTTTGAGTAGGGCATCTTTAGTAAAATGTTCTCAGGATAATTTATACATTATTTTATAATCTAAATTCTTGCGGAAAATAAAGTTGAAAACAAACGTTTTTCTGTCGTTGTAAATGCGTGCTAAATCCTTGTAAGCCTCTCAACCAGGCTTAACAAGTTGGGAGGTAAAAAGCTGAAAAGATTGTAGAACATTATAGAATTAGTGAAAGCCAGTGGCGAGTGAGCTGCAATAACTGAAGGGTAAATTGTTATTTTTATGTTCTCAAACTTTATTTACTATGAAATTATAAGGATCCACCTTAGTGTGCAAAACAGAAACCATTCTGGCGTTAAGAAAGGCTGTCCACTTCCGATATATGACCACTTGATTCTAGAAGCGAATCGGCAGTTTTTTATCCAACAGTCTTCAAAATTGTTCTCTTAAATACGGTAAAAAATTACTTAGTTGATGTGTTTTAACTAAATTAATACATAGCAATGACCAGTTACACTGGCAATGTAATTAACTAATAATATGTAATTCATTATAATGTGTTATTCCAAAAATATAATTCACTCATAAATAAAAAAATCCCAGCATGTTTTTACTACGAAATATTTCACGATAACCAGGATTTACATCGAAGAATTTTTTTAACAACCAAGAGTATTTATTTAGTCGAGTAAAATTTATTGTACTATTTAAATATGTTTATTATTTAATTTCCCAGTATTTATGCACTCACATGCGGTTGCAATGTGGCAGGATATTAATGTTATATAGATTACAAATATTAATATTCACAATCCAACTTCTTTGTTAATTGCCATCTATTTAGATAAAACTTTAAAAATTTGGGTCCCGAGAGAATCTCCGTTAAAAGATCAAGCAGAACCTTTTAGCGGTAAAAATGTTAATGTTAATGGAGTTTTTATTTTGAAATTATCGGTGATTTATTTTATATTTATATTTTTTACAAAAACATATTTTGTACGAAACCAAAGTGATAGTTATATTAATGAAAAATTTCTTAAAACTATTTCTTGATTGTCCGATACGTGTTCTTACGTTACATTTATAAGATGTAATAAAATACGTCATACAACGCTCCAAAATATTGTCAACTTAAAATTTAATAATTTAAAATGTTTTTCTAAATATGTTTTGTTATATTTATCAATTAAAATGATAAAATCTAAAGTAAATTATGTTTAATCGGTAAAAAAATAATATTGTATAATTAAATTAGCTAATACCAAGAAATATTTATCGAACAACTTTAAGGTATAGGTCATAAAGAATATTTAATCTTGATTAAATCGAGATTGATTAAATACAACTTTGATTGTTTTCGAATTTTATAGAGCTATGAGTTAAGCTGAGGTATTAGTTAAACTAATACATTAAATTAATTTGTTTTAATAATATCCATGATAAAATATAACAGTCCATTGAAATATTATGCTTATGTTTATTTGCAATTATATTTTAAAGGGGTTTGTTCAATTTAATTCCCAACATTTAACAATTATCCTGAGAAATATTAAGGTCCATTTGCTTGCTTTAAATTATTTTAAAAATATATTAGATATTTTGGAGTTACCTTAACTTTCAGTTTTTCTCGTCTGGTGAGCTTCAGAGTTGTTTTCCGGTACCTTAAAGCTTTAAACAGCTTGTATTACACCTAAGGCTTATACTACAAGGAGTATTTATTACTTGTAGTTGTTCTCTTGGACTCATGAGTACGTTCGGAATCCTTATTGGTGTAACAGTTTACAAAAATATATTCTTGTTATTGCCAGATAAAACCACCAACGAAAGATTTGCAAAAAGTTGTTTAAATGTTAAAGTATTTTACTAACACATATTAACTATGCAAACTTATCGCGTACGAATTGATTTATGAGTCAATCAACTGAAAAAAGTTATTAGTTGATTGAGCGCACGGGGTAGTGTTTGGTTAGCAGTTACACAGATTATATGTTGTGTCAACAATGTTGTCTGTCCGCGACAACCCTCTCACTACATCACTACCCCTACATTCCGGAACAAATACAACCGTCCACCCTTACACAACACAGCATTTGACATTAACACCCGGATGTTGCACCTGGGGTACAATTTAGATAGCATGTAGAAATTTCCATGGAATACCTTTCATGCTAAAACGAGAATGTAAGAAAGAAAATTAAATAAATATTTTATTGGGAAACCAAGCTATGCTATTCTTGGATATATTCTAGGATGAAATAAGAATTTAAGTAAGCTATCCATCATAAACTATTGTAACTTAATTTCTGCAAACCTTTATCCTCTTGATGTAGCTTGATGTATCCTGGTTGTCCTTGTTGTGTAGGTTAATTTTTCCTAGGAAAGATTACTGATTTCGTGTCCATAACAGTCTTTGGGACGTCTTTATATCGTCCGAATACGTCTTTTCCCGAATACGAGGTATAGCTAATAGCTGTCTCTAGTAAAAAAGTGTACATTAAAAACAATTGTGACGTTAGTATGAAATTAGTTATTTATACTTGACTTATGTTTCATCTGTAATCATGAAGTTTAATCTGACTTGGTCTGCATACTCAACTAACTTAAAGGAAAACTTTATGTAATCATTCGTCAAATTTCTGCTATTGCCGCGGGAGGAAGAATCATTACTGATATTTTAATCGTAACTAATGAAGACTTATTTAAAATTGATTTAAGTATTGTACAAAAGTAGCACTGAATATAAAATGATGAGTATAGCTTGGACGTAATATGTGCATGAGTTAGTCATGACAAAACATTAAATTATTGACTTTGAAAAACAAAATTTCATGTTGGTTGCAGGAATTAAAAGAAGTAAATTTAAAACATGTATAAATATCACCACCCTTCATACCGCCCTTTCAAATACAATATCATCGAATTGCCAATCATAAACACAATATATCTTATTTCATTTTATTGCCTAGACTAAACAAAAAAATTGATCAAAAAAAAGCATGTGCTTATGTCATTTATTTCTTGAATTTAGCGGCAGGAAAATGCGGATTTACTCTAAGCGGATGACACAGTCTACACAAGCTAAATGGTCCTTCTTTACATCGTTTGTCATTATCAAGTCGCACACCCGACGTTGTGTGGTTTCTGGCGGGAGGCTATGAGGATGGAATCGTGTTGTCCCAACTATTAATTGTTGCTTCCCTCACCCCACACAATAGGGGCAATATTAAATAATAACAAAATCTACTTCTGCGTCAATGCGTATACAATTTATATTTCTTACTATTTACCTTACTAAGTTCACAAACAGTTCCACATATTAATAACTACGGATTTTATTTATTACATTTTGAAACGAGCTTATAGTTTATTACGTTATATTGCCAGTTGATTACAAACAATTTTGATTGCGATAAAAAAAAAACTAAATTTGTTCTGAATGTAGCACATGCGTACGTTAAATAATGATCCTACAAACGTATTAGTAACAAAATGCGCAAATAAAGAGGTTGCTTCATCAGCAGGACGTTTTTCAATAAAACTAATTGCCACTGAGTGTAATTTATTGGCCAATCCATTTAAAACAGGTCTCTTTAGATTATTAAAAATGAATCGTTATTTCAAATTGGCATTCTTTCGAATGATTAAAAATGTTAAACTTTATTTAGGGACTACCACTAATTCTGACAATAAAAACTAAAATTTTCTCTGAAGTAATTCCGGGTTGTAGTTTGGGGGGGGGGATTAGCCAAGGCCAACATATAAATTGAATAACAGAGGTGGGGCACAGCACCTAACAACAGAGTTTTATATCTCGCTCCTTTACTCTAATTGTATACCTATATCTGATTTTTGTTAGATAGATAAACAAGTTTATTACAAATATTATATGAAAGACTATATATGAAAGATTATTGTTTGTGAAGTTTGTAATATTTATGTGTGTAGAAAAAAGAAAATAAAGATTTATTTATTTATTTAAATTACAGCTGACTTCTTTACCAGTTGACTAACATGATCTAGCATACTAAAAACGTTGTTTTATTGGAAAAATAAATAAATAATGATTATTATTAAATGGTGGGGTTTTAAACAGTATCTTAAATATGTATAAACACGGTTCAAGGATTACCAAAATTGATAAATGCCATTCATAGTAACCTAGAACTAAAAGTCTGTTTACTTTCCAAAGCATATAAGAGAAATTGAATCAGTAATTATTAACTAAATGCAATAACTATTCAATATGGTAAAAGCTGTAATTTCATTATTTTTACTGCAAAACGGATCAAACATTTTATATTTTAAGTCCGTTATTTTGAGCAGGCGCAAGATTGGCTTACACTGAAGAGTTTACTGAATAATCCGACTAAAATGGATGGTGTTTAAACATGGTCTTAAGTTAGAGATTTTGGGGCCTTTCCTCAATGTTGCATTTGAAAAAGTACAATTGAAAGTTTGACGCTAACCATCCAATGTTCATTAAAATTGCCTTTCACAAATGATACTCGACTTGATGAGAGGAGAAAGAGCGTAAAATTGTTTGAGAATAAGAGGCTTGAGGTCATATTTTCACATCAAAACTTCGGTAGGACTCTGAATATAAAATTAAGTTGGATTTGTATTTATATTTTACAGTTGCAAATGATTACATGGTAGTCGATCTACCATTCCTCGGCCGACATTGTATCATCTAAATCTAAATTCATAAAAAATATTGGAAACTCCGATGACAGTATAAAAAATGTCAAGTAATCTAGAAGTAATAACTTACAAACTTTAGTTTTTGGGTTAATTAATATTAGTGTTACTCATAGAAAATATTTAAGTTATTTTCCATAATTAGTTGTATTTGTCCTAAAAAATAAGCTCTACAGAGGCGATGTATTTCAAACACAGTAAAAGTGATGAATCATGCGAGGTTCATTTATGTGATGGTTAATCAAGTAACAATATTTTATTGCAAAAATTGAATTTCATTGTAGACCTGGATTTTGTACGCTTTAATTCATGAATTTTACTATTGTGGTTAATGATATGGTTTGGTTATGTATTAAAATTTCGGGAGGCTTATTAAAAAAGTACAATACAA
This sequence comes from Allygus modestus, assembly GCA_963675035.1. Classification (NCBI taxonomy): domain Eukaryota; kingdom Metazoa; phylum Arthropoda; class Insecta; order Hemiptera; family Cicadellidae; genus Allygus; species Allygus modestus. The sequence goes on along the minus strand of OY776117.1, from coordinate 107,540,524 downwards.
TGGACATAAATCAAGATTAGGTTATATCTAAGAATGATTGTATATCTTAAGGGAAGAACAATTAAATAAAAACACTCAACCTACTTAATAGGTTCCCTGGTTGTAGGTTGAAAGCCAACCCATCAACCATAAAACAACTATCAAGCTCTGGCTCTTTACTTAAGAATCTTTAGTTGCAGTTCATAAATCAACATGATGTAAAAAATTTAAACGTATTTTTTTTGTTTGAAAATCAAACAATTAAACATAATATGAGTTTTTTCTACAAGTTATTTACCCTTCATCTGTAAAGCAAAGCATACAATGCCTTGAAACACATGCAAAGTTTTACTTGAAAGTAAAGTACTGTGTAGTTGATTGGTCGTACTGTATGTTTCAAATGACTCATTCAAGCCGATCTAACGTAAGGGACGTAGAATATTTTCAGTCATTGGAACAATCCAGCAAGTTGGATCATGCAACACAGAATTCCGTCGTCAACAGGGTTTTACAGGGATGACTTGTGTAGTAGAATTCCTATGATGGTGTCTACTTTACGGTCAAACACGCTCGATTGTTGAGGCTGATGACAAATGGCGTCCACATAGTTGAATTATAAAAGGAGAGGTTGCGGTTGAGGGATTTATCCATCATTTATCTCACTCTCCAGTGAAGCCATTTGTCCAGTCAGGCAGGTTACTGGAAACAAACGCATGATGAAGACAGTGGAATATTTGGTGGTTAGGATGGTGCTCAGTAAACGCCCATACCAACTTGCTAAAAGTGCCACTAGACTAAAACAACGGAGTAAAAACTATTACTTCCCTTCTGGATTAGCTGTACCTCATAAAAATAAACCATGACAAATTTACAATATGATGTTACTTCACAATTATAAAATAAAATCTTTGACAGACTATTTTATTAAGAAAGGTGGCTCTATTTATTTAGGACGTGAACTCAGGTTTGACGTATGAAGCAATATTTGAAAACAAACCTAAACAAACCACTACTGACAGCCGTCAGTGTACTTGATTGAGGTGAATGTATTATAACTTCCTGATGTTTGGAGTAGTTTTGATGTAAAAAACGCATTTAAATGGTTTTAATATTATGAAAAGTTTATTTAACAATTGTAATGACTGTAGGTATTAACAATAAAATTTCGGTATATGATTCGATATTCTTATAACACGACGTGTTTGATTTATTACCATAAACGTTTTATTACAATTTTCGTTTTAATTAGTGTAAATTTATAGAGCTATATATTAGATATTTTATATATTTTATATATTCATAGAGCATATTTTATTAGATTTTTTTAATAAAAGTGATCATTTTAAAGAATAAAAGCATGACTCCAATCAGCCTGTTAGAGATTCTTTAATGTAAAAACACTTTTACTAAGTTATACATAAATCTGCTTAATATATGTTTTTTTCAATGCCACGAAAAACTTTGTTTACTTCAAAATACATAAAACTGTAAAATTACTCATGGTGTTGCTCTTCTTACGACACATATAAAGGTATTTAATTACTGATTTTAAGTAAATAATGTTTAATGCAGTTTTTAAATAACAAATAAATGCTGTATTCCAGCACGTGGTTTTCCACGTCCACCCAATTAAATTAATTAAAGCAATATTCGTGAAAATATTATTTTTAAATCAAATTAAGTGAGCAATGTGTAGTTACAAAACAAATACTGTACATAGTTTCAAATAAGTGAAGTTGTATTTTTTAAACTAACAAACAAACATTTTCAAGGCTTTACTACACATAATTACAATCAACATAAATGTAAGAGCTTTACGGTTAACATGCTAATCAACCACACTATGAAACATTTTTTACTCCAACCTATCTTCTATTAAACAGTGATTGTTCGGAGCAAACCAAACAATGCGCATCCGTTCCACACAGGTCATTGTTCTATTGTCTCTTTGTAATTGGCACTAACTGCAGCTCGCAGTGTTCAACCGATCATGCGATTCTACTGTGTAAAAATAATACTATCCTTAAAACACATTTTTTGTTATTCTAAATAATTTTTAAAAGGGATTAAATTCCGTAATTAATTTAGATAACACAATGTACAGATATTCCCGTATCAAATATTATTTACCTTATCCAAAGTGAGTTTCTATCTATTTAAGAGGGTGCTCCAGAAAAAAGATAGCGATTTTACCTGATTCTTCCATAAGAATGTAATGTTCACTATCAAATTTCGTCCCTTTTCAGTAGATTATCAGATATCGTTGATATCGTTGATGGTTAATTTTAAAGAACAAAAATCTCTAGTGATTTAAATGAGAAGGATTTCGATACCACAAACCACAAACTGTTAGCTTTAAAAAATTAAAAAAAAAATATTATGAAATTTTATTGGGTAATTATTACTTTTATCGACAATTTTATGCCCCCGAATATCGCGTGTTATTTCATTGCACTTTAAAATTAGGCATAAATTGACTATATCAAACGAATAATCCACTGAAGAGAAACGGTATTTGAAAAATAACATTGGCCTTATGGAAGGAAAGGTTAACACGCGAAATTTTTTGTGACTAGAACATGTGGCACGTAATTAATAGTATATTTCGTAACAAGAGTGGAAAGTAGCTGTTTCCGGGCCGAGGGAATTTCGATCAAGGCACGGAATAAAACTTTCTACTCGAGTTAAGAGCGAATTTTTTTTCATGACACTGTAGTTAATTAATAATAATAATGAATTCAATAATATAAGTTTAAGAAATAACCTGTGGGTGGTCAATTGATTTCCGTAGTATAATAAAAACAGTGATACCGTTTACACAGCTGATTAAGTTATTGAGAACATGATTTATGATAAATATACTCTTAGCGCTTCTAGCGCTATTTGTGTCAGGAATCATAACTAAATACTAGTGTGGAAAATCAACGGCTGATTTTCCCACTCTAGAACGGGAAAACGTTATTTTCTGCACTCGCAGCTGATGTTGAAAACAGCTGTTTTCCGATCACTGTGATGATAAATTAGCTATCTCCATTTAACACGTTTCTAATGTTAAAATCATTAAACAACCTTGTACATGTGAGTTTTCATACTACATTTGTTCAGTGACGGCGCCGCGGGGATTACTTGCGGCGAAGGGTGTTTACTTGTGGATTGTCAGCAACAGAAGCGTGAGATTACTCCGTGGATGGATTCATCTCTTTTGGCTCCACATTGTGAACGCTATGATTCACAAACAAATTATTCAGGACCGAAAAGCTGTTATATTCTAGCTAAGAAGAGAACGTTTGTTTTGTGCTGTTAATGAACGTTTCCACTCCCTTAGAAATACTTTACTAGTTAACACTAATATTAATATATTATTATTCTATTAATGGTTCTAAAGAATTGACGCTAAACTATTTTACATCACTTTACTCAAATTTATCTTTAACTCTCAGTCCAAACATTTCAAATTAAAAGTTATTTTAATTGCAATAGAAGTTTAAAAGGGTTTTGTTGTTATAACCTCTCATTTCACTGCCAGTTGCTGGAAAGTTGGTTGCATTATTCATATGGGTGCTTTGAATAACATGAAAGTTGCTATGTGGTGTCATATTACTGTTCTGGGCACAGTTTCATTATGCCTAATGTGAGCTTCCTTGCAATATAATGCTTGAAAAGTTTGATAATGAGTCTTAACTTGACAATATTGTTACCGTACGCTTCATAAATGTGGCTGGTTGATATACAGACCGTACAGAATATAGCTTTTGTAAAAATACTTGTATTATTGTATACTGTAATATTTCATTTTAGATCATTTATTGTAAACGTCTACTTTCACTTAGTAAATTATTCGCTCTCTAAATATGTATATGTTTATTTTTTATATTTTACGAATAATTTACGGTTATATTACTAGATATAAATATTATTTTTATACATGTCTTACTAAAATAAATTTTCAGGTTGCTTGGTTTTTGTGGTATGTAATTTTTTTCTAAATTACTAATCTAATTGTTCAAGTTATTTTATATTTTTTATTTATATCTATTAGAAAAGGATTTTAGTGCTAATGTATGTTACACAACAGTAAGTTTATTTATTGAACGGTAGAATAAAAACATTATTTAATAAAAAATCCACGCAATGGCTCAAAATTAAAGAGAAGTGATTATAAAAACTGTTAAAATCATATCTCTATTTGCGCTTAATATAACATAGTAGACCATATTTCAGTTGGAAAGCTTATTCTGTCATTTTTCGCTAATTCAGTTAAGTCATTGTTCAGAGCTAACGGAACAACTGTATCCCATTATCCCATACACAACGTGTATTGTTACTTAATTATAACACGCAACAGTTAACACTATGGTTCACAATACCTCTACAACCTCCCATTCTGTGGAGGAATGTCAAGATTAAGCGTTGTTTGTAATATACAGCAATATTTGTATTTAAGTTTGGGATTAAAAATATATCGGTAGAAATTGCCGCGAGAGTCTCATAAACATTCATTAGGCCTGTAGGACAAGTTTAAAAAATGTAAAATAAAAAACTGAAAACTATAAAAAATACAAAATGCACACCACGATCTAATTTCTGCTTCACAGACAAAATTCCTGATATTATTTAAATTGGCAAAAAGAAATTTAGCAAAATAATAAAATATGGAACTGTAAAAAAGTAAAAATATTCTATTAGTTCTGATACGAGTTGTATTACTTCAGTGTCAGGTACCACAACGATCCCTCATGCCAAGACCAGACATTCACTCCGATATAAATGTGTTGTGGGACAAATGACTTCCTTTGCATTAAATGATTAAGTGTCCCTTCCCTCAGACGGCCACACCCTTTACCTCCGCTCGTGAATCAGGTGCAAGTGAAGAGGGTGATTTGTCACAACATGGTCGCCAACACACGTTACGGTATAATTACGTTACAATTCTGTTTAAGTGTATATTAACAAAATTAGAAAGTGCGATTTGGGCGTCAAGATTTTCCTTTAATGAAAAATAATGTTTTTCCTACTTTGGAGTTAGCGTGGTAAAATTAATACGACGATTTAATTAGTTTGCAACATTATCCCATTTGTAAATGTCCTTCGTTTTATAACGTATGAATTTATAGTAATACAAATTATAATTTGTCCTAAAATATCAATATTTTGTAGACTTATACAGTATATATTCTATATACAATATTTCAAATTTCTAATTTATTTAGAAGCTATTGGTAATACTACCAAGCCATGAAAACCAAATCAAATATTTAAAATAAGCACACATGACAATGAACGTTTTATAGAAGTCATAAAATCTGTTTCGTGGAACTATTTCCTCATACCAAATGTGCAAAAAGATTAAAAAAATAATAAGGTTGAATTGATTTTTAAAACCACAAAACAAACTTCAAATCTAAAAGTAAGATACATTTTTTTATGAGCTCATCGGTTGGAAAGAGGTTATTAATTACGTAATTTATGTAATTTAAAATAATTCACAAGTTATAAATTTGAGCGAACGTAATATCACCTTACAATGAAGGACCGTATCGAAACGCTAATCAGCTTATTTTAATAACGCCAATAACTTCAGTTTCTAAGCTCCTCATTTGTCGGCCATCGAAATGTAAGTATAGCAAACTCAATAAACATATACTAAGTTGTATGGTCTATCATGCATGATTTTGTTTGGAATAAGTTGTAAGGAAAGAATGTGAATTCATCGGTCAGAATAAATGAAATAAACACTATTCAGATGTTTACTGATTAAAGAAACATACTTCCTGGGAACTTCTTGTAAGCTTACGTAAAAAAACTTAGTGTTTAGACACAACACTTTAAATATATATTTAGATTAAATTATATTACAGGAAACAAGTTGTATGGAGGATTATAATTTTTCGAATGAGCTGTAATTCTCAAAAATAATATCAAATTAGATGTTTTAAAAAAACCAAATAACTGCTTGAATTGATCGAAAACAGAAATCACCAAAATGTTTTACTTAGAAGTAGGATACTTAAACACTTTCCTTAACGCGAATATCAGCCTGAAATCGCAATCTGTTAACTGAAAAAGCAAGTTATTTCCTAAACTTTTTTTATACATTTACGCGTTATATACAGTTTATGGCAATTCAAGGTTTTTACGTTTTGTAATGAAAAAATATACATGGTTTCATTTTCGAGTGAAAAAGTGCTAAAATAACAGTTATTTAGAGCAAAGGGAAACCCTTCCTTATGTTTGATCATTCATTGCTTTGAACTCAAATTTATTAAAAAGTTCCACCTGACACCTTCGCCAATTACTGGAAAGCCTCCCCTAATGTGTCAAGTGCCCCTCGTCCTGCACCCTAACAATGACACACGACCTGTAACCTGCCGTTTAGGCTTTATACGACCCCTGTACTTACCATGATCACCTCCGTGTAGATCTTCATCAATGTCATGTAAAAATTACCTTTTCAAGTTGTTATGTGAAATTTATTTTTGCATAAAAAATGTAACAAAGTATCAATTGCAAGTGAAACTTATTCAAATGTGTCCAACTTCTGAATTTATATTCAGATTGAATAATTCCTGTTGCATGTATACATTTGGTGCTAAGGAGCTTTTTCTTTCTCCCCTTCCCACCACTTTCAACATTCCCACGCCCAGCCACTCCCCCCACCCCCCTTTTATAAGGGATGTTTGATGTCAACCACACACGGACTGTTTGTCTTGTTCAAACCTAAATTTGACATGATCCCGTATTGTAGTTGGACATTGTTGTGGTCACTATGTACATTTTCAAGCTTTACAAGTAATTTGATATTATTCAACTGATATTAGATTAGATGAGGTAAATGTTTATTTAAAACACCCACGCTATATTTGCAATTAGTTGATGAATACAAGTTAAGGCTTGACGACTTTACTTATGTGTGAGTGAAAAAGCCTTTATGATATAGTATTTCTTATTTTCCGCAATTACTAAATTTATAATATTACACTGAGAAACATTATAAATTTCTGACGTTTATTTTTTATCCTTTTGAAATAAATAATTTTAATTTGCGTATTCGATCCCGCTTGCGTAAGGAAATACAGGCAGTGAGGCCCCTCGGCGATCAATATTATTTAGTGAATTTCCTTTGGAAAGTGAACTATTAGCATGACCCGCACGGTGAAACTTAAGCCCGGGACCACCATAGAAGTTCCTAACGTGACCCCCTGAACACGTTTTGGGGGGTCGTTCAAAATTGTATATATATATATGTGTATGCACTCTAGCGGTCGCATTTTTTGTCCGATTTACTTCAAATTTGGTAGGGACGTTTCTTTCTGTAATCTGTTGGACAAGTTCTTTGGGCAAAACAATCGGAAAACTCTAAACCCATTTTTTGGGGATTAATCTTTCAAATTTCGAGTTTTTGGGCCCAAAAAGGGTCAGAAAAGCCCCAGATGTAAAATTAATGCATGTAAAAAGATGGGAATTAGTGAGGCGAAAGTTTTAATTCCCCTCTCGTCATTCTAACATAAATATTTACCGAGTTATTAAAGAAAATGTGTATCGGCTAAACACAGTACGTTGTCTTATGGGGGTTTTACACTAGAAAAGCCTGTTATTCCTTTGTTAGAGTACTTTTATTATCCCCAGCAACCCCTCGCCTACTTTCAAGCCTGTCTGGACATTCTCCTAACCTTATAATGCGCAAAATTGTATTCCCAGCTTTGCAAGTAACTGAAACCAGGAGTATCAGAACAGCCTAAAAATCAGTGTTTTCAGATTTCAATAAAAATTGGACAAATGTATGTTTTTACACTGATTTTGAGTTTTAAAAGTTTTAATGTGGAAATTCACTTCCCTCACGTCAGCGTGCTGCGTGCGAACTCGTTTTGATTTCTGCAAACAAAACGGAGTTGAAACTACAGCAGCTTTCAAAATTTGTAACCCTCGTAGACATTACTTTTTATAGAAGAGAATACATTGAAATTGGTGAGATTATTTATGTTTCTTTATTATATTTCCAAAAATTATAAAACCTTATAGATCAATGCAGATTTAATATTATGTAAATTATTTCCAGAATTACAAAAGAGCTTTATTAATTAGTATTTTTTTTTAATTAACTGAAGTATATGTTAATAGTGTTGTGAAAACAAAGAACAGGAGAAGTTGTAATGGATTGAAGTACTAGTTGTCCCACTTCAAGTACCTAATTGGTAATTTTGTCTGCCACTCGTTACGAAGAGGTGACAACTGGTGTAGAGTGTGAGGTGGTGAGGGGGTGAGGTGGTAAGGGGGTGAGGGGCTGGGTATCACTTAGCTTGTAAAAAGCGACACCGAGGTCCGATTACAGAGGGAGGGCCACAAATGTACGCACCCTCTTGACCCGTAACATTCTCAGAATGACGAGTGGAACGTCGTTTGAAGGGTTGAAGAGTAATTTAACACCTATTTAATTTAGGCCCAATAATAATAAACTTTAATAGGCCTCTTTACTTTTTCTAATAATGTTTTCCATGTGAATTTTACTTTACTGAGTTTCTTACCATTGCATTAGGTAATTGGTATGTGCTTTTATAAGGAAAAGTATCACAAATATTGCATTTTTAGAGTCCCTGAAAATCACCTCGGTGACAACGAAAATAAAAATGAAAGCTCAGCATTCTGTTAATTGGACGTGCTCATTTAAATTGAAATATTTTAATTTAGTAATGTTTGGAAAACTGAGCACGCGAAATTACAATATAAAATTGTATAATCAATTTTAACTTTAAAAGTTAAAAATAAGAACATATAAATAATTTCTCTAGATTAGCTTTCTAGAAGAGTTCCACCATTAAAACTTGTCCCTTATCGTTGATTCACATTTGAAGAAATACTGTTATATAACCTTAAAAGTGTAAATATTCAACTATCATTACAATGATTTTATGAATACTTTATCCAAATTTGATTTGTGTGGGTATCAAATCGTATAAATAAGAACAGTAATAGCTAATGAATACTTTTTGAGATTAAACTAACACTATTTTAATCATATTATCGTCCATCCTATTGCGTTGGATTCATAACTAATATTGTCACAAATTTAATAATAATGTCGTCCTTAATTTAATTCATGATAAGGAAATCTGTCAGTAATAATAGAAATAAAAGTTCAAGGCTACTAAGGATGGCTTGTTAATACAATCATGCTTTGAGTAGGGCATCTTTAGTAAAATGTTCTCAGGATAATTTATACATTATTTTATAATCTAAATTCTTGCGGAAAATAAACTTGAAAACAAACGTTTTTCTGTCGTTGTAAATGCGTGCTAAATCCTTGTAAGCCTCACAACCAGGCTTAACAAGTTGGGAGGTAAAAAGCTGAAAAGATTGTAGAACATTATAGAATTAGTGAAAGCCAGTGGCGAGTGAGCTGCAATAACTGAAGGGTAAATTGTTATTTTTATGTTCTCAAACTTTTATTACTATGAAATTATAAGGATCCACCATAGTGTGCAAAACAGAAACCATTCTGGCGTTAAGAAAGGCTGTCCACTTCCGATATATGACTTCACTTGATTCTAGAAGCGAATCGGCAGTTTTTTATCCAACAGTCTTCAAAATTGTTCTCATAAATACGGTAAAAAATTACTTAGTTGATGTGTTTTAACTAAATGAATACATAGCAATGACCAGTTACACTGGCAATGTAATTAACTAATAATATGTAATTCATTATAATGTGTTATTCCAAAAATATAATTCACTCATAAATAAAAAAATCCCAGCATGTTTTTACTACGAAATATTTCACAATAACCAGGATTTACATCGAAGAGTTTTTTTAACAACCAAGAGTATTTATTTAGTCGAGTAAAATTTATTGTACTATTTAAATATGTTTATTATTTAATTTCCCAGTATTTATGCGCTCACATGCGGTTGCAATGTGGCAGGATATTAATGTTATATAGATTACAAATATCTATTCTATTTAGATAAAACTTTAAAAAATCTGGGTCTTGAGAGGATCCCCGTTAAAAGCCCAAGCTCAAGCTTTTAGCAGCAAAAATATTAATGGAGTTTTTATTTTGAAATTATCGGTGATTTATTTTATATTTATATTTCTTTCAAAAACATATTTTGTACGACGCTAAACTAATAGTTATATTAATGAATGATTTCTTACAAATATTCCTTTATTATCCGATACGTGTTGTTACGTGCAACATATAGGCAACTTAAATTGTATTTACTTAGAAACTTTTTCTAAATATGTTTTATTATATATTTACATTGATCAATTCCTGAAATTCTGAAATAGAAATATGTAAACAAAACTTTAGCTTGTAAATTTATCAATTACAAGAAATTTACAATGGAAATAATTATTTAATATTTCAGATGAACATATATTTTGACAAAATCTAAAATAAATTATGTTTTATCGGTAGAAAAAATCATATTGTATAATTAAATTATCTAATATGATGAAATATTAATTGAACAACTTTAAGGTACAGGTCATAAAGAATATTTAATCATGATTAAATCGAGATTGATTAAATACAACTTTGATCATTTTTGAATTTTATAGAGCTATGAGTTAAGGCTGAGGTATTAGTAATTTACCCGTATTACATATTTAAATTAATTTTTTTAAATAATCTTCATGATAAAATATAACAGTCCATTGAAATATTATGCTTATAATATTGGTATATTTTAGTTTCAATTATATTTTAAAGGGGTTTGTTAAATTAAATTCCCAAAATTTAACAATTATCCTGAGAATTATTAAGGTCCATTTGCTTGGTTTAAATTATTTTAAAAATATATTAGATATTTTGGAGTTACCTTAACTTTCAGTTTTTCTCGTCTGGTGAGCTTCAGAGTTGTTTTTCGGCACCTTAAAGCTTTAAACAGCTTGTATTACACCTAAGGCTTATACTACCAAGAGTATGTATTACTTTTAGTTGTTCTCTTGGACTTAATAAGAGAAACAGTTCACAATATGTATTATTGAGATTCAGACACAAATGATTATTATCAGCACAATGCGAAGTTGTGTACACAGAACTTGAGCTATTTACTTTTGACAAGCTTACACGATCGACTAATGTATCTAGGGCCATAAAGAATTTCTAGGACCAACTATTTAAGCAATTAACAAATTATTATTCTAATCAAATAAAACTTCAAAATATTAATTATAAGCATACTGTAACTTTATAAGTTCTATTCAATTTATAAGTTGTGGATATCTGTAACAAATTTAACAATAGGTATTTAAAATAAAGTAAAGATTGGATTTTCACTATTATTTACAGCTTTGCATTATTTTATGGCTAAGTGTTAATGTTCCTATGAACTATAAAACATGTATTATTACTGTGTTAGTATAGAAATTTATTCAAATAAAATTAAGGTCTCAATACCAAAAGATTAAAGAAAAAACTTTAAGTAAAATATCACGTAATTGTAATTTCCAAGCATTTTAGATTCCTTGCAGTTGGACTTATGACTCATGAGTACATTCGGAATCCTTATTGATGTAACAGTTTACAAAAATATATTCTTGTTATTGCCAGATAACACCACCACCGGAGCAAATGCAAAAAGTTGTTTAAAAATTAAAGTATTTTATTAACACATTTTAACAATGCAAACTTATCGTGTACGAATTGATTTATGAGTCAATCAACTGAAAAAAGTTATTAGTTGATTGAGCGCACGGGGTTGTGTTTGGTTAGCAGTTACACAGATTATATGTTGTGTCTACAATGTTGTCTGTCCGCGACAACCCTCTCACTACATCACTACCCCTACATTCCGGAACAAATACAACCGTCCACCCTTACACAACACAGCATTTGACCTTAACACCCGGATGTTGTACCTGGGGTACAATTTAGATAGCATGTAGAAATTTCCATGGAATACCTTTCATGCTAAAACGAGAATGTTAGAAAGAAAATTAAATAAATATTTTATTGAGAAACCGAGCTATGCTATTCTTGGATATATTGTAAGATGAAATAATAATTTAACAAGGCTATCCATCATAACCTATTGTAACTTAATTTCTTTAAACCTCAATCCTCTTGATGTAGCTCGTCTCTTGTTGTTGTTCTTGTTGTGTAGGTTAATTTTTCCTTGGAATTAAAGTTTACTGATTTCGTGTCCATAACAATCTTTGGGACGTCTTTATATTTCCGAATACGAGGTATAGCTAAGAGCTGTGTCTAGTAAAAAAGTATACATTAAAACAATTGTGACGTTAGTATGACATTAGTTATTTATACCTGAATTATGTTTCATCTGTAATCATGAAGTTTAATCTGATTTGGTCTGCACACTCAACTAACTTGAAGGAAAATTTTATGTAATCATTCGTCAAATCTCTGCTATTGCCACGGGCGGAAGAATCATTACTGATATTGTAATCGTAACTAATGAAGACTTATTTAAAATTGATTAAAGTATTATATTCTTGTTATTGTAGCAGTGAGTATAAAATCATGAGTATAGCTTAGACGTAATATGTGGATGAGTTAGTCATGAAAAAACCTTAAATTATTGGCTTTGAAAAACAAAATTTCATGTTGATTTCAGGAATTTAAATAAGTAATTTTAAAACATGTATAAATATCACCACCCTACAAACCGCCCTTTCAAAATACAATATCTTCGAATTGCCAATCATAAATACAATATATCTTCTTTAATTTTATTTCCTAGACTACACAAACAAATTGAACAGAAAAAAACATGTGCTTATGTCATTTATTTCTTGCGACTATAGTAGCAGGAAAATGCGGATTTACTCTAAGCGGATGACACAGTCTACACGAGCTAAATGGTCTTTCTTTACATCGTTTGTCATTATCAAGTCGCACACCCGACGTTGTGTGGTTTGTGGTGGGAGGCTATGAGGATGGAATCGTGTTGTCCCAACTATTAATTGTTGCTTCCCTCACCCCACACAATAGAGTCAATATTAAATAATAACAAAATCTACTTCTGTGTCAATGCGTATCAAATTTATATTTCTAACATATTTTCCAAAGTTCACAAACAGTTCCACATATTAATAACTACAGACTTTATTTATTACATTTTGAAACGAGCTTATAGTTTATTACGTTATATTGCCAGTTGATTACAAAAACATTTGATTGCGAAAAAAAAACTAAATTTGTTCGGAATGTAGCACATGCGTACGGTAAATAATGATCCTACAAACGAGGTATTAGTAACAAAATGCACAAATAAAGAGGTTGCTTGATCAGCAGGACGTTTTTCAATACAACTAATTGCCACTGAGTAATTTATCGGCCAATCCATCTAAAACAGGTCTCTTTAGATTATTAACAAGGAATCGCTATTTCAAATTGGCATTCTTTCGAATAATTAAAAATGTTAAACTTTATTTAGGGACTACCACTATTTCTTACAATAAAAAATAAAATTTTCTCTCAAGTAATTCCGGGTTGTTGTTTGGGGTGGGATTAGCCAAGGCCAACATATAAATTGAATAACAGGTGGGACACAGCATCTAACAACAGAATTTTATATCTCGCTCCTTTACAAAAATGATACCTATATCTGATTTTTGTTAGATAGATAAAAACGTTATTACAAATATTTTATGAAAGATTATATATGAAACAATATTGTTTGTGAATTTTGCAATATTTATGTGTGTAGAAAAAAGAAAATAAAGATTTATTTATTTATTTAAATTACAGCTGACTTCTTTACCAGTTGACTAACATGATCTAGCATACTAAAAACGGTGTTTTATTAGAAAAATAAATAAATAATGATTATTATTAAATGGTGGGGTTTTAAACAGTATCTTAAATATGTATAAACACGTTTAAAGGATCACCAAAATTGATAAATGCCATTTTTAGTAAACTAGTACTAAAAGTCTGTTTACTTTCCAAAGCATATAAGAGAAATCGAATCAGTAATTATTAACTAAATGCAATAACTATTAAAAATGATAAACGCTGTACTTTCATTATATTTACTGCAAAACGGATCAAACATTTTATATTTTAAGTCCGTTATTTTGAGCAGGCGCAAGATCGGCTTACACTGAAGTGTTTACTGAATAATCCGACAAAAATGGATGGTGTTTAAACATGGTCTTAAGTTTGAGAGTTTGGGATTTTTCTTCAATGTTGCATTTGAAAAAGTACAATTGAAAGTTTGACGCTAACCATCCAATGTTCATTAAAATTGCCTTTCACAAATGATACTCGACTTGATGTGTGGAGGAAGAGCGTAAAATTGTTTGAGAATAAGAGGCTTGAGGTCACATTTCCACATCAAAACTTCGGTAGGACACTGAATATAAAATTAAGTTGGATTTGTATTTCTATTTTACAGTTGCAAATGATTACATGGTAGTCGATCTACCATTCCTCGGCCGACATTGTATCATCTAAATATAAATTCACAAAAAATATTGGAAACTCCTATGACAGTATAAATAATGTCAATTAATGTAGAAGTAATGACTTACAAACCTTAGTTTTTGGGTTAATTAATATTAGTGTTACTCATAGAAAATATTTAAATTATTTTCCATAATTAGTTGTTTTTGTCCTAAAAAATAAGCTCTACAGAGGCGATGTATTTGAAACACAGTAAAAGTGATGAACCATGCGAGCTTCATTTATGTGATGGTTAATCAAGTAACAGTATTTTATTGCAAAAATACTGTGAATTTCATTGTAGATCTGGATTTTGTATGTTTTAATTCATGAATGTTACCATCGTCGTTAATGATATGGTTTGGTTATGTATTAAAATTTCGGGAGGCTTATTAAAAAAGTACAATACAATGGACATAAATCAAGATTAGGTTATATCTAAGAATGATTGTATATCTTAAGGGAAGAACAATTAAATAAAAACACTCAACCTACTTAATAGGTTCCCTGGTTGTAGGTTGAAAGCCAACCCATCAACCATAAAACAACTATCAAGCTCTGGCCCTTTACTTAAGAATCTTTAGTTGCATTTCATAAATCAACATGATGTAAAAAATTTAAACGTATTTTTTCTGTTTGAAAATCAAACAATTAAACATAATATTAGTTTTTTCTACAAGTTAGTTACCCTTCATCTGTAAAGCAAGGCATACAATGTCTTGAAACACATGCAAAGTTTTACTTAAAAGAAAAGTATTGTGTAGTAGATTGGACGTACTTTATGTTTCAAATGACTTATTCAAGCCGATCTGATGTCAGGGACGTAGAATATTTTCAGTCATTGGAACAATCCATTAAGTCCCTGATCATGCAACATAAAATTCCGGTGGCAACAGGTTTTTACAGGGATGCCTTCTGTAGTAGAATTCCTCTGATGGTGTCTACTTTACGGTCAAACACGCTCGATTGTTGAGGCTGATGACAAATGGCGTCCACATAGTTGAATTATAAAAGGAGAGAGTGCGGTTGAGGGATTTATCCATCATTTATCTCACTCTCCAGTGAAGCCATTTGTCCAGTCAGGCAGGTTACTGGAAACAAACGCATGATGAAGTCAGTGGAATATTTGGTGGTTAGGATGGTGCTCAGTAAACGCCCATACCAACTTGCTAAAAGTGCCACTAGACTAAAACAACGGAGTAAAAACTATTACTTCCCTTCTGGATTAGCTGTACCTCATAAAAATAAACCATGACAAATTTACAATATGATGTTACTTCACAATTATAAAATAATATCTCTGACAGACTATTTTATTAAGAAAGGTGGCTCTATTTATTTAGGACGTGAACTCAGGTTTGACGTATGAAGCAATATTTGAAAACCAACCTAAACAAACCACTACTGACAGCCGTCAGTGTACTTGATTGAGGTTACTTTATTATAAATTCCTGATGTTTAGAGTAGTTTTGATGTAAAAAACGCATTTAAATGGTTTTAATGTAATGAAAAGTTTATTTAACAATTGTATTGACTGTAGGTATTAATAATAAAATTTCGGTATATGATTCGATATTCTTATAACACGACGTGAATGATTTATTACCATAAACGTTTTATTACAATTTTCGTTTTAATAAGTGTAAAATGGGCATAAGAGTATATTTTATTAGATTTTTTTTTAAATAGTGAACGTTTTAAAGAATAAAAGCATGACTCCAATCAGCCTGTTAGAGAGTCTAATGTAAAAACTAAGTTATACTAAGTTTTACTAAGTTATACATAAATCTGCTTAGTATATGTTTTTTTCAATGCCACGAAAAACTTTGTTTACTTTAAAATACATAAAACTGTTAAATTACTCATGGTGTTGCTCTTCTTACGACACATATAAAGGTATTTAATTACTGATTTTAAGTATTTAATGTTTAATGCAGTTTTTAAATAACAAATAAATGCTGTATTCCAGCACGTAGTTTCCCACGTCCACCCAATTACATTAATTAAAGCAATATTCGTGAAAATATTATTTTTAAATCAAATTAAGTGAGCAATTTGTAGTTACAAAACAAATACTGTACATAGTTTCAAATAAGTGAAGTTGTATTTTTTAAACTAACAAACAAACATTTTCAAGGCTTTACTACACATAATTACAATCAACATAAATGTAAGAGCTTTACGGTTAACATGCTAATAAACCACACTATGAAGCATTTTCTACTCCAATCTAACTTCTATTAAACAGTGATTGTTCGGAGCAAACCAAACAATGCGCATCCGTTCCACACAGGTCATTGTTCTATTGTCTCTTTGTAATTGGCACTAACTGCAGCTCACAGTGTTAAACCGATCATGCGATTCAACTGTGCGAAAAAATAATAATCATCCTTAAAAAAAATGTTTTGTTATTCTAAATAATTTTTAAAAGGGATTAAATTCCGTAATTAATTTAGCCAACACATTGTACAGATATTCCCGTATCAAATATTATTTACCTTATCCAAAGTGAGTTTCTATCTATTTAAGAGGGTGCTCCAGAAAAAAGATAGCGATTTTACCTGATTCTTCCATAAGAATGTAATGTTCACTATCAAATTTCGTCCCTTTTCAGTAGATTATCAGATATCGTTGATATCGTTGATGGTTAATTTTAAAGAACGAAAATCTCTAGTGATTTAAATGAGAAGGATTTCGATACCACAAACTGTTAACTTTAAAAAATAAAAAATAAAATATTATGAAATTTTATTGGGTAATTATTACTTTTATCGACAATTTTATGCCCCCGAATATCGCGTGTTATTTCATTGCACTTTAAAATTAGGCATAAATTGACTATATCAAACGAATAATCCACTGAAGAGAAACGGTATTTGAAAAATAACATTGGCCTTATGGAAGGAAAGGTTAACACGCGAAATTTTTTGTGACTAGAACATGTGGCACGTAATTAATAGTATATTTCGTAACAAGAGTGGAAAGTAGCTGTTTCCGGGCCGAGATCGAGTTTACGCGCGAGGCTTTAGCCGAGCACGGAATTTCGATCAAGGCACGGAATAAAACTTTCTACTCGAGTTAAGAGCGAATTTTTTTTCATGACACTGTAGTTAATTAATAATAATAATGAATTCAATAATATAAGTTTAAGAAATAACCTGTGGGTGCTCAATTGATTTCCGTAGTATAATAAAAACAGTGATACCGTTTACACAGCTGATTAAGTTATTGAGAACATAATTTATGATAAATATACTCTTAGCGCTACTAGCGCTACTTGTGTCAGGAATCATAACTAAATACTAGTGTGGAAAATCAACGGCTGATTTTCCCACTCTAGAACGAGAAAACGTTATTTTCTGCACTCGCAGCTGATGTTGAAAACAGCTGTTTTCCGATCAGTGTGATGATAAATTAGTTATCTCCATTGAACACGTTTCTAATGTTAAAATCATTAAACAACCTTGTACATGTGAGTTTTCATACTACATTTGTTCAGTGATGGCGCCGCGGGGTTTACTTGCGGCGAAGGGTGTTTACTCGTGGGTTGTCATCAACAGAAGCGTGAGATTACTCCGTGGATGGATTCATCTCTTTTGGCTCCACATTGTGAACGATATGATTCACAAACAAATTATTCAGGACCGAAAAGCTGTTATATTCTAGCTAAGAAGAGAACGTTTGTTTTGTGCTGTTAATGAACGTTTCTACTCTCTTGGAAATACTTTACTAGTTAACACTAATATTTATATATTATTATTCTATTAATGGTTCTAAAGAATTGGTGCTAAACTATTTTACATCACTTTACTAAAATTTATCTTTAACTCTCAGTCCAAACATTTCAAATTAAAAGTTATTTTAATTGCAATAGAAGTTTAAAAGGGTTTTGTTGTTATAACCTCTCATTTCACTGCCAGTTGCTGGAAAGTTGGTTGCATTATTCATATGGGTGCTTTGAATAACATGAAAGTTGCTATGTGGTGTCATATTACTGTTCTGGGCACAGTTTCATTATGCCTAATGTGAGCTTCCTTGCAATATAATGCTTGAAAAGTTTGATAATGAGTCTTAACTTGACAATATTGTTACCGTGCGCTTCATAAATGTGGTTGGTTGATATACATACCGTACAGAGTATAGCTTTTGTAAAAATATTTGTATTATTGTGTATTGCAATATTTTACTTAAGATCATTTATTGTAAACGTCTACTCTCACTTATTAAATTATTCGCTCTAAAAATGTGTATATGTATATTTTTCATATTTTACGAATAATTTACGGTTATATTACTAGATATAAATATTATTTTTATACATGTCTTACTAAAATAAATTTTCAGGTTGCTTGGTTTTTGTGGTATGTAATTTTTTCTAAATTACTAATCTAATTGTTCACGTTATTTTATAATTTGTAATGATATCTATTAGAAAAAGATTTTAGTGCTAATGTATGTTACACAACAGTAAGTTTATTTATTGAACGGTAGAATAAAAACATTATTTAATAAAAAATCCACGCAATTGCTCAAAATTAAAGAGAAGTGATTACAAAAGCTGTTAAAATCATATCTCTATTTGCGCTTAATATAACATAGTAGACCATATTTCAGTTGGAAAGCTTATTCTGTCATTTTTCGCTAATTCAGTTAAGTCATTGTTCAGAGCTAACGGAACAACTGTATCCCATTATCCCATACACAACGTGTATTGTTACTTAATTATAACACGCAACAGTTAACACTGTAGTTCACGATACCTGTACAACCTTCCATTCTGTGGAGGAATGTTAAGATTAAGCGTTGTTTGTAATAAACAGCAATATTTGTATTTAAGTTTGGGATTAAAAATATAACGGTAGAAATTTCCGCGAGAGGCTCATAAACATTCATTAGGCCTATAGGACAAGTTTAAAAAATGTAAAATAAAAAACTGAAAACTATAAAAAATACAAAATGCACACCACGATCTAATTTCTGCTTCATAGACGAAATTCCTGATATTATTTAAATTGGCAAAAAGAAATTTAGCAAAATAATAAAATATGGAACTGTAAAAAAGTAAAAATATTCTATTAGTTCTGATACGAGTTGTATTACTCCAGTGTCAGGTACCACAACGATCCCTCATGCCAAGACCAGACATTCACTCCGATATAAATGTGTTGTGGGACAAATGACTTCCTTTGCATTAAATGATTAAGTGACTCTTCCCTCAGACGGCCACACCCTTTACCTCCGCTCGTGAATCAGGTGCAAGTGAAGAGGGTGATTTGTCACAACATGGTCGCCGACACACGTTACGGTAAAATTAAGTTACAATTCTGTTTAAGTGTATATTAACAAAATTAGAAAGTGCGATTTGGGCGTCAAGATTTTCCTTTAATGAAAAATAATGTTTTTCCTACTTTGGAGTTAGCGTGGTAAAATTAATATGACGATTTAATTAGTTTGCAATATTATCCCATTTGTAAATGTCCTTCGTTTTATAACGTATGAATTTATAGTAATACAAATTATAATTTGTCCTAAAATATCAATATTTTGTAGACCTATACAGTATATATTCTATATACAATATTTCAAATTTCTCATTTATTTAGAAGCTATTGGTAATACTACCAAGCCATGAAAACCAAATCAAATATTTAAAATAAGCACACATTACAATGAACGTTTTATAGAAGTCATAAAATCTGTTTCGTGGAACTATTTCCTCATACCAAATGTGCAAAAAGATTAAAAAAATAATAAGGTTGAATTGATTTTTAAAACCACAAAACAACCTTCAAATCTAAAAGTAAGCTACATTTTTTTTATGAGCTCATCGGTTGGAAAGAGGTTATTAATTACGTAATTTATGTAATTTAAAATAATTCACAAGTTATAAATTTGAGCGAACGTAATATCAACTTACAATGAAGGACCGTATCGAAACGCTAATCAGCTTATTTTAATAACGCCAATAACTTCAGTTTCTAAGCTCCTCATTTGTCGGCCATCGAAATGTAAGTATAGCAAACTCAATAAACATATACTAAGTACTTAAACACTTTCCTTAACGCGAATATCAACCTGAAATCGCAATATTTTAACTGAAAAAGCAAGTTATTTCCTACATTTTTTTATACATTTACGTGTTATATACAGTTTATGGCAATTCAAGTTTTTTACGTTTTGTAAGTAATGAAAAAATAAACATGGTTTCATTTTCGAGTGAAAAAGTGCTAAAATAACAGTTATTTAGAGCAAAGGGAAACCCTTCCTTATGTTTGATCATTCATTGCTTTGAACTCAAATTTATTAAAAAGTTCCACCTGACACCTTCGCCAATTACTGGGAAAGCCTCCCCTAATGTGTCAAGTGCCCCTCGTCCTGCACCCTAACAATGACACACGACCTGTAACCTGCCGTTTAGGCTTTATACGACCCCTGTACTTACCATGATCACCTCCGTGTAGATCTTCATCAATGTCATGTAAATATTACCTTTTCAAATTGTTATGTGAAATTTATTTTTGCATAAAAAATGTAACAAAGTATCAATTGCAAGTGAAACTTATTCAAATGTTTCCAACTTCTGAATTTATATTCAGATTAAATAATTCCTGTTGCATGTATACATTTGGTGCTAAGGAGCTTTTTCTTTCTCCCCTTCCCACCACTTTCAACATTCCCACGCCCAGCCACTCCCCCCACCCCCCTTTTATAAGGGATGTTTGATGTCAACCACACACGGACTGTTTGTCTTGTTCAAACCTAAATTTGACATGATCCCGTATTGTAGTTGGACATTGTTGTGGTCACTATGTACATTTTCAAGCTTTACAAGTAATTTGATATTATTCAACTGATATTAGATTAGATGAGGTAAATGTTTATTTAAAACACCCACGCTATATTTGCAATTAGTTGATGAATACAAGTTAAGGCTTGACGACTTTACTTATGTGTGAGTGAAAAAGCCTTTATGATATAGTATTTCTTATTTTCCGCAATTACTAAATTTATAATATTACACTGAGAAACATTATAAATTTCTGACGTTTATTTTTTATCCTTTTGAAATAAATAATTTTAATTTGCGTATTCGATCCCGCTTGCGTAAGGAAATACAGGCAGTGAGGCCCCTCGGCGATCAATATTATTTAGTGAATTTCCTTTGGAAAGTGAACTATTAGCATGACCCGCACGGTGAAACTTAAGCCCGGGACCACCATAGAAGTTCCTAACGTGACCCCCTGAACACGTTTTGGGGGGTCGTTCAAAATTGTATATATATATATATATATGTGTATGCACTCTAGCGGTTGCATTTTTTGTCCGATTTACTTCAAATTTGGTAGGGACGTTTCTTTCTGTAATCTGTTGGACAAGTTCTTTGGGCAAAACAATCGGAAAACTCTAAACCCATTTTTTGGGGATTAATCTTTCAAATTTCGAGTTTTTGGGCCCAAAAAGGGTCAGAAAAGCCCCAGATGTAAAATTAATGCATGTAAAAAGATGGGAATTAGTGAGGCGAAAGTTTTAATTCCCCTATCGTCATTCTAACATAAATATTTACCGAGTTATTAAAGAAAATGTGTATCGGCTAAACACAGTACGTTGTCTTATGGGGGTTTTACACTAGAAAAGCCTGTTATTCCTTTGTTAGAGTACTTTTATTATCCCCAGCAACCCCTCGCCTACTTTCAAGCCTGTCTGGACATTCTCCTAACCTTATAATGCGCAAAATTGTATTCCCAGCTTTGCAAGTAACTGAAACCAGGAGTATCAGAACAGCCTAAAAATCAGTGTTTTCAGATTTCAATAAAAATTGGACAAATGTATGTTTTTACACTGATTTTGAGTTTTAAAAGTTTTAATGTGGAAATTCACTTCCCTCACGTCAGCGTGCTGCGTGCGAACTCGTTTTGATTTCTGCAAACAAAACGGAGTTGAAACTACAGCAGCTTTCAAAATTTGTAACCCTCGTAGACATTACTTTTTATAGAAGAGAATACATTGAAATTGGTGAGATTATTTATGTTTCTTTATTATATTTCCAAAAATTATAAAACCTTATAGATCAATGCAGATTTAATATTATGTAAATTATTTCCAGAATTACAAAAGAGCTTTATTAATTAGTATTTTTTTTTAATTAACTGAAGTATATGTTAATAGTGTTGTGAAAACAAAGAACAGGAGAAGTTGTAATGGATTGAAGTACTAGTTGTCCCACTTGAAGTACCTAATTGGTAATTTTGTCTGCCACTCGTTACGAAGAGGTGACAACTGGTGTAGAGTGTGAGGTGGTGAGGGGGTGAGGTGGTAAGGGGGTGAGGGGGTGGGTATCACTTAGCTTGTAAAAAGCGACACCGAGGTCCGATTACAGAGGGAGGGCCACAAATGTACGCACCCTCTTGACCCGTAACATTCTCAGAATGACGAGTGGAACGTCGTTTGAAGGGTTGAAGAGTAATTTAACACCTCTTTAATTTAGGCCCAATAATAATAAGCTTTAATAGGCCTCTTTACTTTTTCTAATAATGTTTTCCATGTGAATTTTACTTTACTGAGTTTCTTACCATTGCATTAGGTAATTGGTATGTGCTTTTATAAGGAAAAGTATCACAAATATTGCATTTTTAGAGTCCCTGAAAATCACCTCGTTGACAACGAAAATAAAAGTGAAAGCTCAGCATTCTGTTAATTGGACGTGCTCATTTGAATTGAAATATTTTAATTTAGTAATGTTTGGAAAACTGAGCACGCAAAATCACAATATAAAATTGTATAATCAATTTTAACTTTAAAAGTTAAAAATAAGAACATATAAATAATTTCTCTAGATTAGCTTTCTAGAAGAGTTCCACCATTAAAACTTTTCCCTTATCGTTGATTCACATTTGAAGAAAACTGTTATATAAAACCTTAAAAGTGTAAATATTCAACTATCATTACAATGATTTTATGAATACTTTATCCAAATTTGATTTGTGTGGGTATCAAATCGTATAAATAAGAACAGTAATAGCTAATGAATACTTTTTGAGATTAAACTAACACTATTTTAATCATATTATCGTCCATCCTATTGCGTTGGATTCATAATTAATATTGTCACAAATTTAATAATAATGTCGTCCTTAATTTAATTCATGATAAGGAAATCTGTCAGTAATAATAGAAATAAAAGTTCAAGGCTACTAAGTATGGCTTGTTAATACAATCATGCTTTGAGTAGGGCATCTTTAGTAAAATGTTCTCAGGATAATTTATACATTATTTTATAATCTAAATTCTTGCGGAAAATAAACTTGAAAACAAACGTTTTTCTGTCGTTGTAAATGCGTGCTAAATCCTTGTAAGCCTCTCAACCAGGCTTTACAAGTTGGGAGGTAAAAAGCTGAAAAGATTGTAAAACATTATAGAATTAGTGAAAGCCAGTGGCGAGTGAGCTGCAATAACTGAAGGGTAAATTGTTATTTTTATGTTCTCAAACTTTATTTACTATGAAATTATAAGGATCCACCATAGTGTGCAAAACAGAAACCATTCTGGCGTTAAGAAAGGCTGTCCACTTCCGATATATGACTTCACTTGATTCTAGAAGCGAATCGGCAGTTTTTTATCCAACAGTCTTCAAAATTGTTCTCTTAAATACGGTAAAAAATTACTTAGTTGATGTGTTTTAACTAAATTAATACATAGCAATGACCAGTTACACTGGCAATGTAATTAACTAATAATATGTAATTCATTATAATGTGTTATTCCAAAAATATAATTCACTCATAAATAAAAAAATCCCAGCATGTTTTTACTACGAAATATTTCACGATAACCAGGATTTACATCGAAGAATTTTTTTAACAACCAAGAGTATTTATTTAGTCGAGTAAAATTTATTGTACTATTTAAATATGTTTATTATTTAATTTCCCAGTATGTATGCGCTCACATGCGGTTGCAATGTGGCAGGATATTAATGTTATATAGATTACAAATATTAATATTCACAATCCAACTTCTTTGTTAATTGCCATCTATTTAGATAAAACTTTAAAAATTTGGGTCCCGAGAGAATCTCCGTTAAAAGATCAAGCACAACCTTTTAGCGGTAAAAATGTTAATGTTAATGGAGTTTTTATTTTGAAATTATCGGTGATTTATTTTATATTTATATTTTTTACAAAAACATATTTTGTACGAAACCAAAGTGATAGTTATATTAATGAAAAATTTCTTAAAAATATTTCTTGATTGTCCGATACGTGTTCTTACGTAACATTTATAAGATGTAATAAAATACGTCATACAACGCTCCAAAATATTGTCAACTTAAAATTTAATAATTTAAAATGATTTTTCTAAATATGTTTTGTTATATATTTATATTTATCAATTACAATGATAAAATCTAAAATAAATTATGTTTAATCGGTAAAAAAATAATATTGTATAATTAAATTAGCTAATACCAAGAAATATTTATCGAACAACTTTAAGGTACAATAAATCGAGATTGATTAAATACAACTTTGATTGTTTTCGAATTTTATAGAGCTATGAGTTAAGCTGAGGTATTAGTAATTTACCCCTATTACATATTTAAATTAATTTGTTTTAATAACATCCATGATAAAATATAACAGTCCATTAAAATATTATGCTTATACTGTATTTAGTTGCAATTATATTTTAAAGGGGTTTGTTCAATTTAATTCCCAACATTTAACAATTATCCTGAGAAATATTAAGGTCCATTTGCTTGGTTTAAATTATTTTAAAAATATATTAGATATTTTGGAGTTACCTTAACTTTCAGTTTTTCTCGTCTGGTGAGCTTCAGAGTTGTTTTCCGGTACCTTAAAGCTTTAAACAGCTTGTATTACAACTAAGGCTTATACTACCAGGAGTATTTATTACTTGTAGTTGTTCTCTTGGACTCATGAGTACGTTCGGAATCCTTATTGATGTAACAGTTTACAAAAATATATTCTTGTTATTGCCAGATAAAACCACCAACGAAAGATTTGCAAAAAGTTGTTTAAATGTTAAAGTATTTTACTAACACATATTAACTATGCAAACTTATCGCGTACGAATTGATTTATGAGTCAATCAACTGAAAAAAGTTATTAGTTAATTGAGCGCACGGGGTAGTGTTTGGTTAGCAGTTACACAGATTATATGTTGTGTCAACAATGTTGTCTGTCCGCGACAACCCTCTCACTACATCACTACCCCTACATTCCGGAACAAATACAACCGTCCACCCTTACACAACACAGCATTTGACATTAACACCCGGATGTTGCACCTGGGGTACAATTTAGATAGCATGTAGAAATTTCCATGGAATACCTTTCATGCTAAAACGAGAATGTAAGAAAGAAAATTAAATAAATATTTTATTGGGAAACCAAGCTATGCTATTCTTGGATATATTCTAGGATGAAATAAGAATTTAAGTAAGCTATCCATCATAAACTATTGTAACTTAATTTCTGCAAACCTTCATCCTCTTGATGTAGCTCGTTCCTGGTTGTCCTTGTTGTGTAGGTTAATTTTTCCTAGGAAAGATTACTGATTTCGTGTCCATAACAGTCTTTGGGACGTCTTTATATCGTCCGAATACGTCTTTTCCCGAATACGAGGTATAGCTAATAGCTGTCTCTAGTAAAAAAGTGTACATTAAAAACAATTGTGACGTTAGTATGAAATTAGTTATTTATACCTGACTTATGTTTCATCTGTAATCATGAAGTTTAATCTGACTTGGTCTGCATACTCAACTAACTTAAAGGAAAACTTTATGTAATCATTCTTCAAATTGCTGCTATTGCCGCGGGCGGAAGAATCATTACTGATATTTTAATCGTAACTAATGAAGACTTATTTAAAATTGATTTAAGTATTGTACAAAAGTAGCACTGAATATAAAATGATGACGTAATATGTGCATGAGTTAGTCATGACAAAACATTAAATTATTGACTTTGAAAAACAAAATTTCATGTTGGTTGCAGGAATTAAAAGAAGTAAATTTAAAACATGTATAAATATCACCACCCTTCATACCGCCCTTTCAAATACAATATCATCGAATTGCCAATCATAAACACAATATATCTTATTTCATTTTATTGCCTAGACTAAACAAAAAAATTGATAAAAAAAGCATGTGCTTATGTCATTTATTTCTTGAATTTAGCGGCAGGAAAATGCGGATTTACTCTAAGCGGATGACACAGTCTACACAAGCTAAATGGTCCTTCTTTACATCGTTTGTCATTATCAAGTCGCACACCCGACGTTGTGTGGTTTCTGGCGGGAGGCTATGAGAATGGAATCGTGTTGTCCCAACTATTAATTGTTGCTTCCCTCACCCCACACAATAGGGGCAATATTAAATAATAACAAAATCTACTTCTGCGTCAATGCGTATACAATTTATATTTCTTACTATTTACCTTCCTAAGTTCACAAACAGTTCCACATATTAATAACTACGGATTTTATTTATTACATTTTGAAACGAGCTTATAGTTTATTACGTTATATTGCCAGTTGATTACAAACAATTTTGATTGCGTTAAAAAAAAAAACTAAATTTGTTCTGAATGTAGCACATGCGTACGTTAAATAATGAGCCTACAAACGTATTAGTAACAAAATGCGCAAATAAAGAGGTTGCTTCATCAGCAGGACGTTTTTCAATAAAACTAATTGCCACTGAGTGTAATTTATTGGCCAATCCATTTAAAACAGGTCTCTTTAGATTATTAAAAATGAATCGTTATTTCAAATTGGCATTCTTTCGAATGATTAAAAATGTTAAACTTTATTTAGGGACTACCACTAATTCTGACAATAAAAACTAAAATTTTCTCTGAAGTAATTCCGGGTTGTAGTTTGGGGGGGGGGATTAGCCAAGGCCAACATATAAATTGAATAACAGAGGTGGGGCACAGCACCTAACAACAGAGTTTTATATCTCGCTCCTTTACTCTAATTGTATACCTATATCTGATTTTTGTTAGATAGATAAACAAGTTTATTACAAATATTATATGAAAGACTATATATGAAAGATTATTGTTTGTGAAGTTTGTAATATTTATGTGTGTAGAAAAAAGAAAATAAAGATTTATTTATTTATTTAAATTACAGCTGACTTCTTTACCAGTTGACTAACATGATCTAGCATACTAAAAACGTTGTTTTATTGGAAAAATAAATAAATAATGATTATTATTAAATGGTGGGGTTTTAAACAGTATCTTAAATATGTATAAACACGGTTCAAGGATTACCAAAATTGATAAATGCCATTCATAGTAACCTAGAACTAAAAGTCTGTTTACTTTCCAAAGCATATAAGAGAAATTGAATCAGTAATTATTAACTAAATGCAATAACTATTCAATATGGTAAAAGCTGTAATTTCATTATTTTTACTGCAAAACGGATCAAACATTTTATATTTTAAGTCCGTTATTTTGAGCAGGCGCAAGATTGGCTTACACTGAAGAGTTTACTGAATAATCCGACTAAAATGGATGGTGTTTAAACATGGTCTTAAGTTAGAGATTTTGGGGCCTTTCCTCAATGTTGCATTTGAAAAAGTACAATTGAAAGTTTGACGCTAACCATCCAATGTTCATTAAAATTGCCTTTCACAAATGATACTCGACTTGATGAGAGGAGAAAGAGCGTAAAATTGTTTGAGAATAAGAGGCTTGAGGTCATATTTTCACATCAAAACTTCGGTAGGACTCTGAATATAAAATTAAGTTGGATTTGTATTTATATTTTACAGTTGCAAATGATTACATGGTAGTCGATCTACCATTCCTCGGCCGACATTGTATCATCTAAATCTAAATTCATAAAAAATATTGGAAACTCCGATGACAGTATAAAAAATGTCAAGTAATCTAGAAGTAATAACTTACAAACTTTAGTTTTTGGGTTAATTAATATTAGTGTTACTCATAGAAAATATTTAAGTTATTTTCCATAATTAGTTGTATTTGTCCTAAAAAATAAGCTCTACAGAGGCGATGTATTTCAAACACAGTAAAAGTGATGAATCATGCGAGGTTCATTTATGTGATGGTTAATCAAGTAACAATATTTTATTGCAAAAATTGAATTTCATTGTAGACCTGGATTTTGTACGCTTTAATTCATGAATTTTACTATTGTGGTTAATGATATGGTTTGGTTATGTATTAAAATTTCGGGAGGCTTATTAAAAAAGTACAATACAATGGACATAAATCAAGATTAGGTTATATCTAAGAATGATTGTATATCTTAAGGGAAGAACAATTAAATAAAAACACTCAACCTACTTAATAGGTTCCCTGGTTGTAGGTTGAAAGCCAACCCATCAACCATAAAACAACTATCAAGCTCTGGCTCTTTACTTAAGAATCTTTAGTTGCAGTTCATAAATCAACATGATGTAAAAAATTTAAACGTATTTTTTTTGTTTGAAAATCAAACAATTAAACATAATATGAGTTTTTTCTACAAGTTATTTACCCTTCATCTGTAAAGCAAAGCATACAATGCCTTGAAACACATGCAAAGTTTTACTTGAAAGTAAAGTACTGTGTAGTTGATTGGTCGTACTGTATGTTTCAAATGACTCATTCAAGCCGATCTAACGTAAGGGACGTAGAATATTTTCAGTCATTGGAACAATCCAGCAAGTTGGATCATGCAACACAGAATTCCGGCGTCAACAGGGTTTTACAGGGATGACTTGTGTAGTAGAATTCCTATGATGGTGTCTACTTTACGGTCAAACACGCTCGATTGTTGAGGCTGATGACAAATGGCGTCCACATAGTTGAATTATAAAAGGAGAGGTTGCGGTTGAGGGATTTATCCATCATTTATCTCACTCTCCAGTGAAGCCATTTGTCCAGTCAGGCAGGTTACTGGAAACAAACGCATGATGAAGACAGTGGAATATTTGGTGGTTAGGATGGTGCTCAGTAAACGCCCATACCAACTTGCTAAAAGTGCCACTAGACTAAAACAACGGAGTAAAAACTATTACTTCCCTTCTGGATTAGCTGTACCTCATAAAAATAAACCATGACAAATTTACAATATGATGTTACTTCACAATTATAAAATAATATCTTTGACAGACTATTTTATTAAGAAAGGTGGCTCTATTTATTTAGGACGTGAACTCAGGTTTGACGTATGAAGCAATATTTGAAAACCAACCTAAACAAACCACTACAGACGCCGTCACTGTACTTGATTGAGGTGAATGTATTATAAATTCCTGATGTTTGGAGTAGTTTTGATGTAAAAAACGCATTTAAATGGTTTTAATGTAATGAAAAGTTTATTTAACAATTGTATTGACTGTAGGTATTAATAATAAAATTTCGGTATATGATTCGATATTCTTATAACACGACGTGAATGATTTATTACCATAAACGTTTTATTACAATTTTCGTTTTAATAAGTGTAAAATGGGCATAAGAGTATATTTTATTAGATTTTTTTTTAAATAGCGAACGTTTTAAAGAATAAAAGCATGACTCCAATCAGCCTGTTAGAGAGTCTAATGTAAAAACTAAGTTATACTAAGTTTTACTAAGTTATACATAAATCTGCTTAGTATATGTTTTTTTCAATGCCACGAAAAACTTTGTTTACTTTAAAATACATAAAACTGTTAAATTACTCATGGTGTGGCTCTTCTTACGACACATATAAAGGTATTTAATTACTGATTTTAAGTATTTAATGTTTAATGCAGTTTTTAAATAACAAATAAATGCTGTATTCCAGCACGTAGTTTCCCACGTCCACCCAATTACATTAATTAAAGCAATATTCGTGAAAATATTATTTTTAAATCAAATTAAGTGAGCAATTTGTAGTTACAAAACAAATACTGTACATAGTTTCAAATAAGTGAAGTTGTATTTTTTAAACTAACAAACAAACATTTTCAAGGCTTTACTACACATAATTACAATCAACATAAATGTAAGAGCTTTACGGTTAACATGCTAATCAACCACACTATGAATCATTTTTTACTCCAATCTATCTTCTATTAAACAGTGATTGTTCGGAGCAAACCAAACAATGCGCATCCGTTCCACACAGGTCATTGTTCTATTGTCTCTTTGTAATTGGCACTAACTGCAGCTCACAGTGTTAAACCGATCATGCGATTCAACTGTGCAAAAATAATAATAATCCTTAAAAAAAAATGTTTTGTTATTCTAAATAATTTTTAAAAGGGATTAAATTCCGTAATTAATTTAGCCAACACATTGTACAGATATTCCCGTATCAAATATTATTTACCTTATCCAAAGTGAGTTTCTATCTCTTTAAGAGGGTGCTCCAGAAAAAAGATAGCGATTTTACCTGATTCTTCCATAAGAATGTAATGTTCACTATCAAATTTCGTCCCTTTTCAGTAGATTATCAGATATCGTTGATATCGTTGATGGTTAATTTTAAAGAACAAAAATCTCTAGTGATTTAAATGAGAAGGATTTCGATACCACAAACTGTTAACTTAAAAAAATAAAAAAAAAATATTATGAAATTTTATTGGGTAATTATTACTTTTATCGACAATTTTATGCCCCCGAATATCGCGTGTTATTTCATTGCACTTTAAAATTAGGCATAAATTGACTATATCAAACGAATAATCCACTGAAGAGAAACGGTATTTGAAAAATAACATTGGCCTTATGGAAGGAAAGGTTAACACGCGAAATTTTTTGTGACTAGAACATGTGGCACGTAATTAATAGTATATTTCGTAACAAGAGTGGAAAGTAGCTGTTTCCGGGCCGAGATCGAGTTTACGCGCGAGGCTTTAGCCGAGCGCGGAATTTCGATCAAGGCACGGAATAAAACTTTCTACTCGAGTTAAGAGCGAATTTTTTTTCATGACACTGTAGTTAATTAATAATAATAATGAATTCAATAATATAAGTTTAAGAAATAACCTGTGGGTGCTCAATTGATTTCCGTAGTATAATAAAAACAGTGATACCGTTTACACAGCTGATTAAGTTATTGAGAACATGATTTATGATAAATATACTCTTAGCGCTTCTAGCGCTATTTGTGTCAGGAATCATAACTAAATACTAGTGTGGAAAATCAACGGCTGATTTTCCCACTCTAGAACGGGAAAACGTTATTTTCTGCACTCGCAGCTGATGTTGAAAACAGCTGTTTTCCGATCACTGTGATGATAAATTAGCTATCTCCATTTAACACGTTTCTAATGTTAAAATCATTAAACAACCTTGTACATGTGAGTTTTCATACTACATTTGTTCAGTGACGGCGCCGCGGGGTTTACTTGCGGCGAAGGGTGTTTACTTGTGGATTGTCAGCAACAGAAGCGTGAGATTACTCCGTGGATGGATTCATCTCTTTTGGCTCCACATTGTGAACGCTATGATTCACAAACAAATTATTCAGGACCGAAAAGCTGTTATATTCTAGCTAAGAAGAGAACGTTTGTTTTGTGCTGTTAATGAACGTTTCCACTCCCTTAGAAATACTTTACTAGTTAACACTGATATTTATATATTATTATTCTATTAATGGTTCTAAAGAATTGACATTAAACTATTTTACATAACTTTACTCAAATTTATCTTTAACTCTCAGTCCAAACAGTTCAAATTAAAAGTTGTTTTAATTACAATAGCATTTTAAAAGGGTTTTGCTGTTATAACCTCTAATTTCACTGCCAGTTGTTGGAAAGTTGGTTGCATTATTCATATGGATGCTTTGAATAATATGAATGTTGCTATGTGGTGTCATATTACTGTTCTGGGCACAATTTCATTATGCCTAATGTGAGCAATATAATGCAATATAATGTCTGAAAAATTATAGCACTATATCCAACTATTATTTTGATAATGAGTCTTGACTTGACAGTATTGATACCATGCGCTTCATAAATGTGGTTGGTTGATATACATACCGTACAGAGTATAGCTTTTGTAAAAATATTTGTATTATTGTGTATTGCAATATTTTACTTAAGATCATTTATTGTAAACGTCTACTCTCACTTATTAAATTATTCGCTCTAAAAATGTGTATATGTATATTTTTCATATTTTACGAATAATTTACGGTTATGTTACTAGATATAAATAGTATTTGTATAAATGTCTTACTAAAATAAATGTTCAGGTTGCTTAGTTTTTGTGGTATGGACATTTTTTTCTAAATTACTAATCTAATTGTTCAAGTTATTTTATATTTTTTATTGATATCTATTAGAAAAGGATTTTAATGCTAATGTATGTTACACAACAGTAAGTTTATTTAATGAACGGTAGAATAACAACTTTAATTTAATAAAAAATCCACGCAATTGCTCAAAATTGAAGAAAAGTTATTACAAAAGCTGTTAAAATCATATCTCTATTTGCGCTTAATATAACATAGTAGACCACATTTCAGTTGGAAAGCTTATTCTGTCATTTTTCGCTAATTCAGTTAAGTCATTGTTCAGAGCTAACGGAACAACTGTATCCCATTATCCCATACACAACGTGTATTGTTACTTAATTATAACACGCAACAGTTAACACTGTAGTTCACGATACCTGTACAACCTTCCATTCTGTGGAGGAATGTTAAGATTAAGCGTTGTTTGTAATAAACAGCAATATTTGTATTTAAGTTTGGGATTAAAAATATAACGGTAGAAATTTCCGCGAGAGTCTCATAAACATTCATTAGGCCTATAGGACAAGTTTAAAAAATGTAAAATAAAAAACTGAAAACTATAAAAAATACAAAATGCACACCACGATCTAATTTCTGCTTCATAGACGAAATTCCTGATATTATTTAAATTGGCAAAAAGAAATTTAGCAAAATAATAAAATATGGAACTGTAAAAAAGTAAAAATATTCTATTAGTTCTGATACGAGTTGTATTACTCCAGTGTCAGGTACCACAACGATCCCTCATGCCAAGACCAGACATTCACTCCGATATAAATGTGTTGTGGGACAAATGACTTCCTTTGCATTAAATGATTAAGTGACCCTTCCCTCAGACGGCCACACCCTTTACCTCCGCTCGTGAATCAGGTACAAGTGAAGAGGGTGATTTGTCACAACATGGTCGCCGACACACGTTACGGTAAAATTAAGTTACAATTCTGTTTAAGTGTATATTAACAAAATTAGAAAGTGCGATTTGGGCGTCAAGATTTTCCTTTAATGAAAAATAATGTTTTTCCTACTTTGGAGTTAGCGTGGTAAAATTAATACGACGATTTAATTAGTTTGCAACATTATTCCATTTGTAAATGTCCTTCGTTTTATAACGTATGAATTTATAGTAATACAAATTATAATTTGTCCTAAAATATCAATATTTTGTAGACCTATACAGTATATATTCTATATACAATATTTCAAATTTCTCATTTATTTAGAAGCTATTGGTAATACTACCAAGCCATGAAAACCAAATCAAATATTTAAAATAAGCACACATGGCAATGAACGTTTTATAGAAGTCATAAAATCTGTTTCGTGGAACTATTTCCTCATACCAAATGTGCAAAAAGATTAAAAAAATAATAAGGTTGAATTGATTTTTAAAACCACAAAACAACCTTCAAATCTAAAAGTAAGCTACATTTTTTTATGAGCTCATCGGTTGGAAAGAGGTTATTAATTACGTAATTTATGTAATTTAAAATAATTCACAAGTTATAAATTTGAGCGAACGTAATATCAACTTACAATGAAGGACCGTATCGAAACGCTAATCAGCTTATTTTAATAACGCCAATAACTTCAGTTTCTAAGCTCCTCATTTGTCGGCCATCGAAATGTAAGTATAGCAAACTCAATAAACATATACTAAGTTGTATGGTCTATCATGCATGATTTTGTTTGGAATAAGTTGTAAGGATACAATGTGAATTCATCGGTCAGAGTGAATGAAATAAACACTATTCAGATGTTTACTGATTAAAGAAACATACTTCCTGGGAACTTCTTGTAAGCTTACGTAAAAAAACTTAGTGTTTAGACACAACACTTTAAATATATATTTAGATTAAATTATATTACTGGAAACAAGTTGTATGGAGGATTATAATTTTTAGAATGAGCTGTAATTCTCAAAAATAATATCAAATTAGATGTTTTAAAAAAACCAACTAACTGCTTGAATTGATCGAAAACAGAAATCACCAAAATGTTTTACTTAGAAGTAGGGTACTTAAACACTTTCCTTAACGCGAATATCAGCCTGAAATCGCAATATGTTAACTGAAAAAGCAAGTTATTTCCTAAATTTTTTCATACATTTACGTGTTATATACAGTTTATGGCAATTCAAGTTTTTTACGTTTTGTAAGTAATGACAAAATAAACATGGTTTCATTTTCGAGTGAAAAAGTGCTAAAATAACAGTTATTTAGAGCAAAGGGAAACCCTTCCTTATGTTTGATCATTCATTGCTTTGAACTCAAATTTATTAAAAAGTTCCACCTGACACCTTCGCCAATTACTGGAAAGCCTCCCCTAATGTGTCAAGTGCCCCTCGTCCTGCACCCTAACAATGACACACGACCTGTAACCTGCCGTTTAGGCTTTATACGACCCCTGTACTTACCATGATCACCTCCGTGTAGATCTTCATCAATGTCATGTAAATATTACCTTTTCAAGTTGTTATGTGAAATTTATTTTTCCAAATGTAACAAAGTATAAATAGCAAGTGAAACTTATTCAAATGTGTCTAACTTCTGAATTTATATTCAGATTAAATAATTCCTGTTGCATGTATATACTGCAAAGGAGCTTTTCCTTTCCCACCTTCCCACCACTTTCAACATTCCCACGCCCAGATCCTCCCCCCACCCCACTTTTATAAGGGATGTTTGATGTCAACCACACACGGACTGTTTGTCTTGTTCAAACCTAAATTTGACATGATCCCGTATTGTAGTTGGACATTGTTGTGGTCACTATGTGCATTTTCAAGCTTTACAAGTAATTTGATATTATTCAACTGATATTAGATTAGATGAGGTAAATGTTTATTTAAAACACCCACGCTATATTTGCAATTAGTTGATGAATACAAGTTAAGGCTTGACGACTTTACTTATGTGTGAGTGAAAAAGCCTTTATGATATAGTATTTCTTATTTTCCGCAATTACTAAATTTATAATATTACACTGAGAAACGTTATAAATTTCTGACGTTTATTTTTTATCCTTTTGAAATAAATAATTTTAATTTGCGTATTCAATCCTGCTTGCGTAAGGAAATACAGGCAGTGAGGCCCCTCGGCGATCAATATTATTTTGATTTCTGCAAACAAAACGGAGTTGAAACTAGAGCAGCTTTCAAAATTTGTAACCTTCGTAGACATTACTTTTTATAGAAGAGAATACATTGAAATTGGTGAGATTATTTATGTTTCTTTATTATATTTCCATAAATTATAAAACCTTATAGATCAATGCAGATTTAATATTATGTAAATTATTTCCAGAATTACAAAAGAGCTTTATTAATTAGTATTTTTTTAAAATTAACTGAAGTATATGTTAATAGTGTTATGAAAACAAAGAACAGGAGAAGTTGTAATGGATTGAAGTACTAGTTGTCCCACTTGAAGTACCTAATTGGTAATTTTGTCTGCCACTCGTTACGAAGAGGTGACAACTGGTGTAGAGTGAGGTGGTGAGGGGGTGAGGTGGTAAGGGGGTGAGGGGGTGGGTATCAATTAGCTTGTAAAAAGCGACACCGAGGTCCGATTACAGAGGGAGGGCCACAAATGTACGCACCCTCTTGACCCGTAACATTCTCAGAATGACGAGTGGAACGTCGTTTGAAGGGTTGAAGAGTAATTTAACACCTCTTTAATTTAGGCCCAATAATAATAAGCTTTAATAGGCCTCTTTACTTTTTCTAATAA
This sequence comes from Allygus modestus, assembly GCA_963675035.1. Taxonomy (NCBI): domain Eukaryota; kingdom Metazoa; phylum Arthropoda; class Insecta; order Hemiptera; family Cicadellidae; genus Allygus; species Allygus modestus. Next base: position 107,504,148 of record OY776117.1, on the reverse strand, counting down.
ATTTTTCCATGTGAATTTTATTTTACTGAGTTTCTTACCATTGCATTAGGTAATTGGTATGTGCTTTTATAAGGAAAAGTATCACAAATATTGCATTTTTAGAGTCCCTGAAAATCACCTCGTTGACAACGAAAATAAAAGTGAAAGCTCAGCATTCTGTTAACTGGACGTGCTCATTTGAATTGAAATATTTTAATTTAGTAATGTTTGGAAAACTGAGCACGCAAAATCACAATATAAAATTGTATAATCAATTTTAACTTTAAAAGTTAAAAATAAGAACATATAAATAATTTCTCTAGATTAGCTTTCTAGAAGAGTTCCACCATTAAAACTTTTCCCTTATCGTTGATTCACATTTGAAGAAATACTGTTATATAAAACCTTAAAAGTGTAAATATTCAACTATCATTACAATGATTTTATGAATACTTTATCCAAATTTGATTTGTGTGGGTATAAAATCGTATAAATAAGAACAGTAATAGCTAATGAATACTTTTTGAGATTGAACTAACACTATTTTAATCATATTATCGTCCATCCTATTGCGTTGGATTCATAACTAATATTGTCACAAATTTAATAATAATGTCGTCCTTAATTTAATTCATGATAAGGAAATCTGTCAGTAATAATAGAAATAAAAGTTCAAGGCTACTAAGGATGGCTTGTTAATACAATCATGCTTTGAGTAGGGCATCTTTAGTAAAATGTTCTCAGGATAATTTATACATTATTTTATAATCTAAATTCTTGCGGAAAATAAACTTGAAAACAAACGTTTTTCTGTCGTTGTAAATGCGTGCTAAATCCTTGTAAGCCTCACAACCAGGCTTAACAAGTTGGGAGGTAAAAAGCTGAAAAGATTGTAGAACATTATAGAATTAGTGAAAGCCAGTGGCGAGTGAGCTGCAATAACTGAAGGGTAAATTGTTATTTTTATGTTCTCAAACTTTATTTACTTGAAATTATAAGGATCCACCATAGTGTGCAAAACAGAAACCATTCTGGCGTTAAGAAAGGCTGTCCACTTCCGATATATGACTTCACTTGATTCTAGAAGCGAATCGGCAATTTTTAATTCCACAGTCTCCACGATTTTTCTCTTTAATACGGTAAAAAGTACTTAGTTGATGAGTTTTAAATAAAGGTATAAGCATAAAAATTACCAGTTACACTGGCAATGTAATTAACTAATAATATGTAATTTATTATAATGTATTATTCCAAAAATATAATTCACTTATAAATAACCAAGTCCCATTATGTTTTTCATGATAACCAGGATTTATATCGAAGCGTTTTTTAACAACAAAGAGTATTTATTTAGTCGAGTAAAATTTATATTACTATTTAAATATGTTTATTATTTAATTTCTTAGTATTTATGCGCTCACGGTTGCAGTGTGGCAGGATATTAATGTTATGCAGATTCACAATCCAACTTCTTTGTTTATTGTCTTCTATTTAGATAAAACTTTAAAAAATCTGGGTCTTGAGAGAATCCCCGTTAAAAGCCCTAGCTCAAGCTTTTAGCAGCAAAAATATTAATGGAGTTTTTATTTTGAAATTATCGGTGATTTATTTTATATTTATATTTCTTTCAAAAACATATTTTGTACGACGCTAAACTAATAGTTATATTAATGAATGATTTCTTACAAATATTCCTTTATTATCCGATACGTGTTGTTACGTGCAACATATAGGCAACTTAAATTGTACTTACTTAGAAACTTTTTCTAAATATGTTTTATTATATATTTACATTGATCAATTCCTGAAATTCTGAAATAGAAATATGTAAAAAAAACTTTAGCTTGTAAATTTATCAATTACAAGAAATTTACAATGGAAATAATTATTTAATATTTCAGATGAACATATATTTTGACAAAATCTAAAATAAATTATGTTTTATCGGTAGAAAAAATCATATTGTATAATTAAATTAGCTAATACGATGAAATATTAATTGAACAACTTTAAGGTACAGGTCATAAAGAATATTTAATCATGATTAAATCGAGATTGATTAAATACAACTTTGATCGTTTTTGAATTTTATAGAGCTATGAGTTAAGGCTGAGGTATTAGTAATTTACCCGTATTACATATTTAAATTATTTTTTTTAAATACTATTCATGATAAAATATAACAGTCCATTGAAATATTATGCTTATAATATTGGTATATTTTAGTTTCAATTATATTTTAAAGGGGTTTGTTAAATTAAATTCCCAACATTTAACAATTATCCTGAGAATTATTAAGGTCCATTTGCTTGGTTTAAATTATTTTAAAAATATATTAGATATTTTGGAGTTACCTTAACTTTCAGTTTTTCTCGTCTGGTGAGCTTCAGAGTTGTTTTTCGGTACCTTAAAGCTTTAAACAGCTTGTATCACACCTAAGGCTTATACTACCAGGAGTATGTATTACTTTTAGTTGTTCTCTTGGACTTAATAAGAGAAACAGTTCACAATATGTATTATTGAGATTCAGACACAAATGATTATTATCAGCACAATGCGAAGTTGTGTACACAGAACTTGAGCTATTTACTTTTGACAAGCTTACACGATCGACTAATGTATCTAGGGCCATAAAGAATTTCTAGGACCAACTATTTAAGCAATTAACAAATTATTATTCTAATAAAATAAAACTTCAAAATATTAATTATAAGCATACTGTAACTTTATAAGTTCTATTCAATTTATAAGTTGTGGATATCTGTAACAAATTTAACAATAGGTATTTAAAATAAAGTAAAGATTGGATTTTCACTATTATTTACAGCTTTGCATTATTTTATGGCTAAGTGTTAATGTTCCTATGAACTATAAAACATGTATTATTACTGTGTTAGTATAGAAATTTATTCAAATAAAATTAAGGTCTCAATACCAAAAGATTAAAGAAAAAACTTTAAGTAAAATATCACGTAATTGTAATTTCCAAGCATTTTAGATTCCTTGCAGTTGGACTTATGACTCATGAGTACATTCGGAATCCTTATTGATGTAACAGTTTACAAAAATATATTCTTGTTATTGCCAGGTAAAACCACTAACGAAATATTTGCAAAAAGTTGCTTAAATGTTAAAGTATTTTATTAACACATTTTAACTATGCAAACTTATCGTGTACGAATTTATTTATGAGTCAATCAACTGAAAAAAAGTTATTAGTTGATTGAGCGCACGGGGTTGTGTTTGGTTAGCAGTTACACAGATTATATGTTGTGTCAACAAAGTTGTCTGTCCGCGACAACCCTCTCACTACATCACTACCCCTACATTCCGGAACAAATACAACCGTCCACCCTTACACAACACAGCATTTGACCTTAACACCCGGATGTTGCACCTGGGGTACAATTTAGATAGCATGTAGAAATTTCCATGGAATACCTTTCATGCTAAAACGAGAATGTTAGAAAGAAAATTAAATAAATATTTTATTGAGAAACCGAGCTATGCTATTTTTGGATATATTGTAAGATGAAATAATAATTTAACAAGGCTATCCATCATAACCTATTGTAACTTAATTTCTTTAAACCTCAATCCTTTTGATGTAGCTCGTCTCTTGTTGTTGTTCTTGTTGTGTAGGTTAATTTTTCCTTGGAATTAAAGTTTACTGATTTCGTGTCCATAACAGTCTTTGGGACGTCTTTATATTTCCGAATACGAGGTATAGCTAAGAGCTGTGTCTAGTAAAAAAGTATACATTACAAACAATTGTGACGTTAGCATGAAATTAGTTATTTGTACCTGACTTATGTTTCATCTATAATCATGAAGTTTAATCTGATTTGGTCTGCATACTCAACTAACTTGAAGGACAATTTGATGTAATCATTCGTCAAATTTCTGCAATTGCCACGGGCGGAATAATCATTACTGATATTGTAATCGTAATCAATGAAGAATTATTTAAAATTGATTAAAGGATTATATAAAAGTAGCACTGAGTATAAAATTATGAGTATAGCTTGGACGTAATATGTGCATGAGTTAGTCATGAAAAAACATTAAATTATTGGCTTTGAAAAACAAAATTTCATGCTGATTGCAGGAATTTAAATAAGTAAATTTAAAACATGTATAAATATCACCACCATACAAATACCGCCCTTTCAAATACAATATCTTAGAATTGTCAATCTTAAATTCAATATATATTCTTTAATTTTATTGCCTAGACTAAACAAAAAATGTAACTGAAAAAAGCATGTGTTTATGTAATTTATTTATTGAATATAGCGGCAGGAAAATGCGGATTTACTCTAAGCGGATGACACAGTCTACACCAGCTAAATGGTCCTTCTTTACATCGTTTGTCATTATCAAGTCGCACACCCGACGTTGTGTGGTTTGTGGCGGGAGGCTATGAGGATGGAATCGTGTTGTCCCAACTATTAATTGTTGCTTCCCTCACCCCACACAATAGAGTCAATATTAAATAATAACAAAATCTACTTCTGTGTCAATGCGAATCAAATTTATATTTCTTACTATTTATTTTCTAAAGTTCACAAACAGTTCCACATCTTCATAACTACGGATTTTCTTTATTACATTTTGAAAAGAGCTTATAAATTATAGAAGAGCTTATTATTTATATTGCCAGTTGATTACAAAAACATTTGATTGCGATAGAAAAACGAAATTTGTTCGGAATGTAGCACATGCGTACAGTAAATAATGATCCTACAAACGAGGTATTAGTAACAAAATGCGCAAATAAAGAGGTTGCTTCATCAGGAGGACGATTTCAATAAAACTAATTACCACTGAGAGTAATTTATCGGCCAATCCATTGAAAACAAGTCTCTTTAGATTATTAACAAGGAATCGTTATTTCAAATTGGCATTCTTTCGAATGATTAAAAATGTTAATTTTTATTTAGGGACTACCACTAGTTCTGTCAGTAAAAACTAAAATTTTCTCTCAAGTAATTCCGGGTTGTAGTTTTTGGGGGGGGGGGATAAACCAAGGCCAACATATAAATTGAATAACAGATGGGACACAGCATCTAACAACAGAATTTTATATCTCGCTTTTACAAAAATGATACCCATATCTGATTTTTGTTAGAAAGATAAACAAGTTTTTTACAAATATTATATGAAAGATTATATATGAAAGATTATTGTTTGTGAATTTTGTAATATTTATGTGTGTAGAAAAAGAAAATAAAGATTTATTTATTTATTTAAATTACAGCTGACTTCTTTACCAGTTGACTAACATGATCGAGCATACTAAAAACGCTAGTTTTAGTATGCTAGATAAAAAATCTAGCATACTAAGTGTTAATGTTCCCATGAACTATAAAACATGTATATTACTGTGTTAGTATAGAAATTTATTCAAATAAAATTAAGGTCTCAGTACCAAAAAATTAAAGAAAAAACTTTAAGTAAAATATCATGTAATTGTAAAATTACAATTTTATTGACAAAATAGATAAATAATGATTATTATTAAATCGTGGGGTTTCAAACAGTATCTTAAATATGTATAAACACGTTTCAAGGATTACCAAAATTGATAAATGCCATTTATAGTAACCTAGTACTAAAAGTCTGTTTACTTTCCATAGCATATAAGAGAAATTGAATCAGTAATTATTAACTAAATGCAATAACTATTCAATATGATAAAAGCTGTAATTTCATTATTTTTACTGCAAAACGGATCAAACATTTTATATTTTAAGTCCATTATTTTGAGCAGGCGCAAGATCGGCTTTCACTGAAGGGTTTACTGAATAATCCGACTAAAATGGATGGTGTTTAACATGGTCTTAAGTTAGAGAGTTTGGGGTTTTTCCTCAATGTTGCATTTGCAAAAAAAAAAAAAATGAAAGTTTGACGCTAACCATGCAATGTTCATTACAATTGCCTTTCACAAATGATACTCGACTTGATGAGTGGAGGAAGAGCGTAAAATTGTTTGAGAATAAGAGGCTTGAGGTCAAATTTCCACATCAAAACTTCGGTAGGACTCTGAATATAAAATTAAGTTGGATTTGTATTTCTATTTTACAGTTGAAAATGATTACATGGTAGTCGATCTACCATTCCTCGGCCGACATTGTATCATCTAAATCTAAATTCATAAAAAATATTGGAAACTCTGATGACAGTATAAAAAATTTCAAGTAATGTAGAAGTAATGACTTACAAACCTTAGTTTTTGGGTTAATTAATATTAGTGTTACTCATAGAAAATATTTAAGTTATTTTCCATAATTAGTTGTTTTTGTCCTAAAAAATAAGCTCTACGGAGGCGTTGTATTTCAAACACAGTAAAAGTGATGAATCATGCGAGGTTCATTTATGTGATGGTTAATCAAGTAACAATATTTTATTGCAAAAATAGAATTTCATTGTGGACCTGGATTTTGTATGCTTTAATTCATGAATTTTACTATTGTGGTTAATGATATGGTTTGGTTATGTATTAAAATTTCGGGAGGCTTATTAAAAAAGTACAATACAATGGACATAAATCAAGATTAGGTTATATCTAAGAATGATTGTATATCTTAAGGGAAGAACAATTAAATAAAAACACTCAACCTACTTAATAGGTTCCCTGGTTGTAGGTTGAAAGCCAACCCATCAACCATAAAACAACTATCAAGCTCTAGCTCTTTACTTAAGAATCTTTAGTTGCATTTCATAAATCAACATGATGTAAAAAATTTAAACGTATTTTTTCTGTTTGAAAATCAAACAATTAAACATAATATTAGTTTTTTTTACAAGTTATTTACCCTTCATCTGTAAAGCAAAGCATACAATGTCTTGAAACACATGCAAAGTTTTACTTGAAAGAAAAGTATTGTGTAGTAGATTGGACGTACTTTATGTTTCAAATGAGTTATTCAAGCCGATCTAATGTCAGGGACGTAGAATATTTTCAGTCATTGGAACAATCCAGCAAGTTGGATCATGCAACATAGAATTCCGGGGTCAACAGGTTTTTACAGGGATGCCTTCTGTAGTAGAATTCCTCTGATGGTGTCTACTTTACGGTCAAACACGCTCGATTGTTGAGGCTGATGACAAATGGCGTCCACATAGTTGAATTATAAAAGGAGAGGTTGCGGTTGAGGGATTTATCCATCATTTATCTCACCCTCCAGTGAAGCCATTTGTCCAGACAGGCAGGTTAATGGAAATAAACGCATGATGAAGTCAGCGGAATATTCGGTGGTTAGGACTGTACTCAGTATAATCACTAACCAACTTGTTAAAAGTGCAACTAGACTAACACAACGAAGTAAAACTATTGCTTCCCTTCTGGATTAGCTGTACCTCATAAAAACAAACCATGACAAATTTACAATATGATGTTACTTCACAATTATTGTGAGTACAAGTAAAATAATATCTTTGACAGACTATTTTATTAAGAAAGGTGGCTCTATTTATTTAAGACGTGAACTCAGGTTTGACGTATGAAGCAATATTTGAAAACAAACCTAAACAAACCACTACAGACGCCGTCACTGTACTTGATTGAGGTGAATGTATTATAACTTCCTGATGTTTGGAGTAGTTTTGATGTAAAAAACGCATTTAAATGGTTTTAATATTATGAAAAGTTTATTTAACAATTGTAATGACTGTAGGTATTAACAATAAAATTTCGGTATATGATTCGATATTCTTATAACACGACGTGTTTGATTTATTACCATAAACGTTTTATTACAATTTTCGTTTTAATAAGTGCTACAAGTGCATTATAGAGCTATAAGAGTATATTTTATTAGATTTTTTTAAATAATAGTGATCATTTTAAAGAATAAACGCATGACTCCAATCAGCTTGATAGAGATTCTTTAATGTAAAATCACTTTTACTAAGTTATACATAAATCTGCTTAGTATATGTTTTTTTCAATGCCACGAAAAACTTTGTTTACTTTAAAATACATAAAACTGTAAAATTACTCATGGTGTTGCTCTTCTTACGACAAATATAAAGGTATTTAATTACTGATTTTAAGTATATAATGTTTAATGCAGTTTTTAAATAACAAATAAATGCTGTATTCCAGCACGTGGTTTCCCACGTCCACCCAATTAAATTAATTAAAGCAATATTCGTGAAAATATTATTTTTAAATCAAATTAAGTGAGCAATTTGTAGTTACAAAACAAATACTGTACATAGTTTCAAATAAGTGAAGTTGTATTTTTTAAACTAACAAACAAACATTTTCAAGGCTTTACTACACATAATTACAATCAACATAATTGTAAGAGCTTTACGGTTAACATGCTAATCAACCACACTATGAAACATTTTTTACTCCAACCTATCTTCTATTAAACAGTGATTGTTCGGAGCAAACCAAACAATGCGCATCCGTTCCACACAGGTCATTGTTCTATTGTCTCTTTGTAATTGGCACTAACTGCAGCTCGCAGTGTTCAACCGATCATGCGATTCTACTGTGTAAAAATAATACTATCCTTAAAACACATTTTTTGTTATTCTAAATAATTTTTAAAAGGGATTAAATTCCGTAATTAATTTAGATAACACAATGTACAGATATTCCCGTATCAAATATTATTTACCTTATCCAAAGTCAGTTTATATCTATTTAAGAGGGTGCTCCAGTAAAAAGATAGCGATTTTACCTGATTCTTCCATAAGAATGTAATGTTCACTATCAAACTTCGTCCCTTTTCAGTAGATTATCAGATATCGTTGATTTATGGTTAATTTTAAAGAAAAAAAAATCTAGTGATTTAAATGAGCAGGATTCCCATACCACAAACTGTTAACTTTAAAAAAATTTAAAAATATAATATTATGGAATTTGATTGGATAATTATTACTTTTATCAACAAAGTTCTGCTCCCGGAAATCGCGTGGTATTTCATTTCACTTTAAAATTAGGCATAAATTGACTATATCAAACGAATAATCCGCTGAAGAGAAACGGTGTTTAAAAAATAACATTGGCCTTATGGAAGGAAAGGTTAACACGCGAAATGTTTGGTGACTAGAACATGTGGCACGTAATTAATAGTATATTTCATAACAAGAGTGGAAAGTGGCTGATCCGGGCCGAGATCGAGTTTACACCGGGCCGGAATTTCGATCAAGACACGGAATAACACTTTCTACTCGAGTTAAGAACGATTTTTGTTCATGACACTGTAGTTAATTAATAATAATAATAATGAATTCAATAATATAAGTTTAAGAAATAACCTGTGGTTGCTCAATTGATTTCTGTTGTATAATGAAAACAGTGATACCGTTTACACAGCTGATTAAGTTATTGAGAACATGATTTATGATAAATATACTCTTAGCGCTACTAGTGCTACTTGTGTCAGGAATCATAACTAAATACTAGTATGGAAAATCAACGGCTGATATAATAATATTGGTATATTGGTATATTGGTATTAATATTGGTATATTTTACTTGAAATTATATTTTAAAGGGGTTTGTTAAATTAAATTCCCAACATTTAACAATTATCCTGAGAATTATTAAGGTCCATTTGCTTGGTTTAAATTTTTTTTTAAATATATTAGATATTTCGGAGTTACCTTAACTTTCAGTTTTTTTGCGTCTGGTGAGGTTTAGAGTTGTTTTCCGGTACCTTAAAGCTTTAAACAGCTTGTATTACACCTAAGGCTTATACTACCAGTAGTATGTATTACTTTTAGTTGTTCTATTAGACTTAATAAGAGAAACAGTTCACAATATGTATTATTGAGATTCAGACACAAATGATTATTATCAGCACAATGCGAAGTTGTGTACACATAACTTGAGCTATTTACTTTTGGCAAGCTTACACGATCGATTAATGTATCTAGGGCCATAAAGAATTTCTAGGACCAACTATTTAAGAAATTAACACATTATTATTCTAATAAAATAAAACTTCAAAATATTAATTATAAGCATACTGTAACTCTATAGGTTCTATTCAATTTATAAGTTGTGGATATCTGTAACAAATTTAACAATAGGTATTTCAAATAGAGTAAAGATTGGATTGTCAATATTATTTACAGCTTTGCATTATTTTATGGCTTAGTGTTAATGTTCCTATGAACTATAAAACATGTATTATTACTGTGTTAGTATAGAAATTTATTCAAATAAAATTAAGGTCTCAATACCAAAAGATTAAAGAAAAAACTTTAAGTAAAATATCACGTAATTGTAATTTTCAAGCATTTTAGATTCCTTGCAGTTGGACTTATGACTCATGAGTACATTCGGAATCCTTATTGATGTAACAGTTTACAAAAATATATTCTTGTCAGGTTGCCAGGTAAAACCACCAACGAAATATTTGCAAAAAGTTGCTTAAATGTTAAAGTATTTTACTACACATATTAACTATGCAAACTTATCGTGTACGAATTGATTTATGAGTCAATCAACTGAAAAAAGTTATTAGTTGATTGAGCGCACGGGGTTGTGTTTGGTTAGCAGTTACACAGATTATATGTTGTGTCAACAATGTTGTCTGTCCGTGACAACCCTCTCACTACATCACTACCCCTACATTCCGGAACAAATACAACCGTCCACCCTTACACAACACAGCATTTGACATTAACACCCGGATGTTGCACCTGGGGTATATTTTAGGGTTGGATGGAATGTAGAAATTTCCATGGAATACCTTTCATGCTAAAACGAGAATGTTAGAAAGAAAATTAAATAAATATTTTATTGAGAAACCGAGCTATGATATTCTTGGATATATTTTAGGATGAAATAAAAATTTAACAAAGCTATCCATCATAACCTATTGTAACGTAATTTCTGCAAACCTTAATCCTCTTGATGTAGCTCGTCCCTTGTTGTTCTTGTTGTGTAGGTTAAGTTTTCCTTGGAATTAAAGATCATTGATATCGTGTCCATAATAGTATTTGGGACTTCTTTATATTTCCGAATACGATGTATAGCTAATAGCTGTGTCTAGTTAAAAAGTATACATTACAAACAATTGTAACGCTAGTATGAAATTAGTTATTTGTACCTGACTTATGTTTCATCTATAATCATGAAGTTTAATCTGATTTGGTCTGCATACTCAACTAACTTGAAGGACAATTTTATGTAATCATTCGTCAAATTTCTGCAATTGCCACGGGCGGAATAATCATTACTGATATTGTAATCGTAATCAATGAAGACTTATTTGAAATTGATTAAAGGATTATATAAAAGTAGCACTGAGTATAAAATTATGAGTATAGCTTGGACGTAATATGTGCATGAGTTAGTCATGGAAAAACATTAAATTATTGGCTTTGAAAAACAAAATTTCATGCTGATTGAAGGAATTTAAATAAGTAAATTTAAAACATGTATAAATATCACCACCCTACAAATACCGCCCTTTCAAATACAATATATTAGAATTGTCAATCTTAAATTCAATATATATATTCTTTAATTTTATTGCCTAGACTAAACAAAAAATGGAACTGAAAAAAGCATGTGTTTATGTAATTTATTTATTGAATATAGCGGCAGGAAAATGAGGATTTACTATAAGCGGATGACACAGTCTACACGAGCTAAATGGTCTTTCTTTACATAGTTTGTCATTATTAAGTCGCACACCCGGCGTTATGTGGTTTGTGGTGGGAGGCTATGAGGATTGAATCGTGTTGTCCCAAATATTAATTGTTGCTTCCCTCACCCCACACAATAGAGGCAATATTAAATAATAACAAAATCTACTTCTGTGTCAATGCGAATCAAATTTATATTTCTTACTATTTATTTTCTAAAGTTCACAAACAGTTCCACATCTTCATAACTACGGATTTTCTTTATTACATTTTGAAAAGAGCTTATAATTTATAGAAGAGCTTATTATTTATATTGCCAGTTGATTACAAAAACATTTCATTGCGATAGAAAAACGAAATTTGTTCGGATTGTAGCACATGCGTACAGTAAATAATGATCCTACAAACGAGGTATAGTAACAAAATGCGCAAATAAAGAGGTTGCTTCATCAGCAGGACGTTTTTCAATACAACAATTGCCACTGAGTGTAATTTATCGGCCAATCCATTTAAAACAAGTCTCTTTAGATTATTAACAAGGAATCGTTATTTCAATTTGGCATTCTTTCGAATGATTAAAAATGTTAAACTTTATTTAAGGACTACCACTAATGCTGACAGTAAAAACTAAAAATTTTCTTTCAAGTAATTCCGGGTTGTAGTTTTGGGGGGGGGGATTAACCAAGGCCAACATATAAATTGAATAACAGAGGTGGGACACAGCATCTAACAACAGAATTTTATATCTCGCTCCTTTACAAAAATGATACCTATATCTGATTTTTGTTAGATAGATAAAAAAGTTATTACAAATATTATATGAAAGATTATATATGAAAGATTATTGTTTGTTAATTTTGTAATATTTATGTGTGTAGAAAAAAGAAAATAAAGATTTATTTATTTATTTAAATTACAGCTGACTTCTTTACCAGTTGACTAACATGATCGAGCATACTAAAAACGGTGTTTTATTAGAAAAATAAAAAATAATGATTATTATTAAATGGTGGGGTTTTAAACAGTATCTTAAATATGTATAAACACGTTTAAAGGATCACCAAAATTGATAAATGCCATTTATAGTAAACTAGTACTAAAAGTCTGTTTACTTTCCATAGCATATAAGAGAAATTGAATCAGTAATTATTAACTAAATGCAATAAGTATTGAATATGATAAACGCTGTACTTTCATTATATTTACTGCAAAACGGATCAAACATTTTATATTTTAAGTCCGTTATTTTGAGCAGGCGCAAGATTGGCTTACACTGAAGTGTTTACTGAATAATCCGACTAAAATTGATGGTGTTTAAACATGGTCTTAAGTTAGAGATTTTGGGGCCTTTCCTCAATGTTGCATTTGAAAAACAAAAAACAAAAAACAATTGAATGTATGACGCTTACCATCCAATGTTCATTAAAATTGCCTTTCACAAATGATACTTGACTTGATGAGTGGAGGAAGACCGTAAAATTGTTTGAGAATAAGAGGCTTGAGGTCAAATTTCCACATCAAAACTTCGGTAGGACACTGAATATAAAATAAGTTGGATTTGTATTTCTATTTTACAGTTGCAAATGATTACATGGTAGTCGATCTACCATTCCTCGGCCGACATTGTATCATCTAAATATAAATTCACAAAAAATATCGGAAACTCCGATGACAGTATAAATAATGTCAATTAATGTAGAAGTAATGACTTACATACCTTAGTTTTTGGGTTAATTAATATTAGTGTTGCTCATAGAAAATATTTAAATTATTTTCCATACATAGTTGTTTTCGTCCTAAAAAATAAGCTCTACAGAGGCGATGTATTTGAAACACAGTAAAAGTGATGAATCAGGCGAGGTTCATTTATGTGATGGTTAATCAAGTAACAGTATTTTATTGCAAAAATACTGTGAATTTCATTGTAGATCTGGATTTTGTATGTTTTAATTCATGAATGTTACCATCGTCGTTAATGATATGGTTTGGTTATGTATTAAAATTTCGGGAGGCTTATTAAAAAAGTACAATACAATGGACATAAATCAAGATTAGGTTATATCTAAGAATGATTGTATATCTTAAGGGAAGAACAATTAAAGAAAAACACTCAGCCTACTTAATAGGTTCCCTGGTTGTAGGTTGAAAGCCAACCAATTAACCATAAAACAACTATCAAGCTCTGGCTCTTTACTTAAGAATCTTTAGTTGCAATTCATAAATCAGCATCATGTAAAAAATGTAAACGTATTTTTCCTGTTTTTAAATCAAAAAATTAAACATAATATTAGATTTTTCTACAAGTTAGTTACCCTTCATCTGTAAAGCAAGGCATATAATATGTATATCGCTGTATAGCTATACAGCTGTATATAATATCTGTAAACCTACACACAACAACTCTTTCTCTATTTGTTTAATCACAAAAAAGAGTTGACACTTTGTGCTGTAAATGATTTATTTTATTTTTTCTGTCAAGCCTAGTAAAGCGGACACTATTCCTAGTTGTTTAATTTAGGACACAAAGTCCTAATGAAACATACATTTTTTGAATGAATGAAAATAACTCTTTATCCTTCACTAAAATTCAGTTTACAAACATCATATGACGGAAATACATAAAAATATAAACAAGTACACCTAATATAGTACATACATTTAAAGATATTTTAACATTACCTTGCAAATACTATACTTAAATACTACAAAAAACAATTAAACATTGAGTTTGTAACAAATAAATTAGGAAGATTTTTTTTATTTTCCCTCCCTATTGCTCACTGACTTGCAAAAAATTCAAAAACAGCCAATTATGGCGAAAGCCTCCCAATGTTTACGCTGGCACTCCCCCTCTAACTCCCTTCACCATGACAAACTGCTATGGAGATTGGGCGGATTTTCTCTTACAAAAATCACATCTAAATTTAAATTATTTGTCCTATTTTCAATTTCTCACTGTTAAAATAACAAGAACAAGACCAACTGAATACTTGTATTAAACCACTCCCCATGCGGGATCTATAAGTTTAAAACTGCTTGGTAGTTTTGTAACTGAAAGTAAACTATTTCTTTAGGATTAGTTTACAAAATAAAATGATCTTTTACAAAGTTTAGTTATCTGTCATATAGTTTCATAACTCCCAATGAATGGCCTTTTAATATTCAGTGGTTTGAAAACAAAGGATTTTTTTACAAATTAAAATGAATTTCTACAAATTTTAGTTATCTGTCATATAGTTTCATAACTCCCAATGAATGGCCTTATAATATTCAGTGGTTTCAAACAAACTCCTTAATGTTGGTCATCAATCACCAAACGTCAGCAGGCTCAATAAAGATCAGCCTTGTTAATTAACTTTCTGTCCTGCCATTACCTTAGCATTACCTTTATCCTCGTCCTCAGTTCTTATCCTCGTCCTCAGTTCAAAATAGTTGCAATACGACCATGTTTTGACGGTAGATAAAGTCATGTTTACGTAATAAAGTCAATACGCGTTTATTTTTCAGTGATATAAGTTCAGGGAAAAATACCTAAAATGAGTAAAATATCTGTTCTTATTCAATGTCAGGGTAAAAAAATAAATGAATGGAATGACTGAATGCAGAGTGGCATAAACGTGTTCAATATTGCTTTGATAATCTTTGATAATCCATGTACAATGTCTTTATAATCATTTTGAAGAATTTTACCTTTTTTACTCTTTCAACTGTTATTTAAAATTTCTTAAAAAAGCCATTGAATTTTTGTTTGGAATAACAAAGCATATAAATACATGCTAATTATAAATAGTGTAAATTTGTGTCTAAAAAAACAAAATATTAATCGTTGGTTAACTTTAGTGCCGTAGTGAACGAGTAAAACTAAGATTAATTGAAGGTCGTCCACTTAAGCGTTTTAATCTGAACTTGAATTTAAGTTAATATCTATAACATAGTCACCATAGCTTATATTTTTACTAGCATATAGACTTTTTACATTAAATCATTTACAATTTTAGTATCAGTAAAAAGCAAAACTCCACGTACGAACGTATAATATGGAAAACCTATATCTCAAACTTAAAAAGAACAGCCCTTGAGCAAGGGCTGTACAGACAGAAATGTATATTTTATTATTAGTACGCACAATGTAATGTTAGTTTCCAGTAATACCAGTAATTTATTAATCAAAGTTCACTGAATGAAACTTAAAAAATTAAGTTTTTTATATAATCTGAGATGGTAAACAAATGTTTTACTTTAAAAAGTTGTACTTACTATTTTAACTAGGGTATATATAACCATTATTAGTTCTTCTATTTTATAAAATAAGTTATAAATAATTTTCATTAGTTCTTTAATTGTGTGTTTTGTCATGAAATGCTATGTTAACCATCGATGTGTCGTACGAGCTGAATATGTCTGCCAGTCTCGTCTATTAATAGTACGACATGCTCAGATAAACACAATTATACAAAAAATTGAAAAAATACCACTCAAAGAATAACATAGATTTAGGATGGAGGAGATTGTAGGACTTGTAGGATTGTAGGACATTCGACAATTTCAGAATATCGCAACAAACCAAATCCATGAAGGTGTCGCCCACGGTTCGGTTTCGGGGGTGCAAGCTAAGCAAAATAAAATATTCTCTTTACAACATTTTCTGTTTCCTGCGGGATGTTCATATATTGTGTCTCTTAAATAGTGAACATATACTGTTAATTAGTTAAAAATCCAGGTTTGTTCTCTAAGGAAACATTTACTAATGTGTGTTAAACAAATCTGTTTTACTATAAAAATAAAACGTAAAGTAAGGATGATAATGTGCACTTCTTCTGTCCTGGTGAGGATAAAAAACTGGTTGGTCCATAACATCGTTTATGTTAATGTAAAAAATACCTTTTAATATATTTTAAAGATAATTTTACACAATTATTCAGAAAAGTCCTTTTGATCTACATCGAACCGAAACAAAATGTTTACAAGCGGTGTTCCTTTATGGAATTAGAAATACATTACACATAGGACCAAATATTCCTATAGACTATGTTATTTAATCGTCTAAAATTGTTAATTTAATTTCAAAAAAACTTTGTATATTTTCTTAGGAGATGGACTTCTAGTTGGAATATGATGAAGTCAAGAACCAAGTCTGAAACCAAACCTAATCAAACACCGCACCCCTATGCTAATACTCGAGACTGTACATTAAGTTTATTACATATATTGCAGCTATTGTCGATAAAAGCATTTAAAATATGCCTTTGAATGTCTTTAGTATTTCAAAAATGATCAAATACGATTTTTAATAATATATAGTATTTTAATTTTATTTCTCGAAATAGATCTACTACGTGATGTTACTATTATTAATGTATTAATGTGTTATTATTGTTTTATCCAATTGAATTTAAACGTTAACAACTATACAGTGAACTTAGTACTAGTTGTTTATTTTTAAAAGCTATTTTAAGTTATGCCAAATCACTGTTAGTACATCGGTGAGCCTATTATTTTATACAAACAGCAGATGCACATGCATTTGCCTACGTATGATTATTCCCATAGCCTTATTTTTGTCTTCATCTTAATTTAAAAGTCCACCTTAAAATTTTTATAGCAATACTCTTAAGTTTTATAGTTAGCATAAAAAGTGAGGGTGACTTTTTTAGTGAATTTCCTTTGGAAAGTAAACTATTAGCATGACCCGCACGGTGAAACTTAAGCCCGGGACCACCATAGAAGTTCCTAACGTGACCCCCTGAACACGTTTTGGGGGGTCGTTCAAAATTTTATATATATATGTGTTTGCACTCTAGCGGTTGCATTTTTTGTCCGATTTACTTCAAATTTGATAGGGACATTCTTTTCTGTAATCAGTTGGACAAGTTCGTTGGGCAAAACAATCGGAAAACTCTAAACCCCTTTTTTCGGGATTAATCTTTCAAATTTTGAGTTTTTGGGCCCAAAAAGGGTAAGAAATACCCCGTATGTAAAATTAATGCATGTAAAAAGATGGGAATTAGTGAGGCAAAAGTTGTAAGCCCTCTATCGTCATTCTAGTATACATATTTACCGAGTTATTAAAGAAAATGTGTGTCGACTAAACACAGTACGTTGTCTTATGGGGATTTTACACTAGAAAAGCCTGATATTCCTTTGTTAGAGTACTTTTATCATCCCCAGAAACCTCACGCCTACGTTCGAGCCTGTCTGGACCTTTTCCTAACATTATAATGCACAAAATTGTATTCCCAGCTTTGCAGGTAAATTAAACCAGGAGCATCAGAACAGCAAAAAAATCACTGTTTTCAGATTTCAATAAAAATTTGAATAAATGTATGTTATTACACTGATTTGGAGTTTTTATGTGGAAATTCACTTCACTCACGTCAGCGTGCTGCGTGCGAACTCGTTTTGGTTTATTACAGTACGAAGTATACGGGTAGTTGTTTAATCCTCTGATTTATCTTCATACAAACGATTACTGCTTCAAAAACCCAAACAATGGGCATTCGTACCACAGAGCTCATTGTTCTGTTGTTGCTTCATAATCCACACTAACCGGAATCCACGGCGTTAAAACCAATCTTGTTATTCCATTGTTTTTGTACAAAAATGGTATCCCATCAAAAAACCTATTTTCCCAGAAATTTTTAAAAGGTATGGAACTGATTAAGTAAATTAGTAATAATATAATATAATCTCTACACATATTTTTGACCATAACCTTCGAGTCCTCTTATCAAGGTGTTTTTATAATTAAATTAATCGTATATATACTGGTATTTACTGAATATGTACTTGATTTAGTGATTTTTATTGGAATATATATTTAAAAATAAGCCTCATTTATGATTGCCGTAAACCCCTTAAAATATAGAATGATTTTGGGAAGATTAAATTAGTCTTAATTCCCTATTGAATTAGTTCTTGCCCATTTGATTTTGCTTTAGGACAGGCGATCTTGAAATATCTTTTATTTCAGCTCTCGATCGATATTAAATGCATTTGATAACGTACATTTTATAATGACATTAAATGCAAATAATTGAAATCTGAACAATTGTTTTGCATGTTGAGTTTACACTTACAAACCTATGGGCTTCTGCAAATTTTGATTTTTCTATTGCTAGAGACGTCAAGGTATATGTAATCAAATCAAGGCGTGTGTCAGTATTATAAAACGTTTCGTAGAGATAATTTTGCCGACACTAGTCTGGACGAATATATTACGGTTATTTTGGGGAAGGACTGTATGAGGGATTATAAATTGAAATAACCTTACCCTAACCTCTAATCGCTACTTTGTATAGGGGCTAAACACCTAGATTATAATCAGATTTTGTCAAAATGTTCAAAACTTAAAGTTTATTGTTAGACAAATGTGCCACCCTCTTTGAAATAGTTTAGAACTAAGTAGCCCGTAGGGACTTCGCTGGCGATCACAGTACAATATTATGTTTGAGAAGTTACAATAATTGTTAAAGCACCTGGGAAACCGAGCTTTGCTCGGGAAGCCAGTCAGTTTGTTCAAAATGCCTAGAGTACCCATATTCACGGTTCCTCTCCAAGGCGAGCATATTTTATTCGTTTATTTGCTCGTTTCTTGTCATTTTGGACACGTTCGCTTTATAATAAATCTTCATTTTAATGGTTCTCACAATTTATAAACAACCTAATGATGTATGTTTAAAGTTATGTACACATTGGTTCTGATCAATATTCTAAAAAATCACTTGAATCAATAGACTGTTATTTTTACAATTGATTGGTTTGTTTTTGAACAGCTGTTACGATTCTTTTGTTTTTAATTACAAATCTTGAACATAACCCCAATATAATTCAATATAATAAATTGTTTTTATAATTCTCTATACAAAATTATATTTTTCCAGGGATGAGGCCTGATTTAACATATTTATTAACCCATCAATTCGATATTTCCAACATTTGGAGAGCCCTAAAGTAAAGCATTTTTGGAGCAGGAGTAGGCAAAGGTTTTATTCTGATGTATTAACTATCCTCCTAACAAATGTATGCGCAAACGGACCAGTTAACTACTATGAGATTATCTAATTAAAATGTTAAAGGCCGACGGAGCAAATAAGTCTGATTCTGTCTGATTATAATGCACGGCCTGCTACCTTTCTACCAAATTTGTATTCAATCGGTCTAGTACGTAAATTTTTAACATGGAAATGTTGACGGTCGTTACGTCCGAGCTTCATTGGAACGGGAATAAGCCCTTTAAATCTTTGGGATGGACCCATCGCCTTCCAAATACCTGCTCAATTTAAATACTGCACAAATTTAAATATCTCCACTGCACAACAAAATTTCACAGCTCAAAGCAATATAGAAAATAAACTTATTTGATTTATATTTATAAATAAATTCCTTACCTGTAACATCTGGTATTGCTAATAATCTGCCCATAATGTATTAACAGCTGCAATTCAAACACAATTATTATTCCCCATGTTAATCTTATGGGCGAAAAACTAACTTTGGGGGCAGCCCGTGCCCTTCAGATTAAAAATATCGAAAAATGAAAACCTTTTCGCACAAATAAAAATCAAGACAACTATTTTGATGCCTAAATTGTTGAAATCGGTTCAGAAATAACGGAGGAGTTCTTTTAACAAAAATCGGCTTAGCGTGTTAATATATAAGATATAAATATTTAAATGATACAAGGAAAAGAGGATAATTTGTGGTAGTTTATCAATCAGATTTTAAAATATAGTAAGCAAAATTTAACATAATATAAAACAGCTTTTCCTTAATACTTACTTGATATTTCCAGGTTGTAATAAAGTACCTTCCTATTTGTTTAGTCTTCATATATTATGTTTTATTTTGATTTATAGCTTGGGCCAGACGAATTATTAAATAAATTGGGCAATAAATAAACACCTTTGTAACAACTCTTAAACTCTAATGTTTGAAAAGCATTTTGAATAAAAACAGTTAAAACTATAACGATGTTCTAATGTATTTTACAGTTGTACTTCCCAATTAAATCGACTAAGATTACGATAAAAAGACTTATGATTTAACTTTAGACTAAAGTTGTACTGTAATACATTTGTTAACGTTAACTAACTACTCTGTTAGGACTGGTTAAATATTCAATCAGAACCCGGGTAAATAACTAATTTAAAGAGAGAAACAGGTAAAGAAACAGGGAAAGATTAGGTTTGTGAATGGTTGGGAAAGTTAGCAATTGATGAGCTCATTGACAAGGCATTACGTCATATCAACAATAGATGTGTCTTAGTACCACGTAATGCAAGGAAGAATTCTGTATTAGGTTCTGTATAGTACTGTAGAATGCAAGCAAGCAAAAACGAGTTCGCGCGCAGTGAGGGAAGTGAATTTCCACATACAAACTTTTAAAACCCAAAATCAGTGTAAAAGCATAAATTTATTCCAATTTTTATTAAAATCTGAAATAATTGATTTTTTGGCTGTTCTGATGCTCCTGGTTTCATTTACCTGCAAAGCTGGGAATAGAATTTTGATCGTTATAATCTGAACGGAGAAGGTCCATTCAGGCTTCAAAGTAGGCGTGAGGTTGCTGGGGATTATAAAAGTACTCTAACAAAGGAATAACAGGCTTTTCTAGTGTAAAACCCCCATAAGACAACGTACTGTGTTTGGTCGAAACACATTTTCTTTAATAACTCGGTAAATATATATGCTAGAATGACGAGAGAGGACTTAAACTTTCGCCTCACTAATTCCCATCTTTTTACACGTATTAATTTTACATACGGGGCTTTTCTGACCCTTTTTGGTCCCAAAAACTCTAAATTTGAAAGATAAATCCCAAAAAAGGGGTTTAGAGTTTTCCGATTGTTTTCCACAACAAACTTGTCCAGCTGATTACAGAAAGGAACGTCCCTACCAAATTTGAAGTAAATCGGACAAAAAATGCGACTGCTAGAGTGCAAACACACACACACACACAAGTAGGGGGCAATAGGGCATACTACCCCAGCACAGAAGTGAGGATGCGAGGATGCTCCCCCCCATGACGTCATCCCCCCCCCCGATGACCTTGACCTTGACCCCAAGGTCACCCCGAGGGCACCCCCCCCCCGACATCACCTGGGGTGAGGATATACCTGCCCCGCGACATAGCCTGGCGTGAGGATTTAACTGACCCCCCCCCCCGTCACGTGACCTGGCGGAAACCTAACATCGGCTGGCGATCGAGATGAGGAAGAGGTCGCCAGCCCTCTGTGCAATTCATCACCCTTGTATTACCGGACTCAAACTGGCGATCGAGATGAGGAAGAGGTCGCCAGCCCTCTGTGCAATTCCTCACTCTTGTATTACCGGGCTCAAACTGGCAATCGACATGAGGAAGAGGTCGCGAGCCCTCTGTGCAATTCCTCACCCTTGTATTACCGGACTCAAACTGGCGATCGAGATGAGGAAGAGGTCGCCAGCCCTCTGTGCAATTCCTCGCTCTTGTATTACCGGGCTCAAACTGGCAATCGACATGAGGAAGAGGTTGCCAGCCCTCTGTGCAATTCCTCACTCTTGCATTACCGGGCTCAAACTGGCGATCGAGATGAGGAAGAGGTCGCCAGCCCTCTGTGCAATTCCTCACCCTTCTTTACGATCAAGCGCCAGGCACGGTTTTTATGTTAAACAAGAAACCGCCAGTACTAATGACCTGTTTTCGAGAGAGAGTAAACGGCTTTAGCCGAGTAAACAGATTCAAGTAGTAAACAAGGGGCTGCCAGCCTCTGTGCAGTTCCTCACCCTTGTACCACCGGACTCGAACTGACGATTGAGATGAGGAAGAGGTCGCCAGCCCTCTGTGCAATTCCTCACTCTTGTATTACCGGGCTCAAACTGGCAATCGACATGAGGAAGAGGTCGCCAGCCCTCTGTGCAATTCCTCACTCTTGCATTACCGGGCTCAAACTGGCGATCGAGATGAGGAAGAGGTCGCCAGCCCTCTGTGCAATTCCTCACTCTTGCATTACCGGGCTCAAACTGGCGATCGAGATGAGGAAGAGGTCGCCAGTTCCTCACCCCTCGTGCTTATCGGGCGAAGTGACTGGTGACTGGTACAGCCAAGCACGACCCCCAAGCAGAGGTGTCAACAACAGCGGGTGAAAGCGGCATTGGAAAGTGACAATACCCAGACTCCAGAGGTGTCAACAACCCTCCCGGGCGAAAGCGCACATTCGAGTCAGTCTTGACCAGAGCCGCTTCCATAATGAACGCCCTTACTGTGGAAGTCTTTGTCAACGTCCCCAACATCAGCCGGTACCTCCTGCTCGGACCGGAGTACCTTACTCCCACAAGGACTCGGGTCGAGGAGGCGATGAGGAGAGGCGTCCACGTCTTCCTCAGGACGGGGCGGTGGAGTCCAGCCAGTCCCGTGATGGCCTCCCGTCGTTACGACCCGGGGGACCCGGCGCAGTGGGACGAGGTTCTGCAAGGGCTGCAGTTAACTCTGGACCAAGGCGGCATGGCGGTGCCGGACGTCCAGGAAAACTATAGAAGGCCTGGACAGTAACCGGTTAAACCCCAAACCGGTTACTGTTACCCCAACCTAAAGACCCAAGACCCTCTGTCCTACCACATAACCCTCTGTCCTACCCCAACCCATAACCCTATCCCATCCCCACCCCAATAAAACTAGCAAGGGTGAAGTGAGGAGCCCCCGGCCGGCGGCACTTTCCGTGATGACCTTGAACATGAGGAAAAAACTTTCGAAAATTAATAACTAGCCTATTTACCCACCGATTCCCACGGGACTTTTTCCAGAGTGTAGGCCTACCCCAGAGGAAGCGAATGACGAAAGAAACCCATAGATCCGCCATCAAACAAGGCCGCTATTAATTTATAACCACGTTTTCCTTATGGGATATCAGCTGTTTACCGACCGATTTTGATGAAACTTCACCACATGTCGGGCAGCGACCTAAGTAAACCATCCCTTAAAGAAAATTGAAAATCCACCGTTAAACGGACCCGCTATTAATTTTTGAACGCGTTTTCCTTATGGGATCTCAGCTGTTTACCGACCGATTTTGATGAAACTTCACCACATGTCGGGCAGTGGTCTAAGTAAACCATCCCTTAAAGAAAATTGAAAATCCGCCGTTAAACGGGCCCGTTATTAATTTTTAAACGCGTTTTCCTTATAGGATCTCAACTGTTTACCGACCGATTTTGATGAAACTTCACCACATGTCGGGCAGCGGTCTAAGTAAACCATCCCACAGGACATTTTCCAGAGTGTAGGCCTATCCCAGAGGAAGCGAATGACGAAAGAACCCCATAGATCCGCCATCAAACAAGACCGCTATTAATTTATAACCGCGTTTTCCTTATGGGATCTCGGCTGTTTACCGCACAACCACGATGACGTCATAGTTTTCCTGGAACCAGTAGCGATGACGTATTCCGAGAACTGTTTACCACTCGGACCAGTTCACTCATTAGCGAGCTTCTAGAAGCTTCTCCCGGATATGGAAAATCCCCAGCTTATTGCGCAATAGGCAATCTCCCGCGCTTCTAGAAGCTTCTAGAAGGTTCGCTGGAGTGCGCGCGTGACACAGGTATAAAACCGAGGCTTGGCCGCGCGCACGCGACCTCAGTGTTGTTCGAGACGTCACCATGAACGGAAGCGGAACCGACGTAGTAAACGTGGACCAAACGATCCGCTCTTTCCTAGAGGAGCTGGACGCAATGGACGAGAACGCTAACATACCGTCAGTACAGCAACAGCAGGGATGCGCGTCAAAGAAGAAGCCCGATGGGTGGACTGTAAAGAGGAAGGAAGTGCCTATCGATTCCCCATCACTGTGCTGGTCTGCTGGTGGATGTCAGTATACTGTGAAGAACCCCAGCAACAGCGGTAACGTACTGTTGAAGATGAACGTTTTCCAAGGAGGTCGCTCGACTTGGACCTGCGGCCTGTATTTGGACGAGCGGCGGGACGACGAGATCTGCATGATTCTGACGGATCTGCTGACTAGGCTGCAGAACCTATGGTTGGTCAACAGCGAGACGGGAGAGCCTAGATTCAACGGAATCGTCAGGACCGTCAGTCCGCTGCCCGCCTGGAGGAAGATCGTGGATCGTTGCGTTTCCACCACCGCTGTCGCCATCCCTGAAAAGCGGAAAAAGACGAAAAAATAAATGAAATAAACGAAGTAATTCGATCCTTCCCTTTCCTACTTTTCCTTAATGTACACTATTGTAAAAAAATAAATAACTAACGTAATAATACGAATGAGCGTGTTCCTCGAGGTACATTTCCAGCCTCACCACCCCTCCACTCCTCCTCCACTCCGCTGTCCCTCCACTCCTCCACTCCTAATAATTAAATCAACAGAACACCAGTTGTCAAACACCCACGGGCTCATTCTTGTTCAGGAGTTTGAAGTGTGTGTTGGTGTAATAGTGTTGCTGTGTGACGTTCTGTCAGAGTGTTCACCCGACGTTTTGATCTAAGCTATAAAATGAACCACTTAACCGCCTATGTGTTTAATGATCAGCCTTTGTCTGTACTGTTTGACAGCAACGATAATCCATGGTTCAAAGCTAAGGATGTAGCTACAATATTGGGCTACGCTAACCCTAAAGAAGCAATCAGAGTACATGTTAGAGAAAAATATCGCAAAACAATTCCTGAAGTATGGGGGAGCGAAAATCTCCCCCTAACCTATAATGAGAAACATTCAATCTTTCTTAACGAGCCGGGATTATATTCGTTACTTATGAAATCTAAAATGCACATTGCCGAGAAGTTTCAAGATTGGATCTTTGAAGAAGTTTTGCCATCCATTAGAAAAAATGGTCAGTACAGACTTATAAACGAGAACCAACGGCTGCTGCAATCACTTACAAAGTCGCTAACAAATAACCGAAAGCTAGATCAAACAAATTCCGAGTTTAAAACTACAAATGATATATTGTGTATGGAAAACCAATCCATGAATCAAACGCTGATCGAACAGACACCTAAAGTGGCAGTGTTGCCTGAAGATGTAAATCTGAAGCATATATTTTGTGTGATGATTAGGGAAACCCTTCTAGAGCAGTACGGAGTTTGTGAATACAAGTGCATTCGAACACAGAAGAGGAATTTCAAACAAGCCTTGAAAAAAGCAAAGGAAGAAGGATTTACAATGTGCTACTGTAGAGAAAATGTCCCCAACGGCATAAACATAGTGAATAAGGCTAAAGAAGTGATGAAGAGTTACGGCATGCACATTGACTGCAGATACAACAACATCCTAACCTCGCACAATTTCATTAATATAGTTGAACATATCTTTGACAATGTATAGGTCTGCGCTTGTGGACACGTTCCAGAACCTTCGACGCTAGTCAGGTAGTAACAGTCGATACGTGCTCCAAAGATGACCAGTGCGGATGACGCAAGAAAAGTAATCACCATATCAATGAACAAAATACGTTATAAACGTAACAACATCCAAGAAAGGCTCGCAATCAAGTTAGTGTTGGATAGAGCGAGAGATGTGTTTGAGAGAAAATATCATATGAAACAGCATACTTATGAAGAAAACAAAAATATTGAATATCATGTAAAAGAATATAACTATGAAGAAAACAAAACAGACTGTTAAATTTAACGAGGAGCTAAATACACAGTACACTTACGAGCCCTGTGAGGATGTACAACAATTAACGTGGACTCAAATCGCAATAGATGAAATGAGATTCCGCAGACCGTTGGAACTGATGTTGGGATGAAAAAAATCAAACATCTAACCTATTGTAACAAGATGTGTCACAGCGAGTGCATACAGTTTACTTCAAGGGTGAGCAGACGCACCACCAGTCCGTAGTACGGTTGAAGTCACACGGTAAGGACGTGAACATGGACGCTTACGCTTCTGCGGACGACTATATCAAATCGTTTATTCAGGAGATTGAGGTTATGAGCAATAATGCTAGTGATCAGACATTGACATCACCTCAGACGTCATCTGTAAAACCGATCACTGCCTGCAAGAGACGAAGGAGGCCAACTCCCATCGAAGTGGAAACCAAGAAACCAGGATGGGTGCCAAAACCAACAGATGATTGTCCCGTAGTGTCATGGATGGAGGATGGGAATACTTTTGCTGTTCAAAACCCGGGAAACAAAGGACAAATTTTATTGAAAATGGAAATGTACGATGGTACAGATATGGTGTTCATGTGCGGTTTATTTTTGGACAAAGATGGTGAAATGCACCAAAGTGTTAAACAAGTAGTCGATAAAGTGGAAAACATGTGGATCGATAAATCAACAGGAGTATCGAAAATTACAGGCTTAACTCAAACTGTTACACAACGCAGTGCAGTTTCGCAACCAACGTCGAAGAAGCGAGCTGTGAGGAAGAAACAACGAGTGTCGCCAGCAGTCAATTAGAGCATCCGCATTCCCAGACAGGAGGGCGACGCGTCGGTTTTTTGTGTGTGAACACCTGCGCCCGGCCAACTACTACTAGAGGTGTCGAGCAGAAACACTTTCATGCCAGAGATTCCGAGCTTGAACGGCACTGTAGCAACCGCGGACCTGAGAGCTACCCTCAACAACTGCAAGTCCGACTCTCCGCTCTACACCAGGATAGCTGATCTCCGAGAGGAATGCGGCTATCTCATCACTG
The DNA here is from genome assembly GCA_963675035.1 of Allygus modestus. Classification (NCBI taxonomy): domain Eukaryota; kingdom Metazoa; phylum Arthropoda; class Insecta; order Hemiptera; family Cicadellidae; genus Allygus; species Allygus modestus. Next base: position 107,476,906 of record OY776117.1, on the reverse strand, counting down.
CGATGGAGCGAGCCACCACCACACCCTTTGGCGAGACGATCATCGTGATCCTGGAGGGGCAGGTCGGGGACGACTTCTTTCTACGAGTCTACCTGCCTAGGCGCTTCAACGAGGTCCTGAGCAACACCGACATCGAGCGCTACAACGGCGGGTTTGGAGAACGCCTTCGCTTGGTGAAGCGCAGCCCGAGGGGTTCCAATATCAGATTCACACCTTTGGAGTTTATGTAAAGCAAGACTTGAAGATTATGTAAATACCTTTGTAAATTAGTTTTCGTAGTCAATACTTATAGTCACGTTCAGAACATAACCACTGAGTTATTTATTTCACTTAACCCCAAAAATGTCCTTTAGTAGTAAGTTTAAGAGCGTGAGTATGGTAACTGTGAGGTGTTTAACTCATAAGCGTCATCATCAGAATCATCGATATTTGTACATAGATGTAACCAACCGCGTAATGCGATACAATTGGTTAGAGTGCATCGTGTGTGAGCTGTCTTGCGACATCGCACTGCGTTTGTTAATAGTAGACTGTTGATTGACGATAGTGATCCGCAACCAATATCGCTGATATCAATGACATTAGTAGTACAGTGATCCGTGATGAAATTGCATCGTACAAACTCTATTTTCTCAGTACCTTTGACATAGACAATCGGTCGTTTGACGATACATGCACGTAACTTTTCCTCTAGCTCATGATACCAGATATCACCTTGAGCCCATTCCAATCCGTGACAGTGTTTTGTGAACCAATAGCTTTCACGTAGTTTCTCTTGTGGAGCCTTTATCGTATGTTAGTTCGTTAACAAAATAACTTGTACATTAACACGACGATCACTTTTCTTGCTTAAGTCACGATGTGCATTATGGCGTATGGGACGATTGGTAATAACAGCGTTTAAAGTAAACTGTGCACATTCGTTGTGATACGTCTTGTCACAGCAGGTTAGATTTCACATTCTCACATTCAACATCAATTACAATTGTAGACGTAATCTCATTTCATCTGTTGTGATTTAAGTACACGTAAACCGTTGTACATCCTCACGCGGCTCGTAAGGTTAAGTCATGCTCTGTTAAGTTAGGTTTGTTGTTGATTATAAAAAAATCTGTACCTTAATGTCGGCGCGTGCATTATGATTATACTCTTTTTAAATTGCGCGCGCCGACATTAAGGTACAGATTTTTTTATAATCAACAACAAACTTAACTTAAAAGAGCATGACTTAACCTAACGACGAGATACTACTGGCAATATTTCCTATCTATAAGCACAAACCTAACTTAACAGAGCATAACATAAACTAAGGATGAGATACAACTGCCTACGTTTCCTATTTCTATGCAGGGACCTAACTTTACACTGGATATCATAACCTAACTATGAGATAAGTCCCTCCATGTTTCCCCTTTCTAACTGGAAACAGTCTTAATAAACCTAACTATACCTATCGTAACTTAACACAACTACCTAACTTAACAGAGCATAACATAACCTAAGGATGAGATACAACTGCATACGTTTCCTATTTCTATGCAGGGACCTAACTTTACACTGGATATCATAACCTAACGATGAGATAAGTCCCTCCATGTTTCCCCTTTCTAACTGGAAACAGTCTTAATAAACCTAACTATACCTATCATAACTTAACACAACCACGTTATAATGCTAGTGACAATTCTTGAGGGAAAGGCAAACTTCTTCAAACACCGATTACTTGGGATTGTCATACGAGAAGTTTAATGTAAAACTAAATACTCGGTACACTTACGAACCGCGTGAGGATGTACAACAGTTAACGCGGACTTGAATTACAACCGATGAAATGAGATTACGCATACAATTGTAATTGATGTTGAATGGGGAAATGAGCAATATAACCTGCTGTGATAAGACGTATCGCAACACATGTGCTCAGTTTACTTCAAGCATTGCTATTACCAGTCGTCACATACATCATAATGCACATTGTGACTTACGCATGAAAAGTGATCGATGCGTCAATGTACAAGTTACGTTGTTAACGAACTAACATACGATAAAGGTTCGTAGTCGAGTTATTCCCTCAAATTACACCAGATGAAATGATACCACGCATGACATTTCAATTGATGCTGAATGTTAGAATGATGCATCTAACTTGTTGTGTTTAGATGTATCACAACACATGTGTGCAGTTTATTTCAAGCGTTGTTAGTACCATCTGGCACGTACGCTATAATGCATATTGAGACTGAAACAAGAATAGGGATCGATGCGTCAATGAACAAGCTACAATTTAACTTACTAACATTCGAGAAGTTTATTGTCATACTAAATACTCGTTACACTTACGAGCCGCGTGAAGATGTACAACGGTTTACGTGTACTTAAATCACAACAGATGAAATGAGATTACGTCTACAATTGTAATTGATGTTGAATGTGAGAATGTGAAATCTAACCTGCTGTGACAAGACGTATCACAACGAATGTGCACAGTTTACTTTAAACGCTGTTATTACCAATCGTCCCATACGCCATAATGCACATCGTGACTTAAGCAAGAAAAGTGATCGTCGTGTTAATGTACAAGTTATTTTGTTAACGAACTAACATACGATAAAGGCTCCACAAGAGAAACTACGTGAAAGCTATTGGTTCACAAAACACTGTCACGGATTGGAATGGGCTCAAGGTGATATCTGGTATCATGAGCTAGAGGAAAAGTTACGTGCATGTATCGTCAAACGACCGATTGTCTATGTCAAAGGTACTGAGAAAATAGAGTTTGTACGATGCAATTTCATCACGGATCACTGTACTACTAATGTCATTGATATCAGCGATATTGGTTGCGGATCACTATCGTCAATCAACAGTCTACTATTAACAAACGCAGTGCGATGTCGCAAGACAGCTCACACACGATGCACTCTAACCAATTGTATCGCATTACGCGGTTGGTTACATCTATGTACAAATATCGATGATTCTGATGATGACGCTTATGAGTTAAACACCTCACAGTTACCATACTCACGCTCTTAAACTTACTACTAAAGGACATTTTTGGGGTTAAGTGAAATAAATAACTCAGTGGTTATGTTCTGAACGTGACTATAAGTATTGACTACGAAAACTAATTTACAAAGGTATTTACATAATCTTCAAGTCTTGCTTTACATAAACTCCAAAGGTGTGAATCTGATATTGGAACCCCTCGGGCTGCGCTTCACCAAGCGAAGGCGTTCTCCAAACCCGCCGTTGTAGCGCTCGATGTCGGTGTTGCTCAGGACCTCGTTGAAGCGCCTAGGCAGGTAGACTCGTAGAAAGAAGTCGTCCCCGACCTGCCCCTCCAGGATCACGATGATCGTCTCGCCAAAGGGTGTGGTGGTGGCTCGCTCCATCGCAGTGATGAGATCGCATTCCTCTCGGAGATCAGCTATCCTGGTGTAGAGCGGAGAGTCGGACTTGCAGTTGTTGAGGGTAGCTCTCAGGTCCGCGGTTGCTACAGTGCCGTTCAAGCTCGGAATCTCTGGCATGAAAGTGCTTCTGCTCGACACCTCTAGTAGTAGTTGGCCGGGCGCAGGTGTTCACACACAAAAAACCGACGCGTCGCCCTCCTGTCTGGGAATGCGGATGCTCTAATTGACTGCTGGCGACACTCGTTGTTTCTTCCTCACAGCTCGCTTCTTCGACGTTGGTTGCGAAACTGCACTGCGTTGTGTAACAGTTTGAGTTAAGCCTGTAATTTTCGATACTCCTGTTGATTTATCGATCCACATGTTTTCCACTTTATCGACTACTTGTTTAACACTTTGGTGCATTTCACCATCTTTGTCCAAAAATAAACCGCACATGAACACCATATCTGTACCATCGTACATTTCCATTTTCAATAAAATTTGTCCTTTGTTTCCCGGGTTTTGAACAGCAAAAGTATTCCCATCCTCCATCCATGACACTACGGGACAATCATCTGTTGGTTTTGGCACCCATCCTGGTTTCTTGGTTTCCACTTCGATGGGAGTTGGCCTCCTTCGTCTCTTGCAGGCAGTGATCGGTTTTACAGATGACGTCTGAGGTGATGTCAATGTCTGATCACTAGCATTATTGCTCATAACCTCAATCTCCTGAATAAACGATTTGATATAGTCGTCCGCAGAAGCGTAAGCGTCCATGTTCACGTCCTTACCGTGTGACTTCAACCGTACTACGGACTGGTGGTGCGTCTGCTCACCCTTGAAGTAAACTGTATGCACTTGCTGTGACACATCTTGTTACAATAGGTTAGATGTTTGATTTTTTCATCCCAACATCAGTTCCAACGGTCTGCGGAATCTCATTTCATCTATTGCGATTTGAGTCCACGTTAATTGTTGTACATCCTCACAGGGCTCGTAAGTGTACTGTGTATTTAGCTCCTCGTTAAATTTAACAGTCTGTTTTGTTTTCTTCATAGTTATATTCTTTTACATGATATTCAATATTTTTGTTTTCTTCATAAGTATGCTGTTTCATATGATATTTTCTCTCAAACACATCTCTCGCTTTATCCAACACTAACTTGATTGCGAGCCTTTCTTGGATGTTGTTACGTTTATAACGTATTTTGTTCATTGATATGGTGATTACTTTTCTTGCGTCATCCGCACTGGTCATCTTTGGAGCACGTATCGACTGTTACTACCTGACTAGCGTCGAAGGTTCTGGAACGTGTCCACAAGCGCAGACCTATACATTGTCAAAGATATGTTCAACTATATTAATGAAATTGTGCGAGGTTAGGATGTTGTTGTATCTGCAGTCAATGTGCATGCCGTAACTCTTCATCACTTCTTTAGCCTTATTCACTATGTTTATGCCGTTGGGGACATTTTCTCTACAGTAGCACATTGTAAATCCTTCTTCCTTTGCTTTTTTCAAGGCTTGTTTGAAATTCCTCTTCTGTGTTCGAATGCACTTGTATTCACAAACTCCGTACTGCTCTAGAAGGGTTTCCCTAATCATCACACAAAATATATGCTTCAGATTTACATCTTCAGGCAACACTGCCACTTTAGGTGTCTGTTCGATCAGCGTTTGATTCATGGATTGGTTTTCCATACACAATATATCATTTGTAGTTTTAAACTCGGAATTTGTTTGATCTAGCTTTCGGTTATTTGTTAGCGACTTTGTAAGTGATTGCAGCAGCCGTTGGTTCTCGTTTATAAGTCTGTACTGACCATTTTTTCTAATGGATGGCAAAACTTCTTCAAAGATCCAATCTTGAAACTTCTCGGCAATGTGCATTTTAGATTTCATAAGTAACGAATATAATCCCGGCTCGTTAAGAAAGATTGAATGTTTCTCATTATAGGTTAGGGGGAGATTTTCGCTCCCCCATACTTCAGGAATTGTTTTGCGATATTTTTCTCTAACATGTACTCTGATTGCTTCTTTAGGGTTAGCGTAGCCCAATATTGTAGCTACATCCTTAGCTTTGAACCATGGATTATCGTTGCTGTCAAACAGTACAGACAAAGGCTGATCATTAAACACATAGGCGGTTAAGTGGTTCATTTTATAGCTTAGATCAAAACGTCGGGTGAACACTCTGACAGAACGTCACACAGCAACACTATTACACAAACACACACTTCAAACTCCTGAACAAGAATGAGCCCGTGGGTGTTTGACAACTGGTGTTCTGTTGATTTAATTACTAGGAGTGGAGGAGTGGAGGGACAGCGGAGTGGAGGAGGAGTGGAGGGGTGGTGAGGCTGGAAATGTACCTCGAGGAACACGCTCATTCGTATTATTACGTTAGTTATTTATTTTTTTACAATAGTGTACATTAAGGAAAAGTAGGAAAGGGAAGGATCGAATTACTTCGTTTATTTCATTTATTTTTTCGTCTTTTTCCGCTTTTCAGGGATGGCGACAGCGGTGGTGGAAACGCAACGATCCACGATCTTCCTCCAGGCGGGCAGCGGACTGACGGTCCTGACGATTCCGTTGAATCTAGGCTCTCCCGTCTCGCTGTTGACCAACCATAGGTTCTGCAGCCTAGTCAGCAGATCCGTCAGAATCATGCAGATCTCGTCGTCCCGCCGCTCGTCCAAATACAGGCCGCAGGTCCAAGTCGAGCGACCTCCTTGGAAAACGTTCATCTTCAACAGTACGTTACCGCTGTTGCTGGGGTTCTTCACAGTATACTGACATCCACCAGCAGACCAGCACAGTGATGGGGAATCGATAGGCACTTCCTTCCTCTTTACAGTCCACCCATCGGGCTTCTTCTTTGACGCGCATCCCTGCTGTTGCTGTACTGACGGTATGTTAGTGTTCTCGTCCATTGCGTCCAGCTTCTCTAGGAAAGAGCGGATCGTTTGGTCCACGTTTACTACGTTGGTACCGCTTTCGTTCATGGTGACGTCTCGAACAACACTGAGGTCGCGTGCGCGCGACCGAGCCTCGGTTTTATACCTTTGTCACGCGCGCACTCCAGCGAACCTTCTAGAAGCTTCTAGAAGCGCGGGAGATTGCCTATTGCGCAATAAGCTGGGGATTTTCCATATCCGGGAGAAGCTTCTAGAAGCTCGCTAATGAGTGAACAGGTCCGAGTGGTAAACAGTTCTCGGAATACGTCATCACTACTGGTTCCAGGAAAACTATGACGTTATCGCGGTTGTGCGGTAAACAGCCGAGATCCCATAAGGAAAACGCGGTTATAAATTAATAGCGGTCTTGTTTGATGGCGGATCTATGGGGTTCTTTCGTCATTCGCTTCCTCTGGGATAGGCCTACACTCTGGAAAATGTCCTGTGGGATGGTTTACTTAGACCGCTGCCCGACATGTGGTGAAGTTTCATCAAAATCGGTCGGTAAAAAGCTGAGATCCTATAAGGAAAACGCGTTTAAAAATTAATAACGGGCCCGTTTAACGGCGGATTTTCAATTTTATTTAAGGGATGGTTTACTTAGACCACTGCCCGACATGTGGTGAAGTTTCATCAAAATCGGTCGGTAAACAGCTGAGATCCCATAAGGAAAACGCGTTCAAAAATTAATAGCGGGTCCGTTTAACGGTGGATTTTCAATTTTCTTTAAGGGATGGTTTACTTAGGTCGCTGCCCGACATGTGGTGAGGTTTCATCAAAATCGGTCGGTAAACAGCTGATATCCCATAAGGAAAACGCGGTTATAAATTAATAGCGGCCTTGTTTGATGGCGGATCTATGGGTTTCTTTCGTCATTCGCTTCCTCTGGGGTAGGCCTACACTCTGGAAAAAGTCCCGTGGGAATCGGTGGGTAAATAGGCTAGTTATTAATTTTCGAAAGTTTTTTCCTCATGTTCAAGGTCATCACGGAAAGAGCCGCCGGCTGGGGGCTCCTCACTCCACCCTTGCTAGTTTTATTGGGGTGGGGATGGGATAGGGTTATGGGTTGGGGTAGGACAGAGGGTTATGTGGTAGGACAGAGGGTCTTGGGTCTTTAGGTTGGGGTAACAGTAACCGGTTTGGGGTTTAACCGGTTACTGTCCAGGCCTTCTATAGTTTTCCTAGACGTCCGGTACCGCCATGCCGCCTTGGTCCAGAGTTAACTGCAGCCCTTGCAGAACCTCGTCCCACTGCGCCGGGTCCCCCGGGTCGTAACGACGGGAGGCCATCACGGGACTGGCTAGACTCCACCGCCCCGGCCTGAGGAAGACGTGGACGCCTCTCCTCATCGCCTCCTCGACCCGAGTCCTTGTGGGAGTAAGGTACTCCGGTCCGAGCAGGAGGTACCGGCTGATGTTGGGGACGTTGACAAAGACTTCCACAGTAAGGGCGTTCATTATGGAAGCGGCTCTGGTCAAGACTGACTCGAATGTGCGCTTTCGCCCGGGAGGGTTGTTGACACCTCTGGAGTCTGGGTATTGTCACTTTCCAATGCCGCTTTCACCCGCTGTTGTTGACACCTCTGCTTGGGGGTCGTGCTTGGCTGTACCAGTCACCAGTCACTTCGCCCGATATGCACGAGGGGTGAGGAACTGGCGACCTCTTCCTCATCTCGATCGCCAGTTTGAGCCCGGTAATGCAAGAGTGAGGAATTGCACAGAGGGCTGGCGACCTCTTCCTCATCTCGATCGCCAGTTTGAGCCCGGTAATGCAAGAGTGAGGAATTGCACAGAGAGCTGGCGACCTCTTCCTCATCTCGATCGCCAGTTTGAGCCCGGTAATGCAAGAGTGAGGAATTGCACAGAGGGCTGGCGACCTCTTCCTCATGTCGATTGCCAGTTTGAGCCCGGTAATACAAGAGTGAGGAATTGAACAGAGGGCTGGCGACCTCTTCCTCATCTCAATCGTCAGTTCGAGTCCGGTAGTACAAGGGTGAGGAACTGCACAGAGGCTGGCAGCCCCTTGTTTACTACTTGAATCTGTTTACTCGGCTAAAGCCGTTTACTCTCTCTCGAAAACAGGTCATTAGTACTGGCGGTTTCTTGTTTAACATAAAAACCGTGCCTCGCGCTTGATCGTAAAGAAGGGTGAGGAATTGCACAGAGGGCTGGCGACCTCTTCCTCATCTCGATCGCCAGTTTGAGCCCGGTAATGCAAGAGTGAGGAATTGCACAGAGGGCTGGCGACCTCTTCCTCATGTCGATTGCCAGTTTGAGCCCGGTAATACAAGAGCGAGGAATTGCACAGAGGGCTGGCGACCTCTTCCTCATCTCGATCGCCAGTTTGAGTCCGGTAATAGAAGGGTGAGGAATTGCACAGAGGGCTGGCGACCTCTTCCTCATGTCGATTGCCAGTTTGAGCCCGGTAATACAAGAGTGAGGAATTGCACAGAGGGCTGGCGACCTCTTCCTCATCTCGATCGCCAGCCTATGTTAGGTTTCCGCCAGGTCACGTGACGGGGGGGGGGGGTCAGTTGAATCCTCACGCCAGGCTATGTCGCGGGGCAGGTATATCCTCACCCCAGGTGATGTCCGGGGGGGGATGACGTCATGGGGGGGGTGCCCTCGGTGTGACCTTGGGGTCAAGGTCAAGGTCATCGGGGGGGGATGACGTCATGGGGGGGGGGAGCATCCTCGCATCCTCACTTCTGTGCTGGGGTAGTATGCCCTATTGCCCCCTACTCACTCACACACACACACACACACACACACACACACACACACACACACACACACACACACACACACACACACACACACACACACACAAATATATATATATTCAATTTTGAACGACCCCCTAAAACGTATTCAGGAGGTCACGTTAGGAACTTCTATGGTGGTCCCGGGCTTAAGTTTTACCGTGCGGGTCATGCTAATAGTTCACTTTCCAAAGGAAATTCAGTAATAATACATAAAAAACATTAATAAAACAAATATAAAAAATAGGTGAATGAATTAAAATATGCCAAATAGATCTCGTAATATTAATGACATGTATGTGCTATCACGTCGAATGTTGCAGACGTGTGTGTCCACATCTGCAATGCAGTGTGATGTGTAAATCTCACTGTTGTCGTCTTGTAATTTATCCGCCAGTTAAAAATAGTTGAAACAGAAGTAGTACAGTTTCAGTGAAAGTTCAAACATTTGTTACCACATATAACCAGACGTTGAAAAGTTTGATGCATTATTCATACGGGTGCTTTGAATAATATGAGAGTTGTTGTGAAGTGGCATATCACTGTTCAGGGTGCAGTTTCATTATGCCTAAAGTGTGCATACATGTAATGTAATGACTCATAAGTTTTAATATCCTACGTATTATGAATCTATTAATGAGTCTTAACTTACTTATGATATTTGTACTGTTAAATAGTGTACTTGTTTAACATAACTAACTTTTGTAAATATATTGTTGATATTTTTAAAATAAAATGAAACACAGAGGAATTGGGGTATTCAATACTTCAATTGCTACTACATTTTCAATCAGAATACTTAAGTTACTTGATAGTTGATTAATGGGATTATAGTTTTGAGATATGTATATTACGTATAATCAATGGTTTTTTTACTAATATTTTTTTATCTGACAACAAACCCATAGGCATGTATAAATTATGAGTGCGTATGCTAAAATTTGACGTGAGTTACCATGCGTGTTTATTCAATCATTAAAAACTACTTGGCACTGTCGTCTGAGATGTTGTGATGCTTGGTCAAACTGGTTTCTCGAAAATTAAAAAATTGCGGCCATCAAAATAACGGCGAATATGATCCTATTATTATGTATGTGTCATTGTTAAAATCTTCCACTTGTAATCAATTCAGTTCTAAATTAAACGTATATCACAATGCGTTTTTAAAAATATTAAAGGTAATTTTACTCCTCTTTGTTACAAAACTAATAACTTCTTTGCATTTTTCAACTTAATTACTTTACATCCAACAATATATCAACAGTATTTACTTTTGCCTATATACAGTACTAGTTTTCAAGAGGTAACTCATTTGAAAGCAAATGAAATTTAAAAAGCACTGCGTTTTTCAGTGTTTACTCTAAGTGCTTTATAGGATATTCCTCACTAGTGTGATATTTACATGTTAATAGAAAAATGTAAACAGTAGTAATATATAATACGATTTAACGATATAAATGAATAAAATCACAATACATAGAGGGGCATTTTATTGAATTAATTTACAACAACAAACTTGTAACAAAAATATGTAATTACTGTCCCTACCTGCGATAGAGATATAGTAATTAAATACCAATCAGAGTAGATTATATTCCATTTGAAGCTTTTGTTTGAAACTATCGGAACATGTAACACCATCAGCCCAACACACGTTGTTGCATGACAATCTGTATTCAGCAGTTATCACTGTTGTTTAACATTCAGCACAAAATTCCATTCTATTGTACAACTATTCAGCAATCTCGCTTTGATGTTTGTGTTTAATATAGATATTGGATATTATTCCTATTATTTGTAAATGGTGGTGGAATATGGCCATTGGTGACATTAATAATAATAAATTTATATTATTTCAGATAATATAAATTTAGTATAAGCATTGATTACAATTTTAAAACCATCTAAACTACATTTGGGATAAGATATCCACAATGGTAAAAACAGTTTAAAAAAGCAATTGCGGCTGTAAAAATCTAAGAGATGCCTTCTTGATTTCTATCTCTTCAACATTCCTACGTTATAATGAAAATTTTCAATAAATCCTATTGATGATGTACATCGGTACGTAATAAAAAAGTATAGTAAAATAAAAATAATTTTCTAGGACTAAATGCGGTTGATGCGAGTTGTATTATACCCGGTGTCAGTGACCACTACAATCCTTCATGCCAAGACCAGACATTCACTCCGATATAAATGTGTTGTGGGACAAATGACTTCCTTTGAATTAAATGATTAAGTGTCCCTTCCCTCAGACATGGCCACACCCTTTACCTCCGCTCGTGAATCAGCTGCGAGTGAAGAGGGCGATTTGTCACGATCTGGCCTCCAGTACATGTTAAATGAATTGTAAAGGCGTTTTCAATATTACAAAGCAAAAGCTTGGAATACTTTTATTTATTGATTCAATTAGTGTTTATCTGTAATAATTTAGATTTGTTTCAGATCTAAAGATTTTATTTGTATATATTCCTAAATTTATACTAGCAGTGTAGTACAACCATTTAATAGATTAAAAATTAGGGAATCTCGCTAGCCTAACGGTTAGCGTTTTGGACTTCGGTTCAAGGGGTCACGGGTTCAAATCCCGGTATGTCTCAAAAATTTGAGGGGTGTGGACCGCTTTCTCTAAAAGCGTTCGTGTACTCTATTAACGAAAATGCTGATGGCGTTGAACTACAGAATAAAAAGTAGCCTACGTGTCTATTTTTAAAATTAGTGGTACTGTAAAGATATAAATAAAGTCAGTCTAGGATAAATTATTTGCGGTTCAGTTGAATTGATGTGTCAATATAAATATCACCTGGAAATATTCAGTGAAGTTGTTTACTATGAAACGTCACGTTTCAACTTCATACTTTTATGCAGTTGGCTACGCTCCAGTTAAGAAAAGAAACCAAAATAATAAGTTTTTAAATCCACACAATTGTATAACTTAATTATATTTCAAACTCAAAATAATCTTTACTTTTATAAGTGTGGTGGATAAAAACACTAGCAAAAAATTATTCAAATTTTTGTTGTAAATAATAAGTTTATCACAAAATCGATAGGGATTTTAACGGTTAAACACAAATAATTGATACGCTATGACAGTTGTAAATGTCAAAAATTCTAAAGCTAAAAAAACAAATTTATCTTTATACAAGGCTAACAAATTTACCTTGATTTTAATTTCATACAAAATGCAAAAACACTCTTATTTTACGTTTTTGAACACGCATGTTATTAAAAAGTTCCAGCTTACAGCAATTAATGGGAAAAATTCTCCCTAATGTGTCAAGTGCCCTACGCCCTGCAGTGAAACAATGACAAACGACATTATAACTGCCGCGTAAGGGTTTTACGACCCTTGTATTTAATTTGTTCAACCCTGTGTATACTTACATGGATGCCGTGTAGTTTTAGTTGGATTTTAGTCGTTTTATCAAATGTATTTGATGCGTATTGCTGCGTTTACATGTATCAGAGAATTCGGTTTTTCTATAAGGAAGTTAATTAGTTTCCTGATTTAGGTATTGAGTATTTTTTCATCTCTGTCAACAGCAGCATGGGCTGATTTCCTTTACTTACCCGAATTTGCTTCCCACATTCGCCCTTTCTATCTAAGTGACCAATTCACTACACGCATTTACGTATCATTTTAAAGCAAGGGATGTTATTAATATTTATACTTCATAAGTTACGAACAAGCTCCTAGGTCATATTACTCACTGTAAAACAACACCTTCCTCTTTAGTTCATACTTCATTTACAACAAATAATCGTATGTAAAATTTATTCGAAAACTTCACATCGCACTACAGAATTTATCATCAGATTAAATAATCCTACTTGTTGTAAGTATGATAAACTATTTATTTCCTAACCCCAGAAGCCATTCTCATGCTCTCATCCCCCTTATCCCTTCCCTGGAAGGGATGTTTTGACGTCGACCACACTCGGTCAACCACGGTTTGTCTTGCCCAGCGCTGAAGTTGGTCTTGGCCCCTGTTGTGAAAACTGGAAAATGGAAAATTATAGTTTACTTTAGTTTGTTCGATATGCTTGATCAGTTTAATTTGTTTGGGCTAAAAACTATAATTTATCTGTCAACAAATATTACTGCGATTGATGTAATTTCACTATGCAAAAAATTTTTTGGTTTTCCTGTTTTATAAATATTTTTACTACACTCGTTCTAATAAGACTTATACCTTAGTTCTTGTTTTCAAAATACATGTCAGTTTAAAAACAAGACATGTTGTCATGGATTTAGTCCTACTTTGAAGTACCTAATTGGTAATCTTGTCAGTCGCTCGTTACCAAGGGGTGACAACATGGGGAGTGGGAGCCAGGTGACGGCGAGGGTGAGGGGGAGTATCACGTAACTTGTAAAAAGTGACACCGAGGTCCGATTACAGAGGGAGGACCCCAAATGTATCACCCTACTAACCGATCACATTCTAAGAATGACGAGTGGAAAATATTTAGGGTGATTACAAGTTACAGAACAGCAGATTTAAAAACATTTCAACCCAACACTTCTCTATAAAAATTCCAGAATTATTTCCTAACAAATGAGGAATAAATTAAAGCCTCGAAATACCGAAAAATTTAATGAATTAAACAAATTTTAATAATGGCGTAAAAATGCTCAACGCATTGCCGAACGAACTAAAGATTGAATAAAATCCCTGTAATTTTTTGAAGTGAATTAGGACATTGCTCATTGCTAGGAGTCACTATAGAGTTCTTGGTATTGCTGATGGGCACTGACGACTGGGGATTCGAGTTGTATTAATTTGTCTTGAATTATTAAAGGGACTTATCCAATAAATATAAATGTTAACTTCTGACCCATAAATGATCCATAAGACGTTTATTGGATTAAATAAACAAAATGTTATGGAATAGAATCCTGTCATTGTTCTGTGAATTGTAGGCTTATCTCTTCCGGGGGCTTTTAATCTGTACGTAGTTTAATTCCGTTAACAATACTTCAGGTGACTGTCACGAGAAAGCAAACAAAGAAACTTTGTTTTGAAAATATTAGTTAAACATAAAGAGTAATAATGTTTCTAAGAAAAGAAACACTAAAAGACAGTTCCTCGTCGCTGCAGATTTATTAGGCCAATCACTATTTAGTGGGAAACTTTCCACAATAAAACTAAATCCAATTGTTTATTAAAAACATTACAGAGCGACCACTACTTGACTAATATAACAAAAAGTTATATATTAGTCAATTAATGGTTACCTTCTAATAAATGCAAACTATATAAACTAATATTTTTTAAACTTAAAATTGGATTTAGTTCTATCGTGGAAAGTTTCCAACTAAATCTGTGGAACATAAACCAGTCTTGTGTTAAGGAAGGCTGCCACTTTCGATATACGACGTCGCTTGATTCTAGATGCGAATCAGCAGTTTTCAATTCCCCTTTCTGCACAAATCTTCTATTCACTGATGTAGGTAAATTTCAATAGGTTTAGTAAGTTTCCGGTATAATAAATTAAATAAAAGTTGACATATATTAATCAACAACTAGTCATGATGATCAGTGAGGTTTCACTTCTATAACAGCAAATCTAAGTCGAGATTGTTAACAATATTTTGTGTTTAACAATAAATCTTTTGTTACTGTTCAACAGCTATTTCGGCAACGTTTTAATGTGGCAGGTGATGGAGCGATCCCTGATTTACAGATCAACACAGTTGAGTGACTGCATTTCAGAAACCTTACCTGTAGTGAATGTCAAGCCTACTGGGCGACCCCGTACAGCGGTTACTCCGGGAAACATCGAGAATGTTAGAGCGTCAGTGCTGGATCGGTCCTCGTTCGTTCGTTTCTTGAGGTTCCAGTGAGCGGGAAAGTCCCTGGCCCACTGTGGCTGTTTTAGGGCGCTTGGGCCCTCTTCAGCCGTCGGATAGGGTTGGTTGGGGAGGGGAGATTGACACACTGCAACAGGACGTTTATTTCCTGCTACAGTGGCCAGGGGTTGATTTGGGGGTTGGAAAGATTAACAAACTGCAACAGGACTTTTTTGCCTGCTACAGTGGCTAGGTGATGGGGGGGGGGGTGGAAGGAGGGATCCACCGCGACAGATTTTTTTGGGAGCTAGGGGTGGTTTACATAGGGTTTAGTGTTGGGGGCAATGGTGCGGGCTGTTTGTCGTGGTTGGCAAGGTGGTGGATCGTGAGGCTGGGGCGGTCTGTGAAGTAGGGTTGAAAGTAAGGTTGGAGGAGTCGGAGGTGCGGGCTCTGTCGAGGTAGGTGGTGTTGAGGTGGTGGAGGAAGTCTCTGAGTTTGGGGATGGAGTGGGCTTCGTAAGCCATATGGTTTCGGGCCCAGGGTGGGAGGTGGGAGGCAAGGCGGAGGGCGCGTCTCTCAGTAGCCTCGAAGCTTGAAAGGAAGGTGTTCGGGGCGGATAGAAGGAGCAGGTGGGCGTAGGTCAAAACAGGGCGGATGACTGAGGGGTACAGGCGGGCGAGAGTGGGTTTGGAGCAGCCATGGCTGCGATGGTTTAGGATACGGAGGGCACGGAGACGGGTGGTTGCTCTCTTCTTGGCTTCACGGAGATGAGGGACGGACAGTCTGGAGTCTAGGGTGACGCCTAGGTAGGTGGAGGATGTTTTGAGGGGGAGACGGACGTTATTCAGGAAGATCGGTCCTCTAAGTGCCGTGCTGCAACCGTAGGTCTTAAGCACACTACAGCGCATTTTACACAGTGAGCAGTTTTATCATTCAGCAGCTCTATGAACGTGATTATGAGCACCAAAAACGCTTTCCTGAAATAATGCTAGATGTGTTGTACTCTAAAGATGTAGTGCTCATGATATCAGATGAGGCTCATTTTCTTTTGGATGACAACGTAAACAAGCAAACCTGCAGGTACTGGGCAGCGGAAAATCCCAGTCAATTAGACCAGAAACCAAGGTCAATTAGACCTTCACAGTGCCAAGGTGTCAGTTTGGTGCGAAATATCCAAACTAGGAATTCAGTCACAGTAAAATCAGTGCGTTATGTCAACATGCTCCGCAACCTTTTGAGACCACAAATTCAAAGGATAAGGTTAAAACATCAATAGGAATACATCAATAAGGAAAACATCAATAGAAATAAAATATAGTTTCAGCAGGATGGCACCACAGCCCACACAACAGCCGACTCGATGAACGTTGTGAATCAGATGTTCCCCAATCACATCGTCTCACGCTTCGGCGACGTCCACTGGCCAGATCGGTCACCTGATCTGCCATCCGTGACTTTTTTATCTTGGGATACCTTAAGTCAAAAGTATACATAAACAAAACTCGATCACTAGATGATCTAAAGGACGCCATCCGTACAGAAGTAGGCGTCATTGAAAGAGAAACTGTACTAAGGTGATGGAGAATTTCGAGGAAATACTTCTGATGTGTATGAATGAATAAGGAATCCATCTTCTATGAGTTATTTTCCGTACGTGAACAGGTGAAATGACAATTTTTACAACCGATTTTCTTTAATAGGTTTACATTTAGATTCCGTAAATATAAATAAATAAAATCTGTATTGAAAATTATAGAAGGAATACTTATTAAAAAAGTGACTATTATTTTTGCGCCACCGAGTATAATTCTGTAAGCAAAATTTTCAAGTCAAAATTGTGGGAGTTTGGTAGGGTGATGGGAGACGGCTCACATTTAAGGACTTGATCCCACGGACCCAGGAAAAATAGCAGTATTTCCATAAAGGTACCAGCAGGCGAGAAATATCGTAAAACATCCCCCATAAGAAGAGCATGGTGTTTTAAAAACGTATATTTTTTACATTAAAATATGTGATTACGTGTCTACTTTGTTTTTCGAATTGACATGTGTTCCTAGGTATATTGTTTTACTATCCTCAGCATGTAAAGAATAAAAAAATCAGATGAGGTAGAGTAATGAAGAAAGGTATGTTTTGAGGGGCGCCAAAATAGGTTTAAACTAATATCCACTTTTAATCTTTACAATAAAACTCCTTTTTCGAATTATTTGTTACTAAATAAAATGTAAAAAATGAGATTTGAGTCTTAAATAAATATTTCATTCCTAACAAACTCAAACAGTTCTTTTACAGCCCAACCTAAAACAATGACACCGTTATTTAAAAATTTAAGTCGTTTACGGTGAATATTATATTATTAGTAATCGCTATATTATATTAACTGAGAATACCTGTAATAATAATAGTTGATGATGTCACTGACAATAAATTACTGATTGAACTTTAACTTCTACTTAACAACTGGTTACATTAGATAACTTTAAGAATAAGATTCTTGTAAAAAGGTCTATGTACACATATAAAATAGTAGCACCATCTCTCGTAAATTAACGGAAAAAAGTCAGCGGCGGTTGTTTTGGAGTCGAATGAAATATGTTGAATGTACATAGACTGTTATGGACTTCAGGGAGTTCTATTGTTTTGTTTCAACACATAGTTCAAGCGTTTGCTTGCTAGTTTGTGTGCGGTTTTAAAATCCTTAAAAATACATTTTGTAGCCAAGTTTTATTCTATATTTTATCAGAAAATAGTTTTAAAGTGACTTTGGATGGATCTATTATTCATCCTATTCTATCGTAATAATCATAAAAGAGTATTTTACTTTTTTTCCTTTTATTTGTTTATGGGATAATCATTTTAACACGACATGTTCATGTTAAAGTTGTTTATATTCATGAACTTATAAACTGTAAACATTCCATGATTAAATAATCTGTCAACAATTTAATACTATGAAACATTTATTCCTCTGAATGGGTTTATTTGTTCCTACAATCCAATATAATCTGTACAATATATTAGGCCAGACGGGAGCAAGATATATTAGTTGATTGGTTATTGGCATGGTAGAGGAAGGGGAGGAAGAGAGTTTGAGTGATGAATTGGAGTTGTTTGACAACAGCAACTCTCTATTGTGAGGTCTGACAGTATTAGCGTCTCCTACAACATAGTTATAGACAACTGATACAATATCTATTGATATCCGTATTATAATATGGTAATCCATCTGTAGGTACGTGTTAAATATATAAATATTTATTACTTCTTTGGTCCAATATATATATATATATAAATAATTAATATATATTATAATGCTTGACAGGCTGTAGAAATAGAAAGTAGCAGTTGTTTAGAAGTGTAAACAAGTTAGAAGGGTTGTTTAGTATACAATTTTGGTTAACAGACAGTAGATTATCATTGTTCAGTGTTTTTGAAAGAGCTAGTCGCACTTGTAACATTGTTATTCATTATAAAACATGAGCCGCACACCAAGGTTAACAGAATAGTGTTACTTTAGATCTCTTCAGTTTCTTAAAAATGAATAACCCACCAAGATAATCATTGCTTTGCTTCAGAACGCCATTTTTAAATTAATGAAACCGTCAAATCTTGTTTCAGTTATTCACTTCTCACCGTCAAAACCACTACCTATGACTCCTACAATCCTACGTATAATTCAACCTCGTAGACCTAACAAATAATACTTTACCGGGATTCCCAAAGGATTTAAAGTTAGCTTTCGTATTGTTTAAATTATTTTTCTTCTACTTTCGATACTGATACAGCTGCCATTGGTCATTGGGCTATTAATTAATGATCCTGGCTAAACAATCAGCCAGTCATAGTAACAAGGCTACACAAGGCATCTCACCCATTCTAAACTTTAATTGATTCATATTTACCTTAAAAATCGCCTAGGTTGCGTCGGCGTCTTAAAGAGATAATAAAGATAATAATAATAATACTAACTCGGTTAAGAGCATACTGAACGATTAAAACAGTTACTGAAGAAAATGCTGATGCAATATGCAGTCTAGCATTGGATAATATTTTGGTCTGATTTTAAGAAAATGACACTTCATAAAATTCGTAGTGTACAGCGCGATTCTCATAACATTGACTAATTTCTTGAGTAAATCCAAGAAAAAATCCAGTAGTTCGTATTGTTAAAATTAAACAGGATAAAATAAACTACGCCACACAACACTACGAAATATATTTACACGAATACTGTTCATAAATACAATACGGTGAATAAACATACAAGATGGTTCAAGGTGATCGATTTCAACCAGTTACACAGGTAATCATTAGACCCAATCAGAGGTGCTCAGGTTCAGTATTATCAATCTTATCTGCTAGAGTGGCTCATAAGTCAATATTGGGTTAACATAGAAATACAGGAAAGGTAAAAGGAAAACGGGCTGCTACGTAGGAAAAACAGCGTGGTTTGAATTAAATATGGTGGAGCTTAAAGCGGAACATCCTTAATTAATCAAGCTTATCGAGGAAGCTGTGTAAACCCCTTCTGAAATTAAGACAAATTGATTCTGCTTCGTTGAGATGGAGGAGCTTTAATTTAGAGCAGAAAGGCAGCAAGGTCAAAATTGAGAGCATATTTTGTTTGATTTATTTTAGGACTTTGAATTAGTAACTATCTACATGGTATGGAAAGATTAAAAATCTCTAAAAGGTAAAAGTTTTGATGCTGCGAATATAAAAAAAAACTAATATGCATGCTATGTTCTTAGTTGTTACGTTAGAATACGGATAAAAAAATGTTTCCTGTGCTTTATGCATTACCAAATACCAGAGATGGTTGAGCTCAGTCCGTGGAATCTTGGGGAAAATATTTCCTTTGGTTCTGTAGCAATGGCCTTCCCTTGAGGCATGTTGAACATTATTATGAAGCTGACTTCAATGTAGTTAACGAGCGTGGTAGAAAATCCATCATCTCATAGCTAGTACAGCAATGAACATAAGCCATTAGAACTTAAAAAAAGTTGTAAAACCAGGTTAAACACGAATTAAACAAAAGAGAAATGTTTTCAGTTCAGGAAACACGTCATTAGGGGACATTTGCCTTATGTCTCGCTTGTTTTAGTAAATATTTACATATTTTGCCTTTCTCTTTCAAACTTTACATTTAAAATATGTTTGAAATAAATTAACCCTTATTCCTTAAATATTTATAACCGAAGTTACGTAATATATTCAGCATTTGGCATCTATATAAAATTACAGTTTATTAAGGTACTTAGCTAAGCTAAATATGTCGATTTATGATGGAAGCCAAACATGAACAAGAAAGTTAAGTTTTTCATACCTTCGACCAGATTTAATTTGTTTCTAATCATTTTTAAGGACTTAACCAATTATTTCCAAATGCGTTTCTACAATAATACTGGTGTATGTAGGTTATTTTTACAGGAAGTCATATGAAAATGTGAGAAAACCCTATAGAGGGTTGTATTGTTTCCCCTTAAAATACGATATTTCATCTACCTGCTATAAATAGTGTGCTAGCCTGCAGACCCTCGAAGGTTTATTTAAGGCCTTTGACGGGAATTTTCCTATTAACACTATAATTAATAATGATTTTACTTTACCATTTTCTTTGCAACTGAGCAAATCGAAATATATATTTCATCTACGAGTTATAACACCTAAAATATATTATGTTTTTTGAATCTGCGAATCAAGAATATGTTTAGAGCTTAGTAAGGAAGTTTAATAACTGATGACTTAACAGGAAGATTAATAATGAGATTAATAATGGGTTTATTTACAGGGCCGCTTAAGCTAACATCTGTATGGGGAAGGAGTGGTATGTAAGCCTGGGGGAGTGGAGGGGAGGGCTGTATGCCTGATGAGGCATGTATGCCTAGGGGAGTGGAAGCTACCTGTATTTATCTTTTTCCGCCAAACCATTGAAGGAGAGGCGAGAGCTTTAATAATACTTCTATTTAAAAGTAATCTGTAATTATTAAACACCTTTTTTGAAGTTTTTCTGCTATTTAGATTTTGTTGGGATAACTGCGATGGCTGAGGTGATAAACGAATGGAAATTGTTCTTTTAAAGAGTTTGGTATGGGTTTTAGTGACTTTTAAATTAAGGCAGTACTCTGTTCAATCGTGTGTACGACTTTGGTTCCCTTAATGGTATTTTAGTTCCGAAAATGTTAAATCATTCTTGTTTTAACTTAAACAGCTTTCTCCCGCTTTAGATCCTTGACATATGTTTTCTAAGCTTATACTTAGAATCATAAAAAGCTTTAAGAATGTATACAAGCTATATGAATTATAAGCTTTAAGAATATAAAATGTACGTCTGACATTCCGTTGGAGTCGGGCAAGATCGGATTCACATTATTAACACTGATTATATATCGTCAGGTATGTCACAAAGATCCACTCTGGGGATTCGATTGTTCAGCCTATTCAACAGTTTGGTATGTAAGTTGAGGTTTCCCGATTAAGATTTACACTCTTTTGAGTTAAGTACAATGGGCATCTCATTCCATTGGAGACGCAACTCTTATAAGACTAAAATTATATGAGGTATTGGAAGGGAGAAACTTCATGAAACCGAAGTTGTAAAATATTTTTGTGTTTAACTTTGGTTGCGAATAATAATCAATTTGATTTCATATAATTATACATAGCTTTTTTACAAAATTGTTTTTGAGTGAAAATCTGTCACGTACAAACGTAAATATCAATGATATTTTAAAATTGCACTAACACCATTTCCATTTAATCATCTAATGCATGTTTTAAACAAATTCGTGCCATTTATAAATAATATTACGATTCGGAATTAGGGTTAGGCAATTTAAGACTAGTTTTAAATTGGTTAATGTTTAGATAAAAAGGAAATGGTATTTTTAAGTAAATATAACAGAAAATTCAAATAATCTCCTAACTTTCAATGGCGTGGGATTACAGTTTTGATTAACGAGATTGATTGGATAAAATAAAAGAGTTTTTAATGGAATAAAATCCTGCCATCACTCACTTGAATTGTAGGCTTATCTCTTCCGGGGGACTTCACACGATTCTGTATCGTTTCATTTTATTTCAGGCCATTCAACAGTGTTATTGGCTGTGGTTAACCACAAAATTTGTATATATTCTCAGTATGTAATGATTATATAGCTACACAGTGGCGTTGCGGTTTGAACAATTTTCTGTAGCGAATTTTTCATTTGTAATGTCCATTCTTTTGGAATTAAATGAGAATAATTTTCAATATTAGAATAAAATACCTCATTAAGAATACCGATATTTTTCAACATGTTTGTAGCTAACAAGAACATTGTTTTTGTTATTTGTTATAAGTGAGAATATATATATGCAGTAGGTTATTTATTCGTATTAACTTGATTTAAATATACCAAAGTATAAAGTAGAGTTGCGAAAAAACATTTAAATTGATTAAGAATCAAAAATGTTTTTAAACCGAACTGGCAGAACAATATAAACATCAATATATCTATAAAGTCATTTCATAGACACAATCAATGTAAAACTTTTGTTTTAATATTTTAGTTTAAAGGTAATGCTAACCATTAGTGATAAAAGTAAATTAACAGTTGGCTACTCCAATCAGAGGTTATTTATAAATGTACTAAATTGGTGTAAACATTTTAGTGACATTAAACATTAAACATGTTTCCGTAGTTAATCATCCTAAGTGCCATATCCCACAGCTGCCGTAATTAAGATGAATGTTTGTTCTGTGGTGGAGTCCCTCCGAAACACCAAGGGGCCATCGAGTGTTGTTAACGAGGAGGAAAACTGGAGGGTAATTAGCCTGCGGTTAACGATAAAAAAACGCCTTAAAGGAAAGACGAAATCGGAGGAAAGTTTACGCCGAGGCGAGAGAAACTTTCTTTAATCTTTTACTTATTTAAATCGTTTTCGTAATATTTTCCGCTTAAAAGTCTGGCTTATAAATAAAGGTTTGAACTTTAATGACAAATAAAATAACAGAGACCAGTTCCTTGTTGCTGACTACATTAAATATAAAATCACAATTCATTGTTGGTACGTATCTAAACTGTCAGACTGTTTGATTGAATGAGACTCCATGTTGTCTTTCCTCCTCCAATATCGGTATTTCTGTGTTGGAGTTTCAGGCGATTTGTGGGTAACCCGCGGTGCGTTTTTGTAATTCCTAAATAACTGCTTCCACTCCCCGACATTTGCTTAAAGTTGGGTTTTCCAGGCGCGGAATATTTCGGCAACAGAGAGCGGAGAACGCCGACCTCTCCTCATCATGCAGTCAAGCGCGGCGGATTAGCGTTGTCCACTACAAGAGTAGAATAGTCCAATATTGAGTTGGTAGGAATCTACTGTAGACCATAATAACATTGTTATGTGTTTTTTGTGTTGTTTTCCGTTGGGTTAATGTAAATTCAGGGCTTTATTTTTGTGTTGTTTTCCGTTGGGTTAATGTAAATTCAGGTCTTTATTTTTGTGTTGTTTTCCGTTGGGTTAATGTAAATTCAGGGCTTTATTTTTGTGTTGTTTTCCGTTGGGTTAATGTAAATTCAGGGCTTTATTTTTGTGTTGTTTTCCGTAGGGTTAATGTAAATTCAGGGCTTTATTTTTGTGTTGTTTTCCGTTGGGTTAATGTAAATTCAGGGCTTTATTTTTGTGTTGTTTTCCGTTGGGTTAATGTAAATTCAGGGCTTTATTTTTGTGTTGTTTTCCGTTGGGTTAATGTAAATTCAGGGCTTTATTTTTGTGTTGTTTTCCGTTGGGTTAATGTAAATTCAGGGCTTTATTTGACCGACAAACTCGTTAAGTTGACAAAAGGCCATCCGATTATCCGGGGTATGGCAGATATAACCAGCTGACAAATATTTCAAAAATAAACGTACTTTTAAAATAGCTCTGAAAGTCTGCGTCTAGGAAACTGGAGTTCCGCTGAGCTGAAACTACGAGCGGATAAGTTCCGCGTTTCGCACTCCGCTGCCGAAAGGTTCCGTGCCTAGGAAAACCCAGCTTAACGTATGCGGCTCAATGCCAGTGCACAGAGACGGAATAATCCAAGCCGTCAATGAACACAATGCTAAATTTAACACTAGTCTTATGGACAGCCTGGTTTTTCACTCGTGTAATGAACTGTAAAAAGGTTAACAGTGAAATCTACAATTAATTATAAATAAAATTGTTGACATAGTTTCGGCTCAGAGAGGGCCATTATCAAATCTGTAGAACGTTATTTATGAATAATACTGGTTTCTATCCGTTTCAGTTAAGCTATATTTTTCATGTTGTACAATTATTTGGTTTACTAATTTTGTGAATATATTCGTGACATGTTGTTAGGTTTCCGGGTTTAGCCATCTGGTACTTTGCCTCTTAACTCAATCGTTGCCCTCAGTGGTAGTTGATATTCGGAACCGCCAAATCCAATTTAGTTTTTGCCCGCGTCAGTAATTGAATCGTCTAAACACCGTTGAGTAATGGCCATCCAGTTGGCAAACCTGATTTATATACCGAATAAGAGGAAATACCTCCTGTTATAACACTATGATTAAAAGGAAACAAGGTTATGTTATGAACTATACGCATTTTATAACAGCATATTTACAAATCTAAATAATTAAACTGCCTTCAAATTTTAAATTGTTAAAGTAAATTTGACACTACAGTTCATTTTTCACATTCATTATTTAGTTCACAAGATTTATCAAATTCAAATGCCAGTTGATTTTTCATAAACAAATAGTTTACAGAGTTATCCGAAATACAAACATAATATATATGCATAATGTTTTAGCTAGAACAATGTTAATAATTTAGCATATCTTGTTGTTAGAACAAATTGTAATACATACAGGGAAAATTAAATACCTGTACACAAATTCAGCATATATTTCCATAAAAACCTTTAACGGCTAAAGCTGTATGTGGGGGATGTTTGGTAATCGTTAGATTTATGTTCGTCTAGGGAAATTATTCATGACCCCAAAAAGTGTTGAAATGTTCTGAGATGATGCCCTAACATGATACATATTAATTAATTCAATTTCAAAGAAAGGTTATACACATTCAGTCCTACGTTCCAGCCCAAAGACATTTTATGTTTCTATCTGCTTCCCCATGAGACCAAAGTGAACGTTAAGGTTCGTACCTCATCATCGGATAGTCAGTTTCAAAAACACCTCAAACAGTATAAATTTACGATTTGTAAATGTGGACATGCTGGATCAACGACCGAATGCAAAAATAATATAACAAGTAACGTTTTTACTTATAAAACTGTAGTATATATTTATAATATTTTATAAAACAATGATTGGAATATAAATGAGACAACTCTAAATCATTTCTTAACTCTAAATGAATTGAACCTACATTTGTAAAAGAGTTATTGAAAAAAAAAATGTACGCAAGCGTTCAAAAAGTAGATTTCTAGTTGGAAACGAAGAAGCAGTTAGTCTTGTATAACGTAAGGTGCTTGTTTCCGGAACACATTTCTGCAGAGGGGTGGACATGAATCTTTGATACAGTGCAGTGTCATATTATGCTGGGGCGAGGTAGGAGTGTGACGTAAAATGTTGAAATATTTATTGTTGCCTAAAATCTAGATTATATAAATATATTTCTTTAACATGTATTTAAAGGTTTAGAATCTTGAAAAAACAATAAATCTTTACAACATCTGATAAGGTACGTTTTCACAAGTAATTTAATGAAGAAAGAGTAAAGAAACAAATTAAATAATAGGGCAGATAGTTATTATCAATAATGTTATTCATCAAAGTAATAAAATTGTTTAAAGATTAGATATCCTACCTCATATAAGTATACCTTTCTGTTTTTGTTCACATCCATGCCAAATCAATTACGTAAGTTTCATCGATTCCGCTAGTTGACATCAATGAACACGTAAGAAGCAACGAGTCGGTCAACCGTAAAAAAGGTAAGACCTCACTAAAAAGTGACAAACATAAACCATAGAAATTCTTATCTCTATTCTAACCATGTTTTATGTTTTTATTCATACAACATATGCATTTGACCTACTTTGCACAAATAAGAATACTTTCAACTGTTTATTTTAAGTTTATGATTCTGTCCCCTATGAAACATATCAAGTAAGTATTTTCAACACAAACGTCCCTAATTCGTAAAGTATAGTATGTATGAGTAATAAATAAATAAATCATTCATTATTATAATAAAGTTCCGTTTTAAAGTCGTCCACATGTTTAAATTTAATACAAATAATACTATCGTTTCATGGAAAACGTAATACTTCCGAAAATCAAATAATACTCAATACAAAACAACTAATACTAAAATAGTATGACATATAAAACAGTAGGATTTTAATTTTTCGCTCTTTATATATACAGATACAAAGCTATGCATGGTTTTTATTTTTATAAAACTGCCCCGGTTTATTTTATATTTTTAAATAAAATAAAAATAACTCTTGGTTCGAGAACTTGTAACAATGTCAACATTATGTTTTAAAATTCATTGTTGGTGATGCAAATTGAATAAATTATTGAGGACATTATCCATTGCTGATTTCCCATCACTAATTTTACATCCACTCATTTCAATCAGCGATGGAAAATTTTCTTAATAATTTATTTAATCACATTATGTTTTACATATAGAGTTGGAAAATAAATATAATACAACATTCAATGAAGAAATTTGTTTAACAATTTTTAGTGGGACCTTCCCTCAAGCAATTTCAATTATTAAATCAGCTCCAAGTTATCAATACAACATTGGAATTT
This sequence comes from Allygus modestus, assembly GCA_963675035.1. Lineage (NCBI taxonomy): Eukaryota > Metazoa > Arthropoda > Insecta > Hemiptera > Cicadellidae > Allygus > Allygus modestus. Next base: position 107,450,224 of record OY776117.1, on the reverse strand, counting down.
AATACCCTCTCGGGAGGTTGTTTCTCTTCCGAAGTTGATTTAAAACTTCTTCGTTTTACATTCAAATTGATTGAAAACAGTTTCCCTTCTCTTCCTGTTTCCAAAATTACTTTCAAAACGTATTGTTTTATTGGTTGATTGATGCATTCATAATGATTTTAATTTTTTTAGTTTACTACAGTAACCCTAACGAGATAATACGATTGTTCTGTTTATTTAACAGTAATAGTTTTAAATAGATTATATTTCAACATAGTATTCTAACTTTTAATATAGAGCTTGATGTAACGGTGTTACTGTGAAATGCAGTAGGGCATATAATTTTACTATTTAAATGTAATTAACGGAGCTCTTCAGAAAACACAAATATAATCTAAGATAGAGTAACTATAAAAAACGCACCACTGTACTGCCGATAAGAATTTCAACATTCTTATTTTGAACTCATTATCCCGGCCATTAAATTTAACTTCCCCTAGCAAGACGGTTTTGTGCCACAAACCTCAGTCTCACACTAATTATGGCTTCTTGCTTACGCCCATCCCTTAGCCCTCAGCCCGGAACCCCTGCTACCTCGCCCCTCCCATGGGAACGGGTCTGGTCTGTACTGCAAACAATTAATTACCTCAATTTAAGGGAGTTGTTTAACTGAACAAATTGTAAATATTTGTTTTTTAATAACTAATACTTTTACTTCTGAATAATGCTATTCAGAGATGATTAGAGGGGGTTTAGAGTAGACGATGTTTCTCAACAATTTCCCCTTCAAAATGAGATAAATTCCGAGATTATTTTACATAATAAATATGTTTACGATATTTTTTTAAACTTTTAAGACCACTTTGGTCGACCAACACATTTTTTATATCTCAAATTGATTTTTACCAGTGTGTAACAAGCGATATATATGTTTGTAGACACAAGAGTTGCTGCCACTAAAAGTATGGAATATTATATTTTAAGTTGTTTAATCCAACACCTTGCGAAGTCTTAAGCTGTCTACCTTTTTACCAAGTACCAAGCTTATTAGTAATAAAGTTGTTCTTCTCATTATTCATGTATAAAAAAGGTCATAGTTCATAATACATTGTGGCGGCTGAATGAGTGCAGTATTATTTCTAGAAAAACATTCATAACTTCTTAAGACTTGACAAATTAAGGCATAAGTACTTGAATCATACTTGATATTAGATGAATAGACTTCTACATAGGTCTCAATCATAGGCTATATAGGATAAAATCAAATCAGAATGGCTAATCTCAATGGTTTTAAAACAGTAGCTCCTCTTTTCCTTTTACTAAAAAAATTAAAGTAGTTTTAAACCTTCCAAAGATTGTAGATTACTAGTGGCTTGAAGAGGCCATCGGCCCTAATCTAGCATCAATACTCTGCCTCATCTGAATTGTTTTATTCTCTAGATGTTGAGGAAAATAGAACAATATAAGTAGAAACACAGTCAGTTCTTAAACAAAGTACCTAAACACTTTATCACGTGTTGTAATGTAAACAAAGCAGACGATTTTAAATCCCAATGGTATTCTTATGACGGATATTTGACGTTATTTCTCGTTTACTGGTAATTTTTTAGAAATAGTGTTATTTTTCCCGAGTCCCTGGGATCAAGACCTTTAATTAGAGCCCATCATCCTGCGATTTGCTCAGCTCCCACAATTTCAACTTTAACAAATTACGCTTACATAATTATATATTTTTATACATAATATACAAATATTTGCATAAAAACACCATTTTTTGTGTACCGCGTAATAGGGTAGTAAATTTAGTATCATCGATTTTTATTCAGAAAAATGTTTATTTATAATATTTTAAATATATCTCACAATAGGTCTACTACATTTTTTAGAGTAGATTAAGTCTCAATGTTTTCAAAGTCTTTAATCTTTTAATAACACTTGTTCCACAACGTTGTTGTAAGCTTCGACCAATCTATTCGTACAACACTCACCACTGGGATAGGCTGACCTTTGAATTTCCGGAGCTTTAAACATTGATGACGACATAAATATCTTCCCCTGAGGCAGTAAATGATTAAGAGGGTATTGCATCATTTGCCTCCGGACTGCTACGAACAGTAAAGTATTTATGTTGATAATATACATGGATCTTAGGGTTTATTGAATTTAATATTATATGGTTCTGGTTGGATCCACGTTGGACAAGAGAAAGAAGGTCGTTTTAAAATAATAACGAGTTAACACGCAGCACGCTGACGTGAGGGAAGTGAATTTCCACATAAAAAACTATAAAAACTCAAAATCAGTTAAAAACATACATTTATTCCAATTTTTATTCAAATCTGAAAATATTGATTTTTTGGCTGTTCTGATGCTCCTGGTTCTATTTACCTGCAATGGTGGGAATACAATTTTGCACATTATAAGGCTAGGAGAAGGTCCAGTTGGGCTTTAAAGTAGGCGTGAGGTTGTTGGGGATGATAAAAGTACACCAACAAATGAATAATAGGCTTTTCTAATGTAAAATCCCCATAAGACAACGTACTGTGTTTGGTCGATACACATTTTCCTTAATAACTCGGTAAATATTTATGCTAGAATAACGAGAGGGAGCTTAAGAGTTTCGTCACACTAATTCCCATCTTTTAACATGAGTTAATTGTACATCCGGGGCTTTTCTGACCCTTTTTGGGTCCAAAAACTCGAAATTTGAAAGATTAATCCCCAAAAAAGGGGTTTAGAGTTTTCCGATTGTTTTGCCCAACGAACTTGTCCAACAGATTATAGAAAGGAACGTCCCTACCAAATTTGAAGTAAATCGGACAAAAAATGCGACCGCTAGAGTGCATACACACATATATATATATATATATATATGACCCGCACGGTGAAACTTAAGCCCGGGACCACCATAGAAGTTCCTAACGTGACCCCCTGAACACGTTCTGGGGGGTCTTTCAAAATTGTATATATATATATATATATGTATATATGTATATATGTATATATATATATATGTATATATATATACATGTATATATACATATATACATATATATATATATATATATATACAATTTTGAAAGACCCCCCAGAACGTGTTCAGGGGGTCACGTTAGGAACTTCTATGGTGGTCCCGGGCTTAAGTTTCACCGTGCGGGTCATGCTAATAGTTCACTTTCCATAGGAAATTCACTAATAATTCTCATTCTTCTATACAGTAGTTGCTAAAGTTGCGTTAACAGAATAACAACAATAAGTTGTCATCTAATCTACCACAACCCATCTGCCATATGAGGCTACAAAACATGTCATAAATACAAATGTACCTCATTTTAGGCTTTAGGTTTTCCTTATAATGAGTTATGCAAACCCTATTTTTGAATTAAAAATATACAACGTTAATTTTAAGTCAAAATCATTGTTTTTTTGGAATTTTTTAAGTTTGTTACAATTTAAAGTTTATCCTAATTATAATACCAGCTTGTGTACCATACTAAGGATGGGGTAAGTTTATGGTGTTTTACCAAATATTTAAAAACAAGGTATTAGCGAATTTCCCCTAAAGGGAAGAAGCTATTACCGTAGTCGGCATGGTAAGTCCTAGGCCCAGGACCATGGTAACGTTTCGTTTTTAGGTCCCCAGATGCCAAAAACTCCATTCGTTCAAAACTGTATGTGTGTGTGTGTGTGTGTGTGTGTGTGTGTGTGTGTGTGTGTGTGTGTGTGTGTGTGTGTGTGCGCGATAACTCTTGTAAAAATGGTCCGATTTTGATGAAATTTGGTACAAACATGTAACGCAACATTTATGACTTTAAGTACGAAAAACAGCTAGATCCCTCTATCCAAAGAGGTATTTTGGGGGGGTTTTGTACCCCGGAAATGTTTTTTTTTATATAATATTTTAGTAAATCCAACCATAGTTTTCACCATTAAATTCAGCTTAAAAAACAAACAATTTGGTCTTTTGATCATTGTTCTACGACAATTGGTTACCGAGATATTGAAAGTACTAAACACAGTACGTTGTCCAATGTTATCCTTTTGGAGGAAAAGACAAATTGTATATCTTGCTTATTTATCAACTTATGTTAACGAAACTTGGTGTATTGATCTATACCGCTGTGGTCTATTGATATTTGCACAAAACACTATTTGCCGATAGTTTCCGTAGCAGCAAACCTGCCCCCATGTTATTCTTACGGAGAATAAGTAAAAACTTATCTTCCTTAATTATGAACATAAATTAATAAAATTTGTTATGTGGCTTTACCTACTTAAATTTAAAAAAAATATTTGCATAAAAACACTATGTTTGTGTACCATGTTTCAGCAAATCTGCATCCTCAGACTCCATGTTATTCTTATGGAGAATAATTAAAATGTCATAAGTAATTTATTTATGATTGTATTTTGATGAAACTTGGTATGTGGCTTTAAGTGGTATCACGATATATATATATATATACACATTGGAAATTAGCTGAGTACGCAGGTTTGCTGCTACGGGGGTATTATCATTATATTAGAAATTGATTAAGCGTAATGAGACAAGTAATCGAAAACCGCAACTCATTTCACCGGATTATATTTTCTTGCTTAGAAGTTGTTATCCGATTTATTCAACTGTATAATAATTTGATATTCGAATTAGTCAAAAGCTTTGTATTTTCTTAGAAAGGTGTACTAATGAATCTTATCACAAACACCTATAAGGTAGGAATAAATATCTGACTTTCCAACTTTATGAAATAATATGTCAAATGGTACGACTTTTATTTGCTGCATTTCCTACATTTTATTTGAATAACGATGACAAACGATACGGCAACAAACGATGACACTAACGATGCAGATGAATAGTCGGCAGTACATCAGTTGGAATCTGAATTTTGTTATGTTTTATATCCAGGCTTCCCTTAAATAACATATTTCAATTACTGATTATTGAAACTGGTTATTTGTTGAAAATAAAACTATTTGTCGCACCTTAAAATTGTATAACTTTTGTGTGGAAATGAACAAGGCAAAACAGCAAAATGCTTCTCATGACCATGTAACTACCTAAACATATGGAATGTATATATGAGTATTTGTTTTAAAGTTTCTGTTCTCATATCAATTTGAATTAGCAGACAGAACTGTCATACGCGTGAAGAAATTGTGCATTTGAACTTTGCAAGTATTGTCAATTTAAATATAAACTTAAAATGTAGAGGAGAAATAATCGTACTAGTATTATAAATGTGAAATCTAAGTGTTCTAATGTTTTTTCTCCATAATACTAAAACTACTAACCCAGCTGAGCCAAACTTGGATTAGAAAACAAGCTAATAGCCAGGATAAAATGCACATTGGCATTCAGAAAATCGTCAGACCTATACCTGATTAGCCTTTGAAATTTCAAACCCTAATTTGTTATATTTTAATAAAATACTATGGATAGCAGATCTTCTATGATCCAACTTGTGTTCGATATAAATAGATAGTAAACAGATTCAACATAAAACGCACTAGACACATCTGTTGTAAACAATTATGGAAAGTATAATGACAAGAACAATTTGTTTAAAACTAACATAATTTTAACGCGAATCAGCAAAGTAGAATCGCTTTCGATGGAGTTTTTAGAACATTAGTTGGTGAATGAATAATCAGTAAATATTCAGACTATAGGTTATTCTTAAGGCTTCAGTATATATTTCACTATAACTACAGAATTTAGTAATACATTTTTAGTATTATAATTATAATTATAATACTTAATTATATATTAATTATAATTATAATTATAATTATAATACAACCTTTTTTAGGCGGTATTTTCATAAGGGTAAATCATAAAAAAAATGTATTTGAACAAAATATTATACGTCATGACATTTGAAATAAATATTTTCTTTACCCATGAACAAGGATTCCGAATGAATATTGTTTATTTGTTTTCCACGCACAGCATCAGCAAGCAGCGGTGAGCCGGGCCCAGGAGACCGTGGGAGACCAAAGCGTTTATAAATTTGAGTTTCCATTGTCCAAGAAGAAGAATATATTTTACTGAATATACTTGGGATGAAGTCAATCATGTTTGAATCCCACAATATAAATTTTATAGAATAATCGAGTTATTGTTATAAGTTATTATAATTCAGTTACTGTATTTGCAAATTACAAAACAATTGACTCTTCAGTCCCAATACAAATTCTGTTTTAATGATTTCGAATCTTTCTACATTTTATTAGTGTAAATCCGTTACAACAATGGACCAGGGCGTGGACTAGACAACAATTATTACCCAGCCTTTTATAACTTATGTTTGTTTCCCCTCTAGTCTTTGTATGTGCATTATTACCGTTTCCCAATTTCTAACATTTACGGTCCCGTATGTTTATCGTTTTCAAGGGTTATTCAAGGCTTAGTCTGTGAGTAGGACTGTCCTTATTATGAAGAATATGTGCTCGGGCAAAACCCAACCATTTTATATGTAATCAGGACTCTTGCTAGTTGTCTACCAAGTACATGACTTTATAGTTCGTCAACAATACGGAAATGTAAAATACCTCGGCTAGCTACGCGTCGCTCACGTATCCCGACTCGCGCATGCCCACTGAGCTGTTGCCACCACGTGGGTCGTTCCCTCCTTCCTGTGACGTCTGCTTTCTACTGTGTTGGTGTTCAGTGCTTTGTGAAAACCCGTAGTTATGTAAAAATGTATTGAATATATATATCGTATGGCTTATACCTTCTCATACCTTCGTATGGCCTTCTATTTCTAAGTTTACAACAAATAAAAAACGACGGTATGATTTACCCGCGTTAATTAAGCCATTGGCGTCCAGCCTCACTTTTTCTATGCAGGCCGGCCAATCCTCCAGAGAAAGTGCTCAGGGGACAGTCATTAGCTATGTGGTCAATAGTTTGACGCTCCCCACAGTCACAAGACTGATCGTGTGTCATACCTCATTGAAATTTCCAATAATTGCACCTTCCCACCCCAGTGCTAAAGCGACTGAGTAAAGCTATTTATTCAATATAAATATTTAAACCATAGCATATGTGGCTTTATCTGGTTGTGGTCTATTAATATTTGTACAACAAGCTATTTTTACATAGATGCCTCGTCGCTGCAACCCGTGCACCCACCTCATTGTTATTCTTTATGGAGTATAAATGCCATTTTATATAGCACTAATTTTAAATAAGTTTTGACAAAACCTGGCAAGTGACTTGATGTGATGGTGAGGTCATAATATGCTTTGGAAATTTGCTAAGTATGCATGTTTGCTGCAACGGGGGTTTGCAAAGTTTAGGTAGTGCTTGTATATTTGTGGAGTTAGGTAGTATGGTTAGGCACAAATAGGTTTTACTTTTGGGGCATCCAGGGCATAACACTTCGGTTAAAACCAGCCTCACACCACGGCTCTGTAAACGCCATCGCTAACCAAATTGAAGTGAACTCAAATCAAACAGTTGTTGTCAGTGAGGCTGGGGGAGAAATACGTCTTTCACGTAGCTTTCTGATTGAACGGTGGCACGAAAGACGTCGCTCAGGTATTAATATACTCCTAAGACGTCGGTCTAAGCTATTCGGTCTAAGAGGTCATGGGTTCAATTCCTAAGACGTCTACACAAGTAGAGGGGTTTGTACAGCTATCCCTTAAAAGCGTTTCTATGTTCTTAACAAACTGCCTCTGGCTTTGAAAAAAAAAACGATAACGTACTTTCCATTTGCATCTATTACAGGAAATAAATGAAAATTAAAATCTAAGAAAGAAAAAAGAAAGTAATTTATTAATTAAAATTAATCATCGCGATAGTAATTTTCAATACTAGATTTTTACAAAGCTAATTGTAATCACAAATCGTAAATTTATATGAAATGTAAATAGGTACAAATTAAAAACGAGTTTGCACGCAGAACGCTGGCGTGAGGGAAGTGAATTTCCGCATTAAAAGCTTAACAAATTCAAATAAAGGAAGTAATTTAAGTTGTCCGAATGAATTATTGCGATAATATTTTCATTACTCTATTTCACAAATCACAAATCGTAAATTTATATGAAGTGTAAATAGGTTCCAACTAAAAATTAATTATTTAATAGTATGACTGATTGAAAAGTAGAGCGCATGCAATAGAAATGGATTGAAGCTAGTTCAGGATTATTTGTTTTGCCAATCCAAAATCGGTAAACTAATGCGCATGCATGCAATACAACGTAAATTGGGATAATTATTTTAATAACTTAGTGTTTTAAAACAGTTCAGTGGTTCCGATTGCTTACGGGATAGGAATTTACACATCGCAAGAGGTCAATACTGTCAATTGAGAAATCATTATATATGGTGTTTTAAAATACGGCTTCGAGTATATAGGAACACAATATATATTTAAATTTGTAGGACCAATAAGGCCTCAGCATCCAACGAGAGTTGATCACTTTAGACACTGCTCGGAGTAGGAGTGAGCTCCTCATAAAATACTTTCTGGATATTCTTAACACGAAGAACTTCGAAAGAATATAATTGATAGGTAGTATAATACAAATCTTAATGTGTAATGGAACTTTAACTATAATTTATAATTTATCCTCTAATTAACAGTTTGATTTTAAAATGTAGCACAACCTGTTGTGCCAGAGACTTCTTACAAATATTCGCATAAATAAAGTTTTTTTTTCGAAAATATAAAGCGACCAGTAATTATTATTATAATTCTGCTGTCTTGAAATACTATTACAGACAGTAAAATTACGGTTTAAATTCAAACTCATGTTTTATAGAAAAGGATACAATAATTTACCTTCAATACATCAAGTTGAAGGAAAACATTACTAATCTAAACTTGCATTTCAAATAAGGGAGGTAAATCTAATATCCAGCATAAAATGTTGCACGGAAATAATATTTGCACTTCAAACTATTCTGTTTGTTTCCTAAATCAGTTTTTAACTTTCCTTATAAAGAGGGTTATACAATGTTTCAAATTTAAAAAATAACTGTAAAATAACACAAAACTCCGTTTAAGACGGTACTATAATACATTCTTTACTTGAAAGGCGTTTGTAAAATGTGGGTCAGACAAAATAAATCGAGCATCCACCATAAGAAACGCTTCCAATCTGTGGTTGATAGACGGAAGGAAAACAGCCCATCGTGGGGGAGGGGGTGGCAAGAAACATAAATCATTTACAGCAGGAACCGTTTGTTCCGGGAACATATCTCGGCCGGTATGTAGACATGAATCTTTGATCTTCCCTCACTGAGGCGGTGGCATTGTACTGGGGAGATTTGTTCTGTTATTTGTGGGATTTATGACACGAAATGTAGTCCTCATAAGCATGTAATACTCTTTAGACCTACTTTCTTGCTTGATCGAATTTGGGTTGCTTTATAACAGTAAAACACTGCTAAGTGTATTATATGACGTTGTGAATTTAGTTTATAAAAAAGGTAAAATTTAGATATCGAATACAGTTTTATGGGGTTAATGTAAAGAGTTATTGTTTGAAGGGGTGATGGAGTTTTAAATTGTATTTGTGATTTGTCTTTGTTTTTTCTAGCACAGTGATTTAGTTTTAGGTAGTATAACAATTATTTGTTTATTCCTATCAATATTATTACTGTAATATACTGTAAACTCGACCATTTATTTATTTACAGTGTTCTTCTAAATATACGATACCGATATGTTATTTTATTTCAATAAAATCGTGATTGTAGGCGTTTTCTATATGTAATAAAATAAATTATAGTTTACATTTTAAACTGACATCCAATGTATAAATATTCCTGGAAAACCAGTTATTGTTTACTGTTTATATAAATAGATTTTGGCGAATTAAAACATATTTTCAGTGATATAACCTACCCTCATTATTATTTGTCAGGTCTTTGTTATAATCATAAAAAAAATAATCAATGACCAAACTCGTTGTCCTACAAAACGTTTGGCACTTCATAAAGTGAGTTTACATCAAACATGTGATGTCTGAGGGTGTTTACTCTGTTCTCGACTTGAACACTGTTGCCAACCGAAGCATGAAATTGCACTGCGGTTGGATTTATACGTATTCATGGAACACACGTGAGGGGGAAACAAGCTAAGAATGATTCATGACCGAAAATCCTTCTCGTTAAGCCGGGTAGGATGGTTTTTCACTCAAATAAATTTCCCACTCTATTATATTGTTTACCGCTATAAACTAATAAATAAACTAACAAATTATTTTAATGTTCTGTACAAATGTGAAAGGTACAAATAATTTTTCCTGGGGTAATTTTACTGTAGAGTGTATATAACGGATAAATTAATATGGCAGATAATCGTACTCGTAAAATGAGTTTTAAAAACTTTACACATTAGTCTTATTGAAACTTACAAATGTTTCGGTTAAAGGGGTCTATACAAGTACTGTTCATTGTATATAGAAGTTGTTAGCTGACACAACTTCACCTTTCACCACCAGATGTTGAAAAGTTTGTAGCATCATTCATATGGGTGCTTTGAATAATATGCGAGTCGTTGTGTGGTGTGTTCTGGGCTCAGTTTCATTAAGCCTAATGTATGCCTCCGTATAATGTAATACCTCCTAGGATTCACTATCCCACTCATGTGCGTGTTTTATGGCTATTTTAGAAGAATTTGTGATTTCATTTATTTCATAACCTTTCTTCGTAGTTATATAATGAAACATATTCTATGAGAAAATGATTCTGGTTCGTGGTTTAGGTTATAATAAGCGAGTTCTTTCACTGATCGATGAAGTTAAGACTTATTCATCAACGATACCCAGAATAACTGTGATGAATTCTTTACGATTCGCCCTTGGTTACTAAGCAATGGTGAATGCTTCCGCTCCCTGTAAATATCAAGCGAAGATTCCCACAATGCACGTAACGTTTAACACAACTCTGTTATGAATTGACGTCATAATAGTGAACATCAGTCTTTCTGAGATTAGCCAAGAAGGTCATTTGATAAATTACAATAAAATAAAAGAATATCAGTAGTAGACCAATCTACAACTATTTACGATTGATTTATAAAAGCATACAAATTTTATAATATTAAAGTTTAAAAATATACAGCATAATATTTTTACACGCAATTCTGTTAAATATCTAACTATGCTCATTGTAAAATAGTATTCATTGTCAAAAAGTAACATTTTATTTATGAAAAATGGCATTGAATGTGTTTAAATAATACAAAAAAAATTCTACAGAACTTATGTTCAAAATTATTAATGAAAAAAAAAGATTATTTAGTACAATCTTTAAAACTCTTTTATTTAAAAGTGCCATGCGACACTTGACCAATTATCGTGAAAGCCTCTCCCTTATGTGTCAAGCGTCCTCAGCCCTGCACTCCTGCCATGACACACGACCTGTTAACTGCCCTTTAAACTTTTTCAACGTGATACGAACCCTACATGATAAGTTAAATGATTAACCCATCTACAATTTCACTGCCATGTAATTCTATGAATTTTGTAAGTTCAATGGATATGCAATTTATTTACCGATTAGTCACCTTGATAAATTTACTTTGAGATATTTTAAACATTTACATAAGCTTAAATTATATTTTTTTAAACCACAGCAGTCATTATAATCGCATCCTACACCTTAAAACAAACATAATTTACAAAATTTTTATTAATAATGAATAACATAAGTGGTTTATATATTTACGAACACGTTGTGATTTATGGATGCAATATACAAATCTAGAGAAGATTCACGACGGTGGTATAAGTGTCACCAAGGTCCAATAACGAGATGTGTCCTTAACTTGACGCACCCCTCTTGTGCAGTCACATTTTGAGCATGACAATCATACAATGCTGTGAAGAACTCTGTATTTGACATACTTTTGTCAAGGGAACGTTTTATGTTGATTTGTTTAACTCAAAATGCTGAAATAATACACTAGCCGTACGAGCAACACCTTTTGCAACATTACTTTTGGTTGATGCCTAGGGATTTTTCCCTTGGACCTGTAAGATGAGTAGCTTTCAAGTTGTAAAGTACCTGATCGCTGTCCTTAACACTTAGATACCCTCGTATTATTTCAAAATCACCAGACCCGTTCATAAATCAACCCCCTTTTTCCAGTAAAATTTGAATGGGGGTAAAATTAAATCTAAAGAAATAAAAAATTAATTACTTTATTCAGACACATTATTACATCCCACTCACGTTGGTGCATGTGTTTGAGTGTAATTTAGGTTAACAACCAAAGCCCGACTACAGTCGTAATTGTTTGGATCAGACTATTTTATTTCTAGTACAGTATATTGTGTAACAAAATCGGAGCGAAAATTCATTTTCCGTTAGTTGTGAGTGCCTCAACTTACACCTGACCAACTCCAAATATGACTCAAGCTATTAGGAAACGTAGGATACGATCAGGAGAAAAAATTAAGACATAAATGTTTAAATATATCCAGTAACTTAATGACAATTTAAATCAAATTTCCTTATAAATATCAAAGATATATTTTGTAGTGATGGAATAATCCCTAATGGGAAAATATGTAACATCTCTATCAGTTGCTGGGAAATGTCACTGTAGTATAGGGAATCGAATTTAATATTTTGAATGTAGCGTTTCTAGACGAAAACACAACAGTGCTGATGAAGACTACAGGGAGTTATGTTCGTTACTTGTTTTGTTTCAACACACAGTCTAAACAAACACTGGCTTAAACTATGTTTGTGACCATCAAACTCTGCATTAACAAATTTGAATAGTAGAAAAAGTTAAGTTTTTCATAAAGGTTTTATACACGTTATTTTTCCTAAATTAAAAAATAGCTATAATCCGTCGTGAACCTGCGTGAGAAACATAAAGAGTAACTCGTTTGGTTTTAGTTATGCTCTAAAATATATACCTTTGTGTCTGTTAGATTATAACTTTGGTTAAATTTAATTACATTCCATTTTGATTATTTTTGTGTACCAGGTGCCCTGCTAGCCAAAGCAGTAATATTTTTCTAAGAGTACGGTTTCTATAAAGATTTTAACCTTAATGATTCATCGTCTTGATCATTGCTAGAAAGAAATGCTGACCTGGGAATTGAGTCAACTACGTACGTTCAAGCCTGTTTAATATCAAACTTATATAACCTACAAATGTCTCCAGCTAAACAGAACCTCTAGACTGAACCAAAAATACAAAAAATATTAGTGATCCAATAAAATATAATAGCAACCACAAAATCAAATAATATATAGGAATGCTTACCTTTTCCAAAATTTGTAGGTGACTGTAACAAATATAATTCTAGTTATTTAATATAAGTTATGTTTAAATATTAAGGAGCACTGTTGAAACTATAAGAAATATCAGCTTCTATTTTACTACTTATAATATTTATTTAATATACTTAAGAACCCAATTGTCACCATAATTCACTGTTTAGACATCTCGTACAATAACTATCTTCAACACTTATAACTATTTGAATACTTCAAAAAAGGTTTTCAAGAGGAATTTAAAATTGTATTTCTATGAAAAAAAAAAAACAAAAAATTATTGAAAACTGTAAACACTCAATCGTTATTGAAGCTGTACATTCTAAATGTTACTCAAACCTTAGGAGTATATTGGAAAATCTAAAATTATCTTTTATGAAGTGAGAATTATTTAATGTTGTCTATTGTAACCTAATCTAAATTATTGTTATCGAAAAGAGATCCAGAAGTAAATCCATATACTAATAAAAAATTTGGTAGGGTCTGTAATTTTATTTTATGGCTCATTGTTCTCTACTCGCGCAATAACTATTGGACCAATTGATGTTCTACGTTGACACACAATTCTGTGATCCTCAGGACACACATGGGCGTTCACAATGATTATTTAATGCCAAATAATATTATTCATTGTGTCATTGTGATATGTGGGGCAATGAAACGAACCATTGGTTGATTGAGCTGAAACGGTATTTTTGGTCGCCGGATAAACGTATTAGATAGATGTCAACATAGTTACCAGTCCAGGTGGCAACCCACTCAATGCAACTCTAGCCTTGAACCCTACATCCTTTTACCCTTACAAACCCTACACCCAACACACTAAACAAATTTAACAATACGCTCTCCGCTATCGCACCTGGGTTACATTTTCAAAATGAACATGAGAAATTACAATAGAGTAAATGTATGGAATATATATGAAGTATTCCAGTAACAGAAGAATACACAAAAAAAGAGTACCGTAGATTTAATTTACACTTTTATTATAATTATTTGTGATTATTTGTATATGTTCCAACCATAGTCATTATTTGTAACTTATATGCAGTTAAAACCCTTGAAACTTTAGTTTTACCTCACGGGCGAATCATTATTAGCAATAATCATAAGGATAGACACATTAAAAACTCAATTAGGAGCAATACAAAATTTACGTTGACTATTATTTAATTAGATACTTCCCCACATCCATTGAAAACTCGGATACTTAATCCGTGTTATTAAATTTTGATTTATGGGATAAACGACATGAGTTTGGTTGCAAAAGTTAAGCAGAAAATCAGAAAACTTTACAAAGCAAAAAATCTTCAGGACTATCCTTCCAAAGATGTAATATGTTTTATGTACGAAAGAAAAAGAAATACAAAAAATGACCGTTCTATATTCATTATGTCATCTTTAAAAACAACAGATATTAAGAAATACAACCATAAGCTATTCCTTCTGACAGCGGCTGGAAAGTAGGATTTGCCCTAAGCAGATGACACAGTCTACACGAGCTAAATGGTTGCTTTCCTGACATCGTTTGTCATTATTAAGCCGCACACCCGGCGTTGTGTGGTTTGTGGTGTGAGGCTATGAGGCCAAGATAGAATTGTGCTGCCCTGACAAATAATTGTCGCTTCACTCAATACAAAAGAGGCATTATTAAATACCAATTTTAAAATTGACTTGTGCGTTTATGTGTGCCAAGTTTCAAACAGTTTATTATTTATTTTCTAACGTTCAAATATATTTTTCGTAATCACGATTTTCTTGTTTTCTTGTCTCTATGGGAGTAAATGTAATTGGATTTTTAAACTAGAAACAGATTAAAGGCTATTTCAATAACCATGCATATTTTTTATCACATACACTTTTGATTATCATTTTGATTTAAATACACAGTTGATTGCTGAAGCATTTGATAGTGATACAAAGAATAAAATGAAAGTCTTGCAATACAGCACGTGCATAAAATAAATGAGATTTAAAAATGAGACTTTCCTTGCTGAACGAATTAGTCTCATCAGCGGAATGTTTCTTGAGACGACTAATTGCCACCAGATGTAATTAATCCACTCATTCAATAAGAAAGAGCTACTTCAGCAGTTATCACAAGAGATCTTTAACTGTTAATTGTGATTTTAAATAAAAATATACGTATTAACCTATCAAAATGTATATATCTTATAACTTCAAACTCAAACCGGGCCTAACATGTACATGATACTCTATTAATTGATAACTATCCATGCATATACAGGTCATGTTTTCCATTAATCAATATTAATTAAACTCAGCCATAACTGTGTTTAATAGGGAGACATGGAAGCGGAATAATTAGTTCTATATATTGTTCTAATCAATCGATATGTATTAAGAATATTAAATTTGAGCAATAATAGTGGGTTATAACTAATTTAAAGAAAGGCTTATGATACATATTTATCATAAAAAAATAGCCAATGATACAAAAGTAGTTTTTATCGAAATTCTGCAGTTTCTAGACTACCGTCTCATGTTCAGGTTCAACGTGAAAGTATTCTTATTCATTAAGCAAGACACTTAATTAAAAATAACAGATTTAATCCTACATACAAAAATCTTATGGATTTTTGTGGAGAGAGTTCTAGGATCAAGTCAAAACTATTTTCGCTTCTGTTAATTTTGTTTTATATATAGGCGAACTACAGCCTAACGTGGGCTGTGAACCACCGCAATGGAACGTGACTTTATTGCATTGCTTAAAGCCGTTGGTGATCCTTAAGGATCAAATCCGGGACCTTGAAGACAAAGCACGCACTTTAAAACTATTACTCTACTACCAAATTACCAACACAATTAAACCATCAAATTAAAACCTTTGGCCAAGGACATACATGTGAATTTCACTTGGGTAGGTTAGAGTCATGTTTTATTAAATAACGTATTTAGGATGGACCTAAACAGGTGCTTAACTTTGAGAATTGGGTGCTTTCAATAAAATATTTGATCTGCAACACAACTTGACAAAAAATGGCCAAAACTCATACGTATAAAATGGAAAATACATATAATCCCGCTAATTAGGATAAAGTATATGATTGGATAATTATACTTGAGAAAGCGCGGAGAGGAGTGTACAACTTTGAGAGAAAATTAGAGTCGGGGATTACATTTCCACTTGAAACTTCGATGGAACTCCAGATATAAAATGATGCCTTGGAATTGATATTTTACAATTCCAAATTCTAAAATTACTCTTACATGACCTTTTGCTTTACAATTCAAGTATTGTATTTTACAAATTAATATTCGCAATAATATATATTAAACAATGCCTTTATTCACAAACATAGACCAGGCTTTGGGTGTTAACAAGTTCAAATTAATTGTACTAATCAGCACTTCTGAAACCATTATTAAGACATGTTTAATAACAATACTTTAACCAGCCATTGCTTTAGTAAATTGATGGCCTCTTTAAAATATTTTGCAAAACGAAAATGATTTCCTAAACTGTTTCTGTTTGATGACTACAAACATGTTTATCAATGTTATTCTACTGTACTGAACATATACTCCACAATTAGTATTGTTTTTAAAAAAATGTTCAATATAAGCTGTTCAATATATTTGGATCAGGCAGGAACAAGATTTAGTGTTTATTGGTTATTGGCATTATAGAGGGAGGGAGAGAGTTTATCTGAGTGATGAATTGGAGTTGTTCGACAACCGCAACTCCTCCCTATTGTGAGGTCTGACAGTATTAGCGTCTCCTACAAGAAAGTTATCAGATAGGCAACTGCTTTGATATATTTTGAACCGAATATATATTACATTTATAATCGGTTCAACTAAGATCTTTAGGCCTAGTTTGTTTTAGTGTTAATATAAATAGTTCTAACTTATATTTCCAATGAAATTCAATGTAATTTTATTAACATAAGATGATATTGTAAAGAGTTTTACTGTAAATTAAAACCAGCAAAAACAAATAGAATTAAACTGAAGAATTGGAATATAACATTTAAAAAGAACGAGCGCGACAGGGGACAAACGTTCTCTAATGACGTGTTTCCTGAACTAAAATTCAAAAGATTCCGAGTTAGCTTTCATTCCTGTGTATCAAAGGTCTATAATATAGTTGTTAACCACAACGTTACGACTTATTTATAACTGATTACATTTTTTAGTTCCGTGAAGTTTACAAACGATACTGTAGTCAGTTCCATAATAATGTTGCAATATGCCTCATACAACAGAGCACAACAAAGGCTACCACACTAAAAGGAATTCCTGACCCAGCATTCCACGGCCAGCGCTAAATCATCCCAGGCATTTCGTAGTTTGCTTTAAGTACACTGGTTAAATTTGACTAACCAAACAACGGGTATTGGTGTTTGTGGTTTGATACCAGTAAATTATATAAAATAAGATTCTATTACTGATAAAACTGATCAAACACTACATCATTCAAATGGTAGCTAGTATTTTTTTTTTCATTTAAAATCCACCACTGTTATAACAAAAATCATGTCTCCACTTAATTTCGCTGACAAAGATTTATTATTTCCGATAATATAGGTTTGTGCAGGTCCTCTTTAAAATACTGAGCTATTAAAATACAGTTTAGTATCTATGCCTCAATCAGGATGATTCAAAAACATACTTTGTTTTTATATTTAGTGTGTTCCACCACAGACAAGGGAAAACGTACGTTATCTCTTGTCTGTGGTTTCACTTTTTCTCTAAAAACAAGTTTGATAAACACAACATTAAGTTTTTTCATTATAAATTAAGCTTAACCATATTAGTTTGTATATAACATAATTTAATAGAAGTCTTCAGTTCATATATGAGTATTCATAATCATCATTCATGTCAGCCATTTCATCGTACATTATAATCGACAGTGCATTCATCAATTATGAACTATATAAAGTGGTGCAGTGTTTATTTGTCTGTTCTACTCTAGATTAAGAATACCACAAGTAGATCCTCCACGGAATAGGGAACAGTTTGCTCGGTCTGTTTATACGGCGAACTTGCTTGCCCACGTAGTTCTATACGGTTAGGCTGTTCACCCACCGTTCACCTGTTTTGGCCGTCTTCATCTGTTAGCTTGCCAATGGATCTACTAAGGATGCTTTAATAAATGGTATGGTTCTACTATCCAACAAACCATTCGTTATCTGTATGAGCACTAAGTAGTTTTCATTCAATAAATATTGCTTTTTCAGCAGTGCCACCTCATTTAATGTATTATCCAAACCTACAATTTATTTGTTCGTATGGATTGTTTTTTTAGTTTGAAGCTCTTAAACCGTTGGTGCTAAGATAATAGGGTGAACAACTTTAACGCCCACTTATATAATTATTTCTTTAATACCAGGGAAGCAATATTTATTACCACTGGAACCCAAGGTAGCTGGACAACTTAGAGAGTTTACGATTTTGTAAGTTTATAAACTCCCAATCGTTAAGAAGTGCAATTATCATTACCTAATTATAATTAAACTCTTTTGATACCGTTCGAACCAGCACGACAGTAGAAATAAATTAAGGTTTACCAATATCATAAACATTCCAGATACCTAGAACAGATGTCATATCACTAGTTAGCAAATAGTCAGCTCTTGAGAAGGGCAAGTGTTTCCATGTGACGAAACACTAAATGAACCAGGAGGATATCAAATTTTCATAAAGCTATTTAGAAAGTTCACAAAATTTACATATTTAATTCCGTAATCGAATCGGTCCACAACAAATATCTCGAGCTAGGAAGAAGTTAAGTTAGGTTATGACGATTGATTTTAAAGCTTGAGGGCCAAAGACGGTGGGAAAAATATCAAAAATGTCAAAAATTACGTGGGCCCCACTGGACTTCAAAGATCCAATGATGTTCTTATGATTTCTTATGGAAATATCACTACAGTGTTTTATTAGTAAGCAAAATGAACTAATGATCAGCTGTGATTATCCACCTACACAAAAACCATATGTTAGGGGATATAGCCTCTGTAAGCCACTAGAACATTAAATTTAATTAAATAAACGGTATCAGGAAACTGACACATACTTTCTCCCTTTTAGCCCAACTTTAATGAATAAATTACTTTTTATTTACTAAATATAGAATACAAAGCACGGTCGAATGTACAGAAAATCTTGTAAACAAGTTGCTTTAAAAGACAACCACCCAAATCCCTGCTTTGGAGGCACTACAGAATCCATTGCTACACTCGTGGTTTTAAGAGGGGAAATGCCCCCTATCCCCCCCCCAGGGATATTAAGGGGCAACATATTTCGAATTACCCCTGTTGGTCAATGCTAAATTGACAAGCATATCAAGTTTGAATGAAATTGATCAGTAAATAAGAGAGAAATAGTAATTTTTGTATTCCCCATAAGTACAACATTGGACAACGTACTGCGTTTACCGCTAAATGAAAATTTCAAATTTCTCCGAAACCAGCAATCCTAGAATAGTAATTCAAAATACTAAATTGTTTAGTTTTTTGAGCTCTTTTTAATGGTGAATAGTAATATTTGTTTATATTTATGTCTTTTTATGAAAATTCCAAAAAACTGAATTTTGGGTGTTTTAAGTCCTGTAATTTCTGAACCCGAATTTTTACAGGAATGCGGGTGGTGTCATTTTGTTGTAAAACTGAACTTCTACAAGCAACTAAAGTTTAATCAAAATCGTTAGAGCCGTTTTTGAGAAATTTGGATTTTTCATGTTTTTTTGGCGGTTTTTGGGGGATAATTACCCTTAAAAATCAAAAATTTAAAAAATGAAAAAAATGCCTGGGGATATCGTAGATTAGTACCTACATACCAAATTTCATAAAAATCGGCCCATTGGTTAGGGCTCTAGCTCTGTACACATCCACACAGACACACACACACATACACACACACACGGACACACACACACACACACACACACACACACACACACACACACACACACACACACACACACACACACACACACACACACACACACACACACACACACACACACAGACAGACAGACATCACGTAAAAACCACTTTTTTGGGTTCAGGGAGCACCAAAACGAATATTTCCACTAACAACTCAAATTCGAAAATTTTGACGAAAACAATACTTTCTCCATATACTATGGGAGAAAGTAAAAGTTAGATTTAAGAAACCCAACAACATAATATTAGGGGATCTAAACCTGAGGCATCAGTTAAAAAGTAAGCATCGCTGTTACCACATAAGAAAACATGTAAAATGTTATATTCTAAGACATCGCAATATATTTTTATCATGGATAAATGTAGATATATTTACGGTAAATTTCGGTATTTAATTTTATTTGTATACATTTTATTTTTCACGTGTATAGAATACCAAAAACCATATACGTGAAATGTAACAGCCCAGAGCCTGTGATTAAATAATATGTTTAAAATGAACAGCTGCCATAATTGTTACTATGAACAAATAACAAAAAGAAAAACAACACAAGTTTTAGTGTTGTGTAGGAGATAACACATCAAAACGGAATATTAAAATTTGGAAATTTAAGAAACCAAAGAACTGAAAAACATGGAAAATATACGTAAATCATTCAACCTACATAGAGGAATCGAACTTCAGCTACAGTGATTTGGTAAAAGCTAATCTTTTATTCAACAGGAAAATAATTTTGACTAGTATGCAAAATTCGACAACCTATTGGTGGAAAAGAATATGAAGGGCTAAATTTCATATCCGAACTTGTTATTAGAATCAATAAAAATATTCTAAAACTAGTTTAAGTGTCAAATACTATTGTACTATCAATACAACAAACTTTAGTACTCCTGGGGAATTCGTAGGTATGGGTGGGTTCATCCATAATTAAACAATTTTTAATTTTAAAGACAATTACGGTGAAGCCCAAAGGAAATTTAGGTTGTATCCTGAGATTTGTTGTAAGTAGTAAGAAAAGGAACATTTCGATATGTTTTATGATGGGGTTTTTAGACGATAACACGCGGATTTATTATTGGGTATACATTGTGTATAGCGGATTTATTATTTTATTATATGTGTTCAGACATTTAAATTTAAAACGTAAATATATTAAAATATTCCATGTGAATTAAATATAAGCTTCTATTTTACATATACTTTAAACAATAGATAGCAAAAATATTGATTAATGACGAAATTCCATTCAAATAAGAACAATTGAAATCAACTCAAACAAGAGTTTTTTGATAATAATTTGTTTAGAGTGGATTTGCAAAAATGTTACTTGAAAAACATTGTAATAAACATTAAACACCATCGGATTGTCAATTAACACTTTTAAACACGTTTAAAATCCCGTTAAAATGAAGGAAGACACAATGTTATTTACTTGTAATATTAAATTTTAGAGGTAAGTAATAATAAATCATTTATATTTCACAAAAAATCTAACAATTGATTTCCAAGCCACAGCCTCAACATTATGAAGCATATTTGGATTTAAATTCTCTTCTAGTTTGTCATCAAACACGATGTCAGTGTCGAGCTTCTCTTTTAATTATAATTCAATCAATACTATTTACTGTCTAAGTGAGTTACTTTATTGGTTTAAATGATAGTATATTATGAAAAAAAAATAGTTTTACAACAGAAAATATAAATTTACTGAGTATAACTGAGCAAATACTGATACTAGACTACTGATTTATGGGTTCACGTGGAAAAACTTCGATAAAGTATTATAAGAAACAATTTAGTCTTCATACACTATTGCAATTCCTTTTCAATTTATATTTATTACCGATTCTGACGATACAGAACAAGGACTTAATAAACTTATGGTTATATAAATTCATCTTATAGTAAGGGAATTCGTACATCTGCTACATTTGGTGTTATTGCAGTGCAAGTAGTTGGTCAGAGGACAACAATACCCATTAACACTGTTAGAGGTCACAAAAGGGACTTACCACCTCAAATTTTCTACAGACCAAACCTTTTTACTACATATGAACATTTAAGTTAGTTTATTTAGTTGTTTACTGTATATTGAATACAACTAACAAGGTACCTTGGTATGTTTATTTTTGTTGGTCAGTGTTTATTGGTTATACTGGGAGTCTGAGATCAAAATTGGAGGTCCTCTACTATTGAAAATTGATTTAATACTAAATCCAACATTTTATGAATAATGTTTGAGCTTTGGAAGCCTTAGATTAATTTATCCAGATGAAAATATATAGTTCTAGCTTTACATAGCCACTTAAGCCGAACATGGGGTTTGAGAGGAAGGCAATTCAAAGCAGGGAGTGGTGAGGGCCTGTGGTTAACTTTAACCACTCACACAGACATAAACCTTCCATTTAGAGTTGGTTTGTAACTCTGAAACAAAGGTTTTACCACTTCAGTTGTTTCCGGAACAACTATTACTTTCATATTATATGTTTATATTATCCTTCTGCTTTGAAAATCACCAAACTAAAACAGTTTTGTGGTTGTTTCTTTATTATTTCAACGGAAATGCAAATATACAATAAATACAATTTTTAAATTTGTACCGGGAGTCGACTAATGCTAATGACAATGGGAATTAATACTGTAATTGCATGCAAACAACGACAACAATATAGATTACGTTGATATTCTAAAATAAAAGTGCTGCAACACCTGCAAAACGTTGAGTTTTTTACGTAGTTTATAAATCTCTTGTAATTAATACGACATAAAATAAATTCAAAGTTAATCTGTATAATGAAACTGAAAAACTATATAAAGTTAGATTTACCAAATACTGCAAAAAAGGAGAAAACATCAGACAGCAGTAAGTTTCAAGAACAAAAAAATCAGGCCTGATCAAGCAAAATATTTAAGACCCAAATATGTAGGATGGGAAATTTCTCAAGGTCCATTCTTTGGACAAGTCCTCTTTTTGGTTTATACTAAAAGTATTTTAAATTTTATTCCTAAAGGCACACTTCCAATTTCTGCAGGTGATAAGTATTGATTCGCTATAAACAAAAACCTTAGTACAATGAAAATTGATTGTATGCTAGCTGAGTGCGTTGTCTCAATATTGTTCTGAAATAATCCCAAATACAGTAAATCTAAATTTATATTATTTTTAACTGAAAAGAAGAAATATAGCTTATTGATGGCAGGAATCACTTTACCTTCAGTAATGCTAAACGATGACATCATGGAAGAGGCTGAATTTATTGATTACCTCGGAGCGAGATTGGACACGGTTGCTTAGAGTGGGATCGGCGCCATAAGATATTTGCTGCCATATTGACTTCCAGAATTTACGTACTTAGAAATATTTACAAGTTAAATAGATTAACCTGGTCTATAATAGTCTGTTTTAGTATATTTTAAAGGCTAACCCTACAAATGTACTCTACATTGTGAAATAAGGTCTTTACTACTTAAAAATATTAAATATGTATTTTAAAATTAAAGCAATCCGTTTCTAGTTATCAATATTTAAAAGTCACATTTAATTGTTTCGGTCGTTATATTTGTTAAGTAAAATAACTTGGTTCAACATCACTATGGCAAACAAATCCGTAATTTCCACTCTCTGACACAACACAGGCCTAACATCTTCGATTTAAATTCATTTTAATGCTACCTAAGTAAATCAGAGACTTCAAAGACTCTACATGGTTTAGAAGTCAAGACTAATGCCATCTTATTGAACAGTGAACATGAACTGCCTGGCCTAGCATCATCCCTCTCACTGGCTAATTCTTTATATTCTACCTAGTTTTAATGGATCAACGCTAGCCTCATGCCTGGAGGGCATACGAGACTACGTTACGATACGTTAAGTAAGTTACAAAAGTCACAAACTTCACTGGTTACGTGACAAGCAAAATTACAACACTGAACTTGTCTCCCTTAGTAGATATCATAATATTGTTTTCAATTGAATAATTGTTATAGCCAAGGTAAATGCAGGAGGAGTTTTAAGTTTCTTTTATACATTTGTTCTTTTAACGACTCTGGAGCTAGTCGGAGCATTTCGGATCAACCATATCAGAATGAAATTTATCTTTTTGTAAAGGTGGTGTTCTGATCCATAGTTAACCAAAAGTTCTCACGCCTTTATAAAACTAACTATTTTATTACCGCAATTGAGTTAATATTTTTATGCTGGACATATTCGTGCGAAGAAATATAACTGAGTATATCTTTATTTATGTATTTTTTATGTTTTAAATTTATAAATGTTATACCATTGAACATAAATATTTATAGCCAATGGTTATACTCTGTTAATAAAAACACAAATAGCTGTTATATCTCAAAAATAGCGAACTGAAAAGAACGACCAAACATAGTCTGAAGAAGATTTATAATAAAATTATCCCTGAGATTAGTTAAGACTTTCCATGATAGTTTTTGATGGAAGTGAGGTTTTAAGTGGAATGTTTTGCAAATTGATTTCTTTAACTTGTAACTACAAATTAAACTAAGAGAATTATTCGACCTTTGCCTACTGAAAAAAAGTTGGATGTCAGGAAAATATTTTAATCATAAAGACCACCCGACCGTCCCGAAACACTTGAGTTCGAAAGTTTAGTTTCCTCAGCGACGTTTCAATGGAACACGATTGATTTGTTTGTAAAAGTTATCAATCTTAACATTTTAAATAATCATCAAAAATCTAAAACCAAATTCATAAATAACCACTACATAACTAATAGAACCGTACAAACTTGTTAGCTCAATATTATAATAAAAGGCTTACTACCCTTATTCTAACCATAGATACCGTTATTCTTATAGGCCTAATTATGCTCCAAATTAGTAAATAAATATGTAGTCAAAATGCCCAGCTTCAGATGAAAAACCAAACATTATAATGGTTTAATGATTTAATTACAACATACAATTGTATTGTTTGTTCAACTGACCCTACAACTTAATCAACACAAAATAGTTTTTAACCAATGGAGCAATTATTTGCTCTGGTTTGCTATAACACCAAATGCTAAAACAATAAATTTCCGGGTAACACTGAATCCGGGTATCTCTGCCATGTTCTGCACATTCAATTATAGTTCAATTTCGTCAACACGGTCAAATTGCTGAAATTATGTTTTATTTTTCTAGGGTACGTTTTATATAGGAACAGTTTTCTTAAACAATTTATTATGTGCAATGATGTAACTGAATCCCAATGCCGGATTGTTATTGTTCTAAAAATATTACTGGTGTTACAAATATTTCAATGAAAGGAAAGCTGACTGATAAAACTGAGCACTGTGAAGAGACTGGAAATAAACAAAAATATTTCAAGTAGAAAGCCAATTAAAATAAGCAACATCGATTGAAAACTAGGGCTGTGTTTAAATATACCGCATAATGTATTCTGAAATGTTCTGTTTTAAAAAGAATAGATGATTTTGGTCTTAATGTAACATCAAAATCATAGCCGAAGTTAACAGTGCTTCAAAAGAGAGCTACCATAAAAATTCAAGACACCTACGGTTTTACAAAAAGTCATAAATTGTCAGAAGTATTTTGAGGGATTTGCAACATAGTACTATAATTTTCTCTCAGACCCAAAACAAAGATTGTGGCTGAACTTATTTAGCTTCTAACTTACAAGGACAGCAGCTTGCGCTGAAGAATAAGTAATCATTCTGCCTGTCAAACAAATGAAGAGGTCCACATGAAAGCACAGTGGATAAGAGCGGTGTAATACATGACGAAGAGTCATCGTACAATTATTTATTAGATATTACTACTTATTTTTGCTTTATTTATAATCATTCAAAGTTGTATTGAAATTGTACTCACTGAACGATAGTTTCAGGGTGGCCAGGTATTAAAATAATGTAGGGCGGTTTACAATTATTATTGGGACGAAATGTAGTTTTTGACAGCAACACTGAGCCTACTAGTCCATTGCACTAGGTGAATTAACACTGAGCCTACTAGTCCATTGCACTAGGTGAATTAACACTGAGCCTACTAGTCCATTGCACTAGGTGAATTAACACTGAGCCTACTAGTCCATTGCACTAGGTGAATTAACACTGAGCCTACTAGTCCATTGCACTAGGTGAATTAACACTGAGCCTACTAGTCCATTGCACTAGGTGAACTAGGTTTACTAGGACTAGGTCATACACTCAACCGTCCATATAGCGCATAGTGTATGGGAACATTACGATTTAACTTATGATTAGCCAATGATTACCCACGCCACCTCCAAACTATCCTACAAAGCTAGTGATTACCCACACATGAGCAAAAATACTAACAGGATATTAGAAGGTGAGTTGTCAATTTTTATGTTCCCTTATTTTGGTTGCTATTATTTCACCTTCATTCGTTTTGAACTCAAAAACTTCATTTAAGTAAACTTGGAATTTTTTCTAAATCTAGCTCATTAAAACCAATGTCAAAGTAACCAATGCTCTAGGAAAAGATTGAGTTGTATGCTTCAATTCTCCTAAAAGTTCATGTGTTGAAACGGCGTGTTACTGAGAAAGATTTCCCTAGGTAGAGGCCGGATGAAAAAGGAAGTTTCAGAAAATATTAAGAGGCAACTAACTAAAGTTGATTCAAACTCGTTCAACCTTTAATTTGCATATATTTGGTAGAAAAATGAACACACAGTATTTTTCTTCTCACAATAGGTGTAAAACAACATTACAGTTTGTTTCCGTTTGTAAAAATAACCTCTGAATATAATTGCACAAAATAATATGAGTACTTTTAAGACTTTGAAAGACTTTTGGTAAACTATATTCCAACAATTTGAAGCAAAAACTTAAACTGTTATATGTATTATTCCCCTCAACATGGAAATAAATATGTTGACTAAATAGTTGTAAAATTAGTAGATGTATAGAGTTAAGAAACACCTATGCAAATAGAGCTATCTATGACATTTTGTAGGTTTAGAGATTATAGTTAAATAAAAGCATTCCGTATCTAAAATTGAGTGCATTCATGCAATTAAGGAATATTTGATTCCACATTTGAATCCTTTAGAGAATATCTAACAACCAATGGAATCTTCAAACAAAGGGATAAAAGTGGAAACAATTATCAAGGTAATTAGGCTGTGATTCTCAATCAAACAGAAATGAGTTAAGGGGAAGATGAAATCAGAAATTCTAACTAAGGATTGTTGAAAACTGCCTTATATTATCAAACTCTTTAAACATTACCAACGTAAAGTTGACCTTTCATTTAAAGTCACAAATAATAACACTTGCACAATTTTTATATAATATTGAACAATGACTATTATAAAATAAGACTATTATTAAATTTAATATACAAGATGTTTTGGATATTTTCTGTTATGTGTCAACAATGCAAAAAACTTCCAAACATTACGCGTGCAGGATGAGGTGTTGTCTAATGAAAATAAATGATAAACATGAGCAATTGGTGTCCAATAAAGGGGAAATGTTAGGTAAACTTGGTAAGGCGAGATAAGATAAACGTCTTGGTGACGGCTGGACAACTGCCCGCCAAGCCGACAGTCTCATTCCTAACAGTGCATGGAGCTGTTACCAG
Organism: Allygus modestus; assembly: GCA_963675035.1. NCBI lineage: Eukaryota > Metazoa > Arthropoda > Insecta > Hemiptera > Cicadellidae > Allygus > Allygus modestus. The sequence goes on along the minus strand of OY776117.1, from coordinate 107,422,485 downwards.
AATATGTACTTTCTGATACAACAATAATATCTGACTAGTAGAAATCGTAAAATCAGTTGTATAAACACGGTTATAACCACCAAACAGTCACCCAAAAATATAATTGTTTGTCATACTGCTTCAAAATCAGCTGTTTTCAACAAACGCGTTGAGATGTTAAAGTTGTTATTTTTACTCCTAGGATTAACAGCTGATGACTTCGACCGAAAAGTATCATTTTGATGATTATTTTTCATCCTAGGACTGAACAAATCATTAGATGACACTTTTCGCTTGAGGTTATCAAGTGTTAATATGGATTGAACGAATTATTCAACTTGTCAACAATGAAAACGTGTAACAGCTGTTTGTTTAGATTTGCTACTGTTGATCCCGACTCTGATGAGCAGATAGTCATTGGCGGTTGGCTAAACAACACAGTAACGTTCAGTGCGGCACGCACCGCTTGATGCTTGACTCTCATCCTAGTTAATTTTTGTAATGAGATATACTCACCTACTGGCCGCCAGAATAAAGGTAAGGACTTTTTATTTGTTTTAGACTACATAAAAAGATTTAATAGATTGTTGGCACATAACCGGAAGATCCGTTTAAAATAACCCTTGAAACCATTCGACTAAGGCTGAGTATGTATAGGCATATCATATACAAATGAAGGGGAAGTGCTTAAAAAAAACCACCGCATACTAACAAACCAAGTTTATAACTGAAATAGTTCAATTAAAATGTGGTAAATTGTTAAATTTCTATAATATTTATAATCATTGACGTTTTATATAATTCTATAGCCTAATAATACTATGAACAAATGTATACATGGAGTTATTACACTCTGTTAAACATTCCCTTTAATGTTTGGAAAACAAGTTGAAAACTGAGTTAATAATTTAACTAAGCAAACAACTCATAAAATGTCTCTTGTAGGCTATTTTTCCACCAAATTATCATGGTACAAAAAATGGAGATCCGAAATTAACTAAGGTGTAGTTCACAATTTAAACCCAAAATTTAATTAAAATAATCCAACAACAGAAATTGTAAGATCAGAAAAGCAACTTGGCTTGTGGAATAATAAATCTTTCGACAGCACTGCTTTGCTGCCTTGTTCTGCACACTCATCAGTTCGGGTTAAAATCTTTCATTATACGTTAAGCTCTATCAATAAAACATATGATATATTTAAAATAAAGATTTAGTTGGCAAAGGCAATTAATTCCCAGCAGAGTGAAAATATAAAGCCAATATTCGAAATAGATCCTTGTATTTTGAATATTGTGCCTGCTCACATAATAAATAATATAGCACTCACAACAGATTATAAATACCTCTAATTTTACTGCTTTGGTGTAAACATTGACATAAGTGATTACAAATGTTTCCGTAGTTAATCATCCTAAGTGCCATATCCCACAGCTGCCGTAATTAAGATGAATGTTTGTTGTGTGGTGGAGTCCCTCCGAAACACCAAGGGGCCAACGAGTGCTGTTAACGAGGAGGAAAACTGGAGGGTAATTAGCCTGCGGTTAACGATCAAACAAACGTCTTAAAGGGAAGACGGAATCGGGGGAAAGTTTACGCCGCGGCGAGAGGAACTTTCTTAATGTTTTACTTCTTTAACTCGTTTTTCTTAGAATTTATGTCTGTAAATCTGATTTAAAAAATTAATGTATACATAAAAAAATATATATCAGCCCTTTTGTTGTCTAATAAACAATATAAAACTATACTCTTGAATTATAAGGTACGTAACTAAATAATTAGAATATTTTAATTAACACTTCCTGCTATCTTTCTATTTGTTTGTGAGGATTTCAGGGAAAATGTTTGGTTTTTGTCTTTAGGGGAATTTATCGATAATCTACGAAGTAACTGTGGTAATTCTCAAACAATTGCTTTCATTACGTAATATTTGCTCAAACCGTCCTTCAACACTCACTTTCGTCACCGTTCACTCTATGGTTAACAGTTTCAGAGGATAGAGGAAACTGTCTCCAAAATCCAGGCCATCAGCCTAAAATGCATTTCCGAAATAAATCTAGGTAATTTTGTTAGAGTACTAGAGAAATCTAATCAAATAAGGTTTGCGGCTCAATTTCATGCACAGAGAGTTAGTATTTGGTCATTAGTAACATCACGCCCAGGTGACATCGCTTGATAAGACTATCTGCAAGAAAATACACCGGATAAAAAATTGCAGTTATTTACAAATTACTGAAATTGTTTATCCGGTGTATTTTCTTGCATTTAAGGATTTATTAATAATGTTGTCTACATACTCAAGGTATGCATCACTAACTTTCATCTGGGTATCCCTAACCCGGACCACTAAACACCACACCTATCTGGAAGAGTGCACTACCCTACATATACCCTGTAGGAAGATGTACCACCTTTAACTCTACTCTTTAGAAAGATGTTCAGTTTTTAACAATTACATGTGAGGGTGTAAAAGCTTTATCTCTACCTTGTGGAAGGGTGTACTACCTTTATCTCTACCCTGTGTGAGGTTATACCACCATACTACCTTTATCTATAACATGTGAGAGGGTGTGCTACCTTTATCTCTACCCTGTGTGAGGGTATACCACCTTACCACCTTTATCTATAACCTGTGAGAGGGTGTGCTAACTTTATCTCTATCCTGTGTGATGGTATACCACCTTACCACCTTTATCTATAACCTGTGAGAGGGTGTGCTACCTTTATCTCTACCCTGTGTGAGGGTATACCATCTTACCACCTTTATCTATAACCTGTGAGAGGGTGTAATACCTTTATCTCTACCCTGTTATCTACATAATCAGGGTATGCTTCCCTAACTTTCAGCTGGGTAGTGCCCTAACTCGGATCACTAAACACTAAACACCACATCTATCTGGAAGAGTGCACTACCTTATCTATACAATGTAGAAAGGTGTACCACCTTTAACTCTACCCTGTAGGAAGATGTACAATTTTTAACTCTAACATGTGATAGAGTGTACCATCTTTACCTCTAAACTGTGACAGGGTGTACCACCTTTATCTCTACCACGTCAGAAGGTTTACTATCTTTAACTCTACACTGTGAGAGGGTGTACTGTACTACCTTCAACTGTGCCTTGTGAGAGTGTGTCTTTAACTCTACCCTGTGAGAGGGTGTACTGTACTACCTTCAACTGTGCCTTGTGAGAGTGTGTCTTTAACTCTACCCTGTGAGAGGGTGTACTGTACTACCTTCAACTGTGCCTTGTGAGAGTGTGTCTTTAACTCTACACTGTGAGAGGGTGTACTGTACTACCTTCAACTGTGCCTTGTGAGAGTGTGTCTTTAACTCTACACTGTGAGAGGGTGTACTGTACTACCTTCAACTGTGCCTTGTGAGAGTGTGTCTTTAACTCTACACTGTGAGAGGGTGTACTGTACTACCTTCAACTGTGCCTTGTGAGAGTGTGTCTTTAACTCTACACTGTGAGAGGGTGTACTGTACTACCTTCAACTGTGCCTTGTGAGAGTGTGTCTTTAACTCTACACTGTGAGAGGGTGTACTACCTTCAACTGTGCCTTGTGAGAGTGTGTCTTTAACTCTACCCTGTGAGAGGGTGTACTGTACTACCTTCAACTGTGCCTTGTGAGAGTGTGTCTTTAACTCTACACTGTGAGAGGGTGTACTGTACTACCTTCAACTGTGCCTTGTGAGAGTGTGTCTTTAACTCTACACTGTGAGAGGGTGTACTGTACTACCTTCAACTGTGCCTTGTGAGAGTGTGTCTTTAACTCTACACTGTGAGAGGGTGTACTGTACTACCTTCAACTGTGCCTTGTGAGAGTGTGTCTTTAACTCTACACTGTGAGAGGGTGTACTACCTTCAACTGTGCCTTGTGAGAGTGTGTCTTTAACTCTACACTGTGAGAGGGTGCACTGTACTACCTTCAACTGTGCCTTGTGAGAGTGTGTCTTTAACTCTACCCTGTGAGAGGGTGTACTGTACTACCTCCAACTGTGCCTTGTGAGAGTGTGTCTTTAACTCTACACTGTGAGAGGGTGTACTGTACTACCTTCAACTGTGCCTTGTGAGAGTGTGTCTTTAACTCTACACTGTGAGAGGGTGTACTACCTTCAACTGTGCCTTGTGAGAGTGTGTCTTTAACTCTACACTGTGAGAGGGTGTACTGTACTACCTTCAACTGTGCCTTGTGAGAGTGTGTCTTTAACTCTACCCTGTGAGAGGGTGTACTGTACTACCTTCAACTGTGCCTTGTGAGAGTGTGTCTTTAACTCTACACTGTGAGAGGGTGTACTGTACTACCTTCAACTGTGCCTTGTGAGAGTGTGTCTTTAACTCTACCCTGTGAGAGGGTGTACTGTACTACCTTCAACTGTGCCTTGTGAGAGTGTGTCTTTAACTCTACACTGTGAGAGGGTTTACTACCTTCAACTGTGCCTTGTGAGAGTGTGTCTTTAACTCTACACTGTGAGAGGGTGTACTGTACTACCTTCAACTGTGCCTTGTGAGAGTGTGTCTTTAACTCTACCCTGTGAGAGGGTGTACTACCTTCAACTGTGCCTTGTGAGAGTGTGTCTTTAACTCTACACTGTGAGAGGGTGTACTACCTTCAACTGTGCCTTGTGAGAGTGTGTCTTTAACTCTACCCTGTGAGAGGGTGTACTACCTTCAACTGTGCCTTGTGAGAGTGTGTCTTTAACTCTACACTGTGAGAGGGTGTACTACCTTCAACTGTGCCTTGTGAGAGTGTGTCTTTAACTCTACCCTGTGAGAGGGTGTATCACCTTTAACTCCACCCTGTGAGAGGGTTTACCACCTTTACCTCTACCCAATAGATACCTACACGTTGATTGTTATATGGAACCGCCAAATCCAATTCAGTTTTTGCCCACACCAGTAATTGAGCCGTCAGAGCATCGCTGAGTAATGACCATCCATCTGGCAAATCGGATTTCTATAACGAATGAGAGGAAATGCAACGTATCAGCAAATTTTGCTAAAAGCAATCTAAGCTAAATGGACTGCGGTAGGCTAAAAACCTAACTGCACTTTCTAACCCTTTATTTAACTTTTAAAGTATGTTTTCCTAGCACTAGTCCAATGAAATTATTATTGACTCCCTAAGTATTGTTTATGTAATTTATTATATTAAATTCAAAGGAATATTTTGTAATTGGGCCGTTAGGATGAGTTATAGAGTGTTTTCAAATATTTATCAAATGATTCGTGTCGCACAAAAGGTATGGGGAAACTGACGTTGTGTTCCAAATCCAAAACTATTTATTTATATTAATTTAAAAGATCTAATGATATAAATATTTCATGATGCCTACGATCAGGGCAATATTTTATCAGATTAAAAATGCAATATTGCTAGAATAAAGATTCAAGTTGTAGTTTTTTTTGCCAACCTATATTTTACCAAGCGTCGCAGAAATTTTAATAAAAGTTATTATTAAATTATAAAAGTTAAAAAAGCATTCTTGAAATAGTTTTAATGAAAGCACAACCGGTTTCACCACAAAAAATGCGGGGTATAGTATATAACCTCAAAAATATATATAATCAATAAAAACAGTTGATCTAAATAAAAAGGTGATATGTCATGATTTATTGGAGGGGAATTTGCTTTTCTTCAAATGTATTCTTTTTTCAGTATATTTATTATTTTAGTAAATTCTGATGTTAATATGGGCATTCACCATGGCTACGGATACGGACACTCCATACTTCTTAAATCGATTTGCAATATTCTGTGTTTTATCACCAGTGAAGTTAAACGCAACATATCTCGTACTCTTCTACTCCCGTTCGTTGCTCAGAGTTTTCATATTCTGGAGCCGTTCTTGGTTATTCATCTTCTTCAATATCTTCGCACCCATTTCCGTAGCCTTCGAGACACAAAATACCATGAGTAAAATTCTGCATCCGAACATAGAAAATTGTGATGAGTTTGATAAGCCCGGTGTATATAAAATCAGTTCTAATGATTGTGATAATTTTTGTGTTGGCCAAACTGTTAATTTTGTAAAAAGGTACAAGAATCATGTTTCAGCATGGAAGAACCGAAAACCGGAAGATCGAATGTCGCAAAACACCTCATGAAAAATGGCCACTCATTGGGAACAATTGAAGACAGTTTGAATATTCTCCATAATTGTAAGAAAGAAAATGTAATGAATGCATGGGAAGAATTAATTATTTTTAGAAAAATTTAAGGATAGGGATAAATTGATCAATTAACAGGTCAACTTTGACTCTGGTGGTACTTATTGCAACTTGTTTCCGGACCTTCCGGTGGCCAATAGTATATAAGCTGTTCGCCATCTTGTTTCTGTCATTCTTAGACTAGGCCTGATGATGACCGGTGTAACTGGTTGAAATCGATCGCCTTGTACCATCTTTTGTGCACATTTTACCGTCTTGTATATAAGTACAGTATAAGTGTAAATATACTTTATAATGTTGTAAGACGTATTTTATTTTTCCTGCTTAGTTGTAACAACACGTATCATGCTAATAAAGAAATTATTTAAAGGCTAAAGTCAAAGGGTAAGCATGTTAATGTTTACTCTATGAAATGTTGTTATGCTCTGAGAAATAGCCAGTTCATATGGCATTGGAAACAGTGAGTAGTGTGAACAAGTAAAATTGTGACAACTAACAAACTGGATTTTAGATGCTACACTAAAGAGATAATATATTCTCTAATATAGAGATCAAATATTCTCTTATTTACAAATGGTGAAACTATAAAAAGAGGTTTGTCAATGTTAAATGACAGTTACTAACTGAAGGTACATGTTTCTTGAACATATTTCTGCCAAGGGGTGGACGTGAATATTTAATACAGTGCAGTGTCGTATTATGCTAGGGAAAAGAGGGATTGTGCCTTTGTTCATTTGGAATTGTAACCAGTTGCTTGTTGAAGTATATTCCGTGGCTAATAGACATATTCCATGTAATCCGTGACATATATTAATATATTGAAACTTTCATTTTTATTTTGATGAAAACACTATAACAATCTACAGTTAATTTTCGAAGGCACTATTTTTTTAAACCGTGTTACTTAGAAAGAGGAACAGAAACTAAAGGGTCCTACTTTATGAACCTTGACGCCATGAAACGTCCCCAAAGTAAAGTACCTTCTGATGGCATTCAGAGATGACTGTAGTTTTATAAAATATTATAAATTTGACATCATGGATTGTTTTTAAAATGGCTTCAACCTTGGTATAATGTTTTACATACATAGACTATATTATTAAAGTAAAATTGATAATAAATGATAAAATAGTTTTAAGGTTATAATATAAATAAATCCATTAAAAATTGGATTTAAAAACCTCCTTGGGTTGACGTGTCTCTTCCAAAGGTCATTTGAATACTTCTTGGTCTTACAAGGCGTTTAAATTGGTAACTGTTTACTTCTCCTACTGTTCACAAAGTTTGCTTTTAAATGTATCGTGTTATCGTTTTACTGGTAGACAATCACTGGGATTTCTTTTAATATTAAGTCTCGTTACGATGTAAGTTTTAAAACTGTATAAAATTATTTAGAACTAGCTGTCATCGTACCGGTTTCGCCCGGAATAAAACCTGTGGCGTGTGCTGCATTCTGAAGTAAAACCATGGAAATACTACGAATCATGATCACCTGTTTGTATTTTCATCAACTAAAACAATAATGAATGCCTATAAGGGCTATATGGGAACTTTGAACTCCCGTGGAGCAAAGCCCTAAAGGATTTTCAAAACGAAAACTACTGTTTATTTGGTATATAAGGAAAATTCCTGCAAATTTTCATGTCAATCGCTATAGTAGTTTTTGAGTGATTGAGGAACAAAACACAGACAGACACACCATCCAATTTTTATATATTAGTAAGGATAATACCCAAGTTTTCTGAGACTTTCTCCTTAACGGAGTTCTTGGGCGGGCATTAACTGCGCCAATTGACCTGAGTCAGGTAGCCGGGGTGTCCTGAACTGCGCCAACTACTCCAGATAGCTACCAGATACGTTCATTACCTGTGCAAAGTGGCGGCCTGTAGAATTCTTAGAACTGAGCATTTAAGAATTTATCAAAGCCCAAGCCATCTATAGAGGGAAAATCATTACGGATCATCTTTTCTACTAAAAAAAGGAGAAAGTCCACAACAGCTATTTTTTTTTAACTGAGTTAGCGTATTTAGGTTTTAATGATAATAAATTAAAATGTACAGAACATAATAAATGAAAATAAATGCGCCTTTTGGGGATTAAAAAAATATCATGTTTTCAAGATGGTGACAAAAGTGCATGTTATTTAAATGCATAAATGAAAAATAACATAGCAATAGGGGGTTTTGATAAGGTAGTAGTTTATACACTAGAAACATGTGTAAGAATAAGGTGTGATAAAAAGGTTGATATTCACTGAAAAAAAAAACTTATAAATATCCCGGACTAAGCTGGATATCAGTTAGTACAATTTGAAAGTGTTTTCACAAGAAATCACTCTGAACGGAAAACAAATAAACAAACCGTATTTAAAAATTAAATCCCATTACTGTAAAATAAATCATCCCCAAAATATGTAGAACTGGAAGCTTGCAATATAGTACAATATGTAAGATTTTCCTGTTACGTCGAAGCCAGGCGTTTGATCAGACTTTGGTATGCACGCGTTTTATGACGAAGGACATAACCTTCTGCCGACAACTCGCCTGGGCTTCGCGCAGTTAAGGAACATTTTTTGGGACCCTTTCAGGGCTTGGCGCAGTTAATACACTACCGAGTTCTTTGCTTTACAAAAAATAATAAGAGAGAAGGATTTTATATGAGGGAATATATTTATACATCTGAAATACAAATGACATAAACAATTTTGAATCATATTGCTAAGTGAAAATGATAAAAAGATATAAATTTATAGAAACCCCTATCCCGGCCATTAAATTTAACTTCCCCTTGTAAGACGGTTTTTGCCATAAACCTCAGTCGCACGCTAATTATTGCTTCTTGCTTACGCCTACCGTTTTGCCCGCATCTTCCCATCTCACCCCCTCATGGGATCGCGTCTGTTCTTAATGCACTGCAAACAATTAGATATACCAGTAGGGATATATTATAAGGGTTTTAACTTGTAATCAAACTAAGTTTATTTTGTAAAATAAATGTTTAAAAATGGTTTATGTTTAACAAATTTCTAAAATACACAACCTGGTAGAATATGACTCTAGAACGTCAACCATTCAAGTTTAAATTCAATCACATTGCCAAACGTGGTTATTTGATAAAGCCACCCAGAGGTGGAAAACTTGCCTTAATCTGTAGAAAAAAATTACAAATGAAATTGTTTGCAAGCAAAACTAATACTATGATGAATCGAAGCAAATACATACGCACGAAAGGACATTTAAACGCCATAAATCTTACAACGATGAAAACTAAAAAATAAAGAAATAAAGAGCACAACAAATTGATTTATAATTAGTAACTGAAATCGACTTAGAGAGAAGAATACAAAAGTTTCAAAACATAATCAGTAAAAAGACAGGGGAGGAGCAAGTCTTGGTGATTGTCCTTATTCGTATCCTTGGATCTCTGCGTGATTACCATACAGTAATTAAAAAAAGGCTTTTGTTTCAGAAATCACATGTTAGAGTCACATGTTAGAGGAATGCTAATTATGGTTTTCGTGATGTTGAACTTGCAGTCGTATAAATTAAAACATCTAATAATTTAATTATTATTCATTATCTTTAAAATGAGTATTTTAATTATAGATAGTGGCTGAAGATAAACAGTAGTCATTTTGACTTAAAATATTTCTCGCAACTTCTGAAATTTGTGATATTTATCATATTGTGAATTATTACTAAATCACTTTATAATATCAAGTGATTAGGCTTATGTGTAAGTACATCATTGACTCCTACTTTGTTTAGTTATAAATTGTTGAAAAAATATAAACTATAGGTGAGTAGTACTTAATGTTATGGATTAGAAGTTTAAAATATGTTTTTTTAATGGAAAATGATTATAATTTAAAACATATTACATTACTATCTTTACACTGTAGAACACACTTTAAGTTTTTTTTCATTCTGTAGATCAATAGAGTTATTTTAAGACAATAGGCCTATTCTTATTGTTGTTGTATGCTTCTACTTATCAATCCGTTCAATACCCACCTCTGGGATAAGCTGACCTTTGCATTTCTGGAGCCTTAAACATTGATCTCGACATAAATATCTTCCCCTGGGACAGTAAATGATTTAGAGGGTCTTGCATCATTTGCCCCACGACTGCCAAGAGCAGTAAAATATTTATGTTGATAATATACATGGATCTCCGGGTCTATTCGATTTAATATTTTCTGGATCGGGTGGAAGTCATTTTTAACCTATTCACATCTTTTGAGATGGATGGATTGTTGTTTTTTTCTCGAAAAAAAAACAAGTTTTCAGAGGTTTTTATTTAGATATCAAGAAAATATTTCCCATTCTATATACTTAATACTTGTTCATCCTATACACCTAACACCTATTTCTTCTGAGGCTTCAAAACATTTCATTTTTAAACTTTAGAGCCCGGTCAGAGTACAATAATGATCGTAGATTCTTACAGGAATGTCAGTTTATAACCGGATACAAAAAATAAATACGAAGTCACTAGTTTTAAATTAATAAGGAGGACGTTATTATTAAATCGAAATTATATTTTTCACGTGTGGTTTATTGATGAGATTCATTTTGTGATATTGTAGCTAGGTGATTTATTGCACTAAGTGTTGGGGTAAGCCTAAGGTATTTTGCAAAGTATTTCAAAATAAGGGATTATAATCGTCTTAGAGATTTTATTTGAATAGTGTGACAAGAAAAAACCGACACGCCAGACTATATAACTTGCTTAAATTGATTACGTGATTGATGTATAGCAATACAGAGTAATAGTATATACATTTTAAATCCGAATTAATAATAAGCTTTTCATGTTAGACAAAGAAACTACAGGATGACTTTTAAGTGTAAAAATGACTCTTATAACAAAATACCTCCGAATGAAAAAACAATTAAACACTCCAGTTTTACGAAATAGTAAGTCAGTTAACTAAATGATACCACTTCTACTTCCTACGTTCCTATAATTTTTGATGAGAAACGATGGCAAACGATATGACAACAAACGATGACACTAACGATGTAGAAGTACAATACATCAGTTGTGTCCTGAATTGTGTTATGTTTCATTTCCTGTATTTCCTAGCATAGAATGCTATCCCGTATTATATCACAATGGGCTTTGATGTTTTTAATCGAGTCGGTCTATTTAACTCATTGTATCCATTGTTTCATTGTTGTTTATTGTTTTATATGTCGTTATAATTGAAAAATAAACTGGTTTATTCATCTTATACATGTATATGACGAAATATTAGTAATGTATTTTACTTATTACTATTGCAATTTAAAGGGTCCAAAGTTGTATTTTCTATGGATAAGCAAAGGTTTGTTCTTATTAAAATAAAATGGTGTACTCTATTTCAGCAGATACAACACATTTCTTTATCCACGGCTAAAAGTAATATTTTATTGTTTTTCCAAGTACGGCATCAGTATAGAACGGCATCGCTGAACCAGAATCCCAGGAGGCCATGGTTGACAAGTTTAAATCATTGATTGCCTTTTGGTCTGCATTCATTGAAAGGAACAGTATTTTATACTGAACACACTTGGTCGATAAAGGAATCATTAACAACCTCTAACTGCATAGCCAATTATTTCTACATTCCCTTTGTGGGCGTTACTGAATAATTCCATTTCAGGTAAAGTTAATAAACATTTACTTTGTTAAAGAAAACCCTGTCTCTTTGCAACAGTATTTTATAAAATACGCTAATTATGTTCTATGTACTAACATAGACGCTAATTATGTTCTATGTACTAACATAGACAAACATTTAACACACAGCTGTAGCCTACAGTATGAATTAAAGTTTTTTATTTAATAAGTCTTTTTTATGTTTATTTGAATATAATACATTTGACTTACGACTGTGATAAAATAGTGGTCTCAAAGTAAAAATTAAAATTAAAACTAAAAATAACAAAACAGATTGCACGGTTTTTATTTAAAATGAAACACGATGTAATTGAATGCAATATAATAGCTATACTTTAGAAAACACTTTTATGTAGCTATTTTATAATGCGGTGAAACACATTTTTAACGACCCTTGCATTTTTTGGGTATGTTATAAATATACGAAAGGTACATTTTTTTTAAAATAAAACGGTATTTTCCCGAAATAGCTGCTAGAGTAAATGTTATTACACTAGTTTTTTGTTTTTGTTTAAGGCTAATTAAACTATTAAACAAGTAAATCTACTTTGACTATCTCTACATAAATTTCATCTAAAAAATCTACTGTTGTATTTTCGTCTGTAGGTTGACAAATTGGACGTACACAACAACAGAAATGTGAAGTTACGTTTTTACTAAATCCATCAAAGCTGCTGTAGAAATTGTGGTTGTTCTGAGTGGTATTTACGTGATAAATTCAGGATTTAAATATTTAAATAATGCAACGGGATTAAAATACTGAAAATAAAGTTTGCAAGGTTTGATATTGATTAAGTTTGAAACAGAGGTGATATTGAAGAAGTTTGTCATTTGAAATAGTATAAATAATTTAAGTTAACTTCCAGTAGAGCGCAATATATACTTTTTAATATGGGGGCCAGTACAAGCTTAGCATCCTTTAATATTTGATCACTTCTAAAGCTTCTCGGAGTAACGCTGTTCATAAAATACCCTCTGAGTTATTAATTTAAAACCCCTAAAACCTTCCATAAAGCCAACATAGTACTACCAAAATAAATAAGGCAGAACAATAAAATAAAATGCTTGAACATATTTTTTCCAGTTATTTCCTAATTTAATTTAATACATACATAACTCACAAATCCTTCTTGTAGGATTCCAAATGGAATAACGGTTTATTAAGTAAGATGTGACAAACAAGAATTGTTGCTGCTTTTAGGAAATGGGATCAAAATATTGATAATAAATTTGGAGAAAAATAATCTAGGATAATTTGTTTACCTTACCGATGACAATTTAGTACAAAATATGGGAAATGAGCATTACGAATCAATCATACCCTCAAGCATTACAAGCCGGTATAAAATGGTGATGAAAGTAGTCTAACCCTCCCGTCAATTTGCCTGCCGATACCGTTTGGTAACACCTGGATAATCTGATTTTGTCACCGTCTAGATTGAACGAGATTTGAAAAATTGGTTTTATTTATCAGTGAATAGGTTATTTCTGCCAATGCCGTCTTACAAGAGCACATTTTAGACTTAATAATACAAATCTGCTAATATATATCTTGCTTGGAATAAATATGATTTTGTTCTCCGTTCCAGTGCCGGAATATCCTAAATGCTATATTTAGTTAAGATGGTTGTTACAGAGTATTTATTGATAAGGTATTCTGAGATTAGTTAAAATATTTAGTTACGATTTTAATTTTACACGAACAATTACACTAACAGGTTAAATAATATTAAGTGAACATACGTTAAGTAACATTTACTACATTTGTGAACATTAGTCATTACATGTTCAACACATAACATAACATGTTAATACAATCTTAATCCACATTAAAGTCAATAACATGTTAGTCTTACAGATCATTCAATAAAAGTTGAACTTTTGCGTGGATTAAAATCGGTTGGCGATGGATGGCTTTAAAGATGAATTTGGGAAATATTACCTTGGGAAATATTTCCAATCAGAGTTTTACAGAAGGGAGAAAACATAGAAAATTGGTGGAGGCAAGAATCACTACATTATTTACATCTGGAGGCGTATGTTCCGGGAACATATCTCGGCCGGCATGCACGCTAGATATGAATCTTTCAAAGTCTTCACTGGGGCGGTGGTATTGTACCGGGGAGATTTATTCTCTGTTGCTAAAGTATGTATGGTTTGCAAAATATCGAAGAAGAATGTATTCCCATCTGAATTTAAGACAGTTTGGATTACTAAATAGTCTTAAATTAAGACAGGATTGCATTCCTCTTAACTTCCTTACATTTCTCTATTAACTTCGCATACCTAACTGAATTTTAGTAATGCAACAGCTACAAATAAATAACTGCTAAATGACACCCTTTGTGCCTTTCCTTTATAAAAAAAATCTTTTATGATTTACGATAAAAAGTTATTATTGATTGGTTGTTGGCAGCTTACATTTGATTTGTTTTTCATATTGTATAAGACGGATGAATCTTTGTACAGTTTTTTTTATGGTTGAACATTATATCCTATTATCGTAATAACCTGTACATTTAATTGTTTGCTTATATTTATTTTGTTATAAGCCTTCTTTGAAACTTGAATAAATAATGTTTTATAATAATATAATTTAATTTAGGCTTGATCTAATTTTGATTGTAACTTTATAACGCACATCCACTCTATCGTCAACTATAAATCAATATAGAACAACTTTGATTCACTGTAGTAAGGTCAAGAGGTGTAATGAGTCTGCTTGGACTAAGCTTGGCAAAAGGCGAAACAGAACACAAGTTCCAGCAGGATTTGATGTTTTATTGTTAGGGTCCTATTATCAGTATATTATCAATTCCATTTTACGTTATCAAACTAAATGGTTATTACTTAGTAAAAACAAGGGGTTTACTGTCTGTATTTGTAAGGATTTGGAAAAAATATTTTAGACCCTTAAATATAAGGCTAAATTATAAAGCGGGGTCAAGGAAATACATTACAAAACCTTTAAAGGTAACATAAACAATTTTCCTCAGTTTAAGAAGGAAATCTAGGTACAATCATGTCCAAAGCAAGTGCAAAATATTAAGAAAGTAAGACGGGGAAAACTTCTGAAACGTTCTTAATTTTCCAGAACTTTCACTCCTTCGCTTTACTCAAGTTGAAGCAATATTTCTTTTAAAATATATTTTAAAAATACATGAAAAAATATACATTGCAATTATAGATCCTAAATTTGGTTATACGAAACCCTTGATTTTATGGGAATTTATAAGAATAACACAGAAACGTTTTAAATTTATTTTTTGTATATCTTACAAAAAACTAACCTGTTGCTCAGCTGTATTGCTTAACCAATTATATAATAATTGATACTATTAATTTTATGGATTTTTATGATTTTTAAAAGAATATCCTTAATGAATCCATCCTCGGGTAAACCAAAACTCGCTTCAATAAATAAGATATGGAAATACCTTTTGCCTACTTATTGATAAAGCATAGAAGGGACAGATAAAAAAAAATTGATTTCAAAAGTCGTGGGGGAGGGGGTGGGTTGAAGGCAAGTCAGAACACTTGACATGTGGAAGAGCCACGTACCACCAATAACTAAGTTTTGTATATTATACCAACTTTATGGCTAAAAGAATTTAGCGCAGTTTGCAACTGTGCCACGTTTTGAATACGTGTTTCAATCACATTGAATTTGCTTGTTTGATTCCTTAAAAATAATAAAATTTATAATCATATTAATATTATAGAATTTAGGTAGCTTAAGGAAGTTATTTATAGGATCCGAACTGATTTGTAATGCTAAATTTTATGTTTTTAATTCCTTAACATTGGCTAAAAATGATAAATTAATTTGTCTTAAGAAAATCTTCGACCTTCACTCTTCGGTGAAAGATTGCGGAATATCTTGTTTAGCAAAGTAGATGTTAATATATATTTAGACAATTATACGCTAAATTGTATATGTTCGCAGGTACACTTAATAGTTTTATAAAAAGTTATTTAATAATTTAGCTACTTAAAAAGTACCGTATAGTTCATCACCTATACATATTTAGACATAATAATACGTACTTTAGTGGGCTATGCATCTTATCGTATTGAGAATGGGGCTTACAAACACTTTATATAAAAAATAAACACAACCAGTAACATTTATTTGGGAACGAAAAAATAATTGACGATATTTTATAACATTTTTTAGAAACTAAACTTAATTGCCTCTTACCCCTTCTTTACATATTCGCCTCAACGTTATAAACAGACATAAATGCTAATTAAAATTAGATGCCAGTAATAAATTAGTATCTTTATAAGAGCGTTTAATTTAAACGCTTTTACAGAGCTTTTAAAACATAATTTTCAATTAAACTGGTAATGTGATATTTTTAATTTGTTTATAATAAAGTAATTAGGAGTTATACTACCTATTATATTCGTTAAAGGAACCATGACGTATAGTATAAGTGTTTTTTTTTTGTTTTTTTTTTTTTTTTTATATCAGTAAAATGTACAGTATTAATACAATTACGACTGCTGCTATTTTGTATCAATGAGCATAATTTATTTACACTGTCGTTTATGAACTAAATATTAACTAATAATTTCAGATAAAACAAGTAAATTACTTTCATAATGTGTTTCCTCAATTATGACATATAAAGTCAAAATACGTTTTATAAAATAGTCAAATGCATATGTAAATTGTTTTATATACTGTAATGCATGTTTGTAAACAAGTTTGATGTCAGAAATGTATACAATTCTTAATAAAAGACAACGGAAGGCGTTGCAAGGGACATATTTCGGACGAGATGCAGTCATGCATCTTTCATTTGGTTTTATGGTGTGGCTTCACGTAACGGAGAGATCTCTCTTGGCTTCAGTGCTGTTCACTCATGTATGTGTTAAAATCCCCAGGTAAGATAATAAAATAAAAATCTACATTGATTAAACACAATGATACAACAAATGTTTTCAATTGTTCATTCGTTTGTTGTTACTGAGAAATTCCAGAATTTTCAAAAATATAAACAAAAATATAATTTACTAATAACGTAACCTTACTGATAAAGCTAGTACAGTATGTGTAATCAAGTTATGTAACTAAGTAGCTATACAAATGTTAAATGAACTTTGGTGATCAGAGATTTAACCTATACCATCGTACGTCTTAATTCTTTGTATTTAATCATATTTTTATCAATAGTAGCGTTATATTATTTCACATATATAAAACATTCATAAAACAATAGTAAATTCGTAATATAAAATTCAAAAAGTTCCTAAATATTTTTGTTTAATAAAACGTCTACGAAAAAATATTGTTACATCATTTAATAAGTTATCTTCGTAAATATGATTAAATTAATATAAAATATAATCCGTTTATTACACTTATTTACATAATAAAAACATTGATAGATATGTGCCTAAGTTTATTTTGAAAAAGTTACACTAACATTACTTGACTTACATGAAAACATCTTTATCCTTTATTGCAATGAAGCCTTTTTAGTGAAACCAAATTCCCTTAAACTTTATTTACCACTTTCTTTACCCAAATAAACTTTCATTTATAATCATAGTTTGCATATTAACCTGTTGTAACAACAGCATTAGTTTTTTATGAAGTTTTACGAACAAAAATTACATCTATTAAAGTTAATTTTTTTAAAGCCAATTATTTTGTTTAGCTTTGAATTTTAACTTTGACTCAAATTAAAAATTTTAATAGAGGTTTGTGAAGTGACTGACACGGCTAATCGACTTTCTGTGTTTGGGCTTAATGGGAAAGTCTCACTGCCCGAAGTTGAGGGACTAATCTACGACCCTTATAATTTTAAAACAGTTAAATCATTTTACAGACCGGTTTAACTTTCTAAATTATATAATCTTAGGATAGGTTTACAGAGGAGGATGTACTTAAAACATGTTTAAACAATTTTTATGTGCAGATGAAGCATACAGCGTCTGCAAGGTCATGTCTAAATTCTGAACCCTGTATTTCACGTCTTTTGTGCAGTAGTTGTTTTATGGTGATAAGGTAGTTTATATTTATATATAACATTATTTAGGAGGCTCAAAAATGTTTTATTTTATTTTCACATTCCAAACCCGTTTTGCGGTTATTTTACTGTTAGTGCCTTAACAGTAAATATATAGTAATGATACACAGTGTTTTCTGTTGTAAATGTGGTTTGTTTACTGCTATTATTATCACAGTACCTATAAGAACAATAAACATTTCTAAATTAAGACACTGAACTAAGCTTATTTGTAATGCCTTACCCCATCTATTTAATTTAACCCCTACCTCCCCCCCCCCACCGACGCCAAGGGTGGTTCTTGCGGCTGAGGTTAACCGCCCGCTGTTAATTATGGCTTCTTACTTACGCCCTTCTCTTTCCCCCTTAATTCCCTCTAATTCATAATGATCATCATAAATGTAATTGAAATATCGTTAAGACTGGTTGATAATATTTTTACCTGAACGTTAATGCGTCGTTGCTAAACAGTAGAACAACGGTTTTGGGAAACAGCATTCTTTAGCTGGATTTATATTTATGGTTTAATCCGAAAGTCAGTTACCTAAAAAAAGTAAATGAGTAGAAAGAAGGGATGATTCTCACGTAAAGATGTAATTTACATTTCCTAATTTCCTATGTGCAAAGGGTGGTTTAACACACCGCGTGATAGTAAATATATTTTGTTACTTTTTTTAACTCGAATATGGTTAAACAAAGAGATAATTTTATACTGCCATCATTTGACAAATGGATTTTTCCCCAATGTTTAATAACATACTTCGTTATACCAAGTTATACCTACCAAATTACAGTTATCGGTTGTTGAAAGTATATTCATCCGTATCATTTCAACCTTCAATTAAATTTATTACATGCACAGTTGAATATGTTTGTAACCGAACATTAATAATCATTACCTAAAATACCTTTAAAAAAGGCTCATTGGTTTACATATTGAAATTTAAGACCTAATCAGTTACAAATTTAAGTAGTTATAATTTATAATCCACACAATATTCTAAAAGCTTCGCTAAGAACAAACTGACGTGTTATGAGAATACTGTGACACCACCTGTTGGAAAATACTGTAATATGGAAGCCAATTTTACTAACGATGTAATGGATGTATCGGAAGTCAAACATGTGGAAAGAAAAAACGGCCGATTTGTGGTTGGCAGCGGAAAGCGGAAGGGAAACAGTCGATGGTCTGGGGGAAGGAACGCTAAATAATTTACAACAGAAGGTATTTGTTCCAGGAACATATTTTGGCTGGGATGTAAACATGAATCTTTGATACTGTATCACTCCGGTGGTGGTAATGTACGAGAGAAACGTACGCTCTTTCAGCATAAAGAATGTGTTTAGATATAATGCTGGTTTATCAGAATAATTATAAAAAGATAATAACTGAATAATGTATAACAAAAATATCAGCATGATATATATTGTGTAATTCTTTCACCTTATAAATAGCTTCAGCAATATTTAATTCAATATTTTGATTTAATCTTACGTAGTTTATCAAGATCGGTCTATCTTTGCTTACCACAGAGAGATCATTTTTGTTCCAGACAGCTGTTAAATTGAAGGAATAAAAACAACTTATGTACTTGTAACTCTTAATGAATAATGAATAAAATAGAATATTTTACTTATTTAAATAACTACTAATATAGGTATCTATAAATTATTCAAACAGTAATTAAAAAACGAGTTCGCACGCAGCTCGCTGACGTGAGGGAAGTGAATTTCCACATAAAAAAAAATAAAAACTCAAAATCAGTGTAAAAACATACATTTGTCCAATTTTTATTGAAATCTGAAAACATTGATTTTTTGGCTGTTCTGATACTCCTGGTTTCATTTACTTGCAAAGCTGGGAATACAATTTTGCGCATTATAAGGTTAGGAGAAGGTCCAGACAGGCTTAAAAGTAGGCGTGAGGTTGCTGGGGATAATACAAGTACTTTAACAAAGGAATAACAGGCTTTTCTAGTGTAAAACCCCCATAAGACAACGTACTGTGTTTAGCCGATACACATTTTCTTTAACAACTCGGTAAATATTTATGCTAGAATGACGAGATAGGGCTTAAAACTTTCGCCTCTCTAATCCCCATCTTTCTACATGTATTAAGTTTACATATGGGGCTTTTCTGACCCTTTTTGGGCACAAAAACTCGAAATTTGAAAGATTAATCCCCAAAAAATGGGTTTAGAGTTTTCTGATTGTTTTGCCCAACAAACTTGTCCAACAGATTATAGAAAGGAATGTCCCTACCAAATTTGAAGTAAATCGGACAAAAAATGCGACCGCTAGAGTGCATACACACACACACACATATATATATATAAAATTTTGAACGACCCCCCAAAACGTGTTCAGGGGGTCACGTTAGGAACTTCTATGGTGGTCCCGGGCTTAAGTTTCACCGTGCGGGTCATGCTAATAGTTCACTTTCCAAAGGAAATTCACTAATAACTATGGGTACCAGAAAACTGATACGTACTTTCGCCTATTTAAAACCTATACTATTCATAATATTTATGTATAACTCTATTTACTGTATGTTACAAGCCAGATTAACACATTTTTCTTGATTTAGAAGAGGTTTCTGTGATAATCTGGACCACAGTCAGTAACATAAATAGCCTTTGAGAAAGTCGATTCATTAATCAGTCAATAAGATCTTTTAGGTCTATATTGACCTTACGTAGTCATTAACTGTCATGGTGTTCATGATAGATAAGTTTAAAAATTAAATCAAGTAGCAACGTATGACAGTTTCACTAAAGTCCAGACGAGAAGCAGTTTATACAACATGTGATTTTTTTGTCGTAGGTATTAAATGCAATGTTTGTGACAATGTAAATTTATTGTTACTTATCACAAGTTTGAAAATGATACTTTAAAGTATTTACTGTAATAATGTTAATCAAAAAAATCTTACTAGCATTATATTAAACTGGCTAAACCAAAACAAACTACCATAAAACTAAGACACAAATTAAAATGAGTTCAGTTTTAGCTATTTAATTTGATTTTTACCTTAGAAGATTTTCTAAAGATTACATCAGATTTTCTGACCAAGACCTTTTTGGTCTTGGTCAGACCGAAGAGTGTGTTTTTAAATTACAAGTTTCTTAAAAGTTCCTGGCACGGTTTAAAGTTATGCAAACATCGGTAAAGAAGCTAAAGTTGAGTCATGCAAATTTACTTTAAGTTATGCGATTTATACAGAAAGTATTTTTAGTAATAACACATTTTAGTAACATTATCTTTAAATACAAAAGTAGTTGAGCTCTAGCTATAGAGTATTGATCGCCGTGTTGAATTGTGCACCATAAACGATTTGCGATAGCTGAATAAATTGAATGTAGTTAGAAAGAAACTAAATGTATTATACTAGACTTGATCTTCAAACTATAAAAACATGTTTGATGAAAGAATGAAAAACTTACATATTTCTAACCCCCAATGAATAATGCAGTAGACATCGGCAACACCAGGAGATGAATGTAGAGGTAATATTTACCTTCCCCAGGATATTAAACCATTTGTTCGTTTAATCTACAACCAGATTTCACAGCTCAGCTTTAATTACTCCGATGTCTTTGTCCTCCGCGTGTGTATTGAATAATCATCTCAGATACTTGTAGACAAAAGATAAATTTATTTCTGTAATTCGATTTGCCATTACAGCTACAGATATTAAAATTAAACCCATGTTTATGGTAATTTACCATTTTTGTGGTCTTATTTAAATTTTAATTAAGTGTTTCGATAACAATATTTGTGTGATTGACTGTTGTGGTTCGAAACCATGTCAGCGGCTCTGTCGAAAGTTCAGATTCCTGTATTGTAAACTGTATCAGTACAGTCCACCTTGTCCTAAAACGGCTCACCCCTCATTTTGCCGGATATATTTTAGCCATAGCTGTCTAGTCAATTATAAGTAAGGTAAACAGGTTGCTAACCTGTTTTGAAAAGTTTCAGAATAGTATTATGGGTTTATTTTTTTATTTATTTGAACTTTACCTATCGCTTCTAGTGTTCAAAACTACGCTACGTTTCGGGAGGTAAGGAAACTCCTCACCAACAAGTTATAAACCAAGTCAACCCTACTTACATCTAAATATCAAGTTCTTACACCTAACTAACCTACATTTTTTTGGATTTTCCTACCTCTTTCTTTTATATCATAATTTACACAAACACAAAAATAACAAATATATACACAAATTTAAATAAAAAACACTAACTAATTTATATAAACGAACAAATGGAAAACTGACAATAACTTATCTGTTCTGCATCATTGCCTCCAAGCTGACGGCAAAAACGGGAAACTTCTCTCACACGTCAACTCACTACCGGACTACGCACTCGACATGCCGGGAGTCGAGTGCGCAGTCCAGTAGTGAGTTGACGTGTGAGAGAACTTTCCCGTTTTTGCCGTCAGCTTGGAGGCAACGATGCAGAACAGATAATGTATTGTCAGTTTTCCATTTGTTCGTGTATATAAATTAGTTAGTGTATTGTATTTAATTTGTTGTATATATTTGTTATTTTTGTGTTTGTGTAAATTAAAATGTAAAAGAAAAGGTAAGAAAAATAAAAAAAAATGTAGGTTAGTTAGGTGTAAGAACTTGATATTTAAAAGTAAGTAGGGTTCACTTGATAACGGGAGGAGTTTCCTTACCTCCCGAAACGTAGTGTAGTATTAAACACTAGAAGCGATAGGTAAAGTCCAAATAAATCAAAAAATAAATTCAAATCCATCGCTATTATGAGTTTCAAAAATACAGTGTTATGGGTTTTATAAATCTAACAAGGCTCAAGAGTGGGTGTGTCTTTATGGGATATCAGAATAATACCCACAGAAAAGTGCCCCCAGGAATTGATGTCAAAGTACCTGCTAACTTTGACGACAGAGGTTTGGTGGTAGTTTTCCGGTCGCGAACTTTAAGCAAATATAAATTATTATACATTTGTATTCACCATTCATCATTGTTGTTGGATTAGGAAACCCCAGCATAGCTGCTAGGCATGTCTAATGCCTAATTCCCACAAGCGGGAATATTTCGCAGGTTAAGGGAAGGATGGGATATAGCAGGAAAGGAAAGAGTGGGATGGGATGGCGGCCAAATTGACCCTTTATAGGGCCAACCCCCGTGCCCCTGTTACAGCTGGGATGAGGCTCAAACAGGGAACCCGCATTCTGCTCTCTAACTGGTCAACTCAACTGACAGGGTATACATGTACAACAGCCAGGGACCATTCATTCTCAGGTTGGGGACCAAACCCAGAGATTCTGTCCCCAGCCGCTGCAAATGAAGGGACCAAAGGTGAAAGGGAAGTTTGTCACAATGGACAGCCAAAAGAATTACCGCTCTGGTTTAAAATAGTACCAAAACAAAAATTTCCAGCATTAAATGAAAATGTTAAAATATTAATAAGTAGAACATTAAAATACCGCACCATATGCCAATTAAAAATTAATTGCCAATTTAGTAGATGGGTGCCCCCACATTAATTGGTTTAGCAAACTATAAAGCTTGCCACAACATGTTTAACACAAACGAGAACAACCAATTAAAACACTGCTCAAAACAGTAATTGTTCCCACAGGGTAGTTTAAAATTATAGTTTATCTATTGTAAACAACGAACTAACCGCCAGTTACAATACACATTACGAGGTTATTATACACGAGTAGTATTGTTATAATTAATTGTTTTACTATTCTAGTCAATTTTAAATACATACATTTGTGTACATCATATTATGTAATTATTCGATTTGTTCACTAATTAATTATTGTTAACGTAATTTGTCATGGAGTATTAAAAGTAAACAGGACAACTAAGAACACACGAATAATCTTAAAAACTGTTATACCACCTCATCATTATTTTAATACTCTTAAATACTTTAAAACGTGGTAAAGACCGTTATTTCTAGTGTGAACAAACTCATGATCTATGATCATAGTTTTGTCTAAAAATATGACCCCCAGAAAGTAGAAAACTAATGAAAGCTTCTTCTAATAAGAAAATGAAAATCTAAAGTGTAACTCCATATGCCGATTTAATAATCATTAAAAACATTATACATATTTATCAAAATAGTTAGTATACTAGGTGTCTTGCTGTGCGTTTGTAACAGTTGACGTAGCTTGTGGGGCTACAGATACCCAACCATTGTCCAGCAAGGTAGAAACCATGGAGAGCTCGCGCCCATAGTCGGGATAGACCAAAGTTCAGTCCGGCCGGGCTCAAGGTCAGATCTCAAAGTGTAGGACTCGTCGCAGCGCTCAGTACAGCGTCTTATGGGTTATTGGCGACGCGTGCTCAGTTAAATGAGGTTTACGGCGCAAGGGATTTTTTTATAGTAAAATTATTTTCGGAATCGTATTACTGAATACATTCTTTATCTTTTTGTACTAAATTCGAATGTATTTAACCTCTAATTATGACGTAAAACACGTGTAAGTTTCAATATTAGTATACAAATCTCGATGTTCACGTACTCAACCTGGATTTTCATCGAAGTTAATTAATTTACGACTCAATGGCTCCCATATTTTATTTGCTCGATACATTAGGCCATTCTTTTTGTGAAAATTACTATATAATAACAATTGTACGGCTTTTAGAGAGGCTTAGTTTTGAATTTTTACACAACAAATTTGATTCCATACTATCGCATTTATATTTTTGGTAGAAAAGTTTATTCAAAACTAAGTATCTTTCGTATTCGAGTTCCTTGACATGTTCCTCAACTTTGAACACCAATATGATTTTTATAGGATTGGTTATTATAGTATTGGCTGATATAGAGGCTTAGTTCTGAGTTTCGGCGTAAAACGATAAGTTAATTAATAATTTTGATTAAATATTTAGCTTCACATATTCACTTACGACTTTGTATTTCAGTTCCCCGATCTATTCCTTATTTATTCACACAAAATCAAATTATAAATCTATTTGAATAGTTGTTAGGGAGGTATAACTTAAGTTTATGTAAATAGATGTTGATTCTCTTCTATTTCAATGTTCACGATTAACTAAGGAAAAAATAAAAATTAAGGATTATAACCCTGAAAACATGTAACATTCAAATAAAATCTAATTTAACGATGTAATAGATAACTATTATAACTAGAAGGAAAAATGTTTAATTAACACAACTTTTAATGGTTTAAATAAAAGGCAAAGGTATTTTAAAATAAAATCCAATACATATCGAGGTAATGACTCCTGTATTATAACAAAACAAATATGTTTATTCTTGCATAACATTTTACTATGTACAACAAATAAGTCTCATATTATTTTTCATTTAATTTAATAACATATTTATTTATAATATTTAATATGTAATGTTTAATCATGAGTCAGATTGCATCTCGGTAAATGTTTTTTTATCATAATTGAAAGCTGTGTTAAGTAACAATAACCTCAATATGATATGGAGTCAAATGTATATTTATATATTTACTTTTTCTAAAAATATAAGTAAAATGAGGAGCGATTATTCTGATGTGGTAGTACGGCTTGGGGCCGTGGTCCTCGACGACGACGGTGGCGCGCGTAGAACTGATCACAGCCGTAATTTATATCAGATTATTGAAGAAACTGGAAGCTCTATCGAAAGTGTTTTCAGATAAATTTTGAAGATCAACTAATTAGCTACAACTTTCTCGCTAGAAGATTGTTTTTAGCTCAGGAATAAAAAACTTTCTCGCTCACTGAATTTTTTATGTCATGTTCTTACAACCTTCTAATATTGTAATTATTACAAATTACATATAATATTAAACTACAATATATTGATACTGTTAGATGCGGACATTCATGCAATAAAGGAATATATAAGTTTCATTGTAGTTGTATTATTATTAAGAGGTACAGGAGCGTGTAAACGAAACGCGCTCACCGCTCGGGATTACTCAGATTTGCCGGGTCCAGCACTTAGGGTCTAGCCTGACAATGCGCGGACCGTTTACTGTCCATTTGGCGAGCTCTCCATGGTTTCTATCTCGCTGCCATCGTCTGACGGCCTGTCCCTGCGCGTATGGGCGCTAGGGTATGCGAGCTCTCCATGGTTTCTACCTCGCTGCCATTGTCTGACGGCCTGTCCCTGCGCGTATGAGCGCTAGGGTATGCGAGCTCTCCATGGTTTCTATCTCGCTGCCATTGTCTGACGGCCTGTCCCTGCGCGTATGAGCGCTAGGGTATGCGAGCTCTCCGTGGTTTCTACCTCGCTGCCATTGTCTGACGGCCTGTCCCTGCGCGTATGAGCGCTAGGGTATGCGAGCTCTCCATGGTTTCTACCTCGCTGCCATTGGCTGACGGCCTGTCCCTGCGCGTATGATCGCTAGGGTATGCGAGCTCTCCATGGTTTCTACCTCGCTGCCATTGTCTGACGGCCTGTCCCTGCGCGTATGAGCGCTAGGGTATGCGAGCTCTCCATAGTTTCTACCTCGCTGCCATTGGCTGACGGCCTGTCCCTGCGCGTATGAGCGCTAGGATATGCGAGCTCTCCATGGTTTCTATCTCGCTGCCATTGTCTGACGGCCTGTCCCTGCGCGTATGAGCGCTAGGGTATGCGAGCTCTCCATGGTTTCTACCTCGCTGCCATTGTCTGACGGCCTGTCCCTGCGCGTATGAGCGCTAGGGTATGCGAGCTCTCCATGGTTTCTACCTCGCTGCCATTGGCTGACGGCCTGTCCCTGCGCGTATGATCGCTAGGGTATGCGAGCTCTCCATGGTTTCTACCTCGCTGCCATTGTCTGACGGCCTGTCCCTGCGCGTATGAGCGCTAGGGTATGCGAGCTCTCCATGGTTTCTACCTCACTGCCATTGTCGGACGGCCTGTTCCTGTGCGTATGAGCGCTAGGGTATGCGAGCTCTCCATGGTTTCTACCTCACTGCCATTGTCTGACGGCCTGTCCCTGCGCGTATGAGCGCTAGGGTATGCGAGCTCTCCATGGTTTCTACCTCGCTGCCATTGTCTGACGGCCTGTCCCTGCGCGTATGAGCGCTAGGGTCTGTCAACCCCATACGACACAGCATCCCTAAACTGCTAAATTATAGTTATTATTCAATTCTGACAAATATTTGTCTCCCTCTAGTATAATTTATTATGCAGCTGCTCGAATTCGTTGGTAGCTATGCAACATCCACTGAATCCTTTTACTAATTTGTTTATGGAACACTATCTGGTACGTGGCACGACTTCGTTTGCGTGGGTTCTCTTGACCACCATTGATTCCCGTTTATTTTCTCATTTTTCAAATATTGTTAGTATGGAAACTGAAATGAAATCATTGTTTCATAAGGTCCGACAGATACAATTAATAATTTCAAAGTCCACTAAAGTCCTAGGACTTTGATTGGTCACTAGAAACCTTCCTAGGGTTAACCTAAATGACAATGCAAAGTTTCTTAGAAATCGGAGTAGTGGTGTAGGAGTTCATGAAGGATAAAAAAACAAACTAACAGATTATTATTGATTTGTTTATATAAAGACTAGCTGCCACTCGCAGGCCTCGCCCCAATAATGATTTATAAAAAATATGACAGTTGTGCGTGCTGCATTCTGTGGTTAGCCCTAGGAACTACTACGAATCAAGATCAGCTGTTAGTATATTCATCAGCTCAAAGATGAATGTCCATGAGGAATAGATTGGTACTTTTTGGGGTCTCTGGCGGAACCCTAAGCCCAAATCAGGATGAAAACCATTTAGTTTCCCTATTTTATGCCTAAAGGATCAGTGAACAAAATTTCAACTCTCTAAGTAAGTGGGACGTAGGAGAATTCTTGATGAGTGAGTGAGTAAGTGAGGGTTTTAGCTTTTATAGGCATAGAAGAATCGTTAAAGTTGTCAACAAATTTTCCAATAAATTATGGTTGAAGATGTTACAAATTCCTGTTTACAACGGATAATTTACTCACTAGACTTTATATCACATAAAGGAACTGAACCTAAAAAAAATATTTTGGGGGGAATCTTTATTACAAATTGGGACTGTCCAGATATTCTTAAAGGCAAAGGCAATTGTTTAGAAAGACAAAAACTTCCGGAGTATCGTACTACGGTGTAAGCAGGTTTGATGAGCCTAACTCCAGTAGTAGAAGATAGTTGGCAAACCTGAAGGTGGAACCTAGGGTTGTATATGCAGAATTGGAACCCGTTTGGAAAAAAAAACTTTATAAATAATAATACAACCACTTGAATTTAACATATAAAAATGCGATTACTTTAATATTCTATAAATATAATAAAAACAACCAACCAACACTGGTTTTATAATTTAATTAAATCCACCCACCACATATTTATAGGTCGAGACTGAAGGCCCATCTGCAAGTTTTAGCAGCTGTAAAGCCTGCCGTTATGTGATTTTAGGGCGACCCGTGTTATTGCTAACGTAAATTGGCTTTATTCCAGACCTGAACTCAGCAGTTAAATATTTTTTAATTTGAATCTCCAATAAACATGCGTCTAGTAATTTGGACCGAACTGCTCGTAATTAACGTCAGAATTTGTGGAAGAAGTAAAATAAGATTATTTAAATAGCCTTAATAAATACAAATGTGCTATCTAATTTAGTATTTATTCTATAATCATTTACAAAGATCAGAAACATAAGTAAATTAAATGCTTGTTTTTATAATTTTGATTATGGATACGTTTTTGGTTATAAAAAAGTCACTACTAAAATGATACTTAAAAGGTGTTGAAAAAGCAATTAGATTTAAAAATACCGTGGTTTTGATTCTAAACATAACTAAAAAACTAAATTAATTCAAGAAAAATATTATGTTAATTTTGTATACATAACTTTAAATTGTGTAAATTGTACGTTTTATTACCGGTATAACAATATCCAATTAATGAAGACCCTTTGGATTATTTATCCGTCGGAATCATATTTCCCCGTCTTCATCTAAGTTAATTAGCGTGGCTTAGTTAGTTAATTAATCCAAATGTAAACATACAAATTCGATATACTATTCAAACAAGCTAAGAGCACATTAGTAGAGATATATGAGATTACAGCAAAGATGTTTTAAGGAACTGTATTAACTTTAGTGAACATCAGTGAAGTTACTGGAGAATGGTAGTAGCATAAAAATGAACAAAAATGAATACTAATGGAATAAGTTAATAACAATGGTTTTATTCATTTATTTTACATTTGAATTAAAAATGCCAACTTGAAGTTCTAGGTACTGGTACACAGTTAATATTCTCTTTGTTTGTCTTGGAAAGTGTGGATTTAGGAAAACCACCTAAAATGAAGGATATTTGTAAAATACTTTCTCAAAAGTTGGTTTAATTTATCAATTCATCCGTTTCTGTTCAATGAATTCTCCAATTTAAAAATATGTTTTATGAAGTTAATAGACTTAAGCTATTCACAGGATGGAAATCAAGTGAGTTAGGTCTGGTAATATGAGGAATTATTTTCGAAATACTGTATTAATTAATTGGAATTTTTGTAATGTACAAAACCTTAAAATCCAATGAACTGTATGAGGGTCACTCGGAACCATTTTATTAAACTTGTCGATGCTTATCTGCAGATCAACACTAGTAGATAATACCGTATAACACGTGTCCTATTTCATGTCCGTCTTAAATATGTAAGATTGTATGTGTTTTAAACATAAACGTTAATACCTCATATAGAGTTATAGTTAAATAAATAATAAAAGTTGTTGTTGTTATGATTAATTCAATTATTTTACAATTTCCTTATAAGTTTAGATTTTGGAAAATATTACGTTTTAAAATGATAACAGGGTAAACTGTTCAAAATTAAATAATAGAAAAATTAAACTATACTTTCGCCAATACAAAATTTTATCGTCTAAAATTAACATCGTTGGAAATTTGTTGACAAGTTTTTATTTATGATGATAATTACATTTCAATAAATGAACTTTTATAAAGACAACTAATATGAGCTATTCCAAAAATGGTCTTGTAATCTTGACATAAACTTTAATTAGGGTTACTACATTTTAGCTTTCTGTTTATTTCGCTTGTCAAAACATAAAATAGCGGGAACCACACCTGCAGTTAATGGGTGGTTGTTTTTGCTACGGCAAATTTATGTCTCCGAGGACCATGATTTAATTCATAGAGAAATATACTCTCAGTCGAGTTTAAATTTGTTTATTTTATTTTAGTTTATTTTATTAGCTGCATTAGAATAATTAACTTTAGTGTCTAGAATTTTTGAATACTCTATGTTTGGAAGATTATTGAAAGTTAACGAACAAGAGTTATTGTTTTTGTTTTGGTAACAAAATTGCAAAGCACATAAAATTGAGACACACATTGTTATTCATTATCAAGTCATACTGAACATATTCAACCCTGGGTAATCTTGACTACAAATCAAGACAGTGAAACTGAACATGTCATGTAAAAAACTATTATGAAAATTTAAACGGATTTACTTTGGGCTTATGGAGTTTAAAATCAAAACAAAAGAATCATAACAGCTGTTTATAATCAATAAATGAACTGTCAAAGTAATACTTATATTGTTTAAGGATATAACATGTGGTCTCCTGAGAGGAGTAGGTAACTAAAACCATTGAGTAAAGATTACATGTGATATAAAATGGACATATCCAAAATGAACCAAATGGGCATTGTGCTCTAAACAACAGCTGGATTGACCTTAAACATGCAGGAAAGAGACAAATGAGCTAAGAAACTCTGCTCATCAGAAGGAGGGCGTGGTGAAATTACTCCAAGTAATCAAAATCTTCCCCGAGCAAAGGTCGGTCCCCACGTACTTATAGTTTAATGGTTGTCAAGCAATCCTCGTATGTCACAACGGAAGATTTTTATAGTTACTAATATTTATTATTTTTTCGTATACTGGAGATTCAACTGCATTCAATTGCATTCCGGGATTCTTGGAGTTCAACCGGAGGTTTTCCTAAGTACAACGCCATGCGACGGTGTTTCCAAACATCCGCGAATATATCCGTCACAGGGGTAGTAGAAATAATAGTAGGAGCAGTAGAAGCCATATACCCTCGCTTATCGTCATCGCCATATGACAATCAAAGCGGAGGTACCAAAACTATATTAAACACATGGTCAAACTATACACGAGGTCTCATAGTATACCGGGTGTCCCACGTAAGGTGTCTCAAATTGATTACGGAAAAACGGCTTAACGTACAAGGATGAAATAAAATTATTTCCGCTAAATCGACCCCAAGGAATAACGTAAAAATATTTTTAACTTTTTCCGATACAGAGTGTGTCAAAAACTGAGGGTCACTAGTTCGAATCTCGGAATTTTCAAATGTAAACATATGTCATGTTATATATCATTTTAAAGGTATTTAATAGAAAAACATTTTGGCGAAAACAGAAATTAATTATCTTTGTCCGTTTCAAAATGGCGGCAGTTTTTGTGGGAAAAATCAATATGTTTTTAATACTCTGTGTTTCCTATACCAATGCACATAGCCCTTCTCCGGTTGAATTTTCTTACTCGTTATGAAATTAGCTTTACTGTGATATGCTACAAGTAACAGTTTTTTGAAATAATAAAAATTCCAAAAAAATTGATTTTTGAAAATTTTAAAATGACCATTGTTCAACATTTCCAAATAGCAACATATGTCAAGTGGCACATCATTTTATAGGTTTTTTTAATCCTTAACAACTTTCTAATTTACACTTACTTCGTATCTCTTTTAGTTTTTGTGTAAATAACAAAAAACCTAATTTTCCTATATCAAATGCATATTATTTGGGTTTAACACTAAACAGCTGATCATGGCCCCATTTCATTTAGTGTTAAACCCAAGTAACATGCATTTGATATAGGAAAATTAGGTTTTTTGTTATTTACACAAAAACTAAAAGAGATACGAAGTAAGTGTAAATTAGAAAGTTGTTAAGAATTAAAAAATCTATAAAATGATGTGCCACTTGACATATGTTGCTATTTGGAAATTTTGAACAATGGGCATTTGCAAATTTTCAAAAATCAATTTTTTTGGAATTTTTATTATTTCAAAAAACCGTTACTTGTAGCATATCACAGTAAAGCTAATTTCATAACGAGTAAGAAAATTCAACTGGAGAAGGGCTATGTGCATTGGTATAGGAAACACAGAGTATTAAAAACATATTGATTTTTCCCAAAAAAATTGCCGCCATTTTGAAACGAAAAAAGATAATTAATTTCTGTTTTCGCCAAAATGTTTGTCTACTAAATACCTTTAAAATGATGTATAACATGACATATGTTTACATTTGAAAATTCCGAGATTCGAACTAGTGACCCTCAGTTTTTGGCACACCCTGTATGGGAAAAAAGTTAAAAATATTTTTACGTTATTCCTTGGGGTCGATTTAGCGGGAAATAATTTTATTTCATCCTTGTACGTTAAGCCGTTTTTCCGTAATCAATTTGAGACACCTTACGTGGGACACCCGGTATAATAACATAGCGTAGAAATGTTAAATACATTACAAACTAAGTTACCCATAGTGTAGCTAAATAATGGGACAGATTTAACTTTTCTACGTTATGGGGCCCACGGGTATATATTACCGCTATTACAATATTTTGACTGTAAACAGGGATCAAACCTGGTGACTCGTGGGTCCAGTGCTCTAATTCTGAGGCTCTTTACATTTGCTCATATTACAATTACAATTCTAGCTTTGTGGAGTTAGAACCTCGGGCCTTCACGGTGACCTCGCAAATTTGTGCTGTTCCACAACAGATTATAGCTTCCTCAAAAACAGTTCATGGTTACATCATTCATTAATGTGAAACTAAAGCAGTATATATAATATTTTTGTTAATCTTTAACTGGTAAAAAGTTTAATATGAACTATGTTGTACTAGTTCAAAGACTTAGCTAAATGCTTCTTGGCATTAGTTAAAGACTTTGTGACGATACTTTTGTTCCTTTTCTTGATATTGTGGCGTAAAGGTCTTTAACCATATCCTTTCCTCTATACTCAGAGATATCACGTTACCTCATTAGGAGACACGTTTGAGAGAAGCTTCCAAAAGCCTTTTCTAAATTGCAGTGCTTTTTTGCAATTTTGCTTTTCGTCCCTTAAACACATAGTTGTAAAATTTAAATGTTGGATGAAAAACAAATTGTATTCATTCTGTTAGCTATTACCCACGTTTTATACAAATATTTTTGGCGAGCGTGAAATAAAAGCCAAAAAACCAGGTAAGTATATTTTTCACGGACAAATCACTTACCAGTTACTTCTCACTCTATAAGTTTTTATGTAGAAATAAAATGCTCACATAAAAATAGCTGTGTGTTGGATATAAAATACTTTAAAATACGTGAGTCACAACACGTCCAGTCGCTGACAAAGCCACACAAACAGACATATGCAACCAATTAAAAATGCATGCAAATGAACAATGGTAACAAGCTTAACGTGAATTGTTAATTTATTTACATCGTTGACGAACAACAACAAAACTGCATAATTTAGTAGCTTTCCTCTCATTATTTATAAATGAACGGTCGAACAAACGTTTAATATTGTGTGTTTTTAAGGATTACTGAAAAAAGCTTATTTGAAGATGGACTAGTTTAGTTTTTTGATTAGCATGGTACGGGGCGAAATTGAGAATAGATATTTACGTATTAAGAGCGAAAAGTAATTTTTTCTTGTTTGAGAAAAACTGTTTATTTCCAAAAGCGATAAAGATACTTTATACTTGGTTTACGTACACCATGTAATTCCTACAAGTGCAATTTTGGATAACACACCACAAACAATTCACTTTCAACCATTTGCATTCAATACACGAGACTGAGGTTATAAACGAGACATTTAGCTTGGTACAAAGCAACAACCAATCAGCTGTTTATTAGCCTACCGTCAGTGAGCGGAAAAGTAACTCGCAGCGAGTGAAAAATCGTTTTTCGCTCGCCCAACAGTAAAAAGCAATTTTACGATGAGTTTTTGAACAAATATTACGCTTCAAATTGTATTATTTTAGCGGCTGTTTCACATACGGCTTACATACAACAATAATCTTCTCTCCAAGGGTCTAATGATGATCAGTGAGGCCGATCAAAGTCACTTGACATGTCCCATCTTTTAGTATTACACTGTGGTGGGGGGGATTGCAGATTAAGTAATGAGAAGTTTTCCTAGTCCCGGGCCTAGGTCTTCCACCTACGGTAGCAGCTTCTTTTCTTTGCGAAATTCTCATTATATATATGCAATTAAAAGATTTTAAAACCTTTATAAACAAAAACATAGTTTCCGGTTTGATAAAAAATATCGAATTATAATAATGTTTGCGATCCATCTAGGCAGTTTGTGAACTTATCAAATTTTAGTAAAAACCCCCTCTCTTATTTTATTAAATACGATTTTCGCCGTTGAAATTTTGTTGTATACGATTTATTGTAACTATTTATTTGTTCCTGCTCTTTTATTGACAAACATAAACAGTTATTATATCTAGACAAGTTTATAATTATGAATGCCGTTTTTTAAACAGATGGACGTTAATTCCCCCTAAAATAAACACTTTAATTGGTATTATGGTCCACTCGAATTGTTACTAATTTCTATTGAATCAAAGATACCAAATGCCTATCAGTGAGAAAAGAGCCTTAATTATGCGCAGTTGTTGATAAATTATATACCAATATTTTCTTTGTAGCGAATTTCCCCTATTGGGAAGCTATTACCATAGTCGGCATGGTACGACCTAGGCCAGGGACCATGATAACTTTTAGTTTTGAGGTCCCCAGCCCCCAAAAACACCATCCGTTCGAAACTGTATGTATATACATATATATATGTATATTTATATATATATATATATATATATATGTATATTGCTTGACTTGTATATTAGAGCTACTAATATTAATACTGTATTTTTAAAAACATTATTAACAAGTACCCTTTTTTGAAACTAGTGAGTCCAAATAAAAATGTTTCAAAAAAAGGTACTTGTCAATAATGTTTCTAAAAATAATATATATATATATATATATATATATATATATATCTGTCCGTGGGTGCAATAACTCTCCTAAAAAAGGTCCGATTTTGATGAAATTTAGTAAAAAAATGTAAAGCAGCATTTATGACTTTAAGTTCGAAAACCAGAAGGATCGCTCCATCCGAAGTGGTATTTTGGGGGGGTTTAGTACCCCAAAAATTGGATTTTTTAAGTTTTTACATGTAATATTTATTAAAATCAAATCTTAGTTTTCACCATAAGATTTAGCTTTAAAAAACACACAATTTGGTGTTTTGATAATTTCTCTACGTCAATTGGTTACAGAGATATTAAAAGTGCTAAACACAGTACGTTGTCCGATGTTATTTTCATGGAGAATAGGAGAATTTATCGCTTATTTATGAACGTATAATAACGAAACTTGGTTTACAGCTTCATATGGTTGTGGTCTATTGTTACTTGCACAAAAAAAATTTAAGGATTATTCCCGTAGCAGCAAGCCTGCGTACTCAGCCCCCATGTTATTCTTATGGAGAATAAGTAAAATGTAATATCTCCCTTAATTATGAACATAATAAAACTTGGTATGAGGCTTCAACTAGTTGAGTTATATTGATGTTCACATAAAAACCCATTTTTGTGTACCTTTTTGCAGCAAACCTGCGTACTCATCCCCCATCTTATTCTTATGGAGAATAATTAAAATTGTATAAATCGCCTATTTATGAATGAATATTTAACAAACTTGGTATGTGGCTTCACTTAGTTGAATTATATTTATATTTTCATAAACACCAATTGTTTGTGATCCTTGTTTGAGCAAACGTACTCATCACCAATGTTATTCTTATGGAGAATAATTAAAATTGTATATATCCCTTTTTTTAAATATATGTTTATGCAACTTGGTATGCAGCTTTATGTTGTATTAAGACATATATTATGCATTGGAAATTCGCTGAGTATGCAGGTTTGCTGTGACGGGGGTATTATGTAGAGTATTATGAACTAGTTTTTGTATAATGATCCACTGACGTTTTTATTAATTTAATATTACATTGATTGAGTTTTTTATATTGTCAATTAAAACAATAAACACCTTAACATTTAACATCATAACAATCGCAATATAATTCGTCAGTTTCAGTGGCAGAATAAAAGCTAATCTAATACTTTGATTAACCATTCATATGTTACAAAATCTTAACATAATCTGTACATTAAACAATCAACAAAAGATTATTTTTCAAAAATGTCTAAGATTATATAACTATATCACTTTACGTTAGTTACTATTGTTGATTCTGTTTGGCTACGGGGATCGAAAACATTTTGCATAATATATATCATATTTTACATAATATTTCTGAAAACAAGTCATATCATTATTATTTTTTAAACAATATTATTGTTTTTTTTTTTTTTTTTTTACTTTCTGATTACGATTTTCTAGCAAAACCTTAATACAAAAAGTAAGCTGATTGAAGCATATTAAATACTTACGTTATCAGTGATTCGCAGGCTGACCGACTGGAGGTTGGTGATAACACGAACTGTCGAACCGAAAACACTGATAAGGAAGGACCGCACAGCTAGGGGAGCCGCGGCCGACTGACAGGACTAAGGACACCGATCCACTGATCCAGAGCGCGTCCTGGCTATGGTGCGCAGACTCCCCCAGGACCAGGACACCCTTCCTGTGTCGGGGATCCTACCTGCCGGAAACGACTGATCAAACTGGGAAGTTATTGACATATCTATTATTTGTTGATGGTTTCGATTAACAAAACTAGATTTTATATTGATTTTTACATCCTACATATTAATGCACAATCAGGTGTTTTATAGATCTAAGTTAATTTACCTTTGTATTTTTAAAGCTTCAATGTAAATACAATGGGGAATTAAGTTAATAAAATTGTAAATGCAACAGCTCTTAAAATAAAACCAAACACAGCATAACAGCACAGACGTAAGGTCAATAAAATGATAACAGAGTATTCACAATTCTTTGAGAGCCGTAAGTTCAGAAGAGCAACAAGATAATCCGCTCGATTTTGAGAAACAAGTGCTTCTTGGTTTTTGTCATAACATGAATCATGTAGTTATTTTGTTTTGAATTCTAAGCTTAGTTCTTAGTTCTATCTAATGACTTTCGTTGCCAAGCCCGGTGATTTATTTTGGTTGCCAATGTGAGACGATCAAATAAGATGATCGGTATTATTTTAAATAGTAATTCATTCATGTTATCGCTTTACTCATAATAATATGAACGTGCAAAGGTGGATAGATGTAGAATGGATTGGTATCACGTTTAAATGAAGTAAAGATGACCTGGAAGTTTGAATTGTAGATTTTAAAGTAATTTACTGTTGTTTTAAAGGGAATTGCACTTAGATAATAAAAGGCTACTACCGTAGATATGGTAATACCTAGGCCTGGTATATGATGCATTTTTATTTTAAAGTCCCAAAAACCTATAAACGCCGTTTGTTTTAATTTGCACAAGTGCAGGTTACATACAAAGGTTGACCGATGTTTTACCAGGGCGTTTATCACATAAGTTTCATTTAAAATCTTTCTACTATCATAAGTCCTGAAATTATCCATTTACTGAGTAGCTGAACATTATCCAAAGATATAATAATATTGCTAAAAGGATTTAAAGGTTGATGTATAATTTAGTAAGCATCTTTATTTGGTGACAATCTAGTTCTTCGAATGGTGCAACCTCCAAAACTATCACACAAAGGGTAAACTAAAATACAAACTTATATTGAGCACTACGGGAAATTGCAGCAAATGTACATGTTTTTATATATTATTTCAAAAATACTTGGACAATAATACACGATATAACTATAAAACGTTAAAAATGTATAGGCACCCAACCTTTATTAAGGTCTCTTTTCTAAACTGGTACTTATGATTTATCTTCTTACCCCTAATTCCCTCAGTAAGAAGAACCAGGGAATTACCTATAATTTCTGTAGCCAGGTAATTATTTCATGATTAATTTTTACGATTGATTTATAAAGTTATAGGTATTTTTCATGATGTTTTAAAGGGAACTTATTTTTTCTTCAGTTTTCAGGGAACCACCCCACTGACCGTCTAAGTTGCCATATTGTTTTTATAGAGAGTAAAAGTATTTGGGTCACGTGTGTCATCTTGGTTAAAGTACACGACTGTTATAAGAAATATTTATTTAAGTGAATTATATATTTAGTCTGTGAGGTCACCGTTGGGAATATGGGATAAGGCTAGTTTTACCTTAATACATTAGTGTTTTTGACAACAAGTTATATTTTGCTCAATACAAAATTATT
This sequence comes from Allygus modestus, assembly GCA_963675035.1. Classification (NCBI taxonomy): domain Eukaryota; kingdom Metazoa; phylum Arthropoda; class Insecta; order Hemiptera; family Cicadellidae; genus Allygus; species Allygus modestus. The sequence goes on along the minus strand of OY776117.1, from coordinate 107,384,311 downwards.
GCTATCAAATTCCACCAGTCATTCTCAAATAACTTCGAAATTAAAATATCCCCAAATAAAATCAGCGTTACCCCCTCGAGTCGTCAATTGCTCGGAACAAACGTCTGACCTTATAAAATGTTCTTTGATTGCTGGGCACTCGCACTGTGAATCACTTCCCCCCCCCACTCGGCCCCCCCCGGGTCATCACCCCTGACACATCCCGCTAGGGGAAGATTACTTTTATTGGAAATCACTCGCACCAATCTGTAGCGATTTGTTCCATTATTGCCACGTCTTATCCATTCTTCTTGGTGGAAGATTGTTGTCACTCTTACCAATATTATGCTTGTATCAAGCTGTTGAATGAAGCATTCTTTAATGAGTAGGAAACTTGTGATTAATATTTCAAAAACATAATTAGATTATAATTTAGGATAAATTTATATTTCATGGAATAAGGAATCTACCTTAGAGTTATTTTATCCTCATTATAATTGCCTGGATGATACATTTCTGGGATGAAAATTTAGACACATTTATTATGTTTTCTATTTAAAAACTTTTACATCCATTCTTTATTATTATTATCACTAATTAGTCTTTTATTATAACCTATTATTATGACCATCAGTCTTTTCAAAGTGTAGACTAATGAATTTATAATTTAAACTAAGTGGTAGTTTCTGCAAAGGTTGTTGAGGGATTTGGGTAGGTATCGCCTATAAATATTTATTTAGTGAAAATATGTATTCGAAATTCCAAAAACGGTACTAATTTTCTGACGGAGTTTTTAATCGAAACCAACTAAACCAATCACAAACAGTCCCGAATCCTGAACTACTGCTCTTTTATAGTTGTGTCACTGTAAAAAAGGAGAAATGCTCCATTACAACATTCCAACTCCATGTTAAACCCAGTGAACTCTAAGAGTGATTCAGGCTACTTAGGTTGTTCACTATAAATCCTGATGTGTTTATCCTAAATTGTTTCGTGAAATACTAGGTTAGGTTATTGAGTTGTACCAACTAATATTTTAGTGATCCGATCAATACTGTACACCTATTTAGATATGATTGGTGTTAGTACAGTAACACCCAAATCAGCGCATAACGTGCAAAAGCAAAACTGTGATGGATAAATGCACTTTTGTCGGAACTTAGAAGGTCCAGTAACAACTGATGTACGGACTATAACGTTTTTTATGAACTATCAAGTTTTTCTGCTGAATTATTTGGATTTATGAGTAAAAGAACTATTGTATTAAAGATTTTTCACTGGAGAAACCTTTCCCTCAAACAGAATGCATAAGATAAAAAAATTAAGCTTGATGGAAAATATACAATTGACATGTTATATGCAAAGCTCGATCCTCTGTAGTAATAATTTTGTGAAGATTCTCTGTTATTATAAGACTATGGATTTTGCTCCCATTTGCCATTAAGTTATAAATTAATTATGTTTTCTAACAAAATATAAATTTTAGATTGAAATATTAGGGATTGACCCATTCCCTATAACAACACGTTAAAATCTCATTGGCACTGACACACATTCGTGTGTCAACAAATGTGAAATTAGATCGCTGACACAAAAAACAAAAATTTTGTTAGAATCAATAAACGCTCTATACTCGGTCATTTATAAATAATTTCGTACATCGAAGTTTTAATTAGATAAAATTATTTTGATAAAACCAGCAAAATATGAGACCATAAAATTAATCACTAATTTTTATATGAATTTACGAAAGTTAATTAAACCTGACGAAGCTAAGAGGGCAGACACGGAAAACACCAGGTTATTATTAATGGGTGAACATGAAACACTATAGTTTTAACAGTTAATTCAACTCAAGACGGCAAACTGTCAGAAAACAAGTGCTTTATTACAAAAGTTAAAAGCCGAGTATCAAAACACTGCAAGAAGAGCGTTATTAAGAAAGTTGATAGTATAGTTGATTCATGGGTAAAATACATTGTTAAAGCATTTTTGCAAATTATGCTAACTATTGACGATTCCCCTATCTTGAATACGTTTCTTATAGCTGTGGTATATGTATTTCTTAGTTTTCGTTTGTCTGTCTAAAGACAAGATTAACTAACTGTCAACAGATTATATTTTCAACAATGTGGGTCAGTTTTTGTGGGATTTCTAGTTATTGGGGAAAATAAGTTACCTATAGAAAATATTTTAGGTACGTTTACTAACTACGCTTAGACTCTAGTTAGAAACGGGTCAAATTTGTCGGTCACATAGACACAAACTGACGTGTATTACTTGGTAGCGAGGTAAACCTTCACATTATCTCCGCTTGTTATGTGATTCATGCCTCACCCCTCGTGTGTCCATTAGCTCCCATTAGGGGGGATCAAAATGTATTTCAATTGCCATTGAGTAGTTATAGATTTCGATGCGATCCGAACCCACAGAGCAAAGTAGAGGAATGGAAGGGTCGCATATCTCAACCCCTGTTGACCCAATGAGTCACCCCTGTGGCCCCCACACTACCCCGTCCCCTAAGCTTGATTTGGCCCATTTGATTCCACTTAGGATAATCTGTGTCGTTCACACCTCGTTTATTCTATTTTGAGTGCTGGGAAGTGATAAGCAATTGAGTGGGGCTTAGAGAAATGTAATACTTTATTTAAAATAGTGAATAGTCTCATTTTATATTTTAGTAACTAGATGATGCCCCGTTCTCCACTCGGGAATTGAGAATAAAGCATTATTTTGAAACTTTTATATTGTAATGAGGTATTTTACTAAATACATTTTAACTCAATAAGATTAATATTTGAACTTTAAAAGGCCATGGTGTCTCAGGACGTTCTCAGAAGGTGGATGTTTCTCAGAACCCAGCCTAAAAGGCTATGTTAAGGGTATGAAATTTTGATACATACAAACAATGTTGGAATGTTGAGACTTAAAAGTCAAGAAATTCTTTTAATAATATAATAATAATTTAGTTTTTCATCTCAAAAGCGCCCTGTTTTTTATGGAATTAAAGAATTATCAGTTGTAACTGAAACAGATTATAGATCTTATATGTGTTTTATTTTAAATTACCTTATCGTCGAGTGATCTTATTTTTCTCGAAAGGCGACCGGTTTCAGTCCACTATAGGGATCATCATCAGGCGACCATTAAGGTTCTAATTCTTCTTAAACATGTCAGTTGTTTAAAAACCACTAATAAGTTAAACATTGAAAACACTAAAAAAACACAAACAAACACGAACACACGTAAACTCATTTTTGGCCAAAACAAGGGCGGATGGAACGGTGCGGTATGGATGTTGAGTCTAGACTGACCACCAGTGTATTTATTTCCTCATTCCCGTCATTGGATTGAAAACGGTCGCCTTTCGAGGAAAATAGCTCGGATCATTTGACGATTATGTAATTTAAACCAGTACACATCTATTTATTCATAGGCTACAAAACTCATACACAAATGAAGTTTGTTTTTATTTAACAAATTTACGGCAATTACAATTAGAGACTCCGTTGCCGGGGAACCAAAAGCTCTTAAACCATCGCGTGCAACTCTTTCCTTCACTTTCCTGGAGAGTCCCATCGGCTCTGAATCATTGTTGACGGGCTTTATTTGATGTTGAACAACTATACAATAAGTATAATGATTGCATGGCTCTACCTGATCCTCCCGTAAGAGCAATATTTAATTTTAAGCCCCTTATCTCCTGGTTGGAATATTTTAAATTGTTGATTAAGGACTCATTTTGTTGAACGAACCTAGCAAGTGGTTTCAGTAAGGTTATTGAAAAAAATATTTCTGTCGAGAACGAAACGCGTATTGGACTCTATTCGGTACGGATTTAACGGATTAAGTTAATTTAAAAAACATTAATAGCTGGCTAAATACATTGACAGCCGTCAATAGTTTTTTAGCTATTTTACAAACCAACGTATTTATTTTTACAGTTTTTTTTTGACAGGTCATGCAGCGCTCTTTGCTCCCGTTAAATTAAGGGTGGTGGGGGGGGGGAGAAACTAAAATAAATTAACATGCGACTTCCGGACGAAACCTGGTTATTTGGTGGCCAGTCTTACTGTATTTTACTGTTAATGAAACAAATTCAGGTTTTCCAAAGTGAAGTTCATAAGTACTGGAATATCGAAATTTAACATTTTGTATACTTCGTATGAAGCAATTTAAGTTAAGTAAAGTCTGAACCCCGTATGTCATACATAAAAAAAACAGCATCATAGAACGAGTTGCATCAAGGCTATTTTGTCTTAGATGATCATAGTGGTATTATTTATTTCTAATTCAACAACAAATTAAACTACAGCAATATATTGCAAACATAATTTCACGATTCATTTTAAAATTTACTTGGACTTATTCCTTGAATTGCACATTACAATATATTACTAACGGGTTAAATAATATTAAAGACAGTTTTTTACAATATTTCAAATTATGTTTTTGAAGCACTTTTTTAAACATAAACCCAACTGCGTGTGTGGCTATTTTTGATTCCTTTAAAACTAAATACGACTGGCTGAAATATTATAATAGTCCCTGTATACCGTTAAACTATAAACATACGTTTAACATGCATTGTTCTTTACAACAAAAATATTGTTCATTGTAAGTCAATCAATTTTTTTTAATTAGTATGAATGTTTTTAGAATAAAATATTTGATTTAATAGTGTAAACATTTTCATACTGAAGACACATTTATTAAGACGTTATACTGTTTTATGTTTGTAGAACTGTTATAATACGAGAAAATAAATTCGAATTAAATGCATTTAATACAACGTGTAATTGAAATAACTGTAAGTTTTGTATTTTGCTATGCAGTAGCAAAAATTTATTATTTAAGAATCAGGCTTTAATTTTTGTATAACAATAGTAAATACCACATAATTTTCAAAAATAGATTCGGATAACTACCTAATGAACATTTTGTATTCGTAACAGTATTAAGTTTAGCATAATACTAAACTAACCGGAAACTGTTTAGATGAAAAAAGTGATGATGCTTTTTTAACCTGCAGAGTTAATTTAATTTGTGTTAATTAATATATAATTGACACTGTGCAATAAATAAATTTACTCTCGGCACTAGCAAACTTGGAATAAACTTTCCCAATACTGTTCCAGAACAACAGCTAGTCACCCGACCAGTAGGTCAAAGCCAGGCTCAAAGTGCATCCAAGCAAACGCGACGGCTCGTGAACACAAATAGTTATCTAATCTAGAATTGGAAAGTTTGACTAGGCAATAATGACATTCTTCGGCCGTGACGTCTCATGTTTGTGGAGTGGACAGTTTCGGGCATTGCCCAGTCAGGGGTTGTGCGGTTCGCTTGGTGTTATGTCAGGAAGTGATGTTCGGATTGGAAGTGACTCGTGATTAACTAGGGTTCTTAATTTTCGCATCGCATACACAAAGTGACGACGTAAAAGACGGTTCATTGTTAGTTTTCTTTTATTCATGTGAATTATTAATCATTAAAAATGGTCAATAGTGAATCTTTGTCAGATATTATCAAAAGTGAGAACAGCGTTAAACATACGTGTGATTCATCATCGAAGATTCCTTCTGTGAATGACAATTCATCGGACAGCTCGAAAAGTTCGGAAGTGAAAGTTTGTGTTCCGACAAAACACAACAGTGCAATTGACGATTCATCGGACTTTAAACTTGTGACAAGAGAAGACAGCGAGGACTCTTTAAGTTGGTACATGCACCTTTCAGAGGAATTAGACAGTAACAAACAACATCCAAACGGGATATCAGAAAGTTCAGAGCAAAATTCATCAGATCAAACGTACATATCGTTAAACACATCGTCACTTTCTTTTGAAGACAACAAGGATAAAGTTTTCAATAACGAAGTTAATTTTGATAACAAATTATGTACAAACTCTCCCGATATCTTTGCAGGGTTACAAGGAATTGTTGGTAGTAGAGAAAACGATCTTAGTAAAAAAATAGTGATCAAAATCGATAAAAACGAGCGTCATAAAAACTGTGGGAATTTCAGTGAAGAGCTTCTTGAAGAACTACCTTCAGGAAGTAGTTCAAATATCAGGAGGACTTCAAGTGATTCTGACAGCTGTTCGGAAATCTCCAGCATTCCAGAGGAGGAACTCAGTTTACATGACTTCCAGTGTTCTCAGGAATCCTTCCATGACTCTCCAGGACCCCGGGTGTCCCCCGATACCCAGGACTGCCCACTGGACTGCAGGGAGCGCCAGGAGGAGTGGGACTCGCAGGAGCTGACTCGGGTGTCCGAGAGGTTGGCGTTGAGGAGGAAGCAGGCCAGGAGGCTCATCTTGACCGTCATCAGGAAGAGACAGATGGCCGAGGAAACTCTAGATGCCTTCAAAAAGAGACTGAAAAAGTTTTAAAAGTGAATTATTGTTTTATTTTTTTGATAAGAGTTTTATTTTTTAATATGTGTTGAATAAAATGTGTTTCAGTTTTATTAAGGTGAGTAGCATATTTTACCTTTCATTATTCTACTTATACATATTTATTTGTGCTCACAAACAATATGTTACGCAATTTTACCTTACATAATACTGATAATTGATTTTAATAAAGTTTTATGAGCTATTTCACAAATTTACCGGGTGATTTTACAAATAAAAATTATAATAAATTACGCGAAAAGATTTTATTCATTTATATGGGGTAATATTAGTGAGCACAGTTTTAAATAGTGTATCCAAACAAATACATTTTCTTAATTTTGTCTTAATTATAAAAAATTTGGTATCAACAGAAATAAACTGTGTTAATTTACCAGTTCGAGAAAGAAGTACAAATATTGGTCCGGGTTTGTTTTTAAAATGTCATAAAAATATTAGTTTGTGATTGAATAAACTGAAGGTGCTAAATTTTAAAGCACCTTTAGATTTTAAATCACCTAATAGATCGGCTGACTAAATAATTGGATTTAAAGTCCTTTATGTGCCGCATACCTGTAATGTGTCTGTCATAATCATATAAATAAGGAAACGTTTAATTAAAGCTATTAGGCCCGGTTATATGAGAAAACTGAGTGATACTAAGCCAATTTCTAGCAAATATATACCTTAACCTACATTCCAATACACATGATGTATATTTAAAAGGGATTAACAATTTGTGATACACTAACAATATCAGCTAGCAGATTTAAAATGAGTTACAATAAAAAAAATCACTGACCATTGTTTTACAGTGCAATGCACAACTTGTGTATTTGTAAACATATAACAGATATGTAAATAAATTCACTTTTTGATATTATTGATTTTATTTGATTTACAAAAATCAAAACTAATTAAATAACGAGTAAGCGATACTCGCAATAGCACACTGTTTAACATTTTTATATTTATATCTCAGGTTTAATTAGGTGAAATAAGAGAATCATATTATTCAGGGTGATACTGATTGAAAGTGGTGATTGTATGGAAGGATGCAATTGAAAGTGGTGATTGTATGGAAGGATGCAAAGCGCAATTGCGTCAAAACGGCTGCACTTATGGTCTTAACATTTTACACATACATTTTAATGCACAAAAAGACTTACATGTTCGTATATGAACCACTACGTTCATAAATAAGGAACTGTGAAAACTTAACATACGGAGTAGTTTTAATTTATTTAATGTTGTGATTCAAATAAGTGTATTTGAATTGAATAGTAAAATGCTATTAATGTATGTTATAGGCTACAAACTACTGAGATGTCAACACAACCTGTAACATTATGGGTGAAGCCTATTGCTAATTTGAGCACGAATTCTGCATAGTGTTTCTAGATTTAGAATAACTCATACTCATCCTGTTAACTGTCTGTTGTACAGTTACGGTAAGAATACGGCGTAAGCCTGCTTTAAATATGCTCATGATGGAGGATTCGCTGTAAGAGCATTTCATGACCGAATCCTATATGATTCGTTAGTGTCACTATGGGAAGTTATGTGTTTTCCAGTTAACAGAATACATGTAAGACAGAACCTAACCTTATGTAGAGCTAGGCAAGAGCATAAAATCATTCACAGTTATTATAATTTTTTAAAAGAACAGATTTAAAAAGTTCAGTTGAAAAATACAAATCGGTATCTTACATACATCCAATGTCGGGGTTAAATGCGATGATACATTCTAAACATTCACAATAATAACTTTAATAATGTGTTTAAAACGTTTACAAATCTTGTTTATAAAATATATTTACGCTTTTGTAAACTTATTCTAATAACGATTACAGTACGATATGACCATTTTAAATTTACTTAGGATTAAATATAATAAATAGTTTTTCTAGGTTACTTAATCCATTTAATTTGCCAAATTTTATTAAATTTTTTAAACGTCCTGTTTCAAACAACGGAGAAAATAAAGTACAACTAAATTTATGTTTGGCTGTTTAACTTTATTGCAATTATTTTTCTGAAATCGGTTTTATAAAACAAAATAAAACACTCTTAAGGAAATATCAGTTTGAACTGATGAGAATACAAATTGTTAGAATATAAGTACCGGTACCGCTGATTACTTGGCGTTTAGCACAGTAGTATGTTGGCAATACAGGACGTTCTTACTGTTGAATTACTGTCGTGTTCCCAACAGCGTTGTTGTTATTGTTGTTGTTAGTGCGTGTGTGTCTTTGTTTGTGTGTAATCACTGTCACACTTCAGTACATACGTTGTTTTAGTTGCTTTGCAGTCGATGTGTTCATAGGAAGCGCTCCTTGAATCTAGGACTACTGACCTCTTTGAATTTTAGTTTAGACTTTACAGCAGGCATTTGACGTAAAATCCAAACTCCTTATCGATAATGATAACACTATACACACTACTTATCAACGTAAATACATGTGTATTCACCAGACTAAAAAAACGTTAAGGTTTTAATTGCTCATGTATTTTTTATCATCTCCCACAAATTTGATTAGGTTTGGAAGTATTTTTTGAGTTTAGTACAACATTTCATTGAAGTAACAAATCTCTGAAATATTAAATAGACTAGAATGAATACGTGCAGTTTGAGTGTGATGGTATGGCAATTTAATCTGATATGTAATTTTAAATTTTAATTCCAGATAAAGGACCTAAATTAAAACAGTTTTCTTGAATTCGAAGTTGAGCCCATTCATTACAACCAAGACAAAACTCGTAATAAATATACTAAGCATCTAAATAAAAACAAATAAAATAAATGTGACCTATAATGGTTAACTGATATCGAGGTGGAACTAGCTAACTCATTTTACCACATTATTTTGTGCATAAAACAACTTAATCTACCAAATAAAAAGGGTTATAATCGGCATAAAGTTGAAACATGCAATAAGATGCCTTGGCCGCATTCTAAAACAGGTCCTCCAAAAAATTGATGATACATGTAAAAGCCAGAGAGAAGAGAGGTATGAGGACGATGTCCATGTCCTGTCAAAGGATTTCTGTCATCCAGGACATGCCTGCATTGTGACGCCATACTTGGGGCTTACACGTACACTCCCAAACGTCCCTTTCTAATTTCGCTCTTGTCCAAGCTTTCAGTAGAGTGATTAGAAACACTTTATTGATCTGTATTAAAGTTTATGTGATAAGTTCTTAGAAGAACTTCAGTTTGAGGACTTAGTATAGTTAAATCGCGTTAACCATATTTAATTTTGTCACTTGCAAAATTTTTAAAAACATGTGAAATTCACTTGGTAGCTGACGCCGCGCCGATAGCGCAAATCGGAATCTTACGTTTTAATTATGGCTGTCGTTGACTTTATATGAGAAATAATAACTTAAGTCCATATTCAAATAAAATTGTCACATATAAAAAGTCTTACTTCCAAAACAAAACATGAAGGTAGGAACCTATTCATAACTCATCTAAAACTCTTATGGTGACCACTACTTTTTGAATATTTTCATTTAAACTGATTTAACACTTATATTCTCATGTATTTCTTTTATTATCAATACAAAATTATAGTTATTAAAAGAATACTGTATCATATCTGATTTTATGTTATCTGAAGATATGGTTATCATAATTTTGTATTTATTCACTGTCTTATTATTAGAGATAAATATGTTGGCTACAACATAATCAAGTGTCGTTTGCTTGCCACTACACGACTTAAGACGCATCACAACTATTACGTAGTTTAATTGTACCAACGGTAAATGAGCCTTACAAAAACTGATTGATATTACAAGTTTATTGACAATTCTTCAAAAAGTTTGTTTAGAAAAAACGCTTTAAAAGACGCGTTTTAAATCCTACATTTATTTAATTTAGTTGTATTAAACATATTATTAATTCAATATTTTGGCGAAAGTAATCATTTAATTTATTACTTGCTCCTTAGCAAAAATGCAATGTAATGGTCAGATTAAACCTTGTAACATGATATGCTAAGTATTTTCTGTTTATAAAAATGGATGTTTCTTTGTTCTTTCCTATAATTTTTCCGACCACGTTGTACTATGTGTGGAAATTCAGGAACTCTAGGAAGGTTTATAGCTATCAACCAAAGTCATAAACCTTAACGAAAAGCTCTCCTGGACTTTAAAGCTATCAATATAACCTTATGGAGTATTTGCTTTGTTTGAGTTTTCTGGGTTACAATAATATTACCACACGGGAAAGAGAGGGGGGAAAAAGGTTCCCAACACACGAACATAGTCGCGGGTACCTAATATACATAACATTCAATATACATATATACATACATTCAATATACATTCTAAATAACATTGTCACTGTTAAATTTCACAAGTGATTTTGTAATTTTTTCGACATTTCATAGCAGTAATTCATTTGGTTAACATAATTTTAACACATTTTAACCTCACCCAGTTAAAATATCGACTAAAATATCAGTTAGGTAGTCGCAAAAAAACATTAAACCAAAATTTGTTCGTATGTAAAATTATTACTGTTTTTCTTGTTCTTGTGTTTGAAATGGTTTATGTCCCTTGTGTTGATATAGCAAACGTTCCCCGGGCTGAGATTTTAGTTGATATTCTCAGGTGGAGGTATACACCTGACACAAACGTGACGAAACCATGGTAACAAAGAGTGTTACTGTTGGGCTGTAACACTGAAAATTTGTGAATAAATAACTACTATTCACTCAATCCTGGAGCAAATACAACAAAAGGAATAAAATTGTGTGATAGCTTTAAGTGTGTATACTGAATAATACACTCACCCATACAGGATGTTTGATATAAACGTTGCCTATAGTACTATTGGCTTCTTATATCACCCTTTGTGATGGTGATGTAACTTGGAGTAGGTCTATATTCAAATTTAGCACTCTGAAAGACGAACTCGTCACAAAGAGAAAATACACCTTAAAGGCCCTACAATATCACATTGATTTAAGAGTAACTTTTAGGAGTAGCATTTTCTACCAATCACCAAACTAAAGTAATTTCCCGCTCCTCGTGGTGTGAAAATGCAAAAACATGCGGGATTTTGTAATGGTGAAAGTAATACAATCACTATATTATAATGCATTCTTAAAAGAGTTTTTCCTTATAACAAAGTTGAATTTGTCTACAAACGTTGAGCGATACTATGGCGGCCTTTTTATACACGTAATTAATTAAGAAAACTGTTAATCTTATTTGCATTTTTATTCAGAACATTGATTATAAAGTGTGTATTTTTATTTATTTAAATTAAACAATAACATATGTAAATAACTAATACATGATATAATTAATTTTGGACATTATAAATACCCAACTTTATAACAAAATCATAAGTTAATTTGATGATTTTTGTACTACAATACCTACACACCAGTATATTGTTTAGTTTTTTACTAAAATTATGTATATATTTGGGAAGGTTTTTCCAATGAAAAATGTTAGGTTAATTTTAAAACTTGGCATTAAAAAGTAATTATTCTAAACTAACATATTGCCAGTAATTATTAATTGATAAACGTAAAGTTCGACGATGTAATAGCGCCCGGAGCCACTAGTGTATACACTATTCATGCATAGTAATTAAATAGGGACCAAAATAAACGGTATCAGGAAACTGACACATACTTTCTCCCTTTTAGCCCAACTTTAATGAATCAATAGCTTTTAATTTACTAAATATAGAATACAAAGCACGGTAAAATGAACAGAAAATCTTGTAAACAAGTTTTTTTCAAAAATATCCATCCAAATCCCTGTTTAGGAGGCACTAAAGAATCCATTGCTACACTCGTGGTTTTAAGAGGGGAAATGCCCTTTTCCCCCCAGGGTTATTAAGGGGCAACATATTTCGAATTCCCTCTGTTGGTCGATGCTAACTTGACAAGCATATCAAGTTTGAACGAAATTGATGAATAAATAAGAGAAAAATAGTATTTTTTGTATCCCCCATAAGAAAGACATTGGACAACGTACTGCGTTTACCGCAAAATGAAAATTTAAATTTTCTCCGCAACCAGTAATCATAGAATATTAATTCAAAATACTAAATGATTTAGTTTTTTGAGCTCTTTTTAATTGTGAATAGTAGTATTATTTATATATTTTTTTAATGAAAAATCCCAAAAACTGAAAACTATGGCAATTTTAAGTCTTGTAATTTCTGAACCCGAATTTTTACAGAAACGCGAGTGTTGTCATTTTGTTGGAAACCTAAAGACCTACAATCCGAAAAAGTTTAATCAAAATTGTTATAGCTGTTTTTGAGAAATCTTGATTTTTCACGTTTTTTTGGCGGTTTTTTGGAGATAATTCAATTTGAACATTATAAATACCCGACTTTATAACAAAATCATAAGTTAATTTGATGATTTTTGCACTACACTATCTACACACCAGTATATTGTTTAGTTTTTAAAATCAAAACCAAAATTCAAAAAAATTTAAAAAAGCCTGGCGATATCGTTGATTAGTACCTAAATATCAAATTTCATAAAAATCGGATTATTGGTTAGGGCTACAGCTCTGTACACATCCATACAGACAGATAGACATACATACACACAGAAATCACGTAAAAATAACTTTTTTGGGTTCAGGGAGCACCAAAAACATATTTCCACTAACGACTCAAATTCGAAAATGTTCACGAAAACAATACTTTCTCCATATACTATGTATAAGGGGTAGAAAGTAAAAGGACGAAAAATAAAAACTGGTAAATATTATTTTTGTATAATGTTCCACTAATCTTAGACCGTGATAAGAATTATTTACTTAAACGTATAAATAACTAAACGATTAAACGTTAGTAAGTTTTTAACATTTAATAATAACTAGGCTGTAGTTAAAATCCCAAGAAAGTTTTATAAGCAGTTTTGGAAAAACGTGTAATCAATCTTACAATATCACAATACCAAGGAAAGATGTTTCTAGGAAGGAAGGGAGTGAACCAAAACACAAGGCGGAGTCTTTGTTGATTATAACCGTAATGACTTAATAAACCCGACATTACTGAGGTAGAGAATGTTGTTGCTTTGTCTGGGGATAAATTATACGATGTATCTGACTTCGCAGCGTGACATGGCGTTGCCTTCATAATAAATGTAGTGTTTTATAATATTACTTTTTTATTCACAAATTGATGTACATCTACAATTTAGTTAAGACTAAATTTAATATAGTTAACATCGTAAGCAAATCCATCTTCACACTGTTTCTACTGTTAATTTAAAAAAAGAAATTCAACCAATAAAAACATATTTATTAGTTAAAGCTTAAAACAGATATTTGTTTAAAGCCCATAAATACATTTAATTTTAAAATGTTAAACTTTTAACAGTAAATATAAAGTTTATTCTACTTTTTTTAATAAATGTGTAGCCTAAATACATTTTTCGGCAGTTTTAGATCCTTTTATCTTCCACTACTAATCTTTCTGGGGTAAACGTTATAAATATACTTAACCAACAATTACAAACTATGTTATATTATATGTTATGTTTATATTGCACATCTGTATTATTCCATTGTAAGAATTAGCATTTGCAATAAAGTTCCATTAATTTGCACTTTCAGTTGGAACGTTTTATTTGGGTACATTTGTCCGCGTCTCAAAGGCACAGGAAAGGGGTAATTTTAATAATAAGTGCGAGCAAAGACGGGGAGACAAAGGAGCAGACCTGGTCTTTTGTCGGAGAATAATTCAATTTCAGGACAATTGGGTTGGAGAGGGAATAGGAAGTAGAGGCTTAGTATTTGTTCATGATGAAATTAATGTAAAATGTAAAAATTCACAATTATATTTTGGTAACACTCCTAATTTTAGCAATTTTGTTTAAACATTACAAACTGATATTTTTCATTGTAAGTAAAAACATTAATCCAATGAATTTGAAATTCCGAAATATTTTGCTGTAATACAGTAACAAGGCTTAACATGCTTCTCACTATAATAGTGGGCAAGGGAGTTGGCAGATGGGCTGTAGCCAATATCATGGTTGTACGCTGTCAATGTTGCCATTTTGTCATAGAAAAATAGCACTCGAATGTTGTTCCAACCAGCTGGTGTACAGTTTGGCAATGCAGCACGTATACTATTGGCTGCTCTTGGTTGATAGCCCAGCAAGCCACGCCCTCAACTGGCAACTCTCTTGTCCGCTATAATATTTCACCAGGAAGTGATCTAGTAGAGGCTAGAGCTCGTGACTGGAAGGTCCCGGGTTCGATCCTCGCTAATCACAGTGGTTATTAGCTACGTGATAAGCCGCGTCCTGGAGGTTTGGAACCCATCTTAAGCCCCGGGTCATATCCACACGATTAATCTCTGATTTCTGAGGAGATGAGAACTACCTATGCAATAAGGATCGTCCTCTAATAAACGCCAAATGGGACATTATAGTTATTACGTTTGATGGGTCGGAATCTAAAACAATTCTCTGGTGATTAAACGGTAGTTTTTAAATTATACTTTTGACACTGCTAGTGGTGAATCCGCACTTCTAGTTCTAAGCAAAAGAGAATATAACAGGAGCGGTTTTTCTCTTTACAAATAAACTTGTGTTCTTCTTCAGGCTATTTGTATTAGGCTGTTGAATTTTGAATGAAGTATTCAGAGAATTTAGAGACAATTAATTGCAATAAACCACGATTTAAATGTATTACAGAAATACCAAATAACTTTCCGCGCACATTTAAGACAACCAGAATAATGCTGAATGCTTCTCTCAAGTGCATTTTATATACACACATTATTTTGTTAAATTATTGTTAACATATACAAATCAAGTTTTTGTAAATATTTGTCATTCCTACCAGTAATGATAAACCCCACGAACCAACATTTCAATGGAATGCTTAGATACGCAGACAACCCAGATAACGATGTGAATATTGTGCCAAAATATCGTCTTGGTGCCCTTTATCTCTTTACTCTTGGTGTTGATGAGGGGAGGCGGGCTGGTGGCCCTGAATGTGAAATGGGCTTGATTAAACAACAGCTGTAATATCAATTATCTTGGATTTATTGGTATTAATATTAGTAAATTATATAAAAGTATAGTAAAATGGTCAGTCAATTGGTTGAAAAAACATAAATCTAAAGTTGTCCAGAGTTGGGTTTAAATTGATTGTATTAATCATTGGTTACGACTTTAAAAACGAAAATATTTGCAAACCCCCCGAATCTATCTTGTAACTACCAAACCTTTTGAACAATTACTCGCACATTTTGAGCGGAATTAAATTAACACCTTCATATATGAGGGTAGGCAGTAAAATGTTGAACCGGTTTGCAGTTCGTATACCTTAGTTTTTGCAGGCGTTGTTTTGGCTGTGTTGAGACTTGGATTATATACAATGGTTTCTCGGATTTATTACGACGAGATATATTAATATGTAATTTAGTGTGTACATATTTGGCATCAATAGACAATTGCCCGACTCTAGGTTATATTTAGAAATTAAAAAATAATAAATAAAAATAATGAAAAAATTCAAAAAATATAAACCTTTTACGCTCCTCTGTAGGGCTAAAGATCAATGAAGGGTTCATATGAAGTCGTTTAAGGATCTTTAAATCAACAGATTACTTTAATTGTTGGTTATAAATTGATCCTCAAATCTTACACAATTTATTACGTGAAATAAATACTCTAGTTCTATTCTCCAGATTACCTGAGATTATTAAACAAAATATCGATGGTGATAAACGAGTTTGTAATATGTTCTATAACAAAATACCGTTGGAGTTTTTTTTCTGTCTGCAAGAACATAGTTATGCTATAGCTATTTATAATTTTGACCATGATTTAATTTGATGTATTTTACATACAATTATTCCTGCTAAAAAAAATAATAACTAGTAAATTGTATATTATAAATAACGTTGGGAAAGCTGTCTGAACCGCTCAAATTTGAACCGTGTTAAATTCCCGTATACCATACGAAATAGTATGCTGAAATTGATTCGTGGCAAAAAATCAAATTGCCTCTCATATAGAGCCAGTCAGTCAATTGTAATATGCCGACATTAAAAACAAACATGTCAGAAAGACCGAGAGTACTGAGTTGGTCACTTCTTCAGACCCGTACGCATTTCTAATTGACAGCACTTCAATAGGAAAAAACACTGATTGTCTAATCCAGAAACCGAGCGTCCCACATACGATACCGGGTATTTAATAGTCTTTGTACCCTGGTGCAAATATGATATGTTAGTCTACTTGATTAGTGAAATTCTAGTGGCACACATATGGAACGTCAGTCTACTTGAGTGGCAAAACTCAAGTGGAGCATAAAGGGCCCTACAATCTACACGTTTTCCGATCCGGCCGCCGGACGCATTGCTAGGCCAGACCGGAAAACGTATAGTGTGGAGGCACGAATTTCTGGCCGGACGAGTGGTCGGATAAGTATGAATTTGCAACCAGTTTTCAGGCTCAGCCAGTTTTTGACTATATCGTACAGTGTGGAGGCAACGTACTATCCCTCGTCCGGCCTCGGGATGTTCTTGTTTTTCATCTCTCCACACAAGATACTCTTTATAACTTTTTCCCATTCAATACTTTTCCATGCATGTAAAAATTTGTTCGATCGTTTGTGATGTTGCATTTGTTACGTTTAACAAACTATTTGACACTGTGAAAGTTTTAAGATGGACAACAAATAGTTCCGCTACTATGATTTATTTTATGATTAACATAACCCAGGTTTGATTAAATGAATAAAAATATAGTTTGTTAGTAAAGTGTTCCATAACAATTACCATTAGCCTTACACACTGACAATGTACAATTTTAAGAGGGGGCATTGAAGCTGTTTAATATTTGGGAAATAGGAGAGGTTTAATTTAAATTGTGTAATAAACAAATCATAAATAAAGAAGTAACGCTATGAACTTACAGAATCATTGTTCCGACTTCAAATATTGCAAAAATTAAAAAGAAGATATCCTGCTCTATGTTTTGAATATTTCTAGTGATATCTGGAAAATCCCTTCCTTCCCTACATTACTACTTCTTCCGTCCTATAACCTGTATCGTGCCCTCGCGGTATTGTAGACGTGTCACTGGTAACAGAAAGATGTTGTATATTGAATGAAAGAAGTAAATCACATTGTTAAAGTGCCGAGTAGTTATTGTCGTCCAGATAAACTTGTGCGACATTTTTTGGTAAAACTATTTTTTTTAATTTGTAGCGTAAAATAAATACAGCATTGAATTTTAAAAATACAATTTCTATACTTATTCTAGGTTTTTAGTTCTTATTTTTGTTTACTTAGTTAATCATAGTTAATTTTAAAGAAGTGGAATACGTGTCAACACTGTAGAGCCAGGCGATAACTGAAAATGAAAATATTAAGAATAAATGCACAGTTAGCAGGGCGGGAAAAAATCACGAGGCCGGATAGTGTGGAAGCACCATCCGATCTAGTACGAGTGATAACCCATACGACGGCCTGACCGGAAAGACAGCCAACCTGTATTATGTGCCATTTCATGAGCAATCGTGAAATTCTTTGATGTAGATAGAGACGTTTTCTTGCCGTATCTTCAAAGCAGTTTGAAAACTCCGACCGGAAGGTGAAAACTGTTTATCCTACAGCTTTGCCCCAGGTGACGGATAAGAGTGTTATCTTTGGAATGTTTACTTTAGGTGATTTATTTGCTTCCGTTTCTAACACAGTCCGCTTAGCGCTGGCTTTATTGGACTTGCTTCCAATAGAAAAGACTTCTTTTTAATGATGATGGATTCAAGCATTGCTACAGTAAGGTATGGTAACAATTTAAATTATTATTTATAAATGATATATTAAAGTAAATAAAAATAGATTTGGTTACCAAAACAAAATTTGTTTTTTTGTGTTTACTTCAAGGAATAACGTGTGTTCAATTTTTATTCAAAAATCTATATAGGATAATCGATAAATGCAAAATCCACTTTTAAAACTTTTTAAACGGTAATTTTAGTTATTCTCTAGCAACTTTATACCGTCTTTAGAAGATAAATCTAACTTATGACAAATACAATTTCAAAAACAAAACTAATTAAAACAAGTACAAAAACATGTTGAAGAATCTTAGCTACAAATGATCGAATAAATCTGGGACGTCACGTGTAAAATTCTAGAGGAACACTTTTTAATCCCGGACTGGCACTGTACCAAAAACTTGATTGAATAAAAACTGCATTCAATCGGGCTTTCATTGAAACCGGCCTTTAAGAGTTCAAACAATAACAAAAAATAATGTTCATATTTATAACAATCTGAGAATACATTATTGGTTTTAAAATATATACAAAAATGTCAGTAGTTTGCTAAGATAAGTTAGAGTATTAATGTAACATTTAATATTAAATTATTGATCTGTATGAATAATTAAACGGACAACATGAAACTAAAGCCACTTACTAAGATTAGCGTGTTATGGTTTTATATTTATATTTAACCATTACAAAACTACATAACATGTTAATAACAAACTATATAATATGTAGTGTTCTGTGTTCTCAGAGTTCTGATCTCTACATAAGTCACAGGCCAAAGTTACATTTAAACATGTCTCAATACATTTGTTTAACGAGTAAAGAAAGCCGGAAAACCGGAAAGCCGAGTTTTAAGCCAGAAAAGATTTCTTTACATTAATCAATTAAATAAACTATAAAACATATTAATAACAAACTGTATATGACCTGTCTAGTTCACAGGATCATTACAAATGAAATATCGTATATAACAGCGGAAGCATTGGGGTGTTCCTTAAAAGATCTCCAACTTCAGACATGCGTGTGCTGAAGGAGTGAGATTTTGTACACTGATTCTTTACGCCTGAAGAAGCAAAAGCAAAGATCTCACCGAAGGGCTTCGCCCCCGGGTATTCAAAGTTCCTGTATTATTCTTTTGGTCATCAATTTATTTGACCAGATTATAATATAAACAAGTGATCATTATTCGAAATTGTTCATAAGGTTGACCATAGGATGAAGCTCATGCAGATGATGTATTTACGGGTGACTCAAAATTCTATAGTGTGTTAATATAATATCATTTTTAATGGCAAAACGTATGTTCCTAAGGCAGTAAAAACATTCACAGCGTTTTGTAGGGTCGATATAAGAAACATCATAAAAGTCCACTTTGAGAAATGTACTTTACCAGCTGAACTTACACATAAGATTTTCCCTGCCTACGGATCAAGGAGTACTAAGAAAGAGGATTTGATAATGAGGAAAGTGAGCAGGAAAGGAAAAGGAACAGCCCCGTTCAGCCGCTGCAGAGTGATCCTCCAGACAACCAAACGAGAGTAGAATGGTTCAGAAAATAATTGACTATTTAAATTATCAGGTTGCTTGAATTTATTTGGCCTTCACTAAATTTTTTTAAAATAACTAAACGAAGTATAACAATAAATCCAAGAAACCTGTGACTAATGCATCAACTAAATTTTCACGTTCAGAAATAATATTTAAATATAAGTGTTACTTTTTTAATTAAAGTAAATATCAAAATCTATATAAAGTTTACACACAACTAGTATGTGTATTTAAGCAATATGTTTAAAACCTTAACTTAACTTTCATTAAACTGTAGAGTTCAAGAATTTACACAACTCAACTGAAGTTTACTTTGTGGATTAACTTCACCTGGAGCACATTTAATCTGGTTTAACAAATATTGGCGCAAACGGTTCTTACAGTTGTCTCAGTGTCCACATTGGTGTTTAGTTAAACCAGCTGAACCCAAATGCAAAACTATTTCAAATACCAATTGCGTACCATCCTTCAATTTTAATTAGTTCTATCAATTATAAAATTAATTTTGTTGTTGGATGTTTTAAAAGAATTTTTAATACATTTGTGATATAATAAACCCATAATAGTATAATACGTGTATTCTAAAGGTTTTTTTTTGAAAATATGTGCATTATTTTACAAAAAATATGTATTGTAAAATCAAAACCGTTTACATAATTAATAGACACTATTTAGATACAAATGCGATTAAATGCATCGTTGGTTCACGTTTCAAGGAATCTTGTGATTGCGATCCATCGCCTGCAAGTCCATTCTCTTTGACTCAGTAGTAGTTAAGGTGATTCACTTGCAAAGAGATAAGCAAATAGTTACGTCAAAAGACCTTGTATTTCTTTGTTTTCTCGCTTGTTTACGCCACTGGCATTTTGTGTTTCACGTTGTTACGAGGACAAACCTTTTAAATTAATGTGTTCGCCCCGACAATCTAACGTGTGACTTCTTGCAGTGAAATCCAAAACTATTACAACGGTTTGACCAGCTAAGTACCTACGTAATTTCGTAGATTCACGGTAATTTTTTCATACATTTTTGCATATTTTATTATTTCGTATGTTTATATAATTTTTATAATTAGGTGAATGAGGAGTTAAAAAGTAACATTTTGACCTGTAACAGAAAATTTATTCGTTTAAAGATAAAGGGAGGGAAAGGTAAATTACAATAGTGGATTATAGAAAATACCCCCGTCGCAGCAAACCTGCATACTCAGCGAATTTCCAATGGAGATGTAAATGTCTTAATACTACATAAAGCCACTTACCAAGTTTCATAAGAATATATTCACAAATAAGCGATATATACAATTTTAATTATTCTCCATAAGAGTAACATTGTGGCTGAGTACACAGGTTTGCTGCAACAAGGAAAAAAATGGGTTTTTATGCTAATATCAATATAACTCAACTAGGTGAAGTCGTATACCGGTTTTTAATCATTTATGTTCATAATTAAGGGAGACATAGCATTTAATTATTCTCCATAATAATAACATGGGGCTGAGTATGCAGGTTAGCTGCTACGGGAGTCTTTGGCAAACAATTTTTTTGAGCAAATATCAATAGATCACAACGAGATGAAGCCGTATACCAAGTTTCGTCATTAAACTTTCATAAATAAGCGAGATATAACATTTTTCTTTTCCTCCATAAGAATAACATTAGACAACGTACTGTGTTGAGCACTTTAAATATCTCAGTAAACAATTGACGTAGAGCAATTATCAAAATACCAAATTGTGTGTTTTTTAAGCTGAATCCAATGGTAAAATCTAAAATTTGACTATTTCAAAAATTATATGTAAAAAATAAAAAAAAACATTTTTGGGGTACAAACCCCCCCCCCCTAAATACCCTTTCGGATAGAGGGATCTGGCTGGCTTTCGAAGTTGAAGTCATAAATGTTGCTTTACACGTTTACACCAAGTATCATCAAAATCGGATCATTTTTACGAGAGTATTGTGCTCACGGACATATATATATATATACATATATACATATATATATATATATATAAAGTTTCGAACGAATGGTGTTTTTGGGGTCTGGGGACCTCAAAACGAAAAGTTATCATGGTCCCGGGCCTAGGTCTTACCATTCCGACTACGGTAATAGCTTCTTCCCTATAGGGGAAATTCGCTAAAATCAAGAACTATGACAGTAAGAAACCTCACTTTTGATAAGCCATCAGGAAGATTTCGCATTATCCGTTAGGTCAGTTAAGTCTAATTGTAAAATATTTTTAGAATAAAAACTTAGTCCTGTCTCTATAACTATAGCTTTTTTTAGTACAGTACAACAATACAAATTTAAAACATAAAAAAAACTTTTAAATATTTTAAATAATTAACCTGAATTATTTATGTTCCGTTGAAGCTTAAGTATTTTTTCTTAAAAATTATAACAATTACATAAGAAAAAATAAATAATTAATAAATAGTATATAAAAATAGTTGGAAAAACCCGTCAACCCCTGGATTACATAGAATAGCTGGTTACATGTTCCCTGTATATGGTTTCAACAAGTGAAATAATTAAACAGCTGTAATATATTGGATTTCCTGCCTAAGTTACATTGCAAAAAATCAATTGTTAAGCCTCAACTTCTTTTTTTCACACTTAGGAATTTTTAAACGATTTTCACGATGTCTATACGTTTAGCGGAGATTCCCAAATACAATTTGGTTCCATTAGGCTCAATTAAGGCATGATTGCGTAACGTCAAAATATAAACTAAAAATCCAAAGGCCTCTTATTTATACAACCATATATCTTATACCTTAATAAAGCAATCACGACGTTACAGCGAATCTTGTCTGTAGTTCTTACTCCAAGTGCGGAAGTTGTGTTGTCTTAAAAATGAATTACACCGTACAAAGACTAACCTCAGACCCTTTGTCTTTTCTTTGTTCTCGCTCATTATTAAACTTTCCATTTCCTCTGTCTTCACAAAAATACTCTTTTGCCACGTTTACAAGCGTGAAATGAGTTGAACTAAAATAAAAACAAATACAAAATACAATTGTTTTTGTTATTATTTGATTATTCGTTAATTTATTGTTGTTTTTGACTTTGTTTTTGTATACAAATATAATTAGTGCTCTCTTACCGAGCTCACCTTTACAAAATTAAAATATTACATTTGCTATCCATTTAAAACCGATTGTCTTTAAAGTGCAGTAATCTTAAGTTATTAGATTGCAAAGAGATGTGCAAACAGCTTCTTCACAAACCAAGGTTTTTTTCAAGATTTGGCATTTACAATCAGGAGAATGTGTGAAGGACATTTAGACCTTTAAACAGAAAATGAATACACGATAAAATTTTAAAAGGTGAAAAGGAGGAGAGGAAGGTGGATCGCAATTAACTGTATAATTACAACTGTCTTATCAAACTGTACTACTTTAAAGAAATTTATACATTTTTGTCAATATCAGTAGATAATGCATTTATAGATCACTGTAGAGTAACGCCAATCCTAGTGAATTTAGTATGAAATGTATAAATATATTTTGTTATATATGTTTAGGAATAACAACTAATTATGCTATTAAAAAAATAAAAATAAAGTTGCATTTGAATTTGTAAACCCGACATAGATTTCCTTCATAAATAACAGAAGTGCATTTAACATCATTTATTTAATGTAACCATTATTGCTATAACAAATTCAATGTGCTGTTAATATTATATCGTTTTGATAGAACAAATAATACACTTTTCTGAAAACAAAAGAGTATAAAGTACAGTCAGGATTAAAAAGTTTATTAGCTGATTTATTATAAAACGTCTTTGGAAGATGGAATAATATTTTCTCATCCCAAAAGCCAAAATGTGTAACAAAAGGCAAAAACGTAACAAAAGTTCTCAATCTAACACTCAAAAGTTTACTTACTTTGATAACTCTTCTTTTTCTTGAGTTCTTTTCTCTTTTATTGTGTAAAACATTATTTTCTGTGAGCCAGTTTTATAAAGAGTAATACTTGTAAATTTGTATAGCTTATTTTACATTGGACTTTCTATTATGAAGTGTTCAGCATTGTATTGCCTTTCTAAATTTAATATTTTAAGAGAAATAAAACATTTGAGCATATTAAAATTAATGTGATAAATAAATGGTTTCTTTCAAAATCCGTGTTGAAAATGTAGTAGTTATACGAGAAATAGGTTTAATTTGAATTTAATAAGTTTAAACCACTACAAAATATAATTAGAGCTCTTTTAAAATGCTCACCTTACATTATATTATTTTTGTTTGTACTCCATAGTTAATTTTCCCAAAGATATATTGTAAGTTAGTCTTTAAGCCTTAAGTCAAAGTACAGTTGGTGGTGTATTATTGCCTATGTCACATGAAAAGTTATAAAACTATCTAAAATTTATCGTTTTTTAAATACCTTAACTTTCAGACATGAAGATATATAATGTTGTGAAACTACATTGTTTTTAATATACTGAAAATATGAGCTAATTAGATGTACTACAATTTGATAACTCATTGTACCAATATATGTACAATTATTATTGATGATAAAAATAATATTTTACTATTGAATGTTTAAACCCCTGGCTCTTTTTTATTTGAATAAACAAATATTTCGTTAAGAATTCTGTCGAATGATTAAATATTTGAAAACCCTTTTTTCTAGATTTATTATACTGAACAAACCACTGTAATATCTCGTGAACTATTCACATATTGTAAGGCTTTAAGTAAGTTTTGATAAACAACATCCTTCTCTGCAGCCGGGGAGGCTACAGCCTTACAACACAGGTCACGTCCTCGTCACTTTCCCTGCATCAAAAACAGAGTATAATCCCTCGGGCCATGTATAAAGGATAGGCAGAGGACAAGTGGGAATTGTTAAAAATCAAAAACTGACTTATATAATATTTCTATATATATTTTTGTGTTAAGTTTTTCTTATATAATTTACATAACTTAAAATGTTTCAATAAAGAGTAAAGTTGGTGTAACGTTCTGGCCAAGGTCTCTTGTCAGAGTTTTCAGGTCGCACTAATGCCTCTGACATGACCCATCAACTACCTAAGTAGCAGAATCATCAGCTTAATCTGCCTTCCGAATCACGGTACCGGTCTTATGGATTTATCCAGGAATTGTACCCTGGGTATTTTGGGTGGTAGGCCATTACTCAACTCTATACTCTCAACACTATAACTGTCACTTTTTATTAAATTTTTTTAACTAAAATTGTGTAATACGAAAATGCTAATATATAAGTGTTTTATTCACCTTTTACAACAATTCTTTTTATTAAAATTTAAATTGTAAACAACGACAAGCAGGCATTATCAATGCAAACATATGAAAAAGAAAAAGTCATATAAATATCCATAAGAACTACCAGAACTACTCACTAGTATGATATGCTGTTTAAACTCAAAACAATTTTCTCTTCACATTTCTGAATTGGTAACACCTGCTTTTCGTTTATTTAAATCACCATCACCAACAATCGATTTAAAACTAATAACCTGCTTGTCCATGTGTCTGTATCTGTATTATTCATTCTTCAAGAAACACGTTTATGATAAATTGCAAGCGTTTGGTAAATCGCAGAATAATGGGAGTTGGCTCTGTTAACGAAATAGGTCCAAGGAACCCTTGAAAAATAGGATTATCTTGTTTGAAAAAGTACATGTCATCCAGAAGTTAGGATAAATGATTCCCATAAGAAAAACAAGATGGGCCGGAAAATTTCTGCTCTATTTAGATTTACACAAGTGATTTAAGCGTCTGCTTTGTATTAAAATGTGATCGAAAAAAATTGGATACAAGACCCTAGATTTAAGGTTACCGTTCAAATAACAATAAATTTAAATTGAAAGTTATGAGTTGCATTACACTGCTAATTACTGCATTACTAATTTTAGCTGCAATGCCCGTGCATCGCAACGGGGTACAAATTCAGAGTAGAAAATTCTTAAACAAAATTTAAGTCCGCAGTTAGATACTACAACAACAGTTCATTTTATTTAATTTAATTAAGAAAAAACCCTTGTGAAATAAAACAAATAAAACTCTCCTCCATATGAATAACATATGAAGTCTTGTGGGGCAGAGCCCTTTTTCTAAACGGCAGTAGGTCTATGATCGACATGGACTATACCTGTTTACATAGACGATATGCGTGTAAAACTTCAGCAGAATTATTCCAGTGGTTTTGGTGTGATAGAACAGTGGACAGACAGACAGACCCCAAATCATTTTTATAAGAGTGGTGATAAGGAATATGCACACAGTTTAAGCTTAACAAGGTAATGGTTTTGGTAACAAACTATAAGCGATTACCAATAAGCAATTGGTAATCGCTTATTGTTATTAGCAATTACCGGTAATCATTTAACGGTAACTATTTAAATGATTACCGTTATTTATTAATCCTTTTCTCACCTTCTGAGGTATTGCATACTAAGTAAAACACTACCACAGTTATGGAACAGCAGTGTCTAGAAGAGTGTATGGAGCTCACCACCGTATCCCTTTGATGCTAATCCCGGTGAAATGTAGGACCTAACATTCCAAGTTATCGAAGTTTCGGATATTCAAATTGTCAAAGTACGGTTAAATTTTACTAGTGGAATATTTTACTTTTAGTCCGATATTTTTTAATCATATTGTTTCATAGCGTATGACCATACAAAAACTCACGCGTTTGTCAAAACGTTCATAATTATTTTTCTGGGCGTTCCACTGTTCAACTATCATTTATTGTGTGTATTTTTTGTGTGAATTCCTTGAAATGTTGATTATCGGATTACATCACGTCATCATTGAATTATTGTTATTACTATTGCAGGAAATCATGTAACAAAGGAGGAGTTCTGATTCTCTCTAGGAATTTGGTGTGTAGACAGCTGACTACCAGATTTAAGGCTTAATAGGTTAATAGGGTAATAATTGGTAATAGGTTTAATCATAGATTAAGCATACGATGCTTAATCTATGGTTTAATATATTACTATGCAGTAATTATTATAAATAGTTTGTATTTTATTACCCGTTAAAATATTATAATTATTTATATTAATAATATTAATAGACTAAGACATATAATACATACGCAAACGAAATAAAACAAGTGTATTACTCCAGTATAAGTATATTCTTACTTGTATAGCAACTCTTGAAAAGGAAATAAACGAACTACTTGAATGGCAACCCAAAGTCATTTTTCGATAGGCGAGTGAGCTTTGTGAACGAGCTCATCTTGAAAATGAACGAGTATTAGACATAACACAATTCAATGACATTAGGACAGGACAACGTCTGTCGGGCCAGCTAGTTACAAATATTATTAACATAATAAGTGTTCAATAAACTATTAATTCCATCTTATATGCGTTATTGATTGGTTCGCTAGCGGTTTGATAGCATTAGGGTGTCCAAATTACCAGGATCGGTGCACCGAAGTGTTAAAGACTTCATCTTCTTCTCATCCAGGGGATGATTGCTTGCTTGCACCTAATCCTGATAAACCTGCGGCTGACTCGCCCTCAGCTGCTGTTACGTCACGAACCACTATGCAAAATTTCACCTTCTTAGACATTGTCATTTTTTAGTTACAGTGATCACAATGTAAGCAAGTAAGTGTGTCTGAAAAATATAGATTTAAATAATATGTCCACTCTGTATACTTCTGTTATTTATTACCAATATTCACTCAACATTTTAAATGAGAACTACAACAGCTGATTATGGAATAATTATTCTTAAGTTATTACCAGCTTTAGTATAAATAATGCTTTGCCTAAAAATTCCGTGGTTTGTAGCCCTTAGGTGAATTAAAAATTTTAAAGTAGTATATAATCTTCTAACGTACGTATAGAACAAAAAGTTGCATCTAAATAAGTTCACCCGTTTCCCGGGGAAAGCGAACAAACACAATCAAACCCGTGCAAAAACACGTTTTTAAGCGGCCTCAATTTTTTACATAAGGTGCCTGACAGTTTAAAGTAGCCTAAAACCTTCTCGCGAATGTATAAAACAAAGAAACGAAGCTTCATCATAATCAGTGCACCCGTAAATAACTAACACGTGATATAACTCATTTGGACATTATTGGTACCCGACTTTATAACAAAATCATAAGTTAAGTTGTTGATTTTTGTACTACAATACTATATTGTATTGTATATTGTTAAGTATATTGTTTAGTTTTTATTAAAATTATATATATTTGTAAAGGTTTTTTCGGTGAAATATTTTAGGTTAATTCCAAAACTTGGCATTAAAAAGTATAATTCCAAACTGACATATTGCCAGTAATTATTACTTTATAAACGTAAAGTTCAACTATGTAATAGCGGCCGGATCCCCTTAGTGTATGTATACACAATACGTGCATATTAATTAAATAGGGACCAAAAAAGGACGAAAAATAAAAACTGGTAAATATTATTTTTGTATAATATTGCACTAATCTTAGACTGTGATAAGAATTATTTACTTAAACGTATAAATAACTAAACGATTAAACGTTAGTAAGTTTTTAACGTTTAATAATAACTAGGCTGTAGATAAAATCCCAAGAAAGTTTTATAAGCAGTTTTTTAAAAACGTGTAATAAATCTTACATTACCACAATACCAAGAAAAGATGTTTCTAGGAAGGAAGCGAGTGAACCAAAACACTAGGCGGAGTCTTTGTTGGTTATAACCTTAATAACTTAATAAACCCGACATTACTGAGGTAGAGAATGTTGTTGCTTTGTCTAGTGATAAATTATACTATATATCTGACTTCGCAGTGTGACATGGCGTTGTCTTCATAATAAATGTAGTGTTTTATAATATTACTTTTTTATTCACAAATTGATGTACATCTAAAATTAAGTTAAGTCTAAATTTAATATAGTTAACATCGTAAGCAAATCCATCTTCATACTTTTTCTACTGTTAATTTTTCAAAAAACATTCAACCAATAAAAAAACATATTTATTAGTTTAAGCATTGACTATAGATACTTCAGTATCTATAGTCAATGGTTAAAGCTTAAAACAGGTATTTGTTTAAAGCCCATACAAACATTTAATTTTAAAATGTTAAATTTTTTAATAGTAGGCCTAAATATAAAGTTTATTCTACTTTTTTTTATAATTGTATAACCAAAAAACATTGTTCGGCAATTGTAGATCCTTTTATCTTCCACTACTAATCTTTCTGGGGTAAACGTTATAAATATACTTAACCAACAATTACAAACTATGTTATGTTTAGATTGCACATCTGTATTATTCCATTGTAAGAATTAGCATTCGCAATAAAGTTCCGTTAATTTGCACTTTCAGGTGAAACGTCTTATTGGGGTACATTTGTCCGCGTCTCAAAGGCACAGGAAAGGGGTAATTTTAATAAGTGCGAGCAAAGACGGAAAGACAAAGGAGCAGACCTGGTCTTTTGTCGGAGAATAATTCAATTTCAGGACAATTGGGTTGGAGAGGGAATAGGAAGCAGAGGCCTAGTATTTGTTCATGATTAAATGAATGTAAAATGTAAAAATTCACAATTATATTCTGGTAACACTCCTAATTTTATCAATTTTGTTGAAACATTACAAACTGATATTTTTCATTGTAAGTAAAAAAATTAATCCCATGAATTTAAAATTCCGAAATATTTTGCTTTAAATTTACAGTAACCAGGCTTAACATGCTTCTCACTATAATAGTGGGCAAGGGAGTTGGCAGATGGGCTGTAGCCAATATCATGGTTGTACGTTGTCACTGTTGCCATTTTGTTATAGAAAAATAGCACTCGAATGTTGTTCCAACCAGCTGGTGTGCAGTTTTGGCAACGCAGCACATATACTATTGGCTGCTCTTGGTTGATATCCCAGCAAGCCACGCCCTCAACTGGTAACTCTCTTGTCCGCTATAATATTTCACCAGGAAGTGATCTAGTAGAGGCTAGAGCTCGTGACTGGAAGGTCCCGGGTTCGATCCTCGCTAATCACAGTGGTTATTAGCTACGTGATAAGCCGCGTCCTGGTGGTTTGGAACCCATCTTAAGCCTCGGGTTATAGCCACACGATTATTCTCTGATTTCTGAGGAGATGAGAACTACCTATGCAATAAGGATCGCCCTCTAATAAACGCCAAATGGGACATTATAGTTATTACGTTTGATGGGTCGGAATCTAAAACAATTCTCTGGTGATTAAACGGTAGTTTTTAAATTATACTTTTGACACTGCTAGTGGTGAATCCGCACTTCTAGTTCTAAGCAAAAGAGAATATAACAGGAGCGGTTTTTCTCTTTACAAATAAACTTGTGTTCTTCTTCAGGCTATTTGTATTAGGCTGTTGAATTTTGAATGAAGTATTCAGAGAATTTAGAGACAATTAATTGCAATAAACCACGATTTAAATGTATTACAGAAAAACCAAATAACTTTCCGCGCACATTTAAGACAACCAGAATAATGCTGAATGCTTCTCTCAAGTGCATTTTATATACACACATTATTTTGTTAAATTATTGTTAACATATACAAATCAAGTTTTTGTAAATATTTGTCATTCCTACCAGTAATGATAAACCCCACGAACCAACATTTCAATGGAATGCTTAGATACGCAGACAACCCAGATAACGATGTGAATATTGTGCCAAAATATCGTCTTGGTGCCCTTTATCTCTTTACTCTTGGTGTTGATGAGGGGAGGCGGGCTGGTGGCCCTGAATGTGAAATGGGCTTGATTAAACAACAGCTGTAATATCAATTATCTTGGATTTATTGGTATTAATATTAGTAAATTATATAAAAGTATAGTAAAATGGTCAGTCAATTGGTTGAAAAAACATAAATCTAAAGTTGTCCAGAGTTGGGTTTAAATTGATTGTATTAATCATTGGTTACGACTTTAAAAACGAACATATTTGCAAACCCCCTGAATCTATCTTGTAACTGCCAAACCTTTTGAACAATTACTCGCACATTGTGAGCGGAATTAAATTAACGCCTTCATCTATGAGGGTAGACAATAATATGTTGAATTGAGCTGCAGTTTGTATACCTTAGTTTTTGCAGGCGTTGCTTTGGCTGAGTTGCGATTTGGGTTATATGCAATAGTTTCTCGGATTTATTACGACGAGACGTATTAATATAAAAACTAGGGTGTGCATATTTGATATCAATAGATAAATATCCAGCTGTGGGATATTTTTATAAGTTAAAAAATATAATTCTCCACGCTCCTCTGTAGGTTTAAAAATTCATGTTAGTATTGTAAGGAGTTATATGATAATGAAGGATCGGTCAATCAGCAAATACCTTACACATTCTTATATGAATACATAAATAAAATAAAAAGGTAGTTTTACCTTCCAGAAAATGTTTAAGTTATTAAACACAAATATCCACGGTGATTGTGCAGTATATATTTCATACAAGTTTACCGTTTTTTTTTTAGGTTTTTTTATCAGGAATGATTTTATGTACTCATAAAATAAATCAAATTAAATCATGGTTAAAATTAAAACTAGCTATGGTAATGTATAACTATGTTCTGGCAGACAAAAAAAAACGCCAATGGTATTTTGTTATAGATTATATTACAAACTCGTTTAGGGGAAAGTGGTCCAAAACCCAAAAATTTGATCCGTGTTAAATTCCCACATACCATACAAAATAGTATGCTGAAATTGATTCGTGGCAAAATATCAAATTGCCTCTCATATAGAGCCAGTCAGTCAATTGTAATATGCCGACATTAAAAACAAACATGTCAGAATGACCGAGAGCACTGATTGACCAATCCAGAAACCAAGCGTCCCTCATACGTACCGGATACTCCCACAGACCGATATATACATTGTACTACAGGTATTTAATAGACTGTGTACCCTGGCTCAAATATGAGAAGTTAGTCTACTTGATTAGTGAAATTCTAGTGGCACACATATGGAACGTCAGTCTACTTGAGTGGCAAAACTCAAGTGGAGCATAAAGGGCCCTCCACACTACACGTTTTCCGATCCGGCCGCCAGAGGCATTGCTAGGCCGGACCGGAAAACGTATAGTGTGGTGGCACAAATTTCTGGCCGGACGAGCGGCCGGATAAGTAAGAATTTGCAACCAGTTTTCAGCCTCAGTCAGTTTTCGACTATATCGTACAGTGTGGAGGCAACGTATGATCCCTCGTCCGGCCTCGGGACTTTATTGTGTTTCATCTCTCCACACAGGATACTCTTCATCAATTTTTACCTTTTCTTCAATACATTTCCATGCATGTAAAAATTTTGTCGACCGTTTGTGATGTTTCATTTGTTTTGTTTAACAAACTATTTGATACTGTGGACGTTTTAAGATGGACAAAAAATAGTTCCGCTACTATGATTTATTTTATGATTAACATAATCCAGGTTTGATTAAATGAATACAAATTTAGTTTATTAGTAAAGTGCTCCATAAAAATTACCATTAACCCTACACACTGACAATGTACAAATTTAGGGGGGCATTGAAGCTGTTTAATATTTGGGAAATAGGAGAGGTTTAATTTAAATTGTGTAATAAACAAATCATAAATAAAGAAGTAACGCTATGAACTTACAGAATCATTGTTCCGACTTCAAATATTGCAAAAATTAAAAAGAAGATATCCTGCTCTATGTTTTGAATATTTATAGTTATATCTGGAAAATCCCTTCCTTCCCTACATTACTACTTCTTCCGGCATGCAACCTGTATCGTGCCTTCCCGGTATTGTAGACGTGTCACTGGTATCAGAAAGATTTTGTATATTGAATGAAAGAAGTAAATCACATTGTTAAAGTGCCGGGTAATTATTGTCATACAGATAAACTAGTGTATCTTTTTTTGTGAAACTATTTTTTTAATTTGTAGCGTAGAATAAATACAGCACTGAATTTTAAAAATACAATTTCTATACTTATTCTAGGTTTTTAGTACTTATTTTTTGCTTTCTTAGTTAATCATAGTTAATTTTAAAGAAGTGGAATACGTGTCAACACTGTAGAGCCAGGCGATAACTGAAAATGAAAATATTAAGAATAAATGCACAGTTAGCAGGGCGGGAAAAAATCACGAGGCCGGATAGTGTGGAAGCACCGTCCGATCTAGTACGAGTGATAACCCATACGACGGCCTGACCGGAAAGACAGCCAACCTGTATTATGTGCCATTTCATGAGCAATCGTGAAATTCTTTGATGTAGATAGAGACGTTTTCTTGCCGTATCTTCAAAGCAGTTTGAAAACTCCGACCGGAAGGTGAAAACTGTTTATCCTACAGCTTTGCCCCAGGTGACGGATAAGCGTGTTATCTTTGGAATGTTTACTTTAGGTGATTTATTTGCTTCCGTTTCTAACACAGTCCGCTTAGCGCTGGCTTTATTGGACTTGCTTCCAATAGAAAAAGACTTCTTTTTAATGATGATGGATTCAAGCATCGCTACAGTAAGGTATGGTAACAATTAAAAATATTATTTACAAATGATATATTATAGTTTTATAGTATAGTATAGTAGTAGTAGATATAGTATAATATTATAGTTATTAAATAAAAATTAGATTTGGTTAAAAAAAACAAGTCTAATTTTTTGTTTACTTCTAGGTATAACGTGTGTTCAAATTGTATTCAAAATTCTATATCGAATAAAGGATAAATGCAAAATACACTTTTAAAACTTTTTAAACGGTAATTTTAGTTATTCGCCAGCAACTTTATGCCGTCTTTAGAAGATAAATCTAACTTATGACAAATAAAATTGCAAAAACAAAACTAATTAAAACACGTAAAAAACATGTTGAAGAATCTTAGCTACATATAATCGAATAAATCTGGGATGTCAGTGTAAAATTCTAGAGGAACACGTTTTAATCCCGGACTGGCACTGTACCAAAAGCTTGATTGAATAAAAACTGCATTCAATTGGGCTTTCATTGAAATCGGCCTTTAGGAGATCAAACAAATTAATGTTCATATTTATAACAATCTGAGAATATATTATTGGTTTAAAAATATATACACACATTTCGGTAGTTTGATAAGATAAGTTAGAGTATTAATGTAACATTTAATATTAAATTATTGATCTGTATGAATAATTAAACGGGCAACATGAAGCTAAAGCCACTTACTAAGATCAGCGTGTTATGGTTTTATATTTAACCATTACAAAACCACATAACATGTTAATAACAAACTATATAATATGTAGTGTTCCGTGTTCTCTGAGTTCTGATCTCTACATAAGTCTCAGGCCAAAGTTACATTTAAACATGTCTCAATACATTGTTTAACGAGTGTCTGAGCCGAAAAATATTTCTTTACATTAAACAAATAAATAAACTATAAGACATATTAATAACAAACTGTATATGTCCTGTCTAGTTCACAGGATCATTACAAATGAAATATCGTATATAACAGCGGAAGCTTTGGGGTGTTCCTTAAAAGTTCTCCAACTTTAGACATGCGTATGCTGAAGGAGTGAGATTTTGTGCACTGATTCTTTACGCCTGAAGAAGCAAAAATAAAGATCTCACCGAAGGGCTTCACCCCCGGGTTTTCAAACTTCCTGTATTATTCTTTTGGACATAAATTTATTTGACTAGATCATAATATAAACAAGTGATCACTATTCCAATTGTTCATAAGGTTACGTAGAATGCAGCTCATACAGATGTTTTATTTACGGATGACACAGAATTCCCTAGTGTGTTAATATTATATAATTTTTAATGGCAAAACGTAATCCTCAAAAGCAATAAAAACATTTACAGCGTTTTGTAGGGTTGATATAAGAAACATCATAAAACTCCACTTTGAGAAATGTACTTTACCAGCTGAACTTCCACATAAGAAGTTCCCTGCTTGCGGATCAAGGAGTAATAAGAAAGAGGATTTGGTAATGAGGAAAGTGAGGAGGAAAGGAAAATAAAGAGAACACAAAGAAACAGCACCGTTCAGCCTGGGTGAAATCCTCCAGACAACCAAACGAGAGTAGAATGGTTCAGAAAATAATTGACTATTTAAATTATTAGATTGCTTGAATTTATTTGGCCTTCACTCAAATTTGTTTAAACATAACCAAACGAAGTATAAAAATAAATCCAAGAAACCTGTAACTAATGCATCAACTAAATATTCACGTTAAAAAATAATATTTAAATATTGGATACTTTTTAAATTAAAGTAAATATAAAAATCTAAATAAAGTTTACACACAACTAATATGTGTATTAAAGCAATATGTTTACCTTGTGGATTAACTTCACCTGGAGCACATTTAATCTGGTTTAACAAATATTGGCGCAAACCGTTCTTACAGTTGTCTCAGTGTCCACATTGGTGTTTAGTTTAAACCAGCTGAACCCAAATGAAAACTATTTCAAATACCAATTGCGTACCATCCTTCAATTTTAATTACTTCTATCAATTATAAAATTAATTTTGTTGTTGGATGTTTTAAAATAATTTTTAATAATTTTTGTAATATAATAAACCCATAATAGTATAATACGTGAATTCTAAAGGTTAGTATTTTTGAAAATATGTGCATTATTTAACAAAAGATTTGTATTGTCAAATCAAAACAGATTGCATAATTAATAGACACTAGTTAGAAACAAATGCGATTAAAATGCATCGTTAGTACACGTTTCAAGGAATCTTGTGATTGCGATCCATCGCCTGCAAACTCATTCTCTTTGACTCAGTAGTAGTTAAGGTGATTCACTTGCAAAGAGATAAGCAAATAGTTACGTCAAAAGACCTTGTATTTCTTTGTTTTCTCGCTTGTTTACGCCACTGGCATTTTGTGTTTCACGTTGTTACGAGGACAAACCTTTTAAATTAATGTGTTCGCCCCGACAATCTAACGTGTGACCCCTTCCACTGAAATACAAAACTCGAACAACCATTGGCCCAGCTAAGTGTCTACGTAATCTCGTAGATTCACGGTAGGGTTTTCATACGTTTTTGTATATTTTTTAATTTCGTATGTTTATATAATTTTTATAATTAGATGAATGAGGGGTTAAAATTTACATTTTGACCTTTAACAGAAAATGTATTCACTAGTTTAAAGATAAATGGAGGGAAAGGTAAATTACAATAGTGGAGTATAGAAAAAAATCAAGAACTATGACAGTAAGAAACCTCACTTTGGATAAGCCTAAGAAGCTCATGAAGATTTCGCCTTAACCGGTAGTCTAAATGTTAAGTATTTTTAGAATAAAAACTTAGACCTGTCTCTATAACTATAGCTTTTTTTAGTACAGTACAACAATACGAATTTAAAATTAAAAAGAAAACTTTCCATAAAATAGTTTAAATAATTAAACTGAATTATTTATGTTCTATTGTAGCTTAAGTATTTTTTCTTAAAAATTATAACAATTACATAAGCAAAAATAAATGTTTTTAATACCAAAAACCCGTCAACATTACATATAATAGCTGGTTATATGTTCCCTGTATATGGTTTCAACAAGTAAAATAATTAAACCGCTGTAATATATCGGATATACTGCCTAAATTACATTGGAAAAAATCAATTGTCAGCCCTCAACTTCTTTTTCCCCACCTAGGAATTGTTAAACGATTTTCACATTGTCTATAAGTTGAGCGGAGATTCCCAAACACAATTTGGCTCCATTAGTTCCAATTAAGGCATGATCGCGTAACGTCAAAATATAAACTAAAAATCAAAGGACCCCTTATTTTTACAACCATATACATTATACCTTAATAAAGCAATCACGACATTACAGTGAATCTTGTCTGTAGTTTTTACTCCAAGTGCGGAAGTTGTGTTGTCTTAAAAATGAATTACACCGTACAAAGACTAACCTCAGACCCTTTGTCTTTTCTTTGTTCTCGCTCATTATTAAACTTTCCGTTTCTTCTGTCTTCACAAAAATACTCTTTTGCCACGTTTACAAGCGTGAAATGAGTTGAACTAAAATAAAAACAAAAACAAAATACAATTGTTTTTGTTATTATTTGATTATTCGTTCATTTATTGTTGTTTTTGACTTTGTTTTTGTATACAAATATAATTAGTGTTCTCTTACTACTAAGCTCACCTTTACAAAGTTCAAATATCATATTTGCTATCCATTTAAAACCGATTGTCTTTAAAGTGCAGTAATCTTAACTTATTAGATTGCAAAGAGATGTGAAAACAGCATGGCCACAAACCTAGGTTCTTAAAGATTTTGCATTTACAATTAGGAGAATGTGTGAAGAAAGTTACATTTAGACCTTTAAACAGAAAATGAATACACAATAAAAAGTTAAAGGGGTAAAGGGAGGAGAGAAAGGTGGATCGCAATTAACTGTGTAAATACAACTGTCTCATTAAACTGTACAATTGTAAAGAAAATTATACATTTTTGTCAATATCATGAGATAATGCATTTATAGATCACTATAGAGTAACGCTAATTCTAGTGAATTTAGTATGGAATATAAATAGATTTGTTATTGTTGGAATAAGGAATGACAACTAATTATGCTAAAAGAAATAAACTTGCATTTGAATTTGTAAACCCGACATAGATTTCCTTCATAAATAACATAAGTGCATTTAACATCATTTGTTTAATGTAACCATTATTGCTATAACAAATTCAATGCGCTGTTAATATTATAGCGTTTTAATAGAACAAATAATACACTTTTCTGAAAACAAAAGAGTATAAAGTCCAGTCAAGATTAAAAAATTTATTAGCTGATTTATTATAAAACTTCTTTGTAAGATGGAATAATATTTTCTTATCCCAAAAGCCAAAATGTCTAACAAAAGGCAAACAGGCAACAAAAGTTCTCAATCTAGCACTCAAAAGTTTACTTACTTTCATAACTCTTCTTTTTCTTGAGTTTTTTCTCTTTTATTGTGTAAAACATTATTTTCTGTGAACCAGTTTTATAAAGAGGAATACTTGTGAATTTGTATAGCTTATTTTACATTGGACTCTCTATTATGAAGTGTTCAGCATTGTATTACCATTTTTAATCTAATATTTTAAGAGGAATAAAACATTTGAGCATATTAAAATTATTGTGATAAAGAAATGGTTTTTTTCAAAATCCATGTTGAAAATATAGTATTTATAGGAGAAATAGGTTTCATTTGAATCTAATTTTTTTAAACCACTACAAAATATAATTAGTGCTCTTTTAATATGCTCACCTTAAATTATATTATTTTTGTTTGTATTCCATAGTTAATTTTACCAAAGATATATCGTAGGTTAGGCTTTAAGCTTTAAGTCAAAGTACAGTTGGTGGGATATTATGGATACCCATTTGCCTATGTCCCAAGAAAAGTGATAAAACTATCTAAAATTTATCGTTTTTTAATAACTTAACTTTCAGACATGAAGATATATGATGTTGTGAAACTACATGGTTTTTAATAAACTGAAAATATGTGCTACTTAAATGTACTAAAATTGTACAGCTAATTGTACCAGATATATACAATCATTGATGATACAAATAATATTTGACTATTGAACGCTTAAACCCGTGGCTCTATTTTATTTGAATAAACAAATATTTCGTTAGTAATTTTGTGTGGTGTATATAATCATGACATACATTTGTGACTTTGGTTAAACAACAGTATTACAGGAAATCACTCAAATTAAATTGGTACTGATTAAGTATTTTAATAACCTACTTTCTAGATTTATTTTACTGAACATACCACTGTAATATCTCGTGAACTATTTACATATCTTTAAGTAAGTTTTGATAAACAACATCCTTCTCTGCAGCCGGAAAGGCTACAGCCTTACAACACAGGTCACGTCCTCGTCACTTTCCCTGCATCAAAAACAGAGTATAATCCCTCGGGCCATGTATAAAGGATAGGCAGAGGACAAGTGGGAATTGTTAAAAATCAAAAACGGACTTATATAATATGTCTATATATATATATATATATATATATATATATATATATATATATTTGGGTTAAATTTGTCTTATATAATTTACATAACTTAAAATGTTTCAATAAAGAGTAAAGTTGGTGTAACGTTCTGGCCAAGGTCTCTTGTCAGAGTTTTCAGGTCGCACTAATGCCTCTGACATGACCCATCAACTACCTAAGTAGCAGAATCATCAGCTTAATCTGCCTTCCGAAGCACGGTACCGGTCTTATGGATTCATCCAGGAATTGTACCCTGGGTATTTTGGGTGGTAGGCCAGTACTCAACTCTATACTCTCAACACTATAACTGTCACTTTTTATTTAATTTTTTTAACTAAAATTGTGTAATACGAAAATGCTAATATATAAGTGTTTTATTCACCTTTTACAACAATTCTTGTTATTAAAATTTAAATTGTAAACAACGAAAAGCAGGCATTTTCAATGCAAACATATGAAAAAGAAAAAATCATATAAATATTCATAAGAACTCCAGAACTAAAACTCACTAGTATGATATGCTGTTTAAACTCAAAACAATTTTCTCTTCACATTTCTGAATTGATAACACC
This sequence comes from Allygus modestus, assembly GCA_963675035.1. Taxonomy (NCBI): domain Eukaryota; kingdom Metazoa; phylum Arthropoda; class Insecta; order Hemiptera; family Cicadellidae; genus Allygus; species Allygus modestus. The sequence goes on along the minus strand of OY776117.1, from coordinate 107,345,092 downwards.
TGCTTTTCGTTTATTTAAATCATCATCACCAACAATCGATTTAAAACTAATAACCTGCTTGTCCATGTGTCTGTATCTGTATTATTCATTCTTCAAGAAACACGTTTATGATAAATTGCAAGCGTTTGGTAAATCGCAGAATAATGGGAGTTGGCTCTGTTAACGAAATAGGTCCACGGAACCCTTGAAAAATAGTATTATCTTGTTTGAAAAAGTACATGTCATCCAGAAGTTAGGATAAATAATTCCCATAAGAAAAACAAGGTGGGCCGGAAAATTTCTGCTATATTTAGATTTACACAAGTGATTTAAGCGTCTGCTTTGTATTAAAATGTGATCGAAAAAAATTGGATACAAGACCCTAGATTTAAGGTTACCGTTTAAATAACAATAAATTTAAATTGAAAGTTAAGAGTTGCATTACACTGCTAATTACTGCATTACTAATTTTAGCTGCAATGCCCGTGCTTCGCAACGGGGTACAAATTCAGAGTAGAAAATTCTTAAACAAAATTTAAGTCCGCAGTTAGATACTACAACAACAGTTCATTTTATTTAATTTAATTAAGAAAAAACACTTGTGAAATAAAACAAATACAACTCTCCTCCATATGAATAACATATGAAGTCTTGTGGGGCAGAGCCCTTTTTCTAAACGGCAGTAGGTCTATGATCGACATGGACTATACCTGTTTACATAGACGATATGCGTGTAAAACTTCAGCAGAATTAGTCCAGTGGTTTTGGTGTGATAGAACAGTGGACAGACAGACAGACCCCAAATCATTTTTATAAGAGTGGTGATAAGGAATATGCACACAGTTTAAGCTTAACAAGGTAATGGTTTTGGTAACAAACTATAAGCGATTACCAATAAGCAATTGGTAATCGCTTATTGTTATTAGCAATTACCGGTAATCATTTAACGGTAACTATTTAAATGATTACCGATATTTATTAATCCTTTTCTCACCTTCTGAAGTATTGCAATACTAAGTAAAACACTACCACAGTTATGGAACAGCAGTGTCTAGAAGAGTGTATGGAGCTCACCACCGTATCCCTTTGATGCTAATCCCGGTGAAATGTAGGACCTAACATTCCAAGTTATCGAAGTTTCGGATATTCAAATTGTCAAAGTACGGTTAAATTTTACTAGTGGAATATTTTACTTTTAGTCCGATATTTTTTAATCATATTGTTTCATAGCGTATGACCATACAAAAAACTCACGCGTTTATCAAAACGTGCATCATTGTTTTTCTGGGCGTTCCACTGTTCAACTATCATTTATTGTGTGTATTTTTTGTGTGAATTCCTTGAAATGTTGATTATCGGATTACATCACGTCATCATTGAATTATTGTTATTACTATTGCAGGCAATCATGTAACAAAGGAGGAGTTCTGATTCTCTCTAGGAATTTGGTGTGTAGACAGCTGACTACCAGATTTAAGGCTTAATAGGTTAATAGGGTAATAGGTAATAGGTTTAATCATAGATTAAGCATACGATGCTTAATCTATGGTTTAATATATTACTATGCAGTAATTATTATAAATAGTTTTTATTTTATTACCCGTTAAAATATTATAATTATTTATATTAATAAGATTAATAGACTAAGACATATAATACATATGCAAACGAAATAAAACAAGTGTATTACTCCAGTATATGTATATTCTTACTTGTATAGCAACTCTTGAAAAGGAAATAAACGAACTACTTGAATGGCAACCCAAAGTCATTTTTCGATAGGCGAGTGAGCTTTGTGAACGAGCTCATCTTGAAAATGAACGAGTATTAGACATAAAACAATTCAATGACATTAGGACAGGACAACGTCTGTCGGGCCAGCTAGTTACAAATATTATTAACATAATAAGTGTTCAATAAACTATTAATTCCATCTTATATGCGTTATTGATTGGTTCGCTAGCGGTTTGATAGCATTAGGGTGTCCAAATTACCAGGATCGGTGCACCGAAGTGTTAAAGACTTCATCTTCTTCTCATCCAGGGGATGATTGCTTGCTTGCACCTAATCCTGATAAACCTGCGGCTGACTCGCCCTCAGCTGCTGTTACGTCACGAACCACTATGCAAAATTTCACCTTCTTAGACATTGTCATTTTTTAGTTACAGTGATCACAATTTAAGCAAGTAAGTGTGTCTGAAAAATATAGATATAAATAATATGTCCACTCTGTATACTTCTGTTATTATCCCGGGGAAAGCGAACAAACACAATCAAACCCGTGCAAAAACACGTTTTTAAGCGACCTCAATTTTTTACATAAGGTGCCTGACAGTTTAAAGTAGCCTAAAACCTTCTCGCGAATGTATAAAACAAAGAAACAAAGATTCATCATAATCAGTGCACCCGTAAATAACTAACACGTGATATAACTCATTTGGACATTATTGGTACCCGACTTTATAACAAAATCATAAGTTAAGTTGTTGATTTTTGTACTAAAATACTATATTGTATTGTATATTGTTTAGTATATTGTTTAGTTTTTATTAAAATTATATATATTTGTAAAGGTTTTTTCGGCGAAATATTTTATGTTAATTCAAAAACTTGGCATTAAAAAGTATAATTCCAAACTGACATATTACCAGTAATTATTACTTTATAAACGTAAAGTTCAACTATGTAATAGCGGCCGGATCCCCTTAGTGTATGTATACACAATACGTGCATATTAATTAAATAGGGACCAAAAAAGGACGAAAAATAAAACTGGTAAATATTATTTTTGTATAATATTGCACTAATCTTAGACTGTGATAAGAACTATTGACTTAAACGTATAAATAACTAAACGGTTAAACGTTAGTAAGTTTTTAACGTTTAATAATAACTAGGCTGTAGATAAAATCCCAAGAAAGTTTTATAAGCAGTTTTTTAAAAACGTGTGATAAATCTTACATTACCACAATACCAAGAAAAGATGTTTCTAGGAAGGAAGCGAGTGAACCAAAACACTAGGCGTAGTCTTTGTTGGTTATAACCTTAATAACTTAATAAACCCGACATTACTGAGGTAGAGAATGTTGTTGCTTTGTCTGGTGATAAATTATACTATATATCTGACTTCGCAGTGTGACATGGCGTTGTCTTCATAATAAATGTAGTGTTTTATAATATTAATTTTTTATTCACAAATTGATGCACATCTAAAATTAAGTTAAGTCTAAATTTAATATAGTTAACATTGTAAGCAAATCCATCTTCATACTTTTTCCACTGTTAATTTTTCAAAAAACATTCAACCAATAAAAAAACATATTTACTAGTTAAAGCATTGACTATAGATACTTCAGTATCTATAGTCAATGGTTAAAGCTTAAAACAGGTATTTGTTTAAAGCCCATACAAACATTTAATTTTAAAATGTTAAATTTTGAATAGTAGGCCTAAATATAAAGTTTATTCTACTTTTTTTTATAATTGTATAACCAAAAAACATTGTTCGGCAATTGTAGATCCTTTTATCTTCCACTACTAATCTTTCTGGGGTAAACGTTATAAATATACTTAACCAACAATTACAAACTATGTTATATTATATGTTATGTTTAGATTGCACATCTGTATTATTCCATTGTAAGAATTAGCATTCACAATAAAGTTCCGTTAATTTGCACTTTCAGGTGAAACGTCTTATTGGGGTACATTTGTCCGCGTCTCAAAGGCACAGGAAAGGGGTAATTTAAATTATAAGTGCGAGCAAAGACGGGAAGACAAAGAAGCAGACCTGGTCTTTTGTCGGAGAATAATTCAATTTCAGGACAACTGGGTTGGAGAGGGAATAGGAAGCAGAGGCCTGGTATTTGTTCATGATTAAATGAATGTAAAATGTAAAAATTCACAATTATATTCTGGTAACACTCCTAATTTTAATTTTGTTGAAACATTACAAACTGATATTTTTCATTGTAAGTAAAAACATTAATCCCATGAATTTAAAATTCCGAAATATTTTGCTTTAAATTTACAGTAACCAGGCTTAACATGCTTCTCACTATAATAGTGGGCAAGGGAGTTGGCAGATGGGCTGTAGCCAATATCATGGTTGTACGTTGTCACTGTTGCCATTTTGTTATAGAAAAATAGCACTCGAATGTTGTTCCAACCAGCTGGTGTGCAGTTTGGCAATGCAGCACGTATACTATTGGCTGCTCTTGGTTGATATCCCAGCAAGCCACGCCCTCAACTGGTAACTCTCTTGTCCGCTATAATATTTCACCAGGAAGTGACCTAGTAGAGGCTAAAGGTCGTGACTGGAAGGTCCCGGGTTCGATCCCCGCTAATCTCAGTGGCTATTAGCTACGTGATAAGCCGCGTCCTGGTGGTTTGGAACCAATCTTAAGCCTCGGGTTATAGCCACACGATTATTCTCTGATTTCTGAGGAGATGAGAACTACCTATGTAATAAGGATCGCCCTCTAATAAACGCCAATGGCACATTATAGTTATTAAATTTCATGGATCGGAATCTAAAACAATTCTCTGGTGATTAAACGGTAGTTTTTAAATTATACTTTTGACACTGCTAGTGGTGAATCCGCACTTCTAGTTCTAAGCAAAAGAGAATATAACAGGAGCGGTTTTTCTCTTTACAAATAAACTTGTTTTCTTCTCCAGGCTAATTTTTATCAGGTTGTAGACTTTTGTATGAAGTATACAGAGATTTTAGAGATAATCAATTGCAAGAAACTAGGATTTAAAAATATTACAGAAAAGACAAATAACTTTCTGCGCACATTTAAGACAACCAGAGTAATGCTGAGTGCATCTCTCAAGTGCATTTTATATACACACATTATTTGTTAAACTATTCGACCTTTGCGGTATTCCGCACTGCGAACCAAATCTTGTCAGCTGATCAGGTGTTCTTTTGTTTACATTTTCGCTCTTGTCAAATCAAACTATTCCCTTTATTTATCGTTCATACTATTCAAATTTCCGAGAAGCGGTACATTTTTAGACTGTGGGTCTATTTTTCGTCAATGGCCGGCACGATAAGCTTTAAAATAAGGGAATTTGATAAAGGAATAAGGAAGTTCTCGCGGACTGACAGAAAAACAGGCTAGAGAAATAATATATAAGATTATTGTTAACATATACAAATCAAGTTTTGGTAAATATTTGTAATCTTTACGACATCCAGTAACGACAAACCCCACCAACATTTCAATGGAAGGCGCAGACACGCAGAAAACCCAGATAACGACGTGAATGTTGTGCCAAAATCTCGACTTGATACCCTTTATCACGTACTCTTGATGATATTGGTGGTTTGTGCTGTGGGGGGGGGGGGTGGCCCTGACTGTGAAATGGGCGTGATTAAACAACAAGCTGTAATATCAATTATCTTGGCTTTATTAGCATTTAATACACATACAAATAATAAAATATTAGGTCAGTTCACTGGTAAAAGGTAATACAAAGGAATCCTAAATAATTAGGTTTAGAATTGAATGTCTTCAATCATTGGTTACGTCGCTGAAAACGATCATATTTGTAGACCACTCCAAATTATCTTATGACTGCCAAACCTTTTGAACAATTACTCGCAAATTGTGAGCGGAATTAAGTTAACGCCTTCATCTATGAGAGTATGCAATAAAATGTTGAACCGACGTGCTGTTCGTACACCGTAGTTTTTGCAGGCGTTGCTTTGGCTGTGTTGAGACTTGGGTTATATACAACAGTTTCTCGGATTTATTAAGCGAGGCGTATTAATATGAAAACTAGGGTGTACATATTTTGTATCAATAGATAACTATCCAGCTTTGGAAAATGTTTAATAATTAAACAATATAATTCTTCACGCTCCTATGCAGGGATGAAATTCATGTTGGTCTTAAGGGGTTATATGATAATGATGTATCGTTTAATCAGCAAATGCCTTACACATTCTTATGAGAATACATAAATAAAATAAAAAATCTAGTTTTACCCTCCAGAAAATGTTTAAGTTATTATACACAAATATCGACGGTGATTGTACAGTATATATTTCATACAAGTTTACAGTTTTTTTTAGGTTTTTTTAGCAGGAATGATTTTATGTACTCATAAAATACATTAAACTAAATCATGGTCAAAAAAAAAACTAGCTATGGTAATGTATTTTCTATGGTAATGTAATCCTATGTTCTGGCAGACAGAAAAAAACGCCAATGGTATTTTGTTATAGATCATATTACAAACTCGTTTATGGGAAAGCGGTCCAAACCCCTCAGATTTGATCCGTGTTAAATTCCCGTGTACCATACGAAATAGTATTCTGAAATTTATTCGTGGCAAATCAAATTGCCTCTTATATAGAGCCAGTCGGTCAATTGTAATATGCCGACATTAAAAACAAACATGTCAGAAAGACCGAGAGCACTGAGTTGGTCAATTCTTCTGACCCATACGCATTTCTAATTGACAGCACTTCAATAGGAAAAAACACTGATTGGCTAATCCAGAAACTGAGCGTCCCTCATACGTACCGGATGCTCCCACAGACTGATATAGATATAATGTACTACAGGTATTTAATAGTCCGTGTACCCTGGTGCAAATATGAGATGTTAGTCTTCTTGATTAGTGAAATTCTAGTGGCACACATATGGAACGTCAGTCTACTTGAGTGGCAAAATTCAAGTGGAGCATAAAGGGCCCAACAATCTACACGTTTTCCGATCCGGCCGCCGGACGCATTGCTAGGCCAGACCGGAAAACGTATAGTGTGGAGGCACAAATTTCTGGCCGGACGAGCGGCCGGATAAGTATGAATTTGCAACCAGTTTTCAGGCTCAGCCAGTTTTTGACTATATCGTACAGTGTGGAGGCAACGTACTATCCCTTGTCCGGCCTCGGGATTTTCTTGTTTTTCATCTCTCTACACAAGATACTCTTCATAACTTTTTCCCATTTCTTCAATACTTTTCCATGCATGTAAAAATTTGTTCGATCGTTTGTGATGTTGCATTTGTTACGTTTAACAAACTATTTGACACTGTGAAAGTTTTAAGATGGACAAAAAATAGTTCCGCTCCTATGATTTATTTTATGATTAACATAACCCAGGTTTGATTAAATGAATAAAAATATAGTTTGTTAGTAAAGTGTTCTATAACAATTACCATTAGCCTTACACACTGACAATGTACAATTTTAAGAGGGGGCATTGAAGCTGTATAATATTTGGGAAATAGGAGAGGTTTAATTTAAATTGTGTAATAAACAAATCATAAATAAAGAAGTAACGCTATGAACTTACAGAATCATCGTTCCGACTTCAAATATTGCAAAAATTAAAAAGAAGATATCCTGCTCTATGTTTTGAATATTTCTAGTGATATCTGTAAAATCCCTTCCTTCCCTACATTACTACTTCTTCCGGCATGCAACCTGTATCGTGCCTTCCCGGTATCGTAGACGTGTCACTGGTATCAGAAAGATGTTGTATATTGAATGAAAGAAGTAAATCACATTGTTAAAGTGCCGAGTAATTATTGTCATCCAGATAAACTTGTGTGACATTTTTTTGTGAAACTATTTTTTTAATTTGTAGCGTAGAATAAATACAGCACTGAATTTTAAAAATACAATTTCTATACTTATTCTAGGTTTTTAGTACTTATTTTTTGCTTACTTAGTTAATCACAGTTAATTTTAAAGAAGTGGAATACGTGTCAACACTGTAGAGCCAGGCGATAACTGAAAATGAAAATATTAAAAATAAATGCAAAGTTAGCAGGGCGGGGAAAAATCACGAGGCCGGTTAGTGTGGAAGCACCGTCCGATCTAGTACGAGTGATAACCCATACGACGGCCTGACCGGAAAGACAGCCAACCTGTATTATGTGCCATTTCATGAGCAATCGTGGAATTCTTTGATGTAGGTAGCGACGTTTTCTTGCCGTATCTTCAAAGCAGTTTGAAAACTCCCACCGGAAGGTGGAAACTGTTTATCCTTCAGATTTACCCCAGGTGACGGATAAGAGTGTTATCTTTGGAATGTTTACTTTAGGTGATTTATTTGCTTCCGTTTCTAACACAGTCCGCTTAGCGCTGGCTTTATTGGACTTGCTTCCAATAGTAAAAAGACTTCTTTTTAATGGTGATGGATTCAAGCATTGCTACAGTAAGGTATGGTAACAATTTAAAATATTATTTACAAATGATATATTATAGTTTTATAGTATAGTATAGTAGTAGTAGATATAGTATAGTATTATAGTTATTAAATAAAAATTAGATTTGGTTAAAAAAACAAAATTCGTGTTTTTTTTGTTTATTTCTAGGTATAACGTGTGTTCAAATTTTATTCAAAAATCTATATCGGATAAACGATAAATTGCAAATCTACTTTTAAACCTTTTTAAACGGTAATTTTAGTTATTCGCCAGCAACTTTATACCGTCTTTAGAAGATAAATCTAACTTATAACAAATAAAATTTCAAAAACAAAACTAATTAAAACAAACACAAAAAAATGTTGAAGAATCTTAGCTACAAATGATTGAATAAATCTGGGATGTCACGTGTAAAATTCTAGAGGAACACGTTGTAATCCCGGACTGGCACTGCACGAAAATCTTGATTGAATAAAAACTGCATTCAATAGGGCTTTCATTGAAACCGGCCTTTAAGAGTTCAAACAATAACAAAAAATAATGTTCATATTTATAACAATCTGAGAATACATTATTGGTTTAAAAATATATACAAAAATTTCAGTAGTTTGCTAAGATAAGTTAATGTAATGTAATGTAATGTTTGCTTAGAGTATTAATGTAACATTTAATATTAAATTATTGATCTGTATGAATAATTAAACGGACAACATGAAAGTAAAGCCACTTACTGAGTAAGATTAGCGTGTTATGGTTTTATATTTAACCATTAACATTAAATGTTAATCACAAACTATATAATATGTAGTGTTCCGTGTTCTCTGAGTTCTGATCGTCTACATATGTCACAGGCCAAAGTTACATTTAAACATGTCTCAATGCATTTGTTTAACCATTACAAAACGACATAACATGTTAATAACAAACTATATAATATGTAGTGTTCCGTGTTCTCTGAGTTCTGATCGTCTACATATGTCACAGGCCAAAGTTACATTTAAACATGTCTCAATACATTTGTTTAACGAGTGTCTGAGCCGAAAAATATTTCTTTACATTAAACAAATAAATAAACTATAAAACATATTAATAACAAACTGTATATGACCTGTCTAGTTCACAGGATCATTACAAATGAAATATCGTATATAAAAGCGGAAGCATTGGGGTGTTCCTTAAAAGATCTCCAACTTTAGACATGCGTATGCTGAAGGAGTGAGATTTTGTGCACTGATTCTTTACGCCTGAAGAAGCAAAATTAAAGCTCTCACCAAAGGGCTTCGCCCCCGGGTTTTCAAACTTCCTGTATTATTTTTTTGGACATAAATTCTTTTGACCAGATCATAATATAAACAAGTGATCATTATTCGAAATTGTTCATAAGGTTGACCATAGGATGAAGCTCATGCAGATGATGTATTTACGGGTGGCACAAAATTCTATAGTGTGTTAATATAATATCATTTTTAATGGCAAAACGTATGTTCCAAAAGCAGTAAAAACATTCACAGCGTTTTGTAGGGGCGATATAAGAAACATCATAAAACTCCACTTTGAGAAATGTACTTTACCAGCTGAACTTCCACATAAGATGTTCCCTGCCTGCGGATCAGGGAGTAATAAGAAAGAGGATTTGGTAATGAGGAAAGTGAGGAGGAAAGGAAAAGGGAAGAGAAGACAAAGGAACAGCCCCGTTCAGCCGCTGCAGAGTAATCCTCCAGACAACCAAACGAGAGTAGAATGGTTCAGAAAATAATTGACTATTTAAATTATCAGGTTACTTGAATTTATTTGGCCTTCACTAATTAAAAAAAAAAAAACTAAACGAAGTATTACAATAAATCCAAGAAACCTGTGACTAATGCATCAACTAAATTTTCACGTTCAGAAATAATATTTAAATATAAGTGATACTTTTTTAATTAAAGTAAATATAAAAATCTATATGAAGTTTACACACAGTATGTGTATTTAAGCAATATGTTTAAAACCTTAACTTAACTTTCATTAAACTGTAGAGTTCAAGAATTTACACAACTCAACTGAAGTTTACTTTGTGGATTAACTTCACCTGGAGCACATTTAATCTGGTTTAACAAATATTGGCGCAAACGGTTCTTACAGTTGTCTCAGTGTCCACATTGGTGTTTAGTTAAACCAGCTGAACCCAAATGCAAAACTATTTCAAATTCCAATTGCGTACCATCCTTCAATTTTAATTAGTTCTATCAATCATAAAATTAATTTTGTTGTTGGATGTTTTAAAAGAATTTTTAATACATTTGTGATATAATAAACCCATAATAGTATAATACGTGTATTCTTAAGGTTTATATTTTTGAAAATATGTGCATTATTTAAAAAAAAATATGTATTGTAAAATCAAAACCGTTTACATAATTAATAGACACTATTTAGATACAAATGCGATTAAAATGCATCGTTGGTTCACGTTTCAAGGAATCTTGTGATTGCGATCCATCGCCTGCAAATCCATTCCCTTTGACTCAGTAGTAGTTAAGGTTGTTCACTTGCAAAGAGATAAGCAAATAGTTACGTCAAAAGACCTTGTATTTCTTTGTTTTCTCGCTTGTTTACGCCACTGGCATTTTGTGTTTCACGTTGTTACGAGGACAAACCTTTTAAATTAATGTGTTCGCCCCAACAATCTAACGTGTGACTTCTTGCAGTAAAATCCAAAACTATTACAACGGTTTGACGAGCTAAGTACCTACGTTATTTCGTAGATTCACGGTAATGTTTTCATACGTTTTTGCATATTTTATTATTTCATATGTTTATATAATTTTTATAATTAGGTGAATGAGGGGTTAAAAAGTAACATTTTGACCTGTAACAGAAAATGTATTCGTTTAAAGATAAAGGGAGGGAAAGGTAAATTACAATAGTGGATTATAGAAAATACCCCGTCGCAGCAAATCTGCATACTCAGCGAATTTCCAATGAAGATGTAAATGTCTTAATACTACATAAAGCCACTTACCAAGTTTCATAAATATATATTCACAAATAAGCGATATATACAATTTTAATTATTCTCCATAAGAATAACATTGTGGCTGAGTACACAGGTTTGCTGCAACAAGGAAAAAAATGGGTTTTTATGCTAATATCAATATAACTCAACTAGGTGAAGTCGTATACCGGTTTTTAATCATTTATGTTCATAATTAAGGGAGACATAGCATTTAATTATTCTCCATAATAATAACATGGGGCTGAGTATGCAGGTTAGCTACCACGGGAGTCTTTGGGAAAAACTTTTTTGGAGCAAATATCAATAGACCATAACGAGATGAAGCCGTATACCAAGTTTCGTCATTATACTTTCATAAATAAGCGAGATATAACATATTTCTTTTCCTCCATAAGAATAACATTAGACAACGTACTGTGTTGAGCACTTTAAATATCTCAGTAAACAATTGAAGTAGAGCAATTATCAAAATACCAAATTGTGTGTTTTTTAAGCTGAATCCAATAGTAAAATCTAAAATTTGACTATTACAAAAATTATATGTAACAAATTAAAAAAACACATTTTTGGGGTACAAAACCCCCCCTAAATACCCTTTCGGATAGAGGGATCTGGCTGGCATTCGAAGTTGAAGTCATAAATGTTGCTTTACACGTTTACACCAAGTTTCATCAAAATCGGATCATTTTTACGAGAGTATTGTGCTCACGGACATATATATATATATATAGATACATATATATATATATAAAGTTTCGAACGAATGGTGTTTTTGGGGTCTGGGGACCTCAAAACGAAAAGTTATCATGGTCCCGGGCCTAGGTATTACCATTCCGACTACGGTAATAGATTCTTCCCTATAGGGGAAATTCGCTAAAATCAAGAACTATGACAGTAAGAAACCTCACTTTTGATAAGCCATCAGGAAGATTTCGCATTATCCGTTAAGTCAGTTAAGTCTAATTGTAAAATATTTTTAGAATAAAAACTTAGTCCTGTCTCTATAACTATAGCTTTTTTTAGTACAGTACAACAATACAAATTTAAAACATAAAAAAAAACTTTCAAATAGTTTAAATAATTAACCTGAATTATTTATGTTCCGTTGAAGCTTAAGTATTTTTTCTTAAAAATTATTACAATTACATAAGAAAAAATAAATAATAAATAAATAGTATATAAAAATAGTTGGAAAAACCCGTCAACCCATGTGTTACATAGAATAGCTGGTTACATGTTCCCTGTATATGGTTTCAACAAGTGAAATAATTAAACAGCTGTAATATATTGGATTTTCTGTCTAAGTTACATTGGAAAAAATCAATTGTCAGCCCTCAACTTCTTTTTTTCCCACTTAGGAATTTTTAAACGATTTTCACTATGTCTATACGTTGAGCGGAGATTCCCAAATACAATTTGGTTCCAGTAGGCCCAATTAAGGCATGATCGCGTAACGTCAAAATATAAACTAAAAATCAAAAGACCTCTTATTTATACAACCATATATCTTATACCTTAATAAAGCAATCACGACGTTACAGCGAATCTTGTCTGTAGGTTTTACTCCAAGTGCGGAAGTTGTGTTGTCTTAAAAATGAATTACACCGTACAAAGACTAACCTCAGTCCCTTTGTCTTTTCTTTGTTCTCGCTCATTATTAAACTTTCCATTTCTTCTGTCTTCACAAAAATACTCTTTTGCCACGTTTACAAGCGTGAAATGAGTTGAACTAAAATAAAAACAAATACAAAATACAATTGTTTTTGTTATTATTTGATTATTCGTTAATTTATTGTTGTTTTTGACTTTGTTTTTGTATACAAATATAATAAGTGCTCTCTTACCGAGCTCACCTTTACAAAATTAAAATATTACATTTGCTATCCATTTAAAACCGATTGTCTTTATAGTGCAGTAATCTTAACTTATTAGATTGCAAAGAGATGTGTAACAACTTCTTCACAAACCAAGGTTTTTTTCAATATTTGGCATTTACAATCAGGAGAATGTGTGAAGGACATTTAGACCTTTAAACAGAAAATGAATACACGATAAAATGTTAAAGGTGAAAAGGAGGAGAGGAAGGTGGATCGCAATTAACTGTATAATAACAACTGTCTCATCAAACTGTACAACTTTAAAGAAATTTATACATTTTCGTCAATATCAGTAGATAATGCATTTATAGATCACTGTAGAGTAACGCCAATCCTAGTGAATTTAGTATGAAATGTATAAATATATTTTGTTATATATGTTTAGGAATAACAACTAATTATGCTATTAAAAAAATAAAAATAAAGTTGCATTTGAATTTGTAAACCCGACATAGATTTCCTTCATAAATAACAGAAGTGCAATTAACATCATTTGTTTAATGTAACCATTATTGCTATAACAAATTCAATGTGCTGTTAATATTATAGCGTTTTGATAGAACAAATAATACACTTTTCTGAAAACAAAAGAGTATAAAGTACAGTCAGGATTAAAAAATTTATTAGCTGATTTATTATAAAACTTCTTTGGAAGATGGAATAATATTTTCTCATCCCAAAAGCCAAAATGTCTAACAAAAGGCAAAAACGTAACAAAAGTTCTCAATCTAACACTCAAAAGTTTACTTACTTTTATAACTCTTATTTTTCTTGAGTTCTTTTCTCTTTTATTGTGTAAAACATTATTTTCTGTGAACCAGTTTTATAAAGAATAATACTTGTAAATTTGTATAGCTTATTTTACATTGGACTTTCTATTATGAAGTGTTCAGCATTGTATTGCCATTTTAAATCTAATATTTTAAGATAAATAAAACATTTGAGCATATTAAAATTAATGTAATAAATAAATGGTTTCTTTCAAGATCCGTGTTGAAAATGTAGTAGTTATACGAGAAATAGGTTTAATTTGAATTTAATAAGTTTTAAACCACTACAAAATATAATTAGTGCTCTTTTAATATGCTCACCATACATTATATTATTTTTGTTTGTACTCTATAGTTAATTTTCCCAAATATGTATTGTAAATTAGTCTTTAAGCCTTAAGTCAAAGTACAGTTGGTGGTGTATTATTGCCTATGTCACATGAAAAGTTATAAAACTATCTAAAATTTATCGTTTTTTAAATACCTTAACTTTCAGACATGAAGATATATAATGTTGTGAAACTACATTGTTTTTAATAAACTGAAAATATGAGCTAATTAGATGTACTACAATTTGATAACTCATTGTACCAATATATGTACAATTATTATTGATGATACAAATAATATTTTACTATTGAATGTTTAAACCCCTGACTCTATTTTATTTGAATAAACAAATATTTCGTTAAGAATCCTGTCGACTGATTAAATATTTGAAAACCCTTTTTTCTAGATTTATTATACTGAACAAACCACTGTAATATCTCGTGAACTATTCACATATTTTAAGGCTTTAAGTAAGTTTTGATAAACAACCGCCTTCTCTGCAGCCGGGGAGGCTACAGCCTTACAACACAGGTCACGTCCTCGTCACTTTCCCTGCATCAAAAACAGAGTATAATCCCTCGGGCCATGTATAAAGGATAGGCAGAGGACAAGTGGGAATTGTTAAAAATCAAAAACGGACTTATATAATATTTCTATATATATATTTTTGAGTTAAGTTTTTCTTATATAATTTACATAACTTAAAATGTTTCAATAAAGAGTAAAGTTGGTGTAACGTTCTGGCCAAGGTCTCTTGTCAGAGTTTTCAGGTCGCACTAATGCCTCTGACATGACCCATCAACTACCTAAGTAGCAGAATCATCAGCTTAATCTGCCTTCCGAAGCACGGTGCCAGTCTTATGGATTTATCCAGGAATTGAACCCGGGTATTTTGGGTGGTAGGCCAGTACTCAACTCAAACCCCTATAACAGTCACATTTTAATTTATTTTTAAAACTAGAATATACTAATATAGAAGTGTTTTATTCACCTTTTACAACAATTCTTGTTAGTAAAATTGTCATAGTAAACAACGACAAGCAGGCGTTATCAATTCAAACATATGAAAAAGAAAACATCATATAAATATTTATAAGAACTCCAGAATTAAAAATCACAAGTGTGATATGCTTTTTAAACTCAAAACAATTTTCTCTTCACGTTTCTGAATTGATATCCCCTGACTGTCGTTGATTTAACTCACCATCACCAACAATCAATTTAAAACTATGTGTCTGTATCTATATTACTCATTCTTCAAGAAAAACGTTTATGATAAATTGCAAGCGTTTGGTAAATCGCAGTATAAAGGGTGTTGGCTCAGTTAACGAAATAGGTCCACGGAACCCGTGAAAAATAGTATTATCTTGTTTGAAATAGTACATTTCATCCAGAAGTTAGGATAAATAATTCCCATGAGAAAAGCAAGGTGGACTGGAACATGTCTGCTTTATATTCACACAAGTGATTTAAAAGTTTTCTTTATATTAAAATGTGATCATAAACAAATTGGCTATACAAGACACTAGATTTCAAATTACCGTTTAAGATGTATTACAATAAATTTATATTGACATTTAAGACTAGCATTACATTACAAGCTACATTACTAGCTGTGCTTCACAACGTGCCGTGCTTCGCAACGGGTTACAAATTCAGAGTAGAAAATTTGAAAAAAAAAAATTAAAGTTCCCTAGTTAGATATTATTACAACCGTGTATTTTAATGAATTGAATTAAGAAAAAACACTTGTGTAATAAAAATAAATAAAACTCTCCTCCATATGAATAACATGGGGACCTGGAAGTCCCGCGTGGGGCAGAGCCCTGAGGACTTTTCTAAACGGCCTTATGATAGACATAGACTATACCTGTATAGAGGATATTTATGTAAAACTTTAGCATATTTAGTCCAGTGGTTTTAGCGTGATGGAACAATAGGCAGATAGACAGACAGACAGACAGACCCCACCTCATTTTTAATTCATCCCCCCTATACATAGTACATGGAGAAACCATTGTTTTCGTCAACATTTTTTAATTTGAGTTGTTAGTGGAAATATTCGTTTGGGTGCTCCCTGAATCCAAAAGAGTGATTTTTACGTGATGTCTGTGTGTCTGTCTGTCTGTATGGATGTGTACAGAGCTAGGAGACGACACCAGTGGACCGATTTTGATAAAATTTGGTATGTATGTACTAATCCACAATATCACCAGGTGTTTTTCCATTTTTTGAATTTTAGATTTTTAAGGGTAATTATCCCCCCAAAACCGCTAAAATCACGAAAAATCCAAATTTCTCGAAAACGACTTTAATGATTTTAATTAAACTTGAGTAGTTTGTAGAGATTTAGTCCAACAAAATGACACCACCCGCGTTTCTGAAAACAATTCGGGTTCAGGAATTATAGTATTTAAAACATCAAAAATTCAGTTTTTTTAAATTTTTTCACAACAAAAAATAATTGTCAAAAAGGATTACCTTTCACCACTAAAAAGACCTTAACAAACTATATAATTCAGTACTTTGAATTATTACTCTACGATTACTGGTTGCGGAGAAAATTTAAATTTTCATTTAGCGGTAAACGCAGTACGTTGTCGAATGTTATTCGTATGGGGGAAAAATTACCATTTCCCTCTTATTTACTGTTAAATTTGGTTAAAAACTGATATCCAGGTCAATTTAGCATTGACCAACAGAGGATATTGGAACTACGTTGTCCCTTAACCTTGGGGGGGAGGAGGAGGCATTTCCTGTCTTAAAACACTGTATGTAGTGCCTCAAAGTGCCTCAAAAAATGGGATTTGGGCGGACATTTCAGAGAACAATTTTTTGAGAAAATTTTCTGTACATTCCAACGTACTTTATATTTTATATGTAATAAATAAATAATAATTTATTCATTAAAATGGGCTGACAGGGAGAAAGTATGGGTAAGTTTCCTGATACCGTTTATTATAATAGTAGTGATAAGGAATATGCACTCAGTTTAAGCTTAACAAGGTAATGGTTATGGTAACAAACTATTTTAAATTATTACCGTTGTTTATTAATCTTCTTCTCACCTTCTGAAGTATTGCAATACTAAGTTAAACAGTACCACAGTTATGGAACAACAGTGTCTAGAAGAGTGTATGGAGCTCACCACCGTATCCCTTTGATGTTCATCCCGGTGTAATTTAGGACCCAACATTCCAAATTATCGAAGTTTCGGATATTCAAATTGACAAAGCATGGTTAAATGTTACTAGTGGAATATTTTACTTTTAGTCCGATATTTTTGAATCGTATTGTTTCATAGCGTATGACCATAAAAAGACTCAAGCGTTTGTCAAAACGTGCATCATTGTTTTTCTGGGCGTTCCACTATTCATCTATCATTTATTTTTAACGCCTTAATAGTTACTATGCAGTAATAATTATAAACAGTTTTTATTGTATTTGACGTTAAAATATTCTAATTATTTATAATAATAATATTAATTGACTAAGACGTATAATACATACGCCAACGAGATACAACATATGTATTACACCAATATAATCAATTCAATAGTCTAACGCATTCAATAGTCTAACATCTGGGCCTTTGCCATTAGCAGCTTGGTCGGAATAGCTTGTTGTCGCACCGGCCGGGTGTTACCGGTTCCAATCAACCCCCTGCCAACCCTTAGCATGCAATCAGCTATCAATCTTAGATTGTGAATATCCATGCAAATATATGACCATCGGAAATCAATGCGTTTTATGAACAGTAGCTTTGTATCTGTTGTAAACTTAAAATTATTATTATCCTACAGGAATATGTAACTCGTAAGATTATCAAAAGAGATTGGCTTTATCTTTCGTTTAACAATTTTTCTATTCAACATTATGTATCCAAATTTGATACATTGTTGCGTGTAAAACGTAAAATCCAAAATAGTACTATGCCAAATTTCACTTGATATATAAACTGAAATATTATAAGCTTTCTTATTTAATCTTGACGCAGTCTTCGGCCGTAATGTTTATTTAATAGCAATTTTTGACCTCTGGATTTTAATTTCGGCCTTTGGCCACCTATAAAATTGAAAAATTTATGTTTTATTTTCAGTAGTTTATTTATGAAGTGCAATATTATTTATCGTTGCTATATTTGATTAAGAAAGCGTCATGACAACATTAATAAAATGTGTTACTATATTTATGTACATAAATTTACTAATTAATGGTCTTAGTATGTAATACCACGAAGTTTTTAGTCTTAAGGGAGGATCCTTTGTTTAAAATCATCCGCCATGTACACTTGTCTTGTGTGTTGTCTCGTTTGTGCATTTGTTGTATTAACTTGTGTGTTTATTGTAGTTTTGTCTACTTTTACAGTTCTCAGTTTTAGTTTTTCAGTGTTTTTTTTTCAGTTTGCCTGGATTGTGCCACTAATTTTGTTATGTTCTAGGTATTCTTTCCACCTGAAGACGGGATATGATTCCATATTCCGAAACGTCGTGAAACTTTTTTTATTAATAAGCGATGGAAAATGTCCGCAAACATTATTAAAATAAAGGGGATCATTAGTAACCTGTAGTATTAAACATGTTTTTAATCTGATACCTTTCTTACACAACTACGACCCAGGCTGATTTTGTCGATATCGCAATCGTTAAAATAGAATTAGAACCAATGAGGAGTTGTCTTAAAAATTCATTTAAGTGCACAAGGTGGTTGGCAAAGTGAATTTGGAATGTGCATTAGCCCATAATTTATTTTCTCGAATTGACCATTTTTCATATTTAACTCGTAACCTATTTGTAGGGAGATAAGATGTGTGCCCATATGAAATTATCACAAAACCTTTTTGGTATAATATGCAATTAAATCCGTAATATATCTAGTAGTAACATATTGTTTCTCAATTATCTAGACTTAAAGAATAATATTTTTTTACTGTACTTAGTTTTATAAGTCTATGTGTATAATAACTAAAACAGTTGTATACAAATTAATAGCTTATCTTCTCTAGGTAATGTTGAAGCGACGAACCTTCGACATCAACATTTGACGTGTAATTTGAAATACTTCCCCAATGCTGTCGTCGCCATGCTTATCACTGCGCTGTGTCGATACCATCCGTCGCCTCGTCACCCAACACTAAAGCTGTTACCAAAGACCTGTTACAGTGCACCTTTCCGACCTAGAATTACTTAGAAAAGTCACCTTTCTTATATTTATAATGTCTACTAACGTAAAAAATACTATTTAGCTTCTATTAGTATCGAATAATGAACTTTTACGAACATTTATCTCAAAATACATAAGTGAAATTTAAAACACAATTTCATCTTAATATATAAAAATGAATGCCGAGTTCTCTTGGTCACGCCATCATTTGAGAATGAGTGCACCAAATTGAATAATTATTTGTTTATTGTGTTCGTTAATGTCAGGACAAGGTTCTTATAAAAGCAACTTTGTAATCCGAATTAAGTGTTTTGTCCCACAGGCCTTCAAAGTTCCCACTGATTTGATCAAAGTTCAGTTCATAACATACAGAAACAGCTGTAAACATACTTGAAAGGCATAAACATATGGTCATTGTGGAAATAAATAACCCCGTCGCAGCAAACCTGCATGCTCAGCGAATTTCCAATGGATATATGAATGTCTTAATACTACATAAAGCCACTTACCAAGTTTCATAAAAATATATTCACAAATAAGCGAAATATACAATTTGAATTATTCTCCATAAGAATAACATTGGGGCTGAGTACGCAGGTTTGCTGCAACAAGGAACACAAAGAATGGGGTTTTCTGCTAATATCAATATAACTCAACTAGGTGAAGTCCTATACCAGTTTTTATTCATTTATGTTCATAATTAAGGGAGACACAGCATTTAATTATTCTCCATAAGAATAACATGGGGGCTGAGTACACAGGTTTGCTGCTACGGGAGCCTTTGGCAAAAATATTTTTTTCGAGCAAATATCAAAAGATCACAACAAGATGAAGCTGTATACCAAAAGTTTCGTCAGCATACGTTCATAAATAAGCGAGATATACAAATTTTCTTTTCCTCCATAAGAATAACATTAGACAACGTACTGTGTTTAGCACTTTCAATATCTCGGTAACCAATTGACGTAGAGGAATGATCAAAATACCATATTGTGTGATTTATTTAAGCCGAATCCAATGGTAAAAACTAAAATTTGACTATTTCAAAAATTATATGTAAAAAATTCAAAAAACCCATTTTTTGGGTACAAACCCCCCCCAAAATACCCCTTTGGATAGAGCAATGTGGCTGGTTTTCGAACTTAAAGTCATAAATGTTGCTTTACACATGTTATTTGTTAAACATGGTGGTAAAGGCTGGACTATTACCACCATGTTTAACAAATAACATGCGTTTTAATGTGGGAAAACATGTTTTTTGTTGATAACTCGAAAACCAAAATAGATACGCATAAGGTTTAAATTTGAAAGTTTCTTAGAATTGCAATACCTTTAAAATGATATGCTATTTGACACATAGTGCTATTTGAAATTTTTGAGTTTTGGCTATGTACATATTTTCAAAAACTGATATTTTTGAAACTTTTTGTTTTTGAGATAATATTGAAGTGTTGCATATCAAAATAAAGCTTAGCTCATAAGGAATGCGATATTTGAATCAGAATCAAGATATCTGCATTTTTAAGAAAAATACAGGGTATTCAAAAAAATACTAATTTTTTCACAAAAACAGCCGCCATTTTGAAATGAATCAATAATAATCAAAATCCGATTCCGCCAAATGGTTTGGATTGAAAAGAGCTTTAATTTGATGTATATCATGATATACGTTTGTATTTTATATTTCGTAGATTCGGACTAGTGACCCTCAGTTTCTGGTACACCCTGTATTTAAAAATCGTTAAAAATATTTTTACGTTATTCCTTGGGGTTGGTTTAGTGGGAAATAATTTTATTTCATCATCGTAGGACCAACGGTTTGTCTGAAATCAATACTGGACAACTTACGAGATTCACCCTGTATATATATATATATATATATATATATATATATATATATATACAGTTTCGAACGAATGGTGTTTTTGCGGTCTGAGGACCTCAAAACGAAAAGTTATCATGGTCCCGGGCCTAGGTCTTACCATGCCGACTACGGTAATAGCTTCTTGCCTATGGGGGAAATTCGCTAAAAAACTACTTGAATAGCAACTCTTAAAAAGGAAATTAAAAAAAACTACTTGAATGGCAACTCAAACTCATTTTTCGATAGACGAGTGAGCTTTGCGAACGAGCTCATCTTGAAAATGAACGAGTATTTGACATAAAACAAATTCAATTACATTAGGACAGGACAACGTCTGTCGGGCCAGCTAGTTACAAATATGATTAACATAATAAGTATTCAGGAAACTATTAATTCCATCTTATATGCGTTATTGATTGGTTGGCTAGCGGTTTGATAGCATTAGGGTGTCCAAATGACCAGGATCGGTGCACCGAAGTGTTAAAGACTTCGTCTTCTTCTCATTCAGGGGGTGATTGCTTGCTTGCACCTAATCCTGATAAACCTGCGGCTGACTCGCCCCCAGCAGCTGTTACGTCACGATATGATCCGATATGATTAAGGGGTGAGCAAATACGTTAAAGAGGAGTATTGTTAATTTATTAATTAATTGACAAATTTAAATTATTATATTCTAACTATTAATCTAATTTACTTTCAAGTCAATGTTGATCAATTTCAAAATAATAGCTAAGAACCAACTGAGCAAAATAACTGCGGTTTGAGGTAATATTTTTATATTATGTTTTTTACAAATTGAACACTTGACCAAGTGAATTTTAATTAATGAGAGTGATTGAGGAAAACTTTAAAGAAGTGCTTAAAATGCATTGGAGATTGATAGTAAATTGTTAACACAAAATTATGTTTGTACCATTCTTAAAACATATGCATAAAATAACCCAGCTACATATCGTTGTATATTTAGTTGAAATTAGAATATCGTAAAAAAATATAGATGCTATGGTAAAACAATGACGGATAACAACATTTGATTATGTTTAAATTTTAAATTTGATGATTGCAAAGATGTTTTGGATTTGTCCTGAAGATGTTATCTTTTAAACTGACAGTCCTCGTGAACCAACAATGTAGTATATTATTTACTGTGTTTCGTCGATCGTATATTTTTAGTTCACGAGGATAAGTTTAAAATATAACATCCTCCGGGCAAATCAAAAATCTCAGGGCAAAATTACAATCTTTAAATTTGAAATGTAAACATATTCAATTGTTGTAATTCTTCATTTTTTTTTAACTAAATTGTTTGCTTGATATTCTAATTTCTACTAAATACACAACGTTTTGTAGCATAATCTGATTGTATAATCCAAAACAATTATTTTTCCAGTATCTAAATAATTAAGAATTATAAAAGGAACATATCATTTCTTGTCATTCTGCTGTTGTTTTGTCCGATAATGATATGTTCTTCGAAAGTGTCGCTTACCTAAACTTTATACCGTAATTTATCCTTCTTAGTAAGGAAAATTCTCGAGCAAGTTTTAGAATACACGTCTTCCAAGTAGTATTATTTAAATTAGCCAATGCCCTGTACACTTGATCAGTTAAAGGCAGTAGAGTTAATTGATTTCGTGTACAAGGTCAGAGAGACCCGTAATTTACAAAGCCAATGCTAATGTTCAAATTACACACAGCCTCGATATATGTTATGTTTAAGTTTCTGTTAAAGCTTAACCATCCTTGAAAGGTTTAATTTGTTAACTAAAATGCTTCAACAAGTTGTAATTAGTTCGAAAGTTTCCACACGTCACAGCCACCAGGCGTCATCTGTGTTACGTTCTCTCTTCCATAAACGCTTGCTAACCATCCTGTAAGCAGTTAAGTTTATGACGTGTTCGTGATTGTCAGCTCCAATGTGGTTTACAAGCTATAAACCAGTTTTAATCCGGTTGAAACTAAAACAAAATAACAGATACGCCGGGAGATAAAAAGTGTTTGTATCTAGCCAAACTTGATTTACTGCAATAATAGCCTACTCAAGTTTTATTATTATTGAACATGCAAGTTAAAATAAACGGTATCAGGAAACTGACACATACTTTCTCCCTTTTAGCTCAACTTCAATGAATAAATTAATTTTTATTTACTAAATACAGAATATAAAGTACAGATGAATGTACAGAACAATTTCTAAAATAGATGTTTCAGAAATATCCACCCAAATACCTTTTTGGCAGGTACTACAGACAGTTGCTAAACACAGTGGTTTTAAGAGGGGAAATGCCCCCTTGTCTCCCCAGGGATGAATTGCAACATATTTCGAATATCCTCTGTTGGTCAATGCTAACTTGACCTGTATATTAAGTTTAAAAGATATTTATCAGTAAATAAAAGAGAAATGGACAACGTGCTGCGTTTACTGCAAAATGAAAATTTCTATTTTCTCCGCAACCAGCAACCGTAGAATAATAAATCAAAATACTAAATTATTCGTTTTTGAGCAACTTTTAGTGGTGATAAGTAATCTTTTTTTAAATTTAGGTTTTACTATGAAAAATAAAAAACCTGAATTTTGGAATAAAAAAAGTCCTGTAATTTCTGAATCCGAAATTTTACAGGAATCCGGGTGGTGTTATTTTGTTGCAAATCTAAATATCTACAAATAACTAAATTTTGATTAAAATCGTTAGAGCCGATTTTGAGAAATTTGGATTTTTCAAGGTTTTTAGCGGTTTTTGGGGCATAATTATCCTTAAAAATTAAAAAAAGCCTGGAGATACCGTAGTTTAGTACCTACGTACCAAATTCATGAAAATCGGCTCATTGGTGTGGGCTCTAGCTCTGTACACATCCACAAATCCACGCACACACACACAGACACCCACACACCCACACGCAAAGACACACACTCCCACACAGGGAGACATCACGTAAAATTCACTTTTTTGGGTCCAGAGAGCACCAAAACGAATATTTCCACTAACAACTCAAATTCGAAAATTTTTACGAAAACAATACTTTCTCCATACACTATATATAAGGGGAGGAAATAAAAGAGTAATACATTTTAATACATCTATTATTATTGGCATTTAACAAAACTTTAGCCGTAAGGTAAATTAGCTATGTCCCATTGAAAAATATATCTTTCAAAGTCTCTCACATCACATCACAATAGTTATTTGTGCAACTAGTGAGCAAAGTGAGCAATTGCCTCACTCGAGAGAAATCCTTACTCACGAGCCGTAGGCGAGTGAGGAATGGTTTCTCGAGTGAGGCGATTGCACTTTGCACTCGAGTTGCACATTATATTTTTCCTACAGTAACCATAAAAAAAATAAATTGGTAAAGAAACGTAACATATTTTTCCTTTTTTCATATTTACGTTTTGATTTCTCTGGAAGAAGATTTAGAGACACATTCCTCGCCACATTTTTTAATTCTTCTGGAGTACAAGATTCTTCTGGTGAACTATTATTACTAAAATCGTCATTAACGTCCATTTTGCGACAGCAAAACCACCTTCAATGTTTACAAATGGCAAATCAATGAAATGGTGGCTTCTGCCGTGACCGGAAGTGTTGTGACAAATACAACAGTACAACAGCTGACCAGCTGATTTACAGCCAGTGCTGCCAACGTATTTCGCGCGCATACGACCTTGTCTGCATGTTACGCGCTCACTATTTCGTGCCTTCACGTTGCAAATCTGGAGTGAGACAATGTTAACATTGTCTCACTGATGAGCGAATTGGCCACTTTGCTTTCTCAAATCAGTGAGGGAACATGTACATTGTTAGGTAACTGTAGGAAAAGGATCATTTTTCATTTTCATACTCCGAGTGACAAGTAATCCTCTGCCTTTAGGCACTAAAAGGCTTCCTTTTTGTCATGTGTAAAGATTAACATAATATATAACGACTCCTCTTTCTTGTTTGATACTATTATCCACATTTAAATAATTTCTGTCATCCATTGTTTGAAATTTTTATTTGAAAACTAAATACGTGAATAAAGGCTAGAAAATAATACCGCCAACGTAGCCTTAGTTAAACATATTTTGTAAAATGTTGAGTTGTTTTATTCTATTATTTAACTTTAATCAGTAATTCCCTCGTTCTTTGTACGTTAAGAATACCTGACAAAAACACCGATACATAAATCATCCAACATAACTAACTCAAGCTTTGTAAAGCAACATCAGTACTTTTAGATTATTAAATCATGTGCCTTCAAATAAATTCTAAACAATTGTTATTATTTTACTTAAGTTGTCAATCAAAATTTTTAGTTTCGGCAGTTGGTAAGTTTTTTGAAAATATGTATTGATATTAGTTTTTTTTCAAACAAAAAAAATAACTCAGAACATAGTATCATAGTACATGGATGCTGATGATGGTGGATGCCGAAACGCAATTGTTACAAACCAATTTGGAAAACTGCATAGGTAAAATAGTAATAATTATCAATCCGCAGCTATAAGTCGAACATCATTTCTAAAAGTATCTAGTAGATCAAATTTAGCTGTGTCAGAAGCAATATTAATATAAGAAACGTAATAAAATATAAGAATATATTAGAAAGCAGTTATAGTAACATTATCTGACATCTTTACCTTTAGTGGAACGAAATCTTTCAGTTCCAAACTCAGACTTTAGAGATCGACAAGAACAGAGGCAGTCCTACTAAAAATAAACGGTATCAGGAAACTGACACATACATTCTCCCTTTTAGCCCAACTTTAATTAATTAATTAGTTGTTATTTACTAAATATAGAATAAAAAGAACGAATGAACAAATATACATAAAGTCTTGTAAACAAGTTGTTTTCAAAAACATCCACCCAAACACCTATTTTGGAGGCACTACAGAATCCATCGCTACACACGTGGTTTTAAGAGGGGAAATACCCCCTGTTCCCCCCAGGATTATTAAGGGGTAGTATATTTCGAATTTCCCTGTTAGTCAATACTGACTTGACAACCATATCAATTTTGAACGAAATTGAATAAGAGAGAAATAGTAATTTTTTTATTCCTCATAAAAATAACATTTGACAACGTACTGAGTTTACCGCGAAATGAAAACTTAAGTTTTCACCGCAACCAGCAATCGTAGAATAGTAGTTCAAAATACTAAATGATTTAGTTTTTCGAGATCTTCTTTAAATGGTGAATAGTAATTTTTTTCATATTTATGTTTTTTATGTAAAACCCAAAAAACTGAGTTTTTGATGTTTTAAGTCCTGTAATTTTTGAACCCGTTTTATTACAGAAATTCAAGGGCTGTCATTTTGTTGGAAAACTAAAGCTCTACAAACGACTATAGTTTAATTAAAATCATTAGAGCAGTTTTTGAGAAAATTGTGATTTTTCCTGTATTTTGGCTGTTTTTGGGGGATAGTTACCCTTAAAAATAAAAAAAATTAAAAAATGCAAATATCTCCTGGAGATATCGTGGATTAGTAACTACGGACCAAATTTCATAGAAGTGGGACCATTGGTTAGGGCTCTAGCACTGTACACATCTAGACAGACAGACATCACGTAAAAATCACTTTTTTGGGTTCAGGGAGCACCAAAACGAATATTTCCACTAACAACTCAAATTCGAAAATTTTGACGAAAACAATACTTTTTCCATATACTATGTATAAGGGGAGAAAGTAAAAGTGATATACCATCCCGTCAAGGATACGTTGCGTTCAAATTTCAAGGACACACCCCTATCAACGCTCGGTCCGTCAAGTTTAGACAATAGGATGCACCCTTCTGCATTATTAAAACCGTTTGTCAACGTGGCAAGGGAACAGCAGACCGATGAGGGGGAAGCGAGATTGAATTTTGCGAAGATTCAAATTGTCCCGTCAGCTGCGTTGAACCATCCGTCACCTCTGCATTTCTCTCCGTCGAAAGAAGAAAAGTATTGTCTCGAAAAAAAGATTGAAGATTGGAATACTCTTGAAAATATAATTTTTATTTGTATCCTCACAAATCAGTTGATAAGCAAACAATGTAATATTTTGTATAGGTGCAATATTGTTACACCATGTTTTCTTGTCGGAAGCGGAAACGTATATTTGTGTTATATAATATGAATTGAATAAATATAAAGTTTACAAGTATATTTAAATCTTGTAAATTTTCCCAAAAAGGTTGATAAAAAGATAAAAAAATCATTTATAAATCATATTTTGTTCTTAACTTCAATGTTATTTTTGTTATTCGAATAATTTATTGTTTATTAATATAATCAGACAAGCTGGAATCCATCTTATATTGCACTTGATGTTTCTATCAAATGACACCGTATAATGTATAAATAGTTTTTACACAAAACGGTATCCAAGTTGTTTTTACACAAGTGTGAAATGACTTACTAAAATACTTTGCCCAAACATCACCATTCAAAAACAAATGTTTACTTAAACAAACTCATTTTAGAAATACAGGTACGTCTTAAGTTTTTCTTACAACGTCGTTATTCTGATCTCAAAATAAAGAGAAAAATATGCCTAAAAAAATTTTAATTTCAAAACAATACTACTGTTTTTATCTATCAATCTTCATTTCTAAAGATATATTCTGAGCTGCTGTTTGCAATATAAAACTTAATGAATCATTAAAATTTAAGATGATCTAATAAGAGAACATGTAGGTTTTCAGTTAAAAATGTATTTACTTCTTGAGCAATTCTCAGTATAACACTCTTTTGCAGAATACAAGTTGATATAAACAAGATACTGGAGTAGTGGCGACATCTGGTGTGACAGGGTGAAGTTATTGACGCAGCTTCGATGACGACGGCTGAAGATGATGTCTTCACAGGTGGTGCCAGCGTTAGCGAACGACAACATGAATCTACTCTATGCTTTATGGTGTTAAGGGATATCATTATTATTTATATAATACGATAGATTTGTGAGGTAGGCTCATATTATTATTAATACAACTTATTTATATTCAAACTAAGCTTAATTAAACGTAATTTTTAAGATATGTTTATACAGAAGTAAAATAGTATATCTAATTCCATGAATTAAAATTCACTAATCATAAGGATTGTTTCGTTCAGAGATGGTTTATTAATAGCATTAGTATTTGTTTATAAATCATGTTAATGTTTATTTATTAATTTACTTCCTCTACTCAGCAGTCAGCGTATTGTGTGGGAAAATATAATTTCTTTCGAAAATTATCTTTAACTAGCAAAAAAATAAAAATAAAGATCCCATTTATCGTTAAAACTGAGAAGGTTAACCAAAAAAGTAAAGGTACCAAACTGTATTGTAATGAACGGAGAAATTTAATTTTTCCAATTCAAATATTTAAATCCATAATCATATTTAATATGTCCTTTTTGACTGAGGCAGCTACATAGGGAGGCAAAAATCTATCATGATAAAAAAACGTACTTAATATATACAAAAAGTACTTAGTACCATTTACCTTACGTCAGAAATTCCTACTAAGATTACAAACAGGAAATATCAACTAACCTTATCAAAACGAGATTTCACAAAGGGTTTAGTCCAACTTGATAACATTCCAGAGGTGAAATTTAACTTAAAAAAATAAAAATAAATAAAACAGCCCTACTCGCGTGCAAAATATGTGAGGATATGATTACTGGGTTATTTCAGGACCATCGGGATTAGCTGCAGGAGCGTGAGAGACTGCGATGAGCCCCTTACACCCTTCCGAACCCTGATGCTGCTACAGCCCCTAATGGCTTGGGAATAATTAATATGCAGCATTAAGTAAATAAAAACTTACGAAATTTTGTACACTACTTTTGTGTGAACTGTATGTTAACAGATAGCTCTTAAAACTTAATTATATAAGTGATACAAATAAATACGTATTAAAATTGTAAGTTGTATAGTGATTTGTTACCATCAATAAGATCCATAGCAGATCGTCGATATGCGCGGGTGCAGGGCGAGAATCTAGTGTTCTTTGATATTCTTGGGAACTTCCTAGGTCAAATCACTTTTTCAGATCGTGGATGTCATGCTTCTTAAATGCTCATTATGGAGATATTTTGGAGTTTTTGATCCTGCTTAAATATGTTTAATGCAGCAGACTGTTTAAATGAATGATCGCATTTTAGCATGGGATTAATTAGGGGTTAAATCTAAATCAGAATAGCATTACTGTATATGTTTGGTTAACCTGGTTACCAACTGCGGGTGATGAAAGTATTCCTCTAGACTTCTAATACCTGGTTACCAACTGCGGGTGATGCAAGTATTCCTCTAGACTTCTAAAACCTGGTTACCAACTGCGGGTGATGCAAGTATTCCTCTAGACTTCTAAAACCTGGTTACCAACTGCGGGTGATGCAAGTATTCCTCTAGACTTCTAAAACCTGGTTACCAACTGCGGGTGATGCAAGTATTCCTCTAGACTTCTAAAACCTGGTTACCAACTGCGGGTGATGCAAGTATTCCTCTAGACTTCTAAAACCTGGTTACCAACTGCGGGTGATGCAAGTATTCCTCTAGTCTTCTAAAACCTGGTTACCAACTGCGGGTGATGCAAGTATTCCTCTAGACTTCTAAAACCTGGTTACCAACTGCGGGTGATGCAAGTATTCCTCTAGACTTCTAAAACCTGGTTACCAACTGCGGGTGATGCAAGTATTCCTCTAGACTTCTAAAACCTGGTTACCAACTGCGGGTGATGCAAGTATTCCTCTAGACTTCTAAAACCTGGTTACCAACTGCGGGTGATGCAAGTATTCCTCTAGTCTTCTAAATCCTGGTTACCAACTGCGGGTGATGCAAGTATTCCTCTAGACTTCTAAAACCTGGTTACCAACTGCGGGTGATGCAAGTATTCCTCTAGTCTTCTAAATCCTGGTTACCAACTGCGGGTGATGCAAGTATTCCTCTAGACTTCTAAAACCTGGTTACCAACTGCGGGTGATGCAAGTATTCCTCTAGACTTCTAAAACCTGGTTACCAACTGCGGGTGATGCAAGTATTCCTCTAGACTTCTAAAACCTGGTTACCAACTGCGGGTGATGCAAGTATTCCTCTAGACTTCTAAAACCTGGTTACCAACTGCGGGTGATGCAAGTATTCCTCTAGACTTCTAAAACCTGGTTACCAACTGCGGGTGATGCAAGTATTCCTCTAGACTTCTAAAACCTGGTTACCAACTGCGGGTGATGCAAGTATTCCTCTAGACTTCTAAAACCTGGTTACCAACTGCGGGTGATGCAAGTATTCCTCTAGACTTCTAAAACCTGGTTACCAACTGCGGGTGATGCAAGTATTCCTCTAGACTTTTAATATTACGGGATGGATCATTTACGTTATTGAGTCTTATAATTTACCTGCTTCTGCTTCTTTTAAAATGTATACTTGCATTTGGTGGTTATTAGGTGAAGCAGAAGGGAGTAGAGCAGAATGAAAGTCTATCTTAAAACGTTCCGTACAAAAGTCAACAAATAAACTGTACTACGTACCTACAAGTACTCGTCTGACCTCAAAAAGCCTTGGTAATCAGGCCATGGGCATAAAGAGTGAGAGAAATGAATAAATACTACTTTATAGATAAGACTAGGTTGGTGAATGGGAACGCTGTTTTCCTTGTTGTGACATTCTCGTTGCGTATTCCAACCGAGTGGCAAGTAAAAGATTGTATCTTTTTTGTGTCTTGTTATAAATGAGTACCTGTACCCGCAGTATATTAGGCAGCAGTTCAATTCAGTCAGTGTTAATAGTTGATTATGGGATAATCTAAACAAAAGTAAGTAATTTGTAATGGTACATTAAGAGTTAATGTTTCTTTAAAAATAAATAAAATTATTCTCTCTATCAGCAAACATTTTATTTTATTTACGGATCCATTTAATTTTCTAGACCATTTTATATGTGTAATCTGATTAGGTTAACACTTTGCCGTAAACTAATATCGTTGTACAGTTTACAATCATAAATAAGTCTTACTCTTTCAAATCACGTTGAGAACATATTTGACTTTAAGTGGGTTAAGGTCCCCACAAATGTTCTCTTTTATATAATCTTTAGAGTTTACTTTTAGATTACTGTCGTTTTCTTTATTGCTCAATGGCGAGAAAATAATATAGCTTATTGAAGTAGACTTGGCTTATATTATCAAGAGTAAGTACACTATTCCTATGGACGCCAAATCAATATCATTTGTGAAAATTAGTTCGGATCAGTTCACTGATAATATATAAATTTGACATTTTTGATATGTTACCGTAAGAATGAAAGAAAATTATTAGTCTACTTGTTTTAAAAACATATGAGATACGAAGTCACACTAACATTTGTTGTAATTATTGACAGAAACTGGTAAATTATTTACAGAAACCTAACATATCAAGTTTTTTTTCAACAAGGTGATGTATATACTACGCATGCGGTCTCTGGCCCACAAATTTGATTGTTCGGAGTAGTTTGCTTTTGTTTTTTATGTTACTATGATTATGGCCAACTAAGGTTTCGTTTGGGCTAATGAGGCTACTAGACTACTATTAAACATTATTTTATATCTATTTCATAATTATTTTAATGCGGTTTTTATTTTGTTAACTGCCGTATATGTTTATCATGATTCGAAAGTTCTTATCCACTTCAACCACTTAAAGTGTCACTTTACGTTTGTAGAACATACTTTTAGACTACTTCGCTATAGTAATATACAGGTCTAATAAAAACCTTATGAAGTAATGTATATATGTTTGTTGTTGTTGGCTTATTTTAAATTAATGTTCCTCAAAATTTGGATTGGTTAGTTCATAAACCTAGTGTGTAACCAGTGAATTATTAAATATTCTAAAACTTTATAATACCTTAATTTTTGGCGTTTGACTGTTTTAGGGTGACATATTTATGCAAAGAAAAAAATATTATAACCACAGTTTTTCATTAATGTGACAACAAAATGTCGGTGTACACTGTAATAACTCACTGAATGTAAAATATTCAATTTCAGACTTACTATTCTCGTAAGTATCACTCCAAAATATTCTTTTAGCAGCAACAAAAACTATGTTCGTACTATGTTTCTATACATTTTGCTATAACCTAACATAGGATAATCTAAGAAGTTGTATTCTATAACAATTTTTTTGTTTTCGTCTAGATGAACACGCAACTGTTCTCTCTAATGACACTGGTGCTGACGACGGAGGGTGCTCGTATCCTCGCCGTGGTCCCAGGCTCGGCCAAGAGTCATCACATCATCATCCAAGCCATACTGAGGACTCTGGTCGAAGCTGGTCATGACGTCACGGTGTACGGGGTCCACTCCCTGGACAACCCCCCACCTAACTACAACGACATCTCACTAGGGACCAGTGAGAAAATATCGTACAGTGGTAAGAGTGTAGTATTTGTTTTGGTTAGTTTATTTTGAGAATTGGAAAGCTTAGCATAGCATTTCAAGCATATTTTGTAGTTCCACTTTAATTAACCTAATTTATTTAAGTTTTTAACTTATAGTTATTTGATTCTGCATTTTTCAGCCTCAAGAAATTGGAACTGCCTTGAAAATATATTCAGCCGTCATAGCAAACTCATGGATATAACTCTTGGAAATGAAAATATTACCAATCTCTTAAGCTCAAATGAAAAATTCGACTTGATAATAGCAGAACCATTTCAAGGCCAAGAATTCACTGTAATGTTCGGACATAAGTTCAACGCGCCTACGATAGGAATCCACACGTTCTCTGCTAACAGCCTCGTGAACCTTCACATGGGCAATGTGTTATCTGCTTCCTCCATCCCTCAGATGTGTTACCCACACACAGACAGAATGAATATTTGGCAGAGGTTTTTGAACGCGGTTGCTCTAATTGGAGGAATATATTCGTACTACACCCATCATTTGCCGAAAGTCGAAAGAAAGATGAGGGAATACTTCACAGAAATGCCGCCATTACTGGAACTAACCCAGAACGTGTCGTTGATGTTCGTCAACGAGCATGTGACGATGGACTACGCCCAACCCAGGCCCTCGACCATCGTTCCCATCGCTGGCATTCACATTGAACCGGAGAAGCCGCTGCCACAGGTAATCTAAGATTTCATAATAAAATAAATAATACTAGCCAATTCAGCTGCTCGAATTCGAGCAGTTTAAGTTGTGATGCCATTCCAGAAGTTAGCCTAAAACAGCAGAACTCGCTTTTGTTCTGCGTTTTGTTACCTTCAATGGCTGTCAAATGCTCAATTTCAATAATTGCTGAACTTCCATAAGATTAAAATTACAAATTTTGGAGGGCTGTGTGGCGTATCCCTAGACACGATCGTGAGTTCTGAGGAAATGCGATAAATCTAAGTTTTATCCTATTTAATTTGACACATAGAGCTTGCAAATCGGTTTTAGTCACTGAGAACTTAGCGTTTCAACGGTGTATCACCCTAATATATAGGGCTTTTTACCTTAAAATAGTGCACACTCCCAACGTGATACCTTTAATAAACCAAATAGACCCAATAATGCACCTTTGATGCATATTTCTGTTCCTACTGTTTGCACTAGTACAGACATTGTGTAATTTGTCAAAATGTGTTCTAACCTTCACATTTATATGTTGTAATCTAAGAACTCACGTTCTCAACTTTCTTACATCGGACACAAACTTTGGTCGAGCATTTAAACTTAAATAGCTTTAAATTTAGACAAAATATTATTTCATATACATTTGCAGAATGTCATACAATGCTTCATGGAATCGACCAAACAATAGTTGGTCATGCGGTGGATTTTAAAGTGAGAGAAAATCTGCAAGTTCCCTCTAATGCAAGAATTGCCTCGATTGAAAAATGTAACCAAAACATTAAAATTATTTTACGAATCATATGTTTAACAACTATTATTAATTACTTCAATATGCCAAAAAGTATAGAAAAAAACAAGCGATAACAGTAAAAACTCAACTTTAACTAAGTAATCCTCTTAATAGATACACTCAACAAATTCCGGTTGATTAAATAAAGCTTAGACAGTTGCACGGAATAGATTTTGCTTATAAAGGGATATTAAAGATATCAATGTAACATGTGTCATCGCAAATTTAGTTTAATAAAATAATGTTTAATTCTATATCATGCTCATGCATAATTGGTATAAGACCCCATATAAATATAAAAAGTCATTTAGTGTTGAAACCGAATACAACTTAGTTGTTAGGTTGTACTAGTATGAGCTACATACAGTGCTGTAAGTGATAGTACCCGGAAGCGATACAGGCCACACCTCAATAGACCGGCGGTGATAACTAGGTTGAAAATATACTAGATAGAGTCATACGCCTAAAGTCCCTTATCTCTTGGTGAAAGTTGCAAATTACAAAGTCAGTGTAGTGAATTGAAAACCATAATTATTACATACCATCTTGCCGAAATAGTTAGTAGGGGAAGGTTAAGGGCAATACTCAAAATATCCCCTGATCCACTGGTTTGGAGTTTTAGCAAACCTTTACACATGATATTTAGCCCTCACACCGACAAAAACCTTCTGAATAAGAATATTTATGCTTAAAAAAAACTTGTTTATGTTTAATTTAAAAATAGAATATTTTGAAAATTTACAGTATTATAATATACCGGGTGTCCCGTAAAGGCCCCCCTCTTAATCTTTGAACTACTGTAAATTTTAGAACATTCTTTAGTAAATGTTACTAGCATAAGTCATGGTCCTTTTCAAGTTTTTGAGGAATTCAACCCTCACCCCTAATTATAAGTTGCTGAGGGCAGTCTTTATTTTTGCC
Organism: Allygus modestus; assembly: GCA_963675035.1. Taxonomy (NCBI): domain Eukaryota; kingdom Metazoa; phylum Arthropoda; class Insecta; order Hemiptera; family Cicadellidae; genus Allygus; species Allygus modestus. The sequence goes on along the minus strand of OY776117.1, from coordinate 107,310,178 downwards.
GAGAGGCGAATGGAGACCTTGGCAAAAATAAATAAATTTTTCAAATGACTTTCTTGCACTTTAAAATGGTCTTTGTTCAAAGGTATAATCAAGGGAAAGTTGGATTTTCCCACTCTGTATCTGATTTTTGGTAAGGAGAGGAATTTTATCAGTGTAAATAACATAATTAATACATATTCCGGCCATAACATTAGATTAAATAAACATAGAGGTCTAGTTTGTGGCATTCATTTCCTTGTTTTACCTTCTTTAAAGTGATATGCAACTTGATAGGGGTTGCAATTTGAAAAATAAATAACTACCCCCAACAACCCCTATTTAGGGGTGAACGTTAAAACCCTAGCCTCTTACAAAATGTTTTGACTTATGCTACTAACATTTACCAAAGAATGTTAGAAAATTTACAGTCGTTCAAAAATTAAGAGGGGGGCCATTTGTGGGTCACCCGGTATATAAGAATATACGATGTTAAGAACAATCGGCCTCCCATAAAGGGCATTGAGAAAATTCATCATACTATGTAAAATGTTTGGTTAATCAAATGTCAAATAACAGTATCCATGTTTTATTGATAAATGTAACCCTTAAAAAGTAGTATTAACCTTAAATGTATTTGGATTTCAGTAAAACAATTAATTTTACGAGTTAAATAAACTAAACCTAACAAAAATAAGTTTTACATAATGATAGTTTATACAAATATGGAGTTTTGGTATTTAAAAAGTTAATAAATTTAACATGGTCTAATTTTCAGGCCGCTTTAATGAGTACGTTATGTTGTTCCACCAGCTAATCTAATATTGTTATTGAAAATTATTAAAGCAAAAATATTACAAAGGTCTATTAATCTAAAATTCAATGCTTGGAGTATGGGATTGACCAATCATAAGCCAATAAACCCTTACGTAAAAAATCTGCACTACATTATAGTTATTTTAGAATGATGTTTTGACTAGTGAGTCTTACAACAGGCTCGTTCTTGCCAAGGATATCAAGGAGTTCATGGATAACGCTGCGTCTGGAGTCATATTGTTGGCTATGGGAACTGTCATATCCGATGAAACTAAGCCACAAGAATATTTCACCAATATTGCTAACGCGTTTAAGAAGCTTCATCAGCGAGTAATATGGAAGACGAGGAAGGAAGACATAGACGACCTTCCAGACAATGTTATGTTGGTGAAGTGGATGCCACAACGAGATATTCTGGGTAACAATTTCAAAAGTGTTTATTTCTAGTGTATGGACACATAAATTAAATTTAAATGTCACACAAAAAACCATATTAATAAGTTTTTTCCCATAAGTGTAGTTTCAGTATTTTGATTGGAGGGGTGGAAATGGTCATGATCGTGATTATTGTGACTTTTCATAAATTACAATAATATTTCTTCCAAATTATGGGGGAGGGGCAACCGCCCACCCTTGCCACCCTCAAATTACGCCTATGTTCCTTTTATTTTCAAATATAATGGAGCAATTTCAAGTTTAGGTAAATTATATTAATTTAATTTTATATCGCATCAGTGTTAAAATAATTGAATTTGGTATAGGCTATCACTAAGAAAGACTCAGTTCAAACTTTATAAAACACAAAAATCCATATTACGGCTTAATTTGCCTAGTGTTTTACAAGGTGAGGGTATAACGGAGAATCGATATTCTCTGTATCACCTACCCTGCCAACAATTTCATGTTATTTTTGGAATCATAGTGTAATTTGCTGTAGCATGATAACCCGTAAAAATCAACTTTGAATGGCCTGGCAATGACCTCCACAAGCAATCTCCTCAAGCTGATCAACAATGTTGCCACTACGTTTATTGTTAAAAGGGGGCTCCAATCATGACAAATTTGACGCGTCCACCTGCTTTCTCCATAACGTTAATGCTATCTTTCAAAACCCGCCCCTCCTCAACGGATTGTCCTATATCGTTTGTTCATAGCTCAGTGTAAATGGAGGGAAATATATCTAACGTTTTTTTTTAGAGAGAACAATAACATTGACGTTATAGGAAAAGCGGGTAGAAATATGACTGGAGCCCCCTCTATGTGGAACCGGAGGAAAGACACGGGGACAGCCTGACGGGAACCTGAGTTCATTGACCTTTGTTCACGCTGTAGGTCAACACTGCTGACTTCATCCCTGATGTCTATTCCTAATGCACGTTTTTTTGTAAACCTTCCTCTAATTCTCTTGATTTAGCACACCCAAACTGCGTGCTGTTCATCAACCATGGGGGCTCGGCCAGCTACTACGAGGCCATCCACTCCGGCGTCCCGGTGGTCGGCATTCCCCACTTCGCCGACCAGCATCGCAACGTCGCCTTCTACGTGGCCCAGGAGGTCGGTGTTAGGATACTTCCAGACGAAATATCTGAAGCTGCCTTCTCAACCGCTATTCAAACTGTACTCGGTAATCCTAAGTAAGTTTAAAAATCCATTGTTACCTGAATATGGGTTTTCAACAGCCGTGTATTTATATCTTTACACCTCTTGCCATCCCTAGTGACAGTTTCTAGACGGATGTTGTTTGTCTTGCCGGGTAGCGTATTGACGAACCCTAAGTGGTCTCAGCGCTCGCTCGGTTCGGGCCACCGCCGAGGTTTGGCGGAGATACCCGATCGCCCTAACCTAACCTAACCTAACCTAACCGTTGTACTCCTGCGTTTAGGTTAGGTTAGGTTAGGTTAGGTTAGGGCGATCGGGTATCTCCGCCAAACCTCGGCGGTGGCCCGAACCGAGCGAGCGTTGAGACCACTTAGGGTTTGTAAATACGCTGCCGGGTAAGAAAGGAAATGGATTAAGCACATGGTAGGTAGTATGTTATGAAATGCTTACTAGTACAAAATGAGTACTACTCACTTAAAACCACCACGATTATTTTTATTTTTAACTTTGGATTCCAAAATTATGTGCCTAAAATAGTCACTCATAGGACATAAACCTATACTGAATACGAGGACATAGTCAATAACTCAGTCTAAATTAGCCTTTATAATGGTGATTATATTACATTTGTAAAATATGTCACCACGTAGGGAAAGGAAAGGCAACAACACCAATCCACAACTGAAGGGGACCTCGGTAAAAGTGACTTTGATTTCGGATTTTACTCAAAGCATAGTCAATTTACTAACAACTAAGAATTGATTTAACCAAATTTTTAGAAGAGAAACAAAACGAATAAATGTTTAACTGATGTTTATATTTAAAAGTATTCACTAAAAACAAAAGCACATGCTACATCTAATAATAAATCCAATTAACCACTGGAATGCCAACGTAATTCCCTCAATACGAGAGGGATTGTGTAGATTCAGAAACTCACGGGGCATTTTTTTCAAGTTTGAGCAGCTGGACCAAGGTTCGTAGAGCTTTCAGACCAGGTGTGCTTATTTACGTAAGAGTAATGTTCGCAGCAAAGAAGTCTTACGAGGGCGTCCAGCTGATTCATAAATCAACAACATACCATAAAGTGTTGCCAACCTTAAGGGTATAATAATGGTACGGTTATTTTTAAATTGTCACTGTACATGCAGAAAGAAAATTTAAACCCTTAATCGATTAATCTAACAATACAAATAAATAAAAACAATATATTAGTTTCATAAAATAAAAGCTTATCATAGAATGTAAGCAGTTAAACAATGTTAATTCTAATTACACTGATGAGAAAAATATGGTACGCGTACGATAAATATCGTGCTTCCAGCAACACTGCAGATTGGATTGGTGATCACGTGACCTTCCAGCTGTTTTTACGAGGTCTCTTCCGATTAAGTAGAAAACCTTAAATAGATCGACTCAGTACACCTGGTCTGAATGCTCTACGAACCTTGCAGCTGGACCTACTAGTAAACCTTATTTAACACTTTTCAGGTACAGAGAGAACATGCGGAGACTGTCAGGTGTATTCAGAGACACGCCGATGTCGCCCAGGCAGACCGTGGTGTACTGGACCGACTACGTGCTACGTCATAGAGGGGCCCCCCACCTCAAGCCGGCCGCAGTTGGGCTAACCTTTTATCAGCGAGCCCTGCTTGACGTCCTGGCGTTTGTTGTTGGCACAGCCATTGCCACTGTTGTTGTACTCTACTTCGTCATGAGGGTACTACTGTATTCCTGCTGGATTGTGAAAATATACATTGCGTTAGAGACTAAGAAAATTAATTGAGTTGAGGGTATTGATTTCCTGAACTTTTCAAAATATATGGGCATTTTTAGGTTTTGCCAATAAATAAGCATAAAGAGTGAACTATAGCTGGATAGTTATGCACATACTTAAATAATAAGATCGGAATTGTTATTATTTCATGCCCAGTTTTTATTTTGATAATTCATTGCTGTAGATATGCTTATAATTCTTATAAGTACTGAGGCAGGAAAGTGTTAATTTATTTATTGATTTCCTAAGGAATATTCCATAAATTTAAAGAATAATTTTTAAAATAATCTTTGGATTGGCAAACAAATATTAATTAGTCCTTAAAACTTTAAGCTAACTCCCTACTGTTGTATAACCGTGTCAGATTTCCCAAAAGCACGCTTAGTGTATATACTTATGGTTTTATCTTGAAACCTTTCTTGTCACAATGACATCAAAAACCACGTTATATACACGTCGTCGAAGGATTAAGTTATCTTGTTTTTCTCACAAGGAAAGTGGCGGTGGCGTGACATGAGTACTAAGCTACTCTTGTTTCTGGGCCAAAGACGTGTCACATTTGTTAAGGTGCTGAAATAAATTTTAATATTTATGGTTACTTTCGCAATTCGTAAACATGAATACATAATATTCTCCGCAGAATTTATTAGTTTTTCAGAGTGGTCAGTAGTTTCTAGGGTAGGTTAGTGTGTCCTCTACAGTTTTAAAACAAGTTTGAATATTGAGTATGGACACAAATTCCTGCGATGACAACGTTTATAAAGTTCCACTCGAGCTATAGTTCGCGATTAGTGTCAAATACTCGTTCAAAATGGTAAAAAGATCTGAATGTTTGTTTTTATTTTTAATTATAGTAAACCTTTGTTAGTTGTAATATAGTTGGTTTAACCTTAAGTTAAACTAATATCACATTACCATGGTTATACCATAATACTGTTATGTATAATACGGTTCAAATTAAGATATTTGGATGTATTTTATTTTCAGCAAATTTCCCTAATAATGAAGCTAATAACGTAATCCGAATGGTAGGACCTAGGCTCAGGACCATGATAACATTTCGTTTTGAGGCTCTCAGATGCCAACGATAAAACATTTACTATTTTGAGTTATTGTTCTAGCTCACTTAGTTATTAAGACATGAAATTGCATAGTACTGTATTTTGTATAATGTTATCCTTATCGAGAACAAATAACATTGTCCCTCACTTGTTCATAAATATTGATAAAAATTTGGTATGTGGATTTAACTGGTTTAGGCCACTGCATAAGTTCCAATTTTGTGGTTGTAGTACCAAAACCTGCGTACTCAGCTCTAATGTTATAATTTTCGAAATCAGTGAAATATGATCACCCACTTATTTATGAACGAATATTTATAAAACTTAGTTTGTGGCTTCATCTGGTTGTGGTCTATTGATATGTTGCATACAACTATCAATTTTGGTCCCCGTCGCAGCAAACTTGTCTCCTCATCAGCCTTAATGTTATTCTTGAGAATATTGGATTAAATGGCATATTTTACTTATTTTTGAGTAATTGTGATGAAACTATACATTTTATGGCATGCATGTTTGTTAAAACAGGGGTGTTTCATATTGCATAGTGCTTGTTATTTCCAACCTCTACGAGTAGTAAAGGATTCGCACTCTAAAGTCAAATATTATGGAGCCCCTTCCAGTTAACATTTAATTGAGTTAAATAACTCAAACTTAACTTAGTGTGTACGGAAATTAATTTTCATTTTTTTATTCAATTTATGACACTTTACCTATCCTTGACTCCACTTACCTTTAGTAATAACAATAACTGCACCTATAAATATTATCTATGTGACGATCATAAAATAATTTGTTGAAATAATATAGGAATCGCTATCTAATCTAAAACTATGTGAAAAATGTATGTAGCAAAAAATTAACTGGCAAACGTAGTGAATTTATATAATTTTCAATGTCATTGTTCTTATTTCCTTATTATAAAATATTTTGTGTTACGGTTTATATCAGTACATGGTCATGATACTGTGTATATTTACATAGAGTTGCAATAAATTATAATAAGTTGTAAGTTATATAAGAATTTTTATTTTGCGTCTTGCTAAGTATTTATAGTGTTTTTGTACATATGTTATACAAATCCATCATAAATGTCTTAAATAAATAGACATGTTTATTTATTTATTTAATACAACTTAAAATTAAAACGTGTTCGCACGCATAACGTTGACGTGTGGAAAGTGAATTTCCACATAAAAAACTTTTAAAACTCAAAACCAGTGTCAAAACTTACATTTATTCAAATTTTTTTAAATCTGAAAATATTGATTTTTGGCTGTTCAACGAACAACCAAAACAATATACAATAAAACAATAACAACAAAAAAACAATAAAACAATATTTTCGGTTTTTGTATACAAGGGTGCTCCTTGTTTCATTTACCTGCAATGCCGAAAATACAATTGTACGCATTATAAGGTAAGTAGAAGGTCCACTCAGGCTTGAAAGTAGGCCTGAGGTGGCTGGGAATGATAGAAGTACACCAAAAAATGTATAACAGGCTTTTCTAATGTAAAACCTCCATAATACAACGTACTGTGTTTAGTCGATACACATTTTCTTTAATAACTCGGCAAATGTTTATGCTAGAATGACGAGAGATGGCTTAAAACTTTCGCCTCCCTAATTCCCACCTTTTTACAAGCATTAAAGTTACATCCGAGGCATGGAATGGAATATATTCTATTCAATGACGTAGTGCAGTTGAAAAGCTAAAGCGATAGGTAAAGTCCAACCCTTAAAAATAAATATCAAATCCATCGCTAGAATCAGTTTTAAAATTTAACGTCATGGTATTTACTAACATAACTTTTTAAATAGTTATAATATAGACAAAACATTATAATTTTTGTTCTTATTCTAAAAACAACAGAACCTATTTCTGCAAAGCCCACCAAAGTGTTAAGGGTCATGTTGAACATGTGGCGTTGTTCACAATCCAATTACACGACATTCCCAGTATAATCCTACACCAGACCGTCGCTTACTTATTATTAAAGCTAATTCCTTGAAAGTCCAATTATCATAACAAATCAGGTTTATATTTCTATCACAAAGTGTAACACACGTTTATTAGACCCTACTCAACCCACAACATGTCTGGATTATCACATTATCTGATTACCACCTAGTATAAAGTAAATTGTGAATGTTTAGTTGGTTATTTGTTATGTACGTTTAAGTAGGCCCTTAAACAATAACAACAAATGGTGATGCATTTTTAGTGTCTCAATATAGTAACTGTCCTATATCAGTTACACAATAATTGTGTAGTACAAAATTAATAGAAGTTGCTAATTCATAAAACGCTAAACGTTTGTTTTTAAATGTTCGCATTTTAAACATACTATTCAGTTTGTTTATTTAATGAATGGTTCGGAAAAATTGATTATTAAAATAAAACCATCTAATTGAATACTAAAAAAGGTTTAGATAAACAATGCAATGCATAGCACAAAAACAAACTATTATTTGTACTTACGGTTAGCTTATTGCTCGACCATAGAGTACAGCTAGGTTTAAAACATGTTAGCAGCATTAGTATACATTTACATAAGGAAAATGAAAATTTAGTGTGACTTATTTTTTAACCGCTATTTAATATAAAAATCATAAAACATCATTTTTGGAAATTAAGAATAAATTCTAACTATACTGAGCGATTTTAAACATAAGGGAAATCAACAAGGAGGAAACATATTTGCGGATTTAATTTTGTCGAGATCCCAAGTGCTGGGCCAGAAAGTTTCAAACTAAGTAAATTAATTATGAAGAACAATTACTCGCTTCGGAAATTAAGTAAATTGTTTCAGCAGGAGTTGTATATTTCCTAAAAGTTTTCGAAATCGTCAATTACTTTATATTTCAGAAATATAAACGTTCACTTAACTTAATGAGAATTTATCCAAATACATTTTCAATCTCACTGATTTATATTATTTAAAATGTCTCAGTTACGACAGCAACGATGTTTTTTTACTCCATATAAAATTAATTTGAAGAGATTTTTTCTGGTAATATTTATATATGAAACCATAACATATAATTGCATGAATAAGCATCATTGGCAAGCCAGCGTCAGACAATTAATTGCCCACCAAAATTACTGTAATTACGGTGTGACTAAGTATCTGTGTGACTATAGATTAGTGAACGTAACACAGATGGCTGCAACGTGAGGCAACTTTGAAAGTAATTAAAACTTTCAGCAACATTTAAGATCCAAATTAAATCTTTAAGGATGGTTAAGAGCCTAAAATGAAATTTAAACTTACAACAAGGACGTAAGTTGTTGCGATAAATTGATATAATTTTTCAAATCTTTAATTTTTAACGAAACAAGCAATTCAAAACCTTAACAAAATTATTTCATGAATTTCCCTCAATTATTTATTGTCAAATTACACAAAACGGGTGTTGAAATGCGCAAGTTGCTCATGGGTCATTCTAGTATTTTTAATTATAAATGATCGGAATTTGCAACAGATGTAACAGCTGCTGGGGGCGAGTCAGCCGCAGGTTTATCAGGATTAGGTGCAAGCAAGCAATCATCCCCTGAATGAGAAGAAGATTAAGTCTTTAACACTTCGGTGCACCGATCCTGGTAATTTGGACACCCTCTAATGCCATTTTCCGCTCGCGAACCAATCAATAATGCAGATAATAAATGATTTCTGACTCCTTAAAACAGATTTTAATAAAAAAAGAGCAGTAAGCCTTATTGTAATATTCTTAAATTATTATGTATCAAATGAGATAACAGAGTTACACAGTTAGATACCGATGACCACTATTTTTAGCAAAGTATTTTTTTTATATTTCGTTCTAATTATTTGGAGATATAAAAAAATTGATTCATATTCCCTCTCGAATTAAAGTTTGACTCGAAATATAAAAAAGGAAGGTTAGCTCTTCTTTATTGTGTTAGTCCGTAAATATTAAATGTATCATTAAACTTTGGCAACAGCTATAATGGTGATGACGTCATGACAGATGATACCGATGGTGTAATTATGTTTTGGCATCAGGAAAGAAAATTATATAATAATATAAAATCATTTTTATCATATATTAAAATTATTATCTAATCCATTGCTTAGGAATTCAAATCCGCTTAACGATAATTGTTGCTTGTCCAAACATCAGCTTCGTATACTAAATGTAGTTAGGTTTAAACAAAATCGTCAACTTAAATAGATGGGTTACCTAAATCCCCTAAAATCTACTAATTCATTACATTTTGTTTAGCTTTATAGAATAAATTTAATGGGAGAGTGTTTTTTTAGAAAAGGTTTAAAAATTGGGTATCCAAAACGTCGATCTGATTTGTAGTCATACAAAAGAGTCTCCATCTTCAAACAAAACCTATTTTAAGGGGTTCAGACCACTTTCAGTGGTTTCTTTGCACAGTTTTGACACTGCAAATCATAATAACAGCTGCACATCGTGGCCATTCCATATTAAGTATTAGATTGTATAAATGTAATAAGCTTCTAGCCAATAAGCCAATCCAATATTTGCGTAACTAGATTAGTATCGACAGTTTCGGTTAGAAAAAATAAAAATTGTCGAAATAAAAGAGGTTTATTGATTTATGAAAATGAAATAAATGTATGCAAATTAAATCTAATATTATGGCTGTTAGCATACCAAGGATTGTTAGAGGGTGGATTGGAAGTGATTGGAAGAGGGGGGCGGGGGTAACACCCGGTGCGACAACTATTCGAACCAAGTAGTTATTGGCAAAGACCCACATGTCAACCTAGTAGTAACCTGGGTTCATGGCTAATACAGCCAAAAAGCGGTACTTTGTGATTGAGGGTGGTGGTGGGGGGGGGGGGTAACACCCGGTGCGACAACTATTCAAACCAAGTAGTTATTGGCAAAGACCCACATGTCAACCTAGTAGTAACCTGGGTTCATGGCTAATACAGCCAAAAAGCGGTACTTTGTGATTGAGGGTGGTGGTGGGGGGGGGGGTAACACCCGGTGCGACAACTATTCAAACCTAGTAGTTATTGGCAAAGACCCACATGTCAACCTAGTAGTAACCTGGGTTCATGGCTAATACAGCCAAAAAGCGGTACTTTGTGATTGAGGGTGGTGGTGGGGGGGGGGGGGGTAACACGTGGTGCGACAACTATTCAAACCAAGTAGTTATTGGCAAAGACCCACATGTCAACCTAGTAGTAACCTGGGTTCATGGCTAATACAGCCAAAAAGCGGTACTTTGTGATTGAGGGTGGTGGTGGGGGGGGGGGGGTAACACCCGGTGCGACAACTATTCAAACCAAGTAGTTATTGGCAAAGACCCACATGTCAACCTAGTAGTAACCTGGGTTCATGGCTAATACAGCCAAAAAGCGGCACTTTGTGATTGAGTTATGGCACTTTCTGTGGTCATAGTTTATGCCAAAAGGTAACTTTTAAGATAGGGAGCCACTTCAAAATGCGTGCAGGATACCAAAATGGCAGCCATTAAAGATAGCTGCCATTGAAATTATAAACTCTGTCATAACTTGATTAATAGATATCCGATTTAAGAGAAGTTAGTTTTTTTAAAAGGCCTTTTAAAAATACAACTTTTTGGTATTATGACTTTTTACGAAAAAATAAAGATTATCCAGATATTTAAAGATTATTGATTAAATGCCAAAATTGCATAATATCAAAGATATAATTTCTAAATTCCCCTATTGCAGCAAACCTGCATACTCAGAAAATTTAAAATGCTACCTCAATACGTCATGAAGCCACTTACTAAATTTCATTCACGCATAATCATAAACAAATGATATATGATATGCTTTTTATTTATTCTCCATAAGAAAAACATTTAGACTGAGTTCGCAGGTTTGCTGTTATAGGGAACACAACAAATGGGTTTTGTATGTATATATCAATAAACCCCAACCATATAAAGCCACACACCAAGTTTCATTATTATGTGTTCATTAACAAGCAAGATATAACATTTTACTTATTCTTCATAAGATTAACATTGGACAACGTACTGTGTTTAGCACTTTCAATATCTCAGTAAGCGATTTACATAGAGCAATAATTCGAGATACTAAATTCTTAGTTTTATTATGACGAATTGAATGGTGAAAACAAAAATTTGAATTGAAAAATAACTATGTGTAAAAAGTTCAAAAACCCATTTTTGGTGTACGAAACCCCCTCAACACCCCTCTTACAATTGTGCGACATGTATAGTATTAGAACTACTGAAAAGATACTCTGCGTTAAACGTGTATATCAAATTTCATTAAGATCGTACTTATTTTACGAAGTTATCGTGCCTACGGTCACACACAAATATGCTGTTTGTGAATGTGCCAATTGAAGGTGTGTGTTTTAAAAACTGAATTGGTAACTCTTTATCCATGACTTGACATTTTGAAGATTTATTTATGTAATTAATCATAATCAACTTAATAAACCATCGTAGCAAATTTAACTTTTCAATTTGTAAGCCGTCTAAAAAATTTTATATTTTATATGCAAATTTGGCCATTAACCAATAATCTTTCAAATATCTAGATAATCACTATTGGCTCGTAAAGAGCAAAAATACATAAAAGTTCCAATTTTAAAAGGCCTTTTAAACAAAACCAACTTCACTGAAATTGGATATCTATTAATCAAGTTATAACAGAGTTTATAATTTCAATTGCAGCCAAATTTAATTACCTACATTTTTGTGTCCTGCACGGATTTTGAAGTGGCTTCTTATCTGAAAAGTTACCTTTTGGCATCAACCACACATGACCACAGAAAGAGCCAGTCCTCAATCACAAAGTGCCGCTTTTTTTGTGTACCCGACGTACTAATTGTAGGTTTTAAACTGATTGTATTGATGGAATTATCGTATTTCATTTGTTATTTGGTATATTTTCTTTCAGTTTAACTTCCATTATCAATATAAAATAAGGGCCAATTTACATGAAATTATTTATTATTACTGACTTAAAATTACAAGTTTTGGTGAGACAGCCATGCAAAATGATGGGATTTTTTTAGCCACCAATTTACACCATATATAAGGGTAAATTTAGTATGATGTAGAAAAAAAACAGTAAAACTATATATGAATCCCACCCCTATACAACATAGAATATGGGGAGATGAGAGCTGGATCGTTCTCAATTTCACCGGGATTAGTTGCAGGGAGTGAGGGAGACTACGATGAGCTTCTTACACTCTTCGAACACTGATCCTGTTACTCCTGACATCCCCACCTCCTGTCTCGTACTCTTATCCCACTAAAACTTGCATAAAAAGGAATGTTAATTTAACCACATATCTTTCAACCGAAGGTGATTGTAATAAAAGAAGGGAAGTTTTAATGCAAGGTAAATATTTTTTTGAAGAATGTTGTAAAAAACCTAAAACTTTGAAATTACAATGTACTAGTATTTATATAAAATTATAAATATTTTTAAATAAAATTGTTTACAAAAATCCATAATAATCCATCTAAACCCTTATCGAATGATGCAATATGTCGTGTTCATGAAGTTTTTAACGTTATTAATTTGTGCATTATACCTTCCTAACAGGATTAATTTTTTCTCTTGATATAAACACTGTTTTTGCTGAAAATAAACAATCAAAAATAGTGTATTGGCAGCGGGCGATGTCACTGGGAGTCTATGAGTCAAGGTATAAAAAACTCCGAGTTATTCGTAGCCACGTACTTGATTTTCTGAGCGCATGTAAACTAAAAGTTTAGTTTATCACTAATATTGGAAATCGGCATCCTTCCTTGGGTTTAAATTTCCCGTTGTTTTTACAAGGCCCGATGACTGGTTTAGACCATTTTTTTTGGGCGGTCATAATTTTCACTGATTGGATACGGTTCTTAACATTTGAGTAACTTATAGTATTTCGGCCAAAAACTTGAATTATCAATCTCTTAAATAACCTAAAGCCTGGTCGACGACACTTTATGGTCCAGCCGTATAGCTCGCATAAGAGTGTTTATCTTAAAACTAATATGTTCAACCAAAACTGAAATATTTGGAGACGGACACAATTTTTAAAGACGCAACTGGAGTATTTTACACCTTAACTCAAATTTAGGTCGGTAAAGCTTTAACCCCATTTTTTGAAATTCCATAGTGCAAGAGGTTGGATAAGCTTATTTTTAAGGGAAAATAAAACTATTGTGTCCAAATCAGTTCAATAGTTTTAGACCTCAGTTATATATGAGTTACCTTTTGGGAAAATAAGGGTTTCGGAAAAATAAAGTCATAAAAATAAGGGTTTCATATAAGTAGCAATAGACCACAACCAAATGCAGTCGAGTACCAATTTTTATCAATTTATGTTTATAAACAAGCCAATTATAGTATCAGCAATCCATGTAACAAAATAATAGTGGAATTTGCAAATCACGTAATCATATTCAGTACTTTAAACAATGAAGTGTAGAAAGAAACATTATTCCAATGATAAATTCTTTTAAAGAAAGGTGTTTATATGTAAGCATATTTTGTGTGTGCTTAGGATCTGTCGCTTCAAAACAAACAGCAAGAGTTTGTTCAGGCAGGAGAGGCTAATTGTCAATGTTGGATATCGAGAATAGTATTAACTTTTATATTTCGCAAGCGTTACATTTATTTACGATCCGTCAAAATAAATCTTAAAGTTATGTATCAATAGAGTGTTTATCTATTATATTAACCCTGGTTACTAAACTGATCAGTTAAAACACTTTGTTAATTACTAAGTTATTTAAAATGTAAAGTATCATGAAAATTCCAGCCTGGTTAAAACCAGACTTCACAAACAAATTGCTGGACAATAAAAAGTCATTCGTAAGTAAATAAATTATTTGAATTAGTGAATCAATTTAGAAACATGGGATAGTCCAAGGTTTAATTAATAAATATAATGTGAGACGAGGGCAGTGAAGGATGTCCGGTGCCTTACCGTTCCAAGATCTGCTACAGAGTCTTGGCGTACACTGATTGGATAATGTTGATTATCAGTTGTCCTACGCGACTAGCAGAGAATAATCATCAATCTTAATCAATCACATTTGCCTCGATAGGAATTGAGCTAATCAGTGACTAATGTTTGTGCTGCATATCGATCAATAGTTGCAGGTAAAACTAACCATGTTTAATCGTGACACAAGATAATAATAATAAATAATAATGAAAACAAATTAAAATAAACGGTATCAGGAAAACTGACTCATACTTTCTTCCTTTTAGCACAACTTCAATGAATAAATTACTTTTTATTTACTAAATATAGAATATAAAGACAGATGAATGTACAGAAAATTGTCTAAAATAGTTGTTTTCAGAAATATCCACCCAAACCCCATTTTGAGAGGCACTACAGAATCCGTTGCTACACAAAGTGGTTTTGAGAGAAGAAATACCCCCTTGTCCCCCCTTCAACAGTTAAGTTGCAACATATTTCGAATATCCTCTGTTGCTCAATGCTAACTTGACCTGCATATCAAGTTTAAGCGAAATTGATCGGTAAATATGAGAAAAATGGAAGTTTTGTATTCCCCACAAAAATAACATTAGACAATGTGCTGAGTTTACCGCAAAATTTAAATTTAAATGTTCTCCTAAACTAGCAATCGTAGAATAATAATTCAATATACTACATTATTTGATTTTTAGAGCTCTTTTTAATGGTGTTAAGTAATCGTTTTTAATATTTATGGTTTTTTATGAAAAATCTAAATAACTGGATTTTGGATGTTTTAAGTCCTGTGATTTCTGAACCCGAATTTTACCAGGAATGCGGGTGGTGCAATTTTGTTGGAAACGTAAAGCTCTACAAACCACCAAAGTTTTATCAAAATCGTTAAAGCAGATTTTGGGAAATTCGTATTTTTCATGTTGTTCAGCGGTTTTTGGGGGGTAATTACCTTTAAAAATCTCAAGTTCCAAAAAAATGAAAAAATGTTTGGAGATATCGTGGTTTAGTACATACTTACCAAATTTAATCAAAATCAGTCAATTTGTGTGGGCTCTAGCTCTGTACGCATCCAGACAGAGGACAGGCACACGAACATCACGTAAAAATCACTTTTTTGGGTTCAAGGAGCACCAAAACGAATATTTCCACTAAAAACTCAAATTTGAAAATTACGACGAAAACAATGTACTATGTATAAGGGGAGAAAGTAAAAATATCCTAAAAAAATATTAGAGTTATTAGTTGAACAACAAAACAAATGAACATTGAACTGTCTTGAACCCTAGGTTGTTTTGAGCATGTAACGGGCTTTGGAGATTTATTCAGATGTTATTGTGTCTCACTATCATCATCTATTTTCTTGATTTCACTGTAGCATGTTCAGTATATTGTTATTATATGGTATCGTTGTGATTCTTGTCTTAAAAGTAGTTAAATTGTTAAGTTTCAAATATTTATTCATGTTGATTCAATGCACAAATTATTAGTATCACAAGTTTCTTAGAGATCGGCTATTGTGTAGAATTTTCTAATTAAGTAAACTGTAATCTCTAATCCTTAATGTCAAAATGCCAGTTTTTCAATGCTATGCAATATTCACTCCCAGTAGTTGTTATGTATAATTATTCTATTTGTAAAATGGTGTTTGCCGTTTATACGAATAAAATAAAAATGAAAATGAAAATAGTCACGTTCCGTCGATTAACCATTCCACTTTAAATTTTACGTTTGAACGAAATCCATGCCTTAAAGTGTGATACACTTTTTTATATAATCTGTACTTGTCTATTTACAGTTACTTTGATCTTAGATTTAAGTTTGATTATGTTTATGATTAATTGTGTACATTATTGGTTGGATAACCTGTGAGGCAAGTCACTATGTTTAGATTACAGGTAAGAAGACAATTAGGATCATTTAACCTTAAAACCCCCCAACGCAATAAACCTGCATACTCAGTGAATTTATAATATGTGTACCGCAGTACCACCATGTGAAGCCACTAACCATCCTTTGTTTAAACCATCTCTGAAACAACATAATCTCCTAAACAACACAACTAACCATGTTTCAACTAAATGTGTTAATCAGAAAACGAGATGTAACATTTTATTTATCCTCTAAAAATATATTATTAGGGCTGAATGCGTAGGTTTGCTACTACGGAAATCATAAAAATAAGGGTTTCATGTAAGTAGCAATAGACCACAACCAAATTCAGCCAAATACCAATTTGTATCAATTTATGTTTATAAACAAGCCAAATATAATATTTTACTTTTTCTCCATAAAGCATTGGGCGATAACTGTATTTAGGACGTTAAATACCTCAGTAACCAACTGAATACTAAATAATCGTTTTTTTATTCATCTAAATTTAATGGTGGAAAATAGTCTTCAGCTAATATGAAACGTTTCAAAAACAATTCAACAACTATTGCTTGCATTACGATCACCCAAAATTGTGTATTTTTAACTGGGTAGATTTCCTTCGGGTGGTTGCTCTATCTGGCTAAGCAATGTTACTATACTCTTGAACTGATATCTTACCACGCTACCTAATGTAATAGCTTCTTCCCTTGGGGGAAATTCGCTAAAATAAAAAATAAAGTCGTTTGGTCTTAAAACTTTCCTCGACCTTTTGAGCCCGAAAGCATTTCACAAGTTTACTCAAACTACTAGGAGTTGGCTGGCAGCTCTTGTACTATATAATTTGTTACGTAGCTCCCTGGCTTTGCCAAATACTCCCCAGTACCGTCAGAACCCTAAAATAACTGTTATCCCTGTTTACGTTAATGAGAAGTTGATGAAAGGATGTAATCTCTAGCTCAAGTACTTCACAACGAGTTTGAGTGCAGTACAAAAACGCATATCCAAACACAATCACCCGTCCGTCAAAGAATCACACCCTCGATAACTCTCAATGACGACCGGAAGCCGGCAGGGGGGTGGAGGGGGGGGCGGAAGATGGGAATAGAATCACTGTGCAAATTGGCGAAGTATTAGCGTGGAGTGTAGGGGTGATGAGCGTTTGATGGGGTGTGACTCATGGACAGGGAAATGGAGTTGGAGGGGATTAGGGGATGAATTCCTGCGTAGGTCCGGATTAGCAGTGGGTTGTCGTGGGCAGAAAATAGAGAGAATTTAGTTAAATAGGTGTGATATTGTTGTAGAAAGTTACAGTATCTTTGCTACAGTATAATTATTAACCAATTTAGCCTTATTAGACATGCACAGCTGAGTTCAAACGCAAAACGTTGAAGAGTATCGTCCGCGATAAATAATAAAACAAATTAAAACCTTTTTGTAAATAATCGGTGTTCTAAAAACCAAAGGGACTCTAGTGCGATTTTCTGAAATTTTCAAGGTAGACATATTTCATATCACCGTATACATAATGTTAAATCCCTATAATAGGCAACATTTGGTGACAAGCGAACTCATTTGTCTTATCCGTTTCAAAAGTGCGGCTGTTTTTTTAAACACTGAAATTTTCAAAAAATCTGTATTTTTTAAATTGGTATACATTCATATCTATTTTCCGATGCTAATTTTTTCCTCATAATAAACCCAGCTTTACTCTGATATGCTCTATAACAGTATTAAACAATTTTGAAAAAGGTCCTATTGGGGTTGGTAGGACGGTAAGTTGGATATAGATGGTATGTAAACAACCCAACCAATGGAAGGTATTGTAAATTCGGGCTACTTTTTAATTTACATCGATTGCGTAAGACTGTTACTTTGTAATACAAAAATATATAAAAAAATTAAGAGGTTCAAATTAACACATACAAAAAAACTTAAGCCATCAATATTTTATTCGAATAAGTTATTTAAAAAAAAGTATGTTTTCAATAAGATGCCTGATTAAAGGGTTATTATTTAATTTATCTGAACGAGGCCTTTCAATTACCAAGTAATCATCGTCAGGGTCTCGAATAATATTTTAATAGTTGTAATAGATACCCCGCAAATATAATACACAGTATATTACAAAATAATACCAAGAAAATAGAAAAAATGTCAAGAACAACTCTATTAGAGACAAAAAATTAAGATTATGTTTATAAAGCCATAAATTACTGTTCCAATGAAGTTAAAAAGTCTTAAAAAAAAAATTAAATTCAAGATAACATTCTCCACCAACAATAAATTAAAATATTTACTTGGAAATCCCAAAGAAAAAACTTTAAATGATAAAAAAAGTGGAATATACCAAATAAACTGTAATCAATGTGATAAATTATATA
The DNA here is from genome assembly GCA_963675035.1 of Allygus modestus. Taxonomy (NCBI): domain Eukaryota; kingdom Metazoa; phylum Arthropoda; class Insecta; order Hemiptera; family Cicadellidae; genus Allygus; species Allygus modestus. Next base: position 107,291,743 of record OY776117.1, on the reverse strand, counting down.
TAGGACAAACAGGAAGATCAGTTAAGACAAGATTCAACGATCACAAAGCCCACTTCAAACACAAGAATGTAGAAAAATCTGTTATTGAAAAACATGCCATTGATGAAAATCACTATTTTAATAATTGTAAATTACTAAAGGAAGTTAGAAACCCAGATCAACTTGATGCTTTTGAATCATTATTTATAAAGAAATTTCAAAATGTAGTTGTGAACAATGACTCTGGATCTATTCAAAATTCTTCACTTATCTGAAGCCTGACTTTATTTTATTTTATTTTTTTACTTCTTTATGTTAAATTAATATACTTCATGTATTCAAAATTTTAGTTTCACAACTTAGTCAGCTGTACTTAGTTTTGCATATTTAAATAACCTGATGTTTTTATTTATTTACTTAAATGTGTAACCTAAAATCCATTTAAGTTGTTCGAGAACCTGACGATGATAACTTTGTAACTGGAAGGCCTCTTTCAAATAAATTAAATTTTATTGATTGATATACGTGTTAATTTAAAATTTAAATCAATACGAAGAGCTGTACAAGATGATTCATACGAATTTTATAGTTACTATAATTTACGAGACCTTTCAATGGCTAGCTTTTTGACTTTTTTAATTTTGGGCCTTAATAGGAAGTTTAAAACACGAAAACATGTTATTGATCTTTTTGTTTCGACATCAAATTATATATGTTTTTAGAGGTTTAATTTAAAAAAATGTATAGCTATTTTTCTACAATTTTTGGCCATTAGAAAGTTGTTGCCAACAGAAATGGTACATTGTTCATTCATGATTAATTTAACTATAATAACAATTAGGCAGCTCAACATACCTATTACAAATATATGTGACCAATCATTGAGTAAATTTTAGCTATGGTGCTTAAAAGTATTACAAATTACAATTGTTCATCAAAAAGATAACCTTTTTATTGAACCTCTGAGTTTGTTATTACCACATATTATTTGAAGGACCCCTAATTGTATCAGTGAACAGAGACAAAATTACAATTAGTGATTTCGAAATGATTTGATATTTTTAATTCACTAGGTTAGTGATTAATACACTCGATTAATACACATTTATGATTTATCCAATGTAAATTTATAATACTTATTTGAATCAAGCGCTAAATAAGAACACGCTTAACCATTCCACTTAATTGGCCGGAATGCTTAACTGGTCAATTTTGCCACGCCTTCAGAATGTGTTAGGCAAATTATGTTTGTAATCGCAAGGCGTAATGCGCAAATAAATTGTCCTGTTAAATAAATTTAGTCTAAGAATTTCAGTAATTTTTTGTTTATAAATTGAGCATAATCAGAAGCTGCTATTTTTAATTTCATATTTAATATAGTTGCTGTAACTAATTTGATTGACTTATAATAATAACTTGTATTGTATACATTCCTACAGTGATTTATTCGATTCCTTATTATTGTTATACACATTGAAAACAGGTTTAGTTTTATTCCATTGAATAAATTATCAAATTAATTTAATTTACAAGTGATTATCTTTAAACATTTATTTCTACATGGTTGTTAAACTAGGTATACGTTCTTATGTCCCGTAAAAGTATGAAACGAGGATTTGTAATAACACCATAATAGGCAGTATAGGTGCCGGATTAATTAATTAAAAGTAACTTACCTAACCTCACCTAGGCCCACATTAATACTTCGACTAGCCTACCACATTCCAGTTTATTGTTGAATCTAGTAGGCCTATATTAGGTGCAGAACCAATTATGATAACATTTATTCGCCCTGAAAAATAACTACTTACCACATAAACATTCCTCTCAGAATAGTCATTGTGTAAAAAATTTGTCTTTGAATTCTGTATTGTTAATTTGAAGTGGATATAAATAGGCTATAGGCAATAGGCATATATTTGAACAAGTCTTTAAAGCCCACTTAATTTTGACCTACCAATGCACAACACATTGTGTGTCAATGTCACTTTTGAGAATCAATCAATAATTATGGGTAAAATTATTGCCAGGGAAAAAGCTAGTACAGTATGCGGTAAAAATTAGGCCAAATGTGAAAGTATTCTCATTGGTTGAAATCTAAACAAACATTATCATATTTGTAACGTGTCATAGATTAATTGACTACAAGTAACTTACCAAAGCTCACCTAGACCCATATTAATACTTCAACGGGTCTACCACATTCCAGTTCATTGTAGAGTCTAGTATATTAGGTGAATAACCAAAACTTATACACCCTGAAAAAGAACTACTTACAACATGTAAACATACCTCTCAGAATAACCATTGTTTAAAATTTGTCTTTGAATATAGTTAAGTTTAAGAGAATATAATAGGGGTAATCCCAGGGCTCTTAGGGGTGGGATATTTCCGGCTCAGTGCCCCTGGGTTTACCACAGTAGGCTATGGACAAAAGTTTGAGTAAGTCTTTAAAGCCCACTTACTTCGAACCTACTAAGGCATAATTGAAGTCAATGTTACTTTTAAGAATCTGCCATTGCCTTCCTTATCAAACATTAATGTAATGTAAAAATTGCAAATTAATATAGCTATGAAACTATGTTAGCATACCTAATCTATGACTGTTTTTATGACTTTATACGATATATGAGTTGAAAAGCAAAATTTGAGTTTTGCCAAAAGCCAAAATGTTATTTGAACGAATGAAATGACAGCTGATTTAAAAACATAATTGTTACGAAAAACAAGAACAACTAAAGGCGTTTTTCCAAAGGCACCAAACTCTTCCGAATTAACCAAAATTACTGACACTACGATTTTTTAAGACAAGATATCAGCACTTACAAGTCTCACGCACAAAATTGTGTTCAAATTATACTACAATTAGGCTATATTGATCCTTTATTGTTACGAGGTAATTTTTTATATAAAAATGAAAGTTAAGAATCTTCTCTTTTAATTTATTGTCAGAATCGCAAATGAAGAAAAGTTAATTATGAAACTATGTTTACAATAACTAACCTATGAATAACCTACCTATGTGCTTAAAAAGATTGAAATGTAGTAGGTTCGAAATCTATATCTCTTAGTGAAATAGGTCCTATAAGGTAGTAAGTAACAATTTTAACCCACAATGCACGCATAGAACAACGATACATTAGCCTCAGGCGGTTTGGTGACTTTAGTATTGTTGTTGGCTAGGATTGTTATTTTAGTGTCAAAGTCATGACTTAGGTTATTCAAACAATAAGAAAGTCATAATAATTAGATATGTATTAGACTACGCCTAGACCTAACCAAATCTTTCATAAACGATAACCAAGTTAAGGCCAAAACTATCCACCGCAAAAAAAGAATCCTAAACAAATACACCCTACGCCACTGACAATTAATAGAGCAAACGCACACATACGTACTACTTACTGAAGATTATATCTTAAAAATCAACCCATTCTATTGTAAAAAGATATAGTTTGTAATTTTTGTGTGATAGGCTATCAGAATTTGTCAAAGCTGTAGATCTATTGAACCATAGTTTACATCGTACCGTACTTTTCATAGGTTAAAGTCGTAACCGAGTAAACACAGACTGTGTAGCCTTTACATACGGCCTACAACTTCCATTACATCGTATAGGTACTTTCACTATAATACTGAATACATAATTTTGATTGTTTTAAAAAAGAATAAATGTGGAATTATTGTATTACAAATTCTTGATTCAAAACTCATTTATTCGCAAACGCCATTAACTGAACCGGCCAGGAGGCCGCAGACTACAGACGACGTAATCAGTTGTTTTGGTTAGCTGCTATTAATTGTCAACATCCGGCCGTAGTCTATTTGACTCCAAAATCAGTTGAGCGACTGTTTGCTTACCACCTACTACCCAACCCGAGACACATCTGAATATTTTCGGAAAATGAAAAATAGAAATATACCAAAATAATAATTCAATTATAGTTTATTACCACCCTTTTTACAACTAAGAGCTACCCTAAAAATTTCAAAGCAATTCATTAAACCGTTAAAAAGGAGTTAGCGTAACAATAGTGTAACTAAACACGAGTATGAAGGATTCAACTCGCTTCGCTCGCTTAATTCAATTACTCTGATTCCCCACAAATGGGAATTGTATTTATTTTCATTACTTGGGTTTGTACGCCTGCTTCCTACCTTCTCTGCTTGGCCCGTCCAAGAACTTATTCATATTATCTCCAAAATGATCCACCATTAGCACAACGCCGCTGATACAAGGGCGACGTTTAGATTACCCAACAGAAATATTACCACTTTTACCAATAATTTCACCTCGGTCAAACTGGTAATATTACTAGGTTGAAACCTTACCAGATTGAATGAATTACAGTTTCACCTAGAATGATCATGTTCAAGATCCAGTAACGGAATGTGAGGAGAGGTCCAGTCTTTTTGTTATTCTCGACTAAAACAGACAGTTTTAAAAGAGATAATTTATTTACACTAATTTAAATCGAAATACAACATCTTGAGGGAACTTCAACCCCCATATCCCTGCCTTTTCCTACCTGCCGTTTTAGAATCCAGTTATAGTACTTATGTTGGTTGAATTTAAAAAACCTAATTCTATGTTCTGGTATCGTGAAAGCCCTTATTAAAAATCTTACTAGACAACATGATTAGTCAGTGAGATTTTGAATTCCAGTTAGTGTAATTGTTGTATCTAGAAAAAATGGGTTGGAGTAAAGTTAAACTGATTTCAGTGACTAGGCTGCCCTTTCATGCAGGTGAGTTGACATTTGTTACATTTAAGGTTCTATACTTCCATAACGTAACATCAACTGGTGAATATATAAAGCTCGTATCCTCCGAGTATTTGTGGCTTCTCGACAGCACTTAAATGATGGTACTCGTATTTAGTTATAAGTGAATTTATCTTTAATGCCGAGGCAAAAGTTTAGATCGAATTGATAAACTACATATTTCCTCAAATACGTGTTTATTGCACTCTTGTTTACATGGTCGCTTCATTTCCATCCTACGGGCAGTTGTCTTTCATTATAGTGCATTTGATGAACTCTCCATTTCCACCAGAACAGGCTCTGCAGCAGGGATTGCGTTCCCAGGGGCATTTAATGCATTGTAATGCATTGCAGCTATACACCTTCATTCCTGTAGGAGATCTCTTGCTAATACACGGCTGATTCAGTCCACCCGTATATCCGAACCAGCCTAATTCGCAGGCTGTGTGTCCAGCTTCAACTCGTATCAACAAACCTGAAATGGACGATTCCAGTCAGTTTCATTGGTATTGAGACATGGACCGGCTAGGAGTTGATAGGATTATATATTTTAAAATGATAATAATTTCAGTTAAGACACCGACGAAACATAATATGTACGTACTCATAATGAGTATTAGTGAATCTTGAATAAACATTCGTTCACTCTATACGTAATGGCGTTGCAGTTAGTAATAAATACAATAAATAAGATATATCTACAGATTTTGAAGCTTAACAGCTATTTACCTGATAAATCACCATTCAAAATTTTGCATTCACAAAGTAAAGTAGTAAGTCATTTTTAAACATCGTATCTTTGATGGGTAAGATAGGCCAATAAATCAATAACCCTTAAAGTAAGTCTATCTGAGAAGCCGTTAAATTTTAGTAAACATTCTAATTATAAAATAGTTTTCATTTAAATAGGCACTTAAATAATCACGTTTACTGTATTCGGGTACTTATCATTCTAGTTATAGCTTTCATAGCAATGGCTTCCTTGGTTTGTCTACATGAATTTTAAGTTTGATCTTGAGGGGAAATTTACATTCTCCACCAACAATAAATTAAAATATTTACTTGGAAATCCCAAAGAAAAAACTTTAAATGATAAAAAAAGTGGAATATACCAAATAAACTGTAATCAATGTGATAAATTATATATAGGACAAACAGGAAGATCAGTTAAGACAAGATTCAACGATCACAAAGCCCACTTCAAACACAAGAATGTAGAAAAATCTGTTATTGAAAAACATGCCATTGATGAAAATCACTATTTTAATAATTGTAAATTACTAAAGGAAGTTAGAAACCCAGATCAACTTGATGCTTTTGAATCATTATTTATAAAGAAATTTCAAAATGTAGTTGTGAACAATGACTCTGGATCTATTCAAAATTCTTCACTTATCTGAAGCCTGACTTTATTTTATTTTATTTTTTTACTTCTTTATGTTAAATTAATATACTTCATGTATTCAAAATTTTAGTTTCACAACTTAGTCAGCTGTACTTAGTTTTGCATATTTAAATAACCTGATGTTTTTATTTATTTACTTAAATGTGTAACCTAAAATCCATTTAAGTTGTTCGAGAACCTGACGATGATAACTTTGTAACTGGAAGGCCTCTTTCAAATAAATTAAATTTTATTGATTGATATACGTGTTAATTTAAAATTTAAATCAATACGAAGAGCTGTACAAGATGATTCATACGAATTTTATAGTTACTATAATTTACGAGACCTTTCAATGGCTAGCTTTTTGACTTTTTTAATTTTGGGCCTTAATAGGAAGTTTAAAACACGAAAACATGTTATTGATCTTTTTGTTTCGACATCAAATTATATATGTTTTTAGAGGTTTAATTTAAAAAAATGTATAGCTATTTTTCTACAATTTTTGGCCATTAGAAAGTTGTTGCCAACAGAAATGGTACATTGTTCATTCATGATTAATTTAACTATAATAACAATTAGGCAGCTCAACATACCTATTACAAATATATGTGACCAATCATTGAGTAAATTTTAGCTATGGTGCTTAAAAGTATTACAAATTACAATTGTTCATCAAAAAGATAACCTTTTTATTGAACCTCTGAGTTTGTTATTACCACATATTATTTGAAGGACCCCTAATTGTATCAGTGAACAGAGACAAAATTACAATTAGTGATTTCGAAATGATTTGATATTTTTAATTCACTAGGTTAGTGATTAATACACTCGATTAATACACATTTATGATTTATCCAATGTAAATTTATAATACTTATTTGAATCAAGCGCTAAATAAGAACACGCTTAACCATTCCACTTAATTGGCCGGAATGCTTAACTGGTCAATTTTGCCACGCCTTCAGAATGTGTTAGGCAAATTATGTTTGTAATCGCAAGGCGTAATGCGCAAATAAATTGTCCTGTTAAATAAATTTAGTCTAAGAATTTCAGTAATTTTTTGTTTATAAATTGAGCATAATCAGAAGCTGCTATTTTTAATTTCATATTTAATATAGTTGCTGTAACTAATTTGATTGACTTATAATAATAACTTGTATTGTATACATTCCTACAGTGATTTATTCGATTCCTTATTATTGTTATACACATTGAAAACAGGTTTAGTTTTATTCCATTGAATAAATTATCAAATTAATTTAATTTACAAGTGATTATCTTTAAACATTTATTTCTACATGGTTGTTAAACTAGGTATACGTTCTTATGTCCCGTAAAAGTATGAAACGAGGATTTGTAATAACACCATAATAGGCAGTATAGGTGCCGGATTAATTAATTAAAAGTAACTTACCTAACCTCACCTAGGCCCACATTAATACTTCGACTAGCCTACCACATTCCAGTTTATTGTTGAATCTAGTAGGCCTATATTAGGTGCAGAACCAATTATGATAACATTTATTCGCCCTGAAAAATAACTACTTACCACATAAACATTCCTCTCAGAATAGTCATTGTGTAAAAAATTTGTCTTTGAATTCTGTATTGTTAATTTGAAGTGGATATAAATAGGCTATAGGCAATAGGCATATATTTGAACAAGTCTTTAAAGCCCACTTAATTTTGACCTACCAATGCACAACACATTGTGTGTCAATGTCACTTTTGAGAATCAATCAATAATTATGGGTAAAATTATTGCCAGGGAAAAAGCTAGTACAGTATGCGGTAAAAATTAGGCCAAATGTGAAAGTATTCTCATTGGTTGAAATCTAAACAAACATTATCATATTTGTAACGTGTCATAGATTAATTGACTACAAGTAACTTACCAAAGCTCACCTAGACCCATATTAATACTTCAACGGGTCTACCACATTCCAGTTCATTGTAGAGTCTAGTATATTAGGTGAATAACCAAAACTTATACACCCTGAAAAAGAACTACTTACAACATGTAAACATACCTCTCAGAATAACCATTGTTTAAAATTTGTCTTTGAATATAGTTAAGTTTAAGAGAATATAATAGGGGTAATCCCAGGGCTCTTAGGGGTGGGATATTTCCGGCTCAGTGCCCCTGGGTTTACCACAGTAGGCTATGGACAAAAGTTTGAGTAAGTCTTTAAAGCCCACTTACTTCGAACCTACTAAGGCATAATTGAAGTCAATGTTACTTTTAAGAATCTGCCATTGCCTTCCTTATCAAACATTAATGTAATGTAAAAATTGCAAATTAATATAGCTATGAAACTATGTTAGCATACCTAATCTATGACTGTTTTTATGACTTTATACGATATATGAGTTGAAAAGCAAAATTTGAGTTTTGCCAAAAGCCAAAATGTTATTTGAACGAATGAAATGACAGCTGATTTAAAAACATAATTGTTACGAAAAACAAGAACAACTAAAGGCGTTTTTCCAAAGGCACCAAACTCTTCCGAATTAACCAAAATTACTGACACTACGATTTTTTAAGACAAGATATCAGCACTTACAAGTCTCACGCACAAAATTGTGTTCAAATTATACTACAATTAGGCTATATTGATCCTTTATTGTTACGAGGTAATTTTTTATATAAAAATGAAAGTTAAGAATCTTCTCTTTTAATTTATTGTCAGAATCGCAAATGAAGAAAAGTTAATTATGAAACTATGTTTACAATAACTAACCTATGAATAACCTACCTATGTGCTTAAAAAGATTGAAATGTAGTAGGTTCGAAATCTATATCTCTTAGTGAAATAGGTCCTATAAGGTAGTAAGTAACAATTTTAACCCACAATGCACGCATAGAACAACGATACATTAGCCTCAGGCGGTTTGGTGACTTTAGTATTGTTGTTGGCTAGGATTGTTATTTTAGTGTCAAAGTCATGACTTAGGTTATTCAAACAATAAGAAAGTCATAATAATTAGATATGTATTAGACTACGCCTAGACCTAACCAAATCTTTCATAAACGATAACCAAGTTAAGGCCAAAACTATCCACCGCAAAAAAAGAATCCTAAACAAATACACCCTACGCCACTGACAATTAATAGAGCAAACGCACACATACGTACTACTTACTGAAGATTATATCTTAAAAATCAACCCATTCTATTGTAAAAAGATATAGTTTGTAATTTTTGTGTGATAGGCTATCAGAATTTGTCAAAGCTGTAGATCTATTGAACCATAGTTTACATCGTACCGTACTTTTCATAGGTTAAAGTCGTAACCGAGTAAACACAGACTGTGTAGCCTTTACATACGGCCTACAACTTCCATTACATCGTATAGGTACTTTCACTATAATACTGAATACATAATTTTGATTGTTTTAAAAAAGAATAAATGTGGAATTATTGTATTACAAATTCTTGATTCAAAACTCATTTATTCGCAAACGCCATTAACTGAACCGGCCAGGAGGCCGCAGACTACAGACGACGTAATCAGTTGTTTTGGTTAGCTGCTATTAATTGTCAACATCCGGCCGTAGTCTATTTGACTCCAAAATCAGTTGAGCGACTGTTTGCTTACCACCTACTACCCAACCCGAGACACATCTGAATATTTTCGGAAAATGAAAAATAGAAATATACCAAAATAATAATTCAATTATAGTTTATTACCACCCTTTTTACAACTAAGAGCTACCCTAAAAATTTCAAAGCAATTCATTAAACCGTTAAAAAGGAGTTAGCGTAACAATAGTGTAACTAAACACGAGTATGAAGGATTCAACTCGCTTCGCTCGCTTAATTCAATTACTCTGATTCCCCACAAATGGGAATTGTATTTATTTTCATTACTTGGGTTTGTACGCCTGCTTCCTACCTTCTCTGCTTGGCCCGTCCAAGAACTTATTCATATTATCTCCAAAATGATCCACCATTAGCACAACGCCGCTGATACAAGGGCGACGTTTAGATTACCCAACAGAAATATTACCACTTTTACCAATAATTTCACCTCGGTCAAACTGGTAATATTACTAGGTTGAAACCTTACCAGATTGAATGAATTACAGTTTCACCTAGAATGATCATGTTCAAGATCCAGTAACGGAATGTGAGGAGAGGTCCAGTCTTTTTGTTATTCTCGACTAAAACAGACAGTTTTAAAAGAGATAATTTATTTACACTAATTTAAATCGAAATACAACATCTTGAGGGAACTTCAACCCCCATATCCCTGCCTTTTCCTACCTGCCGTTTTAGAATCCAGTTATAGTACTTATGTTGGTTGAATTTAAAAAACCTAATTCTATGTTCTGGTATCGTGAAAGCCCTTATTAAAAATCTTACTAGACAACATGATTAGTCAGTGAGATTTTGAATTCCAGTTAGTGTAATTGTTGTATCTAGAAAAAATGGGTTGGAGTAAAGTTAAACTGATTTCAGTGACTAGGCTGCCCTTTCATGCAGGTGAGTTGACATTTGTTACATTTAAGGTTCTATACTTCCATAACGTAACATCAACTGGTGAATATATAAAGCTCGTATCCTCCGAGTATTTGTGGCTTCTCGACAGCACTTAAATGATGGTACTCGTATTTAGTTATAAGTGAATTTATCTTTAATGCCGAGGCAAAAGTTTAGATCGAATTGATAAACTACATATTTCCTCAAATACGTGTTTATTGCACTCTTGTTTACATGGTCGCTTCATTTCCATCCTACGGGCAGTTGTCTTTCATTATAGTGCATTTGATGAACTCTCCATTTCCACCAGAACAGGCTCTGCAGCAGGGATTGCGTTCCCAGGGGCATTTAATGCATTGTAATGCATTGCAGCTATACACCTTCATTCCTGTAGGAGATCTCTTGCTAATACACGGCTGATTCAGTCCACCCGTATATCCGAACCAGCCTAATTCGCAGGCTGTGTGTCCAGCTTCAACTCGTATCAACAAACCTGAAATGGACGATTCCAGTCAGTTTCATTGGTATTGAGACATGGACCGGCTAGGAGTTGATAGGATTATATATTTTAAAATGATAATAATTTCAGTTAAGACACCGACGAAACATAATATGTACGTACTCATAATGAGTATTAGTGAATCTTGAATAAACATTCGTTCACTCTATACGTAATGGCGTTGCAGTTAGTAATAAATACAATAAATAAGATATATCTACAGATTTTGAAGCTTAACAGCTATTTACCTGATAAATCACCATTCAAAATTTTGCATTCACAAAGTAAAGTAGTAAGTCATTTTTAAACATCGTATCTTTGATGGGTAAGATAGGCCAATAAATCAATAACCCTTAAAGTAAGTCTATCTGAGAAGCCGTTAAATTTTAGTAAACATTCTAATTATAAAATAGTTTTCATTTAAATAGGCACTTAAATAATCACGTTTACTGTATTCGGGTACTTATCATTCTAGTTATAGCTTTCATAGCAATGGCTTCCTTGGTTTGTCTACATGAATTTTAAGTTTGATCTTGAGGGGAAATTTACATTCTCCACCAACAATAAATTAAAATATTTACTTGGAAATCCCAAAGAAAAAACTTTAAATGATAAAAAAAGTGGAATATACCAAATAAACTGTAATCAATGTGATAAATTATATATAGGACAAACAGGAAGATCAGTTAAGACAAGATTCAACGATCACAAAGCCCACTTCAAACACAAGAATGTAGAAAAATCTGTTATTGAAAAACATGCCATTGATGAAAATCACTATTTTAATAATTGTAAATTACTAAAGGAAGTTAGAAACCCAGATCAACTTGATGCTTTTGAATCATTATTTATAAAGAAATTTCAAAATGTAGTTGTGAACAATGACTCTGGATCTATTCAAAATTCTTCACTTATCTGAAGCCTGACTTTATTTTATTTTATTTTTTTACTTCTTTATGTTAAATTAATATACTTCATGTATTCAAAATTTTAGTTTCACAACTTAGTCAGCTGTACTTAGTTTTGCATATTTAAATAACCTGATGTTTTTATTTATTTACTTAAATGTGTAACCTAAAATCCATTTAAGTTGTTCGAGAACCTGACGATGATAACTTTGTAACTGGAAGGCCTCTTTCAAATAAATTAAATTTTATTGATTGATATACGTGTTAATTTAAAATTTAAATCAATACGAAGAGCTGTACAAGATGATTCATACGAATTTTATAGTTACTATAATTTACGAGACCTTTCAATGGCTAGCTTTTTGACTTTTTTAATTTTGGGCCTTAATAGGAAGTTTAAAACACGAAAACATGTTATTGATCTTTTTGTTTCGACATCAAATTATATATGTTTTTAGAGGTTTAATTTAAAAAAATGTATAGCTATTTTTCTACAATTTTTGGCCATTAGAAAGTTGTTGCCAACAGAAATGGTACATTGTTCATTCATGATTAATTTAACTATAATAACAATTAGGCAGCTCAACATACCTATTACAAATATATGTGACCAATCATTGAGTAAATTTTAGCTATGGTGCTTAAAAGTATTACAAATTACAATTGTTCATCAAAAAGATAACCTTTTTATTGAACCTCTGAGTTTGTTATTACCACATATTATTTGAAGGACCCCTAATTGTATCAGTGAACAGAGACAAAATTACAATTAGTGATTTCGAAATGATTTGATATTTTTAATTCACTAGGTTAGTGATTAATACACTCGATTAATACACATTTATGATTTATCCAATGTAAATTTATAATACTTATTTGAATCAAGCGCTAAATAAGAACACGCTTAACCATTCCACTTAATTGGCCGGAATGCTTAACTGGTCAATTTTGCCACGCCTTCAGAATGTGTTAGGCAAATTATGTTTGTAATCGCAAGGCGTAATGCGCAAATAAATTGTCCTGTTAAATAAATTTAGTCTAAGAATTTCAGTAATTTTTTGTTTATAAATTGAGCATAATCAGAAGCTGCTATTTTTAATTTCATATTTAATATAGTTGCTGTAACTAATTTGATTGACTTATAATAATAACTTGTATTGTATACATTCCTACAGTGATTTATTCGATTCCTTATTATTGTTATACACATTGAAAACAGGTTTAGTTTTATTCCATTGAATAAATTATCAAATTAATTTAATTTACAAGTGATTATCTTTAAACATTTATTTCTACATGGTTGTTAAACTAGGTATACGTTCTTATGTCCCGTAAAAGTATGAAACGAGGATTTGTAATAACACCATAATAGGCAGTATAGGTGCCGGATTAATTAATTAAAAGTAACTTACCTAACCTCACCTAGGCCCACATTAATACTTCGACTAGCCTACCACATTCCAGTTTATTGTTGAATCTAGTAGGCCTATATTAGGTGCAGAACCAATTATGATAACATTTATTCGCCCTGAAAAATAACTACTTACCACATAAACATTCCTCTCAGAATAGTCATTGTGTAAAAAATTTGTCTTTGAATTCTGTATTGTTAATTTGAAGTGGATATAAATAGGCTATAGGCAATAGGCATATATTTGAACAAGTCTTTAAAGCCCACTTAATTTTGACCTACCAATGCACAACACATTGTGTGTCAATGTCACTTTTGAGAATCAATCAATAATTATGGGTAAAATTATTGCCAGGGAAAAAGCTAGTACAGTATGCGGTAAAAATTAGGCCAAATGTGAAAGTATTCTCATTGGTTGAAATCTAAACAAACATTATCATATTTGTAACGTGTCATAGATTAATTGACTACAAGTAACTTACCAAAGCTCACCTAGACCCATATTAATACTTCAACGGGTCTACCACATTCCAGTTCATTGTAGAGTCTAGTATATTAGGTGAATAACCAAAACTTATACACCCTGAAAAAGAACTACTTACAACATGTAAACATACCTCTCAGAATAACCATTGTTTAAAATTTGTCTTTGAATATAGTTAAGTTTAAGAGAATATAATAGGGGTAATCCCAGGGCTCTTAGGGGTGGGATATTTCCGGCTCAGTGCCCCTGGGTTTACCACAGTAGGCTATGGACAAAAGTTTGAGTAAGTCTTTAAAGCCCACTTACTTCGAACCTACTAAGGCATAATTGAAGTCAATGTTACTTTTAAGAATCTGCCATTGCCTTCCTTATCAAACATTAATGTAATGTAAAAATTGCAAATTAATATAGCTATGAAACTATGTTAGCATACCTAATCTATGACTGTTTTTATGACTTTATACGATATATGAGTTGAAAAGCAAAATTTGAGTTTTGCCAAAAGCCAAAATGTTATTTGAACGAATGAAATGACAGCTGATTTAAAAACATAATTGTTACGAAAAACAAGAACAACTAAAGGCGTTTTTCCAAAGGCACCAAACTCTTCCGAATTAACCAAAATTACTGACACTACGATTTTTTAAGACAAGATATCAGCACTTACAAGTCTCACGCACAAAATTGTGTTCAAATTATACTACAATTAGGCTATATTGATCCTTTATTGTTACGAGGTAATTTTTTATATAAAAATGAAAGTTAAGAATCTTCTCTTTTAATTTATTGTCAGAATCGCAAATGAAGAAAAGTTAATTATGAAACTATGTTTACAATAACTAACCTATGAATAACCTACCTATGTGCTTAAAAAGATTGAAATGTAGTAGGTTCGAAATCTATATCTCTTAGTGAAATAGGTCCTATAAGGTAGTAAGTAACAATTTTAACCCACAATGCACGCATAGAACAACGATACATTAGCCTCAGGCGGTTTGGTGACTTTAGTATTGTTGTTGGCTAGGATTGTTATTTTAGTGTCAAAGTCATGACTTAGGTTATTCAAACAATAAGAAAGTCATAATAATTAGATATGTATTAGACTACGCCTAGACCTAACCAAATCTTTCATAAACGATAACCAAGTTAAGGCCAAAACTATCCACCGCAAAAAAAGAATCCTAAACAAATACACCCTACGCCACTGACAATTAATAGAGCAAACGCACACATACGTACTACTTACTGAAGATTATATCTTAAAAATCAACCCATTCTATTGTAAAAAGATATAGTTTGTAATTTTTGTGTGATAGGCTATCAGAATTTGTCAAAGCTGTAGATCTATTGAACCATAGTTTACATCGTACCGTACTTTTCATAGGTTAAAGTCGTAACCGAGTAAACACAGACTGTGTAGCCTTTACATACGGCCTACAACTTCCATTACATCGTATAGGTACTTTCACTATAATACTGAATACATAATTTTGATTGTTTTAAAAAAGAATAAATGTGGAATTATTGTATTACAAATTCTTGATTCAAAACTCATTTATTCGCAAACGCCATTAACTGAACCGGCCAGGAGGCCGCAGACTACAGACGACGTAATCAGTTGTTTTGGTTAGCTGCTATTAATTGTCAACATCCGGCCGTAGTCTATTTGACTCCAAAATCAGTTGAGCGACTGTTTGCTTACCACCTACTACCCAACCCGAGACACATCTGAATATTTTCGGAAAATGAAAAATAGAAATATACCAAAATAATAATTCAATTATAGTTTATTACCACCCTTTTTACAACTAAGAGCTACCCTAAAAATTTCAAAGCAATTCATTAAACCGTTAAAAAGGAGTTAGCGTAACAATAGTGTAACTAAACACGAGTATGAAGGATTCAACTCGCTTCGCTCGCTTAATTCAATTACTCTGATTCCCCACAAATGGGAATTGTATTTATTTTCATTACTTGGGTTTGTACGCCTGCTTCCTACCTTCTCTGCTTGGCCCGTCCAAGAACTTATTCATATTATCTCCAAAATGATCCACCATTAGCACAACGCCGCTGATACAAGGGCGACGTTTAGATTACCCAACAGAAATATTACCACTTTTACCAATAATTTCACCTCGGTCAAACTGGTAATATTACTAGGTTGAAACCTTACCAGATTGAATGAATTACAGTTTCACCTAGAATGATCATGTTCAAGATCCAGTAACGGAATGTGAGGAGAGGTCCAGTCTTTTTGTTATTCTCGACTAAAACAGACAGTTTTAAAAGAGATAATTTATTTACACTAATTTAAATCGAAATACAACATCTTGAGGGAACTTCAACCCCCATATCCCTGCCTTTTCCTACCTGCCGTTTTAGAATCCAGTTATAGTACTTATGTTGGTTGAATTTAAAAAACCTAATTCTATGTTCTGGTATCGTGAAAGCCCTTATTAAAAATCTTACTAGACAACATGATTAGTCAGTGAGATTTTGAATTCCAGTTAGTGTAATTGTTGTATCTAGAAAAAATGGGTTGGAGTAAAGTTAAACTGATTTCAGTGACTAGGCTGCCCTTTCATGCAGGTGAGTTGACATTTGTTACATTTAAGGTTCTATACTTCCATAACGTAACATCAACTGGTGAATATATAAAGCTCGTATCCTCCGAGTATTTGTGGCTTCTCGACAGCACTTAAATGATGGTACTCGTATTTAGTTATAAGTGAATTTATCTTTAATGCCGAGGCAAAAGTTTAGATCGAATTGATAAACTACATATTTCCTCAAATACGTGTTTATTGCACTCTTGTTTACATGGTCGCTTCATTTCCATCCTACGGGCAGTTGTCTTTCATTATAGTGCATTTGATGAACTCTCCATTTCCACCAGAACAGGCTCTGCAGCAGGGATTGCGTTCCCAGGGGCATTTAATGCATTGTAATGCATTGCAGCTATACACCTTCATTCCTGTAGGAGATCTCTTGCTAATACACGGCTGATTCAGTCCACCCGTATATCCGAACCAGCCTAATTCGCAGGCTGTGTGTCCAGCTTCAACTCGTATCAACAAACCTGAAATGGACGATTCCAGTCAGTTTCATTGGTATTGAGACATGGACCGGCTAGGAGTTGATAGGATTATATATTTTAAAATGATAATAATTTCAGTTAAGACACCGACGAAACATAATATGTACGTACTCATAATGAGTATTAGTGAATCTTGAATAAACATTCGTTCACTCTATACGTAATGGCGTTGCAGTTAGTAATAAATACAATAAATAAGATATATCTACAGATTTTGAAGCTTAACAGCTATTTACCTGATAAATCACCATTCAAAATTTTGCATTCACAAAGTAAAGTAGTAAGTCATTTTTAAACATCGTATCTTTGATGGGTAAGATAGGCCAATAAATCAATAACCCTTAAAGTAAGTCTATCTGAGAAGCCGTTAAATTTTAGTAAACATTCTAATTATAAAATAGTTTTCATTTAAATAGGCACTTAAATAATCACGTTTACTGTATTCGGGTACTTATCATTCTAGTTATAGCTTTCATAGCAATGGCTTCCTTGGTTTGTCTACATGAATTTTAAGTTTGATCTTGAGGGGAAATTTACTCTAATACTCCCCGTACCTTACGTTACCTATGCATTTACCAAGTACCTAAACCGTGTCAAGATGTGCAGTGACTGAGGTATATTTCCTGTGTACCAGAAGACAAAACGAGTTCGCACGCAGCACGCTGACGTGAGGGAAGTGAATTTCCACATAAAAACTTTTAAAACTTAAAATTAGTGTAAAAACATACTTGTATTCCAATTTTTATTGAAATCTGAAAACATTGATTTTTTGGCTGTTCTGATGCTCCTGGTTTCATTTACCTGCAAAGCTGGGAATACAATTTTGCGCATTATAATGTTAGGAGAAGGTCCAGTCATGCTTGAAAGTAGGCGTGAGGTTGCTGGGGATGCTAAAAGTGCTCTAACAAAGGAATAAAATGCTTTTGTAGTGTAAAACTCCCATAAGACAACGTACTGTGTTTAGTCGAAACACATTTTCTTTAATAACTCGGTAAATATTTGTGTTAGAATGACGATAAAGGGCTTAAAACTTTCGTCTCACTAATTCCTATCTTTTTACATGAATTAATTTTACATTTGGGGCTTTTTAGACCCTTTTTGGGCCCAAAAACTCGAAATTTGAAAGATTAATCCCCAAAAAATGGGTTTGGAGTTTTACGATTCTTTTGCCCAACGAACTTGTCTAACTGATTTCAGAAAGGAACGTCCCTACCAAATTTGAAGTTACTCAGGACAAAAATGCGACCGCTAGAGTACAAACACACACACACACATATATATATATATATATATATATATATATATATATAAAATTTTGAATGACCCCCCAAAACGTGTTCAGGGGGTCACGTTAGGAACTTCTATAGTGGTCCCGGGCTTAAGTTTCACCGTGCGAGTCATGCTAATAGTTCACTTTCCATAGGAAATTCACTAAAAAAGGAATAACTTAAGTATGAATCACCTACAGATGTTAGAGGAGGCTTATTTTATTAGTGTTCAGTAGCTTTACTAACGCATAACGAAATGTATCAAAATGTAAACAATTAAAATCTTAAATATAAATACCCCTGTCGCAGCAAACCTGTGTACTCATCGAATTTCCAATGAATATGTCTTAATATTACATTAAGCCTCTTACCAGAATTCATAAGAAATATATTCATAAATAAGCGATATTTAAAATATTCATTATTCTCCATAAGAATAACATTAGGGATGAGTACACAGATTTGCTGCAACAAGGAACACAAAATAATGGGTTTTTATACAAATATCAATAGAACTCATCTAAGTGAAGTCACATACCAAGTTTGATCCATATACATTCATAAATAAGCGATATATAACTTTTTTATTATTCTCCATAAGAATAACATGGGGACCGAGTACCCAGGTTTGCTGCTTCGGGAACCATAGGCGAAAAATTGGTTTTTGGTTCAAACATCAACAAACCACAACCAGATGAAGCGATATGCTAAGTTTCATCAGTTTATGTTCATAAATAACCGAGATATAAAATTTTTATTTTTCTCCATAAGAATAACATTGGACAACGTACTGTGTTAAGCACTTGTAATATCTCAGTAACCAATTGACGTAGAGCAATGATCAAAACACCAAATTGTTTTGTTTTTTAAGCTGAATTCAATGGTATAAATTAAAATTGGATTTAAATAACAATTACATGTGAAAACTCCAAAAAAAAAAACATTTTTGGGGTACAAAACCCCCCCTTCGGATGCTGCAATTTGTCTGGGTTTCGAACTCGTTCAAATAAATGGTACTTTACATATTTGTACCAAATCTTATTAAGATCGGACTTTTTTCACGAGAGTTATCGTGCTTACGGACACACACATATATATATTAGAGAATCAAATATATATATATATATATATATAAATTTGAACGAATGGTGTTTTTGGCATCTGGGGACCTCAAAACGAAAAGTTATCATGGTCTCGGGCTTAAGTCTTACCATGAGACCTACAGTAATAGCTTCTTCCCTATAGGGGAAATTCGCTAAAAACATATTGTTACATAGGTTTGGAAACGGAACGTTAAGTAAAGTTTATGAAAAATATAATCGAAACGATGTGAGAAGTGTGGGATTCGAATGTCCATAAGTCTTTTATAGGTATCAAATATTAAAGTAGATACTAGGATTTTTTTAAATTTTCACTTATCCTTATGCGATCGGGGGGATTAAATGTAAATTTAAAAATCTTCTTTACTTAAAAAAGGCTTACCATTAATTAATTAATTAACGAACAAAAATAAACCTTTATGAACGTAATGTTAACTTTATTATAATATTAAGTTTATTATATTTTTTTATAAACAATTATTACAAACTATTTAAAATTATCTCCCAGCGTATGAGTTAGTTTAAATAAATGTAAAGCAATTCTTACCATTTTTATATTTTTATTGTAAAGCTTTTGTGAGTGGAATGATTTGGTTATGATATTTTGTAGGGTTAATAAAAATTTATTTCAAACTATCTGGGCCGACAGACGTTGTCCTGACCTAATGTCTTGAATTCGCTTTATGCCTAACATTCATTCAAAAAGTTAATTTTCAAGATGACCTTGTTCGCTACGCTTACTAGCCTATTTTTAACAGCTGGATCTTTAAATGAATTGAATTCAGAAAAACACACGTGACATAATAAACGAAATTAAACATTCCCCCATAAGAATAACATGAAGGGCCGTAATGTGCAACAATGAATGAATGAGGGCGCATCTCTTAAGAATTTCCAAAACGAAAAAGGTCTATGTAACAGCCTACACAACGCTGCACAACTCTTCTACTAGCTATATAAAGGGGCCATACATATATTACGTAACGCACTTAAGGGAGGGAGGGGGTATGGCGTAGCGTTATGTGGGGGAGGGGGGTTTGGATCAACGTTACGTAACTCACACATATTAACCCGAAGAGCTGACGCACTTCCGCGTAATAAGTCATACAAACTTATACTGTTATAAGTCTTTCAAAATAAAAAATAATCAAATTGATATCTAAATCAAGGTTACAGTTGGTTATATAAATACTGTCGTCATCCTATTTTAATAACAGTTAACCCTGGGACTGATTAATGATAAGTTTTCGGTGCTCAAGCAATTTGTTTAAACTAAAAATAAATACATAACGTGCTTTGAGTAAGTTCTGTATTGCTGTAAACCTATGTTTTGTGTTGTTTTAGAGTGTAAAATCGTAACTTGATATACAGTATTACGCAATGTCACCCACAACTTTAGTGTTTTAAGTTGTTTTGTATTTGTATTAGTAAAAAATTAAATTTGTTACGTTTTAGCTGAGATGGTTTATTTTGTAGTTTATATTATTAGTAAAGTTTTTTTTACATTTTGCATTGAAATAAGTTATTAAAAAATGTTGTTAAAAGAAATTAATTTAAATTTTAATGATTCATTGAAATCCGTAATCCAAATTGCTGATAAAACTATGTTTAAAAGATTTAATGTGTTTTAAAGCCTTACGATTGAGTTACGTAACACATCGGGTGGTGGGGGGTATGGTAGAGCGTTATGGTGTGTTACATGGGGGAGGGAGGAAGTATGAAATGACGAAGAAATGTGTTACGAAATATGTGTATTGTCCCAAAGACAATTCCTGTACATTTTCATGATATTCGGTTCAGTAGATTGTGAGTTATAAACGGTGAGAACATAACTAACCCGACTTGTTGTTATGTATTATATACTTAATGTAGTTAATCATTTTAATATAAACTTTATAAACTAATTTCGAATCAAGTAAAAACAATGTTAATTTTTTATAATACCTATTTAACATTATGATCAAACCAATGGTAAATTCACTGCCATTTTGGATTTCGTAATAATCTTGAATACAAAAAAAAAATAAAAATTAAGGTGTGTTATGTTACAACATGCTAAAGAAAATAATTATAATAATGAAAACTACCTTTTCTTTTAAAATTATTTACTATTTTACAATTCAAATGGGTTTTGTATTAGTTAAAATAATAATTTTAGATAACCATTACCAATACGATTTACTATTTACCTTTAAAATGATTTTGGATCTATTTAAATAAACTGAATATAAAAATAATAACAATAACTTTAAATAAGTTAAGCCTATTGGGCGTAATAATTTGTTTACTTTATACTGAAAGCTAGTTTTTATGCTAAATGTATAAACAAAATCATTAAAAACATTTTAAAATTATGTGAGCCAATAAAAAGATACAGAATTTAAAATAGTTCAGTTACCGCAACGGTAACGAAATTGAAATTAAGTAACACATTAAGAACAAGTATCGATTAATAAAACCGATAGTATAATAATGTAGATAATATATCTCTATATATATTACACTTACCTAGGCAAACCAAAAGTACCAAAAAATGTTCAAACTTAATGTACACCATTGTGCTAAGTGACCACCATTGACATTATGTAGGATACACCTGTTACTACATGGTCAACAGATGTTTCCTCAGGTGGAACAATAATGTTATTTGTGTGATGAAATAAACATAACTAGATACCAAATTCTTCGCTAATTTACTACTTAAAATATAAAATATCTATATTTGCTGTAGATATATATTTGAAAATTGTAAATAACACGTGTTTTTTATCTCGATCTAGTTGGATTTTATTTACTTTAAAATATGAACAAACTTGTTAGGTGTAATTAATTTTATAAACATAAATCATTACTTCTTGTTTAATGTTTTTAAATGGATGAATTGTCTATCTCATACCTGATTAATAATGCATGATTATAATAACCAATAATGCCTTATCATAGTGATTCAATGTATTTAATGTATTCATATGAGGTAAGCTCGAATTTTATAAAATTGCATATGTTATGGTTTAGGATATATGAATATAACGACAAGTTAGAATTTGAAGTTAAAAGTTTACTGCTTAAAAATATATATATTGAATCATTTCACAAGCGTCGATTATATAACATTTTAACCCCACACATGAATCACTCTCCAAACATCCCCTCATCCCGTAATCCCCACGTCTCTATACTCTACCTCATATTATGCGGCTCATTAGACGAGGCCGCCACCAATTTGCACTTGATCCATTATAGATGCACCCTCTCTTATCAGCTGTCAGTAATACCATGGGGAACCGGAAGTTGATAGGCTTATGGAAATACTGTCAGGGCTTTGATCAAGATAAGAATTCAATCACTACTGTGTTGGCGCGAGTGGAGATTATCACATTCAAGAGGGGGTTGTTATTGAGAAGTGTTGATTGATGCATAATTAATCACAGTCATTCACTAACATAGTAATTTGATTCAAAATGGCAATGTATTAGACATTTTACACTTTTATATTTTAATATACAAATTTTAAAAACACATTTCGTTGCAAAAGTTTAAACTTTTAACGGGCTACAACTAGATTTGTATTATTAAATCTGTAAAATCACTGAATATAAATAGACTAAATAATATTTAAAACCCCCGTCGCAGCAAACCTGCGTACTCAGCGAATTTATAATGCATATATATGTGACTCACTACTACATAGAGCTATTTACCAAGTTTCACAAAAATACATCCATAAATAAGTGATATAAAGCATTTTATTTATTCTCCATAAGAATAACATTAGGGTTGAGGACGCAGGTTTGCTGCAACGAAGAAGATAAGTAATGTGTTTTTTTGCAATTATCAATACAACTGAACCAGGTGAAGCTACATACGAAGTTCTCTTTATGTAGGTTCATAATTAAGGGAGATATACAACTTTACTTATTCTCCATATGAATAACAAGGGGGCCGAGTATGCAGGTTTGCTGCTACGGGGACTATCAACAAAAAACTATTTTTTTTGTTAATATCAATATACCACAACTAGTTGAAGCCACATACCAAGTTTCATCAATATACATTGATAAATAATCGAGATATAGAATTTTATTTATTCTCCATTAGGATAACATTGGACAACGTACTGTGTTTAGCCCTTTGAATATCTCTGCAACGGTTGGACGTAGAACAACGATTAAAACACCAAAATGTTTGTTTTGTTGATCTAAACACATTAATAAACAGAAATGTGAAGTTTTTAGTAAAACTATCTGAGAAAAATCTAAAAACCTTTTTCCCATAAGATTAACATGGGACACGTTTTTTGGATTTTCTCCGCAACCACTTAACCTAGGTTAATGATTCAAAATACTAAATTATTTTTTTTAAGCTCTATAAAATGGATATAACCAAAATTGAGTGTTTGTAACATTTTGGGGTCAAATTTGCAAAAAACCGATTTTTGGAAAATTGTAAACCCCCATAGTGCGATCGATCTGGTTTTCGAACTTAACGTCATAAATGCTACTCTTCACATTTGTGCCAAATTTCATCAAAATCGGGTGTTTCTTTCAAAAGTTATCGCGGAAACGGACACACACACATATGTATATATATAAATTTGAACGAATAGTGTTTTTGGCATCTGGGGACCTCAAAACGAAAAGTTATCATGGTCTCGGGCTAAAGTCTTACCATGCCATCTACGGTAATAGCTTATTCCCTATAGGGGAAATTCGCTAAAAAGTTAGAGAAGAAACATGCCATATCATGTGAAAGAAGTTTTTTAATTTGTTAAATTTTTCCGTTGATCAGTTATTGCACGGTTCCAAATATGCCTGAGTGTTTACATTATATCACTGTTATTTAGTATAGCGATTGAATATATTTGTTTTAGCGAAAGTGTTGGTTTAACTCAACCTTATTAAGTATACTTTGTTGGTTTTTCAAGAACCCATTTACTTATTTACGCATTTACTGTCCAAAATCTTTTTACCTGTGTTTTATACCAGGGTAAAACCTTCTGGAAAACATTAACAAATCTTTAAGTGAACCAGGTTTTTTGTGATTTTTTGCAAAATAACAATACAAATAAAACTTGAATAATATTAATGTAAATGCTGGTAAACATTTCGTATTTCTTGAATTTTTGTTTGTAAAAAAGATTTATTCACTGTAGTTATTAGTTTGTTTTTATATAATGACAAAGCCAGTAATGTGCTATCTTAGAAACATGATAATGGCACGAAGCATCTATCTAGTTTGTTTGTATATGTTATTCGTCTTTAAGCAAATTATTAATTGAAATGTATTTAATATATATATTTCAATATAAACTATCATAAACGCTTCGTATATATTATTGTTTCAGAAGAAAATATGTCACACACCATCAAGATACAATAGAACGTTATTGGCTGCCTGGTAAAGGTTATTCAGATTTAACATGCAAGTACCTGTTGCACTTTAGTCGCCCTTGCTAGTTTCAAGGATTACCAACACGTAACAGTGGCACTTAAAAAATAGCACACTTTCAAAATATTTATATATTTGTACAAAGAATACATATGCGTATTTTACACTATTTGAGACGGTGGTGGGGTTATGACGTGGTGACGACAGGTCTGTAGCCGTTCTCGTCGGAGACAAACTTGATGGTGACCTTCTTGCCGTCGTCGGTGGTGAAGCTGATGTCGCCGGTCACCGACATGGCTTCGTTCTCGCTCCCGACGTTGTTCAACACACCGGTCTCACTGCGCGCGACCCCGTCACTGGTTTGGAACCTGGTAAAAATAACAGGAACGTGTCAATGTTTAGAAGAAATCTAAAAACATTGGTATAAAACTTAATTTGGATGTACTCAGATTATTTTTATAAACAGCTGCAGCCCGGTTTCACTAGGAAGTGCAACAGTTGTGTGCTGCAATGTGTAGTCAATCTGTTAAACTACTTGAAATAAACGGACTTCTGTTAAAGCAATCATCCTATAAAATAAGGGGCATCTCGCTAGCCTAACGGTTAGCGTCCTGGACTTCGGTTCAAGGAGTCACGGGTTCAAATCTCGGGGTGTCCACAAAAATGTGTGGGGTTTGGACCGCTTTCTGTAAAAGCGTTTGTGTACTCTATTAACGAAACTGCCGTTGCTGTTAAAATAAAATAGAAATAAATGACCGGAAGTATGACATTGGAACTTGGGAGACCCGTGGGGTGGAGGCCAAGTGGGTTTTGAAACGTACATTGGCCTGTCCGGAGCCCTATAGTTTAACTACCTTTATACCATTATAAACAACGGGAAACGGGATGGCGAAAACCAACATTGTTAATTAAATATTTGCTTACAATTAGGTGCTGTATCACAGTATTAAGTACGTATATTTATATATTAGACATACTCCTTGTGGTATTCTTAATCTATGGTTCACTGTAGACAGGAGACTTCACTGACTTTCCTACAACTGATAAATTTAACAATAACAAATTGAAATTTAGATGTTCAAGGCTAATTCTAAAATAACGTCCTAAAATATTTTTATTATTGTATTATTTGATATATCTGGGCGTTTTGTATGTGATTCAGTGCATGCTGCCTAATGTGTTTTATATTTACAAGAAAAGGCTACCAACTACTGCAACCATCTAAAACAATTGCAGTTTTGACAGTTTAAATGCATGTTATTTACCTGCATTGTATTGTTGAATTGTTTCACAATTATGCATCCCGTGTAAAAAATTCAATAAATTGAATTGAGTTATTGTGTAATATAACAACAATGCATCCCCTTAAAGGGGCTAATCAACACTGTAACAATTACGAGATTACTTATCAAGATAAACAATCAGGAAAAACACTTATCGCCATTTTATTAAAAAAAATTCACATAAAGATACAGTTACAACACACAATTATGGAATATATTTTCAACTTTAACAAGTCCCTTTCACTACTGATTTTACCTGATGTTACAACGTTTGATGGTCACTGTTGCAGAAGCCACGGTTTTCTCGGGACCATAACGTCATTATCTTGAAACAAATTTTAGAGATGTTGCGCGATAGTTTATACTGCATGATTGGGAAAACCTTATCATCATACGCTTGTTATCTTGCGCTTACTACGTGATTAAATAATGGTAGTTCAAACTGCCAAGGACAAATGTGGCTAGGCCAAAACAATTAATAAGCCGGCGTATTTTGCATAATATTATCAATGTTGTAAAACTACTTCGGGGAGCAAGCTACAAACTGTTCACCCAAACTTGTTTACTAATTTTCTAAAAATCCCCCCCCCCCCAAAAAAAAGAAGAAAACAGCGTTTACATGTAATTTGTAATTTCATAGAAATCCGATCTAAAACTAAGTAAGAAAATCAAATTTAACAACGTTATACCTAAAAATGTTTTGATATTTACTCTCCCATGATAACTGCCCCTAAGTCAGGACGCTTACTTACAGGAGCGATTTCACCGAGGCTCAACGAAGCTGTCTACGGCCCTGCGCATGCGTGTCAGATGTTGCAATGTGATGTGGCACCGATCATTGTCGTTGCTTATAAGCCAAGTTATGCCGCATCACCGTATTTACCGTGACGACATATGCGTTATCATCCTGGGTTTCCTCATACTGTCGTTTGTGGTTAGTTTGAGGATTTTCTTGATTTTTACGACTTTTTTACAGCGGTTCAAATTTATGTTTGTAAATCTGTCTTCCCAGAATTGTATTTAAGTGATTTTCCATAGAGAGAAGAGGTTAAAGGTTATTTTAAATGGAAATTTTAGAGATTTGCTGAACTTTTCACAGAATGCGACCCGAGTCGATGCGACTGGAGTGGTTCATCCAATGATAGGTTAACTTCATGAACGTTTATTCGGCTGCGTTTACTACAACAGTATGATTGTATTCGTCTTTCCCGCACCTTCCAGACTGCTTACAAGGTTCGGGGGTCAATACGATTTTCCCAAGTGGAGTTATTACTCAATTTTCCAATTAGTAAGTCGCTAATTTAATAATAAGTTTTTGCTAATTTCATTCTTAAATTTTTATTTTTTTTAATTATTCGTTGCGATGTTAGTTTGATTTGTTTATCTGTAGGAAAGTTATATAAACCGTGAAAATGTAGTCATAATGTTTTGGATCCTATTTGTCAATAATCCTGCCCTTGAAAACGTTGAAGATATATTAATTTTATTAATGGAAAATCCTTCAAATATTTCTCTTAATATATAATACAGAAGTAAATATTATATTTTGATGGGCAGCTGAAAAATGTTTTCGTAACATGTTCAATTCAAATCACCATTTTTACATGGTCTAAACCGTCGTAAACTCTGTTAAAAAAGAGAAATTGAATTACAAAAACTACTAACCTGAAGTTGTACCCGTCGACTCCGATGTTGTTGTTTTCGTATTCCAGGATCTCCGCGGGGGGGCGGGGGGCACCCTGGGGCCGGGCAATCACGAGCGTCGCGGCGCAGCAAACCAAAACCTATAATCAGCAGTCATTTGTAACAAACATGATCCTTGGTTGTAGTAACTATAAACAACAGGGTTTGAAGAAAACCTAAATGGTACACGTAGATGTTATATTTTTACAGTGTAACCAAATATACTAGTATTTAAATTATGAATTACTAAGTAAATTTTAAAGAAATTACTCAGAAAAGTTGGATAAAAAGGTACTGTTGTAATTTAGGGTTGTGAACTGAATCCGGCCGGCATCAAGGGCCCCCACGGCCCACACCATCAGGCCTGCCCAGGGGCCCGTGAAAGCTGGAGTAAGGACCCTGCAAAGTGCAACTTGTACTAAAGACATGGTATCAAATACCATTAAACCTCATCACATTTAAAGCTTTACTATACAATAATACATACAATGCGTTACTATATATATATATATATATATATATTTAAAAAAGTAATGTTGTCAATATTTTAGTACCATGCAAGACAATATTTAAACTGCCAATATGTGTCTTAACTATTTAACTTTAAAAAAGGTGGTAATTTAACTCTTCGCTTCGTCCTCTTTCGCGACATTAGAGCCTACTACTAGTCTAGCTTTACACATAACCAGTTACTCTTTTTTATTAATTTAGGATTAACAAATATTTTCCCTTTTGGCATACATCAGCTAGCTAGTACTCGATACTTATAGTAATACGCAAACGAGGCTAGTTAGGTATAATTTATTAGTGAATTTCCTTTGGAAAGATTAGCATGACCCGCACGGTGAAACTTAAGCCTGGGACCACCATAGAAGTTCCTAACGTGACCCCCTGAAAACGTTTTGGGGGGTCGTTCAAAATTATATATATATATATATATATATATATATATATATATATATATATATATATATATATATGTGTATGTGTTTGCACTCTAGCGGTCGCATTTTTTGTCCGATTTACTTCAAATTTGGTAGGGAAATTCCTTTCTGTAATCAGTTGCACAAGTTCGTTGGGCAAAACAATCGGAAAACTTTAAACCCCTTTTTTTGGGATTAATCTTTCAAATTTCGAGTTTTTGGGCCCTAAAAAGGTCAGAGAAGCCCCGGATGTAAAATTAATGCATGTAAAAAGATGGGAATTAGTGAGGCGAAAGTTTTAAGGTCTCTCTCGTCATTCTAGCATAAATATTTACCGAGTTATTAAAGAAAATGTGTTTCGACTAAACACAGTACGTTGTCTTATGGGGATTTTACACTAGAAAAGCCTGTAATTCCTTTGGTAGAGTACTTTTATCATCCCCAGCAACCTCACACCTACTTTTAAGCCTGTCTGGACCTTCTCCTAACATTATAATGCACACAATTGTATTCCCAGCTTTGCAGGTAAATGAAACCAGGAGCATCAGAACAGCCAAAGAATCACTGTTTTCAGATTTAAATAAAAATTGGAATAAATGTATGTTATTACACTGATTTGGAGTTTTAAACGTTGTTATGTAGAAATTCACTTCCCTCACGTCAGTGTGCTGCGTGCGTACTCGTTTATATTTATATGCAAATAGGATTCCCTTGAAATCGAGAGGAGATTCCTTACACCCCAAAACGTAGCGATAGGTAGCAAAAGAAATATTATAAATAAATAACAAATTTATCGCTAAAATAAGTTTCAAAAATACAACAGCATATAATTTATACCGGCAAGTCCAGCAGTGTACTTCGTATCTCCGCAGGATCTCCCAGTGGGAGGGATAATTCCCACGGTTGGCGTGCGACGAGCCATTGACAGGTTAATTATAGGATGAACATAGCACGTAAACCTTCATGCATGAAAGCCTTAGTCATTTAATTAACGTGTTATCTTGTTTCCTCACACATGGTGTTCACCCTCAGTGGATTCTCATTGTTAGGAACTCTGACTTAGCGAACATATTTGTGAAATAGGTGATTGCGGATATTATAAATATAATAGTTGTAATATAATTTTCATAATATGTAAAAAAATAATTGTATATAAAGCAGCAATCTAAGTTTTCACAGTTAATATACCATTAATTAAAATATACTGGCGTAATAGGTTGTATTGGCTTTTATTTTGTATGATCCATTTTATTTTAAATATTCCAATTTTTTCTCCTGGGTTAGTTACCTATGTTCCAAATAAAAGCTTCGGTTTTACCATGCGATATGAGGTTTGTGAGTAAATTAAGACTTCTAAACCTACGTAGGGGTTGTATTAGTAGAGTGCTTCTTTTAGACTGTTTGGTAGAGCACTTTACAAGATAATCTATTTTCATGATAGATTTTCAGCATTATAATTTTTACCATTTCCGTACCATTTTGCAACTTTCAAACGAAGTATCGAAAAAATCTATGTAAAATATGTTTTTAAAAAGCTTTACATATTGAATATATTTAATTGTAAAATTGTTCTTGTCCTGGAATTAAAATAGTGGAGAGAATAAAATATAACAAAATCAAGACAGTTTGGGTATTATTTTGACTTATTTTGTAGTTAACAGATACACTAATTATTAGTTACTTTTAAAACAACATTAAAAGTTTATCAAGTATGAGTGTGACAGGAATTACCACAGAAGAAGGTTGTGGTAGAATACATTAGCTTCATGTAAGTCAAATTTGTTTAATTCGGTCGGCAACCTCTTTTTTCATTACTTTGCCAGTACACAGATGGCAAAGCAATATTTTGTACGTTGAGAAAGTAACAAATTATAGATCTGTACGTCGAACGCATCCATATTTGTAAGATGTGAATCGTAACTTCAGATACTTGTTCCTGGGGTAAAACAAACAAAACATGTTTTATAAACATAGGGCCGGTTTTTCGTTTGTGTGTATGTATGTGTTTTTTAATCAATACAAAATATCTTGAGATAATGATTCGAAACTTAGAGCATATATAAGCAATCATAATTAAATATTGAAATAGTTGCCGTTTTAATAAAATTAAAGCCAGAAATGTCAAATTTAACTCCAGATTTTCCCTAATTTAGTATAATACACTTGTTAAGTTTAAAGTCAGTACCTAAGTGTTTCCTAAGAAAGTTTCCTAAGTGATTTTTTAACCTGTGTTTATTAAAACACAAAAAGATGGGAAATGGAGCGGTATAAGCTTTATGTTAAAATAATTTTTGGTTTACTTTGACCCCAGGAGCAAGTTTCTGAAGTTTTGGTAGAGAGCGTGCACACCCAGTGTCAGGATTGTTGATGAAACTGAAGCACTGGTACATAAAATAGCGTTACCACCATACAATCTTAGGTATCAGTTATCTTCTTTTCAAGCGGTATAATTCGTCATTGATTAGACAAACATAAACAACCAAGTACTTTGGTATTTCATTGGCATAGAGTTTTATGCTTTTAAACGAGAAACACTTTAACAAGAAGACCTATCGGCAGTTTAATCCCTATGGGTCCTACCAAACTTGATAGTTTTCCATATTTAGTTTCAAATAGAAAGAGACAGTTGGATGGTATACACGACACCTTTCTCCGATTAAATCCGTCAGAATTTTTTCCATAAAAAAAAATCATCCACAATAATTTGTCTTTTTAAACATTCTAATGACAAACTTTTAGCAATAACAAGCGAGCGTGCCATGGTCAAACAGTCTGTAGACAACTGGTCCCATGCCACTTGATGTGGCCAATTGGGATAATGTGAGTAATTAAGTATGTAATGTTATGGTTCTGAGAACCATATTCTTAACCCGGCCTCTAAGATTATGAAAAATCTTTTTTATTATGCGCCATGATGTTTTATGTGCACACCTTCAAAATTTCATAAAAATCTACAAATTAAAATATAATTGATTTGAGTTGTCTTTAGTTTAAATAGTAACACTTTTTAAAATTGTTTTTACAAATATTAAAATTGAATGGGTACAACAATTCACTTCGTATAGTTTTAAAATGGCAAAAATATTTATTAAAATGTGTTTATATAATTTATATTCATCTAGGCATTTAATGCATACAAAATGTTAAATGGTTTTAATGACTGTACAAATTAAATATACAAATAATGATAAATAACGTTATTACAGATTTAAATGTGTACGATTTAGGCAAATTATGTGCTTAGGTGGTGTTCATCTTAAAGTGGTTTAGTGTGATTTCCCCTTAATTATTTGGAGAGAATCTTCTTGGTTTTCTTATCCTCGTAATCTTTTAAATTATGTTGGAACAATGAATTTGATAAAGTAGCTGACTTAATTAGCGTCTTAAAACTAATTTGATTAATTTACCGTATACCGTGATTTTTACGATACCGTATGCTCTATGCACTCTATACTACATACTCTGTGTACTCACCAGCCTAGTCAGCATGTCTGTTGGAGCAGTACTGATCCATCCTTCGCCCACTCTATAGATATAGCTCCCTCTCGCTTGCGCAACCAAAGGTCGCCCGACGCCCGACGCCGGTACCGTACCCACAACACCCTCCCACTCCACCTGTGTTTGCATTGCTCTTTATCACCTTTATCTTCCATCCTCTTCTCTCGAGGAAGAAGAGGATGCGGCTTGTGCTGGTGATGCAAAAACAAACCTTACAGAAAAGGTGGTTACCGGTTGTAGGTTGTTTGGCTTTGTGTACCGATCACGAATATGGATGAGTCACCAACACTATTGAGGCAATTATTTGTTTAAATTTGCCTTTTGAGCTCGTGGAGATGTAGGTTTACATTTTACTATAAAAGACTCTGAGATCATAGTGATACAAATAAATAAATATTACGAGGACCATAAAAATCATCTTGTTTATATTAATTGTTAAAAGAAAGAACGACCCACTTTCAGAGGACTCGTTGGGAGTCATTGCTAAAAGGTGGGGGTTATTTTCAAACTTTTGTACAGGTAGAAACGTTCTATCTTTTTCCAGGCATTTTATTTTGATTGTTGCTACTTATTGAATTTTTCTGTGATTTCTTTGTTGCGGTAAAGTAATTTAACAAACTTTAAGTCAAATGCAAGTTCGAATTACCATTCAGTGAATCATTAAGTTCTAAAGTAATCGATAAGATCTAAAAATTATATGGTACGACCCATTTAATAATGAAAAGTAGTAATTTTAGTGTTTCTATTTACGGGTACAGTTTCAAAGCGGCCACCAACTAATCGGATGCAATATATCGATCTTAAAAATTCGATATGTCGAATCGGAACACTTGATATTTTTAATAATGAACATTGAAAGTTATTCACTCGATATTTATATTAATGTTATAATCTAAAATCATCAAATTGTAAATTGTCAATAATAATATGCGATGCAGTTACAAATATATTGTAATGAAACAT
Organism: Allygus modestus; assembly: GCA_963675035.1. Lineage (NCBI taxonomy): Eukaryota > Metazoa > Arthropoda > Insecta > Hemiptera > Cicadellidae > Allygus > Allygus modestus. Next base: position 107,258,626 of record OY776117.1, on the reverse strand, counting down.
TTAACAAATAACAAACAAAGTAAAAGTACAATAACAAAAACAACAAATAATAAAGAAACGTATAACTAAGCTAAGGGTAAACTTTATGGGTTGCTTTCATGAATTGAATGAATGGAACCCTGGCAAAGATAACTAAGTTTTAGCTTGGTCATTAAAATATATTTGTAACTGTCATCATCGCTCATAATCCCAGCTTTCAGAGACTGTTTCAACCCACGCCATGAGGACTCGAATGTTTGAGTGTTTTTGTTATTTAGGTTAAATATCGATTCAAATGCGATTCGATGTATCGAATGTTTAAGATCGATATATCGCATCCGATTAGTTGGTGGCCGCTTATGAAACTGTACCCTTATTATAATATAGCTAATTCTTTAGAAACGTATCTTTAGAAGTACCTACTATAATGTTAAAAGCTTTATACGAAAGTTCGTGAAATGTAAGAGTGAATTGTAACATCCCAAATGACTGAAGAAGCAATTTTTATTCTAAATGAGTTACTCATCTTCATCTATCGTAATGCCTTTTTCTGCATCGAGTAGTGGACAAAATTAGCGATTTCCTCATCAGAAAGGAACTCATAAACAAAACGCTTTGTCTGTCATGTTAATGTGCTTAACATTCATGACGGAATGATCGTGATGAAATAATACTTTCCATCACTATTTCCGGTGTTTACTGGCTAAACCTGTTTATAGGACTAATTTTTCACCACATATTGGAATCTCCCACTTGTACTGAGCACTTACCACAGAAATACTTTTTCAATGATTATTTGGAATTTACAAGAGGCCTAATAATGTCAAAATATGGTAAAGATAAAAACTGCCATGGGAAAAAAATTGTATTATGTTAACCAAACAAAAGATGTATTACATTTATATTTAACTATACATATAATTGAGAAAAGTCAGTTACATTTAATACAAATTTAATAACTCATAGATGGGCTCAACTAGAGCCTACGTAACGCTATAATAAGTTCCCGAAAGCCTGACGGATGTAAGTTTCCTTTAACAATTTCTAACGCTTCCCCTTTACATTTAAATGTAAATGCTCGATGTTGCGTTAAAACACAGAATTACACTATAGCAAATTGGTTTTTATGGAGAAGCTGGATTTATGCTATAGGATTTTCAGGATGGGCATTAGATCGGCCGGTAGCTGGCAATAAGAAAAAATCAGAGTCAGTGATCAGGTATATCCTCGGCAATGAGTCACTCGAAATTAGTGGAAGATCGTTAATAAGCATCAGGAACGAAATGGGGCCTAAGACTGACCCCTGAGGGACTCTGCAGGATATCATCGTTAAGGGATATATCTTCACAGCCATCTTAATCAATGTACGGGTGTTTACTTCCTGAATCAAAGATAGGATTTGATACAATAGTATTGAATCAAACTAAGTTTTTATAGAAAAATTGTGTGGTCAACCGTACCAAAGGCCTTTTTAAAGGAAAAAGAAATTAAATAAACGACACTTACCATTATCAAAAACTTGAGCTACTACAGTTATGGAATAATTTATTGCATGAAATATTTAGTAGTTTTTTGTGAAGCCAAAATTATGTTTCGAGAGAAGGAACTGATGCTATTTTGCTCAAGGAAAGATAACAACCAACCTCAACCTCAACCTCAACGAGAGAAATTATTGACAGGAGAGCTATTGTTCTGTAGTTGCCGCAATCTTTTTTGTTCCTTTCTTGTGGACATATCTTGCCACGGTGCAGCAGAACTTTAATAAATTAACTTTATTCAAAAGAAAGGCTGATGATGTGGCAACGGGATAAACATATCAAGACAAACCATCGACCCCAGTGGAATGTCTTGCCTTTCAAAACCAGTATTTCTCGTTAACCTCTTATTCCTTTGATACTTCAAGCAAGAACGTTGAGTTTACGCACGAATTTGTCACAGTGTTGTATTGAGAAGAGAGAATCAATACAACAGAGGCTTGACGTAGAGGAACCTTACTAAGAAAATTTTGATAGCTTGTACTTTATTGTTGCTGGCCGTGTATGTTAATCATGCTGTCGAAATCGAAGTTTAAATAAATTCGCTACAACATGAATAATTAAGCACTTACACTAATCTACATTTACTGGAGTTTTTGGTTACTTGCTATTACTTATTTTATTTAAAGGTTAATTTAAAGGTTAAAGGTTAATAATAGTATCAAGAGCAAAAATGTTTAATGTTTTAATGTTTAATGTTTTTAAATGTTAAAAAAATTTCAAGAACGGTTAAATGATAACTCTGTGTATTCAATCTGTAACCTGTAACTGATAATTATTTGCACCTATAGCTCTTAAATAATTAAAGGCGTAAAATACTAATAGATTAGTTTACCCTACAAATCCTACACTCTAATACGAGCTGTCTGTTTGTTTGCAAAATGTATCTCGAGATCCAGCAGATGGATTTAGCTGAAAGTTTGGGATTAGGGATTTTGGATCTAAAAAATCGATTGGTGAAAACCACTACCTCAGGAAAACTCGTATTTTTCTAAACAACTCATTTGAAAATTGAAAATGTTAACATTGGGCTTATGGAGTTTAAAATCATAACACCGGTTACCATGAATAACAAAAACAAACCATTAAATCAGCTGTTTGATTTTATCTACAACTTAAAATATTGTAAAAAGCAGTTTATCATTATGGAAATAAAAAACCTACTTGAATGGCAACTCTCATAATGGAAATAAAAATACCCCCGTAGCAGCAAACCTGCATACTCAGCGAATTTCCAATGCATATTAATTTATCTTAATACCACATAAAGCCACATACCAAGTTTCATCAATATACATTCATAAATAAACGATTTATGACATTTTAATTATTCTCCATAAGAATAACATGGCGGCTGAGTATGCAGGTTTGCTGAAATAAGGAACACTAAAAATGGGCTTTTATACAAATATCATTATAACTCAACTAGGTAAAGCCACATACCAAGTTCTATTAATTTATGTTCATAATTAAAGGAGATAACACGTTAATTATTCTCCATAAGAATAACATGGGGCTGATTATGCAGGTTTGCTGCTACGGGAACTATCGGGAAAAAAATGGATTTTTGTGCAAATATCAATAGACCACAACCAAATAAAGCCATATACTAAATTTTGCCAGTTTACGTTCATAAATAAGCGAGATATACAATTTTTCTTTTTCTCCATAAGAATAACATTAGACAACGTACTGTGTTTAGCACTTTCAATATCTCGGTAACCAGTTGACGTAGAGCAATGATCAAAATACCAAATTTTTTATTTTTTTAAGTTGAATTTAATGGTATAAATTAAAATTTGATTTAAATTAAAATTACATGTGAAAACCCCAAAAAACACATTTTTGGGATACAAAACCCCCCAAAAACCCCCCTTCGGATGGTGCGATTCATCTGGTTTTCGAACTCGTTCAAATAAATGGTACTTTACACATTTGTACCAAATTTCATTAAGATCGGACCTCTTTTACGAGAGTTATCGTGCTTACGGACACATATATATATAAATATATATATATATATATATATATAAATTTGAAAAAATTGTGTTTTTGGCATCTGGGGACCTCAAAATGAAAAGTTATCATGGTCTCGGGCTTAAGTCTTACCATGAGACCTACGGTAATAGCTTCTTCCCTATAGGGGAAATTCGCTAAAAGTACTTGAATGGCAACTCAAACTCTTTTTTCGATAGGTGAGTGAGCGTAGCGAACGAGCTAATCCGGGAGGCGAGTGAACATAGCGAACGAGCTTATTTTGAAAATGAAAGAGTATTTGAAATAAAACAAATTCAATGCCTTTTCTGCGAACTCAAACACCGAGCATGGCTCGGTCCACGGTACTTTAAATAAAAATAAGATAAAGGGCTTACATAATACATTATAACATGTTGGAACAATATCCCAATATAATGAAAACTGTTTAACACATGCTTTTAGTAGAGGGAGATTCTTTTACAAAGATATTTCTCCTTGCCTCAGAGACATATCCATAAGGTACAGGTGTTTAAATGAGAACTATTTAAATTACTAAAAAGCTTTAATTACCAGTCCTGAAAATATGTGTTTTGGTGGATACGCCCTTTTGGCATGAAGCCCTTGATATCCATTTATATTTTATACATAGGTCCTGCAGCTGCGGATCGGTTCCGAATCACTGGCACGTAGCATTACACCAGTGGTAAACATACCGGTGGTATTGTCTCTTCTTTTTTATACCTGAGTGGTTTTTAGTGGAGACTGACGAGAATCGAACCCCGGAACAAAATCACAAACTCGAACCACTACAGACTGATTCCTCATAAATAATAATAAAAAAATAAAAACTATTAATAATTGGCTTTGATTTAAATTTTAAATCGATTTAAGATCCAAATAGACAATTTTAAATTGGGATAGGTACATTATTAAATGCTAAACTCCAAGGTTGAATAGTTTAGCAAGCGGCGTTTCAGGGTGTTTAGCAACAGTGGAAAATTGGCTTCAGTAAGCCTTTAATCAAACTATGCTGGGAAACAAAGCAGGCTTCTAATTAAAACTGACATGAGAATTAATAATCACTTGTTGACATGCAAACTAAGGTAGAGTATAAACTAACTAGAATTAGAATACTATGCTGTATATCAGCGCAAATAAGTACGCCTAACAGCTTCGCTTACTCGCCTGATTTCAGTTTTATAATTTAATAAAATCAAATAGCTGATCAAATTTCAATATTTTAAATGTGTTTTAACGTACATTGTTATTTAATTGGTAATGAGGCCTTGGGGGATTGTAAAAAAAATAATATCTATCCTTCAATTTTCCCTCCGAAACCTCCAGTTTAATTATATGGTCAGTGATGAGGACTATGGTTTTCACAAAGCTTTCTGGTATGGTTTGGTTTTTACTCAGGTAATAATGGTTTAGATAACTCCTCTGATTTTGCTAGACTGACTTCAAAGATTGATACATAATTGGTTGCCCTGATTGTTAGGAGTGCATAAATAATTTTACTGTCTATGTTTATTTTATAAAGAACATGGGATACTCTAAAAACTTTGTATTTGCCCTTAGTACATGAAGAGTAATTTTTCATTTATTTTCAGCTGCTAAAACCTGTTATTAGCTTTATCAGGTGTTATGTGCATAATAAAATTAACAAATAAACTGAAATCGTAATCTTTACAGAATTACTCACAATTTTGATAAAGTTACTATCGAATAAAATATCACGTTCTAAAACTGATTATAAGTGATGCCTATGGACAGTAAACAATAAATAAACCTTGGTATGTATGTGAATCTGATCGTTTAAGAACAACAGGACAAGAGAGTAGGAGCAACATTTATTACTAATTTACTGAATTTTGTTAACTATTTTGGGGAACTGACGTCCTAACCTGTAAAACAAATAATCTATGAAACCTTATTTATATAAGGTATTTTACAAAGTTCATATGTCATTTTTATAACATTTCTTTATAAGGGGACACTAAATTATTTTGTTCCGTGATTTTTACGCAGTGAAATTTCTTTACCATGAATTGTTTGAATTTTTGTTCATTTTACAAAATTAAATTTGAAGAGTAGTATAGATAATGTTTACATACATACATAAAAGAAACACATTTGTAATGGAAATCAGCTTTCAGTTATGAACACACGATGAAATCTTAGATTGGAAATACAGATTTATATATAGTATTTATATGTTGCTGGTAATGTGTTAATTTTGTTTAAGAGGGGGCTTCAGACAATTTAATTTTTAAATCCTATCGCTCCTGAACGGATGATTTGAAATCCTGTTTTCATTGCTAATTTTAAAGAGAAAAAAAATACTTTACGATTTCAGTGAATAGAATTTTGATATAACAAATAATAATCGTTTAGTAAAACTCCAAAATAAAAACTTTACGTTTTTGTGTGTTAGATATTAGTACTAACAAGATTCTGCTTACTGAAATCAATAGGTATTTTTCTGTCATATAAATGAACCGAACATCGTCAATTTTGGATATTCCCTTGGCCGGGATATGAAATTGAGCATTGGTAAAGGGAAAAATACACACCATTTTATTTTTTACCGTTTAATGCAGCTTTAAACAAAAAAAATTTTGAAACAGTAACCAATAATTTTTGTGTTTGCAGAACAAATAAATACAAAAATTAAAAAAAAATGTTAAAATTATTGGGACCCTTAAACTGCAACTCAAGGAGTGTGACCTGGCATACTTCCTGAACTGCGCCTCGAGTCAAAACTAGCCCCTGAGAGAAATACCTGGGCCGGAGAGTAGCTTCCTTTCCTAGAGTAGCCACGCTATATTTTCCTAGGCGAGTGAGTGAAAACCATAGGTTGAGTATCCGCATAAGACGGAGTAAAACGCAGTATAAATTATGTATATTTGTGCACCGTTGCCTAAATCGCTGTGCTCATTTTGCAATATGTTGCTATTAAATATTTGATTCAAATTGTAATAAGAGCACCCAAGGAAAAACCTTTTACGATTTGTCGGGACTCAATACAGTATATTTTGTATGGAAATCAACTTTCTGAAATTTTCTGATTCTATTTGATGAAGACCATCTGAAAGCTGTCATAAAACCGATATAGAGCTAGATTTCAAGCCTATTAAATATGTTATCAAACTTTGCTAAATTTCAAAGCAATAGGCTTCCTTGTAAATATCCAGAAGCGACCAAGTATTGAACCGAAATACTAAACAAATATCCTACAAGGAAATTTATTTAATGAAAATTAAGTTTAGTATTTACATTCAACTTTTAAATTAAAACAAGTTTTCACTTTTTACGAAACACATCTTAAAAATTTTAAAATGTAAATTTCTGAGTTCCTAAACTGTTCTAAGTTTTAGCGAATTTCCCCTATAGGGAAGAAGCTATTACCGTAGTCGGCATGGTAAGACCTAGGCCCGGGACCATGATAACTTTTCGTTTTGAGGTCCCCAGACCCCAAAAACACCATTCTTTCGAAACTGTAGATATATATATATATATATATATATGTGTCCGTGAGCACGATAACTCTCGTAAAAATTATCCGATTTTGATGAAATTTGGTATAAACGTGTAAAGCAACATTTATGACTTTAAGTTCGAAAACCAGCCAGATCGGCCTATCCGAAGGGGTATTTTGGGGGGGTTTTGTACCCCAAAAATGGGTTTTTTGAATTTTTTACATATAATTTTGGAAATAGTCAAATTTTAGTTTTTTCCATTGGATTCAGCTTAAAAAAACACAGAATTTGGTATTTTGATCATTTCTCTACGTCAATTGGTTACTGAGATATTGAAAGTGCTAAACACAGTACGCTGTCTAATGTTATTCTTATGGAGGAAAATAAAAATTTTATATCTCGCTTATTTATGAACGTATACTGACGAAACTTGGTATACGGCTTCATCCATTGATACAGTGAACCAATGATATTGGCTCAAAAAAACAAATTTTTACCAAAGGCTCCCGTAGCAGCAAACCTGCGTACTCAGCCCCATGTTATTCTTATGGAGAATAAGTAACGTGTTATCTCCCTTCATTATGAAAATAAATTAATGAAATTTGGTATGTGGCTTTACCTTCATGAGTTATATTGATATTTGTATAAAACCCCATTTTTTGTGTTCCTTGCTTCAGCAAACCTGCATACTCAGCCGCCATGTTATTCTTATGGAGAATAATTAAAATGTCATAAATCGTTTATTTATGAATATATATTGATGAAACTTGGGATGTGGCTTTATGTGGTATTAAGATACATATATATGCATTGGAAATTCGCTGAGTACGCAGGTTTGCTGCTACGGGGGTATTTTTTAATCCCTTGGAAAGGTATTAAATGTTTTAATCACAGTAAATTTGTCAGTATAATTTTGATAAACAGTAAATAAATATTACATCTCACTTGTTTAGGGGTAAATTTTTCTACAAATCTGTTCGTACTTTTATGTCGTAACAGACTAATTGTTTGCATATGAACCCCCCATTGCAGTTCTGCCATCTAAAACCTGTGTCCTTACTGTAGTTTTAATCTTATGGTGGATAAATTAAATCCACATCCACATCTTCTCGTTGTGTTTTGAAGAAACTTTGGAAACTTTTAACTTGTATGTTCATCAAAAAAGTTGGTTAACTATAATTGCTGGATGAGAAGTAGATCCTATGATTAATGTGGTAGTTAGGTTTGGACATTTACATTTTAAATTCACTGAGTACGCAGTTTTGATGATGCGCGGGTGTATTAATTAGCCTTAAAATCGTAAGTATGCTGTCTGCTCGCACGGCGCGGCGTAGACAGAGCCGCTATTCCAACAGCACCTGCAGTTAACCGCACCTTCTTCAGTCCCGTAACTGACTCACCCTCAAGGTCTGTTTCGTAACTGAGGGGTCACAATTAGCCAATCTAGTGTCTTCCCCGCTATATCTTACGTCATCTTAACATTTACGATTATCGTAAATCTGTGAGTAATTTGTGAACGTCAAACACGTGTTCAAACAGTCATCGCGACCCTTTCATGTTTTATGTATTATTTTTATTTGAATTTTCTACATAAAAATAATATTATGTTGGTTTTGTTGGTCTATTTTCTTGGGACATTCGTTTCACAGCGATGTTTAAAATACTTTCAACTACTTTAAACTACTTTAAGCGGTGTTTAAACAACTTTAAAATACTTTCAGATTGATGATGATAATTACCTAGGCTTTGTGTTTACAGTCTAAACTTTTCGCCACGTAGATGTTATTATTCAACATAACTCACTAGCAATTGGTGTGGGTAAAGCTTTCAGTAGAATGCGTAACAATTAAGTCTCCAAGTAACGTAATATAAACTTATTATATGGATATCAAAATAACTGGTAAACTATATTTGCTGGATGATGCGTTGGTCCTATGATTATTACCCTTCCAGTATTGGATACAAGATTTTAACTAACTATTTTACAGAGTGAGCCTAGGTACGCCGGTATTATTAGATAAAAAGCGTCAAACCTGCTATACTACATTATTAAACCTAACGTAAAAAAGACAGGACCGCCCCCTTTTATTTGTTTATTTGTCACACTAAACAAATATCCTTAGGTTAGTGATAGTAACTTGGATTGTAGTTTATTTTGCGATTGTTGACACTTTTGAGCGTCCCCAAGATTGGGGAATCCTTAGTGACAGTCGACATTTTTTAATGTAAACCCTTTTGATTTATTTAAATATATATAACAAATAGACGAGCGGTGAATACTACGTATCCCTATCTGTTCACTAACAAAACTTGCGTCTAGTCAAATTTTATGTCAAAAGTTAAAAATAAACCATTAATTTATGTCATAATACACATCAAATATAAAATATATCTATAACTAGTTATGTTTTAATCAATTGAAAAACTACCAAGCTTTAAACATAAATATGGAATTTTAAAATTTTAACTGCGCTCAAGGTAAAAAGTTCGAACCCCCCTCTATATTTTATTTGTAAAAAACATACGTCTTTAAATAGTGTGATAGTAACTTGAGGTGTAGTATCTTTTGACATTGTTGAAGCTTTTGAGTGTCCCCAAAATTGTTTTGGTATTTTGGGGGAAACTGGAAATGTTTAAATGTAAACCCCTTTCAGTGACCCGTTATTATAAAGAGGTGTAAATTTATGAATGGTTCAAAACAGTCACAATTAATGTCATCATATAACCAGGAACCATTCTATATCATAATTTATGAAAAAAATAATATATGTATATTTTTTAAATAAACAAATTTAAATGGCAACAACGTAATTTAAACATTTTAACCGCGTTAAAGGTTCCTTTTTAAATTTTGATATGAATTTTGACTGGCCACTATTTTTTTACGAGAGAGATAGCGACCTCTAGTTTTCATCATTCGTCTATATCTTTAGAGCTCTTTACAATGAAGGGTCACGCACTAAGGGTTTACGTTTAAAAGTTATGAGGTGGCCCCGAAATACCCCATTTTGGGTGAGACTCGAAAATTTCACAGTTTAAAAGATACTGCACCTCAAGCTATCATCACTACGCAAAGGAATTATTATTAAATTTAACAAATAAAGTATTATAGGGGGGTCCGGATTATGTTAGACCCAGTATAGACACCAGTTATACCACATAAACAGCAATTACTGTTGTTTATTCATGAAGTCATAATATCTCAAATTAATCAAAAATATCGTGTCGCTATTTACTATTCATAATAAGTAGTCTTTTCACATAAAACGTGTAAAAACAATAAATAAACAATGATAAATGATTAATATTATACATTCTAAAACGTATTAAAATTCAACGAATTTAGAAAACATCTGTGGTGACCGTAAACATGTTTATATTCTTACCATGACCCAGTGGCTCCCGGATGATAATATTCTGGTTAGTGTGTTGTGCGTGTGTGTGTGTGTGCGTGTGTGTGCGTGTGTGTGTGTGTGTGTGTGTGTGTGTCCAAGGCCCAACAGTAAGGGTATTGTCAGATGGTAGGTCCAGGGCATAAAACACCGTTGAGATATCCGTGTCACGGCAACCGCCATGTGCACGTTGACGTATGGTTGACAGTTGGATAAAAAATGCTGATAGTACTGCGTAAATGTTTACGGATTGAGAAAACGTATTTAAACTGAAATTTTTAAGCTGTGTATTTTACTTTAACAAATGGTTTCGGTTAACATGTTGGTTATTTGACATGCGTAGTTCCTTTTCCTGTTGAAATATTCTTGGACTTATTTTGGTTAAAAATATTTTTACTAGAATAAGATGACCAATAGCTATAAATTTCATGCATATTCTTATTAACTTGTTGATCATTTTCATGACCTAATTAGCTATAGGACCAAATTAATTTATCATCGGCCAAAATTTATTACCGTAAGCTATAGGTGTTCTGTGAAAACAATATCTACAAATTGTTAGTATTTTATCCATGCCAATATGTTGCCTTACAGTTACGTTATGAAATTTCATATCCCATCATTAGATACTTAACATAGTCAAATATTATATGACTGATTGTGTGATGACGTTAAGAATAACGTTGTATCCTAGAGATAGGTTTATAATAAGTAGGATTTGACATGTTAAATTATAATATAACTGTACTAAACAATATTAAGGAGATATAACAATAAAAGAAAATAAATACAACAATCCGTTAATCAAACTTTTTTGTCTTCTATTACAGATTATTTAGTCTTAGTATTAGTAATTAATCATGTAAAATACTCATAACATGATGAAATGGCCACCCTGTGTTTATTGGACCCACAGAACACTAGTCTGTCAATTGCCAGACTCAGAGCGATGGTGGACGTTTTTGTACAATCAGTTGAAATCCCAGGTGATGGACAGAATGTGTCAGCAATTAACTGATATGATGCAACTGGTACTCCGACATTTACGTTTGGTTACATCACGTTGTTTTTAAGTTTGTAAATACATCCAGTAATTGTAAACATATAACAATCACGTGGTTCTTTCATAAATTATCTTGTTATTTATATACTAGCTGTTATTAGCCCGTCAAAAATGACGGGCTTAAACAAACTAAAGAAGTATTGTTCACTAGTTATAAAATAAATTTAATGGCTTGACAAATTTATATTTAAAAAGCTAATTTTGAATTGGATGTAACAAAATGGGAATTCGCCGTGCAAAATTTAAAATAATTTCTTTATTAGCATGATACGTGTTATTAAAACTAAACAGGATAAATATTATACGTCTTATAACACTATAAAGTATATTTAATCTTATACTGTACTTACATACAAGACGGTAAAATATACACAAAAGGTGGTACAAGGCTACAAGGCCCCTTTGTGTCTTGTTTGTAAGTACAGTATAAGTGTAAATATACTTTATAGTGTTGTAAGACGTATTTTATTCATCCTGTAAAATTTAAAGGTGTTATTGTAATAAAGCCCCAACATAATGCACATTAAAATATTCATTAGAACGTATCTAAATTCAAAAAGTGTCTTTTTACGAATTACATTTTACGCTTGCTTGCAACAGCTCAAAAGGGTTTAGTTTAAACTTTGTTGTTAGGCCTAGTTTAGTTTTGGATGTTGAATCAAACCCATTTTGGTGTAACTTCAAGCCAAATGTTGTTTCGAAAAACATGCAGTTAAATGTTATTAATTGAGGTTTGTTCTTCGGGTTCAAATTTGTAATACAAATTAACCTAACTACTTTTACTGGTTTTATGTTTATATCTAAAAGATAAAAAATACATACAGTCAAGATATTTACCAACATTTAATTGTATTTCATCTGCTAACATCCAAACTATCTAAAGACCCAACAAAAAGACATAATTTATCTATCTACAGTATCTATATTAATAATACGCTACATGCAAGCTTTGTAAACAATAAGGCTTTTGACCCCCACATATTATACACTAAAACGCGCGTATCGGCATGAAGGTGTGCAAACTGGCTTTAGATTCTCGACTTACACCTCAGGGCTCTGCCCCATGGGACTTCCATGCCCCCATGTTATTCATGGATGAGAGTTTTATTTGGTTTATGTCACATTTGGTTGTTTTATAATTCATTAAATTAAATAAACAGCTGTTATAAGAATTACATATAACTTACAGACTGTCATTATTTTGTTCACTATTTCACTATTTACTATTTTCGTTTCTCAAAACAGGATGCGCAAGCTGCGCACAGGAAATTCTAATTAGCTATAAACTGTATCGACAAATATTTCAAATTGTATTCAATGCTAATAGGATAGGTCAATAGTCCTTAGTTTTCTTATCCATTGCATCACATTTTTTACCAGAGTTTCATCCATTTTCACCCAATTTCATCCAATACAGCACATGCATTCGAAATCGAACTAAACTTTTAGATAAGAAAAACTGACTTGGAATTCTAAACTTTAAATATGTAACTGAAGTATGGTTTACTGGATTATATCAATCGCCTTACCTTCTCAAACCTTGTGTAGTTAATTTTACCTTCGCATTTTACCTCCCATTCTTAACTGTATTTTGTCTTAGTCATGTTTTTTTTAGCGAATTTCCCATTAAGGGAAGAAGCTATTACCGTAGGGTGGCATGGTAAGAGTTAAACCCGCGACCATGAAAAAATGTTGTTTTGAGGTTCCCAGAAACAACTATTCGTTCAAATTTATAAATATATATATATATATATATATATATATATATATATATGTCCGTTAACACCATAACTTGAGTAAAAAACGTCTGATGAAATTTGGCTCAAATGTGTAAAGTGGCATTCATGCCTTTAAGTTCGAAAACCAGAAATATCGGACCATGAGAAGGGGGTTTTGTGGGTGTTTACAATTGCCCAAAAATAAGTTTGTTGTACTTTTCACCCTAAAATGTTTAAAATAATTAATTTTGGTTTCAACAATTTTATAGAGCTTAAAAAATAATATGGTATTTTGAATCATTAACCTAGGTTAAGTGGTTGCGGAGAAAATCAAAAAAACATGTTCATAAAATCTCCCATGTTAATCTTATGTGAAAACGTTTTTAGCTTTTCCTCAGTTCACTTTAATGTAAACCTGACATTTGCTTTTACCAATGAGTTCAGCTCTACAAAACAATCATTTTGGTGTTTAAATTGTGATTCGTCTGACCGTTGCAGAGATATTCAAAGTTTTAAACACAGTTCGTTGTCCAATGTTATCCTTAATAAATAATTAACATAAGATAATAATTAGAATGTGATATCTCGATTATTTATGAATGAATGTTGATGAACCTTGGCAAGTGGCTTCACCTAGTACTTGTACATTGATATTTGTACAAAAATAATAATAATAATCATTTTTTCCGATTGTACCCGCAGCAGCAAACCTGCATATTCAGCCCCCATGTTATTCTTTTGGAGAATAAGTAAAATGTAATGTCTCCCTTAATTATGAACATAAACTAATAAAACATGGTATGCAGCTTCGACTGGTTAAGTTATATTGATAATTGTATAAAAACACATATTTTGTGTTCCTTGTTGCAGCAAAACTGCGTACTCAGCTTTAGTTGCTATTATTATGGAGAACAAAAAATTGTATATAACACTTGTTTATTCATATATTTTTATGAAACTTGGTGAGTTGCTTTATGTGGTAGTGAGAGACATATACATGAGTTGGAAATTCGCTGAGTACGCAGGTTTGCTGCTACGGGGGTATTATATACTTGTACACTCATCGCTATACTACTTTATGGAGTATAACGGCTATCATCGATGTTTAAAAAGTTTTTGATTAAGTTTTACACAACATTTTAAAAACGATATAAAAAATACAATTCCAGCAGAGAACCGCTAGAATGTCATCCTACTGTCATATTTACTGAGACCTAGGATTTATCAAAGGCAACTAATCTAATTCTGGTTCCATTAACAGTGATAAAACCCAATTTTGCCGCAAAAGTAAAAGTAAACAAAAACTGAAATATAAATAGAAAATATAGAATATATAAATCTGAATTGAACTTTGCTAACACTTGTAAACAGTATTATAAACTCTATTCTCACTCAGCATGGCATTTGTGTTCCTTAGTGCTTGTGAATTTCAATCCAAAAACCTAAAATTAGTTAGGAATAGTTGTCTGCTTTGTTTATAAAAACAACCTTAACTTTCCTCAGCTGTTGTATTGAATAAGGATGAAAAGTAGGAAACACATGGTTCGGTAAACAAAATGATTGCAAATAAAATATGGCCAGCAAAAACAGTTTTTTTGCCAATTACAAATTTATAACTAAATAAATGTAGGATATCGTATTTTTTTCATCATCATTGGCCTGAGGGAAATCTATTGACACCAACCTGGCCTCTCTACGTTCAGTAGTTTGCTCTGAATAGGTGGTTACACGTTCCTTATACATGGGGATATCGAAAAAAGCAAAAATAAAGAAACAGTGTTTTTGCCAACCACAAACTTGTAACTAAATAAATGTAGAATATCGTATTTTTGTCATCATCCTGAGTCTAAGGGGTATCTTTCAACACCAACCTGGTCTCTACGTTCAGTAGTTTACTCGGAATAGGTGGTTACACGTCGTCACTACACGCTATTATTATATAGGATTTTGTATACAATTCCACTGTATGAATAAGCACAATACTTTGTTGAGTGTTGGTGAGACAAAAGTAAATATTTACTCTATATCTTTGGTTTGTTCAAGTACTAGCTATAATACTGCATTTCAAATTATACTAATCAGTCATATTGCGTGAGGTCGGATGTAGAAAAATAATCGTATAAAACTAAACAAAGCGTTTCATATTGTAAATACAACTGATAAACGATTATTAATTTTTAACTTGACTAAACTATTGTAGTAAGTTTGGTAGGTATGGGTGGCAATGATATTGCAGATGAGGTTGCAAAAAGAGATGCAGGTTTGTCAGTCTTTGGTCCAGAGCCGAGCTGGGGCATGAGCATAACAACTGATTTTCACACGATCAACAAATGGTCTAAGGACCGACATTGCCAGCAATGGTAGGATTACTCTGGTCAAAAACTTCGCAAAAAGCTGCTAACAGACACCACTGGTCACTTCACTAACCAGTTGTTGAAGTTGGGCAGAGGTCGGGTTAAGCAGATAACTGGAAACGTAAATTTCAGGAAACATCTCTACACTCTTGGACCTACAAACGAGGGTCAGGAGTGTAGACTTTGCAATCAATCTACACTTAAGGTGACTGCCAAGCACATCCTTCTGGACTGTGAAAGACTCGGGACAAGGAGAAAGGCCCTGTTTGGTTGCAGGAAAGCAGGTGATGAATGGGACATTAATATTGGAAAAAACTCCTGGATCTCGTTGGGAAAAACTGGGTATTGTTTTACCCAACTAATTTGCTAGGGACACACAATAAGCTTTGGTCGACGTGTGAGGATCTCTGAATCTGCCCCTTCAACGACACACAACAACATAACAAGATTGATAGAGCCAATATTCGAACGTGAATAATACAATATAACTTAATCCAGTTCAACGCAGTAACACTTTAAAGTAATTTTGTTGAAACTAAGAGTCAAACAAAAGTATACTGTGAGGTGTCTAAGTAGGTGATATTGCAAACAGCTGCAAATAAGGTTCGTGAGAAGTTTAGTGGCACGCTCTTGTCCCTTCTCAGCCACTATTGCCGGTGACCATTGGCCAGCCCGGCATCACCTCTGACCTGTAATATTACACTGTAATTTACATTCTTCAATTGCAAAACTACCGCTGGCACTTGACACTTTGACTTATATGCAAATCGCGCTGATCACTGTCTTTATCGTGTTCGCTTTAAGTCTGTTTTTAAGGTATGGTGTTCAAGAGATGGGACGTTTTGTAATAATTTAAAGTTGTCTTAAAAAGCATGATAAATATTGTTAAAATTAAACAGTGTACAATTAACCACAAAAAAAATTTTATGTTACTTTCATAGTTAGTTGTGGTTTCAAACTTAAAACTTTTATTTCGTGTTCCATAAGATCTTAGTTAGTAACTGTTTTATTTTAAAAATAGTATTTATATTAATAGATCTATGCAGTAGCCCTCGGGCTTTCCCAACGTACTGAAGGCGCAGTTTGCGCCTTCAGGAACACCCCTCTTTAAAAAATGGTGTACCATGTTCCTTTTGAACAACAAATTAGATACTCCATAGTTTTATGGGGGGACAATATAGGTGATTAAAAAATCTTTTAGGCCGGCAGAAAAAAGCTGTTAGAAGCACCCAAACCCTTCCTATTTATTCCAGTTGGAAAGAGGCATGTTTACAGCTTTCCCTGTAGTCAATTGTTTCTTGTACGTATTCAAGCTTTCAATGAACATAAACGTGTATCAATTCAAATCAATTTGAAAAGATCACAACATTTTAATCTTAATTACAAGCCTACCAAGCATGACTTTGTAGTTATACTGTCGATAATTTATAAGTAATTTCAAATTACTCTAGAACTTTGAATCCCCCTAAAACTAGAGAATGCTTAATCGCTATTCGATGGGTTCTTTGCCTATTTTATTTTCCTCTATTTGACCTGTGCGTGAGAATACGAGAAGGACATGGAAGGAATAACCAAGCATCAAGTATCAAAAAAATAAAGTAACAAGTATCAAGTATCTGGGAATTCCGTAGTCAATATCTTCCTTTGGTGGTGAACCCACTGAACCGTCTCGAATAATGAGCAAAGTGTTGTTTATTTGTTTTATAAAATTCATTCCCACGACCGAACAAATTTGCAGCTTCTTACAATAAAATAATACTTAGTTGTAATGTATATAACCAATAATATCAATCAATGCAAAAATAATCAATAAAAAGTGATTATACAACAAGATGCTATGATAATGATTATAAAATATAACAAATTAACCAACGGCAACGATAAATCAAGTAAAGAAATAAAAATGTTGTAATATATATGTAATACATCTTGTAATGTATTTTATAATACTGTGAAAAAAACAAGAAAACTGACATGATAACAATAATAATATTTTAACAGCAACAATAACATCAGTTATTGCAATTAGATAACAAAAAATATAACAAATTATTACTATTACTGTCAGATACTAGATAACGCGCTCAGCCTAGACTGTAAGGAACAACTTGCGTGCCAGGTGGTAGGTGTCGCAGAATAATTCGGACTTATTGGAAACAGTATTCCCAAGTGGAGGAGGCTGTTGAGAGGACTGTTGGATCATAAGACGTGGATTTAAATCGACGAAATAAATAATGTATAATAAAATGCTCATAAGTGTAAATTGGAACTTTGGAGGCCGATAGTAAATTCCATAGGCCGTTCTGAAGAATTCCAAATCAGGAATGTGCTTATGTGTGCTTTGGGGATGAAACTAGTGCTACCAAAGTTTTACTTAATCGGTTCAGTAGTGTGTGAGGGAAAAAGAAACAAATTAAATGAATTAAATTTTTTTATAACTTTAAATAAAAGGACCCTCTTTGATTATACAATTGATGTGATAATAGTATAAATAAATAATTTGTATTTTTTTCCAGAGTTTTAAACAAGCAAGGGTGAAATTTAGACATCCTAGACAAATATATTGAAGGTATACTATTGTATTATTTAAGATACTCTATTATATGTAGTTTAACTGAAATTACTAGCAAATAAATTTTAATGTAAATATATACGTTTTATCATGATTAATAACACTTTGTTTTAAATCGTGTGTAGTCTTACCACCAATACAGCAATCCTAGGGTCTTTTTAAACTCAATGTTGACAACGATTTTGATCACTGAAATATATATTTAAATCGATGACATGACACAAACAAACGACACAATCATATTTAACTCTAACGTAAATGGACATTTTCCTAAACGACATCGACTCGAGTGATGTAACTTTAACGTTTACCATGAGGAGTGGTTTCCAGTTGGCACCAACTGGTTTGTTTGTTGCCATTGATTCGATCCACTACCAATATGTCACCTCTTGCCTATGTGTTTAAATTGAATTAAAGTTGCATATAAACACGATGACTTTGTTTAAAAGGCTCTGATTTTGTTTCCTTGTATATCTCGAATTCCAACTAACCTGTCAAGTCTCGTGGATTAGTTATATTATATGTGTGTTTTATTCAAATGTCTTTACCTAAGGTTGTTATGTTGATTTCCGGTGTCACGGAGGTGTGCAGCGTAACATCAGCTGTTCGGTTTTATCAACTGCACTCGCATTAGACAACAGCACTTTTAATAGTCGGTATATCTTTACTGAAAACCTCGTCCAGTTTGACCTAGGAAGTTCCGCATCTTCCACAGTTTAACACATAAAACGTAGAGTCGTCAGCATACATTTAAGAAGAACATTAATCACTACTAGGCATCGTCGTTAATAGAGACCACAAACACAAAGGGGCCAAGAATTGAGCCCTGTGGGACCCCGCAGACCACCTTTGACATGGCCGACCGATCGCCTCCGTCAAAAACCACCTGCCTTCTGTTTGAAAAGTAAGAGTTTAACAGATTGGACGCAGCACTTCTTGTGACGCAGTAAAACTTCTTGTTTCTAACTGGCGAAGTCAGCACACAAGCTATTGTTAGACTGAGATACAGTTTCAATTTTCTTGGTAAGCTCCAAATTATCGTTACCTAGTCCTTAATAAGGTTAATTAATTTACTCACGACTACATCAAGTTCAATAACATGTTCAAGATCACTGACTTTGGTTAACATCGGGTTGACCTTAACACTACATTCCGTGCAGAACCACTTTACTTTGTCATTAAAACATTAATATCTTATAAATCCACTTCAGAAAGGATGGCACAGATTACATGAAACCGACATTTGCAAAAACCTTCACAAAAATTCCATTATCAACTAATTCACTGCAGTGAGGGCAGTCCACAACTTCACCGCCAGCCATCACCAGAAGTTGGACTACTTCAAATGTGTGTTTGTTGTTCATTTTAGCGAATTTCCCCTATAGGGAAGAAGCTATTACCGTAGTCGGCATGGTAAGACCTAGGCCCGGGACCATCATAACTTTTCATTTTGAGGTCTCCAGATGCCCAAAACACCATTCGTTCAAACCTGAATATATATACCAACTACCAACTAAGCACGTTTATTATTGTTGACTTCGGATTTTCTTGATGTTACCTTTCCCACCATACATTGTATTCCCATACAGTAGTTGACAATAGAGCTAAGGCTGTTTCGATATAACAATAAATACAAATGTTAAAGGAGTTAATATTATATGTATGTAGCGAGTTGTTGTTTATCTGATATGTATGTGATTTATTATGTGCTTAAAATAGTGTTCTTTAATACTTTCTTTGTGTTTAAGTGTTGTACAAAATCAAAATCAAATATCGAAATTGAGGCTTTTAAGGAATCTCTCATTTAGTGTACATACTACATTTATGGTGACCCAAATTTTAACGAAGTAGATATTTTATTCATTTATGAAGACTATTAAATTTACAGGTTTAATCAACAATATGTACTAAAATACACTTTTATTGATGTGCCATATAACGTTATCACGATACAGCTGGTGTTTGAAGAAAACGAGAATCCAGAGACTCATATATAACACTATTTGTCTTTCAGACTGCCATGTCCCTGTCCTATATCTTATTGTAATGTTCAGGAGGATTCTATTTCAGATAAAGATATAAGAAACATAATTCAATGTTTCATTTCCTACAACCTGTATGTACACAGATGGAATTCTTACTGAAGTTTCTTTATTCCTACGATACTAAATGTTAGACATTTTGTCAATTACGAATCCTTGACAACCTCTACCAGAAAATAAGTGTTTGTATATTTTATTCTTTTAATAGAAATGGCATATTTTAGTGCCACAAATTACATATTACCTTGTTTTTTCATACATACAAATTGTATACTAGTTTAAATTACACATTAAACTTATCTTCGTTACTGTGATTCTCTTTGACAAATGATAGGTTTAGTTGTTTTTTGATAACAATTACGGTGAATTAAAATACTTTATTTTGAAGAGTCATGTTTCGGTGTTATTAACTTCGGTGATGAAAACGTAATCTATTTTGCTCAGAACATGTAACTAAGTATTGATTAAATAGTTATTATTACATTTTGGAACCAATACATCTTAGGTAGGGAAACGAATATTAAGACCTTCTTTCGACATTTTAAAGAAAGAGTTTTGTAATTTGAGAACCCCATAATAGTCATATACTTTTTATCATTAGTGTTATTGAATTATTCTTTAAACTTGATTTTTAAAATGTTACCTGCCCAACTAAGATTGCGGTTCGTGTCAAGGATTATGTATCAAAGCAAAATATACTTAGTTGAATCATCTTCATAAGATTTCCTACCTTCTTTAACTTCCCTTTTTTCAGCTCATTTATTGATAATTCAGGACAAATAATCAAGACTATTTGGTTTTTATTTTAATTTTTGTATAAAACGTAAAAAACAAAACATAATAATCTATGAGATGACTGGTTTGTATCCGTCTTGGTCAGCGGTGAAGTTGATGGTGTATTTCTTTCCGTCGTCTCCGGTCCATGTAACGCTGCCTGTCACAACCATGATTTCGTTGTCGGTACCTGGACAGAACAAGGCCATATATAAGAAAAAACGTATTACCAACGTATAATATCTTCTGAAAATTCCCATGGAGGATGGGGTCGCAGGATAATAGTTTAAGTTGTGTTAAATTATTTTTTTAGTCCTGAACGGATTATGAATGGGTTGTTTCTTAGGTTGAAACATTATTTATGTGTAGCCTAAATGTAATAAGGAATAGGTATGTAATTAAACTATTAACTTCTGTGCTATATACTCTGATTGAGACTCCGACACATATATGGGCGTACTTTAAGACCAATATAGATAGATTACTTATGAGTTTAGGATAGGTGAGATACCACGTTACCTTCTAGGAACAGATGTTTCTAGACAGGTATCATCAATCAGTAGCCCAATTCCATTACCAACAGTTGACACAAACAGCAACAATAAATTTAGGCAGGCAACAAATGCACACACCCCTACATGAAAAAGGTATACTGCCAGAGACTATATTAACTTTGTTAAGTGTCATAGTGGGTGTCAATAAACCGAAAGGAGACTGTTTAGCCTTGAGAGATAATTAAGGAAAACCCGAAGTGTAGAAAGGTCCTTTCGGATCCTTATTACTCCTACTTGGAAAAAACTTACAGTTTGCTGAAATTAATACTGTTTGGTCACATAATTAGTTAATGTTTTGAAATGCAATGTATTTTAGTGCTCTGTTGATTTTCTGAATCATGCAAGCTGGTAGTCGAATCACATCGATGGGTAACTTCAATAGTAATTGCAATTCATTTAGTAATACTTACATTAAAAAAAATGGTAATGCTTTTACCTATTTTAAAATTGGATAGGTCTAAAAATACAAATGTTTTACTGGACGTTAAACTTTCATTCAGTGAATAACGTTTGAATAGTTATATTAATTAATTAATCATCGTAAGTTACAAAATTCACAACTATTTATTTATTTTAAAATATGGTAAAGCTCAATTTGCATATTTTAGTGTCTAATACCTTATATCTCTTTGACCCTTTTTACTTTCTCCCTCTATACATAGTATATGGAGAAAGTATTGTTTTCGTCAAAATTTTCGAATTTGAGTTGTTAGTGGAAATATTCGTTTTGGTGCTCCCTGAACCCAAAAAAGTGGTTTTTACGTGATGTCTGTCTGTGTGTGTGTGTGTCCGTGTGTGTGTGTGTGTGTGTCTGTGTGGATGTGTACAGAGCTACAGCCTTAACCAATGGGCCGATCTTTATGAAATTTGGTATATAGGTACTAATCCACGATATCTCCAGGCTTTTTTTCTTTTTTTTGAATTTTTTATTTTTAAGGGTAATTATCCCCCAAAAACCACCAAAAAACATGAACAATCCAAATTTTTCAAAAACGGCTCTAACGATTTTGATTAAACTTTAGTCGTTTGTAGAACTTTAGTTTTCCAACAAAATGACACCACCCGCATTCCTAAAAAATTCGGGTTCAGAAATTACAGGACTTAAAACATCAAAATTTCAGTTTTTTGGATTTTTCATAAAAATACATAAATATAAACAAATATTACTATTCACCATTAAAAAGAGCTTAAAAAACTAAATAATTTAGTATTGTGAATTAATATTCTACGATTGCTGGTTTCGGAGAAAATTGAAATTTTCATTTTGCGCTAAGTATCTATAGTCAATGGCTAAACGCAGTACGTTGTCCAATGTTATTCTTATGGGGAATAAAAAAATACTATTTCTCTCTTATTTACTGATCAATTTCGTTCAAACTTGATATGCTTGTCAAGTAAGCATTGACCAACAGAGGAAATTCGAAATATGTTGCCCTTAATAACCCTGGGGGGGAATAGGAGGCATTTCCCCTCTTAAAACCACGAGTGTAGCAATGGATTCTGTAGTGCCTCCAAAGCAGGGATTTGGGTGGATGTTTTTTAAAAGAACTTTTTTACAAGATTTTCTGTACATTCGACCGTGCTTTGTATTCTATATTTAGTAAATAAAAAGTAATTTATTCATTAAAGTTGGGCTAAAAGGGAGAAAGTATGTGTCAGTTTCCTGATATCGTTTATTAACACATGATTCCCTAAACAACGTATACAATTCCACAAAGAATTTACCAATCTCTAAATACTTGATTATTAATTACTTCGGGAAATTATTTACTGAAAATCTTGTTATTCTAAACTTTCAATATTTTGCTAACTATGTCTATTGGAAATATGAAGTATATAACAATCACCTGCATTCTGGAGAACTCCCGTTTCCTTCCTGGTCACTCCGTCACTCGTTTCATATCTGAAAATCGATTAGACATTTGTAAATCCAGTAGTGAGGTTATACAATATCCACGAGTAAATTTAAAAATATTTACCTAATAAGACATTTCAACAAATCATCGAACTATTTGGATATATAATATTCTAAAAGTTAAACCTAGAATATTTTGTTAATTAAGTTAGGAAAATCTCAAACATTTTAAGTAATATTAATTCAAAAATAAAAATAAAAATGAATTCCCCCAAAAGTTCTTCGAAATTTGCAAAAGGGTTGTTTTTTACTAAGGGAGACGATTGTAACTGTAATCATGTTGAACACTATGTAAATGACATTAAGTGTTTACTACCTCAGACTTTACCTCTGGGATCCTAGCCTCTGCATTTGTTTATCTAAATTATGTATAGTTTGTACTACTGTAGGTTTTAGTGTTATAATATTAAAGCTTCCACTAAGCCTTCAACAATAGATTGAAATAGAGTGAAGGATTGAAAGCAATTAAACCATTATTTAATAATTCCCCATTTTAGTCTTTGACAAACTTAAAGGTGACACTTGGTCTTCGGATTAAAGACATATTAATATTCAAGGGCATTTACGAATCATGGACATTTATACATCCATGATATTGGATTCCAAAAATAACGAGGACGGTATTTGTAAAAATAATTTCATTATAATATTAAATACATTACAAAGTATTATTTTATGTTATTGATGACATAAGCTCCTCGAAGTTTTCATTACTTACTCAAAGTTGTACCCGTCGATTCCCGTGTTTTCGCTGACGTATCTGACGATGGTTGCAGCTCCTGGGCCCTGGGGCCTGGCCAGCGCACCCGCCACACAGCACAGTAGGACCTGGAGTAGAACATTCGATTAAGTAACGGACGAATTTGTTTACTTCAATTATTACCTCGCTTAATTTAAACACCTAGTCCAACTTTATTTTAGTATTTTTAGTAAAATGTGTTTTCCCTTGGAATACTACAAAAAACTATTAAAACGCTACAGAAGACTGACTAGAATAGGGGAACGGTCGCGCCCTCGTGGCGCTACTACTCGGGTCGTCGAGAGGTGACGAAACGGGAGGAGTGGGGAATAAGTTGGTCGCCGATAGGGGTGGCAGCGGGTTTAATCAAAGCACCCCTTCTGAGCGACCCAGTGCCACTAGCGTTGAAGTTGGCTGGTGACCGAACTAACAGTTTTAAACGCAACTGCCGTTAATATTCAGCCTTATGTAGTATTCCTATTTCTCTCCCCATGCTAGATCTTTTAATGCTAGGTACCACATGGCAGAGTGACTCAAACATTTGTCACATACCAGCTTGTAGTTTAATCAGCTGATTGGTTTAATACAGTTGCCTTATAAATAAAAGAAAAGTATTTTAGACAGAAAATGCTTTGTTTGAAAAATGTTGAATTTATTAATACATAATATTTATTATTATTATTACATTAATACATTTTATTTATTATTATTAAGTATGTAAGTATTTAAATAAGTATGTATATATTAAATCTTGTATCAATTATTTTTTATTTTCAAACAAGTTTTTAAAATAATGAAAGCAAACGAAATTAAAACATATGAATATAGCTATTGCAGAAACTAGCAAATAGAATGCTTATAATTATTGATAAATTACTTGATATTTCTACTATTTACTTTTAACTTAAATTATTTTCGACATGTTTGGCTCGTGCTTTTTAGTACAAGATTAATTTTTCAACCATAGTTAATGTTTTGAATGACATTAATATTATTCATTATAAAGTAAAATAAATAAATAAATAAAATAAACAGAATATGCTTTGTTTAAAGAATGTTAAACAAAGAAAAGCAAAGCAATGCAATTTTACTCAATGTAGTCCACAATAGACGCTGGCATAAGAAAAGGAAGAGGGCTTACTGGCTTATTGAAACTAAGTCAAAACAGTTTTGTTCAACGTTGATTTAGACGGTGATACAACAGAAATCATAGTTCAAGGATTACAATTAGAGATTGGTATGAGAAATGTATGATTAAGGAAGCGTTTTCTGAAATTTATGTCATTATGTAAGTCGTGTTTGGGCTGAATTAGTGCACAGCCTTGATTATTTAGGTGTCCGTAATGAACAAACACATTGAGTTAAGTATATACATGGGGTTAAGTACAATTAATATCTAAAAGTGATTCTTTTCATTTGGTTGTAGTTTTAAGTGATTATTGAAACAAATAAACATGTTATTGATGTTGAAAGTTGACCATAGACAAAATTAAAACCCCTTACAGTATTTAAATTTATTTATGATTCTAAAACAATTATGACGATAATGGTTATCAGATATTTTCAACCATTAAAATCTATAGAACAACTGGACAAAAGAAGCTCGAGTCTAGTTTGTGATTCATGATGAAACTTTCATTTCACTTAACGCGCTTTGGGTTATTGCTTAATGGGATTCCTATTATATTTCTGAAGGAAGGAATAATGAATAAGGAAACACTTTGTTTTAACATTTGAAAAGAGTCAATTTTATCAGCATGGTATTACACTTATATATAACACTCTATTCTATTACACTTAAATAAAAGTTTAATCGAATAACGTTTATGTTCTTATGTAACTTATAAACACACGTTTTTCTTCATTTTATCTTACGATGGTGTCAAACCGTCTGGTATTAGTGAGATACATTATTGTGAACAAAATCCATAAACTGAAAGCCCTAAAATAGGCTCAACTTTATTTGGTAATATTGAACTCTAAATGACCTCGTTAGTTAACTATTAAATTTAAAATATATTATTTGTTTACAAATAATTATCACAAAAGATGTTTATTTTTAAAGTAATTGTATGAAAAACTATGTGGACTCAGTGATACCTAAGAACGTATCACTGCCTCTTTAATTCAAACATTAATATTTGTATTTAAGCATCAAATAGTATGCTTAGATGATTCGAGGTTGAAACCATACAAAGTTAATTAAAAGTATATTTTTGTAGGATTTTCTTAGTAAAGTTTCCATACATTTTAATTAAAAATTATTTCTTGGTCATAAAGGTTTATATTATATGTTTCTTGGGGTACCTTCCAAGTAGGTATAAGCAGGAGGAAAAGGCATAAATTAAATAAAGGTACATTAAAATTTATTGTCGTTATCAATCATGAACAAAAAGAAGTGTATTTTTAATTTTAATTAATTGTTGCTGTAATAAAATTTATTTGTTCATTAACAAAATGAACAGTGTCCAACAAATGTATAGTATATGATCATTACCTTACAATTATTTTAAGGAGCAATATAAACATTAGAAAAGTAATCCAACGAGGACTGTACTCAATGAAATAAATAAAATTTATCAAGCCAATGTTTTGATTTAAAGCTCCGTACTGGTAGAATGCCAGGGGCCGTACATGTATATTTAGTTTACGTAGCTTTGGCCGCGTTCCAAATTACTTCTGTAACAGTCTCGACCTGGGGAATTGTACCACAAAGCAGATTTTAATGCGAGTTCCTTACGACCGAAACATTTACAACCAAAATGTGTTGAAATGCTCAACATTTAGTTTGTGGTTTTAGTGATTGTTTAAACGCATATGTATCAATGACTCATTTTTGTGTTTGTTTTATTTTTAGAGCGGCTTTAGGCACCATTAAACAGTTTGACAAAGATCTATCGCACAGTACATGTTAGTTGGAATCTAAAAAAGTATGAATATAAAACGATAGATGTTAATAGTACGGCAGACTTTGTTAAACTTTGATTTATATTTGAAAACATAAGACCAATACAACGTTGTAGAGATATTGACATGTTAAGGGTCATAGCATGTTGAAAAGTAGGGATAGTTCAATTAATAAAAATAAAAAAATATAACAAAATAATAAACAATTACTACGATAGAAGTTTACTATCAAATGAATTTCACTGAAAGAAATATTTAAAATATGATCGGTAAAATTTACAATATTAGGCTTTAGTTAGGGTACCGGTAGTAGGTGTATTATTATTGCTACTATTACATTTTTAATTTAGTTTAAATGTGTTCTCAGTTACTTTCCTTAGAAATAACATCACTTCAAGTGTTACTTGAGTTTTAGCACATTAGGCCAATATTAAAGCTATTATCAAATAAACATTTATGTATTCAATACATTAATTTTTATTACTAACTAGTTATATGAATCGGATAACTCTTATTTTTTGTATGTAAAGTTTTGCAATTGACATTTTATTTTGTTTCTGTACAGGTATTAAATAAATAAGCAAATAGTGCAAATTGCATATAAACCAACTTCATGCAGAGACAAAAAGTTCTTAGTTTGTAGGGATAAATGGTTATTTACAGGTTTATGATTTAACCTGTAAAAAGCATTGATATCCTGCAGATTCTATTAAAGTTTGTCTTAAGAGTTTATTAAGCTTCGAATGGACAGTCACTGTGATAGACATTTCTTTACAAATTTTATACTCAGCAGACTAATACGAATGTTAGAAGTTTAATCTTACAAACAAAAGCTAAATTATTCATATATTTCTAACCACTAAAAAAACAGATGATAAATAAGTTTTAGACCTCTTGGTTTATTTATACTAATTTCCTCAAATAAATGTATGTATTAAGTAATTGCAAAGGAGATATTTTTGTATAACAATAAATATATTTTAAAATTATACGCGAGCTAAATTTCTTGTTTTACGAGATAATTATTAAGTAATATTTAGTAACACGCAATTTTAAATTGGCAATTGTGTTTTAAACTGTAAAAACCAAGTTTAAAATAAATTCATTTTCATCTGTTAGACAAACAGATGTTAATGTAGGATAACGAAGACAACAGCAATTAGTTAAAACATCCAATTAACTGAGAGTTGATAAAAAGGGTAATTATTAACGCTAAAGCTCTTCCCCCGTTGTTTCCTGAGGAAGCGCTATTCATATCTGATTTGCTTTTTGATTTTATTCTGTTTAATTAAAACCGTCCTATAAATGTATTTTATTTAAGTTTATAAATTTAAATTAATTTGTATTCGTATAATTATTTGTGTTGCCCTCTTATTACAATTCAACCAGCCTAGTTAAATAGAATCGTCAGTAATTTTAATTTATATTTTATAATACTTTTGCGCTCAATAAAATTAGGATGAATGTATATTTATTTTATTTTTACATAAAAAACCTTTCACCCACTTAGTATAAGTAACCTATTCCCTATCCCTATTATATAAGTAAGCTATCCCTATTATGTAAACCATTTGTTTTAAAACTTAGATTTAGATAATTAATTTCCATTAATAAGCAAACAAAGTAAAGTAGAGTTTTTTTAGTATTCCCTACAAAGACTAGACATATAAAGCCTTTATAAGTTAACAAAATACGTTGGAATAAATTTAACAATAATAATAAGCTGTAATTTATTTGTGTTATTTATACAAAATCATATAGCTTATTATTATTTTTATTAGGGTTTTATAACAATAATACAATTTAATAAGTAATACAAGTTGTATAACTATAACAAGTCATATATCAATTATAGTTTTGTATTTTCAAACAAGTTTTTAAAAGAATGAAGCAAACTAAAAAAAAAAATTTGAACCATCGCAGGAATTAAAGAATCAAAAAAGCTTATTATTAATGGTACATTACTCGATATTTTCTACTATTTTCTTTTAATTTCAATTACTTTCAATATGTTTAGCTTGAACTAGATTTTTAGTACTAGATTAATTTCTGAACCATAGTTAATATTTTGAATCATGGCATATATTTATTAATTTCAAAGTTTTAAAACATTTTCTATGGAAGGTAAACTTTACTGAGAATACGAGAAAATTATAAAATGATTAATTATACATTTTTGGGGCGGGATGATATACATCTTTGTGGATTTGGAAATTTGATGTTCAATTTTTAAAACTAAGGATAAAAAGACATTAATATTTGCAAGTAATATTTAAGGTAAACGAAACAACTGTGTTTAGTCAATGACTGAGATGGAGCCAGGTTGTGAATAATGTATTTATTTAGTGTATTCCTGGCTCGGTTACAATATTTTGGTTACAATAGTTATAAATGTTCCACTTGGGTAATGAATTTTGCAGCAGTGCTAAATTACTTTATTACTTTTAAGGGCATGTAACTCAAGTATTTATAACAATATTCTATATTATAATAGTAGTGTAATAGTCTTCAAAATCAATTAAATTCAAATTGATTTCAATCCGAACATTTAAGTTTTAAGTAGTAAGATATTATTTGATCGTTTAAGGATTTATACTGAAAGATTCAGCATTGTTAATTTCGCCTATGCAGGGAATCAACCATTAGGTGCATTCAAAATAATAGGAACAGCTATAATCTGGTAGGGAATATCCTATTTTTCACATATACAACACAAATTTGTAAAGTTTAGAATATGCCAAATCTTATTTGTAGTTTTGCCTAAAATGCTTAGCTATACATATTCATTTTAGCCCAATTTGAATTTCAATTTATATCTTATTATAATGTCTAAATATAAATAAAATATTTATATTAAGTGTGTATGTGTGTGTTTATTAACGGCAAATTTAATATTTATCTCTTGTAAACTCTTGAAATTGTTCAAAAATATAAAACTTATTTTATATAAATCATTTTAAATAATACGTTATAAAACATTATTGGTAATAATATTCTACAAAAGGTTTAGCGTAACAAACATAAAAAAAATTTATTCATATTTTGTATTAATTAGCCTTAACATAACGAAGTTAAATTAAAGTAATACAAAAATTAAAGTTGTATTTTATTTGTTCAGTTGCAGGTACTTACGACTTTGAGAAGCATGGTGGAGCGAGTGTGCGATCGCGAGGTGGTGCGGCGGTTATAACCCACGAGTTGCGCAACCAAAGGTCGGATGAGCGGCGAGACCGAGGAATTCATAAATAGTAATTGTGGCACAAACTGTGAGAATCGGTGATAGGGTTCCCGTGCTTTGGCCCACTAGGGAGGGCTAGGTGTGGAATCAGAGCAATATTTATTGATTTATTTCGGGTTATCTCACTTATTTTATTCAGCGTGTTAGGTGTTCTGTGAATATAAATTTTAATACGAGGTTCACCGGATCGACCTTGAGAAAAGTCTGAACATTTTGAGAATGTTAATGCTGGACCAAGCTGCCATTTGGCATTGGCCTGTTAATTAATGACGTATTCTAGACACGGGTCGGCTTTAGTAAAAATACTAGGGTCTGGTCCGTTTCCCTTACAATGCGTAAATGCCACCAGAAAATAAACAAAATACCCCCGTTGCAGCAAACATGCTAACTCAGCGAATTTCAAATAGTACTTCACTAAGTCATGAAGCCACGTAACAACTTAATTTCAAGCATATTAATAAATAAGCGGGGTATGACATTTTATTTTTTCTCCATAAGAAAAAACATTAGGACTTAGTATGAAGGTTTGCTGCATCAAGGACCACAGAATCTGGTTTTTATACAAATACCAATGGATCACCTCCAGATGAAGCAACATACCAAGTTTTATCAATTTATGTTCATAAACAAGGGAGATATCTAATGTTTATTATTCTCCATAAAATAACATTATAGCTGCTGAGTACGCAGGTTTGCTGCCATGGGGACCACAAATGGAAATAGCGTTAAAACCCAACCATATAAAGCCACACACGAAGTTTCTTTAATATATGTTCATTAATAAGAGAGATATACAATTTTACTTATTCTCCATAACATTAACATTGGACAACGTACTGTGTTTAGCACTCTCAATATCTCGGTAACCAATTGACGTAGAGCGATGATCAAAATACCAAATTGTTTGTTTTTAAACTGAATTTAATAGTATAAATGAAAATTTGGGTTTAAAAAGAATTATTTGTAAAAAGTGCAAACAATCCATTTTCGGGGTAAAAAACCACCCCAAAATTCCCCTTGAGTAAAGCGATCTGTCTGGTTCACGAAATCATGAAAAGAGATGTTGCCTTACACGTTTATTACAAATTTCATAAAGATCGGACCATTTTTACTATTTTTTTTTTTTACGTAGGAGGAACGCTTAATGCGCGAACCCAAAGGAACAGTGTGGGACTCCCTCTTACGAGGTATACCCACTAAACCTCCTACGGAGCCGCGGGGAAAAACCAGGCCGGAACCCTTATCGGACAACTTCGGCACTGGCCCGCGTGTCTTGCGCCCAGACGGGTCACGTCACCGTTTCGGGAAACTTAGAGGTCACCTAAGCATCCCTCGTCTCGCTTTCCCCGAAGAACGGATTGCACGAAGAGCGCAACCGCTCTCCAGGAGTCTTCATTTCGAAGCATCGCCCCCACCACGACGTCCGGGGACAGATCGCCGACAGCAGAGACGAGCCTCCTCCTGTCTTCAGCGAAACGACTGCACCGGAAGAAAGTATGATGAGCATCATCCACCTCCTCCGGGCAGTATCTACACTGAGGTGACCTCACCTTCCCCATGCGGAAAAGGTATTCCCTGAAGTACCCATGGCCCGTCAGGAATTGACACAAGAAAAAGTCAATTTCCCCAAATGCACGGCTCAACCACGGGCTTATGTCTCTGATGAGATGAAACGTCCATCGCCCCTCCAGTCCACCGTTCCACCGCTCTTGCCAAACTCGGAGAGTTTCGAGTCTGGCTTCCACAGCAGCTTGGTCTCTTCCGAGATCAGGGGCACGGCGAAAGATGTTCTGCCTCTCAGCGGCGAGCAGATCAAGGGGATACACTCCAGCCACAACCATTACAGCCAGTCCAGACACAGTGCGATACGCACAGGCAACCCTAAGAGCCGCCCTGCGCTGAACGGATAGAATTCTCTTGCTGTGTTTTTTGACTCTCATGGCACCCGCCCACACTTCTGCGCCGTACAGGAGAGTGGCATTGACGGTGGACATGAGAAGTCGCCTCTTGCTGGACCTCGGGCCTCCAACGTTCCCCATCAATCTGCTGAGTGACAGAACAACCCTCGTCGCCTTGTTGCAATCCGCCTGGATGTGCTCCCACCATGTGAGGCGGCGGTCGAGCACCACTCCCAGATACTTCGCCGCAGTCTTCGTCTGGACCTCCACGTCACCAACAGTCATAGGGATTACTGTTTGGATTCTCCGTCGCGTGAGCATGACGATCTCGGTCTTGGCAACCGCCAGCTCAAGTCCATGACCGCTCATCCATCTGATGACCCGAAACATCACCTGGTTGAGGCGAAGCTGGGCCACCTCGGGATTCCGAGCCGTGATGACTGCGGCTACATCGTCTGCGTAGCCCACGAGATAGACTGGTGGTGGCATCTCAAGGCGAAGCACTCCGTCATATGCCACGTTCCAAAGGTCAGGGCCAAGGATCGACCCTTGCGCCGCCCCGGCGGTGACCACTTTGGAACGGACCCCTGCTTCTGTGCTATATAGCAGCCTGCGCTCCTTCAGGTAGTCCTGTACCACGACCAAGATATAGTCGGGTACCCTGAAGTCCCGCTGCAACGCCTCGAGCATGTCCACCCAACGGGCCGAGT
The DNA here is from genome assembly GCA_963675035.1 of Allygus modestus. Lineage (NCBI taxonomy): Eukaryota > Metazoa > Arthropoda > Insecta > Hemiptera > Cicadellidae > Allygus > Allygus modestus. Next base: position 107,225,780 of record OY776117.1, on the reverse strand, counting down.
TAAAAGCGTTTTTAACGTCCAGGGTGACCAGCAGCACGATTGGCCTGGCCTGATGGCAGGCCGTGTCAGCCCGCTGGACGGCGCCCAGGACTTCAGCCACGGCATTCAAGGTTGAGTGGCCCTTCCGAAAGCCGTGCTGCCGGGGGGACAAGTCCCCAGCGGCTTCAACAGCCGACCTCAACCTGGGTTTCAGCAACCTCTCAAAGAGTTTACCCGCCGTGTCCAACATACAGAGTGGTCTGTATGCCGACGGGGACTCCGGGTCACCTTTGCCTTTGCTGATGAGCGCCAGTCTAGCTGTCTTCCAGCGTGACGGAAACACACCCGCCGCCAAACACGCGTTGAACATGCGCAGCAGCAGAAGATGTGGGTGACTTCCCGCCACAACCTTCAGAGCCTCAACCGGAATGCCATCAGGGCCTGGAGCTCTGTTGTTGTGCATGGCAGACGACGCTGCCACGAGCTCCTGTTCCGTGAACAAAGGAAAATCAGGCACCGGCCCCGTTACTCTCTCCTCTCGCCTCACAGGGTGACTTGGGAAGAGAGCATCGACGATGGCCGTGACCGTGCCTGTAGACATAGACGCACTGCTGGCCCCCATTCCCCCGCATTTTTACTAATGTTATTGTACCTACTGACACACATATATATAAATATATATATGTATATATATTGAATATTTCTGATTGATTGAGGCTGCTGATAATAATAATATTAACATTTTAAAAACACCTTTTTTTTAATAATAAAATATTAAATATCTTAAAAAAGGGTGTTTGTTTTTTAAAATGTTAATATTATTATATCTATATATATGAATTTTAACTACAACTTAAAAGCGTCAATATCTGAGTCATAAGATAAAAACGTAAAGTCGTCAGCATACAGGAAATAAGAAAATTGAACACTACTAGGCAGGTCTTTAATAGAGACCACAAACAAAAAGGGGCCAAGGATTGAGCCCTGTGGGACCCAGCAGACGACCTTTGACATGGCCGACCGATCGGCTCCGTCACAAACCACCTGCCTCTTGTTTGACAAGTAAGAGTTGAACAGGATGGACGCAGTACTCCCGATGCCATAGTGATAGAGTTTACATAATAACGTGATATGGTCAACACAATCAAACGCTTTGCTTAGGTCACAGAGTGTGACCCAAGCAAAGCCCCTCTTCAAAAACACTGTAAATCTTTGCAATAAAAGCACCAACGACATCAGAGGTACCACGCAGATCTCTAAAACCAAATTTAGAATCTGTAAACAAATTATTTCTTTCAAAATTATCGCTGACCTGTTCAAACATGATATTCTCCATGATTGGACAATGTTGGTACCAGAGAGACCGGCCTGTAATTGGCGGGATTACTCCTGTCCCCGCTTTTGTGAATGGGTGTAAACCTTCGAGACTTTTAAAAAGCCAGGGAAAATACACTCACTAAAACATAAGTTTATAACAAAAGCGAGCGGTTCGGCGATGGTTTTGTCAATCTGCTTAACAATCCATTTGTAAATTCTATAGTAGTCAACTGATTTGGATTCCTTAAAATTGGTAATAACTGTACTTACAACTAAAGCATTTACAGAGTGAAAATTAAATTGTTCATTTTTGGGCTGAATATTTGCCAAATTTTGATTACAAGAGAAAATTGAATCGCTAATAGTAGATCTAATTGAACCACAGAGTGTTGTCATAAGTGTTGTCAGCACTTATTGGTGTCTTGACCTTCGAAGTAGGCTCACTAATTTGTTTATAACAGACCAACCGGCCTTACATTTCTAACTTGAACTTTCTATTACCGAAGCATTAAAAGTTAACTTAGGATCCTAGACACCTTTCTTGTAAGCTTGTTTCAAATTTACATAATACTGTTTATCTACATAATCACCAGTAATTTTTCACATTTCATAAGCGATAGACAGATCACCCTTAAGGCAAGCTAGATCATCTGTAAACCAAGGTTTGTTGACGTTGTTGCCAGTTTTTTTTATTTCTAACTTTTCTAAGTGGAAAAGAGTTAATAAACAAATTATGAAATTGAGAGAAAAATATTCAAAACAAAGTTCGGCCAATTGATTATTACCACTACTAGGCCTATTACTACAATCTAAAGAGGCTAAAACTGAATTAAAATTACTGTGCCAGTCAATGTTGCAGTGTTCAGTCTCAAACTTAGCAAGGTTAGCATCTGTGAAGCTTCTATGATGGATGTCGGTTCTGATTTGAGCACCACCGTCTGACGCGTCGCAGACCAGAGGAAACCAAAGTGATGAGTGGTCCTCCTCGGAAGTAATAGGAAACTGTCATCTTTGGACAGCCTGCTTTTGCAATCCTTTACTGCAGAAGAAGGAGAAGCAGTTTGATGTTCGATTTCATGTTGCTTTTCACTAATCGCCTTTGGTTTAACAAAAGAAATCTTCCTGACAACCTCTTATTTATAACTGGCGAAGTCAGCTCACAAGCTATTGTTAGACCGAGATACAGCTTCAATTTTCTTGGTAAGCTCCAAATTATCGTTACTTAATCCTTAATAAGTTTAATTAATTTACTAATGACTACATCAAGTTCAATAACATGTTCAGGATCACTGACTTCGGTTAACAGCCGGTTAACCTAAACTCTGTACCCCGTGCAGAACCACTTTACTTTGTCATTTAAATCATTATTTTTTAGAAATCCACTTCATTAAGACCCGCATAGTTCACGCGAAACCAACATTTGAAAAAACCTTCGCAAAAATGCCAATATCAACTAATTCACCGCAGCGAGGGCAGTCCACAACTTCACCTCAAGCCATTACCGGAAGTCGGACTACTTCAAATGTGTGTTTATTGTTCATTTTAGCGAATTTTCCCTATAGGGAAGAAGCTATTACCGTAGTCGGCATGGTAAGACCTAGGCCCGAGACCATCATAACTTTTCGTTTTGAGGTCCCCAGATGCCCAAAACACCATTCGTTCAAAATTGTATATATATACCAACTACCAACTAAGCACGATTATTATTGTTGACTTCGGATTTTACTGATGTTACCTTTCCCACCATACATTGTATTCCCATTCAGTGATTGACAATAGAGCTAAGGCTTTTTCGAAGTAACAATAAGTACAAATGTTAAAGGAGTTAATATTATATGTATGTAGCTAGTTGTTGTATCTTATATGCATGCGATTTATTGTGTGCTTAAAATAGTGATCTTTAATAATTTCTTTGTGTTTAAATATTGTACAAAATCAAAATCAAGTATCGAAATTGAGGCTTTTAAGGAATCTCTCATTTAGTGTACATTCTACATTTATGGCGACCCAAATATTATCGAAGTGCAGTAGATTACTTACACATTTGTAAAGAATATTAATTTGACAGGTTTAATCAATAATAGGTACTAAAATACACTTTTATTGATGTACCGTATAACGTTATCACGATACAGCTGGTGTTTGGAGAAAACGAGAATCCAGAGACTCATATATAACACTATTTGTCTTTCAGACTGCCATGTCCCTGTCCTATATCTTACTGTAATTTCAGGAGGATTCTATTTCAGATAAAGAAATAAGAAACATAATTCAATGTTTCATTTTCTATAACCTGTATGTTTCATTCATTTCACAGATAGAAGTCTTATTGAAGTTTCTTTATTTATACGATACTAAATGTTAGACATTTTGTCATTTACGGATCCTTGGCAACCTCTACCATAAAATAAGTGCTTGCATATATTATTCTTTTAATAAAAATGACATATTTTAGTGCCACAAATTACATATTACCTTGTTTTTTCATACATATAATTTGTATACTAGTTTAAATTACAAAATAAACTATCTTCGTTACTGTGATCAACTTTGACAAATGATAGGTGCAGTTGTTTTTGGATCGCAATTACGGTGAACTGAAATACTTTATTTTGAAAAGACATGTTTTGGTGTTCTCAACTTCGATGATGAGGATGTAATCTATTTTGCCCAGGAAATGTAAATATACATTGATTAAATAGTTATTATTACATTTTGGAACCAAAATATCTTAGATAAGGAAACGAATATAAACTATTACCTTCATTCCATATGTTAAAGAATGAGTTCTGTCATTTGAGAACCCCATAATATTCATAAACATCTTTATGTCATTAGTGTTTTTGAATTTATATTTAATTTTTATTTATACAATGTTACCTGCCCAACTAAGATTACGGTTCGAGCCAAGCAATATGTATCAAATCAGGATATACTTAGTTGGATCATCTGCATACAATTTTCTACCTTCTTTAACTTCCCTTTTTTCAGCTCATTTATTGATAATTCAGGACAAATAATCAAGTTTATTTGGGTTTTCTTTTAATTTTTGTATAAAACGTAAAAAACAAAACATAACAATCTAAGAGATGACTGGTTTGTATCCGTCTTGGTCAGCGGTGAAGTTGATCGTGTATTTCTTTCCGTCGTCTCCGGTCCATGTGACGCTGCCTGTCACAACCATGATCTCGTTGTCGGTACCTGGACAGGACAAGGTCATATATAAGAAAAGAAGTAATACCAGTGTATAATATCTTCTGAAAATTCCCATGGAGGATGGGGTCACCGCATAATAGTTTAAGATGTGTTAAATTATTGTTGTAGTCCTGAACAGATTATGAATGAGTTGTTTCTTAGGTTGAATCATCATTTATGTGTAGTCTTAAAGTAATAAAGATAGGTATATAATTAAACTATTAACGTCTGTGCTATATACTCTGATAGAGACTCCATCGCACATCTGGGCATACTTTAAGACCAATATAGATTACTTATAAGTTTATGATAGGTGAGATACCACGATACTTTCTAGGGACAGTTGTTTATAGACAGTTATCATCAATCAGTAGGCAAATGACATTACCAACAGTTGACACAAACAGCAACAATAAATTTGGGCAGACAGAAAATGCACACATCCCTACATGATAAAGGTATACTGCCAGAGTCTACTCTATATTAACTTTGTAAGTGTCATGGTGGGTGCCAATAAACCGAAAGGAGACTGATTGTTTAGCCTTGAGGGCCAATTAAGGAAAACCCGTAGTGTAGAACAGTACTTTCGGAACCTTATTACTCATTCTTGGAAAAAAATGGTTTTCTGAAATTAATACTGTTTGGTCACATAAATAGTTCATGTTTTGAAATGCAATGTATTTTAGTGCTCTGTTGATTTTCTGAATCATGCAAGCTGGTAGTTGAATTACATCGATGGGTAACTTCATTAGTTTTTGCAATTAATTTAGCAATACTTAAATTAAAAATTATTGTAATGCTTTTACCTATTTTAAAATTGAATAGGCCCAAAAATACAAATTTTTTACTGGACATTAAACTTTCATTCAGAATAACGTTTGAATAGTTATATTAATTAATTAATCATCGTAAGTTACAAAATTCACAACTATTTATTTATTTAAAAATATAGTAAAGTTCAATTTGCATATTTTGCTGTCAAATACCTTATATCTCTTTGACGCTTTTTAACAAATGGTATCGTCTCTAAACAACGTATACAATTCCTCAAAGAATTGACCAATCTCTAAATACTTGATTATTAATTACTTCGGGAAATTATTTCCTGGAAATCTTGTTACTCTAAACTTTTAATATTTTGCTAACTATGTCTATTGGAAATATGAAGTATATAACAATCACCTGCATTCTGGAGAACTCCCGTTTCCTTCCTGGTCACTCCGTCACTCGTTTCATATCTGAAAATCGATGAGACATTTGTAAATCCAGTAGTGAGGTTATACGATATCCACGAGTAAATTAAAAATATTAATCTAATGAGACATTTCAACAAATCATCGAACTATTTGGATATATAATATTCTAAAAGTTAAACCTATATATTTTGTTAATTAAAGTTAGGAAAATCTCAAACATTTTAAGTCATGTTAATTCAAAAATTAAAATAAAAAAAATTTCCCCCAAAAGTTCTTCGAAATTTGCAAAAGGGTTGTTGTTTTACTAAAGGAGGCGATTGTAACTGTATTTATGTTGAACACTATATAAATGATATTAAGTGTTTTCTACCTCAGGCTTTACCTTTGGGATCATAGCCTCTGCATTTGTTTATCTAAATTATGTATAGTTTGTATTACTGTAGGTTTTAGTTGTATAATATTAAAGCTTCCACTAAGCCTTCAACAATAGATTTAAATAGAGTGAAGGGTTGAAAGCAATTAAACCATTATTTAATAATTACCCATTTCAGTCTTTGACAATCTTAAAGGTGACAGTTGGTCTTCGGATTAGAGACATAATAACATTCAAGGGCATTTACAAATCATGGATATTTATACATCAATGATATTGGATTCCAAAAATAACGAGGACGGTATTTGTAACAATAATTTCATCATAATATTAAATACATAAAAAAGTATTATTTTATGTTATTGATGACATATAAGCTCCTCGAAGTTTTCATTACTTACTCAAAGTTGTACCCGTCGATTCCCGTGTTTTCGCTGACGTATCTGACGATGGTTGCCGCTCCTGGGCCCTGGGGCCTGGCCAGCGCACCAGCCACACAGCACAGTAGGACCTGGAGTAGAACATTCGATTAACTAACGGACGATTTTTGTTTACTTCAATTATTACCTGGCTTAATTTAAACACCTAGTCCAACTTTATTTTAGTATTTTTAGTAAAATGTGTTTTCCCTTGGAATACTACAGAAAACTATTAAAAAGCTACAGATGACTGACTAGAATAGGGGAACGGTCGCGCCCTCGTGGCGCTACTACTCGGGTCGTCGAGAGGGGCGGAAACGGGTGGAGTGGGGAATAAGTCGGTCGCCGATAGGGGTGGCAGCGGGTTTAATCAAAGCACCCCTTCTGAGCGACCCAGCGCCACTAGCTTTGAAGTTGGCTGGTGACCGAACTAACAGTTTTAAACGCAACTGCCGTTAATATAGTAGTCAGCCTTATGTAGTGATCCTATTTCTCTCCCCATGCTAGTTCGTTTACTGCTAGATACTACATGGCAGAGTGACTCAAAAATTTGTTACATACCAGCTGTAGTTTAATCAGCTGATTGGTTTAATATAGTTGCCTTATAAATAAAACAAAAGCATTGTAGACAGAAAATGCATTGTTTGAAAAATGTTGAATTTATTAATGCATAATATTTATTATTACTACATTAATACATTTTTATAATTATTATTAAGTATGTAGTAGTAAGTATGTGTTTATCAAGTCATGTATCAATTATTATTTTATTTTCAAACAAGTTCTTAAAATAATAAAAGTAAACGAAATTTAAACATATGAATATAGCTATCGCAGAAACTATCGAATAAAAAGCTTAACATTACTGATATTTCTACTATTTACTTTTAATTTAAATTATTTTCGACATGTTTCGCTCGTGCTTTTTAGTACAAGATTAATTTCTCAACGATGGTTAATGTTTTGAATGACAGCATATATTGATTCATTTTAAAGTAAAATAAATAAATAAAACAAACAGAATATGCTTTGTTTAAAGAATGTTAAACAAAGAAAAGTAAAGCAATGCAATTTTACTGAATCTAGTCCACAATAGAGGCTGGCATAAGTAAACGAAGAGGGCGATACTGGCTTATTGAAACTAAGTCAAAAAAGTTTTGTTTAACGTTGATTTAGACGGAGATACAACAGAATTCAAACTTCAAGGATTGCAATTAGAGATTGGTATGAGAAATGTATGTTTAAGGAAGCGTTTTCTGAAATTGATGTCATTATATAAGTCGGATTTGAGCTGAATTAGAGCACATCTTTGATTATTTAGGTGTCAGTAATGAAAATACACATTGAGATGGGGTGAAGTAATATTAAAATCTTAAAGTGTTTCTTTTCATTTGGTTGTAGTTTTAAGTGATTATTGAAAGAAATAAACATGTTATTGATGTTGAAAATTTCACATACAACAAATTAAAACAACTTACAGTATTTAAATTTATTTATTATCATAAAGTGATTATTATCGATAATGGTTATCAGATATTTTCAACCAATAAAACCTATAGAACAACTGGACAAAAGAAACTCGAGTCTAGTCTGTGATTCATGATGGAACTTTCATTTTACTTAACGCAATTTGGGTGATTACTTAATGGGATTCCTATTATATTTCTGAAGGAAAGAATAATGAATAAGGAAACATTTTGTTTTAACATTTGAAAAGAGTCAATTTTATCAGCATGGTATAACACTTAGATATTACACTCTATTCTATTACACTTAAATAAAAGTTTAATAGAATAACCTTTATGTTCTTATGTAATTTATAAACACACATTTTTCTTCATTTTATCTTACGATGGTGTAAAACCGTCTGGTATTAGTGAGATACATTATTGTGAACAAAATACATAAACTGAAAGCCCTAAAATAGGCTCAACTTCATTTGTTAATATTAAACTCTAAATGACCTCGTTAGTTAAAAATTAAATTTAAAATATATTATTTGTTTACAAATTTGTAAATGTTTACAAATTATTATCACAAAAGATATTTATTTTTAAAGTAATTGTATGAAAAACTATGTGGACTCTGTGATACCTAAGAACGTATCACTGCCTCTTTAATTAAAACATTAATATTTGTATTTAAGCATACAAATAGTATGCTTAGATGATTCGAGGTTGAAACCATACAAAGTTAATTAAAAGTATATTTTTGTAGGATTTTCTTAGTAAAGTTTCCATACATTTTAATTAAATATTATTTCTTTGTCACAAAGGTTTATATTAAATGTTTCTTGGGGTACCTTCCAAGTAGGTATAAACAGGAGGAAAAGGCATAAATTAAATAAAGGTACATTAAAAGTTATTGTCGATATCAATCATGAACAAAAATAAGTGTATTTTTAATTTTAATTAATTGTTGCTGTAATAAAATTTGTTTGTTCATTATCAAAATGAACAGTGTCCACCAAATTTATAATATATGATCATTACCTTACAATTATTTTAAGGAGCAATATAAATATTAGAAAAGTAATTCAACGAGGACTGTTCTCAATGAAATATATACAATTTATCAAGCCAATGTTTTGATTTAAAGCTCCCTACTGGTAGAATGCCAGGGGCCGTACATGTATATTTAGTTTACGTAGCTTTGGCCGCGTTCCAAATTACTTCTGTAACAGTCTCGACCTGGGGAATTGTACCACAAAGCAGATTTTAATGCGAGTTCCTTACGACCGAAACATTTACAACCAAAATGTGTTGAAATGCTCAACATTCAGTTTTTGGTTTTAGTGATTGTTTAAAAGCTTAAACTATTAAACAGTTTGACAAAGATCGGTAGCACAGTACATGTTAGTTGGAATGTGAAAAGTACGAATATAAAACGATAGATGTTAATAGTATGGCGGACTTTGTTAAACTTTGATTTATATTTGAATAGATAACACCAATACAACATTGTAGAGATATTTGGATGTTAAGTTTCATAACATGTTGAAGAGTGGGTATAGTTCAATTAATAAAAATAAAAAATATAACAAAATAATAAACAATTACTACGATATAAGTTTACTATCAAATGGATTTCACTGAAAGAAATATTTAAAATATGATCGGTGAAATTTACAATATTAGGCTTTAGTCAGAGGTACCGGTAGTAGGTGTATTATTATTGCTACTATTACATTTTTCATTTAGTTTAAATGTGTTCTCAGTTACTTTCCTTACAAATAACTTCACTTCAAGTGTTACTTGAGTTTTAGCACACTAGGCCAGTATTAAAGCTATTATCAAATAAACATTTATGTGTTCAATACATTAAGTTTTATTACTAACTAGTTATATGAATCGTATAACTCTTATTTTTTGAATGTAAAGTTTTGCAATTGACATTTTATTTTGTTTCTGTACAGGTATTAAATAAATAAGCAAATAGTGCAAATTGCATACAAACCAACTTCTTGCAGAGACAAAAGGTTCTTAGTTTGTAGGGATAAATGGTTATTTACAGGTTTATGATTTAACCTGTAAAAAGCATTGATATCCTGCAGATTCTAATAAAGTTTGTCTTAAGAGTTTATTAAGCTTCGAATGGACAAAGTCACTGTGATAGATATTTCTTAACAAATTTTATACTCAGCAGACTAATACGAATGTTAGAAGTTTAATCTTACAAACAAAAGCTAAATTGTTCATATATTTCTAACCACTAAAAAAAACAGATGATAAATAAGTTTTAGACCTCTTGGTTTATTTATACTAACTTCCTCGAATAAATGTATGTATTAAGTAATTGCAAAGGAGATATTTTTGTATAACAATAAATATGTTTTAAAATTATACGCAAGCTAAATTTCTTGTTTTACGAGATAATTATTAAGTAATATTTAGTAACACGCAATTTTAAATTGGCAATTATGTTTTAAACTGTAAAAACCAAGTTTAAAATAAATTCCTTTTCATCTGTTAGACAAACAGATGTTAATGTAGGATAACGAAGACAACAGCAATTAGTTAAAACATCCAATTAACTGAGAGTTAATAAAAAGGGTAATTATTAACGCTAAAGCTCTTCCCCCGTTGTTTCCTGAGGAAGCTCTATTCATATCTGATTTGCTTTTTGATTTCATTCTGTTTAATTAAAACCGTCCTATAAATGTATTTTATTTAAGTTTATAAATTTAAATTAATTTGTATTCGTATAATTATTTGTGTTGCCCTCTTATTACAATTCAACCAGCCTAGTTAAATAGAATCGTCAGTAATTTTAATTTATATTTTATAATACTTTTGCGCTCAATAAAATTAGGATGAATGTATATTTATTTTATTTTTACATAAAAAACCTTTCATCCACTTTGTATAAGTAACCTATTCCCTATCCCTATTATATAAGTAAGCTATCCCTATTATGTAAACCATTTGTTTTAAAACTTAGATTTAGATAATTAATTTCCATTAATAAGCAAACAAAGTAAAGTAGAGTTTTTTTTAGTATTCCCCACAAAGACTAGACATATAAAGCCTTCAAAAGTTAACAAAATACGTTGGATTAAATTTAACAATAATAATAAGCTGTAATTTATTTGTGTTAGTTATACAAAATCATATAGCTTATTATTATTTTTATTAGGGTTGCATAACAATAATACAATTTAATAAGTAATACAAGTTGTATAACTATAATAAGTCATATACCAATTATAGTTTTGTATTTTCAAACAAGTTTTTAAAAGAATGAAGCAAACTAAAAAAAAAATAATAATTTGAACCATCGCAGGAATTAAAGAATCAAAAAAGCTTATCATTAATGGTACATTACTCGATATTTTCTACTATTTTCTTTTAATTTAAATTACTTTCAATATGTTTAGCTTGAACTAGATTGTTAGTACTAGATTAATTTCTGAACCATAGTTAATATTTTGAATCATGGTATATATTTATTAATTTTAAAGTTTTTAACAATTTTCTATGGAAGGTAAACTTTACTGAGAATACGAGAAAATTATAAAATGGTTAATTATACATTTTTGGGGCGGGATGATAAACATCTTTGTGGATTTGGAAATTTGATGTTCAAGTTTTAAAACTAAGGATAAAAAGACATTAATATTTGCGAGTAATATTTAAGGTAAACGAAACAACTGTGTTTAGTCAATGACTGAGATGGAGCCAGGTTGTGAATAATGTATTTATTTAGTGTACTCCTGGCTCGGTTACAATATTTTGGCTCATATAAATGTTCCACTTGGGTAATGAATTTTGCAGCAGTGCTAAATTACTTTGTTACTTTTAAGGGCATGTAACTCAAGTATTTATAACAATATTCCATATTATAATAGTAGTGTAATAGTCTTCAAAATCAATTAAATTCAAATTTATTTCAATTCGAACATTTAAGTTTCAAGTAGTAAGATATTATTTGTTGGTTTAAGGATTTGTACTGAAAGATTCAGCATTGTTAATTTCGCCTATGCAGGGAATCAACCATTAGGTGCATTCAAAATAATAGGAACAGCTATAATCTGGTAGGGAATATCCTATTTTTTCACATATACAACACAAATTTGTAAAGTTTAGAATATGCCAAATCTTATTTGCAGTTTTGCCTAAAATGCTTAGCTATACATATTCATTTTAGCCCAATTTGAATTTAAATTTATACCTTATTAAAATGTCTAAATATAAATCAAATATTTATATAAAGTGTGTATGTGTGTGTTTATTAATGGCAAATTTAATATGTATCTCTTGTAAACTCTTAAAATTGTTCAAAAATATAAAACTCATTTTATATAAATCATTTTAAATATTACGTTATAAAACATTATTGGTAATAATATTCTACAAAAGGTTTAGCGTAACAAACATAAAAAATTGTATTCATATTTTGTATTAATTAGCCTTAACATAACGAAGTTAAATTAAAATAATACAAAAATTAAAATTGTATTTTATTTCTCTGTTATTGTCAGGTACTTACGACTTTGAGAAGCATGGTGGAGCGAGTGTGCGGTGGCGAGGTGGTGCGGCGGTTATAACCCACGAGTTGCGCAACCAAAGGTCGGATGAGCGGCGAGACCGAGGAATTCATAAATAGTAATTGTGGCACAAACTGTGAGAATCGATGACAGGGTTCCCGTGCTTTGGCCCACTAGGGAGGGCTGGGTGTGGAATCAGAGCAATATTTATTGATTTATTTCGGGTTATTTCACTTATTTTATTCAGCGTGTTAGGTGTTCTGTGAATATAAATTGGAATCCAAAGTTCACCGGATTGACCTTGAGAAAAGTCTGAACATTTTGAGAATGTTAGATGCAAGAACAAGCTGCCATTTGGCATTGGCCTGTTAATTAATGACGTATTCTAGACACGGGTCGGCTTTAGTAAAAGTACTAGGGTCTGGTCCGTTTCCCTTACAATGCGTAAATGCCACCAGAAAATAAAGAAAATACCCCCGTTGCAGCGAACATGCTAACTCAGCGAATTTGAAATAGTACTTCACTAAGTCATGAAGCCACGTAACAACTTAATTTCAAGCATATTAATAAATAAGCGGGATATGGCATTTTATTTTTTCTCCATAAGAAAAACATTAGGACTGAGTATGAAGGTTTGCTGCATCAAGGACCACAAAATCTGGTTTTTATACAAATACCAATGGATCACCTCCAGATGAAGCAACATACCAAGTTTTATCAATTTATGTTCATAAACAAGGGAGATATCTAATGTTTATTATTCTCCATAAGAATAACATTATAGCTGCTGAGTACGCAGGTTTGCTGCCATGGGGACCACAAAACACGTAGTTTTTATGGAAATAGCGTTAAAACCCAACCATATAAAGCCACACACGAAGTTTCTTTAATATATGTTCATTAATAAGAGAGATATACAATTTTACTAATTCTCCATAAGATTAACATTGGACAACGTGCTGTGTTTAGCACTCTCAATATCTCGGTAACCAATTGACGTAGAGCAATGATAAAAATACCAAATTGTTTGTTTTTTAAAACTTAATTTAATATTATAAATGAAAATTTGGGCTTAAAAAGAATTATATGCAAAAAGTTCAAAAAATCCATTTTCGGGGTAAAAAACCACCCCAAAATTCCCCTTGAGGAAAGCGATCTGTCTGGTTCACGAAATCATGAAAAGAGATGTTGCCTTACACGTTTATTACAAATTTCATAAAGATCGGACCATTTTTACTAATGTTATTGTACCTACTGACATATATATATATATATATATATATATATATATATATATATATATGTATATATATTGAATATTTCTGATTGATTGGGGCTGCTGATAATAATAATATTAACATTTTAAAAACACCTTTTTTTAATAATAAAATATTAAATATCTTAAAAAGGGTGTTTGTTTTTTAAAATGTTAATATTATTATAAATATATATATGAATTTGAACTGCAACTTTAAAGCGTCAATATCTGAGTCATAAGATAAAAACGTAAAGTCGTCAGCATACAGGAAATAAGAAAATTTAACACTACTAGGCAGGTCTTTAATAGAGACCACAAACAAAAAGGGGCCAAGGATTGAGCCCTGTGGGACCCAGCAGACGACCTTTGACATGGCCGACCGATCGGCTCCGTCACAAACCACCTGCCTCTTGTTTGACAAGGAAGAGTTGAACAGGATGGACGCAGTACTCCCGATGCCATAGCGATAGAGTTTACATAACAATATGTTATGGTCAACACAATCAAAAGCTTTGCTTAGGTCACAGAATGTGACCCAAGCAAAGCCCCTCTTCAAAAACACTGTAAATCTTTGCAATAAAAGCACCAACGACATCAGAGGTACCACGCAGTTCTCTAAAACCAAATTTAGAATCTGTAAACAAATTATTTCTTTCAAAATTATCGCTGACCTGTTCAAACATGATATTCTCCATGATTGGACAATGTTGGTACCAGAGAGACCGGCCTGTAATTGGCGGGATTACTCCTGTCCCCGCTTTTGTGAATGGGTGTAAACCTTCGAGACTTTTAAAAAGTGAGGGAAAATACACTCACTAAAACATAAGTTTATAACAAAAGCGAGCGGTTCGGCGATGGTTTTGTCAATCTGCTTAACAATCCATTTGTAAATTCTATAGTAGTCAACTGATTTGGATTCCTTAAAATTGGTTTAACTGTACTTACAACTGCATTTACTGCATTTACAGAGTGAAAATTAAATTGTTCATTTTTGGGCTGAATATTTGCCAAATTTTGATTACAAGAGAAAATTGAATCGCTAATAGTAGATCTAATTGAACCACAGAGTGTTGTCATAAGTGTTGTCAGCACTTATTGGTGTCTTGACCTTCGAAGTAGGCTCACTAATTTGTTTATAACAGACCAACCGGCCTTACATTTCTAACTTGAACTTTCTATTACCGAAGCATTAAAAGTTAACTTAGGATTCTAGATACCTTTCTTGTAAGCTTGTTTCAAATTTACATAATACTGTTTATCTACATAATCACCAGTAATTTTTCACATTTCATAAGCGATAGACAGATCACCCTTAAGGCAAGCTAGATCATCTGTAAACCAAGGTTTGTTAACGTTGTTGCCAGTTTTTTTATTTCTAACTTTTCTAAGTGGAAAAGAGTTAATAAACAAATTATGAAATTGAGAGAAAAATATTCAAAACAAAGTTCGGCCAATTGATTATTACCACTACTAGGCCTATTACTACAATCTAAAGAGGATAAAACTGAATTAAAATTACTGTGCCAGTCAATGTTGCAGTGTTCAGTCTCAAACTTAGCAAGGTTAGCATCTGTGAAGCTTCTATGATGGATGTCGGTTCTGATTTGAGCACCACCGTCTGACGCGTCGCAGACCAGAGGAAACCAAAGTGATGAGTGGTCCTCCTCGGAAGTAATAGGAAACTGTCATCTTTGGACAGCCTGCTTTTGCAATCCTTTACTGCAGAAGAAGGAGAAGCAGTTTGATGTTCGATTTCATGTTGCTTTTCACTAATCGCCTTTGGTTTAACAAAAGAAATCTTCCTGACAACCTCTTATTTATAACTGGCGAAGTCAGCTCACAAGCTATTGTTAGACCGAGATACAGCTTCAATTTTCTTGGTAAGCTCCAAATTATCGTTACTTAATCCTTAATAAGTTTAATTAATTTACTAATGACTGCATCAAGTTCAATAACATGTTCAGGATCACTGACTTTGGTTAACAGCCGGTTAACCTAAACTCTGTACCCCGTGCAGAACCACTTTACTTTGCCATTTAAATCATTATTTTTTAGAAATCCACTTCATTAAGACCGGCATAGTTCACGCGAAACCAACATTTGCAAAAACCTTCGCAAAAATGCCAATATCAACTAATTCACCGCAGCGAGGGCAGTCCACAACTTCACCTCAAGCCATTACCGGAAGTCGGACTACTTCAAATGTGTGTTTATTGTTCATTTTAGCGAATTTTCCCTATAGGGAAGAAGCTATTACCGTAGTCGGCATAGTAAGACCTAGGCCCGAGACCATCATAACTTTTCGTTTTGAGGTCCCCAGATGCCCAAAACACCATTCGTTCAAAATTGTATATATATACCAACTACCAACTAAGCACGATTATTATTGTTGACTTCGGATTTTACTGATGTTACCTTTCCCACCATACATTGTATTCCCATTCAGTGATTGACAATAGAGCTAAGGCTTTTTCGAAGTAACAATAAGTACAAATGTTAAAGGAGTTAATATTATATGTATGTAGCTAGTTGTTGTATCTTATATGCATGCGATTTATTATGTGCTTAAAATAGTGATCTTTAATAATTTCTTTGTGTTTAAATATTGTACAAAATCAAAATCAAGTATCGAAATTGAGGCTTTTAAGGAATCTCTCATTTAGTGTACATTCTACATTTATGGCGACCCAAATATTATCGAAGTGCAGTAGATTACTTACACATTTGTAAAGAATATTAATTTGACAGGTTTAATCAATAATAGGTACTAAAATACACTTTTATTGATGTACCGTATAACGTTATCACGATACAGCTGGTGTTTGGAGAAAACGAGAATCCAGAGACTCATATATAACACTATTTGTCTTTCAGACTGCCATGTCCCTGTCCTATATCTTACTGTAATTTCAGGAGGATTCTATTTCAGATAAAGAAATAAGAAACATAATTCAATGTTTCATTTTCTATAACCTGTATGTTTCATTCATTTCACAGATAGAAGTCTTATTGAAGTTTCTTTATTTATACGATACTAAATGTTAGACATTTTGTCATTTACGGATCCTTGGCAACCTCTACCATAAAATAAGTGCTTGCATATATTATTCTTTTAATAAAAATGACATATTTTAGTGCCACAAATTACATATTACCTTGTTTTTTCATACATATAATTTGTATACTAGTTTAAATTACAAAATAAACTATCTTCGTTACTGTGATCAACTTTGACAAATGATAGGTGCAGTTGTTTTTGGATCGCAATTACGGTGAACTGAAATACTTTATTTTGAAAAGACATGTTTTGGTGTTCTCAACTTCGATGATGAGGATGTAATCTATTTTGCCCAGAAAATGTAAATATACATTGATTAAATAGTTATTATTACATTTTGGAACCAAAATATCTTAGATAAGGAAACGAATATAAACTATTACCTTCATTCCATATGTTAAAGAATGAGTTCTGTCATTTGAGAACCCCATAATATTCATAAACATCTTTATGTCATTAGTGTTTTTGAATTTATATTTAATTTTTATTTATACAATGTTACCTGCCCAACTAAGATTACGGTTCGAGCCAAGCAATATGTATCAAATCAGGATATACTTATTTGGATCATCTGCATACAATTTTCTACCTTCTTTAACTTCCCTTTTTTCAGCTCATTTATTGATAATTCAGGACAAATAATCAAGTTTATTTGGGTTTTCTTTTAATTTTTGTATAAAACGTAAAAAACAAAACATAACAATCTAAGAGATGACTGGTTTGTATCCGTCTTGGTCAGCGGTGAAGTTGATCGTGTATTTCTTTCCGTCGTCTCCGGTCCATGTGACGCTGCCTGTCACAACCATGATCTCGTTGTCGGTACCTGGACAGGACAAGGTCATATATAAGAAAAGAAGTAATACCAGTGTATAATATCTTCTGAAAATTCCCATGGAGGATGGGGTCACCGCATAATAGTTTAAGATGTGTTAAATTATTGTTGTAGTCCTGAACAGATTATGAATGAGTTGTTTCTTAGGTTGAATCATCATTTATGTGTAGTCTTAAAGTAATAAAGATAGGTATATAATTAAACTATTAACGTCTGTGCTATATACTCTGATAGAGACTCCATCGCACATCTGGGCATACTTTAAGACCAATATAGATTACTTATAAGTTTATGATAGGTGAGATACCACGATACTTTCTAGGGACAGTTGTTTATAGACAGTTATCATCAATCAGTAGGCAAATGACATTACCAACAGTTGACACAAACAGCAACAATAAATTTGGGCAGACAGCAAATGCACACATCCCTACATGATAAAGGTATACTGCCAGAGTCTACTCTATATTAACTTTGTAAGTGTCATGGTGGGTGCCAATAAACCGAAAGGAGACTGATTGTTTAGCCTTGAGGGCCAATTAAGGAAAACCCGTAGTGTAGAACAGTACTTTCGGAACCTTATTACTCATTCTTGGAAAAAAATGGTTTTCTGAAATTAATACTGTTTGGTCACATAAATAGTTCATGTTTTGAAATGCAATGTATTTTAGTGCTCTGTTGATTTTCTGAATCATGCAAGCTGGTAGTTGAATTACATCGATGGGTAACTTCATTAGTTTTTGCAATTAATTTAGCAATACTTAAATTAAAAATTATTGTAATGCTTTTACCTATTTTAAAATTGAATAGGCCCAAAAATACAAATTTTTTACTGGACATTAACCTTTCATTCAGAATAACGTTTGAATAGTTATATTAATTAATTAATCATCGTAAGTTACAAAATTCACAACTATTTATTTATTTAAAAATATAGTAAAGTTCAATTTACATATTTTGCTGTCAAATACCTTATATCTCTTTGACGCTTTTTAACAAATGGTATCGTCTCTAAACAACGTATACAATTCCTCAAAGAATTGACCAATCTCTAAATACTTGATTATTAATTACTTCGGGAAATTATTTCCTGGAAATCTTGTTATTCTAAACTTTCTATATTTTGTTAACTCTGTCTATTGGAAACATGAAGTATATAACAATCACCTGCATTCTGGAGAACTCCCGTTTCCTTCCTGGTCACTCCGTCACTCGTTTCATATCTGAAAATCGATGAGACATTTGTAAATCCAGTAGTGAGGTTATACGATATCCACGAGTAAATTAAAAAATATTAATCTAATGAGACATTTCAACAAATCATCGAACTATTTGGATATATAATATTCTAAAAGTTAAACCTATATATTTTGTTAATTAAAGTTAGGAAAATCTCAAACATTTTAAGTCATGTTAATTCAAAAATTAAAATAAAAAAATTTCCCCCAAAAGTTCTTCGAAATTTGCAAAAGGGTTGTTGTTTTACTAAAGGAGGCGATTGTAACTGTATTTATGTTGAACACTATATAAATGATATTAAGTGTTTTCTACCTCAGGCTTTACCTTTGGGATCATAGCCTCTGCATTTGTTTATCTAAATTATGTATAGTTTGTATTACTGTAGGTTTTAGTTGTATAATATTAAAGCTTCCACTAAGCCTTCAACAATAGATTTAAATAGAGTGAAGGGTTGAAAGCAATTAAACCATTATTTAATAATTACCCATGTCAGTCTTTGACAAACTTAAAGGTGACAGTTGGTCTTCGGATTAGAGACATAATAACATTCAAGGGCATTTACAAATCATGGACATTTATACATCCATGACATTGGATTCCAAAAATAACGAAGACGGTATTTGTAACAATAATTTCATTATAATATTAAATAAATTACAAAGTATTGATTGATGTTATTGATGACATTTAAGCTCCTTGAAGTTTTCATTACTTACTCAAAGTTGTATCCGTCGATTCCCGTGTTTTCGCTGACGTATCTGACGATGGTTGCCGCACCTGGGCCCTGGGGCCTGGCCAGCGCACCCACCACACAGCACAGTAGGACCTGGAGTAGAACATTCGATTAACTAACGGACGTATTTGTTTACTTCAATAATTATCTCGCTTAATTTAAACACCTAGCCCAACTTTATTATAGTATACATAGTAAAATGTGTTTTCCCTTGGAATACTACAGAAAACTATTAAAACGCTACAGAAGACTGACTAGAGTAGGGGAACGGTCGCGCCCCTGTGGCGCTACTACATGGGTTGTCGAGAGGGGAGGAAACGGGTGGAGTGGGGAATAAGTCTGGCCGCCGATTGGGGTGGCAGCGGGTTTAATCTAATTCACCCCTTCTGAGTGACCCAGCGCCACTAGCGTTGAAGTTGGCTGGTGACCGAACTAACCGTTTCAAACGCAACTGCCGTTAATATAGTAGTCAGCCTTATGTAGTATTCCTATTTCTCTCCCCATCCTAATTAATTGGATATATGAGCTTTTACTGTTAGGTACCACATGGCAACGTGACTCAAAATGTTGTTACATACCAGTTGTAGTTTGATCAATTGATTGGTTTATTATAGTTGCCTTATAAACAAAAGAAAAGCATTTTTAAACAGAAAATGCTTTGTTTAATGAATATTCAACAAAGAAAAAAGCAATGAAGTTTTACATAATCTAGTCACAATAGACGCTGGCTTAAGTAATCGAAGAGGGCTTATTGAAACTAAGTCAAAAAAGTTTTGTTCAACGTTGATTTAGACGGAGATAACCCGGAATTCAAACTTCAAGGATTACAATTAGAGATTGGTATGAGAAATGTATGATTAAGGAAGCGTTTTCTGAAATTTATGTCATTATGTAAGTCGTGTTTGGGCTGAATTAGTGCACAGCCTTGATTATTTAGGTGTCCGTAATGTACATACACATTGAGTTAAGTATATACATTGGGGGAAGTACAATTAAAATCTAAAAGTGTTTCTTTTCATTTGGTTGTTGTTTTAAGTGATTATTGAAACAAATAAACATGTTATTTATGTTGAAAGTTGAACATAGAAAAAATTAAAACCCCTTACAGTATTTAAATTTATTTATGATTCTAAAACAGTTATGACGATAATGGTTATCAGATATTTTTAGTCATTAAAATCTATAGAACAACTGGACAAAAGAAGCTCGAATCAAGTCTGTGATTCAATATGAAACTTTCATTTCACTTAACGCGCTTCGGGTGATTACTTAATGGGATTCCTATTATATTTCTGATGGAAAGAATAATGAATAAGGAAAACACTTTGTGTTAACATTTGAAAAATGTCAATTTTAATAGCATGGTATTACATTTAGATTTGACACTTTATTCTATTACACTTAGATAAAAGTGTAATAGAATAACGTTTATGTTCTTATGTAATTTATAAACACACATGTTTTTTTTTTCATTTTATCTTACGATCGTGGTCAAACCGTCTGGTATTAGTGAGATACATTATTGTGAACAAAATACACATAAACTGAAAGCCCTAAAATAGGCTCAACTTCAGTTTTTAATCCTGAACTTAAAAATACCGCGTTAGTTAACAATGAAATCTAAAATATATTATTTGTTTACACATTTTTAAATGTTTACAATATTATTATCACAAAATATATTTATTTTCAAAGTCACTGTATGAAAAACTACGTGGACTCATTGATACCTAAGAACGTATCATTGCCTCTTTAATTCAAACATTAATATTTGTATTCAAGCATACAAATAGTATGCTAAGATGATGCGAGGTTGAAACCATAAAAAGTTAATTACAAAGTATATTTAATGTCTCTTGACGTAAATTCCAAGTAGGTGCCGATATTAATATTGAACAAAAAGGAGTGTATTTTTAATTTGTATTAATTGTTAATTTAGTAAAATCTTTTGCTCATTGTATAGTACATGATCATTACCTTACAATTATTTAAAGGAGCAATATAAACATTAGAAAATAATTCAAAGAGGACTGTACTCAATGAAATATATACAATTTATCAAGCCAATGTTTTGATTTAAAGCTCCGTACTGGTAGAATGCCAGGGGCCGTACATGTATATTTAGTTTACGTAGCTTTGGCCGCGTTCCAAATTACTTCTATAACAGTCTCGACCTGGGGAATTGTACCACAAAGCAGATTTTAATGCAAGTTCCTTATGACGGAAACGTTTACAACCAAAATGTGTTGAAATGCTCAACATACAGTTTGTGATTTTAGTGATTGTTTAAACGCATGTTATCAATGACCATTTAACAGTTTGACAAAGATCTATAGCACAGTACATGATAGTTGGAATGTAAACAAGTATGAATATAAAACGATAGATGTTGATAGTACGGCAGACTTTGTTAAACTTTGATTTATATTTGAATACATAAGACCAATACAACATTGTAGAAATATTGACATGTTAAGTGTCACAGCTTGTTGAAAAGTGGGTATAATTCAATTAATAAAAATAAAAAATATAACAAAATAATAAACAATTACTATGGCAGAAGTTTAGTAACAAATACATTTCATTGAAAGAAGTATATAACAATTGATCAGAAAAATTTGCAATATTGGGCTTTAGTTACTTAAGAGTTACCGGTAGTAGGTGTATTATAATTGCTATTATTACATGTTTCATATAGTTTAAATGTGTTCTCAGTTGCTTTCCAATAGGCCAATATTAAAGCTATTATCAAATATACATTTATGTGTTCAATACACTAAGTTTAATTACTAACTAGTTATATGAATCGTATAACTCTTACTTTGTGTATTTAAAGAGTTAATCAAGTTTAGCAATTGACATTTTATTTTGTTTCTGAACAGGTATTTCAATAAATAAGCAAATAGTGCAAATTGCATATACAGTAAACCAACTTCATGTAGAGACAAAAAGTTCTTAGTTTGTAGGGATAAATGGTTATTTTCTGTTTATGCTTTGACCTGTAAAACTCATTGATATCCTGCAGAGTCTATTAAAGTTTGTCTGTAGAGTTTATCAAGCCTCGAATGGACCAAGACACTGTGATAGACATGTTGTTACAAAGTTTCTACTCAGCATACTAATTGGAATGTTAGGAGTTTAAGCTAACAAACAAAAGCTAAATTGTTCATATATTTCTAACCATTTTTAAAGAAACAGATAATAAATAAGTTTTAGATCTTTTGGTTTATTTATACTAACTTTCTCCTTATACTTGAATATATATGTATTAAGTAATTGAAAAGGAAATTTTTTGTATAACAATAAATATTTTTTTAAATTATATGCAAGCTAAATTTCTTGTTTTACGAAATAATTATTATGTAATATTTAGTAACACGCCGTTTTAAATTGACAATTGTGTTTTAAACTATAAAAACCAATTTAAAAATAAATTCCTTTTCATCTGTTAGACGAACAGATGTTAATGTAGGATAACGAAAATAACAGCAATTAGTTAAAACATCCAATTAACTGAGAGTTGATAAAAAGAATAATTATTAACGCTAAAGCTCTTCCCCCGTTGTTTCCTGAGGAAGCTCTATTCATATCTGATTTGCTTTTTGATCTTATTCTGTTTAATTAAAACCATCCTATAAATGTACTTTATGTAAGATAATAAAGTTATGTTAATTTTTATTCGTATAGTTATTTGTTTGGCCCTCTTATTACAGTTCATCTAGCCTAATTAAATAGAATTTCAGTAATTTTAATTTATATTTTATAATACACTTGCGCTCAATATAAATTTGGATGAATATTTATTCATTTTATTGCTACATAAACACCCTTGCACCCAGTTACTATAAATAATCCCTGTTACGTAAACCATTTAAAAAAAATTTAGATATAGATAATTCATTTCCATTAACAAGCAAACAAGTTAAAGTAGAGTTTGTTTAAGTATTCTCAACAAAGACTATACATTAGAGCCTACAAAGTCAATTAAATACGTTGGAATAAAATTAACAGTAATAATAAGCTGTAATTTATTTGTGTTAGTTATACAAATAGTATAGCTTTTTTAATATTTTTACCAGGGTTTTATAAAAATAATAAAATTTAATAAGTAATACAAGTTGTATAACTATAATAAGTCATATATCAATTATAGTTTTGTATTTTCAAACAAGTTTTTAAAAGAATGAAGCAAACGAAATTTAAAAAAAATAATTTGAACCATCGCAGAAATTAAAGAATCAAAAAAGCTTATTATTAATGGTACATTACTCGATATTTTCTACTATTTTCTTTTAATTTCAATTACTTTTAATATGTTTAGCTAGAACTAGATTTTTAGTACTAGATTAATTTCTGAACCATGGTTAATATTTTGAATCAAAGCATATATTTATTTATTTTAAAGGTTTAAACATTTTCTACGGAAAGTAAACTTTACTGAGAATACGATAAAATTATACAATGGTTAATTATACATTTTTTGGGTGGGATAATAAACATCTTTGTGAATTTGGAAAGTTGATGTTCAATGTTAAAAACTAAGGATAAAAATACATTAATAATTGCGAGTAATATTTAAGGTAAGCGAATCAGAACTGATAAGAACTGGTTAGGTGTCAAGTAATGATTTAGATAGAGCCAGGTTGTGTATAATGTATTTATTTAGTGTATTCCTGGCTCGGTTACAATATTTTGACACATATAAATGTTCCACTTGGGTAATGAATTTTGCAGCAATGCTAAATTAATTTATTACTTTTAAAGGCATGTAACTCAAGTATTTATAACAACATTCTGTATTGTAATAGTAGTATAATACTCTTCAAAATCAATTCAATTCAAATTTATTTCAATTGGAACATTTAAGTTTCAAGTAGTAAGATATTATTTGTTGGTTTAAGGGTTTATACTGAAAGATTCAGCATTTTTAATTTCGCCTATGCAGGGAATCAACCATTAGGCGCATTCAAAATAATAGGAACTGCTATAATCTGGTAGGGAATATCCTATTTTTTTACATATACAACACAAATCTGTAAAGTTTAGAATATGCTAAATCTTATTTGCAGTTTCGCCTAAAATGTTTAGTTATACATATTCATCTTAGCCCAATTTGAATTTCTTTTTATACCTTATTATAATGTATAAATATATATAAATTATTTATATTAATGGTTTATGTGTTTCATTAAAATATAATTAATGACAAATTTAATATGTATCTCTTGTAAACACTTAAATTTGTTCAAAAATATAAAACTCATTTTATATAAATCGTTTTAAATATTACGTTATAAAACATAATTGGTATTAATATCCTGCAAAATGTTTAGGGTAAAAACATAAACATATGTTATGCATATTTTGTAGCTATTTGCTTTAAAATAACTAAGTTAAATTAAAATAATAAAAAAATTAAAATTGTATTTTATTATAAAGTCAAATTAAAATTGTATTTTATTTGTCTGTTATTGTCAGGTACTTACGACTTTGAGAAGCATGGTGGAGCGTTTGTGCGGTGGCGAGGTGGTGCGGCGGTTATAACCCACGAGTTGCGCAACCAAAGGTCGGATGAGCGGCCAGATCGAGGAATTCATAAATAGTAATTGTGGCACAAACTGTGAGAATCGGTGACAGGGTTCCCGTGCTTTGGCCCACTAGGGAGGGCTGGGTGTGGAATCAGAGCAATATTTATTTATTTATTTCGGGTTATCTCACTTATTTTATTCAGCGTGTTAGGTTTTCTGTGAATATAAATTGTAATCCAAGGTTCACTGGATCGACCTTGAGAAAAGTCTGAACATTTTGAGAATGTTAGATGCTGGACCAAGCTGCCATTTGACATTGGCCTGTTAATTAATTACGTATTCTAGACACGGGTCGGCTTTAGTAAAAATACTAGGGTCTGGTCCGTTTCCCTTACAATGCGTAAATGCCACCAGAAAATAAAGAAAATACCCCCGTTGCAGCAAACATGCTAACTCAGCGAATTTGAAATAGTACTTCACTAAGTCATGAAGCCACGTAACAACTTAATTTCAAGCATATTAATAAATAAGCGGGATATGACATTTTATTTTTTCTCCATAAGAAAAACATTAGGACTGAGTATGAAGGTTTGCTGCATCAAGGACCACAAAATCTGGTTTTTATACAAATACCAATGATCACCTCCAGATGAAGCAACATACCAAGTTTTATCAATTTATGTTCATAAACAAGGGAAATATCTAATGTTTATTATTCTCCATAAGAATAACATTATAGCTTCTGAGTACGCAGGTTTGCTGCCATGGGGACCACAAAACACGTATTTTTTTATGGAAAAAGCGTTAAAACCCAACCATATAAAGCCACACACGAAGTTTCTTTAATATATGTTCATTAATAAGAGAGATATACAATTTTACTTATTCTCCATAAGATTAACATTGGACAACGTGCTGTGTTTAGCACTCTAAATATCTCGGTAACCAATTGACGTAGAGCAATGATCAAAATACCAAATTGTTTGTTTTTTAAACTGAATTTAATATTATAAATAAAAATTTGGGTTTAAAAAGAATTATATGTAAAAAGTTCAAAAAATCCATTTTCGGGGTAAAAAACCACCCCAAAATTCCCCTTGAGTAAAGCGATCTGTCTGGTTCACGAAATCATGAAAAGAGATGTTGCCTTACACGTTTATTACAAATTTCATAAAGATCGGACCATTTTTCCTAATGTTATTGTACCTACTGACACATATATATAAATATATATATATATATGTATGTATATTGAATATTCCTGATTGATTGGGGCTGCTGATAATAATAATATTAACATTTTAAAAACAACTTTTTTTAATAATAAAATATTAAAGATCTTAAAAAAGGGTGTTTGTTTTTTAAAATGTTAATATTATTATAAATATATATATGAATTTGAACTGCAACTTAAAAGCGTCAATATCTGAGTCATAAGATAAAAACGTAAAGTCGTCAGCATACAGGAAATAAGAAAATTGAACACTACTAGGCAGGTCGTTAATAGAGACCACAAACAAAAAGGGGCCAAGGATTGAGCCCTGTGGGACCCAGCAGACGACCTTTGACATGGCCGACCGATCGGCTACGTCACAAACCACCTGCCTCTTGTTTGACAAGTAAGAATTGAACAGGATGGACGCAGTACTCCCAATGCTTAGGTCACAGAATGTGACCCAAGCAAAGCCCCTCTCTTCAAAAACACTGTAAATTTTTGCAATCAAAGCACCAACGACATCAGAGGTACCACGCCCTTCTCTAAAACCAAATTTAGAATCTGTAAACAAATGATTGCTTTCAAAATTATCGCTGACCTGTTCAAACATGATATTCTCCATGATCTTGGACAATGTTGGTACCAGAGAGACCGGCCTGTAATTGGCGGGATTACTCCTGTCCTTTTGTGAATGGGTGTAACCTTCGAGACTTTTAAAACGCCAGTGAAAATACCCTCACTTAACATAAGTTTATAACTAAAGAGAGCGGTTCGGCGATGGTTTTGCCAATCTGCTTAACAATCCAATTGGAAATTCCGTAGTGTCAACTGATTTGGAATCCTTAAAATTTGTGATAACTCTACTTCCATCTAAAGCATTTACAGGGTGAAAATTAAATTGCTCATTTTTGGGCTGAATATTTGCCAAATATTGATTACAAGAGAAAATTGAATCGCTAATACTAGATCTAATTGAGCTAACAGAGCTGATAAAATATTCATTTAGGATGTCAGCACTTATTGGTGTCTTGACCTTAGAAGTAGGCTCACTAATTTTGCACTAAACGTTTCCAGGTGGAAAACAGTTCATAAAGAAATTTTTAAATTGAGAGATATATTTTCAAAACAAAGTTCGGCCAATTTACTATTACCACTACTAGGCCTATTACTACAATCTAAAGAGGTTAAAACTGAATTAAAATTACTGTACCAGTCAATGTTGTAGAGTTCAGTCTCAAACTTAGCAAGGTTATCATCTGTGAAGCTTCTATGATAGATGTCGGTTCTGATTTGAGCACCACCGTCTGACGCATCGCAGACCAGACGAAACCAAAGTGATGAGTGGTCCTCCTCGGAAGTAAGTAGAAAAATGTCATCTTTGGACAGCCTTCTTTTACTATCCTTTATTGCAGAAGAAAAATAAGCAGTTTAATGTTCGATTTTATGTTGGTTTTTACTAACCGCCTTTGGTTTAGCAGACGAAATCTTCCTGTCAACCTCTTGTTTATCACTGGAAAAGTCAGCTAACAAGCTATTGTTAGACTGAGATACAGCTTCAATTTTCTTGGTAAGCTCCAAATTATCGTTACTGAGTCCTTTATTAAGATTATTTAATTTACTAACGACTACATCAAGTTCAATAACATGTTCAGGATCACTGACTTTGGCTAACAGCGGGTTGACCTTAACACTACATTCCGTGCAGAACCACTTTACTTTGTCATTTAAATCATTTATTTTTTAGAAATCCACTTCAGTCAGACTGGCACAGTTCACATGAAACCAACATTTGCAAAATCCTTCGCAAAAAATGCCTTTATCAACTAATTTACCTCAGCGAGGGCACTCCACCACTTCACCGCCAGCCATCACCGGAAATCGGACTACTTCAAACGTGTGTTTATTGTTCATTTTTGAGATTATGAGGTCCAGATAGCATTTAGCTGCGAATAGACCTGGATGAAGTTTTTCTGATTATTTCATTCCGTTTCTAACGTGCATTTTAAATTAGGTTGTATTCAGTTCTGATTTTATTTAATACATTAGAATGTTCATTAAGACATCACAAAGTTTGGTCAATAATTGAGCAATCATTAGTCAATTCGAAAAGTGAAACTAATTATTACTTTTATTTTCAACTAAGCACGTTTGTTATTGTTGACTTCGGATTTTCTAGATGTTACCTTTCTGACCATACATTGTATTCCCAAACATTGGTTGACAATAGAGCTAAGGCTGTTTCAATGTAATAATAAATACAAATGTTAGAGGAGTTAATATTATATGTATGTAGCTAGTTGTTGTTTATCTGATATGTATGTGATTTATTATGTGCTTAAAATAGTTATCTTTAATATTTTCTTTGTGTTTAAATGTTGTACAAAATCAAAATCAAATGTGAAATTAAGGTTTTTAAATAAACTCCCATTTAGTGTGCATTCTACATTTATGGTGACCCAAATTTTAACGAAGTAGATATTTTATTCATTTATGAAGACTATTAAATTTACAGGTTTAATCAACAATATGTACTAAAATACACTTTTATTGATGTGCCGTATAACGTTATCACGATACAGCTGGTGTTTAAAGAAAACGAGAATCCAGAGACTCATATATAACACTATTTGTCTTTCAGACTGCCATGTCCCTGTCCTATATCTTACTGTAATGTTCAGGAGGATTCTATTTCAGATAAAGAAATAAGAAACATAATTCAATGTTTCATTTCCTATAACCTGTATGTTTCATTTCACAGATAGAAGTCTTACTGAAGTTTCTTTATTTATACGATACTAAATGTTAGAAATTTTGTCTGTTACGGATCCTTGACAACCTCTACCATAAAATAAGTGCTTGCATATATTATTCTTTTAATAAAAATGACATATTTTAGTGCCACAAATTACATATTACCTTGTTTTTTCATGCATACAAATTGTATACTAGTTTAAATTACACAATACACTATCTTCGTTACTGTGATCAACTTTGATAAATGCAGTCAAAGTGCAGTTGTTTTTGGATCGCAATTACGGTGAACTGAAATACTTTATTTTGAAAAGACATGATTTGGTGTTCTCAAATTCGATGTTGAGGATGTAATCTATTTTGCTCAGAAATTGTAAATATACATTGATTAAATAGTTATTATTACATTTTGGAACCAAAATATCTTAGGTAAGGAAACGAATATAAAGAATTACCTTATTTCCATATGTTAAAGAATGAGTTCTGTCATTTGAGAACCCCATAATATTCATAAACATCTTTATGTCATTAGAGTTTTTGAATTTATAATTAATTTTTAATTATAAAATGTTACCTGCCCAACTAAGATTACGGTTCGAGCCAAGGATTATGTATCAAATTTAGATATACTAAGTTGGATCATCTGCATTAAATTTTCTACCTTCATTAACTTCCCTTTTTCAGCTCATTTATTGATAATTCAGGACAAATAATCAAGACTATTTGGTTTTTCTTTTAATTTTTGTATAAAACGTAAAAAACAAAACATAACAATCTAAGAGATGACTGGTTTGTATCCGTCTTGGTCAGCGGTGAAGTTGATCGTGTATTTCTTTCCGTCGTCTCCGGTCCATGTAACGCTGCCTGTCACAACCATGATCTCGTTGTCGGTACCTGGACAGGACAAGGTCATATATAAGAAAAGAAGTATTACCAACGTATAATATCGTCTGATAATTCCCATGAAGGATGGGGTCACCGCATAATAGTTTAAGATGTGTTAAATTTTTTTTGTAGTCCTGAACAGATTATGAATGAGTTGTTTCTTAGGTTGAATCATCATTTATGTGTAGTCTAAAAGTAATAAGGATAGGTATATAATTAAACTATTAACTTCTGTACTATATACTCTGATTGAGATTCCGTTGCACATCTGGGCCTACTTTAAGACCAATATAGATTACTTATAAGTTTATGATAGGTGAGATACCACGATACTTTCTAGGGACAGTTGTTTCTAGACAGTTATCATCAATCAGTAGCCAAATGACATTACCAACAGTTGACACAAACAGCAACAATAAATTTAGGCAGACATCAAATGTACACACCCCTACATCATGTATTTATCCTGCCAGAGTCTACTGTATATTAACTTTGTAAGTGTCATGGTGGGTGTCAATAAACCGAAAGGAGACTGTTTAGCCTTGAGAGCCAATTAAGGAAAACCCGTAGTGTAGAAAGGTCCTTTCGGAACCTCATTACTCATTCTTGGAAAAACTACAGTTTGCTGAAATTAATAATATTTGTTCACATAATTAGTTCATGTTTTGAAATGCAATGTATTTTAGTGCTCTGTTGATTTTCTGAATCATGCAAGCTGGTAGTTGAATCACATCGATGGGTAACTTCAATAGTAATTGCAATTAATTTAGCAATACTTACATTAATAATAACTGTAATGCTTTGACCTATTTTAAAATAGGATAGGCCTAAAAATACAAATTTTTTACTGGACGTTAAACTTTCATTCAGTGAATAACGTTTGAATAGTTATATTAATTAATTAATCATCGTAAGTTACAAAATTCACACTATTTATTTATTTAAAAATATGGTAAAGCTCAATTTGCATATTTTGGTGTCTAAATACCTTATCTCTCTTTGACGCTATTCAACACATGGTATCTTCCCTAAACAACATATACAATTCCTCAAAGAATTGACCAATCTCTAAATACTTGATTATTAATTACTTCGGGAAATTATTTCCTGGAAATCTTGTTATTCTAAACTTTCTATATTTTGTTAACTCTGTCTATTGGAAACATGAAGTATATAACAATCACCTGCATTCTGGAGAACTCCCGTTTCCTTCCTGGTCACTCCGTCACTCGTTTCATATCTGAAAATCGATGAGACATTTGTAAATCCAGTAGTGAGGTTATACGATATCCACGAGTAAATTAAAATATATTTACCTAATGAGACATTTCAACAAATCATCGAACTATTTGGATATATAATATTCTAAATGTTAAACCTAAATATTTTGTTAGGAAAATCTCAAACAAAATTAAAATAATTTCCCCCAAAAGTTCTTCGAAATTTGCAAAAGGATTGTTGTTTTACTAAAGGAGATGATTGTAACTGTAATCATGTTGAACACTATATAAATGACATTAAGTGTTTACTACCTCAGACTTTACATTTGTGATCCTAGCCTCTGCATTTGTTTATCTAAATTATCTATAGTTTGTATTACTGTAGGTTTTAGTTGTAAAATATTAAAGCTTCCACTAAGCCTTCAACAATAGATTGAAATAGAGTGAAGGATTGAAAGCAATTAAACCATTATTTAATAATTACCCATTTCAGTCTTTGACAAACTTAAAGGTGACAGATGGTCTTCGGATTAAAGACATAATAACATTCAAGGGCATTTACGAATCATGGACATTTATACATCCATTATATTGGATTCCAAAAATAACGAAGACGGTATTTGTAACAATAATTTCATTATAATATTAAATAAATTACAAAGTATTGTTTTATGTTATTGATGACATTTAAGCTCCTTGAAGTTTTCATTACTTACTCAAAGTTGTACCCGTCGATTCCCGTGTTTTCACTGACGTATCTGACGATGGTTGCCGCTCCTGGGCCCTGGGGCCTGGCCAGCGCACCCGCCACACAGCACAGTAGGACCTGGAGTACAACATTCGATTAAATAACGGGCGTATTTGTTACTTCAATAATTATCTCGCTTAATTTAAACACCTAGCCCAACTTTATTATAGTATACTTAGTAAAATGTGTTTTCCCTTGTAATACTACAGAAAACTATTAAAACGCTACAGAAGACTGACTAGAGTAGGGTAACGGTCGCGCCCCCGTGGCGCTACTACTTCGGTTGTCGAGAGGGGAGGAAACGGGTGGAGTGGGGAATAAGTCTGGCCGCCGATTGGGGTGGCAGCGGGTTTAATCTAATGCACCCCTTCTGAGCGACCCAGCGCCACTAGCGTTGAAGTTGGCTGTAGACCGAACTAACAGTTTTAACTGCAACTGCCGTTAATATAGTAGTCAGCCTTATGTAGTGATCCTATTTCTCTCCCCATCCTGGTTCTTTTACTGATAGATACTACATGGCAGAGTGAATAAAAAATTTGTTACATACGAGCTGTAGTTTAATCAGCTGATTGGTTCAATACAGTTGCCTTATAAATAAAAGAAAAGCATTTTAGACAGAAAATGCTTTGTTTGAAAAATGTTCAATTTATTAATACATAATAATTATTATTATTACATTAATACATAATATTTATTTTTATTAAGTATGTATTAGTAAGTAAGTATGAAATTATTAAGTCATGTATCAATTATTATTTTATTTTCAAAACAGCAAACGAAATTAAAACCTATGAATATAGCTATCGCAGAAACTAACGAATAAAAAGCTTAACATTACTGATATTTCTACTATTTACTTTTAATTTAAATTATTTTCAACATATTTAGCTTGAACGTGGTATTTAGCAAAAGATTAATTTTTCAACGATGGTTAATGTTTTTAATGACAGCATATATTGATTCATTTTAAAGTACAATAAATAAATAAATAAAACAAACAGAATATGCTTTGTTTAAAGAATGTTAAACAAAGAAAAGCAAAGCAATGCAATTTTACTCAATCTAGTCCACAATAGAGGCTGGCATAAGTAAACGAAGAGGTCGTTACTGGCTTATTGAAACTAAGTCAAAACAGTTTTGTTCAACGTTGATTTAGACGGAGATGCAACAGAATTCAAACTTCAAGGATTACAATTAGAGATTGGTATGAGAAATGTATGATTAAGGAAGGGTTTTCTGAAATTTATGTCATTATGTAAGTCGTATTTGGGCTGAATTAGTGCACAGCCTTGATTATTTAGGTGTCCGTAATGTACATACACATTGAGTTAAGTATATACATGGGGGGAAGTACAATTAAAATCTAAAAGTGTTTCTTTTCATTTGGTTGCTGTTTTAAGTTATTATTGAAACAAATAAACATGTTATTGATGTTGAAAGTTGAACAAAGAAAAAATTAAAACCCCTTACAGTATTTAAATTTATTTATGATTATAAAACGATTATGTCGATATTGGTTATCAGATATTTTCAACCGTTAAAATCCATAGAACAACTGGACAAAAGAAGCTCGAGTCAAGTCTGTGATTCAATTTGAAACTTTCATTTCACTTAACGCGCTTCGGGTGATTACTTAATGGGATTCCTATTATATTTCTGATGGAAAGAATAATGAATAAGGAAAACACTTTGTGTTAACATTTGAAAAATTTCAATTTTAATACCATGGTATTACATTTAGATTTGACACTTTATTCTATTAAACTTAGATATAAGTGTAATAGAATAACGTTTATGTTATTATGTAATTTATAAACACACGTTTTTCTTCATTTTAACTTACGATGGTGTCAAACCGTCTGGTATTAGTGAGATACATTATTGTTATCAAAATACATAAACTGAAAGTCCTAAGATAGGCTCAACTTCAGTTATTAATCCTGAACTTAAAAATACCGCGTTAGTTAACAATGAAATCTAAAATATATTATTTGTTTAATAATTTGTAAATGTTTACAAATTATTATCACAAAAGATATTTATTTTTAAAGTAATTGTATGAAAAACTATGTGGACTCAGTGATACCTAAGAACGTATCTCTGCCTCTTTAATTCAAGCATTATTATTTGTATTTAAGTATACAAATAGTATGCTTAGATGATTCGAGGTTGAAACCATAAAAAGTTAATTAAAAAGTATATTTTTGTAGGATTTTCTTAATAAACTTTGCATACATTTTAATTCAATATTATTTATTTGTCATAAAGGTTTATATTTAATGTCTCTTGACGTACCTTCCAAGTAGGTGCCGATATTAATATTGAACAAAAAGGAGTGTATTTTAGCGAATTTCCCCTATAGGGAAGAAGCTATTACAGTAGTCGGCATGGTAAGACCTAGGCCCGAGACCATGATAACTTTTTGTTTTGAGGTCCCCAGACCCCAAAAACACCATTCGTTCGAAACTGTATACATATATATATCTATATATATATCTATAAATATATATATATATTTATATGTATATGTATATATTTATATTTATATGTATATATAAATATATTTATATATATATATGTGTGTGTCCGTGGGTGCGATAACTCTCGTAAAAAAGGTCCGATTTTGATGAAATTTGCTACAAACGTGAAAAGCAACATTTATGACTTTTAGTTCGAAAACCAGACGGATCGAGCTATCCGAAGGGGTATTTTGGGGGGTTTTGTACCCCAAAAATGGGTTTTTTGAGTTTTTTACTTACAATTTTTGAAAAAGTAACATTTTATTTTTTCCCATTGGAATCAGCTTAAAAGGACGCACAATTTGATGTTTTAATCATTTTTCTACGTCAATTGGTTACTGAGATATTGAAAGTGCTAAACACAGTACGTAGTCCAATGCTATTCTTATGGAGGATAAGAAAAATTGTATATCTCGCTTATTTATCAACTTATCCGGACGAAACTTAGTATATTGCTTCATTTCATTGTGGTCTATTGATATTTGCACAAAATCCCATTGTTTGGCCGATAGTTCCCGTAGCAGCAAACCTGCATACTCAGCCCCATGTTATTCTTATGGAGAATAATTAACGTGTTATCTCCTTTAATTATGATTATAAATTAAT
Source organism: Allygus modestus (assembly GCA_963675035.1). NCBI lineage: Eukaryota > Metazoa > Arthropoda > Insecta > Hemiptera > Cicadellidae > Allygus > Allygus modestus. Next base: position 107,190,722 of record OY776117.1, on the reverse strand, counting down.
AGAACTTGGTATGTGGCTTTACCTAGTTGAGTTATATTGATATTTGTATAAAAGCCCATTTTTAGTGTTCCTTATTTCAGCAAACCTGCATACTCAGCTGCCATGTTATTCTTATGGAGAATAATTAAAATGTCATAAATCGTTTATTTATGAATGTATATTGATGAAACTTGGAATGTGGCTTTATGTGGTATTAAGATAAATTAATATGCATTGGAAATTCGCTGAGTATGCAGGTTTGCTGCTACAGGGTTATTTGATTTTAATTCATTGTTAATGTAGTAAAATCGTTTTGCTCATTGTGTAGTACATGATCATTACCTTACAATTATTTAAAGGAGCAATATACACATTAGAAAATAATTCAAAGAGGACTGTACTCAATGAAATATATACAATTTATCAAGCCAATGTTTTGATTTAAAGCTCCGTACTGGTAGAATGCCAGGGGCCGTACATGTATATTTAGTTTACGTAGCTTTGGCCGCGTTCCAAATTACTTCTGTAACTGTCTCGACCTGGGGAATTGTACCACAAAGCAGATTTTAATGCAAGTTCCTTATGACGGAAACGTTTACAACCAAAATGTGTTGAAATGCTCAACATACAGTTTGTGATTTTAGTGATTGTTTAAACGCATGTGTATCAATGACCATTTAACAGTTTGACAAAGATCTATAGCACAGTACATGATAGTTGGAATGTAAACAAGTATGAATATAAAACGATAGATGTTGATAGTACGGCAGACTTTGTTAAACTTTGATTTATATTTGAATACATAAGACCAATACAACATTGTAGAAATATTGACATGTTAAGTGTCACAGCTTGTTGAAAAGTGGGTATAATTCAATTAATAAAAATAAAAAATATAACAAAATAATAAACAATTACTATGGCAGAAGTTTAGTAACAAATACATTTCACTGAAAGAAGTATATAACAATTGATCAGAAAAATTTGCAATATTGGGCTTTAGTTACTTAAGAGTTACCGGTAGTAGGTGTATTATAATTGCTATTATTACATGTTTCATATAGTTTAAATGTGTTCTCAGTTGCTTTCCAATAGGCCAATATTAAAGCTATTATCAAATATACATTTATGTGTTCAATACACTAAGTTTAATTACTAACTAGTTATATGAATCGTATAACTCTTACTTTGTGTATTTAAAGAGTTAATCAAGTTTAGCAATTGACATTTTATTTTGTTTCTGAACAGGTATTTCAATAAATAAGCAAATAGTGCAAATTGCATATACAGTAAACCAACTTCATGTAGAGACAAAAAGTTCTTAGTTTGTAGGGATAAATGGTTATTTTCTGTTTATGCTTTGACCTGTAAAACACATTGATATCCTGCAGAGTCTATTAAAGTTTGTCTGTAGAGTTTATCAAGCCTCGAATGGACCAAGACACTGTGATAGACATGTTGTTACAAAGTTTCTACTCAGCATACTAATTGGAATGTTAGGAGTTTAAGCTAACAAACAAAAGCTAAATTGTTCATATATTTCTAACCATTTTTAAAGAAACAGATAATAAATAAGTTTTAGATCTTTTGGTTTATTCATACTAACTTTCTCCTTATACTTGAATATATATGTATTAAGTAATTGAAAAGGAAATTTTTTGTATAACAATAAATATGTTTTAAAATTATATGCAAGCTAAATTTCTTGTTTAACGAAATAATTATTATGTAATATTTAGTAACACGCCCTTTTAAATTGACAATTGTGTTTTAAACTGTAAAAACCAAGTTTAAAATAAATTCCGTATCATCTGTTAGACGAACAGATGTTAATGTAGGATAACGAAGATAACAGCAATTAGTTAAAACATCCAATTAACTGAGAGTTGATAAAACGGGCAATTATTAACGTTAAAGCTCTTCCCCCGTTGTTTCCTGAGGAAGCTTTATTCATATCTGTTTTGCCTTTTTGATTTTATCCTGTTTAATTAAAACCATCCTATAAATGTACTTTATGTAAGATAATAAATTTATGTTAATTTTATTCGTATAGTTATTTGTTTGGCCCTCTTATTACAGTTCATCTAGCCTAATTAAATAGAATCTCAGTAATTTTAATTTATATTTTATAATACACTTGCGCTCAATATAAATTTGGATGAATATTTATTCATTTTATTGCTACATAAACACCCTTGCACCCAGTTACTATAAATAATCCCTGTTACGTAAACCATTTAAAAAAAATTTAGATATAGATAATTCATTTCCATTAACAAGCAAACAAGTTAAAGTAGAGTTTTTTTAAGTATTCTTAACAAAGACTATACATTAGAGCCTACAAAGGTTAATTAAATACGTTGGAATAAAATTAACAGTAATAATAAGCTGTAATTTATTTGTGTTAGTTATACAAATAGTATAGCTTTTTTAATATTTTTACCAGGGTTTTATAACAATAATAATATTTAATAAGTAATACAAGTTGTATAACTATAATAAGTCATATATCAATTATAGTTTTGTATTTTCAAACAAGTTTTCAAAAGAATGAAGCAAACGAAATTTTAAAAAAATAATTTGAACCATCGCAGAAATTAAAGAATCAAAAAAGCTTATTATTAATGGTACATTACTCGATATTTTCTACTATTTTCTTTTAATTTCAATTACTTTCAATATGTTTAGCTTGAACTAGATTTTTAGTACTAGATTAATTTCTGAACCATGGTTAATATTTTGAATCAAAGCATATATTTATTTATTTTAAAGGTTTAAACATTTTCTACGGAAAGTAAACTTTACTGAGAATACGATAAAATTATACAATGGTTAATTATACATTTTTTGGGTGGGATAATAAACATCTTTGTGAATTTGGAAAGTTGATGTTCAATGTTAAAAACTAAGGATAAAAATACATTAATAATTGCGAGTAATATTTAAGGTAAGTGAATCAGAACTGATAAGAACTGGTTAGGTGTCAAGTAATGATTTAGATAGAGCCAGGTTGTGTATAATGTATTTATTTAGTGTATTCCTGGCTCGGTTACAATATTTGGCACATATAAATGTTCCACTTGGGTAATGAATTTTGCAGCAATGCTAAATTACTTTATTACTTTTAAAGGCATGTAACTCAAGTATTTATAAAAATATTCTGTATTGTAATAGTAGTATAATACTCTTCAAAAATCAATTAAATTCAAATGTATTTCAATTGGAACATTTAAGTTTCAAGTAGTATGATATTATTTGTTGGTTTAAGGGTTTATACCGAAAGATTCAGCATTTTTAATTTCGCCTATGCAGGGAATCAACCATTAGGCGCATTCATAATATTAGGAACTGCTATAATCTGGTAGGGAATATCCTACTTTTGTACATATACAACACAAATCTGTAAAGTTTAGAATATGCCAAATCTTATTTGCAGTTTCGCCTAAAATGTTTAGTTATACATATTCATCTTAGCCCAATTTGAATTTCTTTTTATACCTTATTATAATGTATAAATATATATAAATTATTTATATTAATGGTTTATGTGTTTTATTAAAATATAATTAATGACAAATTTAATATGTATCTCTTGTAAACACTTAAATTTGTTCAAAAATATAAAACTCATTTTATATAAATCGTTTTGAATATTACGTTATAAAACATAATTGGTATTAATATCCTACAAAATGTTTAGGGTAAAAACATAAACATATGTTATGCATATTTTGTAGCTATTTGCTTTAAAATAACTAAGTTAAATTAAAATAATACAAAAATTAAAATTGTATTTTATTTTTCTGTTATTGTCAGGTACTTACGACTTTGAGAAGCATGGTGGAGCGAGTGTGCGGTGGCGAGGTGGTGCGGCGGTTATAACCCACGAGTTGCGCAACCAAAGGTCGGATGAGCGGCCAGACCGAGGAATTCATAAATAGTAATTGTGGCACAAACTGTGAGAATCGGTGATAGGGTTCCCGCGCTTTGGCCCACTATGGAAAGCTAGGTGTGGAATCAGAGCAATATTGATTGATTTATTTCGGGTTATCTCACTTATTTTATTCAGCGTGTTAGGTGTTCTGTGAATATAAATTGTAATCCAAGGTTCACTGGATCGACCTTGAGAAAAGTCTGAACATTTTGAGAATGTTAGATGCTGGACCAAGCTGCCATTTGGCATTGGCCTGTTAATTAATTACGTTTTCTAAGCACATGTTGGATTAGTAACATTGGTAATAAGGGTTTGGTCCGTTTCCCTTACAATGCGTAAAAAATGCCACCAAAATATAAAAAAAGGATTACCGAACAGCAAATCTTGTTCCGAATGTTTCAAAATAGACGTACATAAAACTTATACAAACGTCTTTGAAATTGTGTGGGGTAGCATTTGATGTGATTTATAAATACATAATGATTTAAGCTGCCAAACATATTTTAAGTTAACTTAACCTTAATCAATAGGGTCTTTCATATCTTTAAATGTCTTTAAATACAAATCAATGTTGTTATTCCTTACGCGATTCTATTTTATTCATCTGATTACGATGAAACTTTTCAGGACAATTTATGGAAGGTTTAAAGCCATGAACCAAAGTCCTAAACCTTAAAGCTCCGCCCTACTGGACTTGAAATATCGATGTTTACTACAAAGGAGTAGAAAGACAATCTTTAACAATCGCTTAGGTTAAACTACACATCAAATTAAATGCCTTAACTAGTATACCACAAGGTTGCAAGTCAGACCTCAAAGGGATCACCGAGTCAAAAATGGCAGTCGGCCAAAATTGTTTCATAGTGCCGTCTTCAAAACTTTAAAATGCTATTAGATCCGTTACAAAAATCCTTTCGAGGTCTAGTTTGTGGTATTCTTTTATGAATGACCCTTAATTAAGAGTACGTCTTAAGGTAGACATGTTATAAAATAATTGAAAAGTCTTAAATATCTTAACACAATACCACACCAGTGGTACAACACCACCACTACCACAATAGCCGGAACTGAAAGAATGATTTGCCGGATATAATGGCTATAATTGAATCTTTTTGCAAATAGCACTTCATCGGCTGCCACGTTTTACTCAGTGACCTGTTTGAGGTTGGGTTCGTGGCATTGTGGTCTACTATAGGTAACGAATTGTTTTGAAATTTTTTATTTAATTTTGAAAGTAACAAATTTGTGTTAACTGAAGGATATAAAATAATGCTTACATGCTATAGTTGTTATTTATTGTTATTATTATATCTTTTTACATTTATCAAATTTTATTTTTATAAAATGTCTGTTTGATTAAGCACCATTCCCTGATGTCTGACTTATTGTGTAATTGGTGTTTTTATTGGTCATTGTTTTATTCTTAAATTTTCTTACAATACTGCTAGTAATTATAATTGTAGAGTATAACAAAAAAAACAATAACACAAAAAGTGAAGGAGAGGAAGGTGGATTCGTTTTTTTTTCTCGTATAATAAAATCATCAACTAAAAATATAATTAATATAACAAATATTTATCTGAACAGCCAAAAACTCATAAAAATAATAAAGTACTCCATCAGTAAGGTATTCTTATATAAAGTATAAAGTTTTGGGATAGTTTGTGATTTTATTTCCTGATGTAGTGTATTAAATGATCTAGGCCGAATGATTTATGAAATAGATGGCGTTAGTTCCACAAAACATCCCACAGATAGATCTGTGAAAGATCTGTATTTGATGTTGCCTGTTCTAGTGTTATATGTGTGAACGTCTGCTCTGCTTTTGAATTAAGTGATTTTAAATATTTTTTAACTGAGTATTTCATAGATGTTCGGCAATACCTTTTCCATTAAACGAATAATAGTTATTTTCTGCAATATAAAAACTAATGAAAGTGTATAGGTAAGTATAGGTCACAGAACCCCATTTATGATGATTTTGAGGTCGTAACAGTGGTTTGTTATAAAGTATTTGATTTGTATGTACTTCACGTTAATGTAATTGGCCTTTGCTATTTTAAAGCATCGTAAAATAACTAAACAAATATTACAATCTGCTACCTTTGAGCAAGTGTCAGTCTTTATTAACGCCCAATGGCATTGCACTGCGCATGCCTCTTCGCCACGCAAGTGCGCACTCTCTCACCCACGGAGGTCAGACCATCTCTGTATTGTACAAAGTTGCAGCGTGTGACATTTGCAAGTCGTGCGCGTGGTCGTGCGGCGAAGCGCCTTCCTATAGGTGACTTCTGTTTACGGTTTCTGGAAGCCTGACTCGCGTGAGGCCTGACTGACACGCTTATCAATTAAGTCTACATGTATTAAGTTAAGCAAAAAATAAAACATATATACGGAATTTCCAAATTTTTTATTTTAGTAGGTTTTGTTTGAATTTAAAATATTGAATTTAATACGCTGATTATAATTCATTAGTTTGAAATAATACGTGGACAAAGGTGTTGTTTACGGTTTGCATTTCACTGTTTTTAACTTAGAATTACTCATATTACTCATATGTTGAAAAATAAATTCATGTTGTCAATGTTGTGCATTTGTTAATGATCCACACTTTATACCCAATTGTAAATAGCAAATTAACATGAACTCATTATTCAATCTTTCTTGTACCTATAGCATTTTTGGTTCAAAATTCTTTAATTTCTATTCCCTATGGAATGGTAGTTTAAGAAATTGTAATTTTAAAACAGGAAATCTAAACTAAAATCCCGAACAGTGTAATTTTCTTTACTACCTTGTTTTAACTTGTTTCATAGCTCTGTGTTTTAGGATTTCTTATTATTTTAAACCTTTGTCTGGATTTTGTTACTAATTTAGTTATGTTTTAGGAATTTCTCTCACGTGAAGATAGGTATTTCATCAGATTCTAGATCCCAAAACGTGCAGAGCCCTGTTTTTCTGTTATCAGTGCCAGAAAATATCCAAAATAATTTCCTGAGTAACAGCGTGATGAAAATTATATGCAGTTTGGATTCTTGAGATAAACCTTATTTGTCAAAACTCTCTTTATATAGAGTCATTGACTATAAATATTGAAGTAGACTTCTCATTGCCATTGTAAAATGTGTGCCTAGTTTTGTGTATGCCAGGATTGAAAGAGGTCGTAGTTTACACCAATAACCAACAGAGTATACTGCTGTCAACTATTACTTATCCTCTCAAGGAGGGGATAATATAACAGTTGGTGTGTCAGAAGCAAACATAAGTTGATTATCACTTGCTTTCTGGGGTGGAGATATTTTAAAAGTTAACGTAAGTAACTAAAATAAAAAGTTGACAGCAGCACAATCTGTCGGTGACCCAATCAAACTACTTCAATTTCAAATTCTAGCATACACTAAAAGTGGGACAGCTGGGCCATATGGATGGGATGTCTCCTTTAGTATTTATAGTCAATGATAGAGTTCTGAAGGTAAACCTTAAAGTCGATGTGGAGGGTTGACGAGTCGCATATGATAGCTCAGCTGACAGGTTCGACTTAAAGACTTGGGGGATTACAATCTTTCTCAAGCTACACATGAATACAAAATACCCCCGTCGCAGCAAACCTGCGTACTCAGCGAATTTCCTATGCATGCATATGTTTCTCACTACCATCACATAAAGCCACTTGCCAAGTTTCATAAAAATACATAAATAAATTATCTATAGCATTTTAGCGAATTTCTCCTATAGGGAAGAAGCTATTACCGTAGTCGGCATGCTAAGACCTAGGCCCGGGACCATGGTAACTTTTCGTTTTGAGGTCCCCAGACCCCAAAAACACCATTCGTTCGAAACTGTATATATGTGTCCGTGGGTGCGATAACTCTCGTAAAAAAGGTCCGATTTTGATGAAATTTGGTGCAAACGTGTAAAGCAGCATTTATGACTTTAAGTTCGAAAACCAGACGGATCGAGCTATCCGAAGGGGCATTTTGGGGGGGTTTTGTACCCCAAAAATTGGTTTTTTAAGTTTTTTACATACAACTTTCGAAAAAAAAAAATTTTTTTTTTTTCATTAGAATCAGCTTAAAAATACGCACAATTTGATGTTTTAATCATTGCTCTACGTCAATTGGTTACTGAGATATTGAAAGTGCTAATTACAGTACGTTGTCCGATGTTATTCTTATGGAGGATAAGAAAAATTGTATATCTCGCTTATTTATCAACTTATCCTGACGAAACTTGGTATATTGCTTCATTTCAATGTAGTCTATTGATATTTGCACAAAAACCCATTTTTTGGCCGATAGTTCCCGTAGCAGCAAACCTGCATACTCAGCCCCATGTTATTCTTATGGAGAATAATTAACGTGTTATCTCCTTAAATTATGAACATAAATTAATAGAACTTAGTATGTGGCTTTACCTAGTTGAGTTATATTGATATTTGTACAAAAGCCCATTTTTAGTGTTCCTTATTTCAGCAAACCTGCATACTCAGCCGCTATGTTATTCTTATGGAGAATAATTAAAATGTCATAAATCGTTTATTTATGAATGTATTTTGATGAAACTTGGTATGTGGCTTTATGTGGTATTAATATAAATTAATATGCATTGGAAATTTGCTGAGTATGCAGGTTTGCTGCTACGGGGGTATTATTTATTCTCCATAAGAATAACATAGGGCTGAGTACGCAGGTTTGCTGCAACAAGGAAAGGAAGATATAAAACTTTACTTATTCTCCATAAGAATAACATTAGGGTTGAGTATGCAGGTTTGCTGCTACTGGGATAATCAACGAAAAATCAATTGTTTGTGCAAATATCAATATACCAGTACTACGTGGAGCCACATACCAAGTTTCATCAATCTACATTCATAAATAATCGAGATATCAAATTGTATTTATTCTCCATAAGGATAACATTGGACAACGTACTGTGTTTAGCACTTTGAATATCTCTGCAACGGTTGGACGTAGAATTACGGTTGGACGTATTGGTATTTAAACACCAAAATGAGAGTTTTGTAGAGCTGAATTGATTGGTAAAAGCAACTGTGAAGTTTACATTAAAATTAACTGAGGAAAAGGCAAAAACCTTTTGCCCATAAGATTAACATGGGCAACTGTTTTTATGAACAGTTTTTTTAATTTTATCCTCAACCACTTAACCTAGGTTAATAACTTAAAATACTAAATTATTTGTTTTTAAGCTCTATAAAATGCTCAAAACCAAAATAGAGTGTTTTAAAAAAATTGTAGGGTGAAAAGTGCAAAAAACTGATTTTTGGACAATTTAAAACCCCAATAAATCCCCTTTCCCATGGTCCGATTTTTCTGGTTTTCGAACTTAAAGTCATGAATGTTATTTTGCACATTTGAGCCAAATTTCATCGAAATCGGACGTTTGTTATTCAAGTTATCGTGTTAACGGACACACACACACACACACACACACACACACACACACACACACACACACACATATATAAATTTGAACGAATAGTGTTTTTGCATCTGGGGACCTCAAAACAAAAAGTTATCATGGTTTCGGGCTTAAGTCTTACCATGAGACCTGCGATAATAGCTTCTTCCCTATAGGGGAAATTCGCTAAAATAAATAAGAAAAGTATAAGGACACCTGCTTTTTTTAGTCTATGTTTGTACAGGGTATCCTATGATTACTAAACAATAAAAGCGAACATGGGCTATATACTTTCAAGATGCTAGCATTTAATGTCGTGTCTAATCATTCTGGAAAATCCGTCCAATTATCTTCGTTATTTAGATTTCAAGTATTGTAATACCACGATATTTTAGATCGTGACAAACAAACTACAGTGCAAAAATATGTCTTTTGAGTGGAATATATGATAGTAAAATTATAGTTTCCAAGCGAATGGATACACAGTAAATTAAAGTTTACCGATAAGTTATTAGCTTTTATTGGATGGTTGAATTTATGCACTTGTTTGGTTTAATTACACTGAATTTATTTTCTGAATAATTTTGATTAAAATATCGATTAAATAATATTCACTGCTTAGATCTTTCATTACTAAGCAGTTTTTAAGACAAATACCTGTAGGTAGGTATTAAAGTAGGTACTTTTAGATATTTATAAAGGTCATTGGTATCTGTAGGTAAAGTATTGAGGTAGGTACCTGCAGAAAGGGATTAAGGTAGGTAGATACATCTAGGCAGGAAAGTAAGTAGATAGGCAGTTTTTAATTGCAAGCCTGTCCCTCTCACGTTTACAATAATACCTTCGCTTTTAATAATCGCTAATTGATACAGAAAGTAGTGCCGTAAATATAATTTGGTCCAGGTTAACTAAAATTAACGGCAAAACAACTTTTTTCATATGAGGAAACATCTTCCAGACGATACTTTTCATCTTAGGATTTGAATAGTTAAACGTATCTAATTACGTTAGTACTGACCAATAAATGTTTTCTCGGTGTTTTATACCTGTATAAAGGGAGAGTTATGATTTGTACAGAGAATTATTAATAATTTACGATTTAATAAATAGCTCATTGATTTGTTTAAGTAAATTATGTATAGTTTATTGACACGCTTTTGTAGGAGATGATGGCATATTGAGTAGTAAAAGTATAAATTCTGGAAACTTTCTAAACAAATGTTCTACTACAAGTTTTACTTTTCGAAAAGAAAAATCATGTATGTTGCATCAAAAATCACCAATTTAAAAACATACACAGTTAATAAAGATTGCGTTTCTCACGAAAAGATTCTGCAATCAGTTATGCAAGTAAGAGCCAACGGAGAATGTCTTCTCATACTTGAAAACTGCAAGATTGGCAAATATGAAAAGTAGGTGTAAGAAATACTCGGTTTAACCCTAAAACTCGTAAATGTATGTGCATAAATTGTGAACCAGGAGACTTATCTGCTTAGCATAGTGAAAGAGAAAACGGTAATCCTTTCTAGAAGTCTCGATTATGGAAGGATGTACGAGCCTATATCCTATAATGTGTTTTATTGTTGAACATTAATTGATTAAATAATTCAATAATAACTCCATTAAAGGTTTAAGAAGGAGTTGAACAACTTAAATTAAATTAAATTATAGAAAGTTTATTGTTTCTCCTAACAATGGGGAAATTCATTAATAAAAGGGTGATAAAGCATAGATCAACTTTTGATCGATTATGTCAATTTGAAACTGTATATTAGCGAATTTCCCCTATAGGGAAGAAGCTATTACCGTAGGTCTCATAGTAAGACTTAAGCCTGAGACCATGATAATTTTTTGTTTTGAGGTCCCCAGATGACAAAAACACTATTCGTTCAAATTTTTATATATATATATATATATATATATATATGTGTGTGTCCGTGAATGCGATAACTTTTATATTTGCAATATAATTTTTAGAGGGAGAAGAATGGTATGAAAGATGAATACTCTTCTACAACACTAGTGGCTTGAGGGGGCCAAAGCCCCTAACCTTTCTCTAATTCTCTTCCTCATCTGATGTTCATGCCGAGGAAAATTTATCGTTATAAGAAGGATCACGTGTTTTAATGTAAACAATGCAAACGTTGTCAAATCCCCATGTTTTTCATTTGGGGATGTTTTACGTTATTTATCGTTTGTTGGTAATATTGATATTTATCCCGAGTCCCTCGAATTGAGAGCTTTAATTTGAGCCGTCTTCCATCATACTGCAATTTTATAAACTCCCACAAATTTGACTTAAATATTTAGCTTACAGAATTGTATATAAACTAGTGGTTTGGAGGAGCCAAAGTGCCCCTAACTTTGCTCCAATTGAAATACTGAATTACTATGCCTCATCTGACTCTTTCACTCTACACATGCTGAAGAAAATAAAATAACACCATCGCAGCAAACCTGCGTACTCAGCGAATTTCCAATGTCTTAATACCACATAAAGCCGCATACCAAGTTTCATAAAAATATATTCATAAATAAGCGATAAATACAATTTTAATTATTCTCCATGAGAATAACATTACGGATGAGTACGCAGGTTTGCTGCAAAAATGAAGACAAAATAATGGGTTTTTATGCAAATATCAATAGAACTCATCTAAGTAAAGCTACACACCAAATTTCATTCATATACATTTATAAATAAGCGATATATAACATTTTAATTGCTTGACTTGTATATTAGGGCTACTAATATTATTATTTTTTATACATTATTAACAAGTACCCTTTTTTTGAAACATTTTTATTTGGACTGACTAGTTTCAACCATAATGGCCATCTTCAGAGTCACATAACCTCAACAAATTTTCTTTTAGATTAATTACAAACATATGTTAAAAATAAATAATATGTGATCACTAATTTTAAAATTATGTATAATTAAATAATTACGTATAATTATGTATAATTAATTATGTATTATGTATATATAAATATATATATATATATATATATATATATTGAGGTAAAAATAAAATAAAATATTAATTTGTTTATATTATGTAAATTTACTTTCTATCAGTTCTAATTTCATCAATTTTTTTCAAAGATAGGGTGTTGTTGTCTAACTTGCATGGTATTTAAAATATTTTGTGGATCTTTATTATTATTTAAGTATATATGCATCTCTTCTTTGACGTTAAGTTGACTCTGAAAATGGCCATTATGTTACACTAGTCAGTCCAGATAAAAATGTTTCAATAAAAGGGTACTTGTTAATAATGTTTTTAAAAATAACATTTTAATTATTCTCCATAAGAATAACATGGGGAACGAGTACCTAGGTTTGCTGCTACGAGAACCATAAGTGAAAATTTTGTTTTTTGTACATAAAACAACAAACCACAACCAGATGAAGCCATATACCAAGTTTCGTTATTCATAAATAAGTAAGATATACAATTTATTTTTCTCCGTAAGAATAGCATTAGACAACGTACTAGACAATGTACTGTGTTTAGCACTTGCAATATCTCAGTAACCAATTGACGTAGAGCAATGATCAAAATATCAAATTGTTTGTTTTTGTAAACTGAATTCAATGGTATGGCTAAATATTTGATTTAAATAGAAATTACATGTGAAAACCCCAAAAAAACCTTTTTTGGGGGTACAAAACCCCCCAAAACCCCCCCTCGGATGGTGCGATTCGTCTGGTTTTCGAACTTGTTCAAATAAGTGCTACTTTACACGTCTGCACCAAATTTCAAGATCGGACCTTTTTTCGAGGGTTATTGTGCTTACCAATACATAAATAAATATATAAATACATAAATATATATATAAATACATAAATATATATATATATAAATACATAAATATATATATATATATACATATATACAAAATTTGTACGAATGGTGTTTTTGGCATCTGGGGACCTCAAAATGGTAAGTGATCATGGTCTTGGGCTTAAGTGTTACCATACCACCTACGGAAATAGCTTCTTCCCTATAAGGGAAAATCACTAACAGCTACAAGTAGGAACACATATCAGTTGTTGGTAAACAACGAAGACACTTAATCACATGTTTTAATGTAAGCAAAGCAGACGGTTTTAAATCCCCATGCTTTTCTTTTGGGGATGTTTTACGTTATTGTTTGTTTGCTGGTAATTTTTTGGAAATACTGTTTTTCCCGAGTCCCTGGTATCAAGATCTTTAATTTGAGACCCCTAACATTATACTGCAATTTGCCAAACTCCCAAAACTTGACTTAAACAATTCGCCTACAGAATTATATATAAATCTAAAATATAATATACAGCCGCATGTGTAACTCACTCACTCACTCACTCACTCACTGAGGTATACGAATTCTAGACCACTTCTAGACGAGCTAGAAACCTGAAATTTTGCATGCAGGTAGCTTATAGCTTGTAACCCCCAGAAAAATTGCCAAAACTGAAAATTTTTTATTTTAACCCCCCTAAAAAAAATATTTAAAACCCCCCCAAAAAGGCTTATTTTAAAATTACAGTTTTTGAGCTCTAGCGGCCGAACGGATTGACCTATCGAAAAACGGACACCACCACGTGCTACGCATTTTGCAAGATCTATAACTTTGTTCCTATGACTTTTTGTCGTATCTCGCTCCCTTCACCCTTAGGTAGTGCTAGATTTTTCAAAATTTAAACAATTTTGACGGTTATTTTCATGGTTTTTAATTTCCTATCACTTTAATTTAGTATTTAAAGGCTTGACATTTGGCATTCAATATGTTGGTACATTACTCTTCACGAAACACTCGATAAACTAACATGTTTTAATAATTAAACATTCCAAAAAAATTAAAAATCCTAATTATTCCATAAATGACAAACTGCATTATCGACTTACTCAGGGGATTCTAGATAAGCTAGAAACATGGAATTAGGCCTACATGTAGCTTGTCCTTTGAAATCCCCAGGAAAATTTCAAAAAGGTATAATTATTTATTTTAACCTCCTCAAAAAAATTCAAAATGGAGGAAATTTTGAACATCTCCAAAATAGTGTATTTTTTGTGGCTGTAGCGGCCGAACGGTTGGTCCTATCGAGAACCGGAGACCACCTCGACACACGGATTTTAGACGATCTACAAATTTGGTCCGATGACTTTTTATCGTATCTCGTCTCCTTCACCCTTAGGTAGCGCTAGATTTCTCAAATTTAGGCATATTTTCTATATTTTGTGGCAGTTTTTTTCCTATCATGTTAATATAATTGATGGAGGCCTAATATTGGGCACGCAGTATTTCTACATCACACTTAGTAAATAGCAGCAGAAATATGACCAGTTTTTATTAATTAAACCTGTCGAAAAATGAAAATATCTAAATATCTTTAGATATGACCGTTTTCTTAGTATAAGTAGTGGTGTATTGGGGGTTCTGTCCCAATTTATAGTATTGGATATACACGTGACACCAATAATACTTGAGCTAGAGACGTGAGATTTGTCATGCATGTGCTTTGCACCTTTTAACCTTACAGAAAATTCCCAAGCATTATTTGTTTAGTTTTAACTACCTCAAAACAATTCATAATAACGGTTATAAACAATCAGAATGTAGTGTTGTTTAAACAGTTCTAGCAGCCAAACGGATGGTCTTATACTTAAATATCTGCTGATTTGTCTGTTTTCTTAGTATAAGTCTTATAGGGGTTCTGGGCCATTTGAAACAACACCTCTTCAACATGAGGCCAAACAGCGAGCTGGGGGCGAAGCCCCCCACAGGGGTCTGGGGGCGGAGCCCCCAGCGAGCGAAGCGAGTCTAAAATATATACAGCCGCATGTGTAACTCACTCACTCACTCACTGAGGTATACGAATTCTAGACCACTTCTAGACGAGCTAGAAACCTGAAATTTTGCATGCAGGTAGCTTATAGCTTGTAACCCCCAGAAAAATTGCCAAAACTGAAAATTTTTTATTTTAACCCCCCTAAAAAAAATATTTAAAACCCCCCCAAAAAGGCTTATTTTAAAATTACAGTTTTTGAGCTCTAGCGGCCGAACGGATTGACCTATCGAAAAACGGACACCACCACGTGCCACGCATTTTGCAAGATCTATAACTTTGTTCCTATGACTTTTTGTCGTATCTCGCTCCCTTCACCCTTAGGTAGTGCTAGATTTTTCAAAATTTAAACAATTTTGACGGTTATTTTCATGGTTTTTAATTTCCTATCACTTTAATTTAGTATTTAAAGGCTTGACATTTGGCATTCAATATGTTGGTACATTACTCTTCACGAAACACTCGATAAACTAACATGTTTTAATAATTAAACATTCCAAAAAAATTAAAAATCCTAATTATTCCATAAATGACAAACTGCATTATCGACTTACTCAGGGGATTCTAGATAAGCTAGAAACATGGAATTAGGCCTACATGTAGCTTGTCCTTTGAAATCCCCAGGAAAATTTCAAAAAGGTATAATTATTTATTTTAACCTCCTCAAAAAAATTCAAAATGGAGGAAATTTTGAACATCTCCAAAATAGTGTATTTTTTGTGGCTGTAGCGGCCGAACGGTTGGTCCTATCGAGAACCGGAGACCACCTCGACACACGGATTTTAGACGATCTACAAATTTGGTCCGATGACTTTTTATCGTATCTCGTCTCCTTCACCCTTAGGTAGCGCTAGATTTCTCAAATTTAGGCATATTTTCTATATTTTGTGGCAGTTTTTTTCCTATCATGTTAATATAATTGATGGAGGCCTAATATTGGGCACGCAGTATTTCTACATCACACTTAGTAAATAGCAGCAGAAATATGACCAGTTTTTATTAATTAAACCTGTCGAAAAATGAAAATATCTAAATATCTTTAGATATGACCGTTTTCTTAGTATAAGTAGTGGTGTATTGGGGGTTATGTCCCAATTTATAGTATTGGATATACACGTGACACCAATAATACTTGAGCTAGAGACGTGAGATTTGTCATGCATGTGCTTTGCACCTTTTAACCTTACAGAAAATTCCCAAGCATTATTTGTTTAGTTTTAACTACCTCAAAACAATTCATAATAACGGTTATAAACAATCAGAATGTAGTGTTGTTTAAACAGTTCTAGCAGCCAAACGGATGGTCTTATACTTAAATATCTGCTGATTTGTCTGTTTTCTTAGTATAAGTCTTATAGGGGTTCTGGGCCATTTGAAACAACACCTCTTCAACATGAGGCCAAACAGCGAGCTGGGGGCGAAGCCCCCCACAGGTGTCTGGGGTCGGAGCCCCCAGCGAGCGAAGCGAGTATATGTCTATACAACTGGAGGTAAAATGTAGTTTTTAATACAAAGTAAATAAAATAATTCCCTATTTTTTCTTATTATAAACAAAAGTTACAGCTTTCTCCAAATCCAGAAAATTTAATTTCTTGAGAGATATCCGCTTAGAAATCTTGAAAATCTACCAATCTGAAATCTGAAAATATAATATGTGAATAATTATATATTTGTTCGCATTCTGGTGTTATAGTTATGTTATAGTTAATCGTGACTTGCTAATCACGTCCAGCATTTGATCCCTGCCGATCAATATCGGGTATTAGCTAGCCGATAATGTAGCTACCGTGGTTCGGAAACCATTTTCAACTGGTTGTCTGCACAGATATATGGAAAGCGCAAGGAGTACAATATAACTGACTCTGTATTATATATCATCCTAGAATAAAGTTATGCGAAATTACTAGCACATTTTTTAAACTTGTTTAATATTATTGGTCACACCTGGTTTCAAGAACCAATTTTCTCACGCCAGTTAGGCTCCGCGTTATCTTACGTACAATAGCAGCACGACCCCGGTAAAGTGCATATCATTAGAGTGCAGAGCCGCCTCAGCGCCACGCAGCACGACTCAGCACGTCTCAGCTGGGACGACCTCAGCGGCCTTGAGCTATCCCTCGGTCACTGGGCCTCGCTGACCTTGGCATTTGTTTACACAATTACCTCACGCTCATGTGCGGTGACGACGCATGCTTACTGCCACGGCGCCGCGCATCCCGCCCGCTTATGCGTGGAAAATACGCATGCGTACAGTCATCCCGCCACGCCAACTCTCTCTCCCCTCCCATAGGCAACGGTGCTCTGGCTCTAACAGCACTTGCTAGACATCACTAGTAGCGGATTTTAATTTCTGTATTTGATTTTATGTATTCTGAGATTACCGTTACTCCTTATAAAAGTTATTTTTCTTTTAAGTCGCTGCAATGTATGCAGTTATTTTGAAACTGAGAAATTTGTATAAATAATAATAAAATAAAATGGCTTAACTTATAACAATATTGTTAGAATTTATACAAAATTAACTACTTTGACACAACTGGTCTGGCTGACTAATAAACTACCCAATTAACTTTCAGACTAATTTCAGATTACATTAGTAATGTTATGTGTTAAGCATGGATGATTTTAATCTGTTAAATATGTCACTATATAATTGTTAAAAATCACTGATGGTTTTTGTAAAAGAATTTAAGTGTTCTAAATTAAGTTTAAGTGGGAAAAATATGTCATGTCCCATAGAGAATCACAATGTCATAAATATATATGTAGCTGGAATAAAAAATGTTAGGAACTTGATTTTAAAAATTCCGATTTACCAAAGATAATTGAATATTAACTGAAATTCTTTAATTCTTATTTAACACCTTTATGACAGAGTGAAGCGCAACTGAGATGTAATATTTCCGTTATCGTTGTAGATCACGTTATTGAAATTGTCAGGTTTTTATGCAGTATAAAGGTAAAACCTAATTTACAGGATTTTATGCATGTCTACATCTAACATTGAAGGTATGGGGTTTCTTTGAAGAACCATACCAATCTATGATTTTATACTAAATCAATTACATACTTGTTATACAACCTTAATAAATATTGTCAAGAATACGTTTTTTCGGAAGGATATTGTTGTGTTGGCAGCAGTGTTATTGTCGTGGGAGTGCAATGCTGATCACGCGGCCGGCGTGACTCGATGCACTAACGCGATATCTACAACCTGACCCAGTATGAAGCAGCTTATGTAAGCTATCTGGGAACCCACGGCAACCTACAGGTGTTATGTCTGATGATCCTTCCCATTGTATAAGCGATATTTACCGTTGCTTTTGATCGCTTGTGATTTAGAGGTGTTATTATCGTCTGTAACGCACAGCTGCCTCTATCTCAGAGAACTATAAGTTGATCTTTGGGCTGTTTGTAGGAGAAAATCAGTACAAGAAAACCTTTCAAGCATTGTGGTGATGGGGACTTCTTTGTCGGTGTGTGGTGATGTGACCATTGTCATGTCTGTTTGAAACTGTACACCAGTGTGAAAGTCGTAGTTGTTGTTTTGTGAGGTTCCAGTGGGCGGGAAATTCCCTGGCCTACTTTGGCTGCTTTAGGGCGCTTGGGCCCTCTTCAGCCGTCGGATAGGGTTGGTTGGTGAGGGGGAGATTGACACACTGCAACAGGACTTTTTTTTGAACTCAAGTAAATATTTCACAATTTTGTTTCCAATCGCAGAGTGCTTGTCTACTCTTTTTTGAAATTGTAATGCCGACTGTTGACTGTAATTGCTCATTTGGACTTATGGTTTGTTATGCATGTATTTAGGTTATTATACTATTACCTTGGCCTATTGCTTGTTTTTATTGCTTTTTGTTATTTCTTGTTTTATATTATAACTAAATTCTGAACATTTACATGTATATTGCCTGACCATGTCTTTTGCATGATTGTAGTGCTGTCTGACAATAAACGTTGATTATTGATTATTGATTATTGATTATTTTGAAGCACAGTACTGCTTGGTTCAACACATTTCCGAAAATAAATGTTGTTAACACTAGAGTTTAGTAATGATATCTTGTTTGTTGGATATCTGCATAGGCTGACTAAACATGTTTTCCTGGATATTCTTCACAGCCACTGAAATGAGGAATCTTTTGTAAATGAAAGAAAACATAATTTCAAAAGCTATACAGCTCCTAGCTTCTATGGGTGAGCAATTTCTCTGATCAATTTGACCTCCTGATCTCAAGAAACCCCACAAATCTTATCTGGGCCTCAGTTTTAAAGCTGGAGAAAAGGTTCAGATATGGTTCCCTATTTCCTTAAATTAAATAAGCCTTGAACCTCAAAATTCACGAATATTTGTTTCCACCTCAACGCGTGTTGAAAAGGCCCTACGGTGGCCACATGTACTTCTAGATTACAAAAAGAAAGACATATATTCGCCTTTCTAGATTTAGACAACTGGAAAAGCATTTTACTAGCTAAGCCACACTGGTAAATCCTCGAGGGGATTATTCATATTCTAACAGTCGCCGCGTTATGAATTTAAATAGTAAAATAAATAAAAATGTTTTTAAAATACATTTTTATAGATGCTAGAATTTCAAATTACGTATTGGAACAAACATAACAGCTCTTTTCTAAAGTGAACTGCTGAGTTACAGTTAAATGGTTTCTGCGATGAAAAGTGATAAATTTCGTGAAATTAATCAAAAATTGCAAGGGTTAAAAAAGCGTTTAGAGGTTAAGGGTACTAAGGTAGAATATTTAGTCCCTTAAGACTGATGCAAACACTTGCAATAGTTTAGTGTTAGAGTTAGACTGTTTTGATTACAAAACATTTTATTAGCATTTTGTTCATGCAAATTTGTTTAATGTAATGTGTTAAAAGAAAGCGGGTTTTCTCATTGAAATTGTTTTCATCATGTCTGATCAAAAACTATCAACGGATTTTAGCAAAACTAATCAAGGATTAAAAAGAAGAGGTGGTGTCTGTCTGTCTGTCTGTGTCTGATGTTCCAGGTAAACGCAAAAACTACTGAACCGACTGGGCTGAAACTTTACACAAAAGTAGATCTTGAACCCATGCAACACATAGGCCTGTCCACTTCCTTAAAATCCCCTCGGGCTACGTCCCGTGAATGTCCTAAGTTTCAATATTTACATTTCGAAAGAAAGTGAACTTTCAGAAATTGTAATGCGAACAGCTGAGGACACGTCCATTTGACAGCTTTAAGAGCAGAAGCAAAAACAGCTGTGTAAAGTTAACTAAAATGTAAATTGCATCGATTATTTATAGAACGGGTAAAGGAGACACCTGTGGGAAGAACGGGTACACC
Source organism: Allygus modestus (assembly GCA_963675035.1). NCBI lineage: Eukaryota > Metazoa > Arthropoda > Insecta > Hemiptera > Cicadellidae > Allygus > Allygus modestus. The sequence goes on along the minus strand of OY776117.1, from coordinate 107,170,222 downwards.
AGCTAGTCAAAACTAATCAAGGATTTTATAAAATCTGAAGAATTTTCTTCGAACACCTAATTCTTACTTCTGATCTCTGTCAGGCTTGAGCAAGTTTGATAAACAAATATTTTGATATTACATATATTTTGATCAAATCTGGTTAGTCTTTTTAAGCAACAGTTCTTTGCTAAAATGAAAGTATGTCAATTCAAAGTATGAGCCCAAGATCATGTTAGACCACGTTTTTGTCTTTGAAAATAGTCATAAACTAACGTCTTAGTAGGTCTACAACATTTAGACGTTTATTTATTTAATGTACTGAGAGGACAATTTTAATTCAAAGACCTAAGCCGTCTTTTCACGAGGAGACCTGCTTTTAAGAGGAGCATATTGGCTACGTGAATTTCCTTTTTGTACGTTTACAACAGATGTATGTGTTTTTAAACTTGGCAAACCTGGCGAACATTTTCGATTAAAACCAAATTAAAGTTACTATCTGACCCAATACAACATAAGGATAATGGCTATAAAGACTGTTAAGGTATAATTCCCAGCTGAGACATTATACATATGGCCTAGATGACGATCCTTTCCCTCGTACGATATTCACATGCATACACATGAGTGGGACATTAACAATAACATATCGTCCACACCTCAATCGCACATCGGTATAACCGAAGCTCACGACCCATCTCAAGCCCCGGTCACGACTGGAGTATCAGATTTGTTCAGGGTCGGTTTTGGAAAATAGCATCCGCAGAAAGGTCATCCTGTCAGTTGACGGATGTGGTTGTGTAAAACATTGAGAATTATATGTATATATTTAATCTATTGAGATGTAAATGAAGTATCTTTATAAATTCAAAAGCTATAGGTTTAGTTAAAATAGTCTGAATTTATGATGTACTAGCTGTTACCCGACGCGGCTTCGCCCGCTATCGCAGTAGTATAATTATAGTTATATTAGTAGATTAGGCTAAAGCAGCTATGTCTATAAAATGTTAAATGAAAAATTTAAAAGCCAGTGGAGTGGAGTCCTAAATGATATTTAGATTGTGAGCAACTATATATATATATATATGAATTTGGTTTGACAGCTACCAAAAGTCAGCTAAATCGGTTTTGTTGTTGGAGCATGATCGAGCCACAAAACAAACTCACAAACTTTCAGCTTTATAATATTAAGTATAACTGACATTTGTAATCTTTACGTAAATGTTTACTTCTTTCGAATGGATTACAAATAAGATTAAACTTTAAAAAATCTATATCAAAGTCGGGATTTTAATTTAAATATTTTAAATCCAAATACCTAAGACTCATAACGATTATACTTTACAACATATATTCATTTTAATAAAATATATTACAGAGAATCTCTAGACTGATTTTACTTTAGTTGAACTGTTCTTTAGGAAGGAAAGTGAAGAATTTAATCATAGTAAAGAATTATTCAGGTTTTACACTGCAAGCAAGATAATGGAAATAAATCAATTATTATGTGAGGGAGCAAATATGTGAACAATGTAAATAATATACGTTTGCTTGTGAACGAGTGAAAGGTTTCTAAAGCTTTAAGCAAATTAAAAAGTGTTCGACTGTGGGGTTCCCTACTATCTATTATTGGTGAACGTGAAACGAATAGGTTTCTTAATTAGAGCTTTGCCCTTTAGATATTTTAAAATAATTATTGTTGTCCCTGATACGTCCAAACAGAAGACGACCATCACCAACAAATTTGAAAGGAAATATTTAACATGGGTTAAGGACTTCTCCCCGTCTCCCTAAGTATTAGTTGCATTCAGATGTAATAGTATGTATGATGCCAACTATTAATTACAATCACCAGAGTTTTTGAGCAACAAGATGTATAAAACCTGCTTATAACATCCAAAATGAAGTGGCGAACGATACAACAAGAACAATAGATGAATGAGATTAAAGATAATGCTGTAAGTTAGACACTAGCTGTTTTCCATGTTTTATAGAGAAGATTGAAATAAACTCCTAATGGCTATTAAACTATTAAACCATGAGGTACAATATGCAGATGCAAACTAATAGAGAAACTTCAGGTTGCCATAAAAACTCATACCAAGCAAAATAATATGAGATATGTTTATATTCATAGTTATTTTGTTTTAATTACCTGTAAATTCAATCAAATACATGTTTTATTTACAAAATTAGTATATGGAATAATTGAAAATTAGAGTAATTGGGGTTTAAGGTAACAACGAGATCGCACGCAGCACGCAGACGTGAGGGGAATGAATTTCCGCATTAAAACCTTAAAAAATCTAATAAAGGGTTTAAAACAACACTGGTAACTTTTTTTGGAAAATTGAAAGATGTTATTTCTTGGCTGTTCTGATGGTCCTGGTTATGATCAAATTGACTATTAGGAGGGATATGTTGTACATTATCAAGATAGGACGAGGTATAGTCAGGATAACAAGTTGGTATAGGGGTATTGGGGGTGATCAAACAACAAAAAGATATGAAAAACAGCCTTTTCTAGTTTAAAATCTCAATAAGACAACGTACTGTGTAAAGACAATTAACATTAACTAGGTAAATACTTGTGCTAGATTGATGAGGGAGGGCTTACCATTTTTGGAATTTTACGTACAATAATGTTACATTCGGAGATTTTCTAACCGTTTTTGGGCCTAAAACCTCAAAATTTGAAAAATTAAAATCCCCTAAAAGGCGGTTAGAGTTGTCTGATTGTTTTGCCCGCGACTTGTCCAACTGTTTACAAAAGGGAAGGTTCCTACCAAATTTGAAGTAAATCGGACAAAAATTGCGACGCTAGAGTGTGAACACACACACACACATATATATATAAGGTTTTTAGCGACCCCCAAAACGTGTTCAGGGGGTCACGTTAGAAACTTCTATGGTGGTCCCGGGCTTAAGTTTCACCGTGTGGGTCATGCTAATAATTCACTTTTCCATAGGAAATTCACTAACAATCTCACATAAGTAAATTAACTCGATAGCCAAGCTAGGCATATTCATGCAAGCCAAACACAAGAGCCAAGGTCAAAAGTTCACATTTACTAGACTTGTCCTGCGGCTGTTATGATGTGCCTGGTATAGTTGTTAGTGTTGCCTCCTGGGGGTCAACACTCAGTGGCGGAATTACCGTAAGGCACACTAGGCACGTGCCTAGGGGCACCGCCTTTGAGGGGCGCCCGGCCGCGGAGGCGGGCGACGCGGCAGCAGGCGGCGGGCGGCGGGGTGCGTGGTGGTTAGCGGAGAAGATGACTCCCCTTCATGTCGTGACATGACATGCAGAGGCAGAGATGCGACTGTGAGTGGCACTGTCAGTGTGTCATTACCAGTACCTGTGTTTCTAATTGCAGTCAAAGGTGGTGGCAGATGTTATTCATATTCATATTCATTCTTACCTCAACCACAAAATATATATTTTTATCAAAACGTATAAATACAAATTAAAAATAATGTACTCATATTATACAATGACTTTCTTGGAAAAATGCATTAATAAGCGTGCCAATAACGAGAAATTTAATATCGCCTTTACGTTGAAACTTTTCCTTTTTCACGAAACACAAAGGGACGGCCGGCCGAACGGGCCTAGGGGCGGCGCCATAGTTAAGTCTGCCACTGTCAACACTCACAAATCGGTGGAATTTGGTTTTGTCCCCCTAATGGGTTGTTGCAGCACTCCCACCAAAAATTAAATAAATATTGTAAGTAAGGTCTTCACGTATGGTTTAGCTCAACTTAATACATGTGACCGACATGCGGAAAAATCTTAGATTTATCATTATCCATATCCTTCTTCCAAGAGTAAACCACCGGAAAATGTGCTATCTATCCGCAATTCTCCCTCCCTCCCCCGCAGACAGTTAAAGCTGGGTTTACCTAGGCACAACATTTTTCGGAGGTGGAGAACGGAAAGGGGAGGGTGGAGTACGCTGGTCTCTTTTCATGTGATCAAATGGGGCTGTTTTCCTAGACGCTGGAAAGGTTTGTCCAAACCAGGAGCAGAAGAGTCCGCTCTCCCCCTCGGAAAATTGACTGGTATCTACTCTAGACTAGCAAATTGTCATTGTTATGTGACTTTGTGTTCAGGGAAATTCAGGGCTTCAGATGACGATAAACATATTAAGTTATACAAGGTCATTCGATTATCTAGAGTATGGCAGTTAGCAACTGATAAATAAAAAAAAAAAAATAAAAAAAATCTAAAATATCCCCGTCACAGCAAACCTGCGTAATCAGCGAATTTCCAATGCAAAATATATGTCTGAATACTTCATAAAGCCGCATACCAGGTTTCATTAAAATATATTGACAAATAAGTGATATATCAAATTTGAATTATTCTCCATAAGAATAACATTGGGGATGAGTACGCAGGTTTGCTGCAACGAGGAACAAATAATATGGGGTTTAATGTAACTATCAATATTACTCAACTAGGTTAAGCCACATACCAAGTTGCATCAATATAAATTGATAAATAAGCGATATACACCATTTTGATTATTCTCCATAAGAATAACATTGGGGATGAGTACGCAGGATTGCTTCAACAAGGACCACAAAAAATGGGTTTTAATGCAAATGTCAATAGAACTGTACTAGATGAACCAACATACCAAGTTTTATTAATTTATGTTCAATTAAGGGATACATTACATTTACTCATTCTCCATAAGAATAACATGGGGCTGAGGACGCAAGTTTGCTGCTACGGTAATTATCGGTAAAAATTGCGTTTTTTGTGCAAATAATAATAGACCACAACCAGATGAAGCCGTATACCAAGTTTCATTCGTATACGTTCATAAATAAGTGAGCTATGCGTTTGTTCTTATTCTCCATAAGAATAACATTGGACAACGTACTGTGTTTAGCACTTTCAATATCTCTGTAACCAACTGACGTAGAGAAATGATCAAAACACCAAATTGTGTGTTTTTTTAAAGCTGAATCCAATCGTAAAAACTAAAATCTTACTTTTTAAAATATTAAATGTAAAAACTTAAAAAACCCATTTTTGGGGTACAAAACTCCCCCAAAATACCACTACGGATGGGTCGATCTGTCTGGTTTTCGAACTTAAAGTCATAAATAATGCTTTACACGTTTGTACCAAATTTTATCAAAATCGAACCGTTTTTACGAGAGTTATCGCACCCACGGACACACACACACACACACACACATATATATATATATTTATGTATGTATCTATATATATGTATGTATATATCTATATAAATATATATATAAATATATATATACAGTTTCGAACGAATGGTGTTTTTGGGGTCTGGGGCCCTCAAAACAAAAATATATCATGGTCCTGGACCTTGGTTTTACCATACCGACTACGGTAATAGTTTTTTCCTATAGGGGAAATTCGCTGAAAAACAACTTTTGATAATAATTTTATAATTTGTTTTGCAATGTTGTTTTAATTTAAACATTATGCAGTTGTACTTTATTTTAAATTTAAAATCTCAATTTCTTAAAACTTTGTCAAACTTGTTAGTGTACAACTTTTAGCGAATTTCCCCTATAGGGAAGAAGCTATTACCGTAGGTCTTATGGTGAGACTTAAGCCCGAGACCATGATAACTTTTTGTTTTGAGGTCCCCAGAAGCCAAAAACACTATTCGTTCAAATTTATATATATATATATATATACATACATATATATATATATATATATATATATATATATATATATATATATATATATGTGTGTGCCCGTGAATGCGATAACTTGAGTAAAAAACATCCGATTTCGATTAAATTTGCCTCAATTGTGTAAAGCGACATTTATGACTTTAAGTTCGAAAACCAGAATAATCGGACCATGGGAAGGGAGGTTTATGGGGGTTTTAAATTTTCCAAAAATCAGTTTTTTGCATTTTTCACCCTAAAATTTTTAAAACACTTAATTTTGGTTTTGACCATGTTATAGAGCTTAAAAAAACAAATAATATGGTATTTTGAATTATTAACCTAGGTTAATTGGTTGCGGAGAAAATCCAAAAAACCTACTCATAAAATCTCCCATGTTAATCTTATGGGAAAACAGTTTTTGGCTTTTCCTCAGTTTATATTAATGTAAACTTCACATTTGCTTTTACCATTCTGTTCAGTTCCACAAAACAATCATTTTTGTCTTTAAATTTTGATTCTACGCCCAACCGTTGCAGAGATATTCAAAGTGGACACAGTACGTTGTCCAATGTTATCCTTAGGGAGAATAAATAAAATTTGATATCTCGATTATTTATTAATGTATGTTGATGAAACTTGGTAAGTGGCTTCACGTAGTACTGAAAAATTGATATTTGCACAAAAAATTGAGTTGTTGATGATTATTCCCTTAGCAGCAAACCTGTGTACTCAGCCCCCATGTTATTCTTATGGAGAATAAGTCAAATGTATTGACTCCCTTAATTATGAACATAAATTAATAAAACTTGGTATATAGCTTCACTTGATTGAGTTATATTGATAATTGCATAAAAACCCTTTTTTTTGTTCCTCGTTGCAGCAACCCTGCTTACTCTGCCCCCATATTATTCTTATGGAGAATCACTAAACTGTTATATAGCGTTTATTTATGATTGATTATTGATGAAACTTGGTATGTGGCTTTGCCTAGTTAAATTCTATTTATATTTGCATAAAAACCAATTGTTTGTGTTCCTTATTTCAGCAAACCTACGTACTCATTACCAATATTATTCTTATAGAGAATAAATCGCTTATATATGAATATATTTTTATGATACTTGGTACGCGGCTTTATGTGGTATTAAGACATATATTATGCATTGTAAATTCGCTGAGTACGCAGGTTTGCAGCGACGGGGGTATTTTTTAGTTATTTTTACATATTATATGTCATCTTAAAATGTAAAGTATATTTGTTTCACACTTATGACATAATCTATTATGTCATCTAAAATAATGACAGTTGGGATTTTAAATTAAAAACCACTTAATTTTGGTTTCAAAATTGGTTTAAGCTCTATGTCTACTAATTTTAATTATTGCTCTATGTCAATTAGTTGAGGAGATATTGAAAGTGCTAAACACAGTACACTGTGCAATGGTATTATAAGAAGAAAAGTACTTATTTTGTTGGCCCACTCAACACTCTTAAAATAGCTGGATATTTCCGTAGTCGGTCGCCAAAAAAGGCCGCATCCAAGAAAATGGAATTCCGCTGAGCTGAAACTACAAGCAAAGAATGTCCGCGTTTCGCAATTTCCTCCGAAAGAATTCCGCGCCCAGGAAAACCCAGCTAAATTGAGGGGCTGATTCGCTGTATCTACCAACCAGGGCCTGGGAAATAGTTTGCAGCGACCCTGCTAACTACTACAAATTACAGAAAACTCACATACGAGTAATGCCGCCCCCTATTATCATTCATTGATAGTAAATTGTTAAGTCACTTGGACCGTTTTCTATAAAAGTGTTAAACATTTGGCGTTGTAACACATAAAAACAAGTTTGAATTTCTTGAAAATCCCAGACAAACTCTATGTTGCAATACTTAATGTGCAGACGGATATGCATTTTATGATTATGGCTTCTTTTAGCATGATGAAACAAGCACACAACACCTTTAACTACCATACTTGGTCAGTGAAAATGCCAGTTGTCCTAACAATTCTGTTAGGCTACTGCTCACAACCTGTTTGTGCTTGAGAAAGCCTTGCATTACAGAGCTAAACGTCTTGGAGTCTCTTGAATATTTTGAGAATCTCAAAAAAATCAAAAACTTTGTATATGCTCTTAATGGGAAAAAATAGTTTCGAACAAATTATAAAAATACCAAAAAACATACAATATTTGCATAGTTTTAGCGAATTTCCCATTTAGGGAAGAAGCTATTACCTAGTCTCATGGTAAGACTTAAGTCCGAGACCATGATAACTTTTTGTTTTGAGGTCCCCAGATGCCAAAAACACTATTCGTTCAAATGTATATATATGTATATATATATATATATATATATATACATATACATATATATATATATGTCCGTTAACACGATAACATGAGTAAAAAACGTCCGATTATGATGAAATTTGGCTCAAATGTGTAAAATGACATTCATGACTTTAAGTTCGAAAACCATAAAAATCCACAAAACAATCATTTTGGTGTTTAAATTGTGATTCTACGCCCAACCGTTGCAGAGATATTCAAAGTGCTAAACACAGTACTTTGTCCAATGTTATCCTTATGGAGAATAAATAAAATTTGATATCTCGATTATTTATGAACGTATGTTGATGAAACTTGGTATGTGGCTTCACGTATTACTGGTATATTGATATTTGCACAAAAAATGGATTTTTTGTTGATTATTCCCGTAGCAGCAAACCTGCGTACTCAGCCCCCATGTTATTCTTATGGAGTATAAGTAAAATGTAATGACTCCCATAGTAATGAACATAAATTAATAAAACTTGGTATGTAGCTGCACTTGGTTGAGTTATATTGATAATTATATAAAAACCCATTTTTTGTTCCTTGTTGCAAACCTGCTTTCTCATTCCCCATGTTATTCTTATGGAGAATAATTAGAATGTTATATAGTGCTTATTTATGATTGAATATTGTTGAAACATGGTATGTGGCTTCGCCTAGTTAAATTCTATTTATATTTGCCAACACCAATTGTTTGTGTTCCTTGTTTCAGCAAACCTACGTACTCATTACCAATGTTATTCTTATGGAGAATAATTAAAATCGCTTATATATGAATATATTTTTATGAAACTTGGTATGCGGCTTTATGTGGTGTTAAGACATATAATATGCATTGGAAATTCGCTGAGTACGCAGGTTTGCTGCGACGGGGGTATTTATTTTAGTTGAGGTACGAAGACTTTATTCTCGTTTGTTTATTTTGCTAGACGTACAAATTATAATTTGTGTTTAGGAAAACTTAAATCTGAATCGAGGATTGTTAAAGTTATCAAAGACAGGGGTCACGCCAGAAGACGATCTCTTCCAAGCGGCAAAGGTCAGGAAAGTTGCTAACAGTTTAAGGCCGACCGGTCTATAGTAGTAATAGAAGGAATACTGTGACCCATCGTCCCTACTCAACATTGTGAGTCCCTTTCAAATGTCACCAATTACTGAATAAATTTAATGCTAATAATGGTTAGTGGTCAGGCTGTATTTCCGGGTAATTAACAAACAAAGTGGAATTGAAATCAAGATTATACATAAATGATATAATCATAATCATTCTGAAAAGTTTCAAACCTTTTTGAATCCTTTTAAATCCTTGATGTTACGAATTGTTATAATTCCTATCGGTGAATTCATAGTTTTTAGTATTATGAGTTCTTTCTATAGCAAATTAAAATCCTACGAATAGCAGATACGAATTTAGGAAACACAATATTACAGGGTATATTGTGAATATGAGAACTATAGTGTGTAGTGCTAGTGCGTGTTTTTAGTTGGGTAGGCCTATATGTAAAATTTATAAGATTTCAGTTTAGCATTTAAATTTGTTTAGTGAACTTATAAACTTAAATAAATTATCATACACATTTAAGTTTTAAAATTAGGAAAGTTGAACGCTAACCGCTAACCATACCTCTTAACATAATAATAGTATTACATTTTAAAAACAAAGTAGATCTTTAATATTTTATTATTTTCGGACTTAAGATTAATGAAAAATAAAGGGAGCTTTTTTAAATGTTAATATTATTATTTTAAGCAGCTCTAATCCATCAGAAACATTCGACCTCTTAATATACATCAATAGTTAGTTATCCATACACGTGATAGGCTTCTGTCTGGGATAGTACCAAATGCAGAGTTAGCGTTGTATTCATCTCAAGGTGATCAGTAATCTGAGACGCTCCATAAATAACGACCATTTGCGTTCAAAGAAAATATTGAGGGAAGGGAACGCAGGTTATCGCCTCTAGGTCCTCTGCCAACTTCAGCTTCACCACCTTAGCGTTCAATATGCAAATTACCGTCACAGATTCCAACTCGAATCCCAACAAGACGCGTCGCGCCACACCTGGGGACTATTACTTATAAATCTAATTGGACAAATTAAGAATTCCGACAAGAACCTTGCAGCAGCGGCCAAGGGCGGGGAGCTTCTCCCATGGCGGGACCGGTTGGGTATCCAGGGCCAACGGCTCTTCTTCCCCCGGGACTGCCGAGTTAGGCAACACCGTCCACATTCGGGAACTCGCTGGGCAACTTTTACCGTGATTGCCGCTGGGTTTGGCAACATGACGGCAACTCTAGGCTTTGAATACTGATTGTTTGATTGGCTATTGGATAATGATGGGTTGGTAATTGTTTCATTGGATCTGTTACCTACTTGTTCTTCGTTCTGGAATGTAGATTCTTAGTTGTGCCTATTCAGAAAATAGTTGGGTGGTTTTAAAAATATTCTTCAGTTGCTTGAAATGTGAATTACAAGAAAAACTTGGGATTCTAAAATACCTTATATCATACAATTCCCAGATTTTTGTTAACCAGCTTTTTTGAATTTCCCATATTACAACAACGTGAAAATGTTTATCATAGCTTATTCCTAGTGAAGTGCAGTATCAAGGGAATTAATGAATATTTTTGCTTGTAGAATTATCGCAGTTGGTGTCCTAAATTTCTACACGTAACAGAAAAGTAAATACTTTGTTGCTCTCTAATTTAAATTCTTTTGTAGTAGAATTGTTTTTATATTTAACTGAGTGTTGATCGATAACATACTGCATTATAAACGAGCAAGTAACAGATAACTCCATGGATTAAAAATATGTCGAGTTTTCTTTATAGTTGTGAAAATCGAGAATTTTTCATTCAAATTATGGCTGGGAAAATTATTTTTAGGTTGAAATGAAAAGAAAAATTACAAGTTAGAGAACATGAACTCATGAAGAGATAGAACCAGCAGATTGTTTTTCATGCGAATTTAATTTCAAGCGATTATAAATAAAAAAAATATGATGAGAAGCATGCTTAAATGATAAATTGCATTCATGAAAGTCAGACGTTTATTGTTTACATTCCAATGACTATTTATGCAACACTACTTATTTATTTAATATAATATTTCTTTATAAAATAAACTTCTAAATTAGCATGCAGGCCAGAGTTGTGAATCAAAATTCTGCAGCAGAATCACCCTTAAATTTACAACTTTGTGAAAGGAGGTAGAGAATAAGAAATTACAAAAACTAATAAGTTTTATTCGATGTGAAAGGAGTGTCAGTGTTGCCACATGCAATCAGTAGATATAAAAATACCACCCGCTAGTGAATACTGCAATTGACCGGTTATTTGGAGGATTTGCATAATATGAGGGGAAATTTATAACCGATTGCGGTAAGTTTCATCACAGTTTAAATGGATTTATGCAAATATTCCCAATTCATCATGTTATTGTCAAAATGCTAAAAATAGAATGTGTAATGACTAGGTGATTGTAATGAGACAGGTTCTATGACCTTTTTCCCATAATGGGATTGACCTTTTATCTATATCATGTCCTCAACTCACCTTTACCTTTGCCCCTCGTACCTGGTTGAGGTCCTGTTACTGCATGTGTCTTCAAATGTTATGTCTGGTTGTGGAGTATAAACGTTGTCGGGAATGCAGCAAAGCTCTATAGCCTCTTATATGTCATGTATTTTAAAGATTTGTACAAGAATAAAAACCTTTTGTTTATCTAGAGTAAATTAAACTTATTCTAACTTTAGAATGAATAATTTTAGTGGAAGCTTACTTTAGAATAGCTGAGCCTAAAAGTCTTCGTTATATTGGAATAATCCTTTGCTGAAATAATCATCTGCCGTATAAAATAATCCCCTTATGAAAAAAATAAACACTGAAACTTTTAAAGGGTAATTTCCTAAGATAATTTATTCACATTGAATTTTAACACATTTACGAATAATAACGAACATTTTGCTTTGTAACATAACAGGTTTGTACCACAATTACAGCCTACAACGTTTTTACGATTGATTTCCCAATTGCGTTCCAAAATCAGCGTTTTAAATATAGATTAAAGGTTTAAGAATATCTTGCCAACTAAACCAACAAATTTACTGTTAATTTCACAAGATGAGCATGCAGGCGCGTGAGCGTACCTAATTCAAGTTCCTTGAATTTGTCGTATTTAAAATCTGTGTAATCCTCGTTCAGCCTGAAAGAGCTAATGCACATATAAAACCTCAGGTAACTGTAACTTAAATAACTATTATGGACTATATGTTTGATTTAATTACAAAATTAGTCACTATTTTAAATACCTGTGATTTGTTACTGTTATAACGGTCGTTTTTACATTCAATGGCCTCTTACATTTGTTAATAGTATGTTAAGGTTTTAAGAGGAATGTTTTTTATTTGTAAGTTAGGAACCAAAGAAAAACATAAAGATTTTAGGTCTCCTCAAAACTTTGGACCTCATAGTGTAACTTAACATTTTCCATAAGGGTGGGATCTTCTAAAAATAGGTTTGAAACTATTATATAGATCTATTCCATTTCTCATTCTACAGCGTACGTAAAATATTTTAATGTGGTAGAAAACTCTACCACATTCTCTAGATTGCTCAAGAGGAAGTATTCTCTGCTAATCATCGGTTCATTGTTCTAAGACTATTTTACATTTAGGTATTGCCCAACCACCATCAGCACTGGTCTGACATTTGTCAGCAGTTACGAAGCCAATTTTCGTACTAATGCCATTATATTCAGCGGATAAGTGTGTTCATGGGTGACTCGCGCTTTGCCCGGTCACGTCGTGGGGGAACAGTCACCCACACCCACGTGCTAGACCGGTTGGTCCGAGGAATTGTGGGAAATATAATACACTTTGGGTTAACGAGCTAAATACCAAAGGTAGTGCTGAAAGATTGTTACTTATACAAAAATACCTCGCGGTTAATAATGTAAGTCACATCCTAAATGACACAGTTTTAAATTAATCACCACGTGAGGAAAAACTCACAATACGATATAGATTGAGTTGGAAAATTTAAAATGCTTTCTTTCACCAGCAGTGGATCGTGGCCCTCAATGATGATGAGTTAATTTTAACCGTATCGCTTTAAATTAAATGAAGACGTTTTTATGAAAGACCCTTTAGGGCTTTAGGATTAAAATAGTTCAAGCACTTCAGTATAACAGAGAACCATCGACCTTACACAACATTACAATAATGCTCGTTTCTCTGGGGCGGCTGAAGTTCCAATCTTGAAGACACGATTGGAGACATGACACTGGTAAGATGACTTGACTAGCTAAAAAAGAAAGATGCCGATAACATGACCCCGATTACACTTCGTACGTGTCTACAACTTGCAGTAACAAAGCTCTCAAGTGCCAAGAGCAGGTGAGATGTAGGGTAGGGTGAATGTCCTCGCTCTGGACTACATTCCTGGCAAGGTAGTCCACTCTCCCTCTCTCACTCTCACTCTCAAGATCAAACTCTCTAGAGTCTAGACTGAGTCAACTGAACTTGCTCACGGATGATTAGTCACCTTCGGAACTGGTTGAGATCGAGCTTGAACTTGACTCGGTTGCTCAATGTGTCATCATCGGTTATTGATCTAGTCATTTATGTTTACCGTTTCTAAACACATTTGAAGGAATATGATATAGTCTAGCCAAATTTGAGGAGAGAAGGAAAAACTTGAAAATTAGTTCGGAATTACGGCGTTTGTTAATTTTGAGATGGGATCGTCATAACATTTTTTATGTTACAGTCAGTGCTTTGAGTTTAAAAATAGTTTAGCAGCCAATAGAGCGAATTTCGCCTTTGTTTAGTGTTACAAAAGTCTATACTTTTAGACTCAACAATTTATGTACCAATGAAATGCAAGTGTCTAACGTACAACATAATATGAATGACTATTACCATCAATTTTAGAGAAACAGGTTTACTGTAAAATGGTATTGAATGATTGGTCGCAATTGCACCACAATCATTGCCGGTTTAAATAATTATCTTCAATTTATTTTGGTTAATGATTTGTACTACACATTACGCTTGTTTTATATATTTTTATTAGGAGGTCAGTTAAATACAACCATTGATATAGTCAAAGATAAAAAATGCACAGACGTTTTATGAGGCACCTTTTACTAAAATAATTCGTTGATGGCCACCAGAATTGGCAAGGTACTAGCCAATCAAGGAATTTTCCTTTTCTTTAACACATTTATGGTAGTTAATTCCCTTATTAAGGTGAACGAGCATTATTAGAGGGAGTGATTTATAAATAAAAACGTTCTTTCCCACACAGCTAAAACTGAACCCAACAAAAGCTCATTCCCTTAGCCAATTATCCCAAAGCAGGCAGTTGAAGCGGAGTCTCATCTTCTGGCATTACTTCGATACCGAAGATTGTAAATAATCAACGCCGGTAAATCTTCGGTTATATAACTGACCTTCCTCGACGTAGATCTTCACGACTCTTTCTCCCATCTTCGGCCCTCTCAGCATTACCATTCATTTCAATAACATTGTTCCAGTCGGTTTGCCATAATCAAGTACTGTGTATGTAATAGGTCGTCCGTGATTTGTGTTTTAATTGAATTCCATCCAGAAGAACAATGCGACTTTTACCCCAGGCGCCATGTCTCCCTTAGACTTTAGTGGTGCTTCTGTTATTGCACTGAATACATTTTTCTTACCTACATTTTTTAACAGTTTATTGGTTGAGTTTATAATTACGTTTTTAATTAAGTAATATTAATCTAGAGTAAACATCAGTATTAAATTCATTTTCAACGCAAAAACTCGACAGGTAAAAAATGTATCCTTAACAATATTTTTAAGATTCTACGTGTATGAGATTGTTAAATCTTTATTCATTCATTTTCAAGACAAAGTAAATTTTTGTAGGGTGAAACTATCCAATTCGTCTGGAAAGTCAATTAAATGAAAGTAACATCGGTCATGGCATAGGTTTTACTTTCCAAAATTGCATTGTAGTCTCAGCCTCCTTAAAATACTTTGAAGCACTACAGACAGCTTGTTAATCATACAGACAGCACAGCGGAAGGAACAAAGGATACCTGTGCTCCAACAAATCTTCACGCTCGGCTTTTGTCAAGTAAGATCTCTGTGCTGCTTACCTTCCACTGTCTTGTCGTTTCTACCTTTTATCTTTTATCTTCTAAGCCCCATTAGTTTGTCGCGTCGTCATAGACCAATGAACCTGTGCGCAGTCTAAAAACAAATGAATCTATGCTACCGTAACGGCGATAGTCGCTTGGGCAAACCAGTGCTGACCGCTCGTGGAAATAAATCACTGCAGTCAACCGGGATCGAACCTACGTCTGACTTGCACGGCCAGCGCTCCAACTCTGAGCTACCACATCCGGCATAATATACTTCATTATAAAGAACAATTTTACATTTTACTGCAGAAAATAGTTCAATACAGAGTTGTTTTCTTGATCTCTCGTTATGGAACAAGTGAATCAGAACCACTCGGTCGTTGGGCTGTTATCAGTTTGTCATCTGGAAGAAAGTGAACCATAATGAAATAAACTTCGTGACCCTCCACCGCTGCTCAAAACAACCAAAGGGAAACCAGGAAACAGGAGCAAGTCGGAAGTAGAGAGCGGAATAAGTCAAACACCGAATATTCACAAACAAAGAACCAAGTAAAGTTAGTATTTATTCGGCGAATAACGACATAATTACCAATAAAGGTCTCCCCGATCCCATCAGCGGTTTAAAGGTCACAACCTGTGGAATTGCAGTTCCATGACTGACAGGGAGAGGTCCAAGGACGGTCGGAGGATCTGGACGGTGGTTCTATCAGCTCCGTTAACCACAATGATGGGGAAAGGACACCAAGAATCCTGCAGCTGGCAAGGTCTCGCTGATGGGTTCCGTTAATAACATTAAGTTTATGGTTGTTACGGGACGTGAATAAATCACAGCGTGCTATTTTTCCTTAACCTTTGGGTAAGAAAACGTAATATTTAAGGTATATTGTGAAAAGCGATATATATTTACGTGATTAAAATACATTAACTCAAATATCGTTAATGATTTTAAAAAAAATAAGTCCCAAAAAATGAGCCCATAAAAACAGGTTCATTTTTTAACTGTAATTTATCAGCTGTTATAACAGCTGGAGAGTTCGTTTTTGCGGCAAATGAATGTTTATTTAATACCATTTAGAGGTTAGTTAACATGAAGCATCAGTGGTTAGCGCATCATCGTGATATTGCCATAGAGTCATTTTTCAAAAGTAATGAATCTGAGATTTCTACACATCGTCGGTTTGTGCTCACTTACGTTGGTCGTCATGGTGGCTATCCAAATAAAAAAAAATTGTGAGCACGAAACTGATGACGTTTTGTAGAAATAAAAATGTATTACTTTTGAAAAATTTCTCTATGACAAAGGCTTGATGATGCGCTAACCACTGATGACCCATTGTAACTAACCTCTAAATAGCATGAAATAAACATTCATTTGCCGCAACAATGAACTCTCCAGCTGTTGTAACCTTTTTTGGCTCATCCCTTACCAAATTAATTAATTTTGTGTGTGTCCCCTACTTCACCTTCCTTATAAATAATTCTCTTTAATAATTATATGCATAATGTAATTGTTCATAAATTTATTTTATTCGTTTATTTTATTATTTTATTTTGTAAGCTCTGTCTACTGTTAAGTGCAAGCTCCTGTTTCTTCACACGTCCACTGAATGATATAGAACTCGAATATTGTGTCTTGTAAGTACTAAGAGAGACAATAAGGAATCGGTCCCCGCCACACGCCTTGCCCATGTGGGGACCATCTCAATTGCATAGTGTTTGTAGTGTTTTTTCTGTAATTTTTTAAAGGAGAAATGAAAGGATTGATTGATTCAATTATAAAAACTATTTCATATCGGTTGTATTATATATTTTAATATTATATTTTTCAAGCAATAGGAGCTAAATTTATATCGTATTACTTACGGTTTTTAAATATTTAATTACAAATGTATTAATATATTATTAAGTAGCATGATTAAAATAAATTACGATTCCAAAATACGTTTCACAACACTGTTATTTGTTTATAAAGAGGGGAAAGAAGATCTTAATCGTTTCAGAGAAAACTGTTACTTAAAACGGTAATTTTATGGAAAAGATAGGATACTTTACATTCCAATTACAAACAACATTTTTGCTATACCTGAAATTTTGAATACCATATATAATATAAACAACTTTTTGATTAGCATATTACTTGATGTTATGACTTACGGGATGTAATAAAAGACGTCTACAACACTTAAAAATATATTCACACTTATACTGTCTTCAACAAACGGTAAAGACAAATTTAAAGATAAAGATTCATTGATTAATGAACAAGTTGACTTCGACTCTGGTGGCACATTTAGGAACTTGTATCCAGAAGTTCCGGTAAGCAATAGGAAATAAGCAGGGACGCCATTTTGGTTCTTTCATTTCTCTCATTGGCCTGATAATGACCGGAGTGACTGGTCGAATCCGATGGCCTTGTACCATACTTACTTGAATACTTGAATACTTCATCGATGACCGGCACTGCCGGATAGATCACATAAACATTTACAAATTACTAATACATACAAAAAAGAACATACATTTACACAATACACATGAATGGCGGACGTGAGTATTGGATCATGAGGTCATGAGCGGCTCACGTGAGTATTGGATCATGAGGTCATGAGCGGCGGACGTGAGTATTGGATCATGTGGTCATGAGCGGCGGACGTGAGTATTGGATCATGAGGTCATGAGCGGCGGACGTGAGTATTGGATCATGAGGTCATGAGTGGCGGACGTGAGTATTGGATCATGAGGTCATGAGCGGCGGACGTGAGTATTGGATCATAAGGTCATGAGCGGCGGACGTGAGTATTGGATCATGAGGTCATGAGCGGCGGACGTGAGTATTGGATCATGAGGTCATGAGCGGTGGACGTGAGTATTGGATCATGAGGTCATGAGCGGCGGACGTGAGTATTGGATCATGAGGTCATGAGTGGCGGACGTGAGTATTGGATCATGAGGTCATGAGCGGCGGACGTGAGTATTGGATCATGAGGTCATGAGCGGCGGACGTGAGTATTGGATCATGAGGTCATGAGCGGCTGACGTGAGTATTGGATCATAAGGTCATGAGCGGCGGACGTGAGTATTGGATCACGAGGTCATGAGCGGCTGACGTGAGTATTGGATCACGAGGTCATGAGCGGCGGACGTGAGTATTGGATCATGAGGTCATGAGCGGCTGACGTGAGTATTGGATCATAAGGTAATGAGCGGCGGACGTGAGTATTGGATCACGAGGTCATGAGCGGCGGACGTGAGTATTGGATCACGAGGTCATGAGTGGCGGACGTGAGTATTGGATCATGAGGTCATGAGCGGCTCCTCGCTTAGTTCTTCAAGGCTGTATAGTGGTCTATTTAAGAGACACTCGCGTAACGTAGTTTTGTATGCGGACAAGTTCATATCACGCACACGCACCGGAAGGGTGTTAAAAATCCTTATTGCCGAGTTTGGGTAGCTCTTGAGCGTGCGACTGAGTCGGCATCTAGGCATGTCCAGGTCATGAGCTCGACGGGTCCCACAGTTGTGTTGCCCTTCTTTCCTTCCAAATTGTCCTAGGTTTGATTTGAGTAGAACTAAGGCATTGAGATCATACTGGCCAAAAACTGTGAGCACCCCAAGTTCTTTAAAGATGGGATGGCAATGCTCCTGAGGACCAGAAAAAGTAATAATTCTAAAGGTCTTTTTCTGAAGGAGAAGCACCTCACGAGTCGCTGGGGAATGCCCCACAGAACCAGGCCGTACATACGATGACTGTGGAACAGCGCAACCTCACGAGTCGCTGGGGAATGCCCCCACAGAACCAGGCCGTACATACGATGACTGTGCAACAGCGCAACCTCACGAGTCGCTGGGGAATGCCCCCACAGAACCAGGCCGTACATACGATGACTGTGCAACAGCGCAACCTCACGAGTCGCTGGGGAATGCCCCACAGAACCAGGCCGTACATACGATGACTGTGGAACAGCGCAACCTCACGAGTCGC
Organism: Allygus modestus; assembly: GCA_963675035.1. Taxonomy (NCBI): domain Eukaryota; kingdom Metazoa; phylum Arthropoda; class Insecta; order Hemiptera; family Cicadellidae; genus Allygus; species Allygus modestus. The sequence goes on along the minus strand of OY776117.1, from coordinate 107,151,122 downwards.
TGGGGAATGCCCCCACAGAACCAGGCCGTACATACGATGACTGTGCAACAGCGCAACCTCACGAGTCGCTGGGGAATGCCCCCACAGAACCAGGCCGTACATACGATGACTGTGGAACAGCGCAACCTCACGAGTCGCTGGGGAATGCCCCCACAGAACCGTACATACGATGACTGTGGAACAGCGCATGGTTCACGGGGATCAAATAGGGCCGGGTTATTAACGTTCTTAGCTTAATTAGAAGGTAGAGCAAATCTTGTTGAAATTTTGCAAAAGAACCGGTTCCGAGCCGTGACAGAAATCCTGTTGAACAACTTAATGCTAAGTGTCTGAGATAAACTATTAGCCTTACTTAGCCTAACATAAGGAATATCAAGTAGGTTCTTGGATCTGGTCATGTGCTCATGAATACTACTTCTCAACTCAAAGTTAACATACAATTTCTTTATGTTCAAAATGCAAACGAAGAGAAACAGGCTAAAAACATTCATAATCCTTTTGGAAACAAATATTGGCTTACAATGTGCATCAAAAGGTGCGTCAACAAGGATCCTCACCGCCTTCTTTTGTAAGAGCAGAACTCTAGAGGACTCATGAGATGGTCCCCAAAGCCTCAATCCAGCCCAAGCGAAAAAGTAAGGCTGAATATAGTTTAGCTGTTTTACGACGTGTGTTTAGATCTTAAAGAAATTAGGTAGAAAAAATAAACTTTCATTCTTATTGGACTAATATATAAGACGGTAAATATTACTTACAAATATATATTTAGGCAAATGTACGTAAAATAAGGTACAAAGCAACTATTTACAACCGTCACCATAAGGTCCAATTAGAGAATATAACTAGTCGAGATCTATTTATGTACTATATTTTATAAATATTTACCGTCTTGTATTAAAAGTGTAAATTTATTTTGTTGTATTGTGGGACGTAACTTATCTTGTTTGCTAATAGACAGATAGATAGATAGACTGTATTGATCATTAAACAACAAATATGCTATAGATCTCGTCAAAATACAATAATGCAGACAAAACATTCATATTATGGTACAACAAATAGATGTACATACATGAGCAATACACTAGCATATTATAAATAGTTCAAGTCAATAAATATTTAAAAAATACAATCTTACTTAAGAAAAACATGCAAATAGTTCAACAAATAGATTACATGCATGAGCAATACACTAGACTATTATAAATAGTTAAAGTCAATAAATATTTAAAAAATACAATCTTACTTAAGAAAAACATGCAAATAGTTCAACAAATAGATTACATGCATGAGCAATACACTAGACTATTATAAATAGTTCAAGTCAATAAAAATATAAAATCTTTTTCAAGATGCAATCTAAACTAGGCCTTAAGCCTACAAAAGTTTTACAAAAGCATAACAAGCTGGAATTGAAGTATCATCAGAAATAAAACATAATAACAAACTCCAGAAAATAAACATGCTAAAAAAAAACAAAAAAACAGAAATTATAGGTACTCAGGAAAACAACATCAGCTTCATAAAACTCACTGATCTTGTAAAAAGGGTTGTCAACCAACTAATTACTCATGATCTTCTAAAACTTATTTATTGTGTCATGCTGTGCATATATTAGCAACATATTAAATAGACGCATGCCTGTAGCTTCGTATGATGATTGCACCTTACTTAACCTAGTGTAGGGCCTATTGATTTTAGAATTGTTCCTGGTTTCATGACCATGGACATGCAGATTAAATGTATCCAGTTCTTTTTGGCATTAAGAAGATAGAAAAGTATATACAAATTGACAACAGGCAGAATTTCATAATTAATAAAAAATAGGCCTACAATGAGCTTTACAGTCTAGCTAGAATCCTCAAAGCCTTCTTTTGTGCAATCAGTACATTAGTACAATCAGTACATGTATTAGCGCTTTATATTGAACATTATTTATAGAAAAATATCCCTGCAAAATGTAATAAATAATCGTTAAATATTTGTTGTAAAGTAGTTTTAAATGTAAAACAACTTTATTTAGTCATACCAATTCAGGGTCGAATCAAAATGAGCAACACATTTGTATTCTATTAGTTTTCTCACTAATAACCCAGCTATTGTTGTCTATATGTTATCTATATATTTTTATTGTGTACATAAACGTTGCTGCATGTGATGGTTCAAGTTTTGCTAATCTTCAGTCTCATGTAAGTTTCAAAGACAATTAAACAGTTTCGATTATTAAAGTTGATTAAAGTTATCACTGAAATAATGATATAGAAATATAATGTTTTCTATATGTAATAGGTGATTGGTTTTATCAGAATTAACCAAAACCAAGACCATACCAAATTGAATCTACTACCTGTAACCTGGTTAAAATATTGCCGTATATAGAACTCCTTCAAGTCAAGGAAAGAAAGTCAAGCATAGCTGTAGCTCTAGAAAGAGTTATTAAACTGAAGGCGTCTTTAGACGTGGTGGAGAAACACGTGCTGGTCAGGCGGATTTTGCGGTAAAATTCGAAACTAACCAAGTATTTTGATGCGCCACCAAAGGTTTTACACATACTATTATAAAACGAGATCGCGTGGGGAAGTGAGGGAAGTGAATTTCCGCATTAAAACCTTTCAAAAATCTAATAAAGGGTTTAAAACAACACTGGTAACTTTTTTGTAATTGAAAATTGTTATTTTTTGGCTATTCTGATGCTCCTGGTTATTTTTAAATTGACTATTAGGATGGCAATGTTGTACATTATAAGGTTTGGAGGAGGTATAGTCAGGATAACAAGTTGGCATAGGGGTATTGGGGGTGATAAAACCACATCAAAATATGAAAAACAGCCTTTTCCAGTGTAAAATCCCCATTAAGACAACGTAGCACTGTGTCAAGACAACTAACATTTTATTCAATAACTTGGTAAATATTTGTGCTAGAATGATGAGGGAGGGCTTACAACTTTTGGCATTACAATAATTTAATATGCAAGAATGTTAAATTCGGGGCTTTTACGACCGTTTTTGGGCCCAAAAACCCAAAATTTTAAAAATTCAAATCCCCAAAAAGGGGGTTATAGTTGTCCGATTGTTTTACCTAACGACTTGTCCAACCGTTTACAGGATGGAAGGCTCCTACCAAATTTCAAGTAAATCGGACAAAAATTGCGACCGCTAGAGTGCGAACACACATATATATAAATAAATATTTTAGCGACCCCCCAAAAACGTGTTCAGGGAGTCACGTTAGGAACTTCTATGGTGGTCCCGGGCTTAAGTTTTACCTTGAGGGTCATGCTAAAAGTTCAATTTTCCATAGTAAATTCACTAATAAATAGAGGTGATCTAAACAATTCCTCCTGTAGTCGGGCTTGGTTTCCTAAACTACACCTTGGGGGGTATCAATGTAAGTAAAACAGTTGTCATTACATTAACACGTCTAAATAATATTGGTCCCATAAAATAAATGCTGGTTCTATTTATTTTGTATTTTATTAGAAGCGCCCGTTAAAAAGAGTGTATCCCTACGTTCCGGAAAGAGGGTCAGTTTTCTTAACAGACTAGTTGATCGCAGGCCAACCAGTTACAATTTCACAGTAAATTTTCGCTTGACTTGTATTTTATAAATACAATATTTGTCGTTATAATTTAACCATATAAAAATATTTTTAAGAAGCTTCAAAACATTTAAATATTTTTTTTGTTTTTCATGTAATTTAGTATTGACAGAAAAATGTAAACAAATTATAGGAAGTTGTTTTTAATTATTTTATTAAAAAACATCGCTTATAAGCGCAAATACATATTCAAGATATCTTTAATTTGAGGTATAAATTATAGTTTTCTGTTCCATTTGTCATCGGTTCTCATGGAGTACAAATCTAACATGGCCGCCATCTCCAACATCTTCTTAATTATAAAATTCAAATATAAAAATGTTTACCCTATGTTTTAATCTGTATTTATTTAACTAAACACTTTTGTAATATTAGAAGTATTATTTATATTAAGTTATATGAATGGAAAGTTACATTGAGGATGCGAGATAGCCCACAATTCATAAAAACAATAAAAACTATATGATATTGACTAAAACTGTGTTATAATAATAGTACACGCCGGGTCCCAGCTATGAACTTAAAAAATGCTGCAGATTCTCGCTGATCCATAATTTATTCGTGGCCATAAATTTGTTATTCATTTGCTAGGGGTTGCAAAGTGATACGTATAACTTGTATAACATGTGAGTTTTCAAGACCCTGAAAGCACTCTCAAATTAACATTCTCTGAATAAGGAAGCCTCTTACAAAACTGTTTTTTTTTCAAACAATATTAAATAACATGTAGTAACTTAAGTTAATTTAACTCCTTAACTCCTTCAAGTTAATCTCCAAAGTATTATCTATACAGGGTGTTGTATATACACAGAAAATAACCCTCAAGCTCCAGCGGTCTTTAACATTTATTATGTCTTAAGGTGAACCAGCGTAGCGTTTTTGTCTTCATATTTAATACAGTTCTGTTAGATTGTGTTTTAACACATCATTTACTTGCTCTAAATATAGGCCTATTGGTTGATTTCTGGTGCTTAATTAACTATATCGGCATTTGTGAATTTTCCCGTTATTTCTGATAGATTACTATGTAGAGTCTAACATAGCAATCGCAATAGCAATGTTATAGCTAACTTAGTAATCGTTATCCTTTAAATTTGTTTTCCAGAAAACTATACTCGCCCATTTTGTATCTTTACTTTATTTTAATTGCCTTTGTGTCAAAAACCGAGAAAACTTTATAATTTGGAGCGTTGGATGTTTTCAGAAAAAATACTTATTTGTAGCTTAGATATATACAACTCCTGCAAACAGCTTAGATAAACCGCAAAACAGTAATCTAAGTGTATTGCGTTGTAGGAAATGGAGGCGCAGCAAAATGTAGTGTATACATCAATAGCGAAGGTGCTGATTTCATTATCAATAATGTAGGTACAGTGAATTAAACTGTTTAGGCGTTTATCATTTCAGAAGTATTTCGTAGACACTGTTTGCTCTACAATCTGTGGATTAGTTCACAATATTTGATTTTCAAAAGTTTGAATACTGAACCGAGTAGATTTGGCGATTTTTAAGATTCGAATAGTGGTTTGCCGCTAGTCACTACCATTGATTATACATCCTAGGATGTATAATAAATGTCACTACTCTACTGTCCTGAGTCCTGACCATAGAACTCTATTAATATTTACTAATAAGTTAATATTTAATAGGACTCAAGTGTTAATAATATGGAAAGGGGACATTTAATAGGACTCTGGCAGATCAGCGAAGTGGCAGCACGTGTGATTCTTTTGGAGCCCACTGATAACTGTATTCCAGGGACCTATTTTTGAATTAGGTGAGGTGTGAGTAGGTAAATGAGTGACTCAAACCACTATTTTTTATTTTCAGATCAACAGATAAAGATACAGATATTATTTAGGTAACCGTTCAGTTAATTACATCCAACCACACAACATTTGTATTAGTGTTTTCAATAAACGTTTATATTTAACATTGATAGATTTACTATAGATAGATAATTTTACTGAATCAGTCACCACCTCAACTATTTCTACTCACCAGGCAAAACGCTGGTGACTGAAAAATGGGTCAGTTGACTGAAAATAACCTTATTCTTCATGTTAGAAGGAAATTTCAAAAGGAATCAATTGTAAACTGCCCAACTAGGTTATGTTTACTTTCCATTACAAAATGTGTAAATACAGTTGAATAACGTATGATTTATTATTAAAATACTCAAAAAGTAAGTAAATGTTTAAAAATATACCAATTGATATAGCTAAAGCAACAGAAGGTTTATAGATTTTTATATTGGTCAATGTTTACATTTGGCTTTTTGATTTAACAGATACATCATTACCAATTCATATCTCACGTGGTGAATTTAAACAATACTAAAATCAGCTGGTAGGTGAGTTGACTGACTCACCACTCACCCGTTTCAAAAATAAGGCCCAACAGGATAGCCTTTAAGCACGATCAATTAAGAATTCCAACGTTGTAAGGGGAAAAATAAATCGTTCACGCATATTTACGATCAACTGGTAAAGTTCCACGTAGATAATATCAATCAAACTGATACTAAAATCTTCCATCTTCTAAAAACTCTGGGATTAATACTTTGATGGGACTGCAGTGAAATGAGACTGGCCTTGAGCCGTCCGAACAAAGCGAAGTGACCATCCAGACAATACCGGTCTAACTGGAATGCAACCGGGAACAGTAGCAGCAAACCGATTGATATAACTTGGCGTTATACAAGTAGTGAGACTAGGGAGTACTACAATACGAGGTAAACAAATAATTATAATTGGGTCCAGTCTAATTCACATATATTATTCAAACCGTAGCTCTTCACAACGTTTGGAGTTGCTTTGCTGTGCTTGCCATCTGCACAGTAAACATTCAAATAACATAAGTTTGAGCAACATGCGGTTGACAGTCTGCGTCATGTGGTTGACAGTTTGAAGACACCCCCGTCGCAGCAAACCTGCGTACTCAGTGAATTTTCAATGCATACTATATGTCTTAATACCGCATAAAGCCGCATACCAAGTTTCATAAAAATATGTTCAAAAATATGCTATATATATAATTTTAATTATTCTCTATAAGAAACACATTGGGGATGAGTACATAGGTTTGCTGAAACAAGGATCATAAACAATTGGTTTCTATGCAAATATCAATATAACTAAACTTGGTGAAACCACATACCTAGTTTCATCAATATTAATATATGTTGTTTCATAAATAAGCGGTATATCCCATTTTGATTAATATCCATAAGAATAACATGGGGGGTGAGTACGCAGGTTTGCTGCAACAAGGAACAAAAAAATGGGTGTTTATGCAAATATCACTATAACTCAACTAGATGAAGTCATATACAAGGTTTTAGCGAATTTCCCCTCTAGGGAAGAAGCTATTACCGTAGTCGGCGTGGTAAGACTTAGGCCCGGGACCATGATAACTTTTCGTTTTGAGGTCCCCAGACCCCAAAACACCATTCGTTCCAAAACTTTATATATGTGTGTGTGTGTGTGTGTGTGTGTGTGTGTGTGTGTGTGTGTGTGTGTGTGTGTGTGTGTGTGTGTGTGTGTGTGTGTGTGTGTTTGTGTGTCCGTGGGTGCGATAACACTCGTAAAAATGACCCGATTTTGACAAAATTTAGTACAAACGTGTTAAGCATTATTATTTATGACTTTAAGTTCGAAAACCAGACATATCGACTCATGCGAAGTGGTATTTTGGGGGGGGGTTTTGTACCCCAAAAATTGGATTTTTGTTTGTATGTTATATTTTAAAAAGTCAAATTTTAGTTTTCACCATTGGATTCAGCCAAAAAATCACACAATTTGGGTTTTTGATCATTTTTCTACGTCAATTTGTTACAGAGATATTGAAAGTGCTAAACACAGTACGTTGTCCAATGCTATTCTTATGGAGAGTAAGACAAAAATTATAGCTCGCTTATTTATGAACGTATACAAACGAAACTTGGTATACGGCTTCATCTGGTTTTGGTATATTGTTATTTTCACAAAAAAACAAATTTTTACCAATAATTCCCGTAGCAGCAAACCTGCGTCCTCAGCCCCCATGTTATTGTTATGGAGAAAAAGTAAAATGCAATGTTAATTATTTGATTTTAATGTCTTGGATATGTTAATTTTCTATTTTGAAAGTACATACATATATACACATAATTTTGTTCCCAAAAATATATACATTGGTAGGATTACATATTTTTCGTATAATAAAAGTATATTTGAGGATAATCTTAATTTATAATAATTACTAGCTGCCCCGGCAGATGTTGTCCTGTCCTAATGTCATTGAATTTGTTTTACGTCAAATACTTCATTCATTTTCAATATGAGCTAGTTCGCTTCGCTCACTCGCCTATCGAAAAAAGAGTTTGAGTTGCCATTCAAGTGTTTTTTTTTATTTACATTATGAGAGTTGCCATTCAAGTAGGTTTTTTATTTCAATAATGATAAACAGCTAGTTACAATATTTTAAGTTGTAGATATCATCTGATAAAATCAAAATAAATCTTTCTTCCAGAAGATTAACGTTGAAACTTTGAAGTCCAGTGGGATACAGCCCTTAGGTTGGATTTTTGTGAAAAATAGCTTACGTCCTATTCTCACAACTGCCGAATATACACACAAAATTGAATAAGAATCGGTCAAGTCGTTTCGGAGGAGATTAGCCAAAAACACTGTGACATGAGAATTTTATATATTAGATTTAATAAATATAGAATATAAAGTAAGGCAGGATGTATAGAAAACAACCTCTTCGCCAGACATCATCTTTGAAACTGCGTTCCTACCACGCGTTCAGTACAGCGTGTCACTCAGTATTTCGCTGGTATCGTAGCCAGCCAAATCGCTAAGCGAGTTTGGCCGATGTCGCTCATGTCGCTCGTCGCTTATCGCTCGTCGCTCGTCGCTTGTATCGTAGCCGAGGCCTAATTGTTTCTGCTGCTAGTGTTCTGTTCTTCGCTCGGGGATCTTATAATCCTAGATGTTTTACAAATGTTTGCAGGTATCAATAAACAAATTAATATCCATAAGAATAATATTTGAACTTCAGAGACCCATGGGGCGTAGCCCTTAAGGATTTTTGTAGGCGAATAAGCCTACCCGGAACCATTATAAATACATGAACTCCTTCATTTTAAATTTCAGCTCAACCAGTTAAGTAATTTTCAAGTTAGTACGGATCATAAATGGCAAAAGACACCTACTTCAGTATACTGTAAAGGTCTTGTGCGGAGGTCTAAAATATTTGCGGAACGAAAATATGCTTGTTTTTAGGGTTTATTTTTTTATAAATATCATCCGTTTATACTAGCTTTTCAATGACTATAAGAATAAAAATGGGTACGTTGGCAACCTGTAGGGCAGCATTTTAATAGTTTAACCAACTCCAAACTATTAATGTGAAAGTTTGAACGGATTGATGCATGTTTTTTTGTGGTTCCGCCACTCAAAAAACTACTGGCAGATCAAGCTGAAATTTTGCATGTACAAGGCACAACCTCATAAGCTTACTGTCATCTTCCTATTATATCAAGGCATCGCCCGTATACTACTTTGTAACTTTCAGTATCAACCTTATAGAGTAGAGGAATAATATTAAGATTTAGAAAATAAGATTAATGTTGATTCTGGCTTTCATTATTACCGGCTGTGATTTATGCATCTCCACGTTGTCATTGTATTGCTTGTTTACAATTTTGGAATAATAAAAGTTGCACTACCCTTTTATGTAACACATTCCTGCAGACATACCCCAACTTCTGGACAAAATGTCCTATAGAGATCCGCACTGCTGGCATTAAAATTCCCATGTACTACTGGGAATTTTAACACACCAACTATTAAACACACACCATTAAAACACACACCAACTACTGAACCGACGGGACTGAAATTTGGCAGGAAGATAGTTTATACACCATAATCAAACGTGGACCTACTGCCATTCTAAACGTCCCTTGGGACTCCTCACTGGCACCTCCAATTACGACAGCCACTGAACTGTGGAGCCGAAATCCAGTAAAAGATGAGTAATGCACCCAAGCAGCATAAGTAGTCCACTCCGTAACAAAATGTTTTTGGGTCCCATTTGCATTTTTATGGTTTATTTTTGACACTGTGAACGTGACTAATAAGCCTAATTCCGTTCCCCATGGGCTTTTAAAATCAACATGTCAGCCATTATTTATATATACCGATTTTTTACTTAACTGGTTGAGCTAAACATTTGCTAGGAAGATTGTTGTAATACGCCAAAATATCTAAGTCCAATCATCTCTTTAAAAAACTTTTTATGGATCCTCCACACAGTCTTTTTATTTGTCCTCGTTAATAATCACGCACTAAATTACAGGATAGATTGAGAATAATGTGGTAGGAACAAATGTTACACACCACAATCAAACATAGGGTTACTATTCTTACTTAAGCCATCTGGGGTTCCACCACATTAGTCTTAAACGTTCACATTTTACCCACTACCTAAATACCGTACTAATTAAACTGAATTTTATTTTGAATACGTAAATGACTATCAAACGAAGGCATAATATATTTCAAAAATCTTTTAGATCGTGAAATTTTAGTATTTACTTTCCCTCATCTCACAGTTTTGTTGAGTTCTAACTTACTGCAATCTTTACATTTTCCATTTTAATCATCACATGCAAGGTTGAGCTGTAATTTTGGAAGGAGATATGTGGACCACAATCAAACATGGATATTTTCGTTGTTCAAATATTTCAGAGGTGTCTCTTTAGCTTTTCAAAAGATCATGCTAACTTCCAAACTACTAGAACTAAACATTTTATAGCTTATTACGTGGTACCACAGCAATAAATATTGTGAATATATGTTCTACACATGTTAATAGGGGTTACTAATGTCTTAATAATGTCGTAGTGTAATTTAAAGGGAAGCCTCGGGTTGACTGATAGTTTTAAATATATTACACTATATAAAAATTTTAATGTCACTAAATAAAAAAAATCATAAATATTTTGTTACAAAAGAGTTGTACGTTGAAAAGTTGATGTCAAGTGGAAATTGAGTAAAGAGTATACAAAACAATTATGTATACCTTTTTTACTTTGGGCAATCTATATGACTGGAGGATAAAACTGCAGGTAATACAGTGAAAATTCTCAGACCCCATGGTCCCGCTTAAAAAATAAAACATTTTTCATAAAATAAATCATCATAGTACCAGTTAATGAGCTATATTTAGGAGGAAACCGTACACAAGTTGACAACTAAACACACTAGTACAGTTTTAGGATTTTATTATTAACATTAACAACGATTTATCCAACTTTCGCCCTATTCAGGGTACAGTTCGTCTCTGGGGAACAACGTATACACTCTGTTCGCCAAGTCCTTGATCAAGGTACCAAAAGCCTCTTCTGGCAAACTTCTGTAGATCCTGAAAGCTTCCTTCCAGTTTTGATTTAGGAAACTGTTCGTGGCATCCCCTGAAACAAAATAATCCGTGGTTATTACTAAAAGTACAGCTTTCATTTCAGAATGTTGTACTTATTGAACAGCACTTTTGCAAAAATATAAGACGCAGGTATAAGCAGACGTATCTTTAATTCTGATAGTAGTACGTATTTTATAAATAACTATTGGCTATTATCAAAAATCCTAACCAGAGCACATTAAAAAAAAAAACCGTCGCAGCAAACCTGCGTACTCAGCGATTTTATAATGTATGTATATGTTTTTCACTACCACATAAAGCCACTTACCAAGTTTCATAAGAATAATTTGTTTATAAATAAGTGATACATAGCATTTGATTTATTCTCCATTAGAATAACATTAGGGCTGAGTTAGCAGGTTTGCTGCAAAAAGAAATATAAGAAATTTGTTTTCAAGCAATTATCAATATAACTCAACCAGGTAAAGCTACATACCACGTTTTAATAATTTATGTTAATAATTAAGGTAGATATACAACTTTACTTATTCTACATAATAATAACATTATGCCTGAGTATACATCAGGTTTGCTGCTACGGGGATAATCAACAAAAAATCAACTTTTTTGGGAAAATATCAATAAACCAGTACTAGGTGAAGCCACATACCATGTTTCATTAATATGCATTCATAAATAATCGAGATAACAAATTTGATTTATTCTTCATAAGGATAACATTGGACAACGTTCTGTGTTTAGCACTTTGAATATCTCTGCAACGGTTGGACGTAGAATCACAATTTAAACACCAAAATGATTGTTTTGTGGAGCTGAATTGATTGGTAAAAGCAAATGTAAAGTTTGCAGTAAAAATACCTGAAGAAAGGCCAAAAACTCTTTTCCCACAAGATTAACATGGGAGATTTTACTAACACTTTTTTGGATTTTCTCCGGAACCACTTAACCTTCGGCATCTGGGGACCTTAAAACAAACGGTTATCATGGTCTCGGGCTTAAGTCTTATCATGGTCTTATAAGTCTTATCAGGGTAATAGCTACTTCCCTATAGGGGAAATTCGCTAAAAGTAAATAAATAACCAGAAAACTCATTCAAATGATCGATTTAATTCAAGTTGTTTACGAATTGTGTGATTTTACACAATTAATTGTTAAACATTTTACACAATTAATTGTTAAACATTTATATTAATCTGGTGTTAGCTTTTTATGCTTTGAATTGCATTTAAATATTGTATTTTATATTGCCAGTTAAATAAAAACTGATAAATAAATTTTTTATTATATCATTGGTTTCTTTATTTTGTCAGTCTTCATAATTTACACAAGTCGATACTGAATACTACTACTGAATTTGGCTCTGAGACTATAGTATTAAAGACGGGTTTTCCAAATTGTTGCAAACATAAATCTGCGTGGCCTGGTATGGGCGCATTTTTAACCGATGACGCTAGCGAGGTAATATTTACTTTACCGAAGTCTTTATAACGTATAATGTACAAGTTGTAAGTAATAAAAACATAATACGATAAATAAAAAATATTGTCATGCATTAACTGATCAACTATTACGATTTGGCATCACATTGATTTAATTAGGAAAGAAACAGTTAGAGGAGGACTCAAGAGTATAAACAATATTATTTCATTGGTATATTAATTAATGATGCATTCAAAGGAAAAGTCAACCTAAGTTAACTATACCATTGATTGAACAGTTCTCTTTAAAAACCACTGAAAAAAAAGAAACAAGCCTCTGGCGTTGACATACAATAAAACGCAGTAAATAAAAAACTTTCATAACACAACTTTTTAAAAGTCATTAAAAACAGCTCTAATGATGAACGATTTATGTTTGCGTTGTAACTTCTGTTTTTAATGATTTGCCTTTATAACGACTATAAGTAGCTTTGGTAAAAATTCAGTTTTTTAAACCGTGGAAACCGTAGAGTATAATAGTTTTTAATTCTATTCTAGGGAATATTTATTTCCGAGGATGATAAATAGTAGTTCTATTATTGCGAAATTAAATACAAAACAATAACAAATAACTCGCATGTGAAAAACATGTTCCTAAGTACAATACAAAATTTAGACCTCTTAAATAAATGTGTCTGACCTAACATATTTGTAGCGGAGAATTACATAAAATAAAAATAAAAACTTTAACTTCGAAGTGAGTTAGAACATAGTTAAGTACGTTAGATCTGTAAAGATTTACGGCAAATTAAAACTTGTCACTGGGTCAAAGATAATTCATTATCATATGAGTTTCTTCCTTGTGATAATAAATTTATTGAAACTTAATTTGTATAAATATCTCATTAACCTGAATTGGGTATTTATAAAAAATAACTTTTGCAATAACTGTTATAAAGATTTAATGTTCAATCTTTACACATCTAATGTTATGTGTTATAATTCATTTCGAAGGGTATTTTTTTTTAATTTTAGGTTGATTCAGAACTAGTCTATAGTCCTGAGGTTATTGTCTGTTACAAATATGTAAAGAAATATATATTTATTTGACATTACTTATTACAATTAATACAGAGTTATGATTAATTACGAGGATTGCAATTATAATTTGAACGATCAATCGTCAGTACAGTACGAGTATTTTATTCGTCAAAGAATAACTACCTGCTTTAATATTTGATTGGCTTCTTATTCAGGTAAATGTCCTATTTCACATCTCTCTCTATTAACTAAAAATGTTGCAATTCGTATTTTTTTAAATACAACTACCAATATAAATTCATTGGAGTAAGATAAAAATATTTTAAACATGAACTAAAAACGTATTTATTTATCTTTCGATTTAAATAACGTTTATTGGAAATTTATAACCACGTGATTTATGAAGTAGAATGTTCGGTCGCCGCGCGGCCACTCCGCCAGTCAGTTTTTTTTCGGTAATCGCACTATAGCAGCTTATGCTGGGGTTTCCAAACCTAGCAATAACAATAACCCACGCTATATTACCCAGTGTTTTGTCGCCATTGAACAGGTTGGTGAAGTGGAACCTGGCGTTCTCGGGTTCGATTCTCCACCGCAGACTCTTGACCCTGTTGTACTCCACGCCGTCCCTGGTCACCACCTCGCTCTCCATCCGAGCCGTGGTTGTCACGTCGGCTTGAAAACAAAGACACTTCCGTTAGTGTGGTTTAAATTTATACATAATAGGTATGAATACCCTTCGGGTGCCACCACAGAAATGATCACCTTCAGTAAAGTTTATACTGAATTAGTTTACCATTTAATGTCTATTTTTACACTTGTAAGATAAATAAGACTTTTATTTGTTGTTTCATATTAAATGTTCTGCAGGAATAATTTCATAAAAAATAAATTCCCAGAATATTAATTGATTAAAAATGAAGATAGTTATCATAATTTAACTAAAAGGAATATCTTCTTTCTTTTCCTCAAAATGCCCCTATTTACTTCTTCAAAGGATATTAAACATAAACGGAACCTAACAGTGCATACCTGACTACCAACATACAACACGCACTGCGGCGGTTAGGTTAGGTTACTAAAGGTTTCAAAAAGACGCATCCGTTTTCAGGATCCATCTCAAACACTTTGTAAGAATCCAAATTTAAGAATTTTTAGCGTATTTAACCTTTTACTACCTCCCGCCCCATTGACTTGCTACACTGCCGCGAAGATGGATGAATGCCCTTTGTGCACTACTAGATTGGCTGCAAATAAGGAGTTCTATTGGTAAAACTGGAGGCAACACTGATGAACAAAATTGCGAGACGTTCTTTGCCAAATTTGGTGAGCCAAAGAACTTCTCACTGATATCGAACGAGTCAACAAAGTGATTAAAAAAATACCTACTCATTATTTGAACATTAATCCGCTTGTATTTGTTTATTTGCTCATAATTTATCATATTTCACGACAAGAGTAGATGCATAAATCAAACGAAAAAATGAATTTGTTCCGGATTTGCATGATTATATTCACTTATAGGAATAAAACAAAGAATAAGGATGGTTTAAAGAACGAAAAATTTTCCTCACCATAGTGTACCAACCTGACAAAATCACCAGCTCGCTTTTTCGAAAAAAATAGTGAAGCAGTGTTACCTCCTTGGCTGCAAACGTTAACAACTTCTTGTTTTACACGATCGTTAAACTGCTGTTACTGAACCTGCGTAACATTTAGCGGCTCAGTATGTTACTGCAACAGTTAAACGTTGAAACACATCGCTAACCTGCTACTATCTTGGTAGAATATAGAGGTATTAATGACTTTGGGAGATCGTCAATGACCAAGTGAAACCTGAAGTGTTTTCTTTCCCACATTTTTGTTTGTGATAATTTCAACCAAATGTAAAAACGTAAAGCTACATAGCTAAAATACAACTCACTGAAATTGAAAAGTGCCCGTCCTTTGCCTTTGAGATCTATCACCATCATCCTGCCGGCCATGTCGTAGTCTCCGTCGAAGTCTATGGTCTTAGTGAAACACTTGATTATGATTAGATTCTTGTCCATATCCACCCTAAAGCGAGACCAAGTTTATTGGAAATTAGAGCCGCAATATGAAACAAGGAAGAACATATTACAATGAAAATCATCACAAACTCACACAATTGAAAAGAAAATAGAACAAAAATTTGGTTTCCTGTTCACAAACTTTATATATTTATAGTCATATTCAGTTTCCTGCAGTATAACATATTGTATAATCCACTGTTTAGTTTTATGATTGTAGGTTCGATGAAACGATGATAAATTGTATTGCCCTTAATCTTGCGTGGTATTGCACAGTGTGTCATAAACAAATATCTTGAAAGATATACGTAATATTAAATTGTTTAAACATGTTTTATAATTATAGTCTACTTTTATAATTTATACTCTTAATCTATTTGTTCTTAAATATTCTGGTAGTTTTAAACATTTACCTTGCTTAAAAACTAATATTTTCGTTTATTTCCTCTAAATAAAATACTTTTGGAGAGAATTCATAAGAAAACATGTGTAGTAAATCATGGTTATTGTACCACTTTATCGCTGGAATCGTAATCTTATAAATAATAACACAATTACCAACATATCATATTCTAACTTAAAAATTTGTTTTTTAGTTATAGGTAATCACGCGTACCTGTACCTTAGTTCATTATTTTTCTGATGAAATAAAATAAATAGAAATTAATAAATGCCCAACTTAACTATGGTATGGTAAAATGTGTTATGTAATTAAATTAATAGTATGTAAGGATATTAGACCATCCTGTAGCTTATAAGTTATAGATTGTTTCCAATAATTGATTGTCCTTATGAGAAACCAAAACGATAGTCAAACGATGTAAGATATATCAAGTTTAGAAAAATTTGCAGTTTTACATTTAATATTCAGTATGAATTACATTATTTTATGGTGAAGTAATATTATTCCAGAGTTATTTTGGGCAGAGATGACTGTGGTGAGTGTTGGCCAAAATAACTCTTAATCTTAAGGCCGGATTTCACCAAACTTTCAACGCGGTGTTACAGCCTGGTTAAGAAAATTTTAACGCTAGTTCAGTATTAATTGGCTCATTCGGATTTCACCAGACACGGTTAGCGCTAACGCCGCGTTAATAAATAACTGACTCTAAAACTGGCGTTTGAATGCGTCATTTATTAAAACTCTTATTTGTTTATTTATTTCAGACTGAAATAATTGTTTACCTGAATCATTACCTTACTTACATTAAAACAAAAAAAATGTTGAAACTATTGTGCATAATGCAACCAAAGAGGTTGATAAATCTAGAGGTCTTGTCAGCTATAAAAAAGTGAAGCTTGCATGGTTGCCCGCCATTTTCCACAGTTACCAATCAAATACTTTCCTCACAAGTTAAATGTTTGTCAGCTGACTGTCATATTACTCGTGAAGGAGAGGATTTGTTTAATTACCATGTTGAGAGCGGAGTTGACAGAGGGGCAAATGGCGGTCGTCCATGTAGGCTCTTTTTCATGGTCCAGGGTGATTCTAACTAAGACGAACCCGATAATGTAAATATTTGTTCGTAAAATCATTGTATATTAACAATTCTGTGAATAATGACATGTAACATTGAACCAGAAATAAATAATTGTAAAAAAATCACATTTGAAAGTTATTGTAGGGTATAATGAATATGCTTACTGAACCAATATGGAATAACCACTTTGGCTCAATAACCTTCGACAAAACTGGGATATACCTACGTAAACCGGTATTTACTCACGGGAAATTTGTTGCCTTTAGCAGAGTTAAATCTCCGGAAGGAATCAAGTTATTTATGAAAATAACAACAACCAAAGCAACCAAAAAGACTGTTCCTACACAAAAAATGTACAGGGAAATCCTGGCCCATATATACTTTGTTTGTTAGTTCGTTTGATTTACAATAATTTGTTTTACATTTGGGTTTTTTAGGGGCTTTTGCCCTTACAAGCCACTAGTTTTCTTTTACTGATGCTAAAACTGGCGTTAAATGAAAGTTTGGTAAAATCCGGCCTAAGTAGTACTTTTAGAAATTACTGCGTTTTTAATATGCTTTAAGTTTTCAAGTTGTAAAATAAAAAAATGACTTTTTCAAAAATGTCCAAGCGGGATGAATAAAACCACTCACGTTAGGTTTTTGATTTCAAAATTTCTCAGCCCGTAAATGTTCAAGTTGGTCAGAGTTTGACGAAATTTGAAGTTTCCTTGTCCATCCTTCATCTCCAGCTTGGGAACGAAAAGTGGGTCCAAGGGCACCAGATTCAGTTCTGGAATTCCTGAAAAGCGGACGTTCAGAGTTAAAAATAATTCAAATTCTTTATAATCAATTTACAGGGTTTTCATAAAAGAATGGAGCGGTTTCGATATTAAATACCCTATAAACCAAAGAAGTAATAACATAAATATTCATTTTATTGGAATTCTCTTAAAAACTGTTTAATAAGGATGAATATTTTGATTTCGATATGTCCACCGTTTGTAGCTCTACAGACATATAAACGATGGTGTAATTCAATCCGCACACGGTTCAACGTGTCTCTTATTGTTACTGAGGATACTGCCTCATGTATTATTTCTCAATATTACACATTTGTTGTGAGTAAACCATGTTTTACACACATCCCCACAAAAAGGGCATAATTATTAATTCTTAACTATATAGAAACATGCCACAAAAATATAAGAAATAGAAACCTAAATATAAATTTTGCCAAAAAACACAATAACAATAATACATCTGGTTCTACAGTTAATTAAAACAAACTATTTCACATGTAGAAATTCAGTGTCTCCAACCTGGATTTTATAATTTGCCTAGTAATTTTAAATCGCTCAGCTTTTTTTATCAAAATCCTGTATTAAAAAAATCCTGCTTTTAAACAAGCATACACCCCCAATCTGTGCCATCAGCTAATTCATTATCATCGAATTTCTTTGGCTGGTGGGTTCATAAATACGAACCGTAAAGGAATCGCCATAGAATATTTATAAATTATAGTTTTTGAATCCTGGCGCGGTAATTATTTTTAATTTGTTGTCTAAATGCAGCCTTTTAGGCGATTTGATAAAATCGTGTTTTGGTGTTTTAATACTTAACGGTTGTAAATCAAAATAATTAGTCACGCACGTGGTTATTAAAGGTTATGTTTTGCACTCAATTAATTCTCAGAGCTTACAAATGTTACTTCTCATATATAATTAAATAGATTAAATACAAGAAATAAAATGGTTTGTATTATTATTCCATGATTATGTTACTGCTATAATACCTATAATATCATACAATAGTGTATAACGATCCAATCAAATAAAATATAATATTTTTTAAATCGTCAGAAAACTACGACGTTTTTCTCTCTTTAAATTGCAATAAGAACGCTAATATAAACAGAGAACTAGCGCCTCAAAGGACTGCAGAAGTTGTTTAATCAAAGCAAATGCAATCTTTCTACAGGCATATTGCCTCAGACTTTGCAGCACGTTTGAGTCATCTTTGAGCCGTGCGTAACAATCTTTTGTAACTACAGTTACAAAATACCACTACTGCGAGTGCGTCGCAGCACTAGAAGTTATTAGTGAATTTCCTTTGGAAAGTGAACTATTAGCATGACCTGCACGGTGAAACTTAAGCCCGGGACCACCATAGAAGTTCCTAACGTGACCCCCTGAACACGTTTTGGGGGGTCGTTCAAAATTTTATATATATATATGAGTATGCACTCTAGCGGTCGCATTTTTTGTCCGATTTACTTAAAATTTGGTAGAGACGTTCCTTTCTATAATCTGTTGGACAAGTTCGTTGGGCAAAACAATCGGAAAACTCTAAACCCCTTTTTGGGGGATTAATCTTTCAAATTTCAAGTTGTTGGACCCAAAAAGGGTCAGAGAAGCCTTGGATGTAAAATTAATGTGTGTAAAAACATGGGAATTAGTAAGGCGAAAGTTTTAAGCCCTCTCTCGTCATTCTAGCATAAATATTTACCAAGTTATTAAAGAAAATGTGTTTTGACTAAACACAGTACGTTGTCTTATGGGGGTTTTACACTAGAAAAGCCTGTTATTCCTTTGTTAGAGTACTTTTATCATCCCAAGAAACTCACGCCTACTTTCAAGCCTGCCTGGACCTTCTCCTAACATTATAATGCGCAAAATTGTATTCCCAGCTTTGCAGGTAAATGAAACCAGGAGCATCAGAACAGCCAAAAAATCAATGTTTTCAGATTTCAATGAAAATTGGTATAAATGTATGTTTTTACACAGATTTTGAGTTTTTAAAGTTTGTTTGTGGAAATTCACTTCCCTCACGTCAGCGTGCTGCGTGCGAACTCGTTTTGTAATTAAGTAGAACACAGTAAACCCCGCTTAACCGAATCTCACTAAACCAAAACCTTGATTAACTTAAACCATAGTTTATACAGGATAATCCAGCCCTCTGCAAATCTGAAAATGGATAAACAAGTCCGTCCTCAACTGTTGTGAAGACAAGTTTCATTAAAATATGTATTTTATTTTAAGAACACGTTGTTATTTCATGCAAATTTGTAGATTTTATAATTAACATTATAAAATCATCGTTGAAAGTAAAAATGGTACCTACCTTGTGTACAGGCCTTGTTTCCCGGTAAACGGGGGTTTACTGTGTTCCTAAAACTTACAAAATTCACTGTGGAAAGAAAGTAAAAGAAAGTAGAAAAGCCTGAGATATAAATTCATCTGTGATCAATTTTACTACTAAAAATACTTAAACTACAAACCTTTTACAAGTTTCGGTCGCAGGGTTTCGATGCTCTTTTTTATGCATTGAGCTAGACTTGGATCGCTCTTGTGGCAGATGGGGAAGTACTCAGAAGCTATAAAAATACATAATTAAAAATTAATTAATTATTGTTTTATGTCGAAATAGAAACGATTGTCCTAAGATAGTGAACTAATTATTATCCTAAGAAAGTGATTTCCGTTACAACCCTTAAACATTCTGTCACAATTCTAAGAAACCATTTATATATTCAACATTTAAAATTCAAAATCAACCTAAAAGTTGTATTCTGTTTGTTTTGTTTGTACTGCAACCTTTGTATTTTTTGCAGCTTTCTCGATGGATAAGGACTGTTATTAATTTATTATAAATAAATTATCTTTATATATATATATATATATATACACATGATATATATATATTTATACATGATTAGGTTATATATAAATTGCGAGAACGATTAAAACTGAAGATTGAATGTAACGCGATCATGTCCAAAATAAAAAAAACGAGCAAATACGCTCGCCTTGGAGAGAAACCGTGAATATGAGTACTCTAAGCTTTTTGAACAAACTGACTGGCTTCTCAAGCAAAGCTCGGTTTCCCATGTGCTTAAACAACAATTACAACTAACTTCTCAAAAATAATATTGTACTATGATCGCGAGCGAAGCCGCGACGGGCTACTAGTATATATCTAATATTTATTTCTTAGTAACATTATAAAATCATGACGTCATGACATACATTTACTTATTCATAACATACACTCCAATGTACACTTGTTTATGTATCTAATATTCGCATCAACAATTGTTGCCTTAGTTGATTTGGCCTTCGAAAGCTGTAGACCATGACTAAATTAGCACGATGATGTCAATGATGTTATACAATAGGAAAAAAATTTCTTAAATATTAAATTTAACATTACTTTAACTGTTCTTGCTGTAACCCTTACACAAACGATATTATACAATTGGATATTAAAATACCCCCGTCGCAGCAAACCTGTATACTCTTCGAATTTCAAATGAATATATAACATAACACATTAAAAGACTTAACAGGATTCATAATAAATATATTCACAAACAAACGATATTTAAAATATTAATTATTCTCCATAAGAATAACATTGGGGATGAGTACACAGGTTTGCTGCAACAATGCACACAAAATAATGGGTGTTCATGCAAATATCAATATAACTCATCTTAGTGAAGTCACATACCAAGTTTCATCCATATGCATTCATAAATAAGCTATATATAACATTTTAAGTATTTTCCATAAGAATAACATGGGGACCAAGTACCTAGGTTTGCTGCTACAGGAACCATAGGCGAAAATTGTTGTTGTGCAAACAACAATAAACCACAACCAGATGAAGCCATATACCAAATTTCGTCAGTTTATGTTTGTAAATAAGCGAGATATAAAATTTTTCTTTTTCTCCTTAAGAATAACATTAGACAACGTACTGAGTTTAGCACTTTCAATATCTCGGTAAACTGACGTAGAGCAATGATCAAAGCCTAAACTTTCGTTAAAGATAAAGAAAAAGTCACACAAAGCTCCAATTGTTTAATATATATATAGATATACAAATTTACTGTTTTAAAAACATATGATTTCTGATAAGATTTACAACACATGGTACTCAGTTAGTTGTTATCAAATATGTAGGTTATCTAATTTTGTATCAAGTTCTGAAGATGGTGTAAACCGAAATATAAACTGCTTTTGTAGATAATTTTGGTTTTATGTGATTTTGTATTAACCTTCAGGTATGTTTTTTCTGTGTTTTATATATATATATATATATACATATATAAAAATTTGAAAGAATGGTGTTTTTGACATCTGGGGACCTCAAAATTAAAAGTTATCATGGTCTCGGGCTTAAGTCTTACCATGAGACCTACGGTAATAGCTTCTTCCCTATAGGGGAAATTCGCTAAAAGTGCACTTGAGTAAAAACGTTGTTTAAATATCAATTAAATAACTCCATTATGTAGTATCTCGGGGGGGGGGGGGGGAAATTCACAGAACTGAATACAGTTGATATTGGCGTTCATTTCCACTTTTTAACTTTACAATTTTACTTTTTAATATGCATTAAGCAGGCATTTTTATCTATAAAGGTTTATCTATAACAATTATCTTTATAAATAGATAGTGCAATTATAATTTATGATATAAATAAACATTTGCATTTTAAACTCTTCAATATCTTGCTTAAGAAAGATAATTAATATAACATGCATTATACAAAGAAACACTAACATTACATTATATAGCTGGCCCCAAACTGCTTCGCTTGTTCACCTGATTTCAGTTTTGTATTCAAATTAGATCGCACTGAAAATTAAGTAAAATATTTAAAACTTGTTTCCATTTTACTTTATTTAATATATGACTTTAGGAGAGCTTGAATCCCAAAACTAATTCTTTCGTTCCAATTTTCCCACCAAGATATTTCATTTAGAATTATGGTTTTCCAAAGGTGCCTGGAACGGTTTGGCTTTGTAAATTTACCAAAACAAATAAATCTAATTAAATTAAAAATTGTCAAAGGAAACACAGTTTACCTGGTTTAAGAGACAGGACGCCGCTGAAGGAGGCAGCCGCCAACAAGAGCAGGGCCCAGATCATGTTGGCAGAGTGGCGGGCTGATCGCTACTGGTCCAAGGACGCTACCCTGAGGCACACCTCGTTCACGGTCAACGCGCTGTTGATTACGCAGAGTCCAACTGGACATGGTTTGATAACGGATAATCGATCATTGTGGTGTGAAGACAAGTAGAGGTATGAACCACAATTATATAGACAAAATCACGCATTTTAATTAATGTCTTAATCTTCTGTCATCTATTTGACTTTGACCTTGAAGGGAATTTAGAATCCAGATTATTAGCAATTAACCATATATTTACTGAAATTTATTTGAATGGTATGCAATATCAACAGTTTCAAAGAGCTAATACCACTAATACTTTTTAAATAGAAACTATTTATTTTGCTTACTTTTCACACGAGAGATGGAATCTTAATATTTTCTGTTCCACTTGTAGATAGGCATTTATTTGATTTTTTTGGCCATTTAACTTTTTTCTCAGCGTCTAGTAATAAAATGTTATACCCATATTGCAAACACAGTGACTATGTTATGATGCTTATAGGTGTTTTTTTCTAAAAGATTTTATTTTTTTTAATTTGCTTGATTATTGTAAAAAATGCAATTAAAATAAATAAGCAAACTTTTTTTGTCTAGTAGTGATTTTACTTTGACATAGAATTCCAAGCATGATATATGTTACTAAATACTACGTGACTGTAAAGCTTCGCTTTGGCTAGGAAAAAAGTTTATTTCTAATTATTTGACTGTTTGTATCGGATAAAGTCCGCCGTAACAACACTTTTAGCCGAGCAATTGCTCTAATAAAGGAACAATAGCGGTGAACGGGGGCAGCAAGGTCTACAATAATGTTACACGTACGCCAAAGCTAAGTCATTCTGACCTGGCTGTACTATTAAAAATATATTTTAAAAGACATTTAATAAGGGTACGATGGATTATATAAGCTTCTACTAACTATTCAAAGCTTATTCATTAAAGCTTATACTAACTATTTATTATGTAAAATGAAAATCGCTTTAAATGCGTTGCTACTAATTAGAGAATGTTGCTATCTATCTAATGCAACTCCCTATTGAATTGGTTTTACAATAAGTTAAATTACATTTAAATTAAACAGACATTATATTACTTTCTGCCTTTAACGAAGTATTATATGCTGATTGTGTTATATTTTTAAAATGATATGTTAATACTTGTGCACTAACTCTAGGTAATATTTAAAGTTTTGAATAGGAGAAATTATTCTGCCAAAGGGTTCTTTTAAAATAAAGAATATTTAACAAAAAGTTAAAACGATAACTAGTACTTAGAAATAAATAATTCAGTATTGACTTTAAATAGCCTTATCATTAAGTTCCTGTGGTGACACAATGGAAACTGTGTTTTAATAGAAGTAATTCCATTGAATTCTACTTTATTATAATTCCATAACAAATTCCTTAACATGATAGATGAACCAAAATTATGTCCACGTTATTCCACAACATTATTACCATAGCCGCTTTGGAAAGAAGGTTAGAGATTCTTATGTTACTTCCTGTTCATAGAAATCTCATAATCTCACAATTTTGTTAGTGTTAACGTCGTCCTTAAAATACAAAAAATAAACTTTCTGTAAAACCTGTGTGCAAATTTTGAAATTTATCTAAACGGTTATTGTCAGTAATTGTTATTGATAATAGGTATACTTTTAATCTGTACGGCTAAATAATGAATTCACGTTGACCATCCAAATAAAAATATTTTGAATTCATTTTCCTACTGCCGGATATTGACGTATAATTCAGTAATGAAATAAACTTGCTACCTTTCAACATCCTGTTGTGTTGCGTTATGCTACATGTTTCGTGGCAACAACCACATCTTCAGGCAGCTTCAAGATTTGTCATATAAATTTAAAATTGAAACACGAAAACATACAGTACAATAACACACAAGACACAATTAAATACCCCCGTCGCAGCAAACCTGCGTACTCAGCGAATTTCAAATGCATAATATATGTCTTAATACCACATAAAGCCGCAAACCAAGTTTCATAAAAATATATTCACATATAAGCGATTTTAATTATTCTCCTTAAGAATAACACTGGTAATGAGTACGTAGGTTTGCTGAAACAAGGAACAAACAATTGGTTTTTATGCAAATATAAATAGAATTTAACTAGGCGAAGCCACATACTAAGTTTCATCAATATTCAATAATAAATAAGCCCTATATAACATTTTAGTTATTCTCCATAAGAATAACATGTGGGGCTGAGAAAGCAGGTTTGCTGCAACAAGGAACAGTAAAATGGGTTTTTATATAGTTATCAATATAACTCAACCAAAGAAGCTACATACCAAGTTTTATAAATTTATGTTCCTAGTTAAGGGAGTCATTACATTTTACTTATTCTCCATAAGAATAACATGGGGGCTGAGCATGCAGATTTGCTACTACGGGAATAAACAACAAAAAATAATTTGTTTGTGCAAATATCAATATACCAATACTACGTGAAGCCACATACCAAGTTTCATCAACATACATTCATAAATAATCGAGATATCAAATTTTATTTATTCCCCATAAGGATAACATTGGACAACGTACTGTGTTTAGCACTTTGAATATCTTTGCAACAGTTGGGCGTAGAATCACAATTTAAACACCAAAATTATTGTTTTGTGGAACTGAACAGATTGGTAAAAGCAAATGTGAGGTTTACATTAAAAAAAAACTGAGGAAAAGCCAAAAACCTTTTTCCCATAAGATTAACATGGGAGATTTTATGAGCAGGTTTTCTTGGATTTTCTCCGCAACCACTTAACCTAGGTTAATAATTCAAAATACTAAATTATTTGTTTTTTTAAGCTCTATAACATGGTCAAAACCAAAATAAATTTCTTTAAAAATTGTAGGGTGAAAAATTTAAAAAACTGATTTTTGGAAAATTTAAAACCCCCATAAACCCCCCTTCCCATGGTCCGATTTTTCTGGTTTCCAAACTTAAAGTCATGAATGTAATTTTACACATTTGAGCCAATTTTCATCAAAATCGGACGATTTTTACTCAAGTTATCATGTTAACGGACACATATATAGATATATAGATATATATATATAGGTATATATATATAGATATATATAGGTATATATATATATATATATATAAATATATATAAAAGTTGATCGAATAGTGTTTTTGGCATCTGGGGACCTCAAAACAAAAAGTTATCATGGTCTCGGGCTTAAGTCTTACCATGAGACCTACGGTAATAGCTTCTTCCCTATAGGGGAAATTCGCTAAAACAAGACCGGTAATTTTTTGGTAACTATAAAATGCTTCCGTCTATTACATATAAATATTTTATGTTTAGAACGTAATATACAGGCTTATTACAAATGATGTTTCTGATTTTGATTATAAATATTACTGGATTAATTTGTTTTAAGACTATTTTAGTTGGTACCATTGGAAAGAAAACTCATAAAGTTTCATTTACATTGGTTTGGGTGCATATCAGCTGTTTGTTAAATCAATTGTTGTGATTGTTGTGTGAGAGCTGAATTTGAAGACAGGAAAGCTTTTTGTGTTTTGGATTATCACATTAACCAATCTGTTATTAGTGTGCAACGACACTTTCGAACCAGGTTTAATGAAGATCCTCCTAGTAACCACTCTATTCTCAAATGGTACTTGAATTTTAAGAGAAATAGCTGCATTTGTAAAAAGAAATCAACTGAAAGGCCGTCAGTGAGCAATGAAGTTGTAGAGCAGGTAAGGTAAAGTTTTACCCGTAGTCCACAGAAATCTACTGTTAAATGCAGCAGAGAGCTTGGTTTACCACAGTCAACTGTTTGGAAAATTCTGCGTAAACTTATAAAATTCAAACCTTACAAACTTCAGCTGCTTCAAGCATTAAAACAAAATGACAAAGTTATAGGACTTTCTTTTTGCGAGAACATGCAAACCTTGATGGAAAATGAAAACTTTGTAAAACGTTTAGTCTTTAGCGATGAAGCAACACTCCAATTGTGTGGTAATGTGAACAGACAATGTCAGAATATGGGGCTCAGAGAACCCACACGCTTACATTGAACTCGTGCGCGATTCTCCCAAAGTTAATGTGTTTTGTGCTATCGCTTACAACAAAGTTTACGGGCCTTTTTTCTTCATTGAAAAAAACGGTAAATGGAATAACTTTCTTGGACATGGTGACAGAATGGCTTCTTCCTCAATTAGAACAAGATTCTGTAAATTTCATCCTGCAATTGGATTCTGTAATTGGATGGCGCGCCTCCACATTACCACTTGGATGTTAGGGCTGAACTTAACAATGTGCTGCCTGAGAGATGGATCGGGCGCGGTGGTCCAAATGATGACACACTCCTGAACTGGCCTCCAAGATCTCCGGACATCACCCCCGATGATTTTTTCTTGTGGGGATACATAAAAGATAATGTGTACACACCACCATTACCAGATAGCATCCAGCATACCTGAGATCCAGCAACGCTATCGAAACAATCGATCAAGACACTCTTATCAAAGTATGGCAAGAGCTTGACTACAGGATTGACATGTGTCGTATCACAAGGGGTTCCCAAGTCGACAATTTATAGTTCTGTGTACCCGTGACGAAACTTTGAGTTTTTCATAAATTGCAACCATTTTATTTCTTTGTATAACAAATAAAACTATATTTTATGTACGCTTGAAATCATGAACATCATTTGTAATAACCCTGTATTTCAGACCCTACAATCATGGCAGTATATGTAAACAAAATTTGATACAGGCTGTCAGAAATGTATATGTTACGCCTAAGGGTAAAAACACACAGACAGCGTGGCGTCGCGTGGCGTGGTCGAAGCGTAGACCTCGCACACAGGCAGCGTGCAGCAGCGTCAAGGAAGAGCGTCAAACACTGTGCAATATGGGTTTTAAAAGTATAAACTAAAATTTTTTATCACTGAAATTTGTATTTAAAAATGAAAATGTCGTTTGGACCAGATAAATGGGAGTAGATCAGGTAGCCGTTTTAGAGAAACTTGGATTTGTCATGTTTTGTAGCCGTTTTGGAGGGATAATTACCCTTTAAAATAAAAAAATAAAAAACTAAAAATGAAAAAGTCCTTGAGATACTGTAAATCAAATTTGATACCAATCGGCAGATTCGTCTGGTCTCTAGTTATGTACGCAGACACACACGTCACCTCGAAAACACTGTTTTGGGTTCAGGGAGCCTCAAAATAAATATTTCTACCAATAACTCAAATTCTAAAATGTTGCCGAAAACAATACTTTCTCCATATACTATGTATAGAGGGAGAAAGTCAAAATTCAGACGAAATATTTGACACTTTATTTTGATTATATGTTTTATGAACAGACACAGTAGCAATACATTTAAAATGGATAGTGAAAATGTAATAAACAGTTGAATAAATTGATAATGTGGGTAAACCCTTCAGAAATCAGTTGTTCGACATCCATCTGACTTGACGCCACGCTCAAGAACGCTTTGAAAAACAAATCAGTTTGTTTTTGGTAGAAACGCCACGCCACGCTCCGCTCCTAGACGCTCTCTGTGTGAACTGTATCATTGTTTATTATGGTTTTGTTTTGAACGCCACGCCACGCGACGCCACGCCACGCGACACCACGCAACGCCACGCCACGCCACGCCACGCCACGCCACGCCACGCCACGCCACGCCACGCCACGCCACGCCACGCCACGCCACGCCACGCCACGCCACGCCACGTCACGCCACGCTCCGCTCATAGACGCTCTCTGTGTGAACTGTCTCATTGCTTATAATGGTTTTGTTTTAAACGCCACGCCACGCCACGCCACGCCACGCCACGCCATGCTGTCTGTGTTTTTTTAACCTGACACTGTGCGGAAGAAGAGTAGCTTAGTTAGCAGTCTGTATCTAGTCCAAGACAGACTAGCAAAGATCTCTAGAATATATCTCTAAGATGCAATATGTTCCAGACAAATACAGAGTCTATATAGATAACCACCAAGACGAGTAACCACCAAGAGTCTTTAAACATGGCAAAGTCATTTCGCTGGATCAGAAAGTTGTGCAAAGAACGAACATCCCTAGAGAAAATCTCATGTTCATTGCACTTAGTGCAATGGAAATGGTGAGGTGATAAGAAGGTTATTGTTTTATTATTGAATGCAATATTTTACCATATTGTCTGTTTATTTGTTTATTTGTCTTCCAACGGCTTAGCCATTAATTACAATAATAACTTAGATTAGTAATAAATACAAATTGAAAACAACGTTTCAACATTTCTAAAGTTAATAATAACAATAAATGTATAGGTCCTATCACGATAATTAATCACAAAAGGCACACAGCAGATAAAAAATATCATGTAGTGACGTTTGACGTTTGATTACCCACTGATTAACCTTGCCTTTTTTTTTAACTATCATAAAGATTTATGCCTAAATCCAAAACCATGACTTGACCAAATGAGGTTATAATCGTGGAATGAGTCAGTACTAACTTAAACAGTTGTGTGTGTTTTTTTCGGCGGTTGTATGGTCTTTTGTGGCTTTGTGGTATGAGAAGGCATATATCACTGTTAATATTCTGTTTTTCTGTCAGGTTTTGGTTAACCTTATTAATCTATCGTGTACATGAAATTTATTTTGTTTTTAAAGTAAAAATTTGTTTTGTCTTAGTGAATGATCTTTGTAAATAAACACATTTTCCTATAAAGAAACGATTCTTGATTTGATTTCGACGAACAAAACTGGTATACAATTAAGCATTTAATACAGTTTTCAACCAGTTTTTTTTACGACTTAGATTTGATTTTACAAATATTTTAATCCTGATTTGTTATATCTAAGTTTGTTATAAAAATATAGCTATAACGCTACTCTAGTGCTTGAATTGTAGTCACTTAACTTTAAAAATACTCATTTAGTTCTTTAGCTATACAGTAGTATAGTATAAATGATGATTTTTTTATTTTATCCCCGGCATCAACTGTGTATTATTACCACAGTCGGGCCATCAGCTGTGAACTGATATTATTCAAGTACTTAAAATAACATATTAATTTAGCTTGTATACGTAATTTAAAATGCATTGCGTGATATTATAATTGATTAACTTTAAACTCACCATACAATTTTCAGCATTAGCGTAACATTATTCATTTACTATCGTGACTTAGTTTTTCCTTATTCTTTTAATGTATAGCCTCAAACATATAATTTATGGCATGTCAGAATTGGAAGTAAATTTTCATACTAGTAATAATTACTACCCCACGAAATCTGCGGTTGCATGTAATTGAATCCCAAAATGCAGCCTCTTAGCAGACATTCAACTTCCACTGCACCACAACTGCTGTCGTTTGTTCGCGTATTGTTGACCTCCAGGCGAGGTGATTACCAGTTTACCCTGACATACTCGGGTCAACTTCCTCCTCAAACTGTATTTCCATGTATACTTTTTCTGTCTGATGTGTGTTTAGGTTGAGTTTATGAAGGTTTTCTATGAGTGTGGAAATACTTTCATATCCGTCTATAACTTAGTTACACTTTGCGGAGAGTTGGATGTTTTATGAGGAACATAACAAATTAAAGTACCGTTGTATTTTAAAAACTAAGAAAATGTTTGTATTTAATATTAGTTTATTTCTGTGCTCTTTGCACATTACACGGAACAACTTAATTTAAAATCTAATTTAATTTAAGTCTAACAAGTTTATGGTTCACTTTAAATACAAAAATATATAAAAAATAAGACGAATGCCAGCAGAATCAGGCATCCGTTCTACCCCGGGACCAAATATTGAAGCCAGGCTAGACTAGGCAGGCATAGGCTATGATACGAGTGAGAAGAGAAAACCTGTTAAAGCATTGTTTTATTGGAACACTGAGCTACTCTGTTGACTATGACAACACAAAGAGAAAAGAAATTATATTGACACGTTTGGAAATATGTTTTTATTTGAGGAGACAGTGATTTTACTGATTTTAAATAAGAACCTTACCATTGGTTGTTTAGGGTTGTAATACAACGGAGGAGGTGTATTCAAACACTGACAAAAATATTGTTATATGAAGTTGAATATGGCACGCGGAGCAAGACATTATTGTTAATACTGTATAGTCCCAGCAACTGCAATCCTGTTATTGTCAATATTTGATTGTAGAGTGCAACAGAAAGCATTGTAAACATTGGAGTCCTAGTAATACCTCTTGCTGTCGGAACAATAAGTTACTGTAAATAATACTAAACATTATGAGAAGTGTTAGTATTTGTAAAAATAACTCTAACTTTTACACTAACTTATTTATGGAGTGTCTGGCCGTAAGTCCGGTTGACTCCACTAACTTATTTCTCTGGCCGTAAGTCCGGTTGACTCTACTAACTTATTGCTCTGGCCGTAAGTCCGCTTGACTCCACTAACTTATTGATCTGGCCGTAAGTCCGGTTGACTCTACTAACGTATTGCTCTGGCCGTAAGTCCGCTTGACTCCACTAACTTATTGCTCTGGCCGTAAGTCCGGTTGACTCTACTAACTTATTGCTCTGGCCGTAAGTCCGCTTAACTCTACTAACTTATTGCTCTGGCCGTAAGTCCGGTTGACTCTACTAACTTATTGCTCTGGCCGTAAGTCCGCTTAACTCTACTAACTTATTGCTCTGGCCGTAAGTCCGGTTGACTCTACTAACTTATTGCTCCGGCCGTAAGTCCGCTTGACTCCACTAACTTATTGCTCTGGCCGTAAGTCCGGTTGACACTACTAACTTATTGCTCTGGCCGTAAGTCCGCTTGACTCTACTAACTTATTGCTCTGGCCGTAAGACCGCTTGACTCTACTAACTTATTGCTCTGGCCATAAGTCCGGTTGACTCCACTAACTTATTGATCTGGCCATAAGTCCGGTTGACTCTACTAACTTATTGCCCTGGCCGTTAAGACAGCTTGACTCTAAAAACTTATTGCTCTGGCCGTAAGTCCGCTTGACTCCACTAACTTATTGCTCTGGCCGTAAGTCCGGTTGACTCTACTAACTTATTGCTCTGGCCGTAAGTCCGCTTGACTCTACTAACTTATTGCTCTGGCCGTAAGACCGCTTGACTCTACTAAATTATTGCTCTGGCCATAAGTCCGGTTGACTCTACTAACTTATTGATCTGGCCGTAAGTCCGGTTGACTCTACTAACTTATTGCTCTGGCCGTAAGTCCGCTTGACTCCACTAACTTATTGCTCTGGCCGTAAGTCCGCTTGACTCTACTAACTTATTGCTCTGGCCGTAAGTCCGCTTGACTCTACTAACTTATTGCTCTGGCCGTAAGACCGCTTGACTCTACTAAATTATTGCTCTGGCCGTAAGTCCGCTTGACTCTACTAACTTATTGCTCTGGCCATAAGTCCGGTTGACTACACTAACTTATTGCTCTGGCCGTAAGTCCGGTTGACTCCTACTCTCAGAATATATAGTAGCTCTAGAATTACTGGTCTTTACTTCTTCAACAAGTTATTTTTGTGACTACTACAGTGGTATTTGTGACCTAAAACCCTCCAATTAAACTAAAGTCACACGAAAAATAACCAAAAACAGTCATACAACAGTGTTTACAACAAAGGGGGGGAGTGGGGGGAGTATTTTTATTCCAGTATATTGGGCACTTAACAATTTTTACGCGGTATTTGAAGCAAACCAACAATACTAAATTTGGTAATTTTATGATACAACATCGTGCAATAGACTGTGGGGTAAGTAATTTCAACGACAACTATATTTTGCTTAATTGTGAGTGAGGGAATACCAATCGTATTGCACGATATGATAGGGAACAATCCAGTAGTGTTACAGCTAACGTCAACCTTTTCGGAGGAATCATAATTAATTAATATCCCAAAGACAAATAACAGCTGGGTCAGGTATCAAACTTAAAAAATTTCCAAACTTGCAGCTTTACAAGTCAAAATTCAGGAAGAACCAACACAAATACTTCACAAATATTTCTAAAGTTTTAAATGTTAAGAAAACAACACATCCTCCAGGGATTGTGTTTAGAGATGGGATAACTTTAATTAATTAAAAAAAACTGTGGTTAAATTACATTAATGGTCTTCCCGTCCATGTTTCCGCGTACTTCAGGCTGTCCCTAGAACATATTGAGTATGCTTATTCTTGATATTAATCAGGTTCTTGACTATTAACGTTTACGAATGTAGAACAGAACAAGTCTTCGATATTTAAATAATAGAATACCCACTTTAAATCCAAACATAATTTAGGTATATTTTACGAAGGTTTTTTTAAATACTACAGTCCAAACTAATGGCTTGTAGCAAAATCACCTGGGATGCAACTAAACATAATAGTTTTGCTCTACCTGTTAGTTATGAAGTTTATATAGCCGTAGTCCATATCGCTGATACGCTAGCCTCACCATAGCGGTATCCCGTAATATATTTCGTAAAATAAACAAAGCTAGTTTATTAGAACACTACGCTTTTGTTAAGTGAATCATTAGTACGGTACTTATTTTGATTATATGAAAGCAAAGTAAAAATATGTTTTACGACGTCTAATACAATTTATTGTGTGATGTTTAATTACTCTATGTAAATTTAAATTATGACCTACATCAGCAGCAGTGCTTTAATACATTTTCTGATTTCGCTCACCCCTTTACGAAAATATTTGAGCCTAACCCTAACATATACAGTTGAATGAAAACCACTACTAATATGTTCAATTGGTAAGGTTAGTGCAGAGCTATCTATGAGCCCTCGCAAGAAACACTCCTTACAGTTATAGTTTTGCCCGCTAGAGTGCAGCATATACTGCATATACCTGTGCTGCATTCAGTCAACCAACACTTCATATTAGATCAATGATGATTTATTGTCATTCAAATTATAAACTATTGGATTTAATACAATATTTTTGTCATCCTTCAAAACACGTTAATTTGTAATCTGTTTTATATTATTTATAATTTAACCGATTTAAGCACAAACAAATATAGAAGTACCTCTTCTGCAATAAATACTTATTTGTGTTTGTATAAACAAAATTTTAATATTATAAATAGTTTTATTTTTCATCGATTAAGAGTCATAAGCTAAATTCAATTTACACTAGCGCCTGCATTAGCCTGTAGGCTATCAACGATACATCCACGTGTTACACATTGCCGCACAGAACTTGCAGGAGGCTGTTTGACAATCAGGAGGCTTTATAGGAAGCGATCTAAAAATAAATGTATTATTTATGAACTGCCTTTAATTTGATACAGCCGAAATCAACCTTGTATTTATAAAACGTTGTATCGTTTAATAGGTTTGTTGACAGTGTAGGCTTTCATGAAAATTTGTTTCACAATTGAAATCTTCTCAGGGCTGTACAAATAAAATAGCATGTTGATAGGATTAAAAAATGAACATGCCTTTTCTTTCATAACTTAACCTTTTATAACCGCCAATAATCGTATTTAGTAGATTTTAACTGAATTTTTAAAGCAATTTCAAGTCAAATTTATACCACGCCAAAATATCCCCTTCCCTAAAAGAAGCGCGACTAGACAATCAGTGCCAGGTGCAGTAGAACGGCCAAAGACTTTGTGAGACACGACTGAGAATTTTCATATCATTATGAAATTGAGGATACTTTGTTGAACAAAAAACAAAATAAAATTGAACAGAAGTATACAAAAATATAATACAACTTCTTCTTTGTAACTTTAGCTTTAGTCGAAAGAAATTTATTTTGCTATATTTTTGACAGTTTTGTCAGTATTTCATAAGAACCGAGGTGGATTTCCAGGCCCAGTACTGGTTTTGGGTATCATAAAGAATATGTCAACCGGGAGAAAGCCAACGGCGACTGAATGTTAAAAGAACGTCTTCATATAATATTATTAAATAAATGACTATATTTAAGTATTACCCGTTTCACTATGATTATTTTTAAATCTTACATTAACTGTGTGGTACGATTTTAAAAATGGCGGGGTTATTATTAAATTGTGTGTACATTTTATTACAATTGCACATCTATTATGACTTTACTGCTTTATTGTGCTTTTTACACTTAGTAACAGCATTTTTCGTACTATTTTTATGTTAGGAGAAGATAATAACATTGTATTTTCAAAATGGATTAGGTAAAAGGACGTATTAAAGTTGAAATAGACGGTTAAAACAATATTTTCCTTTAATATCTGAAGATAAAGTTACATTTCCTTTGGCATAACCTATACTTAGACAACAATGTACTCTACGACGAATTTGAAAAAATGTTCGTCTCTATTAACGGGAGAATTTCGATTCTATAATAATCTGTAATATTCTTTGAAATGCCAAAGGACTCTTTATGAGTGTCTCATAGCCCTCCCCCCACCATAAACTGCCAGACAGCCTTGAAAATTATAATATTGAAATCTATCTAATAATGTCCAGTAGGTTAAATATTACGCTTTTGTGTTTTTATTTTGTCAAATAATATCACTGGAAGTTTTTTTTGGTTGACTGACAAATAAACATCGGAATATAAATTGCAGTAAACAATTCTAATTTTAAAATTAATATCATCCAAAGGTTTATTTCACCTTTTAACCCATCCTGAGATTGTCTTTTATGATTACCATTAAGAAACACCCTCTGGAAAAAGATGAATCAATCTTCAAAAGAATGATATATAACCCTGTATTACTGTTTTGTTTTATAATAAAGTCGATTTAATTACATGTTCTCGTTTAGATACGATATATTATTTACATTTCAAAATCATACTGTAAATGTAAGTCTAAATGTATGTAGGATAATCTAAATAACACTGATTCATTAACAAATCACCATAATTATAAGACTTACATAGTTGACATTTTTCTAGGAACTCGCTAAGAATCCGTTTTACAAAACTCCCTCATTGCTCCGTCCCATTGCCTTTCAAAGTGTCAATTTTATTCTTATGGAAATTCCTTTTATTAGACTAGGTGATATCTTTAAACGTGTTTATTATTCAAAATAGTTTAAAGATCAACCACTCAGAACACATCACATAAAACTGTTTTATTCTCCTGGCGAAGACGAGTACTGCATTACCATGTATCTTAATAAAGTAATATGCCAGTAGTTTTGCAAGCTTAAATTCGCATACATTAGTAATAGCAGTGATTCATAACGTAGTTTACGACTGTGATGTAAGAAAGTAATCGGTGGTGTTGAATTCAAGTTTTTCAGTAATGGGTAAATAAGTCTCAAGAGTCAAAGTCCATAGAAAAATGAGTTATGTTACAACTTGTTAAATAAATAATAATTATGTCATTGAATCAACTCTTAGTCATTAGTCTACGCTTCTCCCTGTGATTGGTTATTGTCTAAAGAAAGCGTCTAAGCCAAGTGATTTATTTGATTAATTTGCATCGATATTAAGTGGTTAGAACGTATTAAAGTTCAAGCCGGATTATGCAAGTGCGGTCTAGTTATGTGATTGTAGGGGTAATTTATGTTGCTTTTGGTTTATTACTTGTGAAGAGGTATGAGGGTTTTCCATAGGTGAGAGGGGCTGCTAGAACAACTTTTGGGAAGGTATCAAGTTCAAATAAAATTGGCTGAAGTTTTAAACATTTAGACAATATCCACCAACAAACAACCACCCCGAGAATTCGTGTAATTAACAAGTTAATTCAATTATATCTCAACTTCCAATTGCTCAGATCAAAAGTAAAAAAATATGTAACTTTTAATTGGCAACAAGACAAAGTTTAACTGGTTGGGAATTCAGTATTGTAGTTCCAAAACTCAGGAGTGGATTGTATATCAACAACCTTTTCTATGAACACGACATCTGATAGCGACACTATCCAAGCAAACGTCTACAAGTTTAAGTATCAAGACATTACGGGATGAAAGAAAAAAACTTAAGTTTTATGCTTCATCATTGAAATCTTCAGAAATATAAGAAACCAGATATGCATTTGGATCCTGCAAAAATGGATGGTGTAAATACAGTTGAACCTTTTATATTGTCTATAAGCGTTCACTTCTGTTGGATTAAAAACGGAAAAATTTGGCAATTTTACTTTACAACATCGTGCATACTCATAGTTATTTAAGAGTTCAAAAATGAAAAAAATACATCTTTGACACGAAGTTTCTATTTCCAAAGTGCATACAATCAGCTCCATAACATTTTGTATTTGATTTAAGTAACGACTAGGAGGTCAGTAACTATTTAAAAATATTCTCCATAGTACATATATTCTTTCTTGAACTTTTCCTTAACCAGATGCGTCCAGGATGTTTGACATTTCCTTTAAAGTTGTTTTATGCTCCTTCTTATGAAAGGTTGGCCACTGTTAGATGGGGAGCTATTTCGACTCTGCTTACGAATATATGCCATTATGTGTTATTTTATCATTCATTACCTTTTAAGTTTTTTTTTTACATCTTTTACATAATTTTGAATATTACCAGAAATTGGCTACTATGGAATTGTCTAATCAAGGTTTCCAACGAGAGTATTACACATCAAAAGGAGCAAAAAACGTCCCATAAACTATTTTTAAAATATAAGTTTTAATCCAGCATAGATTACGTTACGAATTTAAAGCATGAGCAATTGCAATTTTTATGAAAATAATCGTGCACAGTCTATGTAAATTAATAAAATTACCAATCTCATCAAAACTGCAATAACTGTTCAGCTATGGGTCGAGTAACCTAAAACAATTTTATACCATCCTTTCTGTCTTAACGGTTTTAAAATACAGATTAAATACTCAGTAAAAAAGATATGCCGGATTAAGATATTAAGCTTCAACAAATTGTAATAGAACCCTTTTGAAACAATTAAAGCTATAAACACCAAATTTAATTCCAAATTATCCCTAAACCAGTATTATACAAATACCAAGTTTCGAGTGAGTACCTCAAGCGGTTCATAATATATGCTGTATTGATTCAAAATTACAAACAGGTAGACAGACTGTACGAAGAGATTTAGAAAAAGTGTGTACGGCATTTTGCTTATTTTAATGAGTTCAACAAATCCTGCATTTGTGCCTTGCTCTCGCGGGGCGTCCTGTATATTAATAAAATCATGCCCAAAAACACAAAGTGTTGACGGGTTGCCAAGTCATAAAATTATATGATATCAAAATGTATTCCAAGCCAAAGATAGCACCTTTGATCTGACATTGTTTATCATCACAAATTATTTAAATATGTTAAAATAACAATGCTCAAAAGATTTTTTGTTATTTTCTATCTGTTCTTGGCTAGCAGATACTTATTTTTATAATATTTAATTATAATTGTTAACTATACTTATTTAGATTTCTCAAATTAAAGATTTTGCATCATTGAAGCTGCTGGCCAAGAACAGATAGAAAATAACCAACACGCTTTCGAGCATTGTTATTTTAACATATTTAAGTAATTTGTGATGTAAACAATATCAGATGAAAGGTGCTGTCTTTGACTTGGAATACATTTTGATATCATATAATTTTAGGACTTGGCAACCCGTCAACACTTGTGTTTTTGGGCATGATATCATTTGTTAGCTGTACTGTTTCCTAAATCGAACACCGCATTTTTTAATTTGTACGGAATTCCATTAATTTTGATTTTTGTACTTTGAAGACCTGGTATTATTAGTCTTGAAATTTTGTTATCATATGCTTACCCAAATTGTAGTTAAAAAATGATAAAGTTACTTGTAACTGAGATGGATGTTTTTGAATAGTACATGGGGGCCGAGCTTTGCTCGGGGAAGGCCAGTCAGTTTGTTTAGACGACTTGGAGTAATATTTGACCACTATCCCTTACTGATAATCGGATTTTTATAACTCATTTGCCTATTTTCTACAGTTTTAAGGTCACTCCAGTTTTTATTTATAGCTCAATGTCCCTTTGATTTATTTTAATACTCTATACATGTAATCTTCATCTAACAGTTTTAATCACTGCAAAAACACACAGGAAACTACATGTTAATAATCATCAACAACATGAGTATTACTTTGACACTTCATTGATTGAAACAGCTGTTATAATTATTTTGTTTTGATTTTAAGCTCTATAAAACCCAATGTTAATTCTGTTAACTTTTCATTTTTGTTTTAGCGAATTTCTCCTATAGGGAAGAAAGCTAATACCGTAGGTGGCATGGTGAGACTGAAGCCCAAGACCATGATAACTTTTCATTTAGAGGTCAAAACTTTTCATTTAGATGCCAAAAATACCATTCGGTACAATTTGTATATGTATATATATATATATATATATATATATATATATATATATATATATATATATATATATATATGTATGTATGTGTGTGTGTGTGACCGTAAGCCCGATAACTCGTGAAAAAGGTCTGATCTTAATGAAATTTGGCACGAATGTAACATTTATTTGAACAAGTTCGAAAACCAGACGAATCGCACCATCCAAAGAGGGCTTTTTGGGGGGTTTTCACATAAAATTTTTATTTTAATCAAATTTTAATTTTTACCATTGAATTCAGCTTAAAAAACATACAATTTAGTATTTTGATTATTGCTCTACGTTAATTGGTTACATAGATATTTAAAGTGCTAAACATAGTACGTTGTCCAATGTTAATATTATGGACGAGAAGCAAAATTGTATATCTTGCTTATTAATGAACATATATTAATGAGACTCGGTATGTGGCTTCATATGGTTAGGATTTACTGATAGTTGCATACAAACCCCATTTTTTGCTGTCCCCATGGTAGCAAACCTGCGTACTCAGCAGCTATAATGTTATTCTTATGGAGAATAAGAAACATGTGATATCTTGCTTGTTTATGAATATAAATTGGTAAAACGTGGCATGTCGCTTCATATAGTGGTGATCCAATGGTATTTGCATAAAAACCATATTTTCGAGGTCCTTGATGCAGCAAACCGGCATATTCAGCCCTAATGTTTTTCTTATGGAGAATAAATAAAATGTCATATCTCGCTTATTTATGAATACGCTTTGATGAAAGTTGGTAAGTGGCTTCATAACTTAGTGAGGTACCATTTGAAATTCGCTGAGTATGCAGGTTTGCTGCAAAGGGTGTATTTTTACATTATTTGATTTTTCCTGGAGATGAGATCTGTCTAGAACATATTTTTATCCCAGAAATTAGTTAGTTCCAACATTTGAAGGAAATCGTTGGGGTCATTATTGAGGTCAGTGTCGCAAGAAAGCACGGACGCACGCACGCAAACCTTACTCACATTAGAGTGTAGGATAGTGATCATTTTCACAAGTTATGCATATAGAGTCAGCAATAGGGAACCAGGCGTTAAATTGACTGTTGCGTAGTTCATCGAAATTGGCTTTTCTTTTAAGATGATTAGGAATGAAAATTTGGAATATAAATATACTGTCGTAGCTGGTTGTGCTGTGGTTACAGTTTGAACATTTGTGGTTAATTTTATTGAGTGCCTGAATTGAAATTCCAGGGTTGATGATTCGAAATAAGGTAATTTAAAAATTCTACACGGTCTTGTTGTTCAATTGTATTAAATGGTGGTCCCAGTTGATTTATAATATCTATAGAATTTTAAATCTGGTAATTTATTCGGT
Organism: Allygus modestus; assembly: GCA_963675035.1. NCBI lineage: Eukaryota > Metazoa > Arthropoda > Insecta > Hemiptera > Cicadellidae > Allygus > Allygus modestus. Next base: position 107,110,586 of record OY776117.1, on the reverse strand, counting down.
AGGATATTACCATTTATTTTAGTAGAGCATTGGTGTCGTAATTGTTTGTTAACGTCACGATTGGTGGGTAGTTCAAAATACATTGTAAAACTGCGTTTGCATAGCATGACACGCCATAAACATTTTTGAAACAGATTTTTCCCAGTTCGTCGTTATTGTTAGTAATGTCTTGAATGGAATATTATGAATTTGCCAGATTTGACCAGGGATTTTTTCTTGTGATTTTATTCAAATGTTTATTTGTTTGAATTCTGGTCGGTACTCAATCCTTAGCCTATTATTTTCGGCTATAGCTGATGCTTGTGCCTTAACATTTCAAAGTTTTTAAGAGTCAAAGTTTAAAACTAATAGACCAGAGAGTGAAGTCACGCGAGATAAAGGCTACATACGTTTGGCCAGATGAAAATACTGCATAACCAGCATCAACAATACAACTGTTAAGCGTTAATCCCTGACTTTTGTGAATTGTAATTGCACATTATGCTACTGAAATAGGAAACTGCTTTCGGAAAACGAATGCTCCAGGAATTACTTCAAATTTTGAGGACGATCTTTGAATTTCAACATCTCTGTCTTTAAAAGTTATAATACTGTTTTCGATTGTATCGTGAGCATCTTTAGCATCTTTTACAACACCCACTGAACCATTAACTTATTTATTATATCCTGACCTATTTATTAAAAACCAAGCCAATTTCGGTGAAAAGTCTATATAGGCGAAACTATTATGTATTAAAATAACGTTTGTATGTTATTTGAAAACCCTTAACGACTAGATGTGACTTTTGTGGTTTTGGAAAACGTCCTCCTTTAGGTCTTAGCCCCCTAGGCTCTCAAAGTTACAATGTTAAAATTATGGCAAAATTTAAAAAATTTAAATTGAACATATAACAGATTTAATACTGACAACACACAGTAAAGAAGCAAGAACACCGTTTTAAAGCTAACCTCTAGAACGGACTTTTAAATTTTGCAAATGTGCTTATTGAGTTATTTTATTTAGTGAGAATATGCTCGTTCTTTTTCAAGATGAGCTCGTTTGCTAGACTCACTCGCCTATTTATATAAATAAAACTAACTTCGGCATCGAAAAAAGAATTTGAGAAGAATTTGAGATGCCATTCAAGTCGATTTTGTATTTCCATAATGAACATATGTTTATGCTTTTTAAGTATCTTTAGATATAATCTTTATAACAGCTGTTTGGTGTAACTAACTTATATAACTGAATAACATACTAACCCTTTGTTTTTAATTTCATATTATGTTTATTGCATATTATGTGATGTTAGATGTATTATAGTATGTATACCATAAACGAATTAAAAGATTTTCCTTGCCTCTATATCCTTTTGTTTGGTTAAATCCACTCAATGATTTACTTTGAATTCAAGAGTACAAGCTGATCAGATTTGTTTTGGAACACACGTTTGAAAACTTATAATTTAGTGTCAAAAGTGAAATATGTGAGTAAAAACAGAAGTCTTTGCGAAATTTCGTTCAAGTTTGATGATAAATAGAGTTCTTAGGCTTGTTGAACAAAATGAAGTGGGCAATTTGTGAAAAGTGCCAAAACTACAAGATTTAGGCTACTTTTATACGTTAATTTCTCGCTTCTCAGACCTTTCTTAAACCAACTGTTGTTATTTTTATTGTTTTGTGAAAGGGTTTAGCATATAAATGCACTGCCAGATTCACTTAAGGATGTCTACGCTATTTTGAGAAGTGAAAAATCGTCTCATTCTGCTTCGTGTTAGTATATAGCACGTGGTCGTGTGGTGGACTTGGCGACGTGACACGACCGTGCCACTCGATACAGACAATTCACTACAGCTTATTAAATTGATAACCTTATATAAATTCGGTGTAGCAAAATATCCGTAACAAAGAACACGTCCACAAAACAAACAGTCCGTGTTTACCCACACTAATTAGCTAATTGGTCACTCACTTAGTGGCTAAACACGACGGTGTTGCAACATCCCACAGTTCACGCGTCTTCGTAGAACAATCGGTCATAAATAACCCGGGTGAGCGAGGCTGCGCTGTGCGGGCCTGCGAGCAAACGGCTAGGTGACGGATATATGCAAATCCGCCTAACCACTGCGAGAAGACCTCCTAGAGGTGTGCACTTCAGGTATCCAAGTGAAGAGGCACTAGAGAGACCGTAAAGCGGCAATACTGACTGTGATGGAGCGAATGTTGAGAAAATATAAATAACTCTGTTAGTTTATATATCAGTCAATATGGGTATCTTGAAAGCTTAACAGTTTTTGTCTTGGACTTAAGACAAAAAGGTACAAGAAGTACAAGAAGTCACAGTTTCAGTTCTTGGGTTGTCCAAAACTTCAAAGGTTTCAAACCATTTTCAATAAGGCATTTATCCGGTATGTATTATTCATGATGAAACCGTTACTATTACAACTTACTTGATTACTCATCATGTTACTTATTTACAGGAGTGATTAGCAACGAAGTTTAATATTCTGTTTCTCACTATGCGACAGTGCCACATTGATTAATGAATAAAAAATTGTATACCAAATATATTTTAGTAAGTTTTACAATAATTTACTTTTATGTAATTATAAATTACTTTTTTTGAAATATTTATAACAGAAAACCCTTTTCCTCTTGACGAATTTTTTGGGATAATGAAAAGACTGCTATGTAGGAGTTTTAAAAACTAATTGTTAATCTTGCGCAGCTATTTTCTACAATCAGCTTATTTGTACTCAGGTAGTTTACCCTTTTTGCACAATGCACCTTAGTATATTCTAGTCCAACATTAATTTAAAGTCGATTATGCTCTTTTTCTTTTATACAACGAAACCTCCAGACTCTGGCCACCTGTTCGAAACCGGCCAGCGGCATTGCAAAGTTCACCTGCATCTGCCTCCGAAATACCTGGGGATGACATAACGCCGTGGGTGCGTGTACCAGATATCCGAGTCACTGTTGTGCAAGAGGTCGCGGAGATGGAGTGGAAACTCCAGATGTCGCCCGCCCAGACTCCGGGTGATCAGGTGATCCGGGCGGCGGAAAGGTGATTGCAGGGTGATGACGAAGCTAGAGTGGCTAGGGAGCACCTCTGGTAGAATCAAATAAAATAAAATGATTCCATAAATATGAATATTAAATAGTACAATTTTCTGTTGATTAATTTAGCGTAGGATTAATTTAGCGTAGGATTAATTTAGCGTATAGGATTAATTTAGTGTAGGATTAATTTCCACAAAGACTTCCACAAAGTGTGTGGGTGAAAATGAGCCTTAAGTCTTTTAATCCAAACTACACTTCAGCACTGGCTGCGCACAGCTGAATAAAATAAAAAATTATGGATCAAGTAAAAATATATAACAAAATAATGTTATTAATTTTTTTTACGAAAATAAGAAAACATGAGAAGATAGTGTGCTTAAAGTCCTCCCACCAGGGTTAGGGGGCAACATATTATGAACATCATCTGTTGGTCAATGCTAACTTGACCTATATATCAATTTTTAATTAAATTGATAACCAAATAAAAGATAAATCGTAATTTTTGTATTCCGCAAAAGAATAGCATTCGTCAACGTACTGTGTTTACCGCTGAATGAAAATTCCAATTCTCTCCACACCAATAGTCGTAAAATAACAGTTCAAAATACCAAATTATTTAGTTTTTGAGTTTGTTTTGTTGGTGATGATTAAATTGTATTTTAAGTGTATGGTTTGAATGGGCAAAAATCTAAACTTTGGAACCCTTTAAGTCTTGTAATTTCTGAACCCGAATTTTTCCAGAAATGCGGGTGGTACCCGTATTATTTTATTGGATACCTAAAGCACTATTTACCACAACATATTAACTAAAACCGTGAGAGCTGTTTCTCAGAAATTTGGATACTTAATATTTGTTTAGCAGTTTTTGGGGAAAAACTATCAAAAGAAAAAAAAATACCTTTTGATACCTCAAATTAGTACCTACAAATAAAATTTTACCAAAATAAGCCCATTAGTGAGGGCTTCAGGTCTATACAAAGGCAGACAAACGGACCTCACTTGGAAAAAAACACTTTTGTAGGGAGCACCGAAACAGATATTTCTACCAATAACAAGCTCGAAAATATTGACGAAAGCAATACTTTCTCCATCTAAATATTGAAAGAGGAAGGATGTATGTATATATAAATGTATGTAGCCTATTGACTCCGAAACCGCTCGACAGATTGTAATGAAACTTTCAGGCATTATTTCAGGCCATTATTCAAGGATGGTTTGTGTGAAGTTTGGTGCAAATCTGTCCAAAGGGCTCCGACCCAGAGGGCATACAAGGGTGCAGTGTCAGTTTTTAGAAATTTAGTGTTTACAAAATTAACAGCTGTAATTAATTAACAGCTGTAATTAAAAGTGTACAAATTAATTTGGGCGCAGCAACGCGCGCCGGGTAACTGCTAGTATACTATGTACAGGGGGAGAAAGTGTAAATAAATCCGATATTTGTTAACACATTTTGTAATATTGGCAACTCGATCTGCTCAAACATAAGATACTAGATTAGACTTGAAACACAGTTCAGCTACTGGCTTTTGAAAAATTGACCAAGTAATAATTGACAGCAACACCTGAGCAAAGGTTAAAATGGACGTGATCTATTGGCTAAATGCGCTTCTTTCCATACAAGGGTTGGTTATGCGATGGGCCTCGTATTAACCAATCGCCGGCCCGCCTCTGAGGACCTCTGGTCTTGTTAGCCTCATTATGCGCGGTGGATGTGGAGATAATGGGTTGTTTCGCCGGTCTGGATCCCACACACGTGATGGATGTTATGGGCAACATTTCTTGTGGGTGAAATTTGACCCACCCGCTGAACCCCGGATTGCAAAATGAGCCGTAATCTACCTAACCTTTTTCGGTACTGTATGAACGCTTGTAAACAAATAATGATAAACGTTTACTTAATTTGGTATTCTTGGTATGGTTAACATTTACCATTAAATCGTATTTTTATTTTTCAGTCAAAATATCCTTAATTATCCAAATGACCGATTTACATAACATACTGTAACATTTTTGTAACGCACATGCATTAAATTTTCAAAAAAAAATAATCAGTATTGTCGTCTGTTTGATCCTCTGAATTAATCAAATTCTTCTCCATTTTCTCTGGAAAATGATCAAGCAACAATTAAATTTGGGTTCATCCTTTCAGGATTAATATTTTGCATTCTTAAAAATAAACGAGTTCGCACGCAGCACGCTGACGTGAGGGAAGTGAATTTCCACATAAAAACTTGTAAAACTCAAAATAAGTGTAAAAACATACATTTGTCCAATTTTTATTGAAATCTGAAAACATTGATTTTTTGGCTGTTCTGATACTCCTGGTTTCATTTACTTGCAAAGCTGGGAATAGAATTTTGCGCATTATAAAGTTAGGAGAAGGCCCAGACAGGCTTGAAAGTAGGCGTGAGGTTGCTGGGGATGATAAAAGTACTCTAACAAAGGAATAACAGGGTTTTATAGTGTAAAACCCCCATAAGACAACGTACTGTGTTTAGTCGATACACATTTTCTTTAATAACTCGGTAAATATTTATGCTAGAATGACGAGAGAGGGCTTAAAACTTTTGCCTCACTAATTCCCATCTTTTTACATGCATTGATTTTACATATTGGGCTTTTGTGACCCTTTTTGGGCCCAAAAACTCAAAATTTGAAAGATTAATCCCCAAAAAAGGGGTTTAGAGTTTTCCGATTGTTTTGCCCAACGAACTTGTCCAACTGATTACAGAAAGGAACGTCCCTACCAAATTTGAAGTAAATCGGACAAAAAATGCGACCGCTAGAGTGCAAACACATATATATATATATATGTATATATATATACATATATATATATATATATATATATATAACATTTTGAACGACCCCCCAAAACGTGTTCAGGGGGTCACATTAGGAACTTCTATGGTGGTCCCGGGCTTAAGTTTCACCGTGCGGGTCATGCTAATAGTTCACTTTCCAAAGGAAATTCACTAAAAAATCAGTATACTGTACCATTAACTCTTCTATCCTGTAATCAGTTTCGCTAGGCAACCGATTACTTTTCACAATAAGTTTTAAGGTAAATGATAATTACATTTTTTAATTTAAAATGTAATGAGATTTTATTTTTCGATTTTACCAAATAAATTTCGCTGTCATAGGATTTAAAATACATGTTTGTAGACAATGAAACGCGGTTTTTACAAGCCTCCTGGAATACCCACCACGCCAGTCTCACGCCAGTCTTCCACCGTTCCACCTTTAACAGATATTCAAAACTGGATCCGAAGACAAACACAAAACCACCCCCTAAGAGAAAAGGTTGCTTGGTGGCCCCGTCCCCAATATTTTCGCAATGGAGCGAATTCGAAGAAGGAAGAGGCGGCTTATTCAATCTGTGAGCGGAATAAGAAGTTGTCCCGAAGATACTGCTTGCTGTAAAAACTAATTACTTAATTACATAAACGACGCCCGTCACGTGTGAATTCGTAACACGTATTAGAGTTACTGCAGATGATGGGTATCTGTACCAAACGGGACTGATGTTCTCTTTTTTACTTACTAAACTTATTTACATCATTTTAGTCACCGATGATTATTCATAAAGATAACCTTACTGGTAATCGATAAACAAACCAACTAAACCATAACTAAACTATAACTAAACCATATATATTATATTTTGTCACAAAAAATGTCTATTGTTTTTAACGATACATACATTTTTAAATTACTTTCAACTTTATTGATTATTAGAATGTTTACTCATATTTTTCTATTGTAAACCAAGATTGTTGCTACTGTGGAGTTTTCCACTCAGAATTTCCATCTTAAACATAACAAAAACAAAACTAATGTAATTAAAAATATAAAGAACGATTTCTATGATCTGAATTGCTTTGAAACTGTAGACTATATATAAGTAGTACATATTCATATATATTAACGGTAGAATGACCAACGCTCACACAATCTCCTTTAACGATTTCGCTTAGATTTATAGGCAAACTTGTTAATTATTAATCAAAACACTAGATTCAGTGGGAAGTTAATATTTTCAAATCAGAAAAATATACGCTGAAGGAATAAAAACTGTTTGGTTATAAGATTTTAAGATGATAATGAGGAAATCGAATAAATACAAAAAAAATATAAAAAATCAGTGAACTATTGACATGCAGCTGGATTTCACAACTCGTAATGTATATAGAATATTGTCGTAAAAACCATATCAATTGGAATTAACACTACGATGGTGGATACCGTCTATATCTAGTTTCACTGGTTTGACAGATCCATATAATCTCAGCGATTTCACACACATCATTGATAAGTCAATCAATAATCAACACGAAAGGAAAAAAAGAGTTTAAACAATTTAAATCGCTCGCTTTGAATATTCAATGGTGTGTAGCTGCTTTAATAACAAGGTTACAAAACGAAATAAATTACCTTCTCCGACTAAAGCTCGACCTCTCACCGCCTGTTATTTTGCAAAAGTAGACACATTAAGTATTCTAGAAGGATAGAATAACCTAAAATTGCATCAGTTAATCACAAAGTATAGAAAACTACCAAAAACTCGATAGCTGTAATCGCATTAGGTCGTAGCATGTAGCGGCGAACCTTCTATTAATCAAACTACGGATAATACTCAATAATAGCCAGAAGAGGTCTCGCTATCCAGAGTCGTCAAGCCGGTAACCTACTGCTACTTTCGCAACCTGTGGGCTCGGTTCAACTTTGACCCAACGTCTGTCATCCGCAGCCCTTCCCCTCCTCATCGCCCCCAGTAATTTACCAATAGCCACGATCAAGGGGCAGTGATTGTAGACGACCACTTAGCATAGGGAGTGCTGTGCATCATTGCAGGCATGCACTTCGGAAAGGTCACTGCGTGGAGGAGGACAGACCGGGCGAGGTGTAAGAAAAGGGCGCGAGGGCTTCCTGGAATGAGATTTGGAAAGGAGTATTGGATTTTAAACGTTTATTTGTTCGTGTATCAACCTTGGTGACATTTGGAATTTGGTATCAGAAGGGTAATTTTGCTGCGAGCACGTTGACCTTCATACTGAAATCTAAAAACAGTGAATGGGAAATAAATGGTTGATTATAAATAAACTAAAAGTTCAATAATAATAAGTTCATTATTGTTTATGAAAATATAAATAACAAAAAAAATTAAAGAACATTTAGGCAATTTGGACATATTTAACAACGTTTATGCTTATTTTAGACATAATATTTAAAGATGGATTACAAAAAAACCTAAATTACAAGATATGGAAGTTATTAAATTTCAAGTAAATAGGTAAAGGGAATTCCGATTTTATTTTTTACTGTTATTTTTTTTTGGACGCTAATGGTGTTTTTGTTAAAAGCACACAAATGCTTTTAAGGAAAGCGGTCCAATGCCTTCTATTGTCTTTTTTTCTTTGCTTGTGCAATGAATAAATAAATTATAGTAAAACTCCGCCAAATCGTACAAGTATTTAATGGTACTCCATGCCGAGTCAAAATAGTTTTCACAATAAACACAGGAAACGAAAGCAGTGCAGACCGAAGTACGGTGTTCATCAGTAATGCGTTTTGATTCGACTGAATTTTTATATACGATGTTAATCGGAGATATCTTTAATTCACAAATACTTGTATCAATAAGCTTTTACTTTAAAATAGCAAATTCTTCCATGTCTTTACCGTGTGAATTTTAACATACTTTTAAAATTAGCAAACTCTGGTATCTATTCTCCTTTTCGAAGTGTAAGCGATTTCACCATCACCATAAAAATATATATAAAATGTATCTATTATACAATTTATTCCCAATAAGGCCATTGAAAGGCGATTCACTCAGTTTCCTTTCACTTAGTTTTGATTACCTTGTTCGCCTTTATTATTGAGAGTAGTTATTAACTCATCTTTCCCGTTGAGATAGTTGATAATTTAACGGTACAATATTTGCAATCCACGTGAGTTTCTTTCATAATTACTACATTATTATGACCTTGGTTTAATAAAAAGACTCATTCTAATAAATATCTAGTCTACGTCTTCTTTACTATTTTGCCAAGTTCTGTTCGTCTTAAGTTTGTTTCATATCACCAGCAACCGAATAGAGCTACTCTCGGTTTGGGTTAATTTTATGTCATATTTTATAACTTATTTTAATCTAACTCTGCATTTGGAAATAAAATACAATTGTTTTGTATTACAAATTTATATTGAGTTAAGAAAAGTTAAATTGTTTGACTTAAATTGGATTTTTGAGTTAGTGAGATCCGATGTGTAGACAGAAGACGATTTTTTCAAAGGCGCGATATAGACTGAGATATAGAATATCGATATACTATCTAACAATATAGACTACTTAAAGTTTTTCAGTATTAGTTTATGATTAACCTGAAACGATTAATACTAACTATTTTACCAAAAAAATGACATTTAAAAGCGAAAAATAGTGATTTTTAAAATTTAATATTATTTTACTTTAATACATTTTAGTAAAGTCAATAGTTAGGTAAATATATTTATAATAATTTATGTTTGTATATATTATATAAGTGGTTTCACGAATCAGGGTAAAATATTAAATTTACTCTAGTCTTTTTTGGTGGTTGAATAAAAACACGGGTCAAACTATGATGGTGTCCACCGCTAGTTAATAGCAGCTAGTAAAGACTAAATCAAAAAATCAAATAAAAAAATTGCCAGCTAATAGCTGAACAAGCTAATATTTACACAAATTGTCACATAAAATCTTCGCTGTCAGCGATGTTAATTTGAACTAGCAAACCGTGAAATATTAAAAGTATACAAACCAGCTAAATTGAATAAGATGGGCAGTTTATAGTTTAATCAGGCTGATAATTACAATTATCTCGAACCAAAATAAATGTTTGCCAAATGAATATGTACTTTTTATTTTTTAGAATCATATAAAAACACAGCAATAGGTCTATGTGTCTATTTGCCCTGAAATGGTACTGATGTAAAATATAAGTTAATTAAAGTTATATCTATAAAAATAATTTAGTAAAACAGCAATACTGTAGGGACTAACTGGCGAAAAATTATGTATTTTCTATAAAGACCGACCTATGTTATGGTTTTAATCAATTTAATATAGGGATGCTGCTCAAATATGATAACTACGTCTAATGTGTTATATGATATTGTTCAGTGTCACTGTGATCTACATGTCACCTTCATTGCACACCTTCCTTTAGTTTGCAATCCTCGTGGTGATGTTTCTCTTCATCCCGTGTTGCTGATCCCGTTGGCGTATACGATTTGTATTGGTATTCAGAGAAGCATATACTCTTGGTTGGATAATATCTCTGTTGCATTTTAGGTGATTTAGACTTATACTAGGCTTCTAATGATATGAAGTCGAAAATGGTTCCAAGTCTAAATATTACCATGAGTGCTTTGACTACGGCATCTTCTACTAAGTAACTTATTTATTTGTTTGTAAAATAAGTTATTGCGAAAGAACTTTTCTTTATCTTTTGAAAACGTTGGTTATACATATTAATCAACTTAATTTCAACCTATGAAATACTAATAATACAATAACACCATTTAAAATATTCAAATGTAGACATAATTAAATAATTTAACAGCGCAAAGGTAAACTTTTTTAGTTGGTCTATAGAAAATTGGAAATATCCTAATGAATTACACGAATTACTTGCTAGTCAAATTAATCGTGGACCTAGTGAACTCGGTGTAAATCATCATTTGTTTACAAAGTTGTAAGTTTTACTGGCTTACATCAGATAGAACATCTGATAATTAATTATTTGCCATTACAACCAGCTAGCATGGTGGGACCACTCGAACCTCTTTGTTTTGCTATAAATTGCTGTTAGTGTGGACAGACTAGCTGTTTTTCCGATATTTACTAGCAGCTAATAACTAACAGCTGGTGACCAGCCTAGAGTGACCCGTGCTTAAAGTCCACGTGGAAGCTTAGAAAAAATAACTTAAGACATATTTTAATAATTTGAAAATGTGGTTGAAAACGAAAGCATTCTTCATAGAAACATTGGAGTTGCAATTGAAAGGATCCTATCCTCGTTCGCTATCAAATATGTATTATAATTGGCTACACAGTATAGTACGTTAGTATGGTAGTTGGTTATCAAACACATATTATAATTGGCTACGTAAGTTTCCTAGTTGGCTATTAACACAACTAGGATTATTCCTGAGAAAAACTAGCCTAACTAAAAGGAAGTGACAGCTCAAAAACGTTTTCTTTTTACAATGATTTTTGCTCATGATCAAAACAAAGAACCAAAGGTGAGCACTCTGATACGTCATTATTAACTTATATTTACTTTCTATTGTTTTCTTCAGTAGCCCAATATATGTAATTTGTAATCTGCAAAGTGTATTTTAGTAGAATATTTTATACGAATAAAAAAAACTCTTTCCATGTTACCTTGTCATTTAAAGTTCAACAATATGTTTTTAACTCGGTAATGTAAATCTTAGGTGATAGTATGCACATTGCTAAGTAACAATATGACACAGAAAGTTCAATTTTGATTAGATAAATGTACCTAGTCATCCAAACTTAAGACTAAGGAAATCAATAAACAATGTTAATAAAAAAAGGTTTATTTTAAATACATAAGTATTACAAAGTATAAAAATACAAAATAGATGCCCCTATACAAAGTTCCAGTAAAGTTTTGACTAGTGTACCATCAAGGTAACTGTACACCCCTTAAATACTCGGTTAAAAAGACCTTCACTGAAAGGTCTTTCCAAGCGGTTATTTATTCAGAAATTAAGTGATTGAAAGTAATTTACTTTTTGCCATAGCTGGGTCTGTAGGTGGTTTGGTAGGAGGGTTGGACGGGGGCGCCGATGGGGTTGCCGTTGTCGTCGTACTCCTGCTGGGGCAGCGTCCTGAGGTACTCCAGGGCCCTTTGGATCTCCACGGGGATGGGGGGCGGGGTGGGGATGGCGCTACCCTCCGCCCGGAAGCCTCCCTCGTCGGCGATGTAGGAGATGGAGATGGGCACGCCGTCGTCGGAGGTGTACTGGTAGGAGCCCTCGGCGACCTGAGCCTCCAGCTGGGGCTGCCCGGCGTTCTTCAGGTACCCTCGCTCCTGGGCGGAGATGCCGTTGGCTGTTTGGTAGCTGAAATGTGGACAGTTAATAATTCACTAGAGTAACTTTAAATTAAATAAGTAATAACACCATTATACAATATAATTAAGGAGACGTCCCATCAATATGACCCAGCTGTCTCTTTTAGTGTTAGCCAGAATTTGAAGTGGACGTAGTTCGATCAAGCCTCCGGCAGAGTGTGCTACTGTCAACTATTTATTATATTTATTTAAGCTAACTTGTAAAAAATCTCCACCTAATAATCAACTTATGTTTGCTTCCTGACACATCAACTGTTGTATTATCCCGTCCTGAGAGGATAAGTAACAGTTTACAGAGGTATACTCTGTTGTTGATTAGTGTAACTACGTCCTCTTTGAATCCTGGCACACACAGGAGCAGCTTTTACAATGACAATGAGAATTATACTTCAGTGTCAGTAGTTAATGGTAATACCTGACAAATTAAAAAATACGGTTCATTAATTTCAAAATGTTCAAGGTACAGTACAATTTAATGGGTTTTGAAAACGAGTCTAAATTACCTTAACTGTGATTTTGTAGCAACTTTGTGTTACAAGTATCAGGTATAGACACCGACCAGCTGACCTAGTAACTTAAATTATAAACACCTACAAGCTCAATCTGTAACTTTTGGCACTGTGAATTGTGTAAAATCATTGTTTTGTACAAAGTCGTTTTATAATTATCGTGGTCTCTGAGTTTCAAACATCAGATGCCACGTTTTCTTTTACGATTAGAATAATGATATTTAAAGTTGGTTTGAATTGGTGACGTCCTAAATGTACATTGACATAATCTAGTCATACAAAAGCTAGTTCAAACAAACAACGAGAAGATTTCGGGTCATTATTACTATCCTGATAATCAATTTTATCACACCATATGCAAACGGTGAATCAGAATTACAATACGTTGGATTAAACATCCGTAGTGAAATAGAGTTTTGATTCCAAGACTTATAGGGTGATTCTATTGCACAACAGCTAACAAATGCCAACCTCTTCTTTGTAGCTAATATATCTAGGATCCGGTTCCCCTGTGATGAGTGATGTTAAGACAACCGGTTCTGTTGAGCAAGATGCGCTCCGACCTCCAACCTTGAGGGTGTTATTGAGGGACGCAGACTGGGTGACCTACTATTTACCTAAACTAACTGACGTTTCCTTATTCGGAGATAAGGGATTTGACCTTTTGAAATTTTCTACCTTACCCTTGCAAGATTTTGTATCATGTATCATTGTGAGTATTCATTAACAGAACAGGAAACGCTGTCTTAATGTAAAATGAACCATTGGAAGTTGAATACAGTTTAGTTATGAATTAAGTGTGTAAATTTCTACCATGTGGCCGGACAAGTGTTAGGGGATTATTATATAGATTGTTGTGTTTCATTTGATGTCGATTGTTTAGCAAATACGTTAAAAGTTAGTTAAAATTCCCTATATTATTTATATTAACATACCTGTACTGGTAGGAGCCGTCAGGGTTGGGACCATCTTGGTACTGAGCAACTATAGGGACGGGGGTTTGGTATTGGGGCCGAGCTTGGCTCACTGCAGCTACAGCTAGCAGGCAGAACAGCTGTAACAAAACAATAAATTATAAAATATGAAGCCATAGAAATAAAAATCACTATATTTTTAAGTTAGACATACTTATGCTACAGCAAAACTCTTAAAACAGCCCTTTTTATCTTATAAGAGCATTTACAACTCTAGTTTTGAATATAGCGCTTAAAATATCAGAATATTCAACAGTTTTGATGTTTTATCAAAGAAAGACAAAACTGTGTTATTTCGAGACACTCATCCGTAAATTAGCCATCGAGACATAAGAAACTTAAATATTAACCTTAAAATTGAATACTTTTCGTAATCTTTTAAAATTCAACACATCCATAACCAACTTTTTATTCCCCCATAACAGCCGAACATAACATGCCAGCCAGCATGCACGATGAGCCTTCGTCTTCAGGAATGTTTACGTCCCTAAGATCACCTATAACTCTGTTTATGGTTCCCATTTCTATTCTACGTCTCCACTCTGTCGTTATGTCGACACGACCCAGTTTTGTGTCATCCTTACAACGTAAAATCGGACTGATACCCGCCGGATACGAAACATGTGGCTGACATTTATGGGGCAGTTCTTGGGTAACCGTGGTGATTTGCTTTATTTCATGGCTTTAATCTTAGACTCTTATTTTTAGGAAAAACTGGACGGTTTTCAAACTCAGGGCTAAAACTGAAATGTCAAGTCCACATTTGTCTTCATAAATAAAAAATTAAAAAGTGAGAAATTAGGTTACAGCTTCACATGGCAAGAACAAAAAACACAGCAATAACCTGGTGTGTTTAGGGTTTTCATTGATTATATATGTTGTATATGTTGTGCCTACTTAATAAAACCTAATCTTTAAGTGTTTCCTGATAAAAATGTAGATTATAAACTGAATCTGTAACTTTTACATTCAGACCATAATTAGGTTATTTAAGTCAATTAAACTATCATTCGTAATAAATATTAATTAGGGAGTTTCCTGATAAGATACTAAATCTTGGGAAATATTCAACATTTTTATTATTTGACGAATGGAGCAAAGGCTTGAGAAATAAACATGTTAGTACTCCAAATTTGGAATATCGTTGGAACCCCTGAACTTTTGTGAGGTTGGGAGGTGAGGTGAAAACACCTATGTTCACGAAAATGGACATCTCACTAGCCCAACGGTTAGCGTCTTGGGCTTCGGTTTAAGGGGTCTAGGGCTAACATCCCTGGGAGTCTTATGGGTGTTGGACCGTTTTACCTATAAGTGCTTGTATACTCAATTAAAAAAATGCTGTTGGCGTTGAAATGCAAAATACGATAGTTAAATCCTGAATATTTTTCACCAAGAGTACGTTTTTATTTAATATGTAATATGTGACGGATTAACAACTTTTGTAACTATTTGTCTAACTTTTGCACTAAGAATGTATTGATTCTCACAAGTTCGAAAACAATTTGTTTATTAAATCTAGCCAAATAATATCAAAGGTATAAAGCCCAAATCCCCTTACCCGGAACTAGCCCAACAACATACTGGATAGCCCGCGGGGGAGGAGGAGTGACTTTTGTTTCCATCAGCTGCGATAGGCCAAAGGCCAGCCGTTAACTCGTGGACACTCGTTACTAACGGCATGATGGCATCAGATTATGATGCGTTATACAACCGATGCACTTAAATTGTTTATGCAATATCAAGTTTCGGGTGAAATGTGTACGCTGACATGCGATAGACTTCCTTAATTATCATCGAGTAGTTATGGGATGACGTGGTGGATTTTACCTCAGTGATTATCCTAACTGGAAAGATTAAATGTCTTTGGCCCCTTTTCCTAAGTTTACTTAAAACATTGTGTACACTGTAACTATGCACTCTTAAAATTGTCGTTTTCAATTTTATATATTATTACCTCAGTGATTATCCTAACTGGAAAGATTAAATGTCTTTGGCCCCTTTTCCTAAGTTTACTTAAAACATTGTGTACACTGTAACTATGCACTCTTAAAATTGTCGTTTTCAATTTTATATATTATTACTAAAAGATGTTTTGCAGCCTCATTTTCCCATACTTTACCCGTTAATATGGCCTCGGACCTGTGCGTTGAACGATTCAAGCAACAATTTGAAGGGTTTGGACCGCTTTCCCTTAAACGCGTTTGTAAAGTACTCTTAACCTAAATGCCATTGGCGTTACACCTTGAGCGCTAAGCCAGTGACTCACGTGAAGGAGAGAAGTGGAGACTGAGTATTGTAGTTTCAACACACAGTAAAAATTAATGTTTTGATTGAATAATCATTGTAAGCAGTAAGCAATTTTTTGCGTAACTGAGACCATGTTTCGATGACTACATGATTATTTAGGATCAGTTACATCAAAAGATTAAGGTGAAGCTGATTTTAAGTGAAATCAAAACTAGATGTTAAGCAATCAATTGCTATTCACAGTTATGTTAAAATGCAACCAATTTTAATATTTTAAGAACAGTACAAGGACTGAGTTGTCAAATTTATTGAAACATAATTTTAATGGCTTTATTACATTGTTTACATTGTTACATATTACATTGTTTGGGGTTATTTCTTGAACTTAAAATGAAGTAAATTTGTTTTAGAATACTATAATTTATCCATTATAACCAGTAATCATGAAGTTCTATTAAAACCATTTTGTAACAACGCGACATTTAAGGTTGTAGGTTCTGAATATTTGCAAAATGCAAAGTAAATCAGTTTGGATTGTTTTCTATATCTCTTTTTGATGTTTAAAAGGAGAAAATAAAGTATAATTGAGAATAATATAGCCCAATGAGTGCATTTTCTGATAAACCTAGTACATTTTCTCGTCTAACATATTCCCAAACTTGGACGAGTTATAAGTAGTTTGTTTTTAGGATGCAGAGTGTTAGGTTCTGCTAACTGTTGTAGTATTAGGTTTCAATAAGTTTTTAAAATAATAGTAATAGATACTGATAGATATTCCAGTGCATATTCTATTGCAACAGATACACTAATTTACAAAGTCAATTATTTTATGACTCAAATCAATGGCATTTTTTAATAATTAATTGTTTTTTTATTTTCTGAGCCTTTTGTCTTTTCAAGTTATTAACACTGTTAATAGAGCACACAATCATTTAGATGAACATTTATTGTTCTTGTTTAAATAAGCTAAATTCTGTTTTTGGTATAGTTTAGCTCCGGAAATGTGTAAACATATTTTAAAACCTTTTAGGCACATTATTGTGTTCTTAATTAAAGAAAGTGAGTTCTAGGACAATATTTGTGAAAATATGTAAATATTTATTTTATTATGAAATCCACGATCCTGTCATTAGTTCATCCTCAACCTGTAATTTAACTCATGAAAAACAATGCAAAAAACTGGTAAATTTCCCGATGTAAACAATTACGTTGCACTCGTGAAACACGACTTGTACATCATAAATGCAAGAGCGACGTTCATAACCGGTGAATCATTAATCATTAAAGGGTTTTACGCGTTTTACTAGGACCATTAAGGATAGCACACGACTTCCTGGGATTGCTATTAAACATCATTTGCAATTTTGAGTAATTTGTTTGTATACATGATTGTTATCCTGTAATACTGACTGTTTAGAGTTGGTAGTTAACCTTCTCGCTAGGTATTAATTAGTCTTTTAACCCATATAATTGAGTTTCTTAAAGATCTTTACAATTAAAAATAAAAGATAATCTTAATTTTTAGTATACACAATGCAATTACTTAACTAGGATTCAAATGTAATAAAGACAAATGAATTAATACCAGGTATGGTGATTTGTTTTGAATTTCACGTGTAATTTCAAATTTACTTACCACAATGAGTGTAGTGACCTCCGATAATTAATGTAAAACATATTAATAGCTTAAAAGTAAAAATAAATACTTAAATGTTTATGATACGATTTTAAATTTACTTCCTGACGTTAGTTATTGAAATTTAAAGTTAGTAATTAATATTCAAAAAATAAAACACGTGTAATTTAGATTACAATTTGTATAACAAAATTCGACCACGTTTTTAAAACCAAACAACTACAAAATATAGGATATTGTGGTATTAAACAGAAAGAGTAAATTTTAAAACAAAAATAAAAAATAGTAGAACATATTATGAGTAACAATAAGAAACTTATATACCCGAAGATAAATCAGTTAAAAACTAAAAAAGTTGTATAAATTAGCTTCTGAGGTGCGACGTATAGACAATAGCCGCGAGAAGAGAACGGTAGCGAGGACTTACTTGCAGAAGGGAGGTCATGGTAGGGGCAGAGCGGTGCACGGACTGCCGGCATCTTGGCACTACACCTTTATATATCCATCTGCCAAAACTGGCGAAAGCAGACCGGCCTCCAGTGATATATCGAACAGATCTGGTTATGTAAGCGAAGATGCAGATCTGCTACTGACCTAGAGCGGGGCACTGCCGCCTCCTAGGGCAGGTGCTCGGGGCTTCCGCCCACCCATGGCTTCGGGCGTGGAGAGGTCAGGATCACGGTTGGGTATTGGATGGAAGATAGAAAGGAAATGCTAGACGCTTAGAATGTTAAATCACAGTTGGTTCGTAACAAATGTCTCTTTGTTTTGTGAAGTTTAATCCTTGGTTCGAAAAGAGGTTTTGTTTGTTCTCTTCACAACCATTATTAATTTTTCTATTGGTCTTATGTAAATTTTGTTACTTCAGCTACAGAATATTTGAAACCTATTGTTTAAAATACACTAGACGAACCTTAAATATTGAAATACAGTAGAAGCAGTGCTCAGGCTAGAATTGTATGGGACTAATAAACTGTAACGTACAATTAACAAATTTACAAAACACAAATATTTCAATATATTATTATCATAGTTTTTTTTGGTACAGTTTAAGTTATTTTTAACCTTTTTAATAGTGACATTTTGAAAGAAGTTACTGTCCAACTAGACGGCTTATGCTTCAGACTTAAGTTTAGGAGGTATATAAATATTTTGAAGCAGTAAAACTCTCTGGAATAAAGCTTTGAAAGGAAATGGGGGTAGACAAATCTATTCAAGTTAAAATAGAAGAATAGTAAGTTTATAAAGGGGCCATGCTTTTCTGAAAAAGGGTCTATCATGGGGGTGGTTGGGCTTTGTTAAAACGGGGCTTTGAAAATAAGATGAATATTTTAAAAAAGGAGGACCGAACTTGATATAAAAAGGGCTTAACTTAATGGGGAAGACCCTGTACCATACCCATAAAGCTGAGCATAAAAGAGGCTCATAGTACTTATAGAAGCAGAACACGATTAAAACGATTCAAGATTAATGTTGAATGAAAAGCATATCTTGTCTATCTATATATTCCTCTTTAATATCATAGAATAAACTTGTATGTTTAATCTACGGTAATACTCTCGAGGTTTGTAAAGGGGGTTTATTTTATTATTGAGTACATTTTGACTTTACCATTGTTGAGACTTTATATAATTTTATATTTAAAAATGTCTTTGATTTTAATAAATTTCGTAAAATCTATTCACTTAGGTACAAAGGAAATATTTAATTAAGGTAGCGGATATATTTTATTTCAGTTGTACAAGAATAGCTAACAAGTTACACGACTGAAAATATAGCTATATTTATTCAGAGGCCATCACTATGAGTATAATGATGTGTCATATATGGTAATTTAAATCAACAGCAAAAGTCATTTAAAGATTCGGTTACTTCATAAATTAATAAAATCCATAAACAAACATCTATATATCATATCATTTATTGGCCATAACAATACATGTATTTTGACATTACACAATTTAATTTAAAAGTGTAAATAAATGCGTCAAAAGTATTATATTTGTCTTTATTTTATTTTATCCTCAAGGAATTCATAAATGTTTTAGCATCTTCTAGCTTGCTAAATTTTCGTGATTGTGTTATAAATGTTTTGGGAATACATAATATATAAAAGTCAATCTTCATTGAGGAGCCGTAATGAAATCTAGGGTCTGCAGTTTAGTCTGATTAAAAAATTTATAAAACTTAGCAATATTAAAATACCCCCGTCGCAGCAAACCTGCCTACTCAGCGAATTTACATTGCATTTATATGTCTTAATACCGCATTAAGCCACTTACCAAGTTCACAAATAAACAATATAAAATAAAATTTTAATTATTGTCCATGAGAATAACTTGGGAGCTGAGTACGCAGGATTGCTGCAACAAGGGACACAAAATATGGGTTTTTATGCAAATATGAATTTAACTTAGCTAGGTGAAGCCACATACCGAGTTTCTTCAATATACATTCATAAATAAGCGATATATGTCATTTTAATTATTCTCGATAACAATAAAATGGGAGCTGAGTACGCAGGTTTGCTGCAACAAGGAACACAAAATATGGGTTTTTATGCGAATATGAATATTACTTAACTAGGTGAAGCCATATACCAGGTTGCATTAATTTATTTTCATAATTAAGGGATATATAATATTTTACTTACTATCCTTAAGAATAACATGGGGGCTGAGTACGAAGGTTTGCTGCTTCGTGATCTATCTCGGTATAATTTTTTGTGTGGAAATAACAATATACCACATATAGATGAAGCCATATACCAAGTTTGGTTGGTTTTCGTTCATAAATAAGCGAGATATAAAATTCGTCTTATCCTCTATAAGAATAACATTGGACAACGAACTGTATTGAGCACTTTCAATATTTCTGGAACCAATTGACGTAGAGCAATGATAAAATACTCCCGTTGCAGCAAACCTGCATAATCAGCGAATTTCAAATGGTACTTCAATAAGTCATGAAGCCACTTACCAACTTTAATCAAAGCTTATTAATAAATAAGCGAGATATGACATTTTATTTATTCCCCTTAAGAAAATCATTAGGACTGAGTATGCAGGTTTGCTGCATCAAGGACCACAAAATCTGGTTTTTATGCAAATACCAATGGATCACCTCCAGATGAAGCAACTTACCAAGTTTTATCAAACTATGTTCATAAACAAGCAAGATATCACATTTTTATTATTCTCTATAAGAATAACATTATAGCTGCTGAGGACGCAGGTTTGCTGCCATGGGGGCCACAAAAAATGAGTTTTTTATGCAAATAGCATTAAAACCCAACATACCAACCACATAGCCACATACCAAGTTTCATTAATATATGTTCATTAATAAGCTAGATATACAATTTTACTTATTCTCCTTAAGATTAACATTGGGCAACGTACTGTGTTTAGCACTCTCAATATCTCGGTAATCAATTGACGTAGAGCGATGATCAAAATACCTAATTGTTTGTCTTTTTAGGCTGAATTTAATGGTGTGAACCAAAACTTGGGTTTAAAAAGAATTAAATGTAAAAATTTCAAAAAACCCATTTTTGGGTTCCGCTCCAGTGGATCTTTTGGCAGTTTTATGGGCATTAGCATTTACTGAAACTTTTGAGCTGGAATTTGGTAGGAGCGTATCTAATATACCACACTTTTGTTTGGACTTCACTCCCCTGATATTAAAAAATACTTTTTTCTACAAGCTCGCACCTATACTAATGTACTGATGGAGGTAAAATTCGTTTATAATGATAGACCAAATTAAAGATAGTTTAAGACAGACATAGGTATACACCTGATAATATTATAATTTAGGACTTTGCCCCAATGGTCTTCAATATTCCCATGTTAAATACCACTTACCAACTGATAAAGTGATGAAAATTAAATTTGATAACATAATAAATAATACACCAGAATTAAATATAGTCGTTCCTCAAATAAGATGGTCTGTCGGGAATCCACCAAACTGGCATTTAAAGTTATGCTTACCTCCTCGAACGTTCTACAGGACTGAAATTGAAATTCAGTAGGAAAAACTACACTCAGCCATAGACCTTTCACTGATCGAAATATTATTTAGGGCTCGGCCCTAGCTGGCCTGATCTGGTCCCTCGTTAATCATCACACACCAAATATTGTTCTGATGGAGGTGAATTTTGGTAGGATGATAGATACGTGACAGGCCAGAATCAAACAAAGACCTTGATACTCTACCACACTAGCATTTAGAGCTAAGTTCACCAACATGTGGCAAAAAACCTGGATTGTTATGGAGCTAAAATTCGGTAGGACTTGAGAATCTAACATTGACCCATAATGAAAATGTTTAAGGCTCCACCCAACTGGCATTCAAAATCTTCATGTTTCAGGTTGTGTTAACGTTATAAAGTTGTGATTTAATTTGAGTTTCTATGAAAATACTCCAGGATAAAGTTATTACAGTGTCCTTGGGTGTTTCGCTGACGGGTTTTCCTAGCTAGAGTGTCTCTAGAGTCAGATGAAATGTTTATGTTTTGTTATTTTATTTTATTCCGATTGTAGTTTAGGGACTTGACTCATGCAAACGTATTTTGCCAACTTGGTCTAATAAATAAGTTATTGGGTTGTGGGGTACAATTTTTTTAACGGGAAAATAAATGGGAATGAACGGGTAAGAAACGGGAATCAATTACGATTACGCGAACTAGTCGTGGTATGGGCTATTCCGAAATAAATATTACGTGAAAAAAAACAAAACACAATTATGGTAGCAGTTTTCTTTGTTATATGTCAACTTCATAGGTGGCATAGACATAGGTGGCTCCTTCATATGAGCATTCATTTTAGGATCTGAGCAATCACCTTCTTTTTTTGAAACTCATAATACAACCTTTCTTCAATCTTAACTCTTCAATATGATCAGCTGAAACAAATTTATCACGATCTTTGTTACCTAATTGTATCAACTTTTTAATTTTCCTAGAAATAAGTTAATTGCTTCTCCAAGTTTGTATATGTTGTTAGAACATTATCTAGCTGTAAACAGGTAGTAACTTTACTATACAAGTAACTTTAATATACCTTTAAAAGATACTTAGAAAACAATCAAAGTTACCGTTATTTCAAATACCAAGAACATTTTCTGTAAGCGCCATCTATTGTCCATTGCTAATTGGATATTTTACGACTACCCTCATCAAAGAGCAGTCGTTCTGTGGAAGATATTTTTATTTTTATTACCAAGTACCGCAACGAGGGCGAGTAGCCAGCTACACTCACAGGTGGCGCAACCTGTGACCAGATCTCACACCTAGGTGGCATTGTCTCCCAGACGTCTTCATTCATCTGAACCCACGCGGCTGTCATTGCGTCACACCTTGTGGTCTGAGCGACGAGACACAGTTTTACGGTTAATGAAAAGTGATGTCTTATTACAAACTACAAACAGATATCTACATTTTTACAATTCACTAAGGCGATTTTTCCGATCACAACTCCTCTATTATTTCCTAACCGTTTGGCGATTGAGGTATCAATCAAAAAGTCATCTATGAATAGTTTAATAAAAAATGAAAAGTGGTTATTAATGTTTGACACAAACATTCTGAAGGGAACAGTCTGCACTACAAGTTCGTATTTTGTGCATGAGGTAAATGGTACATGGAGATAAATTTTAATTCAATTGCATTCTTAAACATATATATATATATATATATATATATATATATATATATATATATATATATACAAAACACAATTTTACATGATCAGCGCATGCTAGGTGCTAATAAAAACTACTGAAATGGAAAGACAAACTGTTTTAATCAGACTCAACATTGAACAACTTTGCTCAGTATTGAGCAACAAGCCCAGTATTTTGTTATAACCGACTGATCCATGCTTGAGCATGTATTGGAGGAAATTGTTGCCATATTATTATCTATAGACATTTGTTTTTATTGGAGATAGAAGTGATGATTGTTTACTTTCCCACCACCATGCGAGAGTCACTTTTTTAATTTGCTTTAGTAATGGGACAAAAAACTCCAAGAAGAAAGCCCTCTATCCTATAGATGACGGATGTAATACCCATTTGACTTCTTTAACATATCAGTATTTAACAGTGCAATGCTTTATTTAAAAAGATTTATGGCAGAAATTTGATCATAAAACACCTAAAAAAATACGTATAGTACCGGGAGGACCGAGCCTTGCATATCCTGTCGGTAAATGATAATTGTCTTTGCTAACTGTCTATTTGTTTCGAAATAGTTTATTTTTACATACACATTTGATTCATCTTGGACAAGACGACTATTGACAATCTTCAATCGATGGTTTTACTGTATTTACTGTTCACCAGATACCGTTGATAAACTGTTGACAAACTCACAACATGAGCATTACTTTGACAATTTACAGACGGTTTATAAACAGTTGTTATGATTTTTTTATTTTGACTAATCTCCATAAGCCTAGTGTGTCATATTTTTTAAATTTTAAATTTAATTTTGTTACAAAGTTATAAATTTCCTGGGAATGAGACCGCCTTAAATTTATTTTAAACCCAGAAATTTTTTAATTCCATCATATTGTTGGCGCAGTTTTTGAGATCATAGTTGCAACCAACTATGGTTTAAGATAATACGATTTGAAAGCCTCGACGCCACTATCGCTTAGGTCTGGTTCTAGAACTAATTTTTGAGTAAATTAAAAAACATACTAAAATATTATATTTAGGCAACTGAAAGCTGTGTTCAACTCATAGTTCTTTAAACAATGGATTTAAACTTGCTCAAAGTAAAGTAATGAGAAAAAAATAGGGTATTATTTCAGTATACATTCAAAATAAAAGTTAACAACCTTAACTTACATCTATAATTCTTTAGGGTTTCAATCCAGTTTACAAAACATGATACCGGTACCTAGTTACACAAACATATATCACCCACCCTAGACTAATTAATCAGCATGCGCCTTAAAATACGCACATAACGTTTCGTTATTGTAATTTCCGATTTTAAAAATACTCAATCTCTGAACGGTTAATCGCCTTGTTATGTTAATAAACAAGAAAAAATATTAATTTTATATTATATACCTGTTGATTCACTGTGATCATATAGATACTGCTAAGTATATGGGAGGGAATAGGTAATATATTGGACGATTAGTATAATTATTTTAACTAAGTCTTCACACGGTGATCTCACAGGCAGGGGAAAATTTACAATTCAAATTCAGCTAAGTGGTTGTATTAAACGCGGTGTTGGCGATAGATGTGGTCCAGTGATGCGCCCTGGACATCTCCCTCGCTTACCTTGCCCCTAATCTGGTTCATGATGTTACAATTATGGACTACATGCCAGAATAATTTTGCGTCAGTGCCAAAGTTATTTCTACTAATATTACTTAAGCTGGCAGTATTGGTTCTTTGCTTGAAATATTAAAAGCCATATGCTTTAAACACCATTCAGACAAATCCTTCCATTATGAGGTTTAGGGAGATAGTATACATTAATTTGGTTGAAATATGTTATTGACGATAAATTTGCTAGATTTGTAATGTTTTTGATGTTATTTCAAATAGGCAAGTTTTTTATAAAAAATTATCGAGTAAGGATCACTCGTATCCTGCATGAGTTTCCGGGATGGCTAAGACGCATAGTATAACTATACTTTTGTAAGTTCGAGATAAAAACACAATTTTTATGATTATGATGGATAAAAAATGCGAAATGTGAAAATTAGTTTGATCTAGTTTACTATGCAACTCACATCTTAGAGATATGAAACTATTTAAGCGTTGCAGCTTAGGTTTGAGACAAGGCTGAGCCTTCTCTTATGATTTGTAGATTGTTTTGAGAAATAAAAGAATAATCTATAGTCAAAGTATAAAGACATAAATTTAATTAGTCGTTTGTCATTAAGCTTAGTCTAATAATTTCCATCTTATATTTAGTTTGATATAGCATAAAGAATTAAAATAGAAAATAGAAAAAAACCACCATCAACAATAGTTACCACCACGGTGTACTTGGCGGTGGAATATCTATTTTATAATTTTGTTCTAGGGAGTCAAACAGCTTCCGATCGATCAAATTAAAACAAAACCTTATCTAATTGTATATTATTTATACTTTTTATACTAGTTGTAGTAATATATTAAGTTTTTTTATTATTTGTTAGTAAACACATATATAATTTAGTTTACTTCATTTCCCCCCTTGGTCTAGCAGAACAGTTAGTCATGCAGTCGAGGTAATTGTTTATCACAGAATTGGTAAAGTGTAAAATCGAATGAAGTTTTAAAATCAATGACAAAAAATTCATGCTATAAACTTTAAAGGATTGTTTTCTTTTATGGGGGAGAGAGAGAGAGAGAGAGAGAGAGAGAGAGAGAGAGAGGGAGAGAGAGAGAGAGAGGAGAGCTATATTTATACATTAAATTAATCGTTTTTACCAGTTGTGATAAAAAAATAAAAGCTATCTTAAGATTTTGTAAAAAAGGCACAATTTTGTTTATGTCCCATGGGATAGAAACTTGCCATTTGTTTTAACTGTCTTCTCGCAAAATACATAAATTTCATCATTCTTGACATTTGTGTTACACAATCATTAAAACATATGTCAACATTTTAGCTTGGCTTGTACACTGACATTAAACCCTATGTCAACATTTGAGCTAGGCTTGCCAAAATTAAAACAAAACAGACCTATGTCGCAGGGGGGCAAAGCAAATCTGAAATGACACAGGTTGCAAAAGTGGGCTGGATTGCTATGTTATTGGAAGAAGCGACCACGCAAACCGGTTGTGACATCTTCTGACCAGTCGGCTGACATTTAGGTTCTCGTCCGGTAAGTACGGACACAACGACACTTCTTTCAGAGAACAAAAACCCAAACACACTCCAGTACAATGTAACATTGACAGAAGTACTCGAGCATTGCTCAACACTGTAAAAACCTTTCCTTATTTGTACCCGAGTGTACTGTACAAAAATATTCTGTGAGGTCAAGAGTTTTACGGTTGAAGGTTTCAAGGCACATAGAATGTTTGAAACAATTAAAAATAACTTTATGCGATGGTTACGGCCTTTCCGCCGGATTTAAAGTTTATTTGTCTAAGTTACGACGAACAAGTGGTACAACCAAAAAGGCAAGGTAAGTAATAAAACGGTGTGGTGGTGGTTGCAATAAATATAATTTTACTTTTTGAATGTACTGTAAGAGATATTTTAATTAATATTAAAAGTATAATTACTAAAGAAAAACTTGATTTGAATTTTATGTTTTAGACATATCTATGAAGAAGACAACTACAGTTTTGGTATAGCTTTTAGTGAATAAATAACACGTAAATAAGCATATCGGTTCAATTTCAATCATGTTAGTAACGTATTAAAGTTTCAGATTAGAAAGTATAATATTCAAGTTTATTTTAACTCGTACAAACTCGTATAAACTATAAAAAAAGGTTTATAAATAATCCTGGGACTCCTCCTTGAAATTAACTATTTACCCAGTCTCTTTACAGTGTCTTAAATTACAAGATGGTTCAAAATTACACGGCTAATGGAAAAAGTAAGAAAGCTCTAAATATATTTCTCAAAATTATCTGAAAAATATAAATATAAAAATTTCCTGACACGTTATTAAACAAAATAATCTAAACTTTCTCAAAAAGTGTAATTGCTATAGATGACAAAGCCATAAATCAGTTTTACAGTTTTTTTTCCGATGATGCGGTCTCGCGGTCAAAGGGAAGGTTGCACTAGGTCTCTAATATTCGCTGAAATTCCAACACCCAATATTCTTGTACTGTTTATAAAAAGAATCTCATTTAACTAAACAATTACCTATATTTTACAATTTTATATTTATTAAGAAGCTTACAAACATACAACATATTTTCACATGCATAAAATATAAGTTCAATAGACAACGGACAAAAACATAACTATTTTGAAATTTTACGAATACAAATCATCTATAAATATTCCATACTATTTGTGATCTATTTTTTTAAGCTTGATTTGCCTTCATATGGTCTTATTATTTATTTTCAACGAAAGGGGCATCTTTGTTAGATTTTTAGATATATAACGATACGATCCCTAAAAAGTCTTAGCTAAAATTCATCTAAACTTTGATAATAACCTTTAAACTAAACGATTTAAAAATGTGTTCTATTTACATAGTATTTAATTATCTGTTTGGTCATCTTTATTTTACTAAGGGTCTTGCAAACAATAACACAAAATAAAAATAATTGAGAGTACTAATCATTTTCGAAATAAAATGTTCAAAGGTCAACTCTGGTACTATAGTAAAATAGAAACAGAAGTCCTAGATGTAATTAAAAAGAACACATGATCAAAAACGATGACTACTCAATATTGTATGCGACTTATATTTTATTTAAAATTTGTAAACGATAACAAAGATTTGACCAGACGCGATATCAATTGTGAAACGATCGATGTCCTGGCGAGTCCTTGGGCGAGTCCGGCGCGCCGTAATTCTCTCCCGAGTGCTGAATGACTCTACTTTCTAAGCAACTCACCTTTCAGGCAGATGCTACCTATAAATGCCCAACATTTATGGGGCAGAACGGAACTCCTTTGTTTAGTGACGTAAGGCATCGCAATATATTAGATTTCAAGGTTATGACGCAGAGTCAGTAATATGATAGTTGGCAAACATCGGTAAAAGTACACATGGTGAAGTTAAATGAGTATAAAGTTAAATATCCACGGGTAAATTATTAATTAAAAGTATATTTTGGTGACTATTTAAAAATTAAACTTGGCTCTAAGTGAATTTGAAATTATAATTTTTCGTCGAGCATAAAACTAATATACTACACAATAATAATATTCAATCATGAAATATTGGCTTCATTAATATATCACTTCACAATGGTCTGATGGTTATTCTCATGAATATAAATAAAGTCTTTAGAGGTAATGTAAAAAGGACAGTGACCGACAGTGTAACAACAGTGGGCTCTAAGGCCAAAAAAACTATAATGGGAATGTAACTTGAGCAACAAATTTGTTAATGATAATATTTTACCTCTTAAACTGCCGAAGAGACTCCATTTCAGAGACCCAGGACCTTGTGAGTTACCAAGCCTAGGAATAGGTGACATTAATCACACGAACAAGTTGTTTATGACCTATTATAGAGTTTTAATGGCGTTGTTTATCTGCGAATCAACCACCCACCTTGATTATTTCAAGCGATTGCTGCGTAAAAAACTGCTATGACGGCTACAGCTGGTACCTTCCTTATCAAAGTGGCAGTCATAGCTGAGCGGGGTGAATACTGGCTTCCCACACAAAAGACCCGGGTTCGATTCCCGGTGAAATCCATCAGACTGTCACCTAGCTTTGGAAAGCACGTTAAGCCGTTGGTCCCGGCTACATACTTATGTACTACTTAGTCGATAGGTCATGTCAGAGGCACTAATGCGGCCTGAAAACTCTGACAACAGACCTTGGTCAGAAGGTTCTTTGCGGTACTTTACTTCATTTCAAAAGTATAGGAGAACTATCTTTCAATATAACAACGGATGGATGAAATAAATTGATGGCTATTATACTAATCAACAAGAAATTTTAATATTCGTGGATTTTAACACTCGTGGATTCGTGGTTTTTAGCGAATTTCCCCTACAGGGAAGAAGCTATTACCGTAGGTCTCATGGTAAGACGTAAGCCCGAGACCATGATAACTTTTTGTTTTGAGGTCTCCAGATGCCAAAAACACTATTCGTTCAAATTTATATATATATATATATATATATATGTGTGTGTGTGTGTGTGTGTGTGTGTGTGTGTGTGTGTGTGTGTGTGTGTGTGTGTGTGTCCGTTACCCCGATAACTTTTGAAGTAAGCGCCCGATTTTGATGAAATTTGGGACAAATGTGGAGAGTAATATTTAAGACTTTAAGTTCGAAAACCAGATTGATCGGTCTATGGCAAGGGGGTTTTATGGGGGTTTGAAATTTTTGTTAAATAAGTTTTTTGAACTTTTTATCCTTAAATTTTAAAAACACTACATTTTGGTTATAGCCATTTTATAGAGCTTAAAAAAACAAACATTTAATATTTTAAATCATTAAGCTAGGATATGACGTTGTGGAGAAAAGTAAAAAATGTGTCCATAAAATTGTCCATGTTAATCTTATGGGAATACGGTTTTTAGAATTTCCTCAGATAATTTCACTAAAATCTACACATTTCTTTCTACCAATCAGTTTAGCTCTACAAAACAATCATTTTGGTGGTTTTATTGTTGTTTTACGTCCAACCTTTACAATGATATTCAAAGAGCTAAACACAGTACGTTGTCCAATGTTGTCCTTAGGAGAATGAATAAAATGTTATATTTCGATTATTTATGTGTGTATATTGTTAAAACTTGGTATGAGGCTTGAACTAGTTGTGGTATATTGATATTAGCATAAAAAATGGTTTTTGTTGATTTTTACCGGCAGCAGCAAACCTGCATACTCGGCCCCCATGTTATTCATATGTTATTCATGTAAAGTTTTATACCTCCCTTAGTTATGAACCTAAATTAATAAAACTTGGTATGTAGCTTCACCTGGTTAAGTTATATTGATAATTGAAAAAAACACATTTCTTATCTTCCTTGTTGCAGCAAACCTGCGTATTCAATTATAATGTTATTCTTATGGAGAATAAATAAAATGTTATATATCTAGATATATATCTAGATAGTAGTGATACCCATAGATATGCATTGGAAGTTCGCTGAGGACGCAGGTTTGCTGCGATGGGGGTATTGTATCTTAACAAAACTTAGAGGAAAAGTTTCTTCAACAGTGTCTGTGTAAGAATACATAACACTTGAGTTGATCGATATTTTTTGAATCAATACCACTTGGTTTTAAATGTATTGATAGGGCGCTTATGTGCTTTATTGATAACTTATTATATAATAACTTATGTGCTTTGATAACTAAGAAGAATAAAGATTTCTAAGTAATGGAACGAATTTCATAGTAAATTTGTACTTCTAATTATTTTAAAGAAAAGGTTTTTTTATAAATAGAGATTATGTGTAAAAACATTTTCAACATAACAGCTAAAGGTTTCTTAAAAGGCGCTAATTGATCTATTTATACATAAATATATTATAATTATATATATATATATATTTATGTATAAATAGATCAATTAGCGCCTTTTTAAGAAACCTTTAGCTGTTATGTTGAAAATGTTTTTACACATAATCTCTATTTATAAAAAAACCTTTTCTTTAAAATAATTAGAAGTACAAATTTACTATGAAATTCGTTCCATTACTTAGAAATCTTTATTCTTCTTAGTTATCAAAGCACATAAGTTATTATATAATAAGTTATCAATAAAGCACATAAGCGCCCTATCAATACATTTAAAACCAAGTGGTATTGATTCAAAAAATATCGATCAACTCAAGTGTTATGTATTCTTACACAGACACTGTTGAAGAAACATTTCCTCTAAGTTTTGTTAAGATACAATACCCCCATCGCAGCAAACCTGCGTCCTCAGCGAACTTCCAATGCATATCTATGGGTATCACTACTATCTAGATATATATATATCACTACTATATATATATCTATTACTATCTAAAACCATCCTTTTATCACTAATCTTAAGCTAACGAGTGACCCGGATAATAATGTAACCATATTTTGTACAAAGGTTTAATTTGTAGAACAAAAACAGTGAAGCACCTTCACTCAACGATTTCCCCTCTATCCGAGCTCTTGGAAAATTACAACCTCAGAGCGTGTCTGAGGGAGTCGTAGTGATAGAAGTGGACGCCGCCCTCGGGGCTCGCCCCCCTGGTGAGTGCCTGGGGGCGGTAGACGACGCTGGGCACGGCACGGAACCCTCCCTCATCCGCCACGTACCTAAGGCAAGAAGGGACAGTAAGAAAAAAACAAATTTATACGCTATATACCTAAACCTTGTCACACAAGTTCCCTCTAACTTCTGGAAACTATCCAACATGCCTGACCGCGCCTGCGAACAACAAACAATAAGCCGTTTGCTGTTTTCTGTAATTTTTTTTACTGAAGTAGGTTAGGTTAAGTTATTATTATTAACATAGATTTATCTGTGTTTTATTCACTTACATTTTAGTTTTTAAAATATTTAGATTCGGGTTTATAATATAAAATGAATTAAATTATTTATGGTTCGTGAATATTTACATGCATGATCCTAGTCAGTATGTGGATATACTGCAGATGTTTAAAATACTTGTATTACTCTTAACTTTCTCAAAAAGGGAATTCCGTTGGTAATTCGTTTTAGTTGACACACTTGTTACCTGCAATCTCCGCTTACTTCACCCTACAATGTATTAATGTATCTAAAAAGTTGTCTTACAATAGCGTTAATGCAGGGCGTGGTTGAGATAACCAGGAAAATACCTTACCCGCCAGACAAATTCTGAAATCTGATTCCCAGGTAACGTTACCGCTTACAAACCTTACCTGCCAGACAGATTCTGAAATCTGATTCCCAGGTAACGTTACCGCTTACAAACCTTACCTGCCAGACAAATTCTGAAATCTGATTCCCAGGTAACGTTACCGCTTACAAACCTTACCTGCCAGACAAATTCTGAAATCTGATTCCCAGGTAACGTTACCGCTTACAAACCTTACCTGCCAGACAAATTCTTAAATCTGATTCCCAGGTAACGTTACCGCTCACAAACCTTACCTGCGAGAAGCGATCCCATTTTCATCAGTATACTGTAATTTTTTTAAATTGCTTATTTTTAATGGACACGAAAGGCAGAGTTTAAAGTTAAGTCTACTAACTTAGAATTTTCAAATGTCATCTTATAATCCCCCTTTGAGTGCCACAGCGTCGCTCACAGCGACGCGATGTGTTTACGCATAAATTGCCGAGCGTCGCTGACAGCGACTCTCGGTATTTTACGTAGTACTTCATATCAAAACAAGGTACTGGCTTTCAAAGTATTTTGTTTTGATCCAGAAGCTTCCAGCTATCAGATCTATAGCAATTTTGTTGCCTTTGGTCTGTTAGCAGACCCTAATTTAGTCATCTCTGTCACAGATGTCGTCTGTATTTGTTGTTGTGTAATGTTATATGTTTGTTGTTGACGTAAATATCACTTATATTATTGTTATTGAGGTTATATTTTAGTGTTTTTTACTTCCTATTTACGTATGAAATAAAAATAAGTAGCAGAATAGATAGAAACAACTTGAGTAACCTTCGGGAATTAGTTTACAATGATCTTGGAAACAGTGTCATTGTCGTAGATACTAAGTTTTTGTGAAAGTAAAAGATACACATACATCTTTTGTTTTCTAGTTTATTGTGCATTTCATTTACTTTGGTAGGCCTAATTCTTATATACTAGTAATAATAAACATGTTTACAACAAACTAAAATAAAATATTTGTTTATATTACAAAATTGTACTTCAACGTTGCTTAGTAACCACATAGCCTAGGCCTAGGGCCTTTTTTGAATTGTAACATATTTTAATTTATTTTTGTTGCAAATATTAACTGATATTGATGATTTATACATCAGTTTTGATCAGCATTTTCTGCTCTTTCTGTCTATTGGGTTGAAAAATATCAAATGAAATTTTTTAGAATAGTTTATGCAAGTCAAACTTGAAAAAAAAAACAAATTTTTAATTTGTTTTCTATAAAAAATATATTTTAAGCCCCAATTTATTTTCTGATTATAGTTACTTTATACTATTTCATAGAGAATTTATTCATAAACAAAATAAATAAAAAATTACATGGATACCTCTAAAATTGTATTTTATATGATATTTTATGTAAACTACTACATTTTCCATTGAAATTAGCCCGGCAATTTATGCATAAGAAATGGCCATGATGCCACGGCACTCAAAGGGTTAAAGTTAAGTCTACTAACTTAGAATTTTCAAATGCCATCTTATAATTCCAAGCGGATATCGGTATCTTAAAACACATTTGCATTAGTAAGACGAATTAGTTTCCTACATTAGTCGGTTAGATGCACTTTACGAATTTATCTAGCTACAGGGAAAAATTAATTTGCACTGGTATGGAAAAGAATGAATACTCTACAAATGACTAACAGACAGGTTATCTTCAATTATAAGGTAGAATAGATAGTAAATAAATTAACCTTTAGGTTTTACCTCTTTTAAATTTACTGTACTTAGTTATCTCGTAGATCTTTATCTAGGGTTACATATTTTACCTAAAGCGTTTCTTGTGGAAGAAACTTTGTAAAGGCTACCTCGATTGATAAGTGCCCTTTTTCCTAGCAGGTGTAAGACACCTGCAGGTGTAGGATATTACCCTTTAAATCACCCTAAACAAATATGCAAAGATTCTTCTTGAAAGGTCACGACAGAAAACCTAAGTGGCTATAAAAAAATATTAACGAGTTCGCACGCAGCACGCTGACGTGAGGGAAGTGAATTTCCACATAAAAAACTATAAAAACTCAAAATCAGTTAAAAACATACAATTATTCAAATTTTTATTCAAATCTGAAAATATTGATTTTTTGGCTGTTCTGATGCTCCTGGTTTCATTTACCTGCAAAGCTGGGAATACAATTTTGCGTTAGCAGAAGGTCCATTCAGGCTTGAAAGTAGGCGTGAGGTTGCTGGGGATGATAAAAGTACTCTAACAAAGGAGTAGCAGGTTTTTCTAGTGTAAACCCCCCATAAGACAACGTACTGTGTTTGGTCGAAACACATTTTCTTTAATAACTCGGTAATTATTTGTGCTAGAATGACGAGAGAGGGCTTAAAACTTTCGCCTCACTAATTCCCATCTTATTATATGCATTAATTTTACATACGGGGCTCTTCTGACCCTTTTTGGGCCCAAAAACTCGAAATTTGAAAAATTAATCCCCAAAAAAGGGGTTTGGAGTTTTCCGATTGTTTTGCCCAACGAACTTGTCCAACTGATTACAGAAAGAAACGTCCCTACCAAATTTTAAGTTAATCGGAAAAAAATGCGACCGCTAGAGTGCAAACACATATATATATATATCTATATATATATATATATATATATATATATATATATATATATATATATGTCTATATATATATATATATATATGTCTATATATATATATATATATATATAAATACAATTTTGAACGACCCCCCAAAACGTGTTCAGGGGGTCACGTTAGGAACTTCTATGGTGGTCCCGGGCTTAAGTTTCACCGTGCGGGTCATGCTAATAGTTCACTTTCCATAGGAAATTCACTAACAAGAGTTTGAGAACTTATTTAGATTGAACGAGTTGTGTTTAGGAGTACAATACTACCAACATTTGTACTTACTTGACATTGACCAGGGTGCCATCGCCATTGAGGTAGGTGTAGGACCCGTCGACAGTCTGCGCCTCAGTGTCAGGACCTGTGCGCTGTAGTCGCCCCTGCTCTGACACTATGATGCCGTTGGCTGTCCCATAACTGCAAGGAAAGTGGCATATATTTTACTTGTATTGATAATTCTTATTTAGAGTTCATTTCCTACTACTGGATCGTCCCTATAAAATTAATATGCCACTTTGTTGACAAAACAGGACAAACACGTTTCTGTTGAAAATCTATTTCAACAAAAACGTTAGAAGGTAATTCTAATATTAATTCTAATTTGTTGAAGAATTAAAAATATTTTGAGAAGTTTTCAAGACTTGGAAAGAATAGATTTTATTTTAAGGAGTTAACGATCTGAAATTATATCATGCTATAAATTATTGTATAAAGTAAAAAAATGAAACTATGATATAAATTATGGTTTATTATAGTCTGAAATTCAACCTTAAAGTAAAACATTAAAACCCAAATAAATTTATAAAATTTAACGACTTGGGATCTTTTGTTTTATTGTACAGTGATTTAAAATTATTGATTTTTCTTATATAATGTTTTTCTTATCTTCTAATATAATTCAAATATAAATTTTAATTTTTACCTCATTGATTCTGTACAAAAAATTAAACATTGTGTATAATGTGCCACAAGTATATATTCTTCACCATATAAATAACACTTAAAATGAGTTTAGTAAATTGTATATGTTAATTCTCTCAACACTTTACATTTTTTGAGGTTTAAGAAGGAAAATTGCATTCGGCAGGAGATGAAGGACCGATGGATCATTATTGGCTTATCACAGTTTTATGACAGGCTTTATCAAAACAGCCATAACTGTGGTAGCGGCTCACATAGCCTTATGTACAGCTTTTGGTTATTTACAGCAGGATCACCTTTAAAAGTATAATAAACAATTGTGGCTTAACGTGACTTTAGGCCTTAACCTTTTGTTTATGTTAGTGAATAAATTAATTTTTGCACGATGAGGAAATAGCCCAATGAATGTGAAATAAGAAAAAAATACATATCACGTTGTTAAGAAAGTAATATTTTTGTTTGAACTTGCATAAATCTTGAAGTTTGAAGTTACGTTGTAGGTTAGCAGTTGAACTCGTATTCCTAGCATATGCATATTATTATTTATTCTTAAAAGTAAGTTAGGCTACATGAAACGGGTAAATGAATATTCGTTTTGAACTAGGTGTACACTACCTGTATCTGTAACTTCCATCATGATTGACTTCTTGATCCTGCTGTAAGATTGGAATGAAGACTCCTGCTTCTGCTGCTCCTAGGAACACTGAGGCTATGGCGAATGCAAATACCTGAAATAAAAATATAAAAACTACTGTTTAAATATATTAGAATCATCATTGCATCCGAAATAAACGGTATCAGGAAACTAACACATGCTTTCCCCTTTTAGCCCAAATTTAATGAATAAACTACTTTTTATTTACTAAATATAGAATACAAAAGCACGGTCGAATGTACAGAAAATCTTGTAAACATGTTGTTTTCAAAAACATCCACCCAAATCCGTGTTTTGGAGGCACTACAAGATTCATTGCTACACACGTGGTTTTAAGAGGGGAAATGCCCCCTATTCCCCCCCTCAGGGTTATTAAGAGGCAACATATTTCGAATTTCCTCTGTTGGTCAATGATAACTTGACAAGCATATCAAATTTGAACGAAATTGATCAGTAAATAAGAGAGAAATAGTAATTTTTGTATTCCCCATAAAAATAACATTGGAAAACGTACTGCGTTTACTGCAAAATGAAAATTTAAATTTTCTCCGCAACCAGCAATCGTAGGATAGTAATTCAAAGTATCAAGTTATTTAGTTTTTTGAGCTCTTTTTAATGGCGAATAGTAGTATTTTTATATTTATGTTTTTTTTTTTATAAAAAAAACTGAATTTTTGATGTTTTAAGTCCTGTAATTTCTGTATATTTACAGAAATTCGGGTGGTGTCATTTCGTTGCAAAACTAAAGCTGTACAAACTACTAATGTTTAATTAAAATCGTTAGAGCCGTCTTTGAGAAATTTTGATTGTGCATGTTTTTTGGCAGATTATGGGGGATAATTACCCTTAAAAATCAAAAATTCAAAAAATTAAAAAATGCCTCGAGATATCGTAGATTAGTACCAAATTTCATAAAAATAGGATCATTGGTTAAGGCTCTAGCTATGTACACATCCATACAGACAGACAGTGATCACGTAAAAATCACTTTTTTGGATTCAGGGAGCACCAAAACGAATATTTCCACTAACAACTCAAATTCGAAAATGTTGACGAAAACCATACTTTCTCCCATATACTATGTATAAGGGAGAGGAAAAAAAAGAAATGATACCTATTAAGTTATCAACTTCTCTGTATAGGATTTGTGACGAGTCACCTTCATTAGCAATTTTGGAGTTCATTTATTCTTAGGATCGTAGAAATCTCAAAATAAATTTGCAGAATTACCTACCTACTCAGGCTGCTCAGTACTGCAGTAGGAACTAACCAGTTATAGGTTAGTAAATAGTGATATCAAGGAAAGTTCTATATGAGACATTTGAACTATCATTTTGGGCACTTAGCATAAATAAGTGCCTTTCGACGTTTCGACCCAGTTCATATAGCTTTCATAGTATCTCGAAAAGATAATGAACAAATAACAAAACACTGAGAAAAAAGGCGTAAACAATAATATTACAGTTACGTCAAAAATTGTGTTAATATTAAAAATCATATTCTATATAATGGTGTAAAACTTGTAAATGCTCTACCAAATACTGTTAAGAGTAGAACGATGGCAGAACATCTCCTAATTGAGAAATTATTTATAGAGTTAAGGATTTTGTTGATAATTTAGAAGATTATTTAGTTGAAGAAGTTCCACTTTTGTTGTTTATGGCGCTATTATAAATTGTTTGAAGTGTCACAATAAAGATGATTGATTATGATTCTGACAACTGCTGTGAAACTCTTATTCATGACTGAATATATTGTTATATTTGTAGTTTCAGACTTCAAACAAAACCGGTACACCAATCAGCGGCATATTACCCGACTACCCCACTGACCGCAAGTCCTTTGCCTAACGATCGGTCCTGCTCGCCGAATCACCCCGTATTGTGACGTAACAGCACCAGTTACGTGGTCGAACCTCATTTGTCGAGTCGTTCAGCAATTTCGCTCGCCGTCGGCGCATCGCGCTCTTCCTTTATCATTCATCTTCGTTGATAACATAATCGGCACCGGCGCAGCGTGAAGACTTACTGCAAGTACTATCCGTGTGTGCTGACCTGCTGTTGCACCACAAGGGAAGTGATGTAGGGTCGATTATGGTTCGCTGTTGCAGGGAAAATAAATAGTTCGGTTTAAAAAGTAAAATTAATCAGATTTAAAAGTAATAGATAATTTAGATAGAGTGTTGATCGATTTAACGTAGATGATCTAAATCAAGTATATTTGATAAACATTATTAATTGATTTTTATATTCCTATAATTGTCCATGTGATCGTTCAAAATAATGTAAAAAGGTTATGTAACAAATTAAATAATACGCCAAAATGTTTATATATTTTGGTATCTTCAATATCAAAGATTTGAAGATACGAAATCCTATCATAGAAATGTAAACGAATAGGTTTACTACCTAAAATTGTAGCGGTACATTATACGTTCTTTTCATCGTGTCAATACTCAAGGATCAATATATGTTATTCAATCTTTAATAGGATTGTGTTTACTATTGTGATGGTCGCTTCAATGTTGTATCGTTCTTCAGCTCGTTTTTATTAATTTGAAAACAACATAGAAGTAATATATGAATATTTTTCCCTTTTATAGAATCTGCGCCAAAATCATTCGATACCAAACTACAAGTAATTAATGCGGAATCTTTACGGAAATGAAAATTTTCAACTTTAACTTTGAGTTATAGTACACCCTATAGATCACTGTTATGGGTAATACATATTGGTTGTAATTATATTCATTTGAAGTATTGTACATTTAGTTCACATATCAATTACAACATCTTGATTCGAAAATACCTCTGCAAAAAAACCGTCTCTGGCTCGAGGTTTGCGCATTGAACGTGAGGGGATTGAGCTTTGTTATATGATGGTTATATTACTTTTTTGAACTTGTTGGAATAATTAGTTTAATTTTGATTTAAATTATAAAGAATCGAGTATTTAAAGGAATGTGAAGTGCGTTAAGAATTATAAAAATGTACTCTTACAAACATGTCATATAAATCTTTAGGAAAAATAAATGGAACGGTGATATTTAAATTGCATAAATATCTTCTATCTATCTATATCTATATTGTTAATACGCTAAATACAATCTTTGAAAACAATAAGGCTTTGTTGTTTAAGACTTTCCCCCACATATTATACATCAAAACGTGCGTCTAGGTGTGCAGATGTGACAACTGGCTTTAGATTTTTGTTTAGGTCATAGAACTAAAACATATCGCAAAAAACCGAACGTGTGTAACATTTCCAACGTCTAATAACAAATATTAAAAAAACAGATGTATCGTTTGTTCTTCCATAAAATTAATTACAGCTGTCAATACATTATGGTCAGGTAATTAGCAAGAACACATCTATCTATATAAATATAATAAGTTTGTTTTATTCATAGCGCCCTGAAAGTTTGTTTTTTGCCCATACGAGTAACATAGAGAATAATCTTTTTGAATTGCAGCTGTTAATACAGTTTGGATAGGTAATCAGCAAGAGTACATCTATCTATAAAATAAGTTTTCTTTATACTTCAAATAGTGTAACAGAAACTAACGACCAATTTGTTGACAGCGATAGTGAAATCCGTACAACTAATGTAGTTTTAAAGAGATTTTCTAAGCAATGCATTAAGATTTAATTAATACTAGAGTGTCCCATGCGCAGCTTCGCATCCCGTTTTGAGAAGCGAGAATAGTAAATAGTTAAATAGTAAACATGACAGTCTGTAGTAAGATATAATCCTTATAACAGCTGTTTAATTGCATTCAATTAATAAAATTCCC
Organism: Allygus modestus; assembly: GCA_963675035.1. Classification (NCBI taxonomy): domain Eukaryota; kingdom Metazoa; phylum Arthropoda; class Insecta; order Hemiptera; family Cicadellidae; genus Allygus; species Allygus modestus. The sequence goes on along the minus strand of OY776117.1, from coordinate 107,070,570 downwards.
CTGTTGCAGCAAACTTGCGTACTCAGCGAATTCAAATGTCTTAATACCACTTAAAGCCGCATACCAAGTTTCATAAAAATATATTCACAAATAAGCAACAAATACAATTTTAATTATTCTCCATAAGAATAACATTAAGGATGAGTACGCAGGTTTGCTGCAACGAGGAACATAAAATAATGGGTTTTTAGGTAAATATCAATAGAACTCATCTAAGTAAAGTCACATACAAAGTTTCTTTCATATACATTTATAAATAAGCGTTACATAACATTTTAATTATTCTCCATAAGAATAACATGGGGACCGAGTACCCATGCTACGGGAGTAGGTTTTCTGCTACGGGAATCATAAGTGAAAATTTTGTTTTTTGTGCAAACAACAATAATCCACAACCAGATGAAACCATATACCAAGTTTCGCATGTTTATATTCATAAAGAAGCGAGATATAAAATTTATTTTTCTCCATAAGAATAGCATTAGACAACGTACTGTGTTTAGCATATCTCAGTAATCAATTGACGTAGAGCAATGATCAAAATACTAAATTGTTTGTTTTATTAAACTAAATTCAATGGTAAAACATGAAAACACCAAAAAAAACATTTTTGGAGTACTAAACCCCCCAAACCCCCCTTCGGATGGTGCGATTCGTCTGGTTTTCGAACTCGTTCAAATAAATGCTACTTTACACGTCTGTACCAAATTTCATTTAGATAAGACCTTTTTTACGAGAGTTATTGTGCTTACGGACACATAAATAAATATATAAATATATACATTTATAAATATATAAATAAATATATAATTATATATATACTTATTTATATATACATATTTACAAAATTTGAACGAATGCTGTTTTGGCATCTGGGGGCCTCAAAATGAAAAGTTATCATGGTCTCGGGCTTAAGTGTTACCATGCCACCTACAGTAATAGCTTCTTCCCTGTAGGGTAAATTCGCTAAAACATATGTGACATAAACCAAATAAAATCTCCCTTCCATATGAATAAAATGGCGACTTGGAAGTCCCGTGGGGCAGAGCCCTGAGGCCTAAATCGAAAATCTAAAGCCAGTTTGAACATCTGCACACCTAGACACGAGTTTTATTTTAAAACAAAAATGCCTTATTGTTTACAAAGTTTACATGTAGCGTATTAATAATATAGAAGATAGATATATAGGCTTTTTTACCTATTTTCAATTTTTTTCTTTACTTATCTTCAACTGATTTCTTTTAAAACTGAATAAAATTACTTATAAAAGCAAAATTGGCAATTTAATATTCGTGCGAAATCGCACGGGTTCACCTAGTTATATAGTAATTAAAGATACTAGTTTATGAATCTTTTCAAAATAGTACCGAAAACCAGATTATGCAGTTTAAAATGTTGCAATATTAAGGTAGTTGTAATACGATGTAATTATTGAAATAATCGTTCTCTATACCGCCCCACAAGAAGATAAACAGGAGATGATGATGTGATGATATCTTACGAGGGTCGTGGAGAAAAGGTGCTCTATTTTACTTTCTGTCTGGAGTGAAAGTGCCAGATGTTGTGCGGGTTGCTGTGATCCGCTCGCGGGCGTTTATATATTCCAGTAAAATCCATCAATGAGGACAAATTGTCATTTCATTGCTTCAAAAAATTAACACGCTAACTGTGAAATATTTACGATAAATATAGTGGGAAATATGATTAACCTAGAGAAATAAACTATAATGTACCATTGAAAAATATACGATAGTCAAATTAAAAACTAAAATTATATCAGTACCTTAGGGCTATTCTGTTTGCAAAATATATATAAGATATGGCCAAACTTATGGTGGTACATTCGAACTAAGTCTTGATATAAGTGCTGGCATTCAGTACGGTGCTTTAACTTTTAACAATGGTTTATCAATTAAGATTCACCAAAGCTTAATCATTAAGCTTATAATGTATTAACAAACGTTATCATACATATATAAACAAAAACAAGTTAAGATCATGGTAATAATAAAACTGTCAAAGGATAACACTGACAAAGGATAACAGTGAAAGTTAAAACGGAATCCATTTTCATACTACTTGATATTGACGTTTAAATGATCAATAAAATAAACATTTTACCTTTCAATACCCCGTAACTTATTTATAATTAATTTTGACAAGAACATGTTAATGTGGTTCTCTATTTTGTTTTTGAATTTTGATTTTATGATAGAAATCTGTTTGAAGGTTCTGCCTGAATATGTAGCTGTTGCCACGAAACATGTAGCCAGAGGTAACAGGATATTGAAAGGTAAAAAGTTTAAAACGCTAAAATGTAAGATATTATATCATAGTTAGTTCTTGATACCAAATTAATTTGCCAACAAATACAAAAAAGAAAATATATAACGTTTACGGTATGAATGATAAAGGCAAATAGTAAAATTTCAGATCAAAAAGGTTTATGAATTTGTTTAAATATACGTGCACAGTAAGTTTCTAAGTTAAGTCTTAGCCACAGTAAAAACGATCCAATGCAAAAGAAAATATTTACAATTTTAAACTTATTTTATTGAAATGTTTTGTACTTTTCTCCAAAGTTTTCTCTCAATCGGCCACTGACAAAAACACATACCACACTAAACCTCAATGGAAAAACATTAATAATTTAAAAATAAACACACAATTTACTCACAAGAGTGTTGTAGCTCCCCAGAGAGACCATTGTGGACGGAAGTCTACTCCAAAGTATCGGATGATCCCCCAACCAATGTTATATACGCCGGACATAAAGCGCCCACAGAAAATTGGGCAACTCCTGATTTAGTGCAGGGTGCAGTCTGATGTTACTGATGACCTTGACCGACGGCTTATATAATCAGATGTTCCATTGTTGAACAGCTGTTATGTCAAAGGATGACCGGGCCAGGTATGTTGGATGGGCCGCACCTCAGGCTACGGACCGCTCTGGACATTTCAAGGTTTCGGTTCTAGCAGCGTGATTGAGGAAGCTATTAGTTAGAGGGCTATGTTTAGTTTGAATAATTAATTGGGATGTGTAAGCGGTAATTAAAGTCTGGCAGGGAACTCACCTTTTGATTATTTTTTGCTTTGTTATAAAAAAGCACACGGTAAACTAATATAGTGAATATAGTAGTACATATCATAACAAGTGCATATATCATATAGTTTATTCTCTGGTATAAAAGAAATTGCAAATAAAGTTTGTCAATAGTAAATTCTTTAAATATATCTTTTAAAATGAAATTGTCAAGTTTTTTTATTTATTTAAGTATATACCATTAGTCATGACCAAAAAGGTTATTCAAACACTCAGACGTTAGTCATTGATGTTGTCATAGTAGAAACTGGATTTTTTTCTCTTAAAGTCATTTGTATCAGCGTTTTTTGTAATAATACTATTCATTCCATTGCAATAAGCTAAAAAATATTACATTCAGGCTACGTAAATAACCTACTGATGTACCTACTAAATGCAGTGTTAGATTTAATTATATTTATAATTAGAGGTATTGCCACTGATGTTTTCCTGTTACAAAAACTGTTATCGCCACAACTGGAATCCTAAAATATAATATTACATAAGAATGCACGAAAATATAAGGTTTTGACATGTTCAAGTTGACACATTTTGTCAGAAGGCTTTTCGAAAATAGCCCATCACTCATATTTGACCTGAATTACTATACTTGTGGTCACCATGAAAGATTTGGTTTTAACTAACAACAACAGTTTAATGGTTATTGAATCCTTTCATTTTGTTTCATTAAATCAGATTTGTTTGAAATGTAAATAGAATATTAGAACATATTTATTTGTCTTTGAACACATGATACAATGTGTGCTGGACATCGTCAATGATTATTAATAACGTAAAATATACACTACATTTGTATTTAAATCTAATATGAACGTAGTGTTGGTTAAAATGAAAATGGTTTCAAATACAAGTACACAGTTACATAAACATAACAACTGAAATTAATACATCAGCTAAAATTGTCTTTACAATTTGTATAACCCTTTATGTTATAAAAAGTACTAACAATTCTAAATGTATTCAGTTTAAGTTTAACTGCTTTAAAGAGGAAACTACGGGACTGCAAAGATTTTATCACAAAATTGCGGTACAAAACTTCAGATACGGTATTACAAAAATGCGGTACAAAACTTCAGATACGGTATTACAAAATTGTGGTACAAAACTTCAGATAAGGTATCACAAAATTGCTTTACAAAATTTCATGTACGGTATTATAAAATTGCTATACAAAACTTCAGATACGGTATTACAAAATTGCGGTACAAAACTTCAGATACGGTATCACAAAATTGTGGTACAAAACTTCAGATACAGTATTACAAAATTGCGGTACAAAACTTCAGATACGGCATTACAAAATTGCGGTACAGAACTTCAGATACGATATTACAAAATTGTATATGTAGACAGTTACGACAGTTTGAAATTTTTTTAACCGTTTATATTTACATTTTAGCGAATTTCCCCTATAGGAAAGAAGCTTTTACCGTAGTAGGCATGGTAAGACCTAGGCCCGGGTCAATGATAACTTTTAGTTTAGAGGTCCCCAAATGCCCAAAATATCATTCGTTCAAAACTGTATATATATATATATATATATATATATATATATATATATATATATATATATATATATATATATATATATATATACATTTATATATATGTGTGTCCGTGGGTGCAGTAACTCTCGTAAAAATGGTCCGATTTTGATGAAATTTGGTAAAAACGTGTAAAGCAACATTTATGACTTTAAGTTGGAAAACTAGCCAGATCTCTCTATTCAAAAGGGTATTTTGGGGTGGTTTTGTACCCCAAAAATAGATTTTTTGAGTATTTTACGTATCATATTTTAGTAAATCCAATTTTAGTTTTCACCATTACATTAAGCTTAAAAAAACAAACAATTTGGTGTTTTAATCATTGCTCTACGTCAATTTGTTACAGAGAAATTGAAAGTGCTAAACACAGTACGTTGTCCAATGTTATCCTTCTGGAGAATAAGAACAATTGTATATCTTGCTTATTTATCAACGTATCCTGACGAAACGTGGTATATTGCTTCATCCCGTTGTGGTCTAATGATATTTTGACGAAAAACGATTATTTTGCCAATAGTTCCTGTAGAAGCAAACCTGAGTACTCAGCCCCCATGTTATTCTTATGGAGAATAAGTCAAATTTTATCTCCCTTAAACATGAAAATAAATTAATCAAATTTGGTATGTGGCTTCACTTAGTTGAGTTATAAAAAATTGCATAAAAGTCCATATTACCTTGTTGCCTTGTTTCAGCAAACCTACATCCTCAGACGCCATGATATTCTTATAGAGAATAATTAAAATGTAATAAATCCTTTATTTTGAATTATATTGATGGAACTTGGTATGTGGCTTTAAGTGGTATTAAGATACATATATATGCATTATAAATTCGCTGAATATGCAGGTTTGCTGCTATGGGGGTATTATTAGCTATTTCTGGGTTCATATACATGAACTTGATTCTTAAATTAAAATGTTTAACATATCCAGTATTTTGTGCTGGAAAATATTCCATACACTGATGTGATTTGGAACTTGTTGAACGAAGGCGTGCAGCTTTATTGTCTATAAATACCTGTTATAACGTGCAACAGGCCTTTCTTTCCTTATGGATCCTTGATTTGCACCGGCACTATTTCCCCAGAAAACCTTACAATATAAGAAGTAGCAATGGGAAAAGCTGAATAAGCCAGAAACAACATCTGGCAATTAATGTAATTATTATTAAATGTGTGACAGTTGTGCAAAATATTTTATAAATTCACAGTTAATATAATTTAAAAATTATATACAGGGGGGCTAAAATTAACTTTGTTTCTTCTTTTGATGATATTTTAAATATGTTTGCCTTGAAATATGATACCTCCTTGGGTATTGTAAGCTACATCTATGAGGACTGGTATTTAAAAACCAGAGTTAATGGGGAAGAGTAACTAAGACAATTCAGAACGGATAAATAGTTGTGTGATACCTCAATTTACCTCAACGGCGGTTGTGTGATATACCTCAACGGGGGTATTTAATTGTTGTGTGAGTTTTATTGTTTTACCATGACCTTTAAATTGAGGTATCACACAACAGTTTATCCGTTCTGAATTGTCTTAGTTACTCTTCCCCATTAACTCTGTTTTTTAATTACCAGTTTTCTTAGATGTAGCTTATAGTATCCAAGGAGGTATTATAATTCAAGGCAAACATATTTCAAATATTCTCTGTTGTCTACATTTTGTTTTCTATCTGAAACTTTTTATATATTTTAATGGTCCTACTAGAGAGGATTAAACATACAAAACAGAATTATCACAAATTTTGCACTCAACAACTTATGTGTCTAATCGTTTAGATTAATGTTTGATGCTGCATTATCTAAACAGATTTTCTCCATTGTTAATTGATAAATATTATTATTTAAAATGAGAACTGAACTGTATTCATTACATAATTATGTGATATAACACTTAATATTTATATATATATTTACTCTTACACTGTACTAATATAAATGATGGTACTAGGCAATCGATTTCGACCAGTCACACCGGTCATCACCAGACAAAATAAGAGAATGTGTCTTAGTCACTGATTAAAAGCACAATCATAGAAACGTGCCTAGGCAAACAATTTTGTTGACAGTGTTTGCCACTCCTTGGTACTGGACACCGTGCTAGTAAAAGTGGCTAACAAACATCAATGAGAGCGAAGGTTTAGATAAATATCATTAGTAAGTAAAAATTTTACAGTAATATATAAATAAGTAAAATAATAATACAGTAGCACAATTCTTATTCGCTATTCAATTAAATTAAACCTATAAAATTTATAAATTTTAGTGATAAGTTCTTGATGTATAATTTTCTGCTTTGTAACAGTTTTCTCATTTTTTATCTTGGGAAAAAGTGAATTTATCTGCATATAAATTAAATTTGACACTTGGAAACTTGTTTACTTGAAATTAAACTCTAATTTACTAATTGACTTAAGAACCTAGTAAATGTAATTAAAGTAACATGGGATTGGACGAATAATGGATCCAAGACACACAGATCAAATAATTTGTTTGATCTACTAAGTAAGTGTTAAGTTTCAATCTTTAAGCTACATTACCAATTAACAGGAGGGATTTAACCTAAAATAATTAATATAATATAACATGACCCATTTATTTAATTTTTGGTATGATATTCATATCATACTTAACATATTGTCTATTCACTCTTTAATCGACATCTGATGTGATTTTAGTACCTCAATATTTTTTTGTAAAAAAGTAGCTTTTATAAATGCATGTCATTTATTATTTCCTAAATTAAACTTATTCAAGCTATAACATGTGGTTTACACTTAATACGCTACACTGTCAAATAATTAAATCATTAAAACCCTTACATTTAAAGTTTGAGCTGAGTATTTTACAGTTCAAAGAAATCTCGTGTTGTTTCTCGACCTCCATTCTGATAGTTATTGACCGTGAATCATAGGTTTGAGGCTTTTCTACATTCCGTATTCAAGGCTTTCATGGATATCTCAATATCAGATAATCTGTCTTTTGCATCCTGTTGGTTTATATGATTAGAATGCTGAATGTTGTTCACCTTGATACCAGGCAGTTCGTTCGGATCATCCTCATATACTTCTAACCAACACTTACTTCCTTCTCAGATTCCTTGCAATATATTTGATAAATTCACAGTTAATAAATAATTTACAAATTATATACAGGGGGGCTAAAATTAACTTTCATTCTTCTTTTGATGAAATATGAAATATGTTTGCCTTGAAATATGATACCTCCTTGGATATTATAAGCTACATCTAAGAAGACTGGTATTTAAAAACCAGAGTTAATGGGGAAGAGTAACTAAGACAATTCAGAACGGATAACCTGTTGTGTGATACCTCAATTCAAAGTTCTTGGTACAACGATAAAACTCACACAAAAATTAATACCCCCGTTGCAGCAAACCTGCATACTCAGTGAATTTCAAATGGTACTTCACTTAGACATGAAGCCACTTTCATCAAAGCATAATCATAAATAAGCGAGATATGACATTTTATTTATTTCCTCCATAAGAAAAACATTAGAACTGAGTATGCAGGTTCGCTGCCATGCGGGGACCACAAAAAATGGGTTTTGTATGCAAATATCAGTAAACCCCAACCATATGAAGCCACATACTAAGTTTAATAAATATGTTGATTAAAAAGCGAGATATAAAATTTTACTTATTCTCCTTAAGATTAACATTGGACTTAGCAATTTGAGGCAATTTTTTGTTTTTTTTTGTTTAGCAATTTCAATATTTTGGTAACCAATAGACGTAGAGCGATGATCAAAATATCAAATTTGTTTTTTAAGCTGAATCCAATAGTGTAAACTCAAGTTAGGCTTTAAAAATAATTATATGTAAAAAGTTAAAAAAAACATTTTTTGGGGTACAAAACCCCTTATAATGGTGCGATCTGTCTGGTTTTCGAACTCATGTAATTAGATGGTGCCTTACGCGTTTATATAAAATTTAATCAATATCGGACCATTTTTACGTATGTTATCGTGCCTACGGACACATATGTATATTGTTTTCTGATAAGATTTACAACACATGGTACTCAGTTAGTTATTATCAAATATGTAGGTTATATAATTATGTATCAAGTTCTGAAGATGGTGCAAACCGAAATATAAATTGTTGTTGTAGATAATTTTGGTTTTATGTGATTTAATACATGTATGAATTTTTACGAATCGTGTTTTTGGCATCTGGGGGCCCCAAAACGAAAAGTTATAACAGTCCCGGGCCAAGGTCTTACCATGCCACCTACGGTAATAGCTTCTTCCCTATAGGGTAAATTCACTAAAATTGACCCCAAAATAAAAAGTGGCAGCACTAAACACATTGCATGAAATACAAATGTTTGCCACCAATAACTATGTAGATTGTTCAGAGATTATAATCCAAATTACAGCAATCTTCTTGAACCATCTCTTTAAAGCAATTCCTAAATGATTTACTAGTTTTTTGTTAGGTAATTAGCCGGTGTCTTGTTCTCTAATCTCACAGATATATAGCCAGATGGCTGAACAATTTATAACATCATTTATACTACAACCATTTAAAACATATTTATGACTTACTGTTGTTGCATTCGTTATTATTTAAACAGTTTAAAATATTGAAAAACGTATTGTGATAGAAAATACCTCCGTTGCAGCAAACCTGCATACTCAGGGAATTTCCAATGCATATATAACATAACATATTAACACTTAATAGGATTCAGAAAAAATATATTCACAAACAAGCGATATTTAAAATATTAATTATTCTCCATAAGAATAACATTGGGGATGAGTACGCAGGTTTGCTGCAACAAGGAACATAAAATAATGGGTTTTTATGCAAATATCATTAGAACTCATCTAAGTAAAGTCACATACCTAGATTAATTCATATACATTTATAAGTAAGCGATTGAAACATTTTAATTATTCTCCACAAGAATAACATGGGGACCGATTACCTAGGTTTGCTGTTACGGGAACCATACATGAAAATTTTGTATTTTGTGCAAACAATGATAAACCCCAACCAGATGAAGCCATATACCAAATTTTGTCAGTTTATTTTTATACATAAGCGAGATATACAATTTTTCTTTTTCTCCATAAGAATAACATTAGACAACATACTATGTTTAGGACTTTCAATATCTCAGGAACCAATTGACGTAGAGCAATGATCAAAATACCAAATTGTTTGTTTTTTATGCTGAATTAAATGGTGAAAACTAAAATTTGATTTAAATAAAAATTACATGTGGATACCCCAAAAACCCATTTTTGGGGTACAAAATCCCCCTTTGGATGGTGCGATTCGTCTGGTTTTCGAACTCGTTCAAATAAGTGGTACTTTACATATTTGTACCAAATTTCATTAAGATCGGACCTTTTTTACGAGATTTATCGTGCTTACGGACACACATATATATAAATATATATATATATATATATATATATATATATATATATATATATATATATACATATATAAAAATTTGATCGAATGTTGTTTTTGGCATCTGGGGACCTCAAAATGAAAAGTTATCATGGTCTCGGGCTTAAGTCTTACCATGAGACCTATGGTAATAGCTTCTTCCCTATAGGGGAAATTCGCTAAGAGTTGATTAAATACAACCTACTACTTTGCATTAGCATTTGCATTGTTACTTTTATTTTGGAAGGTTAAAACCTCTAAAGTGAAATATATCTCAAAGCGTACAACTAACAACAGATAATCCTGGGAAGTAATAGTTGCTCCGAAAAACTATCACTTAGTAGATGTGAACTGCCGGGGAGGCGCCACTTCCGGCGCTTTTTCCCCATGTTATTCTTATGGGGATCAGTTTTTGGACCGACACCCGATCCCGCCTATACTAATAAGCCACAAGTTTCCTTGTTGGCCTATATTAATACCCAACCCTTGCCTACATTAAATATATTGTCCCCATCCCTCCTCTATATTTTTTAAAATTAATTTTCAAATTCAGGCTAAAAAAGCTATCTTTAGTGTTTATCGTCCGATTTGTCTGCAATTTGGATATGTTATTGTCCTAGGCAAGTGTTTTAATAAATTCCACTTACATTTCCCAAATTCACTATAACGGTCAAATTAAAAAATATTTTTTGAAAAATACTATAGTGCCAATTGCCACCTTCTTTATTAACTGTCCGATTTGTTTAAAACTTGGATATGTTATTGTCCTAGGCAAGTGTTTTAATAAATTTCACTTACATTTCCCAAATTCACTATTACGGTCAAATTAAAAATTATTTTTGAAAAATACTGCCAATTGCCACCTTCTTTATTAACTGTCCGATTTGTCTTCAATTTGGATATGTTATTGTCCTAGGCAAGTGGTTTAATAAATTCCACTTACATATCCCAAATTCACTATTACAGTCAAATTAAAAAATATTTTTGAAAAATACTGCCAATTGCCACCTTCTTTATTAACTGTCCGATTTGTCTTCAATTTGGATATGTTATTGACCTAGGCAAGTGTTTTAATAAATTTCACTTACATATCCCAAATTCACTATTACGGTCAAATTAAAAAATATTTTTGAAAAATACTGCCAATTGCCAACTTCTTTATTTACTGTCCGATTTATTTAAAATTTGGATATGTTATTGTCCTAGGCAAGTGTTTTAATAAATTCCACTTACATATCCCAAATTCACTATTACGGTCAAATTAAAAAATATTTTTGAAAAATACTGCCAATTGCCAACTTCTTTATTTACTGTCCGATTTGTTTAAAACTTGGATATGTTATTGTCGTAGGCAAGTGTTTTAATAAATTAGCCTTACATTTCCCAAATTCACTATTACAGTCAAATTAAAAAATTTGGAAAAATACTGCCAATTGGCAACTTCTTTATTTATGGTCTGATTTGTTTAAAATTTATATATGTCATTATTCTAGGCTGGTGTATATGTACCATCCACATTTGACAAATTAACTATAATGGTCAAATTTAAAAAATATTTTGAAAAATATACTAACAATTTCAAACTTCTTTATTTACTGTCTGATTTATTTTCGAATGTGTTATAGCTCTTATATAGGTAACAAAACCACACTACCACACGCTCCATTACCCCCCACAATACAGTATTTTGTCTTTTTTGTTTGTTTATTTTGCTGTAATCCCAAAACTGACTTTGCTTGGATGTGTTATAGCCCCCATCTATTATATCTAAAATTACAATATTATTTCCACCAATAATACAGTTGATGTGTTGTTTGTTTTGCCGCAACCTAAAAACTAATATTGGTATTTGTGTTTTTACAAAACTATATTTTGCAAATTACTACCAATAACTCCTTTATTTACTTTTCGACTTGTTATATCCCCCTATATCTAAATTTACCGTATATTTTTCCCCTTTTAGTGCTGTTTTGTCGTAACCAAACTTTGGATATGACTGCAATATATTACTGGCCATTGCATCAGTAAATACCCCATTTCCAAATTCACTATTACGGTTGGATTAAAAAAATAAATACAAGCTTATTATATACATCCAGCTGATAAGTAATATATATCCACATTTATGGTCAGAACTGCCTAAATTTTGGATATGTTTTAAGCCAATGCGATAACAAAAATAAATTTTTAAAACCCAAAACAACTAAACACTAATCTTTCTTTGTGCTTGTTTGGAGTAGTCTTTATTTTATCCAACTTAATTTTAATTTTGTAGTTAAAATCAAACTTCCCACATTCTAGCTCCCTTTCCAGCCAGTGGTTGGAGACATAAAGGTTACGAATATTTTCAAACTGTACAATATATCTTTTTCTACCCCTATGTTGGACTTGTTTAATTCCGCACCATATTCCAAATCCTCCAGTCTACTACATTCTTTAAATTTAACATTGCCTTTAATATCTTGCATCTCTATGTCTTCTTGTCCAACATCATCCCACTCATTGTTACGGAAACTTAGGTTTTCTATTTTTGGAAAGGAATTGCCATAAAATGTTGCGGTTCCGTTAGTGTTAAAGCTTGCAAGTGGCTCGTTGGTAGGTAGATAAATAATGTCCAAATCACCACTGTATGGCAACACGCTATAACCTTGCCTATTCTTATTTATCTCTATAAATACAGTTTTACAGACACCTTTAACATAGTATACACCCCTCCGTCCATCCTTTTCTGCCAACACTCCCACAAACTTGTTTACTACAAACGCATACACTATATAATGTCCATAATGCTCTAGATCCTCCCAACGTCGCAGGAAGTAATCTTTTAATTTATCCTCTCTTTCCCTTCTTTCTTGTTCTTTAGCCAACTGTGCTTTGTATTCCTCTGCAACAGTATTTTCCACATATTCCAATTTACGCTTATTACTGTCAATGTCTTCTAATTCCAATTTCCTCTTTTTGGAACAACTCTCTAAGAAAGGCTTGGAAAGTGGCTCTATTTCTTTAATAGTGTATGGGTACAGTTTATTGGTCCGGCTTCTTAAAACGTAGGGAGTAAGGTTAGGACTTTCCACTAAGCCTAATTCTTCTAAATTGATGTGTTTAGGTATAGTGGAGAAAGGTGTATTTGATTTTGTAAAACATGTGCCCCCAGATTTGATGTAACACTTATGCTTTACACTTATGGCATCAGGAAACTCCTCTATTACCTCTACATAGTTAGTTGGTAAACAGTTAAAGCTAAATGCAGATAGAGCATACTTTATTAACTTTTCCCTTTGTGTACTATCTTTTGGCAGTTTTAGTTGTACTCCAGTTATCTTCTTCGTATTACTATTACCCCAATATGCGTATTGTAATAAATCGTTAAACACTAAACAACAACTGTTTTGTAATTGATTGGCAACTTTCACCCACATATTATGCAGAGGTACAGCATAGAATGGAGCATTTTGAAAGTACCGTTTGTTGTCTTCTATTAGACTTAAACAATCTCTTAAAGGTTCAAACCCTTTACCTCTACAATAGTTATAGATTGTTGCCTCTAACCTTGTTATTCCATTCTCTCTAGCTAGTTTAGACGAGAACGTTTCTTTTAGTCTCGCATCTGGACAGTTTACAAAGTTTATTATATGGTTTCCTATACTTTTAACTACTCCAGGGCTTGTAATCTGGCATATAAATTTATTATATATTTTTACCCTGCTATTTACATTAAACCATGTTAAACAGTCTTTACTAACATTATCTACAATAACATTATATCCATTCTTGTACGCCCCTTGGTAGCAAAAGTTAAAGTTTTCTGTAAGATATTGGCACATTTCCTCTTTATTAAATATTCCAGCCAAATCTAGTGTTATATCGAAATCCATAAGATAGTACATTTCTTTTTCCAGATCTTGCAGTATCTTTGGAAGATCTTCCAACAAATCCTTAATTTTAACATTTGCAAGCTCTATTTTATAGGGAATTGCTATAGGATCATCATACTTTTGTTTAATTTGGTCAATATCTTTCTTTATTATTTGTAACACACCCTCGCTTTGGGAGAATGGTAGTTTGGCCACAACACCACGTCGAGCTAAAGAGAACTTTTTAAATATTCCTCGTAAGTAGCTATTAAACGAGCCACATATTTCCTTCTTAACTTTAAATTTATTCCGAACGTCCCCATCACAATCCGTAACATTGGTTATCTTAACTAACATTATGTTATCACAAAACACATCCGTTATAGATGTTAAGTTATTTAATTTTGGTTCGCCCTCCCAATAGTTTATATTACCTATGTCTGTAAGAAGGTTATTATTACGTAGATTTTCTAATAAAAACCATATACCGAATCTTTCGTTAGTAGGTTTAATACAACTTCCCAATAAATGGCTAACAGAGTACATTTCTTTTATACAAAAAGTAGCGGAAACATGTAAACAGGACAGATTACACTATAGGCATATAGAGGTTGTAAATATATGGATATTGTATATAAACATAGGCGAGTGGTAAGTGTAACACGTAAGTGGACACCCACATGCAAATATGGAATACCCACTATTAATATAATTCCAAATTCGACTAAATAAGTTTATAGTCTCAATATAATTAACATATTAACATTAGTACCCAAATTGTCGAAATTCTATAATTCTATTCTTAGTCCTTGTATTAGGTTTTGTACTATTAAACCCTACATTCTTATCCTGTGCAGTAGAGTAATATATGTAATACAGATACGCACATTCTACAAGACCTGTACATCTGTTGTATAAGCAGCAGAATAGACGTCTCATTGTGTTGTTGTAAAGTAAAACATAAATGTGCTGGATACAACCGGCCAGATATTAGACAGGAAATGTGTTGGAAGTGTATTGCCAAAGACAAATCACATAGTGCAGCATGTAATCAATCCATTACTATTTAGACAAAGGTCAGTATTGGTACAACATCCGATATATTAGCCAAACCCACAATCAAACTTGGAAAACAAACAGTAAAAAATTAATATTATAGTAACAGAAATAGTAAGAGTATAAGGACATAGTAATATTTAAAGTTTATAAAACAACACAAATGCAGAGACACAACACACTCCAACACATTACGACACAGGCACAGATACTGGTTTACAGCCATTTTACACAACTTTACAGGTTCTGTCAACTGACACAAAAAATAGTTTATAAATTGTGTAAGAAATATATGTAATATAAACAAATTTAACACAATTTGAGGACACAATGTTTGGACTGGATTTGGCTAATATATCGGATGTTGTACCAATACTGACCTTTGTCTAAATAGTAATGGATTGATTACATGCTGCACTATGTGATTTGTCTTTGGCAATACACTTCCAACACATTTCCTGTCTAATATCTGGCCGGTTGTATCCAGCACATTTATGTTTTACTTTACAACAACACAATGAGACGTCTATTCTGCTGCTTATACAACAGATGTACAGGTCTTGTAGAATGTGCGTATCTGTATTACATATATTACTCTACTGCACAGGATAAGAATGTAGGGTTTAATAGTACAAAACCTAATACAAGGACTAAGAATAGAATTATAGAATTTCGACAATTTGGGTACTAATGTTAATATGTTAATTATATTGAGACTATAAACTTATTTAGTCGAATTTGGAATTATATTAATAGTGGGTATTCCATATTTGCATGTGGGTGTCCACTTACGTGTTACACTTACCACTCGCCTATGTTTATATACAATATCCATATATTTACAACCTCTATATGCCTATAGTGTAATCTGTCCTGTTTACATGTTTCCGCTACTTTTTGTATAAAAGAAATGTACTCTGTTAGCCATTTATTGGGAAGTTGTATTAAACCTACTAACGAAAGATTCGGTATATGGTTTTTATTAGAAAATCTACGTAATAATAACCTTCTTACAGACATAGGTAATATAAACTATTGGGAGGGCGAACCAAAATTAAATAACTTAACATCTATAACGGATGTGTTTTGTGATAACATAATGTTAGTTAAGATAACCAATGTTACGGATTGTGATGGGGACGTTCGGAATAAATTTAAAGTTAAGAAGGAAATATGTGGCTCGTTTAATAGCTACTTACGAGGAATATTTAAAAAGTTCTCTTTAGCTCGACGTGGTGTTGTGGCCAAACTACCATTCTCCCAAAGCGAGGGTGTGTTACAAATAATAAAGAAAGATATTGACCAAATTAAACAAAAGTATGATGATCCTATAGCAATTCCCTATAAAATAGAGCTTGCAAATGTTAAAATTAAGGATTTGTTGGAAGATCTTCCAAAGATACTGCAAGATCTGGAAAAAGAAATGTACTATCTTATGGATTTCGATATAACACTAGATTTGGCTGGAATATTTAATAAAGAGGAAATGTGCCAATATCTTACAGAAAACTTTAACTTTTGCTACCAAGGGGCGTACAAGAATGGATATAATGTTATTGTAGATAATGTTAGTAAAGACTGTTTAACATGGTTTAATGTAAATAGCAGGGTAAAAATATATAATAAATTTATATGCCAGATTACAAGCCCTGGAGTAGTTAAAAGTATAGGAAACCATATAATAAACTTTGTAAACTGTCCAGATGCGAGACTAAAAGAAACGTTCTCGTCTAAACTAGCTAGAGAGAATGGAATAACAAGGTTAGAGGCAACAATCTATAACTATTGTAGAGGTAAAGGGTTTGAACCTTTAAGAGATTGTTTAAGTCTAATAGAAGACAACAAACGGTACTTTCAAAATGCTCCATTCTATGCTGTACCTCTGCATAAGATGTGGGTGAAAGTTGCCAATCAATTACAAAACAGTTGTTGTTTAGTGTTTAACGATTTATTACAATACGCATATTGGGGTAATAGTAATACGAAGAAGATAACTGGAGTACAACTAAAACTGCCAAAAGATAGTACACAAAGGGAAAAGTTAATAAAGTATGCTCTATCTGCATTTAGCTTTAACTGTTTACCAACTAACTATGTAGAGGTAATAGAGGAGTTTCCTGATGCCATAAGTGTAAAGCATAAGTGTTACATCAAATCTGGGGGCACATGTTTTACAAAATCAAATACACCTTTCTCCACTATACCTAAACACATCAATTTAGAAGAATTAGGCTTAGTGGAAAGTCCTAACCTTACTCCCTACGTTTTAAGAAGCCGGACCAATAAACTGTACCCATACACTATTAAAGAAATAGAGCCACTTTCCAAGCCTTTCTTAGAGAGTTGTTCCAAAAAGAGGAAATTGGAATTAGAAGACATTGACAGTAATAAGCGTAAATTGGAATATGTGGAAAATACTGTTGCAGAGGAATACAAAGCACAGTTGGCTAAAGAACAAGAAAGAAGGGAAAGAGAGGATAAATTAAAAGATTACTTCCTGCGACGTTGGGAGGATCTAGAGCATTATGGACATTATATAGTGTATGCGTTTGTAGTAAACAAGTTTGTGGGAGTGTTGGCAGAAAAGGATGGACGGAGGGGTGTATACTATGTTAAAGGTGTCTGTAAAACTGTATTTATAGAGATAAATAAGAATAGGCAAGGTTATAGCGTGTTGCCATACAGTGGTGATTTGGACATTATTTATCTACCTACCAACGAGCCACTTGCAAGCTTTAACACTAACGGAACCGCAACATTTTATGGCAATTCCTTTCCAAAAATAGAAAACCTAAGTTTCCGTAACAATGAGTGGGATGATGTTGGACAAGAAGACATAGAGATGCAAGATATTAAAGGCAATGTTAAATTTAAAGAATGTAGTAGACTGGAGGATTTGGAATATGGTGCGGAATTAAACAAGTCCAACATAGGGGTAGAAAAAGATATATTGTACAGTTTGAAAATATTCGTAACCTTTATGTCTCCAACCACTGGCTGGAAAGGGAGCTAGAATGTGGGAAGTTTGATTTTAACTACAAAATTAAAATTAAGTTGGATAAAATAAAGACTACTCCAAACAAGCACAAAGAAAGATTAGTGTTTAGTTGTTTTGGGTTTTAAAAATTTATTTTTGTTATCGCATTGGCTTAAAACATATCCAAAATTTAGGCAGTTCTGACCATAAATGTGGATATATATTACTTATCAGCTGGATGTATATAATAAGCTTGTATTTATTTTTTTAATCCAACCGTAATAGTGAATTTGGAAATGGGGTATTTACTGATGCAATGGCCAGTAATATATTGCAGTCATATCCAAAGTTTGGTTACGACAAAACAGCACTAAAAGGGGAAAAATATACGGTAAATTTAGATATAGGGGGATATAACAAGTCGAAAAGTAAATAAAGGAGTTATTGGTAGTAATTTGCAAAATATAGTTTTGTAAAAACACAAATACCAATATTAGTTTTTAGGTTGCGGCAAAACAAACAACACATCAACTGTATTATTGGTGGAAATAATATTGTAATTTTAGATATAATAGATGGGGGCTATAACACATCCAAGCAAAGTCAGTTTTGGGATTACAGCAAAATAAACAAACAAAAAAGACAAAATACTGTATTGTGGGGGGTAATGGAGCGTGTGGTAGTGTGGTTTTGTTACCTATATAAGAGCTATAACACATTCGAAAATAAATCAGACAGTAAATAAAGAAGTTTGAAATTGTTAGTATATTTTTCAAAATATTTTTTAAATTTGACCATTATAGTTAATTTGTCAAATGTGGATGGTACATATACACCAGCCTAGAATAATGACATATATAAATTTTAAACAAATCAGACCATAAATAAAGAAGTTGCCAATTGGCAGTATTTTTCCAAATTTTTTAATTTGACTGTAATAGTGAATTTGGGAAATGTAAGGCTAATTTATTAAAACACTTGCCTACGACAATAACATATCCAAGTTTTAAACAAATCGGACAGTAAATAAAGAAGTTGGCAATTGGCAGTATTTTTCAAAAATATTTTTTAATTTGACCGTAATAGTGAATTTGGGATATGTAAGTGGAATTTATTAAAACACTTGCCTAGGACAATAACATATCCAAATTTTAAATAAATCGGACAGTAAATAAAGAAGTTGGCAATTGGCAGTATTTTTCAAAAATATTTTTTAATTTGACCGTAATAGTGAATTTGGGATATGTAAGTGAAATTTATTAAAACACTTGCCTAGGTCAATAACATATCCAAATTGAAGACAAATCGGACAGTTAATAAAGAAGGTGGCAATTGGCAGTATTTTTCAAAAATATTTTTTAATTTGACTGTAATAGTGAATTTGGGATATGTAAGTGGAATTTATTAAACCACTTGCCTAGGACAATAACATATCCAAATTGAAGACAAATCGGACAGTTAATAAAGAAGGTGGCAATTGGCAGTATTTTTCAAAAATAATTTTTAATTTGACCGTAATAGTGAATTTGGGAAATGTAAGTGAAATTTATTAAAACACTTGCCTAGGACAATAACATATCCAAGTTTTAAACAAATCGGACAGTTAATAAAGAAGGTGGCAATTGGCACTATAGTATTTTTCAAAAAATATTTTTTAATTTGACCGTTATAGTGAATTTGGGAAATGTAAGTGGAATTTATTAAAACACTTGCCTAGGACAATAACATATCCAAATTGCAGACAAATCGGACGATAAACACTAAAGATAGCTTTTTTAGCCTGAATTTGAAAATTAATTTTAAAAAGTATAGAGGAGGGATGGGGACAATATATTTAATATAGGCAAGGGTTGGGTATTAATATAGGCCAACAAGGAAACTTGTGGCTTATTAGTATAGGCGGGATCGGGTGTCGGTCCAAAAACTGATCCCCATAAGAATAACATGGGGAAAAAGCGCCGGAAGTGGCGCCTCCCCGGCAGTTCACATCTACTTCACTTATATTTATACTGATAAATAATAGCATCCATAGTTATCTGATAAAATCTAAAGCAAGTCTAAAGGTTTAAAATATACGGTTTATTATGTCACATGAGTGAATCTTGCACGAAACTCTCTGTCCACTCCTTTCTAATATTGCTCTACTCTTCATTACAACGCAGACAATCCCATCCATGCAAGGGGAATCATGCGACATCATTTCTCATGGAGGTAGTTATTATGAACTGAATTGCCGCAAGAGCCCGCGCATACATGAGAATTGTACAGAACGTTACAGATTCTGAAAAGTTCTCCTTAATTAACCATGATGTATCCAATCCGTACACAGAGCTTTGTAACACTGGTGTCTGTATTTACTGCTGTATATTACTGTAAGTTAAGACTACATTTAGTTTTTGAGGAGTTCAAGTTTATAAATCAATCCATGGGTTGTATGCTACTAAATATGAGTTAGTTGTGCATGTATTTTATACATAAATTCGTGGGTGGTAAATTTATACTTACAAAATGTATTATATTAATGAATTATTATTAAAATTTGACTTAGCAATTTATATACCTTTGAAGTAAGTTTTCTAAATATAAAAGTTGGCTATCGAAATTATAATTTGATCAAGTTTTTGTTATGATAATGTAAGACAAATATTAAACCAAAAATACCCCTGTGGCAGCAAACCTGCGTACTCAGCGAATTTCCAATGGCGATATAAATTTCTTAATACTACATAAAAGCCACTTACCAAGTTTAATAAAAATATATTCACAAATAAGTTATTATACGATTTTAATTATTCTCCATAAGAATAACATTTGGGCTGAGTACGCAGGTTTTCTGTATCAACGAAAACAACAAATGGGTTTTTACGCTAATATCAATATAACTGAAGTCATATACCAGTTTTTATTAATTGATATTCATAATTAAGGGAGACATAGCATTTAATATTATCCATAAGAATAACATGGGCTGAGTACGCAGGTTTGCTGCTACGGCAGCCTTTGGCAAAAAATTATTTTTTTGAGCAAATATCAATAGACCACAACCAGATGAAGCAATATACCAAGTTTCGTCAGTATACGTTCATAAATAATCGAGATATAAAATTTTTCTTTTCCTCCATAAGAATAACATTAGACAACGTACTGTGTTTAGCACTTCCAATATCTCGGTAACAAAATGGCGTAGAGAAATTATCAAAATGCTAAAATGTGTGTGTTTTTAAGCTGAATCCAATGGTAAAACCTAAAATTTACTAATTCAAAACTATATGTAACAAATTAAAAAAAAATTCGGGGTAAAAAACCCCCCCAAATACCCCTTTGGATGGAGCGATCTGGCTGGTTTTCTGACTCAAAGTCAGAAATTTTGCTTTACACGTTTATACCAAATTTCATCAAAATCGGATCAATTTTACGAGAGTTACCCGTACTCACGAAATATATATATAAATATATATATACCCTTTTGAGAACGAGTGGTATTTTTGGGGTCTGGGGACCTCAAAACAAAAAGTTATCATGGTCCCGGGCCTAGGTCTTACCATGCCGACTTCGGTAATAGCTTATTCCCTATAGGAGAAATTCGCTAATAGCTAATGAATTGGTTGTTAAGACAAGTCTAATATTTAAAATATTTCCACTTTAATATGTATTACTAATAAATATTATCTATCAGGCGTGATCGACTTTTATAAGCCCTAAGAATCTAAACAGCGTATGGGCCTACCTTAGTCCTTAAAACTTATTATTTATTTAACAAGATGATAGGTATTTATCCTTCTTACACGATACAAAGACATGGCAAGTCCTATAGGCTTCACCCACAACTCACAATGAGGTAAGGTTTCGTAGAAAGTCAGGTAATACACTACAATCAATCATAGGCCCTCTAAATAAATTAAAGTAAACCAAAACCGTTTTCGTTTTCCAAATGTCGTCCCCATACCTGGCAGGAAATTGACGTCACGGTAAAGCTCGTACTCGTATGGGGAAATTTCACCGGCTGCCCTATTTCACAGGATGTCTTAGGTTTGAACATTTCGGAAACGTATTGCAACTTGATAGAATAAGGTCAGCCTTGTTGACTCACATTATCGGCCTGAACCTCCTCCAGTTGTTTGAAACATGGTACACGATAGCACTCTACAACTCTTGCGCCCTCAAGCCGTGTCGTGAACAATGCGAAACTCTGACATCAAATAAAATCCAATCAAACAATTTAATTGCAATAAGACTACAAAGAGCATAAGAAATTATCTATTTACCCTAAAATAAATTATACTTTACATATATGTGCCAAATTGAATTAAAATTGTACCTTTTTACGGGTGTTATCGTGTTAACGGTCACCAAAAAAGCTGAAAATTCTGGTTTCTATTTAAACACATGTAAAAAACTGAAACTAATAGTGTTTAGTGCAATTAAAAATAAGATTCCAACAAAAAATTGTTTTATACCTGAAATGTAGACATAAAAATATATCAGTTAGAATACAAAATTATATGTTTGCCAGCGGTACGGTTTTCTGTACTTTTCCCCTTCCACGATATGCAACCAACGGCAATAGCTTCTTTCTCTAAGAGGAAAATCGCCAAAAAACATAGTATCCCTAACTTTGAAATATAGTCAATACTTTCATGAAACAAATAAATTATCAGCTAATCACCTATATATCTGATTTTTTAAGCCAGTTAACCAATTATTTCGGTTGTTTGTTTCATAACTTTGTCCCGGTTATTTGTTAGTGTGTTTTACTTAATTTGAGAATTTATTTATTTGGTTAATATCTTGGATGAATAGTGATATGAATAGTTTAAAGATAAAAGACTAATCATAATATAACTGTTATCGTGGTAGAGCAGATACCGTTCCCTATCAAAACGTTAAAAAATGCCACTGGCATAGTTAGACACAAAAACAAAAACAAAAACCACAGGTCGTCTCGGACTGGGAATAGGAACGAAGTGATGTAATACTTTTATTCATTTACTAGCTGTGTACCCGTCCTTCGTACGGGTTTTATGTCGAAATAATAAATAAATTAAAGAAAATATCAACCCAATTAATTTTAAAATATTTTAATTCAATTTTACATTTTTACTATACAGTTAATACAAGTTAACGAAACATACTGGCAGATGCGTTGACAACATTACTTAAATACAGACGTTTATGAGACTCCGTTTGGTTTTCAATGTCCAGTTGTTAACTTTTAAAAGAGCATAAGAAAACTCTTCAACCCCTTAATCTTCTCCAAAATACATTTTCAAGTGTACTTTTAAGTTGACGCTCAGTGGTCGGCTATATAAAATATCTTTTTAGAAAGGCGTAGATCTCGTCCACCCATATACAGGGTGTCACAAAAAAGTGTGATGGGCTATACAGGACTTAATTCTACATGCAAAAATAAGTCAAAAATGAAGAATGACATTTTTTGGATTTCGGCTTAGTTTAGCCGTAATCCGCCATTTTGTTTTTTTGGGAAAATATTTATTATTTCAAAAACCCAATCAGATATTTTTACGAAACTTGGCAAAAGTGTTTACACTAAAGTAAGTAACATTTGTAAAAAAAAATATTTTTTTACCTTTCCAAATTTCAAAATGGCGGCCATTTGAATTTTTTTATGCCAAATTTCATGAAAACCAGTACCTAAATCAAAATTTTTCAGGACACAAAGTTTTTTGTATTTATTATAAAAAATCCAACAAAACAAAAATGAATAAAATCGGTTCATAAATAAAGAAGATGTGTTTATTTTAGTAATTTAGACTGAAATTTATGTAATAATAATTTATGTAATGTAATTAAGTAATTTCAGTCTAAATTACTAAAATAAACACAGCTTCTTTATTTATGAACCGATTTTATTCATTTTTGTTTTGTTGGATTTGTTAAAGTAAATACAAAAAACTTTGTGTCTTGAAAAATTTTGATTTAGGTACCGGTTTTCATGAAATTTGGCATAAAAAAATTCAAATGGCCGCCATTTTGAAATTTGGAAGGGTAAAAAAATATTTTTTTTCCAAATGTTACTTACTTTAGTGTTAAC
This sequence comes from Allygus modestus, assembly GCA_963675035.1. Taxonomy (NCBI): domain Eukaryota; kingdom Metazoa; phylum Arthropoda; class Insecta; order Hemiptera; family Cicadellidae; genus Allygus; species Allygus modestus. The sequence goes on along the minus strand of OY776117.1, from coordinate 107,046,547 downwards.
ACTTTTGCCAAGTTTCGTAAAAATATCTCATTGGGTTTTTGAAATAATAAATATTTTCCCAAAAAAACAAAATGGCGGATTACGGCTAAACTAAGCCGAAATCCAAAAAATGTTATTCCTCAATTTTTACTTATTTTTGCATGTAGAATTAGGTCCTGTATAGCCCATCACACTTTTTTGTGACACCCTGTATGTCTCACGCATGCCAAAGCGTCTGTGTGAAATCTCCAGAGAACAACACCGTGACTCCCCATTATAGTCATGATGTTGTTTCTTATGTCCTTTAAGGTAAAAAATTTCAGGTCTATTGGTTGGTGTGTGATTATTAACACGCTTATATCATAGATTAAGCATACTCCTTAGGAGTATGCTTAATCTATGCCTATATTAAAGGGCAGTGGGGAAGAGCCCTTTATATTTGTATCTGGAGTAGGTCTGCATTGAGCTATTAGCTATATTCCTTATTCCTACCGTATGTCAGCTCCATCAGTCCAGTGGTAGGTGCAATATTGATAAAAAATTTGATTTTGTAATTCGTGGGGGAAGGCCTTAAACATTGTCGTAACGGGGAAAGCCTTGCGTTTTGTTCTGATGGTTTAGTTACGTCTCTACCGAATTTCAAATTTAAAGGTCCAGTAAATATTAATACTCATAAGATTGTCATAAAAGTAAATTTGGGCAGAGCTCTATAGGATTTTTTAAACGTATTATTATTGTACATTTGTAGCGAAAGGGAACCAACATGCAAATTTTAATCTTTATAGACATTATAATTTTACTTTCTCCCTCTATACATAGTACTGTATATGGAGAAAGTATTGTTTTCGTCAAAATTTTCGAATTTGAGTTGTTAGTGGTAATATTCGTTTTGGTGCTCCCTGAACCCAAAAAAGTGGTTTTTACGTGATGTCTGTCTGTGTCTGTGTGTGTGTGTGTGTGTGTGTGTGTGTGTGTGTGTGTGTGTGTGTGTGTGTGTGTGTGTGTGTGTGTGTGTGTGTGTGTGTGTGTGTGTGTGTGTGTGTGTGTGTGTGTGTGTGTGTGTGTGTGTGTGTGTGTGTGTGTGTGTGTGTGTGTGTGTGTGTGTGTGTGTGTGTGTGTGTGTGTGTGTGTGTGTGTGTCTGTGTGGATGTGTACAGAGCTAGAGCCCTAACCAATGGGCCGATTTTGATGAAATTTGGTATGTAGGTACTAATCCACGATATCTCCAGGCATTTTTTCATTTTTTTGAATTTTTTGTTTTTAAGGGTAATTATCCCCCCAAAACCGCCAAAAAACATGAAAAATCCAAATTTCTCAAAAACGGCTCTAACGATTTTGATTAAACTTTAGTCGTTTGTAGAACTTTAGTTTCCCAACAAAATGACACCACCCGCGTTCCTGTAAAAATTCGGGTTCAGAAATTACGGGACTTAAAACATCCAAAATTCAGTTTTTTGGATTTTTCATAAAAATACATAAATATAAAAAATATTACTATTCACCATTAAAAATAGCTCAAAAAACTAAATAATTTAGTATTTTGAATTACTATTCTACGATTGCTGGTTTCGGAGAAAATTGAAATTTTCATTTAGCGGTAAACGCAGTACGTTGTTCAATGTTGTTCTTATGGGGAATACAAAAATTACTATTTCTCTCTTATTTACTGATCAATTTCATTCAAACTTGATATGCTTGTCAATTAAGCATTGACCAACAGAGTTAATTCGAAATATGTTGCCCCTTAATATCCCTGGGGGGAATAGGGGGCATTTCCCCTCTTAAAACCCCGAGTGTAGCAATGGATGCTGTAGTGCCTCCAAAGCAGGGATTTGGGTGGATGTTCCTTAAAACAACTTGTTTACAAGATTTTCTGTACATTCGACCGTGCTCTGTATTCTATATTTAGTAAATAAAAAGTAATTTATTCATTAAAGTTGGGCTAAAAGGGAGAAAGTATGTGTCAGTTTCCTGATACCGTTTATTAGATAAAGTGATCACGATGTCAGGGAGTGAATGAGTCTGACAAATATATAATTAGATAATATATCCACTCTGTATACTTACGATATTTATTACCAACCTTCAATCAACGTTTTAAATAAGAACTACAACAGATGTTTATAGAATAAATATTCTTAAGTCATATCATTGATTTTGAATTCTGTATTAAAATTCAATGGGCATATCCACGCTGTATACTTATGTTATTTTTTACTAATCTTCACTCAACGTTAAGAACTACACCATCTGTTTATTGAATAAATATTCTTAAGTCATCATCTGGTTCAATATGAATAAATGCTTTGTCCATAAGAATAACATAGGATCTTAAAAACCCCATGGGGTGGAGTCCTAAGGTAACTTAAATAATCCAATTAGCCTAAAACCTTCTAACGCATATATAGAGCATAGAATAAAAGTTTCATCGAAATCAGTGCAGCCGTTTCCCTATGAAAAGCGAACAAAACATGACCAATACTGCACGAAATCACGTTTTTGAGCGGCTGCCATTCTTTTACCAAAAGGCGTATGCCAGTTTAAAGTGGCCTAAAACCTTCTCACACATGAATAGAACAAAGAAACAAAGTTTCATCAAAGTCAGTGCACCCGTTTTCCCGTGAAACGCGAACAAAAACCCGTCCTTGAGCGTTACCGACAGACAGACAGAAATAGATAAGACTTGTTTTGGCTTCCCTAGGGTCTAAAACGTGAAAATATGCAAAAATTTCATAATTCCAAGCAATGTACGGACAAAACTCTAATTTTATTTATGTAAATTTTGTGCTGTGGACCATGCACATTCATTTGCCCTTGATGGCATAGACCGGACCTTTTTTCCTCGAATGCACTTAAGCCGGATGTAACCGATGCAACAAACGAAGCGGCAAATGTAACCACTTTTATCGTAGCCACTCACGTCGCTCAAGTGCCGCTCAAGGTGCCACTCGCCGCTCGTATCGTACTCGACGCATAATCATGGACATAAACATGAACTGACGAACGAACAGACAAATCTAAACGTATCTCTAATATATGATACCTTGAGTGTAGGGCCTATTAAATAAAGAGGTGGTGAAATTTATGTTCTTCCACAAAACCTAAAACAAACAAAATACAATTCAATGACAACGTTCAGAATATAAATCCCAAATGGAGATAATCATTGACAGCTTCAAAAACATAATTTTCAGTTTAAAGGTCCAAAAATATTCTTCCATAAGGTAAATATTGACAATTAAATGGCTTGTGGGGCGAAGTCCCGAGGTAAGAGATAAAAGACATTGGGGTTATGTTGTTTTTAGGTACGAAAGGTGTGTCAATGCAGAATTTCAACACATTCTGTGTCCAATATTTTGCGTTTGGAATCTATCAAAACTTTTACGTGTATGCTATTTCTAGGATAGATTGGAGTTTGCTTCTAAATTAATAAACTGTTTATCTTGGTCATATATTTGTCAAATAAAGGCAGTCCCACAGTTTGACGAAATAACTTACAGACCACATTTATTTTTTTATTGTTTATATTCCTTTGCAAAGTTCTTTGAACTGAAAAAATAATAAATAACTCAAATAATCTTTTTAATAATAAATAACAGCTCGGCGAAGTTTTAATTAAAAATAATTTAACATCTTTAAACAGAATATTAAATTCTGCCCAACTTAAGATGTTTATGGCGTAGCTTTATTATATTTTACACTTAATGATATAGGCAAGTGGAAGCGCTGGGTCTATGTGTTGTTTTACAGATCTGTCACTGCGTATTGCTGTAAACTGGACCTTCAGAGTAAGATGTTGTGTCATCATATTAAAGTCGAATTTGTTGTAGTGACAGGGCCCTCCATTTAATATAGAACTCAACTCTAGCCTCTCAGTTGAAGGCTCATTATAATGGAAGTTATTCTTCATTTGAGAATAATCCAAAGCCAGTAGATAAAAATGCGTTATTGCTGCGAAATCGATTGGTGGAGTTACTTTGTTATATAATTGCATGTAACCAGTCGGAGTTGAAAGGATCATACAATTTGTCCTATAATGTATTTTACTAAACTGGTCAAATTGTAAAATGCACTTGAGTTAAATAAGTAACCAAACAAAATGCCGTCTTAAATGAATAAGCTCTCACGCATACGTTCACCCTTAAGACCTCCATCAAGTTCCCTTTTCCCTAAACCTTATTGCAGCAGAATTGCATCACACTTCTTAACATTCCACCGGCCTTAGCTCCAATACCTCAAATTTACGGTTATTCCTGAAAATGTATACCCTTTATGGTAGAAACGGTGCCAAATGGTAGACCCAAGTTCAGACAAGAACCTGCTAAGGTCATAAGCGTGTTGATGCTGCACTATTGAACTTTGGGGAAACACGATTTGTGAGAAGATCCAACAGGTTATTAAGTGTCTAATCGACCTCATAGGTTACATCACCCCTGGGGCAGCTGTTGACCTAGATAGCCCTGTGTTATGGGAGCTCCATCGGGCTGCGTTGGTTGAGCCGATTTATATTACTGCGATCAGATTTAACAATCGCACTACATTTGAAAGTAGGTTAACAATTTTAAAATAACTAAAAACATGACTTGTATGTTCCTTTAACAGAATTTAGTTCTGAAATTGTTATAATTTCTGCTTACAAAGAGCTAATTATGTTTTTAAGCTATCCTTATATGTTTGAATACCATGTTTGTCAAAGAATAGGTAACAAAACCTATGTGTATCTTAAATATGTATTAAGAAATATATTTCGCACGGTCTAGTTAAGAGGTTTACTTCATCAATATATTTTAAGCAGCATGATTACTAAACAGATTTTATCTAGTTTTAATATTTTTGTATTGCATTCTTTTCTTTTAGACTAACTATTATAATCTTTAAACCAATTTAAGTAACTAACAGAGAAGATGGATTTTAAAATTATGACTAAAAACTCTATTTAACAACACAGGCTGTGTTATAATTTTATCTGTAGTTTACAGGCTCACATTCAAACTAATTTTGAACTTCGTTTAGAAAACCGTTTTACCATGTCGACATTTGGCGGTTACCCAATAAATATATTAAAATTAAACATACAAATGTTTTCACACTAATGAAGTTTTGTTAAAACTTTATACAGAAAATTATTTATTAGGAGATTTCCACCACATGTTCTGGAGACATGCTTGTATCACATCGGCTCAAGGATCAAGTAAAAACCAATTTTAGGATTTTTAATTTATTTTTAAGTACAAAAATACAAACTGTGACTCCCTCTTATAAATATATCACAGGACCGATAGTCTATACAGCTGTACAGCGGAGCGCCGCACCGGTAGGTAGTCATGAAGGCAGGTGTGGCAGGCGTCGCGACGTCGCTCACCCTCTGAAGGGCGGGGGCGCGGGGCCGGCGGGCTGCTCAGGGTGGGCGGCGTTGTACTCCAGGGCCTTCAGGATTGCTGGTGGGATGGGCGGGGGTGTGGGGATGGCGGCGCCCACGGGCTGGAAGCCGTTCTCGTCGGCGATGTAGCTGATCTCGACCACTTGGCCGTCGGGGGCGGTGAAGCGGTAGCTGCCCTGGGCGGCGGTGCCGGGGCCCTCGGGGGCGGCCTTCTGGACTCCGTCCTCCTGGGCGGCAATGCCATTACCGGTCTCGTAGCTGGAAAAAAATAACAAATATTATAGGAGGTACAGTAGTGGATTTAAAGACTTGTATCTAGAGTGAGCGATCAGCTGTTCCTCATGATTTTTCACCGAAATTTTACAATATTCCAATATGGAATATTGACACTCAATCCTGGGCGTGAAGGAAGGGGTTGTGGAAGGTGTTGGTTTGTGGCATAGATACGTAACTGATAATAAGGTAAACCTCTAAATTGCGAAGTGATGACAAAAAAAGTTGAATAAATTGAATTGCTTGGTTATTAATTTTATAATAATTGCAACCCAAAAAAAACTACAATTGACTTGTTAACAAATAACTATATAGTTTGAAATCCAGTAATGTTTTTCACACAGGAGTACTATGCTCATCTTTATTTTGTTTGATATATGAATCTAAATAAACATATTATATGAAGAATTCCGATTTGTAAGAGGAGTGTTTTCTCAAAGATTAAATACGTAGTTGTCTCAACAGTTCATAAACGAGTTACATGTTTTAAAATATTATTGTATTGAAAATAGTAAACATATTTAAAAATATAACTGGAACTCAACCAGTATTAATCAATTACTAAACCATGTAGTATATTTAGTTTAACATCAGTTGAAAGTTTCAAATACCCAATTAAATATAAATAACGTGATAAATATGAAAGACCAAACTAAACGTATTGCACTTGCATTGGGAGACTGGACTACTTTCACGTAGATGTTGTTTAGTTTAATTTATATTTAATATTTATTTATAATTTTTGTACGTTAAACAATTGTTGTACGTTAGTTTAAAGCTACGAATATAATTATTAATTTGTCCATAACGCACAACACAAAACCAGCAAAAACAAGTCAAAACTTTTTCTCATCATAATTAGTTAAAGATTTTAATTTTAAAGGGTATTATTTATACAAACAATTAATCCAGGAGCTCCGAGGAAACATGAAGAGTGTGATTAATAACACACATCAATTAGTTATGCAAAACTAACATTACTATTAACACTAATTATGGTAGTAATAATTTAGTTTGAGCTGTAATTACATTTCACAAATAAGAAGGGAATAAGGAGTTTACGATGAAATCATAATTACCCTTCGGCCTCTAAGTGAATCATTAAGGCTTCCTATAGATCCATGCGAACACGGCATTACAAAGGCAATTATTACTCAACTCGTTTGTTTCTTTAGATTGCGCTGTTGGTTCTCACATTAAAACATCAACTTGCTAAGCATTGCTTATAAAAACGATACGAGCTTGTGATGAAAGCTATGGAAACATTTGTTTGTATTTTATTCAGTAAAATACCTAAATTTCGTGTTTTCAAACTACTATATCGGTGTTAATTTACCCTAATTTAATTTAAATATTTCATAAGATAATTGTCGAAATAGTTAAACAATATGTATGTTATCCACGAAAAATTGCTGACAATATATAATTTACACCAAAATCAAAACAATGTATTTATTAAGGAAAATTTAGGACCTCCTAAATTAATATTTACAGCGTAAACTTATTTTAACAGACCCCAATTAAAAAAGGATATGAAAAATATATAAATAATCTTAGCATATTTAATATACCAAATAATCTAAAAATATAAATAATCCATCAACAACTGTCAGAATTAATTTACTTGAGAGTTAAATTAACTTATTAAAAATGTTTAAACACCTAATAAAATGTTTTGTTTAGTGAAATAACTGTGTAATAAATGTTGTAGATTAAATAGGTCACCAAATAATATTGCAAATGGCATATCTATATTTCATAAATATGTATACAGTATCATAAGCTTGAACTGTAATAAAAATGAAACAGTTTAGTTTACCTCCATTTGTAAGACCCGTCGGGGTTGGGCCCATCCTGGAAGCTGCTGACGATAGGTATGACGGGGCCCCCAGGACCGGCGGGGGCAGGGCCGGGGGAGTAGGGGCGCCCAAATTGGGGCTTAGCAGCTGCGAGGGCTGCTAGGCACGCTACCGAAGCGATCTATAACCCAAAATTCAAATTATTAGCCTTCATAAAGTACCAATAACAAAACTGTATTTCCTCACACAAACAGTTTGTGCTGAAACTACATTATAAATGCAAAATATATTCCAAATGTTCACAGGATAATATATCAAAATTAAATTTGCAAGGGATTATTAAATAATAAATTGTACATAAAATGTACAAAAAATTGTCATTAATGAGCCATCACTGTACAAAATTGTGTGTGAAGTTTATTATTTACATAAAACATCTAAATCAATTTAAATAATTTAAATAAATTCAATGGTTTTAGTACTGAGCTTATTTAATAGCTCCCAGGTTTTTTTTTGTTTGATCAAGGGACAACATTTTATGTATGCGGATTTTAAGACATGCAGCATGATAGTAGAATTAATTTTGAATACAATTTTACCTAAATAAATGTATAAACTATAGATTGTATGAACCTTGATGCATCTTTAAAGAACAGTAAGATGTTTTATAATTTTCGTAACTAAAACTAACTACCATTTTAAGCTATAATATAAATTGATAAGTATTAACAGTTGCATTTAGTAACAAATAAGGCTTATGTTGTTGCTCAAATCGTAAAATGGAAATGGATTATTGAATTGTAATAATTAAATCTTTGTAAAAACTATTTTATTTGTTGATTTAAATTTAATAACTATGGTAATGCATTCTGAAAGAGTACGCAAGGATATCTTGAATGAATGTTAAATTTAACATATTTTAAATTTGATACTATAAAATACCGCAGTTTTATTATGTAAAGTTACATATAGAGAATATATATATATGATTAACTGGTGATTGTTTGATAGTAAAGGCCATCAAAACTGGAAAATATAATTTATTAGGTCAATATTATTTTTAGAAACATCATGCTGTTAGAATACAAAGATTTATTATTAAAAACCCGTTTTTAAATTATGGATATTTAAATGTAATTGTTAACTTTAAACTTTCTTTTCCTTCTTTTATAAACAAAATCTATGAAAAGACGGTAGCTAAAGTGAATTTTAATCACTATTATATTTATTATTTATGAATAGCTAATATGAAATTTTAGAAAGCAATAAACATTGAGGAAAACGTTTTATTGGCCAATACAACCTGGAGGCTGAAATAAAACGAAAAATGTATTTTGGAGCTTAAAGCTGTTTTTACATCTACTCATTTTTGTTCAATATAAAATATATTTAGGGATTTCAAATGTAAACTTTAACCATCACAATGCTCCTTTCGTTTTTAAGTTATACGCTTTCTGATTAACTAAAGATTCTAGTAAGTACTACACACTGAATTTGTTAGTTCCAACATTTATTTAAATACCGCTGTTTAGATCCCAAATAAATTTAAACTTTATGCTGCACTGATTTACATATTACAATATTTTAAAAATAAAAAATTATTTAACTATTAATAAGTGGTCGACGGAGGTGTGAACTATGAAGCCTATGCACTTACCAGGGAGTACATGGTGAATGGAGATAGGGACGGTTGGTGGCCGCAGAACTATATACGCTGCCCCCCTCCCCTCCGCAACGCTACACAGTTACCACAAATATTCATAAACCCCGGTCCGCATGGAGGGGCAGGGTGACGGGAGTGTTGCATTACAGGGCACGTGTACCACGGTCAAGGTTGGAGAGGGTCTGAGAGGGTACGGGCGACAGGGATTCGGGTGGGGTGTTAGGAACTGATGGTCTAAATGTTACTGAAACTGAGTGGCATTGATGTTGTTTGGTGGGGTTGCTATTCAATTAGTTCGGAAATTATCGGACTCACCCATCTTCTTTATTGCTATTTTTAAGTTTATCCCGGTCACAGTTTAAACGCGTTGTTAACCCTGGCTTATTTCCACGCTGTTACCCGAGGTTCGAGAGTAAATAGATCCCCAGACAGAGCCACAAGCCAAGCCATTTTTACGAGCATTTAATATAATTTAAAGGAGGTGACTGGTCCCTAGCCATCAAACGTGCCAAAAGAGAGCGAATCAGTCTTGCAGCTTAACTAATAACACTTCGTAACTGAGATTCAAACCGACCAATCACATAACTCCTAGCCATTTCCTAAATAAGAACAGACGATCGGCGATCAGTGCTACCATTTTCCAAAAAGTAAAGATCCTCGTCACACAGTACACACATAAAACACATAATTGGATTGAGAGAAACGAAATCCTTATACTCAGTTTGGAATTCGAAGTAGTGTGACGCTATCTACATTTTAACGGTTTGATGGATTGTCATGAAATTTTTAGGATAACGTTTTTACGGTTTAATGCTTTAAATAAACTATAATTGGCGAATTATTATTACATTTTAATAATTATCAGTTTTTTTATTGAACATTCTTTCAGTACATATTTTGAGCTTTGTGGTACCGTGTTGTTGGAGAACTGTCAAAATACATCAGCTCAGCTGCTGTCATTTTGTTTTGTTCGCAATCGCCATTTGATGTTTGCGTTTAGGTTAGAGGAGCCCAGATAAGAAACTGCACCCATAATAATTTCATTAATGTTATAGCAATAATCAAATGTAAACCTTCTGTAAGTTAAGGATGTTACCTTGTGACTTCCATACACATAACTTATGTGAAGCACTGTGGTTCAAGTTGGATTTAATACGATAAAAAGTGTCATCAGCGAGAATGCCAACATTATTCAGCACTACTAAAAAACAACCATAAATCTTGGTGGTTTTGTACCTGTGTTCTTTTGCAGATAGTTTGTGTTCGAATAATACTCAGGTTTTGTATAGTTGTAGCCTATAGTTGTAGCCATAACATGGATGATTATAACACAAGGTGGGACTAAAAACTAAATTTTATGTTATTAATAAACTTGAAATATTGTCTACAAAGTTTTAATCACCATAACAAACAGTATCCTTTGACTATTTACCTCTCATTAGGCTAAGTTAGGTAGGCCATCGCTTTTGTTGTTTCTCAACCATCCCAAGTTGGTCAATCATCATATTTTAATTTTAGCCTTTCTGTAAATGTATTCTAACCATAAGTCGGTCTTGGTAGTCTATACAGGGGGAATTTTATGATAGTCCTAGCTTATATTTATATTTGCGAGTTACTAAATGTCCACTTGTTTTCCGTGAGAAACTTAAGTTCGCTGAGGCAAACTGTAAGCCTACTTGGAATGGCCAAACATACTACAATGAATCCAACAGACCAAACCGTTAACAAGCCTTACCTAACTCAAGGTATCTACTTAATTTAAGCACCCAGTGCCGTCTTTAGGGTGGTGCGACAGGTGCAGACACACAAAGGCCTCGCGCTTACGAAGGCCTCGCACTTGAGGGTTTTTTTTGTGGAAGGTAGAGGCGTCGTGGCCATGAATGGGATCAGAAATGTGAACTTCTGATGATTAACAATTGAACAGCTGAATACAACGTACTTTAATAGGCTTAAATTATTTTTACTCAATTATTGGCATAAGTAGGCCTATCATAAATCAAATCAAACAGTTTACCGAGACCATTAGCAATTGTCAACTATAGTTAAGCAGTTAGTGGTACGTACATATTTTGCCAATATTGCCAACATGTTTTTATTTAATGGCAAGTTCTTAAGTACATTAATTAGCCATTGTATTTAGCCAATAGCGAGTGTATTTCTCAACGTAGCAAGCAAGTCTGTGTCGGGACTATACTGTGGCTGTAATTTTATTTTAATATTACAATGGAATGAGTTTCAGGTATTTTTCGGTTTATCCTAGCTGTTTTGTCTATATTTTATAAGTTGTTGATTTTTTTGCCGGACACTTTTATTTATTTTTTGCGAATTTACCCTTTAGGGATTAGCGAATTTCTCCTATAGGGAAGAAGCTATTACTGTAGTCGGCATGGTAAGACCTAGGCCCAGGACCATGATTAACTTTTCATTTTGAGGTCCCCAGATGCCAAAAAACACCATTCGTTCAAAACTGTAAATACCTATATATATTTGTCCATGAGCACGATAACTCTCGTAAAAATAGTACGATTTTTGACAAAATTTGGTATAATTGTTTAAAGCAGCATTTATGACTTTGAGTTCAAAAACCAGACAGATCGACCTATCCGAAGGGGTATTTTTTTTGGGGGGGGGGGGGGTTGGAACCTAAAAATAAGTTTTTTCAGTTTTTTACAATTAATCATTGAAAAAGTCAAATTTTAGTTTTTCCCATTTGAATCAGCTTAAAAATATGCACAATTTGGTGTTTTTATCATTGCTCTACGTCTAATGGTTACAGAGATATTGAAAGTGCTAAAGACAGTACGTTATCCGATTTTATTCTTATGGAGAATAAGAAAAATTGTATTTCTCGCTTATTTATTAACTTTCCTGATGAAACTTGGTATATTGCTTCATATCGTTGTGGTATATTGATATTTGCACTAAGAAACATTTTTCGGCTGATAGTTCCCGTAGCAGCAAACCTACATACTCAGCTTCCATGTTATTCTTATGGAGAATAAGTAACGTGTTATCTCCCTTAATTATGAAAATAAATTAATAAAATTTGGTATGTGGCTTTACCTTCTTGAGTTATATTGATATTTGTATAAAACCCCATTTTTTGTGTTACTTGCTTCAGCAACCCTGCATACTCAGCCGCCATGTTATTCTTATGGAGAATAATTAAAATGTCATAAATCGTTTATTTAAAAATGTATATTGCTGAAACTTGGTATTTGGCTTTATGTGGTATTAAGGTACATATATATATATATATATATATATATATATATATATATATATGCATTGGAAATTCTCTGAGTATGCAGGTTGGCTGCTACAGGGGTATTTATTTTTGTTATAATAACATCCAACATAATAATATATAAGTTAGGCTAAAGGTAAATGGATATTGTAAATAGTACACACACTTTAAAATGGTCTGGTTTTTATGGTGACATGTTAATGGGAAGGCACTATAAGCTAAAAATAGTAAAAAAGTGTCCGGGTCAAGCCTGTTTTACGGTAGGCCTAACTGAAACTAAATAACCAAAACCATAATAGGCCTAACTGTAACCATAACCGAATAACCTAAATAATCGCTATACCCTATGGAACAATTTCATTCGGTTTTTTATATCGTTCCACTTATGAAAGTCTACCCTGGTTTCGGTTTTTTAGATTTCAGTTATAATTCGATCTCAAAAGATATTGTCTTATAATTTGTCCAGCTAACAAATGTTGATTCCACTAATCATGTTTTTCATCTTAAACATGTTTTGCCGGGAACAACCATTGTAAGGGATTTATGGAAATCACACTAAGCACTGATAAGAATATCCAGTCTTTTAGTCCCTCCAACAATGTGTTACGGTTTGAGCAAGTTTGAGGAGCCGTTAGAACAAAACATTTTCTCAATAAGAATAACATGGCGGCTTTTTATGCCACTGGGGCAGAGTCCTGAGGTCTTGAGGAAAAACTAAAAAGTACCTATCTGCAATTTGTTGATCATCTACAACATTATGGTCCGTAGCAGTTTTGAGTTGGCGTTTTCAAAATTCCCTGGGACATACACGCAAATGCACAACCATTACATTATAAGTATAGATTTTTCTCAATACAAAATACTTTTAGCTCCCGAAACAGCCCGATTAACATTTTTTTACAAAATTCTTTACGTAAATCTATTAGCAAAAACTACTGTGCTAATTTTAACTGTTTTAGTTTTAAATTAAAGGTTTTGGCCTGCAGTTTGTCATAATTACATTTCTTTTTTTTAGGTGTTTTTAACGCACAATGTTTGCGTTTATTATTCCCATAACAAATATTGTTCAACTTTCAATAACTTTCTTACGGTACATTACTAGCAAAATCTATTAAATATAATACTTATATAGGTTATAATAGCTTAACCTATATAACTTATAATAGGTTTTGACATACACTAATGTCATCAATATCTTTGTTTAGTTTAGATGTGTTGTTTCTAATGATAAATTTATTTTTATTTTAGCTCTCATAAGAGCACATGTTCAAATATCAACAACATTCCTTTTGCAAATACACTAACAAAAACTAAAGGACCGATTTAAACAGTTTTGATCTGAAATTGAAGCTCCTGTCCTACAGAGATTTCCAGAAAACATGTTTTTCTCTGTGAAAAATTACTTTTAATGTTTAACAAGTAAAAGAGATGCTCCTGTTTAACATTTTGATCAAATTTAGTTGAACTATTTACCAGAAATTGGAATTATATATATGTTAATGGACTGTGCAGGACTTGTCCTTCCAGGCTGATTCAGAAATTTGTTTACTAAGTTTTCCCTTACTTTTGGCGTATGTGTGAACTAATACAATACATTTTAAAAATGGAAGGAAACGTCGTTCCTATCTTGTATAATAAATTTTGTTTCCCCCCACCTACTTAGTAAAGTAAAATTTTACTCCTTGTATTGAAGGAGTATAGTGCTACTTTGTCTCCCGGAACAGAATCAGCTGACATTTCGCTGCAATCATTAATGCTTCAGCTATAAGGGAATCAGATCAGCTGATTGATATTTTGCTCCAGCTGCAATTAACGTTCCGAGTTTAGTTATTACGCATTACGCAACCAAAATGGAAAGCGATTGTGAATGTGAATACTTATCAATACTTGTGGCTTTTGAGGTTTGGGAAAATGTTGTGTGTAAATTTATCGCCCTGGCCTACGGCGTCGGGCGCCAACAATTTCCCTTTGGGAACAAAGTTGTACTTTACTCCCTTAATACACAAATAATTATTGTTTCAAGCAGAAGTCCCCGTATTATTTTGTACTGCAAAGAAATTTTGCATAACTTAAACTTGAGTTGATAGTCAATAATATAAAACATAAGTGGGATTATAATACACCGTTACTTAAAAAGGATGTGATCATAATGTTTTTGGATACTTAAATGCTACACAGCGTCTGTAATCATTAATATATATAACTAGCTGGCCCAACAGTCCTGTCCTAATGTCATTGGATTTTTTTTATTTCAAATACTCGTTCATTTTCAAGATAAGCATGTTCGCTCCGCTCACTCGCTTCCCGGATTAGCTCATGCGCTATGCTCACTTGAATATAAAAAAAAGAGTTTGAGTTGCCATTCAAGTACTCTTTTTATTTACAAAATGACAGTTTCCATTCAAGTAGCTTTTTATTTCTGTAATCAACATATGTGTATGCCTTTCAAGTATGTTTTCAGCTGCTTGGTGTAACTAACTAACATAGATCAAATCAATAGGAACTTTGAAGGCCTGTGGGGCAGAGCTCTTAGGTCGGATTAAAAATTGTCTTTTATAAGAACCTTGTCCTGACATAAACAAACTCAACAAGAAATAATTATTCAATTTGGTCCACTAATTCTCAAGTAATGGCATGACCAAGGGAAATAGGGATCCATTTGAGCGAATTTCCCATATAGGGAAGAAGCTATTACCGTAGTCGGCATGGCAAGAATATAGGCCCATGACCATGATAACTTTTCATTTTGAGGTCCCCAGATGCCAAAAACACCATTCGTTCAAAAACTTTATATATAATATATATATAATATATATATATATAATATATTATATATATATATATATATATATATATGTATATATGTGTGTGTATGTGTGTGTCCGTGAGCACGATGACTGTCGTAAAATTTATCCGATTTTGACAAAATTTGGTATAAACGTGTAAAGCAGCATTTATGACTTTAAGTTCGAAAACCGGACGGATCGACCTATCCGAAGAGGTATTTTGGGGGGGATTTTTTATCCCAAAAGTGGGTTTTTTGAGCTTTTTACATATAATTGTTGAAAAAGTAAAATTTTAGTTTTTCCCATTGGTATCAGCTTAGAAAGACGCACAATTTAGTTTTTTTATCATTGCTCTACGTCAAATGGTTACAGAGATATCGAAAGTGCTAAACCCAATATGTTGTCCAATGTTATTCTTACGGAGAATAAGATAAATTGTATATCTCGCTTATTTATATACTTTTGCTGATGAAACTTGGTATATTACTTCATATCGTTGTGGTCTATTGATATTTGCACTAAAAACCATTTTTCGGCCGATAGTTCCCGTAGCAGTAAACCTGTGTACTCAGTCCCATGTTATTCTTATGGAGAATAAGTAAAATGTTATCTCCCTTAATTACATAAATTATTCACATTTGGTACCGATATGTCGCTTTACCTACTAGAGTTATATTGATATTTGTATAAAACCCCATTTTTGGAGTTCCTTGCTTCAGCAAACCTGCACACGCAGCCGCCATGTTATTCTTATGGAGAATAATTAAAATGTCATAAATCGTTTATTTTTGAATGTATATTGATAAAACTTGATATGTGGCTTCATGTGGCATTAAGATACATATATATGCATTGGAAATTTGCTGAGTACGCAGGTTTGCTGCTACGGGGGTATTTATATATTAAGATGTATACAAAATCTTGGACCTTGACACAATGACTCGTGGATTCTAAGAAGTGGGTCAAAAGTTTTAATTTCTTCCTAGATTATATTTAACATAAGATAATACTTTTCCTTTCTTTTTGAAATGAGGCAATTTATTCTTCTTAAAAACAAATTGAATGATTTAAGCCTTATTGTTTTTTAAGTTCTGCATTTATAGGTTACCTATGTATTTGAACAACCGTATCAAGCTACAATAACAATGAGAGGCCTGGGGGCACAGCCCCCCCCCCAGTAAGGTTAATGTGTTACATTAAAACCTCTGGGTTAGATTTTAAAATATTTAGGCATTCAAAACCAATCGACTGATTTTAAAACGTATTGCTCATCAAGGTCTGTATTTATACTTATAGATTTTTACAGCAACATTAAGCTACAATAAAATAAATATCCTGATGGGTCCTCCAGTGGAACCAAAGTGTAAATAAACTTAACTACTTTTAAACCACTGATTGGGTACCTTTATTGCCGCCAACATATTATATTTTATCAAAATCTTCAGCTAATATTTTGAGGGCCTACATGATACAGCCCTCAGTGAGACTGAGGGGTGAATAACTACTTCATATGCACTTTGTCTGACTGATTGACAGATTTCAAGCCTCATTGTTTGTCATGTTCTGGATTTGTATGTCAAGCTGCAGTTATAATGGAGGGCCCATGAGGTATATTGTCAATTGAAACTTTTTTTTTTTTTAACTGTGAGCTCAATCCTTATACGCGATATAAGAGCGTACTCCTAGTATATAAAAACATGGATCTCAATCATATTAGTATTCTGTTTACGTTGTTTGTTTGTCCGGATAGAAACTTCCAAATAGCAATAAACCAAGTAGGCGGTGAGCGACTCCGATATTGAAATGGACGTAGTAAAACAATCCCTTGTATCTTTAAGGATCTGGGATATATTTTTGCTAACACGAAAAATACTAAAATATGTATTTTTTAAATTTAT
Organism: Allygus modestus; assembly: GCA_963675035.1. Lineage (NCBI taxonomy): Eukaryota > Metazoa > Arthropoda > Insecta > Hemiptera > Cicadellidae > Allygus > Allygus modestus. Next base: position 107,029,522 of record OY776117.1, on the reverse strand, counting down.
TTAAGCATAATAAAGTAAAAATACTTAAATCGAACCATATAGTCTTCTGATTGGAGCTAAGCGTACTGTAAAAACACGGCATTTTAATTTTGGCAAATAATTTAGACCTCGCCATTCACTCCTATTGCAACTCATTCACTCTATTGCACTCCTATAATGTTTGAAATCACTCCTATTGCAATAAAAGTACAAGATTATGCATTTAAAATCTTGAAACTAAAGAAAATCAATAAAATCGGTGTGTTACTTAATTTCTCGACAACCTCCAAGCTAGTATAAAGTTTATTTTAAACTGTAGCTGAGTGCAACGGTGTACTAAGCATTGTTCTTTTCAATTTTAAAATACAGTACACCATTAAGTTAAGGGGCTCAACTTCATACCATTTTTTAATCCAAAAGTAATATTTTCGAGTTTTGTCTATTGCATGAAATGTATTTCACAGTTTCAAAAGAATGATATTTAAAATGCATATTTACATATTCAAAAAGTTGGTTTTCTGAAAAGTAACTACCAGCCCTACAGCAAAAACAGATTGCCCATCATTATCCCACCCACTTTAAATATTTCCGTCACAGAAAACCTGCGTACTCAGCAAATTTATAATTCATATATATGTGTGTCTTAATACGACAAAGTCACATACCAAGTTCCATCATTATGCCATCATAAATATGCCATTTATAACATTTTAATTAATCTCCATAAGAATAACATGGCGCCTAAGAACGCAAGACTTGCTGCAACAAGGAAGACAAGATATGGGCTTTCATGCAAATATCAATATAACTTAACTAGGTGAAGCCACATACCAAGTTGCATCAATATAGTTCATAATTAAGCGATATATACCATTTTGATTATTCTCCGTAAGAATAACTTGGGGGCTGAGTACGTAGGTTTGCTTACACGGAAATCATCGGTAAAAATTGCTTTTTTTTGTGAAAATAACAATAGACCACCAGATGAAGCCGTATAGCAAGTTTCGGTAGTATACGTTCATAAATAAACAAGATATAAATTTGTTCTTATACCTCATAAGAATAACATTGGACAACGTAATGTGTTTAGCACTTTCAATATCTCTGTAACCAATGGACGTAGAGCATTGATCAAAACACCAAATGTTTATTAAGCTGATTTCAATGGTAGAAACTAAAATTGTATTTTACTAAAATATCATATGTAAAAAAATTTTTAAAAAAATTCAAAATCCCCTTTGGATGGAACGATCTGGCTTTTTTCTAACATAAAGTCATAAATGTTGCTTTACATATCAGTACATATTTTAATCAAAATCGGAAAATGTTTAGGTGAGTTATCGCACCCACAGACATATTTATAGATTTACTGTATATGTATACAGTTATGAACGAATAGTGTTTTTGGCATCAGGGGACCTCAACACGAAAATTTATCATGGTCACGGGCCTAGGTATTACCATGCTGACTACGGTAATAGCTTCTTCCCTATAGGGGAAATTCGCTAACAACTTTCTGTATACAGGGCACTTCTCCTGTCAGTATGAAAAATCCCCATATTATATGATTCTTAACCATTTCACAGTTTACCTTTCAATTTCAAAGAAGTTAATAATCTTTCTACGTTTACAAAAGCTGAACAAATTATAATTCAATTGCAGGATACCTAAATGGTAACGCGCACAAGTAAACTAACATTATTTATTATTTGTTCTATGGATAGGCAAAAAAATGCGTTTATGCACACAAGTAGGGTGTGACTTCTAACAGGGGTAGTTTACACTCTACAAAACCTAACTCTAACCTGAGAACTGTTTTTCTTGTGCCATCTCCGCTAAGCTTACTTTTGAAGTAGCCTTCAGGGCTCACTCCTTTCTATTGTATCGTGTTGATGTATAACAATGTTGTGTGGATATTTAGTTTTAGTTTAATTTTTGTTGCAATATCACCGTTTTCCTCAGCTACGCTATGTGAAACTGTAGGCTATGTGTGAAAGTAAAGAACGTTTTCATTTTACTAATGAACTTCCTATAAAAAAACATATTTTACAGATTTTAAATATGACTTATACCCAGGGATAGTATAGTAGTTGTTATTTAGCTACGACAAATAAGTAAAAGCCTGGTAGGGATACAATACCTATTATTAATTAAAAATCAATTGCCGGATTACAATTTATGTATGGATTATTTGCTTTTTACAAATAAATTGACTATTCTTGTCTATGGTTATTTTAAATTACTTGTAGTTCAGGAATTCCAAGTATCTACTTTTGTCTTCCCTTTTTACAAAACAAACATTTTCGATCGTAATTTTTTTACTTTCTGTAAAGAGCAAACATATCTTCCTTGTACTGACTTCCAAGCATTCTTTTGATTTTTCTACTAAAAAAAATTGACTTTTCTACACTTTATCAAATCTATCCAACGACGCATTTGGGTAAGATTTTATCATTTACATTTCACACGTAATTCTAATCATTGCAGCCTATACAGACAAATTCACTCTGGTTTTATGAGAACATGCCTTTGCATTGAAACTAATTTAAAATTGCAGTGTGTTCTACAGCGAACAACCAGGCCGTCCATTAGGCCAATGACAGAATTAACACTAGTTTGATGGACGGCCTAGTTTTTCAGTCGTGACACGAACTATAATATACATATTAATTTGAAGAAAAATAACTATGCAAAAATATTAATATAAACTAATTCATCTGCATTTGTTTAGTAAATAGTCTAGTTCTTAGTTTCGTTGTGTATTTAAACTGGTTTATTTTTAATTGATGATATAATTTCCACTCGCCAGTTCAGTGATTGAAGAAAAACTGGTTGTTTCTACACACACGATTGTAACTTATGTGTGGGCTACATTTCCATTTTATCATGTTGTAAACGTAATGTAAATATTTTTAGATAATTTATTTATTAGCATGATAGTGTTGTTACAACCAAGCAGGATAAATAAAATACGTCTTACAACACTATAAATTATATTTACACTTATACTGTACTCACATACAATACGGTAAAATATACACAAAAGGTGTTACAAGGCAATCAATTTCAACAAGTTACACCAGTCATCTTCAGGCCCAATCAGAGAATGACAGAAACAAGATGGAGAACAGCTTGTATACTATTGGCTACCGGAAGTTCCGGAAACAAGTTGCGATAAGTACCACCAGAGTCAAAGTTGACCTGTTCACTGATCCGTTTATCCCTATTCTTACATTTTCCTTAAAAATAAACAATTCTTCGCATGCATTCATTACATTTCCTTTCTTACACATATGGAGAATATTCAAGTTGTCTTCAATTGTTCCCAATGAGTGGCCATTTTCCAGGAGGTGTTTTGCGACATTAACACAAGCAAACACAGAGGTAGACACTCTGAAAGGAAAAAGACCACTCTTTGGCGGTCTTTACTTGGGATTGTCCCAGGATTTATTAACAATGATTACTTAACCTGCACCGATTCTTAATGTCATCACTTATAAATTAAATATAAAATGTTTCGGGTATTAGTATTGGAAGCAGTATAAGAGAGTACTATTTAGATATTTATATTAAAATAATTAACTGTTTCAGCACTAAGGTTAGGCCTATCGTTAAATTCTAATTGATAACCACAACAAAATAAATATATCTAAGTTAAAAACATTAAATAAATGTTTTAAGTTGATGAGTGAGTTGCTTGTACTATATCTGTTTTGCCGTATTTGCATTCTTGTTTATTTTGTTCACAAATAAGGTTTATAATATTGATGTGGATATTTACAATTTCATAATCTCTATGAATAAATAAGAATGTTGAAGGCAGCACAGAAGTAATGAAAAACAACTTGTCAACAACATAAAACAATCAAATGTAACATATTTAACTTAGATAATATTGATTTAATGTTTACATATTTTGTAGGGGTTATGAATTAAGACTCTGATGATGGATTAAGTGCTGACACTGGTAAGTCTTTCAATAACAAAATATAAGGATACTGTGTTATACTTAGATTAATATTAATACAGTTATAATCCTAGTAGTGCTCACTCACGAACATTATAAAAATATATTGTTATCATTTTTGCTTACTAAGAGCTATTATATTTTTAAGCTATCCTTACATGTTTTAATACCATGTTTGTCAAATAATCGGTGAAAAAACCTATGTGAATCTTAATATGTATTAAGAAATACATTTCGCACGGTCTAGTTAAGAGTTTTACTTCATCAATATATTTTAAGTAGCATGATTACTTAACAGATTTTATCTAGTTTTAATATTTTTGTATTGCATTCTTTTCTTTTAGACTAACTATTATAATCTTTAAACCAATTTAAGTAACTAACAGAGAAGATCGATTTTAAAATTATGACTAAAAACTCTATTTAACAACACAGGTTGTGTTATAATTTTATCTGTAGTTTAAAGACTTGCATTCAAACTAATTTTGAACTTCGTTTAGAAAACCGTTTTACTATGTCGACATTTGGCGGTTGGCTGACTTTGACTTAACATCCAATAAATATATTAAAATTAAACAAACAAATATTTACTCACGAATTATGTATTTTTTAAACTTTATACAGATAGTTATTAATTACGATATGTTCAACACATGTTCCGGAGACATCCTTGTATCACATATGCTCAAGGATCAAGTAAAAACCAATTTTAGGATTTTCAATTTATTTATAAGTACAAAAATACAAACTGTGACTCCCTCTTATAAATATATCACAGGACCGATAGTCTATACAGCTGTACAGCGGAGTGCCGCACCGGTAGGTAGTCATGAAGGCAGGTGTGGCAGGCGTCGCGACGTCGCTCACCCTCTGAAGGGCGGGAGCGCGGGGCCAGCGGGCTGCTCAGGGTGGGCGGCGTTGTACTCCAGGGCCTTAAGGATTGCTGGGGGGATGGGCGGGGGTGTGGGGATGGCGGCGCCCACGGGCTGGAAGCCGTTCTCGTCGGCGATATAGCTGATCTCGACCACTTGGCCGTCGGGGGCGGTGAAGCGGTAGCTGCCCTGGGCGGCGGTGCCGGGGCCCTCGGGTGCGCCCTTCTGGACCCCGTCCTCCTGGGCGGCGATGCCGTTACCGGTCTCGTAGCTGGAACAAGATAACAAATGTTATTGGAGATAAAGTGACTCGATTACAGACTTGTGTCTAGAGTGAGCGATCAGCTGTTCCTCATGATTTTTCACCCACATTTTACAATATTCCAATATGGAATATTGACACTCACTCCTGGGTGTGAGTGAAGGGGTTGTGGAAGGGGTTGGTTTGTGGCATAAATACGTAACTGATAATACGGTTAACCAGTTAACCACTTAATTGCGAAGTGATGACAAAAAAAGCTGAAGAAATTGAATTACTTAGCTATTAATTTTATAATACTTGCAACAACAACAAAAAACTACAATTGACTTGCAAAAGAATAACTATATAGTTTGAAATCCAGTAATGTTTTTCACACAGGAGTACTATGCTCATTTTTAGTTTGTTTAATATATGAATCTAAATAAACACATTATATGAAGAATTCCGATTTGTAAGAGGAGTGTTTTCTCAAAGATTAAATACGTAGTTGTTTCAACAGTTCATAAACGAGTTACACGTTTGAAAATATTAATGATTGAAAATAGTAAACATATTTAAAAACATAAATGCATTGGTTACAAAACCATGTAGTATATTTATTTTAACATCAGTTGAAAATTAAAAATACCCGATTAAATATAAATAACGTGCTAAATAAGAAAGACGAAAAACTAAACGCATTACACTTGCACTGGAAGACTGGAAAACTTTCAGGTAGAGTCAAAGTCAAAATTCTTTACTGTCGTAAGCAAAAGGAAATGCAATGACAATAGTTGGTAATATGTACATGGAATTATCATAATGCTTGACAATATGTACAAGTCAAACGTATAACTAAACAATTGAGTCATCGTTTAAAAATAAAAGTACAATATAATACTCTTTAACAACTAAAATTGTTTCACGCTATTCTTGAATATTTGAAAATCATTTAACAATCTAAACTTATTTGGAAGGCTATTGTACATCTTTATTGCTGAATACAAAACTTTCTTCTGATAAAATGTGGTGGAATGTGGTAGGATTGCCAGGAGGTTGATAGGGCGAAAATTGTACGATGAGGACCTTGTTTGAAAAAATTCTCGATTGTTCATAGCTAAACAGGTTGATTCCGAAATATATAGACAAGGGAAAGTCAGAATTTTATTTTCTCTAAAAATTCCTTGACATGACCTAGACGATCTCAGCCCGAACATGACTCTCAGTTCCTTCTTTTGACATTTGAAAATTAGACGATGTTTATTTAATTTATAATTAATATTTATTTATAATTGTTGTACGTATTTAAATCCACGAATATAATTATTAATTTGTCCATGACGCACAACACAAAAACAGCGAAAACAAGTCAAAACTTTTTCGAATCATAAGTAGTTAAAGATTTTAATTTAAAAACGTATTATTTATATAAACAATTAGTCCGGAGCTCCGAGGAAAAACTCTTCAATTATTTATGCAAAACTAACATTACTATTAATATTAATTATGGTAGCAATTATAAAGTTTTAGCTGTAATTACTTTTCACAAATAAGTAGGGAATAAGGAGTTTACGATGAAATCATAATTACCCTTCGGCCTCTAAGTGAATCATTAAGGCTTCCTCTAGATCCATGCGAACACGGCATTACAAAGGCAATTATTACTCAACTCGTTTGTTTCTACAGATTGCGCTGTTGGTTCTCACATTAAAACATCAACTTGCTAAGCATTGCTTATAAAAGCGATACGAGCTTGTGAGGAAAGCCATGTAAACATTTTGTTGTACCTTATTCAGTAAAAAGAATCAGTAGAATACCTAAATTTCGTGCTTTCAAACTACTATATCGGTGTGAATTTATCCTAATTTCATTCAAATATATCATAAGATAATTATAAAAAATAGTTATACAATATGTATGTTATCCACGACAAATAGCTGACAATATATAATTTACAACAAAATCAAAATAAATTGTTTATTAAGGAAACAGCTTAAACTTATTTTAACAGACCCCAATCAAAAAAGGTCATGAAAAATATATAAATAATCTATCAAAAATATTCAAAATAAATTTACTTGACAGTTAAATTAACTTAGTATAAATTGTTAAATACCTAATAAAATGTTTTGTTTACCGAAAAAACTGTGTAATAAATGTTGTAGATTAAATAGGTCAACAAATAATATTGCAAATGGCATATCTATATTTCATAAAAATGCATACTAGCACACCAAGCATATAGAATCACAAGCTTGAACTGTAATAAAAATTAAACAGTTTAGTTTACCTCCATTTGTAAGACCCGTCGGGGTTGGGCCCATCCTGGAAGCTGCTGACGATAGGTATGACGGGGCCCCCAGGACCGGCGGGGGCAGGGCCGGGGGAGTAGGGGCGCCCAAATTGGGGCTTAGCAGCTGCGAGGGCTGCTAGGCACGCTACCGAGGCGATCTAAAACCCAAAATTCGATTTATAAGCCTTCATAAAGTACCAATAACAAAATTGTATTTCCTTACACAAACTGTTGAAACTACATTATAAATGCAAAATATATTCCAAATGTTCACAGCATAATATATCAAAATAAAATATTCAAGGGATTATTAAACAATAAATTGTACATAAAATGTACAAAAATTTGTAAAAAATTTTGTGTGAAGTTTATTATTTACATAAAACAACTAAATCAATTAAAATAGTTTAAATACATTTGATGATTTTAGTACTGAGTTTATTTAAAATAGCTCCCAGTTTTTTTTTTGTTTGATCAAGGAACAACATTTTATATATGTGGATTTTAAGACATGCAAAACCAGCATGATAGTCGAATTAATTTTGAATACAATTTTACCCAAATAAATGTATAAATTATAGATTGTATGAACTTCGATGCATCTTTAAAGAACAGTAAGATGTTTTGGAATTTTAGTAACTAAAACCAACTACTATTTAAGTTATAACATAAATTGATAAGCATTAACAGTTGCATTTAGTAACAAATATGGCTTATGTTGTTGCTCAAATCGTAACATGATAATGGATTATTGAATTGTAATAATTTAATCTTTTTAAAAACTATTGTATTTATTTATTTAAATTTAATAACTATGGAATTGCATTCTGAAAGAGACCCAAGGATATCTTGAATGAATGTTACATTTAACATATTTTAAAACAAAATAGAAATATTGTTTATTTTGCATACATAAATTCATATTTTGATAGATTACATATGTATTCGATACTATAAAATACCACAGTTTTATTATGTAAAGTTACATATAGAGAATATATATGATTATATAGATTAACTGGTGATCGTTTGATAGTAAAGTCCATCAAAACTCGAAAATGTAATTTATTAGGTCAATATTATGTTCAGAAACATCATGCTGTTGGAAGACAAAGATTTATTATTAAAAACCTGTTTTAAATTAAAAATATTAAATGTAATTGTTAACCTTAAACTTACTTTTCTTCTTTTGTAAACAAAATCTATGAAAAGTCAATTGCTAAATTGAATTTTTATCATTGTTATATTTATTTTTTATTAATAGCTAATATGAAATTTTAGAAAGCAATAAACTATAAAGAATACGTTTTATTGGTCAATAAACCTGCAGGCTGAATTGAAACGAAAAATGTATTTTGGAGCTTATAGCTGTTTTTACATCTACTCATTTATTGCAATATCAAATATATTTACGGATTTGAAATGTAAATTTTAACCATCTCAATGCTCCTAAGTTTCAAATGCTTTCTGAGTAACAAAAGATTGCAGTAAGTCCTACACACTGAATTTGTTAGTTCCAAAATATATTTAAATAACGCTATTCAGATCCCAAATAAATTTAAACTTTAGGCTACATTGATTTACATATTACAATATTTTAAAAATAAAAATTATTGAACAATTTAGTAAGTGGTCGACGGAGGTATGAACTATGAAGACGATGCACTTACCAGGGAGTACATGGTGAATGGAGATAGGGACGGTTGGTGGCCGCAGAACTATATACGCTGCCCCCCTCCCCGCCGCCACGCTACACAGACAGTCCCCAGAATTCCGATCTGGGAGGGTACGGGCGACAGGGTTTCGGGTGGGGTGTTAGGATCTAATGGTCTAAATGTTACTGAAACTGAATGGCACAAATATACATAAACCCCGGACCTCTTAGAGGGGCAGGGGGACGGGAGTGATGCGTTACGGGGCACGTGTTCCATGGTCAAGGTTGTGGCGGGTCTGAGAGGGTACGGGCGACAGGGTTTCGGGTGGGGTGTTAGGAACTGATGGTCTAAATGTTGCTGAAACTGAATGGGACAAATATACATAAACCCTGGACCTCATGGAGGGGCAGGGTGACGGGAGCGATGCGTTACGGGGCACGTGTACCATGGTCAAGGTTGTGGTGGGTCTGAGAGGGTACGGGCGACAGGGTTTTGGGTGGGGTGATAGGAACTGATGGTCTAAATGTTGCTGAAACTGAATGGGACAAATATACATAAACCCCGGACCTCTTAGAGGGGCAGGGTGACGGGAGTGTTGCGTTACGGGGCACGTGTACCACGGTCAAGGTTGTGGCGGGTCTGAGAGGGTACGGGCGACAGGGTTTTGGGTGGGGTGTTAGGAACTGATGGTCTAAATTTTGCTGAAACTGAATGGGACAAATATACATAAACCCTGGACCTCATGGAGGGGCAGGGTGACGGGAGTGATTCGTTACGGGGCACGTGTACCATGGTCAAGGTTGTGGCGGGTCTGAGAGGGTATGGGTGACATTGTTTCGGGTGGGGTGTCAGGAACTGATGGTCTAAATGTTACTGAAACTGAATGGCACTAATATACATAAACCCCGGACCTCATGGAGGGGCATGGTGACGGGAGTGATGCGTTACGGGGCACGTGTACCATGGTAAAGGTTGTGGCGGGTCTGAGAGGGTACGGGCGACAGGGTTTTGGGTGGGGTATCAGGAACTGATGGTCTAAATGTTACTGAAACTGAAAGGCAATGTTGTTTCGTGGGGTTGCTATTCAATTAGTTCGGAAATTATCGGACTCACCCACCGACGCTATTTTTAAGTTGGTGTTTATCCCGGTCACAGTTTAAACGCGTTTTTAACCCTGGCTTATTTCCTCGCTGTTACCCAAGGTCCGAGAGTAAATGGATCCCCAGACAGAGCCCCAAGCCAAGCCAATTTTACGAGCATTTAATATAATTTAAAGGAGATGACTGGCCCCTAGCCATAAAACTTGCCAAAAGAGAGCGAATCAGTCTTGCAGCTCAACTAATAACACTTCGTAACTGAGATTCAAACCGACCAATCACATAACTCCTAGCCATTTCCTAAATGATAACAGACGATCAGCGATCAGTGCTGCCATTTCCCAAATTAGTAAAGATACTCGTCGCACATTACTCACATAAAACGCATCCATAAAACGTAATCCACATTCAAACATAGAACTTAATCAAATTAGTATTCTGTTTACGTTGTTTGTTTGTCCGGATAGAAACTTCGAATATCAATAAACGAAGTAGGCGGTGGGCGAGTCCGATAATTTCCAAAATAATTGAAGTAATAAAATTAAATTTGTTGAAATGGACATAGTAAAACAATTTAGTGTAACGTTAAAAATCAGAGATATATTTTTGTTACCACAGAAAATACAAAAATATGTGTTTTTTAAAGTATTAAAGCATAATAAAGTAAAAATACCTAAATCAAACCATACAATCTGCTGATTGGGGCTAAGAGAAATGTAAACACACGGCATCATAAATTTGGCAAATTAATAGAACCTCATCATTTACATGTTTGTAATTACTCCTATTGCAATAAAAGTGCAATTGTATACATTTTAATTCTTCAAACTAAAGAAAATTTATAAAATGCGTAAGTTACTTCATTTCACGCCAACCTCCAAGCTAGTGTAATGTTGATTTCAAAATGTAGATGAGTGCAATGGTGTATTAAGCATTGATCTTTTCAATTTTAAAATACACCATTAAGTTCAGGGGCTCAACTTCATAATATTTTTAAATTCAAAAGTAATACTTAAGTGTTTTGTCTATTGCATGGAATGTATTTCACTGTTTCAAAAGAATTATATTTAAAATGTATATTTACATATTCAAAAAGTTGGTGTTCTGAAAAGTAACTACCAGCCCTACAGCAAAAACAGATTGCCCATCATTATCCCATCCAGTTTAAATACCCCCGTCGCAGAAAACCTGCGTACTCAGAAAATTTCCAATTCACACATATATATAAAATTTCTTTTTTTGTCCAATAATAATAAACCACAACCAGATGAAGCCATATGCCAAGTTTTGGTACTACACGTTCATAAATAATCAAGATATAAATTTGTTCTTATTCTCCATAATTGGACGACGTACTGTGTTTAGCACTTTCAATATCTCTGTAACAAATTGACATAGAGCAATGATCAAAACACCAAATTGTTAGTTTGTTTTAAGCTTATTTCAATAGTGGAAACTAAAATTTGATTTTACTATATTATTATTTGTAAAAAACTAAAAAAAACACATTTATTGGATACAAAACCCCACCAAAATACCACTTTGGATGGAGCGATCTGGCATTTTTTCAAATTTAAAGTCAGAAATGTTGCTTTACCTGTTTGTACCAAATTTAATCAAAATCAGACAATTTTTACGAGAGTTATCGTATCCACGGACATAGATATTCTGTATATGTACACAGTTATGAACGATTAGTGTTTTTGGCATCTGGGGACCTCAAAACGAAAATGTATCATGGTCACGGGCCTAAGTCTTACCATGCTGACTTTGTATTATTACAATAATATGACCTTTAACATATCACCATTTTGAAAAAGTTGAGTTTGAAGATTTGCTCTAATTATATTTTTTAGGAAATATTTCGCTCTAATCAGTTCAAACTTTCTCGATATCACCTTGACGCTGTTTTGGTAATCCTTCTGGTTTTATTTCGTATTGTTTAGAGCCGTGTTTTAATTAAACTATGCCTCTGTGAAAATCCCACATTAATAATCACCGGACCTGTACCTCAAGATTGGTGCCATTGACGGTGTACTATATTTATTAATAATGATTACTTAACCTTCAGCGATTGCTAATATAATCACTGATAAATTAAATAAAAAAATAAGTTGAATGTATTAATAATAAAAGAAGTATAAGAGGGTACCCTATAAATATTTTTATTGAAATAATTATAAGTCTTCACACCAAAGCCATCGTCAGAGTCTGATTAATTCAACAAAATATATACATTTTATTTAAACTATCTAAGTTAAAAACTGTACATATGCTTTTTTATGTTAGTGAGTGAGTTTTTTTTTTCTTTATACCTTTGGCATTCTAATTTTTTCAAAAATAGAATTTCTAGTATTTATGTAGATATGAATAATTTCATAAACTATATTTATGAATAAACTAGCTGTTACCCGCAGGCTTCGTTTCGCAAATTATTTATACAAACTATGACAGTTGTATGTGCTGCATTCTGTGGTTAGCCTGTGGAACTACTACGAATAAAGATCAACTTTTTGTATTTTCATCAGCTCAAACAAAGATGAATGTTGATAAGGAATAAATACATAGGAACTTTGTCGGGATCTCTGGCGGAGACCTAAGGTCAGATCAGGATGAAAATCATTTAGTTTTCCTATTTTATGCCTAAAGAATCAGTGTAAAAAACTCTCTAGGTAAATGGGAAGTAGGAGAATTCGTGATGAGTGAGTGAGTGAGTGAGGGCTTTGCCTTTTATAGGTAAAGATAAGAATGTTAAAGGCAGAACAGAAGTAAAGAAAAAGAACTCAGTCGCCAACTTAAAACGATCAAATGTAAAATGTTTAACTTAGATCATTATTATTTCATGTTTACATACTTTGTTGGGGTTATGAATTAGACTCTGATGTGCTGACGCTTTCAATAACAGTCTTTCAATAACAAAATATAAAGCGTACTCGTTTACACTTATTTGAATATTAATACATTTATAATCATAGTAGCGCTCAACTATGAAAATAATAAAAAGACAAATTTTTATTTGCAGGAAATCTAAATTAATCTTAATCTACCGATGTTACTTAATTTTTAGTGAAACGCTCTATCGATACGAAAATCATTATTTATTGCTTTAAAGCTTTATAAAATTGGACTAAAACCATATTTGTATAATACTACTGTAATAAACAATGCATTTTAATATCAAAACGTTAACACACAATTTAATTCAATAAATAATGCGTTTTTAATTTATATCCTGGTTTAAGAAGTTACTTATACATAGCCCTATTGATAATTTGACATGTTTGATTTAAATTTACAGAGTTAAATTTTAAAGTACATGACGCAGTAGAACTGACATAAAATATTTTGGAAATTTCCTTGTTTTGCTCTTATAATGGTTATGGTTCTATAACACGAATGTAAAATTATTAAATCAATACATTCAGTATGATAACCAAACAGTTTCTCGCTGTACCATGTTCTTGCCACGTATAGAAATGGTCATGGACAAAGTGGATTCGTCTTAATTTAAACATGTTTTAGATTTAAAATATTATAAAATGCACTTTCCAGTCAAACCCTAAGCCTAGAGCGCTGTTAAATTTTCGTTTTTATTTACTTTATTTGGTAGCTTGAGAACCGTTTGTCCAATTTTAAATATTTACGATTTGTTAATTAAGGATCAATGAGTAGTGTTTGATCGTGTATAGTAGGTGATAGCTCCACACAACTTATAATCCGTGATCCCCCAGTTACTGACCTTGATCACGTCTTAGAGGTCTTTATATTCTCTAATCCAAATGGTATAACCAACAAAATTATGTATAACTGATAGTCAGTGATAAAACAATACTGGTTATTAAAAAAATATTATCATATAAAAAATATACGTGTTTTAATAATTAGATGGTTAGAGAAACTTAAAATAGTGATAAAATAGATTTTAAGTAGATTGTGCAAATATAGAGATATTTATATTTATTTTAAAACAAACCGCGTGTACAGCGGTTCAGTGGAAACCTCAAATGAACTAATAAAAAAGATGCAAAGTTGAAATTTTACCCGTTGTTAAATTGCCATAAGACAAATTTTAATTAAATTTATTAAATAGTTATTGACCAGATACCAACATTCAAGGTAAAATGTGCAAATATAGGGGTTATTTCCTTTCATTTGACACCACCCGCGTGTCCAGTGGTCCAGTAGAAGTCTCACACGGAAAATTTTAAATTTTGTGTTTTCTTATATAGGATTATAAATGCTAGTGATATTTAATTTGTTTGGTGCTGTATAGGTAAAAGCACTTCTAAAAATTGGCATAAGGTTTCATAATTGCCAGGGTGTGTAAAACCAACTCACATGAACTATGTAATTCACTAGAATTACCGATGCGCTGCTTGTGCATTGAAACACGCATGTTGAGTTAATAGGACTCGACGCTATAAGACGGTGCCACAACTACGATTACAATAAATACGTAAATAGTAATACTAGTATAATGGTAATAATTTTAACCATTACAGTTTATATGGTTTTGAATGTTTGTTTATTTTTCACGTTTATCGGAGGAGGTAATCTTAAAAATATTGGTTTGACGAATTATTAGGGAAGATATAGCCCGCCGACAAAAAAACAATCTTGAGAAATAAATATTGTATATGCTTAAAACCAGCGTTCCTCTGTATCACTTCATTAAAGTAGCACACAAATTATAAGTATTATACATTTAAATATCAAAAATTCTACTTGACTTAAGCTTTTATTTGAGCAGTCCTGGGGAACTCATTGTAAAGACCTTGATTCATTTCATGGAAATTACACGGCCAAAGAGAAAGACTCATCAATGTGCAGCTCGCACAATGCGTTGGCGACTCAAGAATTCGTCTTCGCATGTAATTGTCGAGACGGACCCTTCACCGCCCTTGACATTAGCTCTTTCTTCGCCGCCTTCCAAGACGGCGAGTCGCTGGACCCCGGGCGATCGTGTTCTACCCCGGCTCGTCCGCGTCCTTAGACTCATGATTTATCCACTTTTCGCTCAGATCGTGAACGGTTCTTCCATAAAACCCCGGTCATGATAACGATTATTATATAAATTCTTTATGTAATGCAACGGAATGAGCGAATTCAGCAGCATGAGTTATTTCGCAAGGTGTTGTGTTGAACGCGGCGTCACGATATTGGGTCATCCGATACAATCAGAAGTGGAGCCGCTGGAACGGTTCTCGCTAAATGATTTATTGTTTTTTTTGAAGTACCCAGTTTGTAGGATACGAAATTTTCCTTTGTATCCAAAATTACACCTTCATTTTATACGGTACCAGAAAATACCTGGAGATAGGGGAATATTAGTAAGTAAACCACTGCAATAATAGTTTTCAAAGTGTATTGTAAAACATTAGACCATTTTCCGGCATTCGAAGAACCGGCACGTTCCACTAACCGGCATCGGCCGAGTCACTCACGATCGTCTTGTTCTGGTTATGTTCAGACCTCTACAGACCTCTACAGATATTAGCCAACAGTGCACAGGTCTGTGCACGCAGTGTTTCAACTTTACAGTATTTTGTACTCTGTGTTTTTCTTCACAACCTATCATGTAAAATGTGTTTCGTTCATTTTGTTATTGAATTAAGTTAATTATCTCCAGCATCCCCTTTAAAAACTATGTATGTTCCATTATGGCCCTCGACGGCTCTCTGACTGGTCTGTAGGTAATAGTACAGAGGTCGGCATTGGGTACAATAAAATGAAGTTGCACAAAATTGGTAAGTCTTTTTGGCTATCTAGTGTGACCAACTTCCCTTCCTTGGTTCCTCCTTGACGAGGGCTTTACTCCCAGTTGAGCCTGGATACGGGTACCTAGGAGGAATGACCCTTACCCGACGGTCTCTGGTCTGCTGGGCTGGGGGACGAACCGTTTGGGGCCCCCCGACCCCGTAGAGATTAGAGGCTCTGTGCGATGGCGGTCCCTGTCTGGTAGAATTGGGGGGACGTTGGGTTAGAGGGCGAGTCCTGGGTTAAGGTCAATCGTAGAGCCCGGGAGCTAGGTAGGGCTGCCCGTATTACCACCTTTCCCATCCCTCTTTCCAGGGGCTGCATACTGTCCCAAAGGGAGATGTGTCTATCCGGCTATGCCGGGGCCTCCTAATCCTCCAAAAACAAACAAACAACAAACATTATCCGGCATGGCCGTGGTCCCAAACATAACGGTTAAAAGAGCGTCCACTATATACTGTATTGATTTTTGTAAAAAACTCAGTTACGTTTTGGAATTTTTTAAATCCTGTGATCCCAGTTAAAGATCCGGTTGTAACAAATTAAATTTTTTTTTATAAAAATCTGTAAATGTGTACATACATAATAGCCATATATTTATATTCTTTAGGACAAAATATACTTATTTCGTGCTTAGATTTATCGAACAATCAAACAATTCAAAATTAATTGCTAACTGAAAATGCTAAATAATTAATTCTAAATTCCCATGTTCAATTAGGAGACATACGTTTCAAAGAAAGTTGAAAAAAATATTAGATCATTCTGTTTCTTTGGAGTATACAAAGAAAACAAGGAAAACAGGACTATCTCAACAATCTGTTTCAATTGATTTCTCAATTGACTGGATACGTGCGCAAACCGGTGTTCCCTGCATACAAAGTGTCCTGAATTATTTGTCATTTATTATTGGGGCACCAGGCGGTCGTCTGTAATCCAGCCTCCGCAATTAGTTACAAAAATGACCAAAAAAGTCAAATATCTCGCTAGTTTAGCAATTCAAGCCCGGTTGCGAGCCCAGGTCGCAGCGTTCACCCACGTGCGTTTGTCCCACAGTCCATTTTTGCGTTTTTCTTATCACTCTCCAATTTCTGGGAAAGATCTTAATCATGCATTCACTTCCAGTGAACAAGTCAAAAGCCAAGTTGACAAGTCACGTTTCTTGCCCAGTTATTGTGCAGTGAGCGATGCAATTGATTTGGATCAGGGACCGGTTTAATTAGGTTTAAGTCATTGACGACTTTCTAGATTTTACGTTCAATTGTTATATTTTACACAATGAATAAAGTAATTTTTCTTCGATATAACAAGTTATTTGTTATGGATTTATATATATCTGTAATTACCTAGAGGTCGAAAATTGACAAAAAAATATTCTACGTACACCCATCAAGCGGCACATACGAATAATGGCTGTTATTGTGATTATTGTGCCACATGATCAGTTAAATAAAATGCATTTGAACCAATGTCCTTATGCAAAACGTCACGGATAACCACTCTCTCTCTCTCTCTCTCTCCCTCCCTCCACCAAACTCTCCACCCTCATGCCCTAGTTCAATTGGTTTAATTTGTAGTTATAACAGGTAGTAAGGGAAGGGTGTTACCATTCCGGTAGTCAGTAGTATTTTTAATTTACATTAGTCCTGAAACATCTGTTCTTGCTCTTTTGCTAGCATTTGTTATCATACCAGCTGTTAAATATACAATTCAATTGATTACTGTTATTCCATAAGTTTAACATTAAAACTTAAAAGGCCTGTGAGGCGTAACCCTGAGGACCGATTTAAATTATAAAGGGTTTCTGCAAATCTACACAACAATACCTTTCTAACGGTATGCGTGAATTTCTCTTTGATGCACACACGCTGAGAAAAAAGGAGGGGCAGTTTTGTGTTCGCCTATATAATGATATAAGATAAGGGCTAACCATTTTTCTTAACAGAAAAATATATTTAAATTTACCAATGTTTACCAAGAAATCCGCATTAGGTAAACGTCAATGTGTATATGATGAATTCATATAACGTAGAGCGAACACTATGTTACTGTAAACGGAAGTTCCCGCAGCACATTCGCTCTTACTGAATTCTTAAATGAGAGAAATGAGCCGTTTATTCCTCATACTAACAAATAACATCTTTACACATAGCACTATATAACATTTAGTTTTGTCGACCAATAAGACTAATCATTTCTATTAAATGAAGGTGAAGGCTTCATAATATTTACCATAATATTTAAAGGCTTCATAGGCCTTTATTTAGTAGATCTTACAATAATAAATGACTAGATAAGTTTTAATATAGTAAGTATTTTGAATTTGGATAAAATGGCGACCTCCTAATGCAATATGCATTTTTTATACCTGCAATTAGCTAAGCAAACTTTAAATTCTATGGCAGTATCCAGAACATAATCTCCGTTTATTAAGAGATCGCTTTAGCCTTTACAGCTTCAAGCGGTACAATCGTGTGGTTCAGGAAGGTGTATGATTCCTCGGACAATGGAACATGGAACAATGGTCTACTAACGTTTCCACAATATTTTGCTTCGGGTACTGCTTTGATTCACGTTTCTATCGACGCGCGTGATCTTCATCCACGAAAGAACGGAGAGTTTTACCCTCACAAGTAAACAAAAACAAACTAATGGAGTTCAAAAAAAACTATGTTATTTCGTTGACGGTCGTAATCTTTAATTGTCATAATATTAGTACTACACAATATTGGATTTTGTTGAGTTTAACAAAAGATCAATAAGTTAATGATTTTCCCCTATTATTGGATGAACTGAATACAACAGTGTAACATTACTATGTCTTATATCACCCTAAGACAAAGTATTTTGGAATTTGTAAGATCCTACTTATTTTTTCAATTATAGATGACTAAAGATTACCATGATACTAAAGAATTGCTCAAACGGATCTTGCGCATTGAAACTTTTTTTGAGCTAGTTGAACTTGTCGCTGTAAAATGGTTCCACCAGGACGTTAGCAAATGAAAATTGAGAATCATTAATTCAATTATCATTTATAACGGACAATCATTTATTGACAATTTTTGTCCCATTTAGTGATTTAAAAATCAAAGCTCAATTATTATTGGTTTTTATCAAGCATTTAGGGATATACGGCATACAGACAAAAGAGACATCCTAACCTAACCTAGGACGTCTTGTGTGCATAGTTTGCTAGATTTAGCTTGTTGTTCCTTCCTTATCTTATTCATTATACATCCGATGGGAAATTGCAACTAAGCTACGGTTTTCTTATATTAGGTGAAAGGGTTAAAAAAGAAGGACATAGCCTGCTCCCTAAACAAAACAAACATTATATGAGTCATTTCGGCAGATATATAACATAATTTAACTTATAGATTATAGCTATACTGCACAATAGTTTAAGATCATGTTACGAGTACAAGGCTACATACCAAACGTAACTAATGTAAAGGAGTAAAACATATCCGTTATTGCTCGTTACCGAGTGGGCCCTCTGGCCATCTATCACGACTCCCCAATCCAGAGGCCCTCTGGCCCATCTATCACGACTCCCCAATCCAGAGGCCCTCTGGCCCATCTATCACGACTCCCCAATCCAGAGGTCCTCTGGCCCATCTATCACGACTCCCCAATCCAGAGGCCCTCTGGCCCATCTATCACGACTCCCCAATCCAGAGGCCCTCTGGCCCATCTATCACGACTCCCCAATCCAGAGGCCCTCTGGCCCATCTATCACGACTCCCCAATCCAGAGGTCCTCTGGCCCATCTATCACGAGTCCCCAATCCAGAGGCCCTCTGGCCCATCTATCACGAGTCCCCAATCCAGAGGCTCTCTGGCCCATCTATCACGAGTCCCCAATCCAGAGGCCCTCTGGCCCATCTATCACGAGTCCCCAATCCAGAGGCCCTCTGGCCCATCTATCACGAGTCCCCAATCCAGAGGTCCTCTGGCCCATCTATCACGAGTCCCCAATCCAGAGGTCCTCTGGCCCATCTATCACGAGTCCCCAATCCAGAGGCCCTCTGGCCCATCTATCACGACTCCCCAATCCAGAGGCCCTCTGGCCCATCTATCATGTCTCACAAATCCAAAGGCCCTCTGGCCCATCTATCACCACTCCACAATCCAGAGGCCCTCTGGCCCATCTATCACGACTCCCCAATCCAGACGCCTGAAGAGCAGAACTCTGAATCTGCCTTTAATCTGATTTAATCTACTTGGAGGTAAACATTTTGACTGAAGGTATGTAAACCTATATAAATTAGTATATTTTTTAACTTCTGATCACTACCATGTTTCAATCTAGATATTAAACAAAATAATTGTAATTAAATATATTACATGTGTTATTAAATAGCTACGTAGAAACAATAATTACCTACAATGTTTGGTAAGATTCCGGTTTATTTTAGTTCAAAGAGATAAAGTTTCTAAGATGTTGAGTACCTACTAATATTATTAAAACTATACTAAGGTTACAAAAATACACTGGAAAATAGTCAAACATTTTTGTTTTTACACTTACAAAAGAAAATAATTTATATTTTTAAAACAATTAAGATATTTATATCTTATATTTGGTGTTGTTCAAGTGATGTAAATGACTTTTTAATCCAGTCTAACTCTTATATAATCAAGTGCAATTTTTAACATGTTGAAACATCAACCTAGGCAAACATCAATGACTCCCGAGACTGGCTAAATGGCTCCCAATGGTAATCTCCTGGCAGGATTTTGTTAAGGTAGTTTTATTAATACCTGACAGAATCATTTAAATAACAAACTTGATCAAGATTTTGTACTGAAGAATTTATGAGCTCAATTAAAAGTAGTTCTCGGGAGACGTTTTAGAGTCGTGCGCAGAGAATACTTAGTTTGAATCGCTTTCGTTAACACTACACTCATTAAAGTCTCATTCACTCACTTCGTAAACAGAAAAAAATGCAGAAGCGGTCTAAATCCTTTATCCATTTATGACATAGTAGGTAACGGTGTTAAACAATAAATGAGTTAGAACGCAGCACGCTGACGTGAGGGACGTGAATATCCACTTAAACAACTTTTAAAAATCAAAATCAGTGTTAAATCAAACATGTATCGAAATCTGAAAACTTTTTTGGCTGTTCTGATGCTTCTGGCTCCATTTACCTGCAATATTGGCAACACAATATTGTGCACTATAAGGTTAGAAGAAGGTCCATTCAGGATTGAAAATAGGCGTGAGGTTGCTGGGGATAATAAAAATACACCAAAAAATTAATAACAGGCTTCTCTCATTTACAACCCCCATAAGACACCGTACTGTGTTTAGTCGATATACATTTTCATTAATAACTCGGTAAACATTTGTGCTAGAATGATGAGAGGGGCTTAAATCTTTCGCCTCACTACTAATTTATATCTTTTTACATGTATTAATTTTACATCCGTGGCTTTTTTACCCTTTTTGGGCACAAAAACTAAAAAATTTGAAATATTAATCCGCAAAAAAGGGGGTTAGAGTTTTTCGATTGTGTTGCCCAACAAACTTGTCCAACTGATTGTATAAAGGAATGTCCCTACCAAATTTGAAATAAATCGGACAAAAAATGCGACTGCTAGATTGCAAACACACACATAATATATATACAATTTTGAACGACCCCCCAAAACGTATTCAGGGGCTCACGTTAGGAACTTCTATGGTAGTCCCGGGCTTAAGTTTCACCGTGCGGGTCATGCTAATACTTCACATTCCATAAGAAATTCACTAAAAATGCATACTCTAACCCCTACAAACACATTAAACTGAGAAGGAGCATAAATCAGAAAACAAATATGTACAACCGGTTTTAGATTTTACGGTTGAGGCAACGCATCTTCGATGATGAAAGTCCTGCAAAGTGTGTTAAGTTCAGCAAGTTTGTGCAGGTTAAATGAAGCGCCGGTATACCATCGATAGCACGTCGACGCATCATCATGTTGTTAAGTGTATAATCCTCATAAATATCAGCTATATTGTATTGCTTCTGAGAAAAGACGAGATTTCAGGTGATGGTTTAAAATACATTAATGTGTGGCTATAGTTACCGTTTTGTTTTGCTAGGTTGTTAAGGCTCCAATCTTCCCTACGGAAAATCTACATCGTTGTTACGGGGAAATATATGGAAGTGATAGGGAAAATAAAAGTAGCAGAGGTTTGCAAGACTTTAAATAACGGCTGCAATTTGTATGCTACTGACACACTCTAAATGTAATTTTAAAATATAATTATGAAGCTTATTTGTAGTTTTTGTAACTTTCAAAATAATGTATCTGTTTTAGGGTACTGTTTTCTAGGTCAGTTAAAAAATCAAGAAAATGGCAAGAGTAGATATGTTTGATTCTTTAGTATTACACCTTAATTAATCATAGTTTTATGTATTAGCAGCTGTAAAATATAATATTGCAAAACATTTCACTTAGCCGCGTGTTAGGGTTAGTGGACGGATCTCATTAATTTACATAATGTATAGGGAAAATATTGATATGTAATTTTCGTGTATAGATAATATAATGTTCTACATTATTAAAATTGTAATACAATTATTGTAATACTAAATAATACCTGTATCAGTTGCAATAAATTGTATAAAGGTCGTTGGAAGGTTTTGCATACATATGTACTGAAGAGGTGTATTAATTGGGTTTTCGTTCAGAAATAAATTAGATTGAACTCACGAAATTACAAAATTAAATCTCAGTAACGATTGAATTTTATAAATTTTTCGTCTGAAAAATACTTTGGTTTGAGGTTCTTAACGTACTTTGATAAGTGTTCTAAGATTTCAAAATATTACTTGACTCTGAAATCGTCTGATTTATCACAAAATGATACCACCAGCTGTGAAAGCAATACTTGAAATTTTATACGTGAACGAAACCTTCCGATAATTTACGACTTATTTGTTATATTGAAACCAGCAAAACAAGTTGTTTGCAAAGGTTGTGATAAATCAAAGACTGCAACGGCGGAATTTTACCCACGTGGTTTTTATAATTATTTATAGCTTCTGATTGAAATCCAATATGAAACTGCTAACAATCTTTTTAAGTAGTAATACTTTATTGTGCGAAATGATCAAAGTCGGTTGAACACATCGTTTGTGTTTTTCCTTAAACAATTTATGTTTGTAATTTTAGCGTGCACTAAATGGCGTAGAAAAAACAATTGCCTGTTAGAGAACTTGTATTTATGTCAAAGACTTCAATTAATTGCACATTTAATATATAACTTAGCCCCTTTTCGTTTTATTATGTTGGTATAAGCATATTGTCTACTCAACACCGAAAAATTATTTCGAGCAATGTTAAAAACTGATATTAGAGTTTTATTTTCTCTCTATATATGGAGAAAGTATTATTTTCGTAAACAATTCCGAATTTCAGTTATTGCGGAAATATTTGTTGTGGTACTCCCTGACTCCAAATAGTGATTTTGACATGACGTCTGTCTGTCTGTCTGTCCGTCTGTGTACAGACCTAAAGATCACGCCAATAGGCTGAGTTTGATCAAATTTGGTACATATGTATTATCCCACGGCGTTCTTTCTTTTTTAATTGTTATTCAATTATTAATTGTTTAAATTGAACTCCCCCAAAAACCATAATAAAATCTATACTACAACTGAACAACGTTCTTTAGGATCAACAGTTTTAAAATTGTATTTTTTCTACATGCAATGCAATAGTAAACGTTGGCTTGTTTTATAGTATTTATGGTAGATGTAGAATATTTCAAAGAAGAATGTGTCTTATAAGGCGATATCAAAACCATTTTGACAGTTTATCTACTTACTCTATCATGGATCCTGGATAGAGTGACAGTAGTACTAATGTAGCCATAATCCATATGTCAGTATTACTGACGTTACTAATAACGGCTAAAGTATGTACCTCTTTAACATCATTACTCTAAGGACAGACTATAGCAAATTTATAACAGAGTTACTGAACGTCGAGAGTTAATAACCTAACACTTTTTTTACTTATAATTTAACTCAGCAATCACAATATTAGTTCATGTTTAACCCAGGCAAAACCAAATATTTTAATTTTCAACACCGTAGCCAGGAAGGGCAATTAGTAGTCTTTAATTTGTAAAATGCCCTCGTTGTCCAAATTTTAATAAAACCTAAACAACGCTTCGTTTGCTTGGCAGCAAATGGTGCTTAGCCTTTATGAAGAAAATCTAAATATCACGCTTGTGTGTTTTTATTTAACTATAAAAAATATTTTTAATATTTTGTATGAATAATATGGAGATTTCTGTAACCAAAATATTACAGTTTTGATTTCTATGTAAATTTAGTTCGTGAATCAAAACATATAAAATATTTTTAAGCAGCCTAAGTGTATTTCTTGATTAATTTTGATATATGGGTTATAATTGTGGGGGGAATGGTTTTTTCCTGCACATCGTGCAGAAATCTCTTTAAAATGTTACACAACCATCGTAATTATGAATACTTAATTTTTGCACGATGCAATGGCCACCGCAGACGATATGCGGTAACTACATGATAATATATTTATGGCCAATTATCATCCTGTCAAGATACCCAGACAGGGGAGTAGATTTATGTAGAAACTGTTAGCACAACTGGTAAGACTATGTATGATAATACCATATTAAAAGCTTAACAAGTTGGTTAGTGTCAGGAGTTCATATCATAAACTTAACATATATGTAGGATTGGAAAAACAAAAATTCACAGAAATATCTTACGAAAAATATAAGACACTCAGAATATGGAAGCTTTATGGTTGACAAAGAACATAATTCTTTGGCCAACAGTCAATATGAATGGTTTTAAAAATAATTAATTTATGATTACATATGTACAATGCTGCAAAGATCCGTCTGCGATGAATCCTTAATCTACTTCTACTTCTTAACTTAAGATTTGATTTAGATAGCTTAGTAAAGAAAAATCGGGTACAGTTCCGCAGACATCCCTACGCAATATTATCGAACGAAAATATAGATCGATTATAAAATATCGATATATTATCGAATGAAACTATCGATAGATTATAAATATTGATTGGAATTCAGTTGGAATACGATATTTTTAATCGATTGTATACTAATTAAATGATAACAGATTTAACTTAAATAACCAAATAACTTTAATATTTATACTTTAGCTGTTTATGATTTAACAGATTAACAAGGGATAAAACATTAAAGGAATTTAGAATAACAACACATACAAACAAAACAAAATGTACCCAACAAAACAGATTAAACTTATTTACAAACCATACTTAAACTACGAAAATTATCACTTTTAGAGTTAATTTTAGTGCACTTACCAAGGAAAGGACATATACATAAACTAATAAAATTCACAAATTATATTTGAAAACAGATAATTCAATACGGTATAAATATTGTTGAAAATATCGAAAATAACAATTAATTCGATCGATAATAAATAACTAATTCCAATCGAAATTTATAATCGATCGATATTTTCAATCGATAATACATCGCAGGGATGCCTGCGGAACTGTACCCGAAAAAGCTTTGGTGAGTAGTCTAAGATATTTTGTTTTGATGTTTTTGGCATTCTTCACTTTTTTATTATTTATCCTAGAGATTTTAATGAAGGGAAATCTGCATCAAATACTGAGATTGAGCTTTTCCCATTTAGAGATATTTTCTAATGTTTTATAGATGTGTGAACCTACATCTTGTTAAATTTTTTGTTTGATTTTGAATTAATAATGTAAATTCAAAATCATAAATTTTCTTCTTGCGCTCAAATATCCCATTCTCATAGTACTAGGAATAGAATATATACGGAATAACACAACTTGTCACTTAAAAAATATATATTTAGGCTTAGGTTTACCAAAATCTACCCTAGGCTTAGGTCTGTGGTTATTTTAGGTCTTTAGGTGTTTAAATAAATTAAGACACATTCTTAAAAAGTATTTCTTACTAAGCTGAACATCTATAAGACATGAACATTTACTGTTTTTCACTTCTGCCAAAACTGCACCCTCTACACTTTTTTGGTTTTGAAATCATTGCATAAACCCTCTCTCGCTTCCTTGTTTTGTACTTTGGGGACGATTCAAAAGATTCTAAAAATGTTCGCAAATAAAGCTTAAAAATAATAATATTCCAGTGTCAATGCTCTTTTAAAGTCAGTATTAAGTCTATGTTATGTTAATATAATTATTTCATTCAATGATTATACCTAATATTTAAAAATAAAGACTCGTTTAAAGTAGTTATTAATGGAATTTTAACGGTATATATCTTAGAAAAATATTGTTAAAACATTTAAATCAATGTTAAAAATAAATAAACTAACAGTAATTTTCCAATTAACCTTGGCTAGAAGATTGATTTAGGTAGTGCTTTTATTCGTAAATCAATAGATAAATTGATATTTTATTTACTCGGAAACCAATTATGAACCCATTGTTCGGAGAAGAAGCTGAAATAAATTTGTTTCCAGGCGTCAAGAGTCCATACATTATTCAATTGCGCTCCGGGAATGTGAACAAAATCATTCCAAAAGTCAATAGTAGGGTGCTATGGCCGGTTCTGGACCACCTTAGCAAACTGAGGAGCCGAGGAGCCCCCCCCCCATGACGTCATCCCCCCCATGACGTCATCCCCCCATGACGTCATCCCCCCCATGACGTCATCCCCCCCCATGACGTCATCCCCCCCATAACGTCATCCCCCCCATGACGTCATCCCCCCCCGTCACGTGACCCATTAACCTAACTTAAACCTGGCGCCTGGCGTGAGGAGCCTGAGGAGCCCCCCCCCCGACAGGAGGAAAAAACTTTCGAAAATTAATAACTAGCCTATTTACCCACCGATTCCCACGGGACTTTTTCCAGAGTGTAGACCTATCCCAGAGGAAGCGAATGACGTAAGAACCCCATAGATCCACCATTAAACAAGGCTGCTATTAATTTTTAACCGCGTTTTCCTTATGGGATCTCAGCTGTTTACCTACCGATTTTGACGAAATCTCACCACATGTCGGACGGCAGCCTAAGTAAACCATCCTTTAAAGAAAATTGAAAATCAACCGTTAAACGGGCCCGCTTTTAATTTTTAAAAGCGTTTTCCTTATGGACAAGTGAGGAGCTCCCCCCCCCCGTCACGTGACCCATTAACCTAACTTAAACCTGGCGCCTGGCGTGAGGAGCCTGAGGAGCCCCCCCCCGTCACGTGACCCATTAACCTAACTTAAACCTGGCGCCTGGCGTGAGGAGCCGAGGAGCCCCCCCCCATGACGTCATCCCCCCCCCGTCACGTGACCCATTAACCTAACTTAAACCTGGCGCCTGGCGTGAGGAGCCTGAGGAGCCCCCCCCCGAGTGTAGACCTATCCCAGAGGGAGCGAATGACGTAAGAACCCCATAGATCCGCCATTAAACAAGGCTGCTATTAATTTTTAACCGCGTTTTCCTTATGGGATCTCAGCTGTTTACCTACCGATTTTGACGAAACCTCACCACATGTCGGACGGCAGCCCAAGTAAACCATCCTTTAAAGAAAATTGAAAATCAAACGTTAAACGGGCCCGCTATTAATTTTTAAACGCGTTTTCCTTATGGATAAGTGAGGATCTCCCCCCCCCATCACCTGTGGCACTTCTCGTGATGACCTTGAACATGAGGAAAAAACTTTCGAAAATTAATAACTAGCCTATTTACCCACCGATTCCTACGGGACTTTTTACAGAGTGTAGGCCTATCCCCAAGGAAGCGAATGACGAAAGAACCCCATAGATCCGCTATCAAAAAAGACCGCTATTAATTTATAACCGCGTTTTCCTTATGGGATCTCGGCTGTTTACCGACCGATTTTGACGAAACTTCACCACATGTCGGGCAGCGGTCTAAGTAAACCATCGCTTAAAGAAAATTGAAAATCCGCTGTTAAACGGGTCCGCTAGTAATTTTTAATCTATTTTTAAAATAAAGTTTTATATCCTTACCCCTTTTCCATAAAAAGAAAAACTACTAATTATTTAAGTCCTAACTTTAACAGCAAAGGCACAGTGAGGATGCGAGGGATGACGTCACAGCCATGCACGACCCTCAAGCAGAGGTGTCAACAGCAGGTGAAAGCGACATTGGAAAGCGGTAATTCTTGGACTCCAGAGGTGTCAACAACCCCCGGTGCACAGTCAGTCCGAATCTTCAGTTAGCCATGGAAGGACACAACCCACTGTCCCTAGCTCAGCTATCGTCTATTGTAATAAGAAAGAATTACCTCATTCTGCATCGGAGGATTGCAAAAGCACCAGTGCCTATACAACGGTACACCGCATCCTGCCTCAAGGGAGTTTGTCGGGAAGGTGTGATAATGCTTAACAACCCCGAAACAGATCCTCAGGTGATAGATTTGTATAATAAATACAAAGGCAAGAGAGTTTACCAATGCATCCACTGTGAGTACGGTGAACATTATTGCAATAGGCGTCTAAATCTCGCAAGAAATGTTACAGTGTATCGTTTTTCAGACTCTAGCAAAGAGCAGCACGCTTGTTTCTGTTGTGGCAAGTTTGCTTTTCAGGTGAATTGGTTGAGAAACAATTTTTACCTATCTCACTTGATAGCTTTAAAGGCAATGGCCCACATGACAGCTTTTAAGGGCTCTAGACACTCCAACTACATGCTTCTTAGGTATTAAAGACTTCTTTTTACCCTTAACCTCATTCCTTTAAAATTAAAATAATAAATATTAAAACAAAATAATAAAATAAATAAAGAAAAAAGTTTATTTATTGGCAAATAGCGAGACTTTCCCCGAATGCCGCGTTACTCCAGCAGCAAAGGGGCCTACACCAGTAAGTAAAGTGCACCAGTGTGGAGCGTGGAGCACTCCGCTGTTTTCCCCGAGTGCTGCGTTATTCCAGCAGCAAAGGGGCATACGCCAGTAAGTAAAGTGCGCCAGTGTGGAGCGTGGAACACTCCGCTGTTTTCCCCGAGTGCTGCCTTATTCCAGCAGCAAAGGGCCATACGCCAGTAAGTAATATGCCCCCGTCACCTGTGGCACTTGTCGTGACGACCTTGAACACCACAGTTCATCCTCCTACTCCTCACGACCAAGCGCCAGGTACAGATTTATGATAGATAAGAAACCGCCAGTAGATTTGTTAAGTATGCTTTATTCTCCGGTGCCTTCGCCCATGACGTCACGGCGCGCCCGTGGACTTTGGTAACTAACGATTTATTTTTATGAGAGTAAAACGGCCTTGGATGGGAAGAAGCCAGGTTCCAAGGGAAAACAACCGATGACATCACCCCTGCTTGGTCGGGTAAACTGGCGATTGAGACGAGGAAACAGACTCGACGGGTAAACAAGAGGTTCCCAGCCCTCTGTGTAGGTTCTCACCGCCACCTCCTCACCCTTGTATTTATCGGGCTCGGGTAAACTGGCGATTGAGATGAGGAAAAAGACTCGAGGGATAAACAAGAGGTTGTCAGCCCTCTGTGAAGGTCCTCACCGCCACCTCCTCACCCTTGTATTTATCGGGCTCGGGTAAACTGGCGATTGAGACGAGGAAAAAGACTCGAGGGATAAACAAGAGGTTGTCAGCCCTCTGTGAAGGTCCTCACCGCCACCTCCTCGCCCTTGTATTTATCGGGTTCGGGTAAACTGGCGATTGAGACGAGGAAAAAGACTCAAGGGATGAACAAGAGGTTGCCAGCCCTCTGTGAAGGTCCTCACCGCCACCTCCTCACCCTTGTATTTATCGGGCTCGGGTAACCACAACCACGCCCCACCTTACGAGTTCCGAGGAGCGGCGCACCGCTCGTGCAACCTACGGTACAGGGAGCAGCGGGTCATCAACTGCTATTTCCACAACCTGTCCAACTATGACGCTCACTTCATAGTGCGGGAGTTGGCCATTGACCCCGGCGATGTGGACGTGCTGGCGCACACGGAGGAGCGCTACATCGCTTTCACCAAGCGGTTCCACTTTGGCCAGCCCGGGGACAACCAACGACAGTCATCTTTCGCGGTGCGGTTCCTGGACACCTACAGGTTCTTGTCCATGAGCCTGGCCAACCTGGCGGCGGGGCTTCCCACGGATAAGATGCGTGAGACCAGGAAGCGGTTCCCCGACAACCGGCTCTTCGACCTGGTGCGCAGGAAGGGTGTGTTCCCCTATGACTTTGTCACGTCGTACGACACGTTGTACTCCACCAGACAGCTTCCTCCTCGGGCGGCGTTCAAAAACAGCATGACCCTGGAGGATATCAAGGAGGAGGAGTACGAGCACGCCCTCAACGTGTGGCGAGTCTTTGACTGCAACCACCTCAAGGACTATGCCGACAAGTACCTGCGCTGTGACATCGCCCTCCTCACCGATGTGTTCGAGCAGTTCCGCGACACCTCTTTGGCTGAGTATGGACTGGACCCTGCCCACTACTACACCCTGCCCTCTTACGCCTGGGACGTCATGCTCAAGACTTGCGGCGTGGAGCTGGACACGCTACGGGACTTTGACATGTACCTCTTCGTGGAGCAAGGCATCAGAGGAGGTATCTCCCAGGCCATCACCCGCTACGCCAAGGCCAACCACGAGCGATGCCGCACTGAGGACCGACGCCTTGACGAGCCGACACGCCACCTCCTGTACCTGGATGCCAATAACTTGTACGGCTGGGCCATGTCCCAGTACCTGCCCACTGGAGACTTCCAGTGGCTCAGCCGTGAGGAGATTGACGCCTTGGACATCGCCTCGTTGGACGCGGAAGCCGACCGGGGCTACATACTAGAGGTGGACCTCAACTACCCCGCCCGTCTCCACGACCTGCATAGGGACCTCCCCTACTGCTGTGAGACCAAGCGGCCTCCAATAGGCAAGTCGGAGAAGTTCACCAAGTACGTGGCCAAGTCCAACTTCCTGGACCGCACGTACTACACGGAGGACGTGGCCCTGGTGCATCTGTCCAAAGTCAACATCGTGTTGGACAAGCCCGTCTACGTAGGCATGACAGTCCTGGAGCTGAGCAAGTGGTTCATGTACGAGTTCCTGCGGAAGATGAAGGAGCACCTGGAAGACTTTGACACCAGCGGCTACCCGAGGTCCCACCCCTGCTACAGCCCCGTCAACGCCAAGGTCATCGGAAAGTTTAAGGACGAGTGTAACGGCCTATCCTTATTCGAGTACCTCGGCCTGCGGTCCAAGCTGTATTTCATGGACATCGAGGACGCAGCGACAGGCGACAGTAAGGCTCTCAAGCGAGCCAAGGGGGGTGGCGAAGGGCGTTGTCAAGAACGTCCTCACCCCCGACGACTACAGAGAGTGCTTATTCAACAGGGTCCAAAAGCACACCACCAACGTCCGCTTTCGGTCCCACCTGCACCGAGTGTACACCGTGCAGGTGAACAAGCTCAGCCTCAACCCCGCTGATGACAAGCGGTTCGTCCTCCCCGACAACATCCGCACTCTACCGTGAGGACATAAAGATATCCCGCTACAGCTAACCAGGAGAGGGGAACATCCGCAGCAGATGGAAGTGGATGATGTGGAAGAGGAGGAGAGACAGCACCAGCCCGAGGACGAAGACGAGGAAGAGGAATTCCCCGTCTAGTTATATATATTAATTATAAGAAAAATTTGTAAATAGTATCTGTAAGTAATTATACGACAATAGTTTTATGTACAGCATGAACCCGAGTTGTTTATTTCCTCCCTTTGATCACTCAAAAGTCACAAGCCGTTAGGCTCAGAAAAACTCAAGTGTGAGAGAAAGGAGTTATGGGCCGTTTGACCCGAGCCGTGCAGCTTAAAAAGCCCCCGCCAACCGGGAGCGGTTGGCAGCGCGTGTCGGGGACGGCCCTGAAGGAGTTGCCCAGCGGTCTGCTGATGTCCGAGGGGTCACCCTCGAGTTAGTCAGCGGCTTGCTGATGTCCAAGGGGTCTCGCGCCCTCTTTGGCGGCCTTCACTGCCGCTTGGCGGGGGCTCAGCCAGTGACACGCGCCGCTGGTATATAAACCTGAGGTCCAGCCCCGCTGCCTCAGTTTTACTAATTTATTTTTTTATCAAAATTTAGTAAGGAGAAAGGAGAAAGGAAAAACACAAGCTTTATCATAATGAGACATGTATTGTACAGTAAAAAGGTTACATACACACACTACAAAAACCTTACAAACTAGTTTTAAGCGAATATGGAGAAGCAGTCAGCACCGGTTGTGTGATACCTTCATTACCACCAGTTGCACACTTTATCACCACCGGCTTCACTCTGTGTGTCAAACCAGTGACTCTGGGGACTCCTGAATAACGGTCCACCCAAAGGTTTTCCAATCGCGTTATGATGTCCATAATCATAATGTAGATTTCACAGTCTTTATTTTCATCCAAATATAAGTTGCAACCATGTGTATGCTGACCTCTATGATGCAACTGGATGTCCAAGAACACATTACCCTGATTGGCGGGATTTTGCACCGTATGTTGATAACCGGAATCGACCCAACTGACAGTGGGTGGTGAATCGTTCGAATCTTTTTCCACAAGCTCCAAGTCTCCAGGTAGTTTCGGGGGATTGACACTTCTACTGTTGTCATTCATGCAACTGCTATCGACACATATGCTGACGTTCTTGGAACCTCCTCCTTCGGATATTTGGTTGGATGATGGTGATGCAAAGTCTTCAGATATCTCCGGAGCATTGCCACTTTCAATGTCGTTTATGCAACTGCTATCAATACATGTGTTGACTTTTTGCGGACCTCTTCCTGCTGAGGTTTGTATGAACGATCTCGGTTGTGAAGAACGATTGTTTCTTCGCTTCCTTCTAACACAGAGGTGGTGCTGACGATGATGGAGACGAAGTCCATCTCGCGACGTGAACGACTCCTCGCAGTATGGACATTTCCAGGTCGCCAGCTTCGATGGTGTGGCGACTGACCGTTTCAGTGATGGTGCTGGCGGTGGTTGTTCAGGACTTCGTGGAGAAAAGTACATGGTGCTATAGCCATCCATCGCTTCCAACTCCTTCAACAACGTCTGGACTGATTCATCCACTTCGATTGCACTAGCCATGTTTGTGTTTACTCTGCAACATCACTAGACAAACTGAAGGTGATGACGTCACCGCGGTCCACGACTACACTATTTAAGGTAGGTCAATGCGTGCAAGGGCGCAGGTTTTAGTTAGGTTTACAGACGCAGGTTTAGGTTAGGTTTACAAACGCAGGTTTAGGTTAGGTTTACAGACGCAGGTTTAGGTTAGGTTTACAGACGCAGGTTTAAGTTAGGTTTGAGGATGCATAAACGTCGCGCACGCGCGACGTTTATACATATTATATATATATAAAACCTCCTTGATATCCTCCAGGGTCATGCTGTTTTTGAACGCGGCCCGAGGAGGAAGCTGTCTGGTGGAGTACAACGTGTCGTACGACGTGACAAAGTCGTAGGGGAACACACCCTTCCTGCGCACCAGGTCGAAGAGCCGGTTGTCGGGGAACCGCTTCCTGGTCTCACGCATCTTATCCGTGGGAAGCCCCGCCGCCAGGTTGGCCAGGCTCATGGACAAGAACCTGTAGGTGTCCAGGAACCGCACCGCGAAAGATGACTGTCGTTGGTTGTCCCCGGGCAAAGTGGAACCGCTTGGTGAAAGCGATGTAGCGCTCCTCCGTGTGCGCCAGCACGTCCACATCGCCGGGGTCAATGGCCAACTCCCGCACTATGAAGTGAGCGTCATAGTTGGACAGGTTGTGGAAATAGCAGTTGATGACCCGCTGCTCCCTGTACCGTAGGTTGCACGAGCGGTGCGCCGCTCCTCGGAACTCGTAAGGTGGGGCGTGGTTGTGGTTACCCGAGCCCGATAAATACAAGGGTGAGGAGGTGGCGGTGAGGACCTTCACAGAGGGCTGGCAACCTCTTGTTCATCCCTTGAGTCTTTTTCCTCGTCTCAATCGCCAGTTTACCCGAACCCGATAAATACAAGGGCGAGGAGGTGGCGGTGAGGACCTTCACAGAGGGCTGACAACCTCTTGTTTATCCCTCGAGTCTTTTTCCTCGTCTCAATCGCCAGTTTACCCGAGCCCGATAAATACAAGGGTGAGGAGGTGGCGGTGAGGACCTTCACAGAGGGCTGACAACCTCTTGTTTATCCCTCGAGTCTTTTTCCTCATCTCAATCGCCAGTTTACCCGAGCCCGATAAATACAAGGGTGAGGAGGTGGCGGTGAGAACCTACACAGAGGGCTGGGAACCTCTTGTTTACCCGTCGAGTCTGTTTCCTCGTCTCAATCGCCAGTTTACCCGACCAAGCAGGGGTGATGTCATCGGTTGTTTTCCCTTGGAACCTGGCTTCTTCCCATCCAAGGCCGTTTTACTCTCATAAAAATAAATCGTTAGTTACCAAAGTCCACGGGCGCGCCGTGACGTCATGGGCGAAGGCACCGGAGAAGAAAGCATACTTAACAAATCTACTGGCGGTTTCTTATCTATCATAAATCTGTACCTGGCGCTTGGTCGTGAGGAGTAGGAGGATGAACTGTGGTGTTCAAGGTCGTCACGACAAGTGCCACAGGTGACGGGGGCATATTACTTACTGGCGTATGGCCCTTTGCTGCTGGAATAAGGCAGCACTCGGGGAAAACAGCGGAGTGTTCCACGCTCCACACTGGCGCACTTTACTTACTGGCGTATGCCCCTTTGCTGCTGGAATAACGCAGCACTCGGGGAAAACAGCGGAGTGCTCCACGCTCCACACTGGTGCACTTTACTTACTGGTGTAGGCCCCTTTGCTGCTGGAGTAACGCGGCATTCGGGGAAAGTCTCGCTATTTGCCAATAAATAAACTTTTTTCTTTATTTATTTTATTATTTTGTTTTAATATTTATTATTTTAATTTTAAAGGAATGAGGTTAAGGGTAAAAAGAAGTCTTTAATACCTAAGAAGCATGTAGTTGGAGTGTCTAGAGCCCTTAAAAGCTGTCATGTGGGCCATTGCCTTTAAAGCTATCAATTGAGATAGGGAAAAATTGTTTCTCAACCAATTCACCTGAAAAGCAAACTTGCCACAACAGAAACAAGCGTGCTGCTCTTTGCTAGAGTCTGAAAAACGATACACTGTAACATTTCTTGCGAGATTTAGAAGCCTATTGCAATAATGTTCACCGTACTCACAGTGGATGCATTGGTAAACTCTCTTGCCTTTGTATTTATTATACAAATCTATCACCTGAGGATCTGTTTCGGGGTTGTTAAGCATTATCACACCTTCCCGACAAACTCCCTTGAGGCAGGATGCGGTGTACCGTTGTATAGGCACTGGTGCTTTTGCAATCCTCCGATGCAGAATGAGGTAATTCTTTCTTATTACAATAGACGATAGCTGAGCTAGGGACAGTGGGTTGTGTCCTTCCATGGCTAACTGAAGATTCGGACTGACTGTGCACCGGGGGTTGTTGACACCTCTGGAGTCCAAGAATTACCGCTTTCCAATGTCGCTTTCACCTGCTGTTGACACCTCTGCTTGAGGGTCGTGCATGGCTGTGACGTCATCCCTCGCATCCTCACTGTGCCTTTGCTGTTAAAGTTAGGACTTAAATAATTAGTAGTTTTTCTTTTTATGGAAAAGGGGTAAGGATATAAAACTTTATTTTAAAAATAGATTAAAAATTACTAGCGGACCCGTTTAACAGCGGATTTTCAATTTTCTTTAAGCGATGGTTTACTTAGACCGCTGCCCGACATGTGGTGAAGTTTCGTCAAAATCGGACGGTAAACAGCCGAGATCCCATAAGGAAAACGCGGTTATAAATTAATAGCGGTCTTTTTTGATAGCGGATCTATGGGGTTCTTTCGTCATTCGCTTCCTTGGGGATAGGCCTACACTCTGTAAAAAGTCCCGTAGGAATCGGTGGGTAAATAGGCTAGTTATTAATTTTCGAAAGTTTTTTCCTCATGTTCAAGGTCATCACGAGAAGTGCCACAGGTGATGGGGGGGGGGGAGATCCTCACTTGTCCATAAGGAAAACGCGTTTAAAAATTAATAGCGGGTCCGTTTAACGTTTGATTTTCAATTTTCTTTAAAGGATGGTTTACTTGGGCTGCCGTCCGACATGTGGTGAGGTTTCGTCAAAATCGGTAGGTAAACAGCTGAGATCCCATAAGGAAAACGCGGTTAAAAATTAATAGCAGCCTTGTTTAATGGCGGATCTATGGGGTTCTTACGTCATTCGCTTCCTCTGGGATAGGTCTACACTCGGGGGGGGGGGAGCTCCTCACTTGTCCATAAGGAAAACGCTTTTAAAAATTAAAAGCGGGCCCGTTTAACGGTTGATTTTCAATTTTCTTTAAAGGATGGTTTACTTAGGCTGCCGTCCGACATGTGGTGAGGTTTCGTCAAAATCGGTAGGTAAACAGCTGAGATCCCATAAGGAAAACGCGGTTAAAAATTAATAGCAGCCTTGTTTAATGGTGGATCTATGGGGTTCTTACGTCATTCGCTTCCTCTGGCATAGGTCTACACTCTGGAAAAAGTCCCGTGGGAATCGGTGGGTAAATAGGCTAGTTATTAATTTTCGAAAGTTTTTTCCTCCTGTCGGGGGGGGGGGGGGCTCCTCAGGCTCCTCACGCCAGGCGCCAGGTTTAAGTTAGGTTAATGGGTCACGTGACGGGGGGGGGGGGAGCTCCTCACTTGTCCATAAGGAAAACGCTTTTAAAAATTAAAAGCGGGCCCGTTTAACGGTTGATTTTCAATTTTCTTTAAAGGATGGTTTACTTAGGCTGCCGTCCGACATGTGGTGAGATTTCGTCAAAATCGGTAGGTAAACAGCTGAGATCCCATAAGGAAAACGCGGTTAAAAATTAATAGCAGCCTTGTTTAATGGTGGATCTATGGGGTTCTTACGTCATTCGCTTCCTCTGGGATAGGTCTACACTCTGGAAAAAGTCCCGTGGGAATCGGTGGGTAAATAGGCTAGTTATTAATTTTCGAAAGTTTTTTCCTCCTGTCGGGGGGGGGGGGCTCCTCAGGCTCCTCACGCCAGGCGCCAGGTTTAAGTTAGGTTAATGGGTCACGTGACGGGGGGGGGGGGAGCTCCTCACTTGTCCATAAGGAAAACGCTTTTAAAAATTAAAAGCGGGCCCGTTTAACGGTTGATTTTCAATTTTCTTTAAAGGATGGTTTACTTAGGCTGCCGTCCGACATGTGGTGAGATTTCGTCAAAATCGGTAGGTAAACAGCTGAGATCCCATAAGGAAAACGCGGTTAAAAATTAATAGCAGCCTTGTTTAATGGTGGATCTATGGGGTTCTTACGTCATTCGCTTCCTCTGGGATAGGTCTACACTCTGGAAAAAGTCCCGTGGGAATCGGTGGGTAAATAGGCTAGTTATTAATTTTCGAAAGTTTTTTCCTCCTGTCGGGGGGGGGGGGGCTCCTCAGGCTCCTCACGCCAGGCGCCAGGTTTAAGTTAAGTTAATGGGTCACGTGACGGGGGGGGGCTCCTCAGGCTCCTCACGCCAGGCGCCAGGTTTAAGTTAGGTTAATGGGTCACGTGACGGGGGGGGGGAGCTCCTCACTTGTCCATAAGGAAAACGCTTTTAAAAATTAAAAGCGGGCCCGTTTAACGGTTGATTTTCAATTTTCTTTAAAGGATGGTTTACTTAGGCTGCCGTCCGACATGTGGTGAGGTTTCGTCAAAATCGGTAGGTAAACAGCTGAGATCCCATAAGGAAAACGCGGTTAAAAATTAATAGCAGCCTTGTTTAATGGTGGATCTATGGGGTTCTTACGTCATTCGCTTCCTCTGGCATAGGTCTACACTCTGGAAAAAGTCCCGTGGGAATCGGTGGGTAAATAGGCTAGTTATTAATTTTCGAAAGTTTTTTCCTCCTGTCGGGGGGGGGGGGGCTCCTCAGGCTCCTCACGCCAGGTGCCAGGTTTAAGTTAGGTTAATGGGTCACGTGACGGGGGGGGGGGAGCTCCTCACTTGTCCATAAGGAAAACGCTTTTAAAAATTAAAAGCGGGCCCGTTTAACGGTTGATTTTCAATTTTCTTTAAAGGATGGTTTACTTAGGCTGCCGTCCGACATGTGGTGAGATTTCGTCAAAATCGGTAGGTAAACAGCTGAGATCCCATAAGGAAAACGCGGTTAAAAATTAATAGCAGCCTTGTTTAATGGTGGATCTATGGGGTTCTTACGTCATTCGCTTCCTCTGGGATAGGTCTACACTCTGGAAAAAGTCCCGTGGGAATCGGTGGGTAAATAGGCTAGTTATTAATTTTCGAAAGTTTTTTCCTCCTGTCGGGGGGGGGGCTCCTCAGGCTCCTCACGCCAGGCGCCAGGTTTAAGTTAGGTTAATGAGTCACGTGACGGGGGGGGGGAGCTCCTCACTTGTCCATAAGGAAAACGCTTTTAAAAATTAAAAGCGGGCCCGTTTAACGGTTGATTTTCAATTTTCTTTAAAGGATGGTTTACTTAGGCTGCCGTCCGACATGTGGTGAGATTTCGTCAAAATCGGTAGGTAAACAGCTGAGATCCCATAAGGAAAACGCGGTTAAAAATTAATAGCAGCCTTGTTTAATGGTGGATCTATGGGGTTCTTACGTCATTCGCTTCCTCTGGGATAGGTCTACACTCTGGAAAAAGTCCCGTGGGAATCGGTGGGTAAATAGGCTAGTTATTAATTTTCGAAAGTTTTTTCCTCCTGTCGGGGGGGGGGGGGGGCTCCTCAGGCTCCTCACGCCAGGCGCCAGGTTTAAGTTAGGTTAATGGGTCACGTGACGGGGGGGGGCTCCTCAGGCTCCTCACGCCAGGCGCCAGGTTTAAGTTAGGTTAATGGGTCACGTGACGGGGGGGGGGGAGCTCCTCACTTGTCCATAAGGAAAACGCTTTTAAAAATTAAAAGCGGGCCCGTTTAACGGTTGATTTTCAATTTTCTTTAAAGGATGGTTTACTTAGGCTGCCGTCCGACATGTGGTGAGATTTCGTCAAAATCGGTAGGTAAACAGCTGAGATCCCATAAGGAAAACGCGGTTAAAAATTAATAGCAGCCTTGTTTAATGGTGGATCTATGGGGTTCTTACGTCATTCGCTTCCTCTGGGATAGGTCTACACTCTGGAAAAAGTCCCGTGGGAATCGGTGGGTAAATAGGCGTTATTAATTTTCGAAAGTTTTTTCCTCCTGTCGGGGGGGGGGGGGGCTCCTCAGGCTCCTCACGCCAGGCGCCAGGTTTAAGTTAGGTTAATGGGTCACGTGACGGGGGGGGGATGACGTCATGGGGGGGGGCTCCTCGGCTCCTCACGCCAGGCGCCAGGTTTAAGTTAGGTTAATGGGTCACGTGACGGGGGGGGGGGGGGCTCCTCAGGCTCCTCACGCCAGGCGCCAGGTTTAAGTTAGGTTAATGGGTCACGTGACGGGGGGGGGGAGCTCCTCACTTGTCCATAAGGAAAACGCTTTTAAAAATTAAAAGCGGGC
Source organism: Allygus modestus (assembly GCA_963675035.1). Taxonomy (NCBI): domain Eukaryota; kingdom Metazoa; phylum Arthropoda; class Insecta; order Hemiptera; family Cicadellidae; genus Allygus; species Allygus modestus. Next base: position 106,990,189 of record OY776117.1, on the reverse strand, counting down.
CCGTTTAACGGTTGATTTTCAATTTTCTTTAAAGGATGGTTTACTTAGGCTGCCGTCCGACATGTGGTGAGATTTCGTCAAAATCGGTAGGTAAACAGCTGAGATCCCATAAGGAAAACGCGGTTAAAAATTAATAGCAGCCTTGTTTAATGGTGGATCTATGGGGTTCTTACGTCATTCGCTTCCTCTGGGATAGGTCTACACTCTGGAAAAAGTCCCGTGGGAATCGGTGGGTAAATAGGCTAGTTATTAATTTTCGAAAGTTTTTTCCTCCTGTCGGGGGGGGGGGGGGGCTCCTCAGGCTCCTCACGCCAGGCGCCAGGTTTAAGTTAGGTTAATGGGTCACGTGACGGGGGGGGATGACGTCATGGGGGGGGATGACGTCATGGGGGGGGATGACGTCATGGGGGGGGATGACGTCATGGGGGGGATGACGTCATGGGGGGGGATGACGTCATGGGGGGGGATGACGTCATGGGGGGGGGGCTCCTCGGCTCCTCAGTTTGCTAAGGTGGTCCAGAACCGGCCATAGCACCCTACTGTCAATACATTTTGCTATGATTTCCACGTAATCTTTTACTTGTAAACAGCAAATGAACCAGTAAATAGCGTGATTTTACCAAAGAAAATATTGGACGGTTATCGGAAAAATTGTTATTTCTTTCTACTTTAAATTAATATGGTATGACAACACGCAACAGAAATAAGGGTTTTTCATTAAGGTTTTTCATTAAGGAAATATATATAAGGTTTTTCATACACTAAAATGAATATTACCAAAGTGAAAATGTACTTAGCATGATCAAACGTTAAAATGTCCTCAGTATTAAACATTATGCAAAATAAATTGGTATAACAGAATGAATAACACTAACTCCAAATGCAATGTATTTTGTAAAAATGACAACTACGAGCCTAGTTATCTTAAAAATTCCAACATAACCTTTTCTAACACTGTTTCACATCTCAGCTTTTGGTAAATATGTAACAGACTATAACGGAGCATTATTAAAATAACGATTTTCGTTAAAAACACCCTATGTATTTTTTCGTCACACTGCTTCAAAAACAGCTTTTTTGAACAGATGTTGTGACACATTGACACATGTACTTTTATTACTTTGACAAAAAAGTACTTTTTTGATAATCGTTTTCATCCTAGAACAAAAAAACATCATTTGATGGCACTTTTTGGTTGAGGTAATCAGTTGTTAATTAAATATGAATTCACCGAATTCAATTTGTAAGCAATGTTATCTAGATGTTGTTTGCAGTATGACAGATAAATAGCTTAACTTTTGGTCCTAGTCATGAAATATTCTATTACGTCTAATAGGATCGCTCAATAAACGAGCCATGTAGTACTGCCGCAAAATGTAAGTTTTGTGAGGCAGTAGGTGGCTGAGGTCGTGTTAAGCCTTGACTCCAGGAAGACATAAAAGAAGCTACTATTGTTTACAGTATGAGATGAGAACACAACGCCTCTGAGGCTCCTACTGAACATTCCTGGGGGGCTAGTCATCCTGCTGGTGCCGTTTGCTAAAAATAGGATACTAAACACAGATGAAGCTCTTTGAAATACCACCTAAGTTGTCAGAGAATTGAAATTAGCGTGAAGTATCAACGGGTTGTCCTTAAACACAGCTTTGATCGTTTTCTAAGATGCCGACAAAATATTAGTTGTGTATATTAAGCTGAATGTAAATTATGTAGTCTATATAGTGAGCAAGATGTGAGAAAATAAAGTTTGAAATAAAAAACATAATACATTTAAATTTTACTTTTCAAGCTGACATAAACCTAGATTATGTTAGATCTGATAAGATAATAATAGGGTACCAAGGCAAAGCCTGGTCTGAGGTTCTATCACTCAAATTGAAACTAGGTAGACGGACAGAAAATTATGTAAAACGTAATAAACACAGTTGCCTCAAACAAACTATTAATAAAACTATTACAAATAATAAACAAATAAAATAATTTACGTTCCATATATTTTAAGCAGACATTGATTCTGAGCATTGGTTTAGGCCAAATAAAGCAAAGCTGATAGCAAAAGATAAACGTGCAAAAATAAATGGATTCTTAATTCCTAAGGCTTGATCCTAGACCGCACCTATGCTACAAGGCGTGCTCACAGCTCCCCTCCGGTGGCTTACCTCTCCTACGCCGGTCTCCTTGGGTGCCGTCAACCCCCAACGATGATATCAGTTTTGAAACACTCCTTATTTATTTTTAGGTTTACTCATACAATTTCATATTTCCCAAATTTACTTAACATATAATTCCTGTTTTTAAACCATTTCAACAACATTAAACGCCTGATACTCCAGTCCAGTTTTTGATCAGTCGAGATATATCCCCACCAAAGTTTTAAGAAGGCTGATAAAGTGAAAGTTATGCAGTTATAACAGGCATACCGGGATAATGGCCGGGATCGTAGGCTAAGGCATGGCTGGCTGAGACGCGGACGCTCCCATCCAGGTGTCAAGGATGGGTAAAGGTCGGGTGGTGATTTATAAGTAATAGGAATAACACATGTCGCGCCTATAGTGCACTGTGTGACGCGTCGCGCTGTAGATCCAGTCGCTATAACACTTTAATTGGATAAATCACGTCAGATGGCAGAACACTTGCTAACTTATCGTACTCACTGTGCAATTCTGTTTTGCGGTGAGTGTTGCAAATATATTTCAGCCTTGGACAAATGAAGAACATATTTACGGTGAAGGGGACTTAGAAAACAAAATATTATGAGTAGTGTTAAGTTCAACATGTCTAATTCATGACAAATAAACATTATTCTTTATATTTTTTAACTTGAGTGACTCATTTTTGTATTTATTAACAAATTTATACTCTGAAATAAGATTTAAAAAATCAATAACTTAAATATTAATATTCTCTTTATATTATTGGTTACGCTAAGTAGGTGGCGTAATATTAAGGGTTCTTACCGTATGCAATGAACATATAACACTTAAACTTATGTGACGTTAAATTTTCAGTCTTGAAGAAACAAACAACTAAAATTCCATAAAATTGCAACCAATATACTACTGAAATTTGAGTAGAGGTTGTAATTGTGAGTAATAATCGGGATCTTTGCTAAGACTTTTACACACCAAAATCAGAAATTAAATTATAGTCTTTCGGATATAGACAGTTATTTTAGTGGGAAGCATGACTCGTGTTGCTTCAATAAAACGGGGAAAAATAGACTACGTCTTACGACACTGTAACAGTGTAGTGTATTTCATGATTACGATCAAATGCGAATCTTTCTGATAAGAGCTCAAGGTTTACGGCGAGACCGGAAAATGAGCGAGGGTCGAAAATCCACGATTATATTGATTAAGTATATTTTTCGTCCTACTGCAAGTATTATTAAGATAACAATTTCACAAAAACTAAATTTCGTTGACTTGTTTACCTTTAAAAGTTCCCTTCCATTTTGATCTCGCCACTCTAAATAAGCATAGCTGTTACACAATTTGTCATTGTTTACAAGTTGAATAAATCCTTCAAATCAAATTTAAAAGCTGATGACCTCAATCAAAAATTCTCATCTAATGATTTTTTTTCTCCTAAGACGAAAAATATCATATAATCAATACTTTTTTATTTAAGAAATAAAAATAACAACTTTAACGCTGTTTTTTAAGCAGTACGACTAAAAATATATTTACACTTATACTTTATTATACGAGACGGTAAATATATGTAATGGGGATGACTTGTACATCATTAATTCTCTGATTGTTCCTAGTTATGATCGGTGTCATTGGTTGCGCGCCTTGTAAAATCCGTTATATATTTATTTACCGTTTTGTACGCAAGTACAGTATAGATGTAAATATATGTTGTAGTGTTGTGAGACGTAGTTTATTTTTTCCTGTTTATATTGAAAATTGTCATGCGTCAGTTTATACTACTGCACAGCTAACAGTAATAGAGTTCTTTGTTATGCACTGTTATGTCTCATAGATTTTCTCACTTACTTCCTCGGTCTTATTAATCTCATCCAAATATCTTATTTGTTATTCATAAACACCTAAACTCTAGTTTGTATTACCCAAGAGATGATACTGGAACATGTTAATGACATGATTTAGACGATATTTAAACTTATTGTAAGTTAGTAAACTTCATTAATTTATATTATATAATGACATTTGATAATTTTTGGGTTAATAGTGGTATTTTATAAGTGGAATGATATGTTGCACTTCGATAGCAAAATGATCATGTTACCTTATGCAGCCATATTTGCCAACGTGACGGCTGAAGATGATCGACAAACGAGAGGAGGGAAAGTTCAGCTAAAGTTCAGCCAGCCAATAGTATCGTGGCAATTACTGGCGCTGAGACCCACTGCTGGGTGAGTAATGTCCGTAAACGAGACAGACGCATCAATACGGCGCGAAACAGACACTAACTAGCTTGCTACTGTTAATATAGACAAATAATTTAACGTCGTCTCTAGTTTTGGTTTTTTTGAAGAATAATTTTTATTAGCGAATTTCCCCTATAGGGAAGAAGCTATTACCGTAGGTCTCATGGTAAGACTTAAGCCCGAGACCATGATAACTTTTCATTTTGAGATCCCCAGATGCCAAAAAACACCATTCGTTCAAATTGTTATATATGTATATATATATATATATATATATATATATAAATATATATATATGTGTCCGTAAGCACGATAACTCTCGTAAAAAAGGTCCGATCTTAATGAAATTTGGTACAAATATGTAAAGTACCATTTATTTGAACGAGTTCGAAAACCAGATGAATCGCACCATCCGAAGGGGGGTTTTTGGGGGGTTTTGTACCCCAAAAATGTGTTTTTGGGGTTTTCACAGGTAATTTAAATGCAAATCAAATTTTAATTTATACCATTAGGTTGAGCTTAAAAAAACAAACAATTTGGCATTTTTATCATTGCTCTTCGTCAATTGGTTACCGAGATATTGAAAGTGCTAAACACAGTACGTTGTCTAATGTTATTCTTATGGAGAAAAAGAAAAATTGTATATCTCGCTTATTTATGAACATTAACTGACGAAATTTGGTATATGGCTTCATATGGTTGTGGTTTATTGTTGTTTGCACAAAAAAACTATTTTTTGCCTATGGTTCCTGTAGCAGCAAACCTAGGTACTCGGTCCCCATGTTATTCTTATGGAAAATACTTCAAATGTTATATATCGCTTATTTATGAAAGCATATGGATGAAACTTGGTATGTGACTTCACATACATGAGATCTATTGTTATTTGCATAAAAACCCATTATTTTGTGTGCCTTGTTGCAGCAAACCTGCGTACTCATCCCCAATGTTATTCTTATGGAGATTAATTAATATCTTAAATATCGCTTGTCTGTGAATACATTTCTTACGAATCCTGTGAAGTGTTTTAATGTGTTATATTATATGTTCATTCGAAATTTGCTGAGTATGCAGGTTTGCTGCGACGGGGGTATTTTTATATTTATTTAGTTACTAATTCTAGGGTTAATAGCGCAGCATTAACCATCTTGCAGAGTTTGCGATTCCATTTTAAAAAAGTATTATAAAAGGAAAATTACATTTTTAAACTATTACTTAATTCATTAGTGAAAAGGGAAAATTGGAAGGCTGTGGAGTCAATTATGTAACTGATAAAGAAAAATACTTAAACAAAATATGCGAACTCTGCTTGGTTATGTGTATTCGAAATCATACTCATCCAATTTTATCTATAGGTTCATCCTATGTTATCTATGTACGTATTTCATCCTCTATAATATCGGTTTACGTTGCGTTTTGCCGCGTCCAAGCATTGTGTCGAAAACTCTTCAACGAAGTTATTTACATTACAACAGATATCTGATAAAATGATAACAGAAATTTTCGCCATAAGAGTAACGTGGTAACGTTGAAGGCCAGTAAGGGAAGTACTTAAGTCCTGGGATTTTCATTAATGCCTTTAAATTGTCCTAGGGCCAACCTGAATGTCCAAACAAAGTTTCATTAATCTCAGTTCAGTGGTTTAATGGTCCATAGGGAACAAACTCGTACCAACATACAGACTTTAATTTTTATAGATACAGACTTAAGTCTCTCTAAATAATTTTTCCCGTAACAGTTTATAGTATAAATTCAATGGTAACTTTTGGAATTTTAGTAAATATTAATGAAATAACGAAACTCACTTTAGTTTCTTAGATTGATGGTGTTATTCTTACAAGTACTAAAACTAATTACCTTTAACTGGAAATTTTAATAAAATGTGGAAGGAATTAAATTATGTTTGATTTTAATCTGCAGCATACATAAAATGCAGTAAGGTGAATTGGATTTCCTGTTTGATACTTCTAAAGCAAATCAACAGTTACTGGGTGAAAAAGAAGTCCGGACTTTCCCACAGTTCCTTTTCTTATAATAAACAAAAATAGACTCTTTTACACATAATATATTTGAGATATTAGTTACAGGATCAGAATATATTTAATGTAATTATGTTTATGTAATCAAAATTAATACTTTACTCTTAACTCAAGATTATGTCACCTATCTTACTGAAGTATCTTCTTTCATTGACTTAAAACCATGATAACAAAACTTTCACTCCATACGTCGGTTAATAACAGTAGTTAAGGGTCCACCACACTACTAAAACTTTAGTACATGCTACATGAATGCTTAACTTACTCGAGCCAGATGTTGCAGACGTAATAAACAGGGAAGAGAGAAGATAAAAACATAGATAAGTCAAGGACTTCAAGCTGTTACAACTGTTGTGCTGGTTCTTGTTTCATAGATCTTACTGATGAGTCTGAACATTTCAAATTGCGTGTACTTTACCATCAAATACATCAAACATTGTTTTCGTTCAGTAATTGACTAGTAACTTTTACGATTTTCTGTCTCTTCAACATACAAGGACGATGATATGCCACACAAGATTCCTGGCTCCAGGAAATTCATGACAGCCATCAGGTTTTTCATTTAGTCAGTGAACTTTAAACAAAATTACGTTAAATACTTTTTCTTATTAGAACAATACCCCCGTCACAGCAAACCTGCGTACTCAGTGAATTTCCAATGCATATATATATGTGACTCACTACTACATAGAGCTATTTACCATGTTTCACAAAAATACATCCATAAACAAGTGATATATATAGCATTTTATTTATTCTCCTTAAGAATAACATTAGGGTTGAGGACGCAGGTTTGCTGCAAAGAGGAAGGTAATTAATGTGTTTTTTTTGCAATTATCAATACAACTGAACCAGGTGAAGCTACATACCAAGTTATCTTAATGTAGGTTCATAATTAAGGGAAATATACAACTTTACTTATTCTCCATATGAATAACATGGGGGCCGAGTATGCAGGTTTGCTGCTACGGGGACTATCAACAAAAACTTGTTTTTGTGATAATATCAATATACCACAACTATTTGAAGCCACATACCAAGTTTCATCAATATACATTCAAAAATAATCTAGATATAGAATTTTATTTATTCTCCATAAGGATAACATTGGACAACGTACTGTGTTTAGCACTTTGAATATCTCTGCAACGGTGGGACGTAGAACAACGATTAAAACACCAAAATGTTTGTTTTGTTGAGCTAAACACATTAATAAAGAGAAATGTGATGTTTTTAGTAAAACTATTTTTAGTAAAAATCTAAAAAGCTTTTTCCCCTAAGATTAACATGGGACACTTTTTTGAATTTTCTCCACAACCACTTAACCTAGGTTAATGATTCAAAAAACTAAATTATTTGTTTTTAAGCTCTATATAATGGCTATAATCAAAATTGAATATTTTTAACACTTTGGGGTCAAATAAAAAAAAACCGATTTTTGGAAAATTGTAAACCCCCATAAAACCCCCTTCCCATAGTGAGATCGATCTGGTTTTCGAACGTAGTCATAAATGCTACTCTCTACATTTGAGCCAAATTGCATCAAAATCAGGTGTTTCTTTCAAAAGTTATCACGGTAACGGACATATATATATATATATATATATATATATATATATATATATACATATACATACATATATGTATATATATATATATATATATAAATTTGAACGAATATTGTTTTTGGCATCTGGGGACTTCAAAACGAAAAGTTATCATGGTCTCGGGATTAAGTCTTACCATGCCACCTACGGTAATAGCTTCTTCCCTATAGGGGAAATTCGCTAAAATGGATTATAAATTCAAGCTATTTTATTAAATGGAGGAATGTAATTTGTTAAACCTAGCCTATCAAGAGGCAGAGTGTAACATAATTCTAAGCAGTAATATTTTATCTGTTTTAAATACAAATAAATCAATAAATGATTTTATTTCATCAAAAACAACATAAAACAATTACAATGAAAACATTGGGGGAAAACTGAGCACTTTAACCAGTTGTGTGGTCAGTAACTAATAAGTAGTTGTGTAGTTGTGTTTGTTTTTATAACTAATAAAAACAAATAATGCTTCAGTCTTGCTCAACATGTAAAGCTGCTCCTGTGATGATCGATCAATAAACAAAATAATAAAGACAGGGGCAACAATGCCAGATTGTTATTAACTATACACCAACAAAAATATATCTGTTTGTCACTATTATAAACTACAATAAACATAAATCTCATATTATACAACAAAATTTACATGGAAATCCTCGTGACAAATTTGCCAGGCAATTTTTCACTCTAAATTACATTGCATTTCAACAACCATGTATTATCCAGTTTACAAATCCGGTAGTGGTTCGGCACCTTCCCACGGGGTGAGTTACAGCTCCAGAGTTCCAGCCAAGTCGGCCACAGTGGCTGTGGTGTAACCTGATCCGCGCTGCGCATCTGTACGACGAATTCTTCACAGCTGAACGACTGCCAACGCCAAGCCGAGGCGCTTGGTAAACATATTTTCACCATAACAGTAGGAACTGGTCGGAACAGCTACTTGAAGTAAGATACTGCAGTGGAATATCAGAAAAGTAGGATTTTATTGTTAACAAATCATTGTTGGTGACATTGAGTTTATTTATTTAATTATTTTGGACATTTGCTTATTACTGAATGATAAAAAAAGTTTCACCACGTTTTCCGTTAGTATCTGATCCCATCTTCAGGTGGGAAGAATACCTCGACCCTGGGCATAACAAGAATAGTGGCACAATCAGGGCAAAGCTGTAAAAAAAACACAAAATGCTAAAACATAGTTCTTTAAAATCAGTCAATAGGAAAAATAAAAGATTAAGAAAAACCAAACCAAACAGAAGAAAGAGCATGTTAATAAAACGGAGTACCACGGCATGCAACTGCATAGTGCAGCGACACAAAACTTGTTAAAATATTTTAATTACTCGTCTTTATTTTGTAGTTTTTGATGGTTTTCCAACATTACGTGGATTGTACCACTAGTTTTGTTACATTCTAGATATTTTTCTCACCTGAAGATGGAATCACATTCCAAATCCCGAAACGTCGCGAAACTTGTTTTTCTCTTTCAATAGGCAAATTTCTGCAATAACTTCTTAAGTAACAGTAAGATTTCATTACAGATATTTACTTATACCTTTCAACTGTTATCTTATCCAACTTCTGTTTAATTTTTAAAATACTTGTTTAGCTATTTTAAATTAGAACAGTTCACAGTTCAGAGTTGTTATTGGTAACAATTCCAAGTTCGGAGCCGATCCGAGTGCCAGTTCCATAGTTTCTGGAACATCTCAGCATTCGCAGAGAGGCCCGTCACTAACCTTTGGGTTGCGCAAATCATCTACATACCCGCAGCCGAGTATCCTTCACACCTTGGAGTCTCTTCCTTCGCTCATTCATAATTCATGATCGGCGAAATTGTGAAAAAGGGAATATATTCCTGGGTAAAAAGCCTTTCAATATTTCACCCTGATTGATTTGACATAGTTTGCTCAACAGCAGAATTTGTATCTTATTTAGAAGGATTTATATACTAATATTCCTTCAACAAAGTCCCAGTTGCACAGGGATTAACCAACGGTTTGGTAAAAACAATTCCTGCAAACACAGTTATACTGTAGATGATTACTGCAGACAACTGATTGTGTGCTTAAGTTGTGTTTTATGGGATGAATGTAATTATGACTGTACATAAAACCCTAATTCGTGTAAGTTAAATAGGGTAACTTAAATGTAAAACTTTTTAAAATAACCCCCGATACATAATAAATTTACTTCTGTGTTTGGTCCAAAAAGCCCTATACACTGTATTATAAATAATATGGGATATTCCATGCTTAGTATTATTTTTTTATTAATATATTCTGAGTTGTAGGAGGATTAAATTTAGTTCATCAAATATTCATCGTAGGGTATTTATTGAAAGGCCCCCGAGTAATTGCAATAAATATTTATACTGACTTCAAGTTTGATTTAGAAAATAGAGATGACTTTGAACAAATTCAAAAGCTATCCATTAACTAAAGCAAGATGTTGCAACATAGATTATACCACAACCATACGACAAAAACATAGGTAAAAATTACATTCGTGTACAGTTTTTGACGCTACTATCTTTTAGGCGAACAAGGAATTTTTCCCTAGGTTTGTATTTCCTAGTTTTTTACTAGACAATGAACCACTCAGTAGGGGTCTACATCGCAATATGTTTAATGTGTACATCAATAAGGCCTACAATTGCTCATTTTACAGATTGATTTATCTACCCTTACGATACAGTTAAACTGGTATCAATGAAATTCTATATATCAAGCAACTTTCACATATAATCATATTCTAAATCCAAATAAACCCAATAACTACAAAGGCATCGAAGGCAAACATAAACGATGCTACTGCTGCACCGCAGTTGAGTGAAACTGATCACCGTTTGCTGTAGTAGTCAACAACTCTTAGCAGTATTTCGGGCTTATTGCCGAGCGCTGAGCGCCAAATTCAAAAGGAACTACAAATGTTTAAGTAACAGAAAAAAAACTATCATAAGCGGCCTAATTCCTCCTTGCCGTAGCCTCTAGCACTGATTGTTTTGGTGAGAATACCCCTTTTCACAAATTACCTAAAGTTAAAATCTGTGACATTTTGAAATCGTAAGATTGTTCTTAATGAAAATAACTTTAATTTTTCTATTTGTACTTGGAATTTTACAGCCTTTTGAAAGAAACTCCATGCCCTGGTCTTTATGACCAGATAAAATATACCGGAATCTAAAAAAAGATAACACCTATAGCTAGAAGTAGCAAGGACGTTAAAAACCTTTAGGAAAAGATTCGATACTTCAACAAACCATTATTCTAGTAATTGATACTTAATTGCTTGAAACACGGAGTAGGTTATGTACTCAGCATCTGGCAAGAGCATCCTCGGACACATCCAAATACGAACCCCTGGCAGCATTAGGTTGCTTAACGGAGGGGTCAGAACATTAATCTCCGTTCCAAATGTCAGATAACTCGATTTTGGAAACGAGTTATACGGACATTGTTAGGAAACTGCTGAATCATTGACTTCACCGTAGGTGGTCACTTAACTGCATTATCACTTGAAATCTTATTAATGTTTGCATTTTAGCTAACCAAGAAAGACAATTCTTCACAGTAAATCCTGTCAATTTCATCACTTTTTTCTGATTTTAAATGTTCCTAAAGTTTCAGTGCACCGAAAGCGAATATTACTTGAATAATTTTTCATTGTTAATCACTCCAGTTACATTGCTCAACCAAGGTCACCTCGCTGCTAGTCTCGATCTCACTGTTATCAAAAACACGGAGGCTTATAACTTCTTGCACCAGAATCAAGGGATTGGTATTTGGAGTATCGCATCTCTGGAGACCATATGTTTTCGATCTATTTTATGATGCAAGCTTGATAAAAGACAAGGTTGAGGCGATTACTTCTAAAAGAGTTTGCCAAAGTTCAGCTTCATCAATCTATCAAAATAATTTGTAATTATTTGCAACAATCGTCCAAAGTTAATTACGTTTAATTGATTCACATTTAATAATAATGTAAATTGATATATTATTGTTTATTTTAGTGGATTACATAACACAAATTTCACTTGTAAATTTTGTCATTATGGCTAAAAAAAATCTACGTTTTATTTTAAATAAAAATTATAAAATACCAGCTATTTTAACAACCGAAATAAATATTAACAGGATGTATTTCGTTAGAAACGGAGATCTTTTCCTCTAGCTATAAGGATATATATAATAAATTAATACCGTAATTTAAATATATGAAAGTTAAATAAATAAAATATGATCGAAAAAAACAATTCACTATTCTGAAACTTACGACACGACATAACAAATGGTTAGATTAAAATTCCTACCAGAACCACTACAAAGCCCGCCGAGGCGCTGACTCCAGCACCGCCAGTCAATACCATACCACACGGAGTTTTTACAGCCGCTTGCGCCTCCTAACCTAAATGCATGCAACCTCGCGTTGCACCATTCCACTTCTTCTTGACATAACGATCCCAAATGAACTCCTAGAAGGTCCTAGGCCGCACTTTTGGTTTCTTGCACCGGCCGGTATTTCCGGGCATCTAATGAATCACTGGACATAACCCTTGCGTAACGCTTGCATCACGTTGCGTCACGTGGCCACCCACTCCTCCTCGTCTTGTGATACGTTCCGTGATAATTGAGCATCCGTAAATCTGTCACCTTCCATTCTTTACGGCCGGTGGCCATTGTGTAACCGATTGAGGGAGATGGTAGAGGTTGACTACTTAGACGGTAAAGTAGAACGGCTCGAGTATTTATTTGTATTTTGAATCACAGTGAAAATAATGTTATGAATCTATTTTAACAATTAATAATACATGTTTTCGTCATACTGCTTCAAAAACAGCTGTTTTCAACACATGCGTTGAGATGCTAAAGTTGTTCTTTTTACTCCTAGGATTAACAGACAATCGACCTCGACCGAACAGTATCATTTTGATGATTTTTTTCGTCCTAGGACTAAAAACATCATTGGATGACACTTTTCGGTTGAAGTCATCAGCTGTTAATATACATTATTCAACTTGTCAACAATGAAAACTTGTGTAACAGCTGTTTATTTTAGAGTAGCATTAAGATAAAAATGGAAGCAAACTTTTAATTTAAAAAAGTAAACAAAATGTATTTTTTGGGAAACGTTTATATTAATATTGTTTGCAGTATGACGAAAAATATAGTTCATCACTAGGGCCAAAAGTGGCTTTTCGATATTCGCTTATTTCCCCGCCTCGGCTCTGGATCGGCCGTTAAATTTGAGCTTGGATCTAAAAGCGTCTCTTTTGGTCCTAGTGAAGAAATATACTATTGTAAAATGTGATGTACAGATTTAAATCACAATATTAATACAATATTTAATTCAGATAATTCAATTTCCTGTCAATATTCCTCTGAAATACTATATTGTTAAAAGCTTTTCTTAAAATATTTCTCATAACGTTTCAAAATGTATCAAAAAATATGCAAAAGACCTGGATTTTCTCTTACATGTTGCGTTGTTTAGGGGTTCGTATTTTATTTTTTATTTTTATGTAATTTTGTAACAAGCATACTTGCAATCGTAATATCTATGTTTGATTTATTACTATAACAATATATGTTATAACAAAAATGAATAATACAATGTAATTAATAAAATAAATGTTTATGGCAGAGTTCGTCAATGATGATTGTTAATAATAATGAAAATCCCGTCAAACTTAAGAGCTCAAGTAATTTCCCATGACATTCTTAGTTGTGTTAACATAGAAACAAAGTTGAACCAACCAAAGGACAATTCCCGATGCAAATGGGACCATCAAGTCTAGTATGAAGAATAGATTCGTAGTTCTTCCGTCTCTCTACAGAGATCACTATGCAAGAAACAGGGCTTTGAAATTGCGTTATTGAAACATTAAGTAAAAAAAGTCACCCTTAAAACATTACAAAACTGAACCATAAGGAGCGAAAATCTAGGTATTATCAGTTAATCATTAGATATTTGATGTTGGAAGAAATCAAGTTATAACCATCAGTGTTTTAATCTCTCCTACACCATTATCTGATCTTAAACACATGTTTAAGTGATAAAACAACCATACTGCTCTTCGGGAGGATCTTGTACTACTTTTGTGAAACAGACAATTTTAATTTACACCCAAACAAAATCCCGTAATCCCATATATTCCTTTCCAAGGACGACAATTACCAATTCGATCGGTCTCAGCAGTCACAAAGGAGAACGAGACAGACCGAAACGCGGCTCCGACTATCGCGCAGGACCCTCCCACAATCCTTGACATTATATGATGGCTCCACGGCGCTGGTGCTCGATGATGCGCAAAAATTACATCCTTTATTTTACTTTCATCAAGTTTCAATTTACCGGTTCGCCATTACGAGGATAATTACCTTATGGAATGTGATATAGAAGTTCACCTACAGTGGCCACTTACCGGTCCTATGACCATCCTCATGACCTTCGGGGGTCAGAGGTCATCAGATGTGTGTCTTCCTCTATCTTTGTTACTGCAGGAGTGCCCGCAGCGAAAGGTCACTCCAGGAAGACTCAAGGTTCTGCGGATTTCGGTAATGATAATGCATGGCATTTCGCGAGGGTATTAGTGTTGGATTTTAATGTCTGCAACGTTCTCCTTGCCGGAGAGATCTTCCTTAAATTGCATTTATTCACAGCCATTCTTGGACTACTTGAGGTTAAGGAGAAGTTGTGTGATGCCGTGGCCCGTGGCCCACTCAGCTTAAATCAAGGAATAAGTACGCTTGTATGTAAACATTGAACTCTGAACCTTCTGGTATTTCCAGTACACGGTTGCCTGGGATGGAACCAGGTTCATTAGAACAGATACAGGTCTAATACTACATAATAAACCTTGCGTTTCCCAAACTAGGAAACCAGAAGAACAAGACTTATCCATCAATTCAGTTTGCTTATCATCATTATTGATCCTCCTTTGTGTAGGTTGGTCGATTTAAAAAATACCAGCATCTCTCTATAGTGTTCAGTCGCTTAACCATATTACAATAGATCGTAATAATATTTTTTTCTAGAAAAACATTTTGTTCTCGCTGCCAACTATGCATATATACAATATACATACATATCATTTATAAATGCATGGACTATTAGTATGTTCGATTTGGGACGTAATCGTGTTTCTAATTACACCAACTGGTAATACTTAGGCTACCATCCCTAAGCATGAAGTGTTTAAATTAATATAAAATAAACGGTATCAGGAAACTAACACATACTTTCTCTCTTTTAGCCCAACTGTAATGAACAAATTACTTTTTATTTACTAAATATATAATATAAAGTACGGTCGACTGTACTCAATCCTTTGATACACGCAGTGGTCTTAAAAGCGAAATGCCCCCTCATTCCCCAGAGTTAAGAGGCAACATATTACGAATATACTCTGTAGGTCAATGCTATATTGACCTGCATATCAAGTTTTATCGAAATTGATCATTAAATAAGAGAGAAATAGTAATTTTTGTATCCCCCATAAGAATGACAGTGGAAAACGTACTGCATTTACCGCAAGAAGAAAATTTAAACATTCTCCGCAACCAGCGATCGTAGAATAATAATTCAGAATACAAAATTATTAAATTTTTTAAGCTCCTTTTAATGGTGATAAATAATTGTATTAACATTTATGTTTTTATTGAAAATAAAAAAAACTGAATTTTGGATGTTTTACGTCCTGTAATTTCTGAACCCGAATTTTTCCAGAAATGTGGATCGGGTCATTTGGTTAGAAACACAAAGCCCTACAAACCATTAAAGTTTAATCAAAATCGTTAAAGCCATTTTTGAGAACTTTGTATGTTTCATGATTTTTATTGGTTTTTTGGGGGAAATTACCCTTAACAATAAAAATGAAATTAATGAAAAAATTCTTGGATATATTGTGGATTAGTACCTACATACCTAATTTCATCAAAATCGGACTACGTACGGAACTACATACCTAAATTCATCCAGACAGACACACAGACATCACTCCGAAAACCATATTTTTAGAATCATTTACTATTATAAAGGAAATTTACATTAATAACTCAAATTTGAAAATGTTACCGAAAACAATACTTTCCCCAAATACTATGTATAAGGGGGAGAAAGTAAAAATGGCACTACGTTAAAAAACTATTTGTTCCGTTACCGAATTTATTCACGAGAACATTTTAACCTCGAATAAATTAAACAAAAAGTTAGATTTTATCTAAATAAGTCTGGTGTTAGGTTTTGAATTTAGGATTATAAAATATTTATTAACGTAAGAGACCAATATTATAAACTGAGCAGCCTTGCTTGCTTCTTGGTGTATACAATTGACGTATACTGTTTTAAGACTAAGCCACTTGAAGGTCGATGCAGTTTATGAATATGGTTAAATTTCAGGGTGTATGTAGGAAAGATTTGTCATGATATATATAGTTCAATATGTTGTTAGAACATTAAAAATAGGTTATAGTTAGTTCAACTGAAGTAACAGACCTTGCGTGGCTTAGTATGGGTAATAAATGTAACAATATAAAGAAGTAAAAAAAACCAAACCACTCCTAATCAGCTAAGCGGGAATGTTTAATTTATTAGTATGAAATAACTGACATTTTTTACTTTAATTGGTTAAACGATAAAAATGTACTTGAATAAAGTTACTACAAATTTATAATACAAATGGTTTACTCAAAAAAGAGAACCATAATAATTCACAAAAACGATCAAACGCACAAACTTCGTACGGTATTTTTTTATACAGTTATCTTCACACTGATCTAAACAAATTAACAAAATTATTGCTTATCAATATTCTATTAAACACAACCATCATATACAGATTCGATAGCAAGGCATACACGTTGACTTTTCCACTTCAGTTTGCGCATTCAAACACCAGTTTTGAGTTTGTTGCACGTATCGCTGAAAGATGGTTATGATAGTTGACTAGTAAATAAGTGAGAATAACCAATTAAATTGTAATTTTTATGATATTTAACAATTACGTGCTTAGTTTTCTCATTTAGTAGTGAAAGTAATTTAAAAAGTTATGACTCAGTTATTGGTTTTAATGAGGTTTTATGGGCCTACCGACAAAAAAGCACTATAGAGAAATTACACAGAAATATATAAAAAAAGAACACTTGGTTAAAAATTGTTTATTTGCATGAGATTAATATTGAAACTTTTAAACTGGGGCAAAAGTATCCAGAGACCTGATAGGTACCTTGAAAAAATCTCCTTATAGCTCTAAGGGACTATGTATGTCACACTGTCATCAAGTTCAGCTAAGCCAATTCCCAGGGAAAGGAAATACCATAGGACAATTTCCTACAGACAGGAAGACGAAAATTTCGGCAACTCGATTCTGAAATTTCCTATGAATGAAACGACAAATCACTTAAACTTTAGCGATTTAAAGACAAATAAGTAAATTGTTATAGACTAAGAAAAAGAACTGGGTTGTTATAAAAAAGTTATTTTTTAAATTTCTTTATCGTTTAGGAATGTCAGAGTAATCTTTAATAAACGCTACCACCTGTTAACTGTATGGAGGCAATACTTTTGCTTGGCTGCATTGAATCAGTATCAATCGGAAAGAAGGCGACTATGGAAAGGTGCTTGCTACCTGGAGTAAATAAAACCTTCAGATACTAATATTAAATAAATTGATTTAAACAGGAAACCTTCAAGTTAGTCAGCTGGGAATGTTTTATAATCTGCTTACACCATTAAATTTTTCATGTATTTTTAATACCGTTAAGTGGGCTTCCATAATCTTAGTTTTCTCTTATTCACTTGTATTTTAGCGTGTGAAACTAAGGTATAGTTGTATAAATTCAAAATGCAAATTCATGTGAAGCTGAAAGCAAATTCATAAGAGAGTAATGCAGCGCTCCTATGCAATAACCAAGCAAAGGCGGTCATGCTCAAGACATACATTATACATTGTTTGATGAACTGCTGTTACAAATAAATAATCATGCAAATTCTAATTTTACTGGTAATCCTACTTTTATATTGTTATGTGGCTAATACAAACTGTCGACACTAAATTTACAGACACATTTAATTTGTTATCCTTTATTTTTATAATGCATTGCAAATGTAAACAGGTTGGAAAAAACACGTTTTACTTACTGTTTAACTTTAGATTAACCATCGCAGCAGCTAATTGATTCATTCTTTAATTTTCTAATAAGAGATATTACTCTCTTGTAGAACACGGGCGTTTTTTGCAATCAGGAAATCCACAGGAATATCCTCCTCTGCTGACTGTTAGGTGGGAGCAGTTAACATTCGGATACGTGTAGAGCATTGTAATATTTTTTTTTGTTGTAAGTTTTTATTAGCTCGCTTTTTTGTGTGTTCCGTAAGAATTTTGCAATCGATTTTAAACTGACTTTCCGTGGAGCTAGGGACTTGAAACTTGAAATATAGCTCAGAAATGGATGACAATGCAATATGAAATAATTTTCTTGCTATAAAATTAATTTTACTTAAGTTTTAACTCACAATAATCGAAATGTAAACATAAACATCCAAATTTCAACATAGAACATCTGATTACAGATAAACAAATAGTTACTTTGGCTATGTATTAGCATATGCCAATTTGAGACATGATTATGTGAAAAGGAACTCAAATAAACCTTAAAATTCCCACACATAAAAAAATAAAAAGTAGTAAATAATTTATTAAATTAAAAACTGTTTAAGATATGAGGTTTTCTAAACTATCTTAAAAGTATAAAATAATTTATCCTATCCCCTTATTTATTGGCTTGAACATTTGTGATTGCGAATATTTAGTAGTTATGAAAACACTTGCAAGATAAAAATGAAAAACGTGGGGCGCATACAACGCGACGTGAGGAAGTAGCTGTCGGTACGAGAACAACAGCACAGAGAAACGGATTCCTTTGTCTGTGACAACAGCTTCACAATTGATATAAAATACCCCCGTTGCAGCAATCCTGCGTCCTCAGCGAATTTCCAATGCATAACATATTACTACCACATAAAGCCGCATACCAAGTTTCATAAAAATATATTCACAAATAAGCGATATATAAAATTTTAATTATTCTCCATAAGAATAACATTGGGGATGAGTACATAGGTTTGCTGAAACAAGGAACATAAACAATTGGTTTCTATGCAATATAGGAACTCAACTAGGTGAAGTCACATACCTAGTTTTTTCAATATACATTCATAAAATACGGGATGCAATGAAATACGTCTTACAACACTTAAGATATATTTACACTTATACTGATTCACATACAGACGGTAAACATATATAAAAGATGGTACTAGGCTATCGATTTCGACCAGTCACACCAGTCATCATCAGGTCAATGAGAGAACTGACCTCATTCTCTCATTCCGTATACCAAGTTTCTTCAGTATACGTTAATAAAGAAGCAAGATATAATTTTTTTCTTATTCTCCATAAGAATAACATTAGACAACGTACTGTGTTTAACACTTTCAATATCTCGGTAACCGATTGACGTAGAGGAATGATCAAAATACCAAATTGTGTATTTTTTAAAGCTGAATCCAATGGTAAAAACTAAAATTTTACTATTTCAAAAATTAAATATAAAAAGTTCAAAAACCCCATTTTTGGCGTATAAAACCCCTCCAAAATACCCCTTAAGGTATAGCGATATGGCTGGTTTTCGAATTTAAAGTCATAAATGTTGCTTTACATGTTTATACCAAATTTCTAAAATTCTAGTATAAGTTAATAATGTAATAATATAATATATAAACAATTGTAAGGAAAGCTGAAGTTAAATTTAATTCCATTTCCATTATCCCCCTGAACTAGGTTCAAAACAAAATAGGTTTCTTACTTCCATCAATAGTCCAACATTTTCCAACATAGGTTATGCCAACATGTTTCGGTGTAAGTGCATAGTTTCAAGGCTTGCAAGTCTTCAAGATGTTAAATATTAAACAAAACATAATACACTAACGAACGAATTACGACACCAACGAATAAAACATTTATAGTCATGTAGCAGTGCCGGGACATATTTTGGATGTCCGTGACCGTGATAGCGCTATCTAAATGGTCACCTCTTAAACTCGTCCCTCTCAAACCTTTACCACACTACCCTAAATCACTGGACCGTACTTAATGAGGGGCAACTGATGACACCGCTGGTTACTGACGACTGATCCGATCCTACTGGAACTAGTTCGTAGGACATGATCCTGAACTGAATCGTTACATTTAACCAGGAGTAAAGTTGAATTAAAAATCTTAAGTTAGTTTGGATTTGTGATTTAAGTAATTGAAGAATACATTTTCCATCGCTGATTGTAAAAACAAGTTTTACAATGTTTTCGAATCTGAAATCTGATCCCGTCTTAAGATCATAAAATACCTAGAACATAAGAAAAAGACACAATATATTAATGACACAATCCAGACAAGGCTGTATTGGGCTGGAAAAAGTTAAAGGTGTCTATTTTAGCTTTTTGTGTTTATTCTAGCCTTGTCTGGATTGTACCATTAACATCTTGTGTATTATTGTTATGTTCTAGGTATTTTTTGACCTGAAGACGGGATCGGATTCCCGATCCGGAAACATTGTGAAACTTATTTTTACAATCAGTGATGGAAATGTCCAAAGTAATTTCTTAAATAACAAATCTAAACTAACTTAACATTTTTAATTAAACACTACTACTGTTTAGAGTGTAGTGATTCAGTTCAGGATCATTTCCTACGAACTAGTTCCAGTAGGATCGGATCGGTCATCATTAACCAGCGGTGTGTCATTTAGCCGACCCTCATTAGTACGGACCAGTGATTTAGGGTGGTGTGGTACGAGTTTGAGAGGGACGAGTTTAAGAGGTTAAGGTTAGGGGGATAAGTAGATGTTTCATAACTTATCCCCCTTAACTGTTTATCAGTTTCATAAACATAACAGTTAGGTTAAGTAATATCTGTACTTCAATGATTCCTATATCTCCTTAGATGAAATGATTTTAAGAGACGAACAAATTTGTGATAAAAAAACGTTGGCATAATGCAAGAAACCAGCATAAGATAAGAGTGGCAAGGTAAGATAGCAAGAAAGGGTTAGTTTATTATGAAAATATAAATTACAGTTATGAAGTTAAATTATTTACAGAGGACAAGTAAGTGAAGTAGGTAACTTTACACAACTAAAAGTAATAACACTTTAAAAAACAATGGCAAACTGTTCAATTAGTTTTAAAATATGAGAGAAGTAATATTCGTTTAGATTTACCAAAAACGACTACCCGTATCAAAAATTTTAAAGAACATAATCTTTTCAAAAATTAAATTCTCGTATTGTAAATCATCTGCACTATCAGGCTATTTTCAGATATTTAACTATAATATTAAAAACCATCCTATTTAAACATTATTAGTATTCAGATTCTCTTAAGAGTGGGCTCCAGTCACGAAAACTTTCGCGTTTTAGCGAATTTCTCCTATAGAGAAGAAGCTATTACCGTAGGTCTCATGTTAAGACTTAAGCCCGAGACCGTGATAACTTTTTGTTTTGAGGTCCCCAGATTAAAAAAGCATGTCGATATCACAAATAGAATCACATTTAGAATAATTAAAAATAATGAATATTTTTTAATAATATTGATTGATTTGCGATATCCTATACTCTTACATGAGCAATGTTTGCTTGATTGGTTGCACAATTATCTCGAAAACGGCTCCGAGGATATCCTTCAAATGTTGGAAATAACTAAGTTCTGGTATAAAAATATGTTCTAGACTGGTCTCATCCCCAGTAAAAATCAAATAATGTTAAAAAACGAAATTGAAAAGTTTAAAAATTAACATTGGGCTTCTGGAGTTAAGATTAAAAACAAAAGAATTGTAACAGCTGTTCATAATCAATCAGGGAACTGCCAAAGAAATACTAAAATGTTATTTATGATTATTGACATGTGGTTTCCTGAGAGCAGAGATTAAAATGTTTGAGTGAAGATTACATATATAGAGTAGTAAAATAAATCAAAGGGGCATTGAGCTATAAAAACAACTGGAGTGACCTTAAAAATGTAGAAGAGAGGCAAATGAGTTATAAACATCTGATTTTCAGTAGGTGGAAGTGGTGAAATATTACTCCAAGTCATCTAAACAAACTGAGTGGCCTTCCCCCGAGCAAAGCTCGGCCCCCAGGTACTTAAAATTATGCTCACTGAAATAGCTAGGTATACATTTTACTCATTAAATAACAACCAGACCGGCCGGGCTATCGGATAATCAGTTGAGGAGGGGCGGGCTTTGTAAGTCGACATTGGTCTTGTGGGGAAAGCAGGTAGAAACGTTAAATGTTTCGTGACAGTAGCTCAATCTTAAAAACTTATTTCCAAACCAGAACGTTTTCAGATGTGTTAAAACAGGGCAGATTGCATAAAAAATACACTTTTTGTCTACGTTAGTAAATAACAATTCGTAGCCATAATTTAATCGTTTGTAACCCTAATAAAGGCAATAAAAATATAACATTATATATAACATTATTAAAAACTCACGAAGTTTCCTGCAGGATCCGGAACGTTCTGTGCTTCTTTGAACTTTAAGATCACATTTAATCTTTCGCTTGAAATTACTTAGCAACGGTTTTAACAATTGAAAAAAAGTTCTATGAACGAAATGTTAAATTGTTAATTTTACGCCCAGTTAACAGGCATGTCCATACCTTACACGGACCCCCCCATAATTTTATGATATTTTCTTTATCAAATAATCTATGGTTATAACAATAAACATAGTTTAAGTATAATATTTAAAATCTTTATAATGGTAAAAGTAAAATAAGAGTTTCTTTATGACCAAAAACAATTCTCTGGCCTCATACTTAGTGTATTCTATTTTCTACCCAAGTGTGTTACCGGCCCTACATTACTCCATTATATTTTTTCAAGCACGTTAAAATCTTTAAATTATTTAAAGTTCCACAACCTATTCTAGGGAAAATATCAATCATCTATATCTATAAAAGGCAAAGCCCTGGCTGACTGACTCGCTCATCACTAATTCTCCACCTTCCCATGTAGGTGGAGAGCTGAAATTTTGTACACTGATTCTTTAGACATAAAATAGGAAAACTAAATGGTTTTCATCCTGATCTGACCTTAGGGTTCCGCTAGAGATCACGACAAATTTCCCATGTATTTCTTATGGACACTCACTTTTGTTTGAGCTAATGAAAATACAAACAGCTGATCTCGATTCGTAGTAGTTCCACGGGCTAACCACATAATGCAGCACACACAACTGTCATAGTTTTTATAAATTATTTTCGGGGCGAAGCCTGCGGGAACAGCTAGTTATCTATAATCTAAAAAAAAACACAAATTATAGCATAATAATAAGAGGTCTTATTACTATAGAATAAAACCAAAAACATTTTGGATTTGGAAGCTACAGTTAAAAAAACAAAAACATTAACAAATCAATATATGACACCTTGGAAAAACAATTTGTCAATATAAAATAAGATTTTAGTCTTACATTTTAGTTTTAAAATATGAGTTTTGTTTTGCCTACGCATTTTAACTAGCATTTGGTTAGTACTGGATGTTGTATAATATAACATCCAATCCTAGGAGTTTTGATTTTTTTATTTATTTTCCTTTGCTAAGGAAGGAACATTCGTTGATAATTCGAGTTGTTTATTTATCTGACGCCGGTAAATGCAGTGAGCTAAGCAGTTCTACACTGCGGTCAGTATTACAACAAAGGAAGGCGTTAAAGACCTCCTGTAAATATCTGTAAATGGCCACATGTGGGCGGGATTTTCACGGCATGGTAAAACTTGCCTGCACGGCATGGTAAATAAATGTAAATACGTTAATTTTCTCCCGGTAATGTTTACACTTTACCTACACTTTTGAAATTGGGATGAGTATACGTAGAAAGTAAATAGTTATTTTGAACAAAATAGTTTTACCACAAAATTCTTAAAAAATGTCTACCTCTTTATCTAATTGGTAATTAGGCTACACAATATTAGTTTTTCACCAGCTTCGATTGTTCACTCACATGATTTCAGCACGGCTGCCATGATGGGAGAGGGAAACAGGGGCACGTTTCCCCAAGCCCCCGATTTCAAGGAACATTAGGGCCCTGGTCAAGAGAAAAAATTACCAAGACAGTAAAATAGGGGGTCTCTGGGGCCTTCATAGAGTTTTTGCCCCAGGCTTCCAATCGCTTATTATAAAATTCCAAATATTTTAAAAATGCGTTTTAACTGTAAACTTTTATTTAATTCAGAACCTTGGAGAGGAGTTGTATAAAAAACTAATAATTTTTATTTACGGAGACTTTTCATATAAGTATATATACTTTTGGTTTTCTCAAACATTCCTACTACGGTTTGGCTTTATATGTCGACAACAATAATTCAACTCATTAACTCTGCTTTCTTCAATGAATTCACGCTATCAGCAACTCGACAAACACATTTTTACAATATGGAAAATTAAGTTGCCAGTTGAGGTCGTGGTTTTCCGCGCTATCAACCAAGATCAGCCAATAGTAGACGTGCTGCATTGCCAAAACTCCACATCAGCTGATCGGAATAACATTCGAGTGATATTTGTCTATGGCACAATGACAACATTGACAGCGTACAACCATGCTATTGGCTATAGCCCAACTGTCAACTTAATTGTCCACTACTATAGTAACAAACTGATTAAACAAAATAGATTAAACTGATTAAACTGAATAGATTAAAAAAAACTGATTAAACTAAAGTGTGACATTAGCAATCGGAAGCGAGAGGTCAAGTTGGTTACCTAAGTGGAAGCGAGGGATAAGGCTCCGACGAAAACTATAAGTCTGTATTGTTACATGTGGTAAACAATCCAAATTGATAACAAGCCTGCATTTAAGCTATAATACCTGAATTTTAGCTATAATACAGCTATGACGGTTATACAAATATACAGTTTCAACTACCGTCATTTTATGTATTGAATAACTTGGAGTATACTTAAATAATGTCACGTAAGAGGATGAAGTGAAGAATTACATTACCGCCTTGTTTTAGCGAATTTTCGCTATAGGGAAGAAGCTATTACCGTAGGTCTCATGGTAAGACTTAAGCCAGAGACCATGATAACTTTTGTTTTGAAGTCCCCAGATGCCAAAAACACCATTTGTTCAAATTCATATATATATATATATATATATATATATATATAGGAATATATAGGTTTATATATAGATATAGATATGTGTCCGTAGGCACGATAACTTTCGTAAAATGGCCCGATCTTAATGAAATTTAGTACAAACGTGTAAGGTAGGATCTAATTTCATGAGTTCGAGAATCAGAAAGGTCGCTCTATTTTAAAGGGGGTTTTGGGGGGTTTTGTACCCCAAAAATTGACTTTTTGAACCTTTTACATGTAATTCTTTTTAAACCCAAACTTTTGTTTGGACCATTAAATTGAGCTTAAAAAAAACAATTTGGTATTTTGATCATCGCTCTACGTCAATTGGTTACCGAGATATTAAAAGTGCTAAACAAAGTACGTTGTCCAATGTTAATCTTATGGAGAATAAGTAAAATTGTATATTTCGCTTATTAATGAAACTTGGTATGTGGCTATTTATGGTTGGGTTTTAATGCTATTTGCATACAAATCTCATTTTTTGTGGTCCCCATGACAGCAAACCTGCGTACTCAGCAGCTATAATGTTATTCTTATGGAGAATAATAAACATGTGATATCTCGCTTGTTAATGAACTTAAATTGATAAAACTTGGCATGTTGCTTCATATGGAGGTAATCATATGGAGGTATGGAGCTAATTATGGAGATATTTGCATAAAAACCAGATGTTTTGGTCCTTGATGCAGCAAACCTGCATACTCAGTCCTAATGTTTTTCTTATGGGAATAAATAAAATGTTATATCTCGCTTATTTATTAATATGCTTTGATCAAAGTTGGTAAGTGGCTTCATGACTTAGTGAAGTACCATTTGAAATTCGCTGAGTATGCAGGTTTGTTGAAACGGGGGTATTTATAGTTACATTGTTACCACATTTATCGGGCAGTTTAAATATTGAATCTTGCATGGGAAAATAAAAAAATACTTTTTTTAAATATTCATAGTATACTTTTAGTATAAATAGTATACTTCTAATCTTTAAAGGTTAATAGAAATGTCATAAGGTGTAATAACAAATGGTATGGTGTCTTAAAAAAACATATGCTATAGTCTGGAAAGGAAATCCACTATTTATAAACATTTTAGTGCGAGTAGCACTTAGTAGAAAACTACTTAATTTTTTGTCATTAGCATTTATCTCTATATTATTGCCGGGTATGTTATAAAGAATGGCATACTGAAAAAGTGCCAAATTGTTTTTTGTAATACATTTGAATAAGGAGTTTTGAGAAGCAAATTTAAACAAACAATAAGAAAATAAATCTTTGTAAATATGTGAACAACAAAGCGTTATTATGAAGGAAAATGTTGAGAGTGTTTGAAAGAAGTCACAAGCAAAATCGCAAATTAAGTTTCTACCTTGTTATCAAGAAAATAACTATGCAACAAAGAAAATTATATATCAATAACTGTTTTAACAATTATAAATAGCCTTTTTTTACAATAATAGATGTAATTCCAATTTGTCGGTAATTACTATTACAATTAATTCATCTTTAAAGATACAAATAAACTATACACTTTTATTTTGAAATTATAGAGTTTGAAATTATGGAGGAATAACCTAGATCTTTTTGTAAAAGCATCATTGATCTGTATGAAAAAAATAACTATAATAAATGCTCACTAAATTCAACATCCGAATTTCCGTTTGATTTTATTGTTGTTAGAAAAAAAACTATATTCTAAAATATGTAGTTTTCTCATAAAAACATATTTAATTGACAACGTTTTCTTTACACTTTTTTAATAAAAATTATTTGAAAAGATTTTTGTCAGTAAAAAAGTAGTAATCACAGACGAAATATAAAAATACGCCCGTCGCAGCAATCCTTCATACTCAGCGAATTTCCTATGTATGAATATATTTCTTACTAACACATAAAGCCACTTACCAAGTTCCACAAAAATACTTAAATAAATAAGTGATATATAGCATTTTATTTATTCTCCGTAAGAATAACATTAGGGCTGAGAACGCAGGTTTGCTGCAACAAGGAAGATAAAATTTTGTTTACAGTTATTAATTTAACTCAACCAGGTGAAGCTACGTAGCAAGTTTTAATGATTTATGTTCATAATTAAGGAAGATATATAGCTTTACGTATTCTCCATAAGAATAACATTAGGGATGAGTATGCAGGTTTGCTGGTAAGAGGATGTTCAACAAAAAATCAATTTTTGGGGCAAATATCAATATACCAGTACTAGGTGAAGCCACATACCAAGTTTCATGAATATACGTTCATAAATAATCGAGATATCAAATTTTAAATATTCTCCATAAGGATAACAACGGACAACGTACTGTGTTTAGCACTTTGAATGTATCGGCAACGGTTGGACGAAGAATCACAATTTAAACACCAAAATGATTGTTTTGAAGAGCTAAACTGATTGGTAAAAGCAAATGTGAAGTTTTCAGTAAAATTAATTAAGGAAAAGCCAAAAACCATTTTCCCATGAGATTAACTTGGGAGATTTTATGAACACGTTTTTTGGATTTTCTCTGCCACCACTTAACCTAGGTTAATGATTCAAAGTACTATATTATTTTTTTTTTTAAGCTCTATATCCTGAAGATGAGCACAAACACATTATAATTTACATCAGCCCTCAGGACCATGCGCCACAGGCTTTCAAAGTTTCAACGTTAATCTTGTGGAAGAACAGTAATTGATTGTATTTTATATTTGACAGCTGTTGATATTACAAATGCCAGCAAATTAGCATGAACAAATGTTTTAGACATAATCTAAATATTAATAGGCTAAGAAAGTTTTTGTGGTACTGATTTCAAGGATATGCAGCATTGTAAAATTATGAAA
The DNA here is from genome assembly GCA_963675035.1 of Allygus modestus. Classification (NCBI taxonomy): domain Eukaryota; kingdom Metazoa; phylum Arthropoda; class Insecta; order Hemiptera; family Cicadellidae; genus Allygus; species Allygus modestus. The sequence continues at coordinate 106,962,117 of OY776117.1, read as the reverse complement.
CTTGGCACAATTATTTAGTACTTTTAGGGGACATGTCAAATACAAATAATTTTGTGTTTGGGTGTGTTGGGCTATACCCTTTTGGATTTCAAAGGTTACATGTTATCCTTAGAGGAACTTATCTTCTGCTTTTTCTTATGGTTTTCATTTAATAATCAGCTGCGTTATCTTTATAGTCGTTTATAGGCAAGCACAAAACTGTTCCTCCTTTTTTCCCAGCTTGTGTGCATCGTAGAAGAAAAATCAAGCATACCGTTAGAAAGGTAGTGTCCTGTAGATGAGCAGAAACACATAATAATTTACATCGCTTCTTAGGGCTCTAAGCATCAATGTTAATCTTGTGGAAGAACAGAAATAAACTTAATTGTATATTTCACAGCTGATATAATAACAAATGCTAGCAGAGCAAGAACATATGTCTCAGGACTAATGAAACATTAGAACTACTGGATTGGTAACGCCGTCCTGTTATTTGTTTTAACTGCACATTAAAAACAAAAATAATCCCGGGGATTGAGAGAGGGAGGAGAAGATTGATGGGAGGGGGAGGGGGAGAGAGAGAAAGAGGTTTTTTCGTGAAGTACAGCATAATGACACTGGTTCAAATGTTATTTGTTTAACTCCTCACGATGATGCCAAAATATCCTTACAAAACAGATTATTCGTTTGTACCACTTTGGGTTTGGTCGAATTTCGACCTCTGGGTAATCGCTAGTATTTATTCTTAAAAAATAAAGGGTTTTTATGCAAATATCATTAATACTCATCTAGGGGAATTCACATACCAAGTTGCATCCATATACGTTCATAAATAAGCGATATATAACATTTTCATTATTCTCCATAAGATTGACATGGGGACTGAGTAAGTAGTTTTCTGTAACCAGGAATACTAAATTGTTTTCAAACATCAATAGAACTCAACTAGAAAAAAGAAAGAAAGAAAATAGTGCTTTATTTTACCTCTAAATATGTGAAAATGTTGCTTACAACTTCATTGTCTCTTAACATAATATTTACAGCAGTTTCTCTTTTTTGTATATATTATATGTCACAACAGCATATAAAGCCATCATCACCTCGACTGTCGGCTTGGTTGGCCTACATATATGACAAGAAAAAAGGTTTTTCAATCAGAGAAGGAAATTATTCCTTTAACTATACAAAAGATTTTTTGGTTGCACACAATAAATAAACGAACTCCTTAACTCACTAAATAATATAAAGTAAATTAAATAAATTATAATTTAATCACTTTGAAGCAATCCCAGATAAGTGAGAGAGCAAAAGAATACAAAAACCCATTTTTATTTTATATTTCCGTAGCCTATACCGCAGATAAACATCTTAGCACCTGAAAAAATAAATACATATTCTTTATACATGATTAAAATTACTTCCAATTATTATGAGTTAACTGGATGAAAAAATTGTAATATGGGGAAAAATAATATGGAATTTTAAATTAGTTTGATTTTTGAATTGCAATGTTTGATTAAAAATTGAATTCGTCTGTGAATCGTTTCCTTAGATTTCAAGTTTCCCTCATGAAGCAATCCAGCCTGTGCCAGTCCCTCGCATAATGGTACTCATTAAATTCATTTTTCGTTAAACTAGATTTTTCAATCCAAAATTTCCTTATGCTTGAAAGAATAGGACATTTTGCCAGGAAATGGAATACATTTTCTATTTCTTGTAAATTACGAAGTGAACCAATGTAATTTTTGTCTAGCAACCAAGGCTTATAATTTAAGTTTACAAGTTCCGCTCTTGCTTTAATATCCCATGAGATGAGATGATATTTGGGTCAGGTTATCAGTAAGGAATCTTCTGGGCCCAAGTTCAAGGTCAAGTAAACGATACTGATAATGAAACATCTATGTTATTGCCCAACATTGGCCAGCCGCTTTCTAACATTTGATTTCAATAATAATTAAATGTGAAAACCCCCAAAAAAGTTTTGGGATAAAAACACCCATCTCCCAAAAAAACAACAAGGAAAAAACTGCTCTGATCCGAAATGTCTACCCATAACAATTACTTCTATAATGACCCAAGATCATAAATCAAAAGCAAAAATCTCTGGTCAAGAATTTTGTTGCGGACTTTTTCAAGGGGCTTGGGTTTTGTAGAACGAAATTTCTGCATGTTTTAAACAATGTCCAATGACGAATATTATAAACTTAAGTCAATAGGTAAGACATTACGTTTTTTTATTTGAAAATCTTATTTCCCTTATCAAATGTCCATTTTGATTTAGCAGGCGTAAGTTTACAGACCAAATTAACGATTTAGAGGTCAATTTATTTGCAATAAATGAAACAATAAAGATTATTAGTTCAGTATTCAGGTAGTCTGTTGCTGCTTATTATACTGTACCCACCACATACCATAGAAAAAACCCGTTTTTATATGGTCTATGGTACCCACCTGTTTACATAATTATTTTCCCCGGACATATGGACTTTCAAAACGTTGCTCCATTTCAAGAACCCTCGGAGGGAGTCCGTGATAATTTGTATTTAATACAATACTTCAACGGAAGTTACGTTCCATGGATAGAAGGAGTTAATGGTTATGTATGAAACTCGCAATTTATTTGCATCACTGCTAATTTTAATGTAATATAATTTTGTATTTATTCCCAACTTGCTGTTACCAGTTCGAATGGTATTGCTTGGTTTGCGTTGATCCCCGTTTATTTGGCAGGAGTAAAACTAATTATTGCCGTAAAATCACTACACTATAAGGTTAAAGTTAATAATTTAAATGTCCATTGGGGCTGAGCCCTATAAATTAGGACTTAGAGTAATGATTTTGATCTGTATTTCAGTTAACCTGAACGATCATGTAACGCTTCATCGCTCTTGGATGAATGGTATAAGAACCCATAAGAGTCGAAGAACAAACATTCATTGTTATACGGAGAGGTGAAGCATCGATGTGCGAATATAAATAATAAACTTATTCAAAAATGCCCAATGTGACATTTTCACTTTGGGCATGTGGAGTTACAAATCAAAACAAAAGAGTCACAAGACCTTTCAAAACAGCCTTTGAACTGTAACAGTGATATTAAATTGGTGAAGTATCAATATGTGACTGGCTTATTTCGAGCAAAGCTCGGCCCCGGTTACTTTTAATTTGACAGAAGTATTTTAATTTATTGTTAGACATATATATGTATATATATATGTATGCACTCTAGTGGTCGCATTTTTTGTCCGATTTACTTCAAATTTGGTAGGGACATTCCTTTTTGTAATCAGTTGGACAAGTTCGTTGGGCAAAACAATCGGAAAACTCTAAACCCCCTTTTTTGGGGATTTTAAATTTAGAAATTTGAGTTTTTGGGCCCAAAAAGGGTCAGAAAAGCCCCGGATGTACAATTAACGAATGAAAACGGTGGGAATTAGTGTGGCGAAACTGTTAACCCCTCTCTCGTCATTCTAGCATATATATTTACCAAGTTATTAAAGAAAATGTGTATTGACCAAACACAGTACGTTGTCTTATGGGGGTTTTACTTCAGAAAAGCCTGATATTCATTTGTTGGTGTACTTTTATCATCCCAAACAATCACACGCCTACTTTAAAGCCTGACTTGACCTTCTCCTAACCTTATAATGCGCAAAATTGTATTTCCAGCATTGCAGGTAAATAGAAACAGGAGCATCAAAACAGCCAACAAATCAATATTTTCAGATTTGAATAAAACTTTGAATAATTGTATGTTTTTAAATGATTTTGGGTTTTATAGTTTTTTATTTGGAAATTGACTTCCCTCACGTCAGCGTGCTGCGTGCGAACTCGTTTTCTTAATTTACTGAGGACGCTTTAAGTTAATGATTATTAATGTACACTTCTAATTGATGTGAGACTGCTTAAGCATCCTGAGTCTTAAGCGTCATGCTAAGAACATGCTGTTATTCGTTTTGTTCATAGTTAAATTAGTGATGATTATACTGAATTGTATTTCATCCAAGTTTTATTTTCTATGATTAAATGTATACAATTAGGGAAGGCAACTGCATGATGAATTAATAGTGAAGAGTGATTGAATTACTGAACAATTAGAACATATTAAAATGTTAACGTTTACTTAAAAGTACTCCAGTATGAAAAACTCCTTTAAAAAAAAATAAAGCTTTGACTTGCATAACAACTATATTATATTGAGTGTTGTAACTTTACAGACACGGGTTGCGCTGTACTCAAACAGTTGACAGAATCATCATCCCTTGTTGTATGCTATCCAAAGCTTTCCCCCATTATAAAAAAATGTCTTATTTACTAACTTATAGTTAGTTATAAACAAATATTGAAAATAACGTTTTTTAAAGGAACTAGTTAGTACGGTACATTTGCTGAGTTAATATAGTCCTTCACAAGCTAATATTATCCCTAAAATGTCATAAAAAATGTTCCATGAGATACATTCTAGATTCAGCAAGGACAAGTTACTACGAGGAACCAATATTTGTAGTGCCTTAGAATGAACCTTTAGGCTAGATTTAATTTGTATTGTTGGTTAAGATAAACCTGAACATTGCTGAATAAAAGTATGTTGAACTTACACCAAATTAACTCCTTTCTGATCCTTGGTATTTTAATACTAACAAAAATTCATTCCCTTGGTAATATTCACTAAATTTGACCAATTTTGACTAATCTTCAGACATTTGTTTGAAATACACGTTTTTTACGGTGTTTTAGGTTTACTGAACTAACTCGTTATTACGGCTTACATACGTAGCTCGAGTATCTGGGTTTTAATTTTACTGAGTTGACATTGTTTGCGGTTAAAATAAACTGTCACGGAACTAGTAAATCGTGTACACATCTACTAACGCAACTTTTACATAGGTAAGCAGTAATTTAGTTTTTAAATTTATATTAATACAATCTGCTAAATCGTACAGCATGTCTGTAAAATTAAATTTCTACCCATTAAAACGCATTAAATTCAGACAACCTTCCAAGTAATAAAAAAATAAAAATAAAAAGAGTTTTAATAGTTCACTTAGACCAATTTTTTATTTCATAACTAATATAAACACCAGGTTATGAAAACAAGTCAAGGGAGTGAAGAAAACAGTAGAAAATAGTGTTTTTATAAATTTATTTAAAACAATCACGCTACACGAATCGTGTATAGGATAATACAAAAATGGGACAGATATAATACAATGTAACTACATAGGTGGTAAACAGTAAATCATGATTCGAAATTAAATATTTTGATTTGTCAAGTTACAGCTTTGAAATTCAAAACAATTCCAAAGCTGTAACTCAATGAGTAAATCTTTGCACTTTGAGCTTGAGGGACACTCGGTCGGGATCATTGATCACATCACTTTGGTCCATTGTTGCATTCACTCGCTCACCGGTGAACCGATCATTGTGGAGATTCGCTCACTGGTGATGATTCGTTCTTAGAGCTGTTCAGTATGCGGGTCTTGCGACCGCTGGCTGGGGCGCTGAGCCAGCTCCTAACTCGTTCTCCTCGGGATGGGCCTCGATGTAGGCCAAGGCCTTGAGGATGGCCTCAGGGATGGGAGGGGGAGTGGGGAGGTGGTCTCCCACAGGAACGAATCCGTTCTCGTCGGCGACGTATGTGACGGTAATCCTTGTTCCGTCGGGAGCCGTGTAGCTGTAAGATCCTTCGGCTACCTGGGTCTCCTGTTCGGGGTTTCCCAGGTTCTTGACGTACCCCTTCTCCTCAGCTACGATCTCATTGCCAGTCTCGTATCTGTAAGGAAGAATACATTGTAATACAATATGAAAATCAGGTTGAGAAACAATTGTATTTTATATAATTGCCTGCGTATCATTGTAATACAGATAACCACCACATATATCGTGTTTATCATGAAAGATATTTTGGATTTTTTTCATATGTCTAAAACTCAAACTCAGAGTATTTATTTACTCCATTATAGTAACTCATGACTATTTATAGTTAAGATTCAGCTGTAATAATTTCATGCAGTTTTTCTAGGTAAAGATTACCTAAATATTACAATAAAACAGTTAAACACATGTCCCAAAGACACTCGTCTGAACTGCCTTTTGCTCGGAAAATGGCAGAAGTGTATTTAAAAATGAATCATCGTAGTTTTAAGTTTAACTGGCAGTTATAAAGATAGTTAACATTATAATTTGATTTATATCTGAGTTAAGAATAAGCAAAACTTGTGTATTTGAAGTCAATATTTTTAAAAAAGCAAAATAATATTGTAATCAACGCAGAGTAAATTAAGGCCGTGCTTTTCACCTACACCAGCCACACGACTATTGGAAACCGCACCTAGGATCTTCACGGGTTGATGGAAGGGAGTTCCAAATTGGCCGGTTAAATATCAACAAACGCTCACACATGTTGGCGTAACGCGCTGAGAACACGCGACCTAGATTATCTAGTGGCTTGGACTGTTAAGGTGAAATATTTTATGCTATAGATATATTTTCCAAAATATCTATGCAATAACGATTAACATACAAAAGAAGAAAGGGAAACAAAGTCATGAATTAAATTTAAGAATTATTTCAACGAGTTAAACCTTTTAGACAGGCAAACCTTACATGTAAATCCATACATTTCTTAAATTAGATCCGTTTAAAAACAATTTAGTGATGCAGTAACTGTAAAAATCGTTACTAGGTTAGAAACTTTAGCCTTAGAGACTTTGCATAAGTTAAGAGATAAATAACGCTGGTTATTTTATGCTCAGTAAATGCATTATTGTTTCTCAATCATTTAGTATACAGTGTAGAAAGTGGTTACAAAAGCCTTGTTTGCAGATATTTTATAATAGGATCAAAATTAAAATGTATTATCAAACTTTTCAACTATTTTAAAAATAATGAAAAGATGATTATTAGGTACATACCAGTTAAATAAACAATTGACCTAAGCTTTCTAAAGTTGTGCAGTACTAAAAGACACATGCGCAATCAGGCTCCAGTAGTACAGTAACATATTTAGAGGGAGTTTAATAACAAGGTTTTAGACTATCTGATCCTTTTCGATAAATTTCTGTGGGATTCGGAGTCAGAAGTAGCCATATGAGCTTTACTTTTAAAACATTTAGCAATAGTTAAAAAAGATTTTGAATATAAAACTCAAATTATATTTATATGTCATATCTCGGAGCGTTAAAAGCAGTAGTAGAGAAACTCGTTCTTAATCGCCCTCACCCACACAATACCTGAAGCCTAACCGAGGCCCAGATTTCCTGGTTACCCACACTCCCCCTCACTCTGATGTAACATAGGTCAAATCATCCGCCAATGAGAACGAGGATACAGGGGCTAATAAGACGATGACTCGCCTATCGCGTGCTCAATGTGTCATTAGAACCACAATCAGGCGTCGCGTCGTCAGTCGGTATTGATGGGCTGAGAGAGCAGAGCCTGGAGGCACTTACAGTGAAAAGGTGTTGGGAAAGGCATTTAGGCACTGACGATAACTGTTACGGCCGGATAACTGGTGTGAGTTACGAGAGTGAATCAAATGGCAGAAGTAACGAGTGGTATGTTATATTACACTGATCTATGTCTGTGATACTGATGGCTCATTGGGTGATGGGTGTGAACTGATTTTTAATGTGTGGAGTCGTTAAAATTAATCAATTAAATTTAAAGAACTAAAACCATGTTCCATTGCATTCACAACGATTTTCAGTAGCCCCTATCACCTCACTTACTACTGTATCACACAACTACTGCATCTGCAATATGTACTACCAAAGACAAAATATAAGGAGAAAATGTTTGACCTAATTCCATTCGGTTTCAAAAAGGCAGATTTTTTGAGAAAAAAATTATAGAAGGGCATTTTTCAAAGGATTAAACTACTCCAACTTTGATTTAATAACCGAATAAAGGATTCTGTAAGATATAACAGTTTTAACTATTGTCTTCATACAAACATTCCCGATAAAATTTAGAACTATTTTCATCGTGTACAAATCTCCTAGAGCTAAAGCGATTATGTTAAATCACCAAACAACAAATGGTCCATGATAACACGTATTCAAAGGAAACAACACAGAGGCGGCAAATGATCAAAGACAGTCGATAAATGGTAGTAGCAGATGTGATAACCTCTTGGGCAACCCGGCTTCAAAGTCCATTTATCAAACGAGGACCAAGGATGACACCTCAGGCCCCGCGAGGACTGTAGGGTCACGGGATTGAGCAACCGCCAAGGACGGCTCCAGGTAACTTACCACCGGGGTTTAGAAACATAAACAGGTTTCGGGAAAAAATACTACAAGGAAAGGAGGGAAGACGGGTTATTCTAATGAGTTGACTGCATCGGATACAATGATATGGTGCACTTGGACATAAAGGAATGGCTGGGAGTGGACCACCTGATGGTAGAAATGAACATTACTTCAGAGAAACGAAAGCGAATGGCCTTAGATGGCTATCTTGGCAATCTATTGACAAAAATACCTTGAAATTAACATTCGCCCTGGCCGTATCGGGGTATCCGGGATGTTTATTTAAATGAGTCCGTTAAAAGTGAGTGTTATGCAAATTCGGTGGTTACATTCCGGCACGGTCACCTTCTTCAGGGACGGGAGGATCTTAGTATTAGTTCAAACACCATGAAATGTACACACGTGACGTTCATAATGAACCGTACAACAGATATCCAAGAAGATCTCCATTTTGCTGCAATTAAAAGTAAAAAACTGTATTTTTTTAACAATTTGCTTCAAACTGAGTCTTTAATATAAAAGTATTCATCAACAATATAAGTAAAATTTGTCAACTTACGCCCATCTGTAGGAGCCGTCTGGGTTGGGGCCCTCTTGCTCAGATTTCAGGATGGGGATGGGGGATGTCTGCGGTTGTTGGGGGGCGGCCAGGCTCATCCCTAGGACGGCACAGAGGGCGACAATCTGGAAATATGAAAAATACATTGAAATACTCCTCTAACTAGGTTTTAGAAATGGATAAAAAACTGTAAAGGAATAAACATGCTAAAATATACACGTAGGTTTATTATAGCGGACAACTAAATTGATAGTTGGGCTGAAGCGAATAGCGTGGTTGTATGTTATCACTGTAACCATTTTGCCGTAACAAAATATCACTCGGATGTTATTCCGATCAGCTGGTGTGGAGATTTGGCAGTCCAGCACTTCTACTATTGGCTGATCTTGGTTGATAGCCCGGCAAACCACGCCCTCAACTGACAATTTATTTGTCCGCTATTATAATAAATTATGTTGTGTTCGTACTTAGAGAAGTTGATAATAATAACGGGGACAGGTCGGTGAATATCCTTAAACAATTAGAATACAACATCTGTATCACTTACATACTCAATGATAACTGAGCATTTAAGATGAAAAAATATTTCTAAATGCATTTGATAATTCATAAATTCAAAACTATAAACCAAATTAGGAGAAAACTTCATGCCTGTTTCAACTTATTCAATTTGTTTAACGATATAGTTGATTATACTAAACATAGGAAGAATCTTTATAACATGTTTCAAAAGTAACCGGTTACACGTTTAATTTTTATTATGATGTTATCATAAGACATGAAATTCACCCGACAGAAACACGTATTTAACTAACTAGTATTACGGCCCCGGAAGGTCGCGGGCTTAACAAACACATGCGCTGTAATGACATACTTGCAAATGTCAATGTCTGTTATGTCAGAGCCTGGCGCAAGCCGAGATGAGTCAAATGAGAAACATATTCACGCTAACCCTTGACGCAACGCCTGGTAAATTCGATAAACTAATAGTTGCTGCGCAACATGTGTGGGCAGAAAGAATGTTAACGGCTCGGAATTTACTTGATGAGTGTTGCAGCATTGCTTGCGACACTTTACGTACGGTTAAAAATATTGCGTATTTACTTTCAGGAAATTCAAATATGACGAAGGCGGAGATAATCTTTACGAAGAGGTAATGGAGATATTATTGAATCGTTATAACTTGATAACAGTGATTGCTTAAAAGCTGATGATTCGTTAAATCAAGAGATTGAGGATTGCACAAACCAGTAATTTAACTTCGAAATACATTCTGCAATTTTCGTGCTTGCCTTCATTGGATGTTGAGTTATCATGTCTTTAACAAGTTTCTATCCGCAATTCCTTTTCTGATGGGAAGAATATTAGATTGATCTGCGAGAGTATTGAACAAACTCGGACTTAAATATTTTGACCTTTTTATTGTTTTGAAAGTTTCCTCACACCTTCACATAAAAAAATACAAATTCATGTACAGTTTGTTACATTATGTATTAATAATTTATTTTACATAACTCCTAAGTAGTTTTTTAGGCAACATTGACGTGTTAACTGCAATCTACCAATCTACAGATTAACAAATAGCGGCATCACAAATACTGTGAATAAGTACATCTCGCTCATCTACGTTGAAAATTGAAAGTACAACGTTTTCCCTATCACAAAAGGTTCGATTACATTGTTTTTATTTATAAATAACTATGCATAAAACAACTAAATTTAACTGAATAAAACTGAAGATCGTCTGAAATAAATCTAAGGCCAGACAATGTCTTAAAGATCTAAGGAAATTATTTGGTATATGATTAGAGAACTCTGATATAAAACTCCTGGTGTTAGGCACTAGGTTAACAAAAATTTCGTAACAAAATCTTGCTACGATCTCGTGTCCTGTCTTTTGACTTGTGTTTCCACCGGTTGCAGCTACAGCCTGTTGTAAGCTATAATCACTCTTAGTTCATTCTAGAACAGCTCTCGTGAAGATCAGTTACATCAAAAACGGTTAATTGGTAAGAACAGTTAAAATAAAAGCAACTACCTACAACAAAATATTCCGAAATAAAAGTGTAATATGACATAACAACTATATACTGGTACAATGAATATTAAAAGGGTGCAGTTACATTTAAGATGTCACTATTGCATAAGACATGATGCCGCATGATTTGACCCTTTGAGACAGGAGTGATTTCTATCATTCGTACTTTAGATAACGAATCATTGTTGAGGTGGCCTGCTAGCCCGCCACTGCCGTTATGCTACTTGTTATATAACCGATTGTTCCTCAGAGCTCCCAATATATCCTCTACGGTGTAGAAAGTTTTGAGGGTGGGTCGACCGTAATGGGATTCAGACATACTCTTGTGATGAGTTATTAGATACGTCTGACTTTCGCCAAGACGTTAAAACAAAATCCAGAGATTGGAGTTATTGTTAAAATCTTGTAGTATAGTAAAATTATCAGTGGTCAATTTATTATTTTTATAACAAAAAATAAATAATTTGTTTACATATTAAGTTGGTTTTGTTATATTTTATGTCTTATATCGTTTTTATGACTATACTAAGATTAATTTTACTAAACAATTGTAATGACAAATAAACAATAGACTATATTTGAATTTAATATGACAATTTTATCAACATTAGGAGTGCCACCGAATGTAATAATAATTTAATTATCTATACATATTATAAAAAATAGGTGGTTTCTGTCTATCTGTCTATCTGTCTCATGTTCCGGGTAAACGCAAAAACTACTGAACCGACTGGGCTGAAACTTTACACAAAGGAAGATCTTGAAACCGTGCAACATATAGGCCTATTCACTTCCTTAATATCCCCTCGGGCTACGCCCCGTGAACGTCATCAGTTTCAATGTTTGCATTTCAGAAGAAAGTAAACATTCAGAAACTGTAATCCGAACAGCTGTGGATACTTCCATGTGACAGCTTAAAGAGCAGTAGCAAGAACAGCGGTTTCAAAACCTTTCAAACCCGTGTGAAGAACGGGTACATCAGCTAATTAGTTCATAAAACGAGCAAAACTGCTAACGATTAACTTTTTTTACGTGAATAAAAAAATTAATTATATCTTCATAATGAACTTATTCTGAAAATTTTAGACAGGAAATCAAATTCGGAATTCAACTACAAATAACTTTCTTACGACAGTTGCATCAATGAATAATGATTAAAAAGTTTCGCAATATAAAACTCGAGACAGCAATGTTTTCAAAGTAATTACTAATTATCAGAAATCAATTCAATGTGAATAAAACATTACTTATTGCCTACGATAACTCAGTTGGCGACAAAAACTGGAACCCGCGAACGTGTCACAAGGAAAATCCCTTGCATTGGAATACAATTTATGTAGCTCATAAAATTAACAGAGAATTGTCCAGCAGTAAACACTACAAGTGAGCAATAACTTTAATTGGTGATACAAAGGGAAAGGTCAGATGATGTGAGCACGAGCATTGCGTGAGTGTGTGTATGTGCCGTTCGCTTGCATTCGTACGTTCGTGCCGTCTCACAACCTTGTCATTCCTTCAACCCTATTCCCAAGTTCATGACGAAACTCAGGCTCGGATTTTGCGCAAACATCGAGGTAATTATTTAATTATTCATTGTGTCGTCACGAACGTTCGCCGCTAGACAGCCGTTATCTCCTTTATTAACAGCATTGTTTTATGGTGTTCCAATTACTGATTGTGGGAAAGATCTGGTACGAAGATGATTGGAAATTCTGAAGTTACTCATAACCTAGCGTCCACTGTTAGACAAAAAGAATTAGATTGATTCGTTTTAAATAGTTGTACAACTTTTTTAAACTTAAAACTTAAATCTAGAGAAAACCGAACTATAATAATCGATACAATACAGGAAGTGTTAAACGGTTTAACATTTTTATACTAACACTAATATACAGGATTACGTATAAAACTTGTGCTAATAACTGGGATACAGTATCCTATAGAATCAAACCTTCTCAATTTGAAATTAATTGTTGAAAACACTCTAAACGAAAAATTATTAATGAATCAAGAAAGTATTAAATAAATACAAACTAAACATAGCATCTTCCTGTGATAGCGTTTAAAGCAGGCAATAGCTATTTGTTTGATCTAAATTGACATAAAACTAGAATTTTGTATTTAAATCATGCTATTAGCTTTATGAATCACGTAAGAATCATGCTACTTCTTTATGGTTAAAACGAATGCTGAATTAACATATAATTTATTTTATCGGAAAACACAGATATAAATGAGTTAATATTTTGATCAGACGGAGAGTCATTTGTTTCTTTAAAGAACTAATTGAGATAAACTACTTGATTATCATGATAATAAGACTGGGCATCTCTTGTTCTTAAAATCAAGATAACAGATGTTTCATGTTAACATTTTTATCGCTCCTGGCACCGTTGCTCAGGTTGGGTCGGTATCAAAATGGGAAGATTGATGAAGTAAAGTGCGATAGATAAAGTTTTAGACAAATTAGGGACATTTATTACTATGGGGGATTAAAATTTTCCAATATTAATGATCGGTTTATAAAGGAGTTATTTTCCCGCGAAGAACATGGGTTTTACAACTATTAAAATGTAAGATGTCAGTTATTCCCTATATTTTAATTATATACCATGCTACAGCTTGTAAATAGATAAATGAGCGCTGACTAGTTAGAACCTCTTACATCCCACTTATCATGTAAGACAACCACTTAGCCGGTAGCGTTAATCGATAATGAAACACGATGTGATAGAACAACTACTCATTCGATTGATCTAATCGAGCATGATGAACGATGCGATGGAACAAGTACATACCCGGTTGCTGTAATCGATTATGACAAAAGACACAGTGAAACAACTACTCATTCGATTGCTCTAATCGATTATGAAAATCATGGGACAACTCATCTGATTTTTCTAGCAATCATACCAACCCGTTCGATGGGTCAACTACTCATTCGATAGCTCTAATTGGCCATGACAAACGATCCGGTTGGACAACTATTCATTTGTTTGTTCTAATCGGTTATGACAAACGAGGTGGTGCGACACGCCTAATCACCTCGCACGATTCTGTTATCTGATCCGGTTACCTGCCAAAGTAACCGGTTCGGTCGTGAACTTGACTCGGAACCAGTTCTGAACCATTTCACTTTCTCGTGGAATGCCGCTCGCGTGATGCAACAGTTTCAGTGCCAAGTTCATTGCTCCTTGGCATCATCTTCTCTCGTGTTTCGATTTAAATTCTAATGAGTTTTGTGTTTTTTTCCAAGTTTTACGAAGCAAGAGTCTTGTGCACGCAACGGAATATTTTGGAAGAGTAACTCTATGTGGTTCTGAAAAATATTAATAAACAGTTTGAAGTGTCTTACTGTATTCCTATATTCCTTTTGATTTTGGATATAGTTTATTTACGTTTTTATTTTGCTTTGACTAAGCGTTAAGTATTGCAGCACAATAGCTGAATATAACTTTTTTACATCAAACTAAATTTGTTTTAAGTAATGCTTACTTACATTAATCATTATGAAAGAAGACTGCAAGAAGCCAACGAAAATTAGTTTTTTGAAATTAAATAAATATAATCCCTGATGTAAACTATAATCTCATAGACATAGTTCTGCTAAAAATATATTGTACAGCAATTCAAATGCGTTAATATTATAACAAAAAATTGATTACCTTGAAAAAATTGCCGCAGGAAAAATAATAATGCAAATGTGAACAACCTAATATTTGTTGACGATTAGCTCACTCTGATTTACAATGTGGTATGAAAGTAAAGTATGGGATTGCCTATCTAATTATTGATATTTATGATGTTTATTTTGTGTTAATATATATGAGACAGCACCACTTTTAATTTAAATAAACGTATAATCTGCACAGCACAAGTAAAACAAAGGACCGCACCTTGCAGGAAATAATTTAACACACCGTAACGCCATCCCCATGTCCCCATGTGAAAAGGTCGCTGACATGTTCTCGGCAGTATATCCTCACCGCCCACGTCCATTCCGTCTCAGATAACCCCACTAAATTACCCCACAGTAACGTTGCCAACTATGACAACTTATGAACACATACTCACCTTTACCAACACCGGACGATAGAAGCGATTACTGATTACCGACTACACAACATCGAAGTATCGATGTGCGATAATGAGCCACGTTGCAAATTGATTAGCATATGGTTAACATTTGCCGGGGACCATCCGACATCGGTTGTGTAATACCGTGAGAATAGTCTCGAGCGAGGGACCTCTTAATTGTCCTAGCGTGCACTCATTGTTGTCTCCTCGTCCTTGGTGGAGAAAGTTCCAGTGAAAGAAATATTATTTGGATCTTTACTACTGAGGTCGTCATGGCCTTCAATTTGGTTTATATCATCACGAATTTGACCCTTGTTAAGACAGAAGTTGTCTTTGTATGGTTAGTCTTTTTGCTGTTCGGAACATGCTTTCACCTTGGCCCCTCTTTTTTTCTGGGATAGCAACCGGCAATTGCGGTTCACCCATTTAAATCGACAACTATATTTGTTGAAAAGTCAGAATAGATGCATGTTCTCTTTGGCGAAGCTCTTGAATTTATGGACACCTATTCCTTTGAACTGAGCCGAAGGTTTTGATAGTTTAATAAATTTGAAGAAGGTGAAAGACCAAAACAATGCAGCACAGTCTCTACTAGTAGGTATGGAGCAAACAACCATACAGTATAAAAATATTGAATGTCTTAAATAAAACATATTTCAAATTGTTTTAAAACGTTAATAAGAAATAATAACCAAAAAATACAACTTTTGAAACTTAATATGCAGCACCGCAGGTATTTGTTGTAAATCTATTAAACGGACTCAATTAAATCAAACACTTCGAAAACTATCAAAAGCCATATTAAAACAGGCAGAAAGCCATGTACACAGCAGGGAATATAAACATAAATTTTAAAGTATATCAAACTAAATACTAAAGCAATATAAATATTCGGGATGGTTATACGGGGTGGATGGATATAATTGCATCCATTATTTGCATCTTGATATATGCAAGATATTTAAGGAAATATTTTATTTAAATAGTACGAGTTGTTCAAGTCTGTGGTGTTTCTCGTAGACATGAATTCCCTTAGTCTAAACACTTCTGTTATTATATCATTGAAGTAAAACAAATAGTAAAGCTAAGAATGTTTAAAATAGTTCAAAAATTAAATTGTATGTCCTTTTTTAGATTGTAATAATATCATTTATATTAAATAAGTTGTCTTATGGTATGTTATTAATTTAAAAAATCTGCATTTGGAAATTCAAATAACTTTCACCGACTATAAATATTCCAAACTCACAATGTGAATATCATCGCCAAAAAAGACTTAACAAATTAAAAGCTGCTAAACATTTCAAAACCACCGTTTAAGCAATTCACGCTGTCCTTAACTAACACGAAACATCATTACTGCCATGATGAAACGCAACCACAATGCTCAGTTAGAATGTAGTTTCTTAGACTGGTCGTTTTAATAAGACGTTAATTAATACAAACTTCACTTAAAACGAGGAGTTATGTTTCCTCAAACCGGTTGTTAAATGTCCAATTTACAAACAATTAGTGGCTATTCACTGGATTATGTGACGTTCTAATTGTTATGCCGTCTGATGTATGAGGGCATTAGGGATGGGCTACTGTTTTGTTAATATAGTACAATTTGTTTGGTTGATTTGTGAATATTTATTTTAATTTTAGCATACGTTTTGAAAATGTGTTAGCAAATGAATGATTTACAATGGGGTTGAATAATCTATAATAATTTGGTGTTAGACTGTTCCGTTCACTCTACATAAAAATAATTGCTTTTTCAAAATTTTCAATTTACGTATCCAGAATGGATTAATTTTAGTAATCTTTAACGGAAATAAATCGTCAACGGAGTTTACGATATTTCTCAGTAGATTCCTTCATCTTAAAGAAAACCAATCTTAAGTACTAATCTGATTGAAATGGTTATCAAAACAATTTTAATCTTTGCTAAAATAACAATTACTTAATAAAATAACTTATCAAACTCATATCTTAAAGACATGCTTAAATAGTGGAAGATGATTAGATATTGTTTTTTAAGTTAATCTAATAAATTTAAATTTAAAAAACAAAAAAAAATTTAAATTGAACACCTACTAGGTTTAGGTTAGGCTATCGCCAGATATGTCTCAAACACATGCAAGTGGTGCAACACGTTTCACACGTAAAGGGTATTATATTTTAAATCATAAAATTCCTTATAATACAATTATTAACACTGACTTACAACAGTGCCTTAAACGGTGGGCCTAGAAGCTCAAGAGATCCTTCTATAATGCAGCTGAGCAATAAGAAAATATTTTCCAATTAGTCCTTTGGGCTCAACCCATAATGTTATTCTCATAGACATTCTCATTTTACTGGACCAGACAATAGAATAATCTGATGTTACTTATTCAAAAAACTCAAAAGGTTAACCATAGAATTCAGTAAATACAAATAAATGGTATATTCCCAAGTGTAGCAGGATAATATGGCGGCTTGTTAACTAACAAGTTTATAAGACAAATGAGGGATCCAAATTAATACTAAAATTTGTAAGTTTTTAGGCACAACGTTAAACTTCCGTATAATACATTACCCAGTATAATATTTTAAAATTTCCCAACTTCTCCATGTACAAGCTACTAATTCTTACTATAAACGTAAAATCTGCTGGACTAATATGTAGTCTTATTGCTAAGGAAGTAATAAACACCTAAAGCTAGTCCGTAAATCAAACCAGTCTAAACTAGTATTTAGTGTGAAGTGCGTGTGGTGGTGCGATAAACGTCTATTACACGTAGAGGTAGAGGTCCTCCTCTCATCCTTGACGCAAGGACGCAGGACGAAGGAAGAAGCGTGCGAACAAGCGTATGCCCGCCGCAGGCTGCCTCGCTTCATAATTATTCGACACAATAAATCCGCGATATGTTAATTTGCTTCCTCGATTCCACACTTCCTAGTTTAAAACTTATTATTTGTAAACAATTGGAACGGTACAGCACGAAATGTTTGTGAAATAACTTGTGCTGTTTTATTGTGTTGTTTAAACTGAACACGAATTAAACTATTATCGAATTTTAATATTACAGTTTGTTGATTAACAGACCAAACATTTCGAGTTTTTTGCTCAATTATAAGTGTTTAGGTTTAAATTATCAATGGGATTTTCAACATAATTGAATCAGGTTTTTCGTCAAAGATATTATAAGTATGACTAGATATTATTGGAATATAAGTTGACTTTTCAAACATTATAAAAGTTGTTCAGCGTATATATGCATGACTTTGAGTTGTAAAGAAGCATTTATCTGGATTATATTTTAGTACATACTTTGCCCATTATTAATCAAAATGTAAATTTCCTTCATTATAGTATAAGGCAAATTAATATATTTTAAATTTTCTTGGTTGGTACAGTAGTTGGTGAATTCAATACATCATTAAGTGAACATCATCATCGGTCATTATCGGAACTGATCATTTCTGCAATGGTTGGTTTAACTAGTGCATTTAACTAGGTACATTATTTTTAGCTTTGAAGTGGTATAAGAAACACGAATGCGATATTCTGTGAAAATGCCGGTTAGCTTCGTATTTTTGTTGCTCTTCTTCTATTCGATAATTTATTAGCAGATACTCAGTATTTAGGATATGTGAAAATAGAAGATTTATCTGCAATAATGAACATGCATTTTATTTATTGAAAATTAATAAGTTAAAATATGATCAAAAATTCGTTGTAATGTTTTTACTGAATAATAAGAATTTAACTCGCTGCTACATGCATACATTGACATAATAAATCCAGTTTTAAACATTACCTGGTCATTTCATCATGAATTTTAAGGTTATGCAGTGTAAAATAAACATCACAATTTTAAATTATTCCAAAATTAGATATAGTGTTATAAAATATGAACCTCTATTAAAAGAAAAATGCGTCTTAAGATCGATTCTTGTAGTGTTCAGTTTTTACCGGTTTTTAAATAACCAGGTCCTGGTAACACTGGTATTTACGTATATTCAGTTCTATTTTGCAAAGTATTATATATAATTTTGAATAATTCTACGTAAATGTAGATACATATTGCCAACTTTTAAAATGAGCATTAATAAGTTTATACATATTTAAGGAAAATAAAAATGAAATCCTTTTCTTGAAACAACTTGGTATTGATTTCGCCAAATAATTTATATTTTCAAAGGCCACTGATGATTACAAATCACACCAGCACAGTAAAATATGTATAAAATCACAATTATTAACCACCGATGGTTGCCTTCTGAGAAATATACAGTTAAAGACAAGCAATATTAAAGAAATATTTAAAATAAAAAAAAACAAATAAGGACAAATATGGGAATACGTTTACAAGTATAGTCTCCTTTATCTTGAACGCAAATTAAAAACATCATCCGAAAAGGTTTTTGTCACACCAATGAATAAGTAGAGCACACAAAATAAAACAGAAAACTTCAAAATAGAACGTTTACAATGACCCCGAACGGTACCCGACGACCGGAGAAGACAATCTTCTATATCCTTCGCGGTCACCACACACACAACACCTACAGGGTATCCTGCACTGTCACAACACTGGTAGCCTACCGTGTACATGGTGGATGGTAGGTCCTAGGTGGAAGTCACAGAGCACAGAAGTGCCGGTCTATGGGTCCTCCAGCATTTATACCCTTAGAGTTCGTAGCGTGGAGCCCTCCCCTCCCACCGCCTCCCACCTCCTCCACCTCCGCCGCCTCTATGCGTAACATAACCTCCAACCATACATTAATTATTGAAATCCCTCCGGATAAAATTTTATTTCATTATTGTCCTACGATAGTCAGGGTTGGGAGTGCGTAGGTGTGATATGATGTGAGTTTTATTCGGTGACGTCATTGCCCCCGGGGAGCTGTTGAAGGTGGGTTCGTGGATGATGAGGTGGTTGGTTTGAGTGATGGGTAATTTGTATGAATACAATTTTAATAATTAATCTTCAAAATTAAAATATGCAAGAACCTATGTGTATAACTGTTTTTCCTGGTAAAATTCAACCTTTACAGCCGAAACATATTGTTTTATAACATGTACATTTTTAACATGTATTCAAAATTTGTATATACAATAAATATGAAAACTGTTTATTTGCTATATAAGACAAAGTAAGTGTATAAAAGACAAAGCAGGATTTATTACAATTGTGAACTTGGTAGTCATATTTTGATATTAACTTCTATTATATTACCCTTTTACCTTACATACAATACTAAAGCTGCAAAAATCACGATTTAATTAATAAAGTAAAATATTAATTGTTATTAAAATAAATGATTTTCCTTATGATTTTTGCTTAGTCTGTTATGGACCAACCAATCCTATCAACCACTGAACATTTTTAAGAAATAATTTCGATGTTTTAGTTAACTAAAGTACAACCGATTTCGCCACCTTCTAATTGTTATGTGGCAATGCTTTAAGATTTATAGACTGATATATTAATCACGTTAAATATTTGTTGTATTCAATGACCTAGTGTGTTTGTAATCGAATCTAGCAATAGACTTACCGTTAACAATTGTAAACATATTGCAATATATATATTTATATTTTTTTTCTAAAGCTAAGTAATAATAGATAACGTCAATTACACAAGGTTCAGTTAATTCTAGGATGCTCCTAGGTTGGGTAAAATAGGTACTCAGGTGGTTCTTACTAAAAATGATTTTATTTTGCCAGAAAAGAAAACACGCGCAGCTGGAAACAATTATAATCTACATATAAAATCAAACCACACCAGGCACTTTTAAGAAAACTTGATATTCTTTACTTCAACTCTGTATCTTAGTAAGGAAATACGAGGACAAATATTAGTCTTTTCATAAAACCTCTCCTTAGGTACCGTAAATTAATTGAGTTCGCACGCAGCACGCTGACGTGAGGGAAGTGAATTTCCACATAAAAAAACTGAGTAAAAACACACATGTATTCCAAGTTTTATTAAAACCTGAAAACATTGATTTTTTGGCTATTCTGAAGCTCCTGGTTTCATTTACCTGCAAAGCTTGGAATAACATTTTACGCATTATAATGTTAGGAGAAGGTCCAGGCAGGCTTGAAAGTAGGTGTGAGTTGCTGGGGATGATAAAAGTACTCTAACAAAGAAATAACAGGCTTTTCTAGTGTAAAACCCCCATAAGACAACGTATTGTGTTTAGTCGAAACACATTTTCTTTAATAACACGGTAAATATTTATGCTAGAATGACAAGAGAGGGCTTAAAACTTTCGCCTCACTAATTCCCATCTTTGTACATGCATTAATGCTACATCCGGGGCTTTTCTGACCCTTTTTTGGGCCCAAAAACTCGAAATTTGAAAGATTAATCCCCAAAAAAGGGGTTTAGAGTTTTCCGATTGTTTTGCCCAACGAACTTGTCCAACTGCTTACAGAAAGGAACGTTCCCACCAAATTTTAAGTTAATCGAACAAAGAATTCGACCGCTAGAGTGCAAACAAACACACACACACAAACACATACACACACACACATATATATATATATGTCTATAAAAATAAATATGTCTATAAATAAATATATATATACAATTTTGAACGACCCCTCCAAAACGACTTCAGGTGGTCACGTTAGGAACTTCTATGTTGGTCCCGGGTTTAAGTTTAACCGTGCGGGTCATGCTAATAGTTCACTTTCCAAAGGAAATTCACTAATAACAATTTACAACGTATTTATAAAATGGAATGTGATTTTATTTGCGTACAAAACTAAAATAAGGTGAACAAACTATTGGGAAAATCCAGTTAAAAAAATTGTATATTTTTAATAGGTACAGGAAATTTTTCAAAAACTTCGAATAGGAAATTACATAAACATGGAGTAGGCTCTTTTGAATTTGGATATGATTATCAGATTCAATAAAACTGATAATTAGGTTATAAAAGTATCCAGTATAAAATAATAACAAAAGTAAATTGATGGAAGGGTGAAAAATTGACATTCAGGATTTTTACAGACATATTTCATTGTTGTTTGTTTATGTATTGTTGAGTGTCTTTTCATAGATATTAGTACATCAAAAATGTCTTCCCAGTTACTGATCGTAGAGGGACTGAAACTGATAACATGTTTTACAGTTTACCTTTATTTACTCCTCAATTAATCAAAGTAAAAGTGAAAAGCTAATACATGCAAGTGTGAAAAGCATTATTTATACATGCAAACCACGTGAAGGATTTGTTGCTGTTATCTACACAGCCAGAGAGAATAACTCTGTCTTCCCTGTGATTTAGCTTGGATTAAGCTCGGTAAATCATGAAACGTTAACCTTTGCAGTAAAAGGATCTTTTAATAAACATCTGCTGAGGGTGCGTTAATTAATTAATAACCAATCTCGTTTAGCAAAATACATGTTTATTCTCTATTCATAGCTGATATTGAGTTTTGTATTTTAAGCTCAGTATCACCGTGTAATGAAACGATAATTGAAAGGTTAAATACCTCTTGTTCCGTCAGGGTGATTCTACATTGGAATCTTTCTGGTTACCACGTAGTTTCATGTTTCAAAACTTACTGAGGTTTTATTATCGTGCCACACAATATCATTATCATTAAAAAAGGACTTCATGGTTTAGAAAAACACGAACATCAACTGAAACACTTATTTACGTTGGTCAACAATTCTGAACAATACGATATGGTGAGATGTATGAGTTTTTAACCCATAACGACCTATATTTTAAGTTGTAAAGTTCTTTTGATAATGAAGCCTGAATGAGCTTCAAACCAAATCATACCATTGCAACAAGAGGTAACTTAACCTTTAATTTGTTTTTAATAGTTGTACGATATTTTATTATTTCTGATTAAGAAAAAATGTGTCGTGGAAATTGATTACTAGCAGTGAATTATACTTAGTAAAGACAGGTTTGTTACCCAAGGTATTGGATAGATGTGGTGAATGAACCAGCAATATCCAAATTATAATCGGGCGAAGGTAATGGTAATAGACTTAAAGGATTTTGAATAGGATTTTATTAAAGCACCGTACGAAGTATTAATATATAAATGCGAAAACTCTTTTGTTGATAATTAATACTTCTCCAATTTCCTGGTTTGCTGGAGAGATGAAATTTTCCACATTGATTCTTTAGGTCTGAAATAAGAAGTGGGGGTTTGATACCAATTTTACTGAAAAGCTCCACCCCACGAGTCGTCAAAGTGCCAATGTTATTATTAAGGACAATCAATTTATGTGACCAGTTATAACAGAAACAGATGTTACTTATTCTATATAAGTTAAAAGATTAACCAAACAATGTAGCACACACAACTGTTATATTCCCAGGTGAAAATGACTACTATGTTGGCCAGGTTTAACAATCAAGGACCTTGTGTGATGCCTACGGCCAAACCTAGCCAACACCAATGGCAGTCATTTATTCATCACAAGACCAAACCCGTTGTGTTTGGCAGCGTCAAGAAAAAAATTGAGTCCTACGGATTTCAGGGTGGCAAGACCACCAAGAAGGTGGTTATCGAAGACTGTTGCGAACTGGCAAAAATCTTTTATCGGTCGTTAAAACAGTAATACAACCGAAATAAAGGTCCACAACCAATCACTATATCCACTCGATTCCATTAAAATGTTGAGTACTGTACATTAGATCCTAGGAAGGAAGTCAATTCCCTTTATACGACTAGCACAAAAGTATATTTTTATCATCGCGATCGCAATATAGAAACTTTTGATACGTCTGAAATGGAATAAGTTTAAGATTTATCGGTTTCACTCAGATTTTTTATTAATTTTCATATACTTTGTGTTCGATTTATTCCTTGCAGTATCTATTCTGGATATATGTACTTTTGATACAGGTACAAAATATCGAATATCCCTGTCTGTGCTTAAATTCAAAGGTTCCATTCAATAAGGTAACCTTCTCCCCATTTCATAACCTTAACGTTGTTTTTACATACTATACTACAATAGTGGCTAGTATATCATTAATTTTCGATAATTTCGACTGTATATATATATATATATATATATATATATATATATATATATATATATAATCAATTCAATTATAAGAGCTGTATTATCACTCAGTATATATCAACTTCTAAGGATAGCAACGTTATACATTTGGTTTCAAATAAAACATTGTATTAATATATTTAAATGTATTACCCAAGTTATTAACATTAAGTAATAGCAAATGTTTTGAAAGTTTCACTAATTATTAATAGTACATTTCATCGCTAGTGACGAAAGTGGTCTATTCCGGCACGTGATAGCCGAGTGCGGAAATTCGATCAAGTGCTGGAAAAACATTTTAGGTACGAGTTATAAACGATACTTTTCATCACACGGTAAATAATAATAATAATGAAACCATTTTACATGTTTTATTATGATTGCTGATAATATTTATCACAACATGTGTTAGACCTGTCAAAGTAAAGGGGTGATCCGCAAGTTTAGAATATTTCAGATAGTAGGCCTATTTAAACATGAGTTATTGACGGTAATTTTATATTTGTCAGGACTTCAATCCTAAACAACGTTAGGGCCATTGCCGTGGTGTTCGTTATCGCTCTTTATCAATCCAAAGAATCATATGAATGTTTAAATAATATATGTAGATACTCTATAAATAGCAAAAATAATTTTCGTCATACTGCTTCAAACCAGTTGTTTTCAACACATCGTTAAGATTCTAACGTTGTTCTTTCTATTCGTAGGATTAACAGCTGATGACCTTGATCGAAAGTATAATTTTGATGATTTTTAACGTCATAGGACTAAACATATAATTGGATGACACTTTTCAGTCAAGGTCATCAGCTGTTAATATGAATTATTCAACATCAACAATGACAACTTGTGGAACAGCTGTTTGTTTAGAGTAGCAATACCATCAGTATGGAAGCAAACTTTCAATAGTAAAAATGTAAATTTCGTTTTTGAGAAATTGTTATATCAATATTGTTCGCAGTATGACGAAAAATATAGTTCATCACACGAGTAGCTTTTCGATCCTCGCTCATTTACCAGCCTCGACTCCGCCTCGGCCGTTAAACTCGATGTCGGATCAAAAAGCGTGTTTTTTGGTCCTAGTGGTGCAGTATACTATTATTTCTTAAGAAAACTGAGCAAAACAGACTTTTATCCGCAAATTTCAGCACCAGGAGAATATATTCAAAATAATTTGGATGTATGTTGTGATTTCAAGAGTCCACTATTGCTCTTTACCAATATAAAGAATCACATAAATAATTAAATTATGTATCTAGATGCCCTGTAAGTAATAGAAAAAATGTATTCCTCATGCAACCCGAGCAAAATAAATTTCCTTCCGAAAATCAAACCATCAGGAGAATCTACCATTCAACAATATTTGCAGTATTAGGCAATATCGCTTTGTTCGCTAAGAAAGCCCGGTAGAGTGGCGGGGTAGCGGGTACAAGCATTGTCATGATGATCGGGCCTTTCTCCGCCACTATTGACCTTTAGCCATCAGTTACCTCATTTGGGCGATCTCTGCCTATGTGACGAAACTGCGCAGTGTAACTGTGCAGTATATCGTGAGTGTGGCTTCCACAAAGTCCCGCTGCGTGTAGAGTCTGCAGAGTTGCTGCAGAACTACACACAATACTGTGAGTAACATGGACACTATGTGTAACTGGGCAGTATATACTGAGTGGTGGCTACCATGAAGTCTCCGCTGCAGAGTAGTTGCTGCAGAACTACACACAATACTGTGGGTAACATGGACACTAATGTGTAACTCGGCAGTATATCGTGAGTGGTGGCTTCCACGAAGACCCCACTGCGTGTAGAGTCTGCAAAGTTGCTGCAGAACTACACACAATACTGTGAGTAACATGGACACTATGTGTAACTGGGCAGTATATACTGAGTGGTGGCTACCACGAAGTCTCCGCTGCAGTGTAGTTGCTGCAGAACTACACACAATACTGTGAGTAACATGGACACTATGTGTAACTGGGCAGTATATAATGAGTGGTGGCTACCACGAAGTCTCCGCTGCAGAGTAGTTGCTGCAGAACTACACACAATACTGTGAGTAACATGGACACTATGTGTAACTGGGCAGTATATAGTGAGTGGTGGCTACCACGAAGTCTCCGCTGCAGAGTAGTTGCAGAACTACACGCAATACTGAGAGGTCTCGTGGATACTAACGTATGCAATTGAGCAGTATATCATGCATGATCGGTGGTTTCACTAAATACCTTGCACTGCTGTACATCTGCATAGAAGCAATTAAGGTGTACTGAAATTGAATCCATAAATAAAAAAAAACTTTTTGAATGTTGCACAACTAAATTAAAAATTTACAATAAGAAAATAATATTAGCTGGAATTTGCAGAAAACCACAGCTAAAAACTCCTGTATTTTTAGACAGGCTGTTATTGACACTATACATTTTTACTAACAAAGAAAAATACTTAATCGTAGCAGGAGATTGTAACTTAAGTTTTCTTGACCAATTATCTCCAGAAGTTTAAAATTTTAAAAATGATCTAAACATTAACGGAATGTATTGTTTGGTAGACTTCCCTACAGGATAACACATACAGCATCAACAGGTATAGATAATTTCCTTACTAATATTAAACAAACTAACTTAAATGTTTTCGGTCTCATAACTGCGTTGTCAGACCATGATGGTCAGGTCCTGGAACTCTTGTTAAAACCACCAATAAATAATATAAAAGGAAATATTACATTAATGCAGAAATTATTCTAAAAGCAATATGAAAATATTTGTAAAAATAATACAAAAATAAATTTGGGAAAATGTTTATGATTACTATTTCAAACTGGGTTTTCCTTATCAAATTAAAAAGAAATTCAATAGGAAAAATCAATGGATAACAGAAGATCTAAGGAAAGAAAAATTTGAAATAACTAATCTAAGTAAACTTGCTAGATCTTTTAAATATAAAAGACTGTTTAAAGAAGTTAATGTAAGAAATAAGAGGTGCAAAACTATGATAGTAGAGTCTAAGAAAAAATACTATGACAATAAAATAAGAAATTCTTGTAATGTAAGGAAATTTACTTGGGATGTCTTTAATGTTGAGACCAGCAGTTTAAAGGAAAAGGTGGTAGAAAACATTCCTTTGACTTTGAATAAAAAAACTCAAAACCTTATGAAGTAAGTAATTTGTTAAATTTATAATTCATTAATACAGCTCAAAACCTTACTAAAAATGGAACCCATTCACGTTTGAAGAATCTTAACATCAATGATTGTGAAAATCCTAAAAATATTCAACTTGACTTTTTCCAAAACTATTATTAGTGCACTCCTGTGGATGAAAAATAAATCATGAACATTGTTAAAGATTTAAAAAACAAATCATGGTTTCAAAAGAGGAAAATCTGTAGTCTCTGCTTTAGCTGAATTTTATGAACGTATAATTGACTAGGTAGACCGGGGAGAGAGAGCAATTGGAATATTTAAGGATCTCTTTAAAGCGTTTGACTCTATTTCTCATACGATTTTACTTAAAAAGTTAGAGTCCTTTGGGATCACAGGCATTGCTTTAAATTAGTTTTGTTCTTACCTTTTTAATCGGTTCAAATTTTTAGAAATATCAAATGTATTAGGTAGTAAAATCACTGAATTCCAATCAAATAAATTAAAAACAAAAACTGGGGTTCCCCAGGGTTCAATTCTTGGACCCTTGTTATTTATTTGTTATCTACAAGGCCTTCCAGAAACTCTTGAAATAAATCGAAATATTAAAAGCCAACTTATCCTATATGCCGATGACTCAAATTTAATTGTATCATCTAACAATGTAAATGATCTAGAAAAAAACAAGTGAACCTCAGCTCGCAAACATACCAAACATTTTCAAAGCTAATTCTTTGTTTTAGCGAATTTCTCCTATAGGAAAGAAGCTATTACCGTAGTCGGCATGGTAAGACCTAGGCCTGGGACCATGATAACTTTTCGTTTTGAGTTTTAAGTTTTTTTTACATATTTTTGAAAAATTCAAATTTTTGTTTTTTTTTCAATGGAATCAGCTTAAAAAGACGCGCAATTTTGTGTTTTTATCATTGCTCTACGTCAAATGGTTACAGAAATATTGAAAGTGCTAAACACAGTACGTTGTCCAATGTTATTCTTATGGAGGATAAGAAAAATTGTATATGTCGCTTATTTATAAACGTTTCCTGATGGAACTTGGTATATTGCTTCATATCGTTGTGGTCTATTGATATTTGCACTAAAAAACATTTTTTGCCGATAGTTCCCGTGGCAGCAAACCTGCGTACTCAGCCCCCATGCTATTCTTATGGAGAATAAGTAACGTGTTATCTCCCTTAATTATGAACATAAATTATAAAATTTGGTATGTGGCTTTACCTACTTGAGTTATATTGATATTTGTATAAAACCCGATTTTTTGTGTCCCTTACTTCAGCAAACCTGCATATTCAGCAGCCATGTTATTCTAATGGAGAATAATTAAAATGTCATAAATCGTTTATTTATGAATGTATATTGATGCAACTTGGTATGTGGCTTTATGTGGTATTAAGATACATATATATGCATTTGAAATTCGCTGAGTATGCAGGTTTGCTGCTACGGGGGTATTTAAATATCAGTAAAACTAATTTCATATGTTTTGAAACCAAACAAATTAGAAATCAAATTGAACCGAATGTTTGTATTGAAAATTAACGATTGGACCAAATTTATACCACCAAATTCCTAGGTTTAACAGTCCATAATAACTTAACATGGAATAACCATTTACAAGATTTAGTAAGAAGAAATTAATTCCGGTATTTACGATTTGAAGAAAATGGTGAATTTATGCAGCTTACCAGTGTTGAAAATGATAATATAATGCTAACATACACTCTCACATTACATGTTTTAAGTGTTTAAAGAAGCACAAGTAATAATAATTTTAATATAATTTTATTACTACAAAAAAGAGCAATTAGAGTTAATTTGAGGCTTAAAAATGATAATCATGTTAGAGATTATGTTAAGAGTTTGGCAATATTCACCGTTTATGATCAGTATATATATATATGATCAGTATATATATTTTGTAATATACTTAAAAAACAATCCACAGAAAATTAGATTGCCCTCTGAAATTCGTTCTTACAATACAAGGAATAAAAATGATATTGAAATTCAGAAACACAAACTATCTCTATTCAACTGTAAGCCTACAAATATGGGAGCCAAATTTTTTAAACTATTACCACTAGAAATTAAAAATGAAACCAATCAAGTAAAATTTAAGACCCGATTGAAAACTTTTCTAACAGATAATCCGCATTACTCTTTAACAGAATTTTTCTCTGCTGTTCTGTGAATGTGCAATTATTTTAATTCAAATTGATTTTAATTATAGATCTATCTCTGTATTCGAATTTTAGACTTTAAGCTGACTATAGTAAGAATATTGTGACACAATTTATGTACAGGTTTTGTACTCACGAATAAAGAAGTTTTGAGTTGATACTGCAGTTTTATAATACAGTTTTAAACCGATGGATTATATCCATAGATAATTCTGTAAAACCTTGTAATGGTCATTATACAAAATACCATATATATGCAGTATCAAAAGACATACCTTATGGTGTTGTGTAAGTAACCTGTAACATCAATTAAGTGATGCCCAGATATAAACAGGTATAACCGTACTTTAACTATTTTATAATAATACAAAATAATTAATTTTAAGTAATGTTAATAAATTACCTAAGATATTATGTTAGTATCCACTTGTCCATAAACATTACCAACCTTCGTAAAAGACATCATTTATGGCAAATGGCAACCATAAAACATTTCCGTTTCAGGTCTGTATGTTGTGTTGAAATAATTGTTCACTATACAGTAAATATCCAATTTACCTTCACTCACGGAAAGCGATCTTTCACGTTAACACTATGGCCCGGGCACATACATAGCTGTTTGACATTTACGTTTGAGACATCGTAGAATGTCCTGTCAGGTTATTTAGTGTGCATTGTGCAACTTTCATCAGTTTCGCTGCACAGAACGTGAGGGCGGACAGCCTTAAGAGGCGCCTCTGTTTTAGTCATGCAAAACTCTTCCTGGTCTGGTCTACCTCATTAAGGCTTCGGTTGGTTACGGTTCAACTCATTCAATGGCTTTATTTTTCTGCAAATGATTGCTTTAAGGTTGTTTGTCCTGTAAAACCAATGATGTACATATGAAAAACCAAATCCATTGTATTTTTCTATTTACTCACCACTGTCCTCGGTACATTTAATACTCATTCTTATTTGGTTAATCGCATTTTTTCTTTTATTTATTTGTCTCTAGTTGTAGATTATCAGTGTCATGTCTCGCTTCTTGACATTTAACATTTTAAAGCACTTCGGAATATACGGACTTTTGTATTTTACTTTTTTAGGCAACATGCGAACTTACGAAATGCTGAGTCGTAAGTAAGTATAGGGAAAATTTAAAGTTTATGTCAAAATCAAGTGTTATGATATATCCAAACATACTTTCTTGTTGTTTAAGTTAAAATATAATATAAAAACATGTGTCTATAATCCAAACATTAAACCTATAAATAGACCAACATTTATTTTAGGATTATTTTCATTATTTAAACCTTACAAAATAATTTTATGTATCACAGATATAAAATATCTGTTGTATGTTTTATTTTATATGGGTTATTATCTAGTTTACCGTGAATTTCCCTATGCATATCAGATAAATCTGCTTATTTTAACTTACAAAATTTTACCAAAAACCTAAGACATTTTACTAACATATATTGTTTATTCGAAAAGTAATATACTTTTGTTTGGGATAAAATAATTAAAGTTAACCTAAACCCTCCACGCTTAGAACATTTGGTTTCAGTAATTTCAATAGTTAGTATCAGATATTAGTTGAATTACGTTTTTATTCATTATTGGTCCATGACACATTACCAAACAATTGGTAATATGACAATTTGACAATTTGGTTTTAGCGTAATATTTTTTTATCAGAATAAATTTAACTTAGTTGACTGTTTAGTTAATTTTTAATCATACACGAAGAATAGGACTACAGTAATATTTTTAAACTAATTTGTAAACATATACATTACTTAGACACTTGTTAAATTCTGTATAATCATCATTTTGAGCTGGTTATGTATACCAACTGTTTTGTTCGAAATTACCTCCGTTCTCAACGCCTCTGTTTCTCTTCGTCAATGCCCGTCACCGGAGACTTTAACGGTCCGTTAGTCAGAAGTCGTTATATCGCAACTCCCCATTGTGTAAAGGCTAACTCACACCCTGTGACATTTGGTCTCCTATATCGTATTGTTTAATAAGCTATTTGATGCAAAGTAGGTCGTTCTCTGACATTTTCAATAGATTATTGGTACTTTTAATTAATTAAAGTGTTAATTATGATACAGGCATTATCGTAGGAAATTCATAGAATTTTCTATTTATAAATATTAAGACATAGGTGTAATAAATTGAAATTTCATTGTACTTTCATTTATATTTTAAGGTGTAAGTTCCAATTACGCCATTTGTCTATGCTATTGAAGAAAGAAGTAGCTATTAACATAATATCTGTAAACAGAGAGGAATAATACAACAAAACTTTGTGTAAGAAAAATATGGTTTAAAACTTGTTCAAAACTTAATTTAAACATAATATCATTTTTTACGGATGCCTATACACATCACCTTCCCTCAATACATGGCAAATGAAAGAATCAACATATTTTTACTAGACGAGCTACTAACATTATTATTATTATTATTATTTCATATGGTGGTTAATTATCTTATGCGCCCTATTATTTATTTTCATTCAAGTTTCAATTTTATTTTAACTAAAGAAAAATAACTCACTGTACATAAAATATGTTTTCTGTTGAGTATGTTTTTCTTTCCTATCGAGCTCCATGCTTTGTAGACCAATTTCTATATATCCAGCCAGTTATACTGATAGATTTAACCTTGGCGTTAGTTTTATCCACAAAAACACCAAGGGAATAATTGAAGGACGACCTATTATCGAGTTTCGTTACAATATGTTATCTCTTCTCTTCTTTCTGAACCTATTCTTCTTTCCTGGAGCAGAAACCTCTTCAGAAACAGCAATTTACAAACTCTTAACTTATTAAATTAGATCAAAACAGTATTGTACAACAAATCAAATTGAATTTTTGTTGGCAGATAGTTTATACTAACCAGGTATTAAAACGATTAAGCCTCAAACGAGATAACTACAGGCTTATGATAGTAAACAACAGACTAAAAGTGTGTCACCCGCTGTTGTATAACGTCCCAAACTACGAGAGATGCTGCGCCGCCCCCTCTTGTGTTACTGGGATTACCTACAACGACAAAGATTACCAAATGTGAGTCTTCCTAGAGCTAATTTCTGGGTAGGGAAAGGTCGTAACCTTGACATGAACTTTCCCTTGTTACAAACAGGTCCTGGACGTCGTACTCTATTAATAGAGCCTATCACAGAGGAAGCAGGAATTATGAGTTTTGAGTGATGTCATGTCTCGGAGTAATATTAAAATTGTATTAAACGTTGGATTACATAATTAGAAAACAATGTGGAAGATGCACTGTTAAAACTACTTTCATGGTAAGCCTGACACCCAAGGCTAGAATTTGTTTAAATGTAGTATACGTTAATTATAACAGAAAGCTCTAACAATTGAGGGTATATTTACTCAGAAATTTGTGAATAGCTTCTTACAAAAATAATTTGTTTACATTTGTGATAGAACAAATTAAGAAAATTGTCTGGATTCATACTCA
The DNA here is from genome assembly GCA_963675035.1 of Allygus modestus. Classification (NCBI taxonomy): domain Eukaryota; kingdom Metazoa; phylum Arthropoda; class Insecta; order Hemiptera; family Cicadellidae; genus Allygus; species Allygus modestus. The sequence continues at coordinate 106,929,383 of OY776117.1, read as the reverse complement.
TGGCATGGCCTCGATGTCATATCAATCGTAGTGACCTCCAACAAGTCCAAGGATCGAAGTAAATGTATGCAGCCACACTTCCAGGATTGGTCACTCTAAATACGTTAAATCCTAAAGCTGAAAATGTTATAATATTGTGAATGTAATGCACAAATCTATACCTATACAAGCAACATTTTAATAAAAACGGAAAACGTACTAAAGCTTTATTTCTGTTTCACGTTTTCGAGAGTGATTATTTATTTAAGAAGCCTAAATTTCTTCCAAAAATGTTTAGTCTAAGAAAAAAGGTTATATTCAAACCTTCCTAAATTTAAAGCAGAAAATAGAGAAACCATTAACACTGTTTTGGTTTTGTTTGCATTTTCGTTGCGTTAAACTTTTTTAAACATTAAAATCCCGTTTGATTCAATGTTAAATCTTGTGTTTTGGGTTTATAATAATTCATATATTTGGCATCTTGATTGGAAAGGTCAAACGTTGATATTTTAACTTCCTTTTGCTTGTCTAAAGACGAAAATTAAGTAGAGGAATGCAAATAAATTCATGGGAGGAATCAAATAAATAAATCAAATGAATTAATTTTAAAGCAATGGAAAATTAACAATAGGGAAGATCCTGCCTCAAAAAAGAAAAACATAAAACAGTAGTGTTGATGTTATCAATTGAAGAACGTTTTTATGACTGTTGACACATTTCCGAGGTCTTCCTCATCTAAACCTGTCGAGGTAACCAGCGACCTTGTGGAGGTGAACCGGAGCCAAGAAGCCACAACATTTCTTGATTGTGTTTACGATACTCCTAAACCATTCATTAGAAACTAAGATGTCGTATGGTGGGAACTTTAGAGGACAGAACTGAAATTCCGTTAAACTGAATCACTACGAAAGAAAATTATAATAATGAAAAGCTTGTTATGTACGTAAAACATTAATGTAAGGAACTATACTTCAAAATAAATAATACATGTATCCAAACCTAGAACTCAATGTTTAAATTATTTAAACTCCGCTATAAATATAACATTTCAGAAGTTTTCTGACAGAAAATTACATTGAAACTACAAACGTTAAATTCGCTTTACATAGAAAATTCTTCAGAACATCTACAGTATTAACATGTTTATAGGGATTATGGAGATGCACTTAATTTATTTAAGCAAACCCCAAAACTGTTAAAACTTAATTTCGAGGAAATGCTGCCACTCATTCCAAAACTAAGATAAGATTATATTAGCATGCATCCACATGCTTTCCAGAACTTGGTATTTCCTATGTAGGCAAAACCGCAAAGGTATCAGTGAAATTAGTGTAATCTTAAAGTTTACTTTTTCATGATAAACGTAATATTCCCCATGTTTTTATTTTAGTTTTATCTCCTGCCAGTTGACGAAATGCGTTTAATATTTATAAAGGGTGTAAACACCATACCTGCTATAATATTATTATATTACTGGGTTTCTCAATACAATTCTCCAAGCTTGAATAGAACATATTTATGGTAACTGAACTCATAAATGCAAAACCATGGTTGAATATAAACCAATATAGCGTTAACAGTGAAAGATTCGATATCATTGGTTCTGTGAGAACCCAATCAATCGGGGTATCGTTAGAACTGAGATGATCGGACTATTTGTCCTTCACATTTTGCATAAATCACCGCTAGTTAATTGTGGAACCTGTGCTCGTGATCGGGCATTCAGATGAGCAAAATCACCATAAAACCTAACAACAGCTATCATAAGTATCTATCTGATACAAGCGCGGCGTGAGTGGAAGTCTTATCATTTGAATCATTCTCATCAAAATAGCTTTTTAGATTTCCATGTCAAGGACGAGTATAAATTTTGCTCTTGCATTATATATTTTAGAAAGTATCAGAATATTTAATCTTTAAATTGATAGGATGTTTATTAGCGTAAAGTAAGCAGTTACAACTTTAAGGTGTAGATCCTGTTATATCCGCTGCTGGTGTAGCGCATGATGCAATCTCTTGGCAACTGGCTGTTTATTTCTGCTTTTACCGAGAACGTTTTTAAGAGTAAGAAAGCTAGAAGATGTTTCAGATCTATTATCTTTCATCAGGTGATGGACAGGAAACAGTCCAACGAATCTACAAATATGAGGCTCTAATTCGGGGTCATGTATTTATAGATAATTTTAAAGTGGAAATCAACCCAAATCGAGGGTTTTAATTTGGTTCCTTGATAGTGCATTTCACCATTTCTCTCTCTAAAAAAATCATCATTCAAACCTTCAAATATTATAAATATTTGTTTATAAATTGGCACATTATTTTTTCAATACATTATTAGGTTAACTTCTGATATTATGTTTGTATATATAAAGCAAACAAGTCAAAAGTGACTCCTCATTCGCCTAGGCCAATTGACAAATAATTACGTCAACAAACTAAATATCTTAACCCATTAAGTTTGATAGATTTATGATTTTAATTTTGTAATACATGGTAGTTCATAATAATAATATGATTTATCAATGTCATATTGTGAGTCCGTGTTTATATTCCTTATACCACGGAAAATGTAGTAATAACTGTTTATTATATATGTATTATGTATTATATAATGTATGTTTATTCTCTGTTACATTATTGAATATGATAATTCTAGTATGCATTTGAAAAACAATGTTCAAACCCTAACACACTTTTATCATCACTTTCTACGTATTTTACGATGAAAATTCTTCAAGCAAATTATTCACGTTCAAATATATTTTTTTACAAAAAATACATGCTTGAATTTTAAATTACATTACAATCCCACCTCAAATTTGCAAAAATAATTGTTACAAGTTACTACGTCGTGCATATTTAACGGAATGAGTTTCAATCGTCAGCAATCGAATGAGCAATCGGAATGAGTATATAGGGTACGTCAACAAATGTTTTTCCCATGCACGGGACGTTGCATCGCGTAGAGCGTTTCTTCTATAGTTTAGTCACTAGGGTCGGGTGAGCTCATCTTACGCACCTCGTTCGTCGCGTTAGGAAACTCGCTTGCACAATAAGGTGATTAAATGCGTACCACTCAGCTGTTTATAACGTTACGGTACTTTTAAACAACCACATAATTTTGTCATCCAGCCTCGTTTGAATATCTTGAGTCACTTTCCTGTTTTTGCGATTTTAAGATAATAAATTAAAAGTAGTAATTCCAATGAGTACCTATAATTTCCCTGGCGTAATTTTTTTTATATTGTACAATGCAAATATGTTGAAATTATGGTAGTATACTGAAATGCGAGTTATGACTTTGACCCCACTACATCATTATTTTTACCTATTGCATATATTATTGAAATTAAACATATGTCATGCATTTTGAACAAAGACTGGATGTAGCAGTTGATTTATAATGAAAATTGTGACAATATAAACAAATTCAGTAGCACTTTTTTCAGTTATCATACATTCAGCAGTTATTATTGTGACTAAAATATGTAAGGATAATGAAAAGTAGATTTTGATTACATCATAACTTGACACTCAGTAAATATCATATCTATTGAAATATATGGCTCACAAACTGTGTAATAGTAAGCAGTAAAATATCTTCAAAAAATGTACGATTTAAAATCCATTTTGTTTGTTCAGTTGTAGACCATAGCTTACCATACCAGAAAATGTCAATAGAAAATTTAAATGTAAAAATAATTAAATACTTTACTCACATACTCAAAACATTTTACATAAATCTTTAAACGCTACGGTCGATTAAAGAGAAAAAAATACGTTCCTTCATACCAGCTGAAAGACGTTACTTTAACACATCCAATGCATTATGTAAGTTACTTTTTGGTTTTTAACTCATAAAAACTATTTTCGAAATGGTTATTGAATACTTAAATTGTTTAATAATTTCGTCTTCAAACCCTGTAGAGAAGTTGTAACACTTTTGAGAAGACACCACAACCTGTATCGCAGACCGCAAGATTTTTGTAATATCTCCATTGAGCACTTTTATTGGCCAATCGTTGCAAAACAGAAGAACAGGTGCGCGGCAGATTTGAGTCATTAAAGGCCAAGGTGAAAGATAAGCTTATAATTTCATGGTGACCAAGACGAACCTAAAAGTCCAAGAAGAATATGCCATTTGCTGCTAAATTGATAATAGTCTTCTATAATGAAGGCTTTTGACGGGTTTGTGTTTATGCCCAAGTCAAATCGCGTTAGAGGCCTATGGACGTTACAGGCGTCACCGCAGGATGTTTATCGCCGGGTGATGTGTGGACCTTGAATATGTAATGGTCATAACGGCATATAGTTGGCATTACTGCACCTTAATGTAGCAATAAGTTGATAAAGCTGACAATAAACCGCCGTTAATATTGTACTAGCTGTGTTTTGCTCAGCATCAAGGACCTTTTGATATTGAGAGTTCTGCTGTGTTGGATCTTCAATTTCTAGTTCATCTAATTTTCAGAGACCTGTAACTGAATGATCAGTACAAAACATATTTATGTTTTCCATGTAACAGTTTTTGTTGTCTCTGGCTCGGCCCATGACCGTCCAGCCTAACAATGTTTTGATTGCCACGAGACCACAACTCAATACCTATTGTTTTGCGAATCTGCAGTTTCCCTGAAATATCAGCCCTCATAAGAATGTCTATTGACCTCTGATCAACGACAGACAATGATAATCCTATTTCGTCTAAAATCTCAACTCACAGACAACAGGAACATTTTTACAAATGACTTCTATGTCGATTGCTTCAAAGTTACAGGCGTAGTTGTTTACAACACTTTCTACCCTAACTTTAAAGCTTGTGTTTGTTTAACTTTGAGTCTGTGCCCCTCCAAATAATGTATGAGATATATTTTTGTTAAATAAAGGTTTTTAATTCATTTCAGATGTTAAACGCTTAGTTAGGTTTAAACATTATACATATTAAACCTTTGAGACCCTGTAACAATTAACAAACGAACTGTATGAAGTTAATGTTCCCTAATTACTTTAACTAACGAAGGTTGCAATAATACCTGGTTTGAAATAGTTTTAGACAAATTCTCGTCCACAACTTCAGTCTGTTGCCCTCTCAGGCTTTTTCATTCCTTTCCTGTTAGGATATAGAAAGATGACGCCTGTTACATAAAATACATTTAATTTACCTTACACTTTGAAGACATGTTACCTTTCTGTAAGCATAGGAAGCAACAGCCCTTTTTTCTGAGAACCTTCAGCAAATCCTTGGACGTCAGTTTACGTGCTTTAAAGCACATTTTGCTGGAATGCTGGGTGTCACAGAACACGCTGATGGGTTGCTGTAGCTTAACGTTGATCAGACATGACGACCCATCTGTTCCTATTTGTTCCTCCTGAATGAGTCAGGTCTTTTGAACTTATAGTTACTCAATCGAGGAAGAGACTTGGCACCATTGCTTTCAAAGGTAAATTTTTTAATGCCAATTGCTTCTCACACTCTACTTTTGTTCTGAAGAATTTTAGGAGACTATTTAATTGTGTACTTTGGCTGGAGGTTAGGTCGTCCATTTCAAAGTCAGAAAATATTTATCTATGCCGCTCACATTCCTTCAAAACTGGCTCAAGGAGTGCTGACGACCAGGGGGAACAACATTCATGCTTAACTGTTCAAAGTTACGCCTAAACTCTCCAGAGACTTCAGCTGAGTTTATAGTTTATCGTATAAGCTACGTAAGGGAACAGCTGATTTCTTACTTGCTTCAGTTAAAACTTATCTCCACAGTTCCCACATAGAGGTATCAACAACTCATATCTTCAAAATCAAATTTCCAGCTTATTTATCGCCTTAAAGTAATTAGCAGGGGAGGAAGGTAACCTCTCCAAAAACCCTCTAGCTGGCGAACCTTCTAGAGTTTACTATAAGAGGTACTGAAACTTATCCTTCTCATTAAGAATTCATGAATCTTAGGTAACTGTGCCCAAAATGTAATCCAATTTGTAATTCTACCATTAAATGTTTAAATTTCCAATATATCCAACTTAAATACAGTTTTGTTGAAATTGAAATTACATTTCATAACTTTATATTGGGCCGACACATGTTTAATTCAAAGCATTGAAAAATATGTTCATAAACAACCAATAAACAATGAGGTAATATGAAACAACTATCTGAATAAATCAGGTCACTAAATTCAACATACATTGTATTTTTATCGAAATTATTGGGCTAGAGGAAATCTTTTTACACAAAAAAGACACTCTACGTTCAGCAGTTGTCTCTGAACCCTTGGTTACACCTCACAACCTCACTCGACTTTAAGAAAACTGACTTAAAGGTTACTTAAATATTTGATTTTTGATCATAATTTATTTTGCTGGTTGCTAGATCAAATTTTAGTTCAATAAACCGTAAGAAGTTTTATAAATAATTTTTATATCTTAAAATTATAAACGATTTGTCATATTCAGTCATTCGAGCTTCATCTCCATAGTCAGTCAAATAAGAATAATTTATTCAATTGTTCACAACAGAGTGAACTTCTGTTGTATTCTCTTCCCATTTACATGTGAATAATATTATTTGTAAAATATTATTTTTACCCACACAATTCTAAAAATCAAACGTACGCTTGAAAAAAACGTCATTTGGTACGTGTGTTCCAAATACGATGCTCGTCGGGATATTCATTGGACGTGAGAAGTGGTGTGAAGATGTAAGTTCTCCGGGCCCACATTGACCGACTACCAGTCATTCATCCCACATGACAGGGAATGGCCACGCTCATTATATAAGATCTTTTAGGGCTGTCGTTTTATAGGAGGCGTTTCATATAGAGGAAAGTCTCATTTGTTACGCCCTAAAATGGTTTGTATGACGTTATGTCTTATATAATCCTCTAGAAATAAAAAGTTTGCGAAAATGTCTTGTTACATAAAGAATTTGTTCATTAAATATGTTTTGCTATCGCATGAGGCATTTAAAACCCAGTAGTTTGTTACCCAGCGTGGCTTCACCCGCAATACCTAGGAGTACGCTCAAATGATCCCGTAATTGGATTGGTGAACTCGGAAAATGTATATGAACATTACTGCTAATATCGTAAGTCTCATTAAAATTTCTTTCACAAAATATCAAACAAATATCTTGATCCAGTGGACTCTATAGAAACATATATTTTTTGGTTCGGTTAGTTTTCAGTCGTTTTTGTAACACAAGCATGAACAAAATCCTCAAAATAATCGAATTTAGTGCGACTTTTCTAATATTATAAAACCCCTGACACTTTATTGTTAGCAGTAACTGTTTCGTAATGATTTGCAATTTTAAAACTCGAAATTAAGTTAATAATTACAGGGGTCTTGTCGTTGATTAAAATCGTATTTCGCAAAACAATTATTCATGATTAACTGTAAATGTTACTCACTCCATAATACCATTAATTATAATATACTATTATAATTATACTGTATAATGTGCACCTCATGTTCAGGCCTATGACCCATGTAGTCGAGAAAGGATGGTTAAGAAGTCATTCAAAATCTTATTTTAATTAACCACTTCAGTAAATGCTCATTAACTCAAATGTGAAAAGCTATTACAACTAATAGCTATAAATAACAGCTTCGAGCATCAAGTAATACATTTCACTCAAGCTACTAATTTTCCGGCGTTTTTGACAGGTATGAGGGAAATTAAGTGAAAAGTCTGTCAGTATATTTCCCCAGGAATCCTGTAAAATGAGCCATTTCTCAAACAAGTGACCCCCGACCCAGCGTGCCCGAGCCGTCGTGCGATCAGCTGATTGTTAAACACTGATTGTTGACCCGATTTATACCAGCTGTTATATAACAGCTGATCGTCTTGGGTTAACGACCGCTTCCCTTCCGCGATCAGTCAATGTCCGAAATGATCGTTATAAATCCACGCAGGGATTCGATACTGAGTCAGCCAGTCAAAAATAAATTTGGTTGTAACAGTATTAGTTGTTTAAGCGAACCAGTGCATATTTTAGTATTTATTCTAACGAAATAAATGTAATATGCTTTCTTGGTGTGATGCCCCTAATCTTGTATAGTACCAGGCAAAATAACTGTTGACAGAAAGATTAAAGTAAATTAATGCATATAAATGTTAATATTTTAAAGGGGCAAATTATGATGGTTAACGTTTTAAAAAATAACTGGCTTTTATGTTTGGGTTCAACGTAGGCTTTAAGAATAATTATAAGAACGACTTTTGCCAAAGTTAACTGTATTTATTTTTACTAGCGCTTAAACCTGGACTGACCTTTATGAAGTAAAATAATGTATAGAATAGTTTGGCATAAGATATTAACATTTAAGTAGGGTTTCTTTTCGGAGGGAATTTCCATACCCTTAGTTAAAACATGTGTTAAAAATAACAAAATGAAGGTTTGAATGTCTGAATACATCTAAAATAATAAATACAACTATTAATTTCAGCGGAAAAATGTAAAACAAAAAGTTCATTCTAATGCGTTTTGTACACATGATAAAACTATACAACCTGAAATTAAACACGTCTACCTCACTAAAAAAGTGTATTTACCATAACTATTTATTATTATAGAGTAATAAACTACTATTATTTGATAATGATAGAAAACAATACTGTATTTTGTGTCATGAGCATCTATTCAAAAGTACGAATACGTTAAAAAAATTATTTTGTCTAAATTCCCTTCTCCTTAAGGTATTATCACTAAACAAATAATTGCCCAACACATTTGTTACGTGTTTCCTGCCAAGTTTTCAATATTATTTTGAGTAACCATTATTAATTTCAATGAATATCGAAGGTGTGGAATCTTTATTTACAATATCTGTTATTTACTTACTATCGCTTCTGCAGAATACTGTGTAGCAAGATGGTAAAACCGTAAAAAAACAATTTATTTTACATAAACTGGTTTTGAATTTTTGACGATTGAAAATTGAATGAAGATACCTCACATTGTTCACAGTTGAAAGTGAATCATCACTCTGCACTTGAAGGCCAAGGTGTACATTCTGATGCGCTGCTCCATCCAAGTCGTTATCTCACTGTCCGGTCTGAGTTGTTTGCAAGCCGTCGCCGGACAGACAGCCGGACAACGATCTCCAGTTGCCGGACACCAATCTCCAGTTTCCAGCGCAACTCCAGCCGACATCTTGACGACCTTCACATTTACAAATACAAAATCAGCTTATTTAACAAGAAGTAAAAAAGTTATGACAAAAATGTCCTTCATGTGTGAATTATACGAGCAACGTACGGTTTGTTAGTTTGCAAACTTTATCTCGGAACCCAGAGGAAGGGTTATGCTTAAACTTTGAGATTAGGGGTTTTTGAGCCTCAAAAATAATTGCTTGTAGCTAAGATACCCTCATTGGAGAAACTTAAGGATACAGAATGTTTCATATTTAAAATACAAAGAGCAACAAATAGGTTTGAACTTTTGCAAAGTTTGAACTTTTAACTTACTATTTACTGAAACTTACATTTTAGCATGCTTACAGGCTAGAAATAGTTATAAATACCGGCTTGCAGTTTAGACCAATACTGCATCTTGTAATCAGTCTTGTACCGTAGTAAGTAATCAGAACAGTCTTGAACGTAGTATAGTAATCAGAAGACATGAATCCTAAAATTGGTAATTAACATATTTAACTACTAATAAAAACTTCATGGACCTACTGAGCTAATATTTCATCTGTTACAATTTGGATGGGTCTATTTAATATTTTTTTTAGAACATATTAAAACGTAGATCCTCTACTTTATAATATCCAAATTGATATTCCCTCAGTATTTCCAATAACATTTTCGAACTACCCTAATCCTTGCCAATATTACACTCAAATACTCTTGAAATACATTTTTTACGTGGATCTCCAAAAATGCACGAAATTTGAGTAATTACCCTAACACCAGCAAAAACGTGGATATCAATTAAAATCTAAACTCATAGCATAGAGTGCTTTGGAGGTCGGAGAAACATGGCAGGCATTTTATGGTGTGAGGTGCCTATCAGGCTGTACTGTGTAGCAGTTATGTTACAGTTGAAACTTAGACAATACTTCTTCCTAGTGGACTTTCTTGTCGTCCTGACTCTTTTGGTCCTTCCATTTTAACATGAGATTCCCACTCTATATATAATCTTTACTCATGTTAATGAGTTCAAAAACTTACTCTCAAATCAATAAGAAAGTGAAATTTAGTAATACAATAATAAAATAAACAATACTTCTAATAATAAATATGCCACAGTAAATAATATTAATTACTATATTTTCATAACTTTGGTAATTTACCCTTTTTACCCTTGACAAAAACTACCCCAAAAGTACCCTCAAAGGAATAAATTACCCTCGAAAATACCATAAAATGACTAAACTACCCTAAAATTGGTAACACTGCCCCCAAGTCCAGTCTGGGTAGCTTACTTCAGTCCCCAGTTCCCAGATCTCCCCGATATCGTCCCGACCTTCACATTTCTCTCGGATGCACTGGGAATTAGCGACGCTTGGCTCGTGATCGGCCAATGAGATGGGCGAATCACCATGAAAACTAACAGCACTATCTCGCTGAGCTATATCTAATAATGAAACAACTCAATGGTTCACACAACTGTGGCGAAAGCTTGGGAACGATTTGAAGGTCTCTGAAATTTGTGGTTAGTGTGGATCATTGGTGCTGTAGATTATACAGGGCGAATAAAAATTCAGGACCTCCCTATTTATATTTTTTATTTGTTAATATAAACTAATATTTTTTGGTTAGTGATAGTAACTCAAGGTGTAGTATATTTTTACAATAAAATTTTGATTGTCCCCAAAAATACGGGATTTTAGGAGCAACTCAAAATTGTTAAATGTAAACCCCCTTTGAGTACCTACAATTTTAAAGAACTGTAAAAAAATAGATAAATGGTGAAAATTAGGGATCGCAATCTCTTTCATAACCGAAATGGCAGCCAGTCAAAATTCCCAATTATTGTATTCAAATCTGGAAGGCAAATCTTGTGGGACATTCAACATTTTTGAAAGTTACAAAAGAAGGTACACCTGAAGTTAATATTGCAACGCGAATGTAATCAGTTCATTATAACTTTGGTAAAGATAAAACCAAAAAATATTGCCTTCCAGATATGAATACAAGTTTGTTTTGGAAATTTTGTCTGACAGCCATGTTGGTTAGAGAAAAGTTAGCGATCTCTAAATTTTACCATTTATCTAAATTTTTACAGTTCTTTGAAATGAGGGGTCACTCAAAGAGGGTTTACATTTAACAATTTTGAGTTGCCCCCAAAATCCCCTATTTTTGGGGGACGCACAAAATTATAAATAATGACAAATGATACTACACCTTAAGTTACTATCACTGCCAAAAATATATTAGTTGTTATTAAGAAATACAATTAATAGAGGGGGTGGGGGGAGGGTACTGACTTTTTATTTTCCCTGTATTTTGTAAACTTGAAAATGCTCAGATAGTTTACCGTTACTAGTATGGTACCGGATGCAGTATAAAGAGGTAAAGTGCCTGACTAGCAAGTCGGACGTGGCCGGTTCGATCCCGGTCCCTGGACTGTAAGATCATGAGCGGTCACCTCTGGCTTGTCCATGTGACTAATGCCGTTACGGTACCTCGCTGTCTTTAGTTCACCTCACAGCCCAATAGATTGTGGTGACGGGCAGCTGAGGTTAAAAAAAATAGTAATGGTTTCTAGTTTAACTTCCAAGTTTTAAACAAGTCTAGTAAATTTTTAAAGAATTTACATGTTTTAGTTGCGTACGAAGCGAGGGATTAAACAGCCTTAAACATTATAGAACTTCATATTAGTTATGGAAGTTTCTGATTTTATCAAACACTGTGGAAAATAACGACACTTCCAAAAGTATATAGGTTCTAGAAAAACCGTCGGGGAATATAATATAACTTAGATTCAGGGTTCAGCAATCATACTTTTTGCAATTAAACTAATGTGTCTCTGTTTACCTTTACTGAACGGTAATCAAGCCGCTAACTTTTATATTGTTATCTAAATAGTTTCCATTGCAAAATATTTGTGACTAAACACATTTTCCTTGATTTCAATCTTTAGATGATATTTCGTATAAAAACATTTACAAAAAGTTGCAATAAACAATATGATGCTATTTTAGCAAAGAAAACAGACACATAAATCAAGAATACTTCAGTGACACACTACTTTATAACCATTATAGCAATCACATATTATATTTTTGCATCTTTTGACGAACCAAATGACAAAGTTAAGTTAGTTGCAGTCATATATAAGACTCTTGAGTATAAATTAGTGTTAAAAATGTCCAACCAAACCTGCAACTGTAGTCATTTATATTCTGCATGCAACCCCTCCCTAAAAGGTTATTAACCTCCCAACAGCATTGCCAAATTATCGCCCCCACCTTTTCCCAGGTTTCCGGGGTCCCACAACTGAGCACCGGGGGCTCGGTGACAATTTATTAATGCAAATCTCCACCGGTAGATAGCAGATAACTCGTTGCGGCACGAGCGTGCGCGGCTTGCATAACGGGGAAGGATCGTGGAGGCAGCTGCAGTATTGACATTTTAACGTGTGATAAAGCCATAAACCCAAGGTCGTGAGCCGCAGAGTCGCGTTATCTTACGCAGTCTTTCGTCTTGTTGGGAAACGCAGTTTCGACACTCTTGTGATTAAATTCCTTCCACCTGCATTGTATTGTAAGCTATCTCCTCATCTGAGGAGGCATGTCTGTGGGAATCTGTCTTGATTAGGCTGCCGGGGTGTAGACTGTGCACTTGAGGGTCTTAGGGTGTGTTGTGTGTAGGCTATTGTAGACGTGTTCTAGAATTAAACTTATTGACGTATTAAGTACTTAGGTTGCATTTTTAATATAGTAATTAACAATAACAAATTTAAATGTCTTTTTGAATAAATTATAATTATATCCTGGTGTAATATCTCTATCTTGTATATTTTATGGAAAAAATGTATTTGATAATTTTATGTTAAACCCATTTGTATAGACTATTGCTATTGAGTGCACACTTTTAATTGTAATAAAGAATTTGATTTTATTTGAAGTATTAAAGGTTCGATGATGGATTTTGAGGGGCTTCCAACAATACGGCAGTTTTTCTTGATACCATTTGATGTTTACCCGCAAATGACACCTACATTGCCCTGCTGATATCGGCTTAATAGGTTGTGGAGTGATTCTTTCTCCCATTTAAGGTAACTTTCTGTCCCTGTGGCACCTTTACCATCCCCGCAGAACCTTTCTTCCGGTGGCTGTACAATATCCCAAAGGGAAATGTGCCTAGCCAGCTAGTGCTAGGGCCTCCTAATACCTCAAATTGAAAATGTATTAAGATGTTCAATATTAATTAACATTAATATAAACTACCATATCAATCCAAATGCAGGAAGATGGTTTAAATTTCTAACCCATAAAACATAATTTCAAATGTTTTTAAAATTATTAATTTAAAAAAATGCATTCGTTGTAATCAGAACTGATTTTGGCTAAAACAATTCTATTAGGTTTACCATAAAATATTTAAGGTATCAATCAGTCCTGATATGTACGTTTGTAAATCAACAGATTCAAAACAAGAAATAGACATCATAAGCTTACGGAACTACAGTTTTACTTTTTAGTTAAAATGTACCTATTTATATTTGGCAAAGGCGGAATAGTCATTTAAATTATCCCCCCCCCAAAAAAAACACAGATTCCCTGCTTATCCACTTCTTGGAATCAGCAGCTTAAACTTTATGAAGCTTCTTACAATATTTTACATCAGTAAATGGTAGATCTAGTCAATTCGACTCTTATGAACCCGTCTGCCTTGCAGAGGTACAAACACGGATGCAAAGGTCTATTGGGACACGAACCAATCTGTGTAATAACCCATAACCCCCGAGTGGGAACGGCGATGTGTGGAGCTTGTTATGCCTTCCAGTCACGATCATGTCATCATGCTATCCCCAGCTCGATACGGCTGATGAATTGGGAATTACATTTAGCCTATTAGAGTGTGAGTTTAGTTATTGGATCCTTTTTAGAGCAATATTACCAATTTTAAAGTATATAGCATAAATACAAAGTGGATTTATTGAGTGTTGATAGTGTTCTAAGAAGAAAAAGAAAGGTTGAATCATAGATCCAACAATAACATCTGAAGAGTCGTTAAACCAAGAGTGTGAAGTCGATCAGGAGAATAAGTTAATATATGATCCCCCATTTCATGTTCGAGAGAAAATTGAATAACAAAATGTTAAGTGTGGTTTGCCTATTCTTTGGTTCAAGAGGAAACTTAACCAAACAAAATATTTCTTAAAAAAAAATCATTCATAACTCCAAAGTAGGTAGACAAAATACCACCGTAATAAGTTAATAAATCCAGTTTATATCCTTTGAAATCATCAACATAAAATGAATTCTTTGTAATTTACTTTTTATATAAATAAGTTATGATAGGATCATGTATACATGGAAACAACCTAAGTAAAGACAGAAAAAATCATTACACCGCGTCTTAAACCAAACTACGTATGCATGGTCAGTAACAGATTCAGCTTTTCTCCCAAGCAAAATATTCCTTTAGTAAATAATTATTTATCAACAACCATGGCAAGACAAACGCGCAATTCGTATTGACCTAGAGTAGAAGTGATGAGTTTAATCTAATAGAGGAAGTAGTCTTTAGATTGAGCCTTGGTCTGTTTCATATTAAATAGAGAATAACTACTTAATTAGGGATGGATCATAAGTATACAAAGGATTTAAAATAAAGATCTTTTAATTCACACTTTGATTTCAGACTAAAAGTTTAAAGCCCTTTTCCGGCGATGATCTTCAGGAAGGCCCCTCCCACACAAGGGAGGTCTAGAGAATACTACACTCTTTGAAAGGACACGCTAAGACATGGTCATTATATATGGAATAAGCTCTTGCTACTCCGCTCCTCAAAACATCAAGTAGACCAATTAAATTTCCAATGGATTGTTGGCTGTATTCACAGTTGACTGCTTATCCAACATTTCCAATGAATTGCTTCCGATCTTCTACGGTCAGCCTAAGCGGTGACAGTGACGTAGCCTTGACTGAACTTTCTCCGTGACGTCATGAGGTCACGTGACACTGGCACTGGAAACTGGAGGTCACGAGACTAGATCACGAGGGGTGACTCGACGTCAGCCCTGTGAGAAGTTTATCGCATCCGAACCGCTTTCTTTGTGAAGCAGGTTGCCTTTCGAACGGTTCTTCCTGAAATATAAATTGACACTGACTGAATAAATTCTATAACTGTTTAATGATTCCAGAACATTTAATTGTATCTATTTGGGAATACCACTGAATCATTAAAACTTCAAATAATTTAACTAACACATTTAAATTAAATTTAATTCATAGTGAGGCGAAGCTTGCAGGAAATAGCTAGTTATATTATAAATATTTAGTTGAAATGTGTTAGTTAAATTATTTTAAGTTTAAAGTTGGAGTTGGAGTTGTGTATCCTGCATGTTTTGGTTAGCCCATGGAACAACTACGAATCAAGATCAGCTGTTTGTATTTTAATCAGCTCAAACTAAAATAAATGTCCTTAAGGAATACATGGACAATTTGTTGGGGTCTCTGGTGGAGCCCTAAGGCCAGATTAGGATAAAAACCATTTAGGTTTCCTATTTTATGCCTAAAGAATCATTGTACAAAATGTCAACTCTCTAGGTAATTGGGTAGTAGAAGAATTCGTGGTGAGTGAGTGAGCGAGTCAGTCAGTGAGAGCTTTGACTTTTATAGGTATAGATTATTTTTGTGTGTTCTTAAAGTAGCTAAAATAATTTAAGAACTTGAAATGTGTGCTATATTGGTTTACTATAACGTCTCGTGATTGTAATTAGGTTGGATTTAGTATAGTTTGTTTTTATTTTTCTAAGTTACTCCTTTAGTCAAATAAAACCATAATAACATGTATAGAATTGCCTAAAGTTATATAACTTCACCTATTTTACTTACAACACAAAAAATACATGCTTTAGTTTCTTTTCTAAATCAAGGTAAAGAGTTATGTCGGTACCAGACACTGGTGATGCAGTTTTTAACATTTAAAAAATCTGAGAGCAATTGAAAAATGTGTCAAGAAAAATTAAGAGTGGTAACATTGAAAGTATTAGCGGTCGTCCTTCCCCATTCCGGGAACAATACAATTGTGAGAGATTTGGAGCACCGGGGAAGTCATTTTTGTAAATTACAGCGGCAAGGGCACATTAACCTCGCATGTTTACGCACTCTACATTGTTATGGGGATTGTTTCCCCATATTTAACCCCCAAACTTAAATACACCAATGATTTGCAAGGAAAACAATTTTGAATTGTTTAATGCGTTTTAATTGGATTTAAAGACCAAAAGTTCCGTTCCCATTATTAAAATCATGATTATTGAAAATTTTATAGCAGTTTAAAACATTATTGTATTTGATATATTTCATACCTTTGCACAAATCCGCCGACAATGTTCCCTAAAGTACAGTTCCCTTAATACAGTCACTCTGAAAATTTAGTTTTACTGTTTACCTATGTATATATTTGTTGTTCAGAGAAAATATTTACAAATGGAAACTTCTTATATTGCTGATAAGAACGGGTGTCTATCAAGACTGCAGTGAGGGTGTTGGTTGAATCGACTCTTGAACAACAATTAAGGATGACATTGCATCGCTATTGCACCAGACCCACGGGGTCTACCATCCACGCCCAACATTCTCCCTCTGAAAGCCTGATTACCTTCCACTGTGTTTAGCCAGTAAATCCACCGGATGCTCAGCAGCATCTGTGTAGACCTTGGCCGACTGTCGGTGTCTTCTCTAAAAGTGAAGGTCACATTGTCGATTGTTGTTGCTCATTATCGTCCGTGTCGCAAACCGTTGTTCTGCAAGGGGCAGCCTTCGAGGGAAGGGGACACTGTTAATTGGTTGAAGGAGGGAATATTTATAAACCTTTTTTTAAATTTGTTTGTAAAGAATTTACTATTTTCTGCAAATCCAGGATAAAGGAGAAAAGTGACAGTACAGTAATTTCCTACTAAAACCCTATTAGGTGACAATAACTTTTATTAGATGCTCTAAAAAACATGTGTGATGTTTCAGAATATTCCTGGAATGTTATAGAATTCACAATGATTCATGGTTAAAAAATCTCCATGTTAAGGAAAAATAATTTAAAAATCTACTCCACCTGACTTTTAAGTTTGCAATTGTCAAATTTGTATTACTATCATTGGATAAAAGCATTGCGCTAATCATACCGTGCTGGTAATTTCGTGATTTATATAAATATATGCAAAACCCAACTCATGCATGGCTCTTGTTGGAAAATGTTACGTTTAGTTTTAGCCTACATAATATTATATTTTAAACTGTCTGATTTCCAGAAGGAAACAGCACTAAAGGCATACAAACTTAATAAACGGTATCAGGAAACTGACACATACTTTCTCCCTTTTAGCCAAACTTTAATGACAAAAATATTTGTTATTTACTAAATATAGAATATGAAGTATAGATAAATGTACAGAAAATTGTCTAAAATAGTTGTTTTCAGAAATATCCACCCAAATCCCTTTTTGGGAGGCACTATAGAGTCCGTTGCTACACACAGTGGTTTTGAGAGGGGAAATGCCCCCTTGCCACCCCAGGGTTAAATAGCAACACATTTCGAACATCATCTGTTGGTCAATGCTAACTTGACCTGCATATCAAATTTTAATGAAATTGATCAGTAAATAAGAGAGAAATAGTTATATTTGTATTCTCCATAAGAATAACATTGGACAACGTACTGTGTTTACCGCTAAATGAAAATTTCAATTTTCTCCGTAACTAGCAATCATAGAATAGTAATTTAAAATACTAATTTATTTAGTTTTTTTGAGCTCTTTTTAATGGTGAATAGTAATCTTTTTTAACATTTATGATTTTTTATAAAAAATCCAAAAAATTGAATTTTGGATGTTTTAAGTCCTGTAATTTCTGAACCCGAATTTTTCAAGAAATGCGGGTGGTGTCATTCTGTTGCAAACCTAAAGTTCTACAAACCACGAAAGTTTAATCAAAATCGTTAGAGCCGTTTTTGAGAAATTTGGATTTTTCATGTTTTTTGGCGGTTTTTGGGGGATAATTACCCTTACAAATCAAAAATCCAAAAAAATGAAAAAACACCTGGAGATATCGTAGATTAGTACCTACATACCAAATTTCGTAAAAATCGGCCCATAGGTTAGGGCTCTAGCTCTGTAAACATCCACACAGACACACACACACACACACACACACACACACACACACACACACACACACACACACACACACACACACACACACACACACACACACACACACACAGACAGACATCACGTAAAAACCACTTTTTTGGGTTCAGGGAGCACCAAAACGAATATTTCCACTAACAACTCAAATTCGAAAATTTTTACGAAAACAATACTTTCTCCATATACTATGTATAGGGGGAGAAAGTAACGTTGAAAAGTTGATGTTAAGTGGCAATTGAGTAAAGAGTATACAAAACAATTATGTATACCTTTTTAACTTTGGGAAATCTATATGACTGGAGGATAAAACTGCTGGCAATACAGTGAACATTCTCAGACCCCATGGTCTTGCTTAAAAAATAAAACATTTTTCATAAAATAAATCATTATAGTACCAGTTAATGAGCTACATTTAGGAGGAAACAAGTTATGACAACTAAACACACTAGTACAGTTTTAGGATTTTATTATTAACATTAACAACGATTTATCCAACTTTCGCCCTATTCAGGGTACAGTTCGTCCCTGGGGAACAACGTATACACTCTGTTCGCCAAGTCCTTGATCAAGGTACCAAAAGCCTCTTCTGGCAAACTTCTGTAGATCCTGAAAGCTTCCTTCCAGTTTTGATTTAGGAAACTGTTCGTGGCATCCCCTGAAACAAAATAATCCGTGGTTATTACTAAAAGTACAGCTTTCATTTCAGAATGTTGTACTTATTGAACAGCACTTTTGCAAAAATATGGAACAGTATGGAAAACCAAACTTTACAACCAAAAGAAATGCTCTTAAACATTATTCAGAAATAGCTTGACGTTTACTTTCCCATTTATTTTTCTTGTAAATCTTCCCTTGATTGGTTTTACTAGGTCATTTGTCTGGAATGTGTAAAATCTATACTGTTAGTCCAAATATAACTGTCATAAAGTTGGTATCCTATTGTTTAAAACTAAATGAATATAATATTTCGTTGTGTTGAAATGCTAAATGCATAAACTCACTTTATTACCATTTATATAATTAATTTGTTAAAGACAGTTTTATTGCAAAACTACTTTATGAACTCAATAATTTGGGGCATTTTTAAAGCTAATATTGCTTGTTAATATTGTCTTGAACTCTGCAACTCAATGGTGCGAGAGTGTTGTGTCCAAAATTATGTGTAATTTATTACATTCTTGTCTAAGCGAGGTTAATCATCCAAGGATATCTGATTAGGGATACAATCCCAAATTACGTCATAAAATAACCTCGCAAGCTTTTATGAGCTTGACCTGGATGGCTAATTCGAAAGTGGTGTTAAAAACTTAGTTGGTAGTATAGACGATTGCTCATCATATATTCCACAAAGTTTAGTTAAATATGCCTAACTGGGAACTACGCTTCATATTGGTTATAGTTAATTCGTGGTGATATAACAACTACTAAGGTGTTTCAAATAAAGAGTCAATGCCCCTGTAAGCAAGTCGTTCTGAACGTACCTGTAAATTTAGAGAACAATTATTTGATATTTTAAAACTATAATTTATCCTCGTTGACTTAAATTATTGTTCTTAGAACTCACTTTCCTAAATTACTTTTGAAACTCAGTATCCTAAAAAGGGCGGGTCAATGATCATCATTGTTACGAATTAGGAAACCCCAGCATTGTGTGTTTTGCTAGTCACATCTTCCACAAGCGGGAATATTGCGCAGGTTACCGGAAGGATAGGGTATAGAAGGAAAGGAAAGGGTGGGATGGGACGGCAGCCAAATCGACCCTTAAAAGGGACAAATCCCGTGCCCCTGTGACAGCTGGGATGAGGCTCTCAAACAGGGGACCCGCATTCTGCCCTCCAACTGGTCAACTCAACTGACAGGGTATCCATGTTCAACAGCCAGGGACCATCCATTCTCAGGTTGGCAGGTTGGGGACCAAATCCGGAGGTTCTGTCCCTAGCCGCTGCAAATGGAGGGACCAAAGTTGAAAGGAAAGTTTGTCATAATGGACAGCCAACAGACATACCATAATGACAACTTCATTTTCTGTACCAAATGTCAGCCTCAAAACTGGTATAGACCAGTTTTAAGGTAGTCCTGGGACGAGGGTGGGTCAATCATTTTAACTATTTATTGGTTGAATCGAGGCATTAAGTCTGTTTTGAAAACTAAGTATATGTCCCATGTTACCCCATATGTAAAGCGATACGAGTGAGTTAGTAATAATCAATGGTAATAACCAAAAAGAAGTGGTTCATTTACAACAAAAATCATATATTAATCATTCCTATTTATTTTTGTTGTTGTAATAAAAGTAGGTTTAAGGTTGATTTGGTTGCAATAGCAGATGTGTTAATAACGCATTTCGCAAGTCTGTACAATTTCTGAAGGAAATGGTGATTTTGTTGCAGTATAATTAATTGTGAAAAACAGTCAAACTTTGTAATTTTCAAACTTGGTAAATGCTCATTCTTTGCAATGGAGTATATTGTTGTGAAATCTTACCAGTTTACAGTATATTGTCATCAGTGATTGAACTTATTTATTCGTTTCTTACTTGCAGTGGATCTTTGGCGGACTATGACAAAGACAAAATGATAATGATGGTACGAAATGGTATAAGGCGTTCCTTTTTGGAAAATATTTGAAAAAAACATTATTTCCCATTAAAAGGTGGGATACCCAACAACAAACTAAATGTCAGATATCATTTTAACACCGATTCCGATGTACAATACGTCAGAGCAACTAATCAGTTAAAGTTCCTAAGAACAAAGACGAACTAACATCTATATATTTGATTCCGTAAGCGAATCGGTCTCCACAAAATATCTTCAGCTAGGAAGCAGTTATGTTAGGTTATGACGAATCATTTTAAAGCTTGAGGGCCAAGGACGGTAGGAAAACCATCAGAAATGTCAAACATTATGTGGGCTACGCCCCTCTGGACTTCAAAGGTCCAATGATTTTCTTATAAACAAAATATCACTACAGTGTTTTTATTAATAAGCTAAATTAACTAATGGTCAGCTGTGATTATCCACTTACACAAAAACCATATGTTAGGGGCTATAGACCCTGTTTATTTAAATATTTTTATTTAAATAAGTACACTGAAGTAAATTTTGGGTATCAAACCAGTGAAGCTACTACATAATCCATATTGCTATGTTTCCGACTACGAACAACGCTGCGAAATCCCTGCGAGTACAACTCAAAAATTATAATACATTGAACATATTTCACAAAAGATTTACCGACTGGACAAAAGGCATGCGAGGCTCCACAGGACCGTATATCGCCACTTTCGTCAGCTCCTATCACGATAGAACGTTTAATATATTGAGGACCTTTGCGTGAAGTCGCATCCTTGACTCCAGTTGGGCAATGTTGAAGTTGAAGGCCTTTGTCTGGTCAAACGTTGAGCAACGGGTATTGAGTATTCAATTAACTCTGCGGAGAGGCTGTGTTGTACATCGGTCCGAGATAGCGGCTATTAATGTCTTTTAGTGTAGGAAGTCGGTTATTAATATGGTAATCGAATATTTGTGGGGATAATCGCATGAGATTTTTGATGAAGAAATGAATTAAAAGCTTTAGTAGAGTTTGACGGGTGGAAATTTACGTGGATCATGACACATGTTTGTACAAAACCTTCAAATCTTTGAACTAACCTACGGTTTTCAAACTTTTCGGTTGCCTAGAAATGTTTTAATATGTTATCAAGTCTTGGCTCTACGTCTGGAGACGAAAATTCATCGCCTAAAGTATTTTTATACCCGAAATGTCTTAAAACAATTGTACTGTATTTGTTTGTATCCCTGTTATATGTCACATAAATTTTACCAGAAACAGAAAAACGAAATAGTAAGCGATTTTTGAATGTTCATTTAAACGAATAAAATTGTGCTAGAGGTGCAATATTATGTGATAAACAATTGTGCGGTATGTTTTTAACCTGATACCTTAAACTACAAAGCATACAACTGTCCTAGTACCACAAGCGTAAATTTATAATCCTTACTTTTAAAAAGGTTGATATTTTCCTATGTTATAACCGCCTATCACGTTACAACCACACATTACGTTACAACCACCTAACGAAATAAAACATTTTAAAACAAACGAGTTCGCACGCAGCACGCTGACGTGAGGGAAGTGAATTTCCACATAAAAAATATAAATACTCAAAATCAGTTAAAAACATACATTTATTCCAATTGTTATTCAAATCGGAAAATATTGATTTTTTGGCTGTTCTGATGCTCCTGGTTCTATTTACCTACAATGCGGGGAATACAATTTTGCGCATTATAAGGTTAGGAGAAGGTCCAGTCAGGCTTTGAAGTAGGCGTAAGGTTGTTGGGGATGGTAAAAGTACACCAAAAAATAAATAACAGGCTTTCCTAATGTAAAACCCCCACAAGACAACGTACTGTGTTTGGTCGATACACATTTTCTTTAATAACTCGGTAATTATTTATGGTAGAATGACGAGAGAGGGCTTACAAGTTTCGCCATACTAATTCCCATCTTTTGACATACGTTAATTTCACATTCGGGGCTTTTCTGGCCCTTTTGGGCCCAAAAACATGAAATTTGAAAGATTAATCCCCAAAAAAAGGGGTTTAGTGTTTTCCGATTGTGTTGCCCAACGAACTTGTCCAACTGATTATAGAAAGGAACGTCTCTACCAAATTCGAAGTTAATCGGACAAAAAATGTGACCGCTAGAGTGCATACACACACACAAACACACATATATATATATATACACATATGTCTATATATATACAATTTTTAACGACCCCCCAAAACGTGTTTAGGGAGTCACGTTAGGAACTTCTATGGTGGTCCCGGGCTTAAGTTTCACCGTGCGGGTCATGCTAATAGTTCACTTTCCATAGTAAATTCACTAATAATAGTAAACCAACGAAAATGATGGTGTCCGTGCGCCGATGTCTCACGATCGAAGTGATATGTGGTCCGTTGGGCTTCACTCGTTTTTAGGTTTTTCGCAGAAGCGTCTCAGCATTCTCATCTGTGGATATCCAGTACCAGTTGAGTATAGCAAGACACCGAAAGTTCTTTTGCGCGAAACCTAAAAACAAGTGCAGCCCGACGGACCACATATCACTTCGATCAAATATTCGTACTATTGATAACTAAAATTGTGCTTATATTGTTTCGAATGCATAAGGAACAATTATGTATTGTGCCAGACTCCTACTGAATGTATAACTCTTACACCCTTATCGTGTTACTCCCCTACGCCTACCGTTTATATTTACTCAGGGCAACTCCTCTCCTACACTGAATCGCCTCCCAGCACAATCACGCACGCGCGTTCGAAACCTGTATTCTGGGAACCTGTGCACTGAACAGTCTGATTAGCGTTATGCAAAGTTCACCCCCGTGTCGCCCGGACCCCGTCTCGTGTGAACGGCGACCGTTGACACAGATCGCGGTTCCCACTGGAGGGAAGGTCACAGGAACCCCTGGACCTTGGGCGCTCACGTTCATTGATTACCTGTCCATCGGGCGACTACATGCCTGGATGTTCACAGGCACCTTTCACAGCTGGTGAGTGGTGTGTTAATGGTCTGTAGTATGTAGGCAACCGTGTCAACCAGGATGCTGAAGTGGGGAAATCTAAAGTAAATAGAGATGATCACGGTTGTTCCAGAATGTGAGAGGAATAAACTAATATTCTTCCAGTAGACCATTCTAGAATTTGTTAAATTGAAAGGGTGTCCAACATTATATATCTTTGTCAGAGGGACCGCATATAAACGGTTTTAAGTGAAAGTTATCTAAAACCCTAAAATGTTTTCATTATACCCTTGGAGTCAAACCGTGATCCCTACAAGTCTAACCATTAGACTAGCGAGATGCCGAATTTAGTTTTATTATGTTTGTAACACTAATGCCATAGACTTAATTTTTTCTAAATAAGCTCTCTTTTAAAACTGTTAACTAATTTTTTCTAAATAAGCTCTCTTTTAAAACTGTTAACTAAAGCTATGGTCATGAAATCTTTTACAAAAAATCTATTTTTTATTACGAATAATTAGAGCACAAGCATGTTATGTCTATCTATTGATGGACACCTCAGAATTATTGTTAGATATAAAATAATAATTTTCTACTGTATAGTTCAATTCTTTTAGTTCAAAGCAAGTTTCAAACTGTTCTAAGCAATGTGTTCATGTTAAAATCGAGATCAGCATACATGATCGTTCTACTCTTAGGGTTAACCACTTCAAGTGTGAGGGATGTTGATTTGTTGTTTAAAACCTTATTTAGTTTCAATTTATTTGCCTTATTTCATATTCAAAATGGATTCTAAGTCTCTTGTTTTTGATAACTTTGATGGCATTTCAACCACTTTAATAATTACAAGTTGTGGGCACAAAGATTTAGGGTTTAACCTTAATTTAATAGTTTTGGCTAAAAAAAGTGAAATACTTGCAAATTCACAGATGACATCAATCAGAAGCTATTACCCTGTAATTAATGGATAAAATCCTAAAAATTAATAATGTTGGTTTTTACTTGGGGGGCGGGGGGAATTAGCGGGTTGAGTTAGAGCTCAGTACAATATTTGCATGACTGCAAATTATTTTGTCCGCATATTTTCCGAAATTAAGAGCTTATATATAGTGGCTCTGTCTAGTTCGTTATTCTGAATATGTAACCATGTTCTACCTATTACTAATTTTCGAAGAGATTTTTATGATCTGATCCAAAATATAGTATAACTTGTCACATAAATTTTTTAAATTGATAGATTTAGAACGAACCTCAAAATGACCCCGTTTCATTATTTTTACACCACCGTTCGCCGGTTTCCTGACGACTTCTTTCACACTTCACTTTTACACCCCGTCGGCCCCGCCCTTGCATCAATATCCTCCAACTCATAACGTGCCAACGGAACACTTGTAAACGATGTAACCATTTCGAAATTGATTTTCCCAACGGCGCCGACGCGGCGGCTATTTACATAACTACGGCCAACCGGGGCTCTGGTTGCCCCCAAAGCCACAGCCCAACCAATTTTTCCCTCTCGTCGAATCATTAATTAGTGAAACAATGCGCTGAAAGTGTGATGGATGGACAATAGCCAATCAGGGCGTGGTTGCAGTTCCGCTGATCCCCGCTGAGCGCGCAACGCTAGACCGCCTTGGGGCGCGCGGGAGACCACTGATATTCACTATTGTGAAACACTCATCACTTAAGGTTATGTAAGTGATTTCTTACGCAGCTGTTTTATTTATTAGGCAATAATACGTTTGCAAGTAGAATTCGTTTCGTTATGGGTTTAGTATTCAGTTCCATTATTTTATTTATCGCAAGTGCAGTTCGTTTTATACAGCACTGTGATTTCTTATTAAACAGGAATTCGTACTCTATAGCTTTATAGCTAATTAAATAAAATGTAATACACGCGCATTATACATTAAATTTGCTAATTAAATGAATTAACTAATTAAATTTTGTATGCTCAAATACATGTGTTCTTCATTTTATAAAATTATACTTTTCCTAATTGTTGGGTGTATAAAATATAAGACGGATAAAAAATAAAAAATAGGTTGTTAATGAGAAAATATTTTAATTGATTTAATTTATCTAGTAATTTAGTTTAGTGATATACTAAATTGAAATATTAGTAGTTTTTTGTAGGGTTTATTTAATAAACCAAAGTGTTTTTCAGCCGTCATATTTTAAATATTTTATTACGTTGTCAGGTCATACAAAAATTGATTAGAACAAAAACCAATTCAGCCACGAAATAACAAGTATTGAACATTTCATTATAATTACTAAACACTATTACAGATTGTAATATGTGTGTCATTACATCCCTTAAATGTTTTAATTGATATCTAAAAATTGTACGATTAAATATTCGACCAATATTACGTAACAAGGTTTGTAGAGCTTTCAGACCAGGTATGATTATTTCCATAAGAGTAATGTTCGCATCAAAGATGTATTACGAGGGCGTCCAGCTGATGCATAAATCAACAAAATATTATAAAGTGTTGCAAACCTTAAGGGTATAATAGTGGTACATCTATTTTTAAATTGTCACTAGACATGCAGAAAGAAAATTTAAACTCTTAATCCATTAATCTAATAATACAAATAAATCAAAATAATATATTAGTATCATAAAATAACAGCTGATCATAGAATGTAAGCAGTTAAACAATGTTAATATGATATTGCAATGTAGAAAATATAGTACGCGTACGATAAATATCGTGTTTCCAGCAGCACTGCAGATTGGATTGGTGATCACGTGACCTAACAGCTGTTTTTACGAGGCCTCTTCCGGTTAACTAGAAAACCTTAAATATATCGACTCAGCAAACCTGTACAAAGTATCTATGGACCTTGATTATGTAACTCGAAAATATCGAATGTAACTTTAAACTCTGAAAGGTCATTCAGGGTAACCCAATGAAGATTTCTAGCTACTAATAAAGTACTGGGACTTAAGGGTTTCGCCTCTCTGGACTTCAAAAGTTGACATGCTATTCTTATGGAGGAATGTAATAATATAAAGGTTAAAGAGAGTTTCCTTGGTAACAATATTTTTACCAGGGGGAAAAAAGGAACCGACGCGACGGTAAAGAAGAAAGATCTTGGGAACGAAGTATCGCCGCGTACTCGGCGCTGAGAATCCCTCGCCTCTGCTAGTAATATTATACGTTTAATTGTAATTAAAACTACTATTTTCTAATTTTCCAATGAGACAAATTATTTGATTGTTATTGTTGCCAAGCAATTTAAATCTCAGATATAAAAACAGTCATGTATCATCTTAAAAAAACACGTCAAACAAATCTAGCTGATTAAAATCGTTACGAAAGTTAGGTGAGTTAATGCTATAATTTCCTAATTTTTTTAAATAAGGTAATTTTCTTTCTTAAAATAAAATAATCGTTTATGAACGAGGTAATTTTATTTTATTTGTTGTATAGCCATTTGAGTGTTAACGATTGCCATATGTCAATCGTTTTATTTCTGAGCATACAAAACAAGTACCAAGAATCAACACTTTTGGAGTCAGGAAAATACTGAATGACTTAAAATTAAAGTCTTAAACTTAATTTTATAATATATGTCATCGCCCAATTGTATTGAGTTATAAAATAAGTATATAAGATAAGGTTACGTAAAGATTATTTTGTTTGTAAATCAATCAAAAGAGTTAAACGATTTTTCAGAAGTAAGAGAACTGAAAGTCGACGCACGTTGATGTATAGGTTGCCTGGCACTTTCTTAATCAACGAGATAAATATCGTCGCAAATACAATTTTTGGGAAAATTTTCTGCAACGACATATTGCTATTTTGTGGTCTGATGATTAAATAAATACTAGATTTCAGGATCTGTTATTTCAGCCAAAATGTTCATATTGTAGAAGAAGGTATAGTATTCTCAGTAACTTGTACATCGTGATAACAATTGTGTTTGTTCATTCTTAATATAATTCTAGTTAATGTAAATATCAGTGATTTTAGTTATAAACGTTGTTAGACATCGCACAACAATATCTCCTAATTGGGTAAGATAGTTTCCTATGAATCGTTAAGAAAATAATTAAATTTTAAAAGTATGAGTTTAAAAGTCGATTTGATAATTTACTTGTTTCCATAAGTTAAAGTTTGAGGCGTTTCCTCTTAAATTAATTAATTTTCATAAGAAAACCTCTAAACATGCAAACCGATTTGTTTATTAGGTTGTTTATTAATTTTTACTTAGTAATTATCTTTAGTTGCACTAATTTTAGTGGTCCTCAATTTTGTCTGTGCGGCAGTGTCTTCCTTTTTTTCTTAGACATATTTTTGTCCCTCTATATTTTTGTCATTTTCGATCCAGTAGTAACGCTTTCTGCAACACTTCGATCCTGCAGCACCTAATGATTGAAGTCGTTCAACTGGTAACAAACATAATTTTACAAAATGGCTATTTTTAATAATGTAATAAAGCCAAAAAATGGTAAATATACTTTATTTTATGATTTTTCATTTAAACTTCATTTACAAGCTTTTATGTTTACAGCATCTGACAAGGGTTCTATGTGTATGTCACGTATAGATAATTTTGCTTTTGCAATCAATATATAAAGTGAGTTTAGGAAGTGTTTTCCACTCGGGTGTCAAGTCCGCACCTGGTACGTTTTCCACCTATGACGTCGTCAAGATGGCGGGTAGGGTATTTTTGTTAAATGCTTATATTTCACATACCATTTCACGGATCGGGATGATTTTTTTGTTTGAAAGATATTTTTACAGGCTATATTTTTTGTATTCAGACCATTGTTGTAAACTTAATATTTATTCAACAATATTCAAAAATGTCATTTCTTATTATTTATTTTAATATTTCGCTTATAACTTCTTAACCGCTCATCTAATGAAAAAGCTACTCCTTACAAATGTCGTAGACCATTTTATACCAATTCCAATGATACCAAATAATGTGTGCTTATAACTAAGAGTAAAGCAAAAATATACTGCATATGGTATAACGCCCGGGAGAGTTTGTGTACAGTTTCAATGTTGTTAAAATTTCTCCAGTTAATTCTTCTAATGTATAATTTATTGTATTTATCAATGAATATAAACAAGTTTAAATTTATTTACACACATACAATAATAATATAGATATTGCTAATGCGGTTACTTTTTCCTTATTTGCATCACGAATTGACATTTACTCACGTTAAAAATTGACATCTGAAGCGAAAGCTAGGGCATTTTTACATTACTTTGTTTTGTTTATTATATTTTTAAAGATGTCAACTGAGATAGGATTCGCATCGCCTATTTCTTATATAGGAAGAACAGGTAAACAACATATAATAGCGTTTTATGAATAAGATTTTAGAATTTGTATAGGCCTATATAATTTATTTGTATATAGACATACATATATTTGTAGAATTTGTATATATACAGCGTAATTGGATAAGATGTACAAATAATTACCTAAAACAATGTCCGTAGAATATCCAGTTTAAAACGTAACTAATATTTAGTAATCTAATTTTCCTCGTGGAATGTCAGCCAGTATCAATCAAATATATATTTAACTTTTCACTATTATTTTTTTTTCGAGCCAAAATATATTGTTCTAATACAATAATTATATTAATACAATTGATTCCAAATATAGGCTATAATTTCGTACTTTTAAAACTTGAATGAGTTTAAAAAGTATAATATATTCAATATACAGGTTACGGCGACTGTTAGCTGTACCGACAACTTAAATATTCCCCATGAGACGTCTAGTCAGACATTAAAAAACCATGACAATTTAAGAAAATGTAAATTTAATGCACGATGCATGTCAGAAAAGCTGTTGTTTGACAAGAACCAAAAGAAATTATTATGAAAGTGTTTGACATTGGTGAGGATGTTTATAAAGAGTTTCGCAAACCGATATTTGAGGAGAAAACTGTAATGATCTCTAGTCGAATACATATAGTAATGTTACCCGTATTCCATAACATGAAACCACAAATAAGTGAATCTGTTAAGTTAAAAACAAAGAAAGCATATGCCACTGCATATAGAATGATCCAAATCAGCCAAACTCTAGGTTTGTACATGAAGGACCTATTTAGATCTATCTGTCAGAAAAGTCTATATACTGTACTAGAGGACCTTACAGGTTTCACCTCATATCTTGCTTTGCAGAAATCTTTATAAATATACTTACCAATGTCAAACAATTTCATAGTAATTCTGTTGATTGTTTTCGAACAACAGCTTTTCTGAAAATACTATGAAGAGGGCTCCCACGCATTTAAAATGTTTTTTTCCTTATCCAGGATGTAATCATACATTTAATTGACATTTTATTATATTGTCATGGTTTTTTATTTCTGACCAGACATCACATGCTGAATATTTAAGATGTTACAGCTAACATTCGCTGTAACCTGTACATATGAATATATTTTACTTTGCAAACTCATCCGAGTTTTAAAAGTAATAAAATATAGCCTATATTTGGAATCAATTGTATTATTACAGTTATTGTATCAGAATAATATATTTTGGTTCTACAAAATAACAGTGAACAGTTTGATATATCATTGATTGATACTGTTTGACATTCCAAACAGAAAATTAGATTACTAAATATTAGTTAAGTTTTATACCGTGGATAGTTTTTTTTTCAGATCAGTGTTAATACGATTTTAAATATTGTAATAAATTTGAACTTTGTTTGAACTTAAGGCGGTCCCACACTTCTCGCAAACAGGCCTAAACATTCAGCCGAACATTCTCCCGAATTTTCACTGAACATTCAGTCCCGTATGTTCCCGAATGTATTCAAAAGTTCCTGCAGCTCCCACACTTCTCGCGAATATTCCGAAAATTCGTAGTTCGGCCGAATGTTCAGGAGTGTTCGTGGGAAGTGTGGGACCGCCTTTAGGCTGGATGAAGGTTAAGTCAATACCCATCAGCATTGTTTTGAAAAATAAATTTAAGTAACACTAGGTATTAATTAATAGTTTCTGGAAGTGTTCTGTAATACATATCACATGTCACATGAGACTATAAGTTCCTGGGTTTCATAAAACAATATCTGAAACAGACTGATTAAAGAACCGTAACAAATAAAAATAGTAATCTACGGATATGTTTTAGGTGATGATTTTTGCACCTTATCCAATTAATTATACGAATTCTAAAATCTTTTCCATAAAATGCTATTATAGGTTGCTTACCTGTTCTTCTTATATAAGAAATAGGCGATACAAATTCTATCTGAAATGACGCCTTCAAAAATATAATAAATAAAACAAAGTAATGTAAAAATGCCCGAGCTTTGGCTTCAGATGTCAATTTTTAACATGAGTAAATGTTAATTCGTGTTGCAAATATGCAAATAGTAACTGCATTAGCAACATCTAGATTATTATTGTATGTGTGTAAATAAATTTTAAACTTTTTATGTACATTGATAAATAAAATCAATTCTACATTAGTAGAATTAACTAGAGCAATTGTAACAATAATGAAACTGTACACAATCTCTCCCGGGCGTTATACCATATTCAGTGTTTATTTAAGGTTAATTTAATATTTTTGCTTTACTCTTAGTTAATAACACACATTATTTGGTATCATTGGAATGGGTATAAAACGATCTGCGACATTTTAAAAAAGTAACTTTTTAATTAGATGAGCGGTTAAGAAGTTACAAGCGAAATATTAAAATAAATAATGATATCAAACGTCATTTTTGAATATTGTTGAATAAACATCAAGTTTACAACAATGGTGTGAATACAAAAAAGATAGACTGTAAAAAATATCTTTCAAACAAAACAAGAATCATCCCAATCCGTTAAATAGTGTTAAATAATGCATTTAAAAAATACCCTACCCGCCATCTTGATGACGTCATAGCTGGAAAACGTACCAAGTGCTGACTTGACACCCGAGCGGAAAACACTTCCTAAGACACCCATATTGAATTGCAAAAGCAAAATTCTCTATACGTGACATGCACACAGAACCCTAGTCAGATCCAGTACTATAAAGTTTATAATAGCGTTTTATCAGTTTTTTATTTATTGTTTTAAAGGTCGAAGAGGAAACATAGCACATAGTACCACAGCAGTCTAGAGTATACAGATTGCCCTCTGAAGAAACCCATGTGAGGAATCCAATGAAAAATTGAGAAGCTGGAAATTTGAGAACGAACAATAAAATAGTAGTGGTGTTGTGGTGTAGTAGGCAGGGATTACTGTGATGCCCCATTATTGCACTCCCTCATCCTCGAAGCTATCAGGGATTCCTCCTCCGAGAGGCAGGGGGTAGAGGAGTGAGAAACTTATAGAGAAGGCCTATAGAAACCTACGTGGGAAATAAGTCAAGAAATAGGCTGAAAATGAAAAAACAAACTTTTAAAAATAAGTTTCCATTTTAGGTCGTTTTCCTCTTTCACATTATTCTTGTTGCAAACTAGATATCCTCCACCCAAAAGGCACGGGGAAGAGGGCGTAGTGAATATGTGGATAAATCGGTGTAATAAGGAAGTCAATAAAACAGGAGGCCGAGCACAAAGAAGACAATATGAAAACGATCCAAGTGAGGCACAGTTAAAAGACAGCTTACCTTTTTGGACCCGACCCTTCAAACCCCTAATGGAAAGCATAAAACTCATTATTTGCCAGAATGTCGATGGTTTGAAAGATTCGCTTTTATCATCCATATTTTGGCAGGATAAGATTATGGAGTTACAGGAATGACAAGCCCTTGCAACTTCTGAAGAAAGCGTTTATATTTTTGCAAATGAATCACTGTTAGTTTTAATGTTATTAAGCATAGATTTAAGGTAGCAAATACGGAGATGAAACTACGAATGCTTGGAAACCTTTTGATATTTCCAATACTCTAAAAGACCAACTTTAGGCTATAACTATGGTACTAAGCTTAATCAGTACTAAGCAGTAAACGATAAATTTCTTGTTAAGAACTTTTTACAAATATTCCAGATGAACTATTTTAATGAAATATTCTCATTCATTAGTCTAATAATGATGAGATAACTAATGACAGGCTTAATTTATCAGGCTCAAGTTTTTTGAAGCGGATCAACCGTCTAATGTTCATTGCTCTACTACTTTACTCTAATTTACCCATACCTGCGTATCTTTGCCGGATTGATTTGTTGATTTTTAATTTCTAACCTACTATTGAAGTTCGCACTGACTTCAAAAAAAGATTTAAAGTTAGGTTGTATACAAACTTTTATCGACGAAAACATTGGTCATCAAATTATAGTAAAGAATGTGACAACTATTCTTTTGACACATGATACGGCTTGTAAATTTGTCATTAAATTAATACACGACACAACGAAAATGGAAATCCCTTTTACGTTATTTTTTTTTTAGTTTGACCGAGGAACATGTTTTATGTTTGTCGCATACCACATATGTTTAGCAGAAATTTACACATATTGTCTATTAATATTCCTCTGTAAGTGGTAAATTCAAATAAAATAATATAGTTCCACTTGAATCCCAGTTAAATAAAACGTAATCATTGATAATAAAACGGAAGACAAATACATGCGTATATATTTTTATTTGTATTATATATTCCTTTAACATACAAATGTTAGTTTAGGTAATTTATTTTAATTTGTTTTTATATATGACTCAGAATTTACTTTATTACTAATTTAAGGTGAATTATACTTTTTTACACTAAACACCTGTGAAATAATTTTAGCCTATCCAAAAAATTCAAAAATCAGAAGCAACAGATGAACTCAACTGAAAAGCAAACGTCTCCGAGTCAGATGCTCCGCGGTTTAGGGTCATTTCAAAACACATCTTTTGCTCTGGGGGTAGAGCAGGTAGAGATAGGGACCGCTGGAAACACCTCTTTTGCTCCGCGAAGAGGAGAGGAGGGGATAACTATCGTGTGTCTAATGTTTTAGTATACAACTTGTGTAAAAATCTGCTAAACAAGTTAAAATAATACACTTAGTAACAATAAAATTGCTATGAGTGGGAAATTTCTGTCGCCAAATACGAAATATTCTTTGCAAAATTAAATTAAGAACATTTCGAGTGGTGCATATTGTACATTCATAATCAATTCAATTAGCTGTCAGGGTATTAAAGTAATATTTGTACTAAACCAAGTTATTTGTGGGAATTCAAGGAAGGCAGTGGTAATGGCTGCAGATCTCGGGTGGATCGACGCTCGGGTTAGCAACAATTCCAATGTTTTGAACACACAGGATTAGGGCTGGCTAATAGACATGAAATTAATAATTGTTTTAGGTTCTCCACGGTCAGGAAGAGAATCTAGAGTATTTCGAAAGAAATTTCGGATTGACTTAGCTCCTCCAGTTAGACTGATGGTGAAAGAAATTGGGGGAGAGGGAGTTTTAGCAAAAGATGTGTTTTGAAAATACCCTAAACCACATCGAGTTCTTTAGCATAGGACTCGGAGCCGTTTGCTTTTCAGATGAGTTCATCTATTGTTTATGGTTTTTGAATTTGTTGGATAGGCTACAATTATCGCACAGGTGTCCTATGTAAATATGTGGAGATCTTCCTTAAAATAGTAATAAAGTATATTGTGAGTCATTTATCAAATCAAATTAAAAGATATAATGACCTCAACCAACATTTGTATGTTAAAGGAATATATAATAAAAATAAAAATGTATACGCAAGTATTCGTCTTACGTTTTATTATCAATGATTACAATGATTACGTTTTATTTACCTGGGACACAAGTGGAACTATATTAATTAATTTGAATTGAATTTTGACTTGCAGAGGAAAATGTTAATAGACAATATGTGTAAATTTCGGCTAAACATATTTTGTATAAAACAAACGTAACAAATGTTTCTCGGTCGAACTAAAAAAAACGCAGCAGTTTCATGTTGTTTTGACCAAAAGTCTAGTCAGTTAAATAGCTTTAAATGCGTCTTAAAGCTTTTTGAAATTGTAAAAATACATTATGTACTCAAAAAGAATACAGTATTTAAAAACATGTTTTAAGTATTTATCTACAATTAAAACTGAGTATGAAACAAAATTAAAAATTAAAAGACTTCCTAGTTGCGCAGCGTTTTAACATATCACTGCTCTTAACAACGTGAAGACTATCAGTATTTCCATAAGAAGTAAGGGCAACTGTCAGCATAAATCTTTAGAAATTTAGGTCGGTCGATAAAATATGAGCGATAATTTCTATAATTTGGAGAGCAAGAAGTGTGAGAAGTTAGACCATAAACAGCGAAGGCGAAGCTCAGGGAGTGTGATACAAATGTCATCCGACAATGGCAGAGGTTGGCACATCTCTGCTGCCTAGTTCCTTGCATAGTAACGGCTAAAACAAAATAATTTTGAATTTAATTGTTTTGATGTTGGTAAGTTAGATGTAGAAATCGAATTTATAGTGCAGGTCCATTTGCAATATTGGGTAATTTTGTAATGGATAAAACTATCCTAAAACTAACTATTATTAGATGTAGTAAACTTCACAAACATTAACTGATTTTATGATATTTTGAAGGGCCGGGGGCTGCAAGAGTAGAAAGAAATCTTAAATTAAAATATAGGTAAAGGTTTACATGAATTAAAAGGTATGAGCTAAAATACCCGATCTCAAACGGACTATTACTCAATCAGAAATGGAAATTAGTTATAAGAGAGAAATGGTCAATCTTTGAACTGTTAAACATATACTACTCCATTATATCTGTTAATTCATTTCAGATCTGGGACTGTGTCCTCATCATAAGGTAAGCTGCTGCATCTGCAGCTTTAGAAAACAAGTAATTTGGTAGGCAGATACTTTACTTGGTATAGGAACTTTATAATTGTCAAGGCTTTATACTATTGGTTGTCTTGGTTAATAAATTCTGTGATTCATATCATAAATAATAACGTATAGTGATTTCCTGGTCTTACGTTACATTTAAGTTCCAGTTCTATATTAATGAAGTGTTAATTATGAACGGTGGGTAATTTTTAAAATACTTTTTACGAAATCACGCAAGTTTATGTGTTTTCTGGGATAATAATCAGTAAATCGTTATTATTCCACGAAACTTAGAATAAGAACTTAGAATAGTTAGTTATTGAATTTAGATTAATAAATATATATATTTAAACAAAATTAACTCTTAATACATAATATATATTTTTTTACTTTCTCCCCCTATACATAGTATATGGAGAAAGTATTGTTTTCGTCAAAATTTTCGAATTTGAGTTGTTAGTGGAAATATTCGTTTTGGTGCTCCCTGAACCCAAAAAAGTGGTTTTTACGTGATGTCTGTCTGTGTGTGTGTGTGTGTGTGTGTGTGTCCGTGTGTGTGTGTGTGTGTGTGTGTCTGTGTGGATGTGTACAGAGCTAGAGCCCTAACCAATGGGCCGATTTTGATAAAATTTGGTATGTAGGTACTAATCCACGATATCTCCAGGCGTTTTTTTCATTTTTTTGAATTTTTGATTTTTAAGGGTAATTATCCCCCAAAAACCGCCAAAAAACATGAAAAATCCAAATTTCTCAAAAACGGCTCTAACGATTTTGATTAAATTTTAGTCGTTTGTAGAACTTTAGTTTTCCAACAAAATGACACCACCCGCATTGCTGTAAAAATTCGGGTTCAGAAATTACAGGACTTAAAACATCAAAAATTCAATTTTTTGGATTTTTCATAAAAATACATAAATATAAAAAATAATACTATTCACCATTAAAAAGAGCTCAAAAAACTAAATAATTTGGTATTTTGAATTACTATTCTACGATTGCTGGTTTCGGAGAAAATTGAAATTTTCATTTAGCGGTAAACGCAGTACGTTGTCCAATGTTATTCTTATGGGGAATACAAAAATTACTATTTCTCTCTTATTTACTGATCAATTTAATTCAAACTTGATATGCTTGTCAATTTAGCATTGACCAACAGAGTTAATTCGAAATATTTTGCCCCTTAATAACCCTGGGGGGAATAGGGGCATTTCCCCTCTTTAAACCACAAGTGTAGCAATTGATTCTGTAGTGCCTCCAAAGCAGGGATTTGGGTGGATGTTTTTTAAAACAACTTGTTCACAAGATTTTCTGTACATTCGACCGTGCTTTGTATTCTATATTTAGTAAATAAAAAGTAATTTATTCATTAAAGTTAGGCTAAAAGGGAGAAAGTATGTGTCAGTTTCCTGATACCGTTTATTAAATTAATACTAGATTATATTGCAAGGAAAAGCAACTATAAAATTATAGACTATTACAATGACCTTATAACCAATAGTCAGTTTATACATATTCTTACACCGACATTAAATTTCCTATTGCGCCTTCACTTCACTAAAAGAGTACCACTAACCCAACTCATCCTTGTAAGGAAATAGTAGTCCCTACAAATCAGGCGAAATGAATATGAATATAATGTATATGAACGATACAAATGTAATAATAAACTGTATTAGTAAATAATTATTAGTCGGATTAGCCGTATTCAGTTGTTTCTGAAAACCTTTTACCGAATCATTATTCGCCTGGGCTTTGCAATGTGGTTGCCACTTACGTTTAGCGATTGGTGGATCAGACTTTGAAGGCGCAGATATAAAAGTTAATTTAAGCTTTTACCTCTATATTGAACTCTATTTTTGAAATATATTTAATATTTTTAATGGGAAAAAGTGGAAAAGGGTATTCATGATTGAACAGGTTGAGGCATGTTTACTGTGTCATTATATTTGAACACATTTGGGTTATACATTTAAAATATAATGCAGCAATTTGTATTTATTTCCCTGTTACAGACCAGAAGATAATGCATTCAAATGCAAATATAATCCCTGTGTAGTTTATTTTGTTCTTATATTTATTTCGTAAACGGTAATGCTTAGTTTATTCCTTAAAAGAAATAACAATTAGGAATAACTTTTTATTATAATTTGAGATTATATTCCAATAAAGTTAAACTAGTGCTTGGACTAAACTAAAACCGTGATAGTAAAAGAATTTCCAGTAAAAAAGACCAATTTAAAATAGCATATGTATAAGACTATTTTACGTGGCAAGAATCTTAAAGATTGTGTTTAAGAGAGGCAATTTTTTGTCAGAGTTAGAATTCATTTATTAAAAAGGAAACAAACTTTCTTGCCACTGCCTGCCATTTACGAAAAATATATACATGTCTTAGTATGCAATGCTATTTCATAATTTACCTTTTTTATGTTAAATTAGGGATTAATCATTCACCTTTAGTATACCCATGCTAGGTTATATCATAGATTAAGAAGGTTATA
Source organism: Allygus modestus (assembly GCA_963675035.1). NCBI lineage: Eukaryota > Metazoa > Arthropoda > Insecta > Hemiptera > Cicadellidae > Allygus > Allygus modestus. The sequence continues at coordinate 106,891,265 of OY776117.1, read as the reverse complement.
TCAAACAACTAAAGACTAAAACATCAAACCATGTTTAAAATATGACATTTTAATTGGATGAAGCGAGTTGAATCCTTCATACTCGTGTTGACTCTCTTGTTACGCTAACTCCTTTTTAACGGTTGAATGAATTGCTTTGAAATTTTCAGGGTAGTTCTTAATTGTAAAAATGGTGGTAATAAACTATAATTGGATTATTATTTTGGTATATTTATATTTTTTCATTTTCCGGAAATATTCAGATGTGTCTTGGGTTGGTTAGTAGGTGGTAAGCAAACAGTCGCTCAGCTGATTTTCCAGTCAAACAGACTACGGCCAGATGTTGACAATAGCAGCTAACCAAAACAATTGATTATTTCGTCTTTAGTCTATGGTCTCCTGGCCGCCTGGCCGGTCATTCCAGTTATTGCGTTAATGGCGTTTGCGAATAAACGAGTTTTGAATCAAGAATTTTTAATAGAACCATTCCACATTTATTCGTTTTAAAACAATCAAAATTATGTATTCAGTATTATAGTGAAAGTTTATTACCTATGCGATGTAATGGAAGTTGTAGGCCATATGGAAAGGTTACGACTGTCTGTGTCTACTCGGTTACGACTTTAACCTATGTAAGGTACGGTACGATGTAAACAATGGTTCAATAGACCTAACCATAACGTAGGTAACCATAGCTCTATTACTTGTCAGTGACTTATTTATTTAAGATTCTTTTCTGCGTTGGATAGGTTTTGGCCTTACCTACTACACCCACTCTTTCTCCCGTTTTCACATGTATTTTTGAAATTTTAGGGGGATACGCCCCCCTCGATACGCCACTGTTACAAGTTGGTTTTTGTGTATGAAAAATTTGGTTAGGCCTAGGCGTTTAATATAATGTTATACATATCAAATTATTATGACTTTATTATTGTTTGAATAACTTAGTTATTCAACATTCAACATTCTGTTATAAAGGTGTTTTTAAGGTTGATGTGTTATAAACGAGCTAAGCATATTAAACAACTAAAAAAGTAAATTGGGAATGTGCCAGAGAAAAAATTAGTACACGGAATGTTTGACGGACATCTTGGCACAAATGGAATGCCAGTTATCCAATACATTTGATTGTGCATTAAATTACTTTTGGGAAATTAAATCATATTAGCATTAGTCAATACAAATAATTCTTGTAAGGTTAGACAGTGACTCTTCTTAATCTATTTAGGAGATCATGATCTTCCTCTTTAACGAAACACCGTAGTTTACTCAGTTTGAGTCAAATGCTTCTACAATCTTCATGACTTCGGTAAACTATGAAGTTGATTCGAGGTTAGTTCAATGGTTTTGAAAATGCTACACATTAAAATTGCTTAATAGAAGTAAAATTATACGTACTAAAAAATGTAAATCGCAAATGGTTTCGTAAAAAAAGCTAATTTATGTTTTCTTACCTTCCGTAATGAATGGAGAACATATTGTTTCCTTTTAGGTTTTGGCATATGAGTTACTTTGAATTATTATCTATTTTTATACTCTCTGAATACAAAAAGGTAGTTTTCTCATTGTTGCCGGTCTGTCTGCCTAGACATGACTAGGCAAGGAACCACGCCGACTAAGTTTGGTATGCAGGTATAGCTTCACAGGATCCCCACATTTCCTTTTTAACATTTTATCTTGAAGAGTCATTATCCTGCCATTATCCAGGAGTTCAAATCGAGTAGATTAGGACCATAATCCAACAAAAATAGTTCGGAGTACTTTAGAATTTTGAATTTAATGTATTCGACGCTGTACAATGTTTCTATGGCGGGATGAAACAACTTCTCTTATTTTCGCTGAGAAATCTTTGCTGAATTTAGAATCAAATAGGAAACAAAGGTCTCAAGAAGTTGCAGGAATTTGGGCTTCATTAAGGGTCGGTCGTGAGTTTGTAATACGTATCTTCAGATTCAGTATTTGTTCTTATTCTTAAATTCACTACTTGTTTTTATGCAGAGACACAGTTTGTTTCAAGTAACAACGATTTTAATCAGTTATTTCAGTTTTTGTGAGAAACACTTCATACATCATTCACCTGATTAAATAAAACAGGATTCTCTAAAATGAAAGTAAAATGATAAATATAATTTTTATTTCAGGTCTGCTGTAGTAATTTCTAATACCACCAGTACTTTTTAATTAGTTCAGCTTTTGTTTATGTAGATCGATAATTGGCCTACTTTGGTAGCGCACATTGATTATCGAACACCAAAGTTATCAAAAACAATTTACCGTCTTTGACGGGAATGTGTGGATATCAACTTTTTGAGTAATGCCAATTTTGCATATTACAAATCAATAATCAGGAATATTTCTATCTTTGAGAAAATTTTAATTTATGGGATGAGATGATAATAGTTCAAAATAAATAAGGCTAATAGGTACATTAGCAAATCTGGTTGTACAGATAGTTTTAATCAAAAACGAGATCACACGCAGCACGCTGACGTGAAGGAAGTGAATTTCCGCATTAAAACCTTAAAAAGATCAAATAAAGGATTGAAACCAACACTGGTTACATTTTTTAGAAAATTGAAAAATTTTATTCTTTGGCTGTTTTGATGCTCCTGGTTATAATTAAATTCATTAATAGGATGCCAATGTTGTACATTATAAAGTTAGAAGGAGGTATTGTTGGGATAACAAGTTGGTATAGGGGTATGGGGGGTGATAAAACGATATTAAGATATGAAAAACAGCCATTTCCAGTGTAAAATCCCCACAAGACAACGTACTGTATTTTGACAATTAACACTTTCTTTAATAACTCGTTACGTCCTTGTGCTAGAATGATGAGAGAAGGCTTAAAATCTTTGGCTTTTTATGTACAATAAGTTAATGTGCAATAAGTGTACATTTGGGGCTTTTCTAACCCTTTTTTGGACCAAAACCCCAAAATTTTAAAACTTTAAATCCCCAAAAAAGGGTGTTAGAGTTTTTCGATTGTTTTGCCCAACGAACTTTCCCAACTTATTATAAAAATGAATGTCCTACCAAATTTGAAGTAAATCGGACAAAGATTTCGACCGCTAGAGTGCGAACATATATATATAAATAAAAAGTTTTTAGAGACCCCTAAAAACGTGTTCAGGGGGTCACGTTAGGAACTTCTATGGTGGTCCCGGGCTTAAGTCTCACCTTGCGGGTCATGCTAATAGTTCACATTTCCATAGGAAATTCACTAATAATAGACTATATGTAAGACTTATATATGTTCTCTTACCTATTGCAGGTGCAGTAGTCCTAGGAAAATCAAGAGTCCAAATGTGTCTAACAAATGATGCTGACATGTTTTGTTGCAAGCGCAACATTATCAAATCTTGCAACTGGTTTAGCATAGTTAGTTTAATACATTTGTCCTATTGACAGAGGTAAGATAATCTATTTAAGAATGTTTTAAACCTCTTTTAACCATGTCGGAAATTTATACTGCTATAAATCTGTTTGCATACTATATCAATTTTTGTTACGAATAATATGCACATTTAAAATCCAATGGACACAGAAAAAACAACTTATTATAAACATCAAGCCCAAATTGAATGTTTTAGACCCACCATATCCGTAGATGGTCATGTTGTTTTAGAACTTAAGTATAAAAATCAATTAATTGGTCCTATATTAAAATGCAATACTAACAATACTAATACAACATTTTTAGGTTGGTTAATGATGAAGCCTTTTTATTAAATTAGTAAGTTTTTTAGTTTAATTTAGCTTTAATTTTTTTAGGGTTTTCGTACTATTTTATAGAAATGTTGTAAAATTGTCATGTATGTTTTACGTTTTACATGGATCAAATACCTATGATACCTATGATCCTGTTATTGTGTAACTTATTTTTAAGGAATGTTATCAACTGGTAAAACACAAAATATATTTTAGCTTATAATACTGTTTTATATACTGAATGGTAATAAGCTTATTTTAATTTAATATAGGTTAAACTAATATTGATTAATTGAGAATATTCCAATACGCTGTCATTTAACTCTCAGAAGGAGGTGGTGGGGGATTTCTTCCTTAAACACAATTTTGTATAGCAAATAACTCTGAAATGCCTCAAATATATCGGAAACTTTCTGTAAAATAGCACATTTGCTAGAATAATCTAGTCATTCCCCTTTATATACTTCATAACCTATACTTTATAAAAACTTACTGTAGCGAATTCGCCTTAATTGACAGAAACGAGAGTAAGCGATGTGAACTCACCATTCAAAAATAGGGCGGAAAAATACCGTAAGATGTCCTGTAATTTAAGTGCACACTCTTCAAATAACAAACCTGCTGGTATATGTATTATTACTTTGGGGTTTAAATGGTACACAGTATGTAAACGATTTATGATATTTAGTTTAAGGAGGAAAAGCTTTACAAATTGGAAATACAATTTTAACCGATCCAATAGGTTAAGGGTTAAGTCCTAGTAAATTATGGCAACTGAGTATAATAAAAAATCACGCTTATGCAATCTCGAATGAAGTTTTATTTCTGTGATGATAGTATTTTTTTGTAAAAGTATAATGTTTTGTGCCAGCACAAGAGAAACTTCAATTTTTCTACATTATTACAAATTTAAACAAACAATAAGAAGGTATAAATCCAGCTTTGGAATTCACCAGTCTCGCCGTCAAAACTTAAATAATATAAAAGAATATAAGGAATATGTTCTCCAATACTCTTGATACCTCTTAAAAATGTTCATTTTATTCAGTCGGATTAAAAAGTACCTATTTTTTGCAATTTATGGCCGTTACTTCTTTGAATCGTTCATATTTTGTTTATGTAGATAATGGAACACACTTCACAGTCATCTAATATCGCTTTCCTTTCCTGCGCATTTTGCAGGTTGATTTTAGTAATTGTTTGGTATGCTATTTTTTGTGCATTTTTGTGTAAATCTAATAGAATATCGATTTTGCTTACCCAGGAGAGTTAGATGGTATGTATATCATTCATAGAAACTAAATCTACTGGTGATGGTAGTTGTATTGCAAAAAAGTATAATATGTATCAAAATTCCTTTAACGTAATACAAACCAATTTTAAAGCCTTCCCTCGTATATTATAGGAAACTCAAACCAAGTAAACTCGCTACATCTAAATAACACACCTCGCTCTACATTTTTAAGTCATTTATCATAAATAATTAGTCAGATGAGAATAGCCGAAAAATTAATGAGATGTAAGAGGTGGAAGGGAGGGCAAGTAGAAAACTGTAATTCACAGATAAAAACTATAATTATTATTAATTTTCTGATGGTTTTTAAGTAACTCATCACTCAGTTTATAAGATATCTTAATGTTTTAGTGTCCTTGTATGTAACTTAATCTGTAATAATTTCTCTCCTGAACAACATAAGAAGAGTGGCCCTCGGCGTCCTCACTGTCATAAGATAAATCTCGGTAAAGAGTCTAACTGAAATGCAAACTAACAATTGACAGTGTTGGTAATGGCCATACTCACAATAGTACACAATTAATAACAAAGAGACGGAGTGAAGTTTTAACAAGAATGAAACAAATACTCTTATTTTAATGAATTTCCCCTATAGGGAAGAAGCTATTACCGTCGGTCTCATGGTAAGACTTAAGCCCGAGGCCATGACAAATTTTGTTTTGGACCATGTTATAGAGCTTAAAAAAACAAATAATATAGTATTTTGAATTATTAACCTAAGTTAAGTGGTTGCGGAGAAAACAAAAAAATACCTGCTCATAAAATATCCAATGTTAATATTATAGGAAAAAGGTTTTTGGCTTTTCCTACGTTAATTTTAATGTAAACTTCACATTTGCTTTTACCAATCAACTCAGCTCCACAAAAAAATAATTTTGGTGTTTATATTGTGATTCTACATCCAACCATTGCAGAGATATTCAAAGTGCTAAACACAGTACGTTGTCCAATGTTATCCTTATGGAGAATAAATAAAATTTGATAACTCCATTATTATTAATGTACATTGATGAAACTTGGCATGTGGCGTCACGTAGTACTGGTATATTGATATTTTCACAAACAATTGATTTTTTGTTGATTATCCCCGTATCAGGGAACCTGCGTACTCAGCCCCCGTGTTATTCTTATAGATAATAAGTAAAATGTAATGACTCCCTTAATTATGAACATAAATTAATAAAACTTGGTATGTGGCTTCACCTTGTTGAGTTATATTGATATTTGCATAAAAACCCATTTTTTTGTTCCTCGCTGCAGCAAACCTGCTTACTCAGCCCCCATGTTATTTTTTTGGAGAATTATTAAAATGTTATATAGTGCTTATTTATGATTGAATAGTGATGAAACTTGGTATGAGGCTTCACCTAGTTAAATTCTATTTGTATTTGTATAAAAACCAATTGTTTGTGTTCCTTGTTTCAGCAAACCTACGTACTCATCACCAATTTTATTCTTATGGAGAATAATTAAAATGGTAAATATCACTTATATGTGAATACATTTTTATGATACTTGGTATGCGGCTTTATATGGTATTAAGACATATGTTATGCATTAGAAATTCGCTGATTACGCAGGTTTGCTGTGATGGGGGTATTTTATTAGTTCAATCAGAGGTAAAATTCGTATTAAAATTTAAAAACTACTTATGACCAATTTACTATGTAACTATTAAAGATTCGTCTTCAATTATTATCCTATTAGTCATACCAATAACAATATAATTACAAAGATTTAATTTTGTATTTTAAATCATTTTTAGTACATCAATTCGTATTTATAAATACAAAATGTAAATAAAAAACCTTTGGCCTTGTTTATTATGAACTTTATTTTTAATTTCTGAATTGTAATCTTTATGTTTAAATCACGAAGCAATGCTTTAACTCACTGTTTAGTTGGAAAACTCTCAATATTTCATTCGTGTTACATAAAAAAATAAGACGTATTTACTTAAAATATTTACAAAATTACAAAATCAAATGATACCTATTATACCTCTAATTATTTTATGAGTAATAATAACCACTACATTTAATAGCAATGAAGAACTGATTGCGTAGCTTTATTAGATACATATAAGATATTATAGCTTTATCTAGATACCCTTTTACATATATTTCTCACTTAGATATTATAAATCTAAAAATATTCTAACATACCTACACTACAACATACACTCTCAGGTAGGAAATTCTTTTTCAACTGGTAAAGGAGTTTGTTTCTTGGCTGATGTTTAATTCAAAAACAAGAAAGCCATACGTCTCAGTCTCTGGGACTGTCAGCGGATTTACTCTCAATGTCCCGGTGTCTCAAAATGGCTTTTCATGATGTCAATCTATCCCGGTATAGTAAATATTGCTAAACACCCAAGTCGATATTAGTTTAATATGTTTGAAGTATATTTAAAGATATTGATTCTACAAAAATTTAAGTTTTTTACACATAGCAAACATATTTATCTTGACTACTATTATAAAAATGAGGTGGTTTCTGCCTGTCTGTCTATTCTTCCATCATGCCAAAACCACTGGACTAATTCTGCTATTTTTGCACAAATATAGTCTATGTACCCAGGGGTTTCATACGCCCATTGCCGTTTACAAAACTCCTCCGGACTCTGTCCCACGGTACTTCCAAGTCCCCATGTTATTCATATGGAGGAGAGTTTTATTTTGTTTTTATCACATATGTTTTTTCTTAGTTCAATTATTTAAATAATCAGCTGCTATAAGGATTATATCTAACTAAAGACTGTCATTGTTTTGTTTAAAATATTTCCATTCTGGATTTTCACCCTGTTGCGAAGCACGGTCGTAGCAGCTAGTACATGTTCTTCTCCATGTAAGTGTTCTTCTCCATTCATTTGAAAGGAGTAATGAATTCACAAGAATTAAAAACTTTGTACATTTATTAATTAAAATATATACACAAAATAACAGTCAATATGGCTTATTTACAATGCAAGTTTATCTCCTGAAGTTCTGGGGGTAGTTGTCCGCAAAGCCTTCCTCCTGTTCCTGGAACGCCTTGTACAGCGAAGGGTCCTTCTTGACGGCTTCCTGTAAAGGCAGAACAGTAAAGTTGAATGTCTTGAGTTGTTTTTATCATTTGTGATAATTATTGAGTTGTTATCTCAATCAAGTTTATTTCAGCGTTGTAAAAAAACCTAATAATCCAAAGTAATTTTACTTGCTGGTGGTACTACAATACTCTTGTCTAATTACTAATGAAAAAAGCTGTGAGTTGATTGTAACTCTGAAATTAATAGCTTAATCAAATGGTTTAAAGAAAATATAATCAAAATATAAATAAATAAAAGTTGTTGTTTTTATTGTAAATTTTAAAAAGGTTAGTCATTAAATAAATGTAACGATATTTGTACAAGATATATTCAACCCAGCAGTAACGTTTATTTTATTTTATTTAGATTAAACTTCTTATTTTTGTATTTGAACTTCTGGTTATTCTGGTAATTCTGTTATGTTTATGATGCTGGACATAATCATCCTGTGACCTTCTATTACAAATGCCTTATGGATTCTCACAATATAATGAAAACAAACGCGATTAATTCGGTGCAATTGTGTTTTATGTTTTACGAATCACAGAAAATATTTACTTTTACAATCAAATAATCACATTAAACGTAGTATAAGAGGAGAAAACGTTTTTAGAACATAAAAATATACTTCACAGTATATAAAAGATTGCAAGTAAAGACAAATAAAAGCCACGTAAATAGTTTCATTTAGATCTATAATGTAACCATGCATAGGTTGGTTATAAATATTACATTATAATTATGTTAAATATTAAATTAATTAGTAAGCTAACGCATACATTTTTTATGTTTTTTTCACGCACGTGCTTTTTAGTCCCTAATGCTTAAGGCACATATGAAGCCTAAATTGCATTCTTACTAATATACAGAGTATATTGATTTAATAAATGTTGGAAATCTATCTCCTGATTTCTTGATAATGGTTTGAAAATATGAAAAGATACTTATAAAAGCAAAAGTTCCACTTAATTAATTATATGTTTATTTTTTATTTAGTTTAATAACTGTAAAATCTGATTCAGCGACATTTTGACTGACAGTTTTATATATATTTTCAGAAAAATGATTCGGATGAACTAAAATTGTATTCTGTGTTTAATTATCCTATCTACTTCTCCGAATATGTGTTATCCGAACGGTTATTGTATTCAAATCACCTGGTTCCAGCTAGTTCGGTTCTTCGACAGTCTGCTGCATATACCGGGTGTCCCACGAAGAGGTTTAAACATTTGATTTTATATTACGTGCCCATTCATGCACCGAACTTTTTTAAACTTTACACAGTTTACAAAGTAGGTTCTAAAAATAATCTGGAAAAATTTCAGCTCCCTAACCTTAATAGAAACAAAATGGCGGCTTATTGAAAAACGATACTTTAAAAACATTAAAAAAGGTGTTTTTGGTTTTATAAAATATTTTTATTGTTACATTCTAGGGCAATATGACTTTTAAATAAAAGAACTAGAACATAGCCTAATGGAAAACCTTAAAGTCCAAAATTATTCAAACTGTAACCCATCCACAGCAACACACTGATAACAGCGCGTAACAAAGGATTCGTAAGCTCTTACAAAGAAACTCCGCGGTATCCGGAGAAGTTCCTCTTCTATTGATCGTTTTAGTTCCTCATAATCATTGAAGCTATGGGTATAAACTTGTTCCTTCAAATAACCCCATAAAAAAAGTCACAAAGGTGATCGGGGTGGCCAATCTAAAAAATCACTTCCACGACCAATCCAACGGCCATGAAGGTTGCCATTTAGTAATTGCTTGACAGGATTTGCAAAATGAGGTGGAGCACCATCTTGTTGAAAGATTGCTTGATTCATTTCTGGTACCGTCAAATGGGGAAAGACCTGTTCATTTAAAACTCGTGCATACCTAATCCCAGTCATTGTATTGTCTGAAATGTCGTAAGATAACACGCCGTTACAACTGACACTCGCCCAAACAGTAATTCCTTTTGATTTAATTGGAGTCTCTTCAAGAATGTGGGGATTGACGGTATTACATTTTTCAATATGCCGCCATTTTGTTTCTATTAAGGTTAGGGAGCTGAAATTTTTCCAGATTATTTTTAGAACCTACTTTGTAAACTGTGTAAAGTTTAAAAAAGTTCGGTGCATGAATGGGCACGTAATATAAAATCAAACGTTTAAACCTCTTCGTGGGACACCCGGTATAATATTACAAATTATAATTTCTTCTTTGTTTAAAATTCATTGTTGGTGAAGTATTTATGAAATTATTGCGGGCTTTTTCCATCACTGATTAGTTAAAATAATTTTCACGGTGTATTCCATTCATTGCAGGATTTTGTGTTTTGTTTGATTTTCCTTTTTTAATTTTGACTGCTTTTACACGTTTCCGTTTTAGCTTTTATTTATTTTTTCCTCACCTGAAGGTGGGATCAGAATCCAGATCTTGAAACGTCATTACACCTTTTTTAAATGTCGGAAAATGTCCGCAATAATTTCTTAAATAATAAAATTTATTTTTATCTTATCAAACAAGAGTTGATCTAATGACCTGCTGCTGCCTGATGCCCTCGTAGATGAGGTCCAGGCTCTTCTGTATCTCCTCCGGCACGGGTGGGGGTGTGGGGAGGTGCGCCCCCTCGGCCCTGAAGCCCCCCTCGTCAGCTGTGTAGTGGACGGTGATCAGCTGGCCGTCAGGTGAGGTGTAGGAGTAGCTGCCGTGCTGCACCAGCGCCTCCTGGTCCTTCACGCCAACGTTCTTGAGGAACCCGGTCTCTTCCGCGACAATGTTGTTGCCCGTCTCGTAACTGCAGGGAACAGCGATTAGTAAACATGGTAAATTTAAAATATACTGAATTACGAACGTAGGGAGGAATAAGTAAAAATGTAATTTATATATATCTATAACACGCGAAGATGATTTTTGTGAACCCTTCCAATATTTCTAACCGATGTTGAGGATTGAGGGGTGAAATAATGTATCCCGATCTGTAGTTGTGCAAACTGTTTTTATTTTCGATACCCCCATTCTAAAGGGCACTGGCTGCCTGAAAAGATTGTTTTCAGACCTATAGACGTATATCATGGGAATCAATTTATATAAAAATACATTTCAAAACAGTTGTCTATACAATAAAATACAGTTTTACTGTAAAAAAGTGTCATGAAATATGAGCAAAACTACTCAAATAACAATAACTTATATATCCATTTAAGACGCCGACGCTACCTGGGCATATTTTAAGGCGAATATGATTGAATGATGAGCGTAGAATGGGTGAGATCCCTTGTGTTAAGAAACTCTTTATCAGAAACAAGATATGATAAGATCGTTTAAAAACTGTTCGGTTTTGAACAACAGAGGAACTAGTATTTTAAAGCTTTGTTGATATTTTATTTTTGGAATGGTTTCGTAAAAGTAATTGAGAATTATAATCAAGAAATTTGTTTCCTCAAATACAAATTCTAATGACAATTATGTATAATTGAAAGAATATTATTGAGAATCCCCAGACTACATTGCTTCGATATAGTTCACCAAGTTAGAACAGCCCGTCCGAAAATTCATAACAGTATGAATAGTATAACAGTATGTCCACCTTACAAGCGTAATATTTTACTTTGCTTTGGAAAATTATAGCAGTTTTGATATTTTTCTTTTGAGGTTACAAGTAGAAGGATTTGTAATTTTACCGCTATGACGAGTGTTGTTTGGTTGTCTACCCAAAAGGCATAACATGTTGGGCATTGTTTTGAAAGGAAAAGAAACTCCAAGTACCTAAACACCTTGAAGGGGGATGAGGTTATACCAACCAAGAGCTCTGGACCCTGCTCCTTACATACTGTAATATAAACAATTATTTTGTAACTATAAAACTCTGAAAATCTCAAAAACCGGTCCAAAAAAATTGATGGTAGGAGGTATATTTTTAATGATCATAGAAAAAAATGCAAGCATAGGCCTAATCTATATTTCTTACCTAGCTCTGTAGCTGCCATCAATGCTCTGTTCCTTGTCGAAGCGGATGATGGGGATTGGTGTGGTGAAATCATTGCGGGCCTGGTCCTGATAAACAAACAGTTGTTAGTATAATCAATACTTAAGAGTTGCAAACATCATTTGAGTGTTGTAGGGGATTCTTTACTAACTGGCTTAAAAATATGTATTAATAAATTAAATAATATAATTGAGAATCAATATGGACATGCGTTTTATAGTGTTTCCTAAAATGCTAATCCAATTACTCCTACAGTATACAATTAAACTTAAATTAAAGCTATTTATCCCTGATAACAAATACACAATAACCAGGTTTTTGCACAAATGGAGGGTTGCTCATTGGAAGCAGCCTGTCTGTAAGAAACGAGTTCAATATGGTTGCACTTTTCTCGTCCATCTCCCGTTTTGCTGTAATCAGATGGTACAAAACAGCCATTTAATTTAATTTCATCAATGGTTATTTAATTCTATGTTTAAGATTTAAGAGACACACATATGGATACACATTTCTCTTCTCTAGAAATGCATGAGTATATCTTGTCCAAAATTATCCTACTTGGCAATGATTATAATGCACCACATAACTTAGATAGGTTATCTAGTTTTCCGGTACTGTGCAAAATTATATCCGTAAACATTAAAAAAAGCTAAATATCTGCATAGGCTAATACACATAGAGATGATATATTATAAGGCAATTTTCCCCTAACCCACATTGATGGTTAAATCTTACTTACACATGGTGCACTTCAATTGTTCTTTGATGGATGTGGTAAATGTATTTGTTAGAACAATTTGAAAATGTATTTGCTAGCAATAAGGTAAACCGTATATAAAAAACAAGCGTTCTACAAATCTATTGGATACGTTAGAAATGATTTTAATTGTAATATATTTTTCCCGGCTTGTGCTCAATTTATTGTTAAATGTTTCGTGTTCTTTTATCTAAAAGTATAACCTAACCCGCTACCTCACAAGACTACAAAATAGCTCGCTAATTAAAACAATTATTATGAAAAACGACACGTTACAGTTTTACACACCTGATGGTTGTTAAACCTTGACGTAACTAATTGTTTTACAGTTTAACGTGCCTGATAGTTGTTGCAGTTTTCTGTATCTGATAGCTACTACATTTCGACATACCTGATAGAAGTTAAAGTTTGACGTTCCTGATAGTTGTTACAGTTTGGCGTATCTGATAGTTACTACAGTATAACGTACATGATCTCTGTTGCAGTTTGACACACCTGATAGTTGTGACAGTTTGACGTACCTGATAGTCGTTACAGTTTGACTTACCTGATAGTTACTACAGTATAACGTACATGATCTCTGTTGCAGTTTGACACACCTGATAGTTGCGACAGTTTTACATACCTGACAGTTGTTACAGTTTGACTTACCTGATAGTTACTACAATATAACGTACATGATCTCTGTTGCAGTTTGACACACCTGATAGTTGCGACAGTTTTACATACCTGACAGTTGTTACAGTTTGACTTACCTAATAGTTACTACAGTATAACGTACATGATCTCTGTTGCAGTTTGACACACCTGATAGTTGCGACAGTTTTACATACCTGACAGTTGTTACAGTTTGACGCACCTGATAGTTATTCCTGGGAGCCACTGAAGACACGCTGAAGGGAGCGGGGGTGGAGTAGGCCACCGCGTTGATGGAAGGGTCGTACTGCTGACCCGGCACTGGGTTGGCGTCGTACTGGACTGGCGACTCGGCCGTGGGCTTGGGCGAGTACTGGGGCGAGTACGGCTTAGGGTTGAACCCGAGGGGGATGGGCTTGGCTATCCTCCTCTGACTGGACACCAGTCCGAACAGACAGACTACTAGTAGCAGCTGGAAATGTCAGTTGGTTAATTGCAAGTAGGAGTAGTTTAGTAGGAGGGTACAAGATCTTTAGAATATTAACATGAATTAACCAAATATTTTGGAATATCTCTCCACTTTCTCTGCAGCTTCCTTGTCAGTACTGACGCGATAGTGGTACCACTGCACTCAGTGTCTCTTAGAGATGGATTACGTTCGTTTCGGTCCCTGGAGCGATTCCTCTCCAGTAACTATTAATGAGGTAAATAAGAAAAGTGTTTTCGTACGATTGAATCGCGCTTTCTCATGCGCTACAGGCCAACAGTATATTTCCCCTTATAAGTGTGTTGTAAACTGCAAGAAATAACGATAGCAGGTAGATATGTTTTATAATTTGGTACACGTGTCATGTTTCGTGCACGGTATATTTAGCATCATTACAGTTAATACTTAGGTTTGGGTTGCTTACAGTTAATTTTATAAATCCCCAACAAATAATATTAATTGCAATACATTTTCCAAATCTTTGTAAAAGTTGATAAAATTACACGAGAAACTACTGAGCAGAAGCCCTTAGTAAATTTAAAGATTCGGTAGTAAAATTGTTTTACAAGTTCTGCATGTAAGTTAAGTCTAGCGCACGTTATAAATTATTGGGCACATTTGTATGGTAATCATTCGTAAAATAAAGTATTCTCCATGAATTAACCTAGTGGTTCTTAAGGCTAATAGATAATGAATATAAGCGTTGTTTAAATGCCACGCAACATATCTAGGAAAACGAACAGTTAAATAATATAATTTTTGGTGATTTAGCCTCCGGATTACGTAGAAATACTAAACGTGGTGTAAATAACTGCTTTCGTGTAATCCAATCGTAGCACTAACTCTACTAGTTTACTAGTTTTAGTGCAAGGATCTTTGGGTAGCCTGAAGATGACGTCATATAGATGTCGAAACTAGTAGCGTTAGTGTTGCCAGTGGATTACACGAAAGCAGGTATTTACGACACTTTTAGTAAATAATGTCGGTTTAATACAACGACCAAATAGACCTAATGTAGGTTTAATCGTTTTTAATAAGTTTAGTAACATTGAACGAAATGGACCAACACAACATAAGGTGTTCGTAGCTTGGGCAAATGTTGGGTATTGTTGAAAATATTACATATCAGGGTGTCTTGCAAAGAACGTTAGTTTAATGCATTAAGGGAAAGAGGTCACGGGTTTGGTACCCGGGATTCCCAAAATACGTTGAGAGTTTTGGAAAGCTGTCCCCTATCAACGTATGTGTAACTTCTATAAGTGTAAACAAGCAATAATAAAAATATATAAACGCCTGAAATCTCTTACGTTACCATCTAGTAATCTATTCTTGAATTAGATGAAAACCAACTAAATATATGGATAATTTGTAGAAAATAAAGATTTTCAGAGTTTCAAGTAATAAGAATAATCGGTAGGATTAATATTAAGATTGATCGGAAAATGTATAAATGAGACAAAATATCTTCGACAAACCATACACACAATTAAAAATGCATAACCATCACCGGAAAAGCTTCTCAAATTCATTCGTCACGCCGGAAGTGCGCAACCTCCTCAATGACGCACGAAACACTCAGCACAGCGTCACTTACTGTAACACACCCGCCCACATAACACCAGATGAGACACATTCGTGACTCTCTCCACTTTCTCTGCAGCTTCCTCGTCATTACTGACGCGATAGTGGTATCACTGCACTCAGTGTCTCTGCGGCACTCAGTGTCTCCTGCTTAGAGATGGATTACGTTCGTTTCGGTCCCTGGAGCGGTTCCTCTCCAGTAACTAGTTCCGTCGTTGAAGTCACGTAACTGGAACGGTTAACGCCAGGGTTAACCGTGATACCATCAGAGCTGGATACCATCTAGACGGTGGCTCACTATGCTTGAGATAAGAGGGTAATTGGGCTTGGCGGAGGAGTAAATAATTGATTCAGGCCTAAGCTGCATTGGACTGTTAGTTTAAAGACTAATTAATATTAGGTTCCAAATATGCTATTAGAGTATCCATCGATTAGACTTCTGCCACTCATTTCAGATTACAGACAAAATTCTATATTGTAACAAGTTCATCGATGATTTCATTCGTTCAGTGTCAGTATCATTTTAAAATAAACCTGATATTGTTTTGTATGGTTGCGGTTTTACTCAATAATGACTAATCAAAGTAATACATTTCATTAAATTTATTTTTAAATATTTATCTATTCCTGTTATAAAAACTCAAAACAGTTGTATGTTTTATATTACAGTGTATTGGTTCTGCCCATTACCCCTTAGAGTGTTTATATCAAGTACACGTGATTTACTTAAGAATGAGGGCAATAATCGGTCTTCAAAAATGTGTAAAGTTTAAATATTAATCTCGCAAAGTAATTCAAATTAACGTAATGTTTAAGGAGACACTCCGCCTAACGTATATGTCTGTTTGGAGGTAGAAAATAGGTAGAAAATGGAAAAACGAAAAAAGTTGTAATAGAGTGTAGAATGTCTCTTGGTTGACAAACAAATTAAAAAAAATATATGACTAATTTCTTTTATTTGGAACATGTTCAGCTCATTCAAATCTAATCAGTTTAATAGCTAAAAGGGAAATAATAGGTAATTTAGTAGCCTCTAAAGAAGAAAAAGTAGACTATTTAAAGGCTATTTTTTCAGCTCCAGCAACCTACATTTTTCCCTCCATCCAAGTTTATTTCGTTTTCAGTGTGCTCTGCAGACCCTGAATAGTAAAACCCGCTAATAGTAGTTCTCTTAAGACCCAACAAATCAGTGGTTTTCCTTTTTTTGTAAATTATTTTTATATTATTGGTTACTGCGCCTTGTGAATTGTTTTCAAGAAGTAAATAGGCACACAATTTAAACTTTACATAAAGCTAAACCTGCCGAGAAAGAAACCTGAAAGTTTAATACATCTCAACCATGGGCCTACATTTAAATAAATATCATTGTAAGGAATGGGAATGAAAATATAACACTTTAAAATGTCGTAACTATACAATTTTAAATTTAAAATCAGGTAGGTGAGAGGAAATCTTGAGGCTACCGAATAACTAATATAAAAACTTAACCATTGTGTAGCACTTTCTACCTTAACTGTCACAACTCGGACACACACTCGTTATCGGTGCAGCGGAACCTCTATGCAGGATATTCACACGGATATTCCGAAAGCGACATTCCCCGTCCTCCTGCCTGAGCAACCGACCTGCGGATGCAATAACCCGCCCTCGTTAACCGTGGAGTAAGCAGTTTGGCAACGTTTAGCAAATTTGTCTAAGGAGGTGGCGAAAGAGCGTTTGTAGTGTTTACAATAACTAGATGTTGTCTGTGGGACCCGAGAGCCGAGCTCACGACGTGTACCCTTTACCGTCCCACGGCGGGCGTGCCATCCCTGCCATTTGCGTCGTGCCTCCTCCGTTTGCGTCACTCATGGTATAAGGTTAATGATACTATTATTCTGCATTCTCAGACGTCGCCGCCCCGCCGCCGCCCATGGTATGGTAATTGGGCTGGTTTTGACGGCGGGTGATGTTTACGCTAATCATCTCTAGAGCTATACAAGATTGTTCAACATTGAAGATTTTAACTCAGGGGTTTTATAAATCCTTGGGCCTTTTCATGACAAAAGTGTAATGAATTATCTTGGCGCAACTAGTTAGCACTGTTATCTACATATAGCCTAAATTAGAAATCTATTTAAATAATATCAAAATAAAAATCTTGAGGGGACACACATGATTTGTATTTTTAATAAGTTTCATTATTGATATTCACGAAGTGAAACTTTTGCAAGCAAATTAAGAATTATCCTTTCAAACTTTGATATTTTAAAGTTACGATGCATAAGGTTAAGGTACGACGCTTTGAGGAATGAAATAGTTGATTTGGCTAAGAACATGTCAGTCGTATCGACACTAGTTTTTCATACCCTACTCTTTGGTCACAGCTTACTTGCAGTTCAACAATGGAAATCTTAGTGAAAACATCGATGTAATACCACTTTACCTAATCACCTAGCCACCAGCCACATACCTATCAATCGCAGTAAAACACTTTTGGAAAGCATCACAAGTCGTCTGAGTTACTGTACTTTGTAACTGTCCTATATCAGTTTTTAAAATAGCTGCAAACACTGAACTAAATTTCGCGAGACAGCCACGTTGTCATTTCACCACCAAGACCTCAAAGACCATAGCGTGAGGGACAGTAGGTTATTTTATCAAAATTAAATAACATCTTAATTTCCCTCTAGCTCCGTTTGGGCCAGTAAGTCAGTGAGTCAGTATGTACGGGGCAGAGGCTACCGAAGTCGACGAGGAAGTGGATAGTCAAGGTTTGTCAGACTTTCACTGCTGTTAACCGAAGACGCCTCAGCCGTGCCTACGAGTTATGCAATGGGCCGGTTACAGGTTATAGGTTGTTAGTGCTACTGACACGCTTGATGCAACTTGCAGCATGCACCATGCCCAACCTCCTCAGCCTCGCCTCGTGGCGCGTGACACAGCGCATAGAGCATGGCGCATGCTGGCTTCTGTTCGCAGGGTTACCAGTTAGCCAAATGCATTGCCTTACGATTCGATTTGCTACTTATCAACGTGCTAAGAAACAAGTAAATATCATCAATAGCTCTTCTTACTTGAATTCTAAGTTTTAAGTAAATATAAGTTTTCTGTGAAATTAGAATGCCGATGGGTAATTAATGAATGTTATAGAGGACTTGAATATGGGGGTAGAAGTGAACCAAATGAAAAAATAGCTTCACCAACACTCTTCGTTTAAAATAGTAGGGCACTGGAGAAGGGGTTTCCATCTAAGAGTTTGTAACAAAAAGACAATATTCATGTTTTATGTTTTATACAGTTACATTTAAGTTAACTTTGAACATTTTTAGTGATTCGATAACAGTCATATAGTTATACACCAGTCACTATTTAGTAATTTTGCATTGCTTATGGGAATATATTTATGGTTATAATTCTGTCAATATTTATTTATCGTATATGCATAAAGTTGTTCAAATTTTTTCACGAGCTCAAACATATTTAAATTTTTTGTATAGGCCCTTCACCTTCCGCGTCACATATATTTTAAATTAATTGTTTACATAGACATCTGTTCATTATTCGTCTAGATTAAAAATCATATTAGTATTAAAGAATCAAACATGTTTACATTATAATACTGTATATTAAATAAACATGAATAGCGTTAGAAATCTATGTATAAAATGCAGCCACTACAGCAGTACAGACATTTTCTTTGTTTTGACGAGTACAATAAAATCTACATTAAAATGTGTCCAATAGTTAAATGTAATGTGTGTTAATATATACTGTAACTAATACAACGAGAAGATTAAGTAGTGTCATAAATTGTACTTTCAGCTTTATTCTTGCTACACTAGAAGTTACGCTAATCACAGCCCATATAAAATAGTTACTCTGCTTGTTTACAGCTAAGGCACATTTACAGCCGATTGTTAGTTACAAAACTACAAGGAAACATTTAAACGTACAGCCGTCAGCAAACACGTTAATAATGGAATTTTAAAATACCGTTGAAACTGTAACAAGTAATGATTAAGATTCCTGTGACTAGTGTCATGGTTTATCTTTAACAGGCAGTTAGAGAACAATAAACATTCACTTTACTTTGTATAACTAACGTACATTAAGTCCTGTTACTATTAATGTTTTGGATTATTTCTTGCATTAAAATATTCACTGCAATCAGTCAATGTTTTTGTTTATAGATTGAAAAGGTAATATTGTAGAAAAACAAAACACTTTTTAAATTTTTGCAGCTGAGAAAGATATGTTATAACTAACTGCAAACCCCCACATTAATGCATTTTGAACGTGTTATCGACATAATGAAATTACTCAAAACTGAAATTGTATTAGGAATCAGTGGACTCATCTATCTTTGATCAGACTCCAACATGTTTAAACATTAAACAAGTTTTATTTGGAAAGGCTTTTTTACGGAACGTAGACTGTTTATTCATGTATTTATAAAGATGAACAAATTTAGAATTTATAAACAAAGATTATTAAAATGACTGGCAGAATATAAATGCCAAACTTTAGAAGTACTAATCCATCAGATTTTCATGTTTAGTAAGCATTATTAATATTAAGTGAGATTGTCATATATATAGCTTACCGAGGATTTCTTTTCTAAATATTTTCATAGTTTTTGAAAAAAATTGTTTATAAGTTATTTTATGCCACCTATAACAAAATAGTACAACTACAACATATGATACAGAAGGATAACAACAACTATGTTTCATGTATTCAAATACCCCCGATTGTTGATGTAGACGAAACATGTTTTTTCATGTTGAGCAGTTAGAGCATGTTATGTATACACTGTTTATATTGCAGAATCGAGTTGTGTCTTGAAAATACAAACCCTTGTTTTGAAAAAACTATTTTATCCGTTTTACTTAAAATTAAGTACAGCCCTGCGATCTTGTTCGCTATTTCCTATTAAAACTATGATAAAATTTAGTAAAAAAGGGAAGTTTACTGCTCACATTCGTGTTGGTAAATTGAAGACGCAGTTTTGTTTGGAGTATCGATGTTTACGCATGTTAAAGGGCATTGACATGGAGCCGCCGTAAATTATAACTTTACCTTGAACTTTGTTATCAAATATGACTTGCTTCCTCCTTATCTGTCCTCAATATCACCTCAAAGGAAATAACTAATCATAGTTTCAAAATTGTAAACTAAACCTCTAAACATGTCTTGCTTAAATAATATTTTGATAATGCTATTGCAAAATGATCCAATCTTATTCAAACCATGCCACAAATGATTTAAAACTGTGTTAACCCGTAAGGTGAACACAAAAATAGATAAGTAAAATACAGAAATATATATTACATAATTTTATATTTTTACTTCAAAAGAATGTAATGTTAAAACAAATTAGCCTTCGTTCACAAAAAAGGGGGAACAATATTGTAGTGTGTATTTGACGTCAATCTCGTTATCTAAGCATGAAGATTAACCTTAGCACAGTCTATTAAGAGAAACATACAAATCATAAAATGTAAGAAACCTTAAAATTACTTTAAACTTTTGTTTTATTTATTAGAAATCCTTTTTGACTTTCTTTTAGATTAAATAAACTGTATTATAGGAGGTAAAGAACCTCCACCCATTGTTAAATGAGTTCAAATCTTTACATTTCAAAAGCATGTGCCTAGGCATCCTTCATGTGTCCCCTCAAATGTTTACAATTCAAGCCCCTATAGATTTATCCTACACTTCATATAATACACTTTCAAAATCATGCTTATGTCATCTATCTTAATTTTTTATGGCATCAGTTGATTTGCAAAATTTTATATCATAAATTAGCAATACGTTTGAAAATGTGAACTAAATAAGGAGTAGAGTTTATAAAAAAAGACTGGTTGAGCTTAACATTATTTTGTTGCTACGATATTTCATTTCAAAGAGTAGTTTGTTTGTGTACCTGAACATATTTATGAATATATATTCAAACAAAATTAGTAACTTAGGTTGCTACTATAATCTAAAATAATATACTGATAATAAATTACAAATGCTGTGTTTTTAAATATATTTTTTAAAATAAATTGGACAGAATGTAAACAATACTAAAACATGAAAGGAATACACAAAAAACATAAAATGTTAGAAAATACGATCAAGCATAAACACATTATTAGAAAAACGAAAAAAAAATATTCAGGTATGGTATTTTAAAAGTAGTTCAGTCAAAATATCGTCAAAGCATAAAAGCAACCATACAGTGAAATTAAAAACCTATAAAAAAGTTAGGAAGCAAGTTTGGAACTCACCAAGGTCCTCATGGCGTGGCGAGGCGGAACAAGTGGCGCTGGAGTCCCAAGATCCGTATATATACGTGATCCATCAGCAGAAGCGAGGTGAACAATTTAAATCGCTTTTCCCGGAGAGAGCTTTAATTTCGCGTCGGCTCGGGGTGGGAGAAAGTAACTATGAACATCTCCCACCAAAATAAGACCCGACTCAATTACATCAGGGCATTTGAAATGCAAATCCTGTGCAACGTAGTTGCCGTAGCGATATATCGATAGTTTTGATCGACTTTCGTATCGGTCGGTTAGAAGTACCTGATTGGGAATAATGATTTTGTAGGGAACAATTAAGTTCTATTGAGTTAACTTGTACAAACTTTTATTTGTTTGCTTAAGGAATAACAGCAAAAAAACATTCCTATGAGTTGTAAGAATTGTATAAAGTATCCTTTTTTTACATGTTGTTGACATGTATAACGTTAATTTCATCCCGAAGTTAACACTATTTAACTAAATTTTGCAATCAAATATTTTGTTGAAACGTATCAAACGTGTA
This sequence comes from Allygus modestus, assembly GCA_963675035.1. Classification (NCBI taxonomy): domain Eukaryota; kingdom Metazoa; phylum Arthropoda; class Insecta; order Hemiptera; family Cicadellidae; genus Allygus; species Allygus modestus. The sequence continues at coordinate 106,868,982 of OY776117.1, read as the reverse complement.
AACCTAAACGATCTAATCTAGGATATATCGAATGATCGAACGAATAGTCGAGTACAACCGAATACTTTGACTACCGCTTAGGAAACCGGCCGGGTGAAGAAACGCTATAGTGGCTATACCATTGGAGAGGAGGGAGGTGCTTTCTATTGTGGGTTGTGATTCGATAATCGTATTGTTTAGTTTCTGAGCCAAAGCCAAACTGGGGGCGTGAGAATGATGGCTCAGTGGGCGACAGGGTTAAAGGTTTTAAAAAGTGCATCTTTAACGAAACGAAATGAAGTAATTTCTTGAATGGCGTGGTTGTGAGTGAACTAAAGTGAGAGGGGGTCGTGTCAGCTGTGTCTTCGATGTTATTCAAATGGAAATAAGCCGCAATGCCTCGATACTCTTTTTAAGTTTAGGGGTTATTCCATGCATCAATTGTGCAGGCCTTTCAAAGGCGATTTAAATCAAACATAATTAATTCATCTAAAAAACATAATTTGTAATTAATATTTTAAGATAATTTGTTTGTTCTACAATAAACTATTTATTCAATAAACTGATAGTGGTATGTTTTGGTATATTTATATCTCGTTTTGCTTGACTATATGACCAATTCTATTGAAGAACCCGATAGTGTTTCTAAATTTCTTAACACGATAAATAAATTTACCTTTTTTGCCATTGTTTTTTCTTTTATTTTTAAAATCTTTATATATAACTGCGTAAGGGCAACATTTTAAATTAGCTTTGCACAAGTTTCTGAAGCTATTTTATGACATAGTAAGACTGAAACTTGGAATATTTATCGACAATTAGATGGGATTGAACTCAACGGAGCCTAATTTTGGTTGTTGGTCTTATTTCCCCTTCAGCATGTCCTTAAAGCACAAAAAATGAGGAAACAAATGAACTAATAATAATAATCTCAATTATTTGATTTATAATGCGGTTCCAGCTTCTGCTTTGCTTCACATGCATGTGTTCATACTTTCATATTGATTTTTTTCAGCAGATAAATAGTAAACAGGATATCCAAATAGACAAAACCTGAAAAGAGTAAAGTGGTTGTGTAGCCCGTAAAAGCCACTAAAATAACTGTATAAATGATTATTTCATATTCTTATTTTACAAATTTGCTTAACAAATTTTTCTTACATTTCCCAAGTTTACCTGTGCTGGAAATTTAATCTGAAGAAGGGAACTATAGACTTAATGTACTAGCACCCTACTTCACCTGGTTATTCTATAACATTCAGTTTCCAGGATGAGCCAGCTGGTCCATTCGCTTTCTTTTCATGAATTCCGAATTCGCTCATTCCCAATAATTCATTCGTTCATTTATTTGTGTCTCCATAATTTGTCAAAGGTTGTGTTCTGCACTGTGTTGTGAGCTTTTGAAACCATGAATAATTTAGGTTATAATTTTGCTGTTCACATTTTCAAATGATCCAATATAACTCATATTCCTCAAGAATACTGTCATATGATGTTTTATTTAATCTTAAATCATGTGTTTTATGTTTATTATGTTTTGAGTTTATGTAAACAACCAGTTACTTGTGTGAGTCAATACTTATAATAAAATGGTATAAAACTATGTAATTGATCATTATTAGACATGGTGGCAGCGGTAGTTATTTTTTGATAATGCCAAGAGCTAAAAGAAACAATAATCAACCATCCAGTAAAACTAATCAGCCATCAAATACAGAAACATTTTATGAACTGCAGAACTCAAGGTCTAACAAGAAAACAACCTCAGCAATCATGTTTCAGCCCCCAGGATATTTTGATTTTAAACAGCCAGAGCTATGGGAGAAGTGGTCTAAACGATTTGAAAGGTATAGGCTTGCTTCAGGTCTAGACCACGAACCCGAAGAAAAACAAGTAAGCTCTCTTATTTACTGTATGGGATCAGATGCTGAAGATATCCTTTCATCAATACACCTTTCACAAGATGATCAGAATTCTTATAATACAGTAAAGGGGGCCTTTGATAATATATTTATTGGTAAACGTAATGTAATATATGAAAGAGCAAAATTCAATTCCAGACTTCAACAACAAGACGAACTTTTTGACAGTTTTTTAGCAGACATAAGCTCTATGGCTGAACATTGCGCATTTAGAAACCTAAGAGATGAGCTTATTCGTGATCGAATTGTTGTTGGTATCACAGATAAACATTTATCCGCTCAATTACAAGAAGATTCTAATTTAACCTTAGAAAAAGCCATTCAAAAATGCAAACAAAAGGAGGCTATCAGCAAACAATCGGCAGAACTAGAAATGATTGATCGACAGAAACATGCTGTTGTGGATAAAATCAAATCAGAACAGAAAAATGTTAATTTTCCATTTAATAAAGTATCAGATTTCAAGATTCAGGGTAAAGATTATTGCTGGAACTGTGGAGGGCCAAGACATCCACGTAGCTCTTGTCCTGCTAAAGATGTAACCTGTAATTATTGCAATAGAACTGGTCATTTCGTTCGGCACTGTAGAAGCAGATCATTAACACTTAAGTCAGCGGGAAACGCCAAGAAGGTAAATGAAATAGTACAGTCAGAAGAGTCAAGCTCTTGTGAAGCTACAGTTGCATATTTAGGACCGGTAAATGTCAACTGCAACAGCTCCTCTCCTTGGTATGTAGAAATTTCCATTAACAGTCATGTAGTGAAAGCTAAAATAGATTCAGGGGCAGAAGTGACAGCTATTCCATCTAATATTATACAAACAAACATGGTAAAATCAGATCGTATACTAAAGAATGCAGACCAGAGGGAATTAAATGTGGTAGGTATGTTTATTGCAGACATAACATACTATGGAAGACAAATAAAAGAAAAGGTTTATGTTGTTTCAGGTTTAAATGAACCACTATTAGGAATTCCTGCTATTAAAGCTTTGAACCTTATCTCAATAACAACCCCAAATCAGACTGTAGGGCTTAATTCTATTACAATGGATTCAGTATTGTATAGCTATCCTGAGCTTTTCTCAGGCCTAGGTAACATTCCCGGAGAATATAAAATTGAATTGGTTGAAAATGCACAACCATATTCAGTGCGTGCTCCAAGAAACATATCCATTCCCCTACGTCCTAAAGTAGAAGCAGAATTAAGTAGAATGTTAGAGTTAGGAGTAATAGAAAGAGTGGAGTCTCCCACAGATTGGTGTGCACCAATAGTACCAGTAATAAAGCCCAATGGCAGCATACGTTTGTGTGTTGACTATACAGAGCTAAATAGAAATGTTAAGCGCCCAAAAGCTATTTTACCAGATGTAGAAGAAACCCTTGGCCAGATTGGGAGCTCTAAGATATTTAGTAAACTGGATGCCCAGTCGGGATTTTGGCAGATAAAAATATCACCAGATACAGCCAAATTAACAACCTTTATAACTCCTTTTGGGAGATTTTATTTTAAAAGGTTACCCTTTGGTATCACAAGTGCACCTGAATTTTTCACAGCTCAAATGTCCAAACTTTTAAACGGCATTGACGGAGTTCTGTGTCATATGGATGACATCCTGATCCATGGCCAAACTCAAGAAGAACATGATTATCGGTTGACTCAGGTGTTACATCGTTTGAAAGAAGCTAACGTGGTACTAAACAAAGAGAAATGTTCTATTTCACAGCCATCTGTAAAATTTCTAGGTAACCTGATTGACTCTGATGGTATAAAAATTGATCCTGATCGGATTCGAGCGCTTGAGGAACTCTCACCGCCCCAAGATATCGCAGTAGTTCGCCGTTTAAATGGTATGCTAAATCAAATGAACAAGTTTATACCAAATTTAGCTGATAAAACTGAATCCTTCCGTGAGCTCACTAGGAAAAATAGGCAATTTTGTTGGACTCAACAACATCAGCAGGCCTTTTCGGATATTGTCAAAGTAGTAAAAGAATCAGTATCTTTAACTAAGTATAACTTGGAAGCAGACAATATAGTAATAGCCGATTCTTCAGCTTATGGTTTGGGCGCAATGTTACTGCAAATTGAAGAAGGAGTTCCTAAAATAGTAATGTTTGCTTCAAGAACTTTGCAAGACTGCGAAAGACGATATGCCCAAATAGAAAAAGAGGCCCTTGGTTGCGCCTGGGCAGCTGAAAAGTTTTCAAGGTTTCTAATCGGTAAGAAGTTTAAAATTCTAACAGACCATAAACCACTAATTCCTCTTCTTGGAAGTAAAGATTTGGATACCATTCCTACTAGAATCCAAAGATTTAAGATGCGACTCATGAAGTTTGACTATGCTATCGAGTACATTCCTGGAAAAGAAATGTTCACCGCAGATACTTTAAGTCGCGCTCCTATTCCTGACTCTACTGATGAATTTACAAACGAAGTAGAAGCTCATATAAAAGTAGTTTCCTTAAACTTCCCTGCTACACAATCTAGATTGGAGCACATAAGGAACGTTCAACATAAGTGCCAAGAGTGTAAATTCTTAGTCCATTATACTGAAAATGGATGGCCTAGATACAAAAACGATGTTCCTGAGTGCCTGAGAAAATGGTACACTTTCAAAAACGACATATCAATAATTGAGGACCTAGTATGTTTCAAGGAAAGAATAATTATACCTTCAGAACTTAGACATGATATCATAAGTAAGCTACACGATGGTCATTTTGGAATCACTCGCACGATTCTTCGAGCAAAACAATCAGTTTTCTGGCCAGGAATTACAACTGATATCAGCAACTTGATTGAAAATTGTAATACTTGTGCGAAAAATCAAAACCAAATGTCAGAGGAAATGATCCAATCAGACACACCTGACTATCCATGGCAGAAGATTGCAGTTGATTATTTTGATTTTCTAAAAGGCAAATACTTAACTGTTGTATTCACGATACTTAGAAATGATAAATGTCTCTACGATGACTGTGGATGAATTGATAAAAAAGATGAAGGCTTGTTTTGCTCGATATGGAATCCCTGAAATCGTTGTGTCAGATTCAGGATCCCAGTTTACAAGTGAAGAGTGGCGTTCCTTTGCAGCTGACTTTGGATTTAAAATAGTTACCTGCAGTCCTTTGTACCATCAGGCGAACGGAGAAGCTGAGAGAGCAGTCCAGACCCTTAAAAACATTCTAGTTAAAAACAAAGACCCAACACTTGCCCTGCTAGAATACAGAACAACACCAGGACCTTCAGGATATAGTCCCTCAGAACTGCTGATGGGAAGAAGATTAAGGACAAGATTACCTTCATTAAAAAAAGAATTGAAACCAAGGAGCGTTGATCACAAGCAATTCAGGGAATGGGACAAGCAATATCGTAGCCAACAAGCTGAGTACTTCAACAAACGACATAGAGCAAAGCTAGAAAGACCCCTAATCGTAGGTTCCAATGTGTACATTCCCGATCGGAGAGCAGAGGGAAGGATTGTTGAAAATGTGGCTCCAAGATCGTATACAGTAACTACAAATGACGGTTTAATACGTCGAAATGGAGCCATGTTGACAATTACCAACAGGAAATGAAAGAATAAACATCTCCTCTTTTGGGCGTATCATAAAACCTACTCAAAGATTAAAGTTTTAATATGAAGTCTAAAATAAAAAAAGAAGGAAAAAAGAGGAAGGGAAGATGTCATATGATGTTTTATTTAATCTTAAATCATGTGTTTTATGTTTATTATGTTTTGAGTTTATGTAAACAACCAGTTACTTGTGTGAGTCAATACTTATAATAAAATGGTATAAAACTATGTAATTGATCATTATTAGACAAATACAACATTGAAAGTTGTAAATCCAAAAAGAAGGAGTAACAAGAACATCTATCAGAACTTGAACGCTAACCATCCAAATTAAGTGAATATTCGGGTACGATCAAAAATATTCTTTTCCTAAAGACATGTCTAATGCGTATAACATCGCTATTGTGGGGGAATATCTCCAGAAATGGTTGCAAGGGCTTGGTTCCAACGCCCCTTTTAGTGTTCCTCGTTTTCCACACCACTGCACTTTCGCTATCTCTAATGCGATCATTTAAGCAAACCTTAATTAGCACGGATGCATGACCCCGATGTGGCCCGATATTTGTTTTTATAGGCTAATTAAGAGAGAAGCGCCATCTTACCTGACTGGTTGCTCTCAAATTGCAGCACTTTCTAATCTCCGCATAAGTTGTGCATTTAATTTACTTTCTGTGATAAGAATAATTAATCAGAATATATTATTATTGAATTGAGCGTAGTAAAATTTGCCATAAACGTAAAATATCTTAAATATTACTGAATATTAAGCTATTCTAATGATTACTTAATATACTAAAGAGAATCAAGAAGAAAATCAGTAAAGGAGGTTGTAAAGAATGCAAGGCTACCCTTAGGGCCTGGCACTTAAATTTATTGACGGAAAAAGAGAGGTAAAACTTGTTTATTTAAATTAAGGTTATTTTAAAATCCTTACGAGAACAAGTAAGTAGAAACTAAAGGTTTGATATTCTTGGTTTATTCTGCTAGTACCCGGGGGACCTTTGCTCGGGGAAACTCATACAGTTTATTTAGATGGCTTGGATCAAGCAGACAAGCAGATTTGCTTAGCTCATTTTCCCTTTTTTCATATTTAAGGTCACTCCAGTTGAAATTATAGCTTAATGTCCAATTTGTTCATTTTGGATATGATTACTCTATATGTAATCTTCAGTGAATGATTTTGGTCACGGCCTTCAGGAACCATGTGTTAATAATTCAATTTCGTGAGCATTACTTTGGCAGTTATGGTTGATTAATTATAATCAGCTGATTTAATTCTTTTGTTTTTAATCGAAACTCCTTAAACACAATGTTAGGTTTAACTTATATTATTAGTTTAGATTTTTCCTGGGGATGAGACCTGTCTAGAACTTATTGTTATTACATAAATTAGTTACTATCAACATTTGAAGGAAATTTTAAGAGCCGTTTTTGAGATTAGAGTTGCAAAACAAGCAACCAACCAACCAAGCAAGCAAGCGAGCAAGCAAACCTTAATCATATTAGAGTATAGGATTCACTTCCTTGAAACATACACCTACATGACTACACCTATTCATATTTTACTTTCTAGTGATAACGTTTGTTAACAACCTTAATAATCGTAAAGTGTCATTCCTAAGCAACTACAAGCAGCAATTAAGGCTATGAATAAATTCATGGAGACTTTCTAGTTCAGGGTGTAAAACGTAAATTTGAGAGTTATAGGACTTTCTCAGGTTCAGCAAAGCGACTTAAATATGGGTACTAAAATAAACAGTTTGCTAAGTGGAGCTAGAAATAAATGTTATATCAAATGAATAAGATTAAGCAGTCTGATTAAGATTAAAGCAGCCACATACTAAACAGTTTTATCCGTGTTTATGTATTTGTTACCAGTGACCTGAAAATATGAAAATAATGTTGTAATGTTATCTCTCATATGGTCATAAGCCCTTTCAGATTTCCGGTTCTTGGTATCTTTTAGGTTATAAAAACGAGTAATCAGACAATTGTTTACAGTAGAGAAGAGTAAAACAGATTGTTGGCGGTTTTAGAGTAAGTATACTTTTTCAATGCTATTTAACATATGAATCTTTATTTTATGTAGTGTTAAAGCAGTAAATTTTGTTATTAAATACACCTAGTAGACTTGTGCTTGGACTTGAATGTTTTAAATCAACCTATAAAAAGGAAGTCTGTTATTCAATCTGTCGCCTGGTACCATCGGTAAGGGTACTTATTTTCGTTACGACTCTAAGCTCACACGATGTCAATAAAACTGGTCCGTAAAATCGAATAGTACCAGATTTCTTCGTCACATGGTGCTCGTTTAACCGCTGGCTGCAAAACTAAAGTATGCATTTTGAAACATTCTATCCTCACCAAAACATTTCATAGTATATTTGCAAGTTTAATTCCATATTTCATATTCATTACGTGGCCACTAATGGACACATTGCGTCACGAGCGGTCGCAGATGGATTCAGCAATGATGGAGTGAGATATGTGATTGCTGAGTGCATGATTCAACGTCGACATTTACCGAATCCTGCGGCTGGGAATATTTCCTATTATGTCACTTACTTTCTAGTACATAGAAAAGTTCAAAATTTCGTCTTTGTTTGTATCTCACCTGTACTTTCTCCACCGCTACGTCAGGTATTGTTAGTTTCGTAAACATGTTCAACTTTGAGTTATTGGTAGATATATTAGTTTGATGATCAGTTAACAATAAGCAATAAAATTTGTTCGGTTTTAAAAAGGTTTGTTCTGTCTGAACAATCTGTTCTATTGATGCCTCGATGTTTATGAAATTTGGTTTGCATGAACAACTCCATGTTGCCTCCAGAACGTTTTAATTACATGTTTTTATTTGTTTTTTTTGTTGTTGATATTTCCCCTTCAAAACAACTAAAAATAATCAAAAGTTTAAAAAAGGGGTCTATGATTTGTTTACACAATTTGTTGGTATGTATAGTGAGTGCTTCAAGCCTCTAACAAAATGACACCACAACCTGCAATTATGGGAAAATTCAAGCTCAGAAATCATAGTGTAAAAAATATTCTTGTGGTCCATAACGAACATAAAAATAAAATAAAAGTTTATTTTGTATAACTTTCAGTTGTTTTTTTAAACATTAACCAATATTTTAGGCACTTAACTATAGTTTAACTTGACATTTTAGATCAACGAGGACACGACAATGTAAGCCGCTTGATGCACCCTAGACTAGGTTTGCATAACCTTTCTGGTGCGTGGTGTATAGATCTCGGTATAACTTGATTACCCTTGGAATGCTGGTGGAGAAAGGAAGAAGCCATTGTTAGTCACCAAGGTGAAGTGATAAACCTTATCACTACTTGTCGAATGTGCATATAAAATATAATACATCTTTTTGTTAGCATATTACGTGTTGTTATTACTTACGGGATGTGATAAAAGACGTCTTACAACACTTAAGATATATTTACACTTAGTGTAAATAACACTCTCTTAGTGTAAATATATCTTAAGTGTTGTAAGACGTCTTTTATTACATCCCGTAAATAAATATAATGTTAAGTGACGTTGATATAAACTCAGTGATAGCAAGAGGATTGAAGAATAATTAATTGATGTCTTGTCTAATGATCTTTTTTAAATTTTTTTACGGTTTCACCATTTTTTTAAATTTCAAACAAGAACCGGTGAGTATCTATAATATGGCACATGCAAAAGGGCTATAAGTACTTAGCACTAGTGTTTTTTTGAATAATGAAAGGAATGAGTACATCAAATTGATAAGTGATAGTCTACAAGAAGTTACTGGAAACTCTGGTCAAGAATATACCTGAACTTTAGCCTATTTGTTTTCTGTTGGCGTTCTAGTTATCAGAGCAACAATATTATCCGTTATCGTAATGATGCCTTTACAATAGGAAACTTTGCCGTGAAACCTGTCATGCAACTACAGTAATGATAAAGTAAATCTATGTACAACGTATCAGGAAATCAGCAATCACGCCTTAGCTCAAGCCGCAACTCCAAAGCTGCAAGCGGAAATTTAAAGTTGCTACAACTCATATTTTTTCCATTAATTACCAGTTTATAAAAAATGACTGAACCTTTTCGGAAAGTTAAGTGAAAGTCTACAAGCGAAATTGCTTTAGATATTGCAGACTTTTTTACTGCACGACACGTGTTGCATGGCAAAGATTCACATTGAGAGTGCCTGCAATTAATGAAATACCTCTCAATATACATGAGAGTGTCGCGGGAATGTTGAGCTCTAGGTTTGTGCACTAAAGACGTAATCTACATGTACAGTTGAATACGCAAGTTTTATAACATCAAAATATTTTGAACTCTAATGCCATAAATACTTTTTTTACAAGTCTTTTTGAAATTAAGAGCTAAGCGAATTCAATTTTAAGGGTTATACTTTCCCAAGTTTAGATTAATTTATCGTGCAGATATTTTATATTTTGTATGAATAAACTATGAATTTGTTATATTGTTGTGAAGGAAACGAATTTGAGTAGTAATAACTAATGTATTTGAATGAATTTTAGTAGAGGGAAAATCAAGTGAAAGTTCTTCTCGCCCCGAAGAACTTTTTATGTTTTTTAAAGCCTAGATATTTTAGCCTCTCTTTAGGCATTGCTGGAATTTGGTTTAAAGGGTTAAAGTTTCAAATCCCGGAACGTTGAGGGGTTTGTACGGGTTTCCCGTAAAAGCGTTTAAAGTTTGTTTTGTCAAAAATACCACTTGTCTTTAAATAAAAAACAAAAGGACCTACTACTTTAGGTGGGTATTTGTTAGGTGCTTTGGGGAATTGCATGGCATTGCCACAAAGAGATATCTCATAAGTAATCGAATCCGGGTCTTTGAGGAAATCTAATTAATATATCTTGCCACGCTTCCAGCATATAGGTGAAATTCATTTACCTAGGGGGACTAATTTACCAAACGCCAGTAAAAGTAAAAAGTAAATAAAATTGTTTGCATCTAAACAATATAATACAATAAATAAGTTTATCAATAAAAATGAGCAACATTAATTATCGATGCTGTTGTTATTCGGTAGTGTTAAACCGAACTAACTCTGTTGGTCACTCTAATAAAATAAATAATGTAATGCATTGAGGAGCTTAACCGTCCCTGTATTAGAGCCCTCCTCTAAAAGCTATGAAATGGGTTAATAATGCTCTTCCATCACTCTTAAATTCTATGTAGACCTATAGGACGCATCGACGCAAATTTATTCCTAGGGTTGACTTCAGTCTTCAAGATTTAACGTTTTCCACTGGTTGTCCACACTGCCACCTCACGTGACACGCGACCCGTTCCCCGGCATGTCCGGGTAGTGGAGAAGCGTCCCCAGGAGAGCGTCATGGTAATGTCAAGGTCTGCGACGAAGAGGTCACAGAATCACGTGGGAGAGTGGCATTTTTGTTAAGTAGCTGTAATGTATCTGCAGAGTGAGTTGAATCAGTTATGCAAGGTTGAAGAATGTCTTTTGTAGGCATTATTTATGTAACGGAAATCAATGGAAATTCCATTTCAGCCATTATAGTCATTTGTATACTGTATGTTGTAATAAGTCGTATAGATCGTTGATAAGTTTACTTTATAGTTCAGGTTTAGCATTTGTAGGAATATGAAGACTTCAACATCGAGAACAGAGAATATGCCTGGTTCGAAGCGAGAACCCAACTAATATTCATCACACTGTAAAATACTGCAAATCACTGCATAAATGTACTAAATCCCTACCTAATTTTGATCTATTTTGACTTAAAGCTATTCTCATTTTACTATACGAAAACTAAACTTATATTGATCAAGCAGACTTATTTAACTAAGTTAATCCATGCTTTCGACATTTAGTAACCAGAACTGTAGATTTAAGCATAACAACTGTTTGAATTTGATGTCTGCTGGATGTCAGTTGGAAGTAGTTTTAAGTTAAAATTATATATTTGTGACGTGTTAAATAATTTTTAAAACCTACCAAAAAATGGGCTTCTTTATGGCACTTTTTTATAAAAAAAGCTGAAATTTCATCAAGTCCTTGAATGTACATTGTTCTGATGACATTCAGATATTTCCACAACCTTGTTATCCTCCTAAAATACAATTCTCCAAAATAATGATACAAACATATATGTGTACTGATTATTTTTTAATCCTCACCCTAAATCCTTCTAATCTGGACCTACATGTTTTAGGTAGGATGAATTGATATTAATCTTTCCTTGTTAGGAAACTCTTACCATAAATAAGTATCCTTCGGAACTTGGGACTTAAAACAAAACACAGAGGAAAGATCACAGGCACACATATAGAAAAAAATACCCCCGTTGCAGAAAACCTGATTACTCAGCAAATTTCCAATGCATGCATATGTTTCTCACTACCACATAAAGCCACTTACCATCTTTCATAAAAATACATAAATAAATAAGTGATCTGTAGCATTTTATTTATTATCCATAAGAATAAAATTATGGCTGAGTATGCAGGTTTGCTGACAAAAGAAAGATAATAAATATGTTTTTATCAATATACTCAACCAGGTGAAGCTACACACTAATTTTTATTAGTTTATGTTCATAATTAAGGGAGATATCAAACTTTACTTATTCTCCATATGAATAACATGGGGGCTGAGTATGCAGGTTTGCTGCTACGGGGAGAATCAACAAAAAACACTTTTTTGTACAACTATCAATATATCACAACTATTTGAAGCCACATACCAAGTTTCATCAATATACATTCATAACAAATCGAGATATTAAACTTTATTTATTCTCCATAAGGATAACATTGGACAACGTACTGAGTTTAGCACTTTGAATATCTCTGCAACGGTTGGACAAAGAACAACAATTCAAACACCAAAATGATTGTTTTGCAGAGCTAAAATTATTGGTAAAAATAAATGTGAAGTATTTAGTAAAATTATCTGAGGAAAATCCAAAAACCTTTTTTAACATTAACATAGGAAATTTCATGGACGCGTTTTTTTACTTTTATTCAAAACCACTTTACCTAGGTTAATATTCAAAGTACTAAATTATTGGTTTTTTAAGATATATAAAATAGCTATAACTAAAATTGGGTGTTTTTAGAATTTTAGAAGAACAAATTCAAAAAACCGTTTTTTTGGACAATTTTAAACTTCCATAAAACCCCCTTCCCATAGTCTGATCGATCTGGTTTTCGAACTTAAAGTCATAAATGTTACTCTCCACATTTGTCCCAAATTTCATCAAAATCGGACGTTTCTTTCAAAAGTTTATCTAGGTAACGGAAACACACACGGACACTGACACACCCACGCACATCCTCACACGCACACACGCACATACATATAATTTGAATAAATAGTGTTTTTTGCTAATGGGGACCTCAACACAAAATGTTATCATGTCTCGGGCTTAAGTATTTCCATGCTACGATAATAGCTTCTTCCTTAAAGGGGAAATTCGCTAAAAAGTATTTTTGGGTCGCACTTTTTTGTGTTTAGTCGTTCGTGCGCGTGTGAACGGATTTATTTTTGTTTTAACTGATAAATAGTCCCGAAGGACTCCTATTGCCCAATCTGGTGATCTGGTGAAACCAAAGTGGGTGAATTTTGCCCAATCTGAAAAGATTAATATACTTTTTATCTTAAATAATTTCTTGAGTAGTATAATACGTGTTGTTACAACTAAACAGGATACATACAAATACCCCCTTCGCAGCAAACCTGCGTGCTCAGTTAATTTCCAATTTCTCAATACCACATAAAGCCGCATACCAAGTTTCATAAAAATATATTAACAAATAGCGAAAAATACAATTTTAATTACTCTCCATAAGAATAACATTGGGGATGAATATGCAGGTTTGCTGCAACAAGGAACATAAAATAATGGATTTTCATGCAAATATCAATAGAACTCATTTAAGTAAAGTCACATACCAAGTTTCATTCGCATACATTTATAAAAAAACCGATATATAACATTTTAATTACTCTCCCTAAGAATAACATGGGGACCGAGTACCTAGGTTTGCTGCTACGGGAACCATAGGTGAAAATTTTGTTTTTGTGCAAACAACAACAAACCACAACCAGATGAAGCCATATACCAAGTTTCGTCAGTTATATTCATAAATAAGCGAGATATAACATTTTGATTTTTCTCCATAAGAATAGCATTAGACTGTGGATATTACTGTGTTTAACACTTTCAATATCTCAGTAACCAATTGACGTAGAGCAAAGGTCAAAATACCAAATCTTTTAAGCTGAATTTAATGGTATGAATTAAAATTTGATTTAAATAAAAATTAAATTTGGAAACACCATAAAACCTATTTTTGGGGTAATAACCCCCCCCAAAAAAAACCCCCTTCGGATGGTGCGATTCGTATGGTTTTCGAACTCGTTCAAATGAATGGTGCTTTACCCATTTGTACCAAATTTCATTAAGATCGGGCCTTTTTTACGAGAGTTATCGTGCTTACGGACACACACACACACACACACACACACACACACACACACACACACACACACACACACATATATATATATATATATCAATTTGAACGAAAGGTGTTTTTGGCATCTGGGGTCCTCAAAATGAAAAGTTATCATAGTCTCGGGCTTAAGTCTTACCATGAGACCTACGGTAATAGCACAGAGAAACTCCTTTGTCTGTGGTAATAGCTTCTTCCCTATTGGGGAAATTCGCTAAAAAGTATCACAACACTACAAAATATATTTACTCTTATACTGTAGCCTACTTTTACACTATACGTTAAATATACAAATGGATATATAGAAGGTGATCGATTTCAACATGTCACACCGGTGAACATCAGCCTTAATCAGAGAATCTGATTTTGTCTTAGTCTTATTTTTAATATCTTATCATCTCAATCTTAAAATAAATTGTATCTATACTCTCACCCTAAGGGTAAATAACTTTTTCTAAGCAACTCTTGGTTCGATAAACATTAAAAGCAATCATTAACCGCAATGATTTCCCTGCGTAATTTAATAAATGTAGACAAAATGAATAAAATTATACTCCCTGCGTAATTTTATAATTTTATACATGCCCCTCGCTAATACCCAGCCACTCTAGAAGGCAATGTGGGAGTTTTGGGAGGCGACAGCGCAGACGGACGGGCGGCATATTCAAGGTGAGGGGGAGGAGGAGTAGGAGGGCGTCCCTGCTTTCACCTTCACTGTTACATCAGACGTCACAACCTCGGTGCAGCCTGGGCCGAGAGCTGGGAAAGTGATGCAGCCTGCAGTCAGGACACGCGACAAGGTAATGCAAGTCCAACCAGCGGAGTTGATGAGCCGAAAGTGAACTAAGCGCATTTGTGAAGAAAACGTGATGAAAATATACACTGGAATAGTATCTGGAGCACAGAGTAATTTATGTTCAAACCATTTTGCCAGTTGAGTTATTTTGGCATAGAAAGTGGTACACCTGATCTTCTGCATGGGATCATCAGGGCACTGCACTTGGTAAAAACGAGCGAGTGGAAATAGTTTGATATACAATTGTAAGTTTGGTTCGTGTGATTAAGGTTGGAGCGAAATATTAATAATTGGAAATGTATAAAGGAGTTTTCAGCATATACTTTATTAATGAATTTCCTTTGGAAAGTGAACTATTAGTATGACCCGACGGTGAAACTTAAGCCCGGGACCACCATAGAAGGTCCTAACGTGACCCCCTGAACACGTTTTGGGGGGTCATTCAAAATGTATATATATATATATATATATACATATGTGTGTGTGTATGTGTCTGTGTGTGTGTGTGTGTGTGTGTGTGTGTGTGTGTGTGTGTGTGTGTGTGTGTGTGTGTGTGTGTGTTTGCACTCTAGCGGTCACATTTTTTGTCCAATTTACTTAAAATTTAAATTCCGATTTATTTCAAATTTAAGGTAGGGACGTTCCTTTCTGTAATCAGTTGGACAAATTCCTTATGCAAAACAATCGAAAAACTCTAAACCCCTTTTTTGGGGATTTATCTTTCAAATTTCGAGTTTTTGGGCCCAAAAAGGGTCAGAAAATCCCCGTATGTAAAATTAATGCATGTAAAAAGATTAGTGAGGCGAAAGTTGTATGCTCTCTCTCGTGATTCTAGCATACATATTTACCGAGTTATTAAAGAAAATATGTATCGACTAAACAGAGTAGGTTGTCTTATGGGAGTTTTACACTAGAAAAGCCTGTGATTCCTTTGTTAGAGTACTTTTAACATCCCCAGCAACCTCTCACCTACGTGAAAGCCTGTCTGTACCTTCTCCTAACATTATAATCCGCAAAATTGTATTCCCAGCATTGCAGGTAAATCAAACCAGGAGCATCAGAACAGCCAAAAAATCACTGACTTTATATTTTAATAAAAATTGGAATAAATGTATGATTTACACGGATTTTGAGTTTTAAAAGTTTATATGTGGAAATTCACTTCCCTCACGTCAGCGTGCTGCGTGCGAACTCGTTTTGTTATTATATCTGCACCCGATCGCTTTAAGAGATTACTAAGCGCTTTTAGATACATAATTTAAACCCGTACAGTTGACATCCTGGAAATTTAACCCATGACTTGATTTCCGAGTCACTAACTGTTTTAGCTGCCAAGACAGTGAGGCGCCCATAACGAACATAGCATCGCACAAATAATAACATATACCTTTGCAGTAATTATTTATGATGGAGTATTGAAGCAAAAAACGATTACTTAGTTATTTATTTATTTTTGCCGTTGACTACTTTTGATAACACCTCAAAATAAAATCGCCCATCTTGTAGCTGCCACTTGTTCTAGTGATATTTTTGCATTTCTCTTTAAAATTGGTAATAATTCTTTCCTACATTTTTGTACTTCAGCACTAACTCTTTGTGTTTCAGATCCGTGGTTTTTTTGGGAAAGGGACAAACCTTTATAGATACAAACTCTGTGCGCTTAAATTTGTAATAATAGCACATATAGTAGTAGTTTTTTATTTGGAAATATGAAGGTGGTTTACTTCCAAGCCATTCCAAAGAATTGGATTTCAAATGGAGAATTAGTTGCTAGAATGAGGTTTAAATTCGTACAGTTATTATTATTCAGCCATTTTGGTCAGGTTTCAAAATACAACTAGGTTTAAAAATAAAATAAACTAAACATACGAAACTACTGATAAACTATTATAATAAATAATACGTGTTTTTGTAAGATATTTGGAAAAAACAAATTATTTATTTTTATTTTTTAAAATGCCATTTTATTTTGTAAGTTTGCCAATGTACTCATAATTTTTTAAACAAGTTTCACGTTTATTTTTGTTTCACCCCCGCGAGCTCAGAATATAAATCTGTCTGGTAGCATGTGCTAGGATTCCACACCTCCATTGACAAAATGAGAGTCAGAAATCAGTAACTCTTTATTACACCTTCTAGTAGAAGGGTTTTGCTGGCAGCCAATCTTCAGCAACACATACAACTGCTTTCAAATGAGAATCTCCATTTGCACGGGCAGCAGGATGAACAGCTCTATGCCGGAGTAAGAGGTTTTTTCTCCCACAGTGTGAGCTAGTGTGCTGGTTGTGATTAGTCTGAAGTGTGTCTGGTAAAGATAATGGGCATCAACCCGTGGTTAGTTCTTCCCGTCAACTTGTAGTACTACCTCCCGGATACTCAGGGAAATTAGTTTCATGGTTTTCAGTTCTTTAAATTCTTTCCTAGAAGTGTCTCTGGGACTTCTGATGTCTTCTATATATGTGTATTTGTTTTGTTTTTAAAAATAAATTATAATCTTTGACTTTCAATATATTTAGGCCAGGAGTTAGGATTATATCAGCCTGACACATTAAAAAAATCTGAAACAACTGGTTTCACTGAGAGCATATTTCTCATCAAAGTAAACTAACTTAGAAAACTACTATATTGACTAAAATTATTATATTTTCGCTTCTGAATTGTGTATAATTGTACCAACTTAAAATTCGTTGTACTGTAATATGATCATTCTCACTTGCTGTGAGTATAATGTATTACTACAAGTTAAATATATAAGGATTTGGTCAATTAGAAACCAAACATTCCAGTCTTTCAACTGTAGAGCGACCTCTGAGAGATGTGAAACTCAACACTTCAATGGTAGACAGAAGTTTATCGTAATAGTAATGTCCTTGTCTGACCTTCCGAACCACATAGTCACATAGTATTTCCCTCCAGCCTCGGTGGGTTAATGATAAAGTATTTACAGGATCAAAGCATTAAAATTAACTGTGATTATTATTTAACCTTCTATCTCAAGCTCTTAATTACAGAATTTAATGTTCAGTTTTGTGACGTCTGACCTTGCATTTGGTTAAACGGTTTACCACTTCGTAAGTTGGATCAATTGTCTTATAATATGCGAATTTATGTGTGAATCTATAAAATTATAAATAAGAGGTGGTTTCTGTCTGTCTGTCTGTCTGTCTGATGTTCCGGGTGAACGCAAAAACTACTTAACCGACTGGGCTGACACTTTACACAAAGGTTGATCTTGAACCCATGCAACACATAGGCCTATTCACTTCCTTAAAATCCCCTCATGCTACGCTCCGTGAAGTTTTAAGTTTCAATGTTTACATTTCATAAGAAAGTAAACATTCAGAAACTGTAATGCGAACAGCTGAGGGCACTTACATTTGACAGCTTAAAGAGCAGAAGCAAGAACAACAGCTGTTTCAAGCTAACTAAAATGCATTTGCATTGACTATAGAACGGGTATGGAAAACCCCGGTGCGAAGAACGTGTACATCAAGTATACGGTATATTGAAATATATATATATATATATATATATATATATATATATATATATATATATATATATATATATATATATATATATATATTCAATATACCGTATAATGAATCTATATAAATAAAATTAGAGTTTTGTCTGTACATTGCTCGAAATTATGAAATTTTTTTTTATTTTCACGTTTTACACCCTAGGGAAACGAAAACAAATCTTATCTCAATTTATGTCTGTCTGTCTGTCTGCCGGTAGCACTCAAGGACGGGTTTTCGTTCGCTTTTCACTGGAAAAAGGGTGCACTGACATTAATGAAACTTTGTTTCTTTGTTCTATATATGCGTGAGAAGGTTTTAGGGCACTATAAACTGGCATACGCCTTTTACAAAAATAATGGCGGCCACTCAAAAACGTGATATTGTGCGGTTTTGGTCATGTTTTGTTCGCTTTTCACAGGAAAACGGGTGCACTGATTTTTATGCAACTTTTTTTCTATGTTATATATATGTGCGTTAGAAGGTTTTCGGCTAACTGGATTGTTTTAAATCACCTTAGGTCACTGCCCCATAGGGTTTTAAAGATCCTATGCTATTCTTATGGACAAAGCATTTATTTATATTGAACCAGATAATGACATAGTTATTCTATAAATAGGTATTGTAGTTTTTTTTTTTAAACGTTGAGTGAAGATTGGTAATAAATAACATAAGTGGATATATGATCTAAATCTATATTTGTCAGACTCATGCACTCACTGACATAGTGATCACTTTAGCTAAGAAACGACAATGTCTATTGAAGATGAAATTTTGGATGGTGGTTCCCCTTATGCTGCAGATTCAAAATAAGAATACGTTTAAAAAAGTTCTATAGGGTTCTTCGCTAATTTAATTTTATGGCAATTTTAAGAGTATTAGTATTTACTGGACCTTTGTAAGTTATATTTCGGTAGGAACATAACTAATTCATCAGAACAAATCACAAGCCTATTCCTGTTACGAAAGTGTTTAAGGGCTTCGCCCCCCGGGATTTCAAAATACAATATTTTAACAATCTGGCACATACTCTTGGACTGATGGATCTGAAATTCGGTAGGAATGTAGCTGATAGCTCAGTGCAGGCATTTACCTACTCTAGACACAAATATACTCAAGGACTCTGGCCCAATGGCCTTTAATATAAGCGTGTTAGTCATAACACAACTACTCAACCAGTAGAGCTGAAAGTTGATGCCTTAAAGGAAATAAGAAACAACATCACGGGGAGTCACGGTGTTGTTCTCTGGAGATTTCACACAGACCCTTTGTCGTAAGTGAGACATGAGTGGACGAGTCTACACCTCTATAAAAATATATTTTATGTAGCCGACCAGTGAGCGTCTGAACTTAACAGTAAATATGAAAATGTATTTTTGAGAAGATTAAGGGGTTGATCAGTTTTCTTATGCGCTTTTAAAAGTTGAGATTTGGACACTGAAAAACAAATTAAGTCTCAGAAACATCTATCCTTCACTCGGTACTATCGATGAATCACAGGATTTACTGATTGACAGTTTGTTACACCGTGGTTCATAAACAGTTTAATCTGGAAAGTGCCTGGCTCTATGATTGTGCCATCCTCACGTCCACCAATGAACAAGCAACGGAGATCAACACAAATGTAGGTCTATTCCAAAGGGAGGAACGAACATATACAATATTTAATACCGCTCATTTAACCATGACCACTGTTAGAACAGTTCGTATATATTGATTTACATTTATTTAAATAAAATCAAGTAGTCATATGTTTTTAAAACATATGATTTTCCAAGTTTAAATTGTTTATTTAAAATTATAATGAAAACAGGTCCTGGCAAGAATGGTGATTTTAAAAGTGGTTTGTCAATGTTTTTAAAGTTTAACGTTTCGTTACATTACTATTAATTTATTGGAATGTAAAGATTAATGTAGCAAAGTATTTAAAATGTTAAATTAAACAGGGTTAATATTTTGTTGTACTTGAGTTATTTTATTTCTAAAATCGAATCCAAAGTGTTACGTGTACCGATTTGGAGTCGCAAAAACCACACCGTTCACTACCCGACAGAGTTCCTTGACTTGGCAACAGTACCCGAACTATCTGCCATAGTATATTTCGTTAAATTTAATTCTACTTTAAAAGTGTAAAAGGTAATTTTAATATTGTAAAATTATGTGGGTTGTTAATTTTTTTAGTTAATCTACCATTTATATACAACCCGTACGAAGGACGGGTACACAGCTAGTTTATAATAAAAGTGTGTTCTGAAAAACCTTCAATGATTTAAGAAATTATTAGTCATGCAAAAAATAATAAAAGGATTCAAATATTTGTTTTCAAGTGCTTAGTTTTCTAGTTGTCGTTTTTTTAGTTTGTAATAAAAATTGAATCGCTCCAGAACTTCTATGAATAAAAAAAAATTAACTTGTTCACATTTCAACTTCAATACGCTACTATTCGAGTGGAAATTCCAAAAAAAACCTCTACTTACTCAAGAAAATTTTATAAGTATTTTACCCAAATCCCCCCATAATAAGTCTAGCATATGAGCAAAATTGCATCCTTGTTTTCTCAGCAGTTCTGGAGTAATAAAATTCGAAATAAAAATTACTCACATGCAGATAATTGGAAAACTAACAACTTTAACACACACCTTTACGGGAACCTTTTTTCTTCATTTTTGCGTCAATAATTAGAATATTTCACTACTAGTCACGAAAGTGACCTATTTTGGGGCAAGATAGCATTACGCGCGAGGCGAAGCCGAGCGCAGAACTTTCTATCGAGCCCCGAAATAGGACTTTAGTGACGAGTAATGAACGATACTTTTCATCACGATGCAAATAACCACCCTTAACGTTAAACAAAATTATTTAATATTAATTTTCTATAAGTAAACACAACACGGTTTTGTTTAGGAACTTCAATTGTTTAGGACAGGAAAAGTTTTGTTTGGAACAGGCAAAGTATTGTTTAGGACATGAAAAGTTATGTTTAGGACAGGCAAAGTCAGTTGATTTTTTGTTTTATTACAAGGAAATATATAATTTTCGTAGATCTCAGCTGCATGGTAATGTGCTATTTTCGAATAAAGAGTGATGAAATAATATATTAACTTATTGAAGGGGGTTTCTTAAATACCCTGCATATAAAGTTGCAAAGCAAAATATGATGGTATCCTAAAAATATTTCATTTATTGTGACAAATGGTCCTTTTTCATCTCCTTTTTGTGCATTGTACACCACTTTTATTGTTAGGCCATTTTTTACTTGGATCATAATTACAAAAGGTTTCCTATTAAAAGTTATGATTTTTTAGGTTTATTCATCCACTAGGTCTAACAAGGGCAATACTTATACTTTCAATTTTGTTTAAAGTTGTTTATATAATTGAATAAACTTGAAGCATGAATCAAGTAATTTAGTTGTTTGATGTTTTCGACGGCGATATTCATTCTGCTCATGCGCCTTTCTCTTGACTTTATGGCATTTGAATATTTATCCAGAAACCATAGACTATCGTGATTATTTTTGTATTTTTCTCTTATTCGTTTAATGGTCAATGTATTTTTGAGAGGGAATCCCGCAAGCATTTGCTTCAGATGGGGTTAAAGTGACAAAATATTTTAATTATTACCAATTCTTTAGTTATTATCAATGCTTCCTTACCCTCAAAACTATGTTTTGTAATACCATAAGATATGGTTTTTCGTGGCAATATCTCTGATTATGTTCTGCATTTTTTTATAAAATCATAGTGACTCTGAGATTGTTATCAAATACTAATTTATAATGATACTATACTTGCTTTATACTCTTACTTATGGTAGTAGGCATATTTTATTAATTGTAAGTGGGGTCGGATATAATAAAATAAATGGTTTAAGCATTAAAGATTCGCCCCGCATTTTTCAGATACTATGGTGAGATTAGTTGTAAGAACCACACAGAGTTAGTCAATCCCGATAAAGAGAGTATTTAAAAGCGTTTACTATGATATTATTTTGAAAGGGGACCCGTTCAAATATTATATATAAATCCATAATTGTCAAGACATTGTAACAGCAAAATCCTATACATATTAAATTCATAAATATATAAACGAGTGTGTGGTATTTTAAGACTGTATATACCCAGAGAGACAGGCTTTACACAGTAAATAAATAAAAAGAAATACTTTTTAGATCTAGGGAGCACTAATCAACATCTTAAACTAACTGGCAATGCCCTAGACTTCAGTTAATGAGTCACGGGTTTGATTTCCTGTTATTCCATGCAATTTAGTGGGTTTAATATTGTTTTCCCCTAAAGCGTTCTGTGTACTAATAAAGATATATTTTTTTGGACTTTGATTCAAAAATTGTTGAAATTCGATTAAGCTAATGAAATTAATAGTTTTATGCTTTTTATTATACGTTTTTACTGTGTTTAATGCAAATATTTAAGGAGGGAATTAATTTGTTGCATATGGTGTACAATATGCTTAGTGTGTTGCATATGGTGACACACTAAGCATTTTTTCCCTATTGGTAACCTTATATACAGTTGATTGATGTTTTAATTTGTTGTAAATACAACCCTCGGGGCACGAAGAGACAAAGCTAAATAATAAAAAATAACGGTTTTTGGTTTGATTGAAGAATTTAATTTTCAAATAAATACAAACGTGCTTTTAAAAGAGAGTGACAAAGATAAATGTTGTATTACTAGTGGCTTGAAGGGGCCATTACCCCTAACTTTGCTCTAATACTCTGCCTCTTCTGATTTCTTTTACTCTTTACATGATTAGGATAAACATATGTAAGTTCGAGTTCGTAAACAAAGTAGACACTTAATCACATGTTTTAATGTAAATAAAGCAGACGTTTTTAAATCCCCATGTTTATCTTATGGGGGATTTTCTACGTTATTTCTCGTTTGCTGGTAACCTTTTAGAAACACTGCTATTTTTCCCGAGTCTCTGGAATCGAGACCTTTAATTTAAGCCATATCTCATCATCCTGCGATCTGCCAAACTCCCACAATTTTGACTTACAAATTTTGCTTATAGAATTATATACAAAGATGTTTTTTGTTATACTGTGTGTATTGTGAAGAAACGTAGGGTATGTATATAGCGGAATCTAGGTTGGCATCCAGGATGTTAGCTTATGCCGGCATGCCTGTGAAGATGATAGAAGCGATATAGGTAAATATCTGTAAATACATTGAGAATATATCATCGATTGATTTATATTTCACTTACAGTTCTCATTAAACCTTAGCAAACAAATTATACATTGCCCAATTTAGATAATGCAGAATGTGCTGTCACTCATGAAGTGTGGAAGGAGTTGAATCCTCGTTGCCCAATAGAAAGCAGGAAATCCCTCTTTAGCTACTGATTATATCAATGAAACTACCTAAAACATATTCTCCTAGTTGCATCATACATAGGCTTAATGTATAATGTGTGAGTTCCGTTTTTATGACTCATGTCATAATAAAGGTCCATATCAATAATTATTTTTCAGATAAACGAATATGTTGAGATAAGTTATACAACTTGCATGTATGAGTTTGTAACAACCAAACAAACGAACACTTAAGTAAGAAAGTATATAAAAAAGTAAATATTTACGTTCATACTACATTTGTTCGCAGAGGGCAATAATATTATATTACTTGTATTAAGTAACTAGTTTGAGTTTTTTGTTTATCGCAAGTCAACCGTTTTGTCGAATAATTTGTAAGCGTTGATTACACGATTAAATTAATTTTATAAAATCCAATGGATTGTTCAGTAAAATATGGATAATACAAAACCACAGGTAAATTTAAAAAATATGTTATTAAGTTGATTGAAATCCCCTTTGAAACAGGTGATTTAACGTACAAACTGAAGGAATCATAACTTTTAATTTTCAGTGTAATTTTATGATGTAAAACATCTTAAATAAAATTGAGAATACTGGCAATGTTCAATAGGTGGTCATGGTACGGTATCAAATGTTCCAACAACTCTGTCATTGGTTATCAAGTAATCTACTTAGCTAATCTATCAATTAAATTATATTATTTGAAGCTATTAACCTTTTCACTACTGAAGGTTTTGAACACTTTGGGCTTTCAAATTTTCTAAACTTATGAATTGTAACATGTTCTTTAAATTTTGGGACACACAAAATCAAAAACCAACTCGATAAAAAAACTTATATTTATAAACATCTGCTAACACTGTACCTAGTTTTACTTGCTGTAATAAATATAAAAAGTTACTATAAATAGTTTTTTAAGAAAATATACATAAATGAAGTATGACAAAAGATGTATAAATGCTATTAAGACTAAACAATCAGAAGCTAAACACAGTATACCAATGAAATGTGATAAAGAACATTGTAGTTGACAAAAGTCTAGTTTTGGGTTAAGCGTTTGAGCTAGGATTATAATTACTAACATACCACAGAGATCACAGCTTTAATATTCATTGTGGGCTGAAATAGGTCCAAGAGATAGCCGTTATAGCGTGGCTACAAGGCAATTGTGAGAGTGGTGTGCATTGCTTACGTAAAAGAGGCAGGCATAGTGAAAAGCCTGTGCATTAATATTTGGCATGACGTTTACTTGAATGTTTATTTATTTATTCTATCATTTGGACACATTTGTTAGTTAATCTACAACTAAAACGATGACAAATGGAAAAGAATAACATTTCATTAATTTTGAGAAGATTTACTCGATTAGGAAATATAATGTCCATTCATTTATAAAATAAGTTAACTGTTAAATACAAAAATATGGTTTGCTTTGGTAAATATTTCCCCTAAGAGTTCAGTAATCACATTAAGAATGGGCAAACGCTTTGAAGTTTATGTTCCATAAACACATAAAACGCCCACCAATTCTCCCCCTGAGAAGCCTTCTTCTCCATGTCCTGGATTTCTTTGAAGCTTCCCTCTCAGACCCACTTCACCCCTACCCGCCAGGCCCTCAAGGCGTGTATTGCCCCTCTAGGTCCTCCTTGGTGGGTGCCTTGGTCGCCAGGAACGCCAGACTCTTGGCAATCTCCTCGGGGATGGGAGGCGGCTGGGGCAGATGGTCTCCTTGAGGTCGGTAGCCGTTCTCGTCAGCTGTGTAGGAGATGGCGTAGTTCCTGCCGTCGTCGCCGACGTAGGAGTACGACCCTTGGGCTGACTCGCCGACGTCCTGGCCTACCTGCTTGAGCGAACCCTCCTGGATAGCTCTGGAGCCGTCGCCGCCCTCGTAGCTGAAAAGAAAAATGCGGTGAGCAGAGATGTATGAAGACGTTGGTAGCGATAATTTATTTCTTACTAACAGGAAGAAATAATTTTTTATTTTTATATGTTTGGGTAAACAAAATTACTAACAATTGTAATTGCATTAAGGATGACGTATGTAAAAATTATAATTTACATTTTCATTTCACACCACAACTACTTTGGAGCATAGGGCCTGGTTCGTATATCATAGAGGTAATAAAATTCACGTTACATGGAATGCTAAGAATTAATTATATAAGTTGACTTAAGTCTACTATGGTAGTTTCTTAATCCTTAAGGATGACAGATATTTAATTTCATAAATGAATTTTTCGGAATCATCTCACATCATTGTACAAGAAATGCTAATTACTAACGAGTGGTGGTCATAGTTTGGTCATAGCAACAGTGTAAAAAATAAACATATTTTATGTTTTGGTCATGGAGTCACAGTGTCTAAAACACAAACTAGCTATTAGTTTCTACTAATTTTCTGATATGGTTAGATTAACTTTAATATTGTCCTTTGATGTTTTTATGGGTTTAATTTGTTTCTGAACAAATTTTCAATCGGGTTAAATAAATAAAAAGTGTTCTGAGATAATGGACAAAAGGAAAGTCAAAAACAGTTAGTTTTGTAGTGCAGTATGTTAAATACCTACGATAGAGACCTATTTTTATTTGGTATGGATACAGTAAATAGTATAGCGTCAAGGAAAGAAATACTGGAGGAGTTATCCACACAAGGTTCACTCAACATCATGGTTTATTTAAGAAGGTTTTATGGTAAAATTCAAACACTGTTCGGAATAATTGTCTTTGAGTAGTTTTAATCAAATCCGTAATCTTGCATAAACAGGTACACATGTACTACACAACCTTCTGGAACAGTGTAAATAGGCATTTCAAGTTTAAAGGCTTAATACCTTCTGAAATGTTTAACAGTGAATTATCTATATATCTGGTTCTTTAGGGCTATTCTGTGTGTGGAAAACGCTAATCAAAAATGGAAAATTAAACACAGATTATTTAAGACATCAAGTTTTACCTAAGATTCTCCAACCAGCTATGAAGTAGATAGTAAAATATTGTTAAGTTTATTTTTAAGATAAATCGAAACTTGTTAAGTATTACATAAATAAATTCCGTCAGTTTTTAAGAAAACTTTATTAATTCGAAAAATGTAAAATATATATAGGTTTAAAAATAAAACACACTACAAAACGTACAATACTAATGTTCCTCAACACCAAATCTAAAATCGTTTTTAATTTCAACAACGTAATGCAAATATAAATGTTATAAAAGAAAACCTCCGTTTAATTATCCTGAGGTGCACAACTTTTTGTATACAGGTGAAGAAAATTTAGACCTGAAGAGTTAATGATAATATGTACACGAAAAATTTATCTTTTAAAATAATTTAATTAGTTTAAATCGTTAATTAAAAAAGATTATGCTCGTTAAGGAGAAGGACTTTCTATTTTTTTCTTTCGCTCAGAAAAAAAGGAAAATTTGTTGATATACTTTAATTAAAGCACATGTTTGTGGTATTCAACGGACTATCAAACTCTGTCCTGATCCTGATCCCAAATGAGTTTTACGTATGTTTAAAACTATCTGAACTAAAGAAACCATGAAAAATTAAATGCAACGATCTTAAATTTGTTTACAGAAAACGTACATACCTAAGTACATTTATAGAACTGCAGTTTTGTAAGTGTTTTTTTTTCTGTGGACTTTGATCACAAACAGTTTAATGGGTAGTTCTAAAAATAAATATGAAACTACCGTAGATTGCTATAATTGATATTCTATAGGGGAAGTTCTATTAATTTAGATTTACCTTTAAGTCTATGCCAAGCCGTCTGTCAATGGACTAATGGGTAATATGGCTATACTTGTATTTTTATTTTTAATTTTTTTAGAGAAAGACCTATTTATCAAATAATTAACACGTCAATAGAGGCCTCATGCTTGTACAAAGAACCTAACAAGCAAATCAAGGGGCGATTTGCTACAGTACCAGGTAGACAGTACTGGTAAAATTTACTGGCAAGACCGAGATTCGAACCAACGCCAACGACAAAGCGGCTGCCATGGTTCCGAAATCTGTTGCTTTGACAGCTACTGCAGCGACTCGCCAATGCCACTTGGGCTTTCCTTAGACCGTGAATGCTATTCAAAATAGTATGTTTAGACGTAATTAGTACACATCAAAGAAAAAGATTAAGAGGAAATTAAAGAAAAAGCTGATATAGAGATCAAAAGGAAATATAATAGAAATTCTTTGAACATGTAGTAGCAATGTTTAACACATTTGGGATCCCAATATATGCAGTCCAACCAAATAAATACATAAATAATTTATTTAAATTGTTTGGTTTAATAATTTATAGTAAAATTTGTTAATTTAAAACGTAATAGTTTTCTAGTCAGTCGTAAACTATATTTGAAGTAACTTTTGGAAATGTGGAGCTTTGTAAAATGAAAGCACAATTTTTTATAGGCTGGAAACAAATTATGGAAAATGTATAATATCTTTAAAGTTATTTGAGTAACAAAACTAAAACTTTGCAAAATGTTTTAAGGTCGTAAAGTATAATTTCTAAGTCACTTATTGACCCTGAACCTCCAAGGGGAGACGGTCTACATGGAGTCACAAGAAAATCTGAAGTGGAAGCATATGTAAATAATTTTTAAGGTGTGGTTGAATGCCGCAAACCACACTTCAAAAGCTTTACTCGTTACAAAATGGCGGCTGTTTGGATAATTTGTTTAACTGTGTTGAAGGATTTTGCAGATTTTAAAAAAATATTGAAACAGGCGCCAATTTGTAATTAATAAAGCTTTTGATGCGCAGTGTCGGCATTCAACTTAACTAGACTAGGCCTTTAAAATGTTGTTTATCTTGTTGTTTATGCTTACATTTAAGATTTTTTCTGACTCCTTGTGGACTGTCCCCACTTGGAGGGACATTATCAATAAGTACCTTTTGAAATATACTTTAAGACCCTAAATGATTTTGCAAAATTTTAGTTTTGTTACTCAAATAGTTTTAAAGATATTATACCGTTTCGCAGATTTTTTCCAACCTGTTTACACATTGAATAATATTTCTTAAATGTTTAATTTACTGCAATGTTAGTCAGGTTTACTATTAAGATGGCCTGACTTGAAAGTTATCAGTGCAAAACCGGTATCACATTTTAAAAGTTTCTGTAATGTTTTCCACATATCGAGGACTAAGGTGTCAAGTAGAAAATGCATAGTCAACTCAGTCAGTTAATTTTTTCAGCCATTACAGTTTATATATTGTTGAACACATCTCAAGGCAAGATTCAATAATTGATACATAGAATAATAACGTATAATAGATATTATAAGTTGACTGTAATCAAGTTAATATAGTCTTATCTTAATCAATTACTCTGTGGTAAATGCAAACAAAAATAATTACCGATAACATATACTAATAAATGTAGTTTTACAATTTAAAGAACACAAATTATCAAACGTTAATATTTGTACTAAATATTATATTCCACTTCGCAATGTAACCATTTGTCGATTACGGCAATACGAGACCGTAACTTAAGGATATTGCTTGTTTGAAAAACCCTAATGTGACAGGATGAATAAGTGGGATATTCTCGGGCGAGCGAGTGGCATTTAGGATTTAGGTGGCTTCCTTTCGCTTTGGTTTCGACATATTCCTGCAATAGGTTACAACGTTACGAGTTAGAACTTTTAATGTATGCAGAATACTGTGGAACTGTGTCAAAAATATTGCGCCATTGCATGGGAAAGAAATTGCCGAAATGTTATTCATTGCAAGCAATACGATTAAGCAACAGTAATAAATTTGGTGTTAGGTGTCTTTATTTAGTATACAACTATATTTTGGTTTAATAGATTTATTGCATGACATTTATTATTTACGAAAAGTCTGTTTCTAAACTGAATCATGCAAAGATACATTTAAATTACTTTACCTTATAATTTATTTATATGCATAAGAAAAAAATATGAAGCTTTACAGCTGATAAACAGTTTGTGCACAAAACATGACTGCTTGAGGTATACATGTTTAAAATATTATTTTAGGACTCTGAAGTAGGTTTTTTACATTCATTCATTCTTTAAAGCATCCATTCTCTTCATACAATCCTAAGGTTGCAGTTTGCCTGGTCGGATAATTGCAGAGTGTAATTATCTAAAATTTCCACGCAACAAATCATAGGTGTTTAAAAGACCTGAAGTTAATGAATTAAATAACTACAAGGTCAGACATTAAAACACCGTTTATTATTTCTGCATTTATTATTGTTTCGGCGATTACAAATTATTTTCATAAGAAAAAAAGGTTTGTCATTTGGAAAAATTAAGGATCATGGACTTCGGTTGAAGGGGTCGCAAGTGGAAACCTTGGGTGTACACAAATATTTAAGGAGGTTTTACTGCTTTCTCTTAAAAGCGTTTTAATGTGCTTTATTGTCCCTGACATCCCAAACAAATTGGTTAGGTTTAAAAATATTTAATTTTTGAACCAACGTCCTCCCATTGTACCAAATAACAAATTGAAGAGTTGAAGCTTTAAAGGCGTGACAACTTAATTTGAAATCATTCAAAGCTTACTGATTGACGTTTCCGATATTACATGTGATTAAAATCCTATTGTCTAAAATCATTTCAAAAGCAGCTCTATTGTAGTGATATAGTTTTAAATTACTGTTATTCGCCAAAAAACATTTATCTAATACAGACTACAAAATTCAAACGACATTCTGATTGGTACTAGAAAATAATTCTCATATTGTTTAGTTCGCATGCACTTAAAAATGGGCTGAATGAAAATATGTTAGAGTGATACATGGGTTCGAAACTTAACCAGTGAAGTGTAAGTTTGCTAGCTGTTTACACTAACACCTGTTCCTCCATATAACAGGATGTCCTCTTGGCTGCCTTCAGCAATAGGATTTCTCAGGTCAGGAATTTCTCTCCTACAGTTTAACTGGAAATTTTCCAGCTTATTTAAGTTTTACAGGGGTTAACACTGCGATCTTTATCTGTTAGGCCATGGTGTTAAATTACCTGTACTTGTAGCTGCCGTCGAAGTTGACGTTGTTCTCCAGAGAGACTATAGGGATCTGCTGGGACTTGCTAGGAGGCGCACCTGGTAGCTCAGCAGGGGCGGCGCAGGCGCAGGCTACCAGACTCAACAACAGTATCTGAAGGGCAATTGTAACAAGTGAGATACTACATAACATAAGGCTAAATCGTTGTAAACTTTTTGATCTTCTTGAATTAAATACAATCAAACTCACTCGAGTACTGGGAAAATCTTGAGGATTGATGGAAAATATTTTGTCTGCATTGATGTTTGTTTTTGTTGGGTCAATGGTGATTTTTTCTAACTTTTTTATTATAATTTACATTACACAAATTTTGTTTAATATATAAAAACGAGACAGCATTAAACATTTAATAGGAGAACTTCCTATACGTTGTTTTAATTATCTGTATCTGGTTTTAATGTTGTTGTTCTGGCAATTAATGTGCCTACATTTTGATCCCGAATAATTTGTTGTACTAGTGAAACAACTTAATGATATAAATAAAATAAAACAACTTAAATTGAGAAACAAACCCTAAAACCAATATAAACGTCCCTGAATTTAATTCCAATTACAGGTCGTTTTCTGAATTTAATTTCAGGACTGAAATCCTACAGGACTATTTTTACCATACGAGTGCATAATGAAAAAGATGTATTTCGTGGTAGTTGAACAGTTTTGACTTAGAAAACGTAATATTTTTAACCTTAACCAATCTAAGCATTAAATAAAATTATAACCTGATTAGTAATCTGAATACGATTTGTTTATAACTATAACTTAGGCCTACTTTCTGCTTCCAACGACTTTTATATGTTCATTGGTGTGCAAAACTGTGTGACACGTCTTGTATAAGATTTATACACGGTGCATTGTTTTTATAGTTAGTAGAAAAATCGTACCATTCAATATTCGTACATAAGTTGTTTTATATATTTCATTAAAAGAAAATTGGAGAAAAAGCAAGACCATTACAGCATGTCAAGTAATAAAGTACAAAAAAATTTGGCGAGAGATACAACATGGAAATTATAAATAATATTAGCTAAATGTAAACTTTTCACTTTTCTTGGTATTTACATTTTTCAGACATTAATTTTCTTCAAACAGAACCATAGTATTTTCCAACCCCTTGTTTCGCAGTCTAAATATGATATTAGAACCAAGTTTAAATTAAATATTCCTCACGATACTACTTCCTTTTTCACACACCAAACCTTTTAAAATACCTTGTCATTATTTAATGCCCTTCCTGTTGCCCTTAGAGCAGAACAATTTTTTTTCTTTTAAAAGGAAACTTACGATTTTTCCTATTGAAAAGTGTTTTTATTCTGTACAGGAATAAATTAAGAGTAAATAAGCTAGCATATGTATTGTATTATTAAGACTTTTCTTTGTATTCTCTTATTCTATTTTGACGCAAGCCAATGCATTTATTTATGTTTTATGGCAAATAAAAGATATTTGATTTGATTTGAAGGGGAAAACTGTGGTTAAGGTAACTTTTTTCAAACTAATAAAACAAAATTAGGTATTAGGTACTATCATTTCTCTATTTATATTTCATAATAATCAAGATTGGCAAACCATAACATCTCCGAGTGATTAAATATTTCTTAAAAGCTCAATAAGGGATTTAAAATTAATGTATAACAAGTAATGAAAACGTATATTCAATAAAAAATATTTACTTTAAGTTATTTAGTACAAAATATATGCATAAAAAGTATTGATCAGCAAATTCAATCACAACTCAATAATAAGTAACAAAACTCAGCTTACAAAAAGGGTTAATAACAATTTACTAAATCAACCTCAACGAATTTAAGAATCCACCAAAGAACGAGTGGGAGGGTACACCTAACGCAACCTATGTTGACCTTTAAGCCAGAGACCGGTCTATCACTCACATGTATCATGGCGATCTGTCGGCTACGGAGATGTTCGGTTGAATGGAGCCAATTTGAAGGTGACGGGCCTATATAGCGCCGCGCCCCCCTCCCCTCACGGTGTGCTATAGTTTAAACTGCCAGGGGGCAGGGCAGGTTAGGTAACATGTGACAGTAAGGCACGGACGTGGGAGCAGCAGCGGGGGTGCAGGGAATGGGAAATGTCAACCCGGGGCTCACGAGCTGGTCATTGTTACGTCAGAGCTGATTGTAAGGGAAGGTTGACGTTAAGGGTGACATTGGTTGACGAAAAGTTAAAAAATACAGGCATAGGTTGGAGTGTAAAAAGGACCTCTGATTTAAATGTTAAAGTTTCTACACTGTAACAAGTTATCTTCTGTAACCAAAAGTGGACGATACTTTTTTATTTTATTTTATTTTGTTGTAAAAAGTTCGTCGTTTACAAGATTTTGTTATCTTAATAAAGAAGTAAATAGTAACAGTAATGTTCTTAAAACGGCACTCGCTTTGGATTAGAATGCAAAACTTGGTGTTCTGATGATAGAAAATGCAATCAAATTCATACATTCAAAATACTATCGGAATTGGACATTTTAAGTGACTGATATCAATTGTCATTAAAACAAATAAAGGAAACCACAATACGAGTGGTAGCGTTCACCCCCTAACGAAAACGTAGTTGGCACCAGAGGACCTCAAAGAACCGTTTTTAGCAAGAATGTTATAAGTTATCTTACCTCCGTCAATAGTCCAGTGCAGGAGGATCATCAGTCGAATTTTAAGTTAGACCATTGAATAACATAACCCACTTTTGTTTTGAACACAGTCTTTGTCAAGGTGAGTTTTGAAGTATATTATGCTTTCAAGTTTTGAAATTTAACGTTATTTTTGCATAATAAATTATCAACAAATTTAATTGTTCGCGTATGTTTGTTAGTTTGACGTTTACATTCAAAATAACAAGGCATCAAAATATCAGCCTTTCTTAGATTCAAACATATCAAGGTATCATACAATCACACATTTGTACGGGACAACATTCTCGGTGAATGAGTTATTTAAAAATCATTACAATAGCTCCACAATGAATTCATCTACTGAGTACCATCTTCAGTACCAAAAACAATTTAAGAAGAATTTTTAATTGGTTTTGATTTGCTGACGGGTTGACTTGATGAGGAAGCTCGTTGATTACTTTAATGCCTCCTTGGGTTGGAAGATGTTCAAAAGTAGTTGTTAGTTTTTCTGAACACAATAGTTATCACTGCCTCTTGTCTCGTATCTGTGGATGTCTCTGCCCCGGATAACATTTTGTAATGTCAATCTACCTATAATATGACACAGGTAATTTAGTAGTTAAATCATCAATAGTAATAAACTAGTGGTTAAAAGGGGCCAAACCCCTAACCTTTTTAGTACTCTGGCTCATCTGATTTCAACACATGCCAATTCGTAAACAAAGTAGACCCTTAATCTCATATTTTAATGTTTCCATTCTTTTCTTATGGGAGATGTTTTACGTTATTTCTCGTTTGCTAGTAAGGTTTTAGAAATACTACTATTTTTTCCCAGTCCCTGGGATCAAGACCTTTAATGTGAGCCCTCTTCCATCATTCTGAGATTTGCCAAACTCCCACAATTTTGACTTACATTTCGCTTACAGCATTATATATAAAGATATTTTTTAAATCTACTTTTTGCTATAACAGTCAACACTTATTGCTGTCACCGCCGTAGTTAACACACTTTAGATAACAATCGCCTTGTGTTTCACACAAATGAAGACATTCTCGTTCCAGATGACTGATTATCATAGAGACAAAGGCTGACTTTTCCCATTGTTGTGGTGGGAGGAATATTGCATCCATTGCATGTAATCACTTAATAATAAACAGCCTCAATGTTGCGAAATTCACCGTCTTATGATTGAATTTTTAAATCGATGGTCACAAGTAAGGTAGGTGATTTGGACTTTCAATGCGTTGCATGATGATGCGCGCCTTGCATTCCCCCTCCACTAGGAATATAGTCGAAGTTACAACGGAGATTGTTCTCTGCGTTGATTATTATAAATTTAATCGATGGTAGCATTGCTACGCGTATTCTACTTCAGGATAACTTCTACTTTATACCTTTTGGTTTATTTTATCCTATACTCTCATATGAGTATAGTTTTCTTACTGCTTGCTTGTATGATTTTAACTCTGATCTCAAAAACTGCTACGACACCCTTCAAAAGTTGTAACTATCAAATTTGGGTTCTAAAATTTGTGGGGAATTGGGTCTAATGGGTTAAAAACAAGTTCTAGCCTCATCCCTAAGAAAAATCTAACAATGTAAAGAGATTAATTTGAAAACTTATCAAAATTAACATTGGGCTTCTGGAGTTGAAAAATCATAACAGCTATTTATAGCCAATCAGTGAACTGTCAAAGTAGTGTGCGATTGTAGTTTAAGTATCAACGAAAACATATGGTTTCTTGAGAACAGTGACTAAAACCATTGCATGAAGATTACTTTAGAATGGCAATGTAATGTCCAAAATGAATCAAAGGGAAATCGAGCTATATTAACAAACTGGAATAACCTTAAACATGTAGTAAAGAGGCAAATGAGCTAAAGAAATCTGATCGTCAGTATTACTGGGACTGAAAAATTACTCAACGTCATCTAAACAAACTGACTGATCATCCCCGAGAAAGGCTCAGCCCCCCATGGGCTAATAGGGTGTGCTGTATTCGGTAGAGAACCTAATTTACTATCTTGAATAATAAAACATATTTAATATTTGTCTTAAAACACTAAATTACGAATGGGAAAGTCTAGAATTATCAAAATGGGATTAGCTCATGTTTAATTCTTGTCAACTAGCTATTTTCCGATTAAATTTGTCAAATTGGTCTAATAGGTGTTGAATAACATATTAGCAACACACAAATTAGTACAAACATTGATATTAGTAGATATTTTTTAACTACTTTTTTCTCATATTAATAATATTCGAATGAATTACTCAAAGATTCGTATGATGTCTAGTAAAAACGTAATAAGATCATACCAGTTTGCACGAGACTCATTGGACATCTTGAACGGGAAACGTAAACTGCAACGGGAAATACGTAACGTATTGGCTCCGACGGATTTCTCATAACGTTAAACCGTAACGGGAAACGTTACCAGTAAGTCTAACAACATTTTTAAAACTATTTGCTTTAATTTTAAACTGTAGCTCTTGGGCCCAGCTATAGTCGTTATAAAAGTAAGATTATATTACACAATTGCTTGTCAAACTTCAGGTATATTTTTACCTATTAATTTAATTTATTTTTGTCTCTTATCTCTCTCATCTTTGTTTTTATGATCTACTTTATCTAATGACGAATCAATGTTTACTGCTTTATCTTTGGAGTGAAAACTATTATGGATTCCGTTCCACATTGTGTTATCTGTAGAATATTATAATGAATTTCAGTCCACATAACATTTTGATCTGTTTATTTTGAAAATCGTGAATGCAATCCCCAAGTTAATTATCACTTGTGACCGGCCCCATCTACATGTAACTGTCAAGTCACGAACATTGTGAAGGTGAACAGCATGACTCAGCTTTAAACTAACCGATTCCTAACCAACTCGCCCTAAATCATTCTCTAAATCTGTCCTTGTATACTAACTCCTGGCCGAATTCACACGAGTTTCAAATTAAATTGGTTAAGATTATTTATTCTGTTGTTCCCAAAGAGTTGGTATTAGGGAATCGAATCAAAAATGATATATGATTTATTTAGCTATCTAGGACTTTGAATCTTACAATCAATGGTTAAAAGTTAATAGTTAATAATTAATGGTGGTGGTTGGTGGTTAATAGTTAATGGTTACAATAGTAGAAAAAGGTTCATCCATTTACTTGAATTATTGTATCTAATTATTGTATTTATTTATTGTAAATAAACTTTAACATTATATTGAAAAAACGCCAACATGTTCTACCCAGCACTAAGATCCAATTGTTATTTATTTTATAGATCTAACAGGATAAAATAAAACTGCGTTTTAAAACACTAGGATATATATTTAAAATTATACTGTACTTAATACAAGACGGTAAATATACAAAAAATATGGTACAAGGCGATCGATTTCATCCAGTCCCACCGGTCATCAGCGAATGCTTTGGACACAGAATTACAGTATAAATAATGTAAGTACAGTATAAGTGTAAATATATTTTGTAGTGTTGGGATACATAGTTTTATTTAATCCTGTTAATAGTAACAACACGTATTATGTTACTTAAATAACAGCTTATAGATCTACCGGGTGTAAAAAATCGAACATTTTGCATTATAGGGAACCCCTAACAATATGTATATATGAGATAGGAATCAAATGATTTAAAAAAATCTAATTTATATGTATAGTATTTTTGTGAATTTATTTATGGATATTACCTGTTACATGTAACCGGTGAGTTCCTTAAACCGGAAAGTCCATAACCGGAAAGTCCATAGCCGGAAAGTTCTATAAAATGTGGATAAATGATATTTAGGCAATTATTGCGGGTATTCTCCATCACTTATTAGTAAAAACTCACCAACTCCGACAATGAATTTTAAGCAAAGGTGTGGATAAATGTTAAAAAAATTGTAATATCACAGCAACCAGGAAAATCTGAAATATATTTTGAAAATTCAAAAATGACCTTCGACGTCTGACAGTTTATGTAAATAAAGGTGCCCGAACAAGAGCCTGTAGTAGACCCTGCATGTGCCGCCGGGGCCGCGGCCATAAAACCAGTCACCATTACTCCATCAAGTCCTGATTTTTTACTCCATTTGTTCTAGACCATCGAGTTTTGATGGACCCCTGGCATCTCCAAGGTCGAAGTTAAGTGGCTGGACTCCATTAGCCCACGACAACGGGCAACTGAGGTTTAAGAAAAGATTAAATTACATCCACAATTTATGATTCCTTAAAATATATTACTAAGCAAAACAAATTCAAAAGAATATTGTAAAAAATATATATTTGTTTGAAATTCTTTTTACCCTAAAGAATGTTCTTAAAGCTAAGTAGATTTAATCTTCTTGTTCAAAGGATCACTTTATTCAGTTATTTTCATTAAAGAGTAAACCATATTAGTTGTTAATTTCTTTAAAAAATGCTAATAAAATCTTGATTGTATCTTTTAAGGCGAATATGAATGAATGAATTATGTTGATAGCTGTTATATTGTTGCATTGGATCCATAACTGTTGCATTGCATCTTAGAGACCCCGTGAGGTGGAGCCCTAAGAATGGATGTTGAAATCGTCAGGTCAATGTGTTAATGTGATATGCTAGCTATGTTCTTGCAACGTTTTAGATTATTCTTTTCAGTAGTTCTTGCGTGATGGAAGTCTAAACATCCATCCATACACACATCCAAACTTTTAAAGTTTTTAAACTTTTTTTATAATATTAGTAAGATTATGAGTGAGTTGCTATGTGTAGCCTTGTTCCTGACAAATATCAGCTGACGCATTTGTCAGGATAATTAATTAATAGCTTGAAGACCAAAGGCAACTGGGTCCAGGATCGAACCTGTACAAAATCTTTACGTTTGCTCATGAATGATTTAGAATAACTCTGTTATAAAGTTAGCCCGATAACCACTGTGATACCCAACAAATGTTTGATTTTGAGTACATTTTACATTTCAAAGTCCTCGTTTTGTATCATGCTAAAAGACAGAAAGTATAAGCATGTCGATGGTATAAGTCTGTAACACCGTAATTTGTTCAATGGTGGTTTTGACTGCGTCAACTAAACCAATTCACCATAATAGATTACAACTGATAATTATCACTCAGTTATGGTAATTTTTCCCTGAACACCTGCGACGCACCTGATCCCAGCATTAGCTCAACACTGCCCTCCATTACTATGCAGCAGGCGTCTTGCGACTACGGCTCCGGGATCCAGACAGTAAGGCGATATTGCATCACAACCTTGGACCAGAGCTGGAGTTCAATGCCTAACCCTTTCACTACAGGGCAAGTAACCTTTGTACCCTGTGGTTAACGGGTTTATCCTATAACAGTTTATTGTTAGCTACGACAGTGATGGTACAAGGGCACAATGCTGAGGTAATAGCCGGTCCATGAACTCCCACCTCCGTAAACAAACGAAGATTCCACAGTCAGACTGAACGGATCGGATTAGGAGAGACAATTGATTTCTTTGACAGATTTGTATCATTACGTTTGATCGATAATTTCTTAGTCGGTTGTGTGTGAGTGTATAACGGTGCAGGGGGTGAAAATTCTCTACTACCTTTCTCACGTGCCATCAAGAAACGAAACATACAGTAAATATTATATTTTAACATAACTATGTTTAAATTACTTTTTTTCTCTGAGTTTTGAGAATAGAAATAGTCTCGACGGAACTAGTTATTCTGCATCTTACCCATTTTTAAACTGGTGTTTTGGCTGTAATTTGCAAGATTGCCGTGACAGTCACACTGAATGTCTGGGAAAGTGCGTCGTTAAGTTTTTCTGACAATATTTTCTGACTGAGCTTTCCTTCGCCTTGCTTGGGCCTCTTCACATGATAATCTTCGTGCGGGCCTTTCTATGGCGAATGTAAATTAATTATGGGAGTAGAATGAGTGAGATGCCTTGAGAGACTTTGATGCCAACTATGATCGACTGACTCTTTAGCCAGGACCATTAATACATAGCCCAATGGCAGCTGGCTCTAGTTTCAAAGCCTAACAAAAAATAATATTTTCTTCAGGATCGACGCGGGAAGATGATTTTTGTTTTGTTTCTAGATTTTTATACTCGTCCACACCAGTGGTACTTTATCACAAACGTTTTTAGAGAACGACAATCCAAACCTCACAAAGGTTTTAAAACGGAAGCAGACCCGCATCTAGAGCAGACACTGGCGTCTAGTAGAAATATATAAAAAATGTATAAATATAATTCTTATAGTTGATTATTGTTTTGTCAATTTTGGATAAATGTAAGTTTAAGTTTTCTGGTTTAATTTTATCATTACATTGTACTTTCATAAAACGAAAGTAATAAATAGTGAAATTAATTTTTTATTGTGTATACAAAAGGTATGAATTTAAATGTATTTTACGTGTAGGTGGCTATTTCTATAAGTACACATTGTTATTTCTGTTACAGTATTACATTAACACTGGTAGAGGTATCAACACTAGATCGCTCTGGCATGAAACCTAACTGCGTTGGAAAGCAACAGCTAACAGTTTAAGTATCAAGGGGATATATCACTATACATTTCAAAACATATTTTTTAATGGGCACTTATGAATGAAGATCCCGGATAAAATTAAAGAAGGGAAAACCACTTGAGAATGGGCTTAAACTCAATTTTATCAGTAAGCAACTGAAATCTAACAACTCATCAAGTTAGTTCAACTACTACTCCATACCAGGACAGTTGGATAAATAAATATAGTTAAGAATAAGTTCTAGTTTATTTAACGATAGTTTGTTGTCTTGCACAATAAATACTAATTCTGAAAATGCCTTTCCTTACAACTCACTCAAAACAAATTACTTACTCAAACTTCTCAGAATGGTAATAAGTATTTTCAGGCCTTACCGAGGTCACGTACAACAAGACCTTAGCTCAACTCAAAAAAGAATAACTTAATCTAATTCCAAAAACTTATCGGTAAACTGTTCCCAGTTTGGATTACAATACAAAGGGTTGGTCGGCCCTGACCTAGTTCAGCGCCTACAAACAATACCTGCCACAAGACAACAGGCACCTCCCAAACCCTCGATGTGTGGAATTGCAATGAGCGTTGCCCAAGAGATGATGTGTTGCAGAGATTAGCATAGGCAGTCAATGAGTCATTAAACCTTTCGGAGTCATTAGAATCACCGGCGGGGCGCTGGAGCGAGGCTAATGCCCGTCGTTCCTACCGGCGGCCCCGATATCAGCGGTGAGGTTCCGGCAGCAGCCTTAATGGGTCACATTTTGTTCAACATTTTATTTCTTAAATGAGGTAAGGTTCATTGGATATTATTAGTCTTTGGCTAGAGTCTCTAATTTGAAAACTAAATCTGTAGTGGTTCCCCAAGTTCAAAGATGACCCCAATTCAAACGTTATTGTATCATTCATAATGTCAGTTGCCTCAATTTTTTAAATAATTTTATTATTTTATAATGTAAAATATAACTATATATATATATATATATATATATATATATATATATATATATATATATATATAAAAGATATACACTTATTTATTTGTCAGTATAATTAATGTTGGTGTTTACAAAATCAAAAACATATGATATTTAAAGAATAATATTATTATAAATGGTATGTTATCAAAAAGTCTCCCTTTCCCTCTTAAGATTTCACGTAAAAGCTAAGCATTTTAGAAGTTCTAAAATTCCTTGACGACCTTCTAAAATGATCCCTGATCAAACTTGCTTATTTTTTCTACCGAGATGTGCTTTCAATGACTTTCGTCAGTTTCCTCAAAAACCATGAGTTCCTAAGATAGCTAATTCCATCTGGAATTTATATTTATAGGATCTGGGCTCTGGAGCGTTCCTAACAATCGTCGCTGGTTGCCAATCTCTGGTTCTTTCCTGTGAAATATGTTTTCTTGCATTTCAGAACCTCTTTTTAGATCTATCTATACATTCCGGTTTTACCTCGAATAGTTTGTAGCTTTTGGAAGACATTTTGAATCGTATCTGACCTGAGCATTACATATGTTCTTGGTAGGAGTGTCCTTGTTGTGCGACCCATAAGCACAACATACCCAATACACTTTTTGGGTTGGAGATCCAAAATTGTGGTAAGGAATATTCATTTTAAGGTCAAGATAAATATTTTATTTTTTTCCAGGCACTTCTTTAATACTGGTTTTGCTTCTTTAATATAACCTTCAGCTAGTCCTTCTGATCTTGATGATAACAAATACTTGATAGTTGACTTGAAAAAAGACTAATTTGTTAAACTGCCACTAAAAAAAACATTCTTGATCACAAAGGGGTTAAACTGAGTCCCTCCAGTCTGGTACAACGATTTATGGAATTCGACGCACTGAAAATGGTTTTAAAGTTCAAAATTATATTAGATGGTGCTGATTTTAACTCAAGAAAGTCATCAAATCCCGGTTATTCGCTACCAAAAGATAATATTTTTCCAATAAATACCAAACATCAGTTCAAATTTTCATCCAAAGTCTTGTTGGCATTTCCTGTTGCATTGGTTCTTGGACTTACTTACCTCGGTAAAAACAATATATGTGTAGCTCTTCTGTCAAAAAGT
This sequence comes from Allygus modestus, assembly GCA_963675035.1. NCBI lineage: Eukaryota > Metazoa > Arthropoda > Insecta > Hemiptera > Cicadellidae > Allygus > Allygus modestus. Next base: position 106,827,090 of record OY776117.1, on the reverse strand, counting down.
TTATCATTTGGCCAGCCATTTAAACAATCTATTTAATATATATATATATATTAATTTATGTAATTATATATAATTTAAAACTAGCATACGTATGTATATATATATATATATATATATATATATATATATATATAATTATCTTACATTTGCAATCCTAATTATTCATTTTTAATACTAAAATCTAATTTGGATTCGAAGATCCATCATCAGTTAGGAATCCATGAACGAACAAAATGATTTTAAGTAATGAAGAATCTTCAGATCCAAAATTGATTGTGAGGTTATACATTTTTTTTAAATAGGATTGTTAAGGTGGTACGGTAATATATCAATTTAAGCAATTCAGAGGCTAAGTGAATTGTAATGTATTAAGGTTGACAAAGTCCATCTTCTTCAGCTGCAATATGTTGTTCTTTAAGTCTTTTATTCGAAATGAAGTTGACTAAACAAGAAAGTTATTCTTACTGAATAGCAATTTCGTCCATACAGTCACGACTTAATGTTTCTGCGGTATATAGTTCTGATCTTTCTTATTAACAATATTATGATAACATGGTACTATCTTCGTAAAATAACGCTTGAGTCTAGGAGGGATATCATGCAGAGGGTTTTTGAAGATCGATTGAAGAGGTTTATGATCAGTTTTAATTGATTACTAATCTATGAGATCTCCAAACGTGTTCGTAAAACACTTTACTTGTTATAAAAATAACTAGAGTCTATTTCTCTAACTGGCTGTAGTTTTGCCGAGTTTTGTTTAAGAATTTAGAGGAATATGAGACTAGGAGACTATTCTGGAGAATAGCAGAAGTGTCAGAGTGCGATTCTGCATGGACTGTTTAGGTTTAGGAAAGATTTGGATAAACAGGGATACAAGATTTGTAAACCAGGGTTCATTAAAAGAACTTCCTTTAGTACTGAAGGTTGTCTCAAGTCCCAAACAAAGGATTTTCCTTTATTCAGTAGTCTGCGTAAAGGTTCTGACAATCTAGAAAAGTTGGGAAAAGAATTTTGCAAGTAGGTAAAAGTTCAATATATCGGTGTAGATCAGCTACATTTGAGAAGTGGTTTAGGTTCTTTATAACTTCAAGCTTAGAGCGATCTAGTAGGAGAACAGTTACCAAGTGTCCCATCAACTTAATTTATTTTACTCTAAAATTGCATTTGTCTTTGTTGAGCTTAAGACCTGCTGAGTTGAGAATTAGCTTCAGACTTTTTTATTCCAGTACTATTGGTTGGTACGTGCACAATAACATTATCTACCCTTATACTCTCTCCAAACCATAAAGAATGGAACTCGTGTTCTTGAAAACTCTCAGGGGTTAGGAGACGAACTCTCAGGGGGTTAGGTTTTTTGTACTATGCCAAATGGCAATTTTAAGGGCCCTCCCTCGTACTTAAGATATTTTTATTTGCAAAAATCCCTTTCGACAATCAAGAAACAAGTTAGTCCATTTATTTTTCTTATTCAGGCCTTTTTTACAAAAGTTATTGCACCCTCGGACGCATACACACATATTATATACAGATATGAACAAATGGTGTTTTTAAAATCTGGGGACGTCAAAACGATAAGTTTCAAGGTGCCGAGCCTAGGTGTGGTTCCATGCCAACTACGGTACCCCAGAGAACCCCTAAAGGCAATTTATACATGCAGTAAATGAGTGCTGTTTTTGCAACGAGTGTTGTAATTCATTTTTACGAAGCTATAACAGGGAGTATTAAAGCCCAAGATAGATTATCATTTCACCTTTTCTTGCTCTATTTATTGAACATATATGTCTATTGTAGTTGCTTATAATGGATTATTGATATGAACAATAATTGTAAAAAAACTAAACAAAAAAATTACAAACGTATTTTTTAAATATTGCACGTTTACAAGATTACATACCAAATTTAATGGTATCGATTAAAACCTTTTGTTAAAAAAATGTATGGAATTTGAATGAAAAATGACAGAGATGTAAGCATTTTTATCCGATAATTCCATGTTCTAATGGCTGCTATTTTTAAAGCCGCCATATTAAAATGTGACTACTTCTGACGCCGGCGCCGGGACCAAGTGTTTTCTTTGCTCTCCTAGGTAGTTAACAATAACCAAATGAGAAACTGCGTCAGGAAAATTGTGCATGCTCAAAACCCAGCAGGGCCTGGTCTACTAACCTAGCATCTATCTCTTCTAAATTTTAGAGTGGGTGTTGGCGACGTTTAAAATTTTTGTTTAGGTCGGTTGGAGCACCAAAAATCCGTAATTTGCCCTTCTGGCGTACAACCACCGTAGGCGAAACTACTGGAGTAGGTTCATTTACAGGTTTGATCACACCTAACTCTACCATGGGCTCACGATTAACGTCATCCCGTATTACATGAGGATTTCGCCTATCTGGAAAAAAATTAGTGAAGGATTGTCAACAATGATAATATTTTAAACACTCTTTTATTTGTTAATGTTATGTTATCATCATAATCCCATGTTTGTAATTTTTTATTCTTTTGAAAAACCTAATTCCATCATCTTAACCTAAAAATGTTGGGTCTTCCAGGTTTTGGCACTTACTTTTACTATGTAAAATACAAAAAAATACCTTAAAAAACTATATTTATTTATTTTAGCGAATTTCCCCTATAGGGAAGAAGCTATTACCGTAGGTCTCATGGTAAGACTTAAGCCCGAGACCATGATAACTTTTTGTTTTGAGGTCCCCAGATGCCAAAAACACTATTCGTTCAAATTTATATATATGTATATATATATATATCTATATATATATCTATATATATATCTATATATATATATATATCTATATATATATCCATATATATATATATATCTATATATATCTATATATGTGTCCGTTAACACGATAACTTGAGTAAAAATCGTCCGATTCTGATGAAATTTGGCTCAAATGTGTAAAATGACATTCATGACTTTAAGTTCGAAAATCAGAAAAATCGGACCATGGGAAGGGGGGTTTATGGGGGTTTTAAATTTTCCAAAAATCAGTTTTTTGCATTTTTCACCCTAAAATTTGTATAAAACTTAATTTTGGTTTAAAAAAACAAATAATTTAGTATTTTGAATTATTAACCTAGGTTAAGTGGTTGCGGAGAAAATCCTAAAAAACCTGCCCATAAAATCTCCCATGTTAATCTTATGGGAAAAAGGTTTTGGCTTTTCCTCAGTTTATTTTAATGTAAACTTCACATTTGCTTTTACCAATCTGTTCAGTTCCACAAAACAATCATTTTGGTGTTTAAATTGTGATTCTACGCCCAACCGTTGCAGAGATATTTGAAGTGCTAAACACAGTACGTTGTCCAATGTTATCCTTATGGAGAATAAATAAAATTTGATATCTCGATTATTTATTAATGTATGTTGATGAAACTTGGTATGTGGCTTCAAGTAGTACTGGTATATTGATATTTGCAAAAAAAATGATTTTTTGTTGATTATTCCCGTAGCAGCAAACCTCCGTACTCAGCCCCCATGTTATTCTCATGGAGAATAAGTAAAATGTACTGACTCCCTTAATTATGAACATAAATTAATAAAACTTGGTATGTAGCTTCACTTGGTTCAGTTATATTGATAATTATATAAAAACCCATTTTTCTGTTCCTTGTTGCAGCAAACCTGCTTTCTCAGCCCCCATGTTATTCTTATGGAGAATAACTAGAATGTCATATATCGCTTATTTATGATTGAATATCGATGAAACTTAGTATGTGGCTTCGCCTAGTTAAATTCTATTTATATTTGCATAAAAATCAATTGTTTCTGTTCCTTGTTTCAGCAAACCTACATACTCATTACCAATGTTATTCTTATGGAGAATAATTAAAATCGCTTATATGTGAATATATTTTTATGAAACTTGGTTTGCGGCTTTATGTGGAATTCAGACAAATATTATGCATTGGAAATTCGCTGAGTCTGCAGGTTTGCTGTGACGGGGGTATTTTAGTATATTATATGTTTATTTTTACAACATTAAAAATATATTATATATTTTGAATGTCATTATCACATTTACTGGTTCCTGGATTTTTTTCCAGTACTACTTTGTGTCCAGTAACTTTTCATTCATCCTTAATTCAATACTTAAGTACAACTTAAAGTTGTTTTTATTTTGAAGCGATAATTGGCTAATTCTTCATCACCAGTCCAATTTGTATATAACTGGTATTTATTTGTCCAACAAGTGTATGTATAAATGACAGGTAATGACACATCCATACCATGAATAAATATCATAAAAAACTACAATTAGAAATTTATAAGTATATTTTTAATTTTTGTATATGGTCAAAGTTACACATTTGGGATAATATATTGTATTTGTATGTACCTACAACAAGTTTTGGGCCATAAACCATCAATCTAATGAGACAGTAAATAAACAATCTGGCAATTGGTAATATATATTATTTTAGAAACAAATTCTAAATCTGCATTAAAGTTTAATTTGGGAATTGTAGACAGTATTTGTATTTGTATGTCTATAATATCTTATTACAATACAAGAGACATTGTTTAATATCTTATCTTATGCAATGTCCTGATAGTGTCATGTGATTTTGAGGGCTCAAATGATTTTGTTTAAGATTTGTGATAATAGTTTGTGCGTTTTCTCCTATAAAATTAAACTAACCACATGTTTTAAAAACTTGGGGTCGGCATTTATAAGGGCTAAAGTTTTCAGAAACCAGAGTTTAGCTTAATAACTGTTATAAAAATATTGTAGTACAAATAAAACAACTATTTAAATTATTATTTTATGTTCATTAATTTAATGTAAATTTTTTATTTGGGGGTAAACACAGTACGTTGTCAAGCGTTATCCTCAGATATAATCTATAAATTATGAGTTATTTCTCAATTCAAATCACAGGTTTGTGAATCACATAACACACGGTTCAATTACACATTTAAAATTCCGACCGGGGAGACATTTGCATATTACTCGATCTGCATGCGACGACATTCGTAGATCTGTTATGCAGTGTTGGTTGTTTTAACGGGGGAATCTTAAGAGTTATGTGGGGATTCTTAATATTCTCAAGTCATCAATATTGGCTAAACTAATATCCAAAGTTGTGATGAAATACTCGTATATGAAGCTATTGACTTAACAGGGGTTACAAATACACAGTGAAAACAGAGGGAGATAGAAAAAAACATTTGTCTGAGGAGAATCTGATGCACCTTTAGATTATAGAGACACTTTTTTATCCTTTAATCTAATACTAGCAAGTCTGTTTGTTTGCAAACATTATCTCGGAATCCAGCGGAACGGTTTTGTTACATTTTGTAATTGGGGGATTTTTTACCTATAAACATCGATTGGTAAAAACCTCAACCCTGGGAAGATTTTATTATGTTACAATCTCATTTGAAATGTGAAATGTTTATGTTAGGCTTATGGAGGTACAAATAAAAACAAAAAAATCATAACATCTGTGAATAAATTAACCAGTGAACTGTCAAATTAGCACTTACACGAGGTAAAGTCAACGAGGTTAATTTATCCATAGGTCTTGTCTCGTGTACAAAAAGTGAAGCCACATGGTGACCGCCTCTTTTCCTTCAGGTAACCAAACACATGGTTTCCTCACAAGTTACATGTTAGTGAGCTGACAAACATAACTTGTGAAGAGATTATTTGATGGGTTACCATAGAAACAGAGTGAACAGAGGGGCAAAATGACAATCAAATACACTAACATACACTTACTACACCTGCATGGCTACACTTGTTGACCCCAGAGGTCTACTACTACTATACCTGTAGATAGAGTAACCTCATTGGATAAAGTCTCAGCAAATTATTTCTTGGAAATATTGTCTAGAACCACTGAATAAATATTGCGTATAGAGTAGACATATTTTTCACCCAAGAAACAAATTAAATATCACTGATTTTGTATCGGTCTCCCCTGGTACTATCAGATAACACAAAACCTATGAATACTGCAAACAAACACTCAGAAGTTCAGATATAATGTCAAGAATTCAGGTCCTTTTCTTGACACTTGGTGATTTGAAATGACGTTCTGCACTTAACAATAGATAGCATGCGTGCTATCAGTTGCTGATTCTCTCGCTCTTCACCTCTTGTTTAAGTTCATATAGAACAATGTCGTGCCGGTAAAACATTTTGCCCATATGACCGGACCTTTATAGTATTTTTGTATTTACGTTTTATATAATTTACTGACCAAATAAAATTATCGCCTCATTTGTGATACTTAACCTCCTGAGTTCCTGTGTGCTTTTAAAAGGAAAGTAATAATAAATTCAAAGTCCTGATTACATAATTATAAGAGATGTGCTTGACACCTGGTGACCTTTTTAAAGGACATATAATCCATAGATGTTAAGACCTGAGATCAAGTAAAAAAAAAAAATAGTTAGACCTGATGTCCTTTTAAAAGTAAAGATGCGAAAAAATGATATCACATATCAAAAATCATATCAAAGAGTCATGACACATCCAGGCCTTGGTGATGGTTGAATACTTGTCCTGGTAAAAGGACACCAGGTGATTCCTAGTTTGAAATGAAATTTTCATCTGGGACCCAGGAGGATATTGCTACTTTACAGGACTGTAGGGCAAATTCCTATAGATTTGTTTACTATCTTCTCATCTTTTACATGTGCAGCATAAAAACGTATTTTCTTTAATATTAAAAAATATAATATATTGAAACAATACCAGATGTTTCTCTCATCCTCGAAAAAGTATGTAAAATATAAAATTTTCAAATTTAGAAAATGTAAAAAATAAAAAAGTATTATTTAAAGTTGGCGGATTTCAACTATCCATGATATATATGTTTCCTAATAAAATATTGTAGTTTCCTAAAGACTTTTATTGTAGTACTTAACGTTCAACATATAATGGGTTTTAAAGTAAAATAGAAACAAATTACACGGCTGCTGGGTGGGGTGCTGATTGAATTCAAGCGCGAAACATCAGCAGCTGAAGGAGTTCAGTGCTGAATACATTCCTGACAGATCAGTTAAAATTTACGGCAGTTTGGTGTTTATTGGTAAAGAATGTAAACCACAAACCAGGAGAATTGTAACACTAGAAAAGTTCAAATAATCTTTAAGTGTATTATAATCTTTAGGTATATATTTAACAAATATGTGTTGACTGCATAGGTTGCTTGACAACTATTTTGAGGTTTCTTCCAGTTTTAACTCAAGGTTTTTATTATTTGTCAAAAACCGTAGCTAAAATAAGGCTCAGCAATATAAAACGTGTTATCTCTTAAAATCCAGCTAACGTTTTTGTTTCAAAAAAGAAATCAATTTTTATATATTACTACACTTGTTAAAAATAAAAACAATGATAAAATAATAGACCTAATTTGCGAAATTCTACATTGTCTTTTTATATTATAAATCTAAGCACTTCTTTGCTTATTGGGGGTGTCATTCCTTTTTTTAACTTAAATCTTTTTCTATTTCATTACCAAAATATATTGTAATTCTATAGTTAAACATTAATTAGTGATCTTCAAAAAAAAAACCTAGATTTGTTCTTGTGAGTATATATTTATATTTACGTTACATATTACTCATGTGGCCAGTATTTACTTGTGGGAAAATGAACTTAACATTTGAAAATGTATCAATACTAGATATAAACATCATACTTACTATACTTATACTTATACATCTAAAGTTAAAATAATATTGTAATTAATAATAATTTAAGGCGTATGGAACGCCTGCGAGATTTAGTCCGCAATAGTGAGGAAGTTCTGTGTCGCGGGTTGCAAAACCATGTTATTTCAGGTTAAACTCAAAAGATAAGAATTAAGGTTTGATATTATGACAATTTTGTGAAAACTATATTATATAATGCAAACCGTTATTTTATAAATGTATTTAAAATAGTTTTAACATGCAATTATAACTCTAAAAAATCTGCTTATAAAAATTATTATTTTAAATAATATTAATTTTTTTGTTTTAATTACTTTAGGAACAATAATACGTTATGCAATTTCAACTTGTATATTAAAACCATAAAGCAAAAATATAAAAGATCAGTTTTCTAGAGACAAATTATTGGTTTGATGTATGTTTCATAACATTTTTAATAAACAATGAGGAAATTGAATACAATTTAGTAATAAATATTAGGGATAAATAGTGGAACAGATCGGTGTGACTATCTCATGCAGCGAAAATGCCCTAATAGTTTAACTTGCAATTTCCTAGTGAATTGATTATCTAAGGTACATTGGAATCTAAAAATCTAACTGCGTTCATTTTTGAAAAGAAAATGCCGAAAACAAATATTTAAGGTATTTATACCCGGTATTCCTACCAAATCTCATCTTGATCTTAACCGTTTCTGCGACATATTTACAAATTGCAATAACACAATAATTAATACTAAGTTGTACATCAGGTATCACATTATGTATTCGTCTGCTCGTAAATGTATTAACTATGTACATTAATTTATTTTTCCATCAATGATTTTCCTTGACCAGTGATTACGTTGCCCGTAAAAGAATCTTAAATAGCATAAATACATTTTTAACAACGTTAATTAGAATTAAATTGTCTTTATATAGTAGTAAAACAATGAATAGTAGGGAAAACCCTATTCGCACAAAAATAAACACACATAATCAAGTGTTTCATACCCACGTGCTCATTGTGTGCCTTGCCCTTTAAATCACCTAAGGTAATTACGCTAACTTATTTTAAAATTAAATTTATCGGCGGTTAGATTCCGCTTCTGAAACTACTGCCATTGTTTAGAATGACTTTGATAGAATGGAGGATTTATGTAATACTCTTGTAACATTTACTTTCTTGTAATATTGTCCCATTGTATGTCCATACAATTTACGTAGGCCTACCAATAACTCTAAGTTTAGGTTTCAAACATTAAACATCTCCCAGACTGAACAAGAACGATGATACAAAACACAGCCTGTTAAAATTCAATTTATTTCACCTCCAATGGTAATTTACTTTAAAAACTGAGCTTTTTATGAAAATTAAAGGTTTGTAGGAACTAATTTTTAAATGCTCTCAAAATGTAGGGGTGAATTTACGTAAGGCATACAAATCAATTTATAATATACAAGAAATAGACTAAAGTACAGGCCTCAACACTAAAAGGCTAAATTCATTAATCCCTTCCATCTTACGCAGGAGTGGGGATATTCAGTACCAAATTACATTAAAGTTGAAACCAATTGGAATTTATTCAATTTAATTAAAACACCTGTTATTTAATAGTGGGTTTTGTAATATGTATGAGTTTAAAGGTCACTTATAACGTCTTGAGGAGAAATACAGTTATTTTTAAACCAAGCTTTGAAAATTATTTAAAGTGAGTTATTTCGTTTTATTTATTTTTAAAGATATTGCAATTTTGTTTAAAAACCTTAGTGTCACAAACAATAGGTCTACAAAATTTCGTTGACCTTAACTCACTTAACATGACATACATTTTAACTTGAGGTTTCGCAACAAAAATAAAACAGAGATATCAGTGACCTTGCGAAAATCCGCAGTCAAGTAATATACTAATATAATTTTGTTCAACATTAAATTTTTAATACCACAATAGTACTATGTTTGTAATTACTTAATTAACATTCAAGTGGCTAAAATCTTACGTAACAATTAAAGTCCGCCTATGTGTATTATGTCTGTTGTGTTTACATAATAAACCTTTCGATGCCCTAGTATTTTAACACATCCCAAAAAGGTTTAATTATTTTTCACTTAATGAAAGTGAAATGATGATGATGAAATGAAACTTATTAAGTTTCCTTGACAAGTCCTCTACTGGTGGTAAGTTATCAATAAAGATCCCTGATTTAAGGTGACACTATCATCGACGATTAGGCCGTTTGTAAGTAAATATAAAATAAATAAATAAATTCTTAATAATTACTTGGCAATAATCGTTTATAGAACAGCGAGAAAAATACGTGTAATCACATTTAAGTTAGGCATTACAAAATTGCTTTTAGAACTGAGTTTTTAAATAGATCGAAAATATTAAATTTAAAATAGATTTTAAGGGAGGGAGGAGGCAGTCATTTGTGTGAGCATGATAAGTCAAAAGTTTGTTGGAACATTCCATTTATTCTTAATTGTATAAAATAATATTATTATAGCTAATGCAACTATTACTAAACTAATTATATTCCGATTATTAGTTGCAGCTTATTGTACTCTAGGCCCCACTTTTTAATTTGAGGTATGTGAAACAATCAAATAAAAATATAGAATTCAGCAATCAAATAGCAATATCTTACTAAAACAATTTTTATTTATCTTACCTGCAATACTATAGGTTGGGTTATGATAGTTTTTATATTAATTATTAGCGTAATATACTATAACCAGCGCGCTGCGTTTAGAGCAACCGCTCTCATATTTACTCTTTTTTTCTTATGATTTCCATAATGCCTTCAAATATTTCCCAATTTCTTTAGTTTTAATTCTTGTTATTCCACTTAAATAACCTTTAGGATAAATACATTTTGGTAAATACTGTAAAGCGAAAATTCTTAATGAATTATTAATAATGCAGAATTATTGGTATCGATGGTTCATATCGATATTTATGCTAACGCTAATTCTATGTTAGTTTGCAATTGTTTACATGTTTCACACGGAACTACATCAAATGCTTGTGCTACCCAATCAACTTATGAACCTTTAATAATAATGTGTAATATATTGTTCGGGAACGACACCTCGAAATTGCGACATTAGGTACCAAGCGTTGATATTTATTATGGTATGTGACAGCTAAGCTTTAAAATTGAGAATTTGGAAGCACGATAGTTTTCATAAACTACTTTTGAATACTCTATAACTCTGAATTTGGTCCAGGATTGTTTTAAATATTAATATTATTTTATTTGCTTACTTATCCTCTTGGACCACGTAGAATCACAGGCCGAGCATGTCTTCTATTGACATTATTATTATTGAACGCCTTCGATTAATTAATATTCCAATATTCTAACAAAAAAAACTATGTTGGTAGGCTATAGTATAGGCTACATTTGTCAATAAAAAATTACTTGAGTTTGACTTATTATGACTGATTATACTTTGAAGGCCTTCTTAGGTATTGAAATAATGTTTGTCCCATATTTTCTCGCTTTGTTTCGGAGTAGCAAAGTCTATCAGAGATGGCAAATCTATTTGAAGTGTAGGGGTCTATTATTCATCAAAAAAGAAAACTTAAGTTAAAATAAAAATTACGGGTGAAAACAATCAGATTCAAAATAAGTAAAATTTAATTTGTACAAAAACTTATTTACATAAGCAATCACGGCGTATCAGCAATCTATGACGTCTTATCCTCTAGCGGGCTCGGGGGTGGATGGCTGGGACGCGATGTAAGCCAGTGCCTTCTGGATGGCCTCCGGGATGGGAGGGGCGGTGGGCAGGTGCGCTCCCTGGGGGACGAACCCTGACTCGTCGTCGGCAGTGTAGATCAGCTCTATGAGGGTGCCGTCGTCCGCCTTGTAGGAGTACCGCCCCTTAACAGCGATCACGTTCTCTTCCTCCGGGGTTGCTGGGCTCACTGCCTTCTTGACCGTGCCTTCCTCCTCGACCTCGATGTCGTTCCCGGTTTTGTAGCTGGAAATGGAAGTTCGAATGAGGATGATTTTGTCTTACGCAAGGCCCCTTAAACAGGTTCCAGATTATTCTATACCTAAAATTGTTTCCCACTAAATTGACCCCTAAGAACAACGGAGAAACATTGATAACTTGTTTAAAATACAGGGTGTTCCAAAAATCAAGGGTCACTAGCTCGAATCTCGGAACTGTAATCCATTCCGAGCAGTAAGGCAGTAATTTTATTCTATTCGCAATAGCCTATAACGGGATTTTATTGGTACTGCACTCTAGTAGCAAAATCTGTACCTAATGACTGCGGGTGACTACGGTTCTCTATGCTAGGAGCGCGGACTGACTGATAAACCTTAATATCACCGTTAGGCAATTGGTCGTGTTAGCTGAGTTGGCTACGTCGTGGAAACACCTTGGCCAGGTGCTGATACGATGTTCGTGGGTTCGATTCCCGCACACGACCAAAACTGACCAGTCGTGTAACTCTCAATGAGATGACCTGACCGGTCTGTGGCAACGTTGATACGAGGGCCCAAGTAAAATAAACAGTGGCAAGCTTGCTTGGAAGTTAACGCATCGGTTAATTCTTTGTGAGTTGCACGTGATCAACACTGATTTTGCTACTTTTAGCGAATTTCCCCTATAGGGAAGAAGCTATTACCGTAGGTCTCATGGTAAGACTTAAGCCCGAGACCATGATAACTTTTCATTTTGAGGTCCCCAGATGCCAAAAACACCATTCGTTCAAATGTTTATATATGTATATATATATATATATATATATATATATATTTATATATATATATATATATATATATGTGTCCGTAAGCACGATAACTCTCGTAAAAAAGGTCCGATCTTAATGAAATTTGGTACAAATGTTTAAAGTAACATTTATTTGAACAAGATCGAAAACCAGATGAATCGCACCATCCGAAGGGGGGTTTTTGGGGGGTTTTGTACCCCAAAAATGTGTTTTTTGGGGTTTTCACATGTAATTTTAATTTAAATCAAATTTTATTTCATACCATTGAATTCAGCTTAAAAAAACAAACAATTTGGTATTTTGATCATTGCTCTACGTCAGTTGGTTACCGAGATATTGAAAGTGCTAAACACAGTACGTTGTCTAATGTTATTCTTATGGAGAAAAAGAAAAATTGTATATCTCGCTTATTTATGAACATAAACTGGCAAAATTTGGTATATGGTTTGATCTGGTTATGGTTTATTGTTGTTTGCACAAAAAAACAATTTTTCGCCTATGGTTCCTGTAGCAGCAAACCTAGGTACTTGGTCCCCATGTTATTCTTATGGAAAATACTTAAAATGTTATATATCGCTTATTTATGAATGTATATGGATGAAACTTGGTATGTGACTTCACTAAGATGAGTTCTATTGATATTTGCATAAAAACCCATTATTTTGCGTGCCTTGTTGCAGCAAACCTGCGTACTCATCCCCAATGTTATTCTTATGGAGAATAATTAATATTTTAAATATCGCTTGTTTGTGAATACATTTCTTATGAATCCTGTTAAGTGTTTTAATGTGTTATGTTATATATTCATTGGAAATTCGCTGAGTATGCAGGTTTGCTGCGACGGGTGTATTTATTTATGTCTTCTGTGTGTGTGCCAATGCGACTCTTTAAACTGAAAGAAAACAATATTTTAATTAAAATACGCCATATGATCCATTAAAAAATCGTTTTGTCCATTCAAATCCACAGGTTTAAAAATGAAAAGTGAATGACGGGATCAGCACGTCATTTTAAGCCAATGGGTTAAAATGTAATCGAATAATGTGTTATACATCATTTTCAAGCCCTACAATAGACAAACGTGGGACATCTTAGTTAGCCTTAGACTCTGTATAGGACTTTAGTCGTAGAAAAATAAATTTCACTGACAAATGGCATCAATAAACAAAAACCAAACAAACACAGCCTGTATTAAGTTGAGTCTGTGTTAATGGTGGGTTGTTTTTTGGTTGTGGGGAATGATGCATCGTAGTTTATGCACGGATTTGTTCTATACCAAGGTAGAACGCAAAGAAGGTAGATGGTGTGTTAAGAAAGAAGGTAGAACCGATATCCCCCCAATACCTTTACTAGTTTATAAATACCACACGCATCATTTCCCCTTATTATTTCTATTATATTATTGTTTCTTCTCAAAGTTTTAGATAATGTTTACCGTTTAATTTTTTATGATAAGCTGTGAAATAATATATAGAATATATTTACTAAATTGACCCCTAGGAACAACGGATAAACATTGTTAACTTGTTTAAAATACAGAATGTTCCAAAAATCAAGGGTCACTAGCTCGAATTGACAAACTATCCAATTTTTATAGATAAACTGTTCAGAGGCTGTTTAAAAAAAGACCAAGAAATAACTTTGTAAATTTTGGTTTAAAAGGGATTACTAGTTGAAGGAAAAAGGTTTTAAAGTAGCGAGTACCAAGTAGTTTTGGTATAACTCAAATAAAACTAGTTCTCCAATGACTTCAGTCTTGACCATAAAAATGTGTAGTTTAATTGCCAATTTTAAAATTTACAAATTATACATACATTGTACGTGTTTTATTATTTCCCTGGAATATATGCCGCACAATGTGTTCAGTAGTATTTCTTACAGAATAAAAAGTTTTCCATTGAAAATGCAAATAAATGTTTTGCCTGGTTAGTAAAGTTATCTTTTCAACATATAAGTAGCCAAAGACTATTGATATACATTAACAATTTTATCTGTAAAAAAACCTCCATACTTACTTGTACACATAGCTTCCATCTTCTCGCAGTTCAGAGTTTGAAGAGATAATAGGGATAGGCGTGCTGCCCTGGGGTCGCGGAGCACCGTGGGCTACTGCCAGCACACATAGTAGTAGAAGAATGCTCTGTGAAAAAAGAAACGTTTTAACAAGAATGCTATGATGGCCAACGAGGTTAATTTATCTAGAGGTCTCGTCTGGGATAAAAAGTGAAGCCTACATGGTCGGCGGCCATTTCCTCAGGTAACCAACCAAACCCTCCCTTCGTAAGTTACATGTGTGTCAGCTGACTGTCATACATATATCCCGTGCCTTCCCGATTGACCACTATTGCAGCGGTGTGAGACCATTCATCTAATCTAGTCTTTATGTTGTGCTCCGCCCATCCTGCCGAAGGGTTAAATTAGGTGAGGTTTCAGGAAGGAGTACGTGACGTAGGAAGGAAGCTGGTAGAAACAGTGATCCAGCAAATAATTTGTGAACATTTTTGAGCTGCTTGTAACTCGTGCAGAGAAGATTTGATCATTGGTTATATGTTGGTCGCCATGGGAGTAGAGTTGACAGAGGGGAAAATGCTGGTCGACCATGTAGGTTACACATTTCTACATGAGGTGAGACCTCTAGATACATAAACCTCGAGGGTGATGGCCTCGTGAATACAGCTTGGGCGTCTTCTGTGCCTCACCTTATCCTGCAGGCGCCATGCGCCATAGCAACAATACTGTCAGCTGCAATTACCTAGCAACTGTGATAGCGTCCATAATTATTTTAATAGTGGCAAATTTGCGCGATTGTATTGCGGGATTGATTAGATTTTTCCAAGAGCTACCAGAGTAACAATTACGTAGTCATTAAAACAGTCTTGTTTAAATAATAAATATTTACTGAAACTTAGTAAACTGGAAGATTATTATTACACTTTTAACTTAGAAATGGACCCATAGAAAAATTATAGCAATTTAAAATACATAGATTTAACATTTAAAAACTGAATAGTCACTATACTAGGCGATTGATTGCATACAACTGATTTCAAGTCAAACTACGCAGAACGAAGACAGTTATTGCACTATTAAGTAATTGATTGCATGTAGTGCAGTCGGTTTCAAACCAGTTTCATTCCATGACGATAACATGTGAGATACAGTAAATTTTACTATGGCAAATCGGAACCGGCAGATAAATTCACCGGGTAATTTAAAACCGTTAAATCTGACGAAATATTTTATTATTTATATCAAGCAAAAGGGATAGTTATACCATATCCCTTATCACGCTTGTTTTTGGGAGTAATTACAAGTCCATAATACAAATTGTTGGTCATTTATTAATTGAGAAACGTAAAGGGCACAAACGCTAGTTTAATATTTAAACAATAATTTAAAACTAATATCCCTAATGTGTTTCTTAACGTGAAAGATCAATCCGAATATCACATGAGGATAACCAAGCGTTTTTGGGAGTATAACACTAAACTTAAATGTATTAATTTAAATTTCATTTATATCATCGATACGATGATCAAATAAAATATTTATTCTGCCACAGAACAGATCCGTTCAATAGGTTCAAAATTGTGATAATTATCTAAGAACAATAATGGCCAACAATAACATTTATTTGATGATGTTATTTTATAGATGATATTATAGGTGTACATTTAATGTATTCAGTATATGCAGAATAGAAGGGCAAGAGCTAAAATATCAAATCCCTGAATAATATTAACTCTATACACCAACAAATGATTCAACTGGCCACTACCCTACTGATGCACCATGTTTGGCGATGCACGCCACTGCCATTACCACCAGACTACACTTTCTAGCCAACACAGACTCGCGTGAGGTTCAACTGGCGATGTAGATGGTTAGTTATCGCGTTTCTCATTTACAATGCAAATGCGCGAGTTGACGCTTCTGACTACGCAGTAAAATACCACATTCTTGAATACTAAAACTATATTAACTGTGGGACATAAACATATAAAATCCTGTAGTGCAACGCCGATTGAAAGAGGATTAATTTTTTAATATTTATTCGCACAGAAGTAAAACGCATCTTATTCACAATTGTTGTAAAATATTTTCTGATAAAAGTTACATTTGGATTCTTATAAGTATTTTCACGTTTGAGTGATCATGTCCATACTGGACAATTAACGAAACAAATACTGACCATAGAAAAGTTATTTATAATGTTCCCAAGATAATAATGATACGCTTAGCTAGATAAACAAATAACAAAATCTCGTTGTAGTAAGTTTTTTTTCAGGCATTAACATAGTTTTTACTTGACAACCGTTTTTGTTTATACTTAATCATAATTAATTATACTTAATGGTTTTCAAAGCCTAAACGATAACGATACTGCTCTTGATTTTAATTTATTACTGTTCCATTACAGTGTATAAAATATTTAATTGTATATGAATAAGTACTGTAACTCAACAAAGTTAGTATTTTAATCGTTGTTTTTTCCCACTATACAATTAAATGATCATTTAATATTATATTTTACAGCATATTCTGAGTATACCCTATGTGAATCCAATCTATCAATTTAATGTCCAAATATAATTAGTCAATATACGCCCTTGGGGTTTTTTGTAGAATCCTGGTTTCCATATTTGGGAAATTTCAAGCAATAAAGTTATACATTAAATAATCATGACAAAAACATCAAAAAGTAATAGTTATTTAATATATTCTTTATATTTAATCGAAAGCTATACAAACATATCCTAACACAAGACCAATTTGTATTGAAAACAGTACGGGTCGCTGTCTACGTAGTCAATCAGGTGTTTGACATACAATTGAACCACACCCTACTTACGAGGTCGGATATTATTAGCAAGACAAATTTATAAAGTAGCATTCTTCAAGTTTTTCTACACTACGAACCAGTAAATAGAATAATGGAACGTAAGCAATTTAAATAAAGTTTATAGATAACGTGAAGAGTCCCAAATAATTGGAACTATAATTTAAGTCGTTAATTGATTCATTAACGACCAATGAACGCGCTCGGAAACTCCAGCACAACCACAATTACTATCGGATAATAAGGTCTAAAACTATAAACCTATCTCTAAAACCAACTAGAACACTTCACAACACCATCACAGCACTCACAATATTCATGGTAGAGGCACTAGCAGTCACGGAGTTCAGGAGATAGAAGTGAGTCCCCAAGCTTCTGCTAGGTCTATTTATACTCAAACGTGGAGTATGCAGCAATTATACGTGGTGTAGATGCGAGTTGACAGAACATCCCCCCTTCTAGCCCCCTCGGCCCCCTCCCGGCGATGTCACCAGCCATGGGATGGTATGGGATGGGAATGGATGTAGCAACGGCGGGGGGGTGGGAGGAGGTGAGGAAATCTGCGAATTATAAGGAGAGGTAAAGGAGAAGGAGAGGATAAGATACTAATCACATTGATCATTACCTATTGATAAAATGAATTAATGATGGATCCTGTTATACAAATTATGTTTATAGAAATTTTTGGCATAACACATTTTTATTCATGCAGACCGTTAATTAATTAATTAAATTAATAGGCAAATTAGCTAGTTTTAAAGAGTAAAGATGA
The DNA here is from genome assembly GCA_963675035.1 of Allygus modestus. Taxonomy (NCBI): domain Eukaryota; kingdom Metazoa; phylum Arthropoda; class Insecta; order Hemiptera; family Cicadellidae; genus Allygus; species Allygus modestus. Next base: position 106,809,062 of record OY776117.1, on the reverse strand, counting down.
ATATTTTAATGGAAACATACCTTTACAAAAAACACATTTGTGAGTGTATCGATATTATTGTGAACTTTTACAAAATATGCAAAACTTCTCTCAGTCCAGATTTAATGTTAAATTAATCCATGTTCACAGATAATATATCAATATGTACATAATTGAACAGGTGTGAAAACGAAAATAACAATATAAACGACTGTTCATCCTTTTCTTCAGGGGATTAGGAAGTAAACTGTAACTACCTATGGGTTCTATGGGTAAGACCGTTACAGTTTTAGTTAACTGGATTATGAATGTTGAATTAAGCTTATCATTTTACTATGCACTACTGTAATCACCAATGATTCTATTTTTCATTATTTCAAGGTTATAATTTAACAGTAAAACATATCCCTCCCACGTACATGGTATAACTCCCTCTATAGTTATAAGTCAATTAGCCACGTTCCCAGCTCGGATCAACCTCCTTTGTCTTGCGATTATTGATCAAACATAATTTCCCTCGATTTTAATTTATATAAGTAATAGAGGATGCCATTCATTCCAATGTCAGCCGGATACAAAGTCTGAGGAATGGTCATAGCTGAAGTAAGGCCTAGACAACCTTAGAGTAACGTCATAACCTGTGTATGTTAAATAATGTCTAAACATACATATTTTTCAGTTGATAACATGTTACTCAAGGATTATTAACATTTTAGTTACAGTAAGTTTATGAGATTTTCTGACTTGAATTTTAAAGTAGACCTAAAATTTAGTCGTATTAGTACTACCATGATTTTTAAACTAGTATGATACATATTACGTTGCAGTTAATAAATAATAGTTTATCCAGCCTGAAATTTATTTCATTATGGTAGTGTCTGTATTAAAAACATAAATTAACCATGCGAGTTCTACAGTCAACTATAGTTGTGTAGACTATATTTAAATTACAATAAATACATATCATCTTTAAACAAAAAATCCCTCCTCATTCCTTAATCGAAATCATCTTTAAAAACTATTTAAAATAAATATATTATGGTCAGAATAATTAATATTTTTACTTTTGTTAGATAATAGAAAATCTAGCCCTGCCAATCACATCTGTAGCAGGCAGATTTCAATATAAATTTATTTTAAATAATCACCCATCTAAATAAAATTGACATCTGCAACAGATAACCATTAACACATTAAGGCCAAACAGATAAAGAGTTAAAGGGGTTTTGAATAATTTCTAAATTATGACAAATCTAGGAATCAAAACGAACATTTGTATGCTATATGATAGGTTCTTCACGATTAACACCTAAAATTTAGCATAAAAAAACGTCCAATTTTCTATATTCATTCGAAACTTAGCATTTTAAATATGTAAAAGCTATATTTTTAATATTTCGTATACTATAACAGTTATATCGTTAAAATCATGTGTTTAATACGTAGCTTTAACGTAGGTTGGTAGTTTACAATGTCTCCTAAGTGCATGCGTTGCAAATTGCACAATGATGCAGTACATTGTGCAACGATGCGCAGAAACAAAAGTGCATAACTCCTCTGCTCCTTCCTGACATTTGCAAAGTCCCTACTTCTATTCCCGTCATGCGGCGTTATCACGCTTTCATCCAGTATTCCACCTTCTCGGCTGCACCTCATATCAGCATGATAACCGGAAGTCACAAAAGGTGAAATCATTTACAAAACTGAAAGTGATTGACATGATTGTGATCAAAACTTTGTTTATTACAGTAAATATGTTTTCGGTGATTATAATATATAATTAAATGATGAAACCATTTTACATTTTTTTTCTATGCTTAAACGAACATAATTGCTGTTTACACATAGTAAGCTCTAATATGGACTCGGTAGCTCAGAGATAAAGTGACTGACTAGCAAATCAGATGTGGCCGGTTCGACCCCGGTCCCGGCCGACTCCTGTGAGATCATGAGCGGTCACCTCTGGCTTGCCCATGTGACTAATGCCGTTACGGTACCTCGCTGTCTTTGGTTCCTCGCACTATGGTGACGGGCCTATGGTGACGGGCAGTTGAGGTTTTAAAAAATAAATATATAAATAAAGTTGTGAAGTAATCTACAGAGAAAAATCGTACATATTTACTTTAAACAAGTGGAACAACCCTTTGAATTATAAAGGTGCATTTATAAAATGTAAAATTCCCTATTCTTTCTGATTTTTAAAGCCTATTTTCAAAGCAACATGGATTGCTATGAAATATTAAACGTGGAAATTATCTTGTCAAGCGAGAATGGTATTTAAAAAGGAACCTTCATTTAGGTATTTTAATTAAGTTATACTTATAATTTGTGTTTTGTTCTTAGTCTAAAACCTCGCCATAGTAAAGATTATGGCGAGCTTTTAGACTAAGAACAAAACACAAATTTATATTTATAAACTAAAACAAAAAGCATGTATAAAGTTAAAATGAAAAAAATATGACCGAATTTAAGTTGAAGTTAGATATTTCAGGATGGAAACATAACATTCCTCCACCGGTGAACAAATTAATGTGGTTCACCAAAAAACTTAAGTCCTTTTCCAGAGATCTTGAATGAGGAGGTAAATCTTTGTAATCAGCCTTGAAGTTGGTCTTTTAGCAGTATGTAGCTGAACAACTCATTCAAGACCATAAGGACCAGATGCAGTGGCCTAGTTCCACAGGAACATTATGCTTAATTTCCAAGAAATCGATGGCTCATTCCGCTCATGTATTTATACATCGTCCCCTGCTCGAATGTTGCGTTGAAGTGATGTCTACTTTGCTCTTTGTTGGAGAATGTGTAGTTATTCTGATTTCCACACATTCAAAATACTTTAGTCCAATCCTTAAACAAGAAATCACATGGAAATTCTGTTAGATGTTATCTAGTCCCACTTATGTTCTGGAGGTGTGACAAGGGCAGCACCCATTAGGAAATGTCCGGCGGTTAGACAGTCAGTTCTGTTTGGTCTGATGAGTGGATTGAGAGGTCTTGAGTTAAATATAAACTACTTAACATGAGTCGAAAGAGTTATAATTTCTTCAAGTGTAAGTAATTGGTCACCGCTCGCTCGCCAAAGATGATGCTTCATGCTTCGTACTGTCCTTTCCCACTGACCACCTTGGGTCTTCAGCAGGAGACAAAAAATTAAACGTTATTTAATTCTGACCTGTAAATTTGTCAACTTCGTGTTTAGTGATTTCTTGCTTTAGAAACTACTAAATTCCTTTTAGCTATAAGGATGCACCGACAAAGTTTAATAGATGGACCAACCACAGTCGCAATGAATATTTCCATAATTAACTCTTCTAGATACAAATCGAATGAGTGTTGTTATAAATGCCTCAGTGATATCAGTCACCACTTGAATATGTAGAGCCTTAACAGAAAAACAGATGGTTAAGCAAATATAAACTTTTAGTTGACTGACTTTTCTGAGAGAGATCTGCTTAGTTACGAAATGACCTGCAAAATCTGTGCCACCCCACACTTACTGAACACTCTTGAAGGCAGTACTCGTGCTGGTGGAAGATCTCCCATTTTTTGCGTAACAAATTTTGGTTTACAGCGAAAGCAGCGTACACATTTAAAGATCCTACTTCTTGAGATGCTTTTTGCTGAGAGGATAGAAGCCAAGAAAGAGATGCGTTTGTAAGAAGTAGGGTCCTGCATTTAAGTGTTAAATATGATAATAATCGATTAGTATGAGTGTCATGATGAGGATTTTGTAGGATGATAGGAAGTTTCGTGTTGTGAGAGAGATTAGAGTTCTGGAGCCTACCTCCTACTCTGATTGATCCCGCATCATCAATGAATGGGGACAAGTGACGAAGTCGAGGAGTACAAGTTTTGCCAGATTTTAGACGGTTTAGATCTTCTTGGAATGCCGATTTTTGAGCAAATTTGCATATTTTGTTAATATCAGAATATTTTAAAATTATATTATGCTTAAGATTAGGTAATGCAAAATTCAGCTTAGCAAAACCAAAAACCTATTATATTCAAACAAAAATAAAAACTAGTAATTTAATCTAAAACTACTCCTTATATATAAAATCCTAGAAGTTTAGCTATTTTGCGTTGTAAAATGGTATCGTGAAATAAAGTTGAAGATACGATAACTTTCAATAATACCTGGGAGGAAGTATTATATGTTATTTATATTTGAAGTTTTCATGTAATACTTTTACTTAAATTGATTTCTGAGGTGGTTGAGAAATGTGTATGAGAGTAAAACATAGTTATACCTCTGTAAATAATAAACAAAGCAATGGTATATGAGTCGTATATTTTTTAATTAAACTTATACAAATCTACGTCAAGAAAGGTTGTTACCCTTACATTATTGAAATGCATCCACTTTTCGCTCAAAAAAAAAGAGCCAATTTTGCATCCGAAATTTTACGTAAACCGAATAACATACTTAAGTTAGAACTGCGAACAGGTTTGTAAGGATACGTGTTGAGAAGCTTTTAGGCCATTCCCATCCAATCCACGGCCAACTGCTTTTGTAATATCGCATGCTAATTCAAACGCATAACTGTTAATTATGGCAATTAATGATTATTGCAAACTATCAGAGAGAAGAGGCCACAGCAAACTAGTGTTACATTCTATGCATAGAATTACACTGTATTGCCTAACAAGTTGGTATTTTGGATATTAACCTACTTTTAAAGATCTTTTTAAACAATTTTAAATTATGTTTTTCAAGGAATAATGTATTTAAAAAATTTGTATTGTCAACTATCTACATTGTTTCGTTTTAAAAGCTATTTACGTAAAATCTCATTGAGGTCGTACAGCTAGAAGTTTAAGAATACCTTAATATTTAGTGGAAAGTACATTAATGATAAAATAGCACATGAAACAGTCGACAACATTAATGGAAGATCACATTTAATATTATTTTTTGCATAAATTTTCTATGATAGCATAATATTTTAAGAAATCTTTAAAATTTAAGACTACTACTGTCTTGCAAAAGAATGCTTTATATTTATCGTAATGTGTCGGTAAAGATATGGAAGTTGTCTAAAGCAGAAAGTTGAAGTAATTTATATCATATTTAACTAAACAAAATAATATATTTATAGTTTCAAATATTAAATATTTTACATAAAAAAATGTATCTATTTTACAAAAATTACCTTGCAAGTGCAAAAATATCTTGGAGACTTAAACGATTGGAATTAAAGAAACTCGTAAAATTCACCTTATGTTTTCAAATAACGTTTTGCGTTACAGCGTTCTGAGTAGTCTTAATGTAATTCAGTATAACAATACAATTATATGTATTCAATTAAAATAATCGGAATAAATGTAAAGTATCTCGTGCAAGAGTAGTTAATGTGCTTTATCGGATGTATAGAGAAGAAAGTCCATTTCGAATGATTATTAAATTATTAATTATGGCGCTTTGTACGTTTTAAGGTATAAAATTAGAAAGGGTAACCTAAAGTTATTTTTATTTAATACACTAAAACTAATTTATTTGTATTTTTAAAGTGGAACTATAAATATAATGCACAATACGGAGGAATAGTTTTTAGTTGGAATTTTTTATTTGGGCTTGTTACATTAGAACTGACTATACTGACTATATGTAAATTTAACCTAGTCACTGTATATGTATGCAAAGTTATTACCCTTAGCCTAAAGAAGAAGAATGAGCAAACGTTCGAAATATCGTCTTCATGAGGTCTTTGAGGCCATTGTTTAGTTGTCTTGGTTTTCTTAATGACCTTATCGGGTTGTGTTTATTGCTCGTCCTTGCGATTTATTCTTAGTAACTGTCAAAGTTTAGGAAAATCACGACTGATTGCTATTTTACCAGCACTGCTCGGGAAATTGTGCTGAAACAGCGTTGTTCACTGTAAAATACCAAATAAACGTAATGGGCTATTTTTAAGCTTGGAACCAAAACTAGTCCTATAAACAAGTAGCAGCCAAAAAAGATAAAGGATAGAAGGTTAAGGATCCAAATCGGTTCTGTAGACCTCCACTCTGACCATCCTCTACCTCCTGTAAATAACAATAACCTCAATTAAAACCAAATCACATACGGCGCTTTACCACCACACTGGCCATGACATGTTATCTACCTCGGATAGAGAGATGTATGTCTGCAGATGGTAGCTGCAAATACAAGCAGCTGATCATGGAACATCTGAACACCGGCTGACCTTCAACTATGCTAAGAGAGTGTCGCAAGGAGTCAATCTGCGTGTGCAGGGAAACTAGGTACTGCGTCCTCACTAAACTGCTTCATTTAGAATACGAAGAACTTGCAGATATTTACGAACGTATTGTTTAATATTGTAATACCAGTATAAAAATTTGGCAAACCAAGTTTTAATTTCGTACTATTTCCCCCCTGGCCCAGCTTTAATCTTCAACTTACTATCTGACACCGGCTTTGTTAAATCGGTAGTTCAGCACATCAATATGTTAGCTATGATTTGTACTGAATCCTAAATACAAAACATAAAACCACATTTTCAACTATATTTGGGACAAAAGTAGTGGTTTTTCAAGGGCGACATCTAAGAAACTATGTAACCGGTTTTAATGCTTACTATTTCAATTAAACGAGGTCGAGGTATAGATTATATATATATATATATATATATATATAATTACAAGTACTGATTATGAATAAATTATTCCACTATAAAGTGAGAATACTTATTTTGACGTCAACATATTAATTGAGTGAGGTGAGTTATATTACGGTTCCTAAACAAACCCTCGTCAAACTGAATGCGGAAGGCGGACGCGGCAGAACTCGGGAAGAGGCGCTTCTAACTGATCCGTCACCAAATTCCTAATCCGAGTGAACTACAGTTTTATGATCTGCGGAACTCTAACCGTTTACCCAAAAATATTGTTTGTAACAAGTTACGTGATTCATGTTGCCTGCAACTTTAAGAGTTCAAGTAGTCTAGTTACACTTAAAACTGGGTATATATACAATTTATACAAAGTCGGATGTTCTCAAAACGCATTCTAGAGTACTTAGGGGTTCGGTTCGGTAATTTGTATAAAAATATTCACGGATACTCGGAACAATTTCTTTTCTAGTATCCGGGAGCATATTTAAGTCAAATTAAAAAAATCCCTATATACAAATTAGCTTATGGTAAATGTTTGGCTCTATCCAGTGGATATAAAAAATACTCAAAAATAAGGTAGTTTATCAATAAAATAGAATGTCACAGTGATTTTTCAGAAGTTGGCATTCAATGAAAACATAAAAAAATCAGCTCAGTAGAAAGAACTGATTCATTGTATAACTAAACTACATGAAAGAGCTAAAGTTGACATATACTTTCCGTTAGTTAAAGTTAAGATTATTTTCTAAAAATAATAGTATATTGACATATTTTCATGACTGAAGATTTTAATTATTTTCGTGATCGATTGAAATGCCTTAAAACCAAACAGCTTACTGTTAAATGCTGTATTTAGACGTAGCAGTTACCTTTTAATTACCTTTTAACGACTCATTGTGATGTAGCTTGGACTTATCCTTGACCGGTCAGACCGAATGGCTACCACACGTTCCTTCGAGGAATCTAAATTTATACTTAGGTTTACGTTCAATACTATATTTTCACAAGTCATCCCCATAAAAACCACAGACAGACTGTCATTCCCAATCAGTGTGAGAAGCAGAGCACCCAAGCCCATACAAGGCAGACCATAAACCCCACAAATGGATACGGATTGCAAACATCCATTTTTGGCAGTACCACTTCTTCAAGACTAACACAAAAAGACTGAGGCCACAGACTGGGAAACGAGACACAATTATGAAACCTAGTATGACTTAACAACTAGCATCCACGTTTCGTATTTGATTTAACGATTTATCTTTACTAAAATTATGTCAATAGAAAGTTGGGATAGTCCCGGAAAAGTAACACAGGTTACTTTGGATGGGTGAGGGGAGGGGGTGAAAGGTGCACACTTGGCAGCTCTCACATGTCGACTCCTTATTTGCGATCGCCACCTCTTTGCCCCACCCACAAATCCTAACAGAGGGATCGTGTTTTTAGTACAAGAATTCTCCAGGAACAAGGACGGATATACTTGGCAGGGATGTTGAATAAATGGCTTAGGATTATTACCATTCTTCGTCGTTCGAAAAGGTGTCGTTTGAAATACTAGCATCTTTGTATATTATTTCTCATGGGTATTTTTTGTCGGTAGGCTATATTTCCCGCAATGCCTCCTCAAAAACAATATTTGAACCATCATTTTGATTATTACCTTTCCCAGTAAATTCTAAAAACAAACAAACAATTTTAAACCATAGCTATGATAATTAAAGAGTGATTCTCACTTATTCTGGTAGCACCATTTTACAGCAACGAGTTCAACTAACCCAATACAGGTGTTTCAATTCGCACGCTGCGCATGGGAAATTCTAGTTATGTTATACTTTACTAATATCAGACAAATTTTCTTATTTAATTTTAGTTTTTCTCAATTTTAAGCTTCACGTTATTGAACCAACACGTGTAAACCTTGACGTTAATCTATTTATACTGACCAGCACATAACAATTTAACTTATCCACGGGAGTAGATAGAAACGCATCACAACTACAAATCACACAAGGTAGCTAAGTGTTGAATATCTTCCCCTTTAAACAATAAGGTATTGAATACTCCGCCATGTAGTGTATATCCTTGGCCGGATGATCTTTGCAGTCGTGCATGCCTCTGCATATCCTCTCTCTCATCCTGGGACCGCGAGCCTCAAGGATCACTCCAAGCTCCTGGTCACTAGGCGCCTGGAATGGAAACTAGTATAACGAACGTTCATAAGTTTTAATTTAGTATGGATGCAAAATGTAAATAGTCAGAGTGGGATAGTTAACATTTATTACATAAACTGAACACAATTGAAATGTGAGACTAAAAACTAATTTGATAATTTTTCGCAAGAGATACTCTGAATTACTAAATTCAATTTAGAAACTAGGTTAAGAATTATACAGGAGTATAAAACAGCTGGTTTTGTTTTGAGTTAGTTACTTTTTAACATATTTCTTAGCTATGAAGTGAAATACCATGGCTCCAACTAAAAATACCCCCGTCGCAGCAAACCTGCAAACTCAGCGAATTTCCAATGAATTATAACATGATTCCACTTAACAAGATTCATAGGAAATATATTCATAAACATTCTATATTTAAAATATTAATTATTCTCCATAAGACTAACATTGGGGATGAGTACGCAGGTTTGCTGCAACAAGGAACAAAAAATAATGAGTTTTTATACAAATTTTCACTAGAACTCAGCTAAGTGAAGTCACATACCAAGTTTCATCCATATACATTCATAAATAAGCGATATATAACATTTTAATTATTTTCCATAAGAATAACATAGGGACCGTGTACCTAGGTTTGCAGCTACGGGAACCATAGTCGAAAAATTGTTTTTGTGCAAACAACAATAAACCACAACCAGATGAAACCATATACCAAATTTCGTCAGTTTATGTTCATAAATAAGCGAGATATACAATTTTTCTTTTTCTCCATAAGAATAACATTAGACAACGTACTGTGTTCAGCACTTTCAATATCTCAGTAACCAATTGACGTAGAGCAATGATCAAGATACCAAATTGTTTGTTTTTTTTATGCTGAATTCAATGGTGAATATTAAAATTGGATTTTAATAAAAGTTACATGTGAAAACCCAAAAAAAAAACATTTTTGGGGTACAAACCCCCCCCCCAAACCCCCCTTCGGATGGTGCGATTCGTCTGGTTTTCGAACTCGTTCAAATAAATGGTACTTTACACGTTTGTACCAAATTTCATTAAGATCGGACCTTTTTTACGAGAGTTATCGTGCTTACGGACACACATATATATATATATATATATATATATATATATATATATATTGCTTGACTTGTATATTAGGGCTACTAATATTATTATTTTTAAAATCATTATTAACGAGTACCCTTTTTTTGAAACATTTTTATTTTGACTGACTAGTTTCAACCATAATGGCCATCTTCAGAGTCACATAACCTCAACAAATTTTCTTTTATATTAATTACAAACATATGTTAAAAATAAATAATATATGATCACTAATTCTAAAATTGTGTATATAAATATAAAGGTAAAAATAAAATAAAATATTAATTTGTATATACTATATAAATTTACTTTCTCTGAGTTCTAATTTCATCAATTTTTTCAAAGATAGGGTGTTGTTGACTGACTTGCATAGTATTTAATATATTTAGTGGATCTTTCTTATTATTTAAATATATATGCATCTCTTCTTTGACGTTAAGTTTTCAAAAAAAGGGTACTCGTTAATAATGATTTTAAAAATAATATATATATATATATATATATATATATATACATATATATATGTATATATATATATATATATACATTTGAACGAATGGTGTTTTGGCATCTGGGGACCTCAAAATGAAAAGTTATCATGGTCTCGGGCTTAATTCTTACCATGAGACCTACGGTAATAGCTTCTTCCCTATAGGGGAAATTCGCTAAAATATATAAAAATACAGGTAAGGCACCCTAGTTTTACTTCTAGCGTTGTCACTCATCCTAGTTTATAAATAATAAACAAACATTTTATAACATTTCCATTTACACTTTATTTCGAGCTTTTTAGCGCACTTGTTTGATAAATGAAGTAGATTAATTTGTTTTTAAAAATATACTTAATTATTAAAATTGATTTATGTATTATTATCAACGGACTCCATTATTATAGTGTGGTGTACAATCATAATTGCTAGACTCATGCATATAAAAACATTGGATGCATAGTTAGAGATAGTTGCCTAATGATTCATGCTTTACTAACATACAGCAAACGGAAGTTACAATCAAACATGATATAACCTTCAATGGAGAAGAAAACAAAACACTACCACTTAAGGTGGTCCCACTGATACGTAACAATATAACTAGAAAAATAGCAATACATAAAAATCTATAGCAAGAAGATTAACAATGAAGCAACAAAGACAAATAAATCAATCAAGCTAGAAATAAACAAATAATAAATGCATTATAAAATCTTTGTGACTAGGAACAAGAAGAACAACTTTGATTGAAGGTGAAAGTACAAAGATGAAAACATTTTGAAATTAATGCATGAATTGTGTAAATCGTTATAGCGATAGTAACAATGGTAATAGATAAAGTGAAATAACAGTAATAAAAACAGCAACAACAAAAACAACAACTATAATAACACGAAGGCATAAAATCAAACACTATAGGGAGCCATTAAAACCTGCTTTTGAAGCTGTGAAGGAAGGGGTTGAAAATGTCCACGGAGCTTGACACCTTCATGTCCAAGCGCTGGATCTGGCAACCAGCGCCGCGACGCACAGTGGTCACGGCTGGCGATATAGACGCGAAAAAATCTAAAGACTTTGCAAACAATTTAAAACTACTTGTGACGCATGAAAATGGTGTTACGGAGTGGAATACGTAACTATAGCACATATTTCGCCTACTTTATTACATTAAACAAACAAAAAAACACTAAATTACTTATTGAAAAAATAACATTATTGAGATGTTTTGCACACACTTAGTAGGTTAATCACTATCACTGATGTTGGTTTCTGAGTCTTCTGACCTTACTTCTATATATTTGGGTTCTTCGGGAACCTGTAGAAAACTAAGTACAGTTGAGGGTAGTTTGCTAGCCCTTTTTCGATGTTTAATTCTATAGCTACTAATTAAAGGATCGGAGGACACAAGCAGCATGTGGAACAAGTCCTCCATCGTCTTCTTCGCGAGCATATTAAATAGATTTTTCTAGGGGTTGAATGCACAATACGACCTTTCAAACAAAAAAAGTCCCCAGTTATATCAGCAGTATAAAACAATATGGTATAAAAACTGTATTCGACAAATTTATCAAATTTAAAATAACTTACTCGTTCAGTGGCAGCAGTTTGCAAAAAAATATTTATTGCAAAAGTTTGCAAGAGGTAGCATCTGAAATTAATATGGGTTGTGTAGAATAAAAAGATCTATCAACCAGTAATAAAATGTTGTGCAAAAATCCAATGTCACCAATCCAAATGTGTATTCCCGAATCCTATACTCTAATATTAGTAAGGTTTGCTTGCTTGCGACACTGATCTCAAAACCGGCTCCAACGATTTCCTTCAAATGTTCGAAATAGCTAATTTCTGGGATAAAAATAAGTTCTAGACAGGCCTCATCCCCAGCAAAAATCAAATAATGTAAGAAAACTAAAATGAAAAGTTAAAAAAATTAACATTGGGCTTATGGAGTTTCAAATCAAAACAAAAGAATTGTAACAGCTGATCATAATCAACCATGGAACTGTCAAAGTAATACTCATGTTGTATATGATTATTAACATATTGTTTCCTGAGAGCAGAGATTGAAAGATTTCAGTGAATATTACATATGTAGAGTATTAAAATAAATCAAAGGGACATTGAGCTATAAATAACAACTGGAGTGACCTTAAAAATGTAGAAAAGAGGCAAATGAGTTATACAAATCTGATTATCAGCAGGTGGAAGTGGTGAAATATTACTCCAAGTCATCTAAACAAACTAACTGGCCTTGCCCCGAGCAAAGCTCGGCCCCCAGGTACTTAACTGTAATATATGTATATTTCTTTGATTAAAACTTTTTATGATATGATTCTACAAAAAATTATATATCTCTAAAGGTTGCAAGAGGTAGCAGCTGAAATTTATAGGGGTTGTTAAGTATAAAAAGACGTATCAACCAGTAATAAAATTATGACCAACGATCACCAACCCAAAAAATTATGCACTGTTTTTAAAACATTTTAAGGGTTAATAAATACGGTTAAAATATTGTTTAAGTCTTATAATTACGTTTATTGTCTTTCAGGATGTTTTCCATTGCGTTAGGACAATTTTCAGTTTAGTGGAAGAGCAGATTTGTATCGTACAGCAACATTTTCCAACAGGCAAATCTGGACTGGTAATAAAGGAATGTGACTTTATTCTTGGGTTTCCCCAAGAATTCCCCTCCGCCCTTCGACCTGTAGGAGAATCAAAAGCAGGTTTCTGGTTTCCCAACCCTTTAGGAAACTCTTCAGTTAAAAATTACACATTTTTGCAGACATGAAAAATACCCCTTTTTCGCGTGTAAACAGAGGAATTTGACCACTGTGCGACGCGACGACAGTTAAAAACACAGAGAAGAAAGAGTTCTTTCTATCTAAATATATAAATCTTCTATCTAAGTATAAATTCTTTCATCTCTGTGTTAAAAACAAAAAACCTAGTTCATTTGTTATCGGATCTGTCAATTTAGTGGCACCTTGGTGCGATTTAATCGCAGTAGTCTTCACAGGACTTAAGGATTTACTCTGGCAGTAAAGTTATTTTCATCAGTTTTACAGAGAGATTAATAATTTCAACTGTTGTGTTGAATGACCTTTGAATTTAATAATTCAACAGAGTCAGGATTTATTAGTTTTGTTGTTTCAATCGCCTACGGCCCAACTTTATATCCAAAACAGAATGTAGCCGGTTTGTGTGCTAGGTTTATTACGTGTCCATTAAGGAATCCCCACAAGGTTAAACTAAATATGTACCTATCCTCTTTTCAAATGATGATTTTTTGCATTGCAATACATTGGCTGTACTAACCTAGCCCCAGTGATTGCACCTTCAATATATGAAATGCCGCTTAACCTACATGAGAGCACTGCTGGCAAGTTGAGGTTAGACTCTCGAGTGAGGCACTCAGTTTTCTGTTTTGTTTTAATTACTTCAACGTCACATGATTTTGTTATTCTACTTACGTATAATAAATACGAAAATATTAAGATAAATTTACTGTTTATTAGAGGCAAACATTATTAATTATTATAGCAATAATAACTTAAAGTATCTAGAGTAAAACGTTTATTTTAACAATATATTTAAATTAGTAGAAATAGAATATTCATATTAGGTCAGTTAAAACTGTCAGAAAATTTTATTTTCATATGAAGTAAAATAATTCCTCTAAGAGTTTAATTTACTTATAACAAATACTTTACGCATTTTAATCCAATATGCTTTAATACTAATAAAGGTTTTAATTTAAATTGTAATAATGGCATATTCAAGTTTTTGATTAGAAAATAAAACGTTTTTATTTACAAGAGCATTTTGACAAGTCTACTTACAATTATAATCTATTATCTGATAGTTATTATAGTGTTAGTCGTAATACAACACCTTTTAATTTTCTTCTTTAATATATGCATACTTACTGGGAATCTTAATCAACAATAAAATAATTATAACATAGCACAATCATTGCGAATAATATCTGAACTTATAACACTTAGCAACGTATAAAGAAATCTTTAAAGTCCACCTATCATATTTAAGTGATACATTGGAAGAGCTTCACATTTGTCAGCTGCAGGGAATTCAGAAATTCAATTATGAGTGTTGAAAAATTCAGAAAACATTTCTAACTGAATAAAACAACTGTAACGTCAATGTTTGGTTTTCATTTTTTTGTAAAATGTGAAGATATAGCGATGTAATTAAAAACACCTTTTGGTAAGCATAAGCCCCTGTGACTAATTCAACGCAATAACAACTTTATTAATATTTCGTCCATATTTATTGTATGTTCAAAATTATCATTGGATTGACAAGGAGTTCTTTATTTAGTGGTAGTACAAATATTCAGCTAGTCCTAGCTGTTCTCAGATTGTTGTAGCCAAGCCTCAATATTACATGTAATAGATTCTGAACGCCCAAACCCGTAGAAGGCTAACATGTTTATTCCAATATTTATTTCTTATTATTACCTTGTCTGTATTAAAACCATAATTCCATATTTGCATAAACACACTTCTTAAACAAGGAAAAAATTATTATATACAGAGTGTACAAATAAACCTTATAGTACTTTGGGATATGATTCAACATACAGAAAAATGAACGAAGTTCATATAAAGGTATGTCCTAAAACGCTTGGTTTTCCATCTATGTGTCTGTATGAGTTTTTTACTTAATACGTTATATCTTACGATTATCTGAAGATATCGACTTCAAACTTGGGACATGTATTTCATGTAATCAGACACATCTTTGTATAAAATATCAAGTTTCTACTATATAGAATTTCAAAATGGCAACCGTTTTTTTTTGTTCAAAGCTAAATATCTTATAAACCGTAAAATTTATGAAAAAACAGTAAGAATAAAAAAATGCTGTGGAATTTTGTATTAAAAGTAATTATATGAAGACATTAACTATAATGACCGTAAAAGTTATGAAAAAACCTTAAGAATTAAAAAAGCTGTGGCGTTTTGTCCTTAAAGTCATGATATTAAGATATTAACTATAAAATAATAAATAACTGAGTTATTGTGATTTTTTAAGATAAAACATGATTTTTCAGCCTAGAAATGACAAAACTCATGTTTTAACTTATCAAAATCTCAAAAACTCAGTTATTTATAATTTTATAGTTAATATCTTAATATCATTACTTTAAGGACAAAACGGCACAGCTTTTTCAATCCTTAAAGTTTTTTCATAAATTTTACGGTCATTAAGATATTTAGCTTAGAAAAACAAAAATGGCCGCCATTATGAAATGATGTAAAGTAGAAACTTGATATTTCATACCAAAATGGGTCTGATTAGATGTAATAAATGTACCAAGTTTGACATCGATAACTTCAGATGTTCTTAAGACATAACGTATCAAGTAAAAAAGACATACAGACAGATAAACGGAAAAATAAGCGTTTAGAGACATACCTTATACGAATTTCTTTCTTTCTTTTTGTATGACGAATCATATCCCAAATTCTTGAAAGGTTTCTACAACCTGTCAAAAACGTAATTAGTACTGTTTATTTAGTACTGTTTCTTTGCTGTTATTTCTATATTTTGTATTTAACTCAATGATGGTTTATTTCGTTTTCGAGCGGAGTTGTTTTTTGTTTTGTTTTTAATTACCGTTAGGTAGGTTAGTTGAGAAAACTATCTTCTACAGTAGAATTCCTCCAAAGGAGTCTTGTAATGTCGTGTCGTTTATATTCATCCATTCCATTACAAATTTTAACAATCGTAGTAGTAATTTTGTTTTGAAGTTACCTGGTTTTATATAATATCATCCAATATTCGGAACAAACAACATCAATACACAACACTTTTAAAAATATTATTACTAAGACAAACAATAATACATTGTTCAGCTTTAATAATGTCAAAAGTAAAAAAATCTATTAACTACAATATTTGTAGTTTTATATATAATTGTAGTTATTTAATTTTTGACACAATCCAGTCATCTTATATTAAAATGTAATTAATTAGCTTTCAAATGCCATTGTTTGTTTGATTGTTGTGCAAATAATTGTAGTACTGTAAGATGAATTTGTATAATAAAGGCTCTGCCGTTGATGAAATAAAATAAAATAAATAAATCAATTAATATAATATTATTGTTGCTTTAATAAGAATCTTAGTTAGTTTTAATACTGTTACTTTCAGATAAGATCAGGAACACAAAAGTTTAGTCTCGTCAACTTATCGTGTCCCCCTTATTGACTTGTTGCACCTACTCTGCGTGGTAGTGGGGAGGTGGGGGGGGGTTAAGACATTCAGTGGGTAAAAATGTCTCCATATTATCTGCTTTAATAGTTAAGGGGTAAAATTAATTTTCTTGTTAGTAAGCCAAATCCTATTGTTGAGGGTTAGATATACTAATTTCACTAAGACAATGAAAAAAAACGGGTTTTGTATATTTAATAACCATCTAGGGCCTATCTGTTTAAACTTAATCGTGAACACGTGAATACATATATGCGATCATAATTATAAATTATATCTAAAGAAATCAAGGAAAACAAAAATATCAACATTTGGGTGGTTTATAACAAGCAACCAAGCCAACTCCATCTCGGGTAATAGTTTTCCATCTTTGAAAATATCTTGCTTATAAAACACACAATATTACAAATTATTATGAAAAGAGACCCATTTGCCATTTTTTATACGCCTGCAAAGCAGTGGGTAGGCAAAATGATAACGTCCGTGTACTAGAATTGTCTGTTATTGAATAAAAGGCTTCCTCCTATTTTATAAAATCAAACTTATGCCGTCCGAGATATTGACTAATGACTATATCCATTTGATGTAGATTATAACCAAAACGAAAAGCTTAAAACTTAAACGAAAATGTATAATTAAGACAATTTATATAAATTTGTGTTTTATATAAATGTTTGTATTGCTAAATTAATGTAGTTAGTTTCTTATTTCATAATATTTTTCATTGTCTAAATTGTATTAGTAAGTGCCACATGTACTTCTGGATGGAATTGTTAAAGAAATATACATTTTAAAATTCGTACACAATTAAAAAACCCCATAATATACTTTTTCCTACGACCGTATTTACTCTATATTATCCAAACTACTGACCTGTATAATTTTGTATTTATGCCTTTCGTTAGTGAATTTCCTATGGAAAAGTGTACTATTAGCTTGACCCACACGGTGAAACTCAAGCCCAGAACCACCATAGAAGTTCCTATCGTGACCCTCTGAACACGTTACGGGGGGTCGTTCAAAATTCTATATATGTGTTTACACTTATGCGGTCGCATTTCTTGTCCGATTTACGTTAAATTGGACAAGTTCGTTGGGCAAAACAATCGGAAAACTCTAACACCTTTTTTTGGGGATTAATTTTACAATGCTGAGTTTTTGGGCCAAACAAGAGTCACAAAGACCTGGACGTAAAATTAATTAATCTAAAAAGATGAAAATTAGTGAGGCAAAAGTTGTAAGCCCTCTCTAATCATTCTAGCATAAATATTTACCGAGTTATTAAAGAAAATGTATATCGACTAAACACAGTACGTCGTCTTAAGGGGGTTTTAGAAAAGCCTGTTATTCATATGTTGATGTATTTTTATCATTCCCAGCAACCTCTCGCCTACTTTCAATCCTGACTGAACCTTCTAATAACCTTATAATGCGCAATATTGTATCAGCATTGCAGGTAAATATAACCAGAAGCATCACAACAGACAAAAAATAAATGTTTTCAGACTTTGAAAAAAATTGGAGTAAGTGAATGATTTAACACTGATATTGATTTATTTTATTAATTTGTTATGTGGAAATTAAGTTCCCTCACGTCAGCGTGCTGCGTGAGAACTCGTTTATATATTTTGCTTTGTGCTTGTCAGTGGCATTGATGCAACATTATTTTTGTGTAACACTTATACAAATTGGCTTTTTGCCGTTGGGAATAAATGAATTTGATATGACTGATCGAACAGATGAGCAGTCCATCATCATTACAAATATTAATTTATCTTCTGTACTGCAAATAATATTTAACAAAATCAACATTCATGACATCTTTAATACAAAACAATATAAATATTAAAACTAAAGTTATGTGAGTTCTATTAGATCATACAATTTCAAACGCTGATTGAGGACATAGTTTAAATCAGCTCATAAGCGGTGTTGAAGGATCCTAGAGCCAGCCGAGACCTAGACCTGGAGAACGTGTTGCTGATGGTATGAACCAGATCTGAGATGTCCTCGCTCTTGTGTCAATGTCAAGGGCGGTAATGTTGATCACGACTGAGCTGGGGACTCTGGAATTTTTTCCCTGCATCAAAAATAGAGCAAACTTAAAAAATAGAAGCCTTCATTAGCTTTTTTGAAAAAAAAGAAAACACTCGTTATTTCCCTTATGGTTTGTTAATATTGAGGCCCATAAATTTTAAAAGTCCCTGGATTATATAACATGCGGTTATGACTGGAAAATTAAAGTAAGGTCTTAGTTACGGAACCATAAAATAATCACTTTGTTTCAGGTTTAATGAAACAAAATTCCTTCCACAACATGATCACTGTTTGTTTATCGGTTTTATATTGCAGTTTTATAAAAAAATTATTGTAACTGTGATAGTTTTCATAGATGACTTCCAATTTGACGGCGAGGTATCGTCGTGGGGTGGATATGGTGTCCAACTACTCTCAGGCAGAGAGATATTTATGTAGCTAAAAGTGCCATTTTATTGTTCATGCAGAAACCGAAACTGTTGTCCCGTAACTAATGATGAAAGGATAAAAATGTATTTTCTATACAACGTTAGCAGTGCGAATTGTCTGTGATATTCTTATTACATTATTAAGGCCTACGTATTACAGCTCTTTTTCGGATATTTTACACGTTATAGAATTGAAGTGACTGAACGTAAAATAAATTAGCATAAAATAAAATCAGTCGCTTTGTTTACAAAAATGGAAATATAAAATATTAATATAAGTTTAGATATTCTATAGGCGTATAGGAATGTGGACGTAAAGAATTTTCAGCCTCTTACACAGGTGATTTAATTATTTTACTTTTATCTTATTCATCCGTGTTGGTTTTTGTCTCAGGCCCTTGGTTATTTATTTACTGTTATGATTTCCCATGTTAATTGATATACACAATTGGGTTATTTAGGTGCTTGTAATGCTTGTAGGTGCGCACGTAATGAATATAAGAAATTACGTTTTTAATTTATTGGTTAAAAAAAGTTGTCAAACATTTTTATATTACGAATAGCTTTTATTTAGTACTGAACGGTAATAATTTTACTTGTTTAAGTGGTACTAATATCAGGTAAAAATTAAAGGTCAAGTAACCCACTGGCCAATGTTGTCAGAGTTGTCAGGTTGCTAGTGCCTCTGGCCAAGTTATATTGTCTGAGTTGTCAGGTTGCTAGTGCCTCTGACCAAGTTATGTTGTCAGAGTTGTCAGGTTGCTAATGCCTCTGGCCAAGTTCTGTTGTCAGAGTTGTCAAGTTGCTAGTGCCTCTGGCCAAGTTATGTTGTCAGAGTTGTCAGGTTGCTAATGCCTCTGGCCAAGTTATGTTGTCAAAGTTGTCAAGTTTCTAGTGCCTCTGGCCAAGTTATGTTGTCAGAGTTGTCAGGTTGCTAGTGCCTCTGGCCAAGTTATGTTGTCAGAGTTGTCAGGTTGCTAATGCCTCTGGCCAAGTTATGTTGTCAGAGTTGTCAAGTTGCTAGTGCCTCTGGCCAAGTTATGTTGTCAGAGTTGTCAGGTTGCTAGTGCCTCTGGCCAAGTTATGTTGTCAGAGGTGTCAGGTTGCTAGTGCCTCTGGCCAAGTTATGTTGTCAGAGTTGTCAGGTTGCTAGTGCCTCTGGCCAAGTTATGTTGTCAGAGTTGTCAGGTTGCTAATGCCTCTGGCCAAGTTATGTTGTCAGAGTTGTCAAGTTGCTAGTGCCTCTGGCCAAGTTATGTTGTCAGAGTTGTCAGGTTGCTAGTGCCTCTGGCCAAGTTATGTTGTCAGAGGTGTCAGGTTGCTAGTGCCTCTGGCCAAGTTATGTTGTCAGAGTTGTCAGGTTGCTAGTGCCTCTGGCCAAGTTATGTTGTCAGAGGTGTCAGGCTGCTAGTGCCTCTGGCTAAGTTATGTTGTCAGAGTTGTCAAGTTGCTAGTGCCTCTGGCCAAGTTATGTTGTCAGAGGTGTCAGGTTGCTGGTGCCTCTGCCATGACTTGTCGACTTCTTATACAGCCTGTACCAATGGCTTAAGCGTGCCTCTCGGAGCACGGTTACAGTTTGGGTTCGCAAAGTCATATCGATTTTACTGGAAATTGAACCTGGATATTTTGGGTGGTAGGTCAGATCTCAACCCACTTAGTTATGACTGCCACGAAAAAAAATATCAGGTGACAAAAATTCCTTTATGGTTTACATAAGCTTGATGTAAAGTTTTTGTCATTTCATAAAGATTCTCAGTTGTACATGCACTCGCTATTATCCACTACCACTATTACTGAAAGTTAATAAACAAATTTATACCTGAATGTTATTAACATTCTCCAAAAAAACACTTTTTAATCACTCTGTATTCGAAAATAGCTCATAACCATACAGCTGAGTTTTACGAAAATTATCGATTTCCTTGTAACAAAACAAAAAATGACCAGCTGACTTTGCCTGTCATAAACATGACTTTTCCTGTCCAAAACAATACATTGCCTGTCCCAAACAAAACTTTTCCTGTCCTAAACTATTGAAGTTCCCGTTTTAGGAGCACCAATTTGATTCCGTTATTTTTGATGATTCTGTGTTCTAACAGCTGACTTTAACACTAAAATGAATTGTAAAACCGTGTTGTGTTTACTTATACAAAATTACTAGACTATGAAATATCAGATCATTTTTGTTTGAGTTCAATGTGGTTATTTGCATCGCGATGAAAAGTATCGTTCACTACTCGTCACAAAAGTCCTATTTCGTGACTAGTAGTGAAATATACTCTTACCTTAAGTTGAATTAAGTTAATTTTCGTTGGCAAAGTTACAACAAATGATATCGTTAACGTACAGCTGTTATCTTAGGTGAGCTCATACTGGAACCCGTTATTAACGGTTGCCAAGACAACGGTTGCTAATGTAACAGAACGGAACGCATCCAGCTTCATCTCTTGAGTAATCAAGTTAAAAGACGTAAATAACCTTATGAAAAGTCCATGAAAAGAAAAATTTCTTTCCCCTATAATGTTAACAAAAATAGTAAAACTATTAGAAATACAATTTCCTCAAAACTTTTAGCGAATTTCCCATGTAGGGAAGAAGCTATTACCGTAGTCGGCATGGTAAGACCGAGGCCAGGGACCATGATAACTTTTCATTTTGAGGTCCACAGACCCCAAAATACACAATTTTTTCGAAACTGTATGAACTGTACTTTATATATTTATATATAAATATGTATATATATAAATATATATATATATAAAGTATAAACAAATATATATATATGTGTGTGTGTGTGTGTGTATGTGTGTGTGTGTGTGTGTGTGTGTGTGTGTGTGTGTGTGTGTGTGTGTGTGTGTGTGTGTGTGTGTGTGTGTGTGTATCCGTGGGTACAATAACTCTCGTAAAAATGGTCCGATTTTGATGAAATTTGGTACAAACGTGTAAAGCAGCATTCATGACTTTAAGTTCGAAAACCAGACAGATCACCACATCCGAAGTGGTATTTTGGGGGGTTTTGTATCCCAAAAATCTTTTTTAAAGTTTTTACATGTAATATTAAAAAGGTTTAATTTTAGTTTTCACCATTAGATTCAAATAAAAAAAAAACACTTAATTGGTGTTTTGATCATTCCTCTACGTCAAATGGTTACAGAGATATTGAAAGCGCTAACCACAGTACGTTATCCAATGTTGTTCTTATGGCGATTAAGAAAATGTTATATCTCGCTTATTTTTGAACGGATACTAATGAAACTTGGTATACGGCTTCATCTGGTTATGGTCTATTGTTATTTGCAGAAAAAGGAAATTTTTACCGATTATTCCCGTAGCAGCGAACCTGCGTACTCAGCCTCCATGTTATTCTTATGGAAAATAATTAAAATGTAATGTCTCCCTTAATTGTGAACATAATTTAATAAAACTTGGTATGTGGCTTCACCTTGTTGAGTTATATTTATATTTGCATAAAACCCCATATTTGGTGTTCCTTGTTGCAGCAAACCTGCGTACTCATCCACCATGTTATTATTATGGAGAAAAATCAAAATGGTATATATCGCTTATTTATGATTGTATATTGATGAAACTTGGTATGTGGTTTCACCTAGGTGATTTAGATATTTGTATGAAACCCCATATTTTGTGTTCCTTGTTGCAGCAAACTTACGTACTGATCCCCAATGTTATTCTTATGGAGAGTAATTCAAATTGTATATATCGCTTATTTGTGAATATATGTTTATGAAACTTTCTATGTGGCTTTATGTGGTATTAAGACATATATTATGCGTTGGAAATCGCAGGTTTGCTGCGACGGGGGTATTTTCCATACACACGGTAGCACTGTTGCCTTATACTTGTCATTATTAGACTTATTATAGACTTATTAGACTTATTATACTTGTCATGAGTATAAACGTGATTTTGTCTTGTTAATTAGTACAATATTAAACTAGTGTTATTAGTTTGCCCAATGAGTTGTATCTTTTACGCAATCTGTCATTCGGAGTAAACAAATTCAGCTGTTCAGCATACTAAAAACATTATCAATGTGATATGAGCAATCAAGGGCGAATCAATGTCAATCCAAAACGTTAGTATTACCATATTTTGTCTGTTTGTGGTATTACACTGATCCAAATGGAGAGCTCTGCGGTGATGGGTAAAATAATTATTCGTAAAGTATCAGCATCTGAACTACGAACAAATTGTAATAAACAATCAGGCTTGGATCATAGCGTGAATGACGTTTGGTAGTTTTTAAAACTGGAGCTTTCTCATCTCATAGATTCGTATGGCAATTAAAAAAATATTTGTAAAATACGATAAAACTGTTTTCTTGGGAAAAATCACAAAAAAGACTAAGCTTAATACACAGATATACAAAATTTTAGGTAAAACCAACTGAATCCTTTCTGGTGTACCAAACGAAAAGTATCTAAAAATAAATACTCTAAGCAAGGTATAGAGGACAACTGGGCTATTACTGTGGATGAGCTATATATTCGCTTAATATTTTGTTGTAAATGTAGTATAGGACTAAAGCACATACAAATAATAAGCTATTCTAAACGGTCATCGAATAACGGTGTGCTGCTGTACTATTTCTGGATTGGGAATAAGTCTCTAACACTGTAATTCTCCATCAATTAAGCTAAAACTTGTCAAGACAAATTATGAGGGAATAAGTAATATGCATTTTGTTCTCGACCTCCAAACCGCATCCTACGTCGCAGCCAGGCCCGTGCCCGTGTCCGCCCTCTTGTCAACTCTGGGCATAAACACACAAGATGATGAGAGTGTCGTCCCGGCCAGGCTCAAGGATGAGGACTGACCTTCGCAGTTTGGGTGCGAGATAGGCTTAGGGTTAGGAGTAAAATATTTACAACATAAACTGTTTATCTTTAGGCTTGAATCTTCTTTGAAAGAGGTGGTTACCGTTAATTTTAGATTTAGGTGAGCAGATAAGATAATACTATTCCAAAAATGTTCGTCGAAGTATAAGGATCATCATAGTGGACTTTTGGTCTTGAAGTGATAAATCTGGAGATTTTGAAAGGGTCGGAATCGAACAACGAAATTCTGGGATATTTTACTTTTGTTCAAAATGTTCATGATAAATGCTCACACGTACTTCTTACCAGA
Source organism: Allygus modestus (assembly GCA_963675035.1). Lineage (NCBI taxonomy): Eukaryota > Metazoa > Arthropoda > Insecta > Hemiptera > Cicadellidae > Allygus > Allygus modestus. The sequence goes on along the minus strand of OY776117.1, from coordinate 106,784,844 downwards.
ATTCACAAATTCCCCAACTTATTTACACAAACACTGACTAAGTATGTTTCTTGATTCTATAAAAACTTAGTTCAGTCCGCATTCAACCTTTCAGAAACCTGTCAGGAGCTATTTTCTCACGATAGTAAAAATATGCCAATTTTATATCTTGTAAAATTTATTACTTAGTGCTTTTGTGTGCTACTTGTGTTAGATTATTCAGGTAGTTAAACAAATCATTCTTAAATGATATTTTTAAAATTAATATATATATAAAAGAGTTTATAATTTTGTTGCCTTGTATTGCTTCTCAGATTAACGGTTATATATTTGAGATCAAGATAAAAAATGTGGTTTCTGGTGGCTGGGATAAACGAAGTTAAATATTTTGGTTATACCCACATTGCAATACTTAATGGCTTCTAGCAAAGTGAACTAGTATATATTTGACATGTAATCCAAATGTCCATATTAGCATGAAGACTTTTTGTGTACTAGTTAAATTGTTGTAATGTTTCTAGTTTTGACATGATTATTCTGACCAGTTTTAGAAATCAATGCAATTATTGAAAGTAAAAATTGTCATAATAGGCCTAAATTAAAATCATGATTTGATTTTAGGCATAGTATGAATTTCACTCAGAAATGTTTCAGTGTGAATTATATATTTGTTCTGAAAACAGTTTCTTTTTAGAATGGCAACAATTCGTTTTAACTAAATAGTGCCTAGATTTAGTTTGGTGCATACTGATTTTTCGGAACAAATTATAAGAAATTATTAAAATAACTTTAAAAAATCGAATAACAGGATTGTCAAGAAGTCTGCATTAAATGAAAATACATTTATTGACAACATAGTATACAGAAAATTCACAAATATGGTAACTAGAAGAATGATATATCACATTGTTATGGAATGCACTGAATTGTCCTTGAAACAATTGAATGAGGAATAGATATAGGAATCGTGTATTGCCCAGTAGTTGCTATTGTTTGCCGTATTACTTTCTCTGGTCATCCTTGGAGGGTGGTAGGGAGCGGAGGTAGTCAAGTGCCCTCTGGATAGCCTCCGGGACAGGGGGTGGTGTGGGCAGGACCGCTCCCTGGGGCTGGAGAACAAACGTGGGGCAGAGTTAAGTAATAGTGTTTATTACAGATATACAGTGCTGCAGCCTATAATATATACAGTTGGTCACAGAGCCTGTGTTTTCTATGGACTCGTAAAATATATTTGTCTAGTATTAAACTAGATTCAAAATATGTTTGGCTAAGGATAGATCACTTAAAACTGGGGCATGTGTGATTCCTGAGGTTTCTGTTAGAAACGATATAGACAGTATACGGTATATACAGTACAGAGGTATATACAGGTATAGACGGTATAAGGAGAATACAAATCTTGGATATGTATGTTAAACTGATTTACAACTAAATATTTGTTTTTGTAAGATTTATTTAAAAAGTGAATATAGATCAATTTTTATCTCACAAAAATTAAAACTAAACTCGTAAATTTGAGGTAAATGTAAAATGAGTATCACACATATACATATGTTGGTTTGGTCTCGACGTCAATTCAGAGCCATCAGTTTTATCATATTGTATATACATTTTACACTGACCAACTTCAGCATACGTATGAATCACAACCTAACAAAAATCCATTGCTTTCATCGTTAACTAAGTAAGAATAGCACACATGTCCTCGAAGATGACACAATTAGTGGCGCAATCCAGGCAAAGATGGAAACAAGCTTCATTGTGTGTTTTTCAAGATTTGCCTGGATTGTGCCCCTAATTTTGATACGTTCTAGGTTCTAGGTATTCTTTCCACCTGACGACGGGATCAGATTTCAGATCCCGAAATCTTAAATCTAGTACTGAAACTACTGTTGTTGTGATGAAACTTATTTTTCTCATTGGTAATGGTAAAAGCCCGAAATAATTTCTTAAACAAACAATTTAAATTGTATGGATATAAAACTAATAATATGCTAATAATATGGATATAAACTAATTGTATGGGCTAATACTAAAAGAGGGGGAGCTAGATTATATAGTTGGGATGTCTCCTTCAATATCTCAATTTCTCTGTTAGACGCCGACGAAACTAGGGCGTATTTTAAGGAGAATATGAATGAATGATGAGTGTGGGTTAGATGCCATAACTGACTAAGACTGACTGATTATTTAGCCAGGATAACTAAATAATAGTCCAACGACCAATGGCAGGTGGATCCAGTATCGAACTTTCACAATGTGCTCTCAGGATTTTGGTCAGGATCTGGCGAACTTTAGATTATGAAGCGAGCACGCTAACCACTGTGCTACTAATATATATAGTCAATGGTTAGTACATTTAACTAAAGCTGTAGAGCCTATGACATTTACTTTCCGTTTTGTTTTCCTACCTGGAAGCCGTTCTCATCGGCGATGTACGTGATGACCACGGGTACGCCGTCCTCTCCGGTGTAGGAGTAGGACCCGGTGATGACCAGGGCCTCGGTGTCGGTGCCGGGGTTCTTCAGCTGCCCCTGGGCCGAGGAGGCGATCCCGTTCTCAGTCTCGAAACTGGAAATGTCAGATTTGAAGTGAATTTGATTTTGGTTCAGTTACATCTTTGAGTGGTCATTAAATGAGATAGTATTAGTCATAGGTCTTCTAGAATATTTCTTAGGTTTGAATATTTCTTAGTTTATGTTTTGCAAGAAGACATAGACGTTCTGTTTTGTTCTGTAGTGTTGGTCATAGTAATCTGGCTAGGTATAAAAAGTAAGCAACTAGCAACAACTTATAATAGGTTTGAGGGTCATGTGGGATTTATTAAAAATCTCCCAACAACGTTCAATAAGTTATATATGTGTTGATTAATCGTTTAAACAATTATTTCGATACAATTTAGTAGGGCTTAGTGGGACCCATTACAATTTTATATTATTTTGATGGTTTGTATTATTTTGTTATAGATTCAACTAAAAACTCGTGTGGAATCAGTTTTTGTATTATAGGTATCTTGAGATATAGTTGAAAAGATTATATGCATATGATATTATGCTTTAAGTTATCATTGATCTAAGATATAGATCCGCTGTCCAACGCAGTCTTCAGACAATATTCATACTATTTTCCTCCAGAATCGATTGCAAAGAAAAATACAAAGGGCTTCTTACTCTAAAACCACCATAAATTATTTTGTTAGTCAATTGATAATCATAATATAAACCTTACTATTCAATTTTCATATCATTTTTAAATTTCCCAATGCGATTATGTCTATAGTTGTCGATTGAATGAAAAATAAAACCGATGTCTGTCTCAGCAGGGAAGTAACCCTTCATAATGTTTCCTCTACTGAAGTTTTGAATATACTATGATTCAAGCACGGTCACTTTGGTTCAATCTTTTTGTATCTTTATTAGTAATCTGTAAATCTGAAAGTATGGCGACCAGAAAAGCAAGGCTCCTAAATTTTTACGGTCTAAGACCAAATATGACCATCACAATTCCAAATGCAAATTCAAATCTGCTTTCAAACAGTGTATGGTCAAAGTTTCCCAACGACAGTCCATAAACAGAGAGATGATCCAGGATCCTCTGTGCGACTGGTTTGCAGATTTTTTCTCTACACGGTATGACATAGAAGGGGTCAGGAGGTCGGGTCGGGATGGTCGGGCCCGCATGGTGGGGCCCCCGGCTGTCGGGGGCCAGTAGAATCGCCACAGCTGATCAACAGCTGATGTGTGAAAAATCAGCTGCGACTAGCATTCCCTCGGGTGGGATGGGATATCTTACTTTTCCCGGTAAAATTACTACTTCTGCTGATATTTTGAACGCGCATAACGTTCTAGATTATCTTTACCTAGAATACTCATGATTACTTATTGATCTTTTGCGGGAAATTTGTAATGTTTAATTTTAAATAATTACGTAGATTTTGTATTATTTTCAATAGTTAAGGCTTACATCACGCTACAAACAATTATTTCGATACAATTTAGTAGGGCTTAGTGGGACCCATTAAAATTTTATATTATTTTGATGGTTTGTATTATTTTGTTATAGATTCAACTAAAAACTCGTGTGGAATCAGTTTTTGTATTATAGGTATCTTGAGATATAGATTTTGTATTATTTTCAATAGTTAAGGCTTACATCAGGCTACAAAGTGCAAGCAGCCACTGTACAATGACATAGCAATGCTCTATATGCTCATTTGCAGAGTTATGTTTCAAATTCGGAGACTATTATAAAATATCGATGATTTACACTAGTGTTGCACTTCGACGGGTAGAAGAATGCAATAAATGAATATTTTAAAAATAAATAAGGAAAATATATTAATTTGTACAAATTAATCAGTTTTTACTACTTTTGCATGGATATTATGAGTTATAGTTAATTATACTTCATCTATTAAGCAATATGTGCAGTTGACAGAAGTAAGAGTTAAGCTCTGTAGCCACCTAATCAGCCATTTGTCTTTAGATTGTAACACAAAACGGTAATTGCAATTAATTTACTCAAAATTAAAGAATATATATACTTTAGGTAGTATTATCATGTAATGTGAGGGTGATAAAAATTTCGATGGTAAAATTATTTCAACATTTTACTTACTCATAGTTGAACGAACCGTCGTAGCTGATGTCCTGTGCCTGTTTGAGGATGAGCACTGACTTGGGGGCGGCGCCGGGGGATGAAGGTGGGGCGGGGGCGGCGCCACGGGGGCGGTTTAACTGGGGGGCGGCGGTGGCGCACACCATCAGAGTCGTCAATACTACCTGCAAACATTTAAACAACGCGTTATATGACACATATAAAAAAATTAGGTTGTAGAAAGCCACAATAAGTTGGAATGATAATTAAATAATGGGGACACAAACTAAAAATATATTAAATACCATTTCAGAGAAAAGGGCTACAAATTGTATTTACATCATTGATAACACAGTATCCTGTTTTAATTATTATTACTTTATTTTATATTATAAAATTTTTAGGCCCTAAAATAAATCAATTTAAAACACGGTACTGTACTGTGTTGAAAATGATATAAATAATAATTAATTAAGTTATTTGTATTTTATATGAATTCACTTATTTAGTCGTATATTTTTTATCTGTATATTGAAGTCTAAAATTATATTGGGTATAGTGTTATAATGGTTTTATTGGTTACAAAAGACAACTACAAATAATTTCATACAAATATTGGCCTCCTTAGAAAGTGTATTTTCAAGAACAGATAAACACAGATAAGAACAGATATGGGTTTTCCAGCGATTTACATTATTATATACAGATAATACACTTTATTATTTTTTTAAAGTTTAAAACTACAAAAAGCTACTAACATATCGTAAAAATCTAAATATTTAACAGAATATCTACTCTATCATATTGGACGTTAACAAAATAAAGTTCTTGATGTTTTATTAAATGCCTAACTTGTCAAAAGTTAGAAGTAAACATACACGGATACTATTTTGAAACATATGTAGGATAAACTACTATAAATCTATAACTATTGACTGAAGTCACTGGACAGTTCTGGAGGCATTTAACAATCAATGCCTCTAGATAATAAAGACTGTTTCAAATAAACCGTTTCAAACTACATCGTTACAAAAGGTACTTTATTGAAATCCACTCTGTGGTTACAACAAAACCCACAGAGTGTAAATATAATGAAACAATAAAATATAATCTCGTGTTTGACGTTCAATATTTAGTATTTGTTTGCTTGTGGATACACTAGTGGTATTTTATAACGTTTTTAAAGTGAAAGATCCCCCCCCCCTTTGTGTGTGGTAGTTTATTCATTTAAGTTAATTAGTATAAATGATACTGAACCATTCTCGGTGTTATTCAAACCGGTGTATATACGATAATTACCGGTAAATGGTGTACATTCTTGGTTTGTATACGATCTTTACTCAATGGTTCTAGTCACTGTTTTCAATTAATCATTTGTTGATTACCTTGTGTATTCACAGCTGTTATGATTATTTTTTATTCGAAACTCCCTAAGAACAATATTAAAAATTTCAAATGAGAATTTTAACAAAATATAAATCTTCCTGGGGTTGACGTTTTTACCAATAGATATTTTAGGTCCATTAACCCTTAGCTATAATATTTTAACTAAATATATATCCTACATTCCGAGATCAATTTTGCAAACAAACATTGCTTGTAATAGAACATAGGAATCGAACATTTACTATAATCGATTAGAGAAAACAAGAATCAACCAGTTTTTATATAAGAGCATAAATTAAAACCATTTTTCTACAATGTGTGTCGGCAAGATCCCGCATTAATTTCTTAAATTACGAAAAAAAGTTTTGTGGAAGTACCATTGCGATTTAGAATATTACTTTATTATTCCGGCTTGTAGAATTTCATATTAGGAAGAGCCCTTTCCTCGCCCATGTAATCGGTTGGTCAATATTAGCTGTCACTCTCGTCATCTCAAATGTAAACGTGCCGGATGCAAATTGACCACCAGAGGAGCCGAGGATTATGTGGCCTGTGTTTTACCGTCTCAGACTTCTTCTGGGAAATACCGCGACTCGTGTAATCGATAAGAACGGGAGATCATTAAGCGTTAAAACCTCTGGATTGTTAATCGTAGTTAATATTCTATGCTTGTCTTACGGCACAAAATTAGTTAAGGTCAAGGCAAAACACGTACTGATGATGTTTCGTTACTGAAATCTAGGGATCTTTAAACATTTGAGATCATAAAGTAAGCCTAGAATATGTATTACCATAAAAAATCGTAGCTTTGTTAATTAACGAACTCAAGGATGAATTTATAGATTATGTTAATTTGTTAATTAGTTAATTTGTAAATCATGGCTAAAGCTATGAACTTTATATGAAGCTACAACCAAAGCTGTAAGGTAGCTTAGTGAATACGTCATTCAATTTAACCCTCTCTGTATTGTAAGGCAATTGGTAGGAGTGTAATTGTCCATTATGTATAATAAACAGTTTTAAGTATTACTGTTTATTAAACTCACAAATCGCATGATGAGATTCATAAAATGATAACTTAATCAGAAATTCAGTCAATAAGAAACTACAAAAAATATTATTCGATGATTTAATAATAAACAGATGTATAAACCTTTATGCTGATAACAATTAAATTGAAGTATTAACAATATTATTCTACTATGTAACTAAACATTGTATTTATATAAATCACAGATTAAATGAAACCCGCATTAATTAAGGTTTTATTTATTTGACTACTACATGCTATGAATTTTGAGATGAAGTTAAATGAGTTTGCTATTGATCGGGGTAGCAAGAATAAGACCCAACATTGTAAGCAATCTTAAAATGACAGTATAAGCAAATTATAATCTAGCCAATGTTTATATTACAACGAAACAGGTATTTTACCTCCGCCAATAGCCCAAGAAGAAGACGAATCTTTATTCTGATATGTGGCGTTGTGATACAACATTGACAAAGCAGTTACCACATCAATTAAATAAACACATAGACACTACACTGAGACGAAACACGACATCATTTAAACAGACAAGGCCTATCATGGTGTGTGACGCCGACGACGGTCCCGGCGCGAGTAGCAGAATCCTATCACTAGTTATTTGTCTTGATGATATGATAGGGATATTAAGAACAATAAAAATACATTTGTAATAGCAAAATAATTGTGAAATTTTCTTTGTTTTAAAGTTTATAACTTACAAATCAATTTTGAATATTTAGAAGGTCAGCTTGCCACCACGTTGATGTCAATAACTGATTGGTTCATGGTAAGAGGTTACTCCCCGTCATCATTTGTCAATGTCTTTTAAATGACGTCTGGATGACGCTTGGTTACCAATCACTCATTCCAGTCTACATTGAGTAACACTCATGAATGGTCAGGATATATTATTTTTTTTTATTTAGCACCGTTGTTAAATAAACATGATTATGGCTTATAGTGTATTATTATTTTCATACGAGTTATTGAGTAATAAACTGAACTGGTGGTTAAATATTTGTTTAGGCCAAAAATAAGTTTAGACTTTAATATTTTAAATTATTATTACAAGATTATTAACATCTATATGAAATACATGTTTAATTTTTAATAGATCTAGACTCCTAAATACAATAAAAAATGTCTTTCACAGATTTTAAGGCAACCCACTAGTTACAACATACCATCCATTTTCATATCAACAAATTCGATATACAATAGATTTTAATGAATTTTAAGAAACAGCTTATTTCACATTTAATTTCGAATGTACGCTGACACATATACAACAAAATAATAGCGTTAACCTAAACTTTATTTTATTTTATTTTTCTGAAACTAACAATTTGAGGTTTTTTTTTGTAATTGTTTGAAACATTTCCTACAAACCTTTCTTCGTTTACTGCTTGCCTATGTACTGTCCTAATCGCGTTTAAGAAGTCAAATTCCATTTAAACTGAGTTTATCGGAATTTATGGTACACTCCCTAATTCTAATTGTGATAGAGGGGAACATTTCAAAGACTACGAACTTTATATTAGGTCAGTTTTAAGGAAGACTTTAATAAACATAACATTATAATTTACAAAACCGTGTAAAATACTGAATACTAAAGACTCTGTAACTTTAATCCAAATATTCAAACCGATTCGTAGTAGAATCAAATCTAATTAAATACATCTATAATTCATCCATTTAATTTCAAAATGTGTAAGTAGCTATTGATATAAATAACAACATTGTAGAGCATATTTTCTGCTTTTCTTTTAGATTTTTGTTTAGATAGTAGTTTATTAAAATATTTTAAGCTACTTCCAATAGATACGAGACAAATTAAAAATTTTTTAAGGAAACAAATAATAGGATTATTCTAGATCAATGTTATTTAACTTTTAAAAATACATGAAAACCAAGGCCTACTAAATATATTTCTCATTCAGATAAATGACAGAAATGAAAATAATAAATCCCAACTTGTAGCCACTCACCAGGGTGTTCATGGTATCCCACAAGGCAATCCAATGGCGAGTGATTAGTCTCGTCAAATGACTGCATTTATATGACACACGTGAGGCGCGCCCCCCTCCTCTCTTGGCCCTATATTTTCAAAGTTAGGGTACCCTGGCCCCCCTCCCACCTCCCCAAAACAGTGAAAGGTCGCCCCCCATGCGCTCCGACAATAATATTTCGACAGAGGTTCTAATCTTGAGTTATCACCTCGGGCTCGCCTAGCTTTTCTGACAAATCCTCCCAAATCTGAGAGGATGTGTATAATTAAATTATAAATTAACTAATGGCCATTACCGTCAGTGTTATTGGTGGGACGGTACGAGGCACCGTGTAATGTGAAGTTATAGATTTAAGTTATGAACTAATCGATTCGTGTGCTGCATTTTTTGGTGATAAACTTGCAGAGTTTATGTTGATTAAACCATCATCTCGCATTATTAATGTGTATTCAGGCGGAGTATCTCATTTTAAATTTACCTAAATTTTGGCGAGCAATACGTTTTATAACAGTAAAAGTTACATGATTATTTCTGCAATATAAAACATTACTTATTTTGGTTGTTGCCTGTGTTCATTAACTGTTAAACTTAATATATCATATGTTTTTAAAGTTATAAAATATGTCACGTTTAAAACCACTATTTTAACTACGCCTAACGTAATTATGGAATACCTTATAAGTAACGATTATACAGTAAAATCCAAAATTAAATATAACTGACTATAAAAACTAAAAAACTATCTTTAAAATTTAATAAAAAAATTATGTTTAGATTATGTACTTTTAATCCTATATAATTTATATGAAACATAGAAACTTAAACTACAACAAATAAATAACACAACAGAACCACAGAAACATCTCAGAACCACAGAAAACATAACTAAGCACACTTGTTAAGTATACAAAATCAGTGTTAAATTGTTTATTTATTTATTTGTTCAGTATGCGTTCCTTTACCACACATCCGATTTCGATTAAACTTTGCACGGTAATTCGGATTAATCATAGGAAGGTTTCTAATCATTAATCAAATTCCAAAACTTTGGGGCTCCACCCAACTGGACTCTGAAACTATCAGTGTTTTCCTAATGAAGTAATGATTTTATTTGGTTTCAGTGGCAAAGGTAAAATATCAGGAACCTAGAAATAACCTTCCTAGATATCCATTAGGGCTCCGCCCCCCGGTCCTGCCAAAATAATGTGATTAATGAACATGAGAATTCACTGAAATAATTGAGTTGACTGTTGCTAGGAAGGTAGGCTTTGACAAAAATAAAATACCCCGTTGCAGCAAACCTGCGTACTCAGTGAATTTCAAATATATACTATATACAGCCACTTACCAAGTTTCATAGATATATATTAAAAAATGAGCCATATATTAAATTTTAATTTTGCTCTATGAGAATAACATGGGGATAGAGTACTCAGGTTTGCTGCAACAAGGAACTAAAATTATTACGTTTTAATGCAAATATCAACAGACCATAACCAGGTGAAGCCACATACCAAGTTTCATCCGTATCCATTTATAAATAATCAATTTATACAATTTCAATTATTCTCCATAAGAATAACATGAGGAGCTGAGTACACAGGTTTGCTGCAACAAGGAACACAAATTATGTTTTTTTATACTAATATCAATATAACTCAACTAGTTAAAGCTACATATCAAGTTATATTAATTTATGTTCATAATTAAATGAGGCATACAATTTTTCTTATTCCCCATAATAATAACATGGGCGCTGAGTACGCAGGTTTGCTGCTACGGGAACCGTCGGAGATTTTTTTTAACAATTATCAATAGACCACAACGAAATGAAGCCATATACCAGGTTTTGTCCAAATACGTTTATAAATTAGCGAGATATACAATTTTTCTTATTCTCCATAAGAATAACATTAGACAACGTACTGTGTTTAGCACTTTCAATATCTCAGTAACCAATTAACGTAGAGAAATGATAAAAACACGAAATTGTTCGTTTTTTTAAGCCAAATCCAATGGTCTAAACTAAAATTAGATTTCTTAAAATAATATATGTATTAAACTAAAAAAACCGACTTTTAGAGTACAAAACCCTGTAAAATACCCCTTCGGATGAAGCGATCTGTCTGGTTTTCGAACTTAAAGTCATCAATGTTGCTTTACACGTTTGTACCAAATTTAATCAAAATCGGACCATTTTACGAAAGTTATCGTGCCTACGGTCATACACACACACACACACACACACACACACACACACACACACACATATATATATATATATATATACAACATTAAACGAATGGTGTATTTGACATCTGGGGACCTCAAAACGAAAAGTTACCATGGTCCCGGGCCTAGGTCTTACGATGCCGACTACGGTAATAGCTTCTTCCCTATAGGGAAAATCGCTAACATAAGTCTATACCTTTTGCCTTGGAAATCTTTAAGGGCTTCGCCTCCCCTGACCTTCAAAATACTTATTTCAAACATCTCGCATCTACTACTGGACTGATGAAGCTTAAAGCATAGCCTACATGGACCTGTTCCTGATACACTGTAGGGCCCATACACTGTAGGGCTCCACCTCACTGGACTTAAATATAGCTGTCAAAATTATGATTACCATATCGCACCCGTTTACTCTAGGTTGATGGAGCTACATTCTATAGGAAGGTAGTACAAGGGAAACAAACATAGCCCTAATCTCGTACTGAAAATTATTTTTGCCTCAACTTTATTCTCAGTTTCCTGATACCGTTTATTAATGATAGTGTTTATTTGTCTACGCTTTGTTGAAATTTTAATGAAGTTAGGCTTAGACCGAAACCATCAGATATCTACCAACACATATAATTTTAAATCTACCAAAATTAAATTTTAGCGAAATTCCCCTATAGGGAAGAAGATATTACCGTAGGTCTCATGGTAAGACTTAAGCCCGAGACCACGATAACTTTTCATTTTGAGGTCCCCAGATGCCAAAAACACAATTCGTTCGAATTTTTATATATGTATATACATATATATGTATGTCCGTAAGCACGATAACTCTCGTAAAAAAGGTACGATCTTAATGAAATTTGATACAAATGGGTAATGCACCATTTATTTGAACGAGTTCGAAAATCAGACGAATGGCACCATCAGAAGGGGGTTTTTTGGGGGGTTTTGTACCTCAAAAATGGGTTTTCGGGGTTTACTCATGTAATTTTTATTTAAATAAAATTTGTATTTTTACCTCAATGGTTAATTGATCATTGCTCTACGTCAATTGATTACTGAGATATTGAAAGTGCTAAACACAGTACGTTTTCTAATGTTATTCTTATGGAGAAAAATAAAAATTATATATCTCGCTTATTTATGAACATAAACTGACGAAATTTGGTAAATGGCTTCATCTGGTTGTGGTTCATTGTTGTTTTCACAAAAAACAATGTTTCGCCTATGGTTCTCGTAGCAGCAAACCTAGGTACTTGGTCCCCATGTTATTCTTATGGAAAATAATTAAAATGTTATATATCGCTTATTTATGAATGTATATGGATAAAACTTGGTATGTGACTTCATTAAGATGAGTTCTATTGACATTTTCATAAAAACCCATTATTTTGTGTTCCTTTTTGCAAAAAACCTGCGTACTGATCCCTATGTTATTCTTATGGAGAATAATTAATATTTTAAATATCGCTTGTTAGTGAATTTCCTTTGGAAAGTGAACTATTAGCATGACCCGTACGGTGAAACCTAAGCCCGGGACCACCATAGAAGTTCCTAACGTAACCCCCTGAACACGTTTTGGGGGGTCGTTCAAAATTGTATATATATATATATATATATATGTATATATATGTATATATATATATATATATATATATATATATGTGTGTGTGTATGCACTCTAGCGGTCGAATTTTTTGTCCGATTTACATAAAATTTGGTAGGGACGTTCCTTTCTATAATCTATTGGATAAGTTCGTTGGGCAAAACAATCAGAAAACTCTAAACCCATTTTTTGGGGTTTAATCTTTAAAATTTCGAGTTTTTGGGCCCAAAAAGGGTCAGAAAAGCCCCAGATGTAAAGTTAATACATGGAAAAAGATTGAAATTAGAGAGGCGAAAGTTTTAAGCCCTCTCCCGTCATTCTAGCATAAATATTTACTGAGTTATTAAAGAAAATGTGCATCTGCTAAACACAGTACGTTGTCTTATGGGGGTTTTACACTAGAAAAGCGTGTTATTCCTTTGTTAGAGTACGTTTATTACCCCCAGCAACCTCACGCCTACTTTCAAGCCTGTCTGGACCTTCTACTAACCTTATAATGTGCAAAATTGTATTCCCAGCTTTGCAAGTAAATCAGAACATCCCAGGAGTATCAGAACAGCCAAAAAAATCAATGTTTTCAGATTTCAATAAAAATTGGACAAATGTATGTTTTTACACTGATTTTGAGTTTTAAAAGTTTTTATGTGGAAATTCACTTCCCTCACGTCAGCGTGCTGCGTGCGAACTCATTAGTGAATATATTTCTTATGAATCTTGTTAAGTGTTTTGATTTGTTATGTTATCTATTCATTGGAAATTCGCTGAGTATGCAGGTTTGCTGCAACTGGGGTATTTTCATTTTATATGTACTTTATATGAATAATAGCTTATAAAACGTAATGTTTAGAAGCGTTATAAAAAACTAACAAAAGTTCACCCAGAAAATATAACAACAGAAAATCTCACCAAAATAATTATATGTGGCCAACCTTATTTTTTAAGTTTAGTATATTTTATAAGATTAATTTGTCGTAGTAATTTGTGTGGTTAATCTGAGTTAAAAAAATTAGTAATAAATACAAAATTGCGTCATTCTAATTAGAAATCCAATTGTGTGAATGTAGATTAATCATTTTGGAAAATATATAACTTGGCATTGTAAATTGAACATCAACACCTCATTAAAAACCAACTTCTATACTTCTGTACTACCTTCATCAGTAGTTAACAGAAGAACATTTCCCTTTCTTCACTGGAAGACTCTGTATTTAAATTTCCACTAGATTTATGACTGTCCACGTAGGCTTGTCTACAAGTTTCAACCTTGTACCCGAAACTCAAATAGAAGCTTTTAGCGATAAAGAACACGAATTCTATGTATCTCTTGTAATGGTTGGAAATTTATGGCCCATTAGGCAACTTAAAAACACGTAGGGAAGAAGCTATCACCGTAGGTGGCATGGTAAGACCTAGGCCCTGGACCATGATACTTTTCGTTTTGAGGCCCCCAGATGCCAAAAACACAATTTTTTCAAATTCATATATATATATATGTGTGTGTGTGTGTGTGTGTGTGTGTGTGTGTGTGTGTGTGTGTGTGTGTGTGTGTGTGTGTGTGTGTGTGTGTGTGTGTGTGTGTGTGGTGGGTGTGTGTGTGTGTCCGTAGGCACGATAACTTTCGTAAAAATGGTCCGATCTCGATGAAATTTGAAATGCACGTGTAAGGCAGCATCTATTTTCATGAGTTCGAGAACCAGACAGATCGCTCTACTTTAAATGTTTTTTTTTAACTTTCTACAAATAATTCTTATTAAACCCAAATTTTGGTTTACATCATTAAATTAAGCTTAAAAAAATTTTGTATTTTGATCATCGCTCTACGTCCATTGGTTACCGAGATATTGAGAGTGCTCAACACAGAACGTTGTCCAATGTTAATCTTATGGAGAATAAGTAACATTGTATATCTCGTTCATTAACGAACATATATTAATGAAACTTGGTATGTGGCATTATATGGTTAGGTTTGAATGCTATTTGCAAACAAAATTAATTTTGTGTGGTCCCCATGGCAGCAAACTTGCGTACTCAGCAGCTATAATGTTATTCTTATGGAGAATAATAAACATGTGATATATTGCTTTTTTATGAACATAAATTGATAAAAATCTGGAGGTGGTTCATTGGTATTTGCATAAAAACCAGATTTTGTGGTCCTCGATACAGCAAACCTGCATACTCAGTCCTAATGTTTTTCTTATAGGGAATAAATAAAATGTCATATCTCGCTTATTTATTAATATGCTTTGATTAAAGTTGGTAAGTGGCTTCATGACTTAGTGAAGTACCATTTGAAATTCGCTGAGTATGCAGGTTTGCTGCAACGGGGGTATTTTATAGTGGTTAAGTAAAAATTAGTTTATTCCGAATTAAGTTGTTATATTTTGTATACAATTTTTATTTATATAGCTTGTATACAATACATAGGGTCAAATTCTTACACTGTATTATAATAAATTGTATGTATTACACACTACAGAACCTATTACTGTATTTTCACACGAATATCAGTCCGTTTTCTTGGGATGTACATAATATTTCACCACGGTGTTAACTTTAAAAAGGAGAGGATCAAATTATTTATGGGTAGCTCTCTCATCAAGTTTGATTTACCCTCGCACATTTTCCATACAACTTATCTGTTTGATTACGGTCATTTTTTCTAAAAATAATCAGCTATTTCTTTTATGTGTTTCTTTTGACTCACGCACTTATTTATTTTTTAACTACTAAGGAATTTCGCTTTTGTGTGGTGGCTGGCTCATGAAATCGGGACGCTTACTTGCATTTTAAATGGCGAACCAAATGAGGGTGTTATGTCTCAGCATTTCACTAAAAAAATTACCACGAGTATTAAAGTCATATGCTCATAAAAATCAACAATATTATTGTTTAAATTCTTATGATAAATAAAATTTACTCATTTTTATTAGTCCTTGATATAATAAAAATATACTATCGCTCCGTTAGACTATACTCAAGATATTGGGTACCGTACACATTCTGGCATTCAGACATATAATTAAGCTAAATGATTATGAAATCACCGTCGAAAAACTGACGGATACCGAAGAGAGTTTATCAAATGCAAAAATACCTTTCCAAATTCGGGTATGGCCAAGCTGACAGCTCCTCATCAGTTTGGCCAACCGCTTAATAATTCAAATTAAATGCAAACATCGATCGTTTGTTGATACAAGATGTAAAATATAATTGGCCCCCCGTGGGTCGCGACCTGTGTAACATGTGAACGTCAAACACCCGAATTACGTCAACCACTTGTACGATCACCGAATCATCACCGCGTTGGGTAACGTTGACGAGTGGAATGGTTGCGATCCTGGTGGTGAGTGGAGATTCTAAGAATAGTTCGTATAATAAGTTACTGGTTGTATCAGAATGTCAGAGTCGGGAATGGTCTGTACCTGAAAAATTGAGTTACTCATGGGGAATCATGTGCATGAACAACTATAACATCAAACCTGCATCCAAATACTTACATTTATTTTATTTGATGGATTATAGTGCTTCAGGTCGTTAAAACAATGTTCAGCTTGCGTGTTTGGGGCAATTTAGGGTCATAACATTTAAAGCCTAAATGCTTATGGAAATAACTGTTTTTTTTAATACAGTTTTCACTAAAGAAAATATAACATTTCTATTTCTGAACGACATGTTTATGTGGGGGTGTATTCCATTGTTGGATATATTGGGCTTTACTCACATAATTTTCGTTCTGGAACTCGTCAAAACCTACACAAAAAACGGAAACATCACGAACACGAATAAAAACAAAACAATCGTTTCAGAAGACAATCAGTCGTTTCGCGGGACCGAGATAACGTCCCGCTTCTTCAGGGATTCTTCGACTTTATTTCCTTCCGCGTTTAACCCACCTTGAACGCCTAACCACGACTCAATCAAAGTTTTGACGAGTTTCATAACAAAAAAAATTAGTCAAGTAAAGCCCAATATTATATACGACATACAAATTATAACCACCACTATGAAAATTGTAAAAATAAAATATTATTTCGATTATGAATGCAAAATAATATTTGCAGATAAATTGAGATTTTATTTTTTTGGTTAACGCAGTTCGTTGTCTAATTTTATTCATAAGGAGAGTCAATAAATTTTAATTCCTCTCTTTCTACCCAATTATATTCATTAAATCTGGAACGTAGGTTAAACTAGCATTGATCAACAGAAAGTAATCGGTTAATGATGCCAAATAATCCTGCAGGAGAAGAGAGGGGATTTTCCATCTTAAAAACTAGCGAACAGCTCCTTTATGCCCTCAGTGGAAAGTAAACAGATAAAACAATGTTTAGTGGACGAATGTTGGCTTTTTAAAATAATATATTATTCAAATTTATCAGCTCTTTTTGGTTGGACAACTGATAAAAAACTGAGCCAACTGCCCTACTGCCCTTGTTGTGTTTTAGTACCTCTGATAAAATGCTGAAGGTGCCCATGAAAAAATACCTTACTAGAAGGCCTCGTAAATGGTACACAGTCTTCCAAGACGGCCTTCTTTATTACTCACTTCTGTTTTATTGTGCCATTAAAATGGAAGATGCTCGTAGAAATTCTATTATATTAATAATCGCGGTGTCATTACAGTGCACATCAAAGTGAGAGAAGTTTTGTTATTCGAGCAATTATAAGTGATTTATTA
The DNA here is from genome assembly GCA_963675035.1 of Allygus modestus. Lineage (NCBI taxonomy): Eukaryota > Metazoa > Arthropoda > Insecta > Hemiptera > Cicadellidae > Allygus > Allygus modestus. The sequence goes on along the minus strand of OY776117.1, from coordinate 106,767,337 downwards.
GTTTCTTTTTAATATATATACTAAATTTTTACCTTTAATTTTGGGAATATAATACTGATTAATACATAGATGTGGCGTGAATACTACACTGTAATACTTCAGTTACTACTATATTTTCACTGTAATACTACAAAAGCTATTGATAACATGTTGCAAGAAATTAAATATCGTTGTAATAAGTCGGAGAAACATAAAATTTAATAAAATTTGATAAGAAATAATTTGCCAATAAGTTCATATATTTTATAAAAGCCCCTTTAACAAATGGGTTTTTAGATATCCACGTATTAACTTTGTCTTTAATATATTGTATTTGTTAAGTTTAATATTCAAAGTAATGAAATGAAATGAAAAATGTCTTTATTTAAGAGTCAAAGTTAGGATTGGCAAGACCTCTCTATTACTTCACCTCTAAAGTAAACTGTTCACTGGCAGGATTGTTTAACAAGTTACTATACAAGTTTCATGTATTACACACCAAATTTACAAACATATTTTATGGGGATATTCTTTTTATATTGTTGTTAGGGATCGGTAAACCTACTGTAAAGCTGATAGTTTCTTAAAAATAACCATTCAAACCTCGTAATACGAGGCTAACTCTATAACCACTCACTACAAGACCCAATATTATAAAATATTATCTGGGCAGCAGTTTTGGCTGGGGTTTGGAATTTAATTTTAGATTTAACTGTGAGATGAAACAATAATATAAATAATACAACATAATGCTCTTAATATTTTAAGTGCATTATATTTTATGTTTCCCATGTTTCCCATGTATACTAAATATTAAATACTAACTGTTACCCGCGTGGCTTTGCCCGGATCATAGCATAGTGTTTGTAAGATATACGTTAACACCATTGTTAAAACGCCCCATGTATTTCTGGGGAACGTTTGCCGCCACTGGGCAGCCCTTACAGCAAGAGCTCGTCTGCGAGCTTCGGCTTCCTCATCAGTTTTGTAGATCACTGCTTTGCTATTTCAGTTGCTCTCAAACTGGCCTGCCGCTGAGCTTGCTCTTCTTGTTGAAGTTGCTGTTCTTCTGGATTTTATTCTGTTCTGTGAGCTACGCCGTAGAGTTTGTTGGAGCCTTTTAATTTCCATTTGTACTGAAGTTTCTTTACTTCTATCCCCTTGGTTATTTTGGTATTTCTTACCGAACTTTAAGACATATGTTATATTCGTTCCTGGCATTATCTCCTTATCACACGATACATGTGTCTTCGTAGTTAATAAACGTGCAATAATAGTGTAAACAAAAATATAAATAACTAAATAAACTCAAAATCTTTTTTCAAAATCTCAAATACAGAAAAACTGTTTTAGTTATCATCTGAACCAGTAAATGTTAATGCCCATAGGATTGACATGGGAAGTTTAAAGGCCACTGTAGCAAAACCCTAAAAGAACTTTAATAGTGACTAAGCATGTGTTACTTGAGGATATTAGATATCTTCCTACCAAATATTAGTTCAATCGGTTCAGTGGATGGAGCGTGATCGAAATACAAACAAACAAACTCACGAATTTTTAGTTTTATGATATTAGCATGATGCCTTACTCAAAGGTGATTTACAGTCGCCCTAAGGTCCAAGAAAGTAATCATCCTATAGCCCGGTTCCTGACCGCACATTATCCTTCGGCCTGTCACGAGACGTAATGCCAAGGTTCTCCAATATGCGATACCACTGCGTTATCTAACAATCCCTGTATCATTTTACACTGTCAAATTTGACACTACTTTAATACGAATCTGAGAAACTCGACTTTCGAGGTCTCCTGTGACTGTAATCGTTTTAGTCATGCTTCCAGACCCTTGAACTTTGGATAATTCACTTATAATTATTATAAATGTGAAGATGGCCCAGGCTTCGTTAGTATTCCGGTAGGAGCGTTGCTAACGCTAATGTCGTTGGCTGCAGCCCAAGTAAACGCCCTACGGGACGAATTTGGTAAGCATCATAAAGTACAAAAGCGTGTTGAGTGTTTGGGAGGCACTCGATGATTTGTCTGTCTGTGAGATTGAGCCATCTTAATGGGAACGCTGCATCTTGATATGGCCCGGGGCTTGACCTATTGTGAAACATATTGCAATTGCTGTGAATAATAATGTAATCAAATTACCGTTAGTCAATAATCACGGATATTGTTTGACAGCTGGATGGATCGTGATGTATTTATAATCTGGTTATGGGTATTTCTCTGTTTCCTTTTATACATTTTCGGTGAAACTTTTGTAATATTAAGAATTATTTAATTTGTTGTAATAATATCTTTACAAATAATTTTGTAAGAGAATTTTTTAAATCGAAATTGTGGAAGTTAGGCAAATTGCAGGATGATGGAAGACGGCACAAATTGAAGGTCTCGATCCCGGGGACTCGGGAAAAATAGCAGTATTTCTAAAAAGTTACCAGCTAACGAGAAATAACGTAAAACATCCCCCATAGGAAAGCTTGGGGATTTAAAAACGTCTGCTTTGTTCACATTTAAAAATGTGATTAAGAGTCTACTTTGATTATGAACTGATATGTTCTTACTTATATTGCTCTATTTACTTCAGCATGAAAAGAGTTCAGATGAGGAATAAATCAGATGAGTCAGAGTATTGGTGCAAGGTTCTTCAAGTTACTATTATTAAACTACCAAAATAATTTTAAAATTAATAATTTACTGATTTGGAGTAGTGCTGTAAAATAAGTCAGGCATATACTGTCTTTTTTGAAATTACCATGGTAAAATGGTGGATTGGGATTAAATTTCACAGTTTTTTATATTTTAGAATGGATTATTTGGAAGTTGCTGTATACAGATTTTGTTAAATACAAACGACCATGATTGCTCGTCATAATTCAAGCTTTGCAGGTCATAAGTTCTTCAATAGTTGATTAACTGACGAATAATAAACTAGCTCAAAGTAATAAATATGCTCAAAGTTCATGGAGTTGGGAGCGCGAACATTTAGGTAAGCTAAAATGCATCAGGATCAAGAGGGAGAAGCATGACTGCTCTGGAACACTTGAAAATGAATCCGAATACTACCTTAAAAATTACTTCAAATATTTGTTTTGTACTACTGTAGTATGACTATTTACCAGCTTATATCATATTCATTTTTGGCATTCCAAACCAGCTTAATAAAAATATTAGTTTAATTAACAATATTAAAAACAAGTATTTAAATGGGAATAGATAACTGTAATTAATACAAATGTTAAGATATCTTTTATGGCAAGATTAAGCCACCTTTTACACCTGTGGGTGTTAGAATTACTCTTATTTCAGTTGAGTAGACTAAACACTCATAGTTTTATTTTTATTTATTCGCAATAGACTTGGATCAATTATAGATACAAGATTGTTTACTTGTTTCAGCAGACTAAAAACTGTTATGTGATAACACATAACATACATATAAAACAATAATTCTGTTCCTACAGTCTAAACATGTCACTTGCAATATAAGCTATTTCCCTACAAAATATTTATTTTTAATTTTTATGAAAGCTCAATCCTTTATAAATTCATTCCAATCATTAGAAAAATACAAAAACCTAATACAATATTGTTTAACAAGTATAAATAATAAAGTGACGGAAGACAAAGACGTACTTTATTTCTACCCAACGACATGTTTAACGAGCGTTTTTCTTTTACAGCCGCCATTAACTCATAACAATAATTCGCATCGTCAAGTTGTTACCTCTAAAAGTGCAACATTTACTCGGTTTTATTGCTCTAGATATAATGAGACTTGTTTTGGTTAGAAACCGGTCGTGGAAGAGACAAAAATTTTATTGCAGCTTCCAGGAACTCTTTATCGTCGGCTGGAACCATTAAAAGGGAGCGTTTTAGATAGGTTAATGAGAGGATTGTTTGATGCGGTTAAATGTCAACAATGACCGGCCCTCGACCCTGGAGAATACTCTAAACCTTTCCCATACTGGAGAAGTCAAGGACAGGACTTGACCTTGTGGTCGGGCAGGAAGACACCGGCAAGTCCTATGTCGATCATTCAGCGCATTCGCCAATCTCAATATGATAGGTGTAATTTGCAAGACTTCCAAGATTACACGTCTGAGGTCCAATATCAATTTGTTCGCTGAGCCTAGTTCACTCAGCCCTTTATTCACGTGAATTCAGGGAACTGTCAAAGTAATACTCATGTCGTTTACGATTATTAACATGTGGTTTCCTGAGAGCAGAGATTAACATTTTTGAGTGAAGATTACTATAGAGTAGTAAAATAAATCAAAGGGACATTGAGCTATAAATAACAACTGGAGTGACCTTAAAAATGTAGAAAAGAGGCAAATGAGTTATACAAATATGATTATCAGTAGGGAGAAGTGGTGAGATATTACCCCGAGTCATCTAAACAAACTGACTGGCCTTCCCCGAGCAAAGCTCGGCCCCCCAGGTACTAATACATTTAATAAAACAATTAAATATGTCTTCTATGCTTATATTTGTAAAATGGGAATTGGTTGTAAAATTGAAATTTGACAAATATTTGTAGGCCTGGAAAGCCATTTTTAAAGGTTCCACCTAGCGGGTGGATCCACCTAGGGGTCCACCTAGGGTCCACACTAAGTCAAAAGAAACTCTTAAATCTAAGCATTGCTTGAACATCAAATTGGAGGGAATAATCAGTCGCTGCAAATTTGAGCTCAAACTTAAACATAAATAGCAGAGTTGGTACAAATTTAAATTTAAATGCTATCAGAAAAACTAAACAGAAATGGTTTTGATTCGATGGTCCTTTGAGACCAAATTTGCGATGTATAATACAAGGCTAAACCTGCAAAATAATGTATGACATTACCTCTGCCTACCTTAGACGAGTAAAACTGACCCGTTTTAGCGAATTTCCTCTATAGGGAAGAAGCTTTTAACGTAGCATGGTAATACTTAAGCCCGAGAACATGATAACTTTTCGTTTTGAGGTCCCCAGAAGACAAAAACACTATTCGTTCAAATGTATATATATGTGTGTGTGTGTGTGTTGTGTGTATCCGTTACCTCATCAACTTTTAAAAGAAACGCCCGATTTTTATGAAATTTGGCACAAATGTAGAGAGTAGCTTTTATGACTAAGTTCGAAAACCAGATCAATCGGACTATGGGAAGGGGGTTTTATGGGGGTTTTAAAGTTTCCAAAAATCAATTTTTCAACTTTTCCCCCTAAAATTCTAAAAACCCTCAATTTTGGTTTTATCCATTTTATAAAGCTTAAAAAAATAATAATCTAGTATTTTGAATCATTAACCTAGGTTAAGTGGTTGTGGAGAAAAGTCAAAAACGCATCCACAAAATGTCCAATTTTAATCTTTTTAGATTTTCCTCAAATAATTTTACTAAAAACTTCACATTTCTTTTTACCAATAGGTTTAGCTCTACAAAACAATAATTTTTGGTTTTAATTGTTGTTCTACGTCCGTTGCAGTGATATTCAAAGTGCTAAACACAGTGCGTTGTCCAAATTTATCCTTATGGAGAATAAATAAAATATTATATTTTGATTATTTATGTATGTATATTGATGAACTTGGTATGTGGCTTCAACTAGTTGTGGTATATTGATAATAGCACAAAAAAGGTTTGTTGATTTTTCCCGGTAGTTGCAAACCTGCATACTGGGCCCCCATGTTAATCATATGGAGAATAAGTCAAGTTTTATATCTCCCTTAGTTATCAACCTAAATTAATACAACTTGGTATGTAGCTTCACCTGGTTGAGTTATATTGATAATTGCAAAAAAACACATATCTTATCTTCCTTGTTGCAACAAACCTGCGTACTCATTTATAATGTTATTCTCATGAAGAATAAATAAAATGCTATATATCACTTATTAATGAATGTATTTTTGTGAAAATTGGTAAGTGGCTCTAGGTAGTAGTGATACCCATATATTTGCATTGGAAATTCGCTGAGTACGCAGGTTTGCTGTGACGGGGGTATTTATTGCGTCACGTATGTGTGACGTCGGTCTATAGTAACATTTTATATGATATTTCCTGCGATAGACCGACTGTCTCACATTTGTGTCGTGAGTTTTCAAACTTTGGATGACTAAAAATTCACTAAAAAGTAAAGAAAAATAGTTTCGATGTGTCACACAATCAAAAACATCACGAGGAATGAGTAAGTAAACAATCGCTACAGGCATCATATGGGCAGACACTATGGCCAACTTTGAAAATCTGTAAAAAAAATTGAGGTCGTACCCCGAGACCGAGCGACACGCATACGTGTCACACATTCCTATACACCGATATACAGGCTTCAGATAGATGTAGTGTACCGTATGGACGTGGCAAGTCATTTAACTGAACGGTGACTGCGTCCCGTATACGTGTCGTCGGGCCACTGGATTTGGCCTGAGCGTCCCGTATACGTGTCGTCGGTCCACTGGAATCAGCCTGAGCGATACGTAAATGTGACGCTGATCTATTTTAAGTTTTTTTTAACATTGCGTCACATATACGAGACGATCGGTAGTCAACGTGTAAAAGAATTGTTCAACTATATTCTCCTTTATAAACATAATTTAACATAATTTCATAAGACGCAGTGTAAGTGTAAATATATTTTGAGGTGTTGTGAGACGTAGTTTATCAATCCTGTATAATTTAATGTTTAACTTATCTCAAATCAAATTTACAGTGTAAAGTAAACACATTTTTAGGGTTAAATATATTTAATAATAAGGTTGCGAATAAATTTTGTATGTTTCAATACTGAAATCTTAGGAAAACGTTAAATAACACGTAAGCACATGTTGGCACGAACAATCCTACATCTAAAAGATCGCTCATGAAACCGAGTTGATCAGTATTAGTTATACTTGATGTGTACAATTTACCCAATCTCTAAAAGTAAACTATTTGAATATGCTTTACTTTTCAATGATATTCATCGATGAAACATGTGTTTAGATCTGCTTAGCCCAATGTAAAATAGGAATCATCTTATGTTTACTAAAAACTGAAATATTTTAAAATAATCTATCCTATATGAGATATGTTTAAAAAAAATTGTTTTGACAATTGTTTTTTAAAACTGATGACCTAAAACTAATTTACACCTAAAAACATTCTATTCCGGTGTGTTCGGTTTGAATACTCAATATGACCTTCCTAAAAGGAGGTTTATAAATATTCTCTCCTTGAAATATATTATGGATGTTTTTGAAGGTATGAACTAAATGTGTTTGAATTGTTTAAAAAAGTCTTACGGTAAATACAATGCTATAATCATAGTCTTTAAACAACAACAAATCATCAAATGCAATTTAATATTTTGTTGTATAAAACTCATGAAAATAACATCAAGTCATAATAATTAAAGTAATACACTGAACAAATTAAACTGACAAATTAATTAAATAAAATGTATAAATAATTTTACTTATACGTTCCATTACATTTATAATATGTAGTATAATAATAATTGTTGTAGCAAAGCCATTGCATCTTACGTGATTAGACCACAAAGTGCGAAATCCAATCTTGATGTAACTTGAGCGCACCTCGTCACGATTATTATTGGTAACCGTTACACGGGAACCGTTAATAACATGTTGTATCGGTTAGTCACAGTTGTTTGGGGAGATAACAGGTTCATTAAAAACTAGTTGTTAGATCCACCTCCTCTGACATTACTAAACTCTTGATTGGTCTACCTCTTGCTGTTGATTTTTGGAATGATAGATAACGTTTTGTAACCTCGGAAGTGATTTGAATACAAAATGGGCACCAGATTTTCCAAAGCTTGAAGTAAAACAGTTTTTCTGGCAGACAAAAATTTGATTTTAATAAAAAAATATATGTTTTATGGTAATTATTAATAATCCTGTCCGAAGAAAATGTATTAAATATATTCATCCCAACATTTGTATAAATATTTACTGAATACATTATTATTACATAAATTAGTTCAATAGATATACTGATATGTATTGAAATAATTTTAAATAAGTATCCTTTAGACTTATTTTATACGCCATTTTCATTGATAACAAGCAGTATAGGGCAGTAAAAAGTTACATAAATGGCATAACACATAGAATAAATCCTATACTCTAAAATGAGTAAGGTTTGCTTGCTTGCTTGCTTGCTTGCGACACTGATCTCAAAAACGGCTCCAACGATTTCCTTCAAATGTTCGAAATAACTAATTTCTGGGATAAAAATAAGTTATAGACAGGCCTCATCCCCAGGAATAATCAAATAGTGTAAAAAATCTAACATGAAAAGTTAAACAAATTAACATTGGACTTATGGAGTTTCAAATCAAAACAAAATAATTGTTCATAATCAACCAGGGAACTGTCAAAGTAATACTCATGTCGTTTACGATTATTAACATGTGGTTTCCTGAGAGCAGAGATTAACATTTTTGAGTGAAGATTACTATAGAGTAGTAAAATAAATCAAAGGGACATTGAGCTATAAATAACAACTGGAGTGACCTTAAAAATGTAGAAAAGAGGCAAATGAGTTATACAAATATGATTATCAGTAGGGAGAAGTGGTGAGATATTACCCCGAGTCATCTAAACAAACTGACTGGCCTTCCCCGAGCAAAGCTCGGCCCCCCAGGTACTAATACATTTAATAAAACAATTAAATATGTCTTCTATGCTTATATTTGTAAAATGGGAATTGGTTGTAAAATTGAAATTTGACAAATATTTGTAGGCCTGGAAAGCCATTTTTAAAGGTTCCACCTAGCGGGTGGATCCACCTAGGGGTCCACCTAGGGTCCACACTAAGTCAAAAGAAACTCTTAAATCTAAGCATCGCTTGAACATCAAATTGGAGGGAATAATCAGTCGCTGCAAATTTGAGCTCAAACTTAAACATAAATAGCAGAGTTGGTACAAATTTAAATTTAAATGCTATCAGAAAAACTAAACAGAAATGGTTTTGATTCGATGGTCCTTTGAGACCAAATTTGCGATGTATAATACAAGGCTAAACCTGCAAAATAATGTATGACATTACCTCTGCCTACCTTAGACGAGTAAAACTGACGTTAAGTTACGTCATTTAGAGGAAGTGTTGTTTTATGGATTGTATAGGTCATATTTTACATAAAATCTTGGCACAGTTCAACGTATGTTTAAATTTAACATTGTATTTTCTTCTTATGGGTTGATCTTATTATAGAATATGTATGAAAACAAAAAATTAAAAAGCTTCATTGTCATTTGACTTTTTTTCTAGCATCTAAAAACGTCAGGTTTTGTTACCCAGTAAAACTTAAATCAAGGCAACATTTATCACAATATTAATATCACAAAATAAAATCAAACAATAATTGGAATATAAAGCAAATAAACAATGCCCTTATCTGATAGTTATAGATTAGCCTATTTACTCACGGACGGTGTTATATTATTTTTTGGCCAGAAATGCTTTTTTATCCGGAATTTCCCCGTATCTAGTTTTATTTTCAGAAATTTTAGCAGTACTTTATACAGATTTATGGATTTATGGAATTATCTGTTTAAAAAATCATGATTTGCACTAAAGGAATAAGTGCTCCAGAGTTTTAAAATTTGTATCTATGATGTTACGTTTTTGATATACGTTTGTATTCGCAAGGAAAAAAAGTTATCCATGCATATATACGATGAAAACATTTTGAACTAATTTTTAGAGAAAACACATCTACATGATTTGGACTTTTTCACGCCAGATATCAGTCCTGATGCGTTTTAGATTTTTTTTTAAGCGAAGAGTTGTATCTTTCCACTTGGATTCTGCACTCCAAATTGTGATCATGTATGATAAAAGACAAGAACAAAAATATATAAATGTATGATAACAAAAACTGGTCAGGATCAGCATTAGTAAACCAGCCATTGCTGGTCTAAAATACTACTTAACTTAGGCTCAACCTTTAAGAAAGAAAGTATTTATTTCTATTCAAGTACATAACATAACATTGAATTCACTTATTACATAAATAAATAACAAATCAATAAACAACAAAATGATTCAACATAGAGTCTTAACCTAACAAAACAAAGATAATTAAGTGCTAGTTAATAAGTAAACAAAGTACCTAAACAGAAATTAGGTCCCCCAAAGGCGAACCTGTGTCAAGGTGACCATCATTTTAATAAGAAAGGGATGCAGGCCGGTGCATTACAAAAACTGAATTAACAAAGTAACAGTAATGACAATAAATAAAAAGTGCTAACTATCGTAATAAAGAAACATATATCGTACAAATAATAAACAGTATCAGGCATAATGACATAATACCGAACAATTTTAACAAACTAACTTTACCTGGCCAAAGCGCTATACTCAAACATTGAATTCAAAAAGAATATTTATATCTGGAATATCAAATAGCCAAATAATTATTAATTTTTGAAACTTCTTTAAACTAAAACAATTCCTTATGTGATTTGGTATTTTACTGAACAAAGTTGGACCAATGTATTCAAAAGAATGTCTAGAAAATTCTAACCTAGGCAATGGTATAAAGAATGAGTTCGATCGTTGGTGCCTTAATTCATAACCTCTTTCAATTGAAATCCATTTTTGAGATTTAATAAAAAAAGTGCTTACTATTCTAAAAACGTATAAGTGTTTTAAGGGGAGGATGTTTAACGATTTAAAAAGAGGAAAAGAAGGTTCCATCATAGTTTTTTTTAGCATGCATCGAACAATTCTCTTTTGTATATTTACATCTGGTTTTAATAAATTTAAATAAGTATAGCCCCAGCACACTATGCCATATTGAATTTTAGAAGCTATTAGACCAAAATACACATTTTTTTAAATATCAATCGAACAAAATGTTCTTAATAAAAATATCTTCCTAGCCATCATCAAAAGAGATTTTTTCAGATTTTCCAGATGAAATTCCCATTTAATTTATAATCGTAAAATTAAAATGGGAATTTCATCAGGAAAATCTGAAAAAATCTCTTTTGATGATGGCTAGGAAGATATTTTTATTAAGAACATTTTGTTCGATTGATATTTAAAAAAAAAATACTATGTATTAAAACTTTAACTTTTCGGGAATATCGTTAGGAACAGTAATTTATTTTATTTGTTGTAGGCCTAGTAAAAAGACAATTTTAAGATTGACCTTACCTAACCTTTCATCGATTGTCACCTTAAATTAAAGGAGATGTATTATTATATCTTTGATGTAACGCTACAGTTTACAGATCACATAATACCACACTAAACTTCACATCACTTTACATCATATTTATTCCTACATTTTTATTGTAGACTTTACGATTAAGAAAATATTAAAATACCAATAAAATGTTTTTAGTGAATTTCCCCTATAGGGAAGAAGCTATTACCGTAGGTCTCATGGTAAGACGTAAGCCCGAGACCATGACAACTTTTCATTTTGCGATCCCCAGATGTCAAAAACACCATTCGTTAAAATTTGTATATATGTATATATAGAACAAACGATATGTCCGTAAGCAGGATAACTCTCGTAAAAAAGGTCTGATCTTAATGAAATTTGATACAAATGTGTAAAGTACCATTTACTTGAACGAGTTCGAAAACCAGACAAATTGCACCATCCGAAGGGAGGTTTTTGGCGGGTTTTGTACACCCCAAAAATGGGTTTTTTCGTGTTTCCACATGTAATTTTTATTTAAATCAAATTTTAATTTCTACCATTGAATTCAGCATAAAAAACAAACAATATGGTATTTTGATCATTGCTCTACTGAGAAATTGAAAGTGCTAAACACAGTACGTTGTCTAATGTTATTCTAATGTAAAAAAAGAAAAATTGTAAACCTCGCTTATTTATGTACATAAACTGACGAAATTTGGTATATGGCTTCATCTAGTTGTGGTTTATTGTTGTTCGAAAAAAACAATTTTTCGACCATGGTTCCTGTAGCAGCAAACATAGGAACTTGGTCCCCATGTTATTCTTATGGAAAATAATTAAATGTTACACATTGCTTATTTATGAATGTATATGGATGAACATTGGTATGTGGCTTCACTAAGATGAGTTTTATTGATATTAGAATCAAAACCCATTATTTTGTGTTCATTGTTGCAGCAAAGCCGCGTACTCATCCCCAATGTTATTCTTATGGACAATAATTATATGTTAAATATCGCTTGTTTGTGTATATATTTCTTATGAAACCTGTTAAGTGTTTTAATGTGTTATGTTATATATTCATGGGAAATTCGCTGAGTATGCAGGTTTGCTGCGACGGGGGTAATTCACTATACTCCAATTGTAAATATAGATCAGCTATCTGAACTTGACTACACGATAACATGTATTGTGAAAGTAAATTACGAAAATATACAGTATAACGAACAAATATACATTATACTTTCATGAAACAAATTAACTGTCCATGAATGCATTCCTATATGCTTTATGTGTAATCTTAAAATACTTATTTTAGCTTCGGCTTCAATAACTTCAAGCTTGCTTCTACTGAAACTTACAAAACATCTACCTAATCACATAAGTATTTTGTATTTTGTATACAAAATACATTAACTATGCTGTTTATTGCACAGTTATTTTTTTAAACATCATATTAAATATGAAAGGTAATCTTGTAGACTTGTTTTTGAAACGGTTAGTTATAAAAATTTAATAACTTAATTTTCAATGCAAATCGAAAATTAAATGAAATATTTGTTGACAAATAAAAACCACTAGCATGGCCTTACACAGTCAAAAATAATCAATAGATTAAATTTGTTGTAGTTTCTAACACAGTATTCATATTACAGTTACACTGTTTAGAAATATAGAATTAAAACTTAACTAGGTGCTCTAGTCTCCTTCCCCTACCTACGTTTCCATTAAGACCAATGTTATTATTAAAATCCCGCCATACATCATCTGATTATCTGAGATTGTAGATTAATAGTGCATCTTATAGAGCAAGACAATACATTGCGAGCAGAAATTTGAAACGAAAAATCGTTAACACATATAAAAACTGCAAATATTATTTTTTTTCATATGAATATACTGGTCACTGAAATCGGTAGGTTTTATTTTATTTTATTAATTTAAGATCCATGAATCAACGATTTTGGACAATCCATCAACGAGGGAATAAGGGACCTGAAAGCCAACCTTTCTCCCTGACGTATGCGGAAGCAGGTAGACACGTGACTGGACCTATCAAGTTCATAGCTGCATCCTTGCTAATGGGAGCTCAGTTAAACAAATATATATTATGAATTTTAGCTTTATTGCACAATATTTACAATACATGATTTATTTTACAGTTTCACAGTGAAATTTCAATCAACGAATTCTTTTTGCTCCTGTAGTTCACCGTCGGCCGTACGCTGGGGCAGAGGGGGGCAGAGCAGCCTGGTAGGCCAGGGACTTGGCGATGGCCTCTGGCACCGGCGGGGCCACGGGCAGGTGGGCGCCCTCGGCGTGGAACCCTGTCTCGTCCGCGTACCACCGGGTGACCACGGGGGTGCCATCGGGGGCGGTGTACGAGTACTGGCCCTGCAACAGTACAAGAGGTCTAGTTGTGCACAAGCTACAGGACATTGCTCAGACAAAATCCTATTGTGCTGGTTTCATTTGCTTTGGAAATTGTTTACATTCTAACATTGAAATACCACTGTTGTATTGTTGTTGGTTTAAAGGAAAGAACCAAAATGTGTACTTGTAATAAAGTTCTTCAAATGTTAATGGATTTAATGCGTCACAGGGTAAATTGATACCCTTTTTATATCGGCATGTTGTTTTTAAGGTTAAATTGCTTATATATGATTCCCCTAGGAGCAAATTTGTTCCATATTATGTCTGATTACATGAATTTGTGTTGCCATTTCAGTACTATTTGTTCTCAGGTCATAACATATGTTGATACTGTAAAACTGTGTTTTGTGATATTGACAACTGTGTTAGAATGCAATTAAATTGGTGATCTCTATGTTATCCTTATGAGAAAAATTAATTTTGGAAGCTGCCTCTGCACTTCAGAATCGGAGTGTCGAAAATGAAAATCACTTCAAAATCAAATCAGGAATAAAGGAGAATTTCCGTTCACAAAAGATTTTCCTAGCGTATTGTAGATATAGATGAACTATTTACCATGAAATATATAAAGCTCCAATGATAATAAATGTAATTATTTTCTGTCTTCTTTATTCATTAAAAATTAATTTAGCTACAGTTCTTTTTAATATTGTTATATTTATTACTCATATAAAATATGTTTTCTGGTAAAGGCTTTTTGCACATCAAATTTATGACAATTAGCTATTATAACAGGTTACCTGGATGACTTGAGCTAGCTCCTTAGGGCTGATCTGCTTCACGTAGCCATTGGCCGAGGAGGCTATCCCGTTCTCCGTCTCGAAGCTGAACAAAAACAATAATTTGATTAAAACACATCACAAAATATACATCTTCGTTGAAAAACCGTCCCTCATATTTAGGTATACAGTACAAAAACATAAAAAATGAAAAACGTTTTGTACTTTAGTTTAAGGATATCGTTTTTTGATAGTCACTACGTTAGATCATTCAAACAAAACTGGTTTTAAGATTTATATACTAAACCTTTGTGTAAGTTATAGCTGTTAAAATATAACGACAGCGATAGTGTATACAGCAAATCTCTTTTGTTGTATCACCCGTATAAACAGTTATTAAAGATCACATTAAAAAATAGACAAAAATACAAGTTCCTTATCCTCGAAAAGAATCTGTTTTGTCTTACATAAGATTATTGTGATTTAATACATATTGTTTAATACATATTGTTTAATCATTTTTATTACTTGAATAAAGCTCATGCAAAAAAAATATTCAGGGGTTTTTAAAATATAGTAACTAACGAATTCGTATACTTGAAACTAACTACTCTATGGTGGCTCGTACATTCATACAAGCTATTATCTGAACTTTCCACACATAAACAGGACACCTAAGTTATAATGGTATTTGTTCTTGGTAACATATATACTCACTCGTAGTTGAATGTTCCGTCGAAGTTGTTGTCCTGACTCTGCTTCAAAATGAGGATAGGCTTCACGTAGGCGTCGGGCTTAGGGTTGTACCCGTACTGAGGGGCGGCCGACACCACAGACAACACCACCACCACCACAAACAGCCACTGTAACAGCACGGTGGTGAAATGTGTACAGAGTAAAGAACATTTGAAAAAGAATCTAACTTATCAATATCTGTCCTGTGTTTAGCCTTCACAGATTATTTGTTATGCATATAGTCATAAACAACCTAGTTTTAACCAAAAGAAGAGGTAGGAAGTCCAAATAAATCGCAATATGGTAAATCCAATTAAAATAGGAGTTTGTTGTGGGGAGGGTGGCTTGATGAAATTCTACTCCAGTACTATTCCACAAACTGACATAAATAGAGGGATTTAGCTGAGTATGACATTTAGAATTATATAACTATAGAACCTTTATCTATTGAGTTTTTCACCGACAAGCAGTAACCAAAAATCACTGAGCATGGATCGGGTATGAATATAATTATACTTATACTAGTTATTACTTTACTTAGTTGAAAAGTTTATTTTAGCTTTTAAACATTTGAATAAATATACAATTGATATTTACAAATATAACTGAAAAAAGGATATTTTACTACAGGATAAAAATAAAACTATCCTAATTTACTCTTGACAATCTTAGCAACTTTGATGGACAGTTAAGATATACTAGTATAAAGACAACTCTACTGTATGATTTGTTTCGATTGTAGTGTGAAAACTGTTAGAATTGCTAATTTTAAATTATTTTTTTTAATTTCCAAGTGTATATTGAGCGAAGTGTTTTGTATGAAGATTGGTAATGCATCAGGCTACTCACGTTCCACAAATCTTTTTGGACTTAGCTCCACTCAAATTTAAATTAATTATGTCTATCATCACGCACCAACAACCTATCCAATCAAGCTTAAATTTTGTAGCAAGATAAATACACTCATGACCGGCAAACGCCTGTTCACGATACAAAATCCCTTTATGGCTCCAACCTAGTGACCCTTAAAGTTTTTACGTTACTATTAAAAAAAGTTAAACCACTTGCTTGTTCCCGCAACGATGGCAATCCAAAAACTTGATAATAGAATCACTACAGGTGAAAATAAAATAAAAGTGATAATAAAATCACTTGTAGGTGATTTTATTACAAGAGCGATTTGGAGACAAAACAAATATGTTGTTCCTATGTTAATTTCAATAGTCTTCGAATTTATTGAATAGAATTAACTGAAACTTAAAAGGCATAATGAAAATAGACCAGAACAAAAAATAAGCCCATTACGTTCTGAAAATACAATCAAACCTCACACTGCTAACATTTACAATTTGAATATGTCAACATCACATGCGAACTAACCGACTGGTTAGACAAATTCGATGGGAATCTAGCTGTACGATAGGATTCAAAACTAACACCGCGTTTGGCGGGCGAAGCTGCAAGTAAAATTAAATTTTGAATACAGACTAATTAAGCTTAATCTACGAGTAAACAGAAACAGCTCGTTAAACTGAAATCCATCTCAAACATATTTTGCCCAGGATATAAAATGTGATTCTACCTTACAAAATTGCATTGTCAAATACTCAAATTTACCTATGTAAAAGCAAAACCTATTTTACCAATAGCACTTACCAAAGAGTACATGGCAGCGAGCAGAGGTAAACAGATATTGGAGGCTGGGAGGATCAAGTATATATAAGTATCTGGAGGGAGGAGTGCTTCATCATTGGTCGGATCTACTTCTGCTTTGACGCCCTCAGAAAACGGCCTTCGACCAATATTAATAGCACCAGTCGCCAAACCGAGAAGTTCCAGTGATTGTTTTTTACCTGGATCCTTTGGCATCCGTGTAAGCCTTGGCTCTGTTACGATACCCGTATAATTAAAGCTTTTAGCGGCGTCGCATCTTCATGCTTGTCAGGACACTAATTTAGTAACCGTAATTTGTTTTCGGTAACGGGATTAGGCTCGGGGTTCCTCGTCCGCCTTGGACCCGTTGGGATCAGTGTTGGGCTTTGCTTGTCTTTGTGACGGCAAATAATTTGTACTTAGTAAGACGTTATCGAGTTATTATCACCTTAACATTTAAAACTCAGGTGTGAGTTGGTTTTAGATGGGAGGGTTTATTGGAGGAATTCAGATTTTAACATTAGCTTTCTCCTCCCTTCCTCCATTAGCTTACTCCATTGGACTAAGATAACTAAGATTACTAAGATTGGTAATTATTGAATAGGAACTTGGGTAGGTAACTTGGGTAGGAACTAGGTAATGAGGATATTAGTGTGAATTCACTAAGCAAACTACAAAGTTGTTGTAAAATAATTTGTCATCACACTGTTCCGAAAGTAGCTATGTTCGATATCAGCTGTGAGCACCGAAAGAGATAGCTTTCCACCCTAGTGCCGTAAAAACGGCTAGTGATTTGCCGCACTGTTATTACTTACTCTGACACCAGTAGTGCTAGTAGCTTGCTGCGTCTACCAATAGCAGTGTTGCATGCAAATCAGCTGTTCTTACTCATTTACTATTTGTTAGCAGTATCAATTCAAAAGCGATGTGTGCATTCCAAATCATCTGTTCTTATTAACCTAGTTACTATATAAAAAAATAAAATGCAAATAAAATGCAATCACTAGAGTTGTCACTATGTTGTGAGAAATATCACTCCGCAAACCTGATAAAAATGTCTGAAAAGATGTTACATTGTTATTATTATTATTATTTATAGTCTAAATAAAAATATCGTTCATAACTCGTTACCTACCTAAAGTGATTTTCTGGTACTTAATCGAATCCGGTACGATAGCGTACCGGCAAAAACACTTTCGGCACTAGTAAAGAAATATACCATTTCCGTGCAAAATGAATATATTAAAGAAATGTATAATATCTTTAGGACACATGTGATTCTCTCATTGAGTCTGAATATTACCACTTGGTTGGTCGAAATCGATTGTCATAAATATATTTTTTAATATTTATTATTTTGCTTTAATGTTCATAGACACCGGCAAGTTGTGGAAAAAGATGAGTGAGATTACATAAGAAATTTTTCAGGGGCAACAGAAGCAGACAATCCCATAATGATGTCAGGAGTTTCGAACACCTTAACTAAACGAGTTATAGCTTCAGGTTTAGTTCAGATTATGTGGTTTTGTAATCCAGCCACTTACAAGCCATATAACAGGATTATTTAAGGTTCGGAGGACATAAAAACGTCTTTGCTTGGTTTATCTGCGTCAGAGTTCGCTCTATTATAAGAATATTTATACTTGACAACATAAATTACCAGAATTTAGATCATATTACACACATGTGTAGTTGGACTTCCAGAGCCCCAGTTTAACCTAAACTGACTATCCTGACTAACTAAGATCCTGACTATCCTAACTATCCTGACTTAAACAGTGGTTTGTGGTTATGGTTTAACGTTTAATATAACTATAGTGTGACTGATTTTGGAAAATAAAGCTCTCGGAACATTGGAGAGGGGTTGTTCCAAGTGAATAGTGTTCCAAGTGTGCACATCTAAGCATACATCTCAGGTTTTTTCTTTTTACTTTTTTTATGCTTAAACGAACGGCTACCTTTAGATTTTGAATATAGGATTGGAACATATTGATTGCATTCTACTTATTGTAAACTACTCTAATTTATACATCTATACATATAATCCATGTTTGTCTGTTGCGTTCATTTATGCTTTCTTATACCACAAATCCGATTGCTGTGATACTTTACATGGTCATTCAGGTAACACAAAAAGGTTTATAGCCACTAATCAATTAGACTTCAAAGTTGCCATGCTATTCTTTTGGAGTAAACATCTGCTATGATTTTCAGAGATAACTGATGTAAAATATTGTATAAGTACAGCTGTTTATTTGTTTTTGCAGCGAGTTGTAATGTAAATATTATGAGAGAAGATTTTTTAACACAACTGTTGGGTCGCCGTACATGCTTTATGGTTGTTTGGTGTGTGCTATAACTGACCAAGTCATTGGGTAATTCTTAAAACATTTATTGTATTGAAAGGAAATGTTTCGCACACATCAACAAACATAACATTTGAAAAAGTGACTTGGAAAATACAAGTAGTCTCACATTCAAATATATTCATTACTGACAAAAAAAAGATACTGAGAACAAGATTCATGTAATAAAGAAACAAGATTCATAAATAAAATATGACTTATATTATTACTTGAAGAAATTAAAGAACACTGTACAATGTACAATTAGTGCAGGTAGTGTATTAGTGCATTAGTGTACTGTAAACTACTGCAGTGTGAGTATATGTTTCCCTGGCTGAGAAAGGGAATACAGCAGAAAACGCCTTGAGAGGAGATTAAGTAATATAAAAGAAATGGTTTTGAGTCAGAATGAACTAATTTTATAGGTAAAAGCAGCACACAATAGTACCAAAGGTTACTCGACAAGTAAATATTTACCTTAAAACTATTTAACGAGAAAACCAAACCCATTGAGGAGTTATGTTGAGGTGTGAGTGACACTGCTGTTGCAAAATGTCTCATAACTCAATGATTGTTATTGTTGTATATGTGATCATAAAGAATAAATGCATCCATGGATTGAATAAACACGTAGATAAACAATGACAATTTAGATTTCTAGTTGTAATATAAAACGAGTTTGCACGCAGCACGCTGACGTGAGGGAAGTGAATTTCCACATACAAAACTTTTAAAACTCAAAACATTTATTCCAATTTTGTTGAAATCTGAAAAACAGTGATTTTTTGGCTGTTCTGATGCTCCTGGTTTCATTTACCTACAATGCTAGTAATATATTTTTGTGCATTATAAGGTTAGGAGAAGTCAGGCTTGAAAGTAGGCACGAGGTTGCTGGGGATGATACAAATAACCAACACATGAATAACAAGCTTTTCTAATGTAAAAACCCCATAAGACAACGTACCGTGTTTACCTGTTATATATTTTCTTTTACAACTCGGTAAATATATATGCTAGAATGACAAGAGAGGACTTAAAACTTTCGCTTTCCTAATTCCCATCTTAATACGTGCTTTCGTTTTACGTCCGGGGCTTTTCTGACACTTTTTGGGCACAAAAACTCTAAATTTGAAAGAAAACTTTCCAAAAAAGGGGTTTAGAGTTTTCCGATTGTTTTGCCCAACGAACTTGTCGAACTGATTATAGAAAGGAATGTCCATACTAAATTTGAAGTAAATCGGACAAAAAATGCGACCGCTAGCGTGCATACCACACACACACACACATGTATATATATATATATATATATATATATATATATATATATATATGTATATATATAAATATATGTAAGTATGTATGTATATATAAATTTGAACGACCCCCCAAAACGTGTTCAGGGGGTCACGGGCTTAAGTTTCACCGGGCGGGTCATACTAATAGTTCACTTTCCTTAGGA
Organism: Allygus modestus; assembly: GCA_963675035.1. NCBI lineage: Eukaryota > Metazoa > Arthropoda > Insecta > Hemiptera > Cicadellidae > Allygus > Allygus modestus. Next base: position 106,746,865 of record OY776117.1, on the reverse strand, counting down.
AATTCACTAATAACAACATATCTAGAGTGAATTACAATTGGCAAAAATATAGGGCTTATTGCATGTGCGCAAGGGTGATATAAATTTTCGTTTGCCCATTAAGGATCCTCTCTGACTACCTTACGGAAAAATCTGCAAATACACTGTTAAGATAGGGAAAAGGAGCGTTGCAGAGGTACGCTGGGTTTCAGTTTACGACTACAATGTGAGTGTAACCCACAGATCCTAAACTGCATTCGATAGAAGGCTATCTCTTCTAATGCTATTTTTCACAATTTACTAGCTGGAACGACAGACGTTGTCCTGTCCTAATGTCAATGAATTTGTTTTATGTCAAATACTCGTTCATTTTCAAGATGAGCACGTTCGCTTCGCTCACTCGCCTATTTTTATATAGCGCTAACTTCGGCTTCGAAAAAAGAGTTTGAGTTGTAATTCAAGTAGATTTGTTATTTCCGTAATGAACATATGTTAATGCCTTTCAAGTATGTTACGATGTAATCCTTCTTAACAGCTGTTTGGTGTAACTAACTTAACTTTGATCAAATCAATGGGAACTTTGAAGGCCAGTGGGACAGAGCCCATAGGTTGAATTAAAAACTTTATTTTATAAATTTAAAAACCCTGTCGTGAAATTAACGAACACAACAAAAAAGAATTATTCAATTTGGTGCACTCATCCTCAAGTTATGGCGTGATCAAGGGAAATTGGGATTCATTTTTATATATTATAAAATAATAATATTACTGTTTTCAGTTGTTGTAGTTAAAAATATAATGATTTAAGGACATTTGAAAGGGTTTTTAAATACAACCTAATTAAAAAAAAGAAAAAGAAAAAAATATACAAATAAGTAGATAATCGTTTTTCCCGACTTTGAATTTCATAAGAGATTTATGTAGCCGCTGTAAATTGAAATCATGCAAATCTTGCATTGCGCCGCACGACTGGGGTAACAGAACCGTAAAATTATCAACTTGTTGAATTTTAGGTATCAATATACACATAACAAAATGTAAATTGATTTTCAACTCGTATTGGCCGCCACTATCGTGACTGCAGGAAATAATCAGCTTTTTCAGGAACAAAGCTTGTAGAAATAGAAATCCACAGCTGAATACTCCCGGCTCCGCTAATATTTATGCTAAAATGGCCTAAAAACAGCACAACTTAAAACTACCGTTACTCAAATAGGGTTGGTTGCTTTTCAAGAAAAACAAACGACACGTGCAGCTTCCCTGACCTCGATTACCCCTAACAATATATTTTCGTAGCTTGGGAGCCATTACAGCTTGAGACGGACGCACGGATCTACAGACAAATGCGAATTATAGTATTATGCGTATTGATAGTAATGTTGTTTAAAAGTAACTGTATGGCTTTTTGTTATCATCATTGTTGCGCATTAGGAAAACCCAGCATAGCTGCTAGTCACATCTTCCACACGCGGGAATATTGTGAAGGTTACCGGAAAGATATAACAGAAAAGGAAAGGTTGGGATGGGATGGCAGCCTAATCGACCCTTCAGAGGGCCAACTCCCGTGCCCCTGAGACAGCTGGGATGAGGCTCTCAAACAGAGGACCCACATTCTGCCCTCCAACTGGTCAACTCAACTGACAGGGTATCCACGTACACTAGCTGGGGACCATCCATTATCAGGTTGGTTGGTGGGGACGAAACCGGAGATTCTATCCCTAGCCGCTACAAATGGAGGGACAATGACAACTTCATTTGCTGTACCCAATTTCAGCCTCAAAACTGGTATAGATCCGTTTTAAGGTAGTCCTGGGACGAGGCTTTTTACTATGTGTGGGCAATCTTAAATTTATTCGTTTCCTTCACCGAGGTTCATTTCGAAGGCTTTCATTTTGGTAATTTTGGTGTTTAATTCTTTTTACACGTTGTTTATTTTGTGGCTGAAAGAATGCAAGTATAATATTTGTCTCTGATCACTGTTCAAGCTATTGTGAGTAAAACTAGCGAATGTGTGTTTTATATTTTGATTAAGAGATTCCCTTACTTCGTAAAAATAATCATAACTCGTGTCAAAAAAGCCCATCAACTGTAAATTTGCTTTGTGATTAAACGTACAAAAATGAACCTGAAGGTTTAGCTCCTTAATTTATTTAATAGTGTTTGTAGAAATATTTTAAAATATCTTAAATGTAAATGGGTTGCGTTTGTTCCCATTTTATGGTTATACTCGTAAAGCCAGACCTCTAACGGACATCTGTATCCAAAACGGCAGTCTGCCAATATATTAACACGAGCTTAGGTAGAGTTTTAGTTATGTGGCAGTTAAAGCTACCAAAACACAAGCAAATTCAGTAAAATCAATACTTAAATTACACAGAGCTGTTTTTATATTCAGTCTTTTCCGGAAATTTTTAACACTCAGATTCATATAACATCAGAAAAGGAGAAGCAAAGTCTGTGGTAGAAACTAACAGAACTGCATTCACTCCTACCTCACTTGACCACTAACCTGGTCAACATTACTATGCATTCTTAATCCCCATAAATAACCGGTACGTAATGACCACGCAGCAATGCAGCCCGGATCAGATCGCCGTTACCGATGTCACCGTGCTATCCAGACCGGGAATGCTAATTAGGAAGGATTCACAAAGAAGACCCACCGACCTTGAGACGGGATAACCACGTCCGGGTAGAGCCTCGGCCACAAATCACTGTGGCGATTGAGACATGTGTCTCGCGATTACAGTCGTAAAAACGAAAGGGGTCTGAAGCAAAATAAAACTAGTACCAAGTCTACGGTCAACTGTAACTTTTTTACATGTAATACCTTAAACAAGATAAGGATTTGTTAGGAAGAAAATAACCAGCTAAGAATGCCACATTTACCTACAAATGAGGCATTCTTAGCTGGTTATTTTCTTCCTAACAAATCCAAATCAATATATATAGATATAGATAGATATATATATATGTTTGCACTCTAGCTACTGCAATTATTTTGTCCGACTTAAAATTTGGCAGGTACACTGAGAGTGGTTGTTGTTCACACTCTAGACAACAATAACCGGGTGATCAAAAGAAAATGGTGCAAAAAAAGGTTAGTTTAATTACTGAAGAAATGACACAGAAACATGAAAACCGTGCAATAAAACAATTAATACATTTTTATAGGCACTACAAATCTTCTAATTCACTTATAAAATGCTCAATTTAAGCACCGTTCATAATCCTGCATACATCCAAGCGATAATCCAATTCCACCCAAAGTGGGGCAACATGTCACTGGTACAGTTTCATAAGAGGCCACCAACTAATCGGATGCTATATATCGATCTTAAACATTCAATAGGAATATTGAATCAAAACCCTATATATTTTGAATCATATTTTAACAGTTAAGCCTATATCAAAAATTATTCACTCGATATTTATATTTATGTTATATCTAAAATCAACAATTTGTATATAGGCTGGTCAGTAATAATATGCAATGTCAGTTACAAATATATTTTAATGAAACATTTAACAAATAACAAACAAACAAACAAAAACCAAAATTAAAAAACACAACAACAAATAATAAATAGGTGTATTTACCTAAGGTAAAACCTAGATATCTTTGCCAGGGAAAACTCTACGGTCTGAGTTCATGAATTGAGTTTCAACGCACGCCATGATGACTCGAATGTTTGTTTTATTTAGGTTAAATTTCGATTTAAAATGCGATTCGTTAATCAAATGTTTAAGATCGATATCTCGCATCCGATTAGTTGGTGGCCTCTTATGAAACTGTACCCCATTTCATGTGTTGTGAATTGCACTGCTCCGGTTAACCACTGTCTGAAGTCATCCGGATTGAGGCATGGGAAGGTAGTGAACTGCTTTGATGAAACCCCACAAAAGAAATCGCAAGGAGTTAAGTCCGTGGCCAGCGCAACAGAGGCCTGCCCAGAACGATCAATATAAATGTTTTCTTGCTGTTTCGTAGCCATTTCATAAAAATATCAGTGTTAACCAGTTAATCAGTTAATCTAGTTAACCAGGCAACCACGACAAAACATAACCTTATCAAAACAAATGTATAAACGAACTCTTTCTATTGCTGCAATAATCAGCTGTTTTAGCTACAAAAAAACACATTTTTAGTTTAGCACCTTTCTTTTTGAATCATCCGGTATTAAAAATATTTACTACTAGTGGCTTGAAGGGGCCAAGCCCCTAACCTTGCTCTAATACTCTGCCTCATCTGATTTCAGCGCATACCAGTTCGTAAACAAAGTAGACACTTAATCACATGTTTTATTGTAAACAAAGCAGACGTTTTTAAATTACCATGCTTTTCTTATGGGGGATGTTTTACGTAATTTCTTGTTTGCTGGTAACTTTTTAGAAATACTGCTATTTTTCCCGAGTCCCTAGAATCAAGAATTAATGCTTTATTACCAGTTGACCAGTTACATGCATTTTGTATAGTCAAGGTCTTATATATGTTTGTTACAATACTAGTCAAAACAGACACACACAAGTCACACAAAACAGTGACCTAATATTGACATTGAAACAAATACAACAGTAGGGGTCAAAGAGTACGGTGCAAAGTGTTATTTAAAAATACTAAATAAATAAATAGGCTAAATTGCATGCTTACTACACGATAATCTCGGAGGATAGGATATCAAGAAATTCCTTAACATTATAGAAACGATTATCTATTAACCAATTCAGGATCTAAGGTTTGAAAGTTTTAAACAGGAGCCGCAACAATTCCTTAGGCAGTTTATTTAGGCCCTGTTGTGAAGGGGGGCTACAAGGCCTGGTGTTTAGTACATCCGGGATATGCCTAAGTCCAAAAATAACAGTTTTCGTCTTTCATTATTCAATATAAAACTGTTTGCTGAAAACGATTCAGCAGCCGCATTAAGGGAGTTCTCAGCATCTAGTTACAATTCCGCTGTCATTGTTACAGGAAAGTAAGGTGGTATCGTCGGCATACAGGTACGCACCACTATTTACACAACATGGAAGATCGTTGACGGCTATTAAAAACAGGAGGGGCCTTAGCACAGAGCCCTGGGGGACCCCGCAGTAGCTTATGACAATGGAGTTACCATTCACCCCACAGTTAACAGCCTGTATTCGGTTCGAAAGATAGGTTTCGAACAGATTTAATTCAACGTTTTGGAAGCCATAAAATTCCAGCTTATGGAGCAAGATGCCATGATCGACACAATCAAAGGCCTTACTGAGATCAATGAAGGTTGCCCAGGCAAAGTCCTTATTTTCAAAGGCATCTAAGATGTCATGGACCATAGCGCCTATAGCATCCGTAGTGTATTGTCCTTTCCTAAAGCCAAATTGGTGTGTATTAAAGAGTGAGTGAGACAAAGAAATTGCTTACCTGAAAGTAAAGTATATGTTCAAGTACCTCGGACAAAACAGGTACCAGACAAATTGGCCGATAGTTGCCTGGGCAGGATTTATCCCCCTTTTTAAAAATTGGAATGATTTTGGAAATTTTCAGGCACTCAGGGAAAACCCCTCCTGAATACAGACATTTATACAGTATGTGAGGGGTGTTACAATAGGGTCAGAGTTTTTTTTTTAATAACCAGTTGGAGAATTCATAGAAATCTTTAGTTTTGGTGTTTTTTATTTTGTATATTATCAACTGAACATCATTGCAGGTCACAGGAGTGAAAATAAAAGCAAACTGGTTTATAGGCACATTGTTAAGAAATTGTTCATACGTAGTGACTGGTTTCTTAATACTATCAGTTATTGTGGTAACTGAATCAATGAAATCGTCCTTAAACATGTTAGGGTTAAACTACTTAGTTTGTGAGTTTTCTATTGACATAGCATTGAAATTTAGTTTGGCCTCCTTAACAGCTTTCTTGTCCGAAATTTTGATATTCTTAAAAAGCTAATTTACTAAGGTTAACATTTAACAGTTTAAATATATCATAGGCATCTATTACCTGTTCCTTGAGCCTGGAAAGATCGGGTGTGAACCAGGCATTACCATGATTCCCATCCTGATTAGACTTTGAGCGAGACTTTGTGAGAGGAAAACACTCTTCAAACACATGCATCAAACAGTCCAGAAAAATATGAAAACATTACCTGGATTTGAGTTCTGTTGTCAATCATGAGAATCAAATTGTTCTTGCCAATTGATGGTGCTGATTTTTAATTTAAAAATCTCAACATTCTGATTTGAACAAATATTTTTAAGGTAAAGGTGGTAATCTTATTAGGCTCGTGAGAACTTTCAAACACAATACGAAACATCAGACCAGGGAAATAAAAAGGTTCAGTTTCACAAGAGATGTTCAGAGATCTCTGAGGTATCATCCTCAGAGATGTTTGAGAACATTTTATCTAGGCAGGCATCCTCCCGAGTTGGCTGGCCATTAAGAAATTAGAGGTTGAACTGCCTGAGAAGGTTGAGTCGTCACGTTGACTGCGCATTCACTCTGCTCCAATCATGATCTTAAAATTTGACAGTCTGATGACATGAAGCAGAATTTGATCGAGTTTATTCTTAAGGACCCACTCATTGCTATCAGGTGTGCGATAGACCAAGATTACTATGAGTTTGTGAGCGTCCAATATAGTAGCGCATACTTCAATTACCCTCTCGAGATAGAATTCCGATGGATCGAGTGTACTGCACTTAAGTTGGGAACGAGCAAAGATAAGAGCCACCAGCCACCTCTTCCACAAACAGTTCTAGAAAAACTACTAACTAGGTTTTACCCGTTGAGGGTCAAAAAGTCCATACCTGGTAATGGGACCCAATGCTCAGAGAGGCAGATCATATCGAAATGCTGCTGTATATTGAAATCTTCCAACAGCGTTAGTCTGCCATTCAGACATTGTATGTTAAGAAATAGTATTGTAAGCACACACAACTTTGAAAAATGCACAGGCTTACTTACTTTGGTTGGTTTACCATCCATACTCATTTTCTTCTTTCCATTGACACTGGTTCTACTATCAAACTGTCTTGTTCACTGCTGACTGGACTGAGTTTACGAGCACTGTTACTTTGAGGGGGGAAATATTTCCCTATCAGAATGCCAACCAGCCACAGGTCAGGTTTCATAACCTCACTTTCAAGTTCTTGGGGCACCCATATTTTAAAAGAGTTGTAGGAGTTGTGCCTGGTTTGGAGATTAACACAGACAAAACTATTGCTACCTCAGCTGGATTCTAGGTGTGTTTTCATGTCGCTTTCAGAGGTTATCACTTGAAACCTATTAACATAGACCCACGACTGTCTGCACACAGCTACAAGTTTGTTGCTCTTGTCATTGCCAGCAACTATCTTGGAAGGCTCGATTGAATTTAATCTACTAGCATTAAATAACCTTTAATTTAACTCCCGCAATTTTTACTTACAAATTTCGCTTACAGAGTTATATTTAAAGATATGATACCACATAAAATAAACTATTGTAAATCTACATGGTTAATTTTGTCAAGTAAATCTTTAAAGAGAAGTAGAGAATGTTTGGCAACATAAGGAGAAATACATCAAATATCATTATGATCGGGGACTGCAAAAATCTTGTTGGATTATAATTCCAGTAGTGATTTAAGCGTCTGTTTTGTTTATGTTTTAAAATATGTTCATGCTTTGTCATTGATTTATTTTCCTCAGCTTGTGAGCAGTGTACCCACATAACCAAACCCAAAATCTTCCCAACATGTTTGCCTTTTGGCTATGGTAAGAAAGGAAACTTAACTATAATAATGTGCTCCTACTGAAGGATTTTTTTTTAACAAACCACTGGAAAGAAATCACTTTGATATAATTGGGTTAGTTTTGAAATATCATTTGGAATTTTGGTCTCATTATGTTACATAATGTTTAATGATTGATAATTATGATTAATATAATTATGATGATTAATGATTATGAGGATTAATCATAATGATTATGTTATTAATGATTTAAAAACATAAATTGAAGAGACAACCATGTTAACCATCATACAAACTATCAAACATAGACGCTCCCTCAATCTGAAACTGATGCTTAGACCAACAGGCATTTTAAATTTTGCTTACCAAATCCTGCTACTACTGGCCTGATGGAACTAAAATTTGATGGATAGGTAGCTAACTCACTCACTCACACGTTTACTACTGACAAAAATATTGTTTAGGGCTTCACCCCGCTGGCCTTTACCATCCCCGTCGTAAAAATCACGGATCTAATGCCGTATTAAAAATTGTTTGGGGATCCAACATAAAGCTGCTATTTTTGAAGTCACCAATCTTACTCTTATTGAGTAATGATTTTATTTGAGTTTCAATAATAAAAGTCTTTTTATTACCAGGAAATCAACAAGAATCAACGCAAATCAATGGGAATCATTGAGAAATAACGGGGACTAAGAAAAGCGACGCGTACGAAATCGCGGATACCATCTAGTAAGTGTTGTTTATGAACAAAGATGAATACAAACTAACATATACTGTCAGTGCTCACTAACATTGCAGTTTTGTAAATAACTTTAACCGTCCAGATAAATATGGAGAAGTTTTGGAGCTAATAATCTTGAATTAAAATGATTTTGATTATAAGAGGCTTTTCTTTAACGCTGGTCATTTACCACAGTTTTCATTCTGGCATATGTTTGAATAACATTGTTGTTATGTGAAATTAACCTATAGTACACTGCACAGAATAAATACTCAGACAGTTCTATTATAAGTCAGAATCCGCGATGTATCAAATGTAACAAGACTAATTTTATCATGATCTGATATTCTTGAATGTTAATCGACCATTTGCTATTCCTATAAATGCATATGTAACATATATAATGTAATACATAACGTAATACATGTAACATATGTATCATATGTAAGTTACAAATCACTATTTTACATTTGTTTATTTATTTTTTACAATTATAAAAATAAAAGTAAATTTGTTTAGTGCTTAAAACAACAAAATGGTAACGGTAATGGTCAGTAAACCATTTGATCATATTATCTGAAACTCTAATTAGTATTTACATTTTAAAATGAAATGTCAAATTAAAATTCAAAAACAGTTGAAATGTTACTTAGCTAAATAAAAGCTGTTTGCTTATAAATAGTATTTTAGTTTATTTTCCCAATTACTTTTATTTTAGTTACAATGGTTATTTATTTAATTACTCAAATGATTACATGATATATTGGTAACTGATTGATACTTTTAAGTTAATTTATTATCACTAATAGGCCAAATAATTTGGTCTTATCTGATAAGTTAAGTGTTTCACCCAATAACGATCAATCTGATAACCTTTACTACTATTTGAATGTAAATGACAAGTCCTCTTTTAATCATACATTTACAGTTTGAGTTTTTATTTGTTAGAATTAGTGATGTAAGCAACAACACATCTGAAAACATAATTATTTTATAATTGTTCATTCTTAATGACTAACAGTTGATATAAGTTGATATAAGTTGTATAAGAATAACAAATCTCAAAGAATATATCCCTTGGAAATATAAATCTAAAAATGTTATAAGAATATAAAGATAATTTTATATCATCATTTGCTTTTTTACGTTTACTAACTTTAAAACTATTTATAAGAACACTAAATAGTCGGTTTACAGACTCTAAATATATAGAGTAAAGATTACAGATTAGCTTACAGATTTTAGTTATAATGTTATGAATTAGGTCGGTAGCTATCTCGGTAGCCAGATGCTCAAGTAGCATACTAGTTAAAAAACAGTATATCTTGCTGACATTTCAAACATCCAATACTAGTATGTTTATAGTAAAAAATAACAGTATAGCTTACTGACATTTCAAACACCCAAAACTAGTATGTTTATAGTAAAAAATAACAGTATAGCTTGCTGACATTTCAAACATCCAAAACTAATATGTTTATAGTAAAAAATAACAGTATAACTTGCTGACATTTCAAACATCCAAAACTAGTATGTTTATAGTAAAGATCAAGATGGTGATTCTCTCTGCAATATCATTACACAAACAATATAGTTAAATCTAATTTGTCGTTTTATGCAATACTATTTTTATTTCTTAAATGATACCTTTTATCTCAAAGTTTTGGTACTAGAGAAATGAGTTGAAAATGAATTAATATTTAAGACAAAACAAACTACTTTATAAGGTTTGTTCCTTCTGAAATTTTTTTTCAGGAGTATTTCCTATCAGTATTTAAAAAATAACATGCACGTCTGAAATTTATTTTAGAATGTTCATGCACGTCTGCAGTCCAACTAAACTGGTATATTTGATGAGCGAATAAAGAAAAATTCCGGCCATATTATTGACATTTTAGGTATGTTTCTTCTGTTAACTCAAAAAAAAAAAAAATAGGAACTGTAACAATATTTACTAACTGTTTCATTTCTTTTATTCCATTAAAAACTAGATTTCAATAAGGCCGGGTGTTCCCAAACAAAATGTATACAACCTTGAACTAAATTGTATGATTTGTTATACCAGCCGCAATTCAAATTTTAAATTGTATTTAATACGCATACTCTTATAATATTTGGCATCATTTCATTGCATAGTCTCTACATGAGCTCTGTTGTAGGCACAAAGGAAGACCAAACAGCATTCCAGCTCTGATCAAACTTTGTATTGCATTTAATCTAAAATTGGTGACACATTATCTCTCAGTTATTTTTTATTTCCTGAATTTTCAACACTTTTTGTCTATTACTTGGTCATTCGTGAATCTCCAGACAAATAAAACAAACGAATGTCAGATATAGAGTCCTGAAGGCGAAGCCATTGGACCATTACACCCAATCCCATGCTCATGAAAGGTTTTATCTAGGGAATCTGTCACAACTGACTTCCAGAGCGGAGGATCACCACCTTGCTGACCTGGTGGAAGGCATAATTTAACAACATTTTTAAGTAAATGCTGACAATGACAGTTTTCTCCCGAGAGAAAAGGGGACCAATTATAAAAGGTTATGTTTCAGTAAAGCAAGCTCACATAAAAAATCAAGGGAAATTAGGTACCATTGGGCCTAATGACTATCGAAATCAATTGTATTGTACTATATTTTATATATATTTACCATCTAGTAAGTGACTACAGTAAAAGATTAAATATACTTTGAAGTGTTGTTTAACTTGACCCTGTAATTTCAACAACACGGATCATGCTAATAAAACGTTTGTTTATGTACACAAGCCCAATTAAGTTTTAGTTTTCCAAGGGATATATTAACGTAGCGTTTATAATCAACAGTTACCATATCTCGTTTTTCGCAATTTACTTGATACTTTTGTCAATTCGTCTAACCTTGACGATTGTAAAATCTATGGTAATTTTACTTATCAGGCTTTATAACAGCTAATATACAGGGTATGTCAAAAATCTCTACCAAAACTTCAGGAACTCGTTTCTTGAATCATAAAAAATCAAAGATTTTATATAAACATAGTTCCTTTTTCGCTCCATTTTTGTTTGTCTTTCTTTACGTCTTTCAAATAAATACAGCATATTTTAAGAACCACACAACTTGTCAAGTCTATAACAGTAGTTTATGTGAAGTCCCGTATTGAGTTTGACGGTTCTAGCTGTAACCCTTTTAAAATAGCAGCCAATTGAATCTTTTAATGCTTAATATTTTGTTAGACTAATCAATTTTCATAATATATTCATTTCCTAACTAGATCATAGTTTAAACTTTAGATAGGCCTAACTAATTATCTGACCTATACAGTTTATGTATCTAATCATTGCTTGCCCGACCAAAGCATCCACTATCGAAGGTAACCGTCAGCAAACATACTAGACGGTTGTTTGACAGATGTTAAAATGCCAATATAATGAATAAATGCATTTCTTAACTCCACTTTCATCTCGATTGCTGCATTGATGCCAAAAAAGAACCTTGGTGCGCGGGGTGCCATCTTAGACGTGTAATAAATTCGAAATGTCGCATTCTGACCTTTAAGTAAGCCGTTTTGTAAAGTAGATCTGGAGGGCCTGAACTTGATCTTGATGCGCCCGCTATATAAGCTGTTCCAAGCTTGACCGGCTACTTCGCAGTCGAGCTTCACTCGCACACCATGAAGTACTTGGTGAGTAATGCTATATTTTTTTGGATTGTATTTCTATTTTTAAATAATGTTAACCTGTATAGGCACTTAATCAATTAAATAACTTCTTCAATGGTAAAACTTCTTCCAAAATTTTTAAAAACAAAGAATTAAGTAAATTATTATTTGACGCGTTAAGTCCTTAAACGTTGTAGGTGTGCCGGAATGTATTGTAGTATTATTGTTCCTACTAAAACTTAAGATCTATAAAATATTCATAGACTTTTAAGAGTGTAAGTCGTTTCACACATTCAATTAAAACGTATGACAGTGTTAGTCAAGATGAAGCAATATATGTATTAACACCTTTATAAATTATCCAATACAAGTTGTATCTGACTTTTATGCAATATCTTGTCTTATCTTACATTATTCAAGTACAATTATTAATAACATTAAAAAAATATATTACATTTTACGGGAAAACGTAAATAAGTTTAACGATTCGTATTCCAATATTTCAAATTAAACATCATAATAAGCCTACCTAACTTCAATTTAATAACTTTGTCTAGTTATTAACTATTATCCACTAGGATTATCTAAAGAAAAATACTGGACAAATTCAAGTTAATCACCACGACAGTAGTTTAATAAATAAAGATATACATTTTATTTAAAATTTATGGATATAATAATTTTATGTAGTAAAACAGAAACAAACTGTACCCGTATTTATATCTTAACATATACGTCATACTACTTAGTTATAGGGACACTACTTTCCTGCTTAAACTGATCTACATTTTTATCTTAAACATAACATACCTGTCTGCCTATAATACTGGCATTTTTAACTTTAAATTTTGAATCATAATTGTATTTATATTGTTTGAATAACGATATCAAGGATATGATTTAAAATGTAGTATATTGTCAAATAGTTTATTATTTTTGTTTATTATAATAGCTGAAATGTTATAACTTACTATTTCCTAAGAGAGTAAAAATTCACAGAAAATGCTTCCACCTTTGGCTCTAGATAAACATATTTTTTCTTTATAATACTAGTACAACCAAATAATAGTATGCTTGTTACATGCATAACGCTAATCCCAATCACAATTTCGATTTGTATACATTTAAAATTATTGTCCATTATTTATGCTATTTAAAAATTGTATTAAGTAATTTGTGTCATAATACGCTTTAATACTGTACAAATAAAATGTTCTTCTTTACTTTAGGTTGCGTTGGTAGCACTGGCAGTTTCAGCCCTTGCGGCTCCACAGGTGGCACCCCTGGGAGTCAGGCCAGCTGCTTACCAGACCTACCAACCCCTAGCATACACGGCGCAATATGCCCCTGCGAAGATTGCCTACAAGCCGATTGCCGCTCCTGCCTATAAGGTTTGTTTATAAAGTATTATTTACTGTACTCAATTTCAACCATTCGTTTTTAGCTATAGTATATTTAGAGAAGCTTTAGGATTGACTCTAGTGATACCTATTGGAACTAGTTAATCTATAAAGCAGTAGCGTCTCACCCGGCCAATGACGGGCCAGCTTTAACTGAACATAACCATAACAACCAAACACGTGTCCTGCAGTGCCAGATTGATTTTTGTTTACTTGTCACCATTTGAGGTGTCTGCTTGGAGTAAATAAATGTTTGCTTTTATTAACTTATTGAAATTACATAAAATGCGTAAATGCCAGTTAAAATGTAAACGGTGTTTGTTTTGATTTCGTTCCATTCAATATTTTGCTAGTCTGACTTATTAACCTGATATTGTGATCACGGGTGAAGCCTCAACGGGTATCAGCTAGGGGAAACGTAATCCTGCTAACCCTTACATTTCGTCGCTCTGCAAGGGTGCACAGTTGTTTTAATTTACATTTGCAAGAAAAGTACTTCCTATTGTTTTGGCAAGTTTACGAAAGTGATTCTATAGTTATGTTTTCAGTGTCGTCTCCTGTTGCTTGCAGATTTGGCAACATTGCACTACAAAAGCTTCCGATAGCTGTCACTTGGGAACTACAGTTAAACCTAAAGCTACTTTCAATACACTATAGAATCGTTACGAATTATATACGCGAGAAGTGCTAAAAAGGATTTGTAACTGTAAAATCTTTCTACGACAAATATGTTCATTCACATCCAGTGCGTGTGACAGTCTATTTATATACCGCAATCAATAAGGGTTTTCTACTACAACGCATTTTCTTATCAGCGTACTTTACGTTTGTTATCGTAAATTAAATTTCTTAGAGTAGATATACCCCTGTAATCCTAAACGGTGATTTAAAAGTAATGGATGTAAAGTAATGTAGTCCGTACTATTCTCTCTTCTTAGACCTACGCTGCCCCTGTCACCACTGTGGCTGCCTACAACCCTGTGGCCTACTCTGCACCTGCCTACAAGTCGGTTGCTTACTCTGCACCTTCCTACAATCCTGTAGCTTACTCTGCACCTGCCTACAAGCCAGTAGCCTATTCCGCGCCTGCCTACAAGCCTGTAGCGTATTCCGCGCCTGCCTACCAGTACGCCCCCCAGCCTGCCTACGTCGCCCAACCCCAGTACGCTGCTTCCTCCGGGTACATCAAACCCATCGCCATCTTGCGTCAGTCGCAGGATGACAACTTTGACGGATCTTTCACATATGAGTAAGTAATCCAAGTCCGTACAATAAGGGGGTACATACAGTGTACAATTTATTAAGGTTATTAATAATAACTATAATAAGTGTTTACCTTCTACTGCTCATCTCTAAATTTTGTAAATAAAATATGAAGCTGATATGTCATCATTTAATTTAATTTGTCAAAAATTTACTTTAGTGCATATTGTGGAGATATACATATGATATTTTAATTCCTTATAGCAGATTAAAAAATAAGTAGTGGAAGCATAAACATGATAAAATGCTACAAACACCAAAACATCCTAGGCATTTATAATAACAATAATATTTATTTTCTCAAACAAACAAATACAGTACAATACAGAGATATAATAATAATAATAATACATATTAGTACTATACATTTACTTTTCAAATGCCAGTACTGACTAAAAACTAGATAAAAGAGTGAATATATAGCCTACATTTAATTAAAAATATAGATTACGTATACTAATAACATGTTATATAAAATCATTCATGTATATAAATTACTTATATATGGCTTATGATTCATTGCTCCAGAAAATTTAGGGCCTCTAAGGGCCTTCTATGTTCCTCTTTACTAAACATTAAAATAAAACATATCAGCATTCAGAACGTGTTCATAATAAATAAATAACAATTTGTTTCCCTTTGTGATAAATATAACCATACATATAACAAACTAAAATGTAAAACTTATTCAAACTTTGCATAAATTGCAGTTCTGTAAAATTGTAATTTTATAATATGTTGTAATAAACTGAATAAACCTCGCTCATAAATACAAATAAATATATCATTCTTGAATACTAATACAAACATGACATAAATCTACCAATAAACTAATATAAAATACGAGATGTATCATCCTTACACACCTCTTTATATTGATAAATTATAAAAACTATATTTAAAAAAGTCTACATTTTCTAAACTTAACAACCACTGCTTGACTTTCTCAGAAAAACGGAAATTTATGTGATCAGGGATTTTATTACAGATTTTTGAGCCCAAAAAGTCAAAGGTTTTAGTAGAAGTGTGTTCTCTGGCTTAGGAACAAGTACATGGTTAGCACTCCTAAGCCTAGATCTGTAAAAAATTGGCTTGGAGTGGAAAATTTCCACTCCTGTCATAGAAACATTTCAAAACCTTATAAATAAATAGATTTCTTAAGGGGAGAATTTTTTGTGAGACAAAAAGGGGCCTGAATGTTCTTGCCTTGGTTTATTCGTTATTATTCTCAAGAAACGCTTTTGTAGTGTTACAATCGGTTTGTTATTTGTTGTATAAATTCCTCCCCAGCATACAAGACCATATTCTATCCTACTTTGAAGAAGGGAGAAATATAGGTTTCTTAATATCAGTTCTGTAGAAAGGTATTTTATGAAATAAAAGTACCGTATAAATTCACTAAGGACTATACCTTGTTTGATACTACCAAACCGTTAAGGGGTTAAAGATAACAAATACTTTTATGTAAACCAAATTCAAAATAGTAATCCATTTTCACCATAACATTTATAATGAACAGCTCACAATTACGAAAATTGTATTACCTTAAAAGCTTACCCTTATGGTAAGATATCCTTTTTACTAACTATTAAACGTCGATAAAGGAAAACTACATATTTTCTATAACAATTACTTATTTATTTCCAGCTATTATATTATTTTAACATTGTTAAAAGCATAAAACCAACTAATGCTTATAAAACCCAAAGTAAATATCAGGATTTTATTATATTTTACTGTTTATTGCCTAAGTAATCGTACATCTTTAAATTTTCTAGCTTTATTTTGATTGTAAAACCCCGTAGTAGACAGTTTCTTAAACTATTAAGAAACTTTAATTTAAAAACTGTTGGATACTCTATCATAGATATTTCATAGCAATCAAAACGTTTAGTTTTATTTTATGTTTACGTGATCAATATTTTAAATAAATAAATAAATCAACATTTATTTTATTTTTAAAAGGATTATATTTGTTATAATTACTGCATTTTCACCATTTTATGTCTCTGTTTTCAGTTTCGAAACTGAGAATGGCATCGCGTCCTCTGCTAGTGGTTACGTCAAAAACGCCGGTTCCGAGGCTGAAGCCCAGGTATTTACGTAACATGTCATATAATTTTAGTTAAATGCCAAACAAGGCAAATAACTACTAAGATAAAAGTAGTCACATTGTTAGATATTTTATAGTTCTGCCAGATATGAAACGTTATAAATATACTCATGAAAGGTAACGCATTTCCTAGGATTTTAAGTTTACGTTTAACATGATTTAACATGATCTCGATAAATGTTTACCGTTTTTCCTCATTTCAAACGTAATGTAACAAGCACGCATGCTAGTAACCTGTAAATGGGATATTTTAAAATTGTACATTTATGTCATAAAATGTTGCTTACTCTTACTAGAGAAATAAAATCATTTCTTATTTAAATATTTATTAAAATATGAGTTTAATCTAGGGAAAATTCAAGCTTTTTAATGTTTTATGATTTATCTTAGTTATATTTATCTTAGTTTAATTATAATATAGCTCTTCATCTAACAGAGTTTTCAAATGTTAGTCCGAAGCAAAATCATGATGGTCTAATTTTAGACAAGCAATTTGATATAGTGATAAACAGATTTTGATCGGAACTACGATTCAACTTAAATGTACGAGAAATTTTTCTTAAAAACAATAAGCATTGTTACAAAGTAAAGTTTCAATTTGTTTTGGAATTTTTGTTTGTATTAAACCTGCTAAAATGATGACTCCATTGTTTTATTAAATTCATCAACTGACGTAACTTTACGTGATACATATTATGAAGTAGCACACTTTCCACATTCAAACGGCATTTCTTTCCGTATGCCAATTATTACCTTTTTTCTAATAAAAGAGATTGTTAAAGTAATTTAGTAATTTATTTTTATTTTATCCTCCAATTATTCAACATGGCATTGAACTTTAATTTAAAAAGTGTAAATACAATATTTGTGCGATGGTTCGGGGTAGAATACAGAATACGCTACTTTAATAATTTTTCTCTTTGTCACTTTTTTATAAACGCAACCTTTTTACTAATATTTGCAATTCAATTTGTATACTCTTCATAAAAAAGTAAATCCAAATTCAAGTGTTCATTAAAAAGTTAGTTTTTAATTTGACATTTGGCTAGTATTACTGAACTAACATATTCCTGTGGCAGGTTATCCAAGGCCAGTACTCCTACACGGCTCCAGACGGTACCCCCGTGGTGACCAGGTGGTTCGCCGATGAGACCGGGTTCCACGCCGAGGGTTCCCACATCCCCACCGCCGGCGCCGAGCCCTACAAGACCGCCTGAACTGAGGGTGTAACTGAACTCAATAGGATAAGCAAATAAAGTGATTGTATATAACAGTGAGTTCTTCATATGACCTGGTTCTGACAAAACCTTCGGTATAGACTAATGATTTTTAAGTTAGTTCAAGAATTATTGCAATGTGTTGGAAAATGTATGGCATGTAGAAATTTACAACAATTATATTTGTTATTGTTCAAACGCATATTCCAATGTAATGATCTGAATTTTAAAATCAAATCATTTCAGAGACTTAAGTTAAAACAAAAACTAATTTGATATACTAATAAAAACTTAGATATCAAACAACAATAAAAGTAATTAACAGGTTTAAGAATAATCCTGGCGGAATTATGTATACGAATTTCTTATAAAAGTGTCACAAATAGTAACATTTAGGGTACCGGCACTTACATTTGTGGAAAAACTGAGGCGAATTTAAATGAACGATAAATGTGATTGCCTTTTATTAAACTTTTACAGACTAAATGACAACCGTTTTAAGTAAAAAACGACTCTATTGCCAACACAGATTTGTTGTTAGCTTAGTGGTCAAAGCGATGGATTTCTAGATCATGGCAACAGCTATGTAGCTGTGGTAAAATCGCGATACTTTAAATAATTACTTTATTCCCTAAGTTAAGCTCCATTTATTATCTTCTAACAGCTCATCGTTCCAAGATGTATTTAAAATTTTATATGTAAAAGAAAGTCTTACAAAAATTAAACTTGTGTCAACTGACCATTGCAAGTGAGCGAAGTGAACTTGCCTACAAAAAGGGATTTGGGGGCAAAGCCCGCATGGCGATAAGCTTAGTATATTTTATAAATGGTTTGACATAGTACAGTATATTAATGTGCAAGTAGTAGCCTGTCATGGTTTTGCTCGTAATTGCAGTTTAACCTTTGTAAACGTAAGAAGATTATTACATTTGTATTGTGTATTAAAATGTATTGGTTATGCAATGAATAATATTTGCCTGTTTTTTTACCATATATATATATATATATAAATACATACATATATGTATATATATATATCCTCCTCCCAAATTATAGCTTAATCTGACTAGTCAATACTTACCAACATTGATAGTATACGTTGGTAGTAAACAAGTGGCTTAGGAATTATTATGGTCAATAAAGGTAGAAGCCTAAAGTATTCTCGCAATGAAAGAAGATCAATAAGTATAAAACTGTTTTGTCTTTTTTCAACATTCTCATCAAATATTATATCTGTTTGTAAATTAGTTGATGCGTGATGCTTAACAAAGAAGTCGTTAGGCTACTGAGTCAAAAAGCCCAAAAGAATTTTCTGAACAGGAGTAATTACATGTGTCATATAACTTATGTTCCTAACACATCCATTCTTATTCGGTCCAGTAATTGGTATATGATAGTTAACATTGAAACGTTGATGGCCACCGGATCAAAGCTCTAATGGACTTTTGGCATGGGAGTAAACCTGAGTTTGACTCAGTTGCATGCCTATCTGACCCTAACAAAATTTAGCAT
Source organism: Allygus modestus (assembly GCA_963675035.1). Classification (NCBI taxonomy): domain Eukaryota; kingdom Metazoa; phylum Arthropoda; class Insecta; order Hemiptera; family Cicadellidae; genus Allygus; species Allygus modestus. The sequence goes on along the minus strand of OY776117.1, from coordinate 106,727,301 downwards.
AATCGGTCCAGTCGGTTGGTGCGTGGTGGTAATCATGGTAGATTTGAAGGCCATGGGAAGGCCTTGGATAAATATGTGTACGAATTCTCAGAGGATAGCAGCAGACCTATTCTTTTTGGACGTTCATTACCAAGCTCCCTGCCTAATCCTAGATTGGTCCAGTAATAAGATCATTATGGCAATTGTGAAGACCAAGGATTGAGCTCCAAAAAGTAAAAGGAATATATGTATGTATAACTTTGATGTAGTACCTATTTTCCTACCATATATATCTTAATATCTCTTTAAAACGCCAACGCAACCTTGTAAATTATGCTACTGGAGTAGCAAACATCATTCAAAATTCAGATTTACTATATTTCACAACAATAATTATTAATAGCCTATAAAAAATGTATAATATTTTTGATTAGCAATGGAATAATTTCTTGAAAACAACTTTTTTGTAGTTAGAATTTTGTTAAAGTGGAAAAGGCCTATGACTGATATCGTCCTACATACCATATGCCACAAATGTTGTCCACAGTAAGACCATAGCGTCTTTTATAAGTTGTAACGCATTGCAGTCTACATCTAACAACACACAAAAATAGTCTATGTACTGATTATCAACTGTATCGAGAGTAGAAGCATTGTTCTTTGGGGTCGGTATCAAACATGTTTTTAACTGCTATGATGGAGAGTCGCTTTCTCTTGAATTGCAACAAATCATCCACGAAAAACACAATAATGAAAAATGATGCGATGGAGAGAAATTTACACATTCGAATCCCCTTCAAGAGGGGATACCATACTCTTTTAAAATGAGTTCCAAAATGATTAGGCAAATCTCAAAACAGAAACAAACAGCGACAACAAACATATACAGTACCTCTACATAGAAATGTGCCTTGTTTGACTTTAGCCGTGCACAATCTTCTCATCAAATGTTGTCTATGTTAGTAAATTAGCTGATGCGTGATGCTTGACAAAGAAGTCGTTAGGCTACTGAGTCAAAAAGCCCGTGTCATATAACTTATGTTTCTAACACATCCATTCTTATTCGGTCCAGTAATTGCTAATGATAGTTAACAATGCAAAGTTGAAGGCCATCGGAGCAGAGTTTTAAAAGACTTTTGGAATAGGAGTACACCTATTTTTGACTCCGGTGCATGCCTATCTAATTAAAAAATTGTAGCTTAATCGGTCCCGTCGGTTGGTGCGTGATGGTAATCATGGTAAAGGTTTGAAGACCATAGTAAGGCCTTGGGATAAATAGGTGTACGAATTCTCAGAGGATAGCAGTAGACCTATTCTTTTTGGACGTTCATTTTCAAGTTTCCTGCCTTATTTCAGCACAACTGGTCCAGTAATAAGATTGTTATGGCAATTGTGAAGGCCAAGGCTTGAGCTCCAAAAAGTAACGGGAATATTTGTATGTCTAATTTTGGTGTAGTCCTATTTTCCTACCACATATATCTTAATAATTTATCTCTTTAAGACGCCGACGCAACCTCGTGTATTTTGCTACTGATGTAGCGACTATCATACAAAATTCAGCTTTATTATGTTTTATAACAATAATTATTATTAAACAAAATTTATTATAACATGCACTACTCCAGGAATGCTTGTGGCTCCTGGCCAAATTTCCATTACCATGTGTGGTTTATTACATCGTTGTAGAATAATTAAACAGATTCCATCCCACCCTGTTGTGGCGAAAGCAAATCAGCTGATCAAACGCTTATTAGATAACAACGTGGTGCACTCTGTAGTGACAGATAAATGATTGGTAAAGAGTTATGCCCATAAGATTAGCGATGTAGCACTGCCGAAGTTTTGGGGCAGAGCCCTACTAATGTGTGATAAAATGATATTACTTAAATGTTTGTCGCGGCTCAACACGGCAATGGAAACAAGTATTCTCATATTCACATCAGCCGTTTTCTTTATGCAACGCGGACAAAAATGAGAGTAACGGACACACAGACAAATGTTTCGCTAATGTATAACACTAATATTTCCAATGAGTAAAACCTTAAATAACAGTAACTAAAGTTATTGTCAAGGTTCTATAAGCGATGTGCAGACAAAACTATATTTATATTCATATGCCGGGAGGTCCCCCCCCTCTTTTAATTTTTAAACGAGTGTAAATTTTTAAACAATCTTTTGTAAATTTTACTACCATAAGTCAAAGTATTTTTCTATGTGGTTTAGGGTGTTAACCCTCACCCCTAAATAGGGGTTGCTGGGGTTAGTTTTTATTTTCAAATATCAACCCCTAGCAAATTGCATTCCATTTTAAAGAGGATAAAAAAAGAAAAAGAATACCACAATTTAGACCTCTCTATGACTTCTTAAACTAAAGTTATGGCCAAAAATGTAAAGAATTCTGCAAAGCTCTGACCTCTTCAAAAATCTTTTGAGCTTTTTATTTAACAAACAGTCTTTGGTAAATGTTATAAGAATTATTCAAAGACTTTTTAGGTGTTTAGATGTTTCAGTTTAATCCTTAAATAGGGGTTGCTGGGCCTATTTTTCATTCCTAAAAAATCAATCACTATTACGACATAATTATAAAGAGATTAAAGAAAAATAAAATCACCTCTTGACACCTCTTGACTTTTTCCTCTGCGGATATTTAAAGGGACTTGTTTTTGATGGCACAGTAACGCAGAATGTGAATGAACTTAAGTGCAAAATAGAGCACACATTCACCCTTGTAACGCCAAAGTTGATTCAAAGTGCAAGAACATCATTTGAAAACCGTCTTTACTTTTGTCAAGAGGTGAATAGAGGACATTTTGAGCATCTTATTTAACGAGGCAACAGGTAAGACTTTTTCATCAATTTAATTTCATAAACGGTGTACGACTTAAGCTAAGGACACTGCAAATTGTTCCAGACAACGGTCACTTAAAGCTTAGTTGTTACATTTTGGAGTTTGTTGTTATTTTCATTGGGGTAAGTTCAAAATCTAATTACGATGATACATTTGTTACCATAACTTTAGTTTAAGAAGTCATAGAGAGGTCTAAATTGTGGTATTCTTTTTCTTTTTTTATCTTCTTTAAAATGACATGCAACTTGCTAGGGGTTGATATTTGAAAATAAAAAAAACACCCCCAGCAACCCCTATTTAGGGGTGAGGGTTAAAACCCTAAACCACATAGAAAAACACTTTTGTAGTAAAATTTACCAAAGATTGTTTAAAAATGTACACTCGTTTAAAAATTAAAAGGGGAGGACCTTTATGGGACACCCGGTAGATAGAAATATTCCTTTTAGAGTAGTTGTTTAGAGTTTTCTTCTATAACCTTCCTTAATGTAATAGCAGCTGAAGTTATGCTAAAATTATTCCCCATATCTTAAAAAAAAAAAATTAACTTTGAGGGCGGCCCGCGCACTACTTAAAAACAAATATAACAAATGAAAACTTTCATTGAAAAATGTGAATAAGGTCAATCATGTTTATACCTCCATTATTGAAACTGGTTCAGAAATAAAGTAGGAGTTCTCTTAACAAAAATTGCCGCTAAATATAAATATATAATGCTAAAGAATATAATTCGAGATTGAAAAATTATATTATAATACGAGTAAGAGTAAGTAAATACGCACAAATATTAAATTATTAATTATTATAGAATAATTCTGAATAAATATTACTAAAATCATTAAAGTTAAGGAAATTCAATAAAACACTTATTACAATTGCAAAATATATATTTACATTTTCATATTCACACAATCGCTTCAACTCCTTACCCTCCTCAGTACGCCACACCCTGGTAAGCCAGGGACTTGGCGATGGCCTCTGGGGCCGGCGGGGCCACGGGCAGGTGAGCACCCTCGGCATGGAACCCTGTCTCGTCAGCGTACCATCGGGTGGCCACGGGGGTGCCGTCGGGGGCCGTGTAGGAGTACTGGCCCTGAATGACCTGGGCCTGTTCTTTAGGAGTCAACTGCTTGACGTAGCCACTGGCTGAGGACGCGATGCCGTTCTCCGCTTGGAATCTGGAACAAGCGTTATTGAATTACAGAACAATTGAATTTTAAAGAGTTTCTTTTTAAGATACCTACAAAAAAATTGAAACTCAAAAAATATTGTTGGCTTTGCGTAGCAAAATATTAAAAATAGTACATCTTTATTCAGTGCTACGCACATTTTTCATTATTTGCATGTTCCTTTTTTGTGTTTAGAACATTTTATTTTTAGTCCCGTGCAAACAAAGTGCTTAAAACTGATTTAGCTAACACTAGATTCAACCCATTTACTTGAATAGCGAAACAAGTTCAGATAATATAACTGTCTGTGCATTAGTATGTTATATAATTTACCAACTAACGTTGGTTGATGATTATCTATGCCCTTAGGATTGAAATGACACTAAATTTAGTTTGTTTTTATAAAGAATGTAGGGTTTAATAGTATTGAAGTAGAAATAAAGTAAATGTATCGATCTGTTTGACGAGATCTTAACTGATCGTAATCATTCAGAATTATTTAATGAATGAATCTCCTTTATTTTAATCCTGCTTATGAGTAGTAGTGTAGTAGGAATTTAAAGAAAACTAATGAAAATTATGCATTTACAAAAATAGTCAAAGTATTTTTTATGTAACTTGAAATTCGTTCAGAATTAACTGTTTTGTTTTAGATCCGTATGAAATTAATTAATAATAAATCCATAAAAGTAATAAATTGTTATGGAAATAGATTGTGAATTAAATGAACTATCAATTATTAGTGCTATAATAATAACACTATTTTGAACTATTTTGGTATTTTTGGTAAAGAAAACAAAAATAGATGTTTATGTTTAAATATTAGTTGAAATTTTGATGAGCCAATCAATTTTATTGTGCCTTTAAGTATATTACATAACTTAAAAGACACAATTTGTAAAACGGAACAACAATATACTCACTCATAACTGAATGAACCGTCGAAACTGTCATCTTGGCTCTGTCTGAGAATGGCCACTGGTTTGATGTAGGCATTGGATCTGTACTGGTCGCTAGTTGTAGGCTGGTATTGAACAGTAGGTGCTTTAAAATGAACTGTAGAGAAGTGAGGAGCAATGACGGACTGCACTGGTGGAGAGTAAGAGGATTTGGAGATTGCTGAGTAAGAATTTACAGAAGGTGGGGAAGAATAGGAAAGTTGTTGGTAGGACTTAACAGGGGACTTGTACTGAGATGATAATGATGTAGCTGGAGCTTTGTACTGGGATGTGGAGTAGCTCTGAGCATATTGGCTTGGTGCTGAGTAGCTCTTAGTCGAGTAGCTTGGTGGCGAGTAGCTCTTAGAAGAATAGCTGGGTGACGAGTAGCTCTGAGTAGAGTAGCTCTGAGCAGAGTAACTAGGTGCTGAGTAGCTCTGAGCATATTGGCTTGGTGCTGAGTAGCTCTTAGACGAGTAGCTCTTAGTCGAGTAGCTTGGTGGCGAGTAGCTCTTAGAAGAATAGCTGGGTGACGAGTAGCTCTGAGCAGAGTAGCTCGGTGCTGAGTAGCTCTGAGCAGAGTAGCTCGGTGCTGAGTAGCTCTGAGCAGAGTAGCTCGGTGCTGAGTAGCTCTGAGCAGAGTAACTCGGTGCTGAGTAGCTCTGAGCATATTGGCTTGGTGCTGAGTAGCTCTTAGACGAGTAGCTCTTAGTCGAGTAGCTTGGTGGCGAGTAGCTCTTAGAAGAATAGCTGGGTGTCGAGTAGCTCTGAGCAGAGTAGCTTGGAGCTGAGTAGGATTGAGCCGAGTAAGTTGGTACCGAGTAGCTTTGTACTTCTACATTATGAACTGCATACTGAGGGGCCGGTGTGACAGCAGCGTAAACTTGATGTACTGGAGAGATTGTCGCAGTGTACACCTGTGGACTAGGGGCGGTGTAGATTGCAGAAGCGGGTGCTGTGTAGATCTCGGCCGCAGGGGCCGTGGTCGATTGGGCGGAGTAGATTTGAACAGGAATGGCGTACGCGAACGATTCCTGAGGTTCGCTCTGGAGGGAAAAGGTGTCAGGCTGGTGGAACTCGTTGTGGTGCGCTGCGGAGTAGCTGGTGGCTAGCAGAACGAAAATCTATATAACAAATCAAAATTAACTACATTAGTATTATGATGATTGAGCTAGTCTACTGTGTGGTTTTGTAAGATTTAAACCGTAATATAATTAAATATTTAACAGATACAAACACTACAACAATGAACTTTTACTTTAGAATAAATTATCATTATATTCCATAATACAATGCAATACCCCACTACATTACTACTACTCATTACAGAGTACCAACAACTACTATGGGCTTTTATTTTTTTTAGACATAAAGTAGATAGTGTCAGGACCAGGGTCTACACCTTTGCCTATCAAAACGTTAAACATGTCATTGATGTAGACACATTAAATATCCAATAACAATTAATAAATAGTTAAAATAAAAACTTGTTTTAAAGAACTTACGATGGTATAAAAGTTTTAGTGTTTTATATCGTATGCAAAATGTTATTTTATGTTTTTGCAGTTCAAACTTTGTGAAGTTTACATTAATTTTGGTAATATTATCAAAGTAATTTGTATGTTTAATTCAGGGTTGCATTTTTTGCGATACTTGGCAACTATAACTGGATGATATCAGGTTGTAAACACTAACGGACCAAACGACAGGTGGACAAGGCAGAATTACTGATGGTAATTGTATTTAGAGCTAAAAATAGTACATAAGGTCAAATAACAACATTAAATTGCTTTTTCGGTCAGTTAAAATTAAATGTAAAACATTTAAATACACAATTTTTTTCGAAAGTTATTGTACCAATCTGCCACTAGCGATTTAAATTTGAATTGTACTTTAAAAAACGAGAGATTTTCAAAATATATTGTAAATAATACATACATCCACTTTATTACTACGGGAAAGATAAAAAGAACATTACATTTTTGTTTTTATAAAACAATCTTAACAAAATCTATGTTACTTCTGAATGATACACTAATGAATATACATTTTAGTTTACCGTTCTGGAGATGAAAATCGTTTGTGAATACAGCTGCTTCACGGGAAACGGAGCATTTTATGACCTATGCTTACAAACTCGTTAGTAAAATATAAATTGATTGTTGTCAACATTCATTTTGTAATATACTTGGGGTCTCAAACAAATTACAGACGAACTATTTTACCAAGAAGGATAACAAAAATATACTTATTATTATTACATTTATTACCCACGTAATATGCCTATATGTGACAGTTTCAATTGAAATCTGTATATTTTTTGCTAAATGAATTAAGAGACCCCAAGTAACAATGTATAAATATTTTTAACTTTTATGAAATACAGAGTATTCCAAAAACTTAGGATCACTAGTGTGATTCTGTGAATTTTAAAATGTAATATATATATATATATATATATATGTTTACTGTTGTATGTTAAAACCCTATAGTATACATACATTTTGGCAAACCTGAAGTGTCTTTAGCCGTTTAAATCAGTGGCAATTTGTTTGAAACTTTTGGTCATTTATATAGAATCCATTGAATCGCATTAGTGACCCTCCATTTTTTGATCATTCTGTAATTAATATATATATATTATTAATATATATATAAATATATATAAATTAATATATATATATATATATATATATATATATATATATATATATGTTTGTTTACGTTATTCCTTGAGGCCGATTTAGTGGAGAATTACTGTTTGTCTGTAACTTGTTTAAGCCATTTTATGTGAGATAACCTGTATTATAATAATAATAATTATAATATTTATACAGGGTGAGTCAGACCACCCGTACAGTATGTATAACGGGAGGAGAGTTTGGGCTAAAGTCATGAAAAAAAAACTAAAACGCATATGGACTATCTATTAAAAATCTATTTTTGATATATTTTATCAAAATCTATCTACGGGATTTTCCAAACCTGAAGATCACGCGTTCGAATCTCAAGATTGTCTTATGTAAACATAGGAATAATTATAGATAATTTTAAAGGTCTCGTTCAAAGAAACATTTTGGTGAAAACAAATTTCGCTTATCTTTATTCGTTTCAAAATGGTGGCCATGTTTGTGTAAAATATTGACATTTATGGAATACCTTTTATTGTCTAAACCACTACTCGTATCTTTTTTTCCGACTAAAACTTCGTACTCGTGATAAACTCAACTTTACTTTGGTATGCTACATGAAAGTTTTTTTTAGAAAATCTATATTCCAAAATTTATTTATTTTGAAAATACCTATATGTCAACAATTCAAAAAAGTCAAATAGTAGCAAATGTCAAAAAGCATACAATTTAAAAAGTCTTGTAAATCCTATAAACTTTATAATTCACACCAACCTTGTATCTCTTTTCGTTTTTCTGCAATCAGCAAAAAAACATTATTTTCCCATATGAAATGCATGTTAATTTTCATAACACTTGCAAGTATTCTGTGGCCACATTAGTTTTATGTGTTATGTACAATTAACGTGCGTTTCATATGGGAACATAATGCTTTTCGCTGATTGCAGAAAAACGAAGAGATACAAGGTTGGCGTAAATTAGAAATTTGCTAGTATATAGAAGGCTTTCTTAATGGTATGCTTTTTGATATACCCTTTTGACTATTTTGAATTTTGGGCATACAGGCATTTTTTAAATAAATTTTGTTTGAAATATAGATTTCTCAGAAAAACCAGTCATGTAGCATACCAAAGTAAAGTTGAGTTTATCACGAGTACGAAATTTGAGTCGGAAAACATACGAGAGTAATTTAGACAATACAGGGTATTCCGTAAATGTCAATATTTTACTCAAACGTTTCTGCCATTTTGAAACGGATAAAGGTAAATAAATTCTGTTTTCACCAAAATGTTTCTTTTAACGAAACCTTTAAAATTATGTATAACTGTCCCTATGTTTACATAAGAAAACATTGAGATTCTAACCCGTGACCTTCACTTATGGAACATTCTGTACATAGATTTGATGAAAATACTTTAAATTAAAGGGGAAGAATTTTGTTTCATGACCTTAGACCAAACCGTTCTCCCGTTATACATGCTGGACGGGAGGTCTTACTCACCCTGTACATACGTATTTAACAGAAAATTTACTCGTAAATATAAAATAATGCAAATAGACCGTTGTATAACTTATAATATTCCTCATTTTATTGCTTCAGTTTTAATTTGTTTAACTTACGATTATAAAAAAAATTGTCATGATATTACTCACCCACAACTTCATGGCGACACGCACTTGCTACTTGCACACAAGTGCCTGCTCTTGTCAACCAGCTGATTATATACCTTCCTCAATCACCTGCCAATTCGGTAGGATTAGTTTTTTCTAAGATGCGTTTTCCGAAGGTCGCATTGGGATTTGACGACACCGGTTGCATTCCATATCATACCATACCGGTCGCGGCCAATGTCAAGTGAATTAGAAAATTATCGACAAAAGCTTTCATTTTTGTTATGATCAAAAAAAGTTGGCGCTCTTATCATTTGACTTTGATTAACATAATTTTTTTCTTTTTTGCGCACAAAAAGACTATTTTTGTAGATTTTGTACCGTATGAATAAAAACTCTTATTACATATCAAGAATTTTACAGGACTACTTTGATTATAATTGTTGGAATCATAAAAATATAAAATACGGCTTTTATCAAAAAATAACTTAAGAAAAACATATTAAAAATAACTTATAACTTAATATTGCTTAATTCATTAGTTTTCTTAAATCATTTATACTGTCAACTGAGTCATTATTGTACCTCATTGTGTTAATGAAATCAATTAAAAGAGTGATATTATATTTGTAATTAGATGCTTTTAATTTTCCTGAAATCAATAAGTATTTCAAGTTATTTTAAACAGTATATTTAAATATTTTCCGCACACGAAACTTTGAATGATTTTACTTACGAATTTATTTACTAAATTCAAAAACATTTATTAGAATATCTGACGAATAACTGCTAGTTACAGCCAAAATTGTAGGATGATGATATAAAATGCAGTACTTAAAGGTTATAGGGACACGTTCTACGTATAAAAGGATAACTTTAAAAGGGACATAATCTTCCTAAATAAGCTCAATAATCATTTTAGTCTGAAATGTTTGATATTAATGAAGATTACTCCCTTCGTAGTCTAAAAGTTTTGATCTTGAAAAATACGTTCTAAGACCATTTTAATGAGTCAATTCGTTTGGTTAAAAATAATCTAACTTTATTATTACTAAAATAACTGCTTGTCGTTTTATTTATTTTGTTGTATGGAGAGGATAATAATTCAGGATAGTTGTTATTTTATATCATAGCGTAATATCGATATTTTTAAATTTATTTTAACTTTTTTTGGTTAATTTAATCTGTTTATTCATTATAATTTCACAAAAAGATCACTTTACTGTAGTAATTTTGTTGAAGATTGAAATGGTCATTTTTTAAAAAGGTATAAAGTTGTTTAGTAGTAAAATGTTGTAGCGTTTTATTCATTATTTATTTATATTTTATAATAGTATTAATAAGGCAGACAACCCCAGTTACACTGAGATGTTACACACATAAACATATACTAATTTAAAATTTAAAACATTTACCAATACTTTAACATTTAATATCCATCTCCATCGAACACCTTTCTACATCGGTAGGAAAACTCATAAACTTAAATGGATGACTGAGAAAGATCTCAAGTAATATTACAATTTTAAAACAATGGTCAAATTTTTTAATTTTAAATTAGTTTATAAAAACCAATATTACGGCTCCCCGATGAAGATATGAAAATATGTTTAAATTATAACCTGATCATATAAGATGAGTAGTCTGCAATGTGTAATCATTAAAAATACCCCCGTTACAGCAAACCTGCATACTCAAGCGAATTTCCAATGAATATGTGACATAACACATTAAGCCACATAACAGGATTTATAAGAAATAAATTGACAAACAAGCGATATTTAAATATTAATTATCCTCCATTGGAGATGAGTACTCCAATAACTCCTATATACGCAGTACCTATATACCTATATACGCAAGTACCTATACGCAGTACCTATATACGCAATAACTCCTATATACGCAGGTTTTCTGCAACAAGGAACACAAAAAATGGGGTTTTATGCAAATATAAATAGAACTCATCTAAGTGAAGTCACATACCAAGTTTATCCATATACATTCATAAATAAGCGATATATAACATTTTTATTATTTTGCATAAGAATAACATGGGGACCGAGTTACCTAGGTTTGCTGCTGCGTGAACCATAGGCGAAAAATAGTTTTATTTTTGTGCAAACAACAATAAACCAAAACTGGATGAAGCCACATACCAAATTTCATCTTTATGTTCATAAATAAGCGTGATATAAAATTTTTCATTTTGTCCATAAGAATAACATTAGACAACCGTGCTGCGTTTAGCACTTTCAATATCTCAGTAACCAATTGACGTAGAGCAATGATACAAATAAAATAAGGTTGTTTTTGTATGGTGAATGCAATGGTGAAAAATTAAATTTATTTAAATAAAAATTCCATGTGAAAACCCCAAACAGCCCATTTTTGGGGTTCAAACCCCCCCCAAACATCTCCTTGGATGGTGCGATTCATCTGGTTTCCCAACTTGTTCAAATAAAATGGTACTTTACACATTTTTATCAAATTTAATTAAGATCGGACCTTTTTTACGGGAGTTATCGTGCTTACGGACACATATATATATTTATATGTATAAAAGTTGGAACGAATGGTGTTTTTAGCATGTGGGGACCTCAAAATGAAAAGTTATCATGGTCTGGGGCTTAAGTCTTACCATGAGACCTACGGTAATAGCTTCTTCCCTATCGGGGAATTCGCTAATAAGGAAATAAGCACTTTGGTTCTCGAATATTTTCTGAATTTTGACACAAAAGGAATTTTATATGTATAAAAGTTGGAACGAATGGTGTTTTTAGCATGTGGGGACCTCAAAATGAAAAGTTATCATGGTCTCGGGCTTAAGTCTTACCATGAGACCTACGGTAATAGCTTCTTCCCTATCGGAGAATTCGCTAATAAGGAAATAAGCACTTTGGTTCTCGAATATTTTCTGAATTTTGACACAAAAGGAATTTTAACGAACATTTATAAGCTGGAAAATAGTTTTTTGTCATGATAACACCTTCAGTTTAACTCGTCGGATTTTTCACTTGCAACATGTTTTCCAAAATTAGCTTTATATGTATATACATATATATATATATATATATATATATATATATATATAGATTTATCTTTAAAAATTAAAAGGGACACTAAGTCTAGTAAGACGTTTCAAATCTTGTAATGCTATGATAATTGCACCCTACCATTATTATGTATCGGAATAGCAATGCTTCTTTGTCCTCATATAACACAAAAACACAATGAATCGGGTCAAGATAAGTTTCACGTTTACCGTGCTTCAAATGCCCGACTAATGTTCAATAATACTATTACCTCTATGTTTTATTTATGGAAAAACCGGTTATCATAGTAACCTACAGGAGTCTTAATAGTGCATCAGTTTATACAATGGACGTAAAACCTCCAACTTACTGTATAGACTCTCGATAACATTACTTATACACAATAAACTCGACTTTCTCATTCGTCATTATTGTACGTTTCATGGCATGGTAAATATGAGCGTGTATGTTATATGTATAAATAAATACATTATTCTGTATTAAATAACAAACATAGAAAATATCTTGTAATAGCTGTTGAGGAAGTAAAAAGCATATTGGTTAAAAATGTATTATTTGCAAACATTTAAATAAATAGACTTATTATAAATATTAAAATGGTATTCGAAACACTAGTACAAACTATAAAATGTTTCTTAGAGTAATTCCCAATTAAAATTGGTTATACTTCGATAACCCTTCACAGAAAATTAAAAATTAATTTCGTATCGGTAGTCATAATATTATTGGTAACAACTAAAAAATGTCGTTCTAATAGTTTTCTTAAGGAATAACATTTCTCACAAATACAGCACATTTAAAGTTAATACTAATTTTTTTTAATCTGTTATAAACTAATATTTAAACTACTTTTTGTTATTAGGTAATTACCAATGTGTTTAAATACTATGTAAATATGAAACTTTATGTTTTATTAGTAACTTATTATCAACAACACGTTGCAAAATAATTTAAGAAGTTGTTTAATATGTTTTGTACTCGGAGCTGTAATATTTATTTGTGCCATATTTGTAATAATATTAGGTTACAGTTCATTAATAGACGAACCGGTTGGATCGCAGTCAACCAGGAGCCATCAACCAACACATCTCTGATGGTTATAAAACTTCCTCTCTCCTACTATAAATTATTCATGTTCTAAACACAACTTGTCTATTCGTCATATGTATTAACCCTATGTCAAAAATGTCATATTCTACTTTGCATGATTTACGTTTGTAATAGGATCGAGAACCGTTTATTGTGACATCTTAAATATAATGAACGTGTTTGAACATTTTTGTAATATTTAATCAACAAAGTTAAACGAAATCTGAAATATTGACTGATATATACTAGTAATACACGAGTTGGGCTTGGTTGGGCTGTTATTCAAACGGATTACATTACAGTTATTCATATATAGATATATATTTAAATCCATGTTTTAGTTACAGTTTGTTTTAGTTGTGGATCTGTTTGCATAACAATTACATTAAATTCAATTAAGACGAACCCGTGGACAGTTTTCTATAACACGTGGATGAATGTTATTTGAATAGCATACTAGAACATGACTAGCATTTATTGTTTTACAAGAGATATTTTATCAGCAAGAGTAAGTTTATGTTGGTCATCAGGGAGTGGATTATTTAAATTATCTTATTTAATACCTAACCTAGATTTAATACCTAGGGGATTTAGTATTTCTCTTCTATGTGCCAATTCATTTCAAAACCAGTAATACGCCGCCGGTGCCGTACATCAATGACATATATGATCTGCATAAGCATTGAAAGAAAATAATTATATATTAAACCTTAAACCCAAAACCAAGGTTTAAGGTTTAAGGTTTTGTTTTTAACCTTAAAATTAAGTTGTACGGGTTTAAAACTCTTATGGAGGGTGTTCCAGAATTCGTGTCAAGGTCGCCACACACTACCGGACTTTTCCCAGAACAAGACGTAGGATCGAGCAGGGAGCAGAGCATGAAGGTAGGTACCTAAATTCACTCCGAACTTCTTCCCGAACAAGATATCAGATCGGACAGATCGAGCGCGAAAAAACACCGAGCGGGGTCAAAACGGTGGGGACGATTTTATTTGCAGTTTTGCAGGTCGGCCGTGTACTTGTGTGTAGATTTCACCCACTTCACCCATTCACCTACTTTACCTACCTCCCCACAATTTCACCCACTTCTCTCCAAGCGTCATTCCTTTTCACTTTGTGGTAGTGAAGAGGATGGGACAAGTCCCACAAAACTTGCCGATTTTTGTACTCGGAAATAAACAATGCGTTTTCCTCAGACCACTCCATCGTGCAGACTACGTTACATAAACTAGTGAACTGAAACTAAAATGACAACAACCAAGAAGTCAGGACTGCAACCCTCACCATCGTAGCGCTAGCGGCGGGGCTCGTGACGGCGCTCGGAGCAGAGTAAACTCATAAATAATAAGAATTTTTTCTAAATATGCGTAAGTGGTTGTCCGTGTGTATGGATATGTTTGCTAAAGCTTTGAAACTCAGTTTATGGCTTTAAATGATCAATGTAAATAAGTTTTTGTTTTTATTCAAAATGGAAGCCAGTTTATATTTTCAAATTCGAATATCTTTGAAACCGTTTATTTGATAAACAATTAACAAGAATAACTTTTTTCAAAACTATATTTAATATTGCATAAGATAAATTTTACTCCAATAGGTTAATAGATAGCTAAGTTATTCTCATTTGTGTACTTAATTTACTACTACTGCTGCAAAGTAAATAGTAGTAATAATAGTAAATTAATAAAACAAGAGAATAATTTAGTTATTTACCAACCGATTAGAGTGAGATTTATCTTTTATAATGTAAAATTAAATTTTAAAAAGGAAGTTATTCTTCTTAATTCCTTGTCAAATAAACGGTTTCAAAGTATTGCAGTTTGAAGATTTAAACTGGCCGCCATTTAGAATTTTTAAAACTTAGAATTTTTAAGGAAATTACATTTATTTTCATTGATAATTTAAACCCATATACCCAGTTTCAAAGCTTTACCTTTTCGATATTTTAAATTAAAAATTATTTTATTTCAACCACATAGAGACGGACAGACAACCACTAACGCTTATTAAAAAATCTTATTATGAGTGTAATAAGCCTCCAGGAACCACACCATAAAGTATCCGCCACGAATTCTGAAACACCCTGTATTGCTATTTCAGCATGTTTAACATATCATAATATACATGTTACAAGTAATTTTAATACGAAACCTTTAAACTATGGTTGTCAAAATATAAATGTATTTAGGAATTTTATTAATTTAATATCACATTTTATTCTTGACTCTGAGACATAAATGATTACTGCAAAAGTACCACGTAAACCTATGCAGCAGCCTAACATACATGTTACTTTATTCATTTTTGAATGTCTCTATAACTGTTTATATTTTGATTACCACAGTTAAACGTTTCTTATTGAAATTAACAATAACTCGTATCACAACTGAAATTAGGTTTACGTACTTTCAGTGAACAGTTGAATTTACAGTAGATTATTCCGAATATGTTTCGGATCTCTTGTTCCATCATCATGGAGTACAAAAAAGTATTTCAACTATTGTAGACATATGGACAAAATATGATTATACAATAGAATAAAGACATTGTTTAAACCCTTATGATGGAACAAGATTTCCGACACATGTTCCGAAACATTTAGGAATAATCTACTGGAAATTGTAGCAGGTAGGCTGAAGGTTATTAAACCTAATTTCAGTTGTTATACATGTTGTATATATATGTGTATATATGTGTGTGTTTGCACTCTAGTGGTCGCATTGTTTGTCCGATTAACTTCAAATTTGGTAGGGACGTTCCTTTCTGTAATCAGTTGGACATGTTCGTTGGGCAAAACAATCGGAAAACTCTAAACCCATTTTTGGGGGGATTAATCATTCAAATTTCGAGTTATTGGGCCCAAAAAGGGTCATAAAAGCCCCGGGTGTAAAATCAATGCATGTTAAAATATAGGAATTAAAAAGGCAAAAGTTTTAAGCCCTCTCTCGTCATTCTAGCCTAAATATTTATCGAGTTATTAAAGAAAATGTCTATCGACTAAACACAGTACGTTGTCTTATCGGGGTTTTATACTAGAAAAGCCTTTTATTCCTTTGTTAGAGTACTTTTATCATCCCCAGCAACCTCACACCTACTTTAAAGCCAGTCTGGATCTTCTCCTACCCTTATAATGCGCAAAATTGTATTCCCAGCTTTGCAAGTAAATGAAACCAGGAGTATCAGAACAGCCAAAAAATCAATGTTTTCAGATTTCAATAAGAATTGGACAAATGTATGTTTTTACACTGAATTTGAGTTTTAAAAGTTGTTATGTGGAAATTCAGTTCCCTCACGTCAGCGTGCTGCGTGCGAACTCGCTATAAATTGATATAGATACAATACCCCCGTCGCAGCAAACCTGCATATAAGCAAATTTCCAATGTATGTATATGTTTCTTACTACCACATAAAGCCATCTACCAAGTTTCATAAAACACATTTATAAATAAATAATACATAGCAATTTATCTATTCACCATAAGAATAACATTAGGGCTGAGTATGCAGGTTTGCTGCAACAAGAAATATAAGAAAAGTGTTTTTATGCAATTATCAATATAACTCAACCAGGTGAAGCTACGTACCAAGTTTTAATCATTTATGTCCATAATCAAGGGAGATATAAAACTTGTTGGCCATGAGAATAACATTAGGGCTGAGCATGCAGGTTTGCTGCAATGGGGACAGTAAAAAAAAAATAATTTTGTTGTGCGAATATCAATGTACCAGTCCTATTTGAAGCCAAATACCAAGTTTCATTATTATACATTTACAAATAATAGGGATATCAAAATTTAATTATTCTCCATAAGGATAACATTGGACAACATACTGTGTTCAGCACTTTGGATATCTCTGCAACGGTTGGTCGTAGAATCACAATATAAACACCAAAATGATTGTTTTGTAGAGCTGAACCGA
This sequence comes from Allygus modestus, assembly GCA_963675035.1. Classification (NCBI taxonomy): domain Eukaryota; kingdom Metazoa; phylum Arthropoda; class Insecta; order Hemiptera; family Cicadellidae; genus Allygus; species Allygus modestus. Next base: position 106,710,066 of record OY776117.1, on the reverse strand, counting down.
TTGGCAAATGTCAAGATTACAGTAAAATTAACTGTGAAAATTCTAAAAACTTTTTTCCCATAATATTAACTTGGAAGATTTTATGAAACCGTTTTTTGGATTTTCCCCGCAACCACTTAACCTTGATTAATAATTCAAAATATCATATTATTTGTTTTTTTAAGCTATATAAAATGGTCAAAACAAAAATTGAGTGTTTAAAAAATTTTAGGGTAAAAAATTCAAAAAACTGATTTTTGGAAAATTTAAAACCCCTATAAAACCCCCTTCCCATGGTCCTATGTTTCGGGTTTTCAAACTTAAAGTCATGAATGTCAAATTACACGTTTGTGCCAAATTTCATCAAAATCGGATGTTTTTCAAAAGTTTTCGAGTTAACAGACACATACACAGATATATATACATACTGTTTTTATGAATTTGAACGAATAATGTTTTTGGCATCTGGGGACCTCAAAACAAAATGTTATCATGGTCTCGGGCTTAAGTCTTACCATGAGACCTACAGTAATAGCTTCATCCCTATAGGGGAAATTCGCTAATAAAGGAAGACATTTAAACAAACCAAGGAATGACATTCCAGAGGATTGATAAATTGTTAAATACCAGGAAATTAGAATGAATGAAGCAAAAAAGTTAGATAACGCCGGCCCAAGCAACAGTGTGAAGGGAGAATGTGGAGGTATTCCAGGAAATTAGAATGAATGAGCGATAAGATAACGCCAGCTCAGGCGCCAGGGTGGCAGGGGGGAAGGTCGGTCTCAAGGTCACCGCGCTCCCCCCTTCACCCCTCGCCATAAACAACATACTTGCAATGCGGTCTGCGTCTGCAACTGCCACGGCGCACAGTGGGGCCAAACACAATAAACGTAGCATAAATCCAAAACATTATTAGTGAATTTCCTATGGAAAAGTGAACTATTAGCATGACCAGCACGGTGAGACTCATCCTGGATATATATATATATATATATATATATATATATATATATATATATATCGCACTCTAGCGGTCGAAATCTTTGTCCGATTTACTTCAAATTTGGTAGAGACATTTCTTTTTATAATCAGTTGGACAAGTTCGTTGGGCAAAACAATCGGAAAACTCCAACCCCCTTTTTTGGGGATTTTAATTTTTCAAATTTTGAGTTTTTGGGCCCAAAACGGGTCAGAAAATCCCAAACGGACACTTATTGCACAATAACTTATTGTACGTAAAAAGCCAAAGATTTTAAGCCCTCCCTCATCATTCTAGCACAAGTACTTACTTAAAGAAAATGTTAATTGTCAAAATACAGTACGTTGTCTTATGAGGATTTTACACTGGAAAAGGCTGTTTTTCATATTTAATATCGTTTTATCACCCCCCATACCCCTATACCAACTTGCTATCCCGAAAATACCTCTTTATAACTTTATAATATTAATGTTCTAATATAGGATAGATTGGTATCCTAGTAGTGAATTTAAATATAACCAGGAGCATCAAAACAGCCTAAAAATAAAATTGGTCGATTTCCAAAAAAATGTAACCAGTGTTGGTTTAAACCCTTTATTTGATATTTTCAAGGTTTTAATGTGGAAATTCACTTCCCTCACGTCAGCGTGCTGCGTGCGATCTCGTTATTAATTTTAATGAGAAACGTTTAACTGTGTTTTAAATTTATATAGTCATTTTATTAATTTAATATTACATGTTATTTTAAGTCTAAAATATAAGTGTTTGCTATAAAAATTTAATACATAAGCTTTGCAGCAGCGTATTTATTTTAAAGTGATAAAAGTACACATAGAGTCTTCTGTCAGTTATAAATATTGTGAGGTTTTCGAGTTGTATATAAGACAGGCTTGTACGACCAATTCAACAGTCATCTAGAGTGAAGCCTACGGTGGTAATAGAGTGAAGCCTACGGTGGTAATAGAGTGAAGCCTACGGTGGTAATAGAGTGAAGCCAACGGTGGTAATAGAGTAAAGCCTACGGTGGTAATAGAGTGAAGCCTACGGTGGTAATAGAGTGAAGCCTACGGTGGTAATAGAGTGAAGCCTACGGTGGTAATAGAGTGAAGCCTACGGTGGTAATAGAGTGAAGCCTACGGTGGTAATAGAGTGAAGCCTACGGTGGTAATAGAGTGAAGCCTACGGTGGTAATAGAGTGAAGCCAACGGTGGTAATAGAGTAAAGCCTACGGTGGTAATAGAGTGAAGCCTACGGTGGTAATAGAGTGAAGCCTACGGTGGTAATAGAGTGAAGCCTACGGTGGTAATAGAGTGAAGCCTACGGTGGTAATAGAGTGAAGCCAACGGTGGTAATAGAGTAAAGCCTACGGTGGTAATAGAGTGAAGCCTACGGTGGTAATAGAGTGAAGCCTACGGTGGTAATAGAGTGAAGCCTACGGTGGTAATAGAGTGAAGCCAACGGTGGTAATAGAGTAAAGCCTACGGTGGTAATAGAGTGAAGCCTACGGTGGTAATAGAGTGAAGTCAGTTTGTCTTTGGGTATAGAAAGTAACCGAAAGAAGAAGGATCAAAGTTTTATACTTTATATTTTGAGAACATACGCCGAGTCACCAGGGCGTTTGCTTGGACGGTAGCATTAATTTATTCTTATTAGATTATTATTATTATTATTACTGTCAGTGATTATTATTAGTATTTATAAATAGACAAGCCTATTATGAAATTGCAGCCTATTATGAAATTGCACGTTTGTACTAAGAAAAAAGATTTTTAATCGTAGTTTTAATCATTAGATTTGAGGTGGATGCTAACTAGTTCGAATGGAACAATATGAAAACCTTCACACAATATGAACAATATGAACACAATGGAACAATATGAATGGTTATTTTGAAAACCTTCTTAGATGGATTTTAAATTTTAAAAATTAAGCAACGTAATTTCTTTTGCACTTTTAATTTGAGTGTGTCAGTGCTTACATAGGCGTCTCCTGAGGAATATCCGACACAATAGAATTAGGTCAATAATCGCCGATGAATTCAGATCGAAGCCCTACGAGGTGTACGAACAAATTATAGCTACTGCAGATAATGATTATATTCGGCGTAGTGACATGATTGTGTTGGCCAGGAAGACAAACAAAGGTCATATTATAATTTATCCTACTGTTAGATTTGAATTAAGTGAAGAACAGCCCCGCAATAACGGCAGTGAAACACTCCTCAATAATTTTAAGAAACCATCTTTTTAATAACAGTTATAATTATTTGTTTGGTATTCTTTGTGACGGCGCAACCTACATTGGTAGGAAGATTGTAAATTTATTTATTTTATGAATAAATTATCTTTGTATATATTAAGACAAATATTGATCAGATCAATATAATAGAATCCTATTCACAAAGTAAAATATTCTGACTTCACCTTTATTAGACAATTTACATCTATTTATACGTATACACATCTACCCTTTAGTGGCAGTTACCAGGACGATAACAAAATAATAGACAAAGTGGAATATTGCACTTTATTTTACATAGGAAACTGGCTTAAAAACATACAGAAGATCAGACTATTGATTAAAAGGGCTCAATTTGAGCCAAGGAGGTTCTCGTGGGGGGTGGCTGTTACTGGCGGGCGGCGGCGGCGGCTTGTTCCTCGGCGGTGGGGGGGAGGCTACGCTGGTACTCGATGGCCTTGGCGATGGCTTCTGGAAGGGGAGGAGCGACTGGGAGATGGTCACCCTGAGGGCAAAGAAAGTGTCAAAGAAACTGTAATGACTGGAATAAATTTGATCCTCGTTAACTGTTATTATAGTGGTGGATGAAAAATGTACAAGCATTTGTACATTCTATGTAATATAAGTATTGTTGTTAATATGATTTATTGATTATTCCTAATTCCCAATTAATCCTATAATGATTGATTCCATTTTATAAAGCACAAGGGGTAAGAGCTTGGCCAGAGACCGTTCATAACTTAAATAATATTAATTCACAAAATGCATCTTACATGTAAAAATCGTATGGTTAATTTCACCAAAGCTATTTTCTGGAAGAGATTCTTGAAATTAAAAATGCATAACATGCCATTTTTAATTCAATGCAGTCAACTTTCATGAAGTATGTAAAGCTAACACGAAGATTATCCTAGTTCAATTGCGGTTTAACCAATCCTGTAATATGCTAAAAAAAATTTTAACTCGACATTCCCAACTTCCTGGCTCCAATTTCCAATTAAAAAATCCATTTTTCCTCCAAGATAGTAAACCCTCTCTTTCTTGTACTATTCCTCCTACCTGGACCTGATTCCAACTACCAGTCACAATTCCACTTTATTTCTCCAAGATAGTAAATGCTATCTCCTTACAATATTCCTGTTAGAACTTGACGTGGTTCCAACTAACAGTCAAAATCAACTTTTTCCTCCCGATGGTAAACACCACCTTCTATGCTACTCCTCATACCTGGACCTGGAAGCCGTTCTCGTCGGCGATGTAGGTAGTGGTGATGGGCACGCCCTCTGGGGAGTAGTAGGTGTAGCTGCCCTGGATCACCTGGACCTCGTCCTCTGTTCCGGCGTTCTTCAGGTAGCCCGAGGACTCGACGGAGATGCCATGGTCGGTCTCGTAGCTGGAACAGTTGCAATTTTTACTAGAGGGTGGTCTTTGTAGAATCGAGGTTTAACTAAATGCGTGTATAATATGTGTTATGGTTATATACTATAAACATTTCCTTTACCAATATATTTTTTGCTAGAAACAACATTTAACTAAATCCAAAAGTTTCCATAAAAAACATAAAACAATTAGATCTGTCAGAATTATAAGGGAAATTAAATATGTGAGTTACTAACTCTTAACAGTGGTTAGTAACGGCTTTAAAATGGAATACTGCTTTTAGGTTCATTTTAATGAATAAATCGTAAAAAAACACATATTCCAACAATTTGTTTTCATGACATCGTACTTACCATGCCATGAAAGGAAGGTTTTTCTTCTCTAAAGAAAAATACCTATAAATCGTACCTGGTTGACGGTACCTTAGGTGACTTAAGGGATTTTAATTTATTTTTAAACACACATCTAAATAAGTTAAAGGTGTAATATGAAATTGAAGTGAAGGTTCAAAACTGACCTAGCTTCAATTTCGACTGGGGCTATTAATTAAGATTTACAATTACATGTTGAGCTTGGACAGTAAAAAGACTATATTTCGAACTCGAACTATCGGCAATAATTTACAATTAATTTTAATAAGAGAATAGATAAATATTAAAATGTATCTTATTACAGCTTGAAACATGTTTTGATTTTTTATTATCAAATATTTGACCTTTTTTAAGCATTGTGTACTTAAAGATAATTCATTCTTACTTGTAATTGAATGATCCATCGAAGTTGTTGTCCTCAAACTGTTTAACGATGACGTGGACAGGCTCGGCGTGGGCGGCCGCAGAGTATTGGACAGCAGCGGGGGCGGGGGCTGGGGCGCTAAACTTGACAACAGGGGCAGGGGCTGGTGCGGGGGCAGAGACTTTGAAGACAGCGGGGACGGGGGCCGGAGCGGGCGCCTTGTAGAAGGCGGCGGGGGCGGGCTGAGGCTTGTAGAAGGCAGCGGGAGCCGGGGCTGGGGCCTTGAAGGAGGTGACCTGAGTCTTGTAGACCTGAGGCTGCTGGACGACCTTGTAGGAGGCAGGCTTGATGGTTGTCTTCTTGACGGCTACCAGGTTGGCCTGAGGCTGGGCGAACTGGGCGGAGGATCCTGAGTAGTATCCAGAGGCTCCGGAGTAGTAGGTCTGCGCTGGGGCTCCGGAAACGAAGGTCTGCTGTGGAAACAGTTACGATTACCTCACTGCAGAAACATACCCTCTAGTAGTTGGTATAACACAAGAGTGCACCTATCTTGTTGTGTTTGAACTTTACAATCGAAACTCATCCAGGCATTCTACATAATTCACTATATTCTTAATTTGTATAATTTTTACTCAAAGTATTGACAAGGTTAAGTATCATAATCTTCTGTGAAAAGTAATAGTTATTTCTCTCTGTCGAGGAGCAGACAAATACATGTTCCTTCAGCCCTCCTACACGAAGATATCCCGAGGCCTAAAGGGAGATGTTACAATTAACATAAATCTTGTTTAAAATCTAGCAGAATGCAATTTAAATTTAAATAGTTTGCAAGAGATATACTTAACAAATAAAAATCGGAACGATATAACAGTAGTATAGCTAACATAATTGTATGCCATTTATGGAAAATAAGCTCAGAATTTCCAATACAGATTAAAAGTTACCTGAGCAGGGGCACTAGCGACGTAGGCGATCTGCTGGCCCGGCGTGTAGGAGTACTGGGGCTGTTGGTAGCCTCCCTGCAGGTACACTACCTGGGCGCCGGCGGGCACCCCCTGGGAGTACTGGGTGTACTGGGCTCCAGCAGGGGCGAGCTTGGCGCCGAACTGGGGGGCGGACTGGAACACGAGCTGCTCTCCCTGGCCGAAGGCTAGCTGGCGGGCCTTAGGCTGCTTAGCCTCGATGTTGGCGTCGCTAGCCTCGCCCTGGGGTGCCGCGAAGGCAGAGGCAACCAGCAGTACAACAAGACCCTAAAATCATTTAGACTTTTGTAAGAACCGTTATATAATTAATGATTTAGCCAACAAAATAATGTTTTAATCGACTAAAAGTTTACAGTTTTGTTACACAATTCATACAGATTATCACATAGAACACTAAATTTCTAGTAAACAAACATATACATTTAGAAATACACCTAGATAGCTCAATAAATACAAAATATTGTCCACACACATTAATTATATTTTATACTTTGATTTTGCCTGAATAATGTTTTATTACGATTATATGCATGAGTAGGATATAATAAACTTAATAAGACATAGCAACAATAGATCTTTATTAACTGATGATTATAACGAAGAATATAAACTGAATCACCATACTCTAATGCATTGCGTAATATTCGACAGAGGGTGCCACAATCGACTGTTTACCAGAGCTCTGCCGGACAACGCATCAAAGTCTCCACTAATACATAGCTTCTTCATTCTCTTAGTTCCCTCATCAATGAGGGAGATATGACATATTATTTACTCTCTACAAGAAAAACATTAGAACTGAGTAAATAAATAATCGTAAAAGGAACCTCAAACCATTTTGTACCGATGTAAGTAATTTATACATAAATTTGACATTTTATTAGTGATGGCTATACAAATATCTACCTTTTGAACTGTTAACAAACGTAAAAATATATCGTAATGCACACAGTGCATAGTGTAATAACCGGGTCTAGTGATTTTTAAAAAGCTCAACTAATCTGTTCCACTATAACTAACTCTAATCTTAATATTCAACAGGGTATGTATAGTAGAAAATCAATGAATTCTCTGGTGGAAAACCATTCTTTTAACTTTTTTCCAAATTTACTTGATTAAAAACTTAATTAAAACTAAGCAGTTTTTAATAAATACTGGCAGCTTGTTGAACAAACGAGGTGTAATAATATCAACAAAGGCTTTCTTGCATGCAGATTTATTATATGTATCAATATTATAAGCTCATAAAAAAATATATTATGAATCGAAATTGTAACAATAATTTGGCCACTTAAGGTGATCGTCCAACTAAGTTTAAGAAAAACCTCAACCTAATACCGAAACTAAAATGTAACCTTTGTTTTAAATTACAAATAAACTTTAAATATATAAATTATATTTCATAACTAAAGAATAAACCAATATTTTGTAATATTAAATATTATTTTAATGTATAAATAATGCAATAAAAAATCTTTAAATTTTGTATTCACTTTTTTGTCTGTGATTTCGCTATCGTACTTGTTAATAAAAATTAAGAAATGTCTAGCTTTAAAAAATATAAAATAGAATAGTAATATTTTAGTGCAACAAATAAATTTTTAGTCAGCAGTATTATTGGTTTACTAATTATTAAATTACAGGTTTGTCTTAATATAAATATATTTGATTTAATAGGTGAATTTTTGAACATAAGTTTGAATTTATGCTTTTATGTCATTGAGTCGTATTTCACGTTTCCGAATGAATTGAATAGATTATTTGGTTTTTGTAGAACTTTACCATCAATTTTAAATTATATTACGTCGGGTTACGTTGGGTGCAACAAGCTACAGTCTGTTAGGGTTCCAATAATATGACCGATCCTCTTATTTTATTACAGGTATTTATGATCAGATATGACATCAGAAATTTTAAACAATTCTCACTCGAGGTAAATTTCAATATCTTATGTTAATCTCATAAAGTAGATGTTATTAAATTGGCCTTTTAAAAATATGGCGAACGGACATAATTTTATGTTTAATACGTAGTGGATTAACCATAAATTTATTTCCTTCAAGAATTTTTGTTTTTAGTTAATGACAATGGCCTTTCAAATTTGTGTATGACAGTAGAAAAAAAATTAAATAGGGAAAAGTATTACAAGTACTTTTAGTATTAAAAAATCCACCTAAAAATAGATGAACAAAATTCAATGTCAAAGTCCTTAGTGGTTAATAAAATACATGTTACGGATTTCTTTCAACTATAATATACAGTTTAACCTTCTTAAACTATTGTTATTTCTTCCTATTAAACCAAATTATTCAATACGTATCGAAATTTTTATTAAATTCTTTTAGTGTAACTTGTTTAAAAATATATAATTACAAATGTATTGCTGTATATATAATTATATAACCTAATTAACTAAGAGACGCTTAACTAGTGTATTCACAAGTCTTTCATTTACAGAAGAGATGTAAAGTTTGAAAACTACTTTCATACAGAGTCTAAAATTTCCTTTTACTAAACTTTTAACTTCTACCCATTTGTTCACCCATTCTTTCGACCCTTCCCAAACCTTATATCAGAACCGTATACTCACGTAAGCCCTCATGATGTATCCAGTGGGGGAGGAGGAACCAGAGTGAAGACTCTTGAACTTGACCGCTTATATATAGCAGATCTATATTGTCGCAGGTCCAGGCCGAGTTGGCCAGTCGTTATTTTGTAAGGTCATCTAATTTATTGCCCGGCCGGACGAATCACTTGTCTTCACTATAGGTCAGGGTGCGTTCGGTCAGCTAAGTCTGGTCGGTTAATAGCCCCTGTAAAACAAGTGGTGAATATTTAGAAAATGTCTAGAATGAATAATTTATAGAGATTCCGCCATTCAAGAGTCGAAGCCAGAGTTCTAAATCAAGATTGAGTCATTGGCTATGTCGATCTTGCGGGAATTTTGATCAAGATAAATTTGGAATGTGAGGTGATTATGGTGATTCTATTGTTCTCTGGAGACAAATTTGCGTTTTTTGGTATTTATTAGTTTGGAGATCGCTGTGATAAACGAACTCAGTTTTAGTAAGACTTATAATGATTTCTTTACACGAGTAAAATAAACTTGCTTTACAGGATTGTTTTAGTTTTTCTATGAGGAAACTAAGTTTTCAATCTTGAATACAGCAAATATATTTTGCACAACCAACCTTTTAGGACCTTTTAGAAAAGTAAGGATTGATGCTTAGCTAATACCAGACTTCTATAACTTTGTAAAACCAAAAACGACATTTTACATATATTATCTAAAGAAGTAAAGTTAATAAAAGTTACCTTATCAAACCTCATTATCTGATCACATTTTTTGTTCCATTATCCTTTATCTAGTCAAAGTGTATGCAACACTTTAAACGTGTAAATAAAGCTTCCAGGATGTTATCATGCGGTAAGAATTTACTTATATTTACCCAATTAAAATATGTACTATCGTCATTGTATTGGTTAAAATGTGATTCAACTTGGTTTGAATTGGATGGTTGCAATTATACTTTTTACATCACTAAACAACTTTTAGCGTTGTAGTAGTATTTCAAACATTAGTTTTGTCATGTAATGTTGTTCACTTAAATCAACCAGAAGCAAACACTAACCGATGTCATTTAAATTATTTTAAACTTGTAATCCGAGCTTCAGAGTTTTCAAGTTGCTACAGTTATTAACGGTTGGCTCATTACCGTTGATATTATTGGACCAGGGTAATCACTGAACGTGAACATGTTATATTCGCTCACTACAAAATATCAAGAATCATAATAACTATTTACGCGTTTTCTTAGAGTCGCTGGTTTCCTATATTTAACCTGCAATTTCAAACCTCTAACGTGTGTAACGTGTAAGCTAAAAAAGTAGATCAGCTACAGCTAGTAGAAGTATACAAAGCTAAGATCATGCAGAGAGGTAGTGGTCATGCAGTAGGGGGTCAGGTCTTCAATATACATAACAATGGTAAGGGTTTTTGATTCGTATTTCAATTTAAACAGTATGTCCTTTAAATTTCTTGGTAATTGATCATGTGCTATTAATGATTTTGGATATAGTAAGAGTCGATATTAGTAACAAAGCTTCTCTTGATATCTGTTTTATCCTAAATCTATATTGTAATATTAGATACGCTACAAGCAAACTTTGTAAACAATACGGTTTTTTGTTGTAAGACTTACACCCACATATTATACACCAAAACGTCCGTCTAGGTGTGAAGATGTGCAAACTGGCTTTAGATTTTCGATTTAGGACATGAAAATCTAAACTATCGCAAAAAAAAAACATAAGTGTTTTCCAAAAATGTTTCGTTTTTTTCTACCTAAATAATTGCAGCTGTTAATACACTATGAACAGGTAATCAGCAATAATACATCTATCTATAATAATATAATAAGTATTCTTTATTTATACCGCCCTGAAAGTTTATTTTTTGCCCATACGATTAACATGGTGAATAATTTTATTTGAATTGCAGCTGTTAATACATTTTGGCCAGGTAATCAGCAAGAGTATATCTATCTATTTTCTTATATTAGTACCTAGACCTAGCGCCTTTCGTCACTTCAATAACAATATTTTCACCGTATAATATAGCAACTTTGTAAGGTAAGTAGGGCGGGTTCCTAAGGTTCGAAAAAATATTCATATACTAACAACGTGGTATTGCCCAGGAGAAAATTTGAAGAGCCGTTTTCGAGCTTTTAGATATCCTATTTTTATCATAAGTATAAAATGGCAACTTTCGAGACCATTGGAACAGATACCAGAGTCTTGGGGAGGGGGAAACATATTACAAATATCGTTGGTCCCCTGCATCGTTGTATGGTGTGTGAGTAGTTTCGAGAAACCATTTTCGCAATCAGCTGGAGTACTACTTTGTTAGTATAGATTTTTCTCCATAAGAATAACGTAGGTACTTTTTAGTCATTGGGGTGGAGCGCTAAGGTCGGGCTAGTAAAAAACCTACCCAAACATTATGGATCAATGACAATTGCCTGAAATCTCGCAACAAACAAAAAACTGAAAGAATAACATGAACAATTTTCCAGGGAGCGGAACCTTAAGGTTGGTGGGTGGGGGACATATCCAAAGTTGGGGCATCATTCAAGACATGCAGCTTTGTAAAAAAAAACCATCACACGACCAAATTGGACGTCGAGAAGTGGTAGAAGAAATTAGTGGGGCGGAGCCCTAAGGTCGAGAAAAAATTATCCAAAGACCTTTGGTCCCTTAACAACGCGGTATGGTACGGGAGCAGATTTGAAGAGCCGTTTTCGAGCCATTTATGAAAAACCTTTTCTCCATAAGAATAACATGGCAGCTTTTGATGCAACTGGGGCGCAGCCCTGAGGTCTGAGGGTAAAAAAATAACGTATCTAAAATATTTTGGTGATCTACAACGTGGTATGGCCCGGGAGGAGTTATGAGGTACCGTTTTCGAAATCGCCTGGGACACACACACACACACACGCACAACTACTATATTATTAGTTATATAGATTAACACGCCATATTCAAACCTTGTAAAAAATAAGGCTTTTTTGTTTAAGCTTATCCAGTGTAAGAGCATCACAGTGTAATGGCTTTACCGACTGATATGAAATTTGGCCAGTAGCTAGGTGATACCAAGAAGAAGGATTTCCTTTAAAGATATTTCCAAAATACCTCCTAGGTTACGCCCCACTGGGTCTTAAAGTTCACATGTAATTGTAATGGAAGAAATATTTTATTGGGTTTATGTCACATGTTTTTAACTGACTTCATTTAAATTAAATAAACACCTGTTAAAAACTGTCACTGTTTTGTTTACATTATTTTAAGTTTGTTTACTAAATGTAGCGTTCCTCCCCGTAGATCTTCTTTGTTCGCGCTTTAACGTAGTAACTGTTGCTTCGCTCCTTTATGCGTCTAAAGTGTAACGGCAGACCATCCTAGTATATAAAAACGTGCGCCTAGGTATGCAGATGTGCAACTTGGCTTTAGATTTTTGATTTACGTCTTAGAACTTACAAATATTGCAAAATACTGAAAGGGTGTAACATCTTAAATTTACAATTAAAAAACCCAGATATTTCGTTTGTTTTTCCACCAAAATAATTGCAACTGTTAACACATTTTGGGCAGGTAATCAGCAAGAGTACATATATAAATTCAAGTTTTCTTTATACTTAAGGGATGTAATAAAAGACGTCTTACAAAACTTACGATATATTTACACTTATACTGATTCACATACAGACGGTAAAAATATATAAAAGATGGTACTAGGCTATCGATTTCGACCAGTCACACCAGTCATCATCAGGCCAATGAGAGAACTCAATTGAGAGTTCTCTCATTGGCCTGATGATGACTGGTGTGACTGGTCGAAATCGATAGCCTAGTACCATCTTTTATAAATGTTTACCGTCTGTATGTGAATCAGTATAAGTGTAAATATATCTTAAGTGTTGTAAGACATCTTTGATTACATCCCGTAAGTAATAACAACACGTGATATGCTAATAAAATGTTGTTTATACTTAAAGAAGTGTAACAGAAAATAACGAACAATTTATTAACAGCGATAGTGAAATCTATACAACTAATGTAGTTTTTAAAGAGGTTTAAAAACAACACAAATACATTTAGATTTAATTCATATAACCATGTTTTTTTACTTATTTTACTTCTTTTGCTTAACTTATCTTCAATTAATTTATTTTAAAACTGAATATAATGACTTATAAAAACAAAATTTGCAATTAAATATTCGTGCGAAATCGCACGGGTGCACCTCAGGGGCGGATCCAAGGGGGGGGCGGTAGGGGCGGTTGCCCCCCAAACCTAAGAATTGTTGTGTTTTTTTTATTATTCAGGCATACGATGAGAGTTTGAATAAATCCGAATGAAAATGTAAGCATCAAAAGCCTTCCGAAACCCCGTTTTTCGTTTCCGAGAGTCAAATTTTGCCGCTCCCGTCTACAAGGTCACATTAAATTTCAAACTAACAAACCTAAGCAAAAAAAAGAAAAAAAATGAAAAAAACATACCATTAGACAGGTGAAATTTTAAACTTCAATTTTAGTATATAGCACATTACTTAGATCCATGTATTTAACCTAAAAGCGTCTTACAAAAACATGGATGTTCCCGAGTATCGCGAAGTTCTTGCAGTTTTGCCAGTTGACAGACCGAAAATGCAGTGTTTTCAACATGGCCTTGGAGGTCAATTTTAGCAGCAAAGGTTGCTACAATTGTATTCCGTGATTATTTTTTACTTGATTTTTCCCGCCTACCGTGTTTGCTATCAGTAGTGTTTTGTTTACAGGTTAGGTTTGATTTTTGTTTAAAAGCGCGTAATCCGTTGTTAGGCACTAAATATCCAGAGGCAAAAAGTGCCTCGAATTATATGTCATGAAAAAAGAGGGAAAAAAACATTAAAAACAGAAGCTCATGTACGTCAAGTATTTTATTTTAAAAAAATGTGCTACAACATTTTCATTTTTCGAGTGGCTGACCTTGGCTGTCAGCCTCATTCCTAATTGTATCTTCACGTAGTATAGTTCAGTACTGCAGATTTCAAATGCGTTTTGTAAATAGTTTTTCGCGTGGATAAATACAAAAATAAACTGTTTATTTAGGCATCTCACTTGTTCTTAGACGCCTACAGATGACGTAGAAAAAAGTGTAATGCCTAAATATTTTATTTTTATTTACGGTCGGGTGCAGTAGAACTAAAGTTATTTTTTTATTAGCTTGTTTATAAAGTTAAGCTTGTATTTTTTTTGAGTACAAGGTTATTGATATATTATGTTAACTTACTTTCATTCGTTGTATAATTTCATATAGTTAAAAACAATAATAGGGGTGCCAGGGATCATCCACAGGGAAGGGGGAGGGGTAACTTTCGGTGACCGCCCCCCCCCCAAACATGACCTCTGGATCCGCCCCTGGTTCACCTAGTTCATTAATTCATTCATTTTAGCGAATTTCCCCTATAGTGAAGAAGCTATTACCGTAGGTGGCATGGTAAGACTTAAGCCCAAAACCATGATAACTTTTCGTTTTGAGGTCCCCAGATGCCAAAAACACTATTCGTTCAAATTTATATATATGTATATATATATATATATCTACATATATATATACATATATATATATATATATATATATATATATATATATATATATATATATATGTGTGTCTCCGTTACCGCGATAACTTTTGAAAGAAACACCCGATTTTGATGAAATATGGTACAAATGTGGAGAGTAGCATTTATGACTTAAGTTCGAAAACCAGAACGATCGCCCTATGGGAAGGGGGTTTTATGGGGGTTTACAATCTTCCAAAAATCGGTTTTTTGCAAATTTGACCCCAAAATGTTAAAAACACTCAATTTTGGTTATGGCCATTTTATAGAGCTTAAAAAAACAATTAACTTAGTATTTTGAATCATTAACCTAGATTAATTGGTTGCGGAGAAAATCCCAAAAAACGTGTCCCATGTTAATCTTATGGGGAAAAGGTTTTTAGATTTTCTCAGATAGTTTTACTAAAAACTTCTGTTTATTAATATGTTTAGCTCAATAAAACAAACATTTTGGTGTTTTAATCGTTGTTCTACGTCCAACCGTTGCAGAGATATTCAAAGTGCTAAACACAGTACGTTGTCCAATGTTATCCTTATGGAGAATAAATAAAATTCTATATCTCGATTATTTATGAATGTATATTGATGCCCCTTGGTATGTGGCTTCAACTAGTTGTGGTATATTGATATTAGCACAAAAAACAAGTTTTTTGTTGATAGTCCCTGTAGCAGCAAACCTGTATACTCGGCCCCCATGTTATTCATATGGAGAATAAGTAAAGTTGTATATCTCCCTTAATTATGAATCTACATTGAGAGAACTTGGTATGTAGCTTCACCTGGTTCAGTTGTATTGATAATTGCAAATAAACACATTACTTATCTTCCTCGCTGCAGCAAACCTGCGTCCTCAACCCTAAAGTTATTCTTGTGGAGAATAAATAAAATGCTATATGTGACTTATTTATGGATGTATTTTTGTGAAACTTGGTAAATAGCTCTATGTAGTAGTGAGTCACATATATATTCATTGAAAATTCGCTGAGTACGCAGGTTTGCTGCGACGGGGGTATTTGTCTTTTTGACATTTTTGTAATTGTTGAAGAGGAATGTAATTGGAACGTATTAAGCAAATCAAAGAGGTGAGACGCTACAATACAAGCAAGAAAAAACTGATACAAATTACTAGCCGGGACTAGGATTCGATCCCCCCTCATATAATAATAATAGTCTGCTGCTATTATTAAGCATACCGTATTATTTACCTCCACACCAGCCCCTCACCTTTATATTAGTGTCTCACATGAAATTTAAATCGTATCCAAACTTTTCACCGTAAAGGGCAAAAATAAATAGTGTCATAGTTCTGCCCAAAAATATTTAAATTAAAATTTTTCAAAACTAAATACCATTTGGCATTACACTCTTGTAATTTACTTAACTTTTATATATTGTTGGTGCAAGGATGATTTATCATTGAGACTTCTGAAGCCGTAAAATGCTTAGAAAATTAAATTCTAACTTTATAAACCTCAAACAGGTGTTTATATAAATATTTTCTCGATTCAAAAAAATTGTAAAATTAATTAAATGTTGTGATGCCTTTGGTACAATCACAAATATATAAATTAACTAATTCTCATACTGTATCTAAAAAAAAACCTCAAAGGTTCTTCTTCAAGACCACTTCGATAGGCCGCTATTAAAACAGGTTTTTGCTTTCTGGTTCTTGGAGTAAGGAAGATGGGCCGAAGCAGTTTAATAAATTACTTTTCAATGCAAGGTTGACCAAGCAATTTATTGGCATTTCGTTCCCAAATACGGCTGAAATGGATATATTATCATTTCGAATCTGCTCGCACTCTGAAACCTGACCTTGTGAAGGTGACCTTGAACCCTGGAGATGACAATAAAATATTGGCCGGCGGCAAATACGTCCATCCGCGACTCTTCAGGTTCTTCCCGCTCCTCAGATTGTCAAGTCATTTGGCCAGGTAATGTTTTATTCATAAACCAGTGTCGTCCTCTTTGCCTGAGTGGGGAGTGATTTATTTCTCAAGAAGCTCTGCCGAGTTTGTCATCAACTTTAATCACAATTTTTCCTTTCACAACAGTCAATTATTCTCTTTCAGCATGAAACTGGCAAATATATTGACGGTAATTTGTCTTTAGTTTCGGCGATGACGCTGTCAGATTGTAAATATCGTTATGAAAGAGATGATTTAAAATGTAATTTCATTCAACATAAGTTAGCACACACCCTGCTTTATGATGGGCGAATCTGCAAAATAGGAAATTAGTTATTATTATTCTTGTATTGTTGGTTGTCCTTTTAATGTCCTCTGGAATCTTGCATTGTTTTCGCGTGACCTAGGACCTCTATTTGGTAGTCACAATGCAGAATATTAAGTTTTTTTTTTTGCGAGTTTTCCCAATAGGGAAGAATTAGCGAATTTCCCCTATAGGGGAGAAGCTATTACCGTAGTCGGCATGGTAAGACCTAGGCACGGGATCATGATAACTGTTCTTTTGAGGTGCCCAGTTGAACGAAACACCATTCGTTCAAAACTGTATATATATATATATATATATATATATATATATACGTATATATATATATATGCATATATATATGTGTGTGTGTGTGTGTGTGTGTGTGTGTGTGTGTGTGTGTGTGTGTGTCCGTGAGCATATATAACTCTCGTAAAAATAGTCCAATTTTGACGAAATTTAGTATAAACATGTAAATCAGTGTTTTTTGAGTTTTTACATTTAATTTTTGAAAAAATCAAACTTTAGTTTTTTCATTGGAATTAACTTAAAAAGACGCACAATTTGGTGTTTTGATCATTTCTCTTCGTCAAATAGTTACAGAGATATTGCAAGTGCTAATCACAGTACGTTGACCAATGTAAGAACAATTAATTGTATATCTCGCTTATTTATGAACTTATCCTGATGAAACTTGGTATATTGCTTCATATCGTTGTGGTCTAATTGATATTTGCACAAAAAACATTTTTTGGCCGATAGTTCCCGTAGCAGCAAACCTGCGTACTCAGCTCCCAAGTTATTCTTAAGGAGAATAAGTAACGTGTTATCTCCCTTAATTATGAATATAATTTAATAACATTTGGTATGTGGCTTTACCTTCTTGAGTTATACTGATATTTGTATAAAATCCCATTTTTTGTGTTCCTTTCTTCAGCAACCCTGCATACTCAGCCTACTCAGCCGCCACGTTATTCTTATGGAGAATAATTAAAATGTCATACATTTTTTATTTATGAATATATATTGATGAAACTTGGTGTGGCTTTATGTGGTAAGATACATATATATGCATTGGAAATTCGCTGAGTACGCAGATTTGCTGCTACAGCGGTATATAGTTTCTAGCTATCTAATTTTTCTTTTGCCATAGACAACACTTTGATGTATAGTTAGCTATAAGTGTGTTGAAAATATACAATTTATTTAAAGTATGTCTACTGTTTCAGAAGCCAAAAACTGATGAGAACGTAACTCTAAGAGGGAAAGTTATCTAAACTGGAATTATAACGAATAAGTTTGACTGTAGTTAAAATGAAAGGTCTCGATTGTAGAATACAGTGCACATCAAACGAAAAAGACCAAACAAGGCTTCTTAAGAAAAGGCTTAAAATATTTAATTAGTCATGAGACACATCAGACTATTAAAGTCGGGTTAAAGTCAAATATTAGAGCCCGACTTGGTAAAGTCCTACTTACGACTTTAGTTGAACATCACTACACACTCGACCACGGAATAAATATTAAAGTTGAAATAATAGCCTTTTAAAACATTCCTCTCTACATATCATGGCCAAAGTTGACCGTTTATATTTTGCTTATTTTAATTTCTGTAAGCTTGCAGTGGTAATGCTGCTGGTGAATAAATAAAATTCTTTGTTACGGTTCAACCATATCCCTTAATAAGGGTTCTATCCCGTGTTGGTAATTAGTTTTTTTTTTCTTTTGAAGGAAGGGGAAGAACTTTTAAGGAACTAAATACCCCCGTCGCAGAAAGCCTGCGTACTCAGCGAATTTCCATGTAATATATATATGTCATATTAACACGTTAGGCTAGGATTTATAATAACAGTATTCAAAAATATGCGATATTTAAAATAGTAATTATTCTCCATAAGAGTAACATTGGGATGAGTACGCAGGGTTGCTGCAACAATGAACACAGATTAATGGGTATTTATTCAAATATCGATATAACTCATCCAGGTGAAGTTGCATACCAAGTTTTATCCATGTACATTTATAAATAAACGATATATAACATTTTAATTATTCTCAAAAAGAATAACATGGGAACTAAAATTAGATTTAAATAAAAGTTACACGTGAAAACCCCAAAAAAACCATTTGTGGGGTTCAAAGCCCCCCAAATGGTGTTTTGGCATCTGGGGACCTCAAAACGAAAATTTATCATGGTCCCGGGCCTAGGTCTTACCATGCCGACTATAGTAATAAGAGCTTCTTCTCTATAGGGGAGTATATTATCTTCTATTTTCACTAAAAAAGTACATTATCTTTAATATGAGTTCGGTGAAATTTACTCTTTTTATTAATTTTATGTAAACCATAAATAATGCGGCTAGGCCTTTAGTAAAACGAAAAATAATTGCTTTAAATATACTATACCTATTTAGAAGTAGAATTATTAATAATAATAATTAAAATTCCAATATGGTATTTTTTCACAAAAATGAAATTAAAACAAAGTAGTTTAAAATTTAATGTTAACACATTTTATACTACGAATATTTTATATGTGTGCATCATTACTTAAAAGACAATCTTTTAAATAACTTTTTACTGGGGACTTTTACCTCTTAACATTAAAAATGCGTAGAGAAGTGTAGCATTGTTGGAAAGCTCGATGGTTTTTCATTAACATTCTTTTCAGGCTTAATTGTAAATCTTATGGAAGTAATAATGCGTCATTATTTGTATGGTAACGTTGCTTTATAATTTGTTTTTAAATGCATTTTTTTAATACTTGTTGTTTGTTTGTTTTTCTAAATCTATGTTGTTTGTTTTTGTGTTTCAAAACGTACGTCATAATTCGAGTAGGATTTCAAGGGATGTATGCCTTCTTTTTATTTATAACTTTGGGCTCTTTAAAATGTATAGGAAAAATTTCAGTTGGTGTAGCGAATACGCTATTTTCTACCGTTACCTGTATCGCGGACGTGTTTTATCCATAGATTTTTCTTTGGTTGAAGTTTTCCTTCTGTCTAAATGGATTTTGAGGATAAGGCTTTTAATTTTCAAGAAATCAAACCAAATCATATATCCATACCTGCTAAACATTTGAAATTCTTCCCGGATTTGTTCTGCTGTTTTGCGCCTTTCGGAAATTTTCAAACTAAGCCAGATAAATCTGTATTGATTTCAATTGATTTTGCTCTTTCATTAATTACATTGTAAGTGTTTAAAATTGTAGATTAAGTTTTATACATCTTATAAAATTAATATTTAATTGATTTCTAATGTATTTAAACTTAAAGTATTAAAATTCTTGTTGATAATATAATAAATAAGTGATCTAGTTAAACCTCTTTTGTCAATTAATAAAACCCTTAAAATTAATACTGTGATACCATTTTAAACTAAGTATTTGATTAACTTGTCAAACATAATGAAAATATGTAATAAATATAATATAATAAACAATAAACAAAAGAACGTAGTTTTATGATGACAGTTTCCTTATGTTTACTTTGCATACTTTGCATTACTTTGCATTGTAATTTGTAAGTTTGTCTTTTTAAGTTTTGACTCTATTCCATACCTTTCATCACCAGAGAACCTATAGAACGGAACGATTCAGATTGTCACATATGTACTATAAAAGTAGATTACTTTAGAAACAAAAGAACCTCAAACACACTGATTGTGGCGCTCGGTAGATTCCCAGGCTTCTTCTAATATCCACGTTTCTCTATGTTTGTTAATTGTTTCAAAATTATGTGACTAAATTCAACTAAAACTCTCAGACATTGAAAGATCAGTTTATTTGTAAAACATCGTCCAAATAACTATGAAATAATACTACAGTGTGGACAGCCAAATACAATTGTTCTAGTCTTCTGTTAAATCAAACCCTACCAATCTTTGTTTAGAGAGTAACGTGAGATAAAAGTCCGGAAATCCTGAACTCAGTAATTTATTTGATAATAAACATACAACAATTAAACTTAATCATTACACTCGTAACCTAATTACCGATATTTTTCCTTTTTATTTTTTATTGATGGGGTGACATCACTTGGAGGAAATCTTGAATATCTTTTTATCACATAGATCGAGTAATCACATTATCAGATATTTAAAAACACATTGCCGTGAAGAACACATTAATAAATAATATTTAACAAAACACATTCACATAAATATGAACTTAAATAAATATAGAAATTGGTAGCCAATGAAACTTATGGAGGTCTGGTTAGAGGCATATATAACATTACGAAAAATAGTTATAATGTCGATTATCTTTGCCTGATTTATAAATTGGCCTCAGCCTACCATAACACAATATTAATATTCTCTATTGGACGTTCCTCAATAGGACATTCAAACAATCTTTTACTTTTTTGTCCTAACAAATTGTTAAATAAGTTCCGAATGTAAAAACTGATGAAAAAACTATTGTTAACGTTTTTCAAAATTTTAAAACTAATTTTCTTTTAGTTATTATTGAAAATACAAATTAACTAAAGAGGATGTTGTCTAGTGAGAATCTAAACATATAACAAATATGTATTTCAGAGCTAAGTGTAGGTTTATCATCCCTACCACTCCCATACCCGCTTTTTTAACTGACTTAATCTCAACCCAACCTCATAACGCACAAAATTATCACCCCGTCATTGGAGATTTATAAAACTAGGTTATCAGAACATCTAAAAGAATTTTTAACAACAATTGTTTTAACATCCAATTGTTTAAGAAATGGTCACAAGTATTCGATCAAACATCTAACTTATAATATTGATTTTAAATATGTAAGCGTTCTCCCCTCACATCAGCGTGCTGCGCATGAACTCGTTGCTCTTTTAGTGAATTTCCCCTATAGGGAAGAAGCTACTTTGTTACCGAAGGTGGTATGGTAAGACCTAGGCCCGGGACCATGATAACTTTTCGTTTTGAGGCCCCCAGATGACAAACACACCATTAGTTCAAATTCATATTTATGTATATATATATATTGGTATATATATATTATATATATATATATATTTATATATACATATATGTGTACGTAGGCACGATAACTTTCGTAAAAATGGTCCGATCTTGATGAAATTTGGTATAAACGTGTAAGACAGCATCTATTTTCATGAGTTCGAGAACCAGACAAATCGCTCTACTTTAAGGGGGGTTTTTAATAGGTTTTTTGAACTTTTTACATATAATTATTTTTAAACCAGAATTTTGTATGCCATTAAATTCAACTTAAAAAAAACAATTTGGTATTTTGATCATCGCTCTACGTCAATTGGTTACCGAGATATTGAGAGTACTAAACACAGTACGTTGTCCAATGTTAATCTTATGGAGAATAAGTAAAATTGTATATCTCGCTTATTAATGAACATATATATTAATGAAAATTGGTATGTGGCTTTATATGGTTGGGTTTTAATCCTATTTGCATACGAAACTCATTTTTTGTGGTCCCCATGGCAGCAAACCTGCTTACTCAGCAGCTATAATGTTATGCTTATGGAGAATAATAAACATATGATATCTTGCTTGTTTATGAACATAAACTGATAAAACTTGGTATGTTGCTTCATCTGGGGTGAGACATTGGTATTGGGATAAAAAACTGATTTTGTGGTCCTTGATACAGCAAACCTGCAAACTCAGTCCTAATGTTTTTCTTATAGGGCATAAATCAGTCCTAATAGTGCATAAATAAAATCAGTTCTTATAGTGCATAAATAAAATGTCATATCTCGCTTATTTATTAATATGCTTTGATTAAAGTTGGCAAGTGGCTTCATGACTTAGTGAAGTACCATTTTAAATTTGCTAAGTATGCAGGTTTGCTGCAACGAGGATATTTGTATATTGGACATGTTGCTTAAAGTATTGTAATTAAAATATCAACTCAAAATGTTTTAACGTATTTTCATGCAACTCAATATTTGATCTGGAAACAAAAATGTATTTTTACCTTAAGATAGATATTTAAACAGTTACAAATACAATATAAAATCTGACACTTTAAAATCACACTGTATCCGCTTTCCTCTTTATGTAGGTTTGTTTACACGGTAGCCAAATACCATGATAGTAAAACTGTCATTAAGCATAAATTATGATATCTTCTTGTTCATGCAAATTCAACAATGTGATTTGATTTATAATTACTTTATATTTACCGGCCCTTTATATATAACTGAACTCTCTGGTCCGCTAAACACAAAACTTAACTTTCTCGTGTACATCATATGAATACATCAATGTTTGTATGCATATATCAATGTGTGGATATTCAATAAAGTACGACTTGATCTGTGTTCCTTTTTATCTTACTTTGTATTCTCAGTAGCATTAATCTCATTTTTGAAAGGGTACACTCCAAACCATGATATTTATATCATATAAAGTCAACCTTTTCTTTATAAAGTATGATTAATTAATATCCCAATGACAAATAAGAGATGAGTTCAGTATAGATTTCACTTTTTTCAGGTTCGATCAAGTAAACCTGGCATTACAAGGACAACACGAACCCCTGAGATACCAAGCCTACAGATATACAGCACATACAGCATAATATAATGTCAATATTGTTAAATTAGGGTGATAAGTAAATAGAAACAATGTATTGCAACGCTTCACACGTTTATTGCATTTGAAGTATATTTACAATATTACAAGTTATTCGAACATTATCTACTCTATTGCTGGTTCTCGGGCTGAGGCGGCAGACTTCTGATGTACGCGAGGCTCTTGGCTATCAGAGGGGGCAGCTCGGGCTCTTGGGGTGCCTGTGATATAAAAAAGGTTATAAAGGTTACAAGAATACAAAAATTAACTCCAATCTTCTTAACAATCCATCCCTACTGAGCAACATTATAGATGTTCTTTTTGTTACTTGCAGTCTGAACCAACGTTTCTAACAAACTGACTGGTACTATTTCAAGAGGACACGAGTTACTGTTTAACCATTTGTCTCACGATGCTGCGAAATTGTGACTGATAGTCAACATATTTCTATTTGTTCACAATTCCAGCTGAAATAGAATCGAACGTTTCATGTGTCAAGGAAGACATCGATGTTATATGGACATTTCCTAAACAGCTTAGAGAAACACTGCTTGCAAGAATACCTCTACTTACAGTAAACAACTGAGGTTTTGCCATGACATCCGAACTCTCCTAGATAAACTAGACCCAGGGGTAGTTAATAACTCCTTTTGCTCTATCTTGGTCCACTAGATTCTTCAAGGATATAAATTTATTTAACATAAGTAGAGACCTGGATCAGATGATAATATTCAACCCCCTTTTCTCAATCTTAGTTTACTATATCCTATGAGGATGTCAATTTCTTGAACATGATCTAATACCTAGAGCAGATGATAATATTCATCCCTCGCTACTCTATCTTGTCCACTACATCCTCAACCCTCTTTGCTCTATCTCGGTCCCCTACATCCTACATCTATGAAGAAGTCTCGAGCCAGTACCTGGGGCAGATGGTCGCCACGGGCCACGAAGCCGTTCTCGTCGGCGGTGTAGGAGGTGGTGATGAGGGTGCCGTCGGGGGCAGTGTAGGAGTACTGGCCCTGGATGACCTGCGCCTGCTCTGTAGGGCTCAACTGCTTCACTGCTCCAGAGGCTGCCAGAGCGATGCCGTTCTCCGTCTCGAAACTGGAGGGAAAGGAAACAGTTCAACATGTATTTATAGTGTAGAATATAATCAAATCCATTATAAAAATAACTACCCGAACTAGATAAAAATATTGAGAAAATTTAATGAATCTGTTGACTTGTTAGGCATTATTATCGAAAGGATATAAAGAAGACTATATTTAATAATGATTATTAACCATTTAAACTACTTTAATAATTTAGTTAAAGTTATTTAGGCTTTATTTCTGCATAATTTATTTCTCTGATTATACATAATCCTCTAGATCGGGGTCAGAAGACTTCTATTTTACACCATTAGGCGATCCTTAAATAATATATTTGAAAAAGTGTTAAAGGAATTCAAATCAAATCAAATAAAATATTTATATTGGACCACAGAACAAATGCGTTCAATAGTGTCAAAATGGTGATACTAATGTGAGAACAATAATTACCAAAACGAATATTAAAACGGGATGTAAATTAAAATGAAAATTAAAAATAAAATTAACTTTAAACAACTAACACATGTCTTTTATTAGTTAGTCTGGCAAACTAAATAGTCCCTCCCACTATAATAGGCCCGCTCCATCAGCTTTTACTCTCTTCCCAAATCGCCCAGAGTCACGCCCTGACTTGATGGAATCTGGCAGCGCATTGTGCAGTTGAATGCCGTTGTACATTAAGTGCCATTAAGAGAAGCTGGTTTTATGTTTTGGGAGTTTTATGCTGTTTGGAAACCTAAGATTGCGCTTAGTTTGCTGGCACGAATTTGAATTTGTTTGTCTAATTAGATAATTAACAATTTTTTTAGTTTTTAGATAGTTTTTAGTGCGAATCGGAATTCATTCCGAGAGTATCAAAGAAATATTCAGGACTACTCTCTGTTCCAACCATGAACTTTTCTTTAAGTTTCGTTCATTATATGGGATTAATATAGTTTTTGTAACTTCGGGCAAGTCAAACTTGATTAGTCTCAGGTCATCGTTTTGTTTATAAAACAAATTAAATCGTTTACAAATTACCATTCAAGTATTCTTTCCTTAAAGCATCACCAGTCAGTGAAGAAGTTTTCTCAAATAGGAATTTAAAGTTATTTTAGGATCATAGTGCAATTTAGTTACATCACTGAGTGAGGTTGAACAATGCAAATCTCATCCTTCTAATTGGTTAGTTTACTCATACATTGGTCCAAATTACAACATATCCGTTCCCAAGTTAAATTTTGACCTCTATATACTCACTCGTATTGGAAGTGGCCGTCAAAGTTGTCGTCCAGACTCTGCCTGACGATGGCCCACGTGGGCACCTGGTTCTCGTGCACGTTGTACTGCTTGACCACCGGTGCTGGGGCGGGGGCGGGTGCTGGGGCGAAGACCTTGGTCTTGATCTCCGGAGCCTTGTACTCCACTTGGTGGTGCACCTCTTGGACATGAACTTGCTGGGGCTGGGGTTGGCTGAACTTGAACTGCACTTGCTGAGGCTGAGTGTACTGTTTGAAAAATTTGGTTTGTTTTAATCTATTTAAGTTTTAATCTATTATTTTCTATATCTATAAATACACAAAATCTCCCCAGGTCAAATCTCTACGCCTACAACCAAAATGGGCGTTTACTCTTTCCATAACGTTGTTAATCATTATGAAGGGATTTTAATAAACTTCCGTCTATGCCTTACGGGGCTTCAAAGTTCCAATGTTATTCTGATGGGGAAGATTTTTTATTTGATCAGATTAATACTTCCATTTTTAATCGAAATGGATCATTAGGTTTACTACAGAATGCAAGAGACACAACTGTTGTATTCTCGGGTGAAATCGGGTGAAGCAGCTAGCCTTTTATAATTAATAAAGTTGAAAGGGGGTTCAACTAACTGCTTTCTACATGCTTCTTTTGTAATTCCAATTATATCTCCGAAAGCCTTTACCTCTTCAAATGGTTATCCTAAATTGTCAACTTATGGATAATTTAAAAACAAAATAATAATAATCAGCAATCTCAGTGAATATAATTTTGATGTTACAAATAGTCCACCCATAAAAAATCATAAATATTGAATATTTTGAAAGGTCCTTAAACAATTGTTTGTGATATCAAAATGTTGTCCAATAAAATCGCTAAGTATTTCTGTGCTCTTTAAAATGAGCCATATTGACTATACTCGACTATATCGGATAATCCGATGAGTAGGAAGGGTTTTAAAAGTTAACATTGACCTTAAAGGGGGAGGCAGGTAAAAACGTAGTTTCGTGTTGGAGCTTCTTAACTGGAATTTGAAGTATGTTAATCAGAAGGTAGCTCCGTGGTAAGTTAAAGTTCCATAAAGAACAACCAATTTTGAGACTATTTATATCGTTATACTGTGGTTTAAAAATCTCTCCAATTCTAGTTCCTGCGGTCCTGCTTTGATTTGGGGTTTTAATACATTTATTTAATCACAAATTTGAGCAAAAGTTCAGAGCTGAATTGACTTGAAACGAAGGAAAAATACGGTAACTAATGTTGGTCGGGCAAATCCATTGGGCCATGTTGCCATTTATGGGTCATTCTTATAATATAATGCATTTTAAGGAATTTTGACAAACAATAGGGGAAATAACTATGGCGGGAAAAGTTATTTTGTTGCTCCATTATTGTATTTTAATAGCTAGCCTATTTTTACCCAATTACTGACCTTGTACAGGTAATAAAAGCAGTTAAAAGATTTTTGACTTATTGATTATCTTTATTTTAAAATAATAATTACTTAACATGTATACGAGAAACAAGACAAAGTTTAAATAACTTTGCATTCAAAAATGATACTGAACTCTGATGACTAGTAAAAATAAATACGTATATCAGTCTTTAACAGAATAGGAGAAAAAATAGCTAGAATTTCAGCTACTGTAAAAATTAATACTAAAATAATTATAATATAGTTTGGATAATTTACCAGCATATATTTATTTTTTGTTTACATTATTAAAAAGCAAATAAATATGGGTATGAACGTAGATCATATATACAGTTTAGTTTTACCTGGTATTGCTGGGCCTGAGGCGCCGCCAGGATGTAGGCTATCTGGCCGCCCTGGGCGGGAGTGGAAACCTGGCCTCCGTAGCCCTGCAGGTACACTATCTGGGCTCCCGCCGGTATCTGCTGCGACCCCTGGTTACCTACACACACGTGTTCGTTGGATTAGAAACTGTGGGCAAAATAGTCTTCTACACCATACATATTGGACTTCTCTCTACTCTGAATCACCGTTTTGCTGGTTATTACATCAGACATGCAGTAAGAATAATTAGTGATCTTTGTTTGTGAAGACATGAATAGCTGGAGTTCGGTTTTTATTATAAGGGTAGGACAAATTTGTATAGTTTTTGTTTTAAATTTTTATAAATTCAGTTACTTTATAGTATTTAATAAATGATTATCTTTTGTAAAGACATAAAGCAATAAATCCTGAAGTTGTTTCCTTTAATTACAAGGGTGCCAACAATTTTGTATCCTATTTAACATATAGTATCTAAAAGAATTTCTTAAATTTTTATCGGCGATTTTCAACCCCTAAAATTATTGTTTTTTATACACGTTTCGTATCAATGAAAAGCTCATACTCTCTAGATGTGTCTTTTGGGATTTTGAAAGATCTCCACTTTCACATTTGTATTCTATAATGTTAATGTTATGGAGTTATATTTTATCTAGTTGATTATAATTTAAATACATTTTTTAAACGTCTGGCTGTGTGTCTACTACATCACCGTACGGAGAACGGGACACCTGCTAGTGTTTATAAATTAAATTACTTTATACTATCTAACAAATAATTAATAATATAACAGTTTTAAGTTCATTTCAACTAAGTTTATTACATTTTGATCGGTTTAAATTCCTGTCAAACCTCTGTTAATTACATTAATTATTAAACTTTGCGTTGCATTGGTTTCAGTGTAATACATTTTATATCTCTTTTCCTCAAGACGAGCATAAAGAAATGATAGTCATCTACACAAGTCTAGCTAATAAAAGTTAGTCTTGGAATAATAGAAAAATTTTACTTTTACAGTTAAATCCAAAAAGAGCGTAATCAACTCAAAAGTGAAATGTATTTATTTATATATTTCAGCAGTACAGAGCCGTTTGCAGTAGATTAAAAGACAATATAAACAAGAATACAACATTGCATATTCACACAAAATGAGAAAAATGCTAAATTAATTATTCATTTTACAGTGTTATAATAAGTAGAAACAATAAATATGCAAGCTTATTAGACACTGTAATAAAATATAAGTATAAGCAAAGTAATCAAATGCATTGATGAATATATATTTATATTTTATATTTTATTATTATTATATTATAACAATCTTTTGACAACATTGCATATAGTTATATTTTACTAACAAACAGAAAACTACTTTATATGAAATGCTATTTTACAAAAAAATCAATTGTATTACTTTTAAAAGTAGTCAATATATACATTACCTCCCAGAAGGAAGGTCTGAGCTCCCTGTGCCTGTTCAAGGGCTGGTGCAGGGGCTGCTGAAGCCGCGACTAGCAGGGAGAAGCAAATCTGTTGAGGAAATGACATAAATTATGACACGTTGAATAAGTCCACTTAGTTAAATAGGAAAATGCCAGTGCATTGAACGTATAAAATATCCCACCTTTATCCAATAATTTAAAGGTAGAAAAATAGACTGAATTCAATGAATTCAAGTAATATGTGGAGAGAGATTACAAGTGCTTTATTTATGTTCCTAACTAAAATTTAAGAAACATTTTAATTTAATTTAATGCTTGTTAAAATTTTTTCAGCTAACAGTTTCTAAACGGTTTTCAAACATTTATGGAAAACTATTTAAATTAAATTTTTGTTGCCATTTCATGGAGCCGTGTTGTTATTTAAAATAATCTTAGACGAATCTACAAGACACAGGAATTATCTGAATTGTATCTCGATTAATTCCCATTATAAACTTAGCTAAATTTGAACTATGTCTTACTTGTAACATTAGTATTATGTATTTTCAAAAATTAATTTAAAATGTCTTTAAATATACCTGATAAAGCAATCATATATTGAATTAAGATAAGATTTAGCCCTTGTACTCTAAACTTAAGTAATATAAATTAAAAATTGAAACGTTCGGTAAATATTAACACCATTTAAATAGTATAGGTTAGTAAAGCATCCAAATTAATCAATGTCGTTTTTCAATAACAAACATACTGGTAGGCACAATAATTATTTTTATTGTTTGGGGCTTCCAAAACTGCAATATAATTTGGTGAGACTCTTGAGTGATCAACTTAAAAGTGAGTAACTTAATAAATAATAACTGAACTTGTAGAGTTTATTGAAGATAGTAAAGATAGTGTGGTTTAGTATATTTTTTTGTCAAGATATTTCATGCTCTACTAAAACAAATATACCCTTTAAGAAAAGTAATTTTTTGATTTTTTTGGATTGCACAAACTAGTTTAATATTTTACTCTTTTCCGCAAAATGAAGCTTGGTTAAACAAATTACTGAACCCGAACAACATTTAATTTAGAATGTTACAGAAATTATTCAAAAAAAAATTGTAGAATGTTGTTAGGATTACTTTAAGATTTAATCATCAAAATGTAGCATACACACAGTATGCAATATGAAATACAACCTCTCATCTTGTATTTATAATTTTTTACAAACGTCTCTTCCTCATTAAATTCTTGCTTGGAAATAATTTTGACCTAATTCAGTTTATTTTATTTAAAATAGCTATATTATGTTATTATCTGTAAAACAACAAAATTTTCAAACTTATTAATTAAATCAAAACTATTAACTTTCACACAAAATATGTAAAATAACCAGTCTGTTTACTTTGACGATACATTCTAAATTGATAACTTTTGAAAGAATATACTCTCCTAGATTGAAGACAAAACTAAATCTCAGATTATAAAAATGGAAAAAGTTGGAGGTTCACTTACCACAGCCAACATGATGGGATGAGTGCGAATAATGCGGGTGCCCTGAGATGTCGCTTCTTGAAGTATTTATACGGTACAAAAAATCCCTCAATGTGGAGGGGACAAAGGTAGAACCATAATTTTTAAAAGAAGAACGGTCTAACGATTCCAGGTGACCCCAGTGTCAAGGTTAGTAGAACCGGGTCTATCATGTAGCCGATATCGCACAACCGCTATGAATTATATTAAACACTTGAGTTGGCAGGTCCCCACGCAATTGCTAAAACAGTTTCCGTTACGGGAAAGTTTTTTTTTCAACCCCAGAGGTCTTTTTTAAGCGTTTAATGGAAAGCTGTCCAAACCCCTCAAGTGGTTCGTAATTTAGATAAACAGGGGTTTAGTAAACAGTAGTTTATTAATGTTTTTAGTAAACGAGGGCTTTAATATTGTCATAGAATGTAAATTTGCTGAAAAAAGTAGTTATTATTTTAAAATCTGCTACATATAAACATTATTAATTTTTAATTTGTCACCCACCCAGTCCCTATAAACTAATCCAAAAACTACTTCAAGTGACATTGTCTATCTATGTTCTGAATTATAAGTCATCTGTATATAAAGCCAAACCATCCCAGGAACTTTGAGATAAATATACATCTGGCACCAATAATATAATTGAATGAAAGGTAACAATAAAACCGAAGGGAAAGTATTTATTTTTGAATAGAACACCTCATTAGGCCAACAACTAAATTAAAATGTCAAGAAATTAAAACACAAATATTGGAATTAGATGAGCTAAGTGGTTTGAGTTCACTATAAAACCAAAACCAGGTGAACAAGGAAAGCTGATGAGCAAAGTTAGTATTTATAATACAAATATAAATACTTGGTAAATCAACGTAACGACCGGTTTACATGCATTATTCAAAATGCTTTTATCTGGTTGGTAATATATTTGCCTTTAAAGGCTTTTAGTGATATTAGGTCACTAATTAGTCATTTCAGAAAAAAACGTAATCTCTGAATCCTTGCTTATTAGTCAGGGCACCGTGTTTTGACGTTTAAACTAAACTATTAAAGGTTTATCTACAGGGTGTCCCGGAACTCTCTGGAACTATTCCATACAAATTTTTACTTGGACTAAGAAAAACACTTTCCACAATATAAACATGGTTCTATGGTGAGTACTTTTTTGTTTGCCTTGTAAGACAGAAATTAGAAATGTGGTATGATAATACATACATACACTATAAATAGATGAATAATTTATTTAGTAACATGATACGTGTTATTAAAATTAAACAGTATATATAAACTACGTCACGCAACACTACAAAGGATATTTACACTTATACTGTTCTTATAAACACTTCACACACCGCACAGCTCCGTACAGCCGCACACACCACCCTGCCGCCGCACAATACCGTTTTTTATTTTGGTTTGAGTGCTAAACTTACATAGTTTTGTATATGTAAGTACAGTATCAGTGTAATTATGATTCGTAGTATTGTAAGACGTAGTTTATTTTCTTGTATAATTAAATGTAAAAATTGTCAATGTCTTAAGCCAAACCATTTTAAAGTGTCGGCTCTTTAAAGAGTTTAAATGAAAATATATTTAAAACAGCTAGTATTATAAATGTTAATAGATTCAAGAATCATAAACTTTATCTTTTAAAGACAAATATAACGGCACCTAGGAAACCCCAATGATAATTAACGAAAATGTGACAAATTTTACAAATAAATGTAATTTAAACCATTCCATATAATCTACCTATATGTATATGTATTGTAAATCGTTATAATATGTATGTATATGGTATTACTTACATATTACAATATCTAACATTAAATATACAACGGTGTGCATTATTAGTCAGCTGTATTGTGTTGCTTAACATGTTTGTCATTGCATTTTAATGGGGACACTCATACAGGCGTACATGGACGTTCGCGGACGTCCGAGCATTGTCTTGAAACGATCAGCTTGAGACGTCCGAGTGGATTCGCATGCTAGGCAATTTATTATGTGTATAGATTATTATTTATGAAACATGTAATTTAATTTAATGATACATTTCGGTAATTTTAGCCTTTCAACGTACATATCATACAAAATTTAATTCTTTACAGCAATTATCAATAAGGTCTTTATGCAATTACGCTCAAAACAACATTTAATTAAATACAACAACTCATTCTTCAAATAAAAATGATCATGGGGGAAAATGGCAGCTGTAATGCACGTTTTAAACATTTTAAATATTATATTTTTATTTGTCTTTTATTCTGGCATAATACATAAAAGATACTCTCTGAGAGACGCCCTATATACCGTATTCTATTAGGAATTACGGGTATTATTACTTTTAGGGGTGAAACTAACATCCCACCACTTGATGACAACAATATTCAAGATAATAGTGTTGACATCAACATTGTGGAAGTCAAAAGTGACGACGAGTTGATAGATGTAGGAGGAAATAGTCGGAAAAAATGTCACATCCACTACAAATCCGTCCGCATGCAGAGTGAATTGACTCGACCATGGCGCCCCGGACTTCCGTGGATGTCCATAGTCGCTGCAGATTGCTGTGTAAAAAGACCTTAGGTCTTCAGTCAATCAGCTGTTTATAATAACACATTGTTGAAAGAAGAAAAGTGAACATTACCTGTTGGGCATAAATAGTTTATGTTAATTGATTTGTGATTGCTATTATTTAGTAATTAAAAATAGCTTGTGCGAAACTATTATTTGATAATGGGGCAATAAATTGATACATTTATATGTCCCAGATCCCCTTAGACTGTTGAGGACAGAAGTAAAACTGCTGAAATTACAATGCTGTCAGTTTGGGAAATTTTCACAATTCAACCTTTGATCTTCCTTTGGATTGCCACTTTGTAACCCCATAGATGTAATGAATATTAAACTAGTCCGTCATTGTGTAGTAATGCCATTTTACAGTAATTACATAGTAATGCTGGCTAATATTAATGGATTGTCATCTCAATATTATTAATTACTACATAATAACAAACAAAACAATTAGCTTGTTGATTAACTCAAATTGGTAATTTTTACTTCCTTTAGCTGATTTAATTACATCATGAAGTGGATATAAAACAGCGATTAATGATGAACATATATGTAATGTTAAAAATTGTCATAGGTAGTTTTTATGGTATGGTTTACGTTACATTTATTTGCAAAAGTGCCATATTTTGGTTATTTATCATTAGATTTTCCTAATCAAGGTGCAGTTAGATTTTTCTTTAAAAGTTGCATATTTTATGAAATATTAAAATATTACTAATTTTTAAGATATTTGCATTTACAGTTTTTAAAAAGCCGCCATTTTAAAATATTTTGTCTTAAACATTGATATCGTCTACATTTATTTATAGTGTATGTTTACATCATCATACTAAATTTCAAATTTCGATTTTTAATAGTTTTTTATATGTGAAGCAATTAGTAAAATAAACACATGCGCAGACAGACAAACGGAAATGTAGGTGTTTTTTAAATTAATTTTAAATTAATTTAAAATCTTTCTAAAATATTCTTAATAATTTCGTAGTCTATATCCCTTTTCATGAATACCATTAAAATAACATATTTATATTATTAATTCAATAATTTGTATAGACCATAATAGACGGAAAGGAAATTCCCCAAAAGCTAACTAACACATACTACTACTACTATAAGCTAATATACAGCATGTTTATTATGTCGCCCCAGGGAATAAATTTGTTATATATCATTTTTAAGTGGAATAACTTTGCGTATTTTTGCAAAACCCAGTATATTAAACGTTAAAAATATCATATTTTTGTTTAACACATCATAAATATGCTCCAACCAAAATGTTTTGCTGGAATTTATACGGAATATCCCTTGCCTGGTTTTGAATGTATTAATATTGTCTTTAAGATGTTTGACCTAAGATGTATGTTGCACACAAGCTTTATATGTAAATAAGTCAGGTATATACATTTAGAAAAGTTGGTAAACCTATTAAAATATGTTAATATTTTTATGTTTACATTTTTTTATAAAAATAAAAGAGTCACAGAGATATTTGTACGAATATGCAGCATCTATCTGTCAAGAGATGTATGACATAGTATTCTTCGTCTAAATGTAATCGCACAGCTAATGCGGGACGTGACTCAAGTCTGAGAGGTGTTAATGTACTCTTGTTTTACTGTATAATAGAAATTGAAATTACTATTATTTGTTGTATGCTGAATTAATGATCTGTGTACAGCAGCTTGGAATAAAATTAAACCGCACAACAGATGTAATAAACTGGTTTGATTTAATTCTACTGAAATAAACACTTTGTTTATCTATAGTAATAATACCCCTGTCAAAGCAAACTTGCGTACTTAGTAAATTTCCAATACATGTATATGTTTCTCACTACTACATAAAGCCATTTACAAAGTTTGAAAAATGCATGAATAAATAGTGTTATATATAGCATTTGATTTGTTTTCCATAAGAATCACATTAGGGCTGAGTACGCAGGTTTGCTGCAAAAAGAAAGATAAAAATTACATTTTTATGCAATTTGCAATATAAATCAACCAAGTGAAGCCACACACCAAGTTGTATCAATTTACGTTCACAACCAAGCGAGATATAAAACTTTACTTATCATCCATAAGAATAGCATTAGGTATGAGTATGCAGGTTTGCGGTTACAAGGATAGTGGACAAAAAATTAATTTTGTTGCAAATATCAATATACGATTACTACCACAAAGCCATATATATATATGGGTCTCACTACTACCTAGAGCTACTTACCAAGTTTCACAAAAATACATTCATAAATAAGTGATATATAGCATTTTATTTATTCTCCATAAGAATATCATTAGGGCTGAATACGCAGGTTTGCTGCAACGAGAAAGATAAGAAATGTGTTTTTTAAAATTAATAATATAACTCAAACAGGTGAAACTACATACCAAGTTTTATTAATTTAGGTTCATAACTAAGAGAGATATACAACTTTACTTATTCTCCATATGAATAACGTGGGGGCCGAGTATGCAGGTTTGCTGCTACAGGGTAAATCAATAAAAAACCTTTTTTGTGCAAATATCAATATGCCACAACTAGTTGAAGCCACATACCAATTTTCATCAATATACATTTATAAATAATCGAGTTATCTAATTTTATTTATTTTCCATAAGGGTATCATTGGACATTGTGCTGTGTTTAGCGCTTTCGATATCTCTGCAAATTTTATTACGTAGAATTACAATTTTAACACCAAAATATTAAATATTGGTAAGAACAAATAGGTATATATGGGGTACAACACCACCCTAAAACCCCCCTTTGGATAATGCGATCCGATTTTCGAACCTATTCAAAAAATGCTACGTTACATATCCGTGCCAAATTTCATTAAAATCGGGCATTTTTATCACCGTTATCGTGTTAACAGTCATAAAAGAATCTAAAAATCTGGTTTCCCATATCAAAACATGTAAACAATTGGAACAAATAGTGATTATTGCAGTTTCATATTCCTAGAACAACTTTTTTTCATTTCTGGAATTTACAGATAAAATTACTTAAATTACAATAAAAAAGTATCAGTTTGCCAACGGTACCCAATACTCTACTTTTACCCTTCCACAATGCAACCCATGGTAATCTTCTTT
Source organism: Allygus modestus (assembly GCA_963675035.1). Lineage (NCBI taxonomy): Eukaryota > Metazoa > Arthropoda > Insecta > Hemiptera > Cicadellidae > Allygus > Allygus modestus. The sequence goes on along the minus strand of OY776117.1, from coordinate 106,674,102 downwards.
CCTATAGAGGAAATTGTTATATTTCTAAAGAGGAAATTCGCTTAAAAGCATATTTTGTACGTTGCTTACCTCTTACAATGCACACCTACGTATACTCATATATACACACGTATAATAATGGAATTAAAAAGAACACGCCAGTTGAAAATAGTAATTCTATATTTTTTTTTAGCTGTCAATATACTAGAGTTTTCTCTGGCTAAGGAGTTAGAAATATCCTGGGCATTAGAGATTTCCGTAATATGACCTGCCGTACTTTGTTGAAGTTTTTCTAATTGTAGTCCACAACACTAAAGTTTAGACACATGATTTACAATGCCAAAATATTTATACCACATTCATTCAATCCTATAAATTCATTGGTTATAAAACAATAATTTAGTTTTGTGAATAAGTGAATCTTTGTTGAGTGTTATGACGAATCTTCGGTTTGTTTGGAGTCGTTTCCCAACACTTGGCAGCAGTCCATATGTGGGAAACTATAGTTCATGTTGTTTTTTAATGTACATATTTGTAATTACGATGAAATACACGATTTCCATTTATTCATTCAAAATGGGTTTACCTGATAATTAAAAAAATTATCTTCATGATTATTTATTATTTGCCAGCTTGCACTTGTATACGATCGAACTTTGTGCTTTGCATTAGTATATGTTTTTTATTTTACAAGAATTTGTTTATACTAAATATTGTGTACATAAATAAATGATTGTATCGTCAAATATGTACTATGAATACTGGATCTGGGGGGGGGGTTGGAATAAGGCTAGTTTAGGAAATAACAAAATTATAAATTAAGGAGACTTAGTCGGATGGAGGACCGGGGAATTGAGACAAACCCCAAAACGAAACACATATGTATTGGCAGGTGACTCATTGTATACAAATTAAATTAATAGAAAAAATACGAAAATTACCTATCAATGGGACTTATTCATACAAAACAGTTATATAAAGATGATCAAAACTTGATATTTTACACATAAGTTTTTGATAAAGGTTCCAGCCCACTCACCAATGATTGATTGAACAATGATGAGATAGTTGATGGATGTAGATGTCCATAGGAAATCGGTAGACGCTTTGACGAAGTCCAAGTTCTTAGTTCGTTACTCAAATTCACAGTATATTTTCAAAGTTGTATATAATTCCGTTCTGATTGAACATTCGCTACATTTAACTAGGTATATGTCAGACAACATAGGGTAAATACCCCTGTTGCAGCAAACCTGCGTACTCAGCGAATTTACAATGCACATATATATGGGTCTCACTACTACCTAGAACCACTTATCAAGTTGCAATAAAATAAATAAAGTAATAAGTGATATATCGCATTTTATTTATTCTCTATAAGAATAACATTAGAATTAGTACGCAGGAATTTGCTGCAATGAGGAAGATAAGAAATGTGTTTTTTTGCAAATATCAATATAACTCAACCAGGTGAAGCTACATACCAAGTTTTATTAATTTAGGTTCATAACTAAGGGAGATATAAAACTTTACTTATTCTCCAAATGAATAACATGGGGGCCGAGTATGCAGGTTTGCTGCTACCGGTAAAAATAAAAAATAAAACTTGTTTGTAGAAATATCAATATACCACAGCTAGTTGAAGCCACATACCAAGTTTCATCAATATACATACATAAATAATCGAGATATAAAATTGTATTTATACTCCATAAGGATAATATTGGATAACGTACAGTGTTTAGCACTTTGAATATCTCTGCAACGGTTGGACGTAGAACAACAATTAAAACACCAAAATGATTTTTTTGTAGAGCTAAACTTATTGGTAGAAAGAAATGTGGAGTTTTTAGTAAAATTATCTGAGGAAAATCTAAAAACTGTATTCCCATAAGATCAACATGGGAAATTTTTATGGACGCGTTTTTTACTTTTATCCCCAACCACTTAACCTAGCTTAATGATTAAAAACACTAAATTATTTATTTTTTTAAGCTCTATAAAATGGATTTAACCAAAATTTAGTGTTTTTCAAGTTTTAGGGTAAAAAGTTAAAAAAACTGATTTTTGGAAAATTTTAACGCCCATAAAACCCCCTTCCCATAGACCGATCGAACTGGTTTTCGAACTTAAAGTCATAACTGTTCCTCTCCACATTTTTGCCAAATTTCATCAAAATCGGGAGTTTCTTTCAAAAGTATCGCAGTAACGGACATATATATATATGTATATGTATACATTTGATCGAATAGTCCTTTTGGCATCTCAAAACCTCAAAACAAAAAGTTATCATAGTTTCGGGCTTAAGTCTTACCATGCCACCTACGGTATTAGCGTCTTCCCTATAGGCGATATTCGCTGAAAGAAAGAAAAGAGTTTAATGTGTTGTAAGAGATCCTTAATTTGCATAATGAAATCATTTTGTCCTTATAAAAAAACTTGTAAAAAACAATACATATGATAAATTAACATCATGAATGAAACATATGACATCAAACAGTACAAAACAAGGGGGAATATTATCGGGCAGGATGCAGGGACAATAATCTATTTGTTTGAATGTGATTGATCCAATCTCTGTGTTTTACTTATTGGTACGCAACAGGATTATTGATTTGCATTTAGGTATAATCTTGAAATTACTTTTAAGATAAGATGTACTTTAAAAAATCGATTCTGCATACTCTCCTCTTGCCTGGTTGGTTTAACATTAGGTTAGTGCATGAAACTGTTCCAGAGGTTGCTATACCGAGTGGCGAAACGGTTGGCACTGAAGGTCGTATTCTTCTTTATGCAATAAAGTAGTTTGCAAGTTATTTGTCTAAGCTTACCATGATGTTATATTATCTCTGATATCATTGTTTGTCGCAGTAAGTCCAAAACAGAACCCAAAGATAGTCAGAGGATACATTTAACTGTTTTTCATTTAGTAATTTTTTCCCTCCTAGTGTCTAACTACTTTACATAAATGAAAAGCATATATTTCGTATAAGCTTTTAACTTTGTGACTTCATCATTAAATTATCTTATTTATCAGTATTATTACGCTATTCGTAATGGTATTGTCACTGTGCGTTAACTCATACTATTTAGTTTTACTTTCAGAAACTCTCTGCTTATATTTTATTGTAACTTTAATTGGGAGTAATAATGGTTGAAATATAAGTTATGTTTATACCTTTAACCACGAGTTATGTTATTTATTATTATTAAATTTTGTTTAATAATTAAAATACTGGCTTTACCACATTGAAATTCCAATTGTGTGATGTGTTATGTAATATGACTATTGATACTTCACACAACATTCTGAATAAATTATAAAAAAATGCAATGGAATAGGCGCTTTACTGCAACAATTCTCAAGCAATTTACAACTATTGTGAGTTTTTTTAACTTTTCTAAGAATAGTTCAAAAACCCGCGGGAAAATTCCCGCCAACGCCACCGCCGCACCTGCTTTGTGTAATTTGAACCGGTTTCTGGCAGATGCTCGGATGATGAGCTAAAGGTCACGGTTGAAGGACATCATAAATTTCTGGTCGTCACATATTTTTGTGAGCAATATAAATTCTTAAATATTTTTAACCTAAAAATATATTTGAAATTAACACATACATCAATCAATAAAATTTTTAAATTATTTTTAAGGAGGCCTTTCAAATACAAAGTAATTATCGTCAGGTTCTCGAACAACTAAATGAATTTAAGGTTACACATTTTTAGTCAAAATTATTTAGTTGTTCGAGAACCTGACGATGATTACTTTGTAATTGAAAGGCCTCGTTAAAAATAAATTAAAAATGTATTGATTGATGTATGTGTTAATTTAAAATTAAAACCAATAAGAAGAGCTATACAAGATGAATAAAAATAGATTGTTTACGTATATTCGGGGAGGATGGATATAACTTTTAAAAATTGCTTGTTTAAGCCTTTCATCTTCGGGCAAATTCAAAAACTAAATTAGGTTATATTTACAAATTTGTATATTTTAAAATCCTGTAGTTTTCCATTAGAGATTCTGCTCTCTTTGAAGGAAGATTTGTTTTTAGTAGAAAGGAGTTTGGACGCCAGAATTAAACTTGGGGTTTTATAGTTTATTACTAATTAATTTTATATTAATTTCCAAAAGCTTTAGAAGCCGACTCTAATGTTTCAAAGTTTTATAACAAAATAAACCATCCCAAAAAAAATATATACATGGAGTAAAAAAGAGCAGGAAAACTATTAACCTATGTAGTTAATTTACCAATCGCCTATATGCAAACCAAATTGTATATTTAACTGAAATGATTTATTAACAAGAATATAAAGATATTGGGTGAAAATCACGTATTATTAATCCTATATAAATTATTGACCAAACTGGAGTCTTTTTATGAAATCGTAGGAGGATTGACTTGTGTATATTTTATTTTTTATGTTAATTATGTTAAATTTATGTATAGTATTATTATTTTTATGTTCTTAGTTAATATTATATAAAACGTATACCAATGAATGAAAGGGATTCATGCAAACGGTAAATGATTGTTTAATGTGTTTTTTTATGTCGATTTAACCAAAAAAGATAAATACCACTTAACCCAAGATGAGTAATTACAATTTGTTGAAATACAGATTATCAAGAAATTATGACTTGAAGATCTGAAGCGGTGCAATTTCGAAATGTTGAAAGCTGGAAACGAAAAATGTAAAACCTAATTAGCATTATAAAACTGTAATACATGTGCCAATGTTTAAGTCAGTACCTCAACTGGCTCCTAAAATGTTCATACAAAAACATATACAGACGGGAATCAGAGTGATACAGCCCCATGTTTATGTGCAAATTAATATTTCTTTTATCTATGACACAATCTTCCCAAAGTATTTAAGAGCGTTCAATATTGCCCCTTTTATTAAAAAAAAAAAATTCTATGACTAATTTGCCTTTATGTGTGAAAAAACAAGCAAAATATCTTTTAAAACTGTTATATAACCCAAAAACCAGCCGAGAGTTGCTAGTAGTTCGCGTATCGCACGCTAGGAAGCAGCACACGTTAGACATTCTACATCTGTTTTTCTTCAAGTATCCATTGCATTTTTTTAAACAGAAATTAGCACAATGCTGAGTTAATTACCAAAATGATTACGTTTAGCTTAGTGACTTTTGATCGTATTCATACAACAATTACGATATTTTCAGTAAAACAGTTGAACCTATTTTTCAGTTGAATTTGGACCTGGCTTTGGTTGTCTTAATTGTTTAATTTACAAGACTTATTTTGCCTTGCAATCACTTTTACTTTTTTAACTACACATTGTTGTCTAGATAGTCTAAAGATACCCTTGTGTTAAGGGCCTGAAGACACTTTTAAAACTTTCATAAAACGTAAGGTTACATTTAACAGTCACAAGTAGCCATAAAATTATGATAAAAGAGCGTACATTTATTAGTATAGGAGTACTAGATAGTAAATTTATCATTTTCATGGTTTATCAAACTTTTCCATGTCGATATGGTTGTAGTATAGTTCTACACAAAATCAAACACGATATTGTAAAAGAGTCCATTGGTTTATTTCATTTAGCATTTATTTTACATAACGTTTCAATTCCTATAACAAATATGTTCATAAATATATATTTTTTAAGTAGTTTATTGTATTGATTTTCTAAACTTAAAGTTAAAGAATTAGAAATGTTTACGTTTTAAATTACTCAAGGGGTACGTAACAAATAATTATGGAAACAATTATTATAATCATTATTGTTCATATTGTAACATAAAATTACATTTAAATATTAGTGGAAGACTAGCCGAAGGAAATTGTCGGTTAGGAAACAATAACTGATCATTTAAACGTTCCAACAGATCTAGCATTTTAATTTACATGTTTGGAATGAAATGTGGCTAGCAAATTAAACTACGCGTAGCATGCTTACCTTCCAAAGACTTTCAGTAAAATTATTTTTTATAAATATCCAAGTGTAAGAATATTAAATGAAGTATAGATACTATTTTATATGTCTGGATATACCTGTAAAACTTTGCCGATTTTTTGGAATAGGTTGTACCCAGTGGATAACATTGTTCTCGAGGGTGTTGTTTTGTCATAAGAGCAATCCAGTATAACATTAATTGTATTATTTATAGTTGTTCTATGTTAAGAACAAAAGGTTTTCAGGGATGTTTTGTATAATACTAAAGAGTACATCCAGAATGTTTTTCCGTCTCTACCATGGTATCTCTCTTCTTCCTTAATATCATAAAGTTATCTTATAAGTCCATCAACATTTTTACTTTACGTTTCTTATGCTACGAACCTCTTGAGCCAAAAGGATATATTAAGCCATCAACCAGTAAATATAATTGTTTGAATAGGTAAGCATCAAAATTTAAGAATCATTAGTAATTCATTTCTTGAAGGAACTCTTCTTTCGGATATATATTGATTTAAAATTAAAAACATCGAATCAGTAATGTAATTTTTATTATTTGGGGGCTTTCGTTTACAAAGTAATCATCGTCAGGTCCCAATTGTTAGGTTATGGATGTTTTATACGTAAATAAATATGCAACTTCCATAGAAAACTCATTCAGCTGATTTTACATTTGGATAAAGAAAGTTAATAAAATATCTGCATTAAGATACTTTGTAAACGAAAGGATTTGTCCCCAAATAATAAAAAATATATTACTGATTCTATGTTTTTAACGTTAAATTAAAATTGTGTTTAATGTCATTTGTATTATTGTCTTTATAAAACTAGCTACAGTGCTTCTAAAACCATTAACTTTAAAAATCCATCACACATGTTGGAAGTACTCGTAGCAGTTGAATTTAAAAGTTTATTTATTTTGTGCGTGTATACACATTGTATTTAAAAGATAAAAATAAATTTTTAAAGACAACTTTCATATCTAGGTGGATGAAGATCACATTAAAAGTACACGACCTATTTTTCCATATTCCTGAGCCATAGAACAACTAAAAAAAGCCGTTAAATAAACTACGGCTTGTTGACATGGATTTAACCAGTGAAATATATTTGGGTGCTTTTCCCTCGTGTTCCAAAGTTCGCTACTTTGATCATGACTAAATATATTTAAAATATTTTTAAAGTTTTGAACCTTGGCCCAGCTGCCATTTTTTATCGACCCAATAATGAATTAAATTTTTAAAGAAAGGTAGACCGTATATTTTCCATGATTTTGTTCTCTATCTAAAACTCTATTACTCCAAACAGCAAATAACGTACTTTTAAATTTCTGTGCAATTTAGCTTTCGTGTATTAGCTTTTCTAAGACTAATTTATTTAAAATAACGGATCGATTAAATTGAAAAATAAATTAGTGTCCTTCTCTGTCATTGTCAGAACGTTATTTGTCCATTAACTCGTAGTTCGGAGATGATGGCCCATCTTCAGGGCGACAGCTTTTAAAAACTTAAGTAAACTATAATATTTTCTTTCATTAATATATTTCGAATTAGAATATACAAATAGATACGGTATACTAACGGTTCGATATTAAATAGATTCCATTATAAACTGATAACCAAAACATTTCAAAGTCCTGACCTTTGACTTGGATCGTGTAGTTCCAAGCCCCCGACGTCGACATCCCTCAACCTTGAGCCCCGGACGGCGCCTCCAGGGGCCAGGCAGGACTTCCAGCACATCTCGGACCTTGGGCCACCCACCTTGACCTACCGTCGTGTGATAACACTCCTCTTACTTTCCAACTCCGCGGTAATTGCTGAATAGGATGCCAAACGTGTAACTCCCAAGTACGGAGGATGCGAGAGGATGAATACAAGCGGTGGTGTGTGGCAACGGGATTGTCGGAATGGTTATCCTTGCCAGGGAGGGTTTTGGGTGGGATCTGAGGATGAAGTACAGCTTGTGGAGCATTGTTAAGGAATTACGCTTTATCAGTTTTAGTTTAACTAAATGCATTTAATTCCATATTTGAAGCTTATTAAGAAATATACACTAAAATTAGGGATGTAATAAAAGACGTCTTACAACACTTAAAAATGTATTTACACTTTTACTGTATCCATAACCCAGCGAAGTTTTTTGCATGGTAATACTCAGGAATTTTTAATGTTATAAAGATCATGCAATATCATTATTAAATGAGGGACTGTGGCAGTCATTACAAGTAGAGGTTTTACACGCATACTTTGTGTCTAAATGAAGGTGGAAAACTATTATAGTTTTTAGTTGTCAAATAATTATTCAATACAAATTAACGAATTTAAATTAAATATAAAATTTAATTTAATTTCCGTATCGACAATGTTACAAATACATTCTTCATTTTCATTTATAATACATAGCTTAAAAAATAATAAATCCTATAGGAGCTTACATTTTAAATAAACGTTATATATTGCTTAAATAATATATTATTTAACAACTCTAAAAAGTGAGTTGAAATACTATCAACAGTGCCTAGTTTTAATTAACAGCGAATACTGCACGCTAAGAAACAAAATAAAGGTAATATTTATTGTGTTATAGATTCATTTGATTATAATCGAATTTAAGGTTGTTATATTGTTTTATCGACTTAAATGTTTCTGATAATGTTAAATAAGTGGATATTAAATCTTTTGATTTATGTTGGTTTATACAACAAATGTATATAAATTTAAGCAGAATTGGTATAAAACACTTTGATCAGCTGAATCGTTAAACCTCTATTTCATAAATCCATTGGTTTAGTTCATTTAGCGTTTATTTTACATAATGTTTTAATTCCAATTAAAAATATTTTCATAAATATATTTCAAAAAATTAATTTATAGTTTTAATTTGTAAACTTCAAGTTAAAGAAATAGAAATGTTAAGGCTAGCATATTCTGTAAATTACTATTTAATGGCAACGAACACTTATAATTATATTCAAGGCAGAACATTAAGACAGAAGCTTCGGCTTGAACAAAGTAAAACCTAAAACTTTGTATCTATACATTTTAAATCCATTTATATTTTATGCATAAAGAGTATGTTGTATACATTATTCAGCGTAATCGCATTATATTAGCTTTGCTTTTGTTTGTAGTGCAAACCAGTAATGCATTAAAATCCAGAAAACCCAAGGTAACTCAGTACAATGCAACTTAATCGATTCCAAAGCACTAAATTATTCAAGAAACTTTTCTGAAATTATTTTGTGGAATTCAAAATAGTAACAATGAACAATATTGACTATTACAATACACATTCCAAAATAAGATTAATTAAATCATTGTAATTGATATTATTGTTTGCCTTTTTCCGTTAAAATGATATACATTTAGAGATGTATATATATGTATATATATCTAAGAGATTAAAAGGCTTCGTCAGCTTCAATGTTGTGTCCAATTTACTGAATATCGCATATCCGAGACTTACTCGGATCATCCGCATGGTTTCGGTTAAAAGAGAGCTTTGTCTCTCAACTACTTTTACTACTACTATTTCCAAGGTGAAAAAGAAAACATAACAGAGTATTTTTTGGTAAAAAATTAAATATTTAATTACAAAACAGACAACACGCTAGGGTGAAATCTAGATGGGGTTGAAGAATGGTAACTGGCTGAATGTGGTAAGTAATGAAGGTATTTTATGGCTGAGAAGGTCCGGGGTGACTCTACGTACACTATATCACAGAGCGGAGAGGATTGAAGTCAAAGAGGGCTTGGCGTGTCTAGAACCTGCAAGAACAACACAACGCTGCAGTCAACAAAATCAAGTTACTTATAGTTTTCACAACATTGAGCACCTTTTCACAATAATCTACTTAGGTGTTTACAAACAAAATCCGTGCAAAATTTTATGCTACTAAGAAAGTGTATAAGTTGGAATCGAAATATAAATTTGAAATCCATAAAACGTAGCGATAAAGCATCCAAATATTACAAGGAATATCCAGGAATTGATAAAAGTGTTAATAATGCATTTATTAATGATAAATACAAGGTCCTTTCGCTAAATATACTTTATTTACTAAATCTACGTTTTAAATTAATTGCATTATATTTAATGAAATTGTTATCATTGGTATGAGTTTATGTCATGACATTTTAAAATTTTTTATTTACAAGTTTTGATTTTATAGACTGCTAAGAAAGACTTGTGATAACCCTAAAAAACATTTACTGATTTATAATTTGCAATATATATTAGTTGCAATTAATTTTTAATCACAACATTATTATACAAAGAAGATTTTATTTAATTTACACTATTTTGATTAATCCTCAAAGATGAATTTAACCGATTCAATAACAATGGTTTAAAAAATATGTGAGCTAAGTAAAACATTTAAATCTTTTTCTACAGAGAAGTGGTTTTACGCATAATAAGCAACAAATTTCATTTAATTTACCTGCGTCCAGGGGTCTCGGGTGCGGGAGGGTGGGCCGCGATGTAGTCCAGAGCCCTCTGGATGGCCTCAGGGATGGGAGGGGGTGTGGGGAGGTGGTCACCCTGGGGGGCAAAGCCCTGCTCTCCGGCGGTGTACACAAGGTTGATCACCTGAGAAAGTCATACACTTGGTAAATGGTAAAACTAGACGTTTAGTTATGGTTTTAGTGTAAATGCTCACTTGAAAATAATCATGCAAGGGATTGGTCTAAAGCTCTTCAAAAATCAAAATGATGAAATCGAAAAACAGTACCAGGAACCAAAATTGTTTTATTTCAATACAATAAACATACATGTAAGTCTTTTTTAATAGATATCTGCTGTTATAAGGCAGCAGATATGTATGTCGTTACTGTGTGCGAGTACACCTTTCCTTTCATCTTTTAAAAATAGTTTTGAGAAAAATATGTTTATAAATGCTGTCAATGAACTATTTTCAGCATAACTAGTTGAGTATGAGTTTTACACTTATCCATCATAGTTTTTAGACTTGCAACACGATTTAGTTTGAGATTTTGAGATGATTTTATGAGAGTGTTACCAATTGATTGACTTAGTTTTTCTCACAGAGAGATTTTATTCAAATATGAGTTTAATGGGCTTCAGAATTACGGGGTTTTAAAAGTTTTTGATATTTTTCAAGTTCGTATTCATATTTTGTGTTTTTTTTTTATGAAAACACACTGGATCAGTACCTGTCCCTCAGGGGAGGTGTAGCTGTTGGATCCCTGCACGCTGATGGCCTCATTCTCGGCGCCGGCGTTCAACAGCTGACCCGATTCTTCTCCTCTGATTCCGTTCTCGGTTTCGTACCTGGGGCAAAGCAGCGTTGTCCATTAAAAATATGATTTTCAATAATAGTAAAAAATATTCTAGTAATCTTACATTTATTTTATTGTAATAAACTAATAGATTAAAATAAATTCAGTAACGCAATCGGAGATTGATATGCATTGAAAAACATACCAGAGAAGCTTGTATCATCTTTCTAAAACATGTTCGCTTTTATTAAATTAAATTGCACAGTGGCTATAGAGTTTTAAAACTCAGTAAAACACAACTAAATAAAAGGGAGTCAATAATTTATTTTATGTTAGTTACGAAACCTTGCAGGAACCCAAGTTAGACAGCAAAAACAATTGTCTAACGAAATTGATTATGATAGTTTCGGAAGGGAGTTTACTGAATTGAATTTTAAATTGTAATCTATTATAAAATGCTAATAAAATTTAGTAATATGCATAACGTTATTTAATGTGTAACACGTGGATAATATACAACATGTAATATATATACAAAATAATGTTTCTTTCAATTAATATAAATCAAAACTACTGATTTATGTTTTATAAAATATATATTTTTAACAAGTATGTTTTCCGTATAAATAGAAATACAACTGATATATCCTGTATTCAAAACGATTTCCCGGCGCCACAAGAAAACATTGGGAACCCGTCGATAAATAAAGGAAGTTACCGACAACTAGTTGCACCATCGTCGTTCCGGATTGTAAATAACTAAACCACCAACGACCACGGAACTCCTTGTTAACGACCGAACTATCCACGATCCTTACGAGAGTTCGTGTGGGGCAGTGAGCCAGTGGGGGTCAAGGGGTAGCCGTAGCCTATTTTAAATCAAGAAGACCCCGACCTCTTGCACAACTGGATTCTTGGCGCATGAAACCATTCATAAAGGTAAATGCCAACGGCTTGAGAAACCAATAATATCTCTTTATTGCCAGGAACGCCCCCTGCAATAGGCGATGCTGCGGGCTAGCGCGGTTATTAGTGTCTTTTGCTGCTTCATTCTATAAATGAAATGTGGGATTACTTATAACCTCAAAGAGAAAAATTTAGATTTTCTATACAAATTAACTAAATATTATTGTTTGAAATGATTTCCCTGTAGATGTAAACGCTAAGGATAAGTAATGTTAAAACAAATTTCATTTGAATTGAACAGCATTTCAGGTATTTTGCCTCGTTTCAATTACAGATTAAACTGATCTGAAGTATTTTACTGAATTTTTATGATAGGTTTTCATGTACCAAAACTGTTATTTCCTACTCGCGTTTTGAATTAAAAGAAAGTCTTTCTCCTGTAGATGAACCTACAGTTTTGTCAAATAGCTTTTAATAAATTCGACTTTAATTTTATAAAACAGATTCAAACATTTCTTGTAAACTATTACCATGCATCTTAATGGATAATACTCTAATATATTTTATTCTTAAAATATATGTAGTACTATATTCTTTGTACATATATAGATGTCGTTTTAGTTTGTTTGCTAGTTTTTGCTTATGCTAGACATGTATGCTTCGAGAGCTACTTTTACTTGGTTTTTGCATGTATATATTAGTACATTAAGTACTCCCGACCGATTCATTGAGTCCTGATTTCGGACTTTTAAGCAGGAAACGATATTTATAACGTTTTGTATAACAATACAACTATATCTCTGAGACTTTGGAATTTTTATGTGTATTTTATTCAGTTTGTTCAGTTGTATCCGAGGGTACTCACAGGTATCTGTAGGAGCCGTCGGGGTTCGGACCTTCCGCCTCGGACCTGATGATGGCGATGGGTTTGTTCTGGGGGGCAGCTGAGGCCACGGCAATGACTGCCAGAACGCAAACCTGAAAACCAACATATATTGTGAACTATATTCATGTTTGCGAACGCGGAGTTGCAAATTATTCCCACATCAATTGGTTTATTATGTCATCGAATTATGATACGTTTTTAGCTTTGTGTAATTTGAAAAGCTCGATAAAGATTTTTTCTTCGAGAACGTTGGACTTTTTATGTATTTTCAGGACATAATACAATAAATAAGAATGAACTCAACTTTCTCTGTTTTCCAAAATATATTTCTTTGGTTTTGCATTAGTTGAATACCGGTTATGATTTTAATTGTTGTTTTATCGTATAATATAGTTTACATATACCAATTTTCATTTGGTATAAGTATTTTTTTGCCTTGTAGTATTTTATTATGTATTATAGACTTATCAGCCTGTTGTTTTTAGCTGAGCACTGTAAATCAAATTATTTGTTAAATATTTTCACCATCGTTTTTTACCATGATTAATTAATAACTGGACGGTTTTAATGTAAACATGAAAAAAGATTTAAATAAATGGTCATACAGAATTGATATAATCAATAATATTTTTTATTGAGTTTAGAAAAATAGATTTTTTCCATTTTTTGAATCGTGAAAAAATCCAATGTTCATATATTTACCCTGCAAACTCTATCGTGTGCGACCATTAAACCTGCCGGAGTGATCATCAAAACATGTCCATAAAGTTTACGACACCTGTCCAACCAGTCATTCAAATCTCTCAACATGCGTTTCACTGTGACTAGTAATCTTCTACTTGTGTCCTCATAAAGACACCATCTGCTACTTAACCGCGCCCCACAAAACTCGCAATACAACCAGCAGTGAATGGTTGCACAACAAGGAGGCGCCGCGTCAGTTGTAACCGAACCCCAATTCGCAGGAAATACCACCAAAATTCGGTTGCTAAAGAATCCGCAGATTTGCTGTCAAGGTCCTCAACGTTACATAACGAACTTCTCCCTCGATTCTCACCGGGGTTATGACATTTTCACGAATATCTTTATGGACGTTTAGGCGATAATGTTGACTCTTGCCACACTGACCCCAGGCCGACCCGTGAGCTTTCACTTGATCTCTCACTTTAAAAGCAATAAGGATATATATTGGTAAACAGGGAAGGGACTTACTTTTGAAACACCAATATATTTTGTGGCTATTAAAAAAAGGCAGTGATTGCCAGACAATTATGATTGGTTATTAGATAGAAAATTGTATTTGACCCAGGAAATGTCCTGAGTCTTCAACACACATTTTTAATAGGGTTCTGAGTGCTTTAAAAGAAATACCTACAGTTTCTTTCGTATAGTCTGATATATGGGAAAAATACCTCATATATGGAAGTCAAATTTTTCTGTGTAAGTACGTGAGTAATATCTGACAAGTAAGCCGAGTTAAAAGTTTGCAATAATAATGGCGATGAGCTAAATTTGTATAGGACACAAACAAATAACCATAACCTGCCACTTTGATGTGATAGACAATAAATATTTGGGAACCCTACTTAAATACGCCCAATACGTACATCCTAATTAAGTTACTATCATTTGTATAATATCAAGTGTAAAGGTCGTGTAAAACAAGTTTTTTTTATAGAAAAAATGCATTACAAATTTTGAAAATCCTCTGTTTCCGGTATAAGTCTTCTTAACACTTAATGCGTTGAAAACAAATTGAAAGTCCCACTGTATTGGAACTTTTAGATAATAGGATAATCAGATAATCATTCTAAAGAGTAAAGGGAACTCGTAATCTTGGATCGCGTGAATGCTCGTGTCAACACGCCTCGATTCTCCCACAAGAGCCAGTGTTTTAAATGTTTGGGAAAGTTAACGGTTATATCGCAAAGCAGCTATGAGAAATATTTTAAACGAGGATCGTTTTCCAGGCAGAACTATAATTCTTGTAAACATTATAAAGGTGATTGAACTATACGCAAATCATCTTCTATAAATTAGTATGATTAAAATAAAATTGTAATACAACTTCTGAACAGTTACCGTATGATATGCTATATTATTTCAATTTATAGTTTTACTATTAACAATTTTACAATGCTATTAAAATATATTTCATTAAATAATGGAACTTTTTTCCTCCTATTCTAGTAATAGTTGTGAGATGGACTAATTATGTTTCAGATCCCACTCCTTAATTAGTTTTAATACTACTTTAATTTAGAGAGTTTTGTTTTAATTTGTTAAAGTTAATTGTAATGGTTATTCTTAATGTTCTCTTATCCTTTTACATAAATAGAGATAGATAAAAATTTGTGTAAACGACTAATGTAGCGATATTATAAAAGATAACTCCAGAGAAATCGTTAATCAAGTGTATAGTTTAAATGGCGATCGTAAATGTTTCTTCATGAAAACAAGAGTATGTAAAAACTGGTCGTGCAACAAATCTACCGGCAAAAACTTGTCTTGATGGGTTGCAAGGTGGCATTGAACTTCCACGAGGATTTGCTGGGTGTATTTTTACGTCTGAACTATAAACAAACACAATTTTACAGTAACGTAACATGTTAGCGTTATTTCCTCTTAAGTAACAACAAATTAATACAAGGAAGTTACGTTAATATTAATAAAAAAATCTGTTCACTTCTTACAGTTTTCCCCTGAGTTGAATTTCTTCTTTAGAGTTTAAATTACCTATTTATACATGTTTTGTGTCAAAATGGATTATTTAAATATTTGTTTGAAATTTTATTTTAATCGTATGAAATATGAACTCTTCGTTAATTGTATCCACTCCTCCAGTATTTTGTAAACACAAAAATATATTTAATAATGATTTTTTTTCGATTCAATGATATCAAAGACATGATTGATATTACCCGAACATATACATTTCTTACCCTGACACTAATTAATTAACCACTTTACCAATTAATTCCCAGCTAATTACCGGCCCCACTAATCACTTCTACACTATATTACCTGAACTAATCCTTGCATGTTGCTGTGAGCTACACCACTTGAGGGATACGATAGCAGCAGCAGTCGTTGTCTATTTATATGTTGAGAATTTCATCAGTTCCCTGCAGCCCCTCCCCCGCCTTTCGCCTACCAAATGCACTACCACCACCACAACCGACTCCACCACGCCACCACGCCATCACGCCACAACCTCTAGGTGGCGTGGTTAATGCAGATGCACAACGGAGACTCTAAGGTCACCACTATCACTGCCACGCCCCCCGGTGGTCAGTCGGAGATAAGGTTTCACGCGGCGAACTTCCTTCTCTACATTGTTTGAGTTGAATATTTCTTATGTTTATTTTAAGCTTATTTGCAGTACACTTATTTTTAGTTCTTATTTGTGAAACGAGGGATGTATTTTAGCTTCAAGGGTTCAAAAAACTTTAAATTATTCGTTCTTTATAAATATAAGTATTTGTTTATTTGGACTTAAAAAAATACTAGGTAATAACTAAGGAACTTCCGTAACTAGGTTTATACTAGGTAGGTAGGTTCTAGGTAATAAAATGGGAGGTTAAGCACTAAATTTTGAGTGATGTTTCGATATGGTCCTTGTTTTAATGCATACCTATGACAAATTTTACAATGCTATTAAAATATATTTCATTAAATAATGAAACTTTTGTCCTCCTCTTCTAGTAATGGTTGTGACATGGACTAATTATGTTTAAATGTTTAAATAATAACTATTTAAACTATTTAATAGAACTAGTTTACTTCACGTACCGTATACAAATATTTTCAGTGGTATTTATCACTCCATGGATTTATGTTTTTTTTAATTTTTATGTGATCAACGATATGACTTATTTTATTTTTGTTAAAATTATTAAACGTTTTAACCGTTAATGGTATTGGTGATGCATTCAATAAAATATATTATAATATTAAGACTAATTTAAATATCCAATTTATCCATGTGTTTTGTTATCCAATTTTAATTTGATATCCATTTTTAAAATCCATTTTAACCATAATTTTTGATTTATTTAGGTCTAATTGAAACCTAAAATCCTATTATAAATTGCATGCTTCCATGCTTCACTTACATTTTTTATAAAAGCTTTCATCAGGTGTATCCTGAATTATTTAGACCGTTACGTTCAATATCAAATTGTACCTCAGACGAAACGTATTGTTGTTTGAAATCTATAGAACCGATTTTTACATAATTTGTTCAACGATTAAAATTTATTATTAACCAATTTTGATACAGGTTTGCAATGACATTGGAAAGCATAAATACTGTTAATATACTTGGTATGCAATATGTTTTGGGAAAACTAACAATATAAAGAAAACAATCATAAATTGTACTATATTATGCTATCATACATGTGAAATACTGTTGTTTAAATTATTATAAAATTTGAAAAAATTGTAACACCGTTTATTCTCTTAAAGTTTTTCTTTCTTCTTTCTAACTATTGTACAACTGGTTTGAAAGTTGAAGTCAAATTTAAATTATTTCAATAAAGGAATGGTCAAATTTATAATTTGTTGATAGGATATCGCACTGGCTGGGTAGAGCGGTGGTTTGGGTGCTCGCTTGATAATTTCAGCAATACTAGGTCGGAGCTGAGAAAAATCTGTAAGTTTTGAGAAGTTTCGGGAAGAATCGGCTGTATGATGCATTCTAAAAAAATTTTGACGTTAATAGTACCAATACCAGGGTTTTGGCCGTTCCCTATCTTTAAAACCTTTAAAAGTGGCATTGAACCCACAAACAAACAGAATTATTTTGATTTTTAAATGTATCTGCAAATGAAATGGTTACGTTTAAAATATATTACTGATCACAGATTGGCACTAAAATTACAATTGAAAATCGTAAATGTATTCAGTAATAGGGCTTTTTACCATTACAAAATAATCTATAGCTATTTAAGAACCTATAAAATCGATTATGAACAGTGTACAAAATCTGGGAGAAAGGCCACTACTCACATTCACCAATTAACCTGCCGAGACCAATTGACCCTCATGAATCCTAATGAGTTGTGGTTATTGCACTAAACGAAACAAGGAATTATCTAATATATGGAACAACCGGTCTCGCACCGGTTCATAGCCCCGGTCCAGCGCCAGCGTTCGGCCTAGTAACATCGGGTGGCCTTGTGACGGAAGTGGAGAGGATGTGTGGGTTATTTCAGGAATATTGTGTTGATAAGGTAGAGAGGATCAATACTTTAAATAGAGATAGAGCTCTAAAAACTGCAGATAACAATTAAATCGGCCTCGGATAACCGCTTTCCACATTTTCTGATCATGCAATAACATCGGTAACTAAGTAATGTTTTGAAATTGTTAAGATAATTCCAACCTGTTTGTGAAAGGTAAAATACGATACATGTTTTGAACAAAAATCAGAGGTAACTACGTGTAAATTTATCGATTAGGAGTAGTTTTGCTCTTTTCACTACTGACGAAGTCAAACACTTCATCAATACTGAGATGGCGTATATTTGCTGTAAATAACCAATTAAAAGTAATGTTTTTGTAGGAAGCTGCAAAGGAACAATAAAAACTTAATGTTGTGGCATTTATTTAATTAAAATTGTTTATAGTCCTTATCAAAACGAGTTTTTGTGTCATATGCTGGCTGATCAGATAATTTTTTTTCAAAAAAGCTGGACTAATTTAGCAAAATTGTAGTCATCATGTGTAGGCAAAATTATACTTTTCTGACGTATATATCCTTACGAAACTAGTTTTTTTATGGTTTTGTCATAATAGGATTATAAAAATCAACGAATTAGGAGTTTATAACTTGAACAAAATAACACAAGTTATTAGTTAGTCAATGCAATACCGTCATGTGGTAACACGTTGTATTGACTACGTGACTTATACCACGTGACTTATAACTACGTGACTTTTGCCAAAGATGTTAGATATGTTTGCCTTGGTTGGCAGATAACATTATAAATCCTGTAACAACAGAACAAGGGTTCGATGCTAATTATCCTTCCAAATAGGGCACAGAAAGTCCGACCACGAAAAATTCCAAACTATAATAATAGAACAATGCAAATGCCCTACCCGTTGGTCATCCATATTACTGTTATAACATGTAATACACTTTTAAAATCCTGCCCTAACTTATCCTATCCTAAACTCTAATTCGAGCGAAGTAGTTTTGCTGGTTTGTTTGATTATTTGTTTGTTTGAAAAATTTATCTTGGAATACAGTAAAAGGATTTTGCCTAAACCTTAGGATAAGGAAAATAAATTCTCAAATACGATTTATGTAAAGCTCAACCTCAGAAAAAATACATTTTTGTAACAAAAAATGATTTCACCATGGTAAATTTTAACATGGGTTTATGGAGTTTCAAATAAAAATTCAAAATAATCATAACTCCAATGAACTGTCTTGTCAAAGTAAAATTTACACATGGTCAATTATCGTTTAAACTCATCTACGTTCAACGAGGTAGCAGCTGCCATTACAATAAATGCTGACTAATGTTCTCTAGATAACGAAATGGTAATCAGAGAACAAGGAAAGGATAGTAACACGCTAAAGAACACCGACAACCGCATAGAGCCGTTTAGCTACCCACTTTTTTACCCACAAGGCCATTTTTAATAGCCTATTGGACAATCGTGTACCCAAAACGACCGCACATAACTTATTATAATTTGCTCAGTACTGTCTAGCCTACCGTCAAAGCTATGCCAAAACACTTCTAGTAGAAAAATGCAGCCATCCTCCGACACTTGCGCCTTGTAAATCTTTACGCACTACATTTTGGTGCCACATATTTCAGCTCTGTCTCATTGACACGTAGCCTGTATCACACAGAATTATATATTTAAACATAGTTAGCAGATCATTCTGCTGCCTTTATTTCCTAGACCAATGCGTTTTTACACCCAGCACTTCGATTATGACGATTGGCTACTGTGCGAAGACAGGGACCACTGTATTACATCGTAGCCCACACTTGCAATGCAGAAAGGCCGAAACTCTGAGAAGCGGCTGAAACTGAATCAGGTGATGGAAAAAGGTTCAGCAGATGGCTCAATACCCCCTAGATGACGTTGCAAGAATTATATGGCTGAAATTTAGCCAGTTCGATGGCAACGTAATAAACAAGCTCAAAATTACATAGTACAAATTGCATTTATACTATAAAGGTTATTGGAGTTTGTCTTTAACTTATGCACGTGTTTAATGGGATACAGGATGAGCAAACCATGTTTCAATAATGATTTTAAAACCAATTTTTTTAGTACCTTTTACAAATTCTCCAGGACTTGCAAACGGATAACTAGTACCGAAAAAAACACCTTACCCACTATATCACCTATCTCTTGGATGAAAACTAATTGTATTCGCTAATCTTTATCCCTATCAGTACATTCAAATATGTACAATCTATAATTCACTATACAGTTCTGATGCAATTAAGGCAAATTTTAAGGCGAATATAATTAATTATGAGTAAATAATTATTTGAATGAGTGGCAAGCTTTGCGTAGCTTTTTTTCGAACTGTAACTGACTGATTATTTAGCCTGAATATTTAATTAAAAGTCAAAAGACCTTTTGGATCTGGATTCACATTTAATTTTTTACAAAATGTTCCTGATTTTGTTCAGGATTAATCTGGGAATAACGTATTAAAAGTTATTTTAATTCAATACATCATATTTTATCATATCATATCTGCGCTCTTCTGAAAATTCAAAAGACATAATCGATGGTAGGGATGTACTACAACACAAGATCTAGAAATTTGTACGGAACTGTGAAGCACAGATTAGATAGTGTAGCACGCCTTACTCAAAAAGATGTTGGCATTTTGAAGAAAATCATAAAATACATTAGGTTCGAGAGCAGTGAACCAAAGTTCAAATGAAAATTTGGATGCTTTTTCTTATAATCTGTGGAGAAGTTCATGGTCCACACAGAGGTACTAGAACGGTTCAAGGCTTAAGCGTATTTTGTCCTGGTTAAAAAATACAATTTGCATCTGGATGTAACTTTATTTTTTTCCCTTCAGCTTAATGCAATTCACTGCGTTTGAGGCATGTTATGCAACACATGTGTTGTCTTTCAGCAATAAATAAGTTTATTGTTATTATTTTATTACTACTTGTGGTACTGACTTGAAACTTGACTGGTTGTTCATTGTTACGTTGTTGTGCTAATATGGCATCGAACTTGACGTTCATAAATTATACTGTTTCAAAATGGTTATCGTTTAAGTTTTTTAAAACTTAATAGTTAAAAACTGAAAATATTTTATAAATTTATATTGAAAAAAATGTATTATGTACAATTTTTAAGCCAACAAATATTGTAAATCGTTTTTAAATATAATAGCTGAGTAAGTACTGTTTTTATAATTGTAATCACCTTGTGATTTCCGCTAATTTCCGCAGAATATCCACAACTTTTCATCTGCCCCTCACTGAAAGATGTGCTCCCAGAATAAAATACCAAACATCAGCGTTGAAAAACAGAGGCAAATTCAAGATGCACTTGCAAAAAGGTATCTCGTATTTATATTCGAGAAACAGTGAACACAATCAATTCTATAGCATAATATATACCTTAGATATCGCAGAGCACACCCATGAAACTGGTCATTGCATGAAGTTTGCCAGTGGTAAATCATTATTATTATTAATATTAGTATTATTATTTTAAAGCCAACACTGGGTCATTTTAGTCAACGATATGAGTTGGGTTTTTATTCTGCCTTTTGTTGCCGAGTTACTTCTTTATCCTCTCAGACCGTACTAATCCTTTCCTCATCCGGAATCACCCTTCCAGTTAGCTTATTAGTTTTTAATCTTAATGTAGTGTGTTTCCCTTGGAGTATCTTGAGTCCGTTGATCTGTCTCGCCCTTCAAATCTTTCACCGTAATCTGTGATTTCCTCATGTCATCCTTGATTTCTGTGATCCATTTAACGTTGTCCTTACTATTTCATAACTTCTATATAATTTTCGAAAAAATATAACTTCTATATTTTTTTTTTATTACCTGGTGTGCTTGATAAATGTTTTAAAAATTAAATTAGTTTCTTTTTCATCTTACTTTTTACTGGTTCTACAGCAGACTCTTGACAATCCGACAAATATGGGACCTTACTATTGTCAGATTACAAAATACTATGGATTACCGAGGGTACCATTAACATAAAACAAACGCTGAATAGCCTGAGGGTATTTGCGAGGGTAAGATCATCCAAACACAGGTAAACCGTTTTCCTTTTAGGTTAACAAAACAAGTAGATTCTTATACACACTTTTGTTTGATAGAAGAAATACAAGAAAAATCTATATAAAATAATGTAATATAAATATAAAAAACAGTACTGTACTGAAACTTTGAATACTAAACTTCTTTCGCATTCACGAAGTTTGTAAGTGGAAACCAGGCCTTACAGTGGCTCGGCTTTTCCGGATTACCAAACATGTCCCTTTAACAAATGTCGGAGTATCGAGATTTAATTGTATTTCTTTTAAACTGTTTCATTCTAAGCCATTCTGTAAACTCTGTCTTTTTTATATTCGTATTTTATTTTTATATGTTTTGACTATTCTACTTTATATTTTGAGTAGTATTTCTATTCCTACAGTGTTATAATGTAGTTTTCCTTTCATACGTCTTGCTGAAAATTCAAATTTTATTGTAAGCCTGTTACGATTCTTTGTTTCTTTTCTTCATCACCCTCCTACTGATGAAGACGACTAAAGTGACATGGAAAGATATAGGAAATACATAGTTTAAGTATGAAGTTGGTGATCATTTTATTATTAAAATGGCTTTCTTAAGTTTGAAAGTTGACATAACTTGAAAATTGTACCGAACTGTAAGGTTTTTTCCATTCTTTGGTGAGAACGTGAAGGATCCAAAATTGGAAGCTGAAAACTCTGTATATAGTATTTGGGTTTATCGTTAACATTCTTAAAACAAAGAATGATTTACAGACAAATTGAAATAGAAATTAAAATACCCGTTTCCTGTGGAGCTTGGTATATCCTTACGAAATGGCCGTTACAGGTTACAAATCTACTTACAATCATTATGACGAGGAAGATGGATTAGGGTTTACATCTTTGGAAGGATTCAGAGGAAACTGATATCCTTTGAGCTTTTATAAAAACATCGCTTTGTATTATTATTATAAATTTGAGTCTGCGATATTACTTTGCCCAAAAGCTAAAATACTAAGAAAATAAAACCATTTGGGTAAAAGTATAAATGGTTTCCTGAAATATTTAATCGTTTAAAGCTAGGGGAAAAGATATATTCCAGTAAGTTAATTTTCCACTGGTAATATTGCAATTTACATTCACACAATACATATGCCAATTTCAGAATCATACAACAATAATGTAGTTTAAGACATGTGATAAGTAATGTAATATTAATAAAAATTCATGTGACAATTATACTTGTTTTGTCGTAAGAAAGATAATAGCGAAATTTATAAAATAAAAGTAATCCCAAAAATAAGTCAGATTAGGAATTTAGAACAATTTCAGTGGGTAAGGATATTGGATTGGTTCCATGAGAAATGTTATATCAATATCAATATGTCTAATAGAATGTAGAGATAAATTGGAAGCAAGAGAGTCTCGATGTGCATTTTTTTATTTACTATTTAATATGAAAGTCGCTGGGTAACATAGTGTTGTTTTCTAACATAGTTATTTTAATTTTAAAATCAACTGAGGTATAAACATATCGAATTAGAATAAATAATTAAATAAACAACTATGTTTGTTGTATAAAGTAGCTAAACTCCTGAATCATTTGGTTTATTCATTAATCGTAGACCTTAAGTAATAATCTTGGCTCATCGTAAAACCCTGAGAGCTCAGAAGCCTATCACCTACATGTAGTGCTATAAGGAAAATCTGAAAATTACTTTCGAATTTTATTTCTGAATTTGAGGTAACTTGCAGACCTTGGCTCCAGCCCAGAAATCTCGTGGGATTGCCCAATAACAGCTCACTTGGCATTGCTAACCTTTGACCCAACAAATCCGCTATGACCCTTGATGACGAATTATATATGTTTTTCACGCGTTCCCTTCGTATAATGTTATAGAAGATTGGTAATATAACCAATATATTATGGTGAGTTATCGATTCTAGTTAACTACCGGGACGATAGAAATAACAGTAATTTAGCAACTCAATTCATTGGTTCAACTATTGTGTTCTTACATTTTTTCTTCAAAAAGTACTAGTTTTAATTTAAATTAATCACAAGTAGTTCGTAAATGGTTATTTTTCTAGAAAACGAAAGCTGTAGGCTTTCTGTGGTATCACATCGAAAATGAAAAAACGAGACATTAACTCCTTCGTTTTGGATGGGGATACTTTTGAAGAAGCACTACTTTGCTGTAATTTTGGTTTTAGCAATGACCCCAAAGCTTTATATTACTGAGGTAAAATGCACTTTAGCTTCACCCATACATCTTTAAAACAATTTTTATGCAACCCATTTCTCTAAGCTTTTTAAAATTATAAAAAATTCTTCAAGATGAGAAACTTAAGTATTATGGAAACCACTTTATTAGATTGATTGAGACTTTTTTCAAACATAGTTTGTCGTATTTACACTTCGCAATAATGAGGATTTCTAACAAAACAACTTGTTAATTATTGGTGGTCTTGAAAAAAAAACAACATGAGTATTTTAGGCTGACACAACAGCAGCTAACCACCAACTAAACAACAACAGTGGTCATAAAATCAAATCAAAATGACATTATTCTAAAGCTATTCTTTATATAAAAATTATTTGCAGCTAAAGCCAGACGAGGTATTGAAAACTTTCGAACCATCGAAGGAAAATCTCCTTTCCACTTCCAATCTGACTTTTGAAACATAAAGCATCTGTCCTGCTAAGCCCGTGCTGAGCCAGCTGCGGATCCTGCTGTGCTAGCTGGTAGAAAAGGTGGATCTGCTAATGACAAATGGCATCCAATGGGTAAAGCGAAGCGGTAAATCTAAAGACAAATAATACTTTTTCCATTGTAATAAATATCTGCTCGCATTTTTTAAGACTGTAGGTAAAATACACGGTAGTGTTTTCCAGTTTTTAAATTCAGCTAATATTTTGTTCAATGCCGATGAAACTTTTTTAAAAGGAAACACAATCGCTTTTAGATAAAGCGGTCCAAACCCTTAAAATGTTCAATTGTAGGACTCGATTGTAGGATCCCAGGGTAGATTGATCAAGGGTCGGTCGTAAAATATTTTTGCGAGGCTTGATTCAGGGTCCCCTCCGTAGCCCTCATTAGTCCTGGGATCTTCCTATCAAGCCTCGAAAAACAGGTATACGGCACTCTGGCCCCCGCCTCTACCTGCCAGGGGAGGACCGCTGGGTCTAGCTGTTCTCGCCGGCCCGGCCCTCTCTATCTCCTCCTTTGTACCTAATTAGTTTCACGCTCACATTCGTGTTATAGGATTTGTGTTGCAAATCTTAGACTAAAACTTTATGTTTTTCTGCTAGTCTTAAAACAGAATTAATAAACTTATCGAACACATGTTAAAACAGACAAAAAATTAGTTAGGCTATGTATTATTTTTATAGCAAACAGACTATGATTGAATTTATATTGAGTATAACTTTACATAAACGCACAAAATCAAAACTGAATAAAATAGAACCAAATTTGTTTTTACTCTATTTAGTAAAGTCAAAATTACATATAATTGTCTTAATTATACATATAATTAATATACTTCTAGAGTTGTTGTGCATATATATTTTCTGTTCGCATCCATCTTAAGAGTTTAAAATTATGTCACAGAAATAGTAACTGGTTCTTATGTAATTACATTATATCCCGAAATGTGCATTTTATTTTGTTTAATAACATCCTCAGCCAACATTGATAAAGACAGGACAAATAATTAACCACAAAATAAGAATAAATAATTTTGTATTCAGAAATAGAAAGATTCAGAAAACTGTTAAAAATTGAAATAGCTAATTTAAAAAGCTATAAAAAGACTATATTACATAAATTAAACAAATATTAGCATTACTATTTATTATACAGTGAAAAATACTTTAAACGTCAAATTTACTTTTTTCTGTATGTAAAAATAAGTCACATAATATTATGAAAAGAAAATAGTTAAATATTACGTTAATGACTGAGAAACAAAACAAAAGTAAATAATATCTTATAAAAAACATTAAATTATAAAAAAGTCGTAAAGATTTAATAGGAAGTTAATATTTACATTTATTTGTAAGCAATGATAGTTTCCTTGAACTGTAATATTAAATGATGGATCTATACTTTTTACTAAATTAAAATGAACAGTCGATATTGGTGAGTTGGACAATAAGAGTCGATCAAATTGTGGTTGTTTGGCAAATCATAGGATGATGGGAGACGGCTCAAATTAAAGGTCCCAGGGACTCGGGAAAAATAGCAATATTCTCAAAATGTTAACAGCAAACGAGAAATAACGCAAAACGTCTGCTTCGTTTACATTAAAACATGTGATTAAGCGTCTACTTTGTTTACGAACTGATATGTGTAAAGAGTAAAAACTTCAGATGAGGCAGAGTATTGGAGCAAGTTTAGGGGCTATGGACCCTTCAAGCCACTAGTAAACTATAATTGCTCTTGCGCAACTCACGCATTGAAACACCTGTTTTGATTTAGTTGTAATTGTCACCGTAGGTGTCCCTAGTACGTTGAAAAAATAAATAAATAATTATCGCCCAGTAAATTATAGTTTTTATGGTTTAAATTGTTTGTTTATTTGTGGCATTTAGCGGTGAAGGTAATCTTCAAAATTATTGTCTGATTATTGGTTTCGATGAAGTTTTAAGGTAGATATGGTGAACCGGAAAGCCTATATGGAGAAATCTATCTATATTATTAATACGCTAAATCAAACTTTGTAAACAATAAGGTTTTTTGTTTTAAGACTTACCCCCACATATAATACACTAAAACTTCCGTCTAGGTGTGCAGATATGCAAACTGGCTTTAGATTTTCGATTTAGGCCACGGGACTTCCAAGTCTCCATGTTCATATAGAAGAGAGTTTTATTTGGTTTATGTCACATGTGCTTTTTCTTCATCGAATTTGGTTAAATAAACAGCTGTTATAAAGATTTTATCTAACTACAGATTGAAATTGTTTTGTTTACTATTTAACTATTTATACTATTCTCGCTTCTTAACACGGGATACGCAAGCTGCGCATAGGACATTCTAGTAATATATAAATGCACTAGCTATTACCATTGATTTTGAGTTCAGAATAGATATCCCAAGACTGGTTACTTTTGAAGCCAGAAAAATTTACCAGCTGGTCCTCTAATCAGACAATTGTATCAGCTGCGTTCGAAACAAAAACAACAAACCCGTTTTTCATTCAAAAAAATCCCGTGTTATCCCTTTAAATCACCTTAACAAATCCCTTTCCATCCCGCTTTTAATCTGAGATCATTTATATGTTTCCTACTAAATTACATAATTACGTAGTTTTATATTTACTTTTACCAGCTGCTCTCATTTAATTGTATATGTTTATATTTTGAAGTATAGGAAATTATTCTAACCGTAATGTGATGTTTTTTTTTAACTTATTAATTATCTGTTTATTATTATATTATATATAGAATTCTTTCGGCGATACGACCGATATCGCTCCTGCCGACGACGAAAACGGTATGCAAACTACTCAAAACAACAAATTATAACCGCGACGACGCGACGTGTTCTCCATTATACATTGTCGCGGTATCTCACGCTCACGCTCATGCCCAAGTGGAATTGAAGTGGTGGAATTGAGTAAGGGGGGGGGGCTACTACCCGTGAATGGAACTACTTTAAAGGAAGGGGGTCTGGGATCTGTAGGCTTTCAGGCTCAACCTGTGGCGTGTGACCCCTTACCGCCTATTGCCAAGGTCAACAATATATTTTATGTATGTGGTATTAGGTTTTAGCATATATTTCTGTGTAGTACCACCGCCTATGTAGTCTATGCTTGAACCCAGCCCTGCTTTAAAGTACATTTTCACGACTTCTCTCTCGCGTGATGAACATAATAAGGCTGTAAGCTCGATTCCTGCATACATCCTACATACATATCCTGCATACATAAGTAAAGGATTTACTTGTTGTTATTTTAAAAATTAAAAATTTTAACAATCAATAATTGCATACTATTTTATCAGAAAACAGTATCCTTCTTAACCTGTAAATATTGATTGTTATGTCAAATAATGACTAGGCAATCAAATTTTATGGGTTAACAAAAATAAACCTTATTGGATGAAACAAATATGAATATAATTTATAAAGCTTTAATAAATATCAATAATTAACGTCATGTAAACAAACCTGATATAAAACATGTATACCTCACACAGGAATTTCATATTATGATCGGCTATGCCGGTGAGGTTAGACGATATTCTCAGATGGTCGGAGCGCATTGACAAATTAGCATAAATATTAACCTCAACAATATTCTAAGAAATCTTGGCACTTTTGAGAACATAGCTTTAAATAAATATTAGCTATTCCATAGTGTTTTTGCGGTAGATCTCACATTGACATTTTAGCATAAATGTTAACCTCACAAATTTAAGTTCTAAGAAATCTTTGCATTTTTAAGAACTTAAATTTAAGTAAATATTAGGTATTCCATAGTGCTTTAGGGTGGATCTAGATATTAACAATCTATATTTGGATACCATTTTATCAGAAAATAATGTCAATCTTTGACGTATCACATCCACCTTTTTGTTACAGCTACCATCAACCCCACCCGTTTTAGAAGCCGTACTGCTAGGGAGGTAGAACCCTGACAGCTTTCAAGGCATAAGTCAGGCAATAGTCAAACCTTTTCCAGCACTTTTCCTGCGCGTTTTCTCTTTGAAAATGAGCCTGTTCTGTCCTGTAAGGACGACGATAAATCCGGTTCAGCACTTCCCTTACTGGTAAGTACAAGTCCTCGAGCCGGCAACATAAACATTTCTCCTGGAGCCTTGTTGCTCTTGAATACGTTACGGCACAGGCAATCATAGAGATGACTTAAATTCCAAAGTTATATCCACCACGTTTCCTTCTTCCCCTCTCCAATCCAGATTTGATAATATTTATGTTCAATTTAGTAATAAAATTTGTCCAGGCAATACCATTTCTGTAGATATGTGGAATACCGTAGAAGATCTAGCGGAACTTCATTGACGAGGCTAATATATAAGTTACCGAGCTATCACTGACGTTTACTACTAACCCCAACACCACTTCCACATGGTTACATTTTGCAACAAAGTTTCAAATTGTAAACGCACCTTGACGGTAATTCGCATGATGACCGTTATGCAAGGCCCAGACACAGTGAACGGGTCTGGCCAATATTTGCATAAGGCGGTATTTCCGCTGAGCAAGCAATGACGTCACTTTTTGCTTGATACAAACACTGAGAGTGGGAGGAGACAAACATCACACGACGCCTTCAAGAGTGTTCAACCACCTACAGTGTTGTGAATGAATACTGATATCAGACAAAAGAGTGATTTTTGTTGCAAAAACAGTGAGTTTTGTCTTTTAATAAAAACAATAAAACATGTAATTCACGTTATTACTGTTCCTTAATTGTTGTGATTAAACATACATATATCCATCTAAAATATTTAATACCCCCGTCGCAGCAAACCTGCGTACTCAGCAAATTTCCAATGCATATATATGTGACTACTACTACATAGAGCTATTTACCAAGTTTCACAAAAATATATCCATAAATAAGTGATATATAGCATTTTATTTATTCTCCATAAGAATAACATTAGGGTTGAGGACGCAGGTTTGCTGCAACGAGGAAAATAAGTTATGTGTTTTTTTTGCAATTATCAATACAACTGGGCCAGGTGAAGCTACATACCAAGTTCTCTTAATGTAGGTTCATAATTAAGGGAGATATACAACTTTACTTATTCTCCATATGAATAACCTGGGGGCCGAGAATGAAGGTTTGCTGCTACGGGGACTATCAAAAAAATTTGTTTTTTGTGCTAATATCAATATACCACAACTAGTTGAAGCCACATACCAAGTTTCATCAATATACATTTATAAATAATCGAGATATAGAATTTTATTTATTCTCCATAAGGATAACATTGGACAACGTACTGTGTTTAGTACTTTGAATATCTCTGCAACGGTTGGACGTAGAACAACGATTAAAACACCAAAATGTTTGTTTTGTTGAGATAAACACATTAATAAACAGAAATGTGAAGTTTTTAGTAAAACTATCTGAGAAAAATCTAAAAACCTTTTCCCCATAAGATTAACATGGGACACGTTTTTTTGGATTTTCTCCGCAACCACTTAACCTAGGTTAATGATTCAAAATACTAAATTATTTGTTTTTTAAGCTCTATAAAATGGCTACAACCAAAATTGAATGTTATTAACATTTTGGGGTCAAATTTGCAAAAAAATGATTTTTGGAAAATTGTAAACCCTCATAAAACCCCCTTCCCATAGTGCGATCGATCTAGTTTTAGAACTTAAAGTCATAAATGCTACTCTCCACATTTGTGCCAAATTTCATCAAAATCGGGTGTTTCTTTCAAAAGTTATCGCGGTAACGGACATATATATATATATATATATATATACATACATAAATTTGAACTAATAGTGTTTTTGGCTTCTGGGGATCTCAAAACGAAAAGTTATCATGGTCTCGGGCTTAAGTCTTACCATGCTACGGTAATAGCTTCTTCCATATATGGGAAATTCGCTAAAATGTATTAGATTAAAAATATTTGAGAACATTCATTACTATTTAATATTTGCATATGAATTTTGTTTTTAATAAATAATTTCAAATTTTATTTTGTATCATTCGTTTCATTTTCGTATATTGACATCTTGTTTATCTGCAACCAATACATTATTTTCGGTCATCCCTAAACTTTAGTGAATAGTATGTGTTGTATAAACATCTCAAAAATAAATTTAAGGTTAGGGTGGCCCTAGGCCAGGAAGAAGTGACCCATTGGGAAGAAGTGTGAAGAATCACACCGGAAAGCTCACAAATACACACGGAAACTTGATCATTTTCGGGACAACTTGTCCCTTTCTCAATCACTTGAGGAAGTGTTTGTAAGTCCTAAATGGAAGCAGACTTGCCAACTTCATCATTAACTATTTACACTATTTCACTATTACACTATTACTATATACAGTTCAATTTCTTGAATGTTCTCTGGCTATGTAAAAACAATGGGATGGTAGGTAATAGAAATGTGGATGATTGTTTATCTAATGTTTATATTTGGAGATCTCTGGATTTTGTCACCCATTGGTCCCTAGCTCCCATCTTCTGAGCTGGGAAGGATTGCAATTTTGTGGAAGGTTTTTAACTATTTTTATGGTGAAGCAGTCATCAAAAGTTGCGTTATGCTCTATTAAGTGTTTTGGAACGGGTTTTTCTGGATTTTTTATTTTTCAGTTATGTCTGTGGCTATTTATACGTTTGCATAGGGTGTCTGTGGTTAGACCAATGTACTGGGCTGGGTAGAGTGTACACTAGAATTTATAAATTACATTGGTGGAGCTGCATGTGTGGTGGCCTGTAATACTGTATTCTCTGTTGGTTATGGAACTCTTGAAACTGGTTGTGGGTTGGTGGATGGGGCAGGTCTTGCAGGTTGTCTGGTTAAATGAAAATTATCCTTAGGGTTCATTAGTGGTTTTAGGAGGTAGTTTTAAATAAATTTAAGGTAAATGTAAGGTAGTTTTAAGTGGTAGCCACCCCATTTCAGATTTTTGTTTTGTGTTATACCGTTAACTTTTTTATTAAATATATCTTGTAATACATAAATAATAATATGATTTCGTAGTCTAAAGCTATATTTTGTAACAGCTAATCAGAATTTTTGTCATAATCACAATTCTTTGTACATAATTACAGTTTCTCCAAAGATTGAATATTAAAATTGATTACGGTACAAGTAATGTAATTCATCAAACATAAAATGTAAAGAAGAAAATGATAAAAGATAAACAAGGAACGGTGTCTAAATTATTTGTGTTAGAACATGTACAAATTAATAAGTGTAGATTACACATTTTTTTAAATATTATCAGTAAACATAACTACCAAAAGAAGTTTCTCCGTTATGATGGAACACTTAAATAATCTTAGTGAATTCACTCAAAATAGGCAGTGTTGACAATTTTAAATAAATACACAGTTTGTCTTTATGTCTGTTTTTAAACAAACCAAAGGTATAAACCCATAAACATTATTTGTATCTAGTAGGGTTATTAACAAAATACATTGCAATGAAATATATTTTACTAATTTATATACAGGTAGATAAATTAGTACAATTAGTACAATTAGTACAAATTAGTACAATTAGATAAATTATAAACATATGAGTTTTGCTTCCATCCCAAAACTCAGCAAATTTTCATAGACAGCTCAAGCTGCATAAATTAATTAGTCAGTATCTACTCCTAAATGAATCTGTTACAGCAGATCATGTGGACACTAAAACTATGAAGGATACAACTCCACGACCATAAACCACGGGGCAGGATGAAGAAGTGGGTAACTACAAGCAAGGCCCTGAGGCGTCTTGAGCAACATATTTCCCATTGTCATGAAGCAAATTAGTTTACAAAAATTACTGATCGTTGCAAATTGTTGCGTCAAGATCGTGTGAAATGTGCACGGCGGTGATTCGGATGTGATATAACCCCTTGTTAGCCGAGTTTCACCAAGTAGATCACAGAGTCCGACCTTCACAGATGGGGCGCGGGTGGGGAGATTATCAGTGACGTGGTGGGATGTGGAAGATGGAAGTTTGGATGGGGAGGCATTAGGGGAGAAAATCAGAGCTAATACTAACTAACAATAAAACATGAGTTTGCTACGTACCAGTGAGTCTATGTGTTGTCTTGGAAATTATTAAACAAACAAATGGTATTTAGAGCACAGGCAAAAAGGAATAAAATGTTTTTAGACAATTTTTAATTTCATCATCGTGTTTGAACAGTAACTAGAGTATAGTCAAAAAATTATTGGCAATAGTCCAAGCAAATCTTGGATATAAAAAGAATAAAGAACTAAAGAAAGATTCTCAGTAAAGTGGTAAGAGTAAAAGCAATAGCATATTTCAAACGTTTAATACAAATTAAATTAGTTTCAAATATATTTATACGTGTGTATATATATATATATATATATATATATATACACGTCTAAATATACGTGTATATTACAAATTATTTATGTATATAACAAATTATTTATGCAGATAAATATCAATTAAAGATAAAAATATAGTGTGAATATGTCAAATACATATTTTAGTAACTTAGTGAAGTATTTTGAGATTTCTGAAAACCGTAACCACATTTTAAGGCTGTCTTGAAAATATAATTTATGCAATTTCATTGAAAAATTACTAACAGAGCTAAACTAGTCGTTCAAATCCTATTGTTTTGATAAATTCGTGAATTATCTGTTATCAAAGATTGCTATAGCTCTCACTAAAGGTTAGTCGCATTAAAACACCTACAATGTTAACATGAAGCAGACTGAGGACTAGAATCTTGTCTTTCTTGTAATCCTGTTATATCAGACTCATTACACGTGCAGCCTAAAATTCAGTTTGAGGCCTCCAAGAAGATAAGTGGGGGTCAGACAAGATAACGACCATGGAGGGGAGGAGGTAATTATCCGGTGTTAGCTACCGGAATGTTTCCTGCGAGAAGGCATCCGGTGCGAGATGCAGTGCAGTGTTTTGAGTCTCTTAGTACTAAATATAATGATATTATTTTGTATCACAGAAAAAAAAACCTGAAAAAATGTATTCATTAATTATTTTGTTAAAACAATTAAAATAGTTCTCAAAAAAGATTTTGAGAAAAATAATTAAAAATTTAAATTTAAATTTGGATCCAAGGATCGTTAATGTTAATGTTAATTTGAACAGTTCAATCCAAGGATCGTTTGTTTTTACTTATTTGTTTGATACCTTTTGAAAACATTTCATACTGCTTACAATCCACAGAATCAATCTTGTTTAACTGACACATTGAATGTTAGAATACGTTTAGTTTCGTACTTTACAAAGATTTCAGCAAGACATCCGTAACCTTTTAAGTATTCTATGCTATGCAAATTTTAAGGAAGACAAGCTTGATACATGCACGTCTGAAATGTCTGCCATTTAAACCATAGACTATAATTCTCTCTAAACAGGTAGACTATGATGTTGGTTTTGAAAGCCATGTATCTTATATTACTAAATTACTTTTTACTCTATAACTTATTATAATTTTTATATATAAGTATGTTTAGTGCGAAATTCAGTTACTAAAATTTATAATCGTCAATTTAAATACGATTATAGATTTGACACGAGTACAGGTTATGGAGTTTAAAATTACTGAAATGAACGACAACTACTTGTTTCTTATCTACTTAGGATTATTACAAAGGTGCGTGTTAATGCCTTTATTTTTTAAATAAGTTATAAATTTATACATTTTAGATTTTCTATGAAAATAGTCGCATTTATTAAAATCAAAATCATTCATAAAGTATATTTCTTGCACATAATACATAGTTTATATTTTAAGTTGCTCCTAAAGCTAAATATATAAGACAAAATATCAACATATAAAACAGTTTAGAAGTTATTTGGTTCCATACAAGTTTTTTGTGTTGGTTATAATGTTTATAAAATTCATTCAAATTTGTATAAATAATATTTGTATAACATTCTTTTAGAAACTCTTGCTTAGGAGAAAAGAGGTAATTTTTGTAAAACACTTTTTTAATTATAATTAAATAAAACTTTGGGGTTCTAGTTTATTTGGCAGTTTGATTGGACATGTTTACTAGTCATTTCACGGAATGAGTGATGGCATAAATTCGTTGATAAAAACTTACTCTAACTTAAGTTACTCTACCTTAATTTGCTATATTTCCTGGTTATCCTTCCTTCTTGATTTGTATTCTTGGTAAAATAATCTGTATACAGATTTTCAGACAATCCTTTGAAATATCATAAATGTTTGTATTAATATTCTGAAATCTCTGTATGACGCTGACGCAACTAGGGCGTTTTTTTATGAGAATATGAGTGGGAGAGATGCATTTTGTAGCCTTGTTACCGAATAAAACTGACTGAGTTCAGGAATTAATCCATCAAAGCATTTCAATTCGATACATAGTAGGCCTATAGAAATTTTAATTTTGTAGAAAGAGTTTTATTGAATTGCAGATCATGACATTGCCCTGTATGTATATTTTTCGTTATGTAGTTTTTGTTAAATACAACTTAGAACAATTTAGTAAGCAATACCAACATCATGACCATGACACCAGGAAAAAGCACAATCCTTTAACCCCATACATCCGACTGCAGAAGTCATTTATAAGCCATACTTACCAGCAAAATTTGTATTTAATAAGTTACGGTACCATTAGTTATAAGAAATTTAATTTTCAACCAATTTAAACTAGTTGTGTAAAATATGCACAGACAACAAGCATTTTATAGTATAAATAAATACCTGAGTTTCAACATTCAAACTCAATGTAATAATCTAAATATATCAGTATGTGATAAATGATAAGTTAGCTAAAATCTGTAATATTGAAGTATAATTTTAATGAATAAATCCCTTGACAAAGCCTATTTTACTTAAATACTGTTTATTACACTATATTATGGTATGTAATAGCTAATAAAGTTCTTGATTATTGATTCAACAATAACAAATTAATATATAAAAACTAATATATAAAAACATAGTTAAGGTGTTTTAATTACTACTTCCAAGTTTAAATACAGAACCACCTAAGTAACACCAATAAGGCATCGTTCAACCCAGTAGAAGTATTTCTGAACTTTACGCACGAGAATCAACAAGTTTATGTTAAAATACTTTGAGGTGCAAAATCACTAAAATGTACTGGATTAAACAAATGATCCAATTCCACCACAGATCCCATATACTCACATATAGAGTAGAAGCCTTGCTGAACTGTAAGGCTATTTACTGTAACAGGCCTTCTACTATTTAGATGATTTCTAGATATTAATATAACGGAATTTAGCCACGAGCATAGGCTTGATGGCTATATCGCTTTTGAAATTGCAAAACGATGTCCAGTCTGAAGCTGAAAACCCACTATAAAATGTCCATTTAACCGCCTATTTATCTTATATCTACCCTGGGGGAGGTAGGTAGTAAACTAATGCCAGCTCTGAATGTATTACCATAACGTCCCAACCCCCGCACTATTAGGCGGATGAAGTCATCAAAGATGCCGTTCTGAGAAGTGACTTTCACTGTAGCTTGTGGAATCGGCTAATAATGTGTTTGACTGTTATTGCTCTGCACTCCAGGAATTCAGCTAACCATATGATTCCTAGTGGAAAGTAATTATTTCGCTTAGTAAAATTAACGTGTTGGTGTCAGGGTAGGGCGTATTCTTTAATGGATATTTGTACAAATGTTTTATCAGTCGTTTGTCTTTAAAATGCATATTTTATACAGTATGAACTTAAGCACTAACTTAATTTAGTAAACCGATAAATCAGATTTATTCCATATACGTACACATTAGCATATAAATATATATATTGTTACATTTACACTAAATAATTAGTTACGGCACTTAATCAGAATTTTTACCAGCCTTAAAAAACATCAATTATTTCATTGCTACCTTACTCCACAGCTTCTACCAACATTGTTAAGACTGACCATTTACATGGAACTTCGTTTTTACAAAGAATTTAGTCGAAAGATAGTTTTGTTAAAGCAAACTACATAACATTTGACTCAATATAGCTGACTTCAATTCAAGTTTTAAATAATTGTTAAAAGTTTTTATAAAAATGTCATCGTACATGAAAATGTATAAAACTATAGTTTATGTACATCAACTACGTAATATATATATAAACACACGATAAATTTAACGAAAACAAAGAAAATTTACTACATTTGTAGACATTCCCCCCTTTTATATCATTTATACTAAAATTACATGCAGGGAATTATTTTTATATTTTGTTGTTCATATGTTGAAAATTACTACTCATCTATTTTTAAGTTTTATAATAGCATCCCTGTTACCTGTTACCTCCGAAGTCCGTCCCGAGGACCAGAGTGGCATGGGACCCGTCAAAACATTAAAAAAACTTCAGCGGCCGTAGACCTTATCCAATCAGGTTGGGGTAAAGCCAGGATTGGGAAAAGAGGGATTCAGGATGGGACAGAGAAGAAATCTGGAAAAATTTGCAACTGATGTCAGAAATATAGCAAACTGTAGAAGCACTGTTCTAGAAGATAAAGTTTCAGTTATTTCTTCAATTTTTTAATGTCCATTATTTCTTAAATGTGTGAAGGAAGCTGTGTGAAATATTTAAGCATGTACTTGAAGTACATCATGTACTTTGTAAGCACAATTTCTAAACGTAAGATTTTTACTATGTGATTACGTTTTAAACCTTTACATGTACTATTCTGTTTATATTTTATTTTATTAATAATATTGTATCCTGATGGAAAAACAAAACTTTACTCTAAAAAACACATGTGGTAATCAATAACAGATTACGTTTTAGCCTGTTTTGTTTTTATAACCACTGTTGTTGATTGTCATAGTGTTAAAACTGTTGTCATACATTGTTCCATCTTGGATCACTGAAATAATTGTAAACCTTTGTAAAATGGTGTATAACGTGAATAAATAAGTAAATAGCAAAGTATTACTCTAAAAATCTCCTAATTATTTGGTAAATGGGAGATTGTTAATCTATGTTCGCCATGTAGTGATACAGCACAACACAAAACATGATGACGTTATTTACCTAATAGATCTGTAATATGCGATTAGTTCCGTAATAGAGGTATCAGGTTGGAGTTAATACTGAACAAATGTTTCAGCTCTTCAATCTATTTTGGTAAACAGAAGTTAACTCAGAAGGTTGTTTTGCAGGTTAAGGATTGTTCATCACAGAGAACTCTGTTGGCTCTCGCTGGAACTACCTGGGCAGGCATGTTGTCACGTGACTTCCATATGGAATTACAAAACTACTATAAAGGGCAAACCCGAAATTAAATCTGGAATAAAACATTCTCATTTGTCTTAAATGTGTATGCAATTTATTTCTATCCATCAAACGGTCTGATAGGCCACAAGTCTGTGAATAACGATTTTTTAGTGTAAATATATTTTAGTTCAAAAACTTATTTTAACAAGGGTTTTATCGGGTTTTAAAATTGTAATCTGCTAAGAATAATTATTCCTTTCTTATATTAACTATTAGGACTTGCTTCCTAAACTCAAGAAAATTATTTGATTTTAAATTTACAACACCCTTAGGACCGTTTTGGACCTGTTTTTATCATTCATTCCAGTAGTGGTTATTTACATATCGTCTATAATACATTTTCTTGCTGCTGTACAAAAATAGATTTTAAACATACAAATTTAATCTTCCATAAGATTTGCATTTAAATTTTAAAGGTGAGTGGGGAAGAGACCCAAAAGAAAATTAAAATTTTAACGAAATCCGTAGAATATACACCTTGAACTCTTTTTATTAGTGAATTTCCTTTGGAAAGTGAACTATTAGCATGACTCGCACGGTGAAACTTAAGCCCGGGACCACCATAGAAGTCCCTAACGTGATCCCCTGAACAAGTGTTCAAAATTTTATATATATATGTGTGTGTGTGTGTGTGTGTGTGTGTGTGTGTGTGTGTGTGTGTGTGTGTGTGTGTGTGTGTGTGTGTGTGTGTCTGTGTGTATGTGTGTGTATGTATGTTTGCACTCTAGCGGTCGCATTTTTTGTCCGATTTACTTAAAACTTAGTAGGGACGTTTCTTTCTCAAATCAGTTTGAAAAGTTCGTTGGGCAAAACAATCGGAAAACTCCAAACCCCTTTTTTGGGGATTAATCTTTCACATTTCGAATTTTTGGTCCCAAAAAGGGTCAGAAAAGCCTCGGATGTAAAGTTAATGTATGTAAAAAGATGGGAATTCGTAAGGCGAAAGTTTTAAGCCCTCTCTCGTCATTCTAGCATGAATATTTACCGAGTTATTAAAGAAAATGTGTTTCGACTAAACACAGTACGTTGTCTTAATGGGGGTTTTACACTAGAAAAGCCTGCAACTCCTTTGTTAGAGTGCTTTTATCATCCCCAGCAACCTCACGCCTACTTTCAAGCCTGACTGAACCTTCTTCTAACATTAAAATGCGCAAAATTGTATTCCCAGCTTTGCAGGCAAATGAAACCAGGATCATCAGAACAGCCAAAAAATCTATGTTTTCAGATTTCACGTTTTTACACTGATTTTGAGTTTTAAAAGTTGTTATGTGGAAATTAACTTCCCTCACGTTAGCGTGCTGCGTGCGAATTCGTTTACGTTTCAAGCATAAACATTAGTTCAGCACTTAACCCCAGATGTGTTTTAAAATATATGAATACTGTACCTATTTATGATCTTTGAGTCTGATCTTAGATAAAACTGCATCAAATTGTATCTTAAACATGTACATTTCCTTTCCCAACATTTAGGAAAATATTACCTAACGTATGCCTTAAGGTAAACTAAAATGTGTTTCAGAAAATTCTTTCAGCATAGTGTTTCGTAAGTTTTAATTTGTTATATAAAATAACCTTAAATTAAATATTACTTAATAGGAACAATTTTAACTTCTTTATTTTACAGTAGTGTCCACGTAAACATAAATTGACAAAACATTTCATAAGACTTTGGTAAATGCTTTCGTTGAAGTCTTTTTCGCTAGTATTTATTTTACAGTGGATTTATATTAGTTATAGTGGATTAAACATTGCATTTGCTGAATATAGATAAACAAAATTATAGATAGGTAGATTTTTTAGACAGTGTGACAAATATTTAGCACGAAACAGTAAATAATTAAACAAAAAATTGTTATTTTCATTACATAATTGCTCCATGAAAAATGGAAATTATTGTCTAACTAGGAGATAGATACTTTTTGATAGAGTTTTGTTAGTAAAGCTATTATTATTTATACAATTACTCGATTATTTAAATACCAAGATGTCCATATAGTTACCAATATAATGTTTGTAATATATTCTGCGTGTTTAGCTGAATATATAAAATACTTATTTAACAACTAACAATTATTTTCATAACCTGATAATTGGCGTTCAGTTATCTTCTTTATTGGTGGAGTTTAAACAATTAATTATATTTGAAAATTTTTTAATATAGGATTTTATTCGTATTATCTAAATATTTTGTTTATTTTAATTAACATCTATACTTAAAAAACTACACTACAAAATAAATTATACTGAAGGCAAAACTCACTATCAAATTTGAGCATAGGCCTATTATCGTAAAACCCCTTTAAATATGTTTTTTTATGATTACTACATGTATCAAGGTTTTGAAAATTTGAAAAAATCACATTGCTATTAAAATATTGCTATTATTTTGAACTTCTAACCATTGCAGACGATACTTTTATTTGTTCAGATGAGTATATAATCACATTAATATTAATAAACATTAAAGTTGTAAACGAAAATGTCTTGATGAATGCTGCAAAAATAACTATTTAAATTGACTTAAGACGTTAATTAAAATTACAAGAAATGTTCACTACTTTTAGTTACTCTGAAACTGGGTGTACAACCAATAAATTTTTAAAAATGTACCTTTACATTGTCAGCGAATGATTTTGGTTTCATTTAGGATATAAATAGACAGAAACTTAAACGAAACACATAATGCATTATTGTTTAATTCAAAAATGAGTAATTCAACCATCGCAAGTTATAAATGGCAAGATTCAGTTAAATAACATTTAAAGTTTTTTAGAAATGTTCACAGTTTTAAAGAAAAATTTGAATTTAATCCCAGTTTCCTGTTCTAATCACAACTATAATATTGTGATTAACTGTAAATTGTTTGATGAGTTGAGTTAGTGTGTTTTTGTATTTTTTATTCGTTGTTGTAGCCCCTGAATTGTGCAATTAGACTAAAATAGGTGCATTTCTTGTCTTTAAATTTCAAACAGTTTAAATTGTATTTTATTTTGTTGTATTTATATATACGCCATTATTGTACACTTCTATACCGCATATTGAATAAAGTATTTTGACTATGAGAGGAAGATGACCCGAGTTAAAAATATTTTATGGTAAAAGCAGATTATTTCAGTATTTTTGGATACTAAGAGACAAAGGCTTAAGTGATGCAGACGGTGAGAGGAATGAGGAGACTGGTAGGCTGGGAGGGAGTGACCCGAGTGACGGGCCCGGGAGGTCACGGAGGGAGAGGGGGAGGGGGACAGGTCCGCGGGTCCCGTCCAGTACAACCGGTGTCATCCCGACAACCGGTTGTGAGGAGGCTCTGTTGTGCAACTGTGAAAGTGGTGTCTCAAGGTCTGGCGGCCAAGGTCTGAGGTTTATGTAACCGGTAACTGTGCTGGGGTAGCCGCATGCGGTCACCGGTCACACCGTCACGGCGGGGGATCGGGTGGCGGTGGCGGTGGCGAACTGCGGCTGAGAAGAGGTTGGCACGAGGCACGTGGGAGGGAGTCTGAGGCTGGGGAGAAACAATGCTGATTGGGGTGCAAAACTTGGATTCCCCTTAAAGCAAAGAATAGTCTAATCCAGGTTGCATCGTACCCATCGTTGTTGATTGCATTTTCAAGATGAGTTGAGAAGATTAAATGCGTTAAGTAATTACTTGGAGTGGAAGAATTAAAACCCTTTATACAAAGTTCAAAGATAAAATTACACAGTGTTTAAATATCTTAAAAACTTGTTCAAACAAGTATTAGTGAAACCTTTTCCCACTTAGATACGAGGAACATGTTCTTCCGAAACATTAGTCAAAGGGACCATAATATAGAGACAAATGTTCGTACATTTGAAATTTTCTAATTCGACAGTGAATTTGTTAACGTTTTACAAACGCAATTATTCATTTGAGTAATACAGTGGTTTTGTTAGATGGTTAATTTTATAAGTAATCTTATAGTATTGGTGTGTTTACTACTCAACGAAATGTGTAATTTATAAATACTATATACCTATATCTGTAATTATGTACTTGTTAATATCCTAAACTGTACTCTAAACACTATATACTATTTTATTTTCAACGAAAAACTAAAATTCAATAATAATATTAAATTGACA
Organism: Allygus modestus; assembly: GCA_963675035.1. Taxonomy (NCBI): domain Eukaryota; kingdom Metazoa; phylum Arthropoda; class Insecta; order Hemiptera; family Cicadellidae; genus Allygus; species Allygus modestus. The sequence goes on along the minus strand of OY776117.1, from coordinate 106,631,867 downwards.
TTTATAAATCTTAATCAGGGATAAACTTAAATATAATATTTACATTAAGGCTTATGACGAGAGCTAATACAGTTATAACACTGTTTTATCAATGAGAAACAATATGTCACTTCAATATTTAATTTTTTCAAATAAACGGCTGGAAAACTAAACATTGCTAATGCTAATTGCTAATGTTTGCAAGTACAGTATATGATAAAGAGTATAATAAGATCACAATAAGTCTTGGTTTTTATTTTAAGTGTTACATTCAAATCCTAAATGGCAACTTTGATTTACTTTCCGTTTTCTGAAGGTGGTCGTAAAACTAAATATTCTTATTAGCATCCCGCTATCAAAGTCGTGATCAAAAACGATAATTTGAAAATCGTGTTATGATAAATGGCTGAATTTATTATTCGGGTATTTCGAAACAAGGATGACTACTTCTTGAGCAATAGTTTAAATCTTTTCGGAAACTAGACACAATATGTTCGAGGTTTTTTGAATAAATTGTAGATGGATTTATTTAGTACGCACGAGAATTATTTATACGTTTTTTATGAAGAAATATCTTATAACTCTACTCATGAATAAGCTGCACGAATGTGTAATTTCACTTTTAAGATTGACATCAAATTTATATTTAAAATGTCCAATTTATTTTTTAACTGCATTGTAAATGTTTAACATACATTTAGTTTGTGAAAACCTATTACGCATGATTAGTAACAGGCATATTAAATATTACAAATCTGTAGAAACCTATTGTCACGTTTCCGTTATTTAAACGTAAAAACAAATTATCAGAATGAAAAATGCTTAAAAACATCTTGGATTTAACATTTTTGACTTTATTCTTTCCGACAACACCACTCTAACTATGCTAACTATATATAACTATATATTATGTAACCATAAACGAAAACAGATACAACACAGTATTCTCTTATTTCAACATTAGTTATCGGTTAACCAATGTTGATTTATTTTCACAAAAATTATCGTAGTAATAGCCCGCAGAAGGGCTATAGAAAACCGAAGTAAACGTATGCTACTGATGTAAAACTTTTTTTCGATACAACACTATACCGCAACTTACATATTACAAATAATCCAAAAACATTAAGTGTATAATCTATATTTGGGTCAAACCAAACTGTTTTTAATAGCTGACGAAAATCGAATTAAGTTGACTAAACTACTTATTCCGCAATGGAAATACAGTAGTTTGTTACTGCCAGCCATCGACATGGAATGTGATAGGTAGCAAAGATTGTCCCTATACTTCAGCAAATTTAACTGGTATAAATAAATGCATACTCCCACTGCCAACTCTCCGTGCCAGATTGAAGAGCCCCGACTCCCATAGACGGCGCCACTAATGCTGATGGGAGAATCTTTGAAGATCCCCATTAAAATGTAAATATGGAGTAGTTCTCCTTGTGCCGGTGCTGCCATCTTCAGGCCGCGGCCCGGCCTCGATCCTCTGAAATATCTGTAAGCCGGCAACAATAAATTGGGAAGGTTTTTTGCGCTGGTTCTGAAACCATTTTGAGAGAAAGGAATCTTAACCCTGATACTTTAGCCTAGTTGTTTTGTATGGGTTTATAACAGGCATTAATCATGTATTTTAAAAAGTGTTTGGACTTTCGGAACAACGTTCGGAATTATTCAAAGACAACCACATTGGAGATTTAACGGTTATTTGAACTTTTAACGGTAATTTAATTAAAATTAAATGTCAAATTTTTTTATATTTACATAGATTATCTATTTGGGAATGCTATGAACTGAGATTAACACTTTAAACTTGCGTTAAAGCAATATATATTTTTAATATACTTTTATAATACTTATCATTTTAATTTTGTTTACGAAAATTGTAAAGTGTTTTTCTTACATGATATTTACTAGAAATTAAATTTTTCCAAATGAAAGATATGTTTGAAGTCAACTTTATTACATCCATACTATTAAAGAAACTGATTCAACGTTTTTTACCAAAAAATAAGGAATTAAATTTGGTTTCCAAGAGAAGTTTTAAGCGATATCTACTATAAAGTATATACGAATCAATAAGTTCTATATTATTCTGTGAAGATCCGAGCAGTCTTCTTACGAACAGAAACCAAAGACATGTTTAGTGTAGTTTTAGCTAATTTTGAAGTGCAAAATAATTTTCTTAAATCTTTTAAACCATTGTGGTTCAACTCTCAAGTGCTTCTTCTTATAGATTTATTCAACCTTTAAGCACTTAAGTAGGCAAACGATTTTGACTTGAAAAATTGTTTGAATAATTATTATATCTTATATTCCGATGAATAGAATATGTCTTGGTTATTGACACTTTGGACAGACCAACACTTACAGTAAACCATGGAAAATATTTTTCTAAAATTCATTTCCACTAGTGGATGAAACAAAAGATTAATCACAATCACAGAGTTAATGGTTAATCACAACTAATGGAAGAGTTACAAGTAAAGAATGAGGTTTAAGAGCGGTTATCTGTAAGATCATCCGACGGTTTAAATGGTCATTAGATGAACCACAGTACAACAGAGCAGCCATTGCGCCATTATGCGAGTCAATAATGTTCTTGGCATTTGCCATCACCATCACATGTCTTCAAGGCTACATTGCACTTTCATTGTTTATTATATTAGGTATTTCATAACGAATGCTAACCATGATCCCCCTAATAATCCGAAGAACAAAGAGCCTTGGAAAATAGGTTTGGTTTATTTATCAGGGAGGAGAGGTTTTATACCTGCTAATTTCATAAGGGAGTAATGCGAGATTAGCCGATTTTGAGATCATTTGCCAGTGTACAATATTCGTGCACTGCTAAGTATGTGTGTAGCTTAAATAACATATTTCCGGATTTTTTGGCTGAATAGTTTTGTGTTAGCTCCGGCGGTTTTTGTTTTGGGGAATCGTCATTTTGGTATAAAACATTTCATGTTAAAACTAAATTGGTACGCTTATACATTTGTCGATCATAAGTTAATAGTACTAACACATATGGAAATGAATCATTTCAAATTTATAATCTGATCATTTTATCGTTTTATCTGAAAGTTATTTATTTTCATTCGAGTAATTAAACTTCCGGAAAGTTTTAACTGTTGTAATAAAATAAGAGTATGTGATTCTTTTATTATCTATATATCTAATTCCGTAAGCGAATCGGTCCCCACACAATATCTCGAGCTAGGAAGAAGTAAAGGGGAGCTGAACCGAAAATTGTTTATTTTTTATATATTTTTTTATCTTAGTTTTAGATTCTTTGTTTTATCCTGAAAAAGAAAATATATATGACTTAATGTATAGCACCATCGAAACCCCCACAAAAAAAATTATTTGAAGTAAAACGCCCAGGTTTTGGTATAGTTTCCATAGTGATGAGCACTTTTGAACAGTAAAACTTCTGTTCTGCTACTTTTTCTTTATGAGTTTGATGTTGGCAACACTGGTATGTGTTTGCCAATTCAGATGTGATAGCAGAAGCTTCTTGTTGATATTGTTTGTTGACAAACATAACCAACAATCGTTTATTAGTTTTGTTTGGTGGTTAGTTTTTTATGCTGTGTTGTTGTTCTTAGTGATAGACCAAAGTGTTTCTCAGAGCTAATCATGGTAAGAGCAAAGCCTACCTTTAAAAAAAGGGAATTTAATGGGAACAGGTTTGTAAATTACAGTATTGTTCAGCAACCAAGCCATGAAAACGAGCCCAGGCTTGGAAACTGAACCTTTGACTCCTGTACCTGTCACTCCTAGGCCTACCCCACCTAGTGCCTCAAGAAAGAAATTAGGAGCTGAAAAGGACTTTATCAACTACTCTGAGTTTGAAAGTAACTCAACAAACATAGTAATTAGTTTTGAAAGACTACAACACATATTTGAAAATGTTTCTTGCAAGGTGTGTGGTGGAAATCTGAACGTTACGGAAGACGCGAGTGTTCGGAAAGGACTGGCGTGTAAACTGTGTGTTTCATGTGTTGACTGTGAAAACAATATTAACTTATGGACTTCAGAAAAATGTGCAGAGCCAAACAGTAACTTGTTTGATATAAATGTAAGACTGTTTTATGGTTTACGTTGTATTGGAAGAGGTTTAGACTCTGGGAAAATCATGTGCGCCATGATGAATCTTCCACCTCCAAGTACTGCCCGCGGTAAATATACTACTGTTCTTTCTAAAGCCATAGAATCTGTTGCTGAAGAGTCCATGTTAGCTGCCACCAAGGATGCTGTACAAGAAAATGAATGTACCCCTAACACGGATATTACTATTGCATTCGATGGAAGTTGGCAAAAGCGCGGCTTCAAATCAAAGAACGGCTATGCAACAATCATAAGCATGGACACAGGTAAAGTGATTGACACTGAAGTTCTAAGTAAGTTTTGTGATCGATGTGTAAAGTTAAAGAATAAAGATGATGAGAAAAAAGAAAAACATAAAATGAACTGTGTAAAAAACTATGAAGGGTCCAGCGGAGGGATGGAGACTGTGGCAGCTGTAAAGATGTTTAGCCGTTCGGAAGAAAACAGAGGGGTAAGATACATTAATTTCCTTGGAGATGGTGACTCGAAAGCCTTTGATAGTGTCAAAGATCTAAAACCATATGGTGAAGATATAGAAATAAAAAAACTGGAGTGTGTAGGTCATGTCGAAAAAAGGATGGGCACAAGACTACGTAGCTTGCGGCGAGACCTAAAAAAGACTCTACTGAGTGACGGCAAAACATTACATGGCAAAGGGAGGCTCACTGATAATAAAATAGACCAGCTCCAAGAATATTATGGAAAGGCCATCAGGGAAAATGCAGATAATCTGCAAGGTATGAGGAGATCTGTGTTGGCCACATATTGTCATCGCGGATCCACGGACGATGAACCTCAACATCTGCTCTGCCCCGACCCACCAAACACATGGTGTAAATATAGATTGGCCCAACACGAGGGAAATCTTGCAGCATTTAAACACAAAAATCCCCTGCCTAAAGCTGTCATGGAGGCAATAAAACCTGTGGGATTAATTTTAAAGCTTGAGGGCCAAGGACGGTGGGAAAAATATCAGAAATGTCAAAAATCATAGGCTACGCCCCACTGGACTTCAAAGATCCAATGAAAATATCACATTTTCTTATGGAAATATCACTACAGTGTTTTTATTAATAAGCAAAATGAATTAATGATCAGCTGTGATTATCCACTTACATAAAAACCATATGTCAGGGGCTATAGCCCCTGTAAGCCACTAGTTTTAATATATTTTAATAATATACTTTTACAACACATTATTGACTATATACAAAAGTGTTTGTAAACAATATGCAAATTACTATGTTCATGCAAAATCATTCTCAGCATGATTACAATGGTTTTAAGCCAATACATTGTGGAGTTCAAAGGGTAATATAGCTAACCTCCTCTTATTGAAATAACTCTCATTCACTTTTGTCAACTTCGAGATTGAGTTTTTTTTTTAAGACAGGCTCATTTGTATATCAGTAAGTGACAGTAAGTCACTTTTTATCTTTATTTTGTAAAACTGAATTGGCCACACATATTTTACTTTTTAAAGTCAGAAATTAAGCATACTTGTATCATACAATGCAATATATTGATCAATAAAAAAGTAATTAATTAATAGAACAATAAAATGAAATCATTTGACTAATAAGAGCTCTAAAGCAGAAGTTTAATAACAGTAAGCTCTATCTTTTGTAACTCCATGTTTAGTTAGATAAACGTTGTTTCATCCACAACGTGCAAAACACAATTTTCCTTATATCTTAACTTAGACTAAGAAACCAAATGTATTAGAATAATGAAAAGTCTAACCTTTCCTTTTCAATAGAAAACATCAATTTAAATACTCTCTTGTAATAAAAGTGTTAAATCTCTATGTTTTAAAAACACTTGATTGGAACCTTAGGAATTATTTTTGATTTTTTTAAACTAATTGATTGCTGGGTCAGATAATCACTTGTTGTATTTGTACTTAATTTGATAATCTATAATCATTTCTTTAGAAACGTTTTCCTAAATATTTTGTTTCATTGTATTAACTGTATATTCTAAATAAATACTTTGAGAGAGGAGTGCACAGAATTATTTAAAATAATCACACTCCTTTTGAGTAATTAAACTGAATTTTACATTACCAGGTTTTGACCAACACTTTAAGCAATTCATCAATTGTTACTTACTAATCAACTGTGTTATCAACATTGTTCTTCCAACTGTGTTATCAACATTGTTCTTCGTTCAGAATCGTTAATTTATTCGAACATATTTTAGTATCCAGATATAGCCTTGGTACTTCAAATGTTTGATACAAATGTATCTCATCTGTATAAATGTATCAATGGCTCTAAATTTAAAAAGTTTAATTTCTTTAGCAACAACGTAGTTTGTTGCAATAAAATAGCGTATGTGTGTGATGAAGACCATAAATGTAGAAATAATAAAATTTAATGTTTAGGGAAATATTTGGGGGGTTAAAAACAACTAAATTAATATTTATTATTTCGATTTAAATTTAATTGCAGAACTAATAACTTCACGGCCCGCTCCACCATCAGCGCACCAAGCACCATCTCTCGGGTGGAGACTGAAGCTTCATTTGAATACGAAGTTCGTCCAGGTACCGCTAGATTGTGCTGGGCTGAACAATATTGACAATTTTAACTTAGTGGAACAATTACTTTTGCTTAAACTTTATCAGATATTTTTCTTATGTAATAAATTAAAAATCTAATAGGGTGTGCTTAGGATTGATTTATTATAATTTAAAACTGTGAAAAAAATTATATTTTTGTTAACTTAGAAATATACTTTATTTAAAACTAAGAGACTATTTACAGTTATCTGAAATCAATAATAAAACGTTTGTCTAAATTCTGGTTGGCAGGTATAATGAAAAATCAAAAAGGTAATTATACTTTGGTGATTGCGGAATTGTAATCTTTGCTTGCGAACAAATTATAAATACAGAACATATTAAAGTTGTCCTAATTAAGGTCGTAAATGTTATTATATTAATTTACAGAGCAATAAATTTAGTAAAATATTTGTTACTTAAACGTAAATCGTTATAGTTTAATCAAAGCATATAATATGCAATATTACCTCAAAAATGTATATAAATTCGCGTACCTTTACGACTATAAATATCTCCTAGGTAAGATAATGTCTTACACTAGGAAACATTTACCCAGAATTTGGCCTAACCCAAATAAACTAGTTTATAATATTAGGATGCTATCTTTGAGTTAAGATAAATGTGATGGATGTTGTGCTCGTTCTCGAATAGGAAGAATCGCGAAAGAAATTCACACTCTTTCAATCACACCCTCATCACTCCAGGTTTACTATATTTAAGTCAAAAAGCAGTACAAACTCACTGTGTGAAACCAAAGTCAAGTGAGCAGAAAATCTTGTTGAAACCGCAATCGACCGGTAAAGTAAACCTTAAATTTCTCACTAGCATCAGTAGGAAGATACCATTGAAACCATAATTGACATAATTTATTTACCATAATTGTTACACACATTTAGCTCAGTCAAGTAACGAGCTACTTTTCGGCAGAGCCATAGCAACTTGCCATAGAATAAACACATGAGATTATGTATTAAACTTATTTGGTGGAATTAATGTTGGTAAATATTACAATTAAAGTACTTTAAACTATTAGTGCAGTCAAAATAAGTAAAAAATAATCCAAACCTAAATCATTAGCTTAACCTAGGATTTTGGTCCAGATTTTGTGTTCCTACCTTCTTGTTTAACATACCTATTACGAGTCCCCGAAAATATTCCGTAAATGTCAATATTGTTCACAAAAGTAGCCACCATTTTTAAACGAATAAAGATAAGTGGATTATCGTTTCGCCAAATTGTTTATTTTTCCGAGACCTTTAAAATTATGAATGATTTCCCTTAGGTTCATACTAGAATATTTTGAGATTCGAACTCCTGAACTTCGTTTTTGACCACCCTGTAAATAGATATTTGTGAGCATTTTTTAAATATATTTCCAATATGCGATTTAGTTCAGGTAATTGTGTTTGTTGTCTTTAGACTAAACCGTTCTCCCCTTATACATGATGGACGTGTAGTATGACTCATCCGTTATATAATTATAACTTTAAATCATAGATAACTTGAAAACTGTTAAGTTTAGAGCAAAAGTGATAATAATCAAAATTGTGCATCATCAATTATAAAATAGTTATAAGGATGAAATTGAAAATTGGCCGCCATTTTCCAAGATGACGGCCGAAGCACAGCTTCAGTTTTTGGAGACTTTTAGTATGTTAAACAGGAAGGTAGGGACAACATCTGGACCAAAACCCTAGGTTTGTGCTGATCTTTTTGGGTCGAACCTTATTTTTTACACTATACTTACATATGGGCAACACAGTAGTGCATTCATCTCGAAAACTATAACACTATGAATAAATTATCAGACTCTTACTCTGTTTTAATGTATACTAAATGTTGTAACTGTAGTTGAAGTTGTAAGTAATAACTAAATTTCAGGAATAGACAAGACTTTTATAACCATATCTTTGATTAATAATGTTTAACCATTTTTTGGAGAAGGCGTAAATTGTGTATAGCGTAACGTAGTAAGTCAGTAAAAGTGGGGATTTTTTCAACATTTCAGCTTTTATAGGGGTGTGTTTTATGATATATTTAAAAATACCCATTCCAATTGAATAATGCGTTGTTTTATGAATTATCATTAACTTTTTCTTCTTAAGTTAACTATACTGTAAGAGTTTAATCACTTTGATTAATAATGTTTAACCATTTTTTGGAGAAGGCGTAAATTGTGTATAGCGTAACGTAGTAAGTCAGTAAAAGTGGGGATTTTTTCAACATTTCAGCTTTTATAGGGGTGTGTTTTATGATATATTTAAAAATACCCATTTCAATTGAATAATGCGTTGTTTTATGAATTATCATTAACTTTTTCTTCTTAAGTTAACTATACTGTAAGAGTTTTGAGACAATTAAAACCAAACAATGATTATTACATAACATTTTATAATCATATTCCATTTAATTTCCTTTTGAAGTAATACAATAACAGTTGTTTTCCATACTACCTTTACAACTGAGATTATTCGCTCATATTGTCCCACGAACTCCAGAGTGAACACCAAGCCCGGGGTTACCACGCGGCCGAACTCTTCACTTCCTGCTGCATAATGTGTGGGTGGAGCAAGATGAGTCAGGGAGTTCAAAACTTCCTGAGTCCTTTCACGGTCTAAACCATGCTGGCTTTTGCTTCAACTAGTTAGTGTCAGGATACAACATTCCCTAGCATTGCGTTGACATCGATAAACTACAAGTTAGATTCGATAAGTTCGGGAAGACGATACATATAATGCAAAGTCATAGTCTTGTGTCTTATTCCTTGGTTTGGATACTGGCAATTTCAGTTGCGGCTGTGCTCAAAGGTTGCCAGCGTTGTCCGATGATCATTCGATTGTTTTCATTGAGAACCATTTATTCCTATTCATACGCTTTTAGTCAGGTGAACTAATATGTATTCTTGTGAGTAACAAACATAAAATGAGTTCGCACGCAGCACGTTGACACGAGGGAAGTGAATTTCCACACAACAACTTTTAAAACTCAAAATCAGTGTAAAAACATACAATTTCCAATTTTTATTGAATTCTGAAAATATTGATTTTTTGGCTGTTCTGATACTCCTGGTTTCATTTACCTGCAAAGCTGGAATATTATATTTCGTTACTAGTCCGGAAAAGCGCTCTTTACCAGTGCGAGATAACGATACTTTTCGTCATACTACAAAAAAGTCATATTATTACAAAAACACAATGCCATAATGTGCTTCACACGTGTAACATCAATGAGAGGTTAACTTTGGCCAATTATTTGACAATAATGAAAGTCAGCTGTTGCGTCGCATTTGTAACTTCTAAAACTGATCGGAAAAGAACTGTCCGGCAAAAATAAGCTTTCACCATAAGATTAACATGTAGCTAATTTTAGTGTTCGGAAAATAAGTGATCGGAAAAGAAAGCAAAGGACCATATGCTATTTTAAATGAAAACAGCAAGTTTCCAGCCGCATTTTAGTATTGAAAGTCATATGTTCCCGAGTAGTATGACGAAAATACAATTTTGCGCATTATAAGGTTAGGAGAAGGTCCAGACAGGCTTGAAAGTAGGCGTAAGGTTGCTGGGGATGATCTAAGTACTCTAATAAAGGAATAACAGGCTTTTCTAGTGTAAAACCCCCATAAGACAACGTACTGTTTTTAGTCTATACACATTTTCTTTAATAACTGTGTAAATATTTATCATAAAATGACGAGAGAGGACTTAAAACTTTCGCCTTTCTAATTACCATCTTTTTACATGCACTGATTTTACATCTGGGGCTTCTCTGACCCTTTTTGGGCCCAAAAACTCGAAATTAGAAAGATAAAAAAAAACTGGTAGGTTACAGCATTATTATTTGTTTTTGTAATGTAGTTTCGTCTGAAGATGGCATAAGCCGAAATATTACGAATTTATAAGTAAGTTGGTCTTTTAATTTTAAAATATACATAATTTTGAACGTGTTCAGGGGGTCACGTTAGGAACTTCTATGGTGGTCCCGGGCTTAAGTTTCACCGTGCGGGTCATGCTAATAGTTCACTTTCCAAAGGAAATTCACTAACAAGACCATTGGTTGCCTGTAATTATAATAAAACTCAAGTTGAAGTTTTTATTGCCCCAATAACCCTAATTTCCGTAATATTCAAAGTAGATCTTTAATCACTAAAATGGGACGAAGCCCTAAATTACTGGCATGAGAGCAGTCGAATTACTTTAACTTGTCCCCACTTATGAAATATCAGTGAAACGCTAAAATTAATTAACGTTTAATGTTTTCGGAAGTGGAGAAGTTGTAAATGCAATGGGGATATTTCTGTTTAAAACTATGAATAAACTTCACATAATGACTACACAAAATTGATGTAACGTAGGCACTTTATTAGTGAATTTCCTATGGAAAAGAGAACTATTAGCATGACCCGAACGGTGAGACTTAAGCCCAGGACCACCATAGAAGTTCCTAACGTGACCCTCTGAACACGTTTTGAGGAGTCTATAAAAGATTTATGTATATATATATGATATGTATATATTTATATATACAGTATACATTTTTTGCACTCTAGCAGTCGCAATTTTTGTCCGATTTACTTCAAATTTAGTAGACACATTCTGTTTTATAATCAATTGGACAAGTTCGTTGGGCAAAACAATCGGAAAAATCTAACCCCCTTTTTTGGGGATATAAATTTTTTAAATTTTGAGTTTTTGGACCCAAAAAGGGGCAGAAAAACCCCAAATGTACACTTATTGCACATTAAAATATTTTAATTAAAAATCCAAATTTTAAGCCCTCCCTCATCATTCTAGCACAAGGACTTACAGTTCGGGGCACAGTGCTTGGCGCCTGGTTGGCGTATGCTCTGGAATGACTTTTCGCCTCTATACGGCTTAGTACCATTAGTGTTACAGAATAATTTTGTCAACAGAAACCAAAATTAAATTATATAATTTTAAAATATTGGTTTTAGTTATTTTCGTTTTTGTCTGCTTTTAATTATGAGAAGTTTGAGTTGGTTCTCGCCTTTCCCAGGCGTCAAGCACCGTGGCGCGAACTGTACCAAGTTATTAAAGAAAATGTTAGTTATCAAAATACAGTACTTGTCTATGGGGATTTTACACTGGAAAAGGCTGTTTTTCATATCTTAATATCGTTTTATCACCCCCAAATTGTTATCCCGACTATACCTCCTACTAACTTTATAATATACATCATTGGCATCCAATAAGCGACTTTAAATATAACCAGGAGCATCAGAACAGCCAAAAAATAGCATTTTCATTAAACAAAATTTAACCAATGTTTAAACCCTTTAGTTTAAACCCTTTATTAGATCTTTCTAGATTTTGATGCAGAAATTCACTTCCCTCATGTCAGCGTGCTGCGTGCGATCTCGTTCATTTATTTGCATGCAATAATAATTAAACCCAGTTACATTACAGCAGTCTATAATAAACAAACCAATGAGGAAGAACATGGCAAATGACTCATTATAAAAAAATGTCCAACTTCTTCGAAACCAGTCCAAGTTCATAACATACCCTAAACTGCATGACGAAATGAACAGCACAATAAATTATCTCTTAGCAAGAAAATACATATAAATATAATGTAGGATATGACATATATATATATATATACTCTGTACGTATAAAATTGGGCTAGCACAAAGCCGGATGGCCCAAAGCATCCGCCAAAGTAACATAATGAGAACTATCACTCACATCAACTATCTGAATAAAAAGTTTAAGAAATATTGAACTATTATTACATGAAACTAACCGGTGGCATGTGGATCTCCTAGGCATAGTGCTACAATCAGGCATAGGGCCAGATTTTTTTTTAAATTATTATATTATATTCAGTTGACTGATATATAAAATAATCCATAAGATTTGAGTTCTGAAGAGTGAAATCTTAAAGGAAAATACATTTTTTTCCAAATCCACAAAAGGCATATCTAGAGAGTAATATATTTTTATTGATACCAAACATATATCAAAATAATAATCTTAGATGTCATAGATTTCTGAAAAAAAAATTCAGTTCAAATTACATTAAAAGTATAATATTTAATATGTGAAATCGAACACGACCCAAACACTTTATACAACTCCACAATCCATCTACAGTCTCTCCTCTGGCGCTTTCAATAACTCATTACTATTGATAGTGGCTGCAACAGGTTATCATAGATTGCAACAATGATGGCAGAGGCAGAGCCACCGGTCTTGCCACTGATGCAACTCAGCCTGCAGCCATGTGGCGAAACCGCGCGATGTGCTTGCCAAAGAACTTCCTTCTAATAATATGGGCCATCCGGCTAATATGTGAATATGATACACATTAGCCGCGCTCCAGTGGCTTTTTATAGCGAGAGTAATTTGTACAGGATGTGAGATGGACGCGTTTCTCATCCGAGTATAAATGATATGGTTAATAACGAGGGTGATTTATGTAAGAGGCAGTTAGGGAGTTTAAATTAGGTCTTTTTTAGGGATATAGCCATACATGTTTGTGTGGTAGATGATTAAGGAAAATATTATGAACAAATAAATGTTTACTACCAGAATAACAATGTGAAGGATGGGTGGAACGACTTAAAAGAGGTAAATACTAATATATTTAAACCTGTTTCCCTAAGCGATTATGTAACTTGAAATCCCGCTGTAAAAATGTCTGTGTTTATTTCATGTTTTTATGAAGTTTTAAAACAATTGTTGGTTGTGCAGTTTTAGGATTAAGAAAAATCATATCTTTCTTACATAAAACTACTTTCCTAACCTAGCTATACTTTTTATGTTTATAATGTATAGAGATGAAAATAGTTGGTGATTGGTTTTTTTACTAAGTAAGACTGTTGAAAACTAGAAATAATACATTTCCCACATTTACTAAACAATTAACTATCCAGTCAATTAAAGTGACATTCTTATTTCGCCCTGTTTTTGGAGATTCCACTGCCCCTCCCCCACTGGTAACAAGAACACAAAAAGCCAGGTCTACTAGAACGGCCTATGTCCTTGTATGACATTCCTCAAGTCTGTCGTGTATCCAACATGGCGAAGCGTTGGCAGTAAAATGGTACCTGGCCGGTATCTGCTTACCATTGCTGTGTACTAACAATGCATTTCCTGGAGCTTAGTTTATAATAATTTCAAGGTTTACGGAAACAGTTGAGAAGCGGTTGGGGGACATATTTTTTAGAAGTAAACTACTAAAATGTGACTCAATAGTTATATGATTATATGTATACAATTAATTAATGTCGTATGCCAATCTATCAAGATTTATTAATTTAAAAATCAATAAATAAGGACATTAGTCATTGTTTTCAATAGTAATGTTAGTTTTCCAGAGTAATATATTTAATTAAAATCCTGTAAACACTATTAAACGAAGTATTAAGGTTTTAGAGCGTCAGTTTACAGAGCACTGTTACAAATGGTGATGGTTACGTAATGGGTTGTATTAAATTGGCCATACAATATACTGTTTTAATTGTATTCTTTATTTAGTAGCTTTACAGCTACACCATTCGAAAGAGAACTAAAATGGAAATAAAAATACAATATTTTTTACATATGTTTTAGAGAAATGTTTATCAACTCTTTTTAGATATCCACTATTTTGAAACGGAAATCAGCTTAATAGTTTCTCTAATTATAGTCTTAATAAGGTAAAATACCCCCGTCGCAGCAAACCTGCGTACTCAGCAAATTTCCAATAATATATGTCTTAATAACACATAAAGCCGCATAGCAAGTTTCATAATCATATATTCACAAATAAGCAATATAAACAATTTTAATTATTCTCCATAAGAATAACATTGAGTATGTAGGATTGCTGCAACAAGGAACAAAAATATGGGTTTTCATGCAAATATCAATATAAATCACCTAGTTGAAACCACGTACCATTTTTAATCAATATGAATTCATAAATAAGCGATATATACCATTTTGATTTTTCTCCATAAGAATAACATGGGAGACGAGTACGCAGGTTTGCTGCAACAAGGAACACAACAAATTGTTTTTTATGCAAATATCAATAGAACTCAACAAGGTGAAGCCAAATACCAAGTTTTATTAAATTATGTTCATAATTAAGGGAGACATTACATTTAACTTATTCTCCATAAGAATAACATGGGGGCTGAGTACGCAGGTTTGCTGCTTCAGGAATAATCGGTGAAAATTGATTTTTTGTACAAAGAACAATATACCACAACCAGATGAAGCCGTATACCAAGTTTCATTAGTATCCGTTCATAAATAAGTGAGAATATTTTTATTCTTATTCTCCATAAGAATAACATTGGACAACGTACTGTGTTTAGCATTTTCAATATCTCTGTAACCATTTGACGTAGAGAAATTATCAAAACATAAAATTGTGTGATTTTTTAAGTTGAATCGAATGGTGAAAACTAAAATCAGACTTTTTATAGTATTACATGTACAAACTTCACAAAACCCATTTTTGGGGTACAAGGCCCCCCCCAAAATACCACTTCGGATGGGGCGATCTGTCTGGTTTTCGAACTAAGTCATAAATGCTGCTTTACACGTTTTTACCAAATTTAATCAAAATTGGACCATTTTTACGAGAGTTATCGCACCCACGGACACACACACACACACACACACACACACACACACACACACACACACACACACACACACACACACACACATATACAGTTTCGAACGAATGGTGTTTTTGGGGTCTGGGGACCTCAAAACGAAAAGTTATCATGATCCTAAGCCTAGGTCTTACCATGCCGACTACGGTAATAGCTTCTTCCCTATAGGGGAAATTCGCTAAAATCATGCAACAATTTGAAATAAATCTGTTTTACCTTCTCAGAAAAATATAATTTATAGGGAAACAGATCTGTGTAGGATCTAGTTACGAGCTTTATTCTACTCTAAACAGACGTACTGTTAAAATAACAATGAACATATTATTGTATGTTATATCCTGTATAACGTAAAGTGCTATGCTGTACAGAGTGTCTCAGACGTTGTGGTAACCGTTTGAGTTTTTGTTCTTAGACCTGAGAATAACTAAAATGTATAGTAACGTAAAGTTTCTGTAACCTTCTAGCAAAGGTTTTTTGTCAGAGTTTTCAGGTCGTACTAGACATGACCTATTGACTATTTAAGTAGCCGGGACTAACGGCTTAACCTGCCTTCCAAAGCACGGTGGCAGTCTGAGTTAAAAAAAAAACAGGGATTACACCGGGGATTGAACACGGGTCTTTTGGGTGGTAGGCCACTACTTACCCTACTCAGATATAAAATATCAATTATGTACATTTTACTCCATATTGTAGTGAGATAGTTGTTTTTAACATAGGTTTTAATTTTGATAGAAAATTCAGTTATCGAGATGTAATTAGGTTCATGAGGAATCTTATAATTTGATGTGTAAAGTAAGTTAGGCAGTAAATAATAAGAGTCTTATTTGTTATAAAGAATAAAACATTATATGATAAGATAAACATATCTGATTAGTGATTATATTGTGCTAGTGAAAAAAACTTGTTTTAATCAGTAATGAAAAAAATGCTTTAGTAAGAAAACATAACGTTGCCTTTTTATATAAACAAAACCTATTTCCTTTAAAACTATCCGTTACTTAAACATTTTCCCCTCAAAATACGAAGGATTCTTAGTCGTAAATAACTTGCTGTAGCTAAAAATGTAATTAAAATAATGAATAAATATATGTTTGTATCAAAACTCAAATCAAATCCCCTATATTAGCAATACAACCAATCCTATAAAATTATTTTTTGGCATTAAAAGTAGAGGAACATATCAAGGAACTTGAATACGAAGGATACTTAGTTGTTAATAAACCTTTATACCGAAAATATAAATTCAATAATATAGAATCAATGTTTTTACGTCTAAACTCAAAGCTAATCCTCTCCAAAAGCCTTCAATAGTTGTTATATCGTTTGGTTTAATGTCAAAAATTGAGGAATGTCTCATGTAAAGCAAATATGGCAGTAATTGGGTCGTAATTTTTTTTTCAATGAAAATCAAGGTTAAGTAAGTGAAGATCGAGATATTTATACTAATATTGAAAACTTCACTTGTTTTTACGACATAATTAGAGGTTAAATACATTTTAATTTAGTACCAAAAGATAAATAATTTATTCAGTAATACGATACCGAAATTAATATTACAATACTAAAATTCCTCGCGCCGTAAACCTCTTTTAACTGAGCACGCGTCTTCAATAACCCATAAGACGCTGTACTGAGCGCTGCGACGCGAGTCCTATACTTCGAGACGTGACATGAGCCCGGCCGGACCGAATTCTGGTCCATCTCGACTGTAGTCGCGAGCTCTCCATGGTTTCTACCTCGCTGGTTCTGAGTCACTCTGTATAAATGTTTTTGTAAGCTCCATAAGAGAAACAGCTACAGTGTTTAAGTTGAATGTTCATAAACAATTTTAGTATAGATGTAATTTTATAACATAACTAAAATATTATATGGATTATATAAGTATATTTTTTACAGTACAAATAAATCTCTTGTTTAACGTGTGTTAAGTACAAAAAACAAAATGTCTTTATAAGCAAGATTATAACTGTACAAGACTCTCTTATTCGCAAGTATTACAACTAGAAGCCAACAACCTTTGAAGAACTCACGTTAAACTATTCAACCTTCGTTGGCAAGAAGGTAGTATATCGAAAATGTCAAAGCCACGGCTACAGCCATCTCATGATCAAGGAATTCTACAAAATTAAGATAGAATATCGTTAAACTCCACCTTCGGATGCACGTGTGGCCTTGGGTGACCTTTGAACTCCGGTATCGTTCATCTTTATACATCCTCACGTTATGCAACGCTACTAAGGAATGGCAAACAGATAGCTAACTTCTAATATTTGTAATAACACTCTAATTATCTACAATACAGAAAATTCACTTTTGATAGCAGTGGTTTTAATTAATTTAATTGTTACTGATAAAATATTTGGCGAGACTGAGAGTTATTTTTGTATAATGTAAGTTTATTATAAACGGTAGTATAATTTAAAAAACTAAGATATATTTGGATAAAACACAATAATAAACCAATGTAAAAAATAAACTTTAATTACTTATTAAACAAAATGAGAAGAGGATTATGGTCTTGTAAATCAGTCTATATTTTAAAGTCTTGTGCGTTGTATGCATGTAAATCTGTAGATATTGGCATATATACTACAACTGTTTAATGCTGTGGTTATCTTCAATATCTTTTGACGTATTTGTTGTAGTACCGGTTGGTCAACTGCTGGTTGGTGTACTGTTTGTTGTAGTTGTAGTTGTAGTTGGGAGCAGTCTTGTAGAAGAAGGCTGATTGAGCTGAAATCCAAAAGAACTAGTTAGGGAAAAGCACAACGGTTTTTAATAACACTTTCACTATCCTTTAGGTTGAAAGTAACAATTTAATAGTAAAATCGGATCCCAGATTTTTTTTAATTAATTCTCAAAATAATTAAAAGATGTTGCTAATAAAGTTAAAGGAATATTAAAATATAAAGAAATATTTCGGGTTCAATTATTTTTTAAATCCCTTCACATTATATATAATTGAACAGTAAGTAATCAATTAAAATATTTAATTTTATTAAGTGTATAAGATTATGGTAAAAATATACTAATATAAACATATTTTGAGGGATGAATATTTTTTAATTAAAGATAATACAGAATTCACTAAGGGTTTGAGTACTAATTTGTGTTTATTTAGAGCATATATGTTTATTTTATTGGTGCATATTTGTGATAGCGAAATTAAATTTACTATCTGATAAAAACTAGAACAGTAGTAGTACATTAATAGCTTAAACCTCAGACTCATACTCATAGTGTTTTTCCCACAACTGGGAGCGAATTTGAAAACAAAGGGCCACTACAAAGAGGAGGGGCAACTAAGACACTTTACTCAAGGCCCCCCAAGTCCCCTGGTCAAAAATAATTACTGTGATAGTGAATTTGGGGTCGCCGGGGCCACGTGCAGAATGTTTGCTCCAGACTCCCAATCGCCTCGTGTCAGCCCTGCGCTGCGCAGCCAGCAAAGTGTATTGAAAGGATTTTTAAACTTGTTACACTACTCAGTAATAGTTTTAAGACAACTATTTACATAGTAGTGTAAAGGTAAATTATATCAACCCGCCTTTAAACTTTACTTTAAACTCCAAAATATATCATAACCTTAAACGAAAATATATCCTTCTCTTAAATAAGGGTAAAGAACAACCCAAATAACTCAATTTACTTAGGCCTAGGAAAAATGTGTATCTTTCCTCTTGGATTATGTCCTATCCGGTTAAAAGGGTGATCCAGTCTCCGGCTTTTAACTGCTTCTCCCTCAAGGTCAAAGTTAATTTTAAAGCCCTCTTCCAAAATGGATTATCCAAAAATTGTTCAATTGAGAGATAGATGAGATATCGACAGTTTTGCTCAGTTAAACCGCTAAGTACTTTGTGGCTTAATACGATGAGCCATAAATCAACGACATCGGTTAATCCGTTGAGGAGGGTGGTGCTTTCAAAGTTAACATTGGCTTATAGGGGAAACGTAGAAACAAAGCTGTTTTGACTAAAGCCTGCTCTTAAGCGAAAGATTCCAGGGTTTACCTATCCCCCTAAAGACATTTTTCTACAGTTTAAACCAAACTGTACCTGGAGGCGTGGCGGCAGTGACTGGTGCCGCCCCCGGTGTCGCCGCCGCCTCCTCCGCCGCTATCTGCTCCAGCGCCGCCTGTATCTCCGCCGGCACCGGGGGCGGCGTTGGCAAGTGGTCACCTTGCGGCACGAACCCGTTCTCGTCCGCTGTGTAGACGACGGTGTAGATGATGCCGTCGGGCCCCGTGTAGGAGTACGCCCCATGCGCCGCGGTGCCGGGACCCTCAGGGGCCTCTTTCTGTATCCCCTCCTCCTGGGCGGTTATACCGTTGCCTGTCTCGTAACTGAAAGGTGCAAAAGTAGGTGTAAAAATACAAAATTGGTTCGTACATTTTTATGTATAAATAATTATATTCTAAAATTGTTTTCAATCGAAAATTGAGTGGTTTACATCCAAATCAAGGAATTTTTATTCTTAATTTATTTTTTGTCATACTTCTTCAAAAATAACTACCTTCAATAAACGCATTGAGGTGATAAAGTTGTTCATTTTACTCCGAATTTTATTCATTTTGACGTTTTTTTCGTACTATAGGACAAAACAAAACATGATTTGATATGACACTTTCCGGTTGAGGTCATCAGCTGTTAAGTAAGAATTGAACGGATTATTCACCTTGTAAACAACTTGTGTAACAACTATTTCTTTAGAGTAGCAAGATCAGGATGGAAGAAAACTTTTAATGGTAAAAAAGAAAACAAAATTTATGATTTTTTTTGTGGATTTGGTATCTTAATATTGTTTGTAGTATGGCGAAAAATATAGTTCATCACTAGGGCCGAAAGTGGCTTTTCGATCCTCGCTCATTTTCCAGCCTCGGCTCCTCTTTCGCCGTCAAACCTGAGTTCGTATGGAAAAGATTTACTTTTGGTCCTAGTGATGAAATGTACTATTAGCATTGACTATAAATACTGAAGTAGCCTTCTCATTGCCATTGTAAAATTTTCCCCTAGTTTTATGTGTGCCAGGATTCAAAGAGGACGTAGTTACACTAATCACCAACAGAGTACACTTCTGTCAACTATTACGTATCTTGTCAAGGAGGGGATAGTACAACAGTTGGTGTGTCAGGAAGCAAACATAAGTTGATTATCATTTACTTTCTGGGGTAGAGATATTTTACAAGTTAACGTAAATAACTAAAATAAATAGTTGATAGCAGCATAATCTGTCGGTGATTTAATCAAACTACGGCCACTTCAAATTATGACAAACACAAAAAATTGGGACAGCTGGGCCTTATAGATGGAATGTCTCATTATTCACTAACCTTTCACAAAGAATAGCAATTTCAGGGCTGATCAATAGAGTTAAAAATACAATGAGCTTTCTCTTAGTCGATATTTGTTGTATTTATTCGTTGAGTTGAAACTATATGATTAAATATAACTAGTCCCTTCATAAAGAATTTACATTCCAAATAAAATAGTCTTTTTATTAGCGAATTTCCCCTATAGGGAAGAAGCTATTACCGTAGGGGCCATGGTAAGACTTAAGCCCAAGACTATGATAACTTTTTGTTTTGAGGTCCCCAGATGTTAAAAGCACCATTATTTCAAATTTATATATATGTATATATATATATATATGTGTGTGTGTGTGTCCGTTACCAAGATAACTTTTGAAAGAAGTGCCCGATTTTGATGAAATTTGGCACAAACGTGTAGAGTAACATTTATGACTTTAAGTTCGAAAGCTAGACTGATCGGACTATGGGAAGGGGGTTTTATGGGGGTTTTAAATTTTTCAAAAATCAGTTTTTTGACTTTTTCCCCCTACAGTTTTAAAAACATTCAATTTTAGTTTCAGCCATTTTATAGAGCTTAAAAAAACAAATAATTTGGTATTTTGAATCATTAACCTAGGTTAAGTGGTTGCGGAGAAAATCCAAAAAACGTGTTCATAAAATCTCCCATGTTAATCTTATGGGAAAATGGTTTTTTTAATTTTCCTCAATTAATTTTGCTGTAAACTTCACATTTACTTTTACCAATCAGTTTAGCTCTACAAAAAAATCATTTTGGTGTTTAAATTGTGATTCTACGTCCAACCGTTGCCGAGTAATTCAAAGTGCTAAACACAGTACGTTGTCCAATGATATCCTTATGGAGAATATTTAAAATATTATATCTCTATTATTAATGAATGAATATTGATGAAACTTGGTATGTGGCTTCACCTAATACTGGTATATTGATATTAGCACAAAAAGTTGATTTTTTGTTGATTATCCTCTTAGCAGCAAACCTGCATCCTCATCCCTAATGTCATTCTTATGGAGAATACGTAAAGCTTTATATCTCCCTTAATTATGAACATAAATCATTAAAACTTGGTATGTAGCTTCACCTGGTTGATTTATCTTGATAATTGCAAAAAAAAAAATTTGTCATCTTCCTTGTTGCAGCAAACCTGCGTTCTCAGCCCTAATGTTATTCTTATGGAGAATAAATAAAATACTATATATCACTTAGTTATTTATGTATTTTTATGAAACTTGGTAAGTGGCTTTATGCGGTAGTAAGAAATATATTCATGCATAGGAAATTCGCTGAGTACGCAGGTTTGCTGCGTCGGGGGTATATATATATATATATATATATATATATATATGTGTGTGTGTGTCCGTTACCGCGATAACGTTTGAAAGAAACACCCGATTTTTATGAAATTTGGCACAAATGTGGAGAGAATCATTTATGACTTTAAGTTCGAAAACCAGATCGATAACACTATGGGAAGGGGGTTTTATGGGGGTTTACAATTTTTCAAAAATCGGTTTTTTGCAAATTTGACCCCAAAATGTTAAAAACACTAAATTTTAGTTATAGCTATTTTATAGAACTTAAAAAAACAAATAATTTAGTATCATGAATCATTAACCTAGGTTAAGTGGTTGCGGAGAAAATCCAAAAAAACTTGCCCGATGTTAATCTTATGGGAAAAAGGTTTTTAGATTTTTCTCAGATATTTTTAATAAAACCTTCACATTTCCGTTTATTAATGTGTTTAGCTCAACAAAAAAAACATTTTGGTGTTTTAATCGTTGTTCTACGTCCAACCGTTGCAGAGATATTCAAAGTGCTAAACACAGTACGTTGTCCAATGTTATCCTTATGGAGAATAAATAAAATTCTATATCTCGATTATTTATGAATGAATATTGATGAAACTTGGTATGTGGCTTCAACTAGTTGTGGTACAAAAAACACGATTTTTGTTGATAGTCCCCGTAGCAGCAAACCTGCATACTCGACCCCCATGTTATTCATATGGAGAATAAGTAAAGTTGTATATCTCCCTTAATTATGAACCTAAATTAATAAAACTTAAATAACTTCACCTGGTTCAGTTATATTGATAATTGCAAAAAATATTACTTATCTTCCTCGTTGCAGCAAACCTGCGTCCTCAACCCTAATGTTATTCTTATGAAGAATAAATAAAATGCTATATATCACTTATTTATGGATGTATTTTTGTGAAACTTGGTAAATAGCTCTATGTAGTAGTGAGTCACATATATATGCATTGGAAATTCGCTGAGAACAAAGGTTTGCTGCGATGGGGGTATTTTAATTTATAACCCAAAACCGAGATATAGTAATATGTACAATAGGTCTATTGCCTGTTAAGTGGTGTACAAACTTAATTAATATGCACTTAACTAATGAAGTTTAAAATGTTTCACCCACCCAATTCAAAGAGGTTTATATTGAATCCAAAATAAATATTACTTTTAATTTCAACTCTACTGTTTTTAAAATGTGATATTTTATGGCTTTACTAATTAAAATAAAAACAATACCAAACAGTCAAATAAAATGTAAGTATTGAATATGCAAACTAACCTAAAGGAGTAGGAGCCATCCCCGGAATTTGGGGTGTTGCTAAAAGACAGGATAGGGATGACCTCTGGTGCCGCCCCCGACCCCGCCCCCGCCCCCGAGGGTGGCAGAGGAGCGCTCAGGTCGCCAGGGAATCCGCCCGCCCCCACCGCCCCCGCCGGGGGTGCGTACGACGGGTTCAGCTTGTCCGCACAGGCGGTAGCGAGGAAACAAAGACCGAGTACCTATAGGAAAACACACTCAATAAAATATAAGTCATAAGTCATTTATCTGACTAGACGTTGACATTCCAATAATGCATTGGCTAAGTCTAAAAATACAATAAGGATAACTAATAATAACTTATAATTCAAAACAAAATACAAATTCTAGAGTGGACTATTTGATCTTTAATCATAATTCACATAGTCTGCCTGTCAGCAATAAAATCACGTACCCTGTAGTAGCAACCTGAAAGAAGCATTTCTTTGAGTTGTCTTTTAAAAATGATAAGGCTTTCAAATTGATTTGACTCAGCTTTCAAATGGTACGGCAAAGCGTTGAAAAGTCGGATACCATTATAAAGAAGATGTTTCGTGAAAAGTTGTTGAGTGTCTGGGGAATTTTATATTCATACTATTGAGCAAAGAGTAAGAGCAAATTGAACAATTTGTTTTGAAAGCAGAGAAATTGTTTTTTAAAAGGTGAGGGTTTCTAGAATATAAATTGAAGGAAAGTTTAATATTTCTAAAGACTGAAAAAAACTCCACACGACGTCCTATGATCAATACTGTGTATAGCCCTTATCGCCTTTTTTCAAGCGAAACAAGAAAGAGTTCTTTCATTTTCACATCCCCATATCGGTACAGTGAATACTAAATGGGGATAGAGGATACCATAATATGCAGTTAAGAACGTCAAGACCAAAAAATTTTGAAAGTCGCCTAAATAAGAAAATGCCGGTGGTCATTCGCCGGAACACGGTGTCAATATGAGCATGGAAGCGAAGATGAAAGTCCAATGTTAGGCCAAGAATGTTACCTCATTGAAGAGACCAGATGAAAATCATCAAGAAGTAAGCTAGATTGTTGCTCTCCTCTGATGGAAAATTCAACAACTGAGTTTTGCTTGGATTAGATTCAACAGGTTTGATGCAAACCGTGGCTTTAAGTTGCTGGCTTCAACAAAAGTTCTTAATTCCAATTCGTCCCTGAAAGAGCCAGACAGGGTGACAGATGTGTCATTGACAAACAGGCAAACATATATGATCACATTTTAGCGCCCTGATGTCCTAAACGGTAATGGAACTCTGATTAATCATTAGTTATCTGAAGGTTACTATAAAAGGCATAAATATTTTACAAGGTACGCACTACAACAATGGACCTGAATAAATCTCGAAACACTATCTGGTTTTAGAAGTAATTAAGGCCTTATGCTTGTTCTACTTAAGTTTTATATATATATATACACAATAAACAATATATATATTGTTTGCTGAATAAAACTAATTAAATATTTTCTCTATTGTATTAAGACTAGACGTTGCTGATGTTTACTGGTTTTGTTATTGTTGCACCCATTTAGCCTTGTAAGGTATGTTGAAGTAGAATAGTGTTGTTTTTAATTATTGCTTGGTACAAATTTGAGAACGGAAGTTAATGTTTATTGAAAACACATAACTTCAAATATTTAACAAGAATCAAACTATGTTTTGTACCTACACTTTAAATGTTTTCGGGTAACAATTTAAATATATTATTATTTTTAAATGTTTCATATTATAATTGCCTCATTCCAGCTCATGAACAAGTTTCCCACTGATAAGAAAAACATATCCGATATTTATAAAGGATTAAATATTATATAGGTCAGACAGAGTGGAATTTTAATGGAAGAAACAATGAACCTATTCAGGTAATAGAATGAAACATTGAGACAAGTCAAAGTCTAAATTTTCCGACCATACATTAAAAACTGATCATAATTCTAAAAACAATGGTGACAAGTACTTGACATCCGAAATAAATGATACACAATGGTATTAAAAAAGAGTTTTATATACAGCGATCAAAATTATTAACAAGGATCAAATTGTAAATTCGACGCAAAATCAGACCAAGAACCCAATTTTCGAGTAAATATTAAACATCAGAAGTTCTTCTAACTACCTGCACTAATAAACATTCATTATAAAATTTTTTATCACATAGGTAATTTGTATTTTTTACTCTTGTTCATAAAATAATAATATTAGATTTAGGTTGGATATGTTAAGAAGCACTATAAACATGGCCTATGAGCCGAAACACTTATTAAAGCAATTAAAGTGATTTTATCAGGTTTCTATGGTTTATTTACGTCTTTTTTCTTATTATTTTAATATTATTATTATTTTAATTTTGCTAAATAAATCCTTTCATACTATTGAGACTTTAGCCCAAATTTTTGAAAAGTGCTTATAAGGTCGTTATGATTTACTAGATGACCCGACAGACGTTGTCCTGTCTTTAATGTGAATATTAAATGTGAAATGGAATAAATAGCAATAAATATATAAAAAAACAAACTCGTTTATTGTAATGCTTTTTGGTATACAACATTATTAGTCTTCTGGTTCACATTATAGCACAGTTAAATGAAAAGATTCCAGCTCAAATTATAACACTTTTTACCTTGGTTATTAAAAAAGCTTTGAACTAAGTACAATTTCTAAATCCTTGACAAAATAAAAACCAAAATGTAAACAAATAAAGACATGTTTTTTAACTAATTCAAATCTTAGTATTCATTACATATGATAAAACCAAATGGCATTGGAAATTTTCAAATATCAGGTGCTGCCATCTAGGGGATAAATTGTTAATGGTTTGGGATAAGTCTACAGGAGAACGTTGTCCCTCAAATTCTTATATTAATGATTTATTTGTTCACGAATTATAAATATAAACCCTTTTTCTCATTTGGGGAAAACCTTTCACTATATACTAAGTACGTTATGTTTCATGAAATGTATTTGATTGATATTTAATCATGATAGTTTCTTTGTAATTGGAAATTATCTCTTTTGTATCTCACAGTTTAATAAAAGCATTTTCCACCAATGTTAATTTAAAGGCATTTTTTACAATTTTTAAAGTCAAATTACTAAATAATGGTTGGGTGGATTAAACATTTTCTTTCATACAAACCTTCCCCTGGCATTAAGGAACACAACAAAAAAAGAATCGTCCAATTTGGTGCACTCGTTCTCGAGTTATGGAGTCACGTCAAAAAAAGGGATTGTGATTTATTTATATAGATAGATAGATAGATAGATAAAGCCAAATCTTTTCTAAATTAAAATATTAGAGCTTGATATTCATAAATCCTTGAATAGTAATGTAAATAAGGGCAATTAAAGTTGTATTATACTTTTATAGCATTAATATTAAAACAAGCTGCCCTGTTTGCTGATCATTTGTATCCAAGCAGAAAATGATAGGGACCCTCTGACAGGCTTTGCCGCTGAGGCCCTATATTTTTCCGAACAACTCAATTATTATCATCGTTTCATTTAATTGTAGCAGTATTCATTTTATTTTATTGTTAATTTAGTATATTTTAAATGTTAACTGCCAATATCATAGGGTAAATTTATTGTTTTTTGTTATAAAATCAAGTGTGTTGTTTTTCATTTAGTTTGTACCATAATTTTACTATACATACTGCTTCTGGGTTTTAGATGTTTAATTTATGGAATACTATTAAATTACTTTAATAAGGAAAGGGACGAAGAGGAGAAGAATATACTGTTTAAATTTGTATTACAGTTATCTGCTGAAACAGTTTGTTGTATTTTATTAGTTTCCATGTTAAATGTGTTTGAAAAATAAATATTATTCTTATTCTTAAATATTATTCTTATTCTTTTAAGGGGTATGCTTAATCCACATATTTTAATAAATCTTGAACAAATTGAACATTGACAAATGAAAATCCCTTATAAGCAATCGTTTAGTGTTACATAAACATGTTTTTCCCTAAATTTGGTATTTTTAAGTGTATATTTTACGTAGGGGTTTCTTATATCACACCTAATAATCTTTTCACTATATCCGTAATATTTTTTAAACGAGATCCACCAGTTTTTAGCATTAATTATTGGCTAACTGACAGAGAAACCAATTTTATAACAAGAGCTTTTTACATAATACCAATAAAATTATAATAAAAAATAGCTATATTTTAACTATAGTTTCTTATATTATTATTTTCATTACAATTTATCAAACCTATATCTTTTCACTATTACTTCCAATTTATTTGTATTATTATTCCATACATATAAATCCCCACTGCTCGCATTCTGAAACTCTCTACTTACTTTATATAGTTTAAACTTCACAGGGTTAGTATTACTACATTCGTCCTTCTTTATTTGTTAACTTATAAAATATAAACGTTTTAATAAAAAATACATTTATTTAACACACAAATTCCTATAAATTTGTAATTTATTTCATGCTACACTATAATCAAAACTTCATTTTTTTAATATTTGTGATAAAAACCAATTATAATTTTCATTTGATATTAATATTATTTTACTTGTTATCAACTATTTTCTAGAATTTTTTTTTAAATACCACTAGGGCTACTGACAGGGGGCTAGCGAGTAAAGCGAGTTTTAGCTAGTTCAAGCTAGTTTTGAAGGATCGTACGTACCATCTCGCGTTTATAACTGCATGCCACATAAAGCAAATGTTAAATTACAAATCCCCATTCTTAACGGATTACTCCAAATCGTTGATTCAAGGCTCGTTTTAAAAAACAAAGACGCCTCACGGTTTCAGGGAGCACAGTAAATTGCAATCGTTCAATAAAGTTCTAAATGGTTCAATATTTTTATAGGTCAGCTATTTTTTGTATAAACATTTTGATCACTAAAATCACTAGGTCCCCCCCACCTGTAAAAATAAGCCATAACAATTTTCAATGATTCTTTGAGGAGGGACCGAATTTGAAAGAAAATATTGGTCTTATGAGAGAAGTAGGAAGCGCGGGGCTCCAGCCAACAGGTATGCAATGTGTTACAAATAATACTCACCCACATGACGAAGAATCGAACCAAACTATTTGGAGACGAGCCTATCCGGTGCTTATATCTCCGCCCGCGCCCCCCCAAAATTGTAGCGATGCGCCCGGCCTCGCCCGTCGCGCCGACAGGTTTTGAATTAAGAGGCTAAGATTACCGCCGCGCCAGTAGCAGATAGTGTCTTTGTTTCAAAACTGATGACATAAGGGCCACTATTACGCCATTTACATAATATAATGAGTCTATGGCCTATAATGACTTAATTATAACACCAACGTTTGAAGGCAACAGAGAAGGTATGAGGGGCGTCTCAGTCATCTGATCCTCTGTTTTGTGTCTCCCGTTTAGCCCGTGGTAATGTAATGATGAAGGTATTTTGGTACAGGGGCTACTTTGTGCCTTCGTTACATTTTATAAATTAATTATATAATATATTTATTATTATTATGTTATTATTTTATAATTGTAAAGTAATTATGACTATATTCTTTAAATATAGCCATAGATAATATTATAAATTTTAAAATATATTTACTTGAAACTGAAGACAAACTGTTAAAACTGTTTATCATGTTTCATTATTTATTTACCATCCTAATGAGCTTCTGGGTTGAATATAACTATTAAAGATAACTAATTCTTCATCAGCACAAAAACATAGAAGTATGAAAATAAAAATGTGTTAATTAAACAAAACCTTTTGCGTTTACTCATAACATTACAAAACAAAACTTTCCAATAAAATCTGACTGTTTGTTTGAATTAATGATGAAAAATCTAAATTTAAAATACTTTATTTCAAATTTGTGAAAATCCTTTCACGTAATATTAACACTAGAGACTGAGCCACACACTGTTTCAGTCTAACATTCGCCGGAAAGTTCACAGCACATTAGTCACTGCTTAATCAACAATATATTTGGTATTCATGCATCTTCCATACTTTTCACAAACAATAGTAATCAACACGAATATCCGTATTCACGAATAGTGTAGGGCAAACTTAACATTGAAATTACACCACTTAACATTTCCGAACTAACGGAATCAATTTGGCAATCATCAGGATAAACGAAATATGACTCTTTTTCCAAGATTGTATTGACAAAACGTGGTAATATCATATCGCAGGGTAATTTACAGTGAAACACGTTTTGGAGTCAAATTTCATTTTCGATTAGAAGTTGAAGCTCTTTTATTTCTTCTGTAACAAGGCGTTGATTAATGTGGCTCTCTACTGATCATTTGTCCTGGAATTAATTGCAGTGAAGGTAGATATATGGCCCCAGCGAAACATGTTTATTGAGACAAGGACCTTCTATGCTGTTACACAACCTACACACGTGTCTGATGGCCGACCGTTGTCTAGCACTTCGTCTAGTATCTCTCTGATCTGGACAGTAATAATGCGTCACAATCAGGTATGTAATGTCTGTTTAGTAGCACTTAGGGGTGTGTCAATTACAGGGATCTAGAGGATCCCTAGGGGGCTCTAGAGGGCTCGGAGGGCTTTCAGGATCTTGTCAAGATGGAAAGAAGTCTCAAAATGGATACGTTATTTTTGAAGTTTACGTATTTTTATTGCAAATTATTATGTTACCTTCTTTTATCCTAAAGTGTGATATTTCTATAATAAATACGCAATCATGAATAATTCATCGTGAAATTAAACTACTGAGAACAATATTTTTGATGGCCATTGTTTAAAAAATGTTGTTGAATTCATTCTTAGTATACGAGTCTTCAAACAGTATTTTGTGTGTATTTAACATATGGGTTTTGTGTAAGTGGATAATCACAGCTGATCATTAGTTCATTTTGCTTATTAATAATCAACTGTAGTGATATTTCCATAAGAAAATCATTGGATCTTTGAAGTCCAGTTGGGCGTAACCCACGTAATTTTTTACATTCCTGATATTTTCCCCACCGTCCTTGGCCCTCATGCTTTAAAATTAATCGTCTTAACCTAACTTAACTTCTTTCTTGCTCGAGATATTTCGTGGGGATCGATTCGCTTACCGAATTACATATATAGATTATTGTAATAGGAGTCAGGGAAGGACATAGGTTTGATCCAAAATTTATCATTAGTTATTCTTGGAAGATATGTAGCAACAGAAGTCTACCGTATGCAGGCCCGAGGTGATTGGTTTAGCACATTTATAAACAATTGCTGCAATTGTCTCCATCAAGATCTAAGTTAATCAGTGTAGATCTCTAAAAAAAGCTGGAAAAAAGAACCGCGACATGTGAAATACTCTTTAGTATTCAACTGGACCATGTTAGTTCTTTGTAACAAATGTATATAGCTCCTAAATAGTGTCCTAAGTCGACTACATTCATACAATTTTATATTGTGTTATTAGGTTAATACTTAGCGATGTCTATGAATTTAAGCCTCCAAATAAAATTGTAATTGAACTTGATTTTAAAAAGCTTTCACGATAAAAGAAATTGGACAAATCATTAATCGTCTAAGGAGAAGGTTTACTTGAATTTCTTTTATCAATGTTTTTAAAATGCCCAAACCAAGTCTTGTCGCTACTAAAGCTTTATTATTAAACCCTTAATCCTCAATGTTTATTTTAATTATTTCAAATATTCGAGAGAAAATTATTGATGGAATAATATATCATCAACAAATCTAAGTAGATCAACCAAAAGAGCAACGCCAAAACACAAATCGTATGACATTTACAGTGAAGTACTCCTGAATATGGCAGTTATATATTTCATAGATATATTCATTTTCAAACACTCTTTTTTTCCTAAACAAATAGTTGGTTGGTTTTCAATCAACGTGTCTAAAGTAGAAGTCTATTACTTACACATTATAAAGTAGCATAACTCATAACCGATGACGTGGTGTGTAAAATGACAACCGGCCGGTAGTTACATATTCTGATGACTCAAATCTTCGTCAGGTTTCCTCATGTTAGATGTCAAGGTCTCTCGTAACAAGATGAAGAAATGTATCATTAGGTAAACAGAGGATGTTCATCAATTCATACGTGGCATCTATGTACCAACATTAGTACTATGCACCTACATAACTTAAAACAAATTATTTACTTTAATTAACAAAGAAAATTGCATCACTAATAATTAATATTTTTCTTTATAGATAATATGATTAGGTCGCTCTCCAAAAATTTCCCACACAATGTCTCAGTCGATGTAAGCAATAACAACGAAAGCACTCCGACTCATAAGTGATGAGAATTCTATTATTTTTTTGAGAAGCTAGAAATTGCTTAAGTATGGGAAGGTGTTACTAAACTATTTAATTGGTTCAGTTGGTTTAGTGATCTTTAGGGTAATTCTGTAAACGTTATTTGTATGGCTGTGAAAGCGGTGTTGTAAGAGAATAAAAACAACTATTTCAACAGTAAAAATATTACAGTTACATTAGTAACAGTTTAATAACCACATAGTTAAACAAATCGTCTTCAAGAGGTAAACATAAAAACCTTTAAAACAAAAGGGGAGATTACTAACGAGTTTTCGATTATTCTCTGAATTTATATACATGTAGAAGTCATAAAGACTATTTTGAAATATTATATCAAAACAAAACTCTTTATTTGTTTAATCTGTGATTGGAACGTGGAGAATAATTCATACAATATTGTCAAAATTTCAATGTGCTTCAAATTTGTCACGACGGTTGTCTCACATGGTTTTATGTATTCCAAAACAACTAGCGATTTAAAAATAATACTGTCAAAACAACTTGGTTAGTGCTCATGCAGTCAGTGCCCTTGCCAAGTCCATCTGCAACCATTTCCTCAATAAAAGTTCCAGACTTGCTCACTGGTTGCAAGAATGTAAACAATGCGGCACCGGTTCCAACGACCGGTAATTGGAGCACGGAACTGGTTCGGCCGACAACCAGTGATCGGTGACCACAACAGTGACCTTGACTGTGACCGCTGAGGCTGCTCCAGATGTGTCAGCGAAAGTGACCAAACTGCTGCGCCTTCTATAGGCGGAGCTGCTCGACATTCTAGCTGACATTCTGCCGTCTGTTGGCACTGTTACTTCATCAGGTTGGATAACATGCTGCAGTGGTGGCTATAGCATGAGTACTGTTTCCCGGATGGTTTTTCTTTTACAATTTAAAATGTAATTTTGAATTTAATAATTGTTTTTACTGGTTGGTACTCCGACTTCACTTGAAATTTATCAAGGGGAAATTAATATAACATTTAACTATTGGCTCAGTATGTAAACATACAAAAAGCCACTGTTTTGTTAGTGTAAAAACTGTTCACTATCTACTGCTACTACTAATGTAAACCAATACAAATGTTAATTGTTCTTTTTAGCGTATATTTACATAATTTAAATTGAGTGAACGTAGTCTTGAAAAATAAAACGTAGTTGCAGGAATGTGTAACTCCAACTTCAATCGAGACTAGACCATCGCATAAGACCATTTTGTTTATTTACCAATCTAATAGGGGAAACTATAATAAGTCTTAGACCATTGAGATGTTAATTTGCATTTACCTAAGCTTCTGTATAATTATTAATGATATGGTTTTTAAATAATTATAACCATTCCTGTTTCATCTAGCTTTCAAAATACTAAAAGTCAACGTATTGTTTTTATTCAGATTTACTTAAATATTACTGTAAAAACTAACTCTAAGACATGTTGTTTATTTGAACCCCAGTGGGCATATTCACGAAGACTACCAAGAACCAAAATTTAATAAGTCGTATCGATTGATTTAATGCTTAACTATATCAATGTCGTCTTAAACATCTTAGGGGAAATCGGTCACATTGTATTTCGTATCATTTCCCTATCTGTGGTAACCCTGTAGTGTAAACTCCCATCGAAGGGTCTTCTTCCGCCACATCCATTGTTCGATCAAGGCTTGACGAGATTGTTATTGAAACGAAAGGCGAGGCCACAGACGTTTGATGCCTGTCATCCCGGGAGGTCAAAGTCAATTATCGATGGTCGCATTAAATAAATCATAGCATTTAATTCACTAGATCATATGCTCAGATTTGTGTACACAATGATAATAGGTAACTCATGGGGCCAGTGTGAGCTGTAAATATAATGGTGAATTTATACTTATGTCTATTGAAGGTCCCTATTGATGTAATATTCCGTACGTGGAGAAGGGTTAATTTTGATCCATTTCAGTTTCGGTTTTTTAATGTAGGATATACTCCTGCATTCAATGACCTATCAACTTCTCTTGCTCAAAACATATTTCAGTTATATATATTTCACTCAATAGTAATGTCTCCGCGAATCATAAATCTCGAAGTTCCACAGAATGGTTTTGCTAAAACTATAAAATAGATGGGTTGGCTTCGGAAATACGATTGGAAAATCTTTGACTCTATAAAAAAACATAATGTTTCTGTAACAATTTGTTTCAATATCATATTATTGAGCTTACGGAATTTAAAAATACCATTAAATGATATCATAACAAAATAATCACAACATCACAACATATGATAAAATTCAACCGGTGAGTTGTCAAAGTAACAGTATTTACAAAAAATCTCTGCCGCTTGGTGCTGGTAATATAAATGACTTACAAACTTTTGCGTCTTATTAAAATTATTTGTTTACATTTTAGGATTTATAAAACATTTTTTGGTAATATTGTTTCAATAAAAAACCTTTTTGTATTGTTTATCTTTTGTAAGTTTATTAATTTGTGTTTGTACATTTTAATTTGTTTGCCATTCAGTCAAATAAATCTACCCAGTTATGTCTCGTACGTAACTACTAATTCTGTTTCACCAGCTAGCAAGCAGTGCAAGTAGAGCATTTATTAAAACAGGAAAATCTACAATATACGAGTAGGGAACAACTCACAGCACTGCTGTGATTGTTTTTTGTTTTGAAATTACGTCATTCATTGTGTTAAAGGCATTATTTTTAGCCTGTATTTTTAGCAGTATTTTTAGAAAATAGATTAGAATAATAAATGGAGTTACGAGTTCGCACGCAGCACGCTGACGTGAGGGAAGTGAATTTTCACATAATAATCTTTTAAAATCAAAATCATTGTAAAAACATACATTTATTCCAATTTTTATCGAAATCAGAAAATATTTTTGTTTGCTCTTCTGACGCTCTGGTCCCATTTACCTGCAATGGCTGTGAATACAATTTTGCACATTATCAGCTTAGGAGAAGGTCCAGTCAGGCTTGAAAGTAGGCGTGAAGTTGCTGGGCATGATAAAAGTACTCAAAAAAATTAATAACAGGCGTTTCTATTGTAAAACCCCCGTAAGACAACGAACCGTATTTAGTCGATATACATTTAATTTAATAACCTGGTAAATATTTATGCTAGAATTACGAGAGAGGGCTTAAAACTTTTGACGAGAGAGAGCTCCTCCATTTCCATCTGTTTTCATGCATGTATTTTACATCTGGGGATTTTCTAACCCTATTCGGGCCCAAAAACTCGAAATTTTAAAGATTAATCCCAAAAAAAGGGGTTAAAGTTTTCCGATGGTTTTGCCCAACGAACTTGTCCAACTGATTACAGAAAGTCCCTACCAGTTTTGAAGTAAATCGGACAAAACATGCCACCACTACAGTGCAAACACATAAATATATATATATATATATATATATATATACATATATATAAATAAATATATATATACACTTTTAAAAAGCTGAATTAAAAATAACACGTGTAAGTTTTTCTTCATAAAAGTTTTCCTTGAACGACCCCCCAAAACATGTTCAGGGGGTCACGTTAGGAACTTCTATGGTTGTCCAGGGATTAAGTTTCACCGTGCGAGTCATGCTAATAGCTCATCTTTCTAAAGGAAATTTACTAATAACATGTCGTTGAAATGAATAAAATATTTAAATATGAATACAATAATCGATTCACTGTATTAACATTACGCCGTTGTTTGAAATCGCACACTTGCTTACTTACAAAAACCCCAAATCCCCAAATCATTTACATTAGACTCTTGGTTTTCTCATATACAACTATACAACACTCGAGATAACTTAAAATAAATTTACTTTAAATAAAAACTCAACGAAGTTGACAAACTGTTTCTTTCTAAAGCAGTTCAAAACACACCGCCACAACCAGGAACTTTGTGAAGCCAATCACTAACAATCCTCTTATATAACCTTGTTAGACGCAATGCACTCTACTATAGACACAGTGAACCTTCCAACTGTAATTATTCCATGCCTCTGTCAGTTATGAAACTGCTACACGACAACCGCGAAGTCCCGGGACCGGCCTGGGTCACCTGGGGTCAGCTACTCCAGAACTCCGGACTCCGGACTCCGGTAGCTCTTGCCCAACGGCATCCTTGACCGAAGAACCGCCACACGATAGTGAAAGTCCTACCCTTATTAGGGTTTTTTATCCCCAGTTGCTACTGTTGTCGAGATAACTCCAGCCTTTGTGACAACCTGCCGGCGCTTCCCTTGGACGCTAGGATGCGTTGCACGTCTGGAAACCGGTCTGGTCATTTGGAATCCTCTCGAGAGGGAATGGCCGTAATTTGATGGTGATTTTATTATTTGAGGTTTTATTGAAGGTTAACGATGGGTTGGGTATCCGGTTATGGTTTTGATTAACCCAGACCAGTACTGATACAACACGCTTCTCTGAGCTCATAAAAGTTTAGTGGCCCATAGTTATTAATAATTTGAAGATCACACTAAAGATCTAGATAATGTGATCAAAACATATATTTCGTGTTTAGACATTTATATTGCCATTTTCCAGTTAGTAACCTTCTTCTTACTCGTTATAGATAGTATATAAATATGACAGATACAGACAGAAGTATGTGAGCCATGTAAAATGGTTCGTAAGTCACTGAAAAAGAGGTATTTAAGGTTTTGAGACAGTTATGATCAAAGAAATAACAGTTTGCTTTATTGCTGTATTGTTTTATGCATTATGATGAGTATATGTCTTTCCACTTTATAACATCTACGTAACTGATAAGTAACTACTACAGTAAGGTATTTCAAAATAATAACAATTTTATAAACTGTAAAAAACAGTCTAGCCTTAGCAAATATTTAAATCCTTCAAAGCTATGCAATAATAAATCAGAGCAGAGTTTTATCGTTGTTTTCGACAATAGATAAGTTACATTAGTTCTTAATGTAAACTGATAATACAAAAAAGATGCAGAGCTTTTTAAATCAATAGTTTTGGGTAACTTAGTTATGGAAACAGATATTAGTTTCCCATACATTTATTACTGTTTAAACTGTTTTTAGGATATCCAATTAAATAGGGTAAATCAGTAATGTCATTGAATAACATAGGAATAGCAACAAAACCAGGACAATATTTCTTTGTAAAGAATATATTTGTGCGTTGTTTAGTAGATAGATATTAAGAGAGTATTATTTTACCCTCACCTATATATTGTGTTTTTTAAGCGAAAGCATAAATAATTTAAAGTGAATACACATAGGTATTCCTAGGCATTTGTGTTATTCTTTTATTTTTAACTATTAATTAATACAATTCCATATAACTATATTATTTTTGTTCTTCCTTTCTCTGAAATTTATCCTATTGTCCTGTATTTATTATTACAAAACATATATCAATACAAATTACAATGAAAATAATAGCTTTTTATAAGAAAATAAAGGAATGTTGATTTTAAATCGTATTTTAGCCTTTCATAAAAACAGTAAAGTACATTAAAAAAGGATATAATGAATACAACAAGTTTAAACGTGCAAAATAAGTTTATTCAACACTAATTATAGAAATATATACAAACTATCTACATCTAACGTGGTAACAAAACATTGGCTCTCTATCTACAGTAATAAATAATATAACATATATAAAATCACATTAATGCAGTCAAACAACATTTTTTCAGTGCTCGCTATATCGTCTTTGTGTATTTTTATTACAATGAGAAAAAATTACGCTCTGTTTTTTATTATTTGAAAACTACCGCTACGTAAGTACAATTGCACGATGTGCATCACGCTGTGAGTTCATTTGGAATAAAATGAGAAAAACAAATAAGAATGTTTTATAAAATATAAAATTATTTGCCGGGTCTAGGGTAGTTGTAGCCATTTCCTCCCCCTCCACCACCACCTCCGGAAGATCCACCTCCTGTACAGAATGAACGAATGTAAAAGTCTTTAAGATGATTTATGATTTAATTATTTCTTATGTAAACATATATAATTTGAAAAAAGTGAGTATTAGACATTATTTATAACTAATGTTTATTCAATGATGATGGAATCAGATTTCAGACAAAATAACTCTCATGTTAGTGTAAAATCAACATTTGCAAGTGTCAGCGTGATTTAGATATACATTTTTTCAAAATTATAGATAATCAGCCATTTTACTATTTTGTTAGGAATGTGTTAAAACGCTGTTATCTATATTATTAAAATTATTTCTTTATTTCTTTTCGGCAATTTTTGCCCCCAAACACTTTGTATTCATGTTTGGTATCAATGGAAAGCTTTTGCTCTCTAGACTCTAGATGTGATTTTTATGGTTTTGGAAATCCTTCATCGTTATATCATTATTGCATGGTCTTCCAAAGCTCCAATTCTAATCTTACGGTGTTATGCTTTATTTAGAGAGGCAACTTATTATAAAGTAACACTTTCGAAATATCTGGCTTCACGCCTTCAAAATCCTGGTAAGAGAACGGGACATCGGCTAGTTTTACTTCAAAGTAATAATCATAAGTATTGCCTTCTGAACTTTTAGTCAATGTAGTCATGTAGGATGGTGGCTTTTAACAAATAGAAGAGCAAAATACTATGAAAGAATCGTAAGGTCATATTTATAATAATTTTTGATACTTATTTAGTCTAGCATTATTCTTCAAGAATTGGTGTCTGTTTCGAAATGTAGTTAGTTTTAAATTTTAACTAGCATTTGTATAGAAATATTAACTAAAAATATTATATTTTAAAAGCTTATTTTTAAACTTTTCCCTTACCTCCTCCGCCTCCTCTTCCACCACCCCCTCCGGAGTAACCGCCTCCACCACCTGTCGCACCGCCCCCGAAGCCGCCGCCCCCGCCACCTCCACGGCCCCCAGACGTGCTCGCTGGGTAAGTGGGTCCACCGCCGCCTCCACCTCCTCCTGAAAATCCGCCACCTCCGCTACTGCCCCCTCCGCCACTGCCTCCTCCGCCAGAATAACCACCTCCACCACCACCTCCTTGAATGGAACAATAGTATAATATTTTAATTCAATTAACTAATACAGATTACTAATCTATGGCCTACTGTGTGAAATGAATATATGCAATGTTTAATCTATGTTTAAGGTCTAAAACACAGATTAGTGTGAATGTAGCATCACTATCTTTCTACAAATGCTGTTAGTAATTTTCACACATTTTGATCTAAATCTGAAGTAGCGTAACTGATGCACGAACGGCTGATTCAATTTTTGAAATGTAGTTTTGTTGAAAAGAGAACAGGATATAGGGTTCTTTTTAAACAATTTAGTTCAAACCTTTTAGAGATATACTCAAATATTGTTAGCGAATTTAGTTTTCAAATTAAAACTGGGATTTACAGTCACCGCAGTCAAAAGTTATATTTAGTGAGATCTAAGATAACTCGCATATACCAGTTTTATACTAAATAAACGGCAGTTGCTTGATTTCTAATGACATCCCGTCAATCACTACATTTGATCACTTAAGCAGCATATTACTTATGTATTACAACTTTTCATTTCGATACTATATTAAAAGACCCAGTCATCGCAATGTTACCATTCCATTCGTAAAATTACTGAAGAAGAATAACGTCTTTGGTTTAGGAAGAAATATTTTTCAGCTTGGAGTTGGTAACTTGATTTTTTTTAGCTAATAATAAATTAGACAGACAATCCGTAATTTGTAAAATATGAAATCTGTCATCACCTTTGTTTGGTTACTATACTATGGACTATACTTTAGTAGCTGTTATTTGTATCTAAAATACATTTTTTTTTAATTATACTCCACCTTGGCCTCCACCGGCAGCCTCCTCACGGGCGTTCTGTTCCAGGGACTGTAGGATCTCCGGGGGGATGGGTGGTGCCGTGGGGAGGTGGTCCCCTTGGGCCTGGAATCCATTGGCGTCTGCTGTGTAGGTGATGGTGATCAGCTGGCCGTCTGGGCCTGAAAAAGGGAAACATATGTGTATTAGTAAGAAGAGTTAAAATAGTGTTTAAGGGTGCGCTCCAGTCATTAGCCTTTAGCGTTTCTACCCGCTTCCCCATAAGGACAATTTCAACTTTCAAAGCCCGTCCCCTCACGAATCTGATATCGTAGGTTTATGGCTAATTTTAAAAGAACCTAAAACTACCAAGAGATGCCAGTGCGTAACATTTTGATATACAAAATAATTGTCATCCCAAAATGTATAATTTTTAAGATTTTGTAATGAGTGAATTATTTATGAAATCGAAGTTCTCCTCACTGAGATCACTAGCTATTTTTTTATAATGAACCATAAATAAACTATTTTGGATAAACCACTGAGGAGGAACGGGCTATGAAAGTTAACATTGAACTTATGGGAGCAGCATATAAAAGTCTGAGACTGGAGCCCCGTCTTAAGAGTTTTAAAAAACATTTTATTTTAAGCTTGGCCAGATGATATAAACATTCAAAATGTGACATATGGTGAAACATAATTAGCATAAAGATCATGATGTATTTATACAAAAACTGACTATTACATGTTCTTTGAGGAAAGTTGTTGTGAGAAAAATTAGAGAGTCCGTGAATAAATTAAAACCCCAATGGTTAGATTATATTAAGCTGTTTAAACACACTTGTATCCATAAGGTAAATGTTATTATTCAAAACAATTATTTTAAATCATCAGGGAGCTCTTGGTTTTATTAACTAAGAAATTAATTGTGGTATATACATAGGGCATCAAAGATTAAATATTTGTTTAAAAGAGTTAAAATACAAAGTTTAAATTTAGCTCCATTAGTGATCAACATTACTATACAGTTTCAAAACATGGGCTCGTTGCACCATTGTATCTGTATTTTTTTACCTTCATAGCTGAAGCTTCCCTGGACCGCCGAGCCCGGCCCCTCCTCCGCTTCCTGCTGTGTGCCTTGTTCTTGGGCCTTGATGCCGTTCCCGCTCTCGTAGCTGTTACAGGGAGGGTATTGATAGAGTAAGTATTGTAAAAGATGTGATCTAATTTGTTAGATAATTTTGATACAAATCCTTCCTAACAGTTATTATTTGGTGTGATTGCAAAAAGGCTGTATGAAGAACATTTATGCGTTGTTGAAGGGGTTGATGCAAAGATCCTCACACGGCAACTGAAGCTTATTGAGTGTCTGCAGAAAACTTTTCACTGTGTTTAAAAATGTAAGGAAATAAATCAAGTAATACGTCTCTGAATTATAACTTCTTATTAAAACCGGTGGCTGATATTAAGAAGTTTTTTTTTATATTTTGTTTACTGTATGATAAATTTTGAAATTCTTTACCTTTGCCAACTAAATATCCTTCTTCAACATTATCTTAGCAAACAACAATGAAAGTATATTAGTTTTGATTTCCAGTTTTAACTGTGTAACGACATACCTGAAAGAGTATGATCCATCGCCTTTGTTTGGTTCGTTGGTTTGTGAGATGATAGGGATCACATTTCCTCCAGCCCCACCCCCTCCACCTCCACTGCCGCCTCCAAATCCGCCGCCTCCACCCCCACGGCCTCCGGATGTACTGGCAGGAAATCCACCACCCCCACCTCCGCCAAAACCTCCCCCTGCGCCACCGCCTCCACCAAATCCCCCACTTCCACCCCCTCCGCCTCCTCTGCCACCCCCACCCCCAAACGGCACCGCGATGGCTCCAGGGCTTCCCCCCGCACCCCCGGCGCCCGCTGGAGGGAGGTAGTTGTTCTGGAGCTGCGCAGCGGTCGTTAGACCCACCGCTAACGTTAACGCCAACTGTAAAATTACAGTTACTAATAAATATTGTTCTGTTATACAAAGAATGCAGATTTATAATAGACATTTAATTACGTACAATAATATGTAACTGGATAGACGATGAAGTTTAAAACTACAAAAACTTATATCAAGTAATCACCTTTGTAACATGTTTTCATTTATGTTACATGTTTTCATTGTATGAAAACAAGATTTGTTATGAATAAAAAATGTTTAAACAATTAAATGGGCAACATAATAGAATACTTGCTAAATATAAGGTTATAACCGAAGCACGGTATGATGGAAAGCATAATTAAATTTGACTTAATATTTTGCCTTTCACTTAGACTTAGATTGCAGTTTAAATTTATATGTTTCCCAAAGTTTTGAAAATATAAAAAGAAGTAGGCAACGTTTCATGACGTTTCTGGATCTGGAATCTGATTCTGTCTTTAAGTGGAAAGAATACTTAGAACATAACAAAATTAATGGCACAATCCAGGCAAGCTGGAAAAAAGCTCTGAAAAGCTACAAAGAAAACTGTAAAAGCAGTTTGTTTCGACTACTTTTACAGATCTCTGTTGTAGTTTTTCAGTGTTTTTTCAGCTTGCCTGGGTTGTTCCATTAATTGTGTTATGTCCTAGGTATTCTTTTCACTTAAGACGGGTTCAGATTCCAAATCCCGAAACGTCGTTAAACTTTGTTTTTACAAATAAGTGATGGAAAATGTAAGCAAAAACTCCTCAAATAACATTAACTCGCTACCACCAACAATGAATTTTAAACAAAGAAGTAAGTAAATTAAAAAAAATAAAGGTTCTATTATAAATATTCTAAAGAAGCGGTTAAAGGAGAACTAAAATTTATCTTGATCTTAAATAAGTTTTCATTTTACTACGTAAACATGTAGAAGAGAACTTTTCAGTTGGTAAAACTTTTCAAAACGATGCAAGTTGTCTGCGTTAAGCTATGCGTTTATATAAATTCGATTATCTAATTAAAAACAAAAGTTTATGTATTTACAATGTTATAACATGAGGTTACGAAATAAAAAATTCGTTCATAAACTAGCGTAATTTCTATACCATTCGTGAAGGGCTAAAATATGTTGAATGACTGATTCAACTTTCACAAAAAGTAGTACAGTATTGGTTGCCAATCAAACTACATCCTAAAAATGCTAGATCTCTTTACTAACCCCTTATGCCTCCAAAACATATTATTTACCCTTACACCATTTATTTAAATGAACTTAGTTTATAAAATTGGTTAGTTTTTTACTTCTTCATTCATTGCTGATAATTTTTAATTTAAAGTAGTGTAGTATAGCGGATCTAAATAATACATTGTTCAAAAACAAACAAATTAATAAAGCACAAATAGTGTCAATTGGAAGTTTATTAAAATAAACGTTTGAAAAAAGTACGTAAATGACCATAAACAACCGTTACAGCTACTGTACGGGAACAAAAGGACGATACTTACCCAATGCATGTGTGTGTGTGGTGAATGGTAGAGTCCTCAGTTTATATACATTACCCCTGCAGTCCCCCTACCCCAGTTTTGCAACTGCACGCCGCTACGGTGACACTCTCCACTTTCACACAACTGATCAGCTGATTTAATTGATCAGCTGTCGTCAAGGTCACCAAAGAACATCAGGTGACTACTGGATTCCAGAAGGTGTCAGCGCCCACCACAAACCCCACCCGAGATAAGGCTGGTATTCTGCATTGTCTTGGTAATTGGACGATTGGCATTTCGCAAGAAAGTGAAGAAGTATTGGTGATTGTTTACATTCAACCATTGTATGATCTTCTTACTCGTTGTTTCTAATGTATTAGTAAAATATATCGTAGGCAAGATTTAAAATACATTTTTCGTCATACTGCTTCGGAACGGCTGTTTTAATACATGCGTTGCGGGGCTAAAGTAGTTCTTTTTAGCCCTAGGGTAAAAAAGAATCAGCTGGTATCGAGGTCATCAGCTGTTCGTTTTTGTCGTTTATATCAATGTAGTAACACTGCAAATTTGGGTACGTCGATCGTAAGTAGTCGATTGTATCGAGAGTAGCAATGGATTATTTTATCGATTGTAATTCATTGTTGCATTGTTGTCGGTTTAATGACAGTCCAGTTCGATATATTAATCGTTATACTTAGTCAGATCTTAAGCTAACACAATAGTTGAATACACCTGTAACAGCTGTTTGTTTTAAATAGCAAGAACAAGATGAAGGAAGCCATTTTGGGGGCAAATTTTTAAGGTAAACAAGTTGTAACATTTTAGTTTCGTGACGTAGTAAGCTTAATATATCGTGCAGTTTGTGGAAAAATATAGTTCATCACACGGTCCAAAATTAGTTTATCGATCATCGCTCTTTTTCTGACCTCAGCTTTGCCTTGGTCAGCTCGTATTGAAAAGCGTCACTTTTGGCCCTAGTGATGAAATATACTATTTCGTACTAAGATAAAATATTGG
The DNA here is from genome assembly GCA_963675035.1 of Allygus modestus. Taxonomy (NCBI): domain Eukaryota; kingdom Metazoa; phylum Arthropoda; class Insecta; order Hemiptera; family Cicadellidae; genus Allygus; species Allygus modestus. The sequence goes on along the minus strand of OY776117.1, from coordinate 106,588,179 downwards.
AATTAGGGTGTTGTTGTTAGGAAGCTTTATTATTCTAAAATAATCGTGAAAAAGTCCCATCGATAATTTTGAGGACATCACACTAAGAGATTTATAAACGTACTTCTAATCTATAACCTAGGAATACATAGGTAATTTGAAAACAAAGACATATATTTACACTACAAAATTAATACTTTTATTTCTAATGATACGGCTATGATTAGTTTTTGTCGACTATAATTGTTGATTAATAGTTCACTAACAAATTTTTTAACTTTCCATTATCCTTGAAACCATCCATCGTAAGACCAATATACAAATCTGGGCCAAGAAACTCTGTATTGAACTACCGTCCTATTTCCATTTTGTCTATTATTGCAAAGGTTTTTGAAAAATATGTATCGTATTACAAACAGATATCTTTTATAAAATAACATAATTTTTAGTAATCAGTACGGATTTCAGAAGGGTAAAAGATCACTGTTATTAGATTGTAATGACTGTGTAAATGTCTGCATTAACAAAAGAAAACATGTTTTTCAATTTTCATTGACTATTCCAAAGCATTTGACACCCTAGATCATAAAATGCTCTTAGAAGAACTTTGAAAATATTGGTGTGACGGGTTATTTGTAAAACTGGTTTGCAAGCTATTTAAAAAATATACCTATATTTATTAAGATTGATAAATACCTAAGCTCTAGCCGACTCATAGACCAGGGCGTTCCACAAGGAAGCGTGCTAGGACCGATTCTGTTTAATATATATGTAAATAGTTTAGCATTATTTAGATTCAAAGGAAAATTATTTATGCAGGCCGACGATACTGCGCTAATTACTTCCCACAAAGATTTTACAATTGCAGAACAACTTATTCAGGAAGACTTTAATGCATTAAATATGTGGGCTCATGATAAAAAACTAGTAATAAACCATAAAAAAACTAGTATATTTCATTCGGCCCATAATATTCCACCGCATGCCCCGGGTATACGAAGTCACACTTCATTGTGTTAAATATTAAAAAATTTAATAACTGTCAGTGTACAAAGTTGCAGTCAGTCGATCAAACTAAGTATTTGAGAGTAATCATAGATTCTAAATTACAATGGAATTACCATATAAACTCGGTTGTAAATAAACTTAAACCTGTCACTGACAAGCGTTAAGAAAAACGCTCCCGTATCAAGCTCTTGTTATAGTATATAAATCAATTTTTGAGTCAGTAATTCGATATGGGGTAGAGATTTGAGGTTCTGCATCACAGTGTTTCTTAGGTCGTATAGAATCTTTGCAGACGAAAACTTTATTAATGATTTCTAAACTAAAATACCCAGAAATGCTTACGCTATCCAGTATATTAAAAAGGTATAATACACTATACGCAAGTGAATTCCAAAAATATAAAATCATCAAGATATTTTACAACAAACACAATTTTAAAATAACAAACGTAAAAGAAAAATACATGTTTAGAACCCTAGAGAAATATAAATTGTCAAGATTTTGTAATACATTTGGTAAAAATACTTTAAGTCATATAGTTCCAAAGACTTTTAATGATTTAATTTGTTGGTTGATGAGTAAAAATTATAAAAATTATTCCATCATTTACTAAAATAGTGTGTGCATGTATGTATGTGTGAGTGAGTGCGTGTTTCCAGATGCCTAACAGCGCAAGCAGATTGAAGGTTTTAGATTACTAGTGTTATAAGTTTAGCAGTATGCTCAGAACTATTTGTGGGATAAATAGCAGTTTATAAATATGGTGGATGGGTAGGTTTTAATTGAGTTTCAATAATTGTATTCGATATTATTTATAAATATTTTTGTGTTTTGTATTTATTTATTTACTTATATTAATACTAACGTAAGTTAGTGTTATACATTTTTACATGTTACATAATTAGGTTGATAGGGTTTCTTAATATTGCTGGGTTATGTGTTACTTTATTAGATTCATGTACTTATTTGTAATGATTAATTAGAAGGTAGTAAAAATTATGTAAAAATGTGCACTGTTGCCTAGAGCACTGTATTTCTTTAGTAATATGTTGTTATTAATTATTGTATCAACATTGTAATCATGAGCACCCAACGACAAATATTTTACAATTTTTTGGGACTCAATGTTGTATATTTTACGGAAATAAACTTTCTGAATCTTATTTCTGATGATCTGAGACAGATTTCTGAGATTATACTATATTAGGAGCAGGTTAACATAACAGCTTGGGATTCGATTGTGGCTTTTTGGTACATAAATTATTTCTTTATTAGCAAGATACGTGTTGTTACAACTAAGCAGGATGAATAAATTACGTCAAGACGGTAAAATATACACAAAAGATGGTACAAGATGATCGATTTCAACCAGTTACACCGGTCATCATCAGGCCCAATCAGGGAATGACAGAAACAAGATGGCGAACAGCTTATATTGGCTACCGGACGTTCCGGAAACAAGTTGCCATAAGTACCACCAGAGTCAAAGTTGACCTGTTCATTGATCAATTTATCCCTATCCTTACATTTTTCATTAAAAATAAACAATTCTTCCCATGCATTCATTAAATTTCCTTTCTTACAAATATGGAGAACATTCAAATTGTCTTCAATTGTTCCCAATAAGTGGCCATTTTCCAGGAGGTGATTTGCGACATTCGATCTTTCTGGTTTTCGGTTCTTCCATGCTGAAACATGATTCTTGTATCATTTTACAAAATTAACAGTTTGACCAACATAAAAATTATCACAACTATTACAACTGATTTTATATACACCGGGCTTGTACCATCTTTTGTGTATATTTTACCGTCTTGTATGTAAGTACAGTATAAGTGTAAATATACTTTATAGCGTTGTAAGACTATTTTATTCATCCTGCGTATATAAATTATATAATGTACACTTATTATATCTGAACAAAATGTCTCCGTTCATATACAAGATAAGGTATTGGAGTATGCAAACACTATAGAGTTACCTGATATGATATATCTCTAATATAATGAAAATTAAAGACTATTCAGAGGATCACTGTGTGGATCCGTAATATATGTACAATTAACTTATTTAAAATTACAACATATACCAAAGTTTCTAAAACTTTAAAATTACTTCAACGGTACATAAAGAGATTCATTGCGATCTAAAAACATCTCGAAAAACACCGGCTTTTTGTTTAGCGAGCAAAAAAATCTTTTTCAACTGCTACGCCTTCCTTTTCTGTTTGCTGTAATAATAAAGTATTAACACATGAGATTATTCATGTTAAAGATGTGTTAAACATGTTCCATTTCGAGTAAAAAGGACATGTTACTTCAGAGCAAAAGTAATCTTTACTCTGATTACTTTTACAGTCCTTTTGACCTATACTTCATATATTTAAATCAGTAGATTCTTAGAACATAATTCATTAAAGTCGCAAAACGTTAAGTGCTAATTCTTCTAATATTGAAACGCATTTTTTTCTTCTATAACTATTCCAACTATTATTCTTTAGAAACAGTTTAAGTAGTACTTTCTTACTTCTTACTTTATCTTTTTTAAATTAAAACCAATATGTTCATTACTCGATTTTAATAGTGGTAGTGACGGTTTTAGATTATTACAACGTTATAGAAACGAGAGTCCTTTCTTTCTTTGGGAGCGAGTGCCCCCGGATCATGTTCAGAATGTAATGTAATATTAAGTATATTTTGTTAGAAGATGGAACAACATTCTGCTGATCAAACGGCCTTTTTACATCCCCCAAGTCAGACGCTAGGCACCATGGAGAATCGAGACCGTGGACTCGGAATGCGTGATCTCTGTGACATTTAACTACAGTAACCTTGAACCACCCTCTACCTCCTCCATAGGCAAACATGCAGCGCTACTTGCTCCTGTCTGCCACAGTGCGTTCACCTCGGGCTCCGTGACTCTTTTGTTTGTATTATTTATTACTTTGTTGTGGAAGGATGGTTGTCTGAGGAATACGGTTCCGCGTTTCTGTACTCTTGTTCCTACCCCAGGGCGGGTTTCCGATAGTTTTTGAAGGTTGATATTGGTTGCGTCTACACATTACAGCAAGTGCTTTAATGGATAGGATATAGTATGGTGTATTAGTGTATGGAATATGAAAATACCCAGAAGTTCAATTGCATTACAATTATTACAAGGCACCTGTCTAATATCATTTTGACCAGATTTTTCTACATTCACTGTTTGATTATTTGCTTTAAACCATCTATCTGATTAAAAAAAAAAACTAATCCCTGATCAGCCTCTTTTTGTCAAAATTAACTTAAAAGAAAGTACAGTCATAAACGTACAGGATTATGTTACTGTCCGCATATGGACACAGGTTGTTAATTCCTACTACGGACCCCCACCGTAACACTTTTGCGAATAGTTTTGTTATCACTTATAACCACAATTTATGTTCTTTATAGGATGATAATCAGCTAAGGAATTGCTTATATAATGTAAATATGTGACTTAACACCAGTTATCAGCAATCTAGTTTACAGATTTACTCTGCTAGTTTATTTTCTATTAAAAAATGTATTTCCACACCAGAGACACAATTAGGTCTTCTGATAATTAAGTATGCTGATAATCACATAACGTTCAATTAAGTCAAAAGCTTTTCATAGGTCCAACACTGATGCACATACCATAATCGACTTGTTTCGAAAGCAATGATTACGTTATTTATCAATTTGTAGATATATAATTCGTTGTCATATTTTGTTAATGTATTGAAAATTATAAAAAGGTACATAAAGATTCCTTGAGCCAAGCATAGCCACCAAAATTAGTTTTAGAAATATATGCAAAATCTTAAAAATTGTATTATTAGTTAATTTCCTATCGAAAGTGAACTATTAGCATGACCCGTACGGTGAAACATAAGCCCGGAACCACCATAGAAGTTCCTAACGTGACCTCCTGAACACGTTTTGGGGGGTCGTTCAAAATTATAAATATATATGTATATGATTATGCAATCTAGCGGTCGCATTTTTTCTCCGATTTACTTCAGATTTGGTAGGGACGTCTCTTTCTATAATCAGTTGGACAAGTTCGTTGGTTAAAACAATCGGTAAACTGTAAACCCCTTTTTTGGGGATTATTATTTAAAATTTCGAGTTTTCGGGCCCAAAAAGGGTCAGAAAAGCCCCGGACGTAACATTATTGCATGGATTAAGATGGAAGTTAGTGAAGCGAAAGTTTTAAGTCCTCTCTCGTCATTCTAGCATAAGTATTTACCGAGTTATTAAAGAAAATGTATATCGGCTAAACACAGTACGTTATTTTATAGGGTTTTTACATTAGAAAAGCATCTTATTCATTTGTTAATGTATTTGTATCATCCCCACCAACCTCGCACCTACTTTCAAGCCTGACTGGACCTTTTCCTAACCTTATTATGTGCAAAATTGTATTCCTAGCATTGCAGGTAAATGAAACCAGGAACATCAGAAAAGCCAAAAAATCAATGTTTTCAGATTTCAATAAAATTGGAATAAATGTATGTTTTTACACTGGTTTTGAGTTTTAAATGTTTTGTTTGTGGAAATTCACTTTTTTAACGTCTTGACCAATGTAGATACAGTGTATATTGTTATGTCTCCCCATCGCGAAATAGTTTCTAATGGTGTCATGGTTTTCACAAGAGACATCATCACAAGTAGCTGAGTAAGGCTTTGCTTAATTCGGTTGCAAAATTGTATCACTTGCATCAAATTTGAAGAAATTTACATCCGGTACATCAGATATTATTTTATCTAATATTTTGGTTGGAGCAGAGACTTTGAAAAAATTATAGATTATTAAACAATGATCCGTTAGGATTAGTTATTAAATTAAACACTACATTTGTTTTTCCACAATTTGAAGGTCCACTCACTATACACCTTACGCTGCCTGGTAATAAGTTTCCATGTTTCCCTTCTTCATGTTTTACACTATCCACAGTTAATTCGTCTAAATTTGTAATTTTAAAAGAATCCTTAAGTTTTATAATCTCCATGTCAGCACTCTTCGACGGTTAGCGTGATACTAGTGAAATCCTATAAAAGATCTTGTTTAGGAACCCGCGAGTCAGCACTTTTATCAAAACTCAACCAGCGCACCAATAGTTGATCGTTCTTTCGTTTTAATATATTTTCCACAAGATACACATCTCCAACAGTAGACTTTAACATTTCATGCCCGTAAAAGCCACCTTGTAAAAGTTATCCTTTATTATCCTTAAGTATATAAGTTTTTGGATATGTCGGTTGTACTCTATATACGGTAAAAACTTCATTAGTCAAGTTAGGTAAGTATTTCTTGCTAAATACTCCTTTATATTTGCTAATACGAACTTTATCCCCCACGTCAAATTTTCGTGGTAATCTCTTTTCCACTTTTGGTTTGGTGTTCTTTTTTAATATTTTCCAAAACTTGTTTGGAGTTCTTTTTAGTCACCTCAATCGGTTTCATCCGGATAGTTCTATGAAACTTGTTGATATAATCGTGTATTAAGTCGGAAAGTATGTCATACCGCACGTGGGAACGTCTGTTTGAAAAAACTTTATACATCGCTCCTTTTAGTGTTCTGTTGAACCTTTCGATAATAGCTGCTTCCGTTTCATATTTCGTAGAATAATGGTTTACATTATATTTTTTCATCAGCTTTGAAAAATCTTTATTAAAATATTCTTTTCCGTCGTCAGTTTGCAAATTGTTATAGAGTTTTTATCTCTACGTATAGCTATCTCCATTGCTTTTGTCACGCTCTGACCTGTTTTGAATTTTAGTGGAATAGCATCTGCGACTTTTGTAAAACAGTAACCGTTTATAACTGTTAGTATATATTTAAATTCTTTGTTTATTTTACTTTAAGTTCTCACTTCAATTAGGTCTGTTTGATAAAGATCATTTATACCTTGTATAACAGTATTTCTTCTTGGAAAGTGTATCCTTGCAGATTTATGAAGCTCAGCAACAATTTTACTCTTTACATCCATATTAGTTGATGGTTCTACCAGCACCTCTAGAGAAGTATTGGTCACGTTTTTTTAACTGTTACAACCTGTTACTACGGATGTTTAGAACAAACAAACCGAAAACGTAATAATAATCTCATCGTATCTTAACGTATGGATTATTTCATCCATAAGGTCTAATGATGTAACACTAAATAAAATGGCTAAAATGGAACCGAAGATGTTGAGAGGTATGCAAGAAACAGGTTTATCAGGTCCATTGGTATTCTAATTAGCTTGCTCGTTAGTAAAATATCGACCTCTAGAAAATCGATTACACTACGAAGTCAGGTCAAACTCATCTGTAAAGTTTCTCTAAATTGTTGGAGCTTGCAATGTCTGAATAGTTTTGCCTTTTATGCAAAAAAAGCTTTGAGAAAGATTTCAACTTAAGATTACATTGTCGTTGAATTATAGGGGTCTTAGATTATAGAGAATAAACAAATAGGAGTAATTGTTTATGAGTTATAAACAAATTAATTGTCATTTATGACTTATTAGATATTATTTTATGTTTCCTACGTCTTAAGTTGCATAATAAGTTATAGAAACAATGTTTTTTTTGTATATTTTATTTTATTTTAAAGTATTTAATGCAATGTTGTTCATTCGAAGAATAGTTAATGCTGCTTCTTTTTTTGTAACGTAAAAGCTTTCAACTAATTGTATATTACTTGCTTACAAAGCCTTTTGATGATCTTCGTAGAAAGCCAGTATTTTTAACGACAGGTTATTTATGTAATTATGGTTGAAACAACAAGCATAACTCAAAACTGTACACGATTAACTCACTGATTTTTTTATGCAATGAACCATTCATAGATTAAATCATAAATCATTAACATGGACGTAAAAATTTAAAGTTATTTTTCAAAAGCTGTTCTATGAAAATAAGTTGCTTAACTAATATCTTATAAGCTGAATTGTACTAGAGAGAGACGAACATTGTAATTTGTGTACAGATCAAGGAAAATGCCCCGTCCCATACATACATTTTAGTCTCCATACAAGAACCCTTATTTTTACTTAAAGGTTACCGTTCATACATTGGCCAGTTCTGTAAAGCAGAAAGACTATCATTCAAAAACTAAATTTCAAATTAAGTTGAATAAAATTTACGTTAAATGGTCATTTTATGGTTTATGGTTTTTTTTTTTGTTTTTGGTTCCAAAACTTGTTTGGAGTTCTTTTTAGTCACCTCAATCGGTTTCATCCGGATAGTTCTATGAAACTTGACAACCAACCAAGTGTTTCGATTGATGTATTACTGAAGTTCTGTTAAGATACATGATATAGTAAAATATTTTTAAATAACATATTAATGAATTCATAGAACTGTTTCCCCATTTGAAATCAAGGTCTCATGACTGAGGGAATCGCTGGCATAGCGGGCCAAAACAACAAGTACAAACCTACGGCAGAGACCTTTACGTGGTACTGAACCCTAGTACAGCATAGCAAATTGTTTTAGGAGTGTCCAACAACACAGTACGCCCCTTCTACCTGTAATTCTCACCACACTAATCAAAGGCCTGAGGCTCTTATTGAAAGGCAGGGTTAACACACTCAACAAAGGCCTGAGGCTTTTATTGAAAGGCAGGTTTAACACACTAATCTTAGGCCTGAGGCTCTTATTGAAAGGTAGGGTTAACACACTAATCAAAGGCCTGAGGCTCTTATTGAAAGGTAGGGTTAACACACTAATCAAAGGCCTGAGGCTCTTATTGAAAGGCGGGGTTAACACACTAATCAAAGGCCTGAGGCTCTTATTGAAAGGCAGGGTTAAAATTGGCCTCGACAATGTTGTTGATTCAAGTCTCATTTAAAGAGCGAAAAAATACTTATCGATTTCAGTGAGCAAAGCTTTGATATAATCAATAATAATTAATCGATCAGTAAAGTCCTAAAATATTCAATATTTAATTTATTTAAGTGAAAACTATTTGTGATATATAAATTCTGCTTACTAAAATTTCTAGGTGTTTTATTTGAAATTGATACTAACTAAACAATTCCGAACAATACGTTGAGGAGGAATTGACTTTGAAAATTAATATTGGCCCTATTGGAGAACGAGATAGAAGGAAATGACTAAATCCTCCTTTTATTACACGAAGTTCCATAATTTTCAATCGTTTAACTTGTCCATGATCTCCTCCTTCCTCAACCCAGGTCTATCGACAGGAGTGATCGGTATGGCAGTGGCAGGTCGTCCTCGGTACAGGTATGTTGACATGGATTTAGCGACAGCGGTGATCGTCCTCAGATGGATGGCGATGTTAGCCGTCGCAGCCGCGGCGTTACCTTCACAAATCCTTCCCTCAGAAAACCGGTCGCCGGGGGTTAGATACTGCTCTGTTGAGTCATTCAAACCAACCACTTTCTGGGGTTTTAGTTCGATGAAAATTGTAGGCTTGCTAAAAGTATAAGACGTTGTACTTGAAGACTACCATTAATTTGAAATCTCCCGCCTACACTCAAAATAATCACACAAACACATTAAGTTATCGATTCTAATAGTTTGTTTGGTTAACACTATACGTTGCTTTAAACAAACCCCATTGCGTGTTTATATTATACAGCTCCTTATTAGATGGTAGTATTTTAATTGTAACGGGAAAAATTATTTATACGGAGTAGTAAGTTAAATTTATTTTATTATGCACTCACGGGTCTAAGTTTTCTTCCTGCAGATCACATTGCCGAAAATCAAGATACCTTGAAAATACTACAATGAGCAGTATCGTGCTTTTATTAGTGACCTTGCTGCGGCGTAACTGACCAGCAATTTATTATTTCTTCTCTGTAGAACTGCGTATTTTTATGCGTATTATTGTCATAGTTATTGCATCAAGAGGTTTCAGCTAGCTGATAAGTAACGGCGTAACGGTATCCTAATATAATTCAGCTGAAACATTAACAAATTTTAAGACAGTTAAATTACAACTATTTAAAAATAAATAATATCTTAAGTAGCATAAGTCGTGTTATGCTAGAATCAGATTCTCTGATTGGGCCTGATGATGACTATGCTTACCGTTGCTCCTGCTAGTAATCGATCGCCTTGTACCGTCTTTTTTTATATATTAACCATCTGTACCATGTAAGTACAGCATAAATGAAAATATATTTTGTAGCGTTGTGAGACGTATCCTGTTTTATTTACTAAAATTATTGTACTACATTGAATTGAAGCAGTAAAACATAGCTTATCACCAGTTAATAGCACTCAAAAATGAAATAGTTGGCTAAGTTATAATAAATAGTTATTCAAACATAATTTAGGTTAGAGAGCCGATTTCTTAAAATATTTCCGGAAAATATGTTTTTTACATTTTCCTTTCATGTTTGAGCATTGCAGCTTACAGCATAGTTTTGACACGCTTTGTCTTGCCACCTCTCTTCCAACATCAGCTGACCACAAATCGTGGTGTAGGGTCGTAACGGCCGTTCACGACCGCCATTCACAACCGGATGGTGGTGTGATTCACCTCGCATGGTCATTGCCTGGCTGGTTGGCGGTCGGCGGTAGGCTTCGGTCAGTTATAGGAAACATGGTTGAATGTACCTCCTGTTACTCTGTCTCTATTTCGCTACATTTCATGTTTTTATTTAGTGATCTTCTGTGAAGGTCCTTTTTAACTTCGTTTTAATTTGTTTAATGACAAAAACACACTCGATTGCAGATATCTGCACAAAGTGACACATTATAGATTTCATCCATAGACTAATAATATATTAAAGCAAACATAAAGCAAAAAGGAAAACCAATACCTTACAACATACCATCTTTGTAAAACCGGTAATACTCTTAACATCAATATAATCACAAATTGTAATAGGTTGCCTTACACAGCCTGACATGTTTCTTTAACCAACTGAATACATATTCAGTGAATGACTCATTAAAAATCCCTTTTATCCCATTAAAGAGCTAATAGACTGTGAATTAGATTTACAATTTTGAGACTTTATAGATAAAGGTGTAGTCTATATACTGAATTAAACTATTTTTGTTACTCAATGGATCAGTATCAATACAAATTCTTAATTATTTGTATGATTACACATGGAAATTTTGAAAAAGGCACTAAAATAAAAGTTTGTTCAGTTTTCATGTTTTACTCAGTGGTTCGTTTGAAGCCTGGTATGCAGCTTTTTGATCTGCTAGCTTAGATATTTTAATTAATTGATGTACCAGTTTGATTGTTCTTTTGATTTAATACTGTTTTTTCACGGTCTACAGGTCGTTAAAAATAAAAAATATACATTTTACATCATATTTCTTTATAAGGCTTACTATAACTATTATTGAAACCAGGTGAGTTTTGTCATTAACAGGAAAATAACATGAACGCTTGTTTTACAGTTTGATATTAAACTTATTTTAAGAGTAACGTTTTGTCGTAACGTTTTTGTGTTTTAAGAGTATTTTGCTCTTAGTTACTATATCTATCTATAATATTATAAAGAAGGGGTGGTTTCTGTCTGTCTGTCTGTCTGTGTACCTGATGTTCCGGGTGAACGCAAAAACTACTGAACCGACTGGGCTGAAACTTTACACATACGTAGATCTTGAACCCATGCAACACATAGGCCTATTCACTTCCTTATAATCCCCTCGGGATTATAAGTTTCAATGAACGTCCTAAGTTTCAGTGTTTACATTTCAGAAGAAAGTAAACATTTAAAAACTGTAATGCGAACAGCTGTGGACACTTCGATTTGACAGCTTAAAGAGCAGAAGCAAGAACAGCTGTTACAAGCTAACTAAAATAATGCAAATTGCATTGACTATAGAACGGCAAAGAAACCCCCTGTGTGAATAAAAGTTAAGAATAAACTAATATATTACGCAAAAGATTATATACTGTAAAAAAATTAATAAAAAAGAATCTAATCATGGTACATTAACATTTTCATAAATATTAAGTTAAGCAACCAGTTTGTATGAGTTATAACTTTAATATGTTTTAGGAACTAACGGTAATATTGAAGAAATATCAAGAACTAATGATTCATATACAAACATTAACATTTGCATTAAAATGAAGGTGCGCGCTGGAAATATTTAACGTAAACTTAGCGTAACCACTTTCTATGTGTCATAACTTTTGTATTTTTTAAGAACTAACGGAAGTATTGAAGAACTATCAAGAACTAACGAAAAACTAACGATTTATATGTAGACATTAACATTTTCTTTAAAATTAAGGTGCGCGCTGGAAATCATTAGTGTGAAAGTTAGCGTAACTACTTTCTATGTCTCATAACTTTTTAATTTTTTAAGAACTAACGGAAATGTTAAAGAACTATTGAGAACTAACAAAGAACTAACGATTGGAATGATTAAAAGTGGATAAGCTAATTTGGGTACGCCAACTTCCCAGACCTCAATGCAAACAAGGCTCGCGATGTTCCAGTGAAGGTTTTGCGCATCACTTATTGTTCCTTCTTCTCCGGGGAGTTTTATTGAGTTTTATTCCCGCTGTGTTTCCGTGCACAATAAATCCACAGCAATGGGCTTTAAACGTAGGGTAATTTACATCCCTAAGGACTAAATAGGCAACAGTTCGATTAACTTGACGAGGAAATCAAAGTTGAATTAGATCTATAAATAAAACAGTATGTTACAGAGATATATCTGCCATGTGCCTTCTGTAGTTCGTTTTAAAATGTCTTATGAATTTAGTCTAGACCTGCATACAATTAATGGTAGAAACCTCTCAGGGAATCCTTTAAAATCTATCGATCTATATATAATATTATAAAGAATAGGTGGTTTCTGTGTGTCTGTCTGATGTTCCGGGTAAACGCAAAAAACTACTGACCCGACTGGGATGAAACTTTACACAAAGGTAGATCTTTAACCCATGCAACACATAGACCTGTTCACTTCCTTAACATCTCCTCGGGCTACGCCCCGTGAACGTCCTAAGATTCAATGTTTACATTTCAGAAGAAAGTAAATATTCAGAAACTGTAATGCGAACAGCTAAGGACACTTCCATTTGACAGCTTAAAGAGCAGAAGCTGGAACAGCTGTTTCAAGCTAACTAAAATGCAAATTGCATTGACTATAGAACGGGTAAAGAAAACCCCTGTGCGAAGAACGGGTACATCAGCTAGTACTACTTAATTGAGTATCAACAGCATTTTGAATAATATTTATGGAAAAAATACCTGTTGCATTTTTTCATACAATTAATGAAGAGATGATAAGTCGTGAATATTATTAAGAATCGGTTGTGATGGAAACCTTATACTACGATCTTTAGTTTATATTACTAATGGTTTTTAAAAGTAATTTTCACCAGCACTAAAACAAGTAACATAACTTTATCAAGTATCAAGGTGAAAACTTACTGCATCGTAAGTATCAATACAAATTAGGATATTTTAAAATCAAGATATGTATGGCAGCATTAATTCATAATTTATTTTAAAAATTCTACGCATAAAATGAAATGCAGTTAGGTATTCGATATTTTAATGAGACAGTACGATAATATTACTCAAAAAATTACACACTGATCCTGAGAGTGGTAATTCCCTTATTTTACAAATCCATACCCTTGTTCCAACAAAGCCAGACTCATTCTCGTTTCTTTTCGAGCAATACCAGTCCTTTTAAAATAAGCCCTTCATTAACCAAAGGTTAATGACGTATATAACAATCCCTTATTTCAAAAAACCTCAAAAAACTTTTAAAATTCTTTCTTTAAGACCTTTTAAAGTAAGCCTCTCTTCCACCAGTGTTCAAACTGCTCTAAGCATGGTCCCAGGAATCATTTCTCCCAAGAAAGCATGGTCTCTTGTCATATGCCTAAACCTCTTTTATATAACCTTCATCTGGCTAGGTCCACTCCACGATGAGCTCTTCCCCTAGCAAAGAGAAAATTGTATACACCACTTTTCTGACAAAAATCTTAAAACGTTTCTTAGAATAAAACTGATCTTCTTTAACTTATTAGTTTTTTAGCAACGTTCAACTCAACTACAATAATTTCAAATTCGATGATGTTACTTTCAGTTGTTTATCAGTTCATAACTTTTCACGAATAATTCATGATAAAAAAGTGTTACTCGTTTTGGATTTTTAAGAGGTTCATCAGATTGTTTCCAGTGATTTTTCCCATCCAACAGTCCGGTCGGTTGGGCAATCGGTGTTGGGCAGTGCAGTGTATGTTCCAACCACAGCTGACGCACCTGCATTTCATTACCCTAATGACAGCCGTAGCCGCTAACAAGGCAGAAGCTCTTGCGCTGAGTATGGGGACGTTTTGTGGTCAAAGAGCCATCAAGACACCTGTTTAGGAGCTCGCATTCTCTCTTTACTGGTTTGGTATCTACTTGTCATAGCTGAGACGTAGCTGTGCCGTAGCACCGGTAGCTCGACGTTAACATAAATCAGCATTGATTTTCAAATATTATGTTTAACAAACAAATCCAACTAATCTAGTTGTAATATCGGAACGGCATCTCTGTTTTAATAAACTAGCAAACACAGATTATTAGACAAAATCGTAAATATATAATCCAAAGTAATCACTACCTCTCCAACTTCCCGGCATGCTTGAGTGATGACATTTGGTAAATTGATTCTTTAGGTATAAAATAGGAATGATAAAGATTTTTCATATCGATTCAACTATAACACTCTGCTCCACGGGTCTTTAAAGTTACCAAGTATTCCTTATGGACATCGCATGAAATTCAAACAGCTGATCTTGATTCTTAGTAGTTCCACGGGCTAACTACAGAGTGCATGCAGCTGCCAGCTTGATTTCTAGTAGTTATACGAGCTAATCAAAGAATACAAAATACGCAACTGTCTTAGTTTACTTTATGTGTTATGTTTATTTTTACAGTTGGGGTCAATATGGTTAAAGTGAAGACTTTATTTTGTTAGGGTGTGTTTTTTTGACAGTTTGCAATTTTCAATATGGATCTCGACCTTATACAGTTGATGGACAGTCCGCATTCCCCTTTCACATTGTCCACATACTCCTGACGGTTCGTGTTTGTTTCATGCAAGCAGCCATTTTGTTTATGGACTAAGCTGAATCACCGCTTATGTAATGAACGCACACTCTATATATGGCTTGGGCTTTGATAAATTCTTAATTGCTCACATCTAAGAATACTACAGTCAAAGAGGGCCGCCACTTCGTGCAGTTAAGGAACGTCGCTGGTGGCTTCCTGGAGTGGTTGGCGCAGTTCAGGATACCTCGGCTACCTGACTAAGGTCAATTCGTGCAGTTAATGCGCGTCCGTAAAAAAACCCGTTTCGCAAATTGTTTAGGGCTCCGCCCCTCTTACAACTGACTTACTTACGACGAATTCCCAATCTCCCGATCCAGCCAGCAAGCTGAAATTTGGTACACTAATTATTTTGGTCTAAAATAAGAAAAAAGGGGTTTGAATTCGGTTTTGCCGTAGGGCTCTCCTCACGGGTTGTCAAAGTACCCATGTTAGTATCATTATTCAATGAAATTGTAGCATATGTTAGATGTTACTTAGTCAAAAATATAGTATACCAGAGTAAAACATAAGCCTATTCTAGTTCCGAAAATGTTTTAGGGCTCCTCTCTCTGACCTTTATGATATGATAAAGGAGGTGTTCTTTGTCGTGCATATTCCGGAATAACTTGAAAATCACTTAACCGGTTGAGCTAAAATTTGAAATGAAGGTGGAAATAATGTATAAGAGTTTTGGGTAGGCTTATTCGCATTTCATAAATCCCCTAGGACTGCTCCTCACGGGTCTCTTGATTGTTTATCGATACCATGGAACATGTTTTAAAACATCTGGGAATTTAAGGCCCCCCTGCGAAGATCAGGACACTAGCAGCTCAATCAGTTACGATTATATTTAATTGTAAAATTAAAATTATAAAAATCGAATCAGTAATGTACTTTTTATCATTTGGGAACTGGTTCGATGTTTTTAAATTTAAATTTTGTATATATCAGTAAGAAAAGTGCCTTCAAAATGAAATATTTTGAAATGAATATTTCATTCTGTTTAAATCGTAGTTTAAGTCAACGGGTATGCTACTATTTAATAGATGAAATAAATTATTTAACTTTCCATATTTTGTCACAAATCAATGCTGATTCTATAAGTCGCTTATAAGTCATTTATAAGTCTTGCTTAACGTGTTGGCTGCGGCGGGCCCCGATCGGGATTTTTACTCAACTTAGAAACTTATGCAAATTTCATGTTTAAATATGTTTGCAGCAGCGAAAGTGTTAAATAATAAACTAAACATTATACTTCAGTAAATTAAACATTTTTCTTTTCGAGTGAGTCGAACTGTTTAGAGAAATTCTATCTAAGTATAACTCTAGTTAATACAATCATAAAAAATGCCTTAGATTTTAACAAAACAATCCATTTTTTATAACAAAAACTAATGTAATATACCAGTAAACACAATATAAAAGCTATACTAAAGACATTCCCATCACAAAACCCCTCAGGTACTCAACCACATTTTATTCTAACATTATTTCTGCTCATCCACCTTCAAGGTACGTACAAGAACAGCTATTTGCCGTATCATATTTTCCTTACAAACAGCGCCGCCTTTGATGCCGCCTGTCACTCCTCATGCCGGCCCCCGTGTGTCAGTCGCACCCCCCTAGTACGTGGGGGACATGTCGCTCCAGAGGCCGTGTCGGCGTGTCAGTGCCACCGACATTCTTGTTGCTCGTCTTCGCAGCCGCATTACCGGTAATTACATTATACTAGTGTTGCCAACATGTCAATTCATTATGACCTTTCATTGGGAAATGTCGACTACGCTGGCACAACTGGTACGGTATTGAGAGCTTCCTAGTTGTGATGCGAGGGTGAGTCAGAATAAATTAAACACAATGAGTATGAAATCAGTTGAATTTGTGATTGATGTAATTTAATTAGAGTTAATGCACTTGTTAGATGTTCATAGCACTCTAAAAAGTGAGGATATTTTCAGTGGTTGTGTATCTTAGTATATAGTTGCGTAAGGGAGAAATGAGAAAAAAAAGGTAAATGTCAGTCTTCTTTAGAGGTTTAAGCTATCAAACGACATAGAAGGCTAAACCTTGGAACTTCCATAAAAGATGAAATGGAAAAGATCTCCAAGGAACCCAATTTTGATTTTTTCCCTTATTTCTACTTAAATCTTTATATTAATAGGCAAGCACAAAACTGACCCTCAGCTTGTTTTTTCTCAGCTTGTGTGCATCGTAGGAGATATTCACAAATACCTTTAGAAAGGTATTTTCTTATAGATGAGCAGAAACCCATTTTAATTTGCATTGGCCCTCAGGGCTACTCCCCACAGTCGTTTAAAGTTTCAATGTTAATCTTATGGAAGAACAGTAATTGACTGAATTGTATATTTGACAGCTGTTGATATAACAAATGACAGCAAAACAGCATGAACAAATGTTTCAGATATAATCTTTATATTATATGCTAAGGAAATTTTTGTGGTTCCGATTTCTTGGAAATGAGGCATTGTATAATTATGAAACTCTTCACACTTTTAATAAACAGCTGCGTTATTCAAATAAATATGTAGCACAACAACAAGAACAGATTATTCATAAATACAAAATATTACTGACTACTAGAATGGAAACACCCTTCTACTAGTTCCTTCCCATTTTAACTACACATAAAAAAATAAACCTGTTTGCTGGGGGGGGGAGGAAGAGTGACGGGGAGATGATGAGGTTTCAGGCATAAATAAAAGGCCGCTGATTACTGGAATGGTAACGCCCTTCTGTCATCCGTTTTAACTCCACATTAAAAAAATTACCTGGAGGTGGAGGGGGAGGAAAAGCGAGAGTAGGAGGGGGAGAGAGATGAGTGCAACAGTACCCACAAGATATTAAACCTTTTTTCATATATTTGTCGACTTTATATTCAAAGATATTTGGTCGAATTTTGACCATTGGGCAGTCTCTAATATTACCTTAAAGTACAAAATAAATTTACGAATGATCATCTGTTATTTATTTATAATGTATACTCATATTATATGATCAAGTTTATAACATAAACATAGTACTGATTTATGCCCCAGTAAACAGTTGATCCAATCGGAATTAACCAGTAGGTTAGATGCTATAGCGTCTACAAATCACTATTAATGACTAAATACTGTTCCAAAATGTATGCTCTACCAAAAATTTAAAAAAAATACTTATAAAATTAAATCTCTTTATCATCAATACTATAATTCACTCTAAAACTTAAACATACTTGTTATTAACCATTTGTGCTTGTAAAGTTATGGTTATTGTTCCTGAAACGAGGATTTTCATTGATTCACCCACCGCTGTATGTTAATAATCGCATATTGATGTATTGATGTATTAGCTAAACATAAGCGATGTTTGTTGTGGATGTAAGTAAACGGGTAGTAAATCCGCAATAAATTAAAATAAAATAGAAGAATCCATTTTGTTGAATTTGTTTATATTCTTGAAAAACAAAAAATGAACTCTATTGTAAATATTTTTAGCACAAAACATATGTAAAACCAATTTACTACGAATAGTCCACCTTTCCTTATTGTCTGTACGAATAATTAACGAGTTCGCACGCAGCACGCTGACGTGAGGGAAGTGAATTACCACATAAAAACTTTTAAAACTCAAAATCAGTGTAAAACATACATTTGTCCAATTTTTATTGAAATCTAAAAACATTGATTTTTTGGCTGTTCTGATACTCCTGGTTTCATTTACTTGCAAAGCTGGGAATACAATTTTTCCCAATATAAGGTTAGGAGAAGGTCCAGACAGGCTTTAAAGTAGGCGTGAGGTTGCTGGGGATGATAAAAGTACTCTAACAAAGGAATAACAGGCTTTTCTCGTGTAAAACCCCCCATACTAGAATGACGAGAGAGGGCTTAAAACTTTCGCCTCTCTAATTCCCATCTTTTTACATGGATTTATTTTATATCTGGGGCTTTTATGACTATTTTTGGGCCCAAAACCTCGAAATTTGAAAGATTAATCCCAAAAAAGGGGTTTAGAGTTTTCCGATTGTTTTGCCCAACGAACTTGTCCAACTGATTACAGAAAGGAACGTCCATACCAAATTTGAAGTAAATTGGACAAAAATTGTGACCGCTAGAGTGCAAACATATGTATATATATGTCTCTCTCTCTCTCTCTCTCTCTATATATATATATATATATATATATATATATATATATATATATATATATACAATTTTGAACGACGCCCCAAAACGTGTTCAGGGGGTCACATTAGGAACTTCTATGGTGGTCCCGGGCTTAAGTTTCACCGTGCGGGTCATGCTAATAGTTCACTTTCCAAAGGAAATTCACTAACAACGATAAAAAGTAAACATCTTTATTTTAAATTACTAATTATGAACTAAGGTTCATACGTTAGCATCTTTGAATTGCTTTTTCTCTAAACATAGGTTTATAGAAAATTCGCTATGAATGTGCAATTGTATTTGTACAAATACACTGTCTGAGCAATTTCTAGAGTACAAAATTTTATTATTTTATACATCAAAGTCACTTTAAGGGCAGATACCTAATTACTTATGGATTAGATAATATCAAGGTATTTTTTTATTATTGAATTTCCAGTCTCTCAAACAACCTCAGAGGCACTTATATATATAACACGTATTTTAGTTTGTTCATTTTTTATTTTAAATACTACACTAAATGTCTGCCAATAGATGAAGTGGTGGAGTGAGAAGATGGTAGTAAGTAGACCCCAGAGTAATGTAATGATTGATGTTGCTAGTGTGACGTCACAGTGCGGCGGCGGCAGTGTGAGAAATGCCAACCACGTCAAACTCTTTGAGTCCTGCTCTTGGTAGAGATGCAATGAACCAGTCACTAGCAGTAACTGGATGTGAGATAATTAGCACTGATGATAACTACGATTTCGCTGGTAATAATCTATCAGCAATAGGTTAGGGCTTCTAATAAGTAACTGCTACGTGGTTTGTTGGTTTGTAACTTTATCACAAAATTAAACAAATCGCATTGCTAGTTAGTATTGTTTAAATCAATAATGTATTTAACAAAAATTAAAGCTTATATAAACTTATTTATTTACAAGGCGATTTCTTTATTTTTTGGTACTTGCTCTGCACAAAATAAAAGCACCTTGAAGGATTCGCGGATTCATTAATGCTTTCAGTTTAACTATAATTGTAAGCTTTCTGGATTAGTTTACTTAAAAACACACAAGTGAAAAGTTTATATTCAGTTTGCTTAAGATGTTTGTAGGTTGATTTATAATTCCATCTAGTAATTTAGATCAGTAGAATTCGCATAAGAAGGCTACATTATAAAGGAAAATGTTGCACTTTATTCGGAGATTCTCAGGAAAAGCTGTCCTACCTCCCCTCGGCCTTTGGTTCGAAGTGGTCATCCTTTCCTGTCATATCGAATACGATTTTTACATCTACTCGCCTAAAAGGCGTCTTCCACTTAAGGGGGTTCCAGTTTCTGTTTTAATGGAGATGACACTAACCTCATTATGCAATAGCTCGCGAAGGAGCTCAATATTTCACCGACTAATTCCCTAATTACAATGCGAGATAACCTGCAGAACTGGTCTTCTGCAAACTCCGAGGGCATTGTAAATGTGTTCTAGATATTTCAAAGGTCTGAAAAAAAATTAACCCACCGTAATTATATACCATAAATGAATATTTCCCAAGGTAAAATTAATTATAAATTAGTTATCAACATATTTATGAAGGGAGAAAAATAATAAGAGAACTGCAGACTATAAATACCATGCAGTGCAACATACGGCAGATGGTTGCATTACGTCAATATGAACAGCCTATATCAGACGTAAATACCATCAGCAGTATTTATATCGAAGAGGTTAGCATCAAATTCAAATGTGTTAAATTAATAATTTAATTTGGTTTACATGATTCCCTAATCCATGAAATTAATACAATAATTTTAATTCGATGAAGTACATGGATATTATGAGTATTGTTACAGTCAGAGAGAATATCTCAGATACAGTGTATAGAAAAAAAATGGTCAAATGTTCAAAATTCACCTTTAAAAAAAAAAACGGCTTAGAAGAAAGCTCCAGCATGTCGTTAATTTGTCTACGTCATACCAGAATCATTTAAAATGACGTGCTCACTTTATTTATATTTACCATTTACCTCTGACGACACGATCTTAGATTTTGTTCGTCAAAAATTTTATTCATTTTGGAAATGCCTCCTGAACTGTTATTTAAAAATTAAACCATTTATATATATATATATATATATATATATATATATATATATTTTAATCTCTCTCTCACGACATGGCCTAACCCATTATCAGATTATTTGTCAAGAAATATTAAAATTTTACAAATAGACACTTTAGAATAAGTATTCTGCGGATTTATTTAAATATTACGCTTTTTAAAAGTAATGTGTAGTCCGTGCGTGCACTGCTCCCATTGCGATTCCCAAACCCCGGTACTGGGATGCAATTGACCTATTACATAAGGCAGAGCCCTCCAACGTTTACGGTGCGGCCCGGGTCGGAACTATAGGCTATAGGCTATAGGCTGCGGTGAAAGGACCTCCGTCCATCTGGAGGACTGGCTACATGAATAATTTAAACCGATCGGTCAAGAAGAGATTGCTGCGGTTTATCACATGGGTACGCTCCCTTCAGATATACCTGATCACAACAGGTCCTTTCTAGAACAATGATGATTCGGATTTAATTGTTTAACTTTTAGTTTTTTTATGATTTCTATTTATTTATAATAGTTGTTATCCTAGATCAACTATTTAAGTTCATTCTATTCCAATTGTAAAATCAAAAATATTGAATGGTTGGATCATCGCGTTTCGTTCAACTACTTGTGTCTAACATATTATTATTACTATTATTAATATTATTATAATCAATATTATAGCAATTTGGATATGTGGTGGCCACAAAAAAAACAGTCAGATATAACACTAACTCTGATTTTGGCGTAAAGGCTTGTAATCTATTACATTGTACTGCAAGGAATTAGATAATAATTCATATTACATACAATGGATGATTAAAACATAACATATTCACTATGAGAGGGATTTCTAAAATGTATTGAAATGAGCATGTATTTTAGCTTTAAATGAAAACTTCTAAGTTTAGACAGATATAACGAAGTCAAAACCCAAGTCAAGTCTGATTTTGTAAAATGACTGAAATAAAAATATGTAACACTTATCTATTTGTGCCCATTTGACAATTAATTTTGTTCCTGCAATATGCAATCGTATTGTGTTTTCCTGCAATAGCGTTTTTCCTGGAGGCTTTAAACCCTTCCGGACGAGGGTGAACAGAGGAATGATAAAACATTTGAGCGCAATTAAAACATAATTGGAGCACAATTGAAATGCATTTTATTTCAATAACAGAATAGAGTGTTTTATCGTTTAGTCAACAAATTAAATTGTGTTAAAGCTTATCAATTAAATGTACTATGTGCTATGTACCCGTACTCAAACAAAATTATTTAAAACAGAGTTTTATTAAAAATTATTTTATATATTTTACAATTTTTCAATCCGAAGAGGAAGGAGTCCAAAGTTTTAGTATTATCGGGACTAAAGTTTACATTTTCCGTTTCTTGATAGCATTTTACACAATCCAAGCTCTGCCTGACCTACCCCATTTGCCCATGGTGCCTATAATGGTACTGCTCTGCGTCTGATGCTGTGAAGCCTAACGCCTATCACCAGTTAATACCACTTATTAGGTGGCAGCTCAGGTTTACGGTATGTTACGAAGGCGAAGTGGCAATTTTTCATGGATTTCAACCTTTCAACGATACTGCTAAGACGAAGGTTAATGAGTTTTTGGTAATTTAAATCTTAATGACTCTTATATTTTTATCACTATGGAAATACCTCAAGTTTTTAGATACAGAATAAAACCCATTAGTCTTTTCACTTTTTTTATTTATAAATCTACTTATAATGGGATACAAAACAAATAGTTATTTATAAACTTGCGCAATACATGTACGATCTGATGTTGCGGATAAAGAATGAGTACATAATAATTTTACATCTTATGAAATGGCCATAACATCTACTTAGCAAACCGTAGGTATCGTAGCAAATCGGTAAATGGTAGCAAATCGTTGCACACCTTATATGCTACATCATCATTTGCTTAGTTTAAAAAGTACTTCGTAGATAACTAAATACAATTAAATAAATGTTTCCTCAAAGGAATAGCCAACATTTAGGCTTTAAATATGTAGGTTATTCTCCAGATTAAAATATAATGTTATATTTATAATTTGTCTCCAAATCAACCAAAATAAATTTTAAAAATGTACATTTTCAAAATCAAGTCTATCTAAAACTCTGTAACTAAGATGATTAATTTATATTAGTGGTAAGAAAAAGAAAAAAACACATTCATGTTTTACAAGTTTTGTTTGTAGTTTTTAGAATTTTTTAAAAATACACCGTTCTATTATAGCTGGCCCGACAGACGTTGTCCTGTCCTAATGTCATTAAATTTGTTTTAAGTCAAATACTTGTTCATTTTCAATATGAGCTCGTTCGCTTCGCTCACTCGCCTCCTGGATTAGCTCGTTCGCTTCGCTCTCTCGCCTATCGAAAAAAATAAAATAAAATAGTTTACGTCCTATTTTCAGACCAACCGGGTATACACACAAAATTTCATAAGAATCGGTCAACCAGTTTTGGAGGAGTTTTGTTACAAAAACTGTGGCACGAGAATTGTATATATTGCATTTCAAAACTATTCAAAATTTGTTTAATTAATAGCACCCTAATAATACTAGAGCTATTTAAAAATGGTACAACCTTTAAATAAATTAGTGTTATGACCTGAGTTAGATCATGAGTAACTTTAGTACTACATACAACATTTATACTGCAACCGTACAATAGGTATATCAGCGATAATTCAAATCCTCTCGTGTTCCTTACCTAAACAACAAACAACAAAGAGAGGCTGCAATTTAAACCTTACGTTTAAATGTAATAATTATCAACCGTCAATTCCAGCTAAATCATCCTCACAGCCTCGACAAAAGTACAATTTCCCCACATCTTTGTCGTGATGTCCGACCATTTCGAATGCCAAATTCTAGCAATGATCAGAGTTTTGGGGTTCACGCGCCGGACTCGTGTCTCCGCAGTCACGACCATAAGGCTCGTGAGGCGAGTGAGTTATTGTGGGAATTTGATGTTCAACTCAAGACAATATCTATGGTAACTCACTTTTGATACAGTTTTCAGTTTGAATAGAAGAATATCATACCTTATAAAACATTTTAGTTGAAAATAATATTTTTGATCTCCCGATTTTTTGTTAATTAAATACCTCATTTAAGGCTTTGGGTTGGAAAGGAATTACTTTAAAATTAAATTTACTTAGTCATTGAAAATGAGGAAATCTTAATTCAGAATTCCGTCTTTACTTACGAAGGGATACAGTCTTGTTGAATATACTATGTATACGGATTGGGCAAAAGTCTGGAATATAGTTGATAACTCCTGAACTGCTGTCCAGAAATTAATAAAACTTCGTGTTTTTGTATTTAATATTATCACCCAAATAAACACGTATTTCACTGATTTTCTGCATGACTAGGGGACGGCCCACGGAGGAAGTAGTAACGTTTTTAAATAGAAGCCTTTGTCGAGTTACACCTCATTTTTAAGGTATTTTGTAATAAAAACAACGGGGGAGTATTGTGTAGTAATTGAAGTTGAAACCATTATTTAATAAAACCTTAAATGAATTTAGCATATTTTTTTACCAAGAGAAGTGTAGGTTTTATACACTTCCTTGTTTGGAATTCGTTTTTGATACGGTTAAATTCGTGTTGTGAAGGAAATTAGCAAACTTGTGCGCACATTTGGTTACACTAGTGAGAGGAGACAATTTTCACCTCATCTTTAGGTGCAGAGGATGTAAATTTTGTAGCAAATATTCAGACTATACTTAATTGGAATTATAATATATAGTCTAAAATGGCGGGAGTTTCAAGGACCTTTGAGTACTTTACAGGAGTGTTCAGCTTCGATGGGATTTCTCGATTTTTTTGTATTTTTGTTAGTTATGTTTCTTGCACCTGAAGATGGGTCAGAATCTAGACAATGAAAAGTCCACATTAATTCCTAACCTATATGATTAATTTATTTAGCCTCTGAATGGATTGTAAATTTCAAATACCCATTGCACTTAACCTCACATATTCCATTTTCTTCCTTATGATAAAATCACATTACCTAAAAGTCCATTACTTCTGGTAATTTCTAACGTTTCTCTAAAACTGCATAATCAGAACAATCCTTCGTCGTAAGGAATCTGATGGGTTTCGCTGATGTCTTGGAGTTGTTATTTAGCTGCAATGCGCCTGCGTTGCAGCAGACTTGATGATGCCAGTTCAAATCCCTAGTGAGTGCTGGCGATCCACTTCGGGTAATGACACCGCATCTCATTTTCGCTGCAATACTCACGATGATACGTAGCTCTTGCTACAGCAAATTGTACGGTTTCAAATCCTGCACTGGTATGTTCTGGTTCTAGTTCCAAGTGTCGTTATATAATCGAACGTGCTTTATAGGAATACTACAATGTTTTTTTGTTTGATTACAATGTGAGTTTATCACTGTTTGGTATAGTTTAATCATTTTGTAACATGCATTTAACTTAAATGCATCTTTATAGATGATTTTCATAGAATGTTGTTATATTTTAATTTGCAGTTTAACTTATACCCTAATACTGTAAAGGTAATCTGAATGTACGTTTGTTTTGTTCATCTTCACGCAGACACTTAACTTCAGACTAAGGTGATATTATTATTTATATTAACTAGATAGATAATACTGAGCAATCATAGTCATATTCCCGTTCATAAATTATTTTATGGCTTCAAAATACCAACACAATAAATTACATTATTACTACTACGGACATTTCATAGTCGGAATGGAATGGTTACAGAGTCAATTACTAGCAATATAATCGTATCAAGTGCATGTATTTAAAAAAAAATGTTATAATAAACCAAATAAGTTTTCAATAACTGTTTACAAAATATATTGAAAGTCTCATTAAAAATCTAATTTCAATGTAACTATAAGTTATATTAATTATAAACCTGCTGTTTATAATACATTACATTAAGTGCTAGTACATTATTTGTTTCTATTATACATATTTTAAATTTAGGTGTATACGTTATGTCTTTTGATAAAATTACGATATATTCATTTTGAACCAATACTATTAGACAGAACAATGCTTTATATTAAATTCCAATTATGTACACTTTTTTGTATAAAGTTTTTGTAAAAAGTAAGAACGGCTGACCATTTGAGTCATTATATCTTAAAAAATATGTTGTTGACACTTAAATTTGTTTTGAATCTTTCTACATACACAGAGGCCTAGTTACTGTATAAAGCATCTCCAATAATAATAATGTAAGTACGCATGACAATTTAAGTAAATTTTTTAGAGTTAACACAAAATATAACTGTAAAATAGTAGATTTTTTACTACGCCAGGAATAGGGGTGATGTTATAACTTAAAACATTTTTTAGTCAACATGTGACATTTATTTGTATACTTATATACACTTTAAACAAACAAAAACATATATTAACATATTTACAGTCAATACCCGTTGCATCCTTATGACAAATAATATTGAACACAAATTACCTCAAAACCTAAATCACTTTACAAATGACTAATGAGTATACAAGCATGACTAATATTAAACAAAACAGCAGTATTAAAGGAATAATTTTAATATAATGTAAGAAAAGGTGAGTTTCATGATAGATGAGAAATTATGGTGTAAGAAAAGGTTTATGACATAGAAAGTTACTTAGAAATATAAATTCATATACGTAACATTTTTACATTTACTACTACTTCATTTAATTCGGTTAACATAAGCCAGTTTGAATAAATGTTTCTTTTGGTAAGTTGTTTCATTAGTAGCCTCCTGGTCTTGGGTAAGAGTATCCTCCAGCGCCTCCCTTAGTGGCGCCCCCGTATCCCGCGGCAGCGCCCCCGGCTCGATAGCCACCAGCTCCGGCGCCACCGAACACTGCACCAGCGCCTCCAGCGCGGTAGCCTCCTCCACTAGCGCCACCGTAGCCTCCTCCTCTAGCGCCACCGTATCCTCCAGCTCCCGCGGCGCCACCATAACCTCCAGCCGCAGCTCCACCGTAGGCGCCCCCAGCCGATCCACCGTATCCCCCAGCTCCGGCACCCTTGTATCCGCCACCACCACCGTAAGCACCGGCACCCTCCTCTCTGTGGACACAAAAAAACAATATTTGATATGGGAAAATTAAAAAAAATTTATATGTTCCTATTTTAACTTATAACAGTTACGTCATTGAGAACGAGTGTATAAGATATAGGTACAGTAAATATTGTTGATTTTATGTGCCTAATATTTTAGTTTTGTTATCAAGAACGACGTGTTAGCGTTCAAGCTAAAAATGTACCAATAATGTGTTAATGTAAAAATAACATATTGAAATCTTTGATAACTTTAGATGATTCCAGTTAATTACATAGCTTGCCAATTATCTAAACACCTTTGTATACAATATTTTTCTGTTACTGTAGGTTATCGTGCCAAAATTCCTAGGACGGCCATACTGAGATAATTTTTTACGGTTTCTCTTCTCACTTAGGAAATTGGAATTGATTCCATTGAGGGCCGTACCTCGTTAGGAAAGAGGAGATAGGGGTATGGCCTTCCTTCCCTGGTAAAAAGATAACCATATAAATATAAAAATTGATTGTTTATTCCTGTACATATAAAAACCAAGGAATAAATAGTATAATTATTTAAAAAGAGAAAGCTCCCTCTGAATCCGAAAGATATCCTTTCCATTTTAGTTCCATGTCCTATACTCAAACGAATTCAACTTGTGAGGAATTGGTTGCGATCTGATAAACATATTGTATTGTAAGGTGGTTTGTTAGGTTAACACTTTATGTTAAATCATTGTTGTTTATTTATTCATGTGCTTGAAAGGAGATAAATTTCTTTCTTTCTTTAGGTAAGCGTCCATTACCTGTAGCTTCCATCGTCGTAGATTCCAGCAGCCTCATCGGCCGCATTCTTCTGCAGGGACTCGAGGATCTCTGCAGGGATGGGCGGGGGTGTGGGGAGGTGCGCACCCTGGGGGAGGAAGCCATTCTCGTCAGCGGTGTAGTACAAGGAGATCTGCTGACCCTCGGGGGAAGTGTAAGAGAAGGAGCCCTTGGCTGACTCTCCCGGGCCCTCAGGAGCTCCTGGGTTCAGGTACCCTTCCTCTTGGGCGTTGATTCCGTTGCCAGATTCATACCTGAGAGAAACATCATGATTCATTAGCACTTCTCAGTCTTAACAACTCATATGCATCTGGATGTTTCACGTAAAGTATAATTTTGAATTTGTTAGTTAGGCTTTAAACTACTTTGAAATACAAATAGAGATTCACCCTGAAAAATATAATATTAAATAGTATTTTGGATAGATTTATTCAAAACCTAAACCCTTAACATACATATATATTGTATGTCTGTAAAGGTATTCATATTATTACTGCTGATATTATTTAAGATACATTTTACACACCTCCAAGAATAAGATCCGTCTCCTTGATTGGGGTTGTTCTCGAAGAAAACTATGGGAATGACAGGACCTGAAGGCACGAACCCTCCGGCACCCCCGGCTCCTCCATAACCTCCAGCGCCACCTCCATAACCTCCGGCACCGGCGCCACCTCTGTATCCGCCCACTCCTGCGCCACCGCCGTATCCACCCGCTCCTGCGCCACCACCGTATCCGCCAGCTGCAGCGCCACCATACCCGGCGGCGCCACCAAAGCTTCCTGCGCCCCTGTAGCCACCGGCACCCGCTGCACCTCCGTAGGCACCTCGACCACCAGCGGCGCCGAAGCCACCACCAGCTCTGTATCCACCGGCCCCGGCGCCACCGTACCCTGTTCGGGCACCAAAGGGCGCTGCGATGCCACCGGCACCCCCGGCGCCCCCTGCGTAAGCTGCTCCTGAAGGTGGAAGGTAGGTGTTGTCGAGACGAGCTGCCGTCACTACCCCTGCGAGGAGCACGACCATTGCCTGCAAACAATAGTGTAGTATTATTGTACACTGTAATATGAGAAATAGTTTGCTAGAGTCATTGTAAGTGGCCTTCCACAGTTATCTCATACGCGGGTAAAACATCACCTTTAAAAACTATTTATGAATAAAAGACTCAACTTGGATGATCGCTCCCTCAGGAAATCCTTTAACAAATTCTAATTATTTTTAAGTGAAATAGGTAATACCGTTTTTATTTTATAGTTGCAAAGTTCCCTAATATACATCCTAATAGCTTTTATCACCGAACATATTTAATTTGTAAAATTTTTAAACACGAGTAAAAAGATAATCATCCTATTAAGCTATGTAAAATAAAACCTAGAGGAGCATTATGTTATAGTATAACTTAGGAAAACTCAGTACGGCAGTGAATCTTTTACAATTTAAGAGCAAATTGGGTAGCTAAATCAATCTGCCTCCCATATTGCGTGGCCGTGGGGAATAAAAATGATAACAAACTATTGAACTATCTAATTAACATTTTGCAAGCAAATGTAGGCCCTCTGGTACTACAAATACTAGCAAATACAAAAAGTTTCGTTAGAAAGAAGTTATTTGTTACAATGCAAACACATGAATTTATCACTGATAAAAATGTTTATCTTCAGTTAAAATATGTACGAGATTCAAGAATATTTGTACTCACGGACATTTATTGCTTTAAATATTGACTTGAATATTTTACTAATATCTTAAAAAGAAGTACTTTAAATACGAATACTCTTACAAAGGTAAAATATTATGTAAGTAAACAGCACGGGGGACATTATGCACGGCAATAAAGCTATGAATTCAACATTTTGTATGATGAGGCAACTAAGGAAAATCTTGTTATTAGCTTATGAAACAAAAGTGTCTACTACACCACATACTTTTTCAAAGACATTTTTATAAATAAATAAAAAATCTTTCAAAGTTGCTGCAAAGTTTTAGTAAGATACAACTGGCGTTTGATTGAAATGTGCACTACTTGTAATCAAAATTCATTTTAGAAAACTAGATGATATTGTAAAATTTACTCTAGAGTCACATGAAAAACTATAAATATAAATAAAATGATGCCGAACACAATGAACGACTCTCTCATTGGGAACTACGGTGATCGGTGCAACCAACATAAACTTACTCACGAGTTCATTTGTATTTTTACTGTCGTGTTAAAAGTTCAAGTAAGTGTTATAAGACTTGAACACGGTTTTGTAAAAACAACACGTATCACTAATCAAATAGAGTATAAAACGAAATAATATCCAAACGCAAAACTAAATGTTACCAAGCAGAAGCACACACAGTCCACTCACTCGCACCTCTACCACAGTTATACATACCGCTTTCAACTGCATGTTGTGATGATATAAGAGCAACGGTACGGATGACTGAGTGACCGCACTTATATACGGAACATCATATCTGCGTCCCCTCCACACTGGTCTAATTACTGGTACAGATTCACAAGCAGTCCGGTCTTGGTGCAGTCTCTGACGTCATGCGTATCATCCGCAACCGGTCCCTCAACCTACTTCTCCCACGACTTGTTCTGGTTTACAGTCAATCCTAATTTGGGGTTTAATAGAGTGTCGATAAATTCACCCATACATTTTCTGATGCAATGGTAAAATGAAAGGGAACTGATGTGGGAAAAGGTGTGATATAGCCAGAATATTAATTTGTATCTTACTAATTCATTTTGATTTTAATTATTTTTAACATATGAAATCCAACATTTAAATAACATTTATTTTGGTTGTTTTTGTCTAACTACAAAATAGAGTCTTTTGGGACTCAAATGGCATGTCCATAACAATTTTAAACGAAATTCCGAGTATCACTTGATAAATAATAATAGAAATACAACATTTTGGAAACTAAATCGAAGCCCAATTGGTTCTTAAATAAATATTAATAAACGACATTGACTCCTCAAATTAAAAACAATATTTTCCTTTTTCAATATATTTATTTTGTATACTATCTGATTTTAATAAACATTTATTGACTATAACTATTTACATTGATATAAATAGCGTATTTGTAATACCCATTAGAGATTAGAGTCGAATCGGTTGTAGATATATTATTACAGTTTATACCACAGCCAATACCTTATGTGAATTAATGGAATGATATTCCTCACTTCTTATAATAACTAAAATCATTGTAAATAGGTTACATATTATTTAATACATATGCAAATAATACCCCCGTCGCAGCAAACCAGCGTACTCAGCGAATTTATAATTCATAATATATGTCTTAATACCACATA
Organism: Allygus modestus; assembly: GCA_963675035.1. NCBI lineage: Eukaryota > Metazoa > Arthropoda > Insecta > Hemiptera > Cicadellidae > Allygus > Allygus modestus. The sequence continues at coordinate 106,556,714 of OY776117.1, read as the reverse complement.
AAGCCGCATACCAAGTTTCATAAAAATATATTCACATATAAGCGATTTTAATGATTCTCCATAAAAATAACATTGTTAATGAGTACGTAGGTTTGCTGAAACAAGGAACACAAACAATTGGTTTTTATGCAAATATAAATAGAATTTAACTAGGCGAAGCCACATACCAAGTTTCATCAATATTCAATCATAAATAAGCGCTACATAACATTTTAGTTATTCTCCATAAGAATAACATGGGGATGAGTAAACAGGTTTGCTGCAACAAGAAACAAAAATGGGTTTTTAAGCAATTATCAATATAACTCAACCAAGTGAAGCTGCATACCAAGTTTTATTAATTTATTTTCATAATTAAGGGAGTCATTACATTTTACTTATTCTCCATGAGAATTACATGGGGGCTGAGTACGCAGGTTTGCTGCTACGGGAATAATCACCAAAGAATCAATTTTTTGTGCACATATCAATATACCAGTACTACATTAAGCCACATACCAAGTTTCTTCAACATACATTCATAAATAATCGAGATATCAAATTTTATTTATTCTCCATAAGGATAACATTGGACAACGTACTGTGTTTAGCACTTTGAATATCTCTGCAACGGTTGGTCGTAGAATCACAATTTACAAACCAAAATGATTTTTTGTGGAACTGAACAGATTGGTAAAAGCAAATGTGAAGTTTACATTAAAATGAACTGAGGAAAAGCCAAAAACCTCATTCCCTTAAGAGTAACATGGGAGTAGGTTTTTTGGATTTTCTCCGCAACCACTTAACCTAGGTTAATAATTCAAAATACTATATTATTTGTTTTTTAAGCTATACAGGGTGAGTTTTTACTCGCAACATTAACTTCGCCAGTGAGTTCTTCTTACAAAAAGGAACAAAAATTGTCCTATGGAGCCATGTCCGATTCTCAACCGTTTGGCTGTATTGGAGAATTTTGTATTTTTTCAAACTCACATGACTTGGTTTCATTAATTGAGCTATAAAATTGTAACCAGTCACTATAACCAATTTTAATTATTACCAATAGGAAGAGCATTAAATTTGCAACAAATCTGAGGATTAACAAAATAATAATTGATTGAAAACACCAGGTAGTAACGCAAATTATGCAAAAAATACGTTTAAATAATGTTTTCATTGCAATTTTAATGCCCCTTTCCTCACCTAAAAGTTATGCTGCGTGATGTCAAGTTAAATGAAAAACTTTTTCTTTTTTTAATAACCTTTAAAATTATGTGCTATAATAAGGTGTTGAAAGAAAAAATACAGTATAAATACCTAAATTATTTAATAACAACCTTGTTTATTATTTACAAAAACAACAAATGAAATTAACAAATGTAAGTACGTTTCAACGTACAGCTGGTTAACAAAGTTACTTTAATAAATTTTCAAAATTTCCACCATTAGCATTGATGCACGCACGGACCCTCTTCCTCAGTTCTCTTACACAAGCCTTCGAGTTTATTTCATCCCGAAGATGATTAGCTGCTCTCACAATTCGCTGCCTCACTTCTTCTGCAGAGTGTACAGGGGTACGGTAGACTTCTGCTTTGAAAAAACCCCATACATAGTAATCGATTGGAGTTAGGTCTGGTGACCGTGGAGGCCAAGGAACAGTCCCTCCTCTTCCAATCCACATAACAAAGGTACTATTGATGTACTCCCGTACATCAAGGCTAAAGTGCCGGGGGTGCACCATCTGCTTGAAAAATAATTTGCTCGCGCAAATTCAGTGGCAAGTCCTCAAGGAGCTCTTGTAGATCATCTCGGAGGAACTGAAGGTACTGAACGCCGTTTAGTGACGTAGGTAGGTCAAGATATGGACCTACAAGATGGTTACCAATCAGACCAATCCACACATTTACTTTAAACCTAGTCTGACTGCTCGATTCTCGGGCAAGATGTGGGTTTTCAATGTCATAATAATGCTCATTGTGATAGTTGAAAACGCCATCTCGCGTGAATGAGGACTCATCCGTCCACAAAATTCTCTTTAAAAAATCACCACGATCATTCTGTTGGATCCGTCTACAAAACCGCAGCCTCTGAGGGGGATCCCGTGGCTCTAGAGTTTGAACACTGGTAAAATGGTAAGGATGTAGCCCTTCTTTGCGTAAAAGTTTCGAAACAAACGTCTGACTCACCCCCACTTCTCTAGCAATAGCTCTAGTACTAGTTCTTGGATCTCTTTCTACGCAGTCCAACACAGCTTCTTCCACGCCAACATCTTGCACAACGTTACCAACTAAACGCCCATTAGTGGGAAACTTTCCATTTTCGGTCAAACATCGATGTACCCTAATAAAGGTTCTAACATTAGGAAGTCTTCTATTAGGAAAACGTCTACTATACTCGCGACGGCTTTCAGTCGCGTTACAGGAACAGAATCCGTACACTAAATGTATGTCAGCATATTCTTGATTAGAAAAAGGTTCCATAGTAAAATACTAAATCCACACAATACGAAAAACGCATGTATAAACATGTAATACACTAAATGAAAACAACAATTTAATCAACAATGGATGTTTTCAACAGCTGGTTCACACCAGCTGATTAGCTAAACAAAATAATAGCAGCTGATTAATTCTAATAACAGTTACAGCTGATTTTACAACATTCAAAGATACAGCAAATTGTAACTTTGAAAGAGCAAAATAATAAATGAAAACAAGTTTTTTATTAAATATTTAGGTATTTATACTGTATTTTTTTTTTCAACACCTTATTATAGCACATAATTTTAAAGGTTATTAAAAAAGAAAGTTTTTCATTTAACTTGGCATCACGCAGCATAACGTTTAGGTGATAAAATGGGGCATTAAAATTGCAATGAAAACATTATTTAAACGTATTTTTTGCATAATTTGCGTTACTACCTGGTGTTTTTAATCAATTATTATTTCGTTAAACCTCAGATTTGTTGAACATTTAATGCTCTTCCTATTGGTAATAATTAAAATTGGTTATAGTGATTGGTTATATTTTTATAGCTCAATTAATGAGTCATGTGAGTTTGAAAAAATACAAAATTCCCCAATACAGCCAAACGGTTGAGAATCGGACATGGCTCTATAGGACAATTTTTGTTCCTTTTTGTAAGGAGAACTCACTGGCGAAGTTAATGTTGCGAGTAGAAACTCACCCTGTATAACATGGTCAAAACAAAAATTAAGTTTTTTGAAAATGTTAGGGTGAAAAATGCAAAAACTTATTTTTGGAAAATTTAAAACCCCCATAAACCCCACTTCCCATAGACCGATTTTTCTGGTTTTCGAACTTAAAGTCATGAATGTTATTTTATACATTTGAGTCAAATTTCATCGAAATGGGACGTTTTTTACTCAAGTTATCGCATTCACGGACACACACACACACACACACACACACACACACACACACACACACACACACACACACACACACACACACACACACACACATACACATATATGTATATATATATATATATATATATACATATATATAAATTTGAAAGAATAGTATTTTTGGCATCTGGGGACCTCAAAACAAAAAGTTATCATGGACTCGGGCTTAAGTCTTACCATGAGACCTACGGTAATAGCTTCTTCCTTATAGGGGAAATTCGCTAAAGATGCAATAATTAAATAAAATATAAAATTTAACTTATTATTCTTTAATTATATGAACGTGTAGTCAACTTCGTTAAAATGTTGAACAAACATCACTCCCACAACAGTATTTTTTTGGGTATTAATGTAATATTGTAAGAGCAAAATACAATAATATATCATTAATATTGTATAGAACATATTACAAGTAATCGGGTGGGATCCATTTTCATTCTGCTGCTGTACAAATATATTTTACAATGCATAAATAAAATTCATTTTTTAATTATTTAAATGGTAAGCTACATCAAATGAGATTTTAAAACACTACTAACTAATTTGTATACACCAAACTACCATATATTATTAGTGAATTTCCTTTGGAAAGTGAACTATTAGCATGACCCGCACGGAGAAACTTAAGCCCGGGACCACCATAGAAGTTCCTAACGTGACCCCCTGAACACTTTTTGGGGGGTCGTTCAAAATTTTATATATATATATATATATATATATATATATATATGTATGTCTATATATATATACATCAAAACATTAAATTCACAGATTAGGGCTACTGATAAATATAATAAACAAAAAGTAAATAAACTTCACAAGTAAGTAAGTAAACAAAAAGTAAAGAACTGTCATATTTTTAAAAAATATGACAGTTCTTGACATCCAAAATAAAGGGTACAAAATGGATATCAAAGAAGAGTTTTATATATATCAAAATTATCAAATTTACAAAAATAACATTTTAAACTCGATGCAAGTCTAGACAAAAAACCCAATTTTCGACCAAATAATACACATTAGAAGTGCTCCTAACAACCTGCACTGATAAAAATTCATAATATGATTTATAGTCACATGTGAAAATCTTTATTCTTGTTGATAAGGATTAGTTTTAAAGGTTAGGTATTATAACTAACACTGTGAGCATGGCCTAAGAGCTGAAACACGTGTAAGTGTAATTAAAATGATTTTACCAGGGTACTCAAGTTTATTTACTTTTTGTTTATTATATATATACATATATATATATATATATATATATATATATATATATATATATATATATGTGTGTGTGTGTGTGTATGCACTCTAACGGTCGCATTTTTTGTCCGATTTACTTAAAATTTTGTAGGGACGTTCCTTTCTATAATCTGTTGGACAAGTTCGTTGGGAAAAACAATCGGAAAACTCTAAACCCTTTTTTTGGGGATTAATCTTTCAAATTTCGAGTTTTTGGGCCCAAAAAGGGTCAGAAAAGCCCCAGAAGTAAAATTAATGCATGTACAAAGATGGGAATTAGAAAGGCAAAAGTTTTAAGCCCTCTCTCGTCATTCTAGCATACATATTTACCGAGTTATTAAAGAAAATGTGTATTGACCAAACACAGTACGTTGTCTTATGGGGGTTTTACATTAGAAAAGCCTGTTATTCATTTGTTGGTGTACTTTTAACATCTCCAGCAACCTCACGCCTACCTTAAATCCTGACTGGACCTTCTCCTAACCTTATAATGTACAAAATTGTATTCCCAGCATTGCAGGTAAATGAAACCAGGAGCATCAGAACAGCCAAAAAATCAATGTTTTCAGATTTCAATAAAAATTGGACAAATGTATGTTTTTACACTGATTTTTAGTTTTAAAAGTTTTTATGTGGAAATTCACTTCCCTCACGTCAGCGTGCTGCGTGCGAACTCGTTTTACATTTACTATAAATATAGATGTTTAAGGAAATAAAAACACTAACTTAGCCTATCAACAACTATTGCTGTTATTAACTATTTCAGTTTAATTAAATTTGTTGATGACGAATTATAAGTCGAATTATAATCAGCACGAATTATACGTTATAGCGTATATTAATTTGAATTAAAAGTCTTCCTGATACATATTGTTTGGGTAAAACAACACGTTTCCTATAGGAACATAGGAACATATGAAATATCTATTACATCAAAACCTATATGCAGAAACCTCTGGAATTAGAGAATATTCATATAATTGGACTAGCGATTTTAAAAAGCAGTATATTTACTGCAGAGCATTAGCAACGTTAACTACATAAAGAGTGAACATTTTTTCGTATGAAAAATGTGTGTGTGAAACATTTGAAAAATAGTGGAATGTATTTAGACAAATATATCAAAATAATTATTGGAAGTTTAATTTTTATGTGTTATCAGAGCATAGAAACCAGTATAATTGTTTATCTTCTACTTTTGTTTTAATACTGCAGTTCCTTATTTATAATGTATCTTTGTAGAAATTATGAGTTATATAACAAAATCGGATGATTGACTTAAATATTGCATACTAATAACACATAATAAAAACATAATAACCGACCAATAAATAAACACTTACTAATAGATAAATTATTTAAACACCTAATATCATCCCTTGCAGTATATTTATTCTTAAAATATATAAATCAGCCAATCACAAACATATTTGAAAATTGTTCTAAATGACATTCGTAAAATGTCTACCTCACAGTAAAAGAGTAATTGTATAATTTGTCATAGGTTAAATTGAATCTTTTGACAAAATACTAATAGTACTTATTGTTAATTAAGTGTTGTTCCAGCAGGAGATTAAATGAGAAAATGCGTAATTAACAAATAAAATAACTTTAATTGAACAAGGATGGATTGATAAAAAAACTGCAACGTTCTACTAAAATATTTCTTATCTTGCATAGCAACCTTGATGTAAACATTAAACAAAATCAGACATCTGATTTTATAAATAAAACTATTTCCAGTTCAAGAATTGCCAACATCAACACTCCCCCTTAATTCTTGAATACCAGGGATGTTCTCTTCCTTTGATGAAAAGACATGGATCTGCTATAGATCTGTAAAATCCAACACTGATAAGAAAGTTACTTAGTTTGCTCAACCAACACTTAGGCGCTCCTTTTAATCCATAAAAATCCTTCTTAATTTTACAAACCACTCCACGTTCAACATTAAGACCTTGAGGAGTCAACATGCACACTGGCGAGTTTGAGTCTCCATTCAAAATTTCTGATGTTACATTGAGCTAACCAATTTCTAAATTATTCATATTTCCATTTGTTTCTCGATTCCACTCTATATCCCAGGATTCATTCTTTTTTACTTTCTCCCTCTATACATAGTATATGGAGAAAGTATTGTTTTCGTCAAAATTTTCGAATTTGAGTTGTTAGTGGAAATATTCGTTTTGGTGCTCCCTGAACCCAAAAAATTGGTTTTTACGTGATGTCTGTCTGTGTGTGTGTGTGTGTGTGTGTCCATGTGTGTGTATGTGTGTGTGTGTGTGTGTCTGTGTGGATGTGTACAGAGCTAGAGCCCTAACCAATGAGCCGATTTTTATGAAATTTGGTATGTAGGTACTAATCCACGATATCTCCAGGCATTTTTTTCATTTTTTGGAATTTTTGATTTTTAAGGGTAATTATCCCCCCAAAACCGCCAAAAAACATGTAAAATCCAAATTTCTCAAAAACGGCTCTAACGATTTTGATTAAACTTTAGTGGTTTGTAGAGCTTTAGGTTTCCAACAAAATGACACCACCCGCATTTCTGTAAAAATTCGGGTTCAGATATTACAGAACTTAAAACATCCAAAATTCAGTTTTTTGGATTTTTCATAAAAATACATAAATATAAAAAAATATTACTATTCACCATTAAAAAGAGCTCAAAAAACTAAATAATTTAGTATTTTGAATTACAATTCTACGATTGCTGGTTTCGGAGAAAAATGAAATTTTCATTTAGCGGTAAACGCAGTACGTTGTCCAATGTTATTCTTATGGGGAATACAAAAATTACTATTTCCCTCTTATTTACTGATAAATTTCATTCAAACTTGATATGCTTGTAAATTTAGCATTGATCAACAGAGGTAATTCGAAATATGTTGCCCCTTAATAACCCTGGGGGGGGATAGGGGGCATTTCCCCTCTTAAAACCACGAGTTTAGCAATGGATTCTGTAGTGCCTCCAAAGCAGGGATTTGGGTGGATGTCTTTTAAAACAACTTGTTTAAAAGATTTTCTGTACATTCGACCGTGCTTTGTGTTCTATATTAATTTAGTAAATAAAAAGTAATTTATTCATTAAAGTTGGGCTAAAAGGGAGAAAGTATGTGTCAGTTTCCTGATACCGTTTATTATTACATTTAATTCCACTTCAATAGCTTCTTTCCATCCTTGACCTAACTTGATTGCTTCTTTATAACTTTTTGGTCCATCTTTAATTAAATTTCCTGTAAAATGACTGTCAATATGTTTTTTTCATAGTCAACTAGCCATTTTGGTGGTATTCGTTCTCGCTGAACTCTTTGTAAACAATCAGCTGGCTTTTGACTTTCTTGATGATTTTTTTCACCTGTTTTACTGTCTTCAACAAATTTCTCTTTATGTGCTTCAACAATCTTTTCATCATCTGACTGTTTTTATTCCTCTCCTTTCCTGTATATCCTCAAAAAATACATCTCTTGCTGTCACAACTTTCCTGGTTTGGAGATCCATCAACCTGTATCCATTAGGAGCATACCCGATCATCGCAACTGCCTACTACATTCATCAAGTTTCTTTCTCTGTTGCTTTGGAACACGCATAAAAATGCTTTACAACCAAAAACTTTGATCTTTTCCATGTCTGGTTTCTGACTGTACCACACTTAAACCACACTAAAGGTGCAGGAACTACACCTTTAGGTAATGTATAAGTTGGTGTTCTATTAAGCAAATATGCCGCTGTGAGAAGTGCTCCACTCCAATAACATTTGTCTAACTGAGAGTCATGTAATAAGCAACGAACAATTTCGATTGAACTTCTTTTGAGAAGTTCAGCAACACCATTTTGCTGTGGGGTTCTGGTACAGTATATTCCACAACAATTCCTTTAATCAAACAGAAATGTTTAAAATCCTCACTTACATATTCATCACCTCCATCACATGGCAGTCTGTGAATATTTGTTCCAAATTTTGAACATACCCATAGCTTCATAGAGTTTCAACTTACAAAAATATCTGCTTCGATTTCATTGGATCTAAATTACAAAGTAAAAAACTATCAATACAATTTACAAAATATTCATTCCATGTGTGAAATAGGATCAACAAGACCACATACATCGCTTGAAATAACATCAAGAACCCTTTTAGCTTTACGCTCTTCAGAAAGTGGTCTGAATGGTGTTCTAGTTTGTTTTGCTTTTACAAAAAGCCCACATGATGTACTAAGGGAGTAGGCAGGCCCTCGACGGCTCTCTGACTGGTCTATACTAGTACCGAGGTCGACATTGGGTACAGTAAAATGAATGTGTCCCAGTTTTGATAGTAGGTCTTTTGGCTATCCAATGTGACAACTTCTCTTCCTTGGTCCCTCCTTGTCTCTTCTGGGGGCTTGACTCTCTGTTAGGCCTGGATACCCAGTCTACCAAGTCCTACAGCCTTCCTTCCTTGAAGCCCGACGGTCTTCGGTCTGCTGGGCTGGGGGACGAACCGTCCTGGGGCCACCCGACACTTGACAGGTTGGAGGCTCTGTGCGATGGCGGTCCCTGTCTGGTGGACTTAGAGGGACGTCGGATTAGAGGGCTAATCGTCCTGGGGTGTTGTCACCCACAGAGCCCGGGAGCTAGGTAAGGCTCTCTTTCCCTTTCTGGAGCGAGGCAGACTGACCCCATCCTACCACCTTTCCCATCCCTCTTTTCCCTCTTTCAGGTGGCTGTACAATAAAAGGAGACGTGCCTAGCCGGCTATGCCGGGGCCTCCTAATCCTCCCAAAAACAAACAACAAACAAGGGAGTAGGCAGAGGAATGACCCATTCTTCTATGCCATAAGTCACAATTTGTTGAAAAAAAAGCATCACTAGATCTAAGATAGATGTTTACTTCATACAAATTCCCTAGATTAGTACCTTCTAGCAAAACAAAAGCATTCTCTTTTACAAATTTAACTTTATTGTTTGCAAAATTAACAGAAATTCCCTTACCCTCTTTTTTTTATTCGTGTAACAGTAAGCAAGTTCTTTGTCAATCCTGGACATTTGTAAACATTTTCAATAGTTACATTAGTACCACTTGGCAAAGTTTCCTTTAAGTTACCACAACTATTTGATGTAATAGATTCTTCTTTTTTAGCATCATTTATTTTAAGATTAACCTCAGAAACATTTTCAAGGCATTTACCAATTTCTTCATTTACTAGGTGATGCGTTTCACCCGAATCAACAATAAATTAAACCAAATTAGTGTTGTTCTCTGTAGAAACAAACTCATCGTTAGCTGATGACATAAATTTAATGTCTTCATCAGCAGTATTTGATTTATACTGTTGTTTTACTCGTTTTTTTAGGACAATCAACCCTTTTATGACCCTTTTTTCCTCATTCGCAGCATTAAAATTTGAAAAATTTATTGCTATCTACATTATTTGACTTATTACAGTTAACATCTTTATGATCCCTATAGCTATTAAATTTTGACTTTTTCCTGTGACTTGAATACATTGACACGTCTGAAGAATTGGAAGCACCATCGACTCGAGATTGCCTAGATTCCTCCATTAACAATCCATTGGGTCAAGTAATCTAGTGGGGCGTAGCACAGGTAATTTTTGACATTTCTGATATTTTCCCATTTACAAAGTCTAAGGTCAAAACTCCAGGATTACTACTGAACAAAATATCCATTGCTGTGGTAACCGTCTTTTAATTTGAAGGCATGCAAGAAAGCAAATGAGTGACTATTTCCTTACCATCAATTTTACCACCAGCAGCTTTTAAGTCGGTTACGAGCTTCTCAAATCTAGCCAAGAATTGAAACATGGAACACTCACCTTCATATTTCAGAGTTCTTAAATCCTTCTGAGGTTTTACTTGTATTGTGATTCCAGTTTTGGCAAACATGTTCTGAAGTGTAAAAATAATTTTCTTTGCTGTTGTTTTATCTTTCATGGTTTCCAGGACATCGTCGCTTAAGCTCTGCACAATTATATTCCTTGCCTTAACGTCAATCTTCTTAAACTTATTCTTCTTTTCAACATATGCAGGTACTTCGGAATCTAATACCTCCAGTACTTCATGTTGTTCCAGAAGAAGTTTCAACCGATATTCCCAATTTGAAAAATTCCTACCATCAATTGTTTCAACAATCTTACTGTTTCATTACCGGTTTCCATTTTGTTTGTTCCACTATCCTTATTATTTGTTAAACAACTACAATTTTCCCAAACAATTTCCAATTCAAACACAATTAAGACCATAAACTGTTAATTAAGTGCTGTATCTGTAGGAGTTTAAATAATAAAATGCGTAATTAACAAATAAACTAACTTTAATTGAACAAGGATGGATTCATAACAAAACTGCAACTTTCTACTAGAACATTTCTTATCTTTCATGGCAACCTTGATGTAAACAATAAACCAAATCAAGCATCTGATTTTATAAATAAAACTATTTACAGCTAAAGAATTGCCAACATCAACACTTATTAGGTTAATCAAGAGGTAACATTATCTACGAATTCAAATATGCAAACGTCAAGTAATGTGTACATTTTGGCTACACATTAAAGGGATAGCCTACAATTTGGTGCGTGCAGATGAGTTTAATTGTGGGCAATCAAGTGAAATGAAGACGTTCGAGTCATCCTTGAGGAGCGGGCGATCGGTTGAGGACAGCGAGTAAAAAAACGATTGCGCTAGATGTTGCCAAGCCGGATAGTTGAACATGACTCAGATTCGCGTCAATTTATAATTGACTAGCAGTTTACAGACGTAATAAAGACGGTTCATAAATGACCAGTTATTAACTCGATACAAGGATCAGTTTACAGGAATGTACGTTAGATATAGTTAACTGTAATTATATTAAACGCCAACCGTATTAATGTTTTTATTAATATAAATTAATATGAATTAAAAACCGCAAACTAATTCCTGGTTCAGCTATGAATATAGCTTATATGTATAGTTCCTGGTGTATTTATGAATTGTTACTTAGTTATTTCCAAGGTAACCCTTGGTCATCAGAGATAATGAGCCATTACATGTACAATATATAGGCCTGCAAATTGACTGCAATGCATTCTGAGGTGACACTGATGAAATTGTACGACTAATACACAAACATTATATTACTTTATCTCTTTTTACGAAATAAATTCACTGTGCCATACAACGACACTTGACACTTTCAAGGCCAACTGGGCGAAGCCCTGAGACGATTTAGAAAATTTTCAAATTTTTACGCGTGTAGGAATCGTAAGGTGCATTTTTTATGGAAAATGTTGGGGTTTTATTACTATTTTAAAATTTTCCACGACAGGTTATCCATTTTATAACATTCACTAAAAATTAGCGTTTAAGTTATAGAATTTAAGATACAAATCGGAATAGAAAGCTTACGTTTAAAAAGGATATATTTTTCTTTTTAATAACAAAATATTTCTTTAGTAAATCCCTCGGCTTATGTGTATCTATTGCTTTTAAAAAGTACCGTGTCTTCATACGCAAGAAGATAAACACGTATTTACATAAATCATGATAATCCAACACAAAATACCCCCATCGTAGCAAACCTGCGTACTCAGTGAATTTCCAATGCATGTCTTAATAACAAATAAAGCCATAAGAATAACATTGCGTGTTGCGTGGGGACGAGTACAACACAGGTTTGCTGCAACAAGGAACACAACAAATTGGTTTTGATGCAATTATCAATAGATCTCAACATCTTTATACATCCATAAGTAAGCGATATACATATAGCATTTTAATGTTTCCCCATAAAATTAACATGGGGGCTGAGTACGCAGGTTTGCTGCAACCAGAAAAACAACAAATGTATTTTTGTGCAAATATCAATGGAACTCAACTAGGTGAAGCCACATACAAATTTTTATTAATTTATGTTCATGATTAAGGGAGACATAATAATACTTTACTTTTTCTCGATAAGAATAACATGGGGTTGATAACCCAGGTTTGCTGCTACAGGAGAAACTGTTTTTTTTTCAAAAATGAAAAACCAAAACCAGATGAAGCCATATACCAAGTTTTGTCTGTGTATGTTCATAAATAAGCGATATATAGAAATTGTCATTTTCTCCATAAGAATAACATTAAACAGCGTACTGTGTTTAGCACTTTCAATATTTCAGTAACCAATTGATGTATAGCAATGATCAAAACACCAAATTATTTGTTTTCTTACGCTGAATCAAATGGTGAAAAGTAAAATTTGTCTTTGTCAAAGATTGTATGCAACAAATCACAAAACCCATTTTTGGGGTAAAAAAACTATATAGATGGTCAGATTCATCTGGTTTTTGAACTCGTTCAAATAAATGCTACTTTGCACATTTCTACCATATTTAATTAAGATCGGACCTTTTTTACGAGAATTATCGTGCTTATGGACACATATACATCTAAAACAAAAAGTTATCATGGTCTCGGGCTTAATTCTTACCATGCCACCTACGGCAATAGCTTTTTCCTAAAGGGGAAATTCGCTAAAACAATATAATATGAAAATACTAGGAAAACCAACACCTGGATAACTTGATAACCTGAGTTTAAATTATATTTTTTATAATAAAATAAATACATTATTTATTTTGTACTCAAGGTAGCTAATTTCTATAAGAGACTGGCAAGAAGTAGTTTTATATTACCGGTAAATTTGTATGGGTCCTTTTGAAGACGTAATCCCCATTCATTTGAAAGGTTATATGTAGGCTATACGTACGTATTAAAAAATCGTGTAAATAATTTTCTTTTGTCTGCCATATAAAACATATTATATTGTATTGTTCATAAATACATATGAGAGATGAACAGGTAAAGGAATAACTATAGAGCCAAATTTTAACTTGTTATGTCCTCGGATAAAAATTTAACATCAAAACAATGCATCGATGATTTCCATCTTGCCAGAATGATATATCCTCAAATTATCTTTAAATCTGTATACGTACGAGATTTTAATTGAGTGTGTAAATTCGATATATTACTAGAATACTAACGGTATCAGAACGGCTATAGTTGTGGCAGGCATTTGTTAAGGCCTTTTCACACCGCAATCTGTGGTGTCCATGGACGTGCCAACTCACACTGCATGTGGACGGATTTGTAGTGGATGTGTCATTTTTCCCCCCATTTCCTTCTACATCTATCAACTCATTGTCACTGTTGACTTCTGACTTGATCACTTGTTCACTGTTGAATTAATACAATTTGAATAGTTAACGTCAACGATGTTGACTTGAATGTTGTCATCAAGTGGTGGGACGTTAATTTCACCGCTGAAAGTAACAATACCCGTAATTTATAATAGCAATTTACCGTAATTTCTACGATATACAAGGTGCCCCTCAGCTCTAATATTATATTTTTCATAATTCTGCACGAAATCCACCTGTTTTTGTCCTCTAAATAGTACGCAAAAGGTCACTTTTTTCCTAGGACCTAAAAAATCAGCTGTGATCTTTTTTAAGTACTAGGACGTAAAAGTCAGCTGTTTGATAAATATTATTATTGTTTCATTAATTTTAATATATAGAATAGTGAAATTCAACGTTATCAAAAGTATTGTTTGTCAATAACAGAAATGTAAACACTGTATATTACTTACTTTGTAAACATAACCTCAAAAATACAACTTTATAGTTACAATTTTCAACGATTAAAAGTCTAATTCCGCATTATGATAAAAAACGTTGTTTATCACTCGGAGCAAAAGTGTCTTTTTGGTGCTTAATCGTTTTGCGCACCAATTGCGCACCAAAAATTGAGCTCAAAAAAGAGCCACTTTTGCTCCTAGTGATGAAAACTACTATTTAGGTATTATACCTAAATCAAAGACAAATAAAAATATAATATTTATTATTTTCAAACCATTATCCCTTACAGCTGCCATCCCCTTCCATGAACATTGTTATTTGGGGAATGGATTGTTTTATTTAATTTAAATTTTGTATAGAGCATAACTGTACACTGAAAAAATATTATTGTTATATGAACCAGAATATGGTATGTGGAGCAATAAATTATTGTAAATATGGTCCCAGCAAAGTGTTTGGTAGCAGCTACAATCCTGTTATTGTCAATATTTTATTGTAGCGTGCAACAGAAATTATTGCAAATATTACAATAATGAAATTAGAGCCCAAGCAATACATCTTGATGTCAGAGCAATAATTATTGTCAATAATACTAAACATTATGAGAATCGTTACTAGAGTTTATAGTATTTATAACAATAACTCTTATTTTTACTTTTACAATAAGTTATTGCTGCAGCTATAAGTTCGGTTGACTCTCCTCTCAGAATGTATAGTAGCTATGGCAAACCCTTTTTTATTACTACAATAAGTTGTTTTTTTGGTTAATACAGTGGAATGGTTACGGAAAATCCTACTGTTTAACGAACATAACCTGAAAACTAACCAAAATCAGTTATATAAAATTGCTTACATGAGAGCTGCAGAAGTATGGGATTAATTAGACCACCGTTCGCTTGGCTTTAATAATAATTTTGATAATATTTATTGTGATTATTTAAGGCTTACTAACTTAATCTCAGTCTCTTTGTTACTTTTGTCTTGTTAATATCCAACCTAGGCTATTGAAAGCCTAAATAAGATTCTGAATTCATGTTGAAACTGCTGGATTTTACTTGATAATACTTTACTGGATAATACTATACCTGTTCAATATACTTTTTGAGGTTATGCCATTGCATGTTTTGTGGCTACAGCCACATCTTCAGTTAATCCTTAGGTTGATTCTTCATATTATTAAAACATTACTGAGACAGTGAGACACTTAACACATACATATTGCAGTATAACACATTCCGATACCGGTCACACGATAAACTATAACATTGCTTGTCTCGGTGCATTCGCGCTTCAGGTCAGGCCAGTGACGACTCATTTCCACTTTGAGACATTGTTGTGTAATCAAAAACAGAATCTGGTACAATATAACAGAATATTCTCGCTAAGCATTTCTACCTACTATACTACTATCATTATAATGTATTAGCAACAATAATATGTTGATGCAATTACCAGCGTCATTGCAAATAATTTAGCAAGAATATTATTGTAGTTTTGACAGACCTGATGGTAGGACATTACCATAACTATTGTGTAAATTAAGATAAATCTTGTAAAAACTACCAGAATTGCATTTACTATGCAATATTGTTTGGATTACTATAATATTTCTTTCAGTGCATAAAGACCTAATTCCAGTAAATAAATAAATGTTTTATGATGTCTACTTTGAAAGGCTAAATTATCTGAGATTATGATTACATTATATGACACGTTTCATAAATTATAATCCATGTATATAATAAATAGTTTTTATGCCTAGCATGCGCGTCCCTCGGATATTCCAAGCTGATCGCTGCGCGAGCGATCCCCGTGAACGCGTCCAAGACTTACTCGGACGTCCGCGGACGTCCATGTATGCTTGTATGAATGGCTCCAATAAAATACATGTTAAGCAATTTTGTAACTTTGGTGTAAATTTTCTGTAAATCCTCACACTTATAATTTGAGAGAAATATTGCGTCAATTGACAGAACCTGTAAATAATTTATAAACATTTTTGTTAAATTTATCGTTCAAATTAACACAAACTGACAATTTATACAAATGTTACAAGTTATGTTAATTGGCACAATATTTATGTGTGTGGGTGTCATATGTACTAATAATCGGACAAATAAACACTAATTTTGCGTGATTACGACAAAATAAACAAACAAGAAACAAAATATCGACTGCATTAAAGGGTTATTGGAAATAATATACGGTAATTTTAGATATAATAGTTGGGGGCTATACCATATCCGAAAATAAATCAAATCGGACAGTAAATAAGGAAGTTGGCATTTAACAGTATTTTTTCGAAATATTTGTTTAAATTTGACCATAATATTGAATTTTGGAAATGTTTACGGAATTTATTAATGAATTAGCTTAGAACAGTAACATAGGCTATCCAAATTGCAGACAAATCGAACCATAAACACCAAAGTTAGTTTCTTCTGGTATATATATATATATACATATATATATATATATATATATATAAACTCTCCAAAGTATCAAATTTGGAACTTAGTGTCCCCCAATATGGTAATTATACATATAACAGTTTAAGGCTATAACATATCCAAAAATCAGTCCAATCGGACAGTAAATAAACAAGTTGGCAATTGGCAGTATTTTTTCAAAATTTTTTGACCGTAATAGTGAATTTAGGAAATGTAAGTGGAATTTATTAACACATTAGCTTAGGACAATAACATATACAAATTGCAGACAAATCCATAAACACCAAAGTTAGTTTTTTAGCCTGATTTTGAAAATTAAATTGAACAAATATAGGGGATGGATTGGATTTTGAAAATGTTATTTAATATAGGCAAGGTTCGGACATTAGTATAGGCCAACAAGGAAATTTGTGTAGGGTAGGATCGGGCAAGTGTCCAAAAATTGTTCCCCATAAGAATAACATGGGAAAAAAGTTTTGCTATTTTTTTCTGCACGTTTATTGATTTTAAATCATGTAGTTAGTACTAAAAAACGAGCTTTATCTAATATCTCTAATTATCTCTTTAAGACGCCGCGCCGACGCAAGCTAGGCGAATATAGCTGAATTATGGGTGAAGAATGGGTGAGATGCTCTGTGTAGCCTTGTTACTGACTACAACCGACTGATTCTTTAGCCAGGATCATTAATTAATAGTCCAATGACCAATGGCAGCATTGCTTGGATATCTTGCTATGAAAACATATTTCTGATTCTCAGTCACTGTTTTATTTTAAAATGTCACTAATACATTTTAACTGCAAAGCTTTTGATTGACTTTTCACTTTAGGTAATTATTTAGTTAAGTTTATCATTATTTAATTAAAACTTAAAAATTGTCAAATATACACCTTTGAACCACACCTTCACACCAAGACCAGTACTTACATCCAGTAAGCATGAAGCCAACATAATATGAGGTACAGTTTCATATAGCCCCACTGGGTGATAGTACCTTTAATTCCCCGAAAGATTTTCTTTTAGAACTTTGATTTAATTTTTCTCAGGTTGTATAAAATATATCAAAACCAAAAGTTTCATGGTGTTCGAACCTGAAAACGAACCTTGCACAGAGAACTACATATGCCTACTATGGCAATGGCTACTTCTCTACAGAGGATATTCGCAAAAGCGACATGCTTTGTGCTTTACCTTGTGTTTTAAATGTTTGGCACATGTTACATGGAAAACAGTTACTGTTGATTTCGGTCGTTCTCAGTCCTACAAACTAATGATACACCGGTAGCGCTGAAACTGATGTCAAAAGTTTGATTGATAGGAAAACCTACGACATATATGCAGAAAACAATCAGTAGACGAAATAAATCACAATATATTTCTTGTAACTCACTCATTTGCCTAATAATCTGAATTGATCAAAAAGGGCAAATTAGATGACATAGTAGTTAGTTTTATTATTATACATTTTGGGAAAATATCTTTAAAAGAGAATATTTATCATTGATTGTTCATTGATTGTATAATATTTACATTTTTACTGATTAGCAAATCTGTAAAAATAAGATAATACATTTCGCATACTCACCACAGAAAATCTTAAAGCTCATGGTTAGGTTGCACATTTCAAAAGCGTATTGTGGGACTTCATCAAAGTTATTTCTGCTGTTCATTTTATAGTGCGAGGAGGTTTTGATCCCCTTCGAACAATTTTCCCTCAACTGAGTTTTGCCCAGTTTTTCCCCAAAGTCCATCAATGTTTTATATTATGACAATAACTTGTAAAATTTCACCACAGGGCACACAACCTGTTTTGCCTCCACGGACTGCAGGATTTACACGTTTTTTCTGATTTATTACTCTATCCCAGCACTCCAAACTGTACTGTAGTGGCAATCTGTTCTCAGAACACTTGCATTCCCGGTTGATGTTTCCAATTAATACAAAATTGATTGGTCGACCAATAATGGTTATTAATAATCACTAATTTTTCTTGTAATATTTCAGATGTTTAACTTACACCGCAAAAATAGATTTTGGGAAAAATTATTACAAAAGGAAAGCTTTTTCACAATGAAACCCTTTTTAAGTTATGCTTTGCAAATTACTCAGAAGTGGGAGCAACTTTGAAGGAGAAGGGTTTACCATAAAATGGGTAAAGTTATAGATATATATATTATATAGATAATTTATAAAAAAAATTAACATCATATTACACATTGCAATTTGCTAAAAACACAAGAATCCTGGAGAATACATTGATTTAAAAAATTGTTAAATTATAAATATTAATATTTAAAAAATGGTTTTTAATAATATTAATTGAAAATCTAAAAGAAGTTAAGGCTATTAAATTAAGTACGTAGTTATCCAAATTGAAATTGTTCTAGAAATCTTGGGAGTGGTTACTACTGAATGGATTGGAGTTTTACTTGGGGTTCGAAACTTCCTGGTAAATCCCCCCTTCAGCTTCCTCGTTCGATTGCTCACTTTCCTGAAAGAATGGCTTATTTTAAATCTGAAAAGGAAAGGGGGAGGCTTTGTTCAAATAAGGATATGCAAAATAGAGAGCCTGTGCGACTCCAGTTATCTGCGTAAAGCTCCTATCAAAGTAAACGTGCCTAGCGGCTCTGCTGGGATTTCATTATCCATATATACTGACAAATCTGTATCCATATCTAGTAACAAAAGGAACACAATCTTTTTAAAGAACGGTTTACCATACAATAAGTTCGAGTTTTTTTCGCAAAAAAATGATGAGTTGGGCAAAAAAAACTGATGGTCCTCCGTTATGCAGGGAGGATTTTATGAGGGATCAAGCTTTTGTCAACTAAGCGTTTTTGAAAAGGGCTTCAAAATGTTCTAAAACCAGGTTATAGAAAGCTAGGCCAGATTTGTTAGGAAAATATAATTTTTACTTGAAAAGGAGATCAAGGTTCACTCAGTCAAGAACTCATGAGCCTGATGCGGTCCTTTAAATTTTAAATTAGAGGTAGTTATTATCATAAAAAATCGAGCTAGCAAAAAGTCTTCGTAAAACAAATGAAAATGCCATTAAGTTTCATAGCAAGTTAGTTAATTTTTCACGTAATGTAAATCCAGTATAAAAAGAAAAGGTGACTCTAAACATCGCCATATAAAATGGATTGTTATAGTAATTTTGCTAATTAGTACATTTGGCTGCAGAAGATAAAACAAATCAGGCAGTGCAAACGTCCCAGATAGGTTCGCTTGTCACTAATTGGTTGATTTATATATTATTTTTCACCGTGGGAAAACATGTCCATTCCTCTACTAGATTGAAAAGAAATAGGTAAAATAATTTTTAAACCAAACATTTTCATAAAAAACTTTTATTATTCAAAAATTCAATACATATATACAATACTAAAATAACTTATATACAATCGCCATCCATTAACACTTTCAAATATTGAACACCTGGGACAATAGTAGGCCTATATCACAATATAAGACTTGGCACGAAACGTACAAATATAGCAAAAACTACAAACATGTTTGCAAGTGAATACCAAATTGTACAACTCTCAGGTATTGAATATGTGAAAGTTTACATATGTAAAGAAAGATAGTCCTATGTTTTGACTTAGAACACTACTTTACAATCGAGGGTAAAGACAGCACACGAATATATCAGAACGACAAAGATATTATTTAAATTAGAGTATGCATTTCTACTTATCTTACATTATTAATAATACTGGTCATGAGAACAATTTGGTCAGCTAATGACGGTAACATACGTTAGGTTAAGCGTTTCATGGGAATTGTGATATTGAATATTATTCCTGATAATAAACCTAAGATGAGCTTATTTGCCAGGCTTAGGATATGAGTAACCGGCAGAACCGCCTTGTGAATATCCACCACTTCCGGCACCACCGGCGCCACCGGCTCCACCGTAACCTCCAGAACCACTGGCTCCACCGTAACCTCCGGCGCCACCAGCTCCACCCTTACTGCCGTAGCCTCCCGCGCCACCGGCTCCAGCACCGCCACCGTAGCCTCCAGCGCCACCAGCTCCAGCGCCGCCACCGTAACCTCCAGCGCCACCAGCTCCTCCTTTGCTTCCATAGCCACCAGCTCCGGCGCCACCGTATCCTCCAGCGCCACCAGCTCCGGCTCCACCTGCTCCTGCGCCACCGTAGCCTCCTGCGCCACCGGCTCCAGCACTGCCGCCGTAACCTCCCGCGCCACCAGCACCCTTGCCTCCGTAACCACCAGCTCCGGCACCACCGTAACCTCCGGCGCCACCAGCTCCTGCGCCACCGTAGCCTCCAGCGCCACCAGCTCCAGCACCGCCACCGTAACCTCCAGCACCACCAGCTCCTCCTTTGCTTCCATAGCCGCCAGCTCCGGCGCCACCGAAACCTCCAGCACCGCCGGCTCCAGCGCCGCCACCGTAACCTCCGGCGCCACCAGCACCCTTGCCTCCGTAACCACCAGCTCCGGCACCACCGTATCCTCCGGCGCCACCAGCTCCTGCGCCACCGTATCCTCCGGCGCCACCAGCTCCAGCGCCACCGTAACCTCCAGCGCCACCAGCTCCCTTTCCTCCATAACCACCAGCTCCAGCACCACCGGCTCCACCGTATCCTCCAGCGCCGCCAGCTCCGGCGCCACCGTATCCTCCAGCGCCACCAGCTCCGGCGCCACCATAACCTCCGGCACCACCAGCTCCCTTGCCTCCATAACCACCAGCTCCCTTGCCTCCATAACCACCAGCTCCGGCACCACCGTATCCACCAGCACCTCCGGCACCAGCGCCGACTCCAGTGTATGTTCCATCGTCGTAAATTCCAGCGGCTTCATCAGCAGCATTCTTTGCCAGAGCCTCCTGAATCTCTTGGGGGATTGGTGGAGGAGTTGGCAGATGTGCTCCTTGTGGAACGAATCCATTCTCGTCTGCGGTGTAGACGACTTGGATCTGTTGTCCGTCGGGAGAAGTGTAAGAGAAAGAACCTTGAGCAGCCTCACCGGGACCTTCGGGTGCGTCTTGCTTCAGATATCCGTCTTCTTGGGCCTTAATGCCATTGCCAGTTTCATAGCTGAAAAAAAATTTTCGTTTTAATACCTTGAAATTAAACTAGGACATAATAAATAACACATCACTTCTAATCAGATGTTAATATCTCTACAGAGACCTTTCAATGTCGTACACAGCAAATATGTAACTAGATTATTCTTCAAAAATAATTATGGTAGGTTGTATGACTTTGCATAAACCATATACATTTGCAATATGAAAAGTTGTTCGCCTATCTGACCGTTTCATATACCTGATCGATCGAATCGTACTTGTAAAATAATTAAGTTTGGTAAAATGTCTCACAGATTTCCAGAGGTAGAGGCGTTTTACCTGATGTACGATTAGTTAGGTACATTTCCGGTACAGTAAGAAGTTCCCTAAGCCAGTAGTACTTTAGATTCAACATATCCTGCCCAGACAGTAATTGTCAAAAGAGGACGACTAAGAGTCATTTAATAATTGTTTGTACATTCTATCCAACACTTTGCATGCAATTGTTTGTATTTAAATTGAATCGTAAAGAGCTCGTTGATTAAAAGTAAATTTAGAATACACTTTGAAGTTTTCTTAAGTAATAATATAAACAATTATGTAGTTATTGTCACAGTACAGTTTTGCTAACATACTTTAACATACTGTAACAAACGCACTATATAAAATAACAAATAGGCTTATAAAAGAGTAAAAGTATATAGACTCACCTCCAAGAATAAGAGCCGTCTCCAAGGTTGGGGTTGTTCTGGAAAGAGATAATAGGAATAACAGGCCCAGATGCACCACCGGCACCACCAGCTCCGCCGTAACCGCCCGCTCCACCTCCATATCCACCAGCTCCAGCGCCACCGGCACCACCTCCATATCCGCCAGCTCCGGCGCCACCGGCACCACCTCCATATCCGCCAGCTCCAGCGCCACCGGCACCGCCTCCATATCCGCCAGCTCCGGCGCCACCGGCACCGCCTCCATATCCGCCAGCTCCGGCGCCACCGGTACCACCTCCATATCCGCCAGCTCCAGCGCCACCGGCACCACCTCCATATCCACCAGCTCCAGCGCCACCGGCACCACCTCCATATCCACCAGCTCCTTTACCTAAGTAGGATTGTTTGGAATTAATAAATATAAAATAATACCTGCCAAATATACTCTACGTAATGTACATCTATTATTACTTTTCTTGTTAGTCCCTAGACTGTTCTTGGACTGGTTAGTGCTAGCCTAGAGCTCTTCATTAGGTACTAATTTAGTTATCCCAGTTTAGGTTGTGGTATTTTGATCGTCCAGAGTGACCTGCATCCATTTGCCATCTAAGACGCCCTAGTAAGCTGAGATACCCAGTCAAATCACATTTGGATGTTTCTTTCAAGGCGATTTACCTTGGAGGAATGTTTGCGGGGAAATCGGTAAACAAGGTCTTCAAACTTTAAAAGATAGAGTGCGAGCCGACATGGCTGAGTTGTCAAGTTATGGTCGTATGGACATTAAATGACACTTATCAACAGTTATCGACACTATTTGTTTATATATATTTTAAAGACGAATTTTTTTTGAAATTTACCTCCAGCACCGCCTCCGTAACCACCAGCTCCGGCACCTCCTGCTCCGCCAGCTGCTCCGCCGTAACCCCCGGCTCCACCACGACCGCCTGCTCCGCCTCCGTAGCCACCGGCTCCAGCGCCACCTGTGCCTCCGTAGCCACCGGCTCCGGCACCACCAGCAGCACCGCCGTAACCACCAGCTCCGGCGCCACCAGCGCCCCCGTAGCCTCCGGCACCAGCACCACCGGTTCCACCGTAACCTGGGAACCGACCAATAATTTAGAATGTAAAACATGTATTACTCCAGCGCTCTCTAGTTCATTATTAAGTTTGGTTATCTATAATATTGTGTAGGTAATTCTTTTAGGTGTAGAAATTGCAAACCATTTTCCGAATCCAATTTTGTAAACAGCGCTGTGGTATACAAACTGAAATGTGCCACCTTCCCAAAATTGTACATCGATCAGCTCCAAAAAAATACATAAAGAGCATTTTCCAAAGACCAACAGGTAAACAAATAATTTGCTGAACTCCTCATCAATTCAAATAAAGTCATATTTGTAAATAGAAAAGTATGTTAAAATACTTTAACTGTATAGTTGTAAAATGTTAGATTATATAATCGATTGTAGCCGTGGAATTTAATTACTTTGAAGGTTTTAATGTATTGTTATATATATCGTACCTCCGGCGCCTCCTTTGCTGCCAGCACCCCCGTAGCCACCGGCTCCGGCTCCACCAGCGCCTCCGTAGCCACCGGCTCCGGCCCCACCAGCGCCTCCGTAGCCTGTGGCACCTCCCCTACCTCCGGCACCTCCAGCACCTCCGTATCCTCCCGCTCCTCCAGTTCCTGCGAAGGGTGCTGCGATGCCACCGGTACCCCCGGTGCCACCTGAGAACGCCGCCCCGGCTGGGGGTAGGTAGGAGTTGTCGAGCCGGGCAGCTGTGGCTACCCCAGCCAATAAGACGACCACTGCCTGGAATTGGAGAGACTTGTAATGAAACTATGATACAAATAACAAGATAAAACAATAAACTAACGGTTTTGGGCCAACGTAGATTATTGATTCGTACCTATTCATATACTGTTTAGGATTTAAAACCTCTAGATTTTCACATGGATTTAATTGGAAGGTTTAAACTCATAAATCTATTGTGAGTAAACTCATTGACTCTTAACCAACCACGAGGAACGGCAAGGAGGCAAAATAAAAGTTAAAAGATATTTTTGGGCTCCTCCGTATATCTACACTCATTGACACTGGTGGTTGCAGGAGCATACTTTCACCACATCAGCATCTTCAGCTGACTAAATTGATACTCTGTCAGCTGATGATGCCGATGAGGCAAAAGCATGCCCCTGCGACCATCAGTGCCAGTGAGTGCAGTTTGACGGAGGAAGAAGCCAGCGAAGTTAAAATTTTTAAAAAATATAATAGCACAAGCTTAATAATGTACCTGTTTGTACATCTAACTAAGCGGTTTGGTTATTTAAAAGGCAATCCCACAAATACGACTTTAAACGTATCACTGACTCTGAAATAACAGCAGATCGAATTTTTCATTATCGTCATTAGCGACACTTAAAACTGTGATTATTCACGACAAAATTGTCCTTTCGAGGACCGATTTGTGCATTTAATAATAGAATATGTTAGAAGATAAGTAGATTATACGCAAGTAAAAACTGGTGATGGTGTTTACAATTTATTCATACGAAATTGAGCTGCATACAGATCTAGGGAGTATCATTTACAAATCACACAACGGAATAATAACAAAAAAATTTCAGAAATCCGTTGATTAAACCAACTATAACGACATAATTCGTGCCTTAATAGCAAACATTACAACAACAGAACCGCCGATCGTTAGGCCCATCAAATATAAGCGGTAGTTAGTACGATCTTGGACTCCGGTGAACAAATACCTCTATCAGTGAGAATCTAACCGTCTCAGCCTCCAGTAATTGACGTGAGATGTTTAGTTGGGAATTATTTAACTGAGACTTATAAGCTTTAAAGACGAAACAATAAAGTTATTTCAGGGCTGACTGGTAAAAAATAAACCTTGAGCAAATATTAACTTCCTCATAGCCCCTAGTCGCCTTCAAGATTTAAAAAGTGTACTTTTTTTATTAAAATAATATATAATAACCATTAAATATGCACGGAAGATAACTTTATTTTTTAAGTTTTAAAGTTAAATATCAAGAAATCAAATAAAAAATCAGAGTATAAATATTTGTTTGATCACATAACATCCAATTTTACTTGAAAAATAAAAAAGACAACATTATACAACGTTTTATTTGGGATGTACTGATTTATACTATGAATTCTAATGAGTGTTAAAAAGTTAAATTAATTATAAATTTAAGACCCACTATAGAAACTGTAGTCATGTATCATTATGTAAACTGACTTTTAATATTTATTCCTTGTTTATAATTTTATTAAGGTGAAAAATCCCTTTTAGTTAAATCAGAATATTCAATTTGTTATATATCTATTACTTCTTAAAGGTGTTTTTGGGCTCCCTTACATTAATGGTAGTTAAGTCAAACTGTTTCCAATACAATCTTTATTCTAATAACATTAAGCTGTAAAATCAATACAAAAACCATATTTCATCATTTATTTTAATTTTGTCATAAACAATACAAGTATAAATATTCGGATTGTAGTTTTAAAATAAATGTAGTTTTTCAAATTGAATTTATATGACCTGAATTTAACGACTCAGATCCTACATACGGATCCTGATATAAATTTTGCAGGCCTTAAAAAAAATCCGCACAGTATTACTTGACCTATCGAGAACCAAAAGAAAATACTTTAGAACATTCGAATATTAGGGAATATTTACTATGGGGCTGTCTGATGCACTCCATATGGTCAAGGCAGGTATCACATGGAGGGTTACCCGGGTCACTTGTGCAACATCGCGTCGCATGACATGCGAGTATCACACGGTCTGTGTGAAGGATTCCACACTGCGAGCAACCATAACCCCGTTACCATTGGTGTAAACACTGCTTGTTTATTACGCGTGTGAGCGGTATGTGGTATAACACATTGTCACCACTTAGTGAACGACCTATTTGAAAGGACTGTGTTTTTGTTTTTGTTTACAAATATTTTGGATTGAATTATTAAATTATTTTGTAAAACAGTATATGGGAGTATAATGCCACGTATTTTTATGCCAATAGCTACGTAAGTGTATTCCAATATGTTAAACAGAATGGTGTTGAGTAAAAATTGTAGTTTCATATATTTATTTAACCGATTGTTTTATACATTATGATTATAATGAGCTTAAATTTACTGCAACTTTTACGAATCTCAGCTTAGCTGAGTTTCATAGTGCACATATATAGAAATGTTGTCTGAATCCGTATATTTAGAGACTTTTCTCATGAAATTTTAAATGATATAATCCTATTAATTTTTTAAAAATTAATTTAAAACTATTCTTTTTATATTAAAACAGAACAATTAAACTTTATTATGTTTTTGTTAGATATAATACTAGAGAAATATTAGAGGAACACGGTCTGTATTTTCAAATCCTTCGCCTCCGAATACAAAATATTTCTCACCAACGATTCCCAACGAACCAAAAATATCCAAGGCAATCTTTGAACACTTATGTTTTAAAAATCAATAACACTTTGGCCAAATTTGTATCCATAAACATAACTCCCCAGCCCACTCCCTTGCACAACCCCCAAACACGTCACTCTCGCCCCATTGCCCGCGTTTAGCCGAGGGCGCTCCCTCATTGCCTCACGTCGCGTCATCCTTGCTCTCCCCCACAATTAGTGACGTCACCGCCATCGATACGAGATCACCTCTGGTACACGGCGGTTCGCGTGGACCGAGCAGTGTAATTGCAGGTTGCATCAACTTGCGGATGTCTCTGCCGCGAAACATCTCAAGGACTGAGCTAATGTTATAATTGGAAATTGCAATCTAATAGTGTGTATAGCTTGGTAAATTATGCCTATGTTGTTTTTATGGATGGGTCTTTATAGTTATAAATTTAATGGATGATATAACTAGTATTCAGAAAAACAAAGAGTGACTTTATTTCAAGTATTTATAATGAATATTGAATTTACGAATAGGTGGTTCTAGTTAGCATGAGGCTGCAAGCGTTTGTTTGAGACACGGGGTAAAAGTTATCCAATTCCACAAGGTTTTCAGCAACCGTTTTAGAACGCGAAAAGATTCATTCATAAGTGTACAAACTATTATAATTTAACTAAACCACCACTTGATACAATATAACAG
This sequence comes from Allygus modestus, assembly GCA_963675035.1. Classification (NCBI taxonomy): domain Eukaryota; kingdom Metazoa; phylum Arthropoda; class Insecta; order Hemiptera; family Cicadellidae; genus Allygus; species Allygus modestus. Next base: position 106,529,123 of record OY776117.1, on the reverse strand, counting down.
TTTTCAGATAGTATGACATGTTTTACATTGCATCGTATACCTCAATTTTAACTTTCTAATTCCATTAGATTACCTAAGGGAGTGAACTGGGCATATACATCTGCTTAGACTTTTACCAGGAGGAAATACACTCTGTGACAAAACTCCAAAATGTATTATAGGTTATATTTATACTTTAAATATTCTATTAAAAGTATGAATCAATTTAATATAGAGAAAATGTAAAAAGTTAAATTCTAGCATTAAAATTCAACAAACGTAACTATATTTTATGATTATTGTATCACATTGAACAGTAATTGGCTTAGGGGCAAAAAAGACCATATGTATTTCAGTACTTTACATTAAATGTTTTGTCTGTTAATCATGCTTTTGCTACATAATCCTGTAAAAATGTCTCTGATTTAAATAGGTTATCATGAGAAATCAAACGCCCAATTTCACCCCAACACGTGAGATACTATGCCAAGATAAGAATCATTCCAAAGGTCAGTGATTTAGCCTATGATTTTGTGGTTAGCATAGGTCGCATCCGAGATGTCAGTTAAAGGCCACGATTTCGCAGTGATGTTTCCCAGGCGGTATTCCAGTAATTGAATCAAACCACAAAACACAATCATCACATCTATAGCCTAGGGCCACATGATATACACATCGTTCACCTGTTGTGGTGACATATTACAGAAAAGCAATCACCACCGTGTAAAGTTTTCAAGTAAATTGCTAACGTGAATATTCATAATGTGCAGTAACAGCTTTGCCATTATGTGGTACCGACTATTATTTGCAATATTTTACAATGTTCCATCTTACTATGTCGCTTTTTTGTTTGGTATACGGTTTATGGATTATAGTATTTTTTTAGTCTCCATTTGATTGTAAAACTTTGAAGATTATTTAAGTTTAAATTTTGTTTATAACATTACAGTTTCCATGTTATGTTTGTAATGGCAGTTATAAAGCTAAATTATACTGTTTTAATCAATGTAATAGTCTACAAAATTTAAACTTGCGATGATTATTTATTCGATGTGTTCGTAGAAAAAATAGAATAATAAATACACTACGTGTTAAAAATTAAAAGAATGTTCGAGGATATTTTTCTTTATTCGTTGGCACTGAAATTATTTGAGGTATACCGCTAAGAAAAGATTGTTTTGCAATAATTATCAAATAAAACTAATAACTATGAAATAAATATTAAAATTAAAATTTTACTTCTATTATGTATAAGCTATTATATTAATTAGTTTATAATTAAAGTTTGTAATTAATTATTTAAATATTACATAGTACAAAATTATTATTTTTGAGAATCAGCTTATTTAAATCTTTCTTTTTATTTACTTGTATTTAAAGTTTAAGCAGCTACAGACTGCTTCTACTACAGCAAATAGGGCATAGGTCAACCTAGAGTAATGTTTTTTTTTAAATATATTGTTATTCAAAACCTACTCCATTACTGCACACTGATATTCTATTTAAATGGTTTATTAAACTTGATTTATCAATGTTATCAAATCGTATTCGTTAACAAATTTTAAAATTTTAAAATTGGAAAAATATGATACTATATTTAAGTTAGTGGTTATTGTTTATCAGTAGTATTACAGTATTGAAAGATAACACAATCTTTCATTGCAAATCATAACCATGCAGCCCCATTAAAAAGTTGTTACGGTATCAATTCAGCTATTTCCACACATACCATCATGAATACGAAATATCCACTAGCAATTACTACCAGATCTCGTTCTTGTAGACCGTTATCGACATAACCACAACCGATGAGATTGAAAACCGAACAGCGAGTAGCAACAAACAGCTGATCCCGTAACCAGGTGATGGGGATTGCGCTGTTTTGGCGGGAATGTGGACCATCTGATGACCCCGCGGTACACCATCCTCCCATGACCTCGCACGTCCAAGCGCCCAGACCCATGGTTAGGCCTACAGGTCTTGGAGACCTACTTTCTGAATACGCCCCTGTAATATTTGCTTGTAAGGGAAATGAGGTGGTCCACACTTAGAAATTATCCTCTCGCCTTTACCTAGGTACGATTGTGTTTATTCTCACACATATAATTTAGTTGAACTTAGGTTAAACCTCCAAGCACTTCAGTGCGTAATCAAAAATACATTTGTGATACTATTAAAGCTGTGTTATACACTACAACACTTAAATCAATTTATTTATTGGAGATACTCCACGATTTATAAACTGAATTTTTTTACCAAAATATAAAGGATGTCCTGGCTAACACAACTGTGTTGTTAAACATTGTATTGTCTCTAATCATTTACTAAAAAAAACGATGCCGGTATTAATGTTCATTTAATGTCCATAAGATCAATGGAAACTATGGTTTTATGGAAATTATGTGTTGGAACATAGTAATATACGTAATTGTGGTTAATAGTAAACCTTATAACATAAAAGGTGATAGCTATTGCCAATTTGTTTTTGAAAGAGTTAGGTAGAGCAAGTTTATTATATTTAACAAGAAGTATTGCCGATAAAATATTAAATCACCTCCTTTCTTAATTTTTTTTGCTATTTAAATTCTATGCACAATTGCACATGGATGTGAAGAGCCTCCAGAGGTGGCTCTTAAAGACAACAAAGACTATTATTACAAAGACTATTATTTAACAAATACTCTTAAAGAAATTTTACAATAAAGACTATTTTAAGGCACCAAAGGATTAAATACCTGTTGATATACCTGTACTAAGGATGGAGCCTCTTAAGATCAAACAAACTTTACTAATATTTAACTAATGCAGAATAAAATTTACTGAATAATGCTTATCTTTCTTTACCCTAAACTGAAATATAAGTTTATGATAGCGGTTCTTATTTTTTATTATATTGTTCATTACACTTTTAATACAAATAACTGAATAGGTTTGTGACTTATTTTTTATTATATCTAGCATGGTGAGGAGGTCAGTGACCGTTCGCTGATCGTATATCACAACATCGTGATCGCCCGAGTTGCACCCACACTTCCTGATATCATGGGCCATAACGCTCGGAACATTGCACAATATACACGTGGGAATAAACTAGAACCAAGGGGATCCTGGTTGAGAGAACACGGTCCCTGGTGCGAACCTTGCAACTGACCGTTGGTCATTATATACGTAAACTGTGTTAGGAGACTCGTATTAAACCCTGAGCTGAGGAGAACGTGTCTGTATTGGAGAACTTCCTCCCTTCATTAACGTACAAAACGTAATATTTTTATCATAACTGACTTGTGTCTAATCCTCACCTAAATAACAGACTAGTTTGGTTTATTGTGGTATTATTTTATTATATTACTTACAACTTGTTATTGGCAAATAAATAGATGATATAATACGCCCGGCACAAGAATGAACTTATTTTTATTTTTTATAAGTATTCATAAAAATAACTCTGATTGCTAGAGGTTTTCATTCACTAAAAACCCTGTATTAGTTATCAAACAAAAAAATAAAATTAAAATATAAAAAAATACCTACCAAATCGTATATGCTGTATTTGTTTAAGAAATAAAAATATATTGCGTATTCGTCATTGGTTGTTAAATAATTCGGGTACGCATTCGTCTAGTAGTTAAAATTGATATTCCTATTGAATTTAAAGTTGGTTTTATAGTGCCTGACTGTAATACTACACCCTTGTGATACCATATTGAGGCGTGAACTTCAATTTTCAGCGAATAATTTTAAAATATTAATCGGTTAGCCAAAAGCCTAAGGTTTTATTAATATTGGATTTATGATAGGTTTTATTGTGTTGGATTTTATACTAGACTGCTGTGATACGATATTGAGATTGGAAATTAAATAAGTTAAAAAAGCAAATAAGTTTAAAATATCAGTCAGTTAATAAAAATATTTAATACATATAACTAATTAAAATTCGACACTACAAACAATATGAGTAGTAAGCGTTATATAGAACAAGATTATGAAAAATTAATAAGGAATACGTTTCTTTTCAAAGCAACTAATAAACCCTAACGTTAAAGTCACTGTGAAGATACAAATGTGTAAGACATTTAAAGTGACTTGGTAATAATTAACTTTAAACTGTGACCTTCAGGTAACTTTTTTGAATTTACTGCGTCTCTGTAGTAAAATTTCATTGGAAATTTATGATTTTAGTGGAGAATCTAGTTAATGTTATTAAAATTGATTGTTGAAAATCATTAGCATTTCAGTTTGTATTCTAATGTCATTTATTTTAACCTATACAAATATCAGCAGAAAAAATAAATTATAGGACTAAATTGTTACTTTACAATTATTTATGGTTTTAACATTTTGATTTTTGAAAATATGTATTTGTATTATAAGTATATTAAAATAAATGTATTAAAACGGTATAACTGAAATAATTATGTCGTTTATTGGAAGCCTCGAAATTTATATTGCGCGAAGTTATATATTTTGGAAAAAAAATATTCCACCAAATGTATATGAAAAAGCTTGTAAATAAAAAATAGTTTAATCAGTATAATATCAGTGACTCGGACTGTGATATTTAGTCTGTATGTTATAATAGAAGATTAATAGTATTATGAATATTCATATTATGTTTTTTATTAAAAGTAAAACCTAAAAGTATTTACGTAATAAATAGAAATTAAAGTTATTTTATAAAAAAAAATATAAAGCCTAAACAATATATCTGGTAATACCTTGAAAATAAAAAATAAATATAAACAAAGATTTAAAAAAAGAATTAAGTAAAATAATGGTTGCTAAGACAAATGTTCAATAATAAAAACTAAAAAATCAATACAAATATTATTTTAATTTTTTTTGTTTGAAAACCAATTAAAAATATTAAATTACAAATTTATTTAATTAATAAACAGTACAACATTGAAAAGTTCTAGCATTCAAATTTTACTTTTGTCTCTAATATAAAAAATATTAAAAAATCTTCCACAAAACGTAGTTAATAAAAATGTTATCACTATTATAGCCTATTTTTAAAATGGATTAACAAGTGAGTTGAAGTGACCTACCGTCTTCCAATGCATGTTGTTGTTCCAATGAGTTCGCGGAGGAAGGTGGCGAACTTCTGACAGGCCGCGGCTTATATACAGATACTTCATTCCTTTCCCCACCCGGCCACACGCCTAATTGCCGGTACAGATAGACACAAGTAGTCTGGTCAGGACGGCGGGAGATGGCGATGCAGATCGTGGTGACGTCACGGGCTCGTCACCAGACTCACTCGTCAGCTGATCTCCAGAATCAGCTGTTGTTTTCCCGCCGTCCCGCGTGGAGCTACACTGCAGTTTTCTCCCGTGACCCCAACTGAAGCTAGTGAGGTTAGGTTGGATGGTAGGATACGGTGAATTCGCTTGATTCACACTATTCTCTTAGATTTTTCGGAGTGGCGATGTTATATTAGTTTCGCTGTTTAATGCCATATTACGAGTTTGAAACACCACATGGTTATTTATACAGGTTGAGTGTTAGCCTATAAGTGTACCAGCTGTTTTTCTTGGAAAGTATAAGAGCTATAGACAAATTGAAAAGGCGACTTCCTGGATATTTGGTTTCGTATATTTAGTAATATTGAAATTTTAATTTTATCCACAATATTTCCTACGTGAATTTTTTAGAACGTAAACACCATATTTTTGCGATGGTTTTGGGTAGAATACCCGATATAAAGATATTTTGATTCTTGTTTCTATTTTCATAAACGTAACCGTTTTAGTGATACTTACGATTTAATTTGTGAAATCTTTATGAAAAATAAGATAAGATTTTACAACGATGAGTTTCAATTAGTTTCATTTTTAACATTTGTTGCAGATAAACAGGCAAGTAAACAACTACAAAATATATCTAACTTGTTTCTGATTAAGATATTTTTATTAAAACTAGTATTGCAGTTTTGATTGTTATTTAATTCGAACTAACTATCGTAAAATGTGGAGTAAACCGTCTTAAAATTGTGTTTTATACAATTATCACAATTGCATGGTGCTTACATTGAAGAAATTAATGTTGGCCGCCATATTGGAAAGATGGTGGGTACAATCAAAATTTAAAAATCACTAAATTATACAGAACCAAAAATCCAGAGCAGTTTCTGTTGCTATTTACCTTTGTTTGATAGCTCCTACTTTTCAAGAAAAACAAATGGCACACTTATATCAATCACCCTTTATTTTCACACATTTGTGGAGCTTAATATGAATTATTGCTGTATGTGTTTTTTATGATATTTTGTATAGGCTACTACAAAGTTCTGCAATTTTTTCAGTCTTTTGTTTGAATTTTTTTTACACGTAACATTACCATTAAATTTATTAGGATGTTAAATCTTGTATATACTATTTTATTTCAAACTAATCAAAGATGCATTTTTAGTTTAATCTATTCAAGTTTACGTTTAAATTATGAACGCCCTACTGTCGGTTTCTTTCTGTTTGCTTTGATTTGTCATCATAGCTCTGTAAGACCTGAGGTTAATTTCCTCAATTATTTTTGTCCTTTATCCATGAACTTCAGCCGTCAATTTAACTGGAAAGTATGAACCATATTTATAAGTTTTACATATATTGTGTTTTTTTTTTTTGGAGGATTGAAAGAAAGGCATGTTTTTTGTGAGATTTTCCTTCCCATAAATATTTGGGTTTTTAACACTTTTTAAAATAAAAGTTACCACCCTCACCGTTCTTGGTATTTTATTTCCTTAACTAATTTATCTAGTTTAAGTTAAAGCTCTATTTAAACTATGAACGATTTATTTAATTTATAAACTATTTTTAAACTATTTTTCTGTACCACAACGTATATGCATTTCTCATAATAAGCAAGGAAGTACTTTAAATAAAAAAAAAAATCTTTATATTAATAGGCAAGGACAAAACTGTCCCTCCTTTTCTCTCAGCTAGTGTGGATCGTAGGAGAAATTCTTGTATACCGTTAGAAAGGTATTGTCCTGTAGATGAGCAGAAACCCATTATAATTACATCGGCCCTCAGGGCTACGCCCCACAGGCTTTCAAAGTTTCAATGTTAATCTTATGGAAGAATAGTAATCAATGAGATTGTATATTTGACAGCTGTTGATATAACAAATGCCATAAAAACAGCATGAACAAATGATTAATACATAATCTATATATTAATAGGCTAAGGAAATTTGTTATGATACCGATTTCACAGATATGCGGCATTGTAGAGTTATGAAACTTGGCCAACTTATTTAGTACTATTAGGGGATGTGTCGAATGCAAATAATTTTGTGTTTGGGTGTGTATGGCTACGCCCATTTGGCTTTCAAAGTTTACATGTTATCCTTATGGGAACTTGCTTCTGCTTTTCGTTATGCTTTTCATTAATAAACTGCTGCGTTATTCAAATATATGTGTAGCACAACAGCAAGAACAGACTTTTCATAAATATAAAAAATATTACTGAGTACTGGAATGGTAACACCCTTCTCTTAACTCCTTCTCCTTTTAACTCCGGATTAAAAAATTAAACCTGTTTGTGAGGGTTGAGGTAGAGGAGACGGGAAGATGATGAGGTGGAGAGATATCAGGCATAAATAAAAAGGCTACTGATTACTAGAATGATAACGCCCTTCGGCTATCTGTTTTAACTCCACTTTCAAAAAATACCTGGAGGTTTCGATGGGGTAGGGGGAGGGAGGGCGAGAGAGAGAGAGAGAGAGAGAGAGAGAGAGAGATGAGTGCAAAAGAATCCACTAAATATTAAACCTTTTTCATATATTCGTCGACTTTATATTCAAAAAATATGTGGTCGAATTTCAACCATTGGGCGGGGTCTAGTAAATATAGTCCCTTTACAAGACTATGTTTCCCAGAAATTAATTTACTTTACTAAATTTATTGCAACTCTTAACAAGATAGTCAACAATTGAACACTGTAAGTAAAAGATCAAGACATTCACGTTTAGTTAATTTGTTTACTGAATTTTCTTTTGATACGTTAACAGTAATTGTTGGTTGTCTATCTAAAGATGAGTAATAGGATTTATGACAAGAAAAATAATGTGAACCGCACCATTTATTATCAAGTTTCACATCAGATGAGATAATAATACCTGAAAGTGGACCAATTATCTAAATATATTTGCCTTTAGCTATTCCCTAACAATATATAACGGTTTATAAACATTTTTCATAGTGAACAACAAAACCTGTGTCTAACTTTTAAATAGTTTAATTATACTTTTGCAACAAAATATCATCATTAAAGTAAACACATTTCCCTTTCCTCCTATGGGTAGTAATTACAGACCACCAAAGTAGTAATTATATCTAGAATCATTTGCCTACACTATGCGTCACAGTGAAACTGAGGTAAATTGAGCTGAACACTGCTGACTAGACCACAGTCCGTGCAGAAGCGGCTTGTAGTCATTCACGAATTTCAATGGTCCGTAAGAAGTAATAAAAAGAACTGATACACTTCGTTCATTTATAAACTTTCCTTTACTATCCTTCCGTGTTGTTTCTGTCTAGAAATGAACATGGATTCATAATAATGACTGTCCATTTAAGTAGTAACACTGAGTGTTGAAGATTTGTTAAGGGACGACCTTAAGAAATATATAAATACACTAAGATATATAATGAAGGTTTTACCATCAGTGCAAAACTATTAAATACTCATACCACTGCAGGTACAAAAATATCTAAAACTTATTATCCTAAAGATGGCTTATAATTGCTTTATGTTATATGCGTCCTCGAATACGTAAACTCAAACTCAAATTATTAAACTCTTATTAAACTCAAATTCCTGGAGGAGAGAATAACATGTTTTAAATTGTATACAGTTACAAAATTCATATATTAATTTTAAATTTCTATATTTGTTGGCAAAACATTGTTAATTGAAATTTATCAAATTTACTAAATAGCTTAAATCTGCTTATAAGAACTTTAATAGGTGTAATTCAATATAATGAGTTTTTAATTTATTAATGGCCAGGAACGTAGCTTTTAGATCTTAAATTTAAAATACTTATCACAAGATATTACAGTATGTTTCTTCTGGTATTTCCTTAAACTTAAAAACGTTGTTCGACCAAAATTAACTATAATGTTGGTAACATGTTCCCTCAAAATGCATTATAGGTGAACAAATTAAGCCAATTAGCTTTATATTTTAACAAGTGCGATGCAGCAATGAAACATAATACTACTTTGTTAACAATATGAATTCCATAGAAAATGAACACTCTTTCAGGCACTAAATTCTTGGTAAATTAAGATTGTCCTATATTATCCCACACTAAACATTTCTTTACAGAGAGCAGTCTAAACATTTACACGATTTCTTCATTAGAGATAACGTAATTACTGAAGGTAGCGATTTAGAGGAATCCGGTCCATTGCGCAGCAGCTGCGTATTTTGGCATCAACTCACCGAAATTAGGGATTCGAGACACCAAGCTACTGATGATTCCTGAAATTACAACTTCCATTAAAGACATGAACATCAAATGGATATTGAGGAAGTACTAATCGAACTTTTGAATCTAAAACTATGAAATTCCCGCATTTTGATTTTTGAATACTTGTATAAACTTTAAGTAATATACCGACTATGAATGACTAGGGAATTAATGCCTTTCATAATGAAAAAATATATGCTTTTTGGGATGAATACGACCCTCAGAGTCATGTTTAAAGAACGTGCAATCGTTTCTCTCTTTCCTTTTAAATTGGCTTACCCCCTCCACCCCACATTAATTCAATTATTGGATAGCGTAATATCCCCTTAACAATATAATATTCGCCATTTTGTCCCTATAAGTCATAATAATATTGTGAAGGATCAAGACTGGCCCAAGCTGTCATGTTCAATTGTCAAGTAATATTTGTTTATTTACTGATAAAAATGTATGAGCTCAGAGGACTGGACAGAAAACAATCATATTCTTTGGTAGCTACCCAAAACACCTATCGTGTCTATATTCAATTATTTAAAAATATATAAGTAATAAAACTAAATTAACAAACTACATGCATCGTGTCAATTGACACCATTTAAAATTAACCATACTAGTAGATGTCGCAAAAAACAGTTGCCAGCTCAAAGAGAATATTTGTTAAATAATTATTTACGACGGTTGGTAAATAAACTAAAGGTGACCCCAAAGTCATCCCAATAAAATAAATTACTATTACAATTCCTTAAATAAAACATGAAAAATTAATTTCCTTAAATTATAAGCAAATAATACCTCAAAAAAATCTGGCATTCCTAAATTCTGATCAGAAACATGCAAAGCTATATTTTATAAAAAATAAGGAAGATGAATTTAATTGTTAATAGTTTAAAACATCAACCGCAAGTAAAATATAGAACCATGACCAGGGTATGGCCGATTTCTCTATTACACTACGAAATTTCTGTACTACATGTAATAATACAAAATAAAAAACGTTCAGGCTAATAACAACGTTTTGTATTTCCAAGAAAAAAGTTTCTACGACACTGAGACACTCGACCAAAAGAAAACAATCTCCGGTAACAACCATTTTGCGAATCCTTGTCCCAGATGTCACCATATTAGGTAATACCGGGGCGTTCTGCTCACAATGCAACGTCGGGAACTGCATAGCCATAGCGCACGTCACGACTGGCAGATGATACTGGGCAATAACAGAAATATTAACGACCCCAGGTCGTGTCGACGGTGCTCCAGAACCGCTCCAGGACTGATCAAGAACAGGATGAGAAACCGGCCGTCGGTTCCTTCACACAGCCGGTGCCTGTGTTGTTACCAGCGTATTGTGGGGGGCACCTGCTCATGGAGATGGAAGCTATGATAACCTGCTCGTGATGAGCGAAGAGTGTGGGGATGGATCTGGCCTAGTCTGATTTGAATGATATTACTATGTATGTTGTTATTTTTTAATTAGCCGGTTCCATCAACTTTAATTTAGAGATGCAAAATATATGTTTAATATTTTCTATTGGAAACAAGGCACCAATAACCTGTGCAAAATATTCGCAGACTTGAATATTCAAAACCCATGAAACGTAAAAATAAATTAAGAGAACACAAAACAATTATAACCAACAAGTTTAATATATCTAGAGGTTTTGTTTGAAGTAAAAAAGTTTATCCTACATGCTTACCACCATTTTACCCCTGTGTCCACTCTGCTCCCATGGAAACCAATAAAATCCTCTCTTCTCGAGTTTATGTTTGCCAACTGACTAACAAAAATCTAAATACATAAAACAAAGTCGGTTTAGAATGTTAATAAGTTAGTAAGTTAGTTGCAGCTGTTATAAGGATTATATCTAAACATACTTTAAAGGCATGAACATATGTGCATTATGGAATAACAAATCTACTTGAAGAATCTACTCAAACTCTTTTTTCGATGCCAAAAGAATAGACGAGTGAGCGTAGCGAACGAGCTCAACTTGAAAATGAACGAGCATTTTTGACATAAAACAAATTCAATGACATTAGGGTAGGGCAACGTCTGTCGGGACAACTAGTAACTTATAAAGAGAGGATTTGATTGTTTACCTAAGGAAAATGGCGGTCGACCATGCAGGCTTCGCCTTTTACACGAGGCGAGACCTCTAGATATATTTACCTCGTTGATTATAACTTATGAAGTAAATAAACACAATTTACAAATATTCTATGACAGTTGATGATTCTACCTCAACAATTTTAAAATAAGCGAAGCTGTAGCACCTGAATAATTTCAGTTGAGACTGATTCCCCTATTTCAATACATCTATAAAAGGTTGAACTTTAAGTAATATTGTTTAACTGGAAAACGTGTTATCGTGTTTTTGGTGTACAATAACGCATAGTGCTCAAAGGCTTTAAATAGACACTTCAAACATCACAGTTGATTCAGTGGATGAGGCATACCAACTGTCGGTAATTCTATTATTTTATATATATATATATATATATATATATATATATATATATATGACATATTAATGATAAAATAACTAAAGCAATTTATCAATGACTAAAAAATTGGTACTAACATTGGTAAATACGAATTTAAAGTAATAGGCGAAAACAAATCATTGTTCTTAATAAAAGCGATTGGCGACGTTTTATCTGGAAGAACGCTGATTCGTGGTAATCCTCAAGGCGTTTTCTGGCACAAACTATAACATCAATAATAATTGTTTTATAGTTATTTTAATTATTTGTTTTCTTATTTAGATCTCTTGGACAAAATATAGGGTTATGTAGAGGTGTTTGCCCTTGAAATCTAGCTTGATGATTTTATATGAAGAAAATTATATTAATTTTACATAAGTAACCATCATCACAAACGAGATTTTTCCAACGGTAATGTCAATAATTCTGACATATGAGACAATATTTTCCTTGAGAATGTTTGAAAATAAGTTATTACAAAAACTTAAAAGTAATAAGCACTTAAGTGGCATAATTCCAATGAAAATAATTACTATACGAATGGTCTTTCCTTTATACCGGCTTCCGGCCTTAGCCTCTTGGGCTGTGGTTGAATTATTTGGCAAATTCTGCTTCAGCCTTGTCTAATTTACCTTGGCGGTGAAGTGGTTGCCACTTTACTGCAATTAAGTAGTGACAGTAAGACTAACCTTAATGAGAAGGGAGGTAATGTGTATTACAGTTAATTAACTTCAAATTAGTTTACATTCACGACGTTTTTACTTCAACGTGTTACTCACGCATCATAGCTGCAGATTATTGTTGTATTGAATAATAATTGTATTATTATTGAAATGTTAAATTTAATGTGGATGTAAATTGTTGTTAATAGAATAGCATAGAATAGAATAGTGTTGTTTGAAGAAAATAATCTCTTAACATATGTTCACTTCCATCATGGGTTAGCAGTTGTTAGATTGGTTAAAAACGCTTGAGTCCTCTGGCTCACTTTAAAATCGGAAGATATTAAACTATTTTAACAGTGACTTCATCTGCGTTTACAGCTGTTAATTTTTATTTAGCTCCGGTGGTAGCATTACTCCCAAAAAAAATTGAAAAGTCGTTTGTAAGATACTTATAAATATCTGTCTATTATCATTTAATCTATTAAGAAATTGTTGCTGCTTTAATGCAAAAGTACCGAATATCCACCCTAATAATCAGCAATTACTTAACACTCTCCTTCATGGCATCATAAAGTTCCTCTTAGTATAAGAAAATATGATACAGTCCTCCTTTCTCCCGTGGAATAAAGTACAAAGAACAGATACAAATACAAACACCAGAGATCGGAAAATAATACAGAATGGTTCTGACAAGTCCAGATGGGAAGGTAGCGCTACCAAACCAATACACCAACATATGAGATCAATATATATAATCCAATAGTTCAACTTATACTCGTGACTTACTCACTCTCAATATTTAATTTTTTTAATCTCCATAACATATAGACTCGAAATGCATTCCCCAAGATCGTTGTAATAGCACTGAACAGTCTACTACGCCGCTACATGTTGAAGGAAACTGGATTGTTGAACCAAATCCTCACGTTTTTTTGACAGTGAAAATACTACAGCCATACAGTATTACAGTATATTAACTGTTGCGGAAATTTTTAATACTAGAATTCAACTACTATAATCGCTAAAACACTGGTAGGCTTTGTTATTTTATATTCCACCGTAAGCCAAAATGCACGGGAATATGAAGCAGGTTTCAAGAGCAGACGCTTGTCAAGATGTGAAAATATATATGAGACCCAACTCGGGCAGCTTTTATAACTCTGCTGTGTAAACCAGGAACACGCCCTGACTAGGCAGGGAACCCGTTTAAGCTAGGTTTAAGGTAGCTAGGTTTAAGCTAGTTTTAACTAGGCAGGGAACCCGTGTATCTTCACGAATCACTAACTTGGTATACATTTTCAACCAATAAACCACTACTGTTGAACAGTTACGGTTTTAAAATATTTCAATTGCATGTTTTTATAACTATTTTTTTAATAGGAATTATATTTCTATTCATCTAAATGGAAGGCGAATACTTAATCATAGAAATAACAAAAATATGGGAATACATGTTTTTTAGGTGTGATAAATATTAAGAGGAACTAGATATCAATAAAGAATTTGCATTTTTGAGAAAATGTCTCCTACAGGGGGATTATCTCCTATTATTAGAGACCAGCGAGCACATAATACAATAGAGAAGTTACTTGGAGTGGAGAGTGCGACCAGCCTGGCAGTCGGATGTGACAATCCAAGATGGCGGCGCCGCCCTAGTCCGAGCGTCTACCACGCACCGCCACTTTATCAGATAGTCGCAGTGAGGGTAGGCACGGCTGTTTGTTGTAGACCTAAGATGTCGATGTAGACTTAGCACGGTAGTGGAAATTGTGTTGGATTTGGACCGGAAACCTATTAAACAAAAAAAACAAAAACAAAACTGGGTATCAACCCACCTGCTGGGATTACTTTTCACAAGAGCGCATTGTTTAATTTATTTAAATACGCTTAAGTGGTTAAAAAATATCGTTGTTTAGCCATAAATTGTTTTGAATATTCCTATAATTCTCTGTCAATTCTAGTACCTCTAGATATAATAATGATTATTTTTGTGTAGGCCACAAACAACGAAAATGAAATGAGCAGTGGTTATTTAAATATAATAAACAATATGTTTTTATTTATGGATAAAAATATATTTTGAATAAATAATAAAATAAACATTTGTACTTTTGTTAACATTTAAAAATCATTTTCATTCGTAAATTAAGGGCTTGTACAACCTTCTAAAAGTTGGTCAAAATCTGCCGACTTTACGAGAGTTGTTTTAGAAGTACCTAACAAGTCTAAAAGCATTGGGTTTATATCTATAAATGAACTAAATATTTTTAGTGAAATACAGGATGTAATAAAAGACGTCTTACAACACTTAAGATATATTTACACTTATACTGATTCACATACAGACGGTAAACATATATAAAAGATGGTACTGATTGAGTTCTCTCATTGGCCTGATGATGACTGGTGTGTCTGGTCGAAATCGATAGCCTAGTACCATCTTTTATATATGTTTACCGTCTGTATGTGAATCAGTATAAGTGTAAATATATCTTAAGTTGTGTAAGACGTCTTTTATTACATCCTGTAAGTAATAACAACACGTAATATGCTAATAAAAAAGTTGTTAGTGAAATTTAAATCCATGAACTTGTAT
The DNA here is from genome assembly GCA_963675035.1 of Allygus modestus. NCBI lineage: Eukaryota > Metazoa > Arthropoda > Insecta > Hemiptera > Cicadellidae > Allygus > Allygus modestus. Next base: position 106,513,928 of record OY776117.1, on the reverse strand, counting down.
CTGTAAGTCAATGAATATTGATTAATGGTTTACGAATATTTGGAATAAGTTATTTAATACCCATCATAATCATCTATATAGTGAAACTTCGAGGATATTATAAACATATGAATAAGTATCGTAACTGAAACTATTTATTACTTAGATTTATTTACATTTACTATTCCTTAAATGAATACAATATAATCACTAATCCTAGCTAAAACCAAATAACAAACAACAACTAAGCCGAAAAACAAACACACTGCACTGCTATGTAAATGGTCGGGTGCGGCGCGGCAGCGGGTGGCGGCAAAAGACAGTTTTGCCGCGTTCTTATACCTGGATTTCTGAGGAAACCAACCACTTTAGAAAACAAAATTTAAAATAAAAATGAAATTTGTTTATTCATCTAAAACTTTTCCGCTAACAAAATGTCTCTGACCAAGAAATAAAAAAACTTCCCCGCAGAACAACTTTGTTATGTCTGGTTTTGGAAAACAAATATTCAAGTGTGTACTAAAATATTTATACACCAATTAATAAAATTATGATTAATTTTAAACTAATACTATCGTTATCCTCAGACTTTATACTATAAGCATGCAAAATTTCAACAATATACTTCAACCATTACTGCTGATAATGGCCGTGTTTTGGTCGCGAAAGTTTACTGCGAATTGAGCTCGCGGATCGTAGATTTCAGGCTATATGACAAACATGGCGGACCTTGCCACACTTTTAATGCACGGGGTATAAGCACTTGTCTCTCTATTCTATTATGTGCTCGCTGATAGAGACTTAAGACTATTAAGACTTAAGACTATTATATTATGAGACTTAACACCGATAACATGATAACTTTTCATTTTGTGCTCCCTTGATACCAAAACACCATGTTTATCCATATAGTATATATATATATGTATATATATCATGTGTAGCGTATAAAATACCAAAATTACTTGGTTTTGAAATGCCTGTATTGAGTTATTCGAACTTGTCACTTAAAATGGTGCACCAGTACATTGACAAATAAATAAGTGAGAGGTGGTGTTGGATTGTTTTGTTTCGTATTTAGAAGCAAATCTTCAAAATGACGACTCAATTATTGGTTTTGTTAAGTACTAAGAGAGATTTGGCCTACCGACTATAAAAGCACCCTTAATAAATAATGTAGAAAGTTGCATATTATGCATTTAAAAACGTCAAAGACTTTATGGTGTAAAAGTAAAGACTTGTTTAGTTCCAGTTGTGATTCATTTAAGTACAACTATTACCTAACCATAATTGATATAAGATAGAGTCGAATTTTAATTTTTATTTAATCAATACCAACTGGATCTGGCCTAGTATCCAGTTGCAAAAGACCAATTTTAAATATTACCACAAATACTGCAAAGGTGTAGAGCGCATGATTATGAAATTATTGGTCTGATTTGACTAAATCATCCTGATAATGAATTTTCTCATTCATATGAAAATCTGCCAATCCGTGTAATATATACAGTATAGTTTAGTCCATATTTACTACATTATAAAACTAAAACTGTTGCTTGGTTCAAGTCAGTTAAATATTCTAAACACGGCTGAAACATAGTACCAAAACGGCTGTCGCCATTTTGATGTGTCAAGACATAGATTAGTGATTATGCGTGTAGTATATTTATTACCACATTTCGTATACATACAGCCAAAGATCTAATTCTACATATTTTTCCTGCAGGTCCCATCAGCGAGCTGTAAAAGAGTAAAACTGTATTTTAAAAAAAACGTGTGGTTTAATAAAAACAGAAGTATGGAATTTGAATGTCTATCAAATGGAACGACATGATTATAGAGGCTAGCAGTTAGAGAGATACCAGAGTCAGAGATATTTTACTATCTGTGAGGTTTACATTTAATAAACCTCATAAGTACAGTAAATGTATATATACACTACGCTGCCAGTTTCCTGAATTATTTGTAGAACCTTCTTTCTAATAAAATGAATTATATATGTTTGTATAATTTCGTAGGGCAAATGCAGCCGAGTGTCATAAGTTTATGTTAAACGTCTACAAAAACTTATAGGGTGTTAAATGCAAGTTCAGGTACATCTACTGACTCTATTCCAACCAACAGTAAGCAGGATAACTACCGTGTCTAATGTGATCTAGGTAACGATGTTAATGTGGCATTCAGTTTTTGCTCTAGAATGATCCCATTACTCTACTACAAGACCGGGTTTAATAGCCAGAGAGACGCTTTGTTTTGATAGGTTTTACGCTTCATACCGTAATTGCACTTATCTCCGTCTCCAGAGTCATAGCGTTATCGCTAACCTTGTGCCGTTGCACTTTGCAGGAACATTAATTTAGTTAATGCGACTCTCTAGTCGTAAAAACAATATAAAAGAAGTTTATAAATGATTTATATATATTGCAAAATGCTTTAAAACCATATCATACCAAAGTCATGGGGAATGGATAGCCTATCTGACAAAGACATAGTCCATGTGATACAGATATAGCCCATCAAAAATATAAATGGACTTTAAACCCTCTCATTTCAATCAAAATAATGGGTACCATGTGGAAATGTTGCTTTAAATCATGAATATAAACTGAAGATTTATTTTAAAATGATTGATTCAGGATTTGTCACCCAGAAGTGAGGAAGAGGTTAACATTACCATACCACACCCATCTTCTTTGTTAAGAAAGTATCTTTAAAATGTAGCACAATCTAGCAAGTAAAAATTCCCAGAAGTGAGGAAGAGGTTAACATTACCATACCACACACATCTTCTTTGATAAGAAAGTATCATTAAAATGTAGCACAATCTAGCAAGTAAAAATTCTCAGAAGTGAGGAAGAGGTTAACATTACCACACCACACACATCTTCTTTGATAAGAAAGTATCATTAAAATGTACCACAATCTAGCAAGTAAAAATTCTCAGAAGTGAGGAAGAGGTTAACATTACCACACCACACACATCTTCTTTGATAAGAAAGTATCATTAAAATGTAGCACAATCTAGCAAGTAAAAATTTTCAGAAGTGAGGAAGAGGTTAACATTACCATACAGCACCCATCTTCTTTGATAAGAAAGTATCTTTAAAATGTAGCACAATCTAGCAAGTAAAAATTCTCAGAAGTGAGGAAGAGGTTAACATTACCACACCACACACATCTTCTTTGATAAGAAAGTATCATTAAAATGTAGCACAACCTAGCAAGTAAAAATTCTCAGAAGTGAGGAAGAGGTTTACATTACCATACAGCACACATCTTCTTTGATAAGAAAGTATCATTAAAATGTAGCACAATCTAGCAAGTAAAAATTCTCAGAAGTGAGGAAGAGGTTAACATTACCACACCACACCCATCTTCTTTGTTAAGAAAGTATCTTTAAAATGTAGCACAATCTAGCAAGTAAAATTTCTCAGAAGTGAGGAAGAGGTTAACATTACCATACAGCACCCATCTTCTTTGATAAGAAAGTATCATTAAAATGTAGCACAATCTAGCAAGTAAAAATTCTCAGAAGTGAGGAAGAGGTTAACATTACCATACAGCACCCATCTTCTTTGATAAGAAAGTATCATTAAAATGTAGCACAATCTAGCAAGTAAAAATTCTCAGAAGTGAGGAAGAGGTTAACATTACCATACAGCACCCATCTTCTTTGATAAGAAAGTATCATTAAAATGTAGCACAATCTAGCAAGTAAAAATTCTCAGAAGTGAGGAAGAGGTTTACATTACCATACAGCACACATCTTCTTTGATAAGAAAGTATCATTAAAATGTAGCACAATCTAGCAAGTAAAAATTCTCAGAAGTGAGGAAGAGGTTAACATTACCATACAGCACCCATCTTCTTTGATAAGAAAGTATCATTAAAATGTAGCACAATCTAGCAAGTAAAAATTCTCAGAAGTGAGGAAGAGGTTAACATTACCATACAGCACCCATCTTCTTTGTGAAGAAAGTCTCTTTAAAATGTAGCATAATCAGGCAAGTAAAAATTCAATTATAAAAAGTTACACCAGGAAAAAACAAATAAGCAATAAAGTTTAGTAATTAAGTTAAGTTGTCTTAAACGTATTATTAATTGTCACGTTATTGTTATAAATTGGACATTTCCTTTTTAAATTAGGTGATGCAGTCCTATTTTTCATATTAGTGTAAATTTTAATAATTAGTTGCCATACCAATTTAAAAGGTTCAATTTAATAGACTAAAATAGCACAAATAAAATAAATTGTAATAACACAATTAAACTATTACCCTACAACTTGTTAATGAGAAATACATCCCTTAACTGTTTAATTAGAAAACCAAATCTTCTTAGACATTCCACACAATAACCGCATTTTTGTTTTAAGGTACACTTGTTTTAAAACGGACTATATTTGTTTAGTACACACATAACGGCATCAAGGTTCATTGAAGATAGTTCAACCATTCATAAAACTTCATGCACTACTAACCCGAAGCCTCATAAACTATCAATACAAACTATCACATCTCTATCCGCCACATTCCACCGGCTAATGATCGTAGCAATTAACGGAGTGAGGCGATATCGCTCTATCAGCCAATGGGAACTGGTCTAATAGAGTACAAAGTGCCGAAGCTGTTATCTAACTTGACGTGGGAGAGGGCGATGAGAACTGCGTAGCCGCCACTGACGGGTCCTCTGCAGTAATGGCCCATTAATTTGTCATGCGATACGTTGCTGAAATGCTACGAAATACCGTTGGGATTTCATTGCTGTGGAACTTATTCATCTATAGTTTAAAGAGATATAACACTTATTACTAACTCATCTTTGTTAAAATTGGCATGATGTGTGTCAGTGTTTAAAATTAGTTAGTGAATAAGGTTGCAAAGATTTAAAAAAATCATAACGTAGGAAGCATTTGAGAACTAGTTGCCCGTCAAGGCATCGCTCGCAATCAGAGTACAGCGTTATGTTTGAAAAGGTAATTACATTTTTACCTGGGGACTTTTACAAAAAATTGGTAAAAGAGGCCAGTCAGTTTGTTCAAAATGCCTAGTATTTTTCTTCACAGCCGCTCTCCATGGCGTGCATATTTTCTTTACTTAAATGCACTTTTCTTTCTATTTAGACATATCCACTGTATACGAACTCTTCACTTTTACCTATAAAATCAACCTTGGAGCAGTGACGCACCAAGGGGCATACGTAAGATAGTTTGAAATATCCTAAATTTTTCCTGCTCTACACGACAATTGAAAAACATTTGTATTCATTGCATTCAGAGTACTACTTTTATTTTGAAATGCGACAATATATGGCTTATTAGAGCAAAAGTAAGTCTGACAAACAGACTTTAACACCAATTACAATATCTCCGATACGTCCATTGGATAAAACAATTCAATATTCAAAGTGATGTAGAAACAAAACTTATTTTATTTATGTAGACAGATTCCTTACTTATAGCATCTGTTATTGCGAATAACCTGTCCATAATGTATAACAGCTGCAATTTAAATACAATTATTTCCCATGCTAATCTTATAGGTAAAAACTAACTTTGAGGGCGGCCCGTGCCTTTTAGAATGAAGATATCGAAAAATAAAGCTTGCATGCACAACTACGAATCAGGACAATTATTTTGTTACCTCAATTGTCAAAATCGGGTTAGAAATAACTGAGGAGCCCTCTAACAAACATCGGTTTAGCGTATTAATATATAAGAAGACTAGCTGTCATCATACCCGGTTTCACCCGGGAATAAAACCTTTGCATTTTATGGTTAACTCGTGGAATTACTACGAATCATGATCAGCTATTTGAGTTTTCATCAGCTCAATCCAAAGTAAATGCCACAAGATTAACACTGGATTGGAACTTTGACACCACGTGGGGTGGAGCTCTAAGGTAATTTTAAAAAATCCTTTTCTTAGTGGTTACCTACGTTATGGAAAGAGTATACGTGCTGAATTTTGTGGTTGTAGGTATAGGAGTCTTGGGTATGATCGGTTTTTTGTATTTAATATATATGACTATTATTGCTTTGTTAACTCCAATTTTTCTCATATAAATTGATGTTTTAGGGTTTCTTACACAACTTTGGCGTTTACGCTCCACTGCTCACATCCGTTCTAGTGGCGTGGCGGCCTTTACCACGCCAACACTGCCGGTCTACTGTAACTACTCATACCACCATCTATTGATCTAATGCTGTCAGCGTCGGGGGATCAATGCCAAAAACACGGCGGAAAGTGCGCTGAACAGCTATAACAGATTCAAATCCTCTACACACAACACACAATGCGCTTTATACATCACTTACGTCATTCTTTTATGGATTTTGATTTATTTTATGAATATATTAATCCATATATTACTATGATTTATTTGCAGTAAATAAACAAATTTATTTCTGAAAATGATATATTTTAATTGCACAAATCATAAAAATATAGCCCATTTCAGAGGTTTAAGAGACGATACTTTCAATGTGGAACCAGTTAAAATGTATTTTACAAGTTTATATAATTGAAGTTATAACTATTGTTTTTCCTAATCACAACAATATTATTTCCCAACACCCTTATATGTGAACAGCTGGCAAAAAACATGTCTTTTAAAATACTCATTAACGATATTACGAATACCTATGTATTCGGAAGTCATACACGTGCATGAGGGTAACTCTCAACATTTTTTCCTCGAAGCCAACTAACGGCTCGTTTAATTGTAAGAATGATAAGTATGTGTGAATAAACTCTAACCTCACAGTTCTAGATTTTCTCATACCGGGCTTCCCACAAGAACAGGTCACTCTGATCCCATGGTCTGCCGTTTTATTATAACCATCATTAGTCGACTTAAACCTATTCTTCCGTACACTAAGAAGAAAATACTCTTTAAATATTGTTCTAGTTTATTTTAAATTCATAACCCTTCTTGTTTTCTTCAGATTCAGTTTAAATGTTGCTTACCTGATCTCCTGTAGGAAACCTGCCTTAAAAACGTATATAAAATTGTATTTCATTTCCGCTTACAACAGCAGAAATCATGGGGAAGCGAGATTTAACACGATATCTCATAAATCAATCTTCATCATTAAACATTGTTGTAAGTTAGTGTCGTAAATAGTTGTATCCAAAACAAACCATAAATGTATTAGACCTAAATATATTTAGGCCTAATACAAGGAAGGCTGGTTTACCAATTTAATCCTTCAGTAAGGATGATGTGACATTACTGTAAATATTCGACGTTTTATAACATCCAATTTTGAACCTTTTGCAAATACTGAGATATTGGATACAAACATTAGTTGAACTGAAAGCTAGTGTACGACCATTCAAATACATCCTTAATTGAACAAACGAGTTCGCACGCAGCACGCTGACGTGAGGGAAGTGAATTTCCACATAAAAACTTTTAAAACTTAAAATTAGTGTAAAAACATACTTGTATTCCAATTTTTATTGAAATCTGAAAACATTGATTTTTTGGCTGTTCTGATGCTCCTGGTTTCATTTACCTGCAAAGCTGGGAATACAATTTTGCGCATTATAATGTTAGGAGAAGGTCCAGTCAGGCTTGAAAGTAGGCGTGAAGTTGCTGGGGATGATAAAAGTACTCTAACAAATGAGTAGCAGGCTTTTCTAGTGTAAAACCCCCATAAGACAACGTACTGTGTTTAGTCGAAACAAATTTTCTTTAATAACTCGGTAAATATTTATGCTAGAATGATGAGAGAGGGCTTAAAACTTTCGTCTCACTAATTCCCATCTTTTTACATGCACTAATGTTACATTTGGGGCTTTTTAGACCCTTTTTGGGCTCAAAAACTCGAAATTTGAAAGATTAATCACCAAAAAATGGGTTTTGAGTTTTACAATTCTTTTGCCCAACGAACTTGTCCAGCTGATTTCAGAAAGGAACGTCCCTACCAAATTTGAAGTTAATCGGACAAAAAATGCGGCCGCTAGAGTGCAAACACATATATATATATGTCTATATATATATATATATATATATATATATATATATATATATATATATATATAGACATATATATATATGTGTTTGCACTCTAGCGGCCGCATTTTTTGTATATATATATATATAGACATATATATATACATATATATAAAATTTTAGGGGGTCACGTTAGGAACTTCTGTGGTGGTCCCGGGCTTAAGTTTCACCGTGCGGGTCATGCTAATAGTTCACTTTCCAAAGGAAATTCACTAACAATGATAACACTGTATAAATTATTACCATGTCTTTTTTCCATGTCTGAAGGACAAAATACAATTCCGGAAAACTAGTGGTGGCCTCCACTCCAAATGTTTGATGGGCATGAAAGACAGAACACAAAATTGGCAGTTGGAAGTGTAAATATAGTCAGAACGGCCGCGGGGTCTTAGCGTTGGCCTGATTGCAATAATAGGAAGATCCGACCCAAGGTGACCGAGGCAGCTGTTATAATAGCTTTTAGGGTGAATCCTTGGATCAGCTGTTATTATATGGGGAAAACAGCTGTTACTAATACGTCGCAGGAGCCTAAGTACTGTTATGATCGCTGTCAATGAAACGGTTCTGTTACAGGTATTAAAGGTTAGGGCCTCGTGTAGATGAAAAGATCAAATGTGACTTAGAATATTGGGTTGAGATTTTACTATTCGTTATCACAACAAAATATTGTTTGAGAAAAGTAAATTAAGAAAAGCAAAAAAATCCTGGAATCCACTTTCATGAGAAATACCTTATTAATCATACAGATAATGTCAGAATAAATACCTAGTTTTAAAGCTCTGATAATACATATCAGTGCCATAATAAATACGGTTACGGTTCTGTAATACCGTAACCCATACCATACGAATTAATTAGATTAGAGTAAAGTTAACAATGCGAATTACTTCAAAGGTTTCTCGAACTACAAAATTATGTTTTTACCGACAGTTACCAATATTCTCAATGTAAAATATGATAAATATAACTACGTATAAAACTATATTCCTGCAAACATTTGACGGTAAAATCCTTACTTCTTATTTGATTAGTTATACTGCATTATAAAGCTACCTTAGGTTTCGTTTAATATATCAAACAATTAGGGAAGAATAGGCTACAATTTATTTTTTTTAGGCGTATAAAAGACGTATTTTTTAGACGTACATATTTAAGACGTATCCTGGTTTTAGATGATACCAGGAAGTATTTATTATTTACATTAAGTGTTAACATATGCTATTGAATATATTTGATACTAATAGCCAGATTTAAAAGTGTTTATTTTCAAACGACAGTAAATCAAACATTTGGACTATTGACAATGTTATGATAACCTATTTAAGTCTGGGATATAGTTCAGTTGCCTTCAACATGAATTTTGATTATTACTTGTTTTCCTTGTTTTACTGTATAACTTGACTCCACTTTAAGTTGCAAAACCTTCTCTCGTTTATGCATTTACGCAAATGTTTGCCCAAACACAAAAACAACTGTAAAACAGATAAGCACTTCGGAGGGTCTTGAGGTTTTAGTGAAACATTTTTGCAATGCAATCAATCATAAACTTGAAAAGTTACATATGTATTCCCAAAAAAGTGATCTTTTTGGTCAGTTTTATCTTCAACAAACAGTCCATTACGTATCTGTGGTAAGTGCGACTCTCCCTTCAGTCCTCAGCTTTGCATATAACAGGTTGTTTGGGTAATCGAGGCCAGTGAATACAAAAGAATATGTCACTGATGTAAGGAACCGCGTCACCAAACAAACGTCAGGCGGATCCTCTACGGAGGAGGATGAAATTCAAGGTCGGAAGTTATGCAGCTTAAGGACTTTTCTTTTCTTTTTTAGAACCCCACGTGATTATAAGAGAGTACATAAACCTTAACTAAATCTAAACGTCGGAAACCATAATAGATGAATTCCGGGAGAAAATTGGCAAAATTAGTTGTTGTTTTATTTCTTATTAAGGATCAATCCAAAGGTCTTCTCAACACTGCCTTTGATTTATCAGCGTTAGTAGGACGTTATTATCCAGGAATACAATAATGTTATCATCCCATTAATAGTTCACAGTTTTATCGTAAGAGAAAATTGTTGCTGTTTAAATCAGTATGTTATAACGAAAGGAATATTTTCTAAGACTTGATAAAAAATACAAAACGTAATAATGCGATTGTACTACTACTATATTGCATTAATTACAAAAAACTACATGCTATAATATTTCATGCATGTTTTTTATCATGTCTTTGAGGTTTAGTTAATTTATCTTTCAGTTTTGTTTGATTATCAACCAATCTATTACGTAAGTTGATTCGAGGATTAAAGCATACTTAATCTTTCAATTAGAAGGCATAATCTTTGATATGTCAGTCTTACTCCAAGCTTTGCCAAAAGATTGTAAGCACACATAATTGTTATAAGGTTTTATTATTATATGATTAAACGGTTGTAATTTATAAAACCGTATTTTTATATATTTTATCAATTATCTAACAAAGTAAATGGAAGAGTAAAAAAACTACTTTGGGTTAGGTAATTTTTATTAGCCTGAATTTATCTTTACGAGGATATATTTAACTACTATATACGTAAGGGTTTTTGGTTGATACGTTTGACTATCAATCTACATAATAAAACTTTAAGAAATTATTTTGATTATTGAAAAAGTAAAAATTTCAAAAGAATTTGAAACTTTCATAAATATTTGCCAGGATAGTATCCAATAGCATACCGCCTATAACACTTCAGTGTTAAATACGTCATGATTCCATAAACAGTGGTGTAGAGGGTTTGACCACAAGAATTCTGATGGAGCAAGATAACTCCAAACCCAACTTTACTGCCGGCCGCCGATGGCCGCGGGCCGCCAAACGGCTCACTTTAATCACAACGTGCCGACTTATAATTTCGCTTCAATATCATTAAATTTTGCAAACAATTTAGTAAATCGCATGGTGCACATACCATTATGTAAACACATAATTTTATTAGCTGTTGTTAAAACTAAACGTTACAACTATCTAAACACGTTTAATACTTTCAGATATCTCAAACACAGTGTAAAATATGTAAATACTTTGCGCATGCTCTATTATGATTATGAATCATTCGATTTCAACATATGCACTTTCATTAAATGAATAAACTTTTTCTTAAGCATTAGAACTTAACCAAACAAATAAGTTATTTCTTAACAGCAGCAGCTAGACGAACATCTCATTTTAACCGGCTTTATCTCTCAACATTATATAAATTTTTTTAAATAAATCAAAATTATACATTTAGTGCAACAAATATTTTTGATTACACTTGCAAAGACTTCAAATAGCTAAGTCGATTACAGGTTCCAAGTTTACATGAAAGATATTTATTTTCCTTTTTCTTTTAATTTATAATATAATTAAAATCAACTGAAGGTACACGACTTAGAATAGCTGTTTAATTTTCCAGGCCACTTTGATGTGAATGCATATACTAGGTTTTTTTATGGTAACCTTTCACAATAGTCTTTAAATTTTTCATTTTCCTGCAATTTTCAAGGCACTAAAAACTATATATTTGTTTATTGTTTTCTAATAAACTAAAATTCATAAATTTATGTTTTTAACCATCGCAATTAAAGTTTATTTAAATACAAGACGCAGTGTCAAACTTCTAAAATTTAAGTAAACCCAATGGAATTTCCGGCTCACTAGCAGGGCCTATTACAGAGATTACATATTAGGTGGATCCTCATAACTGAAGTTGAGAATGGACTCCATGACCTTTCCAGGACCGCGGTGACCTCTACGGCTCGAAGGTCACGCTGAGGCGGGAAGAGGTCCTGACCTCACATACAGCACCTTCGTGGTCAAGGTCGAATGATGGAGGTACCTGTTACACCAGGAGTGTGTTGATTGTTGGAAATTATTATTATTACAGTTTTGGATTAAATGTTTAAGAGTGCTCTTTTGTTTTCCTCGTATTAAAACTACCCCCGTAGCAGAAAACCTGCGTACTCAGCGAATTTCCAATGCATATATATGTATCTTAATACTACATAAAGCCACATACCAAGTTTCATCAATATACATTCATAAATAAACGATTTATGACATTTTAATTATTCTCCATAAGAATAACATGGCGGCTGAGTATGCAGGTTTCCTGAAGCAAGGAACACAAAAAATTGGGTTTTCACGCAAATATCAATATAACTCATGTAGGTAAAGCCACATACCAAATTTCATTAATTTATTTTCATAATGAAGGCAGATAACACGTTACTTATTCTCCATAAGAATAACATTGGGCTGAGTACGCAGGTTTGCTGCTACGTGAGCATTTGGTAAAAACATTTTTTGAGCAAATATCAATGGTTCACAACCAGATGAAGCCGAACACCAAGTTTCGTCAGTATACGTTCATAAATAAGCGAGATATAAAATTTTTATTTTCCTCCGTAAGAATAACATTAGACAACGTACTGTGTTTAGCACTTTCAATATCTCGGCAACGAATTGACGTAGAGAAATGATCAAAATACCAAATTGTGTGTTTTTTTAAGCTGAATCCAAAGAAATAAACAAAAGTTTGACTTATTCCAAAATTATATGTAAAAAATTCAAAAAACCCATTTTTGGGGTACAAAACCCCCCAAAATACCCCTTTGGATAGAGCGATCTGGCTGATTTTCGAGCTTAAAGTCATAAATGCTGCTTTACACGTTTATACCAAATTTCATCAAAATCGGATAATTTTTACGAGAGTTATCATGCTCACGGACACACACACACACACACACACACACACACACACACACACACACACACACACACACACACACACACACACACACACACACACATATATATATATATATATATATACAGTTTCGAACGAATGGTGTTTTTGGGGTCTGGAGACCTCAAAACGAAAAGTTATCATGGTCCCGGGCCTAGGTCTTACCATGCCGACTACGGTAATAGCTTCTTCCCTATAGGGGAAATTCGCAAAAAAAACTAGCTTCGCTCTACAGCTCCACTTATTCGCCAAATTAAATTTGTCTAGCCAAATTAAAATACAAAGCTGACAAAAATTCCAACATATTAAAAAGTGTTTATCATAATGAATGACCTTAGAAGAAGTTGAATCTAAAAGTTAATATTTTTACCTCCGATTTTCTTACTGAGACCTTTTAAACACGTATATAGTTTATGGGGACTAATGGTTTTCTAAAATGTTCCTTGTACGGGGGGGGGGCGTTATTTAGATAGGGTGGTTGTAGACTACTGAAATATAAAATCAACACATTTGTTCATCAAATCGTATATCTATACTCTCGTAATAGTAGGGTTTGGTTAGTTGGTTGATTGCTTGCAACACCGATCTCAAAAACGGCTCCTACGATTTCCTTCAATTGTTGGAATAACTAATTTCTGGGGTTAAAAAGTTCTGGACCGGGCTCATCACCAAACAAAAATAAAATAATGTAAAAAATAATATTAAATGTAAAAAACTGGCTTATGGAGTTTAAGATCAAAAACAAAAGACTCATAACAGCTGTATATATTCAGTCAGTGTAAGTCAGTCAGTTCAGTCAGTTAAAGTAAAACTGATGTTCTGAATGTCAACATCTGGTATACTAATTACAACCATCGAATGAAGTAATAGAATGGACATGAGCAATATGAAATAAATGTATCTTTTATATTATAAAATATACTATTTTAAAGCTTAAAGGGATATTGAGTTATAATAACCACTGGAGTGACATTAATAATTCAGTAAAGTGGTAAATTAGCGAAGTAATATGCTCGACATGAGAGGGCCGTAGTGAAAAATTACTTAAGACCTTTTAAACAAACCGACTTTCCTTCTCCAACCTAAGCCTGGTCCCGCAGGTGTTTTCCCTTAACCTTTAACTACATCAATATTAGTTATTTTTTTATTCGTAAGATAACCGGTGTTCATAACACAAAATAAAGTAAAAGTTTCACAAATAATAAACCCATCGTTCATTCCCCATACTACAACGTGAATAAATATCGTATATAAAATTGAGGTAGGAATTCCATTAATTAAGGACACTTAGGGCATAATGGCATCACTTTCTAGTAAGGTTTTCCTGGTGGCGTAGCCGGTCAGGGTCGAACTGAAAGATTCAGAGCTGTAACTAATCCACTGCAACCAACAGAACATTTATGATTCAGAACTGATGAAACAGGTGAAATTTGCTTATGAAAGTAATGTTAAACTAGCTTATTTTTATGATACATAATTTTGTGAAAGAAATAACCTAATTTTTGCTTAGCTAAAGCAGCCTTAGTATTTCATTTAAACTTCAGAACCGTCCCTAGAAATGATATTTCATAATACAACTCATTCTGATATATTGTGATTGATGGAATTACCTCAATTACATTTTGTTGGAGCTTTATCATAGAATCACAGTGTATTAAACATTGTTTACAGTTATTGTTTGGTTTCCACAAGGCATTACATTTCAGATAAATTTGAACTTTTTATTTTGACATTTTCTAATATAATATATAAGATAGTTTTGTAAAGTATTTATCTGTAAGAATTTCCATAGCATACTCAGTTAGTTTATTTTTGATTCTATTTCATTTGATTAAACCTTTTTGTTGGAACCTCCAAAACAGGCTTAGCCTTTAGAGGCCATATTTTTCTCAGTATGTAAGTGATAGTGTTTTTTGTTTGTGAATATTTATTTAGTTCTACTATTTCTACACAGGAATCAAGATGGCTATTTCTGGCAGGAATTTAAGTGTGATTATTTTTAAATTATGAACTGTGGGCTGAGAACAAAAAGAAAAATAATTCTGTTATAATGTTTATTTATTGATTTATTTGTTTTCTGTAAAATTGTAATGCAATGTTTTATTTATGAGAAATAAATTTATTGTATTCTATTCTGATATAAATAATAATACAAAAATATTACAAGTATCTTTGTACGGTAGGTACCGCCATAGTACAAGAATTACCATATCAACGTAACACTTCACCCGGGAATACAACTGTTATATGTGCTGAGTTATGTGGTTAATCTTTGGAATAAGAAACATCTGTTTACGCTGACTTCTGGCCAAATTTCGTAGAATGTCCACAAGAATACTATGTCCACATATTGGAACTATTTAAACGCGTGGATTGGAGCCCCAAGGTAAGACCAAGATCAGAAACTTTTACTTTTCATATTTCAGGAATAAAGAATAGGCGAACCCAAATTCCATCTCTCTAGTATTTAGGGAAGTTGGAGAATGTTTGATGGTAACTCCAGGACTCTCTATTTTACATGTAAAGACAGGTTTTCAATCTACCTTTGAAATGATAAATATTTTTGTTCGAGCCTTGATAAAATGGGTATCTTGTATGCTATCACAAACTGTGTAAAATTTAAATAGTATAATTTAAAATTAAATAATTACTGTAATTTATACTATAATCCGAAAAAATAGGTTTTTAACTGTTATACTACTAGACTACTACTAGAGCAGGAGTCCCATATTACATGCTAGTGTGCATTCATTCTGCATCAAATCCCTCGAAAAATATACGATACAGAAGAATATAGCTCAAATTTAATCTATACAAAATTATTACAGCAATAACTATAAGATTATAATGAGTACTGAGGAAATATTTTCATGCGATGAGAATATTCGTAAAGCGGTAAGTAGAGAAACGGCCATGACGAAATGTAATAGCCTTAAGTACTGATGCTTTAGAGGAATTGCATGTATTAATGGCCTTGTCATTAACCCACTTGCAAAACCAAACATACGTGTCCTCACAAACTGTCTTTAGATCTTACCAGTTTAATTATCTATGTGACATTTTACGATCAGGAACGGTGAGGTCAAATGACGTCAATTACAAGTTAAATACAGTTTATTTTGATGGCAGTAAAATATCACTACAACTTATATCTGCAACAGAAATTCAAAGGCGACTTAAATCTATAATACAATCCGGTTGTAATTTTTTAAATATGTAGCTATTAATTAGTTTGGCTGCATCATAAAAACAGTATGGTGCGATACTCAAATTTTCCGTTAAAAAATAGGTTAGTTAAAATTAACGCCTTCTTAGAGCTTACTCGTTGAAGGTTTGGGATTCATAAAGACGTGTATTGGAGTCCTTCCAATGGGAAACTTTGTATCGTACTTATTTCGTTCATTGATAATGAGCTTTACAAAACTATGAGGTGAAATATTATTTAAGGATTTATATGTATAAAGGATATCTTATATAAAATGCAAATAACACTGACTGACTCACTCACTCACTCATCACGAAATCTCAAAAACCACAGAACGGGCTGCAATGAAATTTGGAACATACTTTGGAACATACTCTTGGTTCTTAGGTGCTCACAAAGAAAGGGTTTTAAGAAATTCACATAGGGCTCTGCCCCACGGGGAGTCAAGATTCCAATCCTGTGTTATTCTTGTGGACATTCACTTTAAGTTTGAGCTGGTGAAAATACAAACAGCTGATCTTGATTCGTAGTAGTTCCACGGGATAACCACAGAATGCAGCACGCACAACTGTAAGTTTTTATATATTTGAGGGGCAAAGCCTGCAGGAACAGCTAGTATATTCCTATCAAGACGAATATCAACAAAACGAAACAATATACATACTTGGGGTCTTTTTGAAATGATACTTTTGGCTAGCTGGAACTATGATATGCTAATTTTACTAATAATTATGTGGTATGAAATAACGCACGCTTTCAATGACTTAAGATATAATATGGTTTAATATCCTTGAATATTTACTATTTTTGTTTAATTTTGCTGCACCGAGTCTGTGACATTTTGTTATTGACCATTATTATTTTTTCGATTTAAGAAAATCCCAGATAAAAAAAATGTAAAATTGACTTAATCCTGTTGGTTTATTTATGATTCAACAACGCTGACTTTTGTAAAAAATATGTTTTCCAAAATAGGTTTACACATTTTTAAGTTTTTTTTATTTTTTAAGACTTCAATTTATAGTCTCTTTGCACGTGTTATCAAAACACATTTTCAGGATCCTCTTGCCTCCTCTTATTTGTATGTTTTCTGCCTTATATGTGAAAATATTTCATTTTATGATATAGAACGTATTTTAATACGTCCTGTGTAAAACTTGACATAAACTTTACTTCATAAGCCGTTACTGCACTTAAGCTTATTTTGAGTTATACAACGAGTTTAACTATTTTCACTTAATGCATTAAGTAAAAATATAACATAGCCTAAAACCAAATTCTGACTCATTTTAATAGATTATTTTAAATTGATACTAGTAAAAGTACCGGTACTAGGTAATAGAACTCTAAAATATGAAAACTATATACTGTATATTTATTATATATTTTTCACAGACGGATAGTAGAAACAGTACTACAAATTAAATAAGAGTGACGTTTCACTGAATTACTTCACTAAACGATATTGTCAAATGAAACACTACGGCCTCCATAAATCATCTCAGCCCAGGCCTGATATCTCTTCCCCAAACACTGTAGGTCGCGCAGTGTATAATTACAGTGCGCCTTGTGGGAAGGTTATAGAGGCGCATGCGCAGACGTTGTTAATAAAGAAAACAAGCGCCTCTAACCTAGTCAGAGGAAATCATCTGTAACGTCCAATGTCTTCTTGCAGCCTTGAATGCATCGCTTCTTCCCTTTATTACTTTTCGGTAAAAATACATCTATACTTATTTAATAGGCGAGCAGGTTTTTTGTGACAATCACTCCTCCTAAGCTACTGAACCGACTTTCATGTTTTTGGTGTCATTGGAAAGAGCCTAACGTGAAGTTGTGCAGGAAACTTTTTTATAGAGAAATAATTTGTGAGTGAGGCCCTGGAGCCCCTTAAATTTGAGTTTTTCCCATAAGCTTAACATTGGGAAATAACTATAAGTTTTAAGCAATCAGCTGAAAAGAGTAAACACAGTTAATCAGCAGGCCATGTTGGCTTTGGAACGGTAACACAATATGTATACAGGAATGTCAGTATAATATTACGTTGTGATCGCGAGCAAAGCCGCGACTGGCTACTAGTATACATTAAAAACAGGTTTATCTTTAATTAATAACGTTTTTTTCTGGTTATGCATTATCCTGATCCAGCGATGTTCTTCTAGTTTAATTTTGACCTATAAAAGCTAAGATCAAGATTTCCAACTTGCCCAACTGGAGTGTTTTTCAAGCAAGAGACAAAATAAAGCAGTCTAGGTGACCAATTGACTTGGTTTTAGTGGCTGGGCTAAAGTTGGGTTTAGCTAAAAGGAATAAATATTTGTTATGAAGAAAGTGTAAGATTGTTATTAAATTATTAAATGTATTAGTAGAAGAAGTATACTATGAATATATCTGTTTTTCTATGATAAAGTGTATCTATCTCTGATACCTAGACTCACACTTCCATAGAAATATTTGCTCCGAATTGTCCTTTTACCTTAAAGTGAGCACTGATTTTAAATTTAAACGATTTCGCACGCAGCATGGCGACGTGAGGGAAGTGAATTTCCAAAAAAACCGTTTAAAACTCAAAACATGTGTAAAAAATACATGTATTCCAATTTTTATTGAAATCTGAAAACATTGCTTTTTTGGCTGTTCTGATGCTCCTGGTTTCATTTACCTGCAAAGCTGGGAATATAATTTGTTCGCATTAAAAAAGGAGAAGGTTAGGAGAAGGTCCAGGCAGGCTTGAAAGTAGCCGTGAGTTGCTGGGGATGATAAAAGTACTCTAACAAAGGGATAACAGGCTTTTCTAGTGTAAAACCCCATAAGACAACGTACTGTGTTTAGTCAGAACCCCTTTTTTTAATAACTCGGTAAATATGTATGCTAGAATGACGAGAAAGAGCTTAAAACTTTTGCCTCACTAATTCCCATCTTTTTACATCCATTAATTTTACATCCGGGGCTTTTCTGACCATTTTTGGGCCCACAATCTCGAAATTTGAAAGACTAATCCCCAAAAAAAGGGTTTAGAGTTTTCCGATTGTTTTCCCAACGAACTTGTCAAACAGATTACTGAAAGAAACGTCCCTACCAAATTTGAAGTTAATCGGACAAAAAATGCGACCACTAGAGTGCATACACACATATATATATATACAATTTTGAACTCCACCAAAAACGGGTTCAAGGGGTCACGTTAGGAACTTCTATGGTGATCCCGGGCTTAAGTTTCACCATGTGGGTCATGCTAATAGTTCACTTTCCAAAGGAAATTCACTAATAAGTACAACAACTATCTAGCAAATAACAGTGTGTGGTTTGTTATATAAGAACATTAAATTATTTTGATTTAATTTCTTTCAGACAAGTTTCTTTCCAGAAATGTTACAAGTTTCCGAGTAGATGTTATGAGTAAAATGCAATAAATCTGCAGATCTGAAATTTCTTCAGAAACCTAACTGTTGTAGATATAGCATACCATATCACATTACTCAACATCTGTTATTTTCACCCTTATTCAATTTCATTATCTAAAACATTTAACTTCAGCAACCACGTGGTGCTTAACTAATGTAGATGTATTTACAATATATCGATATACAAACATATGGACGATTTCCAATACTTGATAATCCTGTGTGGTAACGAACCAACTTAGTCTGCTATTTCAAGTTATGTTACTCAATACAGCCCTTTATTCAATTTTGGTATCACTTTTAAAACATTGATATGGAATATAATGACATGGTATGAGTTAATATAAAAATAACAGTTTATTACATCATCCAGTATCTACTAAGTTTGCTTTCCAGTTTGGAAATGGTCCAAATAGCAGGTTGAGAAACGTAGCGAGCTCTGGGCTCTCTATATTACTCATTCACTTCAAGCCTTGAGGCGTAAACTCTGTTCGATTGGAGGGATTACATTGGAGATTTCATCAAGAGCTCTTTGAGTATCAGTATTAAATAACAGTGTTTTAGCGAATTTTCCCTATAGGGAAGAAGCTATTACCGTAGGTCTCATGGTAAGACTTAAGCCCGACACTATGATAACTTTTCATCTTGAGGTCCCCACACGCCAAAAACACCATTCGTTAAAATTGTTATATATGTATATATATGTCCGTAAGCACGATAAATCTCGTAAAAAAGGTCCGATCTTAATGAAATTTGGTAAAAATGTGTAAAGTACCATTTATTTGAACGAGTTCGAAAACCAGACGGATCGCACCATCCGAAGGTGGGGTTTTGTCACCCCAAATATGTTTACACATTTAATTTTTATTTAAATCAAATTTTAATTTTTACCTTTGAATTCAACATAAAAAACAAACAATTTGGTAATGTTATCATTGCTCTACGTCAATTGGTTACTGAGATATTGAAAGTGCTAAACATAGTACGTTGTCTAATGTTATTCTTATGGAGAAAAAGAAAAATTGCTCGCTTATTTATGAACATAAACTAACGAGATTTGGTATATGGCTTCATCTGGTTGTGGTTTACTGTTGTTTGATGTTTCACCTATGGTTCCCGTAGCAGCAAACCTAGGTACTTGGTCCCCATGTTTTCCTTGAAGGAAAATAATTAAAATGTTATATATCGCTTATTTATGAATGCACATGGATGAAACTTCCATTATTATAACAGTACTATCAAGCGTATTTTAATAATTAGTAAATATTTATGTTAATTGAAACAGTAAACCAATAGCTGACAACTTGATTTAAACGGGGAATGTGAACACAAATTCGACCAATACTTCATTACTTGACAGTTTTTGGAATACCCACAGTCAGTGCAAGACACTTAATTAGCTTTAGTCAAAATTATTTATTTTCAACAAGGTAGTATGTTGTAGGATACGGCAAGACTGTCGAAGTTCACGACAGCTTCATTCCGCTCGCGGCGTTCAGGTACCATCTTCAAAGTACATATTTCGGAAACTCTTTAACTATCCTATTCCATGAGTTAAGCCTGTTAATAATTTATATGATAATCAAACTCTGCCTTGATAATATACATCACCATTAATTTTCTTTCGATTGTTTTTCTAAATTCAAAACAGTCGTTTAATTTATATTAACAACAATCTCCCTACATGGTGTTATTAGTACCCTATGTTTAAAAGCTAACACATTACAAATTCTCCTTAATGCTTCTTTTTTGACAACCACAACTATAACTCTAAGGAGAGGTATTTCAATACAACAAAATATTTATAGCTTATCGAACTTTATGTAATTACTTAAATATTTTTATTTGAAAATATGTACCAAATCGTACACCTAACAACAACCTGACGACAATTATTTTTAGGCTTTGGGTCTTGCTAGCCTAATCAATTGGACAATGGTTCAGGGGGTCACGGGTACGCACGATGTCCAAATCGGTATGGGTTTGGAACGATTTTCCTAAAATAACTTAAGCAAATTTCTTAACAAAATAACTCTGGTGCCCTAGTGTTGATGTACAAAAATAATTATTTGATAGTACCTAACATAAGACACTTTCAACTGCTAACAGATTATTCAGAACTAACTACCATAATATGCTTAGATATCGGCACTGTATTTGCAAAAGCGAAAATCCATGTTAGCAACTGCAGTGACTGAATCCGTTTAAGTCTAAATTGCTGGTTGTCCCTACAGTCTTACCTGTAATTTACACCCGTATCTTGTACACCGAGTCAGCACCAATACTGACGCAAGAAGCCATCGAGAATGATTTATGAGAGTTTAAGTGAAAGAAGCTTTCAGAACTGAGCATTTCACTTGTAGCCAACTTATCGATATTAACAATCAAACATTTCTAAATTTGTTGATGAAACAACATTATTCTGTGCATATATAAACGCTAAATATATTTTAACATATAAATATCCTCAAACAAAATTTGTTTATATCGATTTCCTAGATATTATACGGATGAATCAAGCTTTTAATCGGAAATAAATTGGAGACTTTAACGAGTGGATATTATGATTCATTTCAACTAAAACTTTCTATCGCTAATACCACACGTTTTTAACAAATTTATTCTTTTTTTTTACAGAGTAATGCTGTAAATATCCTAGAGTTATTCCCGGTCTGGCTTGTGCCAGATTGGGGTTCGAAAAAATGAAGACGTTATCTAAGATTAGTGTAGTCGTTTAGCCCTCTATTATGACAATCTTCTCTTTCACCTTGGTCCTTCCATGTTTGTACGCAGGGGTTAGTCATTTGCCCCTAGCTTAGCATGGTTACGCAGTCGAGTAATTCAGTGAAATGGTCCTTGGCCTGTTGAACAGTCGAAACGCTTGGAAATGGAGGAGGACCATCGAAACCCAAATTGCATTCTTGGTACTTTGTCTATCCTTTTAGCTTTTGTGGTAAAATACTTCTATGAAACTTGTGCCCATCGGCCATATTACCGTTTTCTGATTCGAATTCAGTGCGCGAGAAATCTTGGTCGTACTTTAACATGATTACGTACATGATTCTCAGCACTTGGTGCGGGCCACATATTTTCTTTGTGGTGCGGGCTTAGTAGTGGTGCCGTTAAAAGGGCCACGCGATGCTTGTGTGTGACCAGACAATGTCTGATTTAATTTTGGCTGGTGATCTCCTTTGTACACTTTGCAATACATCATTCTCGTTGAATTATTCATTCTATTTTAACGTACTTATCAGTACTATGTTTTTTTATAAATCTTAGTGTTTTTAATTTTTGTTGTTTTAAAATCCTTTTGGTTTTAAATTCACTTTTGACTACAACACATTAGTTATAATTGTCTATTTTTTGTTATAGTTCAGTATCATTATTCATAGTTCAGTAATTATTAATAGCTCAGTATCACTCGTAGTTCAACCCGTTGATAGTATCTATGTTTTGAATATTGTCTACAGTTGTTTATTCAGTTTTTATTTTTATTATTTATTTATTTTATTTTTATTTGAACGCAATCTCGAGCAAATGGCACGTTTTGTATACTGGTTTCGACCGTGGAAATAGCTAAACAAATATAATTTAATCAAGTAAAGACAATATATAAAATTAAATAGACTGTAAACCATTTAAATGAAATTGTTTAGTTGGTAAATATCATGTAGTTGTTACATTTTATATTATAAACAGATAGGGCTTGTGAACAACTACCTTTTGATCAGCGGTATCTCACAGTGAAGAAAGAGCGGTGACGAAGGGAGAACTAGCCGGGTTTAACACTGTTCCTCGTGACGAGATCGGGCGGTGTTGATTTAGGAGGTCGTGGACGACCATCGAGCTATAATAACGTAACGCTGGGTCGCCCACCCGCCACGGCGTGCATTGCGAGACGGTGAATGATGAGGCTCAAGGTCGAATAATGGGCGGTACTGCTGTCTTTCGGTAATACTCATCAATCGTCAACGGGACTTTCTTTGTAGTGTGCCGACGCCGACGCCGAGGCGGGGATTGCAGCGGGTTGGTTTGTTGGTTTAGGGAAATGATGGTTTTTCACTAAACAACCTTGTTAAATCGTGTGCAGTAGGAGAATATAATTTTTTACTTATTTAAAGATATGCAAAATTCCTTTACTCACTATATTACTTATCTCTAGCTACTATACATGACTTTTCTAAAAGCCACTTTGTCCTGGCTGAAGAACACTAAACTGAATTAAATGTGAAAAACATACAATATTAATTACAAAATGCATATAATTACTCAACCGTGTTAGGATATTTTAAATGCTTAGCTTATTTCTAGTTTTGCTCCATTATGATTTATATGTTTTTTTTTATTATCATATATTAAAAAGTGTATAGCCTACAACAAAATCTGATCCCTAAAATAGACTGCAGGGTGACTTTTGAACTTAATGAGGGTTTTTCTGATCTTTAGTTATAAATATAAAAATAAAAGCTCATAATATTGCTCTTTAATAAACATGAAATTGATTTTCACTATATAAGAATTGTACTTTATATATTAACTAGCTGTTACACTGCAGACGTTGTAATGTCTTTGACGATTACCAACTAAAACCAATATCACGGAGATCACCTGTTCAAGTAAACATGTCGTTATCTTTTATTTAAACAACAATATATTTCCATAAGGTTTATATGGGAACACTTTTGGGCCTCTTGGGAGGAACCCAATTGACTTAGGACGAAATGGCTGGCTTAAAAACCTTCTCCGTAAAATTTTACATATATATACCAAGTTTCATGGCAAACGGTCCAACGGTGTCCAAGTCCATAAACTTCAAATAAATACACAAACAATCAAACCAACATCCTTTTTTATAAATATAGATTAAAGATAAAATATTATCTGGGCCCCAATCTGACATCTGAAGTAAAGATAGAATTTCATATTTAATATGAAGTGCAACCACTGTTTTTTATATATTATCGGTATTTCCTTACATTAGATAAGCAAGTAATGGGTAATACTATTAATTTAAATTTTCTCTATGACATTACCATTTGTATTTTTTTTTTTTTATTATCAGATATTTATTATTAAAATACTAAATTTAAGCAGATTTCTAAAAGCATAAGATGAACTGTTAAGATATTTTCAGGAACAAAATAAAACATAAAACATAAATAAATTAAAACATTACCCTACCAATAACCATTGACTGTAGCGTTATAGTAAATGCTACAACCTTTAAAAACCGTAATTTACCATACAAATATGATCTAGTAAAACTAGTATAATCTAATGTTTAATACATATTTATAAAGAGCGAGTACCAACACAGAGCCCTATTTTCTCATAATACGCTAATTACATATTTATGAACCTTACGTGATACGATCCCATCTAAAAGAGAGTGTGTAACCCTCATAAAGCTACCAGTTACCGGGTTAAACCGTGTCAGTTGATAATTGCTAATCACATCCTGCATAAATTATCTGCTTCACTGGGATGCATTTCGAATTCCTTTACAGCGATGACCAGTGGGCGACCTTCGTCTGGTGACAGGGTGCAAGAAGTTGATGGAATGGAAAGGAGAGCAGATCCTCGTATCTTTAGTCATGACCCAACTGGAGTGGACAAGTCAGTCTTATCTGAGTAAAAGTGCAAGGTGAAGTACCTGTGTGGTATTGGTATGAGAAGCGCTTGAATCAATACTATATTTATATACCAAATACTATATTTATATACAGAAATTGTATCATAGATATATGCATCTAAGCATTGGAAACAAAAAATCTATAGTTGTAGTAGCTACGCGATAAATTGATTGTCTGGCCCATTTCATATTATCAGTATTTTAGAATTATGTTTCTGTTGTATTTTTTGAAAAATATTCCAAAAAACGAATAAGGTTTATTATTAGGAATTAAATAATTACTTGATGCGATAGAGATTAGGTAGTCAAGGAACATATTTCTAAATTCGCCTTTTTATTAAAGAAATTTTTCAATTCATTCATTCTTGTTGCAATGAGTGTTTACGACTCATGTCTTAATTGTTAACAATTTTTATATCGGAAAAGTGAAAAACTCTGCACGTTCTAGCCTGATTCACAAATGTAGACGGAATAGATCAAATATAAATATAGATTTTTTAGTATAATAATAGTTGAAAAGTGATGTCTTCAGTACATAAAGTATTATTTGCGATTTTGTAATTCGGCACACTTATTACTTAGCCAATCGTCCTAAAAGAAAACTTTAAAATATCGGAAAAATACGTACTGGTGTTCAAGAGGTCTTAAGCTATTAACAGCATTATCCTTGAAAGAGTTACTAAGTGAAGTGTATATGCCTGTTTTAGGACTATTACAAACTAAGAATTTGTTAGACTTTTAATTCAAACAACTCATTAAGTGAGGCTATACCAAAATACAGGTAATATATGCCAGTAGAAAAAAAACATTTAAATATCTAACAGTGAATTCAAATCTATATATACCCTTTAAATACCATGTGCCCTGTGCTTTTGATCTACGTTCAGGCAGGAAATAGTTACGCAGTAATCTGAGTATACTGTGTGAACACACATCAAAGAAAAAAAATCAATTTCCTTTGTACATTTCAGAGACAAGTGTAAATAAATCAAATTGATATCAGCCATAAATCCACGTTCAATAAAACGAGACGCAAACGGAAGTTAATTTGTTTTACAGCCAAACCTTACTATAAAGAGCTATTCATCATCCCATATGAAACACTGCGCCAAGGCCAAGCTCAGGGTAATGGTTTACACATTGTTGTCATTTAATGTAAATAATGGGGTATTGCTATTATTAAATAAGCATTTCATATTAGAAACATTCTTAATTTACAACCTTTATTCCAAATACAGCCACCCCTTAACAGCAGTTAATCCTATTGTGATGAAAGATCTGTGCAACGAGACTGAACACATTAATTATTGTAAAATAATGTTTAAAATTTGATTTTAAAATGAGACGCAACTGTGCAGATTTAATTCCGTTAACGTTGTCCAGTATTTCTTCGTCTCATGTTTCGTAGTGTAGTACTCCTCTTCACTCTGAAAACTGCAGCAGGAGTAGGGGGCAGTTTGGTCCACTTCTAGCAGGTCAAAAGTCTCACTCTACAATTGTCTGTATTAGATACAATTCAAAACTATCGTATGGTCTGTTAGAAACTACTATCTCCATGACTCTTGATCGTTTAGTTTCCTATGACGATATGTCGGATACACGTGGAGCCATTTATAGAATAAGCATAGCGTATGGGTCAAGAGGGAGTTTTTAAGGTACCTTTAATATAAGGTATTTCATATGATTTTTCGTTTTTAACGGATTATTTATCAATATTGCTGATTGATAAATAATTTTAGTTCATTGCTTTCATTTAAGATTTGCTAATTTAATTTTAAAAACTTTTGTACTATCATAAATTCATAGATGGTTTATATTTGTACTATTTTGAGTAAATAATCAGCAATATCTGTAGCATGGTTCTGTTTCCCCATAAAAACTGTACAAACAATTTTAAATTTGTGTGACTATGTAATGGTTTGATATTTGTCCAGACTACAGGGTTATCTTTTTATTTAAAATTTTAAAAAAAACTGTTTTTACAAGTTAAAAATGTATGTATATTGCAAAAATAAGTATAATTCAGGCTAAATCCACACCTGGTACAAACCAAACTTTTTTTGGAGTAAAGTAATTACATCAGTACTCTTTGACTTCTTTTGTAAAGAGCCAAAATTATACATACACTTCAAGGTTTAATAGGTTTAAAGTATTTTGCCAGTGTTGGAAATGTGATCGGACTAAGTACCTTGAAATCGTCAACGTCTGTGAACATCAAAGCATAATTAACTGAATCTAAAAATATATACCTAACTCTATGAGTTACATACTGCTAATGTATGATTAATAAATTATGACTCACTCTTATACTGAAATCCCATGCAAACAGTTCTAGTAAACGATTACGTATTAGTGAATGAAAAGATATTTATATACAACAGATTGAGTCATACAAAAGCAATACTCTCGAAAAAACTAAAAATACCCCCGTCGCAGCAAACCTGCGTACTCAGCGAATTTCCAATGAATATATATGTCTTAATATTACATTAAGCCTCTTACCAGAATTCATAAGAAATATAATCATAAATAAGCGATATTTAAAATATTCATTATTCTCCATAAGAATAACATTAGGGATGAGTACGCAGGTTTGCTGCAACAAGGAACACAAAATAATGGATTTTTATACAAATATCAATAGAACTCATCGAAGTGAAGTCACATACTAAGTTTCGTCCATATACATTCATAAATAAGCGATATATAACATTTTTATTATTCTCCATAAGAATAACATGGGGGCCGAGTACTTAGGTTTGCTGCTTCGGGAACGATAGGCGAAAAATTGGTTTTTTGTTCAAACAACAACAAACCACAACCAGATGAAGCAAAATACCAAGTTTGGTCAGTTTATGTTCTTAAATAACCGAGATATAAAATTTGTCTTTTTCTCCATAAGAATAACATTGGACAACGTACTGTGTTTAGCACTTGTAATATCTCAGTAACCAACTGACGTTGAGCAATAATCAAAATACCAAATTGTTTGTTTTTTTAAGTTGAATTTAATGGTATAAATTAAAATGTTATTTAGATAACAATTACATGTGAAAACCCCAAAAAACCCATTTTTGGGGTACAAAACCCCCCAAAAACCCCCCTTTGGATTGTGCGATTTGTCTGGTTTTCGAACTCGTTCAAATAAATGGTACTTTACATATTTTTACAAAATTATATTAAGATCGGACTTTGTTTACGAGAGTTATCGTGCTTACGGACACACACACACACACATATATATATATATATATATATATATATATAAATTTGAACGAATGGTGTTTTTGGCATCTGGGGACCTCAAAACGAAAAGTTATCACGGTCTCGGGCTTAAATCTTACCATGAGACCTACGGTAATAGCTTCTTCCCTATAGGGGAAATTCGCTAAAAACGTACCAAGGCCTTTTAAGCTTTTATGACTATGTTATTTAAATACTCATAAACTTTAACTAGAGAAACACCTTGATACTACACATTTCAAACATTAATAAATAGGTTGCTGAAAGCAACTTACCGACATTAAACTTGTCCGTATAACCATATGATCGATATTTAAAAATTGATAATTATTAATAAAAAGAGGGCTGAAACCAAGTTATCGACATGACACTTGCCCGGATGACCATATTATCGACAAAATAATAATAATAATAATAATTGGATGAGCTCACGAAGTGAGTGAAATCTACACGTTACTTTTGTATAAATAGTTTGGGGCCAAACACATTTTCCTTAACAAACTTAAGGGGGAAGGGGGAATGGTGTAGCTTTATATAGGAGAGGGGGGGTTGGACCAACGTTACGTAACTAAACTATTTATAAAAAAGTAATTTAAAAGGATTCCACTCACTTCGTGAGCTCATCCAGTTATTTAAAAAGTCCATAATCTGGTCATCCGGGCAAGAGTCATGTCGATAACTTGGTTTGTGTTTTTTTATTTAATTATTTAAAATGTCGATGGTATGGTCATCCGGGCAAGTGTCATTTAAATGACTTGGTTTCAGCCCTCTTGTTATTAATAATTATGCATTTTTTAAATGTCGATCATATGGTCATACGGATAATTTCCATGTCGATAAGTTGGTTTCAGCCACCTAGTTATTGAAATGCCAATCAAATTGTCATCCGGACAATGTCATGTCGATCAATTGGTGGGCCCATTACAAAAGTAATACAACTGTAAAAAAAACAGAGAAACGAAATATCTGTTAAAAACGGAAAGAAATTTTCATAAACGTGAAGTTTTGTAAGAAATGGATATTCCTTCACACTTCTTTATTGTAAAAGAATCGTTGAAGCTAGGTCACAATCACCATGAATCAGGTCAGTGATGCATCAGTTTGTTAAGGTCAAACCAACTGTTAAATTAAAGTACCTTTGACCACTGGTCGTCCTCGTTTTCCCTTTATCAAATCGAAATCACGATGGAGTTATGATAACTCAATTCGCACATCGCCAATCTTGACCGCAGTGAACACTGGAGTTTCGGTTAAGAAGGCCGTGGTGTTTTTGTAGAAATAGTTCCACATGATTTGTGAGGCACAGTTCACAAATCGGTCCTGTGTACTGAAGAGGGCACCATGTTGCATTTATTCCCTTGAACTAATCATGTAAAATATGCGTTCCATATGACTACACTGCAATTAATAGTTTCCATATAATTAGACCTAATGTTTATTCAAAATTATTTTAGTTTTAGTGAATTTCCCCTACAGGTAAGAAGCTATTACCGTAGTTCTCATGGTAAGACTTAAGCCCGAGACCATGATAACTTTTGGTTTTGAGGTCCCCAGATGTCAAAAACACTATTCGTTCAAATATATATACCGGGTGTCCCACGTAAGGTGTCTCAAATTGATTACGGAAAAACGGCTTAACGTACAAGGATGAAATAAAATTATTTCCCGCTAAATTGACCCCAAGGAATAACGTAAAAATATTTTTAACTTTTTTCCGATAAAGGGTGTGCCAAAACTGAGGGTCACTAGTTCGAATCTCGGAATTTTCAAATGTAAATGTAAACTATGTCATGTTATACATCATTTTAAAGGTATTTAATAGGCAAACATTTTGGCGAAAATATAAATTAATTATCTTTTTCCGTTTCAAAATGGCGGCAGTTCTTTTGGGAAAAATCAATATGTTTTTAATACTCTGTGTTTCCTATACCAATGCACATAGCCCTTCTCCGGTTGAATTTTCTTACTCGTTATGAAATTAGCTTTACTGTGATATGCTACAAGTAACGGTTTTTTCAAATAATAAAAATTCCAAAAAAATTGATTTTTGAAAATTTGCAAATGCCCATTGTTCAAAATTTTCAAATAGCAACATATGTCAAGTGGCACATCATTATATAGGTTTTTCTAATTCTTAACAACTTTCTAATTTACACTTACTTCGTATCTCTTTTAGTTTTTGTGTAAATAACAAAAAACCTAATTTTCCTATATCAAATGCATGTTATTTGGGTTTAACACTAAATAGCTGATCATGGCCCCATTTCATTTAGTGTTAAACCCAAGTTACATGCATTTGATATAGGAAAATTAGGTTTTTTGTTATTTATACAAAAACTAAAAGAGATACGAAGTAAGTGTAAATTAGAAAGTTGTTAAGAATTAAAAAACCTATATAATGATGTGCCACTTGACATATGTTGCTATTTGAAAATTTTGAACAATGGGCATTTGCAAATTTTCAAAAATCAATTTTTTTGGAATTTTTATTATTTGAAAAAACCGTTACTTGTAGCATATCACAGTAAAGCTAATTTCATAACGAGTAAGAAAATTCAACCGGAGAAGGGCTATGTGCATTGGTATAGGAAACACAGAGTATTAAAAACATATTGATTTTTCCCAAAAGAACTGCCGCCATTTTGAAACGGAAAAAGATGATTAATTTCTATTTTCGCCAAAATGTTTGCCTATTAAATACCTTTAAAATGATGTATAACATGACATACGTTTACATTTACATTTGAAAATTCCGAGATTCGAACTAGTGACCCTCAGTTTTTGGCACACCCTGTATCGGAAAAAAGTTTAAAATATTTTACGTTATTCCTTGGGGTCGATTTAGCGGGAAATAATTTTATTTCATCCTTTTACGTTAAGCCGTTTTTCCGTAATCAATTTGAGACAGCTTACGTGGGACACCCGGTATATGTATATGTGTGTGTGTCTGTGAATGCGATAACTTGAGTAAAAAACGTCCGATTTCAATGAAATTAGGCTCAATTGTTTAAAGTGAAATTAATGACTTTAAGTTCAAAAACTAGAAAAATCGGACCATGGGAAGGGGGGTTTATGGGGGTTTTAAATTTTCCAAAAATCAGTTTTTTTGCATTTTTCACCCTAAAATGTTTAAAAAACTTAATTTTGGTTTTGACCATGTTATAGAGCTTGACAAAACAAAATAATAATATAGTTTTTTTAATTATTAACCTAGGTTGAGTGGTTGCGGAGAAAAAAGAAAAAACCTACTCATAAAATCTCCCATGTTAATCTTATGGGAAAAAGGTTTTTGGTTTTTTCTCAGTTCATTTCAATTTAAAACTCACATTTGCTTTTACCAATCGGTTCAGCTCCACAAAACAATCATTTTGGTGTTTAAATTGTGATTCTACGTCCAACCGTTGCAGAAATATTCAAAGTGCTAAACACAGTACGTTGTCCAATGTTACCCTAAAGGAGAATAAGTACAATTTGATATCTTGATTATTTATGAATGTATATTGATGAAACTTTGTATGTGGCTTCACTTAGTTCTGGTATATTGCTACTTGCCCAAAAAAATTATTTTTTGTTGATTATTCCCGTAGCAGCAGACCTCCGTACTCAGCCCCCATGTTATTCTTATGGAGAATAAGTAAAATGTAATGACTCCTTTAATTATGAACATAAATTAATAAAACTTGCTATGTGGCTTCACCTTGTTGAGTTATATTGATATGTGCATAAAACCCCATTTTTTTCTTCCTTGTTGCAGCAAACCTGCTTACTCAGCCCCATGTTTTACTTATGGAGAAAAATTAAATGTTATATAGCACTTATTTATGATTGAATATCGATGAAACTTGGTATTTGCATAAAAAACAATTGTTTGTGTTCCTTGTTTCAGCAAACCTACGTACTCATCACCAATGTTATTATTATGGAGAATAATTAAAATTGTATGTATGTGAATTGTATGTGAATATATTTTTATGAAACTTGGTATGCGGCTTTATGTGGTATTAAGACATATATTATGTATTGGAAATTCGCTGAGTACGCAGGTTTGCTGCGAGGGGGTATTTTGAAATTGCATTGTTAGTATAGAAATTATCTGTCGGTCCTATAATAAAACAGAAAAATATTTAGAAAATTTTGTTTTTTCCATCTGAGTTAAAAAATGACGTAAATAAAATATTGTATAAGACATATCTTTAATTTGAGAAAACGTTAATTATTTTATAGTAATAATTAAACCTATACATCATGTTTTTTCTAAAAGTTTTCACATATAAGTATTTCCAACACGACTGCTCTCCTACGATCGTTTAAGTATGATTCATTCAGTTTATGCTGTTCTTAACAAATTGTTTTACAGGGTGTCCCGTGAGAGTATGGCACAAATGCAGGATTTACTATAACTCATCAAAAGGAGCAAAAGACTTCGCATCAAGTTTTTCCTAAATTTCTTCTTTTTTCGTCTGTCTGGCTGTATGTGATTTTTAATCAATGCAGCAAATTTTAGATCCACTTGAGTTACTAATTTTAAAATTTGCTTAGGCTATGTGTTATACTTATGCTTTAGCGCTAATTTGTTATTCAATTTGTTGTTTATATCTTTAACTGTTTACAAATGGCGGCTGTTTAAAATAAGGTGGTGTGTTAATTTCAAATTAACCTGAGGATTACCTAAAGTGGGGCACAGACCCTAGAATATTAAAAAAAGGTAAAAGTTTAATTTATAAATGTTAAAATAATGATCAAGCTGTAGAAAATGAATGAAGATGATATTTAATACAATTTAACATTTAGAAGATAACTTAAGAAAATATAAAGAGCAGTTACTAATTTTAAAATTTACAAAGGCGTCGTGTTATACTTATGGCTTAGCGCTGATTTGTTATTCAATTTGGCGTTTCTATCCGTACACACTGCCTTATTTTTCATACAACTTAGCATGCATTATATTTTACTCTAAAATAATCAATAAACCAAATCTGATTAAAGGTTTTGGTCCAGATTTTACTACTCCCCTGTTATATTATGTTAATTACATAATATCTTGATAAGTAGTATACGTTTTGTTACAAGTGATCAGGATAAAATAAATAACATTAAACAACAGTGGTTTGAGACGTTGTTTATTTTATCCTGTTGATAGATGTAAATTGGATCTAAATGCAATATAAATTAATATTGTTGTTCGATGGGTTTTATGGAGGTAAAGGTACTTAAAGTGTACCGTAATGGGGTAGGATCTTAAGCGAGAAAAAATTGAAGCGATTCCAATCTTCCATAAAACATCGGCGGTGCCATTACTGAGGAACCTGTCCTACTCGTAAATGTCTAACATTTCAAGGTAAAACCAACGGAATTCCTTGACATTATACAGCTATTGAGTTTCATTGTTCCTACAATAAGTATGCTATTAATCGATAAACCGTTTATAAGGGTAGATGTTTTGCTACATAAAACCACCGAAGCGACGTTTGCTTTATGAGGGAATAATCGTGTTAATAGGCAAATACTGTTTTAAAACGTTTAAAAAAACGTTCGTTTGCTACCGTAATATGTTTTAAAACCAATATTGAACCTGATGTTTTCAATGACTTCTTCGTGGATACGGTCCAGAGTGTAAGAGAGCAGATTGGCTATCCTCCTCAGTCTGCACTTCAGCTGCTGACTAGCAACATATTGGCCCATTCATCTACTTTTGAGCTAAAGGTAGTTTCTAGCAGTCAGGTCCTTGATTTGCCAACCTCAAGAGCTCCGAGAGTAAGGAAATTTATTTTATGTCAAATTCCTTTGTGAAATTAATAATCAACTGAATTATTTTCCCATTGACTTTCTATTTAAATCCAAGCATTAGGCAAGGAATTTTTCCTAGTGTTTTAAAGATATCCAGGACTGTACACAAGAAAGGTAGTCGTGATCTCCCTGAGAACTTCGGACCAATAAGTATACTGCCTATTTTTTCTAAAATTGTTGAGGCTGTAATTCAAAGGCAATTATATAACTACTTTGAACAGAATCACCTGCTTGCGAACACTCAATTTGGTTTCCGGGCTGGTCAATGACATCATCTAACATATAAGCTACTCCAGGCAAAACTGTTAAAAACCGATACATTGTTCTCTGGAAAACTCCTGTCGCTATTTTTATTCCGAAAGGTAAACATTTGTACTTGAAACATCCTTTATGAGTATAAATTACCAGATACTGTTATACTGATGGTTCGACCTTCATTTGTAGATATGCGTCTTTAAGGTCCATGACCGAAAACTCCTGACCACCTGTAAGTTTTGAATTTATTTCCTCAAACGTAGGCATAGAATATACATCTGGGTGCATATGTTTGTTTATTGTATTTTTAAAGTCCGCACATATTCGGATAGCTCCAGAAGGCTTTACTACTATTACTCTGGGTGAAGCCCACAGAATAGGTTCTTCTTTAGTATCAACTGGTTTCAAAACACCGTTACTTACTAGACGTTGAAGCTCATTTTCCACAGGTGTCCGTAAAGCAAAAGGAACTGGGCGTGGTTTTGATATCACAGAACCTGAATCTGAAGCAATGTGAAATGATGCTTTGCAATTTTGTATTGTACCTAAAGAAGAAATGAAAACTTCTGGAAAATCGTGAATAATGTTTTGGACAGTTTGTTCTCTTAATTTGTCGTTTTCCTGTGTGGAAATTGTACATATTTTAGCCCCGGGTGGTTGTGCTAAGTTAAAATCAAGAACCCTGGCTAAACCAAACAAAAGAATGTCGTTTTTATTTACGACAATTATAGATAGATTGCGCTTAGAACCAAACGCGTCAACGGAAATCTTAGTTTTGCCTACCGTTTCAATTGGTTCTAAATGGTTCTAAATTGGTTCTAAATTGGTACTAAATGCTGTATATGCATTTAGATTTTCAGTAGGAGACAGTTTAGGAGCTCCTATTTCCCTCCATATTTTTTCACTAATAATACTGAATGCTGCACCAGGATCGTAGAGAATTGAAAGCGGGTGTTTGTTTAACTTAACTGAAAGCATAACTTTAGAATTTTTCTCTAATGCTCGGATTTGATTTAATCAGAAAACGATTTTTCGCTAGAGTTACTAGATGAAATTTTTTTCTCGACTTAATTAAGTCGCTTGCCTTTATCGATGACCGCATTTCCCACCTTACGAGATGCACGTGCAAAATTATTCAATCCTCCACTGGCGTTGCAAGTAGCGTATCCACAGCGTATGTAGTGAGTTGTTCTATCAATAAGTAAGGCCGTTTTTTGTGAGGTTTCCATTTTGGAGGTATTTTTCTCTCCAATTTTATTACTTACTTTACTAACAGTTTTACTTGTATCGCGGAGTTGTAACTGTTGGCTGTCAACATTCTCTAACAACGTGGCAGTGCTTGTAACTTTTTCCAGTGTAGTGCCCGTTGTGGCGTGTGAACGTAAAAGTTCAAATTGCCAGCGATCGTTGTTTATGCCCAGGATAACCTGGTCTCTCAACCGTTCGTTTAGATTGTCTACAAACTTGCAGAAACCCGCAATTTCACGGAAAGCAAGTTTAAATTGACTCACCGATTCGCCTTCATGTCTGCAACGGCGAGTATATGTGACTCGTTGAGATAAAGGTGCAGTTGCCTTCGTATAGTATTTTCTTGGTATGCCAGCAACCTCTGTAAAGCTAATGCTACTCACTGGAGTGGGTCCTGAATGGTCAAATACCAGCTTAAACGGTTGTGGTCCAAGGTTCCCTAATAGGTTTCGTATCGTCGTTCTTGATTCCTCTGTTACGTAATGCAGTCTTAAAACGTTCATGCCAATAAACCCAATCTTCAGAGTTGCCGTGAAATGTATAGCTTTAAGTCGTTGAATTTGTAGTGCGTCGTTAAGTCGACTGCGCCATTTGTAGTGTAATGTGAATGCACTGAAATGAACGAATGAATCAGTTTATTCTGTAAATGTATTTTTATTAGTAGACACACAATTCTGTAGCACTATAACTAGAACCACATAAAATAACAGAATTTTTCCAACATGTCATGATATCAGCTGATTGTAAAAAGTAAAATATGAAAATATAACATGGAGTGTCAAGACACAATGTCTTTAAATAATTTATGGCGATGTCCAGTGCATGTTTGTAATGCTTGACGACTAATAAACATTGCTTATTGCTTAATAACATATTTACTACAGTTGGATATAAATTATTTATTATTTTAAGGTAAGGTAATACGGTAAAAAGTTGATATGATTGAAAATAATTAGGCAGATAACAAATATGACGCTCCCAAAACTCGACTAGAGTCAAAGTAAAAAAATAAAAAGTACAAGTAAGTAAGTACGTAAGTTGCTGTATTCCACGTCCCAGTTTGATATCAATAGTTTCTTGAGTATCATAATACGTGTTGTTACAATTAACAGGGAAAAATAAAACTACGTCTCACAACACTACACAATATATTTACACCTATACTGAAATATACACTAAAATATCTAAACCTCTTCGTATGTTTAATACACCATTCTGTTGTAAATAATTATTACATACAAGCAATGTTAAATCAACTACACAAAAAGTTCGTTGTTTTAAAATCACCCTAGACATCAAACAAGATTCGCTTATTTGTAACACGACACCCTGATTGCACTTACAGTTCACTCTGCCGCGGGAGATGCCCCTTGACATATCACGCCCACTTCACACTCTAGTGACCCTAACTCCATGGGGTGAGCTGAGGGGAAGTGTAGCACGCCATAAACAGCGGGAACCCTTGGGTTCCTGGTGCTCGGTTCAACTGTCAAGGCTGCAAAAGCCTCTCACTTATGTTTCTCACGTGAATGTCCGGCCGTCCGACGACTTTACTCAGCAAACATTCTCTCCGGACCGCCAGTTATAATAAAATCCCTATTTGCTCTATAAGGGCAGATGGAGCTTATAAGACTTGCTATCTGTTAATAACTGTTCTGAATACTTTGATTTTTGCCGTAAATATCTCAGCCGAAGTGGACCTGATGAGCCTGTTTTTTTCTGTCTAAAATTTCCCCTGATTTAACCTTGACATTTTTGATAAAATATAAAGATTTTCCTTAAAATTATTAAAATCTAACAGCCCAAATTGTGTTGGGGGCATCGTATGGATAGCAACCTAGCTAAAGAGGTTTTGTTTCAGTAGAACCCTAGTTAATAGAGCGATCTATCCAAGGAAGAAGAAAACAAAGTGGCCACGATGAAAATTCGGATAAAATTACGTAGCCCAGTGTAATACCCTATCAGAAGAATGATCCACGGCTCCCCTGCGGTCGTGCACTGCCCACCTCTGAAATAGAGGCTCGTGGGCACTGCGCAACTGGCAATGTCATCAGGGGACCTTGGGGTCTTCAAATTGGGCACCGGGTTCGGAGAGAGGATCTGGGGACAGGTCACGAACTCCAAAAATTAACCGGTAGATCTCTTTGATAACGGCTGTGCCCCGTAAAAGGCATCAAAGGTGTAGGCTGGGTCGGATGAGCAACAGCTATCGGTCCAGATTGTTCCTGCGGCACGATCGATATTAATTTCCCATCACCGCGGTTCACCTCTGCTTCGGCAATCTGGCAGTATTCATCACACCGTGGTTGCTGGTTGCGCCACTCCCATTTGTGTATGGTGGTCCCTGAGGGGTTTCTGATTGACAATTGATTATTTGGCTCTGCACGAAGATCATTACCACGTTCTGTACTTAATTATTACTTAGTTTAAATATTTTGCGAAGAAGTATATTTTATATCCAAACGACCTATTGATATGATAAAGCTCATTGGATTCAGTTTATGATAGCACGGGTTTGATTTATGATTTAAATTAGAAGTTGTATCTATATGTTTAGAGTATGAATAATAACGGGATTGTGCATCTATCTTAGAACCCAATGGAGTAAGTAGGCTAAGCAGGGAATCGTAATTTGTTTATGCTTTATTATCGTCAAATGTAATAAAAAACTAAGTGACTCGTTATTGTTCGTCTCTTCTCACGAACTGCAATTGCTTTATCGCCCTTTAAACGTCCGAAAACACGGAACTCTAAAACCGGCTATAGTCAAACAGCCATATCTTCACACCATCTTCCAGTATACGTTTCAATAGCACTTAATTTGCATTTTCCGGCATCGGATACATTTAGCCTTGTTTTAAACAGATTCAGATATAATCCATCCTGAGTACTTTCAAAGCTAAACTACTGAATCCTTGAAATATGTTACAGCGATGTTATCCTAACATATACAAGTTTTTAGGTATTTTGGTTACACATATCCGTATCAGTGTAAACTCTTATAATAGTTAATAATAGTTGTGCAGATCGATAAACCAAACATTCGTATCTTAATCCAGGGTAGTTTATTATTATAATAATGTTTAGGATCCAGTGGACAAACTATACTTTAAACATGAGATTATCATACAACTCCAACTTTACTGTCGTGGAAGGTGTAAAAATAATTACTATAAAACTTGTTGAGGTATCTTTGTCGTATACCCGCGCAAATTTTACAGGCTTAAACCAACAGCAGGTTAGCCAACGCTGACCCGCCATTGCGTCAGGTGCTGCACTTATTGTTTGTTACAAAGCTATCGTGTAAACATCTCCCAACCTAACACCAGGCTTCCACGAACTCCAGTCTTCCCGCCAAACCGGTACTTTGAGCTGTTATGATCTAACAGCTGATAAGATGGTCATCTTCAACTTATGAGTGGATAGAGTTGCATACCCTCATTGAAGTACTAAACTTATAATGTTTTGTTTTTTATTTAGTTTATATTTTATATGTATTTTCTTTATATATTTACAACTAATTGTTACCCGCGACTTTACTCGCGAGACTTCATTATTAACCTGTCCATCACTATTAAATCTTTGTTTAAATGTTACCAAATGAGTTCCTTTGTAGTATCTGTGAAACATATTAACTACAGCTGGTAATTTTATAAACGATTTCTCCCATAAATTTGCCTTAGAACTTAAAGGGCTCCTGGGTTAGAGCCTAAGGTTGGTTGTAGAGATTTTCAGGTCTAAATGTTAATGTGACATGTAAACTATGATCATGAAAACTTTAGCTTAATCGGTCTAGTAATTTTTGAGTGATGGAAGTCTAAACAGCCATCCATCCATCCATCCACACATAAATCCAAAACTTCAGAAAGGGTTGACTCCTATTAAACTGACGTTAATGTCGGAACGCAAGTGCATTTATAAACTCTTGCAGAACTTTTAAAATATGATTATAAATGTAAACAACCTTTTGATTGATATGATAAATGTGGTTATATTATAGACAATCGATCGATGACACCTATCACGTGATGACTTTCTCTCATTAAGCCTGACGATGGTCGTTTTGACCGATCGAAACAAATAATTGTTTTGTACCATCGTGTACGTGTATTTACTATCTCATATGTGGATAGAATATAAGTGTGTATATAATTTTAATTTTTGTAAGGGCCGTTTTATGCAACTAAATTTTAAATCAAACCTGGGGTTATTTTGATCTTTGGATTAAGGTATCACAATTCGTTTTCCCCACATTTTATCTAACCATTTTATTTTAATCCATAAAATATAAAGAAGGCAAAATTTTGCATTCGATTTTGTTTGTTTGCTTACCCTCTAGGTAAACTGAAAACAAATGTCAATTACACGGGATATTAGGTGAAGTTAGCATTGAATAAAATCATTGAACATGGTTCTCTCTAGGTGTTACATCAACCGGGTTTAATCTACCCATAACACATTGGGGAAGCTGAATTTCTCATAATCTAAAGTTTAAACCAAAGTTTAAGTTAAAATTTACTTGGGGTATTTTCTATTTCAACTCTTAATTTTTTGTTTGTATGTATGTCTCTTGCAACTCTCTGTGGTTTAAATACACGTTTTTAAGGCTATACACTCCTATCTTGATTTAAATGCAATTAAATCCACCCGAAACTAAGATAACCAATGTTGATATCCTATGTGTTGCTATTCGTCAAGGGGCATATTTCCACGCCATTAGAAGTTTAAGCATTTAGTGTGCATTTTATTTCTTCTTGGTTAATCCTACGTTTAAACTTCGTTTTTAGGACTATATAGTTATTCTATCTCGTTTCAATCCAATTAAATCCACTCGTTAACTAAGCTAACCAATGTTTATATCCGATGTGTTTTCATTTGCCAAGGAAAATCTTTCCACGGAATTGGAAGTTAACTATTGTGTACACATTATCCGGGTCGAATAAATCTAGAAATTACAACTTCCTTACACCCCAAGCGAACTTATCAAATTGAAGGATTCATTTTGTACGTCATTATATAACCAATTCACGTATCGAGAGCATAGCAGTACGTGAAACATGTCAAGGACATAGGGCTCCACGAGGCTGTAAATTACCGGGATGCTCCAGCGTGTAGACCGTCTCGCCCGGAGCTGATATATTACACGCCGTATCAAGGCCGAGCTTTGGGTTAACGAGCGGCCACTTACCTAATGGCGAAGCCACTTCATAGCGAGTTATTATAGATCTAGCTTTCGTTAATCACACTAAACGCGAACGCCAAATTATTCAAGTTAATAACTGCGTAATTTAAACGCAAGTTTTTTTATTTTCAGACATATATCTTTTAAAAATCAGGTTGTAGCAGGGAGCATGTAAAACAATCTAGGTCTGAGATTCCAGTTCCATTGCAAGGATTAATTGACAGCTAACATTGTTTTTGGTGTTGTACGTTGTGGAGAAACTGATGAACGTTAACAACTTGCAAACATATGTTTATATTATCATCAGACTACATTATTAAATTCATCGTCTGCCCTATATGGTGTTTGAAGGACTAATTCAAACTGGAAATTAGGCAATCAACAAGTCTTCATCGACCAGCAGCATGCTTAACCGCAGGCAGGTCAACTGTGCTATCGGCGCACTGAAGTGGACTGATCGTCTTGATCGTACCATGGCCTAAAGACCATCCTGCACCACAGAGTTTAGACAACATTAACACTTTGTTAATGTTGTTATTACCAATACATTACTAATATCGTTTTATTTTCAAGGACTATATTTGTAGTCATCATATCTTGTCGTACTATTTGTTGTGTTATTTGTTGGTTTTTGTTGGATATTTCATTATTTATAATACTAGTCTGCCTATTCCCAAAGATCCAATGTCCTTTTCTGCTGTGTTACAATTGTTATCCTGTTATTGCTAATTTGTTTTGTGTTGTTATAATGTTATCTTTCATTGGACTATAATATGTACCATTAATTCAAATTGGTACAAATAAATAGATTAAGATTTAAATTTTGCAGGCCAGAAGGGTGAAGCCCAAAGGAAATTTCTTAATAATCCTGGATTTTACTATGTAGGAATCATGACGAACATTTTGTTATGCTATATAATGGGTTTTTAGTCACGATAGCTTCCTACAATATATCGCTTTATCCTTATTTTTAAATGATTTATTTTTATGTTTTGTAAGTGTATATTCCTAACAAATCTAACTTTCCTTACCCAGTCTTAAGGCTTATCGCACCTTACATCTAGTGTACAGGTTTTATACCGAGGATTTCCTGTTTAGTTCGTCTTACGTCTACTAGATATTTGTTGATGATTCTTGGAAAATGAAGTATTGAGAAATAATTCCAAAATACTCTCACTT
This sequence comes from Allygus modestus, assembly GCA_963675035.1. Classification (NCBI taxonomy): domain Eukaryota; kingdom Metazoa; phylum Arthropoda; class Insecta; order Hemiptera; family Cicadellidae; genus Allygus; species Allygus modestus. Next base: position 106,472,031 of record OY776117.1, on the reverse strand, counting down.
TTAAATATAAAAATCTCTTTTAAGTGATAACCCAGATTTGTTTGTCAAATGTAAAAAATATGTTCATTAGCCTTTATAAAATATGGAAAATATAAACGTAACACTTTATTTTTAACAACAATTCTTAAGGTAAGTTTGGTCTAATATGAAATTACTATAGCAAATAATTTGTTGTCTAGCAAAATCGAAATAAGTTAAAGTTTAATAATCAACGCATTAATTTCTTTGAAGTCACTTTTCTTCGTGACAGTTAAGTAAATTTTAAATATAATAACATCAAACCAGTTATATAATTTTACTTAGGGAAAGGCTCTTCGTTTACAATGTAATCATCGTCAGGTCCCAAATGTTTAGGATATACCATTTTGCTATTAGTGAATTTCCTTTGGAAAATTGAACTATTAGCATGACGCGCACAGTGAGACTTAAGCCCGGGACCACCCTAGAAGTTCCTAACGTGACCCCCCCTGAACACGTTTTGTGAGGATGCTAAAAGCTATATATATATATATATATATTCGAGAATCAAATCACAGTAAAGGGCTACTATAATATCGGTCTCAATTTTTGTCCTATTTACTTCTATAACCCTTTCTATAATCAGTTGGACAAGTTCGTTGGGCAAAATAATCGAAAAACTCTAACCCCCTTTATGGGGGATTTTAAGCTTTATAATTTTGAGTTTTTCGGGCCAAAAAGGGTCAGAAAAGCCCCGGATGTAAAACTAATGCATGTAAAAAGATAGAGACTAATGAGGCGAAAATGTTAAGCCATCTCTCATCGTACTAGCACAAGTATTTACCGAGCTATTAAAGAAAATGTTAGTTGTGTTGAGACAATAAGTTTTTTGTCTTATGGGGATTTTACACAGGAAAAGGCTGGTTTTCATATCTTGATGTAGTTTTATCACCCCCAATACCCCTATACCAACTTGTTATACTGACTATACCTCCTCGTAACCTTACAATGTACACCATTGTCATCCTAATAGTGAATTTAAATATAACGAGATGCATCAGAACAGCCAAAAAATAACAGTTTTCAAAAAAATGTTACCAGAGTTGTTTCAAATCATTTATTAGATTTTTCTCAAGGTTTTAATGCGGAATTTCACTTCCCTCACGTCAGCGTGCTGCGTTGCGAACTCGTTTGTATAAGGTTATAAGATCACCTAACCATTTGGGACCTGACGATGTTTACTTTGAAATGAAAGGCCTTGTCCCCTAATAAATTTATATTACTGATTTAATGTTTGTAATTTTAAATTTATGGACGCCTTGTTTCTTTTCGTGTTACGTTTACTTGCTCGCGCCTCAAGCAAATGGTTACTACAGCGCTATCAACTCTAGTAAAGAATGAATTGCTGGTTGTCACTAAAATACAAATTTGAGAGTTATGCCCAAATTGATAAAGGTTTAAACTGGTCTGCAAGTGAAGAAGCCTGTTCTGTAACAAGAGGCTCTAGTGATTGTCACTGCCACTGTGGGTCACTAGACCACTCCTCCCAGTCACTAGGCCACTGACTTCACTGCCCGGGTATGCTCACCATCCCAGCCTATCATCACGCTTGGGCAATCTAATAGGTCTAACTGAATTCGGTGCAATATTGATAGCCCATTACACAACCTACCGTCCAGTGCGAGGAATCGCAAACTGGTTTAGTCAAGTGAATGTGCCCGTGTATTGCCCATCACCGGGTATTTTATAACGATAGGTAGATTAAAATGGGGTTAAATATGAGGCAGACCAGGGGTCCTCGTTATTTTTTATGTTAAGTGCGCTTTAAAAGTTATTTAGGGCTTGGGTCTAGTTTTACGAAACTAATTTCAGACTTAATGTCAATTTTAGATTTAAATTCGAGGATAGTCGAGGTATCAAGTTTGTTACAACTTTTATGAGGCAAATAATTGTAATTATAGTTTAAACTTTAGCTTAAATTACATTCAATGCGTTGGCAAGATTTTGGAGAGTACAAACATAATACATGCAATAATTGGCTTTAAAATAAACTTGAGAAATTAAAGCATTAAAATATAAACCGCAAGTAAAAGAGTGTTCCTTATGTATTTAAGGCTCGAAGGTAATATTAGGCTAAATCCACAATAAAATTAAGGTGAACTAGGAAAAATACTGATTTTTTATTTTAAGCTAATTCCAATATAAATATAAAAAAAAACTATGTGAACATTTAGGAAATATAATTTTGGTGTTAAAATACCCATTTCTCATAGCTCTATAAAACGCTTGTGATTATTAAAAATATCTTTTCCTCAAAACTTGTATTGCGTACTCACAATCCTTATAGAGTAACTGGACGTCGTACTGTATTAAGAGGGGCTTCAGCCCTTTGCGTGAACCTACTTCTCTCTATGTAACTTTCAAAGTCTGTCCCTCCACAACGAGTTTCAGAAATCAATAGTTTATGGTTAATTTTAAAATAAAAAGTATACCTAACGATTAGAGTGATTAGAATTTTGATAGATCAAATAGTTCTTCCATAAATAACTCGTAAATATAAAACATGTTGGATTTTGTTTACTCTCTGAGAGTAAACAACTCTCACGCGTACACCAGGCTTAACGATTATTAGTTGTGATATCAATAGTTTACTCACTAAAACCTGTAGGTATTTTATTTCTTTAAAATGAGGCATAGATCAAAGATATCGGATAATCCGTTGAGGAGGAGTTGGCTTTGATGATTAACATTGGCCTTGCGGATGAAACAGAAACGCAAAAGGTTTCGTGACTGGAGCGCCCTCTTAAAAATTAAAATCAAGAAGCGTCGCTTCGCTAAACCAGAAATCCTGTCAGTTAGTTTGCATGTATTATAACCCTATTAAATTTATTTAATAGACAATCAAATGTTAATGGTAGATGGCTAGATGTAATAACCATTAACCTTTGATTGTCTATTAAATAAAGGACATCTTAAATCTATTTAAACATGCTATTACTATTCTATTACTATCCAAATAGTTTACCATTTACAAAAAAGTGTGCCTGAGCTATAAAATGTTCTGAGCTCACAGTAAACTTCATTTAATAGGACTAATTTGACTCATAACAGCAGCAACAAGTTGCGGTTGGCAGATTCTTGGCAAGAATGCTCTCCGCTAACGACAGTGTCACAGATGAATAAGCAGATCTGGCGGTATGGTGGCTGTAGGCTGTGGAAGGGTGTCGTTCTGAGGTCTGAGGTCTGAGGCCAGTCCAGGCCCATGTACGGCTGCTTACGTCACAGCTGTAAACTGGCCCATCGTTAATTACACTTTCCTAATCATAAATGATCCCTCTACACGGAGAGCTGCTAGGAATGTGAATCATAGTACAAGTGTTTCTATTAAAATATGACGAATATTCTTTAAACAAGTTTAAAATGGTAAAGTTCCAGACTGTGGAACACAAGGAAAAAAGTGTTCCACATGCTCTAACTCCTGCTACATAAAGATATCCAGTTTATCTTCATATCTCTATCTTCATCAACCCTATTATTTATTTTGATACACCTGCAACAAATAGAATTTGTATAAACATTCTCTTTATTGCAGGTGTATAAAATGAAATAACAAGTGACAGAAGATTGTAACCTTTACTGTGAACAGCTGGATAAACTACAAGTTCATGTTAGCTAGTTGTATCAGGCTTTGAAACAAAATTTTATTCACATTTTTTGGCCAGCGCTTAAACCAATTTTACCCTATCTCCGCATTGGGGTTGCCAATCCCTAATGTGCATATTCCCATATATTTTGATATATTATCGAGCTAATGTTTATATGTTTTACATTGACTTGAAATCAATACCCACTCATCTTCTATAGCTCTTCTTATTGATTTTAAATTTTAAATTAATACATACATCAATCAATAAATTTAGTTTTATTCGCATAACGATATTTTTAGTTAAAATTTATTGATTGATGTTTGTAATAATTTAAAATTTGATAATGAAATGTTGCTGTATATATTTACACCGACAGACAATGATCACTAAAGTGTAATAAATCGAATTTATAAATTAACTAACGATGTATAATAATGACGGAACTACTTGCACACAATATTATTATATTGTGTGCAAGTATTTCCGTCATTATTATACATTACACTATTGAACTAATGTATTTTGAAGATCAGATTCATCTCCCTAGCTTAATTTTGAGTGAATTTCCATTGGAAAATGAACTATTAGCATGACCCGCATGGTGAAACTTAAGCCCGGGATTACTATATAAGTTCCTAACGTGACCCCTGAACACGTTTTGGGGGGTCATTCATATATATTTACATATATATACATATATATCTATATATATGAATATGTGTGTTTGCACTCTAGCGGTCGCATTTTTTGTCCGATTTACTTCAAATTTGGTAGGGCCGTTCCTTTCTGTAATCAGTTGGACAATTTCGTTGGGCAAAACAATCGGGAAACTCTAAACCCCTTTTTTGGGGATTAATCTTTCAAATTTTGAGTGGTTGGGCCCAAAAAGGGCCAGAAAAGCCCCGTATGTAAAATCAATGCATGTAAAAAGATGGGGATTAGTGAGGCGAAAGTTGTAAGCCCTCTCTCGTCATTCTAGCATACATATTTACCGAGTTATTAAAGAAAAGGTGTTTCGACTAAACACAGTACGTTGTCTTATGGGGGTTTTACACTAGAAAAGCATGTTATTCCTTTCTTAGAGTACTTTTATCATCCCCAGCAACCTCACACCTACTTTCAAGCCTGTCTGGATCTTCTCCTAACATTATAATGCGCAAAATTGTATTCCCAGCTTTGCAGGTAAATGAAACCAGGAGCATCAGAACAGCCAAAAAATCGCTTTCTTCAGATTTTAATAAAAATTGGAATAAATGTATGTTTTTACACGGATTTTGAGTTTTAACAGTTTTTAAGTGGAAATTCACTTCCCTCACGTCAGCGTGCTGCGTGCGAATTCGTTTTCTAGGTATATTCTTCAGTTGTCTTCAGTTTTACTTAAGCAAAGTCATTAATATTGCCTCATGACTATTTTTCCAATTTCCCCATAATCTGTAGAAGTACTTATTCTTAATGTATACAATATGAAATACATATTTTATACATTATAGGTGTTTTCATTCCGATTTTACCTTAGTTCTTCGCTATTTGGATATTTAAAGTCGTGAATGCAATAATTTGTCTTTAATACATTCCTACATCATGAAATTTAAACATATGTCCATTATTCGTGACAGTTCCTAAAGTTAACTACATAATCATTAACAACAATTAGTACCACAAGCTTCTTAGAGATCGGCTGTTGTGCAGAATTTTTTAATTTGAAGTAAAATGTTATCTCTGATTCTTTAATGTCACAATGCCAGTTCTCAATGCTTTGTACTCCCGCTACTGCTTATGTATAATGATTCTATTTGTAAAATGGTGTTTGCCGTTTATGAATAAAATGAAAATCCAGCATTAATAACTGTTTATTCCTCAGTTGAAAAAAGTACTGCACTAGCTGGTTGGACATACAATATTGAATCCCAAACATTTAATTGCCATTATCAAAATAAACACGTTGAAACCATCCAGTTATTTTATATAAGGAGCAACTTTGCAACCCCAACAACCTGTTCCCACATGCAAGTGCTGACTGGCCTAGTGTTCTGATTGCAGCACATACATCAGCACAGCTTGGTTTGTATTCGACATGTGTTCAGGATCAGGAGTATCCCAGGAGCGCTTCCTGAAAGAAGATTTATCTGTTGCGTCATCAGCCTCAGCTAATAAACTACTTGTAAGGCATCCAATCACGCAGCCGCCACCGCCGGTCACGCTCATTCCACAAAGCGGAGGGTTTGCTTCGGTTTATGGGGTTCCTTCTTCGGTCAAAAAGTTAGCCTAGTTTACACTATTGTTCGAGTTTCAATATGAGTGTTTTTTGTAACTATACATAATGTATATGGCCATTATTTCATTAATTCAAAGAACGTAAAGATTCTTAGCTGATGTATTCTAAGAGACTTTAATTTGTATAACCTATACTATAGGTGAAACATAGTGTAAGGTACGATATTAGGTGACAAACCACACATTTATCCTATGTATTACTTGAACTATGTTTGATAAATTTGTGAGCAATAACTGTATAAAATATGTCTGTGGTACATATTAAAATAACTGTTAATGCCATAGGTTTCGGTGCTAAAAAATAATAAAACTGAGAGCAATAATGAAGAGACTAGACCAATTAAATTTGGTCAAAACAATTTTGTGTGATTCAGGGATATTGCTCTCGGTTGGAATACAATTTAATTTATTAATTTATTAAATGATGATCATCAAATAAAATATATTAAATCGTTTTAGCCTTTATTATAAATTCCTGTAGACTGACCTACAACTGTTTGGCAGCATTATCAGCAAACTAGATTTTGTTTTCGAACCTACCAGGTGTCTCGGAACCATATGAAAACCTTTTTCCTTTTTATTCAGCAGGGTAAAAACTAGCAAATAATAATGTATGCCAACAGTCCTGTCTTGATTCGTTTTCTGCTCTTAAGTTTGTATGTTTGCTTTTACATTAATAGCTCAGAAACGATTAAAGTTAAAATAATGAAACTTATTGCTGTGAAAATTTGAATGACTAAATGAGTTTATTCCAGAAAAAAAATCGTACCGTACGTGATAAATAACAACAAAATATATGTAAATACAAAACCTAAACATGTTTACCTAAATTGTTCACAAACTCCTTTAAACAAATATTAGTTTACTATTACATGCAGTATACAAATTCTGTTCAAAGGTTATGTTAATATTCTGAAAAATCTAAGAAATATAAAAACCACTTAATTCATTGTATGGATAAAAATATTTAAAAAAATGTACGGATACTAATTTTTAGTTTTGGGATAAAAGCATTTCGGTAAGATTGAATAATGAATCCAAAAGAATTACAAAATAACTCAAATGTTGCTGTAAATATTCGGGCTTTATTGCTGCTGTAGATGGTTATATTATTTTTGAAATTGCTAAAATTAAATGTTCTCCCTTATTCATAATAAAATCCTTTATAGTGATACACTTTTGTGCTTGTCTATATATTATCTGAAAATATGGTGTTAGTTTTTTATATTACAATTTGTAAATTCTAATCTGGCCCCATTAAACTAAATGATCCATGGAAATGCAATTGCAAATACATTTGAGAAATATTTAGATAAATAAACATACCTGGTTTGATTATTTAACCTTTAAATGTGTTTGGGATACCAATGAGTTTTATATACAAAATACCGACTCACAGATAGAAAACGTAATGAAATAGAACACCAATTTTATCATAAATTTACTATAGTTTTTACCTACTGAATACCGTAGTAAAGTGCGGTCAAATGGTTTCGAGACACCGTCTATGGTAACATGTGTTTATACGATTATTAAATTATTAGTTCACTACTAAATCCTTTTATTTATATTCCTCCATCAATGGGAATGCTTTTACCAAATGTAAAATAAAAGAAGGAAACACTTAACATTTTCAAATGTGTGGAAGTGATGTTACCAGGCCGTCTTGTAAGATGCCTGAAAAGGCGATACACAATACAACATTTGAAACTGGTCGAGAGAAGTTTCGATAACTGTGTGAAGTCACGAAAGGGCAGTATATCGACATTACATTAAATTCACATCCAGTTGAAATATTGAGCCATGAAATGTGTGTGCTTTGATGTGATTTATTCCAAACGATGTATGTTTGTATTTATCATTCATCCAAAATTTATATCGCGGGTAAAATACTTCAATATTGCAAAAAACATTTACCATCAGCGTTAATAATCAGCTAGGAAACATTTAAATTGCATTCAAAGAAATTATATAACTTGTGCAAAATGGATACTAAAACAATAAATTAATTAAAAACATAACTTTGAATCATGGACGCTCTACACACCAATGATAATACACTTTTATAGTTTGTATAATTATAATGTGCAATTTTTAACTAGCGTAGGAGTTCGAAAGTATGATTAGCATTGTTCAATCTACCGTATTCGCCGATTGTATAACAGTCATGACCCGAGCCTGAATGGTCGATTCGACATAAATTGATTTAATTGCTAGACCAGCTTCAACCTCGCTGCCAGCTATTGGATCATTCTGGTCGTGATCCATTTCGTTTATCCGCTCATGCTTTTATGAGGAAGTTGTTAATCGTGTTACTTAACTGACGCACTGGTCATTGTCATTAAAAGTAAGTGGAAATTTTGATGGGCAAAACAATCTAAAGTGCAGATGCTTTTGTAGAGCATAACTAATCAGAATGTTGCCAACCCCTTATTATTTTCCCTTATTACCTTATTTCTTATTATTTCTTCATTTATTTGTCTTACTGTTTTAGGTTAAAACATTTAAATAGGGAAAATGCTTGAATGTTATTGCTTCTTTAAGTGTTAGTTGTGTTGTGTATCTTGTTAAAAGTAATGTTTTTTAGCGAATTTCCCCTATAGGGAAGAAGCTATTACCGTAGTCGGCATGGTAAGACCTAGTCCCGGGACCATGATAACTTTTCGTTTTGAGGTCCCCAGACCCCAAAAACCCCATTCGTTCGAAACTGTATATATATATACTGTTATATATATATGTAGGTCCGTGAGCACGATAACTCTCGTAAAAATTATCCGATTTTGATAAAATTTGGTATAAACGTGTAAAGCAACATTTATGACTTTAAGTTCGAAAACCAGCCAGATCGCTCTACATGAAGGGGTATTTTGGGGGCATTTTGTACCCCAAAAATGGGTTTTTCGAATTTTTTACATATAATTTTGGAAATAGTCAAACTTTAATTTTTCCCATTGGGTTCAGCTTAAAAAAACACACAATTTGGTTTTTTGATCATTTCTCTACGTCAATTTTTTACCGATATATTGAAAGTGCTAAACACAGTACGTTGTCTAATGTTATTCTTATGGAGGAAAATAAAAATGTTATATCTCGCTTATTTATGAACTTATGCTGACGAAACTTGGTGTACGGCTTCATCTGGTTGTGGACCATTGATATTTGCTCAAAAAAACTTTTTACCAAAGGCTCCCGTAGCAGCAAACCTGCGTACTCAGCCCCATGTTATTCTTATGGAGAATTAAGTAACGTGTTATCTGCCTTCATTATGAAAATAAATTAATGAAATTTGGTATGTGGCTTTACCTACATGAGTTATATTTATATTTGTATAAAACCCCATTTTTTATGTTCCTTGCTTCAGCAAACCTGCATACTCAGCCGCCATGTTATTCTTATGGAGAATAATTAAAATGTCATAAATTGTTTATTTATGAATGTATATTGATGAAACTTGGTATGTGGCTTTATGTGGTATTAAGATACATATAGATGCATTGGAAATTCGCTGAGTACGCAGGTTTGCTGCTACGGGGGTATTTTCTGGTTTTGTTGGTATCTAAACATTGGTTAAATTTGTAAAATGATATTCAAAACATTGTTACTCTGTTAAAATGTGTATATTGTTTTGGGTTATAATGTTTATTATAGTGGATTTATGTAACTGCTCTTTTTTAATAATGTTTACTATATACTTATGTAGCCGTTATTTACATGTTTGTATTAAATACTCATGTTGTACGTGTACTGAAATTTTGAATAAGTGGAAGGTGAGTTAAGGGATTTTGGACTTGATTATCTTGGAGAATAAATCAAATTGTATAAATTATTACTATAAAGTATTGTTGTTCATTCACCACAAGATCTGTGAGTTCTTGGGAAATTTAAAATGTAAATAATACTTTTCAGGACTTGTTTACTATCAATTGTAAATTTAATTCAAATTGATGTCTTAGTTTTTAACTAATTTGTAAACAAATATCCGTTATAGGTCAATTTTAATAAGTATGTGTCAACAGTTCAAACTTAACTTTATCAATACACTATTCACTTTTATATCTTGTATTTTTTATATTATCCAAACATCTGAATAGTTTCATTTGAAAATGGTGCAATCACTGACACTTCAACTCACAGAGAAACAGTTTCCCATGTGTGAGGTTTGTCTAGTTTGAGCACTATCGTCTACCCCCTACTACTATCTACCCCCTACCCCCTACTATCGTCTACCCCCTACTATCGTGTGTTCGGCCCCTGAGATCTTTGAATCTGCGTCTGGAGCCCTTAGACTCTAGGTCAAGTGTGGTTTGACTCCTCGTCTTTATGGAATCCCAGTTCATTAAACAAAGATGACGTTGGGTCGCTAAACAGATTAGGAGCAATTTAAATGATAATATTTATTTTTATTTTGAAAAATTATAGTCATAACAATTATGCCTACATGACGTGTTATTGGACATCTAACATTATGTAAACAAACGTTTAGGGGCATCAATCAACTTATTTTTCTTCTGACCATCATTTTAGCACTAATTCACTTCTAACTCAAAATTTTAAAGTAAAAATATTTCCAAGCACTGGAAAATAAAATGACTTGTTATATTACAGTTTCCTCTTCAACTGGTTTTGAGGGTAGAACTACTTATCGATTATAATCTAGTTGATATTTTCATAGTTTATTGCAATAAACTAAGAAATAAATTATAAGAGAATAATGTAAATTAAAATTTTTCTTACTAGAATAAATAAGCCACTAAATATTACTAATATACTAATATTTCTAACTAAACCGTCATAAGGCACTCTTCGTGTTTCTATGTGAGGTAACTTGACCGATTTCCATCGACCTAAGTTGATTTATTGCTTATGCCAAATATGGCCGCCACAATTTGTCAAGAACAGGTCCTCTTCTGCCAAGACCAGTGATTAGGTTCATCCCGCCTTAGGCTGTGCTGACCGACTCTACTGAATACATAATACTACATATTCAACTTTAAATGGTAGTGAGATTAAGACAAAGTAGGTCAGTCTGCGATTATAGCTTAGTTTATTTCTGGAACCTTAAATCGAATAGCTTACGGATTGTGTTATATGATGATAAGTAATGCACTTAGTTACTTCATTAAATAAATACCATAAGCAGACACTGGTTAAGTATAATTAAGAATAAGCAATGAAGAGTCTTAGTAAGATATTGTTAGCGGTATCTTAATATATAAAAGGCAATGCTTTCAATGACTCATCAATAACTATACAACTTCTAGTCAACTCAAGAGAAGAAATCTGGTACGCTTTTTCTTTGGGTATAAAATAGGAAAATAACAGTGTTAATAATGATTTAACCTTAGGGTGCCACATGTGACTGGTTTTATCTGGGTCTGGTCCAGGTAGTTCTTAACAAGGGTGAGAAAATAATTAGGTTAACAGATTATCACAAATATATTTAAATCTGTTAAATATTGAATGAAAAATTACACTACACTTCATTGTATTGATCTACACTGTATATGCATTGTCAAGTCCGTATAAACTATATATTGGATTGCTTTTCACTTTACAAGTAATTCGAAAATTATTCTTCGTCCCTATTCGCCAAAGAGGTTAGGGTTCATTTACGCTACAGATCGTTGACACAACGACCCTCCTAAATATTTAATAAAATATATCATGGGTTCATTTACTCTACAGATCGTTGACACAATGACCCTTCTAAAATAACTAAACAAAAATAAAGGTTCATTTGCTCTACAGCTCGTTGGCACTATGACCCTATCTAAATAATAAAATAATAATTCAAGGTCCATTTACACTACAGATCGTTGTGTCAACGGCCTTAAAATGTAATATTTTAAATAAATATGAAATTAGGTCGTTGATACAACGAACCGTTTAGTTTAACATATTTGTTATTTCAACTTTAGGGCCGTTGGCACAACGAGCCATTTCATATATTTTATAGTGAAAATATAAAGAGTAGGTTCATTTACACTACAGATCATCGTTCTACATGGTGCGCAAAAAGTATCTTTAAACGGAAGGCGCTCATCCATTCGCAATGACAACGCGGCCGACACGACGCGACGGACGAAATTAATTTGCGCATATTATTACTAAAAACCATACGCATATAATTATATAAATTCCTTTTAACAAATAAAAGTCAACTATTTTTAATGCAGTACAAAATATATTGCCGTAAAACAATGCTAATGCTAGAAGTTAATTTGATAGCACTATTATGCTATATTTAATATTATAATTCAGAAGCTTTGACAAATCCTAACCATTATTAAAAGGCCTTTAAAGTGAGAACTAAGACACAAATATAAGGTAAGTAAAATGGAGTAAATTGAACCAAGTAAATATATTCAACGGAACTGCTGTACAAAACAACTAACTTACTACAGTAAAATGCCGTCTTTTAATAGACGTAGAAGCTTAATGTATTGCCTGTGCTTATTTCGTCCAGGAAGTAATCGAATTCAACCTGTACGTTTTTAATGTTAGACTACATGTGTGTATGAACATGACAATAATTATAGGTACTGTTCTACAAGTAGTATAATCATAAGGAGCTTTAATGCCAGTACATATAATTTTAAATTTAAAATTAGCCTATGTATTACGTAAATGATAAGCGAGGAATTTGGCATGACTGTAGTTCCTAGTTGGGTACTCCGTATGGAAGACAAAAATTATTGGCCCGGTTTTTCCATTCTTAATATTCACACGGTCTTAACCGGTTGGCCATTTTAACTTAAGACTCCTAAAGGTGTTTTACAAGATGTAAGTGCAGGTGGCTTGTGAAGGTGGCTCTGGTTGTCACCTAAGTTTTTTTGTATAGTTTAATTTTAAAATATCAACTAAATAAATATCAGATCATAGACTTAAGTCAGATCATTCGACTTTATTACATGTAAATAACATAATGATACAATGAGCCAACTTCTACGAGGTTTTTTATTTAAATATCTTTTTACTTGATTGTTTGGTGTTTATAATTGGTACTGGTGTTTATAACAGGGGTTGTAAATCTAAGTTTGCGACCTCTAAAGCCATGGGAAGAACTTTTAGCAGGCGTAAACCTCATATTTTTTACACTTTTTCCATATTTCTTCTTGTAGGCCCTAAATGACGCCTCGTACAAAAATTGTTATACATGCTCAATTTAAAGTTGACAAGATTTTTTATCAAATACACTGGTCAAAAGTGTTATTACTAAATTTGATTCATATTCCAAAGAACTTTGAAATTTGACGAAATTTGCCGATAAACCTCATAAAGTTCTCACTTCTTTCATTTATTTACTGTAACTCGTACATGAGACCTCGTGCAGAAAATATTATAATTGTTGGAATTAAAGTAGTCCTAATTTAATATATAAAAATACATGTTTGTACGTCTAATAGTCTGTCCGTTCGTATTTTATGCGTTGCTATACCGTTCATCCGATTGCTTTGAAATTTTTCATGGTAACACAGGTTAACCCTGAGAAGGATACCTTGTAAACGAGGTCCTGTACAGAAAATAGTTGCTCCATAGAGTAGACAAGATTGAATGTAAAACGAACTGGTAAAAGTTAGTATTACAATGTGTGGTTCATATTCCGAAGAACCTTGAAATTCGACGAAACTTGCCGATACACCTCAAAATTTTCGCACTTCTTTAGTTTTTTATCCACACCGACAAGCTACGGTCCAACCCAACAGTAAAATTCACCAATTGGAAAGTTATTTTGTTTTAAATAAACCATTTCTTATAGAACAAACGTTTTTCAGTGTTTGAAATCTTATAATTGTAACTATAAATCGAAACTACAATGACCCAAAACATTTACAGTAATGTAGTAAATAATAAAAATGAACTTTAATTAACTAAACATAGTATTTTTGTAGTTCCTATTTTATAATAATGTTATATGAGTTTTAATAGTACAACCATCCTATATAATAATACCCCCGTTGCAGCAAACCTGCATACTCAGCGAATTTCCAATGCATATATATACTATATAAAGCCATTTACCAAGTTTCATAGATACATATTAAAAAATTAGCTGTATATTAAATTTTAATTTTTCTCCATAAGAATAACATGGTGATTGAGAACTCAAGTTTGCTGCAACAAGGAACAGAAAATATTAATTTTTAATGCAAATATCAACAGACCACAACCAGGTGAAGGCACATACCAAGTTTCATCCGTATACATTTATAAATAAGCAATTTATACAATTTTAATTATTCTCCCTAAGAATAACATGGGGGCTGAGTACGCAGGTTTGCTGCAACAAGGAATACAAATTATTGTTTTTTATACAAATATCAATGTAACTCAACTAGGTGAGCTACATACCAAGTTATATTAATTTATGTTCATAATTAAATGAGGCATAACAAATTTGTATTCTTCATAAGAATAACATGGGCGCTGAGTACGCATTTTTTATGTAGCATTAGATTGCAAATACTTGTGGTTTTTTTCTTTACTCTCCAAATTACAAGGTAATACTTAAATTAGTTGTTGGAATAATGAGTTCTATGCAATTGTCTTCAGTGTCGGTTATTTTTAGCGGATTTCATTTTTCGGTATTATTAATCTGAAGGGCATGAGCCACCCTCAAAATTAGTTTTTTTGCCCTTAAGATTAACATAGGGAATAATTTGATTTGAATTGCAGCTTTTAATTGATGAACGAAGTGAATCACTGTATTGATGAAGAAGTTTCAGTGGCCGTGTGTGGGTGTGTGTGTGTGTGTGTGTGTGTGTGTGTGTGTGGGTGTGTTATCGAAATACTAAACAACGGTAAAACATTTCTTAATGAAATTTTGAAGGAGTCATTTGGGATACCAAAGGGATGTTTTAACACAGCATTCGTGTTTTATTTTGGATTATTAATAATTATTAAAACTAATTTTAATGTTTGATATTCAGTAGTTGAATTGGTTTTCGTAGTAAGCTATTGACTATGGTTGTCTTTAAAATGTCAGCTGGGATTTGTCTGTGTTTCACTTGAGGGATTTTTATCCCCTATATGGGATATTTTGACTGCTTGTGGGATAAAATGGGATTGTGGGATAAAGTGGGATTTTTTGAAATCGGCATTACGTCTGCTAGTTTGCTTACAACTTACGACCAGAGCACCTTAGCAGTAGCACTTCTAGTGGATTTTCTCGCCGTACTGGCAGTTGCGGGGTTTCCCATTTTTAACCTCGCTGTCCGCACCTATTATGATTTTATAAACGTCACAGAACGAACACTGAATCATGTCAATTTCGCTGGCCGAGCCATGTTGGAATTAACAAGCAAACTATTTGCCATTATTTAGTACCTACTTTGTACTCTTTAGTACTACCATTAAAAATATGACTACCTCTCACGTAAATAAATTATTTAATTTAGTTAATTCACCGTATCATTTAACCTATGTCGCATTGCTCAAAATCCTTTGAGGTACTAAAATGTAAAATACCTATAGGTAATTAGTAGATCTAAATAAGCTCTATCTATCGGTATAAATATTGTACTAATACATTATTCAATAATCATATAATATTTAACATTAATTGTGTTGCAATGTTTAACTCTATTCTTGCTGTTGTGGAGTTAAAACGGATAACAGAAGAGTGTTACCAATCCAGCACCTGCCTACATATCTTTAAAAATTCAGTCTTCGTTCATCCTCTTACGGGAAGAATGAGCGTACACCTAGTACATTATGGACAGGTTATTATCAATACCAGATTTTACAGGTAAGAATTTATTTATTAGTGAATTTCCTATGGAAAGTGAACTATTAGCATGACCCGCACGGTGAAACTTAAGCCCGGGACCACCATAGAAGTTCCTAACGTAACCCCCTGAACACGTTTTGGGGGGTCGTTCAAAATTTTATATATATATGTATATATATATATATATGTGTTTGCACTCTAGCAGTCGCAATTTTTGTCCGATTTACTTCAAATTTGGTAGGGACGTTCCTTTCTGTAATCAGTTGGACAAGTTCGTTGGGCAAAACAATCGGAAAACTCTAAACCCTTTTTTTGGGGGATTAATCTTTCAAATTTTGAGTTTGTGGGCCCAAAAATGGTCATAAAAGCCCCAGATGTAAAATAAATGCATGTAAAAAGATGGGAATTAGAGAGGCAAAAATTGTAAGCCCTCTCTCGTCATTCTAGCATAAATATTTACCGAGTTATTAAAGAAAATGTGTATTGACTAAACACAGTACGTTGTCTTATGGGGGTTTTACACGAGAAAAGCCTGTTATTCCTTTGTTAGAGTACTTTATCATCCCCATCAACCTCACACCTACTTTCAAGCCTGTCTGAACCTTCTCCTAACCTTATATTGGGCAAAATTGTATTCCCAGCTTTGCAAGTAAATGAAACCAGGAGTATCAGAACAGCCAAAAAATCAATGTTTTCAGATTTCAATAAAAACTGGACAAATGTATGTTTTTACACTGATTTTGAGTTTTAAAAGTTTTTATTTGGAAATTCACTTCCCTCACGTCAGCGTGCTGCGTGCGAACTCGTTTATTTATGTTGTATGCAACGGAGATATTTAAATTGTTCTTAAAATTTGTTTATCCATTTGTCTGTTTATAAGCCAGATTTGTTTAGCGTTTCACAAACAACGACAATATTGATTGAAATAAAATGTTTTGCCTATTTTCGTGAGGAGGAGGAATTCTTTTGACTATTTTAAAGCATTAGGGTGATGCCCCTTTGTCCGGCACCGCAACAAAATCGATCTTAAGGGTACAGGTCACTCAAATTTTCACTGCAGAATGCACCATATTTGTGCTATTGAGCATTTAGTCAGCTTATTACATTTTATCAGAGAACGGAGGAAATATGATTTACTACTCTACAAAGGTAAACTAAACCAATCCAATAACGGCAAGACAATGAATCATTGGCTACAGAACACGTAAGCCCTTGCAACATAGTATGTAAAGCTCAGTTTGTCTAGGTACCATTGTGATTATAATACCGAATATTTTATGTATTTAAATCCACCTTTAATAAGTCCAACAAACTACTGGAGTTATTGATCAGATATTTGAAAGAAGATGGGTAAAAAAACAGTTATGGGTTTATTCCTGTTCCAATAAGGCTCGGCCTTAAAGGCCTTCAACATTTCCATGTTAATTATACTAGACCGATTGAGCAAATATTGGTAAAAAGACAGCAGGCAATGAACTATAGTAAGAAACAGGCCTATACTTTCCATCCTGTATGCCCTCTGCTCCGTCGGCCTTACACTTTAAATTTATTCATCAATGACGTTAGTAGTTAACTGAACCGATTGAGCATACATTTGTTAGGAGAATAGTAAATACATCATAAAATAACCTTTGCCTACTCATGGTCCAAAAATGATTTACAAAATGATGGAATAACATATATGGGTTAATAGATGTGTTCTAATCAGGCCTCATCCATGGAAAAATATCGTATTGTATAGAAAGATATTCGAAAATACTAACATCGGGGTTAAGGTTTGTAAATAACAAAATAAAAAACTAACAGCTGTTCAAAAGCAACCATTCAATTGTAAAAATAACACTCACCTGGTACAAAAACATCATGTGATTTTCTTGAGAATTGTGATTATTACCTATGCGTACATAACTTTAGATGTACATGATTAGGTTATGTATAAAATTGCGAGAACCATTCAAACTAAAGATTGAACATAAAACAGGCATGCCCAAGTAATCGAGGAAATAAGCAAAGCAAATACGCTAGCCTTGGAGTGAAACCGTGAATATAAGTCTCTAGATATTTTTTTAAAAACTAACTGGCTTTTCGAGCAAAGCTCGGTCCCCCAGGTGCTTTAAAAAAATTAACGATTTTCTCAAACATACCATTGTACAGTGATCGTGAGCGAAGCCGCGACGGGATACTAGTATTAAGTAACCATGTATCTTATAAAATAATAGCGTGTAGTGGCGAAGTGTAACCCTCTATTCAGAGCAAACTATTCAACGTAAAGAGGCCAGGGTTGTGTCAAAAAATGACCCTTAGCCCAAGGACAGAATAGAGTTTTGATAATGGAACCAGAAGTAGATGATTTTCCTTTGATAAATCCTGGGTCTCAAAAAATATGACAGCAGAACGGCATTCTAGTGGTTTACAGCTGGAATTGTAGTTTGATTTGCAATTTATGCAGTTGTTGTAGTTTTGTGTGAGCAGAATCAACAGTTTTTGGAAAAAAATACAGTAGTGACTATCCTTCCTAAAGTTCGATTTGTGTATCAGTATAAAAACCCACGATTAAAGACACAAACACAATCTGACAAAACGTATATGGGAGGAGTTATGTTATGTTTATAATGAATAAAATGTGAAGATACAAGTTAATGCAATTGATATAATTCAGTAAACTATATTTTGGTTAAACATTTAAAGTATAAAATTCCGATTTAGTTCTTTTATCTGAAAATTTTGTTTCATTTTACAGAGTATGCTTTATTTGATGAAATTGGATGAAAATATGGTAAGAAGTTTTAATAAAATTGATGAGAAAACTAAAGGAGTAATGGACCTATCCCACTATTAGCATTGAATACATAAATATTTATACTAGCTGTCACCATACCCGGTTTCGCGTGGGAATAAACATTGTGGTGTGCGCTGCATTATGTGGTTACCCATGGAATACTACGAATCATGATCAGCTGTTTTAGTTATAATAAGCTCAAACCATAAGAGCTTATAATAAAGTGAATGTCCATAAGAATAACATTATCTAGTGATTAAATTATCACAAGTAGACTTGGTGAGATCTTGCTGTATTTTAGGCCAAAAGACAAACCACAGAATTTCATTAGCAAACGTTACCTCAAGATTTAATAAATTATTTATTTATAAACTTTGACTTTATAATAGACTAAAACTTTTATAGACAACAAGAAGTAATAAATAACAAATTCTAAGATAAATAAGAAATTTAAATCACAGCCTTAGAGGTTGTGTCTATTATTCACCATCTTTAATTTAGAGCTTGTGAAGAACTACAACAGTGACATTAATTAACTAACTAGAGATCTTTAATTGGAAATTTATTCAATTTGAAAATTATTTTTATTGGTTTTTAATTTAATTTTAGTTAATTTCCTAGTATTTTATTATATATTACTCAGAGATTTTTAGAGCTTGTCAGCTCGGTCAACCAATACCTTGAGATTAAAATATATACCTTTGTGTAAACCAAAACTAACTAGGCCACCATTATTATATTTAAATCACCTACTGAAAATTTATTTAATTGAAATCCAGCAAATTTGTAACATCAGTTTGAGATTCCCTTGAATCAGTTAATCAAAACCGAATACACATGTAAAGTCACAATAAAGTAAATATGTTCATATAAATAGCTGATTTATTTCATTACTGTAGATAAGCTAAACCAGCTGAATAAATAGGGACAGATAAAGTAATTTAACAGTTTATCAGGTAATCTTGTTAGGTTTATCTTATTAGCGTAATTTTCAAATAATCTCAGATTTATTTTGGAAGTTTAATTAAATAATATTATAATAATATTATTAAACCCTCTGGAACCCAAACAAACCTCAGTATTTCGTGATGATTTTATTATTATTTATTATCTTATACTATTCAGATTATGGCGGGATAGTAGATTCTACCAAATATTATATGTGATTTGCAGGAGGGAATATCTGTTATTCGTTTAATTATGACGATGTATTTAAAAAGATAAATATAAATGCAAAGGTTGTGTATGCATTTGTTTTTAAGGTATCTACAAAACGGATCTACAAATAACATAATCTGTTGAACAAAAGTATGACACGGTGCGGCAGAACACATCGTACAGCCGAAGTTGGTATAGGCTGCTAAATTAAACTCGTTACGTGTTCAGTTATCTCAGGCTGTATCTGTGTATAAACAGAGCATGAGATACGATTTTACTAATTAGCCTTTTTATTAATGTAATATATTTTTTTTAACCACAAATAAGTATTTTATTTACAATTACTTTATAACACATCGTGAAATTTTACGTAATCCAAATAACTAATTTAATAAATAGTCCGTAAGTTAAGCTGTATTTAACTATGGTACAGTAAAAATTACAAAACTAAATGTGGACTTATTAGTTCCGATACCGTTTAAAAATTAGATAACTTCTTATATCTTATAAAATTAAAATAAATCTATCAAAGAGAAACTAATTTACGCTACTGTTATTTAAAATGTTAAAATCAAATATATGTTTAAACTAATTTAACTATTAATTTAGCATTCACAAATTTATTTATTTTGCAAACTAGAACATTTTAAATTAATTTACTCCGCTAAACAACATCATTTACTGTTTCAATTGAATGAAAACATAAATACTGTAACGCTACATAATAGTAATTTTTTACTGACTTTTTAACAACTTTTAAAATGGAAGCTGAGAACGTTAAAACAGTTAATGGTTTATTTTAACTTTACCTATCGCTTGAAGTGGGGCTTTAAGAGCCACTGGGGCAAAGCCCAATGAAGATATATTAGTTTGTATAAGTGATCTAGACATAATAAGCTATCAATTAAAAAATTAATGGTTAAAATAGGCCCAGTAGATCAGCCCGTTGGACTGGTCAAAGTTTTAATTATTTTGAAATATATATAGTGATATCCACTTACACAAAACCCCGATTTAAGGAAACATATCCCCTAACTTTGCCTGCTGATTTTCTACCAATTATTTGTTCAATCGGTCTAGTAAATATATGATTAACATGGAAATTTTGAAGGTCATTAATAGGAACGAGTCTCATTGGAATTGAAATAAGCCCTTAACTGTTTTTGTGATGGACCTATCTTCTTCCAAATATTTACTCAATAACTCATGTAGTTTAAGCATGATGGGCTTAAAAACACATAACAAATTCAGCATTATAATCACAATGACTATCTAGATAAATTAAGCTTTAAATACCATGTTGCAAGGTCTTATGTGCTCCCAACCCAATGTTTAGTTGCCGCGCACATAACATTGCCGTTTAGTTGATTTTATATTGTTTAGTACACCGTTGTGAAGTAGTTAGTGAAGCACGTGTTTTTTCCATTCTGTGGTAAAAGATAAACGATCTGACTAAATGCTCATTAGAACAAACATGGTGCATTGTACGGTAAATGTTGAGTAATCTGTACCCATAAAATCTTCTATGGGGCAGTGACGGACCAATGGGCATAACCCTAATGACGTACGTAATGATTTGCAGAAGCCTAGACGTTTCCTGCCCAACACGAAAATGGGCAACATATTTTATTTAATTAGGTTCAGTATTTTTTGAGAAACACTGAACAAATATGTTTCATAAACACATATTTAAGTGAACACATAGACAGGTGAACAATATTTAAATATCTCCGCTGCATACAATATTTCACTGCTCAAAGCGATGTAGAAAAAAATGTATTTTATTTATATAGATAAATACATTCCTTATGTGTAACATCTGTTATTGCCTGTCCATAATGTGTGAACAGCTACAATTCAAATCAAATTATTCCCCATGTTATTATTATGGGCAAAAAACGAACTATGAGGTCAGGCCGTGCCCTTTAGATTAAATATATCGAAAATTAAAAACCTTATTGCAAAACTACGAACTGAGACGAATTGTTTTGACACTTCAATCATTAAAATTGGCCAAGAAATAAGGGAGAAGTTGTGTTTACAAAAAACGGCTTAACGTATTATATACATGGATACTGGAAATTTACCGATCATACACATTTGTCATTTGACTTTCGTAATAAGTCAGCAAAGGGCAACGCTAAGCGCAAGCGTCACAAGGTAAAGCGCCTTCAGTTTGACAGATACTATTACCGCGCAGTGTAGTACGATGATCTGTAGAGTAAATGGACCGTTCATTTCAGTTTAAATTTAGTTCACATGAAATGGCTCGTTGTGTCAACGGTCTTATTTTATAAAATTATAAAAATATATCGATGAAGGTCCGTTGTCGCAACGAGCCTGTAGACGCTTTGGACCGTTTTGCTTATATTAAATGGGTTCATTGGCTCTATGACCCTCTTTAAAAATATAATAATAATATAAGGGGCCGTTGTATCAACGATCTGTAGAGTAAATGGACCTTCTTTTTTAAAATTAAATATAACGGAGGGTCATAGTATCAACGAGCTGTAGTGTAAATGGACCTCATATTAAATTAATATTATTAAATAGGTCCGTTGTGCCAATGATCTGTAGAGTAAGTGAGCTGTCCCCGCCAAAGAAGATAATTTGAAAATAAATAAATTATAATACAAAAGTTATGATTTATCCTAAAAATAATTATAATATAACTCAAGCACCTATTAAGGTTGTGAAATTGTACGATAAACTGACAGCAATAAGACCGATAAAACCTCTTAGTTATACAAAAATCCGTAAACAGCAACTAACAGAAATATTGATTATACAACACGATACGACTATCACTAACCAGTTTCACTTGTCTCATCAATCTTCATTGACAGGAATGTTTACTCTGTACTCCATACTACAGTACCAATTATAAGATCAGAACATCAGAATGGTGAAATGAAGAGAGGAAAACGTGCAGGTCTCCTCCTAGAGTAAGTCGAACCTCACGAGAATTATTTGTCTTAGTTAAACGAACGTGTATATTCGTTGAGTACACTTGCAAATCGCAACTGAATAATGTATTTTTCAGCTATATATAATTTAATGGTTAATTTATTTATTTAAAGAATAATTGTATGTTTTTCTTGCAATTAAAACGAGATCGCACGCAGCACGCTGACGTTAGGGAAGTTAATTTCCGCATTAAAACCTTAAAAAGGTCAAATAAAGGGTTTAAACTAACACTGGTTACATTTCTTTTGAAAATTTTAAAATATTATTTTTCGGCTGTTTTGATGCTCTTGGTTATATTTTAATTCACGCCAATGTTGTACATTATAAAGTTAGAAGGAGGTATAGTCGGGATAACAAGTGGTATAGGGGTGTTGGGTGTGATAAAGCGATATTAAGATATGAAAATCAGCCTTTTCTAGTGTAAAATCCCCATAAGACAACGTACTGTATTTTGACAATTAACATTTTCTTTAATAACTCGGTAAGTAATTATGCTAGAATGATGAGGGAGGGCTTAAAATCTTTGACAATTTACGTACAATAATTTAATGTGCAATAATTGTACATTCGGGGCTTTTCTGACCCTTTTGGGCCCAAAAACTCAAACTGTGAAAACTTAAAATCCCCAAAAAAGAGGGTTGGAGTTTTCCGATAGTTTTGCCCAACGATCTGATCCAACTAATTATAAAAAGGAATTTCTCTACAAAATTAAATCGGACAAAAAATTCGACCGCTAGAGTGCAAACACATATACATATATATACCATTCGCTCCGCATGTCTTCGCTGCGCTGCACTTTTACCGTAGTCCTTGACGATGATTCGCAAGTCGAAATAAACTTCATAGAGTCTGGGTAATATCCTAACTTAGCATAAGACAGCAATTTCCAAATAATACACTATTCTACATATATGCATATAGATACATGTAGATATTCTACATATATATAAATATATAAAGTTTTTAGAGATCCCTCAAAACGTGTTCAGGGGGTACGTTAGGAATTTTTATAATGGTCCCGGGCTTAAGTCTCACCGTGCGGGTCATGCTAATAGTTCACTTTTCCATAGGCAATTCACTAATAAGCAAACAAAAGCTCATTAATTCAGCGTTATCGTTGAAAAAGAATGGCTAGTTGTTATTTATTACTTTTCCATATCTCTTTGCACCATTAAATCTATGAATCATCGAGATTATTCTCTCAAACCCTTTACAAAACAAAATAACATTGCAACTATAAATGATGTGTATTTATTTCTTGCCAAGAGGTCAAAACCAATTATCTTTTAGTTCATGAAATCATGAAAAGAATAATATACCTGTCAAAGAGAAATCCAGCTAACTTTTATTTACCAAGTAGAATACAGAGTAGAATACATTTCTGGCCTTCCTGCGGCTGCGAATGGATAGTGCAGATGATCCCATTTAGTGAATGTCTTACCACAGAAATCCTCCCAATCTTTTGGAGGGTTGAACAAGAACAGTGTAGAATAGTGTAATATTTGGAATGTGCTACGTTATACAAAAACACTCCCAATCTTTGAGGAGGGTTGAAGAGGAACAGTGTAGAATTGTGTATTATTTTAAATTGCTGTGTTATCTTAATTTAGGACATTACCCGGACCCGATGAAGTTTATTTAGACATCATTGTATCTTACGACTTGTGAATCATCGTCAAGGACTGCGGTAACAGCACAGCGCAGCGGAGACATGCGGAGCGAATCGTCCAGCGGATGTCTTGAGCGGTAGAACTGTGGAACTGTGGAACATGACGTCATAATCGTTATGGCGGGAACGCTCGTTGAAGCAAATAGTTATGTCTCTGTCGGCCTAGACCTCATCTTTCTCTCTCGCCTACGGAGGCAGATATTCTTGTTGGGAAACCTGTATTTTATGGTTCGGTTTTATTGTTGTTGTTTCTTTCGTACGAGTAATTAGGGTTTTTGCCTCCAGTATTTCTTCTTTTAAAGTTTATTTTCCTCCATTATCAAATCTTTTGTAGGAAATGCATTTAATGAAAATTAAAGTTCAATACAAATAACTTATTATGAAAATATTGTATGTGACTTATGTAATAACTTTCAGCCAAAAACAATTATATTTAAAACAATGTTTCAGCCATTAGTACGTTAGCAGTTGGAAACACCTTGTTGGGAAACTTAAATTCTTCCCAATACTCACTGAACCGTTAAATTCAACTCAATCTGATTCTTTGGCTGCATTTCTTAATCACGCGCCAAACCACAAACATCGTGTGTTAATCAGTTATTACATCATAAAAACCACGATTCGCAATTTTGACGATGCGGAACGAGCAAGCTTATAAGTAAAGCTCACGACATTAGTATGGGCGGAAACGAACTTGAATGGGACTAATCTTTAGTTTACAGCACATGTGATTATATCACGCCAGACCAGTTATCCTTTTATTCAATAACAAAACCTTTTATACCTTAAGCATAAATTTACCTTTGAACAACATGCAGTTAAATGTTGAGAGATACTAATAGATCTCGTTACTATGCATTTAATAGAAGAAGACCCCATCACGACTTGCGTGCAACTAATGACAGTCTCTCAGGCAAGTGATCCAATAATATGAACAAACAACGGAGGAGTTATCAGACACGTTCCCGGCAATAAAGATGAATGTGACAAGCAACCCGTCCTTACAACTAGTAGTTTTCATACTCGTTGTAGCGTTGAGTGAAGATTACAGTGTCACGCTATTGAGCTAAAAGGGGGTAAGATAAGTGCAAAAGCTTTGTCACTATTGAAATATTTATTGCTTTTCAGAAACTGAGGGATTTCATAATTCGGAAATCTTGCTTCTTCAGAATATATATTTAATTTGGAATGTTTTTGTACAAGCAAACATGACTGAACATTTTTAAGTTAACTATTCACTTCAATACAAATTATTTACTACGAAACAGAGACTGGCGTCCGTTCCAAAAAAATCGCAATATGTTATTACGATTATTTGTTTATGATTTTTTTAACCAATGCTATTGGTATGAATTGGCTTTGATCCAGTAAGGAAATGAATTATGAAATAGCTAAGAATATACAGTATTGTAATACAATTTTCCTATCATGTAATGTAATAAGCCGTGGAAGCCAAAGCATGTTCCATAAACATATGTATGCAAAGACACAAAAATCTGCTAACACAATACCACGGATAAAATATTTGAATTTATACATTTCGCGTAAACTATTTTTACAGCTCTTTGTTAAACATAATTTTTCTGAGACTAAGAATCTTGTTTATAGTTATTATGTCATATTTTATCCTGACACAATAGTGGCCTAAATTGTGTTAACAAGAACGAAAACAAAGAACTTAAACGAAATCTGTCCGAATGATTCAGTTCAATATTCAATTAAATCTGTTTGACTTGTTCTTTTGATTACTTTAACTCACCCCACCCCACGCTATTAGGGTTCTTGTTAGGTAGGGTTGTGGACCACCCCCCAGGAAACACGCTTCCGTGCTGGTGGCAAGTTAAAACTGGGTGCAGGAGATGGGGTTACGGTTCAAATTACGATTAAAAAAACTGTTACAGTAAATTGTATAATAATAAATACCCCCGTCGCAGCAAACCTGCATACTCAGCGAATTTACAACGAATTATAACATAACACATTAAGCCACTTAACAGGGATTCATAAGAAATATATTCACAAACAAGCGATATTTAAAGTATTAATTATTCTCCATAAGAATAACATTGGGGATGAGTACGCAGGTTTGCTGCAACAAGGAACACAAAATAATGGGTTTCAATGCAAATATCAATAGAACTCAGCGATGTGAAGTCACATACCAAGTTTCATCCATATACATTCATAAATAAGCGATACATAACATTTTAATTATTTTCCATAAGAATAACATGGGGACCGAGTACCTAGGTTTGCTGCTACAGGACCCATAGTCAAAAAATTGTTTTTTGTGCAAACAACAATAAACCACAACCAGATGAAGCCATATACCAAATTTCGTCAGTTTATTTTCATAAATAAGCGAGATATACAATTTTTCTTTTCCTCCATAAGAATAACATTAGACAACGTACTGTGTTTAGCACTTTCAATATCTCAGTAACCAATTGACGTAGAGCAATGATCAAGATACCAAATTGTTTGTTTTTTTATGCTGAATTCAATGGTGAAAATTAAAATTTGATGTTAATAAAAATTACATGTGGAAACCCCAAAAAACCCATTTTTGGGGTACAAAACCCCCCCAAAACCCCCCTTCGGATGGTGCAATATGTCTGGTTTTCGAACTCGTTCAAATAAATGGTACTTTACACGTTTGTACCAAATTTCATTAAGGTCGGACCTCTTTTACGAGAGTTATCGTGCTTACGGACACATATATATATATATATAAATATATATATATATATATATATATATATACATATATAAAAATTTGAACGAATGTTGTTTTTTGCATCTGGGGACCTCAAAATGAAAAGTTATCATGGTCTCGGGCTTAAGTCTTACCATGAGACCTACGGTAATAGCTTCTTCCCTATAGGGGAAATTCGCTAATAAAATCTGCTATCCATTATCACATAAAAACTCAATAACCACCTAGAAATATGTCCTTAATGTCTTTTCACGAATAAAATATTATTCCAACAAACCTATTATTACTATTTATTAATGTACTTAAAAATCCAACTTACACCACACTCTTTTAAGGATTTGAACTACCAAAACTATACTGTACAGCAAAATAGTATTAAAGCCGTTTTCCAACAATAAAACTCTCTGGGTTCCCAGAACACTGGGCTACTCAGAGATGGCCAGGATAGCCGTATTGTTTATGCGGGAGGTTGCCCTTCTGCGCCGACGCAGTGCACAGCGGCCCCGCGCCTGCGCAGTGCCGGGCAGCGCTCCAACGGTTATCAGGCCATAAACAACCGGAGCCCCCTCGTGTGACCCCAGACCGCCGTTCGTGAGCTCATAAACTAGCGCAGAGCTCTTGGTGAGCTAATAACGTCCGTATCGGGGATGCGCGTCTGTAGTTATTACGGGGCAGTCGCACAAGTTATTGAAGACGGTGCGGTAACATTCGTACAGGAAACGTTGTACATAAGGTCGGAAATTAAGCCGAAATAAAAAGCTCCAATTATACCCTATTAATAAATAAATAACGTATTTTATTTACAAGAGAATTTGAGTTACAAATACAACTGTTTTACAAATTGACCCATGTCGGAAAATTTACATTAATATATCTAATAACTAACAAAATAAACTAAAACCACTTTTTCACTGCATATTTAAACTTAACGTCAGACAATGCTTTTATAGTAGGTGGCAAAATAATGTATTGCTTAGGTCAAAAATATGAAAACCCTCTCTTAACTGATTCCACCCTGGCTTTTGGTAGATGAAGCAAAGCTTGTCGTGTACGATACTCTCGTGTTTTCTATCTGGGAACGAGTTGTGTTTTAAATAAGAAGGCCTAACAGTTGACATCGCCTTGTGAACTATTGACCCAGCCTGGATGCTATAGCTCTTATCGACCAGAGAAACCTCAGCCACTTGACGGGAGTGCTTATTTTAGACCAATAGCCAATTTAAAACCTTGTTTAGAGAAATTTGTTGAGGTAAGTTTCATAACCCATTTCAGGCTAAATAACGTATTCAGGCTTGATAATAAAGGAGTTAATTACAAATAAAGTGGTTATTCTGATTGGTATTGCAATGGCTAATCAAACATACTATTTCCTTTTAAGGGTTCCGGACTTTTTAAAGCTGTTAAATGGGCCTAACTTTCTAATCGTTATTTTTGATAACTTACCATGAAATTCACTTGTACAGTTAGCAAAAGATTTAATACATTCGAGCTATTCATAGAGGACATCCAAACTTATGAAGGCCTTTACACGTTATCTTCAATCTGAAGGCAAGGACAAACTAAATTTTGATCCTCAATTACGAACTGATATTTGTTTAATAAATGTTGTAAACACTCAATGCTTAATGTTGGGCCAAGCGTACTACCCTACTCTATTTTATATAAGTAACAAGAGCATACTGTAATGTCCCATAACAGTAATCCTTAATAAAGTATTGTGGTAATATTATGGGTAACCAGAACATCACTCACTGGTGTATGATTTCGAAACTGTTTAAGTTTTTATGTTTGGAAGTGTGCTGCACTTGAGGCCTCAACCTGCCTGCCTGGCCAGCGGCATATCTGACCTTTGTACGCTCCCTGCTTTATTTACATACTTCTCACCCAATAGGGCGTTCATATAATGGAACACCTCATGATGACTAAGGTTCTGTTATTGCCGGTATGATGTAGACAGTGAAGTGACATAGATTATTCAAGGAAAAGGTTATGTTTGAATCTAAGTAAAAGTATTAATAAAGGTCAGTATGAAAAGGTTTCTGAGTCGACTACATGAAAAATCCAGTATTCCAAGATAGTATGTGACTTAACAAGAAAAGCGTTTACGGACTCCGTTTCGAGGAGAACTACTTTAGTTATCTCTCTCTATTTAAGTTATTCGTAATACAAATATTAATTCTCCACTCTCACAAACTATATCTGTATGTTTACTGATGGAATAAAAAAACTACTCGAATAACTACAGTATATTTTTAAAACAAGTTATTTTAAAATAAAAACTGTGAATTAACAAATATATGCTCATTTAAGGACCTAACTTGAGGGTTTTTGAAAACTTATGGATCAAAACGTTCATCTTTAGTTTATAGATCATCAAAGTGAGATGGCAAGTTATAGTCAATGATAAAACAAGACTAAATACACATATTTTACACCGGTGTATATGTATAACCGTTGTAATAATTTCTTCACAAGACACGCCTAGGATGTAAAATATTACTGCCTAAATAAGACCTTTAACCAGTAGTAAAAAGCATATAGCAAAGTGAATCTGTCTGCCGAGTTTATGAAGGGAACCGAACGAAAGCAATTATAATAAATGTATAACAACTTAAAATCCGAACTCCCTAATTATTATTTTCACTTACAGTTTTTTTCTCAATTGTGATTGATGAAAACTGAGTTTATTAGTTAATAGTATTATGTCCAACCTTATTCATGATAACCATCCTTAACTCAAGTAATTCACGTACTGCAGTTCCACCGTCCAATGTAAACCAATCAGTATCCATTGAACCTTCTTGCGTCAAACACTTTTATTTTATCACGCATTTCTTCATGATTCTATTCAGCATTTTAACCTACTCATTTAAACCACAAACCAGAATACGGAGAGAGTAATCAGGCTTAACGCGACCTAATAATATGACTGGGAAATAAATTGCAGGTTTCGTTTAAATTTCGCATAAGAAATATCCGAACGCAAAAGTGGGCAGTACAATGAAGATATCCAGTCGTGTCCCTTCTAGCAGTTAGGCCAACTAGGTGTGGGTGGGTCGTCTTGGCTCTATAATCTCAACACTCCTTGGGGGACAGGTCGACGCTAGGTTGGCGTTACTTGATTATAACTTTGATGGTTTGTGGCTTGCTCAAAATCAGGAAGGGTTACTGTGTTAATACTACGATAATATTTTAAGT
Organism: Allygus modestus; assembly: GCA_963675035.1. Classification (NCBI taxonomy): domain Eukaryota; kingdom Metazoa; phylum Arthropoda; class Insecta; order Hemiptera; family Cicadellidae; genus Allygus; species Allygus modestus. The sequence continues at coordinate 106,441,935 of OY776117.1, read as the reverse complement.
AAATTGGTACCTAAGAATAACTGTATACTGAAATAAATGTTATTATTCTCAATTGCATTGTATAATTGTTTCATTAAGATAACCAGGAAAGCGACCGCTTAGCGATTTTGTTCAAACCGCAACATCAACAGCTTGCCAAGGGTTTTATCTATCTATTATTCCCTATAATAACTAACAGGTCTTAGCGATAGTATATAGTTCTTATATCAGTGAAAACATGAATTTATTTACATTCCTCAACGAAAATGTTCATATATATATATATATATATATATATATATATATATATATATATATTTATTCAAAATAAAAGAGAAATTATACCAACCGAGATCCTGCATATCCAAATTTCTTCTTACGTACTTATTTCGAATAGCTCCATGATTTAGTTTAAAGATTACAAAAGATTTTGCGATGACAGTATTTTAAAACAAAAAGACTTTATATAGATTGTTCTACTTACCAAGCCATATATTAGTAATGAGTCTTGTAAGTAAAATTAAATGCATGATTTTAGCCGGAGTGAAAGTACTAAATGTCTTTGTTTCAAGAGACCTAAACATTTTTTCTTGTTTATGTTTACTTTATTATCGACACGGCATTTATATATATTTTATGTCAGTTTTTTTTCAAAATTATTTTTACCAGGAACTTGTAACTTGTAGCTGCCTCCTCCAGTCAAAATCATCCCCCCACCCCTCATGCAAGGATTGTATAAGGAGTGCAATATAGCTAGGACAATGAGGACCACATGACGTATTTGAGTTAGTCAATCCATATTTATAAGACGCTGAGAAGCATCTCCCAAATATCAAATATTTACAACAGTTACATTACTCGTTTATAAACCATAAATCAATGTTGCGTACAGTCCACTATTTTATATGTGCAAATACAATAAGCTCAAGAGCTTTTGTTCAAAAAGTATTTGTTTGTTTTCAATTCCAAACCATTGAAGGCAACCACGCAACGCAACAACTACTTTCTTTACAAACAACTAGATGTAGTTATAAATGCTGTTCAAAATATACTTTACCACTCAATTTAAATGCAAATCCACTATTAACCCTTACTAATTATGACTTCACAATAAAGATCTACAATATCTCCTGCATAATAAGTAGCTAGGTCAGCTAGGATCTTTCAACTCGCCTGCTTTAGCTCCACCCCTACTTAGTGAATAAACATTAATAATACTAATCAAACTGCAGTCGAACACCGGTTGAATATTAAAACACACAACAGTAAGCAGAGAAAGTACAGTTTGGGTGGTTTCTAACAAGTATGTGCACGACGCATGGATGGAATTATGGGAGAGTGTTTGTGTCATAAATCATGCAGCATGATGCATGGATCTCGGGACTGATAAGGGCGTTAGTTAGCATAATCACAGCGCCCGACGGTCAGACAAACGGACGAGTAGCTGGGACCTGGGACCGGGTCATCACGGCAACATTCTTGATGGTATTGACCAGATGTTACTAGGCCGTGGAGTAACAACGCATAGGTGTAGCGGTGGTGGTACAACTACAGTGTTCAGTGTAATGGTAATGCGTGTTACTTGATAGCATGGGGTGACTGCTTATAGGTATAGATATAAATACCCCCGTCGCAGCAAACCTGCGTACTCAGCGAATTTCCAATGCATTTATATGTTTCTCACTCCTACATAAAGCCACTTACCAAGTTTGACAAAAATACATTCATAAATAAATGATTTATAACATTTTATTTATTCCACATAAGAATAACATTAGGACTGAGTACGCAGGTTTGCTGCAACGAGGAGGATAAGAAATTAGCTTTTATGCAATTTTCAAAATAACTGAACCAGGTGAAGCTACTTACCAAGTTTTATTAATATATGTTCATAATTAAGGGAGATAAAAAAACTTTACTTATTCTCCATAAGAATAACATTAGGGCTGAGTATGCAGGTTAGCTGCTACGGGGACAACCAACAAAGCATTTATTTTTTGTGCAAATATCAATATACCAGTACAACGTGTAGCCACATACCAAGTTTCATCAATATACATTCATAAATAATCGAGATATCAAATTTTATTTATTCTCCATAAGGATAACATTGGACAACGTACTGTGTTTAGCACTTTGAATATCTTTGCAACGGTTGGACGTAGAATCACAATTTAAACACCAAAATGATTGTTTTATGGAGCTGAAGTGATTGGTAAGAGCAAATGTGAAGTTTAAAGTAAAATTAACTGAGGAAAAGCTAAAAACCTTTTTCCCATAATATTAACATGGGAGATTTTATGAGCATGTTTTTTTGGATTTTTCCCGCAACCACTTAACCTAGGTTAGTAATTCAAAATAACATTTTTTTTAAGCTCTATAACATGGTCAAACCCAAAATTAAGTGTTTTAAAAATTGTAGGGTGAAAAATTCAAAACTGATTTTTGGAAAATTTAAAATTCCCATAAAGCCCCCTTCCCATGGTCTGATTTTTCCGGTTTTCGAACTTAAAGTCATAAATGTCACTTTACACATTTGAGCCAAATTTCATCGAAATCGGACGATTTTTACTCAAGTTATCGCATTCACGGACACACACACACACACACACACACACACACACACACACACACACACACACACACACACACAAACACACACATATATATATATATATATATATATATATATATATAAATTTGAACGAATAGTGTTTTTGGCATCTGGGGACCTCAAAATGAAAAGTTATCATGGTCTCGGGCTTAAGTCTTACCATGAGACCTACGGTAATAGCTTCTTCCCTATAGGGGAAATTTGCTAAAAGAATATTTACACATCACTTCTATGTGAGTCCCTATGTATTCTCAATAATGTACCATGAAATGTCATTAATGGCATATTAAGAGGCATGTGTAAGGTATTGTGCAACAAATTATAAAACAATGATTTTGTGCATGATGCCGCTTTACTTGTTTTAAGGTCAAAATGAAACGAAACCCTTTTTATTTAATGTATACACTATTTTAAATGCTTACACAAAATAGCATATATTAACACGTCCAAATAAAATAATTGGGACTAAATAATCAGATTTAGGTATTGGCAGATTGACATATGCATGAAACACACGAGACGTGGCTGATATTCGAGGTTTCGAGGTGAATGATACGAGATAATGGCAATAACAATTTTCTTGCGTACAAAATGCTACTACTTTACCAAAACAATGGATGGAAGCGTAACTGATATTAAAGTAAGTTAATTATGAAGAGTCCATGGTGAAATCACATCACAATGATAATTTTAGACTGTTACCCACAAATACAAACCAATTAAAAACTTTAAAAACCTTTTCTAATAGATTTGTATGTGTTAAATATTTAAAAATCTAATTATATCGTTCAGTATTTTTTATGTTTGTGGATGCAATTTTGTGCTGAATATGGTAAGTTCATAATTTTTTAGTTGTCTCGAGTGTAACAAAACTACTGAGGTAAGAAAATAATAATAATGGAGGTTGTATCACTTATTCTATCCAACTAAGAATATGTAAATGGAATTACAAAAATTAAATGTCTTATTTGTTTCAATAAGTTATAAGTTCTCCTAATTTAAGAAATAATAGTATTTCATATGACCCTGTTAAACTCCTATTTCACACAACTACTAATGTACTGCTGCAACGAAGAAATAAATCAATATCTTCTTCAAATAGAACCATTTCAGTTAATTTGAAGGACAATGTTGTAAGCTATAAATTCTTGTTTCCACCGGACTGCCACCAATATAACCGCTTGAATAGTTCCCTTTAATGATTCATCTTCCCAGGAACAGTAAAGGATCGCCTTGAACGCGTTCCATGTTTGGATCAATGCTCATTTTTAATACGTCGCCCCGCGGCTTCGCTACAGATGCTATCAACAAACAATTAATGAAAAAACGAGCGACTTTGGCAGCAACATAAAACGAAGGCAGGAACGTCGAAGGACCTCCAGGCAAGGCAAACTAGGTATGATGGTCCAGAATCTAATGATGTGTTGGGAAGAAGATGTAATCGTTAATTTAATGAAATTTTAAACCATAGCTGTAGGCGCTTTCAAGTTGAATGCTTACCTGTAAAGTGATATTGCATTATTTTCCGTTCGAATTATGTTATTTGTAATTGGTGCTACTGAGGAGCTTTAATACAAATAGAATGCAATTTGTAGTGAAAATGATGCACTATCAGCTGACAAGTGGCATTTTAACGTGTATTGATGAATGGATTATTGTATAATGCAATTAATTATTCAGTCTTATAGAAAAGCATGTTTAAATTGATTTTTAATCAACTTTTTATAAAATTAAGATATTATTTGTAATAAATGGAACATAATTCAAAAGGATAGACCATAAAAATAAATATGTTTGTAATATATTTATTTGTTGAGTCTTCGACTGTGTAACTATGCTCAGTTACAACAAATGAGTAAACAACAGGAATGGGAAGTTAAGAGTATAATTGTTCATTTATATTCCTAATTCAACGGTTGTATCGGACATTCTGATACCTTAAATTAAAATAAAGGAATATTTTAACATAAATATACAAGATTAAATTGACTTAAAACGTACAAAAATATGTGCACATCCCACACATATTCGTACGAAAATATTTCTGATTAAATAAACTTGGAAAAATCATGACTCAATAAACATTCCCATTTATTGCAAATATGTGCCCCTCGGTGGATACACAACCGGTTGCAATCTCCCCTCCTTTCTCCCTGGGCCAGAGGGCGTAGCGGTTATATAACCGACATCGGAACGTGCGATTTGTAAATGGAGCTGGGGTGCCGTCCGTTTGCTAATGGACCCCAGAATAACCGCGAACCATAACGATTGCGTCACTCGTGGGAATGGAAGCTCGCCTAATTGATGCACCACCGAGAAACCGGTCCACGCGCGATGAAAGTGACTGAAGATGTCCCACATATCAAGGTCACCGCCCAAGGTCACGTGTGGCAATGGCTCAATATGCACTAAGTATAAGGCTTTGTGTTCAGCCGCCCTGCTGCGTCATGCGTCACTGCCCTAGATTTCTGTATATCATTTTCCATAAAGTGAACGGTGATTTTGAAATTATGGAAATTCTATTTTGAAAATATGTCCGTCCAACGTGTTGTATTTTCTAAGAAATAAAAGATTTGATTGTTTATCTTTGTCTTTATTTCTGTTTGCCTTAATTGTTTAATTAATTTAATGTTTCTTTCATTCTTAGTTACAATATTATATTATTGATGACCTCATTTTTTAGGTTAAATAAATCCGACGCTCGGATTTGTTACAATAAAAAGAACAGTTTTGGGGTACATATCCCATTTTGAGCCATATATTGTTTTATGTATATGTAATAGGAAATGGTCTGGTGTAATGGTAGAGTGGGTGACTCCGCAAGACCCCGCCGATCACCAATGTATATCAATTTATTATCAAATCAATGTTGATATACATCAACAGGCAACTGTCTTGTATTACATAAAAATAGCACTAACAAATATTAATAAAAGTTATAGAAGTTAAGTACATCACAACTACGAAAATATGTTCCAGAATTTAAAAAATATAATTTTGATTATGACCTCAGTGAGTGTATTATTTTTTAATTTAAAATGCTATACAAATTTAGTTTCTCCACCAACATCAAAATACAGGGAGTCTCTTAATGAAATACTTAGTTACGCTACCACGTAATTTGCTAAATCTAAATAAAGAGAGATTATACAATCACGTGGATGCATATTTCTCTCTCTATATGTAGTCTGGTGTGTTTTTGTACATGCATTATATCTAATTAGCCCACTTTATATATTAACCTCAAACATTTTTTATTTCTTCTTAAACCAAGTCCTTTTTAGGACCATGTTGGGTCAAAATATATACCTTCTATTGTTTCAAAATTACGTCCTCATAATGGTGTTGAAGCTAATTATTTAGCTTGTTTAGGCCGATGTTCCACAACCCATAAACTGTTGGTTTTGTTTAGTTTTTAATTTGTTATGGCTGTCATTACAAAACAAATGCAACATTTAAAATCCAATACCCAAAGTTTTTCTCTCGGAAAACCATGCATCAGCAAAGTTAGAAATCAAAAACTAAAATAGTTATTAAAAAATACTATTGATTATCTATCTACAATATTATAAAGAGTTGGTTTCTGTCAGTCTGTCTGTGTATCTGTGTGTCTGATGTTCCGGGTACACGCAAAAACTACTGAACCGACTGGGCTGAAACTTTACAGAAAGGTAGATCTTGAACCCATGCAACACATAGGCCTATTCACTTCCTTAAAATACCCTCGGGCTACTCCCCGTGAACGTCCTAAGTTTCAATGTTTACATTTCATAAAAAAGGAAACATTCAGAAACTGTAATGCGAACAGCTGTGGACACTTCCATTTGACAGCTTAAAGAGCAGTAGCAAGAACAGCTGTTTCAAGCTAACTGAAATGCAAATTGCATTGACTAAAGAACGGGTAAAGAAAACCCCTGTGCGAATAAAGGGGACGTCAGCTAGTTTAAACATAAACGTGCAGACAAAATATGAATTATGCCTTATATTGTTTGTTTAACCTGCCAAACAGCGTTGAAACATGGGCGTTTAAAGCTTTCATTACTGAACATTATGTGTTTGGTGATGTATCGTTCTGAAAGACATAAAGTTTAAGATAAATTATGGCTCTTCAATTTTAAAAAAATACCACTTTGTATTTAGCAACAGTAATTCATCAAGTTATCCATTACGCTCGGTTCGGTTATTTTTTCGGAAATATTATTTTCAATTGATTATTTGTCTTAATTATTTTTATTTATATATTTTGGCATATGTGTAAATTATATTCAGCTTTCTGTTTGTCTGATTTGAATTACCTGTAGATTGTTTTAGAAGTTCAAAAGTTCAGATTTCTGTCACTTCCTTAACAGGACCCAAAGAATACGGAACGAATTTTACGGACATGTCGAATACAAAGTTTTTTTGATTTTTTTAATGAGGTTGGGAGCCTATTTTTGTCCTTTGCTCGTTCACATAGACTACAGTTATCAAACCAAGGAGTGATTCGTGAGTGAGCCGTTCTAGTAGGAGTTATATTGTACTGATAACATTTACTACCCAGAACTAATGAAGACAGAAAACTGAAATTCGAACCCACGATAGGCCCGCTGCCATAAGTCGGGAGTCTGCCTTAACCACTACGCCAACGACTCACTTTTTATTAAATCAAAATGTAAGTAAAAATATTACATGGATACTACTTATTTATTTTTTACTAAGGTGTTTCCAGTAATTCGTCTTTCCTCAGACTTTAATTTCAGATCAACGAGTCTTATTGGGGAATTAATTATCTTTATTCTAAGAACAATTATGAGGAATTTAACAGCAAGGGAGATCGTGAGTTGAGTCAATTAGAGAATGGATGCATCGCAGCAGCTGATGTTCTTGAGAGAAGTTTAATTGGCAAAAAAAGCTACTTACGAGGGCGTACTTCAGGGCTACCAACACACCGTTCACATAGATTCCCACAGTTCACTTCCATACCAACTCACGACTTTTAAATTCTCCATAAAATATTTATTACATCGACATAGTTGCTCTAGTATATGGCTATATCAGAACACCAGTTCCAGGGAGACCGAGCCATACTCGGTGATATTATTTATTCGTTTAGTGAGTGAACAATATACCCCTGTATATGCAATTTTTATTCAATGATTATAGTCACTGTTTTCAAGAAGTCTTTCGTTGATAATTTACCTTGTGTAAGTGCTACTTTCACAGTTCACTGGTTAATTTATTCACAGTATGATTCTGTTATTTTTATTTAAAACTCCGTAAGCCTAATGTTACAATTTCTAAAATTAAAATGAGATTTTAAACCAAATAATAATTTTCCCGAGGTTAAGGCTTTTACCAATTATTTTTTGTTTCTATCCAAAAGCTCCTAATTCTAAAGTTTTAACAAAATCGTTCCACTGGATTCCGAGATAAATTTTGCCAACAAACATTGTTTGTATTAGAGTACAGGATAGCAGCTTATGTCATTATTGTTTTCTCTCAGGTGCCGAAATAAGTAATTTTTTACCATCATTTACCAATCACATTGGCAGAATTCCCATACATCACGTCCGTCGTGTAACCACAATTATCCACCCTCTTTTAAAAGAACCTCTCCCTATTTCAGCACCATATAATATGTTTATAACTTTCCCAAAGCTCATTTACAGCCAGTCAAAACTTGTCACGTTTCTCGCCCACTTTTCCAATCACCAGTTAGGAACATCTGGATCGCAGCTGATTACGAGCCAACAGCTGATCGGGACATCACGGACATCAGCTGGGCAGCGCCTCTCCCGCGCCTTGGCGGGAAACGTATCAATTAGCATTGCGTCAGTAGGATAGCAACTCGAGTCGCAGGAATGTTACATTCACTTAAAACAGTTGCACCACTATTTAATTGGTTTCGCTAGTCTTTATTTAGAATTTTTCAGGTTTACCAGGTGTACCATTATAATGAAGACCCAAAAAATATTATTTTCAAGTCCCTAGTAATAAGTTTATTCATTGAAACAGTACCCTACATGGGAGCAGAGATGTGCTTGGACAAGAATCATATACTTGACACTACCAACCGAGAGCTACATGCCATGGTTGTTTATAAATTTGATTTTCCTTAAGAGGTTAAGAGGTTAAGAGCTTTGCCAAACGATTTCCGAGGCCCAAAACCTATAAACAAAGCAAACAATTTTAAGTTTGAAGCAAAGTTTTTGCGTGGGATTCTGAGATAGATTTTACGTTCATACATACACAGACATTTATCGTTAAATATTTGTATATCATTGTATGCGATGTGATTGTGCAAAAGTGACGAAATTATGTACTCGCAACCCTACAAATTTTACATAATACTGGCCATGTTGAGTGTATTTTTACTATGGTAAGATAAACATAATGCTCTTTGATAGCTATATATCCCTGGATATACTTTATTTTAGCTATTAACCTTTTTAATAAAGGGATTTTTCAATTGTAATGCATTTTCCACTTGACTTATCTTAAAAATATATACACTGTATTTCAAATGTAACGTTAAAGCGTTAAAGCTAGTTGAATTGTCCTAGTATGGTTGTATGACTCAGTTTATATTTCCTTTAAACATTTATGTATCAAAATGAAATTTAATCTTTATATTGTTAAAAATCCATCAGACAACCTAAAGCCTCCTTAAGAGGGAACAAGTCGTGCATGTATTGTTTTGTATAATCATTATTGTACTTTTAAAAATAGTTTATTGAATTGATCTACCGAATAGAGACTCTCTTAAGCATAATATTTTTATTCCCAACCCTTCTACTGCCTCTCACATACGACAGGTGGTGCTGCTGTTCGCTGCATTATTGATGATCAGATTGCAAGTCCCGCGGCCAATCCCCTAATAGCCAGACCCCGAGCATCTTATTGTAGTGATTGGGTGTTCGCTCTCCTCCTGAGATTTGGTTTTTGCAATTCGTTTCATCGGATTCAGCCTTGGGGAAATGGACTAATAGGCCAGAAACGGCATAATTTTATTGGTTGTGACCTGCTTTAATGTCTACTAAGGTTAAAGGTTTAATAATTACCTATTTATAATCTAAATATAACATCCGCATGTTTTAAGGTGGAAAAATTACCATGATTGTAAAACATAATTTTATATAATGTAACAACTACCTATCTTTGAAACACAACACATTTTTACCTCCGGTTTCATGATTGTTCTCTGCAAAAAACTGTTTATTTGTTCATCTTTACTAACATCCAATATGATTAGTCATTCTTAATTTGTAGTAGCTTGTATGCTAACCACATTTACAAACATCAATTTTTAAACGTACCTGATTTAATTAACCCTATTTTTAATTACAATAAAATTATCACCCTATTAAAAGATGAGTTTTAAAACTAAATTATATTTTATGATGTTATATTAAAAATATAAAATAAAATTTAAGCCGAGAGTTCACTAACATAATTGAACTAGCCTAATACAGTTGTTGGTTGGCACAACACATATTTAAAGGACATTCAGATTCTTTTTAACGACAAATACTAAATAACATAAGAGAATTGTTATTAAACATTCAGTGCAGTGCATTACTCACACAGTGTTATTTCACATTAAAGTATAAGTTAAGGATATTAGTCTTTTGTATAAAAAAACACTAAATTCATTTATTCCAGAGATTGTTATAAAATTGTATCGATGAAATAAAACTTGCATCGAAATTGTTAACAGCTGTATTGCATTTGTTACATTTTGTAATTTCCCAAATTTTTTATAAATATAGTAGATTATTCAAATTATTCAGTCTTATAAAGCTTTGGACATTTTGCATGGCTAGAATGGTCTGCCTAGGCTAGATGGAACATCAGTCATATAATTAAAATTAGAGTTTTGTCTCTACATAACCTAGAATTTTTCAATCTTAAATTATTTTTAAGATCAGATTATTTTGAAGATTGTTTTAAACATCAGAGTAGCCGAAGTTGGAATTTAACTTTGCTCTGTCTGCCTGTTACATTTCATAGGGCACGTTCTTTCCACGTATGAAACATGTATGACAAATATAACAAACATTTTTCACATTGTTCTGTGTTGCTGTGAGAACGACTTAGCCTATTTAATACCATCACACGCCTTTAGGGCTCTGCCTCTTAGTTGGCTCTTAGCTGCAAGCTTATTTTTATGAAAATTGCTTACCACCATGGTTACGGCCAAAAAAGTGTAAATGGTTACAATCTTGGTTTTACAAATGCAAGAATCCCTTTAATAATAATTCAACAACAATTCCTTCTGTATTTTAATCCGATCAGCAATAACTTGCAGGTTACATACGCGTTCACACATTCCCCTACATTATTACCCAACAAATCCATCAAGCTATAAATTTAACATGGACAGTGCAAGAGACCTTTACACCTTTTTCTCCGGTTTTATCCCAATTAGCCCCGCTGTGCCTCAGTTCTTGCCCCGGGAGGAGTGACGCTCTCGTCACGACGACCGTTTCGTCACAGGGAAGTCACGCCTGCGTTTATGGCTACTTGTGTGTTTTGTCCTCCGGGTGAACTTTGACCTGGCTTCGCGTTTTGTCCTCAGCTTGACCTCTGACCTCAGTGACAGCTCCTCTTGGCCAAGGTATCTGATCGTGTCATGGTTAAAATGATAAATGTTTTACAAGGATATGATTTTAGAAGGAAAAATTGTGGCAGTCATAGCTGAGTGGGTTGAATACTGGCTATTACACAAGAGACCCGGGTTCTATGCCCGTGAAATCTATGTGACTTTTGAAACTGAGGTTGTCACCGCGCTTCGGAAGGCACGTTAGGCCTAAGCCGTTGGTCCCGGCTACTCAAGCAGTCGACAGGTCATGTCAGAGGCACTAGTGCGACCTGAAAACTCTGACAACAGACCTTGGCCAGAAGGTTGCACGAACTTTATTGCTTATTACTTAAAGAAGAAAAATCTAAATTTGTAATTTTTCGGTCAATATCAACGGTATAGCATCGATTTTCAGTTAAGCAGTAAAGATATGAATTTTATGTTAATGTGTTATACTTATTCCCTTAAATAAGGTGCATTTTTTCATTTTAAGATTTTTACAAGGAAAGTGGCAAGTTTTATAAAGACGAACCGATGTTCTACAATTATCATTTCAAAGTGGAAACAACTCATCGCCTATTTAAAGTAGTATTTTAAAGGTATTTGAAAACGCATTATAGTTACAATTTGATCCTATCCAAGGGGGGAATTATATTTAAGCACTACAGTCAAATTTATTTAACAAATCAATCGGAAAAATATATTTTGACACAAAATGTTAGATTTCTACAGTTAACGATTTATTATTTCAAAATGTGATGTTTTACAGCGTAAAAAACATCAAGGAATATCATTTTTTGTATTGTTGGTACAGTCTTCCACCCCATCCCCCTCCCCCCACCTTATACAGATACACATGAAAGTAGAAGGTTGATAAAAGCCTTTCATTTGCTTAAGTGTGATTGTTTCCCTTACCCCTTTATAAAAGAAACAAATAATCTGTACCCCCTTTCTGTTCTCAATTCTTAAATGTTGGATGTCTTAATGCCTGAACCGAGAGGAAAGGGTCCTTTCACAACTCTGCGAATAATAAGGTTACTAGCTGGTTGGTAGCTAGCTATCTTTTATGAGTTTAAAAACGAGTTCGCACGCAGCACGCTGACGTGAGGGAATTGAATTTCCACATAAAAAATTGTAAAAATCAAAATCAGTGTAAAACACACATTTATTCCAATTTTTATTTAAATCTAAAAACATTTATTTTTTGGCTGTTCTGATGCTCCTGGTTTCATTTACCTGCAAAGCTGGGAATACAATTTTGCGCATTATAAGGTTAGGAGAAGGTCCAATCAGGCTTTAAAGTAGGCGTGAGGTTGCTGGGGATGATGAAAGTACACCAACAAATGAATAACAAGCTTTTCTAATGTAAACCCCCCATAAGACAACATGCTGTGTTTGGTCAATACACATTTTCTTCTATAACTTGGTAAATAGTTATGCTAGAGTGACGGAAGAGGGCTTAAAGGTTTCGCCTCACTAATTCCAATCTTTATACATGGATTAATTTTACATCCGGGGCATTTATGACCCTTTTTGGGCCCAAAACTCAAAATTTAAAAGATTAATCCCCAAAAAAGGGGTTTAGAGTTTTTCGATTGTTTTGCCCAACGAACATGTCAAACTGATTACAGTAAGAATGTCCCTACCAAATTTGAAGTAAATCGGACAAAAATGCGACCACTAGAGTGCAAACACACACACACACATATATATGTCTATATATATATACATATACATATATATATATATATGTATATATATATATATATATATATGTGTGTGTGTGTGTGTGTATACCATTTTGAACGACCCCCCAAAATGTGTTCAGGGGGTCATGTTAGGAACTTCTATGGTGGTCCCGGGCTTAAGTTACACCGTGCGGGTCATGCTAATAGTTCACTTTCCATAGGAAATTCACTAATTAAGGGTAAGCTTACTTGTTGCATGTGGCTTTAAGGCCGCTACGTAGTCCGTAACTAAATTTGCCTAATCAATTAAAATACTTGTTTCCATTAAAAATAAATAAACAAACAGAGGCTGAGAACTACAACATTTCGTGAATACTATTACTTTTTGTCATTGCTTGGAAGGAATGTTAAAAACAATCCAAACACTTTTTCTAAGCCCCGCGGGTTTAGATTAAACATTTTTATTTCAACTTCTTCTCATTATCCTACTATATGTGCAGAATGTCCACAGTTTATCATAAAAAATGTATCCTACATAATAATAAAATGAATATTATATTCAAAAACTAGACTTTCTATTTATTTATTTATTTATCAACGGCATTAGTCGTATCACATAATACATAATCGGTATTACATAATTCGATACAGATATGGAATTATATGTTTATAAACTAAATAAATAACAAAATATTACTGGATTGTTAAAACAAAAACATTTATACCACAAGTCATACAAAACCACTAGGAATTGTTGTACATGTTTATTTTCCTAGTACAGTACTACTATTTTAATAAGTAATGTAGATTATGGTGGTGGTGATGATGTGTCATAATGATGATTTAATGATTTAATATTGTTTTGGGTTTTATTTTCCAAACATTTCACATCGATTGGCTATACAGTGTTATTTTATCAATACTATATATATTTAATGAGTTATTACTGTTAACTATAGATAGGGGTGAGATGTGATATAAACAGTTTCATTCGCAAGTAAAACCCCGCCACAACGAAATCAACTGTCAAAAGCAAACGTTGTTCATGTTCACAATATCCTAACTTACCTGCCTTTTTAAAACTAATTAACATGCAAATCTTATGACACTGTTAATTAGGCCAATTTCAACTCTTTTGACTTCCCCTACAACATTGAGCATGCAATTTGCACTACAGTAATGTATTGCATTTGGTATCCCTTGAACACCAGGATGAATGAATATGTTTTTTGCTGAAGGTCGACAAATAAATCAAATCTACTGTTGTCTTCACATTTATATACTCAAAAATATATATTTAAACACTTATCTTGTAAACTGTTATTAACAGACATTCTTGTTACTCATTGTTTTTGTCCTGTAACCAAGATTGTTTTAAAGAAAGCTCTCTATTATCTAAACGGATTGTTAAAAAATACGAGCTAAAAGAATAATTATTTTATTTAAGAAATATTCTTTAACATTATTTTTGTCTGCTGTTCATTGTGTACCGAAGTGTTATTTCCTGTAATAATTAAAATATTTTACAGGGTTATACAGCCTTGCCAGACTTATCTGCATTTGACAATTGTAAAATAAACATATAAATTGTTATAATAATCATTGATAATGTTAAAAGCTTTCTGTTTTTTTTTTGTTACAGTATTCAGTCTTAATCCGCAATTGGCCATAATATATTACTTCTTCAGTTTCAAATTAATCATTTACTATTTTAATCCACAGTTTACACTGACTTGTAATCTATTTATAAAAATGTATTTTTTGTTCCGTGTTCTTTGAACTTTTTTCCTGTTGCACGAGTTTTCTCTTTACTCATTTGTACTAAATAGTTGGGCAAATTGGATTGTCTTATTCATATGTCTAGTAACGTATGATGGGTAGTTAAATGGGAAATTCACAACGCTCAGTGATCTATCTCTATTAAGGAAATATAATACAGGCAAGTCTTTGTATGTGACCCATTTACACAGTTTTAAATATAACTGTTACGGTGTTTTATCCAAATCCATTTAATAGTTAACTGGCCAAACGCAGTGAACCACAGAATTTCTTAAGAGGAACACCGAACTCTTTTTTTACTAAGTTTTCAACCAATCAGAGCTATCCTGTATGTTAGTAAGTAAATTACAACAAATTGGCAATTTATTTTCTCTCCTTAATAATTACGCAAAACATGTGTAAATGCAAGTGTACTGCATTTACTAAAATATTTAGGTTGTATTGATCTACGAACGTTCGTCCTGATACGTGCTGTTATGTGCTATGAATCACCTTAAACTATTCAATTTAAATTAACATCGCCATTATCAACTATGAGAAAACAAGTTTGTTTAGTTTATTTTCCATTGGGACTACCAAATTTGGGGCAAAATTGCCCGCAAAAATACATGTTTCGTAATGTCAAAATATTTATTTTGACCATTCAAACCGTTTTCAACTGTGTTATGATGTTTTAAAGTGTGTTTACTACGTTTTAAATAATTTTATAGCATTTTTATGGAGAGTGCTGGTGTCAGTGTGAAGGTTTCGTTTTAAAAATTTGCTTCAGATGAACTGTCTTTGCGAAGGCTAAATCTATTTTACTTTACTATTGTAATATTGCATGTATTTTTCTTTGCTGGTAAAATGATTAATTTAATTGTTTTGTGATTTTGTTGTCCTTTTCTAAGAAAATTCGTGTAATACTTCTCAGAAATTAGTGTCCTATATCTTTATTTTAATGACACCAACTGATTAAAATTTTCAATACATAAATTTCCTTTAGTTTAAACTAATTTTTATTACTTTAAAGTGAGCTATTAAATTTTATGTTTTTCAATAGACGATATTTAGAGATTGATGAATGGTAACCACTCTATATTAAAGTGACCAAGTCTTGATCTTCTTCATACAAATTTTAACAGTTTTACATGACAGATTTGAATAAATAACACCCGTTTCAAAGCTCTATCTAAAAAGTTTGAATTTAAATTTTCTCATAACTGTGAGGGGAAATAATGAATTTATCCCTACAGTAAAAGTACTATGTAGAATTTCATTCATCCAAGTTTTGTTTCCGACTAAATTATAGCCTCATATTAATTTTTACTGTTAACTAAGAGTGTCGTGGAGAATTTATCTATTTTTGTAAGATTTAAAATACGTAATATGCCAGGATTTTGTATGGTGTGTTTTACACTTGCAGATTATTGATCTCTAAATTAATAGATTATCTTCACCGTCTCAATTTATGTTAAAATCCTAAACCACCTTTAAATCTTTAGTAAGGCAAATGTGTGTTAAAAATTTGTAAAAGAGTTTGTAAGCTGTGTACGACCCAATCCATAGATCCACCTGTTTGATATGTGTTTCCTATATACCAGTACTAGTATTTCGTTTGTACTAACTAGTTCTCGGGATTAGTCTGTTCCTTAGATTACAGACTGCAATATGGCGTACACAAGAATATACATTTGCTGAGTGAAATCTGAAGGCGCCTCCCTGAGAAAATATCCAACTCGTTTGGTTACTCAAAATTTAATATTGACTAAAGGTGACCAAACTTCCCGATTTCGGCGGGACAGTCCCGCTTCAGCAAGCAGGGGCGTCGCACGAGAAAATTATTTGGGGGGGGGGGTGAGACCTCAAATTTCCCAACTATTTAACGCGATTTTTTAACGATTTAAAATTGGTTTTCTAACTATTTCAAGGTGATTTTTTTGCTAAAAAACCTCTTGATTGTTACATGAAGTATCAAAATAGGCTAACAGATTACTAACACATAGTTATGATTATTAATATATTTATAAACTGTTGTGAACTAATAACAAAAACGAAATATTTCTGATAATTAATAAATGGAGCTAGAATTTTAGGTATGCCTATTACAAAAACTTAATCATATAACATAGTAGAAGAACTATGACACTTAAAATATTGTTTGATGAAAACTTACGAACTTATCATAAAATTGCATTTATTGGAGTCTAGGAGATAAGAATTTTAAGCTAAATATTTTTTATACTAGGGGGCCTACACCCATAGGCTATGAAATTGCAACAGAATTTAAAATGTCTGATCATTAAATCTGTGATTAATACGAAACAAACAGTAAAACAAATAATAAAACTATCTCATAATATAAATGTATTTAAACATTGCTGCCTAATTTAATGATTTGGCAATTTTTATTTATAAGCTTTTTATAATACTCATTAACTTTACATTTTTAAACATAACAATTTTACTTTTTTGGTGTTATAGTGGTGTAAAATTCAATTTTCCCCTAAAGAGTTGCTTGGGACAAACTATGATAGCAATTATTAAAAAAAATAATTGGGTTTGACAACAAATCTTGAAATATGATAATGCCTCATAATTATTTATTATTTTATTTCAATCAATCCAAATATGCAACTCGATTCCTTTTTTTACTTGCCACCTTGGAAAAATCACAACTATCATCTTTGTAAATAGTATATTTTGATTTATGAAACTTTAAAAAGGGAAATACTCAAAATTCCCAACTCTTACTCTTTTCAAGATGATTGGGGGGTGGCTCCCCCCTCCCCCCCAGGGCGACGCCCTTGTCAGCAAGGTATGTACCCAAGATTCATGTGGGGACAGCAAAATGTCCCGCTTTAGTAGTTTGACATGAAAATACTCTTTGATTTATAAAGCCAAAATATTGTTTTAACATGTCCAATACAAGATTCCCGTCGACCAACGTCAGGTTGAATTATTATTCAAACACTTTGGAGAAAAAAGTACCATGTTCTAAAACGCCTTTCTTAGCTTTTAGCTGAACTTTTGTACTAATGAACTATTGCCTGGTACCAATGCACCAGTAGAGAGAGTTTTCACTTTTATGAACAATTACGGACTTGGAACAAGTCATAGTGAAAACAATGAAATACATGTTGTAAATGTAACATGAATTTAAACTAGGGTAATTTTTATGATAAGATTAAAGTCAATTAAAAGTCAATGAAAGCTAATCACTCCACTGACAAGTATTAGTAATTTTGTACGGTATGTTCTTTTATTAGTTATATACGTTTTGTACATCTCAGGGATTTAAAACTTATAATATTTAATTTAGTTACTAACTGTTAAGAAAACAAGCTGTCTACTTCATTAACTTGTGTTTTATATTTAATAAATCAGTACTGTTTTGTATTATGATTTTGTGAATATGATAACAAAACCTGTTGTTATTGTAATAAGTAATATTTGGGCAAAAACTACCCAAAACTCACAATTTTCTAAAATCTTCGAGGGAGAGCCTCCGGACCCCAATTTTTTATGTGGTGTTCTATACATCCCATACCCCCTCCCCCCGGGTATTTTCAGTTAATTAAGCTATGTCCCACTTTAGGTTTTTGCAGATATGGTCACCTTAACTATAGGCTCTAAAATGTACATGTTTTAAATATTTTACCTTATCTTAAAATGTTATATATGTGAGCCTGCTTTATAATATGGAAATGAATTTCGTTTCAGGGTTGTTTATAAGAGTTTATTATGTTCCTTCATGTACAGCATGCGAAAAAACATACACATCAGTATATACTTGCCGTATGAAATCGGAAGGCGTAGGATTCTTGACACGTTTTGTTTTGAATTGAGCAGTTTTTAAAACGTATTCTGTTTAATAATACTCAATATTCTCATATTTTCAAGCCGTTCAAACTTCCCACAAGATCTTTGAATTGTGATGGGATGCTTAGAAGCTTCAGATCATTTTCTGACTTGGTAGCTTAATAAGACACATATAGACAGGTATATAGTACAACACGGTAGTTTATCCCAATATATACCTAAGACCTTCTCTGGAAATTGCACGTTTATTTTATTTAATGTGTTTTTAAACCTCCGTTTGTTATCGTTTTTATAAATTTTCAGCTTTATGTAATGGTACAATAAATTAAATCTATAAAATATTTAAATAACTATATGTAAAAAACTGAGTATTAAATAATATTAAATAAAATAATTATGTTAGAGTATTCATTAATTAACTTTGAATGTATTTTAATTTTTAAAATGACAAAATGTTTACTATAATAGATTGTCATTCATAATTCCTATTGCATTGCATGAAATATCCTAGCCGATTGTACACCTGTATTATTTAATGTAAATTTTAATTCAATTGAGGGAACACTCTACTGTATACTGCATTATTTAGTTTTTAGCAAACACTATTTCCTACCAAAGATTTAAAAAATCAAAACCTAAATTGTGCATTATTCTTTTGTGATTTTGTAAAGTGAAGGTGATCCGTCTATCTGAAGCCTACGCCGGATCAAAGAAACAGCATCTTAACTCAAACATAAAATATAAAACAACACATCAAGATATAATCACAACACATCAACACATATCACATACACATCAACACGTATCATATACACATCAATATTTACTGACTTCGTTTTTGGTTACAATTAGCCAACAATTTAATCTCGCCATGCGATTTATATTACCGTTAAACAAAATATAATGCACTTAAAATTAATGTGTCAATATGCTTAGTGAAACGTTCATTCTTCGTAAACAAAATTTAAATAAGACCAACCACCAAAACAATCAGGCACAATAAATCTTTGGAAAAATTACAAAAGCTTATTTATTTGAACAAGTACACAGAATAAATCAATATAAATATCCGGTTTGGAAGAGATCATGAGGAGAGGTTCCGGTAGAGTTCAGGGTGGTACTGGCCGTCGTCTTCGTACCCCGCGGGTTGGGAGGCTCTGAAACAGAGAAAAGTATATATTTAACTAATAAATTTAATATTATACTCTAACACGAACAGTTTATCTTTGTTGGCATGTGTGTATTATCTCGTAATCTAGTGGAAGGATCTTGCTTAGACTTTGGTATTAGAGATTTGAAAAATCGATCAATAAAAACATCAACCACAGAAAAACTAAAATTTTACTAAAATCTCATTTAAAATTTTGAAGTTTTAACATTGGGCATGTGGAGATGTAAATGAAAACAAAATAATCCTAATAGCTATGTATAACGTTAAAGTAAGACTTACATAATATGGTAAAGTATCAACAAGTAATGTTTCGAAAAACAGGGACTAAAATCATTGAATCAAGATTACATATAGAGTTAAAACATTAAAAATTATTAAAAATTAAGTATTATCTGCATAGACATTGAACTGTGACTAGATTAACCCTGACATGTAGCAAATATGCAAATCTGGTCTAATAAACCAACTCAATTGCCTTATCCGAGAAAATCTCGGTCGCCAACGAACTAATACAGTAACCATAAAGTGATTAGTTATTAGACCTAGGCAAGTCTGCCTGTAAAAGATTTGCTTCGGTTCTCTCAATGGTTACGGCCTTTGAACACCAAAAGATGTAAACGTGAATTAACATATTCTTCTCTACAATGTTCAATGTAAACTTCTACAAATATCATAAGTCATTCAAGGTTATATACTTATTCATTTCAATATCCTGGAGCCCACAAAACCTTGACTTTCAGAAACCTGGTGTCTTGACCTTTTTAAGCTAATTAAAGAGAAAGGGATCACAATGAAAACAAGAATGGATCCCAATTCGTGTCGAGATTTGTATTTGGTTAACAAAGGTTGTTTTAAAACGGCCCTGACACCTGCAAGAGCTATTTGTTCACGACTGTTCTTCTTGATTACTAAATCACTTTGTGCTACCAATTAAATTTGACCTGTTACGAAATTATTTTGCAGCTACGGTAGATATTCTGCATTCTACAAACTACGATGTTTTCACTGCCTGGAAGAGTTTACCATTAACTGTTTTTATGGTTTCAAATTGATTAATTTACATTTGTCCTTAATTCAAAAGGTGTTATAGACTTTATACACTTCGGAATCCAGAAGAACATTTCAGTACCTCGTAATTTTTAGAACTCAAGATGTCTTCAGAAAACAAAGAAATCCCTATCAATATTGTATTCACTTTACTGAAAGAATAATTTCTGGTTTTTCCTCGGTTAGGAAAAAACGGGTAGCCACACAAACTAGTATAATAGTGAGTGTAAGTAAGTTAGACTTTTGCAATTAAGGAAGTTTTCCAACTTATGATAATTCAATCATCTCAAGTTTGACATAACATTTACTACTAGACCTCTGAACATAACATAATGTGTGAAATCTCCATGGCTCTTTTTAAAATCGGATTACAGAATTTTCATTGTGAACAGAAAGTTTGAACCCATGTGCACTGTTTATTTTGAAAAACATTACCGCATTCCATTACAGTTGATTCAAATTGGCGGCTTAGACCAAACGAAATATTGTTACCCTGAAATAATCTATGGTGGTGCTGGATCAATATAAGATCAGATTTACAAAAGTACTATAGGATGCATTCAAAACTCAACTTATTAATTAGCCTCATACTAACTTCATAGTCCACCTTTACATATTTTTTCCAAAATATTTAATTACTCGCACTCGTTAATCTCAACCTTATTAAGAGGAGTCCAGTCGCCTGCTTCTCCTAACTTCTCCCATTAGGCCAATGTTAAATTAAAAAATACTATCGGATAAAACCAAATTGGTGATTTATAGTTCATAAAAAACAAAAAAGCTCATCGGTTTCTGTTAGCAAAATTTCGATACCACAAATAGTTCATTCATAAACATTTTTAAATATTTAATACTTTGGAGTATTGTAGAACGATTATTATTTGTGATATGGAAAGTTTGCTTACTACAATTGCGGTTTTTATTGCTCTTTAAAATGGGCCTTATCCAACTATATCGGAAAATACGTTGAGGAGGATTGGGCTTTGAAAGTTAACATTGGCCTAACGGGGGAAGGAGGCAGATACGGGAAATGTTTCGCGATTAGAGCCCACTCTTTGAAAACAAATAATTTGTAACCTACCTGACCCTCGCAATGAACTCCAGGCTCCTGGCTATTTCCTCCGGCATGGGCGGTGGGGTGGGGAGGTGCGCCCCCTCGGCCCTGAACCCATTCTCGTCGGCCGTGTAGTGGACGGTGATCAGCTGGCCGTCAGGGGCGGTGTAGGAGTACGACCCTTGGACACTGGGGCCCTCCGCGTCCGTCCCTTGGTTGGCCATCACCCCGCGCTCCTGGCGGGCGATGCCGTCAGCCGTCTCGAAACTGGAACATGATGGATGAGAACTTGTGATTTGAGGTGGTTGGCAGTGGTTGTTGGGAACAATGTTACATGGAGGGTGGTAGAGATATAAGAACTCCTGTCACAGCAATCCTTTGTACTTAGCAAATTTCCAATGGATATATCAACAAATTAATAAATGAAGTTGTTGTTCATACTAACAAAATTAGATCAACATGTATATATATATATATATATATATATATATATATATATATATATATCATAATCACTAAAATCTACTTCTTAAGTTTCCTAAAAATATATGATAGGAATATTAGGGGTGATAACACGTACATCCCTACAGCAAGGAATTAAAAATTGGGGTTGTATGTAAATATCTTTAAAACTCAACCAGATAAAGAAAGCCACGTACCAAGTTTTATTAATTGATTTTTGAAAATAATGGAGATATAAAATTGTACTTTTTCTTCATAAGGGTAGAATTAGGGGTGAGAACGAAGACTTTTTTATATAGGTATTCATCAACAAAACGTTACTTTTGCTGTGTAAATATCAACAGGCCTCAACCAGATGAAGCCACATACACAATTTAATCGATATTCATAAATAATTACATAGCATTTTCACTTATTCTCTGTAAGAGTGACATTCGAGAACGTGCTGTTTAGTTCTCTTAATGTCTTAATATCTTAAAATAATAACAGTTGACGTTGAGGAATAATTCAAGACACTAAATTACTGCGGTAATAGCCTACTTTCTGTGAGGGAAATTCGCTAAAAAAAGGTCGTAACATTGGAAATGTGATAATCCAAATTAATGAAATTAAGCAACTACCAGTAATAATGGTAAAAAAATCAAATCATAATTTAATAGAACTTTTTCTCAGATTCATACACCAAATTAAAATTATGCTATGAAAGTGTACTGTGTATAAATTAAATAGCAGTAATAATATTGAAAACAATTTGAAATGAGGTTTTGACATTCCGTACAAATTTCTTTTTTTTATTGCGAATGATAGTGGCACTCTAATAAGGAAGACATGGTCATTAACAAAGCTAACTTAATTATTATGTGCATTACGGAATTGATTTTTCTTTAATAAATGTTTCCCCTCTAAAGGTCATTTAGTTTGTTTTTTTCCACAATAGGCGCATTGCATAAAAACCGCTTCTACAAAAAGCAAGTTAGGTTTCATTACGTTCCTCAGTCTATCTTAACCAATGAAACCAAAACTGATTTGGTGGCTATATTTTATCTCATTATTATGAATACTTGCAATGGAAAAATGGTTACTGTATTGCAAAAAAACTCTTTTAGCGAATTTCCCCTATAGGGAAGAAGCTATTACCGTAGGTCTCATGGTAAGACTTAAGCCCGAGACCATGATAACTTTTCATTTTGAGGTCCCTAGATGCCAAAAACACCATTCGTTCAAATTTTTATATATGTATATATATATATATATTTATTTATATATATATATTTATATATATATATTTATATATATATATATATTTATATATATATATATTTATATATATATGTGTCCATAAGCACGATAACTCTCGTAAAAAAGGTCCGATCTTAATGAAATTTTGTACAAATGTGTAAAGTACCATTTATTTGAACGAGTTCGAAAACCAGATGAATCGCACCATCCGAAGGGGGGGTTTTGGGGGGGTTTTGGGGGGGTTTTGTACCCCAAAAATGTGTTTTTTGGGGTTTTCACATGTAATTTTAATTTAAATCAAATTTTAATTTATACCATTAAATTCAGCTTAAAAAAACAAACAATTTAGTATTTTGATCATTGCTCTACGTCAATTGGTTACCGAGATATTGAAAGTGCTAAACACAGTACGTTATCTAATGTTATTCTTATGGAGAAAAAGAAAAATTGTATATCTCGCTTATTTATGAACGTAAACTGGCAAAATTTGGTATATGGCTTTATTTCGTTGTGGTCTATTGATATTTGCACAAAAATCCATTTTTTGCCCGATAGTTCCCGTAGCAGCAAACCTGCATACTCAGCCCCATGTTATTCTTATGGAGAATAATTAACGTGTTATCTCCTTTAATTATGAACATAAATTAATAGAACTTGGTATGTGGCTTTACCTAGTTGAGTTATAATGATATTTGTATAAAAGCCCATTTTTAGTGTTCCTTATTTCAGCAAACCTGCATACTCAGCCGCCATGTTATTCTTATGGAGAATAATTAAAATGTCATAAATCGTTTATTTATGAATGTATATTGATGAAACTTGGTATGTGGCTTTATGTGGTATTAAGATAAATTAATATGCATTGGAAATTCGCTGAGTATGCAGGTTTGCTGCTACGGGGGTATTTAATAACTTTACGGGCACAGATCATCATATAAAAAAATTCCACTGATAAAATTGTTCTAAAAATAGGATTTTTCTGTATTTATTGATTTAGGTAGAAAGCTTTCGATTAATTGGGGTTACGTTTATATGCTTAGGAATACTTTAAGTAAATCAATCTGTAAAAGCCATATAGTATTGAGCATATAAGGTAATTCTTTTCTTAAAGAGAATAGTATATTAATTACCAAATTTTTGTTGGCAGCTAGATGCGCCTTAAAAATAGCAGATATAAATTGAATTCGTTCGCGATAAATCTAGCACATTCACTTTGTAACTATGTGATGTTATGATGCACCGAACTCTCCACCCTCTACGGTGTAATTTTTTGCGTGTGTGCCCTTTGCTCCGCGGTTTAGGATAATTTCAAAACACATATTTTGCTCCGGGGGTAGAGCAGGTAAATTCGGGGTCGCTGGAAACTCCTCTTTTGCTCCGCGAGGGGGAGAGTAAGTTACTATTATTGTGTTTGAACCCCATTATTTTATTAGGTTATGATAAAATATTATTATTCATGATTATCATTTTATGATTTATATCATAATAGTGTACTTTTACATATAGAGAAAGTTAGTTAAATTAGAGATAGTAATTTTCCAGTTAGTCACAATCAAATTACTATGCATAGAAAATTGATGTTTGCCAATTATGAAATATTCTTTGCAAAACCAAATTAAGAAAAACATTTCGATTGGTGCAAATTATACATTCAGAATCAATTCAATTAGATTTTAGGATACTGAAGTAATATTTGTACTTAACCAAGTTACTAGTGGTTATTAGTACTTATAAGTTATAAGTGGGAATTTAAGAAAGGAAGTGGAAATGCTTCTCGGGGGGATTGACGCTCGGGTTCCCAAAGATTCCAGTGTTTTGAACACACATGATTATAGGGCTGGCCAATATACACGAACTTAATCATTTTAGTAGGCTCTCCACGGTAATTAAGAGAATCTAGAGTATTTCGAAAGAAAAATCGGATTGACTTTGCACCTCCAGTTAGACTGATGGCGAAATAATTTGGTAGAGATGGAGTGTTAGCTACGCTCCCCCTCGCGGAGCAAAAGAGGTGTTTCCAGCGGCCCCGATTTCTACCTGCTCTACCCCTGGAGCAAAAGATGTATTTTGAAAAGAGTTCGCACGCAGCACGCTGACGTGAGGGAAGTGAATTTCCACTTAAAAAACTTTTAAAACTCAAAATCCGTGTAAAACATACATTTATTCCAATTTTTATTGAAATCTGAAAACATTTATTTTTTTGGCTGTTCTGATGCTCCTGGTTTCATTTACCTGCAATGCTGGGAATACAACTTTGCACATTATAAGATTAGGAGAAGGTCCGTTCAGGCTTTAAAGTAGGCGTGAGTTTGCTGGGGATGATGAAAGTACACCAACAAATGAATAACTGGCTTTTCTAATGTAAAACCCGCATAAGACAACGTACTGCGTTTGGTCAATACACATTTTCTTCTATAACTTGGTAAATAGTTATGCTTGAATGACGGGAGAGGGCTTACAAGTTTCGCCTCACTAATTCCCATCTTTATACATGGATTAATTATTTTACATCCGGGGCTTTTATGACCCTTTTTGGGCCCAAAAACTCAAAATTTGAAAGACTAATCCCCAAAAAAGGGGTTTAGAGTTTTCCGATTGATTTGCCCAACGACCTTGTCCAACTGATTATAGAAAGGAACGTCCCTACCAAATTTGAAGTAAATCGGACAAAAAATGTGACTGCTAGAGTGCAAACACATATATATATATATATAGTAACCATAATAATAATCCATAATGATATATAAATATATCTAAAAATAATAATAATACAAATTATTATTCTACGTCTTTAGGCACGTTTGTTCTAAAGATAGGTCAAGGTCTTGGTAGCTTTAAGGGGGGTATCTTGGTATGTGTACCGTTTTGGGTGTTTTAATTTTTGGGGGGTCGTTCAAAATTTTATATATATATATATATATATATATATATAATTTTGAACGACCCCCCAAAACGTGTTCAGGGGGTCACGTTAGGAACTTCTATGGTGGTCCCGGGCTTAAGTTTCACCGTGCGGGTCATGCTAATAGTTCACTTTCCATAGGAAATTCACTAATGACGCTAAACCACGGAGCAAAAGACGTGCAGCCAATTTTTATACTTGTCAGTTTAAAGCTTTTGAGAACTTTGGAGCAATATTCAATAGTGATTTGTGTTGTTTATTTTGTAATAGTAATCCCGGGTATACTGTTTAACAATCAAACATTTTATTGTCTTTTATCCCAAATGTCCCACGCTAACCGTACATTCCTCAAGTGACCTTTAACAACCACAGGTAATGCCTCGAATGGTTCCTAGAAGATCTCCAGGGCGTGACGCTGGCTGCAGCGATGAAGCAACGACTGGCGTTTCCGTTCCCTTTTCTGCAACAATCACTCATCCTTCCAAGGGCCCTCACCTCAACCTCCAAGAGTCACTGCTGAGCAATCCACTGGCACCGCTGGAGATAGGATTTACTCGTAATCACCAGTGATTGGATTTAACACCATAAAATTCTCGGAGATTTTATAATACATCTAATACATCTAATGGCAAAATAAAAAGTAGAAAATGTGGTTACGGGAAATCAATAATTTTAGAGGTAAACAATTTATTTAGTGAAATATTTTGAGTCATAATTTTTTGAAATCTTGTTTGAAATAAGCTCCTTTCAAAAGGGGAAAACCATTTTCTGCTGCTGCTTTTAGCGAATTTCCCCTATAGGGAAGAAGCTATTACCGTAGGTGGCATGGTAAGACTTAAGCCCGAGACCATGATAACTTTTCGTTTTGAGGTCCCCAGATGCCAAAAATACTATTAGTTCAAATTTATATATATGTATATATATATATATATATATATATGTGTGTGTGTGTGTGTGTGTGTGTGTGTGTGTG
This sequence comes from Allygus modestus, assembly GCA_963675035.1. Lineage (NCBI taxonomy): Eukaryota > Metazoa > Arthropoda > Insecta > Hemiptera > Cicadellidae > Allygus > Allygus modestus. The sequence continues at coordinate 106,414,666 of OY776117.1, read as the reverse complement.
TGTGTGTGTGTGTGTGTGTGTGTGTGTGTGTGTGTGTCCGTTACCGTGATAACTTTTGAAAGAAACACCCAATTTTGATGACATTTGGCACAAATATGGAAAGTAGCATTTATGACTTTAAGTTCGTAAAGCAGATCGATCGCACTATGGGAAGGGGGTTATATGGGGGTTTACAATTTTCCAAAAATCAGTTGTTTGCCAATTTGACCCCAAAATGTTAAAAACACTCAATTTTGGTTATAGCCATTTTTAGAGCTTACAAAAACAAATAATTTAGTATTTTGAATCATTAACCTAGGTTAAGTGGTTGCGGATAAAATCCAAAAAAACGTGTCCCATGTTAATCTTATGGGAAAAAGGTTTTTAGACTTTTCTCAGGTAGTTTTACTAAAAACTTCACATTTCTGTTTATTAATGTGTTAAGCTCAACAAAACAAACATTTTGGTGTTTTAATCGTTGTTCTACGTCCAACCGTTGCAGAGATATTCAAAGTGCTAAACACAGTACGTTGTCCAATGTTATCCTTATGGAGAATAAATAAAATTCTATATCTCGATTATTTATGAATGTATATTGATGAAACTTGGTATGTGGCTTCAACTAGTTGTGGTATATTGATATTATCACAAAAACAAGGTTTTTGTCGATAGTCCCCGTAGCAGCAAACCTGCATACTCGGCCCCCATGTTATTCATATGGAGAATAAGAAAAGTTGTATATCTCCCTTAATTATGAACCTACATTAAGAAAACTTGGTATGTAGCTTCACCTGGTTCAGTTTTATTGATAATTGCAAAAAACACATTTCTTATCTTCCTCGTTGCAGCAAACCTGCGCCCTCAACCCTAATGTTATTCTTATGGAGAATAAATAAAATGCTATATATCTCTTATTTATGGATGTATTTTTGTGAAACTTGGTAAATAGCTCTATGTAGTAGTGAGTCACATATATAAATGCATTGGAAATTCGCTGAGTACGCAGGTTTTCTGCGACGGGGGTATTTCTGTTTACTTAGAGACTGGGCATTCAATTCATATGATCATTAGGTTGATCTAAATACGCAATCGGATCTATGAATAAAATTACACGTAAAGAGGATTCACAAAAAAAAGTTATGTTAACTCTTGGGAGATAGCTTTTCAAATATTAAATATCAAAAATAAGTGTATATCAGATTTGTGAAAATTAATTTAACTTTTAAGATTCAAACAACGAATTTCTTTAAAAACTTCAAGAGAACTTACGAAACAAATTCTGTAATTATATTTTTTTATTTTAAACTATTTCTTTCTGTTTCAAATATATTTTACATATAAATATTGGAAAAAACCAATCACAGATTAATTAACTTTGTAAAACAACTTTAAGAAGTATTCTTATTGTAATATAAAAAAAAACATTACTTGTAGCTGTATGAGCCGTCGTAAGCCACGTCATTGGAGTATGTCAGGATGGGCACCACGTCTTTAGGCACGTTTGTTCTGAAGTCGACAGGTTGGGAGGGTACCCTGGAGTAAGGGTAGTACTCGGGCTGCGCCGCCGCGGTGGGGCGAGGGGGTGGCGGTGGGTAGCTGACCGGGCCGGTGCTCTGGAGGCGGTACCCGCTGTCGTAAGTTCGGACAATATCGGCCGCCTCACTGCCCCGTATGGGAGGCACCTGGAAGTAATTTATTTTTTAGATAAAAAAAGTTGTAAGACCTCGTAAAAATAATTGATTTTATTAGTTATTAATTTTCCATAAACATTGGGGTTTATAAGTTTGCAGGATTTAATATAACCTCCTCCTTTTTTGAAGTCGATTAAAAATGCATTGTAACTTAAATAAACTTACCCTAGTGTTTCACAACATGTATTATAAATTACTTGGTAGCTAATTAAATGAAAAAAACTCGATAAACATTTGTTAGCTAACTATTGGGATAAGTTAAGCCGAAAAATGATGATGAAATTCCATGAATTGGCTTTTCAGGCAGGCATGTTTTTAGCAAAGAATGTTTTTGATGTAAAACTAAAGATAGGTCAAGGTCTAAATTGCTTTTACGTAGTATTTCAATAATGTATTGTATCTATTGCCTCGGATTCTAACGTTGTTTTATAACATTCTAATAACCTACCCCTGAACACAATAATTGTTTGTCAACCATGTCAGATGTAATAGTGTCAAGTTTCATATCCAACTCATTTAAGATCAATTTCTTCAAACCAATCAAGACTTCACCTTGAGTTCTTACCTGAGTAGGGTAGTTGTTCTGGGAGTCCACCGGGGCTCTATAACCCGTGCTCTGCAATCGGTAGCCGGTCTGGTAGGTCCTAGCCTCATGCACGTCAAGGTCTTCGCCCCTTTGGTCTCCCTGGGCCTCCTGGGCCTCCTCGGCTCCCAGGGGCGGCAGCTGGGTCGGCGCTATAGCACCCAGCAGAGGTCGGTGGTGGAACTGCGGTCTTGGCTTGGCAAGGACACTGCAGGATGCTAGGAGAAGCGTCAGTATCTGAAATGTAATAAAAATGCAAGTTAAATTTGAAGCCGAGTTTGCAAAATTTTCCTTTGGCCAAGAAACAAATTTGATCTAGTTAAGGGAGCAGGCAGTCTTTGAGGGCCAAAACTATCCATTTTGGAGATTCACCCTGATCACCTAAATAATCCAAACATTTCCAGAAGCATTTGGATATCCGTTTCGAATGGCTTCATTTCCACGCTATTTTCTATATGCTACCCACAACTCAGAGAGCACAAGAACATGGCCAATAGTTCCTAGTTGAGCATAGATAACCAGTCAAGGAAGAAGTCGTTTTCTTATAGCTTGTGGTTGATAATTTTGGATACGCAGAAGGAAAGAGCGTACCGTGATATATTTTTCGATCCTGCAAGCTTAATCAGTGGCGTGCAAAGATTCTTGCTGTGGATGATGTTCTTAGCGATTCCTATAGGTTTTTCATAACGTTTTAAACATCTAAAATAAATATAAAGCAAAATCCTTTTGGCTATTTAAATACTATCTTAAAGAAAAGAAAATCATCAACGGTAAATGCATGCAAGCGTTTCAAAAATGAGTATTGTATGCCTAAACAATAATAGTTGAAACTTCATTATCTACTGCCATGCCTCGGTAACGTCTCAAGGTGCGCTGCTAACGGGATTATCGAAAGCGTAAGTGTTCCATGACCCGGTCAGGAACAGGGAAAGTGAGTCACAGAAAGTGGATCTGAACCTTCTGACCTTACTCTTACTTTCATTGCTCTCCTAGGTTGGTGCTCTACTTCGCGCCAACCTGTTATCGTTGCGCGTCTTGGCGGGAAAGTAGCGTGACGTCACTTCCGGAAACCCCAAGTTCAAGGGCGTCCTGTCTCAAGCACTTGAACTTTTCTGACGTCATAATGAACTTACTATTACTTTAGTACTTCTTTGAATCAAGAAAGTGTTTATTAATTTCAACTGTGTACAGTAATATATTTCTACTTCTTATTCTCAACGTCCTAAACAATTATTCAAACTTAGGAAAATTACAAAAGAATGTGTTGAATACTAGACGAAAAATAGCTTAGCTGTCAAATTTATTATTGGTCTGTATGTAAGAAGGAAAATGTTTTCTTAATGATTTTACGCTCGTTATTTTACGTTCCAAAATTAAAAATGTATGTAAAAAAGAATATTAACTGTTAAATACTTTTTGGCCTTTCAAGCTCATCGATGAAACAGTGGTTAAATTAAACGAGGAAATAGTAACCAAGCATTACGTCTTACTTCGTACAGTGTCAAGCGATTTGTTTAACAACATTTTGTCTAAAACTACATTAAGTTATTGTGATCAGTTGTAATTAATCCCGTCTTAAGATACTCAATTCATACATATCTACCATATTTTTAATGATAAAGTTGCATAGAACCTATTATTCTAAAGCTTTTCTATTTTGATCGTCGTATGGTGCACTTAAAAAAAGTTTATTTATACAACTTTATTACGAGAAGCTTTTTGTAAAATAATATGTAGTAAAAATCGCAGATATGGTCTTCACTGAAGATTAGAATGTGAAACTAATCAAGCCATGTTTCAGATAATTTAAAATAGCTTACCATCTTTGGATGAATATCCCGGGTCAAAGTAACTTGTTTGAAAGTCTATAGGATTATTTAAATTACCAGTCAACTAAAATACTTAGATTGTTCCAATTTTTCCAGTCAAACATAGGACTTGAACGTGGAGTTAGATAAAACCCCAGAACCAACTATCTCTATACTATTCTGTTATACCTGAAAACCCAGCGGAAAAAATAAAAATAGGTAGCGTAGGAATATCAAAAACCTATGAACTAACTAAACATATATTTGTGCCGGAGATTATGATGCGAAATAACTAATCCCATGTTGATTAAATAATTTTACTTACGTAAGTTTCAATTTGTAATTATTTAAAATTCAGGATAAAATGAGAGGTCATTGCTTTAATGTACTGTGTAGGGTGAAGATGTGGACTGTATTCTCAATATTTGTAATTATAGGATTTTGTGGGGAATTATCGATATTATTTTTCTCATTCTAAACGTGTTACAAAATTATGTTTTAGCGAATTTCCTCTATAGGGAAGAAGCTATTACCGTAGGTCTCATGGTAAGACCTAAGCCCGAGACCATGATAACTTTTTGTTTTGAGGTCCCCAGATGTCCAAAACACTATTCGTTCAAATTTATATATATGTATATATATATAAAACTATATATATATGTGTGTGTGTGTGTGTGTGTGTGTGTGTGTCCGTGAATGCGATAACTTGAGTAAAAAACGTCCGAGTTCGATTAAATTTGGCTCAAATGTGTAAACTGACATTTATGACTTTAAGATCAAAAACAAGAAAAATCGAACCATGGGGAGGGGGGTTTATGGGAATTTTAAATTTTCCAAAAATCAGTTTTTTTGCATTTTTTACCCTAACATTTTTAAAACACTTAATTTTGGTTTTGACCGTGTTATAGAGATTAAAAAAAACAAATAATATGGTATTTTGAATTATTAACCTAGGTTAAGTAGTTGCGAAAAAAATCCAAAAAACATGCTCATAAAATCTCCCATGTTAATCTTATGGGAAAAAGGTTTTTGGCTTTTCCTCAGTTAACTTTACTTTAAACTTTACATTTGCTTTTACCAATCACTTCAGCTTCACAAAACAATCATTTTGGTGTTTAAATTGTGATTCTACGTCCAACCGTTGCAGAGATATTCAAAGTGCTAAACACAGTACGTTGTCCAATGTTATCCTTATGGAGAATAAATAAAATTTGATAAATCGATTATTTATGAATGTTTATTGATGAAACTTGGTATGTGGCTTCACGTTGTACTGGTATATTGATATTTTCACAACAAATAAATGTTTTGTTGGTTGTCCCTGTAGCAGCTAACCTGCATACTCAGCCCTAATGTTATTCTTATGGAGAATAAGTAAAGTTTTATATCTCCCTTAATTATGAGCATAAAATAATAAAACATGGTAAGTAGCTTCACCTGGTTCAGTTGTATTGATAATTGCATAAAAACTCATTTCTTATCTTCCTCGTTGCAGCAAACCTGTGTACTCAGTCCTAAAGTTATTCTTATAGGGAATAAATAAAATGTTATAAATCACTTATTTATGAATTATTTATGTCAAACTTGGTAAGTGGCTTTATGTAGTAGTGAGAAACATATAAATGCATTGGAAATTCGTTGAATACGCAGGTTTGCTGTGACGGGGGTATTTAAATTATTCTTAATATCTCAGTGTAAAAGCCAAGCAGTAACTATACAGCGGATTGTCCTCATTTTCCTAAACCTTTCAATAACCCTACCTCGCTCATATGTCTGAGTGATTATGTTCCTGCATGTTAACTTCTCTGTTGCAACTCACAAATTGAGATGTCATCCTCAATTAAATTCCTGAAGCCATTAAAACCTGATTCCGTCTGCAACCATCTCACAATCCATCATTGCCAACCGACGAACACTGACACCCCGACGGCCACTTCGTAACCGAACCTTGACCCCTGGGCGAACACGAAACAAAGGCATTGGATCTTCAAATCATCCGATCCCGCCTCTACAATACGCTTTGTACCTCGTCTCGTTGCTGATGAAACGTCGAGCTATTGTTTCAAACAATGGATCAACAAACAATACATCAACAATGAATCAAACAATCGACCGCCTTGTTGACGATCCTTGTCGTACTGAGCTGCTTTGCATATTTATTAGAACAACGATGTTTAAGAAGATGGTTTGGCAATGGAAATGGCGTTGCTTACTACAGTATATCGAAGGATAGTTTTGTTTGGAAAGTGGCATGAATGTAACTAATTTTCAATATTGTTTTGCAAGCAAATGGTGTTTACGATACGTCTTCGTTAAAACAATTTGAAATTATCTTCAAAGAAACAGAGCTTTGACTGGATTTACATAATTACTCAAGCCATTTTTAACGATTTTATTACAATTTTGTATTAATTTTTGTACCGTAACTAAATCAGTATTAATCAGTACAAGGCAGACTTAATTTCTTATTTGCAAACAATTTTCACTGGGTAAAATACCAACTTTTAGCTACCACCTTGCCTAAAATGAAATTAAATGAAATGAATGAAAACGAAATGAGATAACGTAAATTAAGATTCACATACCAAATGAGTGAATAATAAATCAAGGATTTTGTTTTAGTTAATACAAATAATTTTGGTCTTAGTCTCAGAAAACAGTAGACATAGGCAAGTGGCCGCACACACAGAGTTGCTTATAAATAACCGTATATTTGAATAGAATGAAAATGAAAGTTAATATACTTGAGTTGAAATTTAAGTTGCTATTTTATTAGTGAATTTCCTTTGGAAAGTGAACTATTAGCATGACCCGCACGGTGAAACATAAGCCTGGGATCACCATAGAAGTTCCTGACGTGACCCCCTTAACACGTTTTTGGGGGTCGTTCAACATTTTATATATATATATATATGTGTGTTTGCACTCTAGTGGTCGCATTTTTTGTCAGATTTACTTCGAATTTGGTAGGGACATTCCTTTGTGTAATCAGTTGGACAATTTCGTTGGGCAAAACAATCAGAAAACTCTAACCCCCTTTTTTGGGGATTTTAAATTTATACATTTGAGTTTTTGGGCCCAAAAAGGGTCATAATAGCCCTAAATGTAAGATTAATGGATACTAGGTTATAGAACTAAATAGGCGATAACTTTAAGCCCTCCCTCATTATTCTAGCGCTAATATTTACCGAGTTATTAAAGAAAATGAAAATTGAGTAAACACAGTACGTTGTCTTATGAGGATTTTACATTGGAAAAGGCTGTTTTTCAAATCTTGATGTAGTTTTATCACTCCTAATACCCCGATACCGATTTTTGATCCTGAAGGTACATCCTCCTAAGCTTGCAATGCACAACATTGCCATCCCAATACTGCATTTAAATAGAACCAGGTGCATCAGAACTGCCAAAAAAACTGAATATTTTTCATTTTGCTAAAAATGTCAAAAATCTTTGTTTATATCCGTTATTTGATTTTCAAAGTTTTTATTGGGGAACTTCACTTCCCTCACGTCAGCGTGCTGCGTGCGAACTCGTTTTGAATTAAGAGCAAAATTATTAGAAAATTACAGATCGTTTGTAATTATTTTTGAAGATCTTGGTGGAAACCATTTTGAGGAATGACAAACATTTGCCTGAAAGAAAAATGAAGGAAGATGTTCTGTACAAAATATTCTGTATGCTTGAACAAAGCAGCTTAAAGAAATATTTTTACTATGTTTGTTGATATTTTTTTAATACTTGCTTTAAATTAAAGCTGTGCAACGAAGTCTTTTAAAGTAAATGGCTAAAATATATAAAAAAACTACGATATTTCCTCGTTTAGTTTACCGGGGGTCACTCGAGGTAACTGAACTCTACAGCTTGAGTGATGCCAAATCTCGACAACCGTGCGGGAACTCGGAATCTCACGTACCTCTTCATACTGGCACGTAGCGAGCAAGTTAGGTGAGACGAATTTTAAGTAGTTCTCAACATCAGAACATCCCCAAAACTACACAAAAGACTGTGTCTGTTCAGTGCTAACATTATTCAAGTCATCTTGTCTTGAAACATTGCAATTGTGCTTGTCAATAAATCAATCGGTTACACAGTGTTTTATTGTTTTGATCAAAATAATTTATTATTTAAATGTGATATTTTCATAGAATCCTTGAAAAAATCTCTCAAAATGTTGTCACAAATATGCAAAAACTAGTGGCTTTCCGCAAAGTTGTAGAGTTTTTAAAATCACGATCTAGAATATAAAAAAATATATACATATTATTACTACCTACTAGAAATTATTAATTATTAATTAATAATTATTATTAATTATTGTTTATTAATTATTATTACTAGAAATAATAGTAGTAAAATTGCGTGCATCTCGCAATTATAGATCTTACCTTTATGTTTTATTAATTTTTACAGAAATATCTTAGTGAAATATATTTGTTTTGTTGAAATATTATTTACATGGCTCAACTATTATTGCTCCAAACAATTACAAGTAGTCATTGGATCTAATAACATGACTATTTCAATTCAGAACAGAATTCCAATGGGTCCTTATACCCATTATTTCGATTTTTACGGTGATATATGCTAATATAATAATTTAATTGAACAATTTTAAATCTCTGTTTTACTGGAAAAATATCCGTTTGTTATTATTTCATAAACGAGTTCGCACGCAGCAAGCTGACGTGAGGGAAGTGAATTTCCACATAAAAAACTATAAAAACTCAAAATCAGTTGAAAACATACATTTATTCCAACTTTTATTCAAATCTGAAAACTTTATTTTTTTTGGCTGTTCTGATGCTCTTGATTCTATTTAACTGCAATGTGTTGAATACAATTTTGCGCATTATAAGGTTAGGAGAAGGTCCAGTCAGGCTCTAAAGTAGGCGTGAGGTTGTTGGGGATGATAAAAGTACACGAACAAATGGAAAACAGGCTTTTCTAATGTAAAATCCCCATAAGACAACGTACTGTGTTTGGTCGATACACATTTTCTTTAATAAATCGGTAACTATTGATGCTAGAATAACGAGAGAGGGCTTAAAACTTTCGCCTCTCTAATTCCCATCTTTTTACATGCATTCATTTTATATACGGGGCTTTTCTGACCCTTTTTGGGCCCAAAAACTCAAAATTTGAAAGATTAATCCCCAAAAAAAGGGGTTTAGAGTTTTCCGATTGTTTTGCCCAACAAACTGGTCCAACTGATTAAAGAAAGGAACGTCCCTACCAAATTTGAAGTAAATCGGACAAAAAATGCGACCACTAGAGTTCAAACACACACACACACACACATATATATATATATATATATGTCTATATATATATATATATATATATATATAAAATTTTGAAAGACCCCCCCAAAACGTGTTCAGGGGGTCACGTTAGGAACTTCTATGGTGGTCCCGGGCTTAAGTTTCACCGTGCGGGTCATGCTAATAGTTCACTTTCCAAAGGAAATTCACTAACAAATAGATAGTGATTTATCTTATTAAACATGTATTACTGAAAACGTTGAAAAAAATCTACAAATTGTGGTCATTCCACCATCAAGTAGAATGTGTATTAAGCTTTTAGTTCCTCCAACCATAGTATATGAAATGATAACCAATTTAGTAGCGTGACTGCTCTTCTGAACGAAAAACTAAGTTCTGTACTAATGAATAGTTGTGGAATCAAGTAAACAGGCCTATCTCGACAGGAATATGTTTAGTACATGGAAGTCGTTTTTTCCTTGTCTTTAGCCTTAACTATATGAGTATCAATCATGCTGTTTGGTTGATTAAACAAAATTAATCAAATATTTAGTTGGACTGTGTCCCAGTTCTCTAGAGTTAACGCCCCCCAAACCTCTACGGCGGGGTCTGTACGTAAATAACAAGTTAGCAATTTTGTTTGTTAAACAATTATAAAACTCAAAAGTCAATTTTTGTTTATTTGTTAGTTTATTTACAAAACTTGAAAGTGCAAAGAGAGATTTCTTTAGTTTCCTCACCCGTGGGTTTGGCTTGTTAGACCCTACAGTGCATCCGGTTGCAAGGGTTGAGCCTCTGTTAATCCTATTCTTCCTATCCTATATCCTATAATATCCTATATCCTATAATACCCTATATCCTATAATATCCTATATCCTATAATATCATATATCCTATAATATCCTATAATATGAGTAAGGTTTGCTTGCTTGCTTGCGACACGGATCTCAAAAACGGCTCCAACGATTTCCTTAAAATGTTGGAAATAACTAATTTCTGGGATAAAAATAAGTTCTAGACAGGCCTCATCCACAGGAAAAATCAAATAATGTAAAAAACTAAAATGAAAAGTTACAAAAATTAACATTGGGCTTAAGGAGTTTCAAATCAAAACAAAAGAATTGTAGCAGCTGTTCATAATCAACCAGGGAACTGTCACAGTAATACTCATGTTGTTTATGATTATTAGCATGTGGTTTCCTGAGAGCAGAGATTAAAAGATTTGAGTGAAGTTTGCATATATAGAGTAGTAAAATAAATCAAAGGGACATTGAGCTATAAATACCAACTGTTGTGACCTTAAAAATGTAGAAAAGAAGCAAATGAGTTATACAAATCTGATTATCAGTAGGGAAGTGGTGAGATATTACTCCAAGTCATCTTCAAAATATTTAAGCGTTTTAATAAGTAACGTTTTTAATCCACACTGAATATATGTTAAAACGAAATTCAAGGAATGTCACAGGTTTTGTTTAATCTTAATTTATACATTTAAATCTCCATACCCTTTTCAAATTGAGTCGCCTTTGATGACAGATAAAGTAAACATTTTTTTGAACATGTAATTCTTCGCATAAACAACAGTGGTGTCTGTAAAAACATCAATTACAAAATGATGAAAATAAAATTATGACTTAAATTAAAACTTAAGTTTTAAGTATACATTAAACAGTTGTATAATATTAATATTACATTTTTTACCGTTTTCATGTCGAAAATCCAAGTGAAGAGCAGGGCGGCACTGACGAGGTGGGCGTTGCTCCTAGAGCTTCTTATAGAGGATCCTCGTCAAAGACCTACCAACAGACAGACAGACAGACAGACAGGAGGGCGCGGACACAATGATTGGCTGGGGCCAGTGACGTCACCACACACGCATGAGCGCACGCGCACCCACGTGCATCACATCACGTGAAGGATTGTTGTAATATATCACAGGTGACTGGAGATCGATTTGATCGAAGACGTTAATAAATGGTTGAACTGATGAACTGATTGGAAGGATGAGTTGCCCTGGAGAAACCTTTGTTATGAGGGTGTATGAGAGGGTGTGGTATATTGATTGTAATTAAACCTTTTTCAGAACAATAGTAAAAAATCCCCATTTCACAGGCGTCAGGTGTGCCAGGCGTGTTTGACGTACAGTTCAAGGTGTAAAGGATTTTTTTTTTTTTTCAGAAAAATATGTTAAAATTGTGTTTCGTATTTCATTACAGTTCGAGATGTAAATTAACAATATTTGATTTTTTATAATTTTCAATTAGTAATATATAAATACTTTTAGTTCCCTTGTTTGTTTGTTTTTTAATAAAATTTTGTCTTTAGTTAAAATTGCTTTGGAGATGGGAGCTATTATTGGTTTATACTCGTACATAAGAAGTGAAGTATTTTTTTACCCTACAAAGGCTTTGATGAAACAATTGTTTCCCTATCTTTATATATTATTTATCAAGGGTGTTTTTGTCTCTAGGCCCTATCTCCCAGTAACATTAACTATACTATTTTGAACATTACTTTTACCGCTAAATGTAAAAGCTAAACAAACAATTCTAAAAGAAAAAAAAACTGTAATTTGTAGGCGGCTCACATTTCATTTGCAAACGTTCTGGTAGAATCTTACAGCGTCAAATGGTCACCGTTTTACAAGTTCGACTGACTCTAAACAGATGTATTTAATGTGCAAGCTGCACATGGGAAATTTCAGTCTCCTTTTTTTGACCGGGGGTTTGGGAGTCTGATTTTAAATTTACTTTCTACTTGAATTATTTAATATCCAATTAAAAGAATATTAATGTCTCGATTGTTCTTTTCAATCAACGTGAAAGTAAAATATTTGAATTTGGTTTTAATTGTTTACAAACATTTCTTTGATTGCATTTGAAAATGCAATGTTTACTATGTTTTATAACTATAATTTGATTGATTTTGTTGTAAAATATTAATTTAAGTAAACTATAACTGCTCATTATGTATTTATTAAATATGTATTTTAAAATTACTTAATACATAACGTTGATTTTCTTAAGTAGGGTCTAGTGACTATGGCTATCTACTTTATTTTCCCATAAGAACTATGGAAGTTCTGTACTTCCTCAAAGGGTCCCATTGGATTTTTGCAACAGGAGAAGACCTCTGTTTCATACTAGTGTATTTCCTACCTTCCTAAAACATTTGAGCTTAAACCAAAATTTCATTGGTTGGTGCGTTAACTAGTGAACATGGGGTCTTTGAAGGGCAGTGAGACCGAACCCAAAAATATTTTTGGATTTGTAGGAGGTCCTTTTCAGCGTATAACATAACATCATAGATTAAGCATACTCCTTAGAATAATAAGAATAATAATCCGTGCTAACATCCTAAAATATTTCAGATCAATCAATCTCACTGTCATAACGTTAATAAGAATATTCAAGATCTTATAACCTCATTTATTTATTTAAACTTTAAAGGCCAGGGGTGAGATTAAATCCCTATAATTATTTTTTTAACAGGAATATGTCCAGGTTAACTTTAGGAGTTTTAAATTAGTTACCTTCCTATTAGAATCATTGTGATCAATCAAATACTTAATGTGAGTAAGAATGATGTGGACATTTATTACATGGTTGGGAAATTGGATACCATAAAAAAGGCGTGATTTTATTATTGTGTATTACTTATAGTTCAACTAAAAATTAGCCTTTCTACCATATAATGATAGTGAATTGTGGGCGATGAGCTCCAAAACCATGACAGCTACCCTGACGTAGATTCAAACCCCAGAATTGACTATTAAATTTCATCAGTACTGGTAAACTTTAACTATAACAGCACCTTGATGTAATTGATCAACTTGTGAAAATAATTAAAGTTTTATTTTTGGGAAGCTTAGAATAAATGTTTTTCAATGCAAAAGTTTAGTAACAAAATATGTTGTTGGAATTCTGTTATGGTATGTCTTGTCTATGTACTGCATGAAAATATTCCTCTATTTGAGTAATGTGACAGCCAAAACTATTGTAAAGTTGTAAAGTCAAAAGTCAAAATCCTAACTGAATCTTTTCTTTCCCTGTGCAATTACTAAATTGTGAGAAACTTAAGCCAAGCGATAAATCAGCCAGTATGTCAGATAATTTACGTTATCGTAATGAACATTATTTGATATTCTATTATTTGAATTAAACTTGTCTAACTATTATCCCTTTTTCTGACTCTAATAGTGTAACATTGAGCCATTGTTAAGTGTGTATACAATTTTCATTTTGCATGAGCGTGCGGTATAGCTACAAATTAAAAATCAATAGATGTATTTGCGATTAGTAACGCAGAACGAATGAACAAGCATATACAAACTCTCCCAATAATCATTTTTAAGAAAGACAATTGCTATTTCAGCAATTGAAATCTCCACTGAGCCTCATAATTGAGAGTCAATCTTAAAACAACCTCTTATAATTAACAAGCTGTTCGTCAAAAATGACGGGCTTAAAACACGAATCAAAAAGTTGTCATTAGTAATCAAATAAATGTAGTGGCTTAAAAATTGTCCTTTACAAATCTATAACTAGTTACAATCTATTTGTTAGTTATTTAAAACGCTAATTTTGAAATGCATGTAATCAAATGGGAAATCACCGTGCGAAGTTTTACGATGCTATTGTAACAAAACATACTGCATATTACAATTTTAACTAGTGGCTAGTGGCTTACAGGCGCTATAGCCCCTAACATATGGTTTTTGTGTGTAAGTAATTGGATAATCACAGCTGATGATTAGTTCATGTTGCTTATTAAGAAAAACACTGTAGTGATATATCCATAAGTCCAGCCCACGTAATTTTTGACATTTCTGATATTTTTCCCATCACCCTTGGCCCTCAGGCTTTAAAATGAATCGTCATAACCTAACTTAACTTCTTTCTAGCACGAGATATTTCGTGGGGACCGACTCGCTTACGGAATTAAATATATAGATTAGAATGTCTCAAAATTATTTTTACGAATGACTTATTACGCCAGCACAATAAATAGCCCAAACGAAGAATTCGATGGTTTAGTTTAAACTTTGTTGTTAGTTTAGTTTTGGAAATTGAATCAGATGCAGATTTATGTAACTTCAAGCAAAATTCTGTTTCTTAAAAGCTGGAGTAAATTTGTATTAAATGTGTAAATGTTTTTTTCTTTGGGCTGAAATATGCAATACAAATTAACCTAACTGCTTTCCTTGTTTTCATAACCAAAAAATAAACACAGTCTACATATTTACCAACACTTAATTGTATTTTGTCTGCTGACATACAAACTATCTAAAGACAGACCAACAAAAACCACATAATTAGCTAAACTGAATAAATATATACGTATTCAATGCTAATAGTTTGATAGGTCCATAATCCTTAGTTTTTTTTATCCCTTTTATCACAATTTCTTACCGGAGTTACATTTACCTTCACCCAGTTTCATCCAAAACAGCAAAGACGGTATATTATATAGCCAGAGAACGACTCTGTGAAATCAAACTGAATTTTGGACTTAAAAATAGTTTATTGAATTATACAAATTGCCTTAACTTTTACCGTCGCATTTTATCATCAGCATAACAAATAACCTCCCCCCCCCTTATTTTAGTTTTGTTGAATCGTGTATTTGTGTCTTTAATCATAGATTTTTTTACTCATATTCAAATCGAACTTTAGAAAGAATAATGGCTATCATCATCGTAGTTTACAAAAAGCTTTTGATTGTTCATATTTACACAAAACTATAGAAGCTACCTAAACTGCAACAACAACATAGACTACAATTCCAGATGTGAACTGCTGTAATGCCGCTTTGTCGTAATAATTTCCGTGACCCAGGATTAAACAAAGGAAAAATCTGTCTTTAGTTATATTATCAGTAATAAAACACAATTATTACTGCAACATTAAAGGAAACAAATTGGAAAATTAAGTAGAGGATATAGAATTCATAAATCTGAATTTGAATTACAATTAATTTTTCTGCCACTTTTATACAGTATAATAAACTCTATTTCCACTCAGCATATAATTTGTGTTGCTTATTGCCTAAAAATTTCAATTAAAAACCCTAATTATAATTAATATTGTCTGCTTTGTTTACAAACACAACTTGCTCAACTTGCTAACTTTACTCAGCTGTCGTATTGAATTTGGATGCAAAGAAGGGAAAGGGAACACATGGCTTGGTAAACAAAATGATTGATGAAGAATTTCCAAAATAAAACTGTGTTTTTTGCCAATTTAAAACTTATAACTGAGTAAATTTAGAATATCGTATTTTTTTCATCATCCTTGGCTTAAGGGAAATCTATTGACACCAACCTGGCCTCTCTACGTTCAGTAGTTTACTCCGAAAAGGTGGTTAAACGTTTCTTTTACATGGGGATGGCGAAAAAGGCCAAAAAAACAGTGTTTTTTGTCAACTGCAAACGTATAACCGAGTAAATTTGGGATATCGTATTTCTTTCATCGTCCTTGGCCTAAGAGAAATCTTTTGACATCAACCTGGCCTCTCTAAGTTTAGTAGTTTACTTGGTATAGGTGGTTACACGTTGCCTAATACGTTATTATTATATAGGATAGCTAATTTAAATACATTTGTGATTTTTGAAATATTGGCTAATGCATTTTTGACGATTGCCACCTATTATTTGTATCACTTAGTAAACAACCAATCCTCAAGACTGTGTTGTAAGTTAAAGGTTAAAGGTTATGCTCTAGCAGTGTTGCAAAAATAGTCGGCATACGTTATGGATATTTTTTGTTTTATAACAGGTATTTTACAACCCAATTTTATTTAAATATCAATTAGTATTAGATGATATTAGAACATGCTAAGTCAGGAAATTATTTACTCTGTTCTCAGTATGGAAGTCTTTACTACAGTATTTATTGTTTTAATAAGATAAATTTAACCAAGCTATCCTTAAACGTCAATGAAGGAACTGCCCAGTCAAAAGTAAGAGCATACATTCAAAACAGCTGTTCCTTTTCATAATTTTTTTTATTTTAGGTAATTCTAGTTAAATTATTTGTTTATATCCACCTATGGGACGTTCTCCAATAAAAGAGAACAAAACAAATGATAATGAAGTTGTTTGTAAATATTTGATTTTATTTGCGATATTGTAGCCCAAATGGTTTATTCGATTATATATAATAAAGCTGCCCTGTTTTAGTTTGTGTAATGCCGATTAGGAAATTCCTAATTTGTCTTGACTTTTCTGCATTTCCGATATACCTGGCTTTATTTATTCAATGCAAGATTTTCCTCAATGCTGCATACTTGAAAAACTATTGCATTATTAGAATAGTGTAGCCTCGAGTATTTATTATTTAATGCAAAGATATTTTAGTTTAAGATTTAAACTTAATGGCTTGGTTAGTTTTCCCACCAAGTTTTCTTTGTCAAAAAGTTGAAAAGGTTGTTTTGTTTACGTTGAAATCCATATTTTTCCATCTTTGTTTGTTTGTTCCATCTTTTTCATGAAATCATTAAATCATTATTTAAGACGCCAACGCTACTAGAGCGAATTTTAAGGCGAATATGAATAAATTATGAGTGTAAAATGGGTGAGATGCCTTGTGTAGCCTTGTTTCTGACTAAGACCGACTGACTCTTTAGCCAGGATCATTAATATAATAGCCCAATGACCAATGGCAGCTGGATTCAGTATCAAACCTTCACAACATTTTCTCAGGATTTTGCTCAGGATCGATCTGGCGAACTTCATATTATGAAGCGAGCACACTAACCACTGTGCTACCCAGCCATTTTCCATTTTCAATTCATCAACCGTAGTAGTGGTGAATTACGGGTTTAACATCACTTCCGGCGCTTTTTTCCCATGTTATTCTTATGGGGATCAGTTTTTGCGCCGACGCCCGATCCTACCCTACACAAATTTTCTTTTTGGCCCCTGCCTTATTTTCCCCCATTTAAAATTTGCATTAATTTTAATACATCCTTTGCAGAAATCCACGAGTTCAAAAATAACTCCACACTAAATAAACAACACATGTAAACAACTTAGAAGTTATTGTGTAGTAGTGGTGAAATGATGGTTTAACATCACTTCCGGCGCTTTTTCCCCATGTTATTCTTATGGGGAGCCGTTTATGGACCGACGCCAGCTCCCGCCTATAGAGCTCCCGCGCGTTGGCCTGTACTAATGTCCAACCCTTGCCTATATTAAATATATTGTCCCCATCCCCATCCCTCCTCTATATTTTTTAAAATTAATTTTCAAATTCTAAAAAACTATCTTTAATGTTTATAGTCCGATTTGTCTGCAATTTGGATATGTTATTGTCCTAGGCAAGTGTTTTA
This sequence comes from Allygus modestus, assembly GCA_963675035.1. Taxonomy (NCBI): domain Eukaryota; kingdom Metazoa; phylum Arthropoda; class Insecta; order Hemiptera; family Cicadellidae; genus Allygus; species Allygus modestus. Next base: position 106,397,010 of record OY776117.1, on the reverse strand, counting down.
ATAAATTTCACTTACATTTCCCAAATTCACTATAACGGTCAAATTAAAAAATATTTTTTGAAAAATACTGCCAATTGCCAACTTCTTTATTTACTGCCCGATTTGTCTGCAATTTGGATATGTTATTGTCCTAGGCAAGTGTTTTAATAAATTTCACTTACATTTCCCAAATTCACTATTACAGTCAAATTAAAAATATTTTGGAAAAATACTGCCAATTGCCAACTTCTTTATTTACTGTCCGATTTGTTTAAAATTTGGATATGTTATTGTTATAGGCAAGTGTTTTAATAAATTCCACTTACATTTCCCAAATTCACTATAACGGTCAAATTAAAAAATATTTTTGAAAAATACTGCCAATTGCCACCTTCTTTATTAACTGTCCGATTTCTTTAAAATTTGGATATGTGATTGTTCTAGGCAAGTGTTTTAATAAAATCCACCTACATTTCCCAAATTCACTATTACGGTCAAATTAAATAATATTTTTGAAAAATACTGCCAATTGCCACCTTCTTTATTAACTGTCCGATTTGTCTTCAATTTGGATATGTTATTGTCGTAGGCAAGTGTTTTAATAAATTACACTTACATTTCCCAAATTCACTATTACAGTCAAATTAAAAATTATTTTTGAAAAATACTGCCAATTGCCACCTTCTTTATTAAATGTCCGATTTGTCTTCAATTTGGATATGTTATTGTCCTAGGCAAGTGTTTTAATAAAATCCACTTACATTTCCCAAATTCACTATTACGGTCAAATTAAATAATATTTTTGAAAAATACTGCCAATTGCCACCTTCTTTATTAAATGTCTGATTTGTCTTCAATTTGGATATGTTATTGTCCTAGGCAACTGGTTTAATAAATTCCACTTACATATCCCAAATTCACTATTACAGTCAAATTAAAAATTATTTTTGAAAAATACTGCCAATTGCCAACTTCTTTATTAAATGTCCGATTTGTCTGCAATTTGGATATGTTATTGTCCTAGGCAAGTGTTTTAATAAATTTCACTTACATATCCCAAATTCACCATTACGGTCAAATTAAAAAATATTTTTGAAAAATACTGCCAATTGCCAACTTCTTTATTAAATGTCCGATTTGTCTGCAATTTGGATATGTTATTGTCCTAGGCAAGTGTTTTAATAAATTTCACTTACATATCCCAAATTCACCATTACGGTCAAATTAAAAAATATTTTTGAAAAATACTGCCAATTGCCAACTTCTTTATTAAATGTCCGATTTATCTGCAATTTGGATATGTTATTGTCCTAGGCAAGTGTTTTAATAAATTACACTTACATTTCCCAAATTCACTATTACAGTCAAATTAAAAATTATTTTTGAAAAATACTGCCAATTGCCAACTTCTTTATTAAATGTCCGATTTGTTTAAAATTTAGATATGTTATTGTGGTAGGCTAGTGTATATGCACCATCCACATTTCCCAAATTCACTATTACGGTCAAATTAAAAAATATTTTTGAAAAATACTGCCAATTGTCAACTTCTTTATTTACTGTCCGATTTGTTTAAAATTTGGATATGTTATTGTCCTAGGCAAGTGTATATGCACCATCCACATTTTACAAATATTGCGGTTAAATTTTAAAAAATTTGGAAAAATACTGCCAATTGGCAACTTCTTTATTTATGGTCTGATTTGTTTAAAATTTATGTCATTATTCTAGGCTAGTGTATATGTACCATCCACATTTGACAAATTAACTATAATGGTCAAATTTAAAAAATATTTTGAAAAATATACTAACAATTTCAAACTTCTTTATTTACTGTCTGATTTATTTTCGGATATGTTAAAGCTCTTATATAGGTAACAAGACCACACTACCACACGTTCCACTACCCCCTATAATACAGTATTTTGCTGTAATCCCAAAACTGACTTTGCTGTTTATTGTCCGATTTGCCTACACTTTGGATGTTGTCCTAAGCATTTATTGTCTGATTTATTTTTGGATATGTTATAGCCCCCAACTATTATATCTAAAATTACAATATTATTTCCACCTATAATACTGTTGTTTGTTTTGCCGCAACCTAAAAACTAACATTGGTATTTGTGTTTTTACAAAACTATATTTTGCGGTTGGATTAAAAAAATAAATACAAGCTTATTATATACATCCAGCTGATAAGTAATATATATCCACAACTATGGTCAGAACAAATTTTGGATATGTTTTAAGCCAGCAAAAAATAAATGTTTAAAACCCAAAACAACTACACACAAAACACTAACCTTTCTTTGTGCTTGTTTGGAGTAGTCTTTATTTTATCCAACTTAATTTTAATTTTGTAGTTAAAATCAAACTTCCCACATTCTAGCTCCCTTTCCAGCCAGTGATTGGAGACATAAAGGTTACGAATATTTTCAAACAATATATCTTTTTCTACCCCTATGTTGGACTTGTTTAATAGCGCTTATTAATAATTCCGCACCATATTCCAAATCCTCCAGTCTACTACATTCATTAAATTTAACATTGCCTTTAATATCTTGCATCTCTATGTCTTCTTGTCCATCATCCCACTCATTGTTACGGAAACTTAGGTTTTCTATTTTTGGAATTGCCATAAAATGTTGCGGTTCCGTTAGTGTTAAAGCTTGCAAGTGGCTCGTTGGTAGGTAGATAAATAATGTCCAAATCACCACTGTATGGCAACACGCCTTGCCTATTCTTATTTATCTCTATAAATACAGTTTTACAGACACCTTTAACATAGTATACACCCGTCCATCCTTTTCTGCCAACACTCCCACAAACTTGTTGTTTACTACAAACGCATACACATAATGCTCTAGATCCTCGTCGCAGGAAGTAATCTTTTAATTTATCCTCTCTTTCCCTTCTTTCTTTAGCCAACTGTGCTTTGTATTCCTCCGCAACAGTATTTTCCACATATTCCAATGTCTTCTAATTCCAATTTCCTCTTTTTGGAACAACTCTCTGCTTGGAAAGTGGCTCTATTTCTTTAATAGTGTATGGGTACAGTTTATTGGTCCGGCTTCTTAAAACGTAGGGAGTAAGGTTAGGACTTTCCACTAAGCCCAATTCTTCTAAATTGATGGAGAAAGGTGTATTTGATGTGCCCCCAGATTTGATGTAACACTTATGCTTTACACTTATGGCATCCTCCTCTATTACCTCTACATAGTTGGTAAACAGTTAAAGCTAAATGCAGATAGAGCATACTTTATTAACTTTTCCCTTTGTGTGTTTTTGGCAGTTTTAGTTGTACTCAAGTTATCTTCCCCCAATATGCATCGTTAAACACCAAACAACAACTGTTTTGTAATTGGCAACTTTCACCCACATCTTATGCAGAGGTACAGCACAGAATGGAGCATTTTGAAAGTACCGTTTGTTGTCTTCTATTAGACTTAAACAATCTCTTAAAGGTTCAAACCCTTTACCAAAACCTCTACAATAGATTGTTGCCTCTAACCTTGCCATTCTCTCTAGCTAGTTTAGACGAGAACGTTTCTTTTAGGTTTACAAAGTTTATTATATGGTTTCCTATACTTTTAATTACTCCAGGGCTTGTAATCTGGCATATAAATTTATTATATATTTTTACCCTGCTATTTACATTAAACCATGTTAAACAGTCTTTACTAACATTATCTACAATAACATTATGGGGGTCCATTCGCCCCCCTGGTAGCAAAAGTTTTCTGTAAGATATTGGCACATTTCCTCTTTATTAAATATTCCAACCAAATCTAGTGTTATATCGAAATCCATAAGATAGTACATTTCTTTTTCCAGATCTTGCAGTATCTTTGGAAGATCTTCCAACAAATCCTTAATTTTAACATTTGCAAGCTCTATTTTATAGGGAATTGCTATAGGATCATCATACTTTTGTTTAATTTGGTCAATATCTTTCTTTATTATTTGTAACACACCCTCGCTTTGGGAGAATGGTAGTTTGGCCACAACACCATGTCGAGCTAAAGAGAACTTTTTAAATATTCCTCGTAAGTAGCTATTAAACGAGCCACATATTTCCTTCTTAACTTTAAATTTATTCCGAACATCCCCATCACAATCCGCAACATTGGTTATCTTAACTAACATCCGTTATAGATGTTAAGTTATTTAATTTTGGTTCACCCTCGCAATAGTTTATATTACCTATGTTTGTAAGAAGGTTATTATTACGTAGATTTTCTAATAAAAACCACATACCCAATCTTTCGTTAGTAGGTTTAATACAATTCCCCAATAAATGGCTAACAGAGTACATTTCTTTTATACAAAAAGTAGCGGAAACACGTCAACAGGACAGATTACACTATAGGCATATAGAGACCCACATGCAAATATGGAATACCCACAAATTCGACTAAATAAGTTTATAGTCTCAATATAATTAACATATTAACATTAGTACCCAAATTGTCGAAATTCTATAATTCTATTCTTAGTCCTTGTATTAGGTTTTGTACTATTAAACCCAACACCCCGCGCAGTAGAGTAATATATGTATTTAATACAGATACGCACATTCTACAAGACCCATACATCTGTTGTATAAGCAGCAGAATAGACGTCTCATTGTGTTGTTGTAAAATAAAACATAAATTGTGCTGGATACAACCGGCCAGATATTAGACAGGAAATGTGTTGGAAGTGTATTGCCAAATAGTAAGACAAACACCACATAGTGCAGCATGTAATCAATCCATTACTATTTAGACAAAGGTCAGTATTGGTACAACATCCGATATATTAGCCAAACCCACAATCAAACTTGGAAAACAAACAGTAAAAGATAAATATTATAGTAACAGAAATAGTAAGAGTATAAGGACATAGTAATATTTAAAGTTTATAAAACAACACAAATGCAGAGACACAATAAATAACACACTCCAACACATTTGGACACACCCACAGATACTGGTTTACATCCATTTAACACAACTTTACACGTTCTGTCAACCGACACAAAAAATAGTTTGTAAATTGTGTAAGAAATATATGTAATATAAACAAATTTAACACAATCATAACATTGAGGAATATTTAAAAAGTTCTCTTTAGCTCGACATGGTGTTGTGGCCAAACTACCATTCTCCCAAAGCGAGGGTGTGTTACAAATAATAAAGAAAGATATTGACCAAATTAAACAAAAGTATGATGATCCTATAGCAATTCCCTATAAAATAGAGCTTGCAAATGTTAAAATTAAGGATTTGTTGGAAGATCTTCCAAAGATACTGCAAGATCTGGAAAAAGAAATGTACTATCTTATGGATTTCGATATAACACTAGATTTGGTTGGAATATTTAATAAAGAGGAAATGTGCCAATATCTTACAGAAAACTTTTGCTACCAGGGGGGCGAATGGACCCCCATAATGTTATTGTAGATAATGTTAGTAAAGACTGTTTAACATGGTTTAATGTAAATAGCAGGGTAAAAATATATAATAAATTTATATGCCAGATTACAAGCCCTGGAGTAATTAAAAGTATAGGAAACCATATAATAAACTTTGTAAACCTAAAAGAAACGTTCTCGTCTAAACTAGCTAGAGAGAATGGCAAGGTTAGAGGCAACAATCTATTGTAGAGGTTTTGGTAAAGGGTTTGAACCTTTAAGAGATTGTTTAAGTCTAATAGAAGACAACAAACGGTACTTTCAAAATGCTCCATTCTGTGCTGTACCTCTGCATAAGATGTGGGTGAAAGTTGCCAATTACAAAACAGTTGTTGTTTGGTGTTTAACGATGCATATTGGGGGAAGATAACTTGAGTACAACTAAAACTGCCAAAAACACACAAAGGGAAAAGTTAATAAAGTATGCTCTATCTGCATTTAGCTTTAACTGTTTACCAACTATGTAGAGGTAATAGAGGAGGATGCCATAAGTGTAAAGCATAAGTGTTACATCAAATCTGGGGGCACATCAAATACACCTTTCTCCATCAATTTAGAAGAATTGGGCTTAGTGGAAAGTCCTAACCTTACTCCCTACGTTTTAAGAAGCCGGACCAATAAACTGTACCCATACACTATTAAAGAAATAGAGCCACTTTCCAAGCAGAGAGTTGTTCCAAAAAGAGGAAATTGGAATTAGAAGACATTGGAATATGTGGAAAATACTGTTGCGGAGGAATACAAAGCACAGTTGGCTAAAGAAAGAAGGGAAAGAGAGGATAAATTAAAAGATTACTTCCTGCGACGAGGATCTAGAGCATTATGTGTATGCGTTTGTAGTAAACAACAAGTTTGTGGGAGTGTTGGCAGAAAAGGATGGACGGGTGTATACTATGTTAAAGGTGTCTGTAAAACTGTATTTATAGAGATAAATAAGAATAGGCAAGGCGTGTTGCCATACAGTGGTGATTTGGACATTATTTATCTACCTACCAACGAGCCACTTGCAAGCTTTAACACTAACGGAACCGCAACATTTTATGGCAATTCCAAAAATAGAAAACCTAAGTTTCCGTAACAATGAGTGGGATGATGGACAAGAAGACATAGAGATGCAAGATATTAAAGGCAATGTTAAATTTAATGAATGTAGTAGACTGGAGGATTTGGAATATGGTGCGGAATTATTAATAAGCGCTATTAAACAAGTCCAACATAGGGGTAGAAAAAGATATATTGTTTGAAAATATTCGTAACCTTTATGTCTCCAATCACTGGCTGGAAAGGGAGCTAGAATGTGGGAAGTTTGATTTTAACTACAAAATTAAAATTAAGTTGGATAAAATAAAGACTACTCCAAACAAGCACAAAGAAAGGTTAGTGTTTTGTGTGTAGTTGTTTTGGGTTTTAAACATTTATTTTTTGCTGGCTTAAAACATATCCAAAATTTGTTCTGACCATAGTTGTGGATATATATTACTTATCAGCTGGATGTATATAATAAGCTTGTATTTATTTTTTTAATCCAACCGCAAAATATAGTTTTGTAAAAACACAAATACCAATGTTAGTTTTTAGGTTGCGGCAAAACAAACAACAGTATTATAGGTGGAAATAATATTGTAATTTTAGATATAATAGTTGGGGGCTATAACATATCCAAAAATAAATCAGACAATAAATGCTTAGGACAACATCCAAAGTGTAGGCAAATCGGACAATAAACAGCAAAGTCAGTTTTGGGATTACAGCAAAATACTGTATTATAGGGGGTAGTGGAACGTGTGGTAGTGTGGTCTTGTTACCTATATAAGAGCTTTAACATATCCGAAAATAAATCAGACAGTAAATAAAGAAGTTTGAAATTGTTAGTATATTTTTCAAAATATTTTTTAAATTTGACCATTATAGTTAATTTGTCAAATGTGGATGGTACATATACACTAGCCTAGAATAATGACATAAATTTTAAACAAATCAGACCATAAATAAAGAAGTTGCCAATTGGCAGTATTTTTCCAAATTTTTTAAAATTTAACCGCAATATTTGTAAAATGTGGATGGTGCATATACACTTGCCTAGGACAATAACATATCCAAATTTTAAACAAATCGGACAGTAAATAAAGAAGTTGACAATTGGCAGTATTTTTCAAAAATATTTTTTAATTTGACCGTAATAGTGAATTTGGGAAATGTGGATGGTGCATATACACTAGCCTACAACAATAACATATCTAAATTTTAAACAAATCGGACATTTAATAAAGAAGTTGGCAATTGGCAGTATTTTTCAAAAATAATTTTTAATTTGACTGTAATAGTGAATTTGGGAAATGTAAGTGTAATTTATTAAAACACTTGCCTAGGACAATAACATATCCAAATTGCAGATAAATCGGACATTTAATAAAGAAGTTGGCAATTGGCAGTATTTTTCAAAAATATTTTTTAATTTGACCGTAATGGTGAATTTGGGATATGTAAGTGAAATTTATTAAAACACTTGCCTAGGACAATAACATATCCAAATTGCAGACAAATCGGACATTTAATAAAGAAGTTGGCAATTGGCAGTATTTTTCAAAAATATTTTTTAATTTGACCGTAATGGTGAATTTGGGATATGTAAGTGAAATTTATTAAAACACTTGCCTAGGACAATAACATATCCAAATTGCAGACAAATCGGACATTTAATAAAGAAGTTGGCAATTGGCAGTATTTTTCAAAAATAATTTTTAATTTGACTGTAATAGTGAATTTGGGATATGTAAGTGGAATTTATTAAACCAGTTGCCTAGGACAATAACATATCCAAATTGAAGACAAATCAGACATTTAATAAAGAAGGTGGCAATTGGCAGTATTTTTCAAAAATATTATTTAATTTGACCGTAATAGTGAATTTTGGAAATGTAAGTGGATTTTATTAAAACACTTGCCTAGGACAATAACATATCCAAATTGAAGACAAAGGACATTTAATAAAGAAGGTGGCAATTGGCAGTATTTTTCAAAAATAATTTTTAATTTGACTGTAATAGTGAATTTGGGAAATGTAAGTGTAATTTATTAAAACACTTGCCTACGACAATAACATATCCAAATTGAAGACAAATCGGACAGTTAATAAAGAAGGTGGCAATTGGCAGTATTTTTCAAAAATATTATTTAATTTGACCGTAATAGTGAATTTGGGAAATGTAGGTGGATTTTATTAAAACACTTGCCTAGAACAATCACATATCCAAATTTTTAAGAAATCGGACAGTTAATAAAGAAGGTGGCAATTGGCAGTATTTTTCAAAAATATTTTTTAATTTGACCGTTATAGTGAATTTGGGAAATGTAAGTGGAATTTATTAAAACACATGCCTATAACAATAACATATCTAAATTTTAAACAAATCGGACAGTAAATAAAGAAGTTGGCAATTGGCAGTATTTTTCCAAAATATTTTTAATTTGACTGTAATAGTGAATTTGGGAAATGTAAGTGAAATTTATTAAAACACTTGCCTAGGACAATAACATATCCAAATTGCAGACAAATCGGGCAGTAAATAAAGAAGTTGGCAATTGGCAGTATTTTTCAAAAAATATTTTTTAATTTGACCGTTATAGTGAATTTGGGAAATGTAAGTGAAATTTATTAAAACACTTGCCTAGGACAATAACATATCCAAATTGCAGACAAATCGGACTATAAACATTAAAGATAGTTTTTTAGAATTTGAAAATTAATTTTAAAAAATATAGAGGAGGGATGGGGATGGGGACAATATATTTAATATAGGCAAGGGTTGGACATTAGTACAGGCCAACGCGCGGGAGCTCTATAGGCGGGAGCTGGCGTCGGTCCAAAAACGGCTCCCCATAAGAATAACATGGGGAAAAAGCGCCGGAAGTGATGTTAAACCATCATTTCACCACTACTACACAATAACTTCTAAGTTGTTTACATGTGTTGTTTATTTAGTGTGGAGTTATTTTTGAACTCGTGGATTTCTGCAAAGGATGTATTAAAATTAATGCAAATTTTAAATGGGGGAAAATAAGGCAGGGGCCAAAAAGAAAATTTGTGTAGGGTAGGATCGGGCGTCGGCGCAAAAACTGATCCCCATAAGAATAACATGGGAAAAAAGCGCCGGAAGTGATGTTAAACCCGTAATTCACCACTACTAACCGTATATCTTTCAGTACCTCCTATTAACCTGACAATGGCTAAACATTAAAATCATGATTTATTGAGCACCACCATCGTAATAATTATAAATTAGATATTTATTTACTCATAAAATACTAACCCCTTTGAAAGTAGGCAATGCGATCTGTTTTTCTTGAACTTTAATTCGGGCTGTAGTTTTAATTTGAGTTAAATTATAAGTTTTAATTTGTACTAATCCAGCTAGTGAACTGTTCAACAAACTTTGTAAGTAAGGTAGCAGTTAGGATTTAATGACTTCTCATTTTTCTGATACTGGCCAGATTTTCTTTTGGAAAGTATAACTGACAGTAAAGGACCCATTGTGGAATATTGTAACTTAATTCACTTCGATCTCAATATTTTTGGAATAATTATTTATTAGCTAACGAATAACCGAGCCGATTAAAGATGGTTTTCATTAAGGGTTAAATTGAGTTAAAGCCGAATTCTTTGTTTGTAATAAACTTTTAAATTTAAAAAATGATAATGTTATTTATCAAAATCTTTTACTTATTTTTATCCCAACTTAATATTTTAGATTCAAAGTCGGCCATAATTAACTAGGTTAAGTGTTTCCAGTCCAAAAGCAAATCATTTGTAACTGTAAAATCGTAAATTTTATGTTTTCTAACGTTAACATCTTCCTTAGCGAATCGGAGGTATTTTTCCGTTTTTCAAATATTTCTTTACTGAACACGGCAACTCAAAGGTAAACCCCTGGACTTGCAAGACACACGTGGTCTGGCGTGGGTTCAATCCTAGCTAGCTACTCTGATATTGTTCTTGACCAGTCACCACTGGCTTTCCCAAGAAACGAATACGTTGTTGTATCTCAACTTCTTAGGATCACATCTCAAGTCAGCCACTTATGGTGACGGGACGTCGAGGGTTTTCCTTTATTAAATCGATTAATATTTTCTGTGCTAACATATTTAAAACTACCAATTTATGGAGCAGCAGCCATATTGGTTTGGAACCGTCTAATCTCCAACTTCCCAGCTCTAAAACCATTTGCCACTGAACTATCCTGGCAGCTAGTCCAGGTAGTAGAAAATTAATGCACTCCTGATTAACTCAGATGTCTCTTACAAACACATTTAAGAAAAAAATCATAAAACGGATTGCCTTTAATAAGGGTTTATGACCCATGCATCATTGATAGCTTAGTTAGAAAAACAAAGTTTAAAATAGCTAACCCAAATCAGGCTGATCTAACAATGAAACAGTTCGTCCCATTTAGCTATGTAAATAAACATTCTGAAGTGGTTGGAAGTGTTTTAAAAATAATGGATTTTATCCTGGATACAAAATCAATAGAGCAATTTTTCACTAACCACAGCCTTGTGTAGATAAAATTAAAAAACGTATATTTAACAGAATTTAATGGCGGAGAAAAATTAAATAAGAAATATGTTTGCTACACTAATAGGTCTTTTTCAGAAAGATTTAAAGAACACAATGCAGTAAACTAAAATAATCCCTCTTCAAAGGTGGCAGAGAATTTAAAATAAAGTAACGGCCACAAAATTAACTTCGAGTAGTCCTTAACTGTATTAAAACATTGTAATCAAAAAGATAAAGCTCAGGTGTGAGAGGAGTTATTCGTTTATTCGTTTTTGTATTGAGTAATGGGAAAGATAGTATGTTAAATAAGCGAGAGGATTATTCTGACAAAATCACATACCAGCTGTTCAATGGTTTAGATAAGAAACCTGGAGCGAACAACTGTCAATCAGCTGATTAGGTGACGTGTCCTTGACCCCCTCTGCTTCATTACTTCAATAGGCCTACAAAATTTGACCGGTATGGATCCATTGTGTGTGCGGGTCGCAATTAGTGTTGTAAATAAATGTGACTTATATGTAACAATATACTTTGTCGCGCGTGTGTGTGTACGACAACCATGGAAAAATGGGCTTTTTAAGTTATTCTACAGCTGCTGAAGATATACGGAAATTCGTCCGAAATGTTAAGCGTGAAATAAAAAGCTACAGTTGGTATCTAAAGGCGGTTTATGTAAGTAAATATTTCGAAAAATACAATATACATGTTTTCAATCGTTTATTCCAAAGTATAAAAACTTATAAATAACTAACAATACATCACTTTTGACTGACACGGCGATTCAGTAGATACAAATTTACAATAGAAGAGTTCTATAAAAGCACACTACACTGTATGCTCGTTTAGAAGTCGTTCTGTGTGGCACGCTGGTGACGGTGCTCTCACAAGTTTCATGGTGGGGGTCGTAGCAGATTATTTTCCTTGGAAGAACGGCCTAGGTCCGGGGGCAGCGGCACCCCCTTGGAGGGCTAGGGACTTGGCGATCGCCTCGGGGATGGGAGGAGGGGTTGGAAGGTGCGCACCCTCAGCGTGGAACCCTGTCTCGTCGGCGTACCAGGTCACCGTGATGGGGGTGCCTGGAAAACCCGTGATTAGTAACAATATAAGGAACTATTTTTGGAGACGTTTACAATGTCTATGTATCTATATGACTTTAGATTTTCTGAGCAAATTGAATGCTGAACAAACCAAAGTAGCTCTTGATCCGTTAGGTTAATTTTCAGACTGATAATTGTTTAAAATGTAGTAATTAGAATAAAACTAACTACCCAAGTACGATTTAATGTTTTTTGTTATTGTTTGAGGTTCCTCTAATGGGATTGTCTAAGTAGAATTAGATCTATTCGTATATGTTCTGGTGCGTCTATCACTTTGCTCCAACACTCAATCAATTTATTTATATTTATTTTACATAATTAAATAAATAAATACAAATTTTATTTTCAGACTCGAACTATCAAGTTTAATTCAACCTTGTGGGATCAGTAATGTGTTGATATCCCAGAAACATTTTTGTATTACATATCTTCTAATACTCCACGATCTTTACAGGGCTACATATATTTTGGTTAAGACGAAGGTGGAAAAATTGGTTTAAACTAATGTGGGACTCATACTTGCAGTGAACACGTTTCTCCTTTCAATCAAGGGAAAACTACTGTTACAGAGGTTTAGGTACAGTAATCAGAAATAATTAAAATTTCCTGATTATCCAAGATGGACAGCCAAGAGGTTATCACGTTACATGATTATTCTTGTTTTCCGTGAGATCTATGTCAAAATGCAAGCCTATAAAACATCCATATATACCATCAGGCGCGGTGTAGGAGTAGCTTCCCTGCGCTGTCTGCGCCTCGAGGTCCTTTTGGCCCGGGTTCTTCAGGAAGCCACTCTCCTGCGCGGAGATGCCGTTTCCAGTCTCGTAGCTGCCAACAAAAAAGAAGAATACAATATGACACTAATGATATTTACATTTATTCCTGGTATTTAATTTTGAATACCACAAGGCAAAGGGAATTGGTTTCTAATCAGCTTAGAAAATTCGTTAAGATTTAAAACGATTTTACTTCTTAGTCCACTAAAACATAATGATAAACCTCATAATTGGTGCAACATAAAAAAATAAAGTATAAATTTAGTGGCGAAATAAAAGTTTGTAAAAACTGTAAAAATTCAAATTAAGTTTGTTTCATACTTATATAAACACGGATAATTTAAGCGTACATTCAATTACTAAAGAAGAATTTTTTTAATGAGATGTAATATGTCACGGTTGAGTTAAAATTAAAATTCACCAGAGGAGAACCTGAATAATAAAAATTATTGGGCGTATACATTTTATTATTTTTATTTTCATTTGTTGTATTGGTGAGTTTATTGTTTTAAATATACTTCAATTGTGTACAATACTTCCTCTAGAGAAGAACATTAAACCAATCTAACTCCAAAAAAATACATTTGTGTCAACTGGCGTATTTCCTAGTGTATGTTCTTCACAAATTGTTATTTGTTCAGACGTTGTAATAAATGGAATAATGTAAACTATTAACTCTTTCTAGTACAACTATAAATACATTTAAAAATACTATAACTGTATGTTACTGTAGTGTTCTACGGTACGTAATGTAAATATAATTACCATATAACATTTACAAATTGAACATAATTACAGTACTAGTATAACCTGGAAGTTTATAAAGATTTATATGATTCTAAAAATTATTACAAACAGCGTCTCATTTAGGCTTGAAAGGATATTTGGCGTTGATTCGTCAAGCTCATACAATTGGCACAGATCCGTATTGCGTTGACCTATGCAGCCTTAAACCTTTCAAAGTCCAAAGGTCTAGAGAAGGTCTGCCTGAATTAATAGTCCTACTTGGTCCCGAAGATGATCCCCTTGCACAATTACAGGCTTGCCACCGCCTTTTAGAGTATGTGGGCAAATTTGCATTTAGGTTAAGGGTCAGCAGGTTGTTCGAAACTGTCAGATGGAAGATTTAGGAATACTTAATGTCCTTCTAACGCGGTGGATTTACGGTAACGAGATAATTTGTTGGGACGACGCTTGTGAAACGCTACCCAACTTGAGAAGTTGAAAAGGCGATAAATTTGGGGAGGTTGAACTGCATAATCACCTGGTTCAGATATTGCGTCATTAACTCTTGTAAAACATTTGCGTAACATTGCCTCGGAAAGATAAAAATGAAACCGACTCAGGTGTTTTATGTTGGGAAATGATACAACCAACGATGTACTACAATTATTGAACTTTATAATATATATGATATGGGATAAGAGATAAGAAAAAAAATAGCCTTCTCTAAATGAAAATATTGAGCTACATATAAATGAATTAATCAAACCTAGTAAATGCTACTACACGCTGAACAACCTAAAAAGTCTCAAATTATGGAATTATATTTTAACTTTGTTTAATTATTACTGCACATACTGCTCATATATATATTTTATATCATAGATGACCATTTTGAAACAATTGCTTGAACAACAATGTCAATTAAGAATGTGAACCCCCTATTATAAAATTAATATCTCGTTTAAAATATTGTTTATTAAGTTTTTTCAGAATCGGACAGAAACTAACAAAATTGAGCTACTTTAGATCTGAATCACGGGATTGTTACGTATTCGTTTGGATTGAAAATTATTTTTAAGTCGTTAATTAACAACACAAAACAAACTTATTGTCAAACAAAATTAATTAAAGTGTAGAGAATAAATATAATTCATGTAGTTTGGGTATTGCAAAAAAGTAAACTTTTTAATATTTTTAGAATAAACTAAATATCCTTCACCCTTACCATAATTTGACTTACATTTTACGTATTTATTTTACTCGAACCATGATATACTATGGTTTGCTGAAATTATTTAAAACTCAACCAAATGTTTCATATCAAATTCTTTTCAATCATAAAGTAATTGCTGCACTCTTTATGATTAAAATTGAAAACTGCTTGCCTAAAACTGAATTTTTCTATCTATCTGCCAGTCTGTCTTTAGTGCCGTAACTCTCTTCAACATCTGACAATTACATAGTTAGATAAAATCAAATATAAGCAAAAATATGGCCTAGTACAATAACAAAGAACAATTATAAATATTATCTCACCATTTTTAAACACTGAAATAAGGATTGTTACCTTGAGAGACCCTTCTGACTCACCTATATCTGTAGGAGCCGTCGAAGTTGTTGTCGTTGACATAGCTGAGGATGGGGATGACCTGCCCGGGGGCGAAGGCCTGGGGAGGAACTCCCGGCCTCCTCTGGGCGACGACACACCCGAGCACACACAGACTGGCCAACTGTGGGGGTTGAAATGGTTTTAGTTTGTTATGTTGGTAGTGTCACTAGATTAACGTTTTATAGTCCCAGTGTTGACAAAACTTTGTATGCGAATCAACCTAGTTGTGGTCTATTGATGTTTGCAAACAATCCAAGTCTTTTGTATGGTCCCCGTAGCAGCAAACCTGTGTACTCAGCCCGAATGTTATTATTATGGAGAGTAAGTGAAGTTTTATGTATCCCTTTATTGGGAAGTAAATAAATAAAACTTGGGATATAGCATGATCTGGTTAAGTTATATTGATAATTGCCAAACAATATTTGTTGTTTTCCTAGTTACAGTAAACTTGCGTACTCAGCTCTAATGTTATTCTTATTTAGAATATATCAAATATAATATATTGCTTGTGAACGAATACATTTTTATGAAACTTGGTAAGCGGCTTTATGTGGTAAATAGACACATATAAAAGCAAAATAAATGTTATGAGTATGCAGGTTTTCTGCAATTTATTACCTACTCCTTTATTTATAATCTCCTTTGTTAACACCAAACCGATAGAAACAAATTTTGAGTAATAAAACTTCCTTATAGACGACTTTGTGGGTCAATATTTTGACATGATCGTGGTTATTAAAAAATATTCAACAAGATTTTTTCATGTTTAATAACTAAGTTTAAATAATCGGGTATTCTGTGAAAAGGAACTTAATATATTTTATTATGAAATTCTTCATTATGGTAGTAAAAAAATTGTTTGTTTATAGGCTCTGGGTTATGTTAGTTCAACTAAATTATGTTTAGCAGTATTATAACAGGTTATTCGTATATACTTAATAACTTTTGGTATTTTTATAAGTTTCATCATGAACAAGGTAATGTTATAAAACGGATAGGTAAGTTAACAAACGTTATCTGCAAAGAACTTTAGAGATATACCCAACTGTTTTTAGCAGTAATAACCGGTCATTGTCCTACACAATGTCTAGCCGGGTTATACTCTGTGACTCTCTCACATTCAGTTTACTCTGTGGTTATTGTAGAAGCCGTAAACACCACTGTAACAGCGCGGTTCACAGTGGCTCTCAATTAGCTTGCGACAGTGGCACCATTGTCCGCTTGTGAACCGGGGTTGATGGACGACGTCTGTTATTGCGATAGGCCACTTTAGGGATTAGGCGAGGCTTAAAAATGCTATAATATTTGAGGATATTTGAAACTTGAGTCGCTGTCTATTACCAGGCGTCAGAACAAGTACCCTAATTCATGTTTAAATGTGCGTCTGTGTATGTGTTATGATTTTATATTTAATTTTAAATGCTTCAGTTTTTGACCAGTATTTTTTTAACAGAAGAATAACATTTTTGTAAGTCCCTGATGATGGAACAAGGAGTTATGAATCATAAGTAGTAATAATCTACTGGAGTTGAACTGTTGACTGAAGGCACGTAAACCTACGTTTTAATTGCTATTTATTGTATTTAATGCTTTATTTATTGTTTTTGTATGTAACTTGTCCAAAAATCTTAAAAATTACTACATTTTGTAACTTAATATCTTATATAAAAGCTAATGATTTTAGTACATTTTTAGTCAAGTTATTAATATTTAGTAAACGTTTAGTAGTATTTTAGTCAAGTTGATTTTAGTAAATTTCTTGGCCTAATATTAGACCAGAATTTGAGCTGGGATAAGCATGTTAACCATGTTGTAAACAAAATGACTTCAGCACTCTATGCATTTCGCCAAATGTGTAGAGTATGCAATGTAGAAACACTAAAAGCCATTTACTTCTCATTAATCGATTCTCATATGTCTTATGGTATTGCCATATAATTCTATTCCAACAAAAAAAATCACATAGAATCATTTTTAATCTCAAACCAAGGCAGTCTGTGAGGGAATATTTGTCTAAATTTGGGATCTTAACAGATCTTCGCTTTATACATTTTTGAAACCGAAATATACATATAAAAGCAAACCAGACTACAATAAGTTCAAACGATCATCATTATAAAACTAGATCCAACAGATTTGTTGAATAACACAATCTGAAATTTTACGAGAAGAAAGCTAGTTTCATAGGTACAACATTTATTTTCCTTGCCAAAAAACATTATACGAGAACAAATTATTAAAATATTCAAAAATATGCTTAAAGAATTAAATTTATCATTATATTCCTTGGATGAGTATTGGAATTTAAATCATACATAAATTGCTTTGTTTCGTTTTTTATTTTGTTTGGTTAGTGGCCCATGTGGTTTGGAATGTTGTAATGGTGGTTAACAAAAGTTGAATTAATTTAATCAAAAGATTGTGTAGAGTTCACATTGTTATATTTTTGTATTGTAATAGTCTGGCACTATTTATGTATATTTTGAACATTGATAAATAAATAATATTTTGATTTGATTGATTTGATTTGATTTGATTTGAAAGTTCTTGGGCAGCCCTACTATCTTGCGGGTGTTATTTTGAATATTTTTATGGGTTAAACTTTATAAACGTTCCTTCCAGCTTAATTTGAAGTTCCATTAAGAGTACAAATCTAATAAACCCCTATACAACTGTTTTTACTAGTTGTAGAATATATTCCAATTTTTATTGTTTTTTTTATAATATTTTACTAGTTTGCCGATTTCCCTTTGGACCTATATTGTTTTACCATAAGATTATTTTAACAAACACTTCAATTAAATAAAAAAATATAAATAAACTTAGTAGAAAACTGTTTATTTTCCTTTCAGTTTCTTAAAAGGTAATTCACTTACAAAGGTATAACTTCATGCACAAATTTTAATTTTGTATGACAACCTATGCAGCATTGAGATTTATAGAGATATGATATAATGGGTATTTTTAAGATTATGAGCAAATTTTATATATGTTCACTTTAAAATATTTGTCTAATTATATATGTCAATTAGATTTATAAATATAAATAATAGGATACTTTGAACTAGTTTATAATACTTTATTTTATTTTTAAAATTAAATAAAATTAAATTTTAAATTGTAATACTTTTATTTTTATTATTGGCACTCCATCCAATATTTATTTATTTAATCCGGTTATTACATATAATACGATTAATGATTACGTCACACAGAGGTAAAAACTACAACAAAAAATAAGAGAGTAAAAGGAATAATTAAAAAACTTAATAACATATAAACTGTATCACTATTTATAGAAAACAACTAAACAATTTGTTTAAATAATCTAATCCAATTAAAATCGGAAAAATAACTTAAGAGAAATTTTAAGCAGGTTTTTACGATTTAATGTCACACAAAATGCGGAAAATCATTATGGATAAAATACATCTCTTCCATAATTTATTTGTTTATTTACTACATTTATTAAAATTGTTCAATTGACATCAAACATAGATATTAACAGACAATTAATATATTTATCAAGTGAAACTCAATACAAGTGTGGATATAATGAATAATAAAAACCCGTACGACAAAATTCTAATTTCAGTTATTTACAGTAAGTTACTGAAATAAATACTGTTGGATCAGAAGCAAATTATTTTTTTATTTTTATTTTCGAGGGCAAAGTTAACTATTGACTCAATTTTCACAGAACTAACAGGAATGTTATGACACAAATTCAAGTATAATAACTCTAAATTTATTAATTGGATTTTCTATTTTTAAGTACGTCCAATAAATTAAGGTGGTGAGACTGAAAGGTTAAACACCTCATATCAGCGTTTGATTTTGTGCTATAATAATGAGTTCTTAACAAAAATAAAATAAAATATTATAAGAATAACAGGAAAAATGGAATTGTTAAAATAAATTTATGTTCCCTACCTTAAAAGCCTTACTTAATAAAAATTCAATATGAAAACTAGGTAAAAACTGTACAAAAATAAAAGGATATAATGATAAAAATCGATCACTGAATTTTTGCATCTTTTGGGATCAACATAAAATGCTCAAAATACAGTACCTTTCCCTACTATCAGCACACAGTGATAAGAACACTCACCAGCTTATACATCGTGACTTATCCTCTCGAAGCACAGAACACTACTGATAACCCAAGACACACCACCCTCTATTTATATCAGACATTTTTATGTTTCCAAAGTCGAGTAAGTTAAAGAAGCCCGCCTCCTCCCCCCCACAGGGTGACCTTTCTTTCTCTCATTCTTTCTCCCTCCCATCACATCTTTCTCCCTCTCTCTCTCTCTCCCATCCTCCCAGGACCTCCTCGCTGTCTGACTGATATGACGTCTTCTACAACATCGTAACCTCTTTTTACCATTGTGTTGTGCGAATTCCTTTCCCTCAAGATTGTAATGCTTACTGTTTTAAGATGTAACTTTTAAAACGATTGTTAGCTTCTATTGTGTTCAGGTTGGGGTGAAAAGTGTTCATGATTTTAAATTTATATTATAATTTTAAATTAATTTTACCTACAGTTTTGTTTAGATAAACATTTGTTAAGTATGGTTTCTATGATGCTTTAGCAGATATCACCAGAAATGTATAAATTAAAAAATTATGTTAAAACAGAAAAAATAATATGTTGAACTTAAATACAGATTGATAAACCAGCTTGTTACTATGAAAAGAATTTTTAAACCAACTTTCGATTAGTATACTTTTAATATCAATCTATTCTAAAAATGTCCCATCGTTGAAAGTAACTTTAGGGTTTTTTACTAGCAGTTTGAATGTAAAGTCAAATGTTTCTGTATACAAGGTAAACATTTTAATCTTTATTTCCAAATTACTAAATAATGTAAATTTCTTTCGTACGTTAATTATATGAAATAATTAATTAGTCCAAATAATTAAGTTAATCTTAAAAATAAACCTTTTACTATATATGACATTTAAATTTAAATATATAAAGCTGAATACATTGATTTAGACTACTTGGACTTCTCCTGATTTGTATTACAACTGTTGATCTCTTAAATCTCTTGATTCTCTTTTGCCTGATGATGACCGGGTTATTGTTTTAAATCAATCTCCTTGAACCATCTTTTGTGTAGTTTACTCCTTGTAAGTATGGACAGAATACGTGTAACCATATTTTGAGACGTAGTTTATTTATACTGTTCAATTGAAACAAGACGGATCGACCTACTAAAGAAATTATTTATTATATGTACACGAATTCCTACATAATGTTTATGTATCTTACCCATGAGCTCATTTAGGCCCCATTGAATTACAATATTTTGTAAAAATATTGCTTCCTAGTTCTGACTCAGTAATTTCAAATGTTTACTCAAAATTTAAATTAATTTGGGTCATATAACTACTATGTACATCGCTCAATCTGACGAGTTATTCAGTTGAATATTTTATTTGCTAAAATCAAACATGAAAACGAAAAATGTAATATTAAATTTGCACAAATTTCAATTTCAATTTGATTTCTTTCTGAAGGACACTAGGAGCGATTCTAAGCTTACAACTCTGTTTTTAGCGAATTTCCCGTATAGGGAAGAAGCTATTATCGTAGGTCTCATAGTAAGACTTAAGCCCGAGACCATGATAAATTTTTGTTTTGAGGTCCCCGGATGCCAAAAACACTATTCGTTCAAATTTATATATATGTTTATATATATATATATATATATATATGTGTGTGTGTGTGTGTGTGTGTGTGTGTGTGTGTGTGTGTGTGTGTGTGTGTGTGTGTGTGTGTGTGTGTGTGTGTGTGTGTTTGAGTGTCCGTGAATGCGATAACTTGAGTAAAAAACGTCCGATTTCGATGAAATTTGGCTCAAATGTGTAAAGTGACATTCATGACTTTAGTTCGAAAACCAGAAAAATCTGACCATGGGAAGAGGGGTTTATAGGGGTTTTAAATTTTCCAAAAAATCGGTTTTTTGCATTTTCACCATAAAATTTTTAAAAAACGTAATTTTGATTTTGACCATGATATAGAGCTTACAAAAACAAATAATATGGTATTTTGAATTATTAACCTAGGTTAAGTGGTTGCGGAGAAAATCCAAAAAAACCTGCTCGTAAATCTCCCATGTTAATATTATGGGAAAAAGGTTTTTGGCTTTTCCTCAGTTCATTTCAACGTAAACTTCACATTTGCTTTTACCAATCAGTTCAGCTCCACAAAACAATCATTTGGTGTTTAAATTGTGATTCTACACCCCACCGTTGCAGAGATATTCAAAGTGCTAAACACAGTACGTTGTCCAATGTTATCCTTATGGAGAATAAATAAAATTTGATAAATCTATTATTTATGAATGTATATTGATGAAACTTGGTATGTGGCTTCACGTTGTACTGGTATATTGATATTTTCACAACAAATAAATGTTTTGTTGGTTGTCTCTGTAGCAGCTAACCTGCATACTCAGCCCCCATGTTATTCTTATGGAGAATAAGTAAAATGTAATGAATCTCTTAATTATGAACATAAATTAATAAAACTTGATATGTGGCTTCAACTTGTTGAGTTATATTGATATGTGCATAAAAACCCATTTTTTATTTCCTTGTTGCAGCAAACCTGCTTACTCAGCCCCCATGTTTTTCTAATGGAGAATAATCCAAATGTGATATAGCGCTTATTTATTATTGAATATTGATGAAACTAGGTTTGTGGCTTTGCCTAGTTAAATTTTATTTATATTTGCATAAAAATCAATTGTTTGGGTTCCTTGTTTCAGCAAACCTACGTACTCATCACCAATGTTATTCTTATGGAGAATAATTAAAATTGTATATATCGCTTATATGTGAATATATTTTTATGACACTTGGTATGCGGTTTTATGTGGTATTAAGACATATATTACGCTTTGGAAATTCGCTGAGTACGCAGGTTTGCTGTAACGGGGGTATTATATGAATATTCTGATTAAATATGTTTTTGTAATGCCTAAATAACTGGAGAAATTAAAACATTTGATCGATGTCGAGTTACAAAACGCTAGGGATTGCTACAAGATAAGTTAAGGCGATGACACCGTCATACTATTACAAGGCCGTCCTGTTCAACGGCTGAGGTGGCAGTTTGACTTGCTATCAACCAGTTATGATTGATAGGATTTCAGAAGCGCCTGTAGTGAAAGGTTACCCTGGACATTAGGCACCAACTACGCCATTAAACATCAAGAGGAACTACACTATTAAGAGGGTGTTTGAAAGCGACTATTTTATATATAATATTTAACAAATATCTTGTTAGATTTATTTATGGCGATAGTAAACCAAATTTATGATATCTTAAACAAAACATTCTATATTAGTTGTTGTATTTCACAAACTTGTTTGGACCAATTAAAATAAATTAGAAATAAAGTAAAATAAAATGTATTTTATTATTTCATTACGTTTTTTTCATGAAAATTGTATAGACATTTGATTACGGTAAACATAAGATTCTTTATATGTGGTCAAACAGTATACAAATTATACTAAGTAAATAAACTATGGTTGAATTATATTTTTTAGCACTGAATAAGACAAATTCGTTAGTTATTTATTTTTATATTGAAGTTAACGGTTTTGAAGCTTAAATTTGAAATCAACATTTTCTTGTTTATGCCAAATGTCACGTTAACTAGTTATTTATGCAACAAGTGCGCAAAGTGTCACTTTGCTGCACTCGAGAGCAATGTTTAAGCACGAGCCGTAGGCGAGTAGGAATAGTTTGTCTCGAGTGCAGCAGTCACTTTGCGCACGAGTTGCATAAATTTATATAATTTGTCCTAAGTCTGCCTACATATTTTTATATTTCCTACAGTTAGAATAAAACGTTTCAATTATATTTATTCGTTTTATTTAGAAGAAGGCTGCCACTATTACAAATTAACTTAAATATATACGATACCTGATTAAAGTAATAGTAACATAACTAGGCCTACTCACAATTTATGGACACTTTTTTATGTATATACACTTTAATTAAACTTCAACAAAATACAGGTTATGTTTATGTTGTTCGGGAACAACAACAATAGATCAGATGTTTATTATCCAGTGTTGCCAACATAACTCATGCATAAACAACGTTACCTGCATACTGTAATTGACTATTTTTGTGTTCTTAAGTTGAAACACTGGAGTACGCAAAGTAAATCGAGAGTGCGCAATGTAAAAATGAGTGCGCAAAGTAAAATGGATACGGGAATCACCTGTTTTGCGACTTATATCGAGTGCGAAAACAACCGCTTTCTCGGGCAGACGTAGGAAAAATACATTATTTGAAAACGAAACTGCCGTACAACTAGCTAGTCATAGTAACAGCCTTGTCTACTTTGGAGGGTGTTCGTGTAAGTAAAAGACTCAATTTACCTTTCAAAATGCAGTTTAAGTTGGTATATATGGCAAATGAGTGTAAAATTACTATAATTGGTCGATTTTATTGGTTGATTTGATAAGAAACAATAATTTAAAAATATGGTGTTTAAAATTCTCATAATCCAACAAAAAAAACACATTTATAGTAAGACCATAAGAACCATAATGGGAAGTAATGCATTGCAACTCATAGCCCCGATCCACTTAAACTTACTAAATTTATAAACTCTATAAATTAACCCCTTCCCCGAGAAATATATATTCACGTTTTAATTTAAAGTTAAAAACATTATTGAAAACGGATCAATGATTGATATATTTGTTACAATCCAGCCACTCTGATAGCGATTGGAATCATTCACTCATAAACAATTAAACAAAAATAATTAAATACCCCCAGATTTTCGGATAAATAAATAGCACGTAGATAACAAAACTAGGACACAGACCGCGGACGAATCAAATGCCACAAAGCGCATCAATCAAAGTACGAAACTCCTGGCGTTGGCGGGGGAGCAGTACAAAAAGGTGAAAGCCCGCTTACATAAAGACGTCGTGAAGTTTTGACCACTGATAAATGAAGGTGGGAATTATTAGATTGTGTAAGGCTGGCAGCCCTAATGTCAGAGGGATGGGCGATAATGGGAGGGTGAATGACGGGAAGCCGTTACAGAGGTCAATCGAGGTGCTTGCTTGGAATCAGGGCAAAGTATCATTCCTATCTCCATATCATAGCTAATGTATCTGAAAGTCGGTTTATAAGTGCAGGCTTATAACCTTCTTGCCCTATTGCTCGAAGTTTATAAAATACTCAAAGTTTGTCAATGTTTATGCAAATTATGCTGGCATATTTAGTGATTTTTTTAAAAGAAACCAGCCTTTATCAACAGCAGGAAAATATGTTGGGATTGGTACTAATTTATATTTACTGACTATATTATTATTTATGGTGCAAATTAAACATGAAAAAGGGGGAAGATGATGGTAGTACTATAAGTTATTGCACTAAATGGGTTACCTACTTCCTATTATATCTAAATAAAGAGGATATTAAAAAAACATGTTAAACTATCAATATTTAATATGGTTAGCGAGAACATAAGTGAAGACTTATGAAAAGGAATAGGCATCAAACCAAATCATTTGTTTTTCA
Source organism: Allygus modestus (assembly GCA_963675035.1). NCBI lineage: Eukaryota > Metazoa > Arthropoda > Insecta > Hemiptera > Cicadellidae > Allygus > Allygus modestus. The sequence goes on along the minus strand of OY776117.1, from coordinate 106,372,246 downwards.
ATGATTCTGTTTTAAAATTATACAATAAAAATATTAGATTATTTAGTTTTTTATAGATAACGTTAACGTTATATCAAAAACGTGTGTAATTTTACAACTGATAGAAAATTAGGTTCCGCAGAAATTCAATCAATAATTTAGGTAGGATAATGAATCATAAATAAAATAATTAGGTACCTTATAACATGAAACCAGTACATGCGTATCCTTTCGTACACTAAACGTTGTAGAAACTTATTTATTTAAATGATATAATTGTCTGTATTAGGCTAGATTACTAAACTAAATTAAACTCTTTATTTCACTACTGGTTCTCAAACTCTCGGGACAATTTGCATCCATCCCGTAATGTCAAGGTACATCTGTTCTCATCTACTTAAATCGATGTCTAATGCGCTATCTTGAAATTGCTGTTGAATTCTAAACGATATTAAAATTTTATGACTATGTAATTTAGGTCGATTGAAGGGTGAAAGAAGGGTTTTCCAAGGTCACTGGTAACTAGAAGGACATGTACATCCTTTTCAAGATCCACATTGCTACAAGTCAACGAAACATCACTTTCGATGAATAACTGAACCTCTAAGAATCCTAGGAAAATAATGTAAAGGGCTGTAAGTTAAATCCAGCAAAGTAAGTTAACTATCTCTTACTACAGGTTATTAGATTATTAACTTCCTTAATTGTCAATCCATTCCCTACGACTTAGTTAATGATCGAAAATGAAAGAAAAGTCCTATTTAATCAACATAGACTATTTAGCTTTTTTATAATAAACGTTAGTCTGTAAGGTAAAGGGGTAATACTTTGTCAAATAAGTCATATAAGGCAATACATTTCAATAAAGGTTACAAATAAATATATCGATATTACTGAGCCTGTTGCTGAAAACCGAACAAAGTTGTTCTTTTCTCTTTTTAAAAAGAGTTAGTATTACCATTTGCGTGATTTGTATTCTCAGCTCATAACACATGCTCACATACATGCGGTTGTAACTGTGTTTTTTTGTATTAACAGCTGTTTTGGGATGCAGTTGATTACAGATTTATCTCCTGGTTATCCTTATGGCCAAAAATGAACTTTGAGTTTGGGTTGTGCCCTTCAGATGGGGATATCAACAATTGAAAAGCACTTTGCACAATTCCAGATCGAGGCCATTTATCTAATACCTCATTCGTCAAAATTGGTGCAGAAGTATCTGAAAAATTCTGATCACAAAAATCGCCTTATCAAAATTCCCAATTCATTTAACAAATCAAGAGCTTTTCCAACAAAAAATTCCATTTTTCCTAAATTTATTGAGTGCTGAAATTAAAAGCTTGGTTTTGGACAGTACAGTAAATAACAACTATAACAAATTTTTACTAAGTTTTAAAATTATCACGGATGAGGGTTTTTCAGTCAAATATGTAAGAAAACAAAACAATTCTCAGTGCAAAAATTTGGTCACAAAAGGAATAATGGTGTCGTCCTCAATAAATAAAAGAAAACTTCATTTTTTTGCCAAAAAAGCGCTGACCTAGTTTCTTGGAAGATGTAAAAATATTTAAGAAGGTTTTTAAGGAATCAGTTGTTAAAGCAAAGCAAATGGTCAATAATGAGTACATAATGAACTCCAAAAATAAATCTCGGGTAGTCTGTAATGTCGTCGGAAGTGAGTTAGGTTTGTCAAGAAGAAAGGTACTTGATGTTAAACTTAAAATTAATAATGTAGCTGTGGAAAACCCACATAGTATAGCTAATAGTTTCAACTATTAATTTTCTAATGTTGTAAATATTTTTAACATACCTAAATGTCATGGGCCTAAAATGTGTTATAGTTCGTCAAATCAATCAGATAGCAGTGTAAAACTAATGTATCAATATATTCCTACTACTGAAGAAGAAGTGCAAAAGATTCTCCTCAGTCTAAAAACTAGTGATACCTGTGGCTGGGACGAAGTTCCAACAAAACTGTTGAAGTGGTCTGCGGGTGTTATTTCGGGAGCTCTGGCTGTTCTGATTAACCAGCCATTAAAAGAGTGTATTCTTCCAGATCTGCTGAAATATTCCGAGATATTACGTGTATTGAAAAAAGGAGACGGTAAAGTTGTACCAAATTACTGTCCGATTTCTATTTTAAGCAATACATCTAAGGTGTACGAAAAACTAATTCACCTCCGAATAATAAATTATCTAATGTCAAACAATTTAATTTGTCCCGAACAATTTGGTTTTTGCAGGGGTTGTAATACCCACCAAGCACTTTTATCTTTTGTAAACACTGCTTTGGAGGCCTTGGATGAGTCACAGCATGCTGCTGGAGTGCTCTGTGACTTGTCCATGGCATTTGATTGTGTGGATCATAGTCTGCTATTAAATAAGATGTTTGATTTGGGGTTACAGGGATCGGTCATTGAGCTTCTGGAATCTTATCTTGAGGATCGTAAACAAAGAACAATAGTCACAAAATACAATAAAAACATTTTACAATATGAAACAGCATTAAATACGGAACCCCGCAAGGCTCAATAATTGGGCCTCTCCTTTTTGAAATTTATATCAATGATTTGCCACGGTAGCTTCCTGAACATATTACTCTCTTTGCAGACGATACATCAGTTTTAATCAAAAGAACCTCTTCAGATGTACTAAAGAATGATGTAAGTGGTATAGCACAACATTTAATTGACTAGCTTTTGCTCAATGTCCTTCTTCTGAATGAAAACAAAACAAACATAATTCAGTTTTCCACTAAAATACTTCTGAAATGCTCACAACCGGAATAAGTTCAAAAAAAGTGGGTAAGGTGCTGGGTATTCATATATACTCCAATCTCAAATTGAATCATCACACTATTTTTTTAAGTAAAAAGTTAAGCTTTTTAGATGTGCATATTATATTGGTCAATGATGTGTCATTAGATGTTTCTTTAACTGCATATTATGCTTATGCTCAGTCAATTTTAAAATATAGAATTATTATTTGGGGCATGGCAACTAGCACAGAAAATGTCTTTAAAGCTCAAAAATCAATCATTAGAACTCTTTGTCGCATTAAAAAAACATCTAGCTGTTAACCTTTTTTTAAATGTCCTTCCACTGCCATGCTTTTACATTTTAGAAATTGCAACTTTTGTAGATCAGTATCCCCATATTTTGTACTAATTACACCTTTAAACGTAATTACAACACAATAGATCTGTCTGTATTAATATCCAGCACACCGGTTGACTAAATTTTAAAAAAAACCTTTGTACATGGGCCTCAATTTATTAAACAACCACAATATCTTAAAGGACTATCTGATGAATAATTCTTCAAAAAAATTAAGTATATTTTACTCGAAAAGATGTACTATAGCACAGATAAGTTTTAAAAGATAATCTTCTTTAATCTTTTTTTCTTATTGTTTTACATATGTATACATTACTTTTTAGTTGTTGGTATAGTTTATATTTCTCTTGACAACGAACCTGTTTGCTTTACAAATTGTAATATGAAACGTTAAGTGCAATAAAATATTTTATTTTATTTCATTTATCTAAGTAGTTATAGATTGGTTTAATTTGTTAAAAATCCAGAACTTACTCAAACATACGATCGAGGAGAGGCATTTTCTTTCTAGTGAAATAACAATTAGCTTTGAAAAGTTCTTATGTAACTAAGAGTCCAAAAGGCCGTTTCGGCTTGTCAAAGATAAGATGAGGCAAGAGGCATCTACGACATGGAGCTATGCAAGGACGCCCTCTACTGCCGGCCCCCGCTGGTCACGTTGCATCATGGGTATATGCACTTTACCTATCATGTTTATATAACATTACAACTGACATGACCTCAGAGAGCCTTCACGTTTGCATATTAAAAGATAAATAATACAAAGTTTTATAATTACAATTAAACCTGTATTAGTGCCCTTTCACGATACATAACTCAATTATTATGCGGATGAAAGTTCTAAGGGAAGTTATAGATGTATTAAAACTATAATAAATATGTTACTAACAGGTCTGTTTATAAAATGTCAAGGTAGCAATTTCTTCTTGATTGCGCTAGTGTGTTTACTGGTTTTTATTATATTTGTATTTATTGATAGTCTAATAATTATAATAAATAATATTAGTACGATTACATTTTATATATAACTCTGTAAGCGAAATTGTATGTCAACATTTTGGGAGTTTGGCAAATCGCAGGATAATATAAGAGGGCTCAAACTAAAGTTCTTGATCCCAGGGACTCGGGAAAAATAGCGGTACTCCCAAAAAGTTACCAGCAAACGAGAAGTAACGTAAAATATTTCCGATAAGAAAAGCATAGATATTTAAAAACGTCTGCTTTGTTTACATTAAATCATGTGACTAAGAGTATACTTTGTTTACGAACTGACAAACTGACATGTGTTACTACTTGGAGCAAGGTTAGGGGCTACCGCCCATTCAAGCCACTAGTTCAGAAAGATTCGTGCATCATAATAGTATATATATGGTATCAAAATTGGAAGCGACATCTTGTAGGGCAAGGATGTGAAATGCCATATTATTTATTTATTTATTATTTATCTGCCTTATCTATTATTGCTAGTTATTATTTTCTCCATACATGTATTATAATTGTATGACAGCCTCTCAAGTAAATTCATTTATTATCATGACAATTTCAAACAAGCTTTATAAATCATCTCAACTTAAAAACGAGTTTTATAAATTACATAATTAATACTTTTATAATTACATTTGTAACTTCAAATTTTTTTGTAATTTGAGAAAATTAAATATACTTTATTCTACGTTACGAAAGAAAAATAAATATTAACTAGGAAGGATTCTTAAGAGAGAGCATTTATTTATTTGCATAGTAAACCAACCAACCGTACAACAACGCAAGTACCGTTGGTAGCCGTGTTGGTAAAAATATGTTTTTAGTATTATTTTGTGAAAATTATTTTTCGCCCTGTATCATAGTTGTAAGTACTGACATGATACATAATCAACCAAGTTGTACAGTAGAAGCGATGGATACTATGGTCTTCACTTCCCCTCCGCCTTAATTTTGGCTTCACTATATACCAATATCAGGTTTATTGCAAGCTACCTCCGATTTTCCATTAGTCAGTTTTAGTCAGTAGCAAGGCTACATGAGGCATTTCACTCATTCCTCTTAACTCATTCATACTCGTCTTAAAATAGTCTACACACGAGAGTTAGTGTCGGCATCTTTATAGTGATTTACATTATAAATGCAATATTCACTGATCGGTGAATAATTAAAGTTTTGCTTGGATGAAGCAGTTCTCCAAATACGGACATGGAAAAGAGTTAGCTATTATTTTTTTAATTGATTGTTTTATTATTATTCCCATTTAAATTAACCATCACCTCCTTTCACAATGCTTTAAATATAAAAACATTTATATTTCTTTTGTATCCGAGACAGTATTAATATTGTTTACAAACCCTAAAATGCGTCAACAATTTCAATTATACATTTTACAATCTGAATTAATCCTAGCAATGTGACAAGCAAGCCACGAAGTCATTGAATTTCGCATGTAAACGAAATCTCTAACTTGAATCTTGTTTTGACCCACGGGGGCCTTTAAATCCTGAGATAAAAAGATCTCAAATTCGATATACCGATCTGTTATCGGCTCCGTCTCTTGATCGTGACCCCTTCTATTGCCCCCCCCCCTTACAACAGTTTGTGACGTCATATGATGAGCCCTCTGCCCGACAATAGATTACACAACCTCTATAGTCCTAACCTTGCCATCATCGCTCCTCTCACCTCCACATTCCGACCATGCTCATCCCGGAGGCATGATTAATGCGTGTTTTATGACCCGTTTGGCTTCCCAATTTAGCTCCTCCCTTGAAAGTGTAGCAGTTGAATAATAAAACTAGGTACTAAAATCAGTGGATGTCAATTTAGAACCAGTATTCTACTGGGTTTGAAGCTTGTTTGTTATTTTATTTGTATTTTATCGGGAACATTTCAAGGAATTTTAAAGACACCAAACTTGACAGTATGAGCCAATTTACTGTAAATTGTGTAACATTTTTTCATTGGCCTCTACGGGGTTGAAAAATCTCTCACGACTGTCACTTTAGTTATTTTCTTAATGTACAGATAATACTATGAGTTTCCGTTTTCAATTACCGTTTTAAATTGTAATACTAACTACGATAAAATAAACTGTGATCTGAAAACTTTGGGTATCTCAGTGTTTTATTTTTTGTGGCTTTCTAAAAATCAAGATAGCCTAGAACGAATGTTCTCAAATTTTCAATCAAACATTGCTGTAGCTTCGCTAATCAAACATTGCTGTAGCTTCGCTAATCAAACATTGCTGTAGCTTCGCTAATCAAACATTGCTGTAGCTTCGCTAATCAAACATTGCTGTAGCTTCGCTAATCAAACATTGCTGTAGCTTCGCTAATCAAACATTGCTGTAGCTTCGCTAATCAAACATTGCTGTAGCTTCGCTAATCTTAATTGATGTCAGCATCATGTTCACTTGTTCAGGCAGACTATGACACTATGAACTTGTGTTTTGGCCGGCTGCTTTATTTTGCAAAATATTTATAAGGCTACTTATTTTTTGTGTAAGTGACATTCTTTTATAATTTACCAGAATTACGCTAAAACAGAAACATAATCCTAAACATTTAGTAGCCATAGAGGCGTTCAAAAACCTTCAGTTATGTACCCTTCTAAACATACTAAATGTATCATATAAGATAACCTTTACCTTCAGTATCCACTTTCTCAGCCTAGTGCATATTTTGAACAGCATATTATTTGTGTAGGAATAATTATTTTTGATCTGACTCTAAGAAACATACAAGTTAAATCCAAGGATTGCAACGTCTACAACTGATATTCACCAGTTGCTTCAAACCACTCATAAATCTCCCCATTGTCAGCTAGTGTTGCGAATTTGAATGGACGTCGCAAATGGAGAAAAATTGTATATCCAGTTAGCAAGATGGTAAACAAAGGCTTGCCCAAGTCGGAGTCCTTGGCACTCCATTGAGGCGATATCCGGGCGAAAGGTCCAGCCGAGATGGCTATCACCCGACAACATCGCTTTTGTTCTCAACTTGTGTCGCAAACTTTATTGAGAACTGTGGTAAAGTATAGTGATTATGTTAATGCTAATAACAAGCTGTCAACATGTTTTGATTAAGTATCTCGTACCGAATCATCAATATATAGCGATGTAGTATCAGTGTTCTGTTCTTCAGACGAGTTGATTGTACTGAGACGTTATTATAACAAAACGCTCTTTTTAAAGCTGAATAGCTATTAAGATGCCAATGCAAATAAGCTGCTAAATCGTTGATATCAACTTCGACGTATCTGAAAAAATATATATTTACTGCCTACTTTATGCATTACATTACTGATCAATATAAAAACTAATAGTAAGCAAAAATAAGTACTAATTCTTATATAGTTAGGGTAACTTATTCCATGTGTATGATATTATATTGTTGACTTAAACTACTTTTACTAAACAACTTGTTTTATTTTGTTATTTACATGCTCGGATTTGCTTATTTGAAGTTTATTCCAAGGTGAGACCGAATTGTGTAACCCGCTGTGGGTTTAATATACTTAGGATTATTTGTTTTAGAGAACTTCCTGCTCCATTAAAGAACTTTAACGGTGGGCCTAATTTAACCAAGCCACTCAAGGTCTTGGTCTAAACCGAGCTAATCGTAAACTTTGAGTATTTGTCTAATCACTTATATTAAATGACAGTTTGGCGATTATAATTTTTTTTATCATGAATTAATAATTTTTAGAGACTGATAGGTACTCTTATAAATAGTTATTTCAGTTTTACCAACACGTTAAGTACACCATGTAACTCTCACGTTTCTTGGACAATCAATCACTAACAAATCCCTTAAATTCACCTTTACTGAAGTTCACAGATAGCTCCTACATAGACCATTTTCACCCAGATATCCTACGGCGTGTTTTCTCTTTGGTTATTCTTCCAGAACATGATCTGTAAAATGGTAAACGTTCATATCGTCCTCTAATATCTGATATTTGGCACAGCTGGAATACCTGTTCCCACGACGGTGCTGGAATTTTCCAAGTAAATCATATTTTTAGTCGTACTAAAGGCCTTGGTTGTGATCGTGAACCTATTAGATAGTCGTGAAATGATGATGGATGCCCATTTAGTAGCAGATACCATAGATCTTTACAGTCAAACAATATTTAACTTTCATAACCAACATTAATAACGTTTATTAAACGTGCCTATTGTATCATGTTCGGTTTGCAAAGGAAAAGCACTTGGCTTGGTAGTTTCATTGAAAAAGTGGGATACACAGCTAACTCACTTGAAGAAACTGGTTCAGATGAGCACAGCAACAAAGAGAGTATTTTTACACACATATTAAATAATATTTCGTCTCCATTTGAGACTTCTTCAGATGTACTTCTTCACTGACAGTCTCCCTCTACATCTGAAGAAGTCTCAAATGGAGACGAAATATTATGTAATATGTGTGTAAAAATCCTCTCTTTGTTGCTATGCTCATCTGAACCAGTTTCTTCAGGTGAGTTAGCTGTGTATCATACCACTATTGTGTCGTGTTCATAATCTTAAAGTAATATTGTATAATATTGCGTCAATTAAAAAATACACACGCCAAAAACTCGTAAAAATTATTCCCTCATTACCCTTTTATTTGTTTTGTAAATCTAATTTAAGGAATTTACGTTTTATTTCAATCTAGAAAATGTACATATTGTATTAATAATAAGTTATTAATAAGTAATAATAAGTAAAGCCTTAGTATTTAATACCTTTTTGTAATAAATTTAATAGCTGAATCAAAAAACAATATTTTTAGCATCGATAATATTAAGTGAACGATCTGACTGACATCTGATGACTCAGTTTAATGTGCATGAGATACAGACAGTATCGATAGTTATCCTACCTTTAACTTGACATCTACTTGAGACCCCAAATTTATCACACCAGAGGTTTGATGGTTTCTGTTCAACTTGTTTCAATTATCCAATCCAGTTTATGTGACAATCTTATTTTGTCTAGCAATTTCTAATAATATCAGGAAATCCAAATGTAATTCATACGAGTACTACCAGTTCCCAATGACCAGCTCTCTGGATGTTTTCTATTGGTGATGGTTCGCTTATTGTGGGCTTAGTTCAACACAGTTTAAAGTGAGAGATCATATCATATCTTCTTATCATGAAATCACAACAATTACCAGATGTCCCTTGTCTCTAATGTTCCCTTTGCCCGTTTCGGATCTGTTGTCACCCTCGTGGCATGTATCGTGATAGTTCACACCACACATGGGCCTGGACCATGTTCAATATTCATCTTAATCATGAACCGCTCAATATGCAGTGCTCATAGTTCAGGATGAATCAGCTGGAATGTGTTACCCTGAACTTTCGCCACAGTTCATAATTCGGAGAAAGAGTCGTGCTTGAGATGGCATTGGGGCTTCACTAGCCTCTGGGATTGTCCATCATGCTTACTAGACTCGCATATTTCAGCTGCAAAATGAAATGTTGGGTTTACTAGAATATGCTGTAACAACTATTTTGGCCGAGTTGATTGTAAAAATCAAATGAAAATATATAACTGCATATAATTTATTTTCCTTTAGTTAAAATGAGAGTTCATTTGATTTTGCTTTGAAGATTGCTTCACACTTTACCTAACCTATATAAAGTATATGTATGAAATTGATTAACGTATACTGGGCAGAGGCTTATTCCTTTTAATTAAAATTGTTTGTAGGGGTTAATGCGCTACGGTAATGGTTATGATATAATGATAATGTTTTATTACGTGTTATTCGCTTTATGATGTATGAAATTATGGGAATCTAATGATCATATGCTTGATAGAAATCTATAAAAATTTCATAAGAAATATTTTAGTAAATAATTTGTACGAAATGTTTTTATACGTATTCTGAATGATTTAAACACGGCCATTTAAATGTTTCTTGAACTCTTATTAGAAAATTAGTTTTATAAAAAATATTACAAATGCTATTTGGTAGTGTCTTAAGTTACTTGTGTTGCTAGGGGTGCATATTAATTATTCTAGCATTTTTTCTAAATATATAATAAAATTATGGTGAAGTAGAACGAATAAATTTCGTCAATCTTTGTATATATAAAATAAATAAAAAAGTTACAATTGCCAATACTAACCGAGTGAATTCATCTTCTGAAATCTTTTTGGTGCTAAGAGTTTTGTGATGTTGTAAAATAAACATTATTTGTCATTCCTCAATTCAAAAACATTTATAAATATTAAAAATAGTTAAAAAATTATTTAAAATAGTTTGTTACACTTTTCAATTTAAGGACTACAAATTATTTGATAACCTAAATTGATTGATAAAAATAACTTATTTTTTTAAACATATTTGGTTGTATCGTCTTACCGTGATATATATGAATTCAACAGTCAAAGTGGATGTTTCTTGAAAAATTATATATTTTTTAATATTTTCATACTTTAATACCAAATATTAAAAATATATTTACATCAAAGTTTAAATTAAAAAATATTTTATCCATAAATTAGGACTTCTGAAAATGAATTTTATGGAGATCTTATTAGTCCTAAAAATGGACTTCAGAGTAGACATGGGCATAAACGTATTACAAGGGACTGAAGCCCTAAAACAGAAAGAAAATGTAATATTGATTGTTTTTGTTTTCAAACATGTCTGGCATACTGAGTTGGTTGATACTAAATAATCACGTTTGTTAAGAGTTTTTAATTGTATAAACATAAATTAGAGATCATTAACTTAATCTGCCTACCAAAGTAAGCCCAACACCGTTAGGAATTTTAGAGAACATTCAAGTTTAGTATGCCGTAAATATACATACTAACTCCAATATCCTTATCAATTAATTGGCTATTTTTTAAGATTTGTAATCTATTTAAAGAAGTATTTGCCGTTGGACAGTCCAAAAGTTACTTCCAGAGTGGAACTGGCCCCTGTCCTGCAGCATGTACCATTTCCCCAAGGCTACCTGCAACAGTGGGGAGGTAATTATCCATGTGTGTCAGGGCAAGTGTACCGTTTAGTGCTGTATGTCTTAGTCATAATAGTCAACTGGCATTTGCCAGACTTCAGCAACCAACTGTATTTATTGTTGAACGCTCTTTCAAAAAATGAACCGTTAACCTAATGTTTGAAGTTTATATACCAATTGTGAACAACTGTTTAAGCTGTATTACCTAAGACCAAGGATTTCTATAAAACAAAACCAGTGTTTTTCAGTTTAGAAAATTCAGTTGTTTTTAACTGAGTTCTTCCTAAAAACGAAGTCAAATGAGAAGGAGAGTTATATGGTCTATTAAACATTTATTTGCTTTCACAGTTAATCCAGAGAAGGATGCAGTACAAAATCACTACTTCAGCTTTCCGTAAAAAGCACTTATAAAAATTAGCAGGGTTTTCTAGGTGTAATTAAAATAATCTTCAAGCGTGCACTTTAGAAATTAAAAGATCGGTTTACCATGCGTATGTTCATTCGCATATGGACTTCTTATATGGTATTTGAGCCCAATAGTCAGAAACCGATATTGATATTTAGAAAGAAGCTATAAGAACTATTTACCAATCTAAAATAACGTTTTGCTACCCCTATTCAACAAATTAAATACTACAAAACTCTGGTCCATTTTTATCTTGCAATAATCAAGCTGTTTGTAAAACTTGACACATTTCCCATAAAAAAAATAAATTGAAGAATCCAACTTCTACAATCCGACAACGATTCCAAAGCTTAAAAATGTTAGGATCAAATGTACCGGCAACAAAAGACTATTCAAAAATAATCCACGCAGCACGTCACTCGAGAGATTCCATTAAAAAGATTGGAGATTTTTAATGAAGACACAAGACAAGTTAAGTAGACAAGATAAGTTGTACATTCTTAAATTTCATACAAATCAAAGATTAGCTTCAAGGTTTTTTATTTTTGAAAAGAATTTGTTATTGTTGTTATATTGCTTAATGCTAACCATAAATTAATATTGTGGCAATTCAGACCTGACGAATAATTTAAAACCACACATATGTATATATATATATATATATATATATATATATATATATATATATATATATATATATATATATATATATATATATATATATATGATGATGCAAGACAATCAATTTTCGTCAGTCTCACCATTTATCACCATGCTCAATGAGGTAATCGTCTAGACGAGCCTAATGATGGCCGGTGTAACTGGGGAAAATTCATTTGCACATTCCACATTTACTGTTTTCATTGTTCTCTAGTTTAAGTTTGGTTATATCTTGAAATTTTAGGACATATTTGATCCGGTAAAAGCCATGGGAGTAATAGTTAAACTCCTTTTTAGTTGCGTTTAAGTTTAGTAATTCAAAAAGCCTGAAGCATGAATCGTTAAGTATTATTGCTTGGAATTGAGGATAGTAGTAATAGCCTTTCTAAAGGTCCTTTATGTCCACATTCCAGCGGGAATCCATTACCCGCCGAAATCACAGTCCGTCTTCGGTTCTAATAGCACGCTCGACCTCTTTACCATGTTCGAATGCAGCTTACCACTTGAATTAGCGGGGTACTTCTCAAAAACCGGTCATCAGTTTAATGCGCGTTGTTCGCTTTCTCGTAATGTCAATTCAGCGCATTATGAAACGAGGGTAAAAGTGCGATAAGGCCATGATGTAAACACCACGTCTCTCCATGCATCTGTATCTTGTCAACGAGCACTGCCGTAATTCCTCTCGATGACGCTGAATTAACTGTGAAATAATTGCCAATCCTGATTGGCTCATTCAACAATGCAGCTATTCAACCAACCACGTCGTGATAATATCTGCAACGCTCTTTAAAAAATGTCAATCACTGATTAACTTGACATCGATAAATTCTCCTTCGACGAAAATATTTTCTGCTTCCCGAGTTCTTGAACTATCTGCACCTCCTTCGCTTTCACTGCGCTTCCAATTAATGCAACTTGTACTCCACGGACAGTGTAATCAACGGAGTGCTTGAAGAAACTGATGATCGTGTGTGATTTGGTTACGCCCGCTGACATAACTGATGATGTTTTGATGAAGGAGGCGACTTGCGCAATACGAATGTCGGGATGTTTTCTGGGAGCCGGGGTTATAAAATGTAGGCTGATTATGTAGCTGACTTACAATAACACTACATTCAACATATTTCCGAAGTTTTAATTTTTTGTGGTTGCAGTGCTACTTTTATTTTTATTTAATCATAAATGAAAACTCACCAAGACCATTTTTTATGTTTATAATAGCATGTGTAATTATCCTCTACTATATTACACTTCATAATCCATAGTGTTTTGTATACTATCATATTTTAAAACAGCCACTTTTAGATGAGTTTTTACATTTTCCTTAACATAGTGATAGTTAAATATTTATAATTTGTTAAGTTACAAACGTATATCAGAGTCAACGAAAAACAGTTCTCAATCAAATGCACCAAGATTAAAGATTTTTGATTGTTTGACTTTGAAAGCTTTACTTGCTTATATAATGATTACTAATTATGTAAATTTGAATAGTATACCGAGTGTTGTAAAATCCGGAAACCCAAATATTTCATTTATAAATTAACATAGAAAAATTGAACTCAAGGGTTGTATCCTTTCTCAATTTACTCCCGCTTTGATTCCTGCAGCCTCCACACTCCGCAATATATGTCCCGTGGCGGAAGGCTCGAAATACAAATAGTAATTAGGTGAATATATAAATCATGTAAAGTTATTATTCCTTAGTAAAATAGATATGCAAACCCGACCTCAAGCGGATGACTAAATCGGAAATGGCAGCCGGTTTAATCATTTAAATCTTATCAGTAAGTTTGTAAAATCAATTGTTCTTGATACGGCTTTCTTACGGAGGTCATGGAGCAAACAAGCCAAGTGGATACACATTGTTAAGTTTCAACTTTATTAAGAAGTGGGGTGTAATTCGTATACCTAAGTTAATCAGTCAGTTGCTCATCCAGCTGGGTGAAGTATTTTATAACAGATGGATTAATATGCAAAACCTTTATTATGCTGTATATGTCCAGATTATACTATAATCCGTAAACCTTGCTTTAAGGGTCCGTAATTATTATGGTAGTACATCTTATCACACACATTTTCAAAGCTCGTAAGTAGAACACATACTTTTAAAGTATGACTTAGTCCTGGTATCTTGTAATCTCGCTCATAAACAATCACGATCACAATATACACATGACTTACGTGACGCGTAGGCAGGTGCCTGAGAAACAAAGGCTTCATGTAAATGAGTTCGATCCAGGTTAAACATCATTTACGGGGTGGTCCAGAACAATGAGGTATAAACGCATGGGTGTGAGCGAGGTTGAGCGGGACGTGCATCAATCTGCAGACAAGATTTCATAACACTGTTGGAAAAATAAGCACCTTTATAAATCCCTTTGATGTAAGATTGGTGGATCAAGGTGGGATTTTGGAGTGGGATGAGCTCCTAAAGTACAAGGAGGGGTTGACACTATTATGAATATGATTGACTTATACAATACATTTTAAAGGAGTATCTGTAAAACATTATTGGTAGAGAATTGTTCCTATAGGGAAAAAGCTGTTACCGTAATCGGCAGTGTAAGACCTAGGCCAAGACCAATTTGACTTTTCGTTTCGAGGTCACTGGATTCCAAATTCATTTAAACTGTTATATATGTATGTAAGTGGATGTTTGTGGGTGTGGTTCGTTTTGTAACAAATGTAACTTAAAGAAATTTGATCTCTTTTAATTGGGTTTTGTATCCAAAAACTGGGTTGATTATTTGTTTACATCAAACTTTTGGAATAATCAATTTTAGTATGTACCACCTTAACTTAAAAAACAAGCAATTTAAAATCCTGTATCATTTACTCCACGAATGGACAATGATGAGATATTGTAAGTTCCACGGAACGCTGTCCAATTTTATTCTTATGGAGATAAAGCAACATTTTATACTCGCTTATTTATAAACATATTTTTATGAAACTTTGTAAGTAGCTTCATAAACTCTAAACCCCTTTTTTGGGGATTAATCTTTCAAATTTCGGGTTTTTGGGCCCATCAAGAGTCAACAAAGCCCCAGATGTAAAATTAATAAATTTATAAAGATGGAAATTAGTGAGGCAAAACTTTTAAGCCCTCTCTCGTCATTCTAGCATACATATCTACTGAGTTATTAAAGAAAGTGTGAATCGACCAAACACAGTACGTTGTCTTATGTGGGTTTTAAATTAGAAAAGCCTGTTATTCATTTGTTGGTGTACTTTTATCATCCCCAGCAACGTCACGCCTACTTTCAAACCTGACTGGTCTTTCTCCTAACCTTAAAATGTGCAAAATTGTATTCCCAGCTTTGCAGGTAAAATTCAGCCAAAAAATTAATGTTTTCAGATTTCAATTAAAATTGGAAAAATATATGTTTTTACACTAATTTCGAGTCTTAAAGTTTGTTTTGTGGAAATTCACTTCCCTCATGTCAGCTTGCTACGTGCGAACTCGTTTGTAATATGTTATTGTTTGATTAACAAATGTGATAATGAGACACTGATCTCACCAAAAAACAAAAATGTTAGGGCAGCTTTAGTTTGTGGTCACTATGGTCAGGGCAAAATTTCCTTTTAGTTAATTTGAGGGACTATAAGTAGCATTATGTCAAGAGTGATTTTAAATAACTCTTCTGAAGTGTATTAGGATAATTAAAAAATATATACATTAGGAGTCAGAAATTCCCTCTCCCAACGATGAGGTTTCGTTTCATTCCTAATCTAGGTTGTCAATGCGTTAGTTATCCGTCTTACATATCGTCGTACATATACAATATAAATGGTATTCCCAAAATGTTCTTGAAAGATAGTAGCTCTTCATCATTTTGTTTTTACTAAGTAATATTAAATAGAACCAGCTACCAATATTTTACTTAAGTGACCTACCCAAAAAGCGAATTAGCCACTTTTATTTAAAATTGTAAAAAAATTATACGTAAATACTGTAGTATAAAAAATACCAAACAAAAAACCGTTTTTGCATGTTGTTTGTGAGTGCTTTAAATATGTTCTAAGTTTGATTATAATTTTTCCTCTGCAGGGATTTATCTACTCTTGTAGATAATTTGTATATTACTAATAGTTAATCCAAAGCCATTCCAGTATCTTTCAACGGAAGACTGCTGCCCGTGGGAGTTACCGGTATAAACAGATACATCAAGCACTCCCACACTCTTGTGTAAATATCATTTTAATTATTAATTTGCAGGAGCAGCAGAACCGGCGCGGCGCTCCAAACACGCGGGAACTGTTCTACAGCTGTCATCCCACATCATGTCTGACTTTGTCATGTTGTTTCGTTTTGTAACGAATGCACAATCGGATGGGTTAGGTCATTTATTTGGTCCCTACTATAGTAAGTTTTTTTTAGAAAAATGATCACATTATTAATCAGAGAAACCACCTTAATATTTAGCTTTAATTCAATTTCGGAATAAGTAATAGAAAAAGGTGCTGACAATTTCCTAGCAGCAATGGAAAAACAAATTCTGAAACTTCTCCCCTAACTGAAAGTATTAAATTGGCTCCTTCCCAGTGGTAATAAACAGCAGTTTACAACCTAGCAGTTTGGTTATTATCTGAAATGTTTACATTTCCCAATGTGGTTATTTAACTCCCAGTGTTTCAGGAATTAACTTCAAACCGATAAAGGCTGTGATCCAAAAAAAGTGTCAAAGGCCTATATTAAATAAATTAACTATCAGATATCTCAGTCAAATATAACTCGGTATTGTCCTGTTGCTTTTTCAGATGCGCATCACACTGTTATAGCCCACGTTCGTTAATATGGATTAAGTAAAAGTAGTAATACTTGAATAACCTATTTTTAACCTAATTTTACCTTTTGCGCTAGCTTCATATTACATCACTTTACTCATCCCTAGACCTATAACTCGATCGCTCTTCCTTCACCGTTTACCAGGAGCATTGCCCTAGTGCCCCCTTAACCTGCGATACCATCAGGCGAGCTGTCGGTCCGTGATGTCAGGACTCTCCGCTCGAGGAAGAGCCTCGGGTTCGTGCCTCCGACCTCAGGACGAACCTGATACACTTTCTGGTCGTGCCCGATGTTGCTCCACAGTCAAATATAACCGGGTTGGCGAAAGTACTTTGTTTGCTTTGCCCACGCTCCGTGAGTAGGTGTGTAATCATGTCTGTCTCAACCTTTTAGCAAGATTAGAATGGGTGCATTTAATACTTTGATTGAAATCGTAGGTGAAGGTGAGTTTATGTTATTTAAGAAAACATTGCGAAAATGTTCCATCACTTATTATCATAACAAAGTTTCATAATGTTTCGGGAACTGGAATCTCATCCCGTCTTCAGGTAAAAATAACACCGGAATGGTACCCGTAGGAAGGAGTTTATGTTCTAGGTATTCTTTTTACTTGAAGAAGGGATCAGATCTTAAAATATCGTGAGACTTTGTTTTACCAATCGTGATCAAACGTTTCCACGATAATTGCATTATTTCATAGTTTGGTATGCAATTACACAACCCAGTTTAAGACTCCAAAATTTAAGATTGCAATTTCAATTTCAACCTGTAGCTTCCATACTCTTTCTTGACATACTACACTGCTCCGAATTGTTTAAAAAGGACGGAAAATGGATTTTCTTCCGAAAATTATCACTAATTATGTTTATATAATCAGCAATTTTCTATTGAGCAATTTTGAGAAGTGTGATCTATTAACCTACATAGCGTAATCGCATCAGGCCGTCTGACATTTGCTCCGCGTTTGTTTGTAGGATCGGGTAATCGTAGGTTTCCCGCTAGTCATTCATGATGTAACTGTCGTTTTGGATGTGTGGAGACTCATGATGACTCATTCAATTGTACGGTCTTGAGAAAACAGCAAGATTTCTAATGTGCGATAATTTATGGGTAAAATACTTGTTGACACTACTGTATTATAACCGTTTATAAAAATAGCAGGACTGAGCTTGGACAGGAAAGACTCAAGATTTAAATCTGATTATTTTACCTCATATTGTCTCCACTTCAGAGTATTTTGTTGAATTCAAAAGATTGGGTAAGGTGAACTTGGGTAAGGGTAAAATTGGGTAAGATGATGTAGGCAAAATACATCTTCCTTTGGTAAAGATTTACCCCCCGATATACGTATATTATAAACTAATATGAAAACACGTATCCATCAAATTCGTAAGTCATCAGGGAAATAAGTTAGCAAATAATAAAAAAAAACACTATTCGCCTAGATTGAATAGTCCCAGACCATTTTCAGGTCTAGACTTTCATAAACACTCATATTATAGTAATGTCAGAAATTGTTCAAATCCCAAATGATAACACGTCAGAAATTTTACCTATCTCCAAAATAAAGTAAAATGCACATATAACCCACTAAGGTTACATGCGATGTTGGACTCTCGTTGACTCTTCTGTTACGATTCCAGCCAGCCCGCGACCTTGACCTGTTCGAGCATCCCGGATCGCCCCTAGAGCAGATCTGGTGCAAATGTCGTGCGAAGGTGCCCTTTAGTGCTCGTGCCCACACGTTGGGGATTACTATGATATCGAGGTTCGTGCACGAGCGTCACCGACGTCCGTCATCTGACCGCTCTATCATTGTTATTAGTAGTAGTTTTGTCAACACGGGCCGAAGTGACGGAACATTCCTAAGGCTCTGAAAGTCAAGGTGACCAGTTTTTTCTTTTCCATTATTGACCGTAAACTGAATGCTTTATGACTTGAAAGGCGGTACCATCTTATGAGTATTGTTTATGAACAGTACTTTTGTTCTATAAACGAGTTTTTACATGCCTGTAATTTGTTGATGTGAACATTTAATGTAAAATTACAGTATTACGGTCAGCAATTTAATAAATCAAACCTATGAGAGGAAGGCAACTTTCAAATTTGGCTTTTAGGACCGCACCAAGGTAAAATCGTCCTAAATTAGTAAAACTAGTGCTTGGGCTACAAAGCTAGTACATGTAGTAAAGCTACTACTCTTGGACTATTTATTTCTTTTTCAAATAAATATTGGAAGTTGAATCAGAGATGTTTTAGATAGTATTATAACTTGCAGTACAAAAATAATTTATGAATAAAATCATTTTTTTACATTACAATTTTCACTTTAAATTTTGCAATAGTAAAATCTAAATTTAGTGAGTAAGGTAGTGTAAAAACTATAATGCGACAATTTTAGCAAAGAAACCCATAGGTATATAAGGCGCTTACTTTCTAGAATGAAATTTTAAAACCTATTTAACTCAACATTTATTTACCAAACAAGTTTGTATCAGCCTGGTTAGAGGTCATGAGGGTGTATGTATGAAGACTATACAGAAACCATTGTTAATCCAGCTGAGCAGCTTGAAATAAAATAGTTTACCAAATTTATCAGTTTATAATGTAACTTTTACGAGTTAGTAAATTGTAAAGCATAATGTAGTAGTAAAACAAAAAGTTTAGTTGTAACGAGTTTTGTATGCGTTTGGGAACTTATAAATAATCAGGAACATTTTTCACGGAACAAAACAACGGACCGCTTTTGATATTATGTGCTCCACCTCCAGCCACCCTTTCAAGAGGAATGACTATAGCATTGTGCTGAACAACTGCAAAAGGGCTTAAATAAAACCACCGGAAAGACTTATTAATAAATTACAAACTCAGTTTCTTATTAAACGTATTCAAAATATTCCATGTATCTTTTTGGTCATACTACATTTAATAACAAAATTTACTTTCGTCTGGCATAATAATAACAAAATTGACTGGTACAACTGATGCATATCTGAATTTATTTCTTACCTACTTTCATATTTTTTTTTTATTCGGTGCTACAAACAATATCTCAGGAAGGGAATATAAATAAATATGTGAAGAATTTGGTAACTCAGGATATCAGTTCTATTTGAAAGAGTCGAAATAAATAATTATAGTTTATTATAAAATAACGATAAAGAGGCTTAGAATGTAAGGTTATGATAATTGCACGACTGAGATGAGAAACGCTATGAGAACACTTTCTGAGATAATATTTCCGAAAGGAATTCGTGCACGTTCAAGGTAAATGTATTTTTTTCTAAAGATATGTAGGCCTACTTTTGTGTTAATTCATGATTTGACTATATTGAGTTAAAAAGTGTTTTAGTTTTGCATATGAAACTCGAACATATTGTCAATGCCCAAGGGCAATCTTAACAAAGAGGCGTGGAAATGCAAGCACTTTCACAAACAAATATTGCATTCGCCTAAATTTAAGAAATGTAAATTTATAATGTTACATTTCAAAAGGTTTAAAAAATTATCTGAAATCACAGTTTATAGATAACACCGTAATTATTTGATAATAAGAATAAACAGCGTTTTAAGTATGTTGGGCTCCGATCTGTGTAGTATATACATTTATTTGGAATCCTCAGATGAGAACCAGCAGCTATTAGGACTGAAATTGAACAAATCAGAGACAATGAAAACTTGTTTGTTTATTTAAAAGCCTTAACAATTACAATCATTGAATTACATGGAAAATAATTTCATTGAAATCCGTTTGTACATAACCAAATCACAGTTCGCAGTTCCGCAGACTTATAAACGACTGTTTACTCATTATCATGCAGTGCAACATAATTAGTCATATTGCGAATCTGTTGTAGGTAAACGATGATTTTCGACAGATCCCCACAATATAAAATACCTCCGTAGCAGCAAACCTGCGTACTCAGTGAATTTACAACCCAAATCTAACCAACTGATATTACAAAATTCTGAATTGGCAAATCAGTTGGTATTGAAGATCAAGGTTCTTTCTGGGTTAAATCTCAGGTAATTTTTTTAAGTCTAAAATGATTCAACTCAGCTGATGTTTTACTTTAATTTAAATTTTATTTTTTACCTGTACCTAAAATCACATTTTTAGTTTTAAAAAGTCAGATGTTAACATTTGTTTATTTTTATTTATTTACTGCTTAAAAACCATTCTCTCTCCTTTATTGTTTGAAAACATTTGTATTATGTACGAAAATTCGCAAAAAGTTATTTTTCATGATTTACATCTACAGTATCTGTTTTAATGTGTTAGTAAATATATACACTATATATATACAGTTTTGAACGAATGGTGTTTTTGGCATCTGGGGACCTCAAAACGAAAGTTTATCATGGTCCCGGGCCTAGGTCTTACCATGCCGACTACGGTAATAGCTCCTTCCCTATAGGGAAAATTCGCTAAAATCACGTTAAGTCTGCCCTTCTATGGTGTTATGCTATGGTCCCTATCTATACTTGTTAAAATGTTGTATTCTAAGGATTCCTAACAAATTTTGTAACTGGGCACTAATTAATTAATCTTGGTGCAAATAATGTTCACTGAGGTCACGTTTAAAACTAGTTGAGCAGTATAATTCATTGCCAGCACGTAGCAATGTAGCACGTCCCATAATAGTTTTATTAGAAGTTAAAATGCCACCATTATTTTATCAAACCCCAGTATTGTCTTGTTTAACTTATCGTTCATATTTATATTAACGTCATTATAAATCTTGCTACATATTTCCAGAAGTATACAATCAAATATCTAAACATGTGAACTGAAAACAAATTAAATTTACTCCCGAAATTACTAATTACATCCTGAAAAGATTTTTTGTAAAAATTATTCAGGTCTAGAAAGGCCTTGACGCTTCGACGTGTCCTTCACCGTGACTGCAGCATTTCCAGTGTCACTGTCAACGGTTACCTCACTGTCGCGGTTACGCAACTGCTCCAGTTGCCGGGTCACTGTTACAACAGGTCAATGACGTAACGGAACTGGTTCCGGGCAGTGACACCGACATGTGCCAATGAACCGCTTCTTATAGACTTATTTTCTTTGGAATGTAGAACTTCGATGAAGGACGTCTTGGATACGTTTGCCGTTACATTAAGAGCGTACAGGAATAGAACAGGAACGTTGTGTTATGTTTGGTACTAAACTGACCAGCCAGTCAGTGATGAAGATGCCACGTCGTGTCTGTTGTGAAAATTATAGACGGTTGGATTGTCACTATGTTAAACAAAAAGTATTTAGGCTAAATAATTGACAGATATATCACTTATTGACCCTCATGACTATAAAAACCTAAATTATAGTATAAAACAATAAATGTTTAATCAAAGTATGAATTTTAATGTAGACGTATGGAGTTTAGGTTAAAAACTCCATCACTGTTAAAACTCAAGCTAAATTATTCTTAATATAGATCTTTAAGTGCAAGGTAAATATTGTTGTTTAAAATAAAATATATAAAACTAATGTTAATTTAATATACACAATAACTGATGGTAGAATAAGCATACAAATATTGGATTCCCATATTAAGCCGTTCACAGCTTAAAACTAAATTCCCTGGTGTTTACATTTTGCTTTGTTTTCTTTATACAACCTAGGTCATATCTTGTTGTTACTTGGTTGATATTAATTTGTATAAATAACGAAAGGAATACAAGGATTAATATTAAATCACGCACGCACATAATTATTTATAAAACACACACAAGATTCAACATGACATACTACGTTTGTTTTTGTATATCCATAAATAACCTATAATCCCGATCGAAATCGTATTATATCAGTCTGTATAACTTTTCAGATCTTGTATCTTTAAACAAGCTAAAAAGCATATTTTTTATTTATACTAAAAATTTATCCAATATTCCACTCTAAGCATGTAATCAAACAGTGTAATATACTGTATAAAGGAAACATACAGTTAAAAACAGTACTATAACAATCACGCAACAGTTGAATTTGATCAATTTTGTTAAAACATTTAATTTGCAATGTTCACTTGGTATATCAGCTATTTTGCTAGAGTCAAATTGTAAATAAATTTGCATATTTATAAAAATAGAGACGACACGCAGGAGATATACTTACCTTGTTTGAACTAATTGCAACTTTTCAACTAATAAATGGTATCAGGAAACTGACACACACTTTCTCCCTTTTAGCCCAACTTTATTTAATAAATTACTTTTCATCTACTAAATATAAAATACAAAGCACGGTCGAATGTACAGCAAATCTTGTAAACAAGTTGTTTTCAAAGATATCCACCCAAATCCCTGTTTAGGAGGCACTACAGAATCCATCGCTACACACGTGGTTTTAAGAGGGGAAATGCCCCCTATTCCCCCCCTCTCAGAGTTATTAAGGCGCAACATATTTCGAATTTCTTCTGTTGGTCAGTGCTAACTTGACAAGCATATCAAGTTTGAACGAAATTGATCAATAAATAAGAGAGAAATAGTAATTTTTGTATTCCCCATAAGATTAATAGTATTGTACAACGTACTGCGTTTACCGCAAAATTAAAATTAAATTTTCTCCGCAACCAGTAATCATAGAATCGAAAATCAAAATACTAAATTATTTAGTTTTTTTAGCTCTTTTTAATGGTTAATAGTAATACTTTTATATTTATGTTTTTTTATTAAAAATCCAAAAAACTTAATTTTTGATATTTTAAGTTTTGTAATTTCTGAACCCAAATTTTTAGAGAAATTCGGGTTGTGTCATTTTGTTGGAAAACTAAAGTTCTACAAACGACTAAAGTTGAATCAAAATCGTTAGAGCCGTTTTTGAGAAATCTTGATTTTTCATGTTTTTTGCGGATTTTGGGGGATAATTACCCTTAAAAATCAAAAATTCCAAAAAATGAAAAAAGCCTGGAGATATTGTGGATTAGTACCTACATACCAAATTTCTTAAAAATCGAATCATTGGTTAGGGCTCTAGCTTTGTACACATCCATACAAACAGACAGACAGATAGACACATAGACATCACGTAAAATTCACTTTTTTGGGTTCAGGGAGTACCAAAACGAATATTTCTACTAACAACTAAAATTCTAAAATGTTGACAAAACAATACTCTCTCCATATACTATGTATAAGGAGGAGAAAGAAAAAGTAATACAAATTGACAAGTAACCCGTTTGCTGAGTATTTCTTTGGCGGGTATATCTGTTTCTGTTGGTATACACAAGATGACATGCTGCATAGCCTAAATGGATCCCCACAAGTTGATTTAGCCCTGGCCCACCCTCTTGTACAGTAAACACTAACACATTCATTTGGCATTCAAGTGTCGGAAACAGCGAGCTAAGTAAAGGTGAAGGCTGACCACTCAAAATGTGTGAGATGTAATTATGGCTCGTCCTCTCGGATAGCGCTCCTCTTACAGCATCTGTGATTATTTAATAAGCCAGGGTTTTTTGTGACTTAAACTCCCCCTCCAGTCTTTAGTGAAGTTCATCAGAGTTCTGTCTAAGTTATTTATACCTTAAATTCGTAAAGGTTGTAAAGTTGTTACTTTGTCTATCAGGTTAACACACTGGGAGTATAATTTAAACGCATATTAAAACAGCTGATGTTACAATGATACATATTTTTACAGCTAGAAAAGATGTATCAACACTGAATAAATCTTTTTTTTAATCTACCGAAATAGCTATACACAGTTTAGAATGTAAGGATTGTGAGTGAATATTTTCAGTATAGCATGCAGAACATGCTGCTTAAATTCTTTTTGTGATAAGCAGGGCTTACAAATAGGGCAAACCTTTGCAATAGGAAAAACTTAAAAAGAAGAATAAGCCTTATTAACTTTATATAACACTTAATACCCATTTGAAACATAAAACTTGGTCTATTTTGGCCAAAATGTTACCTAATAATAAACCATGTATTAGCAACAAGTGGCAAAATATCGCTGTGGGAAGTCAGTTTAGTGTAGTTATAAAAAATAACAATGATTGTCAAGTAATGTCGTCGAAAATCCTACCTACTGTTTTGTAATATTCAGAAATATCTACGTAACATCTATCATTAGTATCAGTTCTATAATTTGTAAGTTAATGATTTGGGTTTTCCCTAATGTGAGTTCTGTTATAAACTTAAATAATGAATTTATTATATGATTTATTATTACTAGTAAACCTGTCGCGGCTTCGCTCGCGATCATCATTTATAAATGTTGTTACCGTTCCAAAGCCAACATGGCCTGCTCTTTAACTGTGTTTACTCTATCCAGCTGATTGCTTAAAACTTATAGTTATTTCCCAATGTTAAGCTTATGGGAAAAAATTCAACTTTAAAGGGCCCCAGGGCCTCACTTACAAATTATTTCTCTGTAACAAATGTTTCCTGCACAACTTCACTTTAGGCTCTTTCCAATGATGCCAAAAACATGAAAATCGGTTCAGTAGTTTAGGAGGAGTGATTGTCACAAAAAACCTGCTCGCCTATTAAATAAGTATAGATACCAACCATTCTTATACCAATCATTCTTTAAATCACTGAACGATATTTTTGTTTTAGTTATTTGTTGTAGAATTTTGTGTTAACCTAATTCAGTTAAAAAAGTGGGCATCCAGTTTCATGAGTTGGCGGAGGGAGTGACATAAGGAATTATAAAACTGTGCCAACTTATGAACAAAGATATTTTCCCAATAGTTTATGACCTAATAAAGGGAAAAAAACTAAAACCCTTCCATAGTTGTTTACAATCCTAAATAATAATAGCGCGTTGTGGTGACGAGTAACCACCTATTCAGAGTAAACTACTGAACGTAGAGAGACCAGGTTGGTGTCAAAAGATTACCCTTATGCCAAGGATGATGGGAAAAATAAAATATCATACATTTATTAAATTATAAGTTTGTAATTGTTAAAAACACTGTCTTTTGGCCATATTTTATTTGCACTTTATAAACTCTCCTCCATATCAATAACATGGGGACTTGGAAGTTACATCTAATGCCAGTTTGCACGTCTGCACACCTACACGCGCATTTTGGTGTATAATACGTTGGGGTAAATCTTTGAACAAAAAATCCTTATGGTTTTTAAGTAAATATTATTATGTAGAGTATTAATAATAATACATATATAGACAGATATTCTCTGGCATTAAGTTCTGTAAATCTGATTACAATATTTTAAGTTAATGATATTTTATTTGCAGGTACATACTATAGATATAAACTTAACAATATAGATAAGTTATGTCTTTTTGTTGGTCTATCTTTAAATAGTTTGTATGTTAGCAGGTAAAATACAATTATTAAATTTTGGTAAATATGTAGCCTATATTTATATTTTAGGTGAAAAGGAGTGGAAGTTGTTAGGTTAATTTGTATTAAAAATTTGAACCCGATGAACAAACTTTTAAACATTTAATAATATTTAACTGCAGTTTATAAGAAAACAAATTTGGCTTGAAGTGAACCAAAATGGGTCTGATTCAACATCCAAAACTAAACTAACAACAAAGTTTAAACTAAACCATTGAAAACCCTTTTGGGCTATTTTGCATGAGGTGTAAAATTTATTTTGTAATAACACACTTTTTGAATTTAGACACGTTCTAATGAATATTTTAATATGTATTATGTTGGGGCTTTATTACAATAACACCTTTAAATTTTTCACGGCAGATTCCCATTTTATTACATGCAATTCAAAATTAGCTTTTTAAACATAAATTGTTGAACCAATAAATTTATTTTATTACTGTACTAGCGAACAACACTTCTTTAGTTTGTTTAAGCCCGTCATTTTTATAATTAATTAATTGATTTCAATTTAGTAATTAAAAAAACAGATTCAATAATTAATTGAACCAGGTGTTTAATCCCTACTTTAATTTCTGCTGCCCTGAAGTAGTAATGAAAATACAACTACCATGACAAGAGTTAGATTAGTGTAATTATCTATACAACTGTTATAGTTGAAACTTTTGTTATTGTAATTTGTCTTGGGTGGGCGAAGAGTTTTTTTATACAGTAAAATAACAAAATCAAAGGTGATCAGACTAGTAAAGCTGAACACTCCAAATGTAAATAAAGAATGTTATGTTAATACTATTAGGTAAAGCAGTCATAAAAAACTAAGGGTTAAATTATTCCCAATCTCTCAAGCAGTTGACATTGTTCCTAAAGAAAGCCAATTTGAGGAATTAATAAAACGCCTTCAATAACTATTCGGCAGTCCTGTTGCAGTTCAGCGTTGAGATTGCATATAGACAATGTTGCAGGATTATACGAAACTGTGGCAAGTATCACTTTCAATGCAGATTAAATTAATTATTGATATAAATTTAATGAATAACTATTTTAAATTATTAAAAATCCTTTGATATATTTATAAAATAAATTATACATCTTTTTATTTCAAATAATTATTTGGGACTAAATAATTATTTTATATTGATTGAGAATTCTTTATTTATTATTTTTTTATCAGGAGCTCTTGATATCCATCATAAAAAAGGATAAAAAGAACTTTCTTCATCAGTTTGAAAGTGTAAGAATATTTTATAGCTGTTAAGATAGTGAATTATATACTGTTAGAATGGTAAATAAGAGAATGCTTAAAATACTAAAAGTAATCAAACGTGCGAGACTTCATATTATCATCAGTTGACAAAATTAAGTATGAGTGTTTTTCTCAAATTTCCCTGACTCCATTTGGTTTTATATATAGTTAGTGACTATAAGATATAGTAAGATAGTATACAGATAGTAACCAAACAAAAATAAACCCTCGACATTCAACAAATTAAAGTGCAGCAACTTTACTGGCCACTCATTATGACTACTAACAAAAGAGCATTTGGTTTTTCTCATGACGATCCCACGTAATAAACAGATGGACGACATTGAACTGAGCGATGTAGCCAAGGCAACACTTAAGCCTTGCACACCCCAGACAAGACCCTGTTCTTGGCCATCACGCATTCTTTAATCAGCTGATATCAGTTTATGAACCAGCTGATTCCAATTTCCCTCTCGGATGTTGCTAGTAACATTTACGTCAGTGTGAAATGTGGTTCTCACCCAAGGCCCATAGAGAGCAGTAGGGCATGCACTGCTCCTAAGATCCGCTCCATTCCGTAAGAGTAATGTTCGCACTTACGGTGTCTTCCGAGGTCGATCAGCTGATGTATAATATCATCAACTTAGTAGAAGTGTTGCCAACCTTACGGAGTACATTGGGCGACGTGAATAAACCATAGCAAAAGCATTTACTCAAATCCAACTAAATGGGAAAAGCAAATGCTATTTTATTTTATAATGTTACAGTTTTTAAATTGCCGTTGGCCAACTTGGTTACATTGTTTTGTTTTCAATGTTTTACCATGCTAATTTTAGCAGTGTAATAATTAACGTTACAGATTTAATAAAACGACACCTCACATTGCATTGTTACAATAAAGAAAGGAAATCACTTATAATATAAATTTTAACGGAGAATATAAAACACGTCTTTTGTTTACAAATTACTGGGGTTAGATTTTTTGATTTTTGTTAAAGAAATTTCAATATGCATTTTAAACTAATAATTAATAAACGGTATCAGGAAACTGACACATACTTTCTCCCTTTTAGCCCAACTTTAATAAATTACTTTTTATTTACTAAATATAGAATACAAAGCATGGTCGAATGTACAGAAAATTTTGTAAACAAGTTGTTTTCAAAAAATATCCACCCAAATCCCTGTTTAGGAGGCACTACAGAATCCGTTGCTACACACGTGGTTTTAAGAGGGGAAATGCCCCCTATTCCCTCCTCAGCGTTATTAAGGGGCAACATATTTCGAATTTCCTCTTTTGGTCAATGCTACCTTGACAAGCATATCAAGTTTGAAAGAAATTTATCAACAAATAAGAGAGAAATAGTAATTTTTGTATTCCCTATAAGAATAACTTTAGACAACGTACTGCGTTCACCGCAAAATGAAAATATAAATTTTCTCCGCAACCGGTAATCATAGAATAGTAATTCACGATACTAAATTATTAATTTTTTTAGCTTTTTTTAATGCTGAATAGTAATATTTTTTATGAAAAATCCAAAAAACTAAATTTTTTATATTTGAAGGCTTATAATTTCTGAACCCAAATTTTTTACAGAAATGCGGGTGGTGTAATTTTGTTGGAAAACTAAATTTCTACAAACGACTAAAGTTTAATCAAAATCGTTAGAGCGGTTTTTCATAAATCTTGAGTATTAATGTTTTTTGACGGTTTGGGGGGATAATTACCCTTAAAAATCAAAAATTCAAAAAAATGAAAAACTCCTGGAGATATCGTGAATTAGTACCTACATACCAAATTTTATAAGAATCGGACCATTGGTCAGGGCTCTAGTTCTGAACACATCCATACATACAGACAGACAGACAGACAGGCTCACAGACATCACGTAAAAATCACTTTTTTGGGTTCAGGGAGCACCAAAACAAATATTTCCACTAACAACTCAAATTCGGAAATGTTGACAAAAACAATACTTTCTTCATATACTATGTATAAGGGGAGAAAGTAAAAACGTTTGTTTCGAACATAAACTTTGAGCAAATCTTGTAAGCATTTTAAGAAATGTTATTGACAAATTATAATTATGAGTAAAATAAAATATATGGTTCACACGCGATAAATATCGAACTTTCTTCAGCCCTTTAAATTGGACTGGTAATCATTTGATAATAATTATAGTCTTCGTTATTAGGATAACTGGCTGATAACTGGATAACTTTGGCTGATTAGGAAAACTTTTGAATTGTCAAAAGTGCAGACCATAGAATCAATATGCTCCTGCCTCTCCACGTCCCTACGATCCTTGGTTCTCGCCTCCCCGTGTTCAGTGTAACGCCCGTCGAAAGCCAAAGTGTAGTAATGCAAAGCAGTTCTTCCGCTATTCTACAAAATGTCAACAACGTAGTAATTTACATGGTCGTTTAACTTAGAGTTCTTCAATAATGTAAAACGTACACATTGATTAATGTTTTAGTGTTTTAAACCCATAGAAAACCTAACATATAGTTCATGCTTCAAGAGACCTTACCATCGCTACCCTCCACTCAATTTTTCCTATTTACCAATCACCTTAATATTCTATAATTGAAATGTTGGGGCAGGTTGATACGTATTCATATCGGTTGTAAATGGTTGAACTAGTGTGTAAATAATTCAGTTTGATTATTATTACACTTACATTTTTTATATCTATGAGCTGAATCCTGGTGTAAACCTGCAAAAACCGGGTCAAAAACGTTGGGCCCGAACGCTCGTGAGTGCGCGTGCAAAAGCGTCCTCAAGGTTAGCTGTCAGAGATTTTGAGACAGCTTTTCTCCATGTTCAAGTTTGGAAATTTAAAGACTCTGGGATGAGACGAAACTATGTAGTATAGCAGGAGGTCCGTCTTTATTTATAAAAACTTTTAATTTTGAGTATGCTAGTTTGAATTGTCATCATCATCATTTCTCTTTTATACGATGTCTATGGATGGGAGGGTCTATAATTCACTTACTCTCTTGTCATGCCTTGCGGACGAATAAAGTTGCTACGTTTATTCATTTTTCTCTGCAAGGCCGGTGGTTACTGGCATTCCAGTTTTACTCCCAGATGGCTAAATTCCAGTATATTACAAACTAATTTACTAATGATATTAACTCTAAGATCACTAAAATTGTTCTACAACCAGTTTTCACTGTAGCTTGTTTTGGATAGTACCTTTGGGTAGAATATTAAGTAAATCAATTCAGGATGACTACATAAACGTTGCTATCGTACTGTCAACAATCATTGTATAACTACAGTGAAATGTTTACTAAATCAAAAAACGGCTGATTTTCCAACAGATGCGTAAATAAAATATTTGTTACTGTTTTATTTCACTATCCCTTTTGTTTATTGATGAATAATTTTAAGTTAAACCGAAATAGTTGACGCATTAATTCCCTTATCCATTCGACTTGTGGACAGATTGTTTTCGTTCTCTTACCTGTTTTGACATCTAGTAGGTTGCAAATATGTGTACTCATTTAATTATATTCAGAAAACGTTCAAGAGAAATAAGTTTTGATTCATGGTAAAACAATGTAGGCAAACTTTTCCACAGGGATATTATATGTATGATTGCAAAATTTTACCAAAAGTTCTTAAACTTTGTTTTCAATAAATCTTCAATAAAGAAAAATTACTGAAAAAGAATAAGCTGGTCCTTAATACACTGCGGATCGCCTCACAACATTTATACAAACCAAAACCACATTCGTATCGGAGTTTCATGGCTAATTTATGACTTCAACTACTGTATGTCTGAAATGGTTCACTTCAATTTGTTCTTAAAATTTAAATTTATTTATTCCAAAAATTGTACAGTAACGTATACGTACATTTGTATCATGTAATTATCCTCGCAAAGACTATTGATCTGATCTGATTGTAGCTATTTATGTGTTAATTGAAATATCAAACCTTGTTTTGTAACCTTTTTCTTAGTCTCACACAAAACAATATTTTCCCAATATTTTCCAATATTTTTCATTGACGACTATGAAAAAGAAACAGAACTAGGTCCATTATAATTTTAAAAAACTAAAAAGCAAAACCAAACAAATTTTCCGGTACTGTTACTACGGAAAAATATATCACCTTACTGGTTTCCTTTTTGATACGTAATTGCTCATAGATTACGTAATTCCATTGTTCAGTTGGGATAATCCTGACTGTCTGCACCGTGGTCAAATGTCTAATTTAAATCAACGAAAAGTTCTATTTATAACACCACCTTATCAAATCACGAGCCATAAACAAGTAAAACTATTTCAACCTTTCAAAGTCGTTCACTTATTAAATACGATGGACGATTGTGTGAATAACATTGGATTGAATACAATTATGTGAATATCTCATGTATTGTGGAACAAAATAAAATCCACAGAGAGTTAATTTATATAATTGATTGCGTGATTTTGTGTACAAATAGGACATAGATATCGTGTATTTAAACTGTAAATTGTTTATCGTTTAATTAATTTTAGAGGAACTAACAGTTTTGGCTACAATCGTATGGATTTACTAAAACTAAAAACTATTTTATGAAATTTCAAATTAAAAATAGTAGACCTATATGTGTTCCATTTACAGTGTTATATTAACTTCCTTTGCTTAAAACTCTTTAATTTATGTGTTATAACCAATTCATCACACACTAATTTACGAGTTATACAGATGTTTTAAAATGTTGTGGTAAGATATATAGCTTTAATACATTCAATATTGTAATGTAATGAAACGAACCTATTAAAGCTATTATTACTTAACTAAAGGTGAACTCTTTATGGGCAATCGATGTATGAGTGGGGCAAGTGACTTTACTCGTTCGTCTTTATAATTTTGAACGAGATTTTTCTAAACCTAATGGAATGTTGTATAACGTAATAAACTCCAGATTAATTATAATATTTGTATTAGTACAGCGGTAACAGGTGTCTGTGTTCTTATTTTTGTGTATTTCTCATCCGCGCAATTTCAGCTTTACCGTCCGGAAGCTTTTAAATGATAAAATATAATACATCCTTATGACCAAGGTTTTACTTTGCAATGTGAGGAGGAGGAGTGTTCGTATTATCTGATCCATCACTACACTTTTAACTACCGTACCCAATATATAACATATATATAAACTCCATACACATGTGTATAGTGCTGTTCAGATAGACCATATACGATAATTTGCCATTATACGGAAAACAGTAAACCCTCACATGTTTAAATGCTTTGTTATTTTATAAATAACACCCTATGATTGTCCGAATAACTGTAAAATCTTCGCATCCTCTCTCAGTAAATAAATTGTGTTTATATCTTTCACTAAGCTCTTATGAATCCCGGAGGAAATCAATCAGATTCTCCACTAATGAAAAGACTAATGCAACGCTAATGTACCTAATGACAGGTCATTGCTCTTACCATTTATATCGAGGAAACTTCCACAGTACTTTCAAAAGGGAAAAATAAGATAAGACAATATGGTCATCACAGTATGTCATTTATAAAAAATTTACAAAATACTCTTACATTGGTATGGACATAAATAAATGCATAGTGCCTAAATTAAAATAAGCGTTAGGTAATACTGAAGGCGTGTAGGTACACGGCCAGGTAACAGGGTGAGAGGCTAGCCTGTAGCCTGTCTGTGGCCTGGGGTTTCTAGTAGTCAGCGCCTAGAGGCTTGGCCCTAGCTTCGGCCACCTGTTGCGCCACCGCCTTGATGATGGCCGGATGTACGTTAGGCCCGGTAGGTTGGTAGCCGTGTTCGTCAGCGATGTACTGGACAGCTACAGGACCCTCGGGCGAGTTGTACGAGTACTGGCCTTGAACTGGACAAAGATATGACAATGTTATTTATTGTTTTGCTCCTGATTGACCAAAGCAGCAACAGTAAAGAGTGGAAATTACAAGGAGAAACTTATCCAGGCTTACCATTTAATAAGACATACTACTTTAGCTTGTAATCCAAAGATGAAGACTTTCTGAACAAATTTGACATTGATATATTTGATTGAAATCTGTATTATGTAACAGGAGGAAGGATGGGAAATACAGGCAACCCGGAAATACTGGAACATAAATAAACTTCCTATTTCTTGAAAAACAATAGTAATTATCAAAGTGGTTTTTCTACTTTAAAATCATTACTTTTTTAATAGAAAATATTTTTAAATCAGTTTAAAACAGCAATTATAATAGTTTTGTACTGAAAGAATTGAGTATTGATAAATTTCAAAAATAAATCGTTAAAACTGTGTTAATACCATAATTCTATTCTATTCAATAAATGTCTGAAGGTTGGTTCAAATATGAACAATTTATTCAAGAGTAAACGAAAAATTGTAACGTAGTGTATTTCGTAAATCTATAATCATATTTGTAATACTTATAGTAAAACTACCTCCCCACT
Source organism: Allygus modestus (assembly GCA_963675035.1). Taxonomy (NCBI): domain Eukaryota; kingdom Metazoa; phylum Arthropoda; class Insecta; order Hemiptera; family Cicadellidae; genus Allygus; species Allygus modestus. The sequence goes on along the minus strand of OY776117.1, from coordinate 106,338,340 downwards.
TAAATATTTAATACTAGCACGTTATAAACAGTTGTTTGCAATTCATTTTTGATACTCTATCTCATAAACAGCGTATCCAAAGTACAGATTAGTAGTTATTTATTGAAATAAAATATTGTACTGACTATAAACTGCTAAAAACCATCTCTCTTATGTTGTAGTAAAGGGAAAAAATATTCCTTTTCGGCTGAGGTAAATTGGTAATACTCTTGGTTATTGGATATCTTAATACTATTTATAGAATATATGTTTACACTACGCACCTCCCATGGCCTCGGCTGGGGTGCCTGGGAACTTGAGAGCTCCATTTTCATCCCTAGAGCTTCCATCACCCGTTCGGTAGCTGAAACAGTATGTTTTGTTAAACTAAATAGAATAGTTTTAATTCTATATGAACAGATTTATTTTTTCTTCTACAGATTTATTGTACTGTGTAGAATGATTGCAATTGATTTTAAATTAAACAAATTATTTCCTAAAGAAATGAGATTAATATGTCAGTTACATTTTAGAAAAAATTGACTTAGTAGAATTTTGTGTAAAAGTGAATTGTTTAACATGAAGTCTGGATGACTAAAATACTTCAAAATAGACGTTCAGAATACCACATAATTTTCTAAAGTTGAGTCAGAGTCCTAGGGAAAATAAAAGGTTTTACTATACATGTTTAGTAGTAGGAAGGTCTTAATCGGAATAAATACAAGGGTGTTTAAAGCTAGTAACTTTCTTAGAAACTATTCACGTAAATGAATGAAAATTATCAAAGTGAATTCGCAGTAAACAGAAAGACTGGCCGCAGAAAACTATCCCACCAATTATGACATTCAAGTACGGACCACTGACTTTCTTCGTGCAAAGTTCGTTCCCCTGGTGTTAAAGTTTAATAATCAACATTGATTACTGTTTGGTGGATACAGTACTGGATTCCAAGAAAAACTTAACACTTTGCTTTGTTATGTGTTTTATAGTTAGTTTAGAGGATTCACAACAAACGTAAGGATTCACCTTAGTTTTAAGGTAATGATTCATCTGTAAATATTTACCTTTTAAACTTTACCAATTTTTAATAACCAATCAAACTTACACCTAGCCCAATATTGCAGTGTGAAACGATTACAGGAACATTTGGCAACGTCAAATGTACAGGATCCTTATTTGAATTTCTATCGAGTTACAAGCTGGAAGAGACAGCGAAATTTTATGTATAGACCGAGCAATTTTAATGGATGCATAAAGCCTGTGACCAAAATGACTACGGCGATACCGGTATTTATAGGCTCTTAACTAAGTGGCTACAAAGTTGAGGTGATAAATTTAGGCGTTAGGGTCGAGAAAGGTTTGGGTCTGATTTAAAACGGCGTGTCTTTAAAATCTGCGTGTTCAATAAATTCGTTTATGAATAGCAAATATAAAATATGTATGGTTTATTACAAGGTTCACGGTTGCTATACCTGCATAATCATCCAATTCTCATTGCTATTAGTTAAGTTAAAACGGAAATGATTCATTTTAAGGACCATTAAGTTTTGTTTCTATCATATTTCCATCATATACAACGTAACTAGTGTAGCCAGAAGGAAACTAGAAACTAAAAGTGTAACTATAAACATGTAATTTTTATACAAAATTTAATTTTATATGAACTGAGTTGAATGCAAACCTGGATTAACCACTAGCACATGAAGCCCTTACTGAGGACCTCACAACTAACAACATGTATTTGTTCACATTAAAAAGCTTTAATCACGCACTGGAATATTTCAGTAGTTTCAACACGTCCTTAAAGAGATCAGGGAAGTATCAAGTTAAAAGATAAGTCTGTTAAATTTATATCGTACGAATGACAGTATATCACAAGATGAAACTTGTTAGTTGTTAAAAATATGACAAAATATGTCTATAAATAAATATCATGTTAGGTTGTATTCTTCGTTCAATAGCACAACATTAGACACCACAATGTGAATACCAGTTTCTTTTCGGAACCATAACATATATAACAATTCGAAGTAATGGTTTCCTTCAAGTAACATTTATTGTTTGTTTTTTGAAATTATATGTATCTCCTGTTGTATGTTGTAAAACATACCTTGTTGATAACAAGGTTGTTATTTACTTTTAAAATAGGGCGTTACTGGAGTTCATAAATGTATAATTTATTTAAAATAAATATTTAATCCAGTTTATATAATTCCAAAACTCATATAACTATGTTAAACTCTATACCTTCAAAGAGAGATAAAATTCGCAAGAGACTGGTTGGGTAGGAAACGATTTTATAGTGAATCTCACTCAATCTAAGGTTTTCTGTAACACTATTAAGCAGAATATTAACAAATTTCAAAGTTCCTAAAAAAGATCCAATTTTTCTTTGTCATAAAAGTATTTTTCATAAAGCTTTCTAAGAAATTATCAACCATAGACATTTTTAGGAATTAGATTTTGGAACGTTTCCTATCAAACTTAAAATATTGTACTAGCGTTTAAACACAAAATAAAAATCATTAAAGTATAACAGAGAATACAATGATACAAGTTGATTACCTGAAGACGTATGAGCCATCAGGGTTGAGGTCGAAGTTCTGTGCCAGGATGGGGATGAACCCTGGAGGCCTGATGTACGGCACCTGTCCTAGGACCACGGCGACCACGGCAGCCAACACAACAAGTACCTGCGAACATTCAGGCATCTGGTCAAGAATTGTTTTGTAGGGGTTTTGTTCGTTTTGCACTGAACACACTCTTGTATATTGTATTATCATTTTTAATCAAACACTTTGTACGTTTTGCAACATGTATAATTTCCAATATTACAAGATTAAGTTTATTTTTTCGTATAATGAAGTTTATCTTGTAATATTTGGTTGATAACACTTCCAAAAGTAATTTTTCTAACTACCTGTGTTCACGGAAGTAAAATGTAGACTTTTTAAACCTTTGTCAAAACAAAAGTGCGGGTTGGACGAAAACGTAAATATGTTTATACTTTAGACAAATATATAAACTTTAGCTTAAACTTTAGCAGAACTCTAATGCACATAGAGTGATGGTCCATTTGACTTCACAAGCTTACAAGTTCAAGTCGCGAACTTGTTAAGAAACTGCAAATCGTAAGCATATTTTTAAATCAATGGATTTAGTGCTATTAGTGAATTTACAATTTGTAAATATTATGCTGTATATTAAATTAAATGAATATGTTAAATAATCTACGTCTGACAACACTAAACATATATTTAAACTTTACTGTGCTCACATACAAGATGGAAAATTACGGAAAGAACCCGTAAATAAATTTACGTTTAAGGAAATAACAACTATTTATTTAAAGATTTTCGAGAAGGTCTTATTTAGCAAATGGGGGAAAAATCCTTTTAAAAACCTGACAATAGGTCTACTCATAGATCTACAGACACCACTATTTACCATAAGATAAGATCAGAAATAAGAGAAGCGTCCGAGGGTAAAAGGATCATTTAAAAACTAACTTTTATAATAAACTTCTACCATGCGATGTATTTGAACCTAGCTAAAATTTACTTACAATATATATATATGTTTCTTTCGTCTCAAAATATTGTAAAACCCAAAAATGGTAAAATTTTTATTAAAAACAAAGAATAATAAGCCTTGCTGCTTTAATACTCATTTCATTAATCAGTTCACTTACATTTGAAAAGTTCACGTAAATTTTTTTGTCATGGAGGAATTTTGTATATAAAATAAAAAAATCTAGAGTAACCAACGACGTCACTGGTATTAAAAATCCGTCACACGCTTTAACAAGATGTAAATAACCACTTTACTAATGGCAGGCACGATTATATCAAGGCCCGGGAGGAGCGGGGGCGAACGCGGAAGGAATGGTAAATAACAAATGCTGCAGATTTGTTTTAGAGCGGTGCCCTTTGGCACCCGCCGCTCACGTAACCGGTCATCTTCGAGATTACTCTCGCCGGTGCAAGATGGGCGAACATCGTCGAACGTTTGTAACTGTCTTGTTACATTTGCTTGATGAATTATTGCCCGGAGCTCTGAATCCTCGTTGTACTAATAGTGTTATTGCTGTCTTTGTGTTGTATTTTGATTGTTGGCATTTTACAACATTAATAGTCTAGCTTTTACTTAGTCTGAAAATATTGGAATTTTTATGTATTTTTATCGTAATTGTAGGAGTAATATTTATTTGAATGAGTTCAATAATAAATTGAAATATAATACGAAGAAAGAATTTGTTATAAATATTATTGTCTTCAAACGATCTATTCAACCGTTAACCAGGTAAACATAACTTGTTTTAAAACTGTTAAACAAATATAGCTCACACTTTACAGCAATACATTATTTATTTATTTGAACCTTCATGATTTTATTGTAGTTATTTGTCATGACATCAAAATGAACTTCCGCAAAAACATACATTCAACAAGCAAATTTATTATGAATGACTTTGTTATTTGCTCAACTTAGAAATCAAGCTATATTTAAGATATATTAATCCATTCTGTTTGTGCATAACCATTGCATGGGTTTTTAATGAAGAAGGCTAGACATTTAGTGTTAATAAAAAACTCAAACAACATACATACAATAGATATACAATAGATATCGTAAAATGTAACAGAAACTCGAATAAAATATTAAATCCTTTTATTTATTGATTAAAGAACTATTGTTTGCCATTTATAGGTCAATTTATCTGACAGTAGTTCAATATAAATAACAAAATATTCTCCATTTATAATGTAATAACGGTTGGACTTTTTTCTTTGAGAAAAACCTTACAATATAAAAGGTAGATTAAAAATAATACAGATAAATTTATATCATAAAATTATAAATAAATTTAGAATTCATAATTTGACTGAGCCATCAACACGAAGTTGCTATTTTATACCCTGATATAAAAAAATAAAAAATAAAAATAAATAAATAATTTAATATCCAATTAACTTTGTAATGCTTATTTAATCATCATACTGCGATATTCAACTACCAAGTATTGTTTGCAGTTTTATAAGCTAGTAAACTATAAATTATTATTACAAAAAGATTTAACAGTTCAAATGTAATGTAATATATGTAAAGTATGATTAACTAAAGTTGAAAAAGAGAACTCGTTTGTATCTGTACTTCCAAAATATTAACAAACTTAAAATTACTTAAATAATTTTACTACTTTCCTATAACTTTTAATATATTGTGAAATTGTTCGTTTATCTTTAACAATAAAATTCAAACCAATATAAATGCCAAATGTTGTTCAAACCAATGTTGTATGTAAACTAACTCAAACCAGGAACTGCCTCATGTTCCAAGTTCAATTTCATCAGCGCATCCAAACCCCTCCCAACCCATTCCCAACTCGGGCGGTCGTGACTCTTCACTGAGCTCGCCTGTTACACCCTCAAATCACCGATTCACGACTGCACATTAAACTCCTGGAATTACGCATTTTTACCTGAAGCGGTCAAAAAGTCAAGGACATTAATGAGCATGCGTGAAAAATCTGCCTGCACGTCAAAACCGACTATGAAGATTAAATCTTGGCCAACCTATAATTGATTGTACTGCTGATCGATCTCTTCATGAAGAGGGATTAGACACAAATAGAGAAATAGGACAGGATAGAGGAGGATACGGCAGATAAAGACGCCCCGTCGTGGTCGTGCGCTAATGCTGAGTGGCCACTGCCGAATTATAACAGCCTAATGAGAAATTATGAGTCTTCTTGCACGATCGGAAAGGTCGCGCCCGCCCACCCACGGCTTTATTTATAGTGTTCGGATGAAGGCAGGGGAATTACATGTAATAGTTCTCCTTCAGGTACCACCATAAGGTTTTTTATGCTTACGTAGTAAAATTAAAAATTACGAAGCATAAAAGTTAGCTGGTGTGGAGACTTTAACGGTGGATTGTACCGGAGTGTTTATTGTAGACGTATAATTTAAGTTGTTATATGAATTTTATTCATAGTATGTCCAAAGCGGAAGCGCTTTTGATAGGTAAAAAATGTACTTTTAAAAAATAACTCTGAAAAGATAACTCTGCTTTATGTATGTACTTCAGTTGTTACTTGAACGATGCAATGGGAATCAGCTAATTATTTTAATTGCAACTTTGTTCAAGACAAATTTAAGTTTTGGTAATAGATTTTAGGTATATATGTTTATATTTAGTATTTAGCAAAACAAATTATGTTAAAAAGACTTAAAAATATAAAATATGAAGAACCTTAACTTGTACATGTTAAAAATCTATTATCATAACATTTATTATCAGGTATACATATGTATATTTTTATATTATTTCAACAGCACGGTATTGCCTATGTTTTATCATATGATATTATTTTATAGTTTTAATACTATTTAATTCAAAAGAAAATTTTTTTCATGTAGCTTTAAGTTTAATGAAACAAATACTGGTTTCTCGTATGGTTTTTATTTTCAGAAATTTTAAATTTCACTTAGATTTTAGCATAAATTATATGTTTTATCATACATTTATTTTAGTAAAATTGTAACTAAATTAGACGACACATTTGAGTGTGTGGGTACTCTAGAGACTGTGTACCCTTTAAATGTCCATTCAGCAAATACAAATACTATTATTACAAATATACAAATCCCAATCAAGTAATTTAAACAACGATTTCAGCTGGCTCAACACTTCGAACTCGTCTTTATTCTCTTAGCTTCAAAAAAAGCAACTACCAGTAAATTACAATCCAAAAATTCCCCTTGACTGCAAATTACACAACGCAAACTCGGTGTTTTGAACAGATCGCAACAAAAGACCGCGGCTGGAGACTGATTAAATGCAGATAGTGGCGGAGGTTCGCATGGCTACAATGCAGCTAATTAAAAGGGAGGTCGGATATATTCAGATCCAAGATCCGGGGAGGAGGCATTCCCACCATCATTCAGGTGGCAACTGACCCCTTCATTGAGTGTGACGCCACTGGCACTCCGGCTGCTACTGTCTCTCTTATCTATCTGTGTGATCTTGGGAGTCCATAAGTAGTGGTTGTAAGACTAATTAAAAAAATATCTGGTAGAAATGTAACTGCCATTTATGATATGATATCAGGAACAAATATTGTGAAAACTATTGTAATATCCGAAAAACTAATAATCAGTAATACAAATCAACAACTAACCTCAATAACTTTCCTACGAAATTTGGCAAGTTGTCATTTAAAAGTGTGGAATTATCAACGTCATCAAAAGGAAAATCAAAGAAAGAAATGCATTTGTAAAATAATGTCAGTTTTCTGTAACATTAAAAAATATTGCTTAGCCAGTATATGTTTTATGGCGTATTACTGTGCCTTATCCTTATAACCATTTTATTTTACAAATACACAACAATTCTGAGTTGTTTCAATATAGTTTGTTTTTTTGGGGATATTTATTCTAATTTATAAAAACTCGATACATATGTACTAATGCAATCCTAAACTATGTAAGTGGTCTGTTACTACCAAATAAAGTATACAAAATTGTTTTTATTATTCTAAACCTAATATTCAGACGGTTAAATGCTAGAGCAGTAAAATAGTATAAGCATTATTTTAATAGGCACAAAAAGTTAATAACAGCTTGTTAAGTTGGTTTTAATTATTTGTTTACAACAAAATAAGAAATTTGGTTACTGCCGTCAATTACCACAAAAAGTGAAGTCATTTAGTATATTTTTAACCATATTGTAATAATTTTTATATTTGTATAATAAGGACCGTTTTACCCTACAATAACATCTGCGTTGCGTAAATGCGTTTCTAAGGTAGGGCGTTACTGTTTATGACTGCGTTAATATTTAGGTGATTATGCTTTAGGTGATTATGCTTTAGGTTTTTCAAACTTTTCATTACTAAAACAAGTCAGAAGGTTCAACCAGCTGGATACAAATCCTATTCATTACAAACATGAAAGTGTTGTGGTAAACAATAATTTAGGTTAATTAAAAATTCTCAATTTTTGTGAAATTAAAGATTCTATATTGTAATAAGCAATTTTACGATTAATTTACAATGTTTTATAAAACTATCATTTTCTTATTTCAAGCTTAAACAAGCTTAAGCTTATAATAAGCTTATAATAAGCTTAAGCTTATTTTAAGCTTAAGTTTATTGGTTTTAAATAAACGGTGTTTCGTTGTTTTGACCTAAAGAAGCTATATTTTATAGTGAAATTTATATTGTTATAAGAAAATAAAAACGTATTTGAACTGGATGTCTCTATTTCACGATTCAAAACCAAATTGACTTTTTATAACATAGCTCGTCCACACAGTATGGACGAATACAAGAACTGCAATTAATTATAGTTTGGTACCGGTACTACTCAAGAAGACAATAGTCTGAATCTATAGTTTTACTGTGAACTTAAAATTATCTCGTTAAATTAGTGGTTGAATTAATATTAAAAAAGTTACCAAATAACTTTTATTTTTAAAAAATCACAACGAATATCTTCATGTTAATATTCTTTTTTCATTTTGAAGTATATTATCTCAATTACAATCTAGTTTTAATCTAGGAACCAGTTAAAATTTTCTAACCTTTCTAACTTTAGGTAAAGCCATATTTGAATATACCAAAGTAAAATAATTGTAAATTACTAGTACGTTTTTAAAAATAAATTTTGTTTTAACTTCATAATGTTTATCAAATAGTAAATAACGTGTATAATCAATTTTGATAACACTTTTTTTATTAGGAATTGGAAGAAATTCCAGTATATTACAAACTAATTTACTAATGATATTAACTCTAAGACCACTAAAATGGTTCTACAACCAGTTTTCGCTGTAGCTTGTTTTGGATAGTACCTTTTGGTAGAATATTAAGTAAATCAATTCAGGATGAATACATAAACGTTGCTACCGTACTGTCAGCAATCATCGCATAACTACAGTCAAATGTTTACTAAATCAAAAAACGGCTGATTTTCCAAGAGATACGTAAATAAAATATCTGTTACTGTTTTATTTCACTATCCCTTTTGTTTATTGATGAATAATTTTAAGTTAAACCGAAATGGTTGACGTATAAATGTAAATAATTTAAAAATACAAGTAAGGTCAAATTCTACGACAATAATCACGTTGTAAAGTTTTTTTAAATTCATAAATTTAAATTACTGAACTGTAGATACTATGTTTTTATTATTAAAAACTTTCACAACCCCCTCGCATTTTTAAATCATTACCCTTTACCCAATTTAGTTAAATTTTTTTAATCTTTCCGTCCACTAACAAAAGACATCTACACAAAACACATTATTCTACAAATCACTATATCACACAATCTGTCACTCACAAGTTTAGAGTCCATGGTGGTCCAAGGGAGGTGCGCTAGCAACTGAGTTGAAAAACGAGGCGTTTGGAGCGTTTTTATAGCGCGTTGGTGCGGGTCCCAGCGCGCGGGAGGGGAAGGGGGAGGGGATCAGTGCGCAATGCTGTATTACCCTGCTAGTCCATGCTTCTCTTTGCTTTTATGAATTCATTGCTCCGGTGTACTAAGATTCTCTTGTAACATCTATTGTACGTGTCGTCACACACTGTTAGACATTAGTGCTTATTCTGTTTTCGTTGGAATGAGGGTAAAATGTTAAAATGGTATGTCACGCTGCATTCATTTTTTTTGTAGGTTGACCGCTTCATTATGATTTTTTTATGTGTGCATTATCATTTATTTAATTCAACTTATTGATGTTAAATTGCGGTTTGAGAATCACACATTAGCGACTTACGATTAATATAACTTTCTGTGTCCATTCATACTAAAAAGGGAAGTTGGTGTCTGTCATGCTGTTTCATTTTATGTAAAATTCTGGATCGATTTAGCTAAAATTTTAAATAATGGTGTAAATTTTTAAAAGTGTTTAAAATAGGCTCATTTGCGTAAAACATCTCTTAAGGCTCCACACCATGGATTTTTAAATTACCAATGTTGTTTTTATGACGTTTACTTTTATTTAATCATAATTGTAACAATCTAAATAGTTTTTCATAACTCTTAACGTTTTGAATTCTACTTGAAAGAATTTTGGAAACTTATAATATACCGTCATGTCGTTCTCTTCGGCCGATCTGCTATATAATATTTAAATTACAGGTAGATGCCTGGATATGTCGTCAAATATTTAAACTGTAATTTATTTTCTGGCTTCACCCCATTGGGTAAGTATACAAATTGGGGGTTTGTCACGTTTCCCACTTACCCAACATTTTTTAGTCAGATAATAACTTGAAAATTCATAAACCGAGAGAATTTGTTAGGTTCAATGTTGAAGCAGATGTTTGCATTCATTTTACGATGATTAATTGTGGGATTTTTCTCGTTTATATCATAAAAATGAAGGGATAATGAATACATTTATTTTACAGCATATTTAAAAAATAAAAATTTGAATGGATATCATGGATTCCTTGCCTTATAATATTTACAATTATTTCAAACTCAATAACCTCCATTTTGTTGCGACATCAAAATAGTTTATATTATAATAATCGAACTATACTGTGGTTTTCTATAGTGATCACTACACGGAAGGTGTGATTTCAACTCCATTTCCATAGGTAATGATCAAATACTCGTAATAAATCGAAATAGCTTATTTGGTATCATAAAATATTTAAATCATACTTCCTATTTTCAAAGTTCAAAACTACTGTTTAAAAAATATTGGTTTAGTCTGTTACTTAAGTCATTAGTTATTTGACATGAGGTAACAAATAACATCACAAGGTAGTATCCAGATCTCGGCTCAAATATTCCTTGAAATCTCCTTTGGAAAATTGTTAATTTCAGTTTGAGTATTCACTTACTTTAACATGATAACTGTTTAGGAAACTTAGAAGCGAATATGTTCCAAAAGTTTTAATCGAATTTGACACATCTCAATTATGTAAACAAACTAAGCAACAGGAGATCAGAGACGGCTCGTTGATTGCAGGATGTCAGTTTCGGTTTTGAACCCTTCAGAAGGCCGCGGCCTCATCAACTTATGCAGATGAGTTAGTTTTTATTAAACATACAAAGTTAATAAAATTGCCATGAGATTTATCTCATACGTAGCTAAAATCTTTACATTTTTAATATAATACAATTAAAAGCTTATTAATTATTGCTTGGTTTATTTTTATATCATCTTTTTAACGGGATAGAAATATTATCAATAACTAAATTATTATATTAATCTATGCCAGCTGAATGGCTAATATTCTATGAATTTATAATCCTAATTCTTATGCTTAGCTATACAAATAAATAAGACGTATAAATTTGGACGTAATATTTAAAAATACTTTTGAATTATACAAATTTTGCTATGTCTCAAAATTTGTTTTCACTCATTTGTTTTCTATAGCTTATAAAATTGTACAAAACTACATTCTTCAAAATAACATTTTACCTCTGATCAATTGCATATAAATGCACAGTACTTAAAGTGAAAAAAACCATCTTCATTTGGGAATACAGAATGCTGCAGTAAAATTCTAACATAAACTAATGATAATTTTGGATGGATTTCATTCGTATTCAAAACAAAAACAACTTCGGTAAATATCCAATTTACCTTAACAAATTTAGGCGAGTACAACTTTAATTTCATTTTATATTTTATTTATATAAAATATACAAATGTATTTGCTTTACTTGTATGATTTAAAAACCCAAACCATTCGATAATAATTATTTACTAGTGATGAATCAAATCTGTATCAAATATTTTTCTCCTAGGCACATATTGTATTACCTAAAGAACAAAAGTAGAATCCCCAAGGACACCTTAGTCTTAACACTGCAAGTGTGTAGCCGTGCGCACACTTGCAGAGGGTTCCACGCTTAGATGTGTGGAGATACGGATATTAAGAATTGCAATAAGCCGCCGCGCCATCCTCTAGCTCATTCAGTCTCAAGGCCAACTCAATAAGCGCAAAGGTTAAGTAAGAAAAATGGGTGATCATTCCTGTAATGTTTTTTGGATAACTGCAGGAGCTGATGTATTAGTACATGCCACAGCGCCTCATCGTGAGAATGAATCCTGGAGTGTATTAAGCGTGTGGTAATAACTTAAATGATTGTGGTTTAAGTCTATCCTTGGTGCTTTTTAAGTTTGCTTGGTTCACCTGGTTGAAAAATATGTCTTTCTTACTTTCGTAATTTTTTACCTATGAAAAGGATTAGTCAATATGTGATAACAGTCATATTTATTAATACCGTTTACTACAATAACTAGTAATATAGTATCTCAATGCAGGTGATTTATAATAAATCATAAATATTGTACATGAAGAAGTAACACAGTTTAATAGATTTGGGACCAATTTAATACAAACATACCGATAATCCAAATATAATTATCACTAGTACAATATTTAGAGTAATTACGGTAAAACTTGAAAAGAAACTGTTAAACTGAATTATATTTATTTAGGATTAATGACGTTAGGTTAATGAAACAAAAGCTTTATTCCACATATAAAATATTTTTTTCCTTTTTAATATTAAAAACTTACATATTTAAAGGTCCTATTTAACGAATGAAAGAGGAGGTTAACCCTTAAAAAATACAAATGGTAAATAAAACCAACCAAATTATGCTAAATTATAATTTCTAGTCAAAATGCTATTGCGACAGTTTATATATAAATGAGACCGATTTAATGAAGACAGCATGACACACATGCCATGCTATCACGACATAATTAGTGTACTTTAAATTAAAAATCTCATTAGTAATAATTTAATATTCTGTTACTTCTCTGGGTCTTTTGAAATAGTCATCAAATTAATAAAAACATATTGCTGTTTCTTAAACCTTAACCATAAACAACGCTGAATCAATAAGGGTTCAAGTTATCAATATATCAGGTTCAAGAAGAATATCACTATTTGGTTCAGTCATTCGGTTATGAATCGCCCACAAAGTGTACGATCCACTTCTTTCTTCAAGCCAATGAAAGGTTTCAAGAAAAGACCGCAAAAAATTACCTATGTCTTTGGGCTTTAAGGCCATTAGTTCAATATAAGTACAAGAATCAAGAACTTTTATTTGTCATGTAACTATACAAGTAGCATTGACAATGGTCTGTTGTTACAAATGAAAAAGGTAAAAATACAGGATAAACTAATACATAAAAAGGAAAACAAAACGGTTAACAAGTAAACATTACTTTTGTGAGTTAAAAACTCCTGGACACTAGTACTCTTTAGATATTAAAAATGATTTTGATTTGCCTCTGAACCTTCTCACATCTGACTCCAATTTAATAACTAAGGGTAACGCGTTAAAAAGTTTTACTATGGCGAAGCATGACTGTTTCTCAAAAAAAGTGGTGTTGTGATAAGGTGTGGATAATGTAGATGACGCATGCCTGAGATTATAATGACTGGTCTTACGAAAATGAAACAGGTGTTTGTTTTTTATGTAAAAAGAAAGACTTTCATAAATTTAAATGCAAAAAAGTGTCATCAGGTTATTCCCAGAAAACACGCCTCGACATGAATCAGACTTCTTCATTGAAAAAACTATTCTTCGTCTTCACTCTTCTTACAAGACTCATCATCAGCCGCCCTTGAAGTAGGAGCTACCTAACACATTTCACCCCGCAGTTATCGGGCATCAAATGTCAGGGCAATTTAGAGACTCTGGTGACGCAAGTGTGGCCGAGATAGTGGGTCTAAAATATACGGAGCTAGCCAGAGTGGCTGGACACCAGGAAGAGTCAATAAGTTGATTACACTTGTCGAAGGAGGAGCTGTGCTACTTTAATGCTGTGCTTGTCGTGGAGCTCTTCTCTTTGGGTCACCGTGGAGTAATTTATAGAAAGCCTTAACCACTTTGCGTGTACTGTATTAAACTCCTTGCCAGAGTGTCTCTCAGTTTGCGTAATATTTGCTGGCTGGTGTTTTAAGTTGAGAATGGGAGTTTTAAATACAACCTTATTAATGAATGTTGGGTTTTTCTGCTCGCTTAGGAGGAAGAACATTCTTCTCTGGAAACCCATAAGTTACCCCGGTAGTTATCTCCAAAACTCATAAGGTAAACTAAAATGCAAAATGAAAGTTTTCTAGTCCTCCTAGCAGAATTGTCAATTTATTGTTGTCAAAATCTTTCTTTTTCACTAACTGTGATATTTTATCTGTTTTTTTTCTTAGGATAGCTAGATATTTCTGAAAATCTCTACAATTACTAACTTTTAAAAGTAACTTTGGATATTCTGAACCACTGGATCAAACATAATTTCTAATAAACTGTTTTCTATTCGAATTATTTACAATTATGGCTGTGAAATAAAAACAACCGTACTGATAAATTTCTTCTGTATTACAGGAAAAGGTAAAATCCATCATATGTATGACCCACTCTATGGGTAGCTGACTCAAATAACACTAAACAAAAGCCTTTGCTAATAATACACGTTGGATTACAGTTTCAACCAATGATTACAGTATACCTAGACTTGAAATTAACCGCAACAGACTAAGAGTGTAAAACCTCAAGACTAAATCTAATCAAAAACCAGTTATGCAAATACCACTATGCAAGCGATGCCATTTGTTTACACTATAAATCTCCCCCACTCTGCAGGAAGTGAGAACAAGCATAACCAAATCAGCCGCCCGGCATCGCTCTATTAGCGACTGACATTTGCCGCGATGCTGTCAATGGACTGCTGAAGCGGAAAATTAGCGAAGAAGATCACGGACAGGTGACCGGGCAGCACGAACTGGGCAATGTTGGGCAACGGCTCACTGTAAGGTCGGTAAGAAACTGGTTCAGTGGTGGGCGGCACGAGAAATGCATCCAATGGGGGGTTCCCACGATTTATGCAGGGATTTTGCATAACTTATTACAGTCATCCGTAGGTTTTTCAGAGTTTAAAACTACAAAAAAATGTTTTTGAATTCTTAATATACCCTAAAATGAAAATCAAAGTTATACAGACTTTTAATTGAGAAAAACGAGCAGGGTGAAAGTTTTTAAACATTTTATGAAGTAATTTTAAAATAAAATCAATATTACGGCTCCTCATTCAATACTTTATGAAGTGTTAATTTTGAAGGAAGGTTCAAAAATTTGGGTATAAGTGGGTGAGTTGGAGTTTAATAATTTTTTTCACAAAGTAGTGCAACGAAGTATGAGTAAGCAGTAAATATTATAGTTTTCACAATCAAATTGTGTTGCAGGGAACAAATATGGATAGTGTGTATAATATTACAGACAATCATTTCTACCTTTCGTTTATATAAATGAGGAGGTGAACCAAACGAACCAAATTAGTAGTCGGCATTATTTTTTAAATTATCCATAAAAACGACAAAGATGAACCAATCACTTTTTAATTCCACCAACGTAAAGCGTTTCACGAATGAAAGGAAAGATGCAGTGCAGTTGAACAGTCTCTACAGAGTGTTTTTAATTTATACAAATTAAATAGTTAGTTAATGTAATATTTCCACTATAAACACAATGAGATCAGTTTAGTAATTTATGTTCGAGAATCAAACAGTAGGTTCTTTTATGACGGAAAACCAGAACAATAACGCCTATAAAAAGTTAGCATGGGCGATGTGAATTAAAGATTATTCAATATATGTAGGCAAAATATGATATTACCTTGAGGCTTAGTATGATTTATATGTTTAAACTAGACAATTAATCTAAATTTATTTATGATGAGCTATATCATCACATTCTACCGTACGTACTTCAAAATATTCTCATAACTTTTAAATGTCAATAATTAATAATTGCTTATGGCAGTTTAAAATAAATGTTATCCTTGTTTTATCTTATTGGTTTAGCATGCATGATATTATTTTATATAGGTAATACTATAAATCCGTTGACGCGTTAATATTCCAACTAAAGCACTTTTCTTAAATTGTTCATGGTTTTACAGAATTCCTTCTTGAATTTCGCAACTAAACCAAATTTCACTTTTTCTATATTGTTTGATTGTAATTTTACTTTTACTTTCTGCCCTGACGCCTCTGAGCACGGATCGCATCCTGACTAGAGCGGTTTTGGAGAATGAATTTGATTAACATAAATCTTCCTCCACATGCTATTACACATGAGTGGTCCGCCCCCTATTGTTTGAGGCCCACATCGGGTTTTAAGGGTTACCACGACAGGGGTCGAAAGGTCAGTCTTCTTGTAGTGAGTGCTATTTCTCATGCCCTTAACAAGTTTGAACTTAAAAGGCGGCTTCAGCCCTCTATTTCTACCTGCTTCTCCCATAAGACAAATGTTAACTTCCAAAGCCCGTCCTTCCTCAACGGATTATCCAAAATCTTTGATCTATAAAGAGCAAAATAATAATTAGCAAATTCAGTAGGAAAAACTTCAACATCACAAATAAAAACTGCTCAAACAAATAAAAAATACAGTTTATTTTTATGAGTGAACTTTTTGTGATGTAGACATTCTGCTAACAGAAATCGCTAGGTTTTTGTGCTTTAAAATGAACCTTAAATCGGTGATTTTGGACAATCCATTGAGGAGGATCGGGCTTTGACAGTTAAAATTGGTCTTGAAGGAGAAGAAGGTTTGTCCAAGTATAAACTTAACAGTAGAAATTATCAATTTAAGTTCCACTAGATACGAATTACATTTATTTTTCAAGAATAAACTAAAAAAATAAAATAAATATTTCTAATATAAAAAATTTAATTATTGAGACCAAGCATTTAGTTTAAGAGTTAAGTATAATGTTTTTAAATCTTGCCTAAAACATTAAATCTTTGTCACAGACTTGACCATGAAAAAGTAATCATATTAGAAAACTATGACTGAATAGTTCAAAAGTAGGCCTTTTTAAAACAGGAAACATGATAATATTATATCCGTAAATTAATTTAATTTCTATTTGTTTTATTTGTGACAATGTAAATTTAAAAATCAATTCATTTTTTGTAAAGTTTTTTTTATTTTGTGAGTTTGATATTTATATATTACTGCCATAACAAAATATTCCTAGTTTTTTACATGGAATACAGTACTAATTAGATGGATAGATATGTGAAAGGCAATCTAAAATGTAATGCTGATCGTAATTGTAACACAATAATTGCTATGTAAAGATTATAGTATTTAACAATTATATACTTTCCCACCATTAACACACGTTTTAATTAACACATAAACATCTCTACAATAATTTATATAATAAAGATATCCCCGTCTGCAAGCCTTGGATGATGGGGGAGAGGTAATAGCGGCAGCTCATACAGTAGTTAAGTAATTATGGCCTGGAGACTACAACGCGCGAGAACGCTGAAGTCTCATCCGACCCGAGATGGACGGAGTGGCCTTGTGCACTTCATCTTGAATGGTTTTGCTGGAATTATTACGAATTTGCACTTCTTTTGCGTCATTAGAGACAGTGACGATTCTTTAGTCAAAAACCAACATCCGTCTTCAAAGTTAAATTACTTTAATTCAATACACGTAAGTAATATTTAAGTAAAGAAGTTATTTAATAGTAAGTAAATATTAAATAAATTAAATTACAAATTTACTAACAAAAATTAAAAATATTCAAAAATTATAATTGGTATTTCAAATTAATTTGCACGCCCTCGTCCTCTGAATAATATGCTCTGAGTAGTTTTACAGGTGAAATGTAATACTGTAGTTTAACAGCAACTAGTACAACAAAAATACTTAGAAGAGATGGACTTACGTAGTTGGCAGAGTATCTCCATAGTGTGATTTTATTCGGTATTTTTTACCATGATATCGATTTTAAATATCGGTTCAGTATTGACAAATTATGAAAACAGATGATATTTATTTTTCAAATATTAAAAACACAATTGATGTTTATTATGAACGTTTGTAAGTGTATGTATATTTATTATGGGTGACCCCATTACGTTGTGGGATCTACCAAGGTCCGAAGAATAAGCTATTATTTTCCGACACACTAAAGGTATTATTCCATCTTAAAAAAATTGAAAACGGCCGACTGTATTACGGCAAAGTGTGATGTAGTTTTGAGATGGATTTATTGTTGGTGTGATCAGGTAACCTCGATAAATATCTTGGCATTTTGGATAAAACCACCATTGATTTTATAACTTAAATTTATAATTTCTTGTTTCATTAGCTATCCTAAGATAACAGGCTTATATTGAATTTATCCACACTCTGTATGACACTGGTATGTTTCTCTGCCGATTCGTTATTTACAATCGATATATCTTAAAAAGGATCGAAATATCGATTTTAAAAAGGTATGTTTTTCCAAAATACCACGATAAGGATTTTATACCATTAAGCCTTTCTTTAGATTTTAAGGGAATATTAATTCAGATAGGTATTTGAACATAATTACTTCAGAGTGTTTAGTATCCAACAATTTGTACTTTAACCATTTTATTTTTATCAGTCACAACACGTGACAAATTGTGGTTTTGGTATGTTTCCCGTTTTGAATGTTAACATACATTCTAAACATCATCTCATGATATATAGGTTAATACTTAAGGCAGATGAAATTCTGTGATTTTATCTTTAAAATGAAAAACTGAATAAGAATGCCAGATATTTCAGAAGACTTTTTTGTAAGAAGTCTATAAATTTATAGACGCTGACGCAACTAGAGCGTATTTTAAGGCGATTTCATAAATATTTATAGTTTATACCAACCGTTAAGTAGACAAATATACTGCAATCTAGGGTACACGGTATTTTACTGGAGTCACGGTCTCAGCTTAAGTTAGGTTTTTGACCAACTGAATATTTAGAAACATCATTCAATGCAAAACAGTTATCGGTAAAACACGTTTAGCATCACGACAATTAAACCCACAGTGTCAAGTGCCGATTTTACGTACATAAATAACATGCAAATCTTCCCAGCTAGGGGTGAAATGCGTGAAATAATATTTCACCAGAGAATCCTAATAAATCTGAATAATTTAGAAGGCCAGTGCGGATAGTGTTTGGTAATTTAAAACCAGTTTCCGAGCGGAAGACGTGTCATAGTAAATATAGAGGTCAAACGAAGCTTGTATATTTATAAATGACTTATGTACCGAGATAAGTGAGATAAGATTATTAATGGGCTTATCTCTAAACTTAAAGAAAGCTTGTAAAATTAACATTGCCTAAAATACATTTTTTATGAAACGTGTTATGAAGTATAATTTTGTCAGATGTGTTTTATGTTTAATTAATTAAACTGTTTACAGTCAAGTTTAAATGAACAGCTAACGATTATAACCGGAATAGTTTATGTTGATGTTTTTAAAATAGAATGACGTATGTAGCAGAACAAACACTCAAACTCATCAAAGTTGGTATTTGTGTCGATGAAATTTATTTTCTAATGTCTCAACACTTATGATATCTTGTAAATCATTCTTTATAAACTGGCACATTCGTTCGTGTGCCATTATATATGTTTAGTGGTTATTATTCTTAAGTTTACGAGAATGAATTTTACAGGTAAGTATTGTTTATGTCAGAATTTACTTGCTAAGTATAGCATATCTCAACAAATAACATTTATTAATTTCAACATTACCAAAACATTTTTCCAATAGTAAAGAGGTAAACATTTCAGATTACAAATGTTTTATAAACTACTTCCTATCAAATTACTGTTTATGAAATACAAAATGACTAAGCTCCTGAGTTTAAATTATTTTATAATGATTTACACGTATTTCTGCCACCTTCAAGATCTCAATATACTAGTATGTTGATTAATTATAAAATCAAGGAAATTAAGATCTTTACCAAGCCATATTGAAATGCGAGTTCGTATTTTTATTTAAAGCAATTGCAATGCCGTAAACATTTCATGATAGTTTTTCCATCCACGATACTGCAATTATTGCTAGTTCACCCACGGACTGTCATGTGGCCTTGGCTTCTTTCCTGATGACCCGAGCATCCTACCGCAGCGCGCTAATGTGCGCAGGTTCACATATAACCTACTTGGCCAATCTGGCCTCTATCAGTTACTAAAATATCAAGACTTGCCTCCTAGTTAAAAATGGTCAGCTGGGATTCAGATGTGAGCCTATATTTCCTAACTGAAGTACTGATTAGTTTTTACCACGCAAGTTTATTTGATATGAAATACAAAAAGATTCAAGCATACTGTCGTGCTTTAAAGGGGCGTTTCCTTCATGATGACAATTGGTTCAGAAGTACAGATATTATTAAAATAACCGTGTCTGGAAACAATAAAACTTTCAACAAAAAAGTAAATAGAAACTGAGTAACATAATCTAAATTAAATCTTTAAACATTTTAGGAGTGTAGGGAGCATTACATAAAAGGGTTGTGGGCAAAAAGAATTAACATATTTTAAAAGTTAGTTTTAAATTTTTGTTGTAGTTTATTATAAAGCATGATTTGGATAGCAAGGTCATTTGTCTATTTATCTTTGTATTTGTAATATTTTACGTAATACATAAATTTAAATGTAATTTTCTGTAATAATTGTGTTGTTACAAACGTCAGTGTTATAAGTTGGTGTTTTGAGAAAATTCACGTGACTAATTTTTTGTTTAACCACATCTAAACAAATTTACGCATGGATTTTATAAAAGGGTAAAATCAAATATTCCTAAACTAAAAGGGTAAATATGAAATTCCTACCTACGTAATCTTTGGCTACAAAACCTTGAAAGCAATATTACCAATTTTTTGACAGCCAATACAAAGTGTTAAGTTAGAACTCGTTCCCAGAGTTTAACACTATCAGCTGATTGGTCGTCCCACACACGCAGTCAGCTGATGTTTATGATCCCCAAACAGACGATCGTGACCGACCCAAACCAGCTGATCCGGCAAACAGCTGTCTTGTACAACTTGCACGCTATTTATGCCAGCTAAATTACAGCTGATTTAGCGATAAACCAGTCAACATGAGGTTATTAGGTGCTAAACAGTTTAAACTGGAATTTAGCAACATCAAATTGGTTGGGGTTTGCTAGTGCTGCCTGAAATGGAAATAAACAATCAGTGCACAGCTCAGATCCAGGTTATAAACATGACCTTTCATACAAAACGCAGGCAAAAATTATATAACGCCACGGATTTGACGGTTTTGATGATTGTTCACCTAATGTAAGTATTTTCCAATATACCAATGGGAAAATTGCTTAAATATTGTAAGTGTTTATGTTTAGTAGTGTTTATGTTTAGTATTTTATTTGTTATATATATTTTGTATTTACTTAAAAGTAATGTAGAAAACGAAGTATTCAAATGTGTTATGTGTTAAAATCATAATATTTTTTCGAAAGGATGTTCGAATAGAATCAGTACTTCAATAGCTGAGAAAGGTTGTTTATAAACATATTTCTAAATAAGGTTTATTTTGATTAAATAAAGTTTTAATTTAAAACGAACACTGGACAAAAGGAACTCAGTACAAGATATAAACTAAACGTATGTACAAACACAAACAATGGGTACATATTATAAATAGAAACATTTTATGTAATATTACAATTTAGTAAACTGTTTTTCATTTAAATTGATAACTTTTATTTCATTATTATTTAAATAATTAAATCTATTACACAGGTAGAACACGCTATCATGTTACAGAAATGATAACAAATGATTACCATAGCATTACCTTAAACTTAATATCGTTACTGAAGAAGAATAAATAACAAACTCTGCTCTTCATTGCCTTTTGCGTCATAAACTTTATTTGTGTGATATATAATTCTAGGAAATATATAATGCTAATACTGCTCATTCAGTTAAATAATACTAGGAGGCCACGAGATTATAACATACAAAATAAATGTATTTTTGTTTTGTTCTCTTATGTAATGGAGTCACAACCAATTTAAAACTTGTTTCATACCCTACCCGCCAATCCTAATTTGATTAAGCAAATTAACACTTTGGGGACTGTTTTCCCTTGTCCCGTTATAAAATTAATTAATTTTACAAAATTTAAGCTCGAAGTATACTCCATAAAAGTTATGTAATATGCACTACAAATTATTTACAGACGGAGGCAAAAACAAACGACAAACATTAACTGGCGTTGCCCCATCTGTAGTGTTTTGTAGTATATAAACTTGAATTATGTTTTCAACTCTAAACTTCTAATGCAGAGAGTTTATATTGGGACAGCAGTCCCAAAACTAGACTACTGCTGTTTAAGTTTGGCGACTGATGTAGCCTATTTTCCTTAGAGTCGATTGTCAAACAATAGGGTCGAAGCAAACACAATATTTGACAACCTAGAGCCTTCAAATTCACAACAAAAGCCTCTCAAAATGTTTCGAACTATCTACTACGCCTGTTATGGGCTCCCACTGGTCCTCAAGATGAATATTTCGTTGCCAGCTTTGTTGTCTGTGAAGGCCCGGTACCCTCGCTCGTCCGCCACGTAGTCGACTCTGAAGGAAATGCCCTCGGGGCTGATGAAGGAATAGGCTCCTGACTTGACCAGGATGGGGAACTCCAGGAAGTCGTCGCGCTTGAAGAACCCTTGCTCCAGTCTCTGAACACTGTTGGGGGCTGCATAGCTGTGGGACAATTTGAAATCTTAATAAAAACTAGTTGATCTAATTGCTCGAATTAGAGCAAATATTTATTTTTTATTACCTATCTCATATTAGATTACATCGTGATGTAATTCCAGAAATTACCTTTAAAATACTTGGTCTTGCTTCTGTACTTTCTTTTTAACCATAACAGCTATTAACTGTTCGGTTCAAATTATTTATATTCTCATAAGATTAACATGGGAACTTGGAAAGCCCAGGGAGCAAAGCCCAGAAGGTGAATGCCTCCAAGTCCTTAAAAGCAAATCTAGAGGTTCAAATAACCCTAAAGGCTTTCAAATAACACATACAAATCATCTAAGGCCTAATTTCTTCACTAAATATCTACAAAAGTTGGCAGCATGATTTTTCTTTCAAAATACAAAATATGGAGGATAAAACAATCCTATAACATAAAATCATACTAATATTATAAATGTGAAAGTATGGATGTTTGTGGGTAACTCTGAAGTTCCATCACGTGAAAACTACTGGACCGATTGAGCTGAAATTTTGCAGAGAGGTACTTGATAGTCCTGAGTAACTAAAGGCATATTAAAGTTGTGAAAATCCTATAGGGCTATGCCCCACGGGGGTTCAAAGTTCCTATGTATTCCTTATGGTCATTCATTTCTGTTTGAGCTGAAGAAAATAAAAACAGCTCATCTTGATTCGTAGTAGTTCCATAGGCTAACCACAGAGTGCAGCACACAAAACTATCATAGTTTTTTATAAATAATTCGCGGGGCGAATCCTGCGGGTAATAAATCTGAAAAGTAACCTAACTGCTTGATTTATAACGGTTGACACTTTTTTATAGAAAATAAAAGAGTCTAAGAAATAGTCTGTTTAGAGGTTATCTCACTTCAAATAACATAACAAATAAATAGATAACAGATGAACAAATAAACAATTATATTTCTAAATACCCCCGTAGCAGCAAACCTGCGTACTCAGCGAATTTCCAATGCATATATATGTATCTTAATACCACATAAAGCCACATACCAAGTTTCATCAATATATATTCATAAATAAACGATTTATGACATTTTAATTATTCTCCATAAGAATAACATGGCGGCTGAGTATGCAGGTTTGCTGAAGCAAGGAACACAAAAAATGGAGTTTTATACAAATATCAATATAACTCATGAAGGTAAAGCCACATACCAAATTTCATTAATTTATTTTCATAATGAAGGGAGATAACACGTTACTTATTCTCCATAAGAATAACATGGGGCTGAGTACGCAGGTTTGCTGCTACGGGAGCCTTTGGTAAAAATTTGTTTTTTTGAGCCAATATCAATGGTCCACAACCAGATGAAGCCGTATACCAAGTTTCGTCAGTATACGTTCATAAATAAGCGAGATATAAAATTTTTATTTTCCTCCATAAGAATAACATTAGACAACGTACTGTGTTTAGCAATTTGAATATCTCGGTAACCAATTGACGTAGAGAAATGATCAAAATACCAAATTGTGTGTTTTTTTAAGCTGAATCCAATGGAAAAAAATAAAATTTGACTATTTCCAAAATTACATGTAAAAAATTCAAAAAACCCATTTTTGGGGTACAAAACCCCCCCAAAATACCCCTTCGGATAAGCCGATCGGGCTGGTTTTCGAACTTAAAGTCATAAATGTTGCTTTACACGTTTATACCAAATTTCATCAAAATCGGATAATTTTTACGAGAGTTATCGTGCTCACGGACACACACATATATATATATATATATATATATATATATATATATACATATATATATCTACAGTTTCGAACGAATGGTGTTTTTGGGGTCTGGGGACCTCAAAACGAAAAGTTATCATGGTCCCGGGCCTAGGTCTTACCATGCCGACTACGGTAATAGCTTCTTCCCTATAGGGGAAATTCGCTAAAAGACAAAAAATTCTCCAATGGATAAAATAGTGCCGAAATATAATTCGTATACCTTTGTCACCATGCGTAATCAGGAGTAACTAAAAGTGCACAACTTGTATGTAAATTTATCCTAAGCTAAACTACATAACATTTTCCAACACATAACATTTATTATATAATACCTTTTATTGGCTACAACGGTCCTGTAAAGGTGCTCATTAATATTTCCTAATAATTTAACCGATAAAGGCAAATTTAGCGTAGTTCGTATGCTTAGTGAAATGGTGAATTACTCACCTCATTTCACCTCATTTGTTGTGAGATATAATGCTTGTAATGAAAATAACACTAAAATTTAACAGAAAAATGCAGTACAAAAAATTACCTACCAACGTAAAATTAGATGCCATATAGATTTTATTTAAGGATTTATATAGTGAAAAAAGCTCTTTTTACTTAAGAATTAGCTTAATTTTGTTTTCTAGATAGGTGGAAAAGGCTTGATATGAGTTTCGAATCACCAGGCCACTAAATTTCCAAACAGCTAATAGTCATTGGTTATTTGAGAGGATCCAGCCTATTACCTAGCGGGCCAACTTCACGCGCTCTAACCAGTACACTAGGTCACACTAAGACCTACTAAGATATATGATACGATAATATTTTCTACTTACTCAAAATAATAACTTCCATCACTATTTTGAATGAACCTCTGGTAGTAAGCGGGTAGGGAGTCCAATGTGTTAGGGGTAGTGGTGTGGGGTGGGGGCACTGTTGTGGCCACGGTTTCCAGATCAGGTCTAATCTCGGTCATGGGGGTGACCAAGGTGATCCCGGGTGGGCGACTTGGGATTTTCCCGGGAACCTGGGGTCTCAAGGGGATCTTCTGGCTGACAGGCACGGGTATGGGGAGAGGCTGGGGCACTATTGGCCGACTAGGAGGGGGCTTTCTGGGAGTTTTGGGGGGGGAGATCGGAGGGGGCGGTGGACGCCCTAATTGGGGGCGAGAAATTGGACGGGTTGACAAGGGTGGTCTGTTGGGGATGTTGACAACTTTGATGGGCGCGAACACTGCATCGGCGGGTGGACCTCCTCGCTCTGCTGTTAGCCTCACGTTGCCGAAGGGACTTTCAACGCTGGGAAATAACTCTTCTTGTGCAATCGCTTGATGTAGATATAACAGAGGGATGAGCAGCTAAAAACAAAATAAAAACAAAAATTTGATTATCTTATTGAATTCCAAAATACAAGATAGTTAATGTATTTATTAAAAAAGTAAATAGACACAATATGGTTACATATATTTTAATCACTTTTAAATATCTACCACACCGTTTTTCTAATGTCCCTTCAGCATAATCCACTTGAATAATTGTTTAAATTCTTCAGACTAAACTCAAACATTTTCTAGCGTCAAACGTATATTCGTTAAAAGAGAGTGATTCCCTCCCCACTTTCCGCAACGATGTCATATATTGAAAAGTTCTTTAAATATGTTTTAAGTATTCCGTCATATGTATTTCAACGATATTGCACGCAGCACGCTGACTTAAGGGAAGTGAATTTCTGCATTAAACCCTTAAAAAGATCAAATAAAGCTTTTAAACAAACACTGGTTACATTTTTTTGCAAAATTGAAGGATGTTATTTCTTGGCTGTTTTGATGCTCCTGGTTATATTTAAATTCACCAGGATGCCAATGTTGTACATTATAAAGTTAGAAGGAGGTATTGTCAGGATAGCAAGTTGGTATAGGGATATGGAGGGTGATAAAACGATATTAAAATATGAAAAACAGCCTTTTCCAGTGTAAAATCCCCATAAGATAACGTACTGTATTTTGACAATAAAACTTTCTTTAATAACTCGATAAGTAATTATGCTAGAATGATGAGGAAGGGCTTAAAATCTTTGGCTTTTTACGTACAATAAGGTAATGTGCAAGTAAGTGTACATTTGAAAACTTAAAATCCCAAAAAAGGGGGTTAGAAACTTCCGATTGTTTTCCCCAACGAACTTGTCCAACTGATTATAAAAAGGAATGTCCCTACCAAATTTTAATTAAATCGGACAAAAATTGCGACTGCTAGAGTGCGAACACATACATACATATATATAAATATATATATATACGTACATAAATATATATATAACGCTTTTAGAGACCCCTCAAAACGTTTTCAGGGGGTCATGTTAGCAACTTCTATGGTGGTCCCGGGCTTTAGTCTCACCGTGCGGGTCATGCTAATAGTTCACTTTTCCACAGGAAATTTACTAATAAATTAGGCAAACGGACTCGATTTTTAGATGTAATCTCCATACATAATGTCTCCAATTTAAAATTACGCCACATTGGTTTAATGTTAATTTTAGTGGCATATTCGTATTACTTTCTTGTGATATTTAATTCTTGTTCGATGAATTCTCAAATATCTCAGTTATTTTATTAAAGTTGTAGTAATTTTAATGTATAAAATATTTACAGCAATATAAAAACATAATTGTAATTTACCAACGTACATACTTACAATACGTATATAGCCTTAAAATTAACTATTTCCCTGAGTGTTATTTAGTACAACCAATTAGCCTCAATGTATTGAATCCCAAACGGATTGGATTGTGGTTCGTTTCAGTTTATCCTGTGCTTCGAAAACTTTTCTTCTCTTCAGTATTTTAAAAACTCTTTTGAAATGGCCCCCATTTTAATAAAGAAAACTAGATTAAGAAAAGCTGTGGTTGATTTATTTTATTGTTTTGATAACAACTTCCTATCATAAATAAAAACAGGGGTACCTACAAAAATTGTAAAACTGTTTTTTTACACTCTTTGTGTTTATTACAAGTTCGTAAGGTCCCCAAAATAGATCATAAAAACATATGACACATCATGCCACTTTATGATATCCATCCATAGTTAATTTTATGGCGTTTCCTTTAGATGACAATTCTACTATGTAGGCCTAACATACTTACTTTCGCGAGAGCCATAGCAGGTATCGAGCAACGCGGTCAGCCAGTCCAGATTGCCTCTAATCCAAGGAGGAACCGATAATATCATTATCCAAATCCGAGATTGGTGTTATTTATAAAGTTGATAAGAGGGAAAGTACGTGTAGGATTGGGGAAAATACTCCACAAGGACAAAAACACGTCTTAAACATCGTTTCTTTCGGAATTACTACATACTCCTTATAATTCGCCGAAATTGTTTAGGTACGTCTTCGAAAGCGAATTACTTCGAAGAAGATACAGTTTGGTTTTTATTGAGTAAACGGGAAAACAGTTGAGACTTGGGATTAATCAACGTAACCTAGACTGATAATGTCCCAAGGCGTGTAGCTTGTCATGTCGTGGTGATAAGGAGGTGATTAATGGTATACAATCTGATACTCTTTGCTGGATTTCCTGCGATTTGAATTGTCACAGTCACAGTAGATCGGCTGGTAAGCCCTTAACTGACTGTTTATTTCCAGTAATAATTAACTAAAACTAAATTTAAGGTCGTTTACAACGTAATATCTTATCATGTACTGAGCAAGTTTTAACGCGAAAAGTTTTTTTATCATTCTGCACGAAATCCACCTGTTTTTGTTCCTCTAAATAGTTCGCAAAACGTCACTTTTTAGTCCTAGGACCTAAAAAATCAGATGTGATCTTTTTTAAGTCATAGGACGTAAAAGTCAGCTGTTTGCTAAATATTATTATTGTTTCATGACATATACATGATAGAAGCGTTCCTTACCACACGTTATAAAAAGTACTGTTTGTCAATAACAGAAATGTAAATACTGTATATTACTTACTTTGTAAACATAACCTCAAAAATACAACTTTATAGTTACAATTTTCAACGATTAGAAGTCTAATTCCGCATCATGAGCAAAAACGTTGTTCATCACTTGGAGAAAAAGTGGCTCTTTTTGGTCCTAGTGATGAAAATTACTATGTTGATCTTACTAGACTGAGTCTCTTTTTTCCTATGTATTATTTCAATAAATATTCGCTAGCTTAAGGTTAATCTTAGTTTTTTATGAATCGTTCAGGGTCAAAGTATGTAAGGATTTATTTTGGAGATCAAACTAAAGTTAAATTAGCTTCTTTTAAAAAGATGAATGTAACAAAATATTGTAAAGGAAATTAAAACACAAGTTAGTCTTAACTTATAAATATATTTGTTAACCTTATTCACCGTACTACAAACGGAATCTATAATGAACTCTACTTTGTAAAGAACTGTACAAGGAAATTCAGTACACCTCTTTATTTAACAACATGAACATTACACATATTATTAATAGTATAAACGTTTTAATATCATTATTCACATATTAAAACTTACTATTACAAAAAACCTATACAACTCGATACATACAAAACATTTTAAATTAACATTTTTAATCATATAAAATAACAGTTTTGATTACATTTTATAATACAAAACCATATTTATTGAAATGACTACTGTGTTGAGGACGCTTATCAACGTAATCCCTACTAAAGAAGACCATGTATGTGTTAAAATCATAAAATGACTATGCACAAATGTTGATTAATATTCGATATAGTTTAACATTCAAGTGTCACGGAATCCAGCTATCTTTTAAAGCCACTACATACTGGTTATAAGGAGAAATGGCATGAAACCTTAGACACTGAATATCAGATCAAGTTCAAGAAGTTAAACTTAGCATGCGGCATAGATACGTAACAAAGAAGGTTTTAATAAACTAGAACTAGAATTCCAATTATTAGTGAATTTCCTATGGAAAGTGAACTATTAGCATGACCCGCACGGTGAAACTTAAGCCCGGGACCACCATAGAAGTTCCTAACGTGACCCCCTGAACACGTTTTGGGGGGGTCGTTCAAAATTGTATATATAAATATGTATATATATATATGTAGATATATATATATATATATGTAGACATACATATATATGTGTGTTTGCACTCTAGCGGTCGCATTTTTTGCCCGATTTACTTCAAATTTGGTAGGGACATTCCTTTCTGTAATCAGTTGGACAAGTTCGTTGGGCAAAACAATAGGAAAACTCTAAACCCCTTTTTTGGGGATTAATCTTTCAAATTTTGAGTTTTTGGGCTCAAAAAGGGTCATAAAAGCCCCGGATGTAATATTAATCCATGTATAAAGATGGGAAACAGTGAGGCAAAACTTTTAGGCTCCCTCCCGTCATTCTAGCATAACTATTTACCAAGTTATAGAAGAAAATGTGTATTGAGCAAACACAGTACGTTGTTTTATGGGAGTTTTAGATTAGAAAACCCTGTTATTCATTTGTTGGTGTACTTTCAACATCCCCAGAAACTTCACGCCTACTTTAAAGCCTGACTGGACCGTCTCCTAATCTTATAATGCGTTTGTATTCCCAGCATTGCAGGTAAATGAAACCAGGAACATCAGAACAGCCAAAAAATCAATGTTTTCAGATTTCAATAAAAAATTGTATAAATGTATGTTTTACACTCATTTTGAGTTTTAAAAGTTTTTTATTTGGAAATTCACTTCCATCACGTCAGTGTGCTGCGTGCAAACTCGTTTACAATTTGAATGCTTATACAGGGTGTTTACAAACTCCCTGGAAAAATTTTGTGTATTTGTTCCTTAGGTTAGTACAATCAAAAAACGACATATAAATATGGGTCTGAAATGCCTAGTTTTCTGTCTGTCGGTCTGTTTGTGTTTTTTACAAATTATTTTATAACTTTAGTACTATTTTAGGTAAAAACCTGAAATTTGGCACAAATGTTTACCTTGGTAGATCAAACAAGTGTATAAAATTTCGTTACGATATCTTAAACATTTTCAAGATGGCGGCCATTTAAAATCATTGATGTCAAATTTCACGAAAACCGTAAGTTTTATAAAACAATGTTACCAGTAATAAGAAATGTGAGATTTTAAGGCAAACAAAATCATACTTTATTTGCTACAATCGGATAATAAATAACTGAGTAATGACACATTTACTAAAATAAATATCATATTTTTAGAGTATTTATAATGTTATGTAGTATTTATTTTATTTTGTCATTTGGGGGTATATAAACACTACTACTACGATGCAAGAAAGAAGAAAGATAAATCTACAGAAAAATTACTAAATAATGATTATACTGTATAATTACAAGTACTGCTCAAAATGACGTCAACCTCTGCGGTCTTAAGCGTTGGTGCATTAATTTTCTGACTTGAGCAAAAACATTGGCGTTGTCTTGAATGAAACCCGCAGCTTCAACCACGCGCGCAACCAGGTCCATCTCATCAAGTACTGGTGAACTATACACTAGGGTTTTCATGTGACCCCACACGAAAAACTCAAGTGGCGTGAGGTCTGGTGACCGAGGAGTCCAGTTCACCGGACCACCACGACCTATCCAACGCAGACCATAAGTATCACTCAAAAAGTCCCGGATGTTGGTACCAAAGTGAGACAGTGCACCTTCATGTTGAAACCACATGTTTCTTCTTACTTCTATAGGAATATTCTCCATCAGTTCAGGTAGGATATCCCTAAGAAATGCATGGTAAATAGGAGAATTCAGTCTGTTTGGCAAAATGTAGGGACCAATTAGGTAATTTCCTAAAATACCGACTCAAACAATAACGGAACACTTGGTTTGATATCCTCTTGTAAAAGTACCATGAGGATTGTCCTGAGTCCAAATATGACTATTCCGGGGTTTGAAAATTCCTTCTTTGTTGAATGTCGCCTCGTCTGTAAACAGAATCTTTTCTAGAATTCTCGGGCTGTTTATTTCTTTATTTAATAACCATCTACAAAAGTTCATTCGACGGGGAAAATCTGTTGGATTGAGATCCTGGACTTTCTGAAGCTTGTAGGGGTGCAATTTTTCACTCTTAAGGACGATCCATACAGTCCTATTGCCACAACCTATTTCCGTTGCGACTGACCTTGTGCTTAAATCAGGTGAATCTTCAAATTGTGGCAGCACATTTTCCTCAAACTCTACATTTTTAACTGACCTTCCCCTTCCTGTATCACTCCTATTTTTGTGAATGATACACTTTTCCTTAATCGGTTATGAACTGCTATAAAGGTCTTAAAAATTAGTTCATTGTCTCATAGGAAAACGCTCTCCATAAAGTCTTCTAGCTTCTATCCAAACCGTAGAAATAATGAATATCACAATACTCTTCAGACGTGTAGTTATTCATGGTAGCTTATTTGGCGCTGCTAATACTATTCCACAATTTACTAAGTTTATTAAGTAACCAACATGACAGAAAATCTACACTGTTCAACACATAAAATCTGGCAACAATTAAGAACGATGTGTAAATATTACAACAGCTGATTACATTACATCAGCTGATTACAAAACAACAGCTGATTGAACACAAAAGTCGCCCTAAACAACAATGTGCCGTGTACACTTGCCACATAATTAAGTAAATGTGTCATTACTCAGTTATTTAATATCCGATTGTAGCAAATAAAGTATTATTTTGTTTGTCTTAAAATCCTACATTTTTTATTACTGGTAACATTTTTTTATACAACTTACGGTTTTCGTTAAATATGACATCAAAGATTTTAAATGGCCGCCATCTTCAAACTGTTTGAGATATCGTAACGAACTTTTATACACTTGTTTGACCTACCAAGGTACATATGTGTGCCAAATGTCAGGTTTCTATCTAAAATAGTACTCAAGTTATAAAATAGTTTGTAAAAAACACAAACAAACCGACAGACAGAAAACTAGGCATTTCAGACCCATATTTAAATGACGTTTTTCGATTGTACTAACCTAAGGAACAAATACACAAAATTTTTCCAGGGAGTTTGTAAACACCCTGTATTTTATACCTGCATACGTAAGGTAGTGTTGCGAAAATAACTGACCCCATTTTTACGATGAAACCAATCACACTATCAGCTTCTTCTGCTAGTCAAATACGTGCGTTGCGTTACTTAGTATGTGATTCTTCAATAATGACGAATGTCTTTGACTGTACTGACAATGTAGGAACTCACTTGTCACAACATTCAATAACAGTTTACCACACTACTTGAGAGACGCATGGAGTAGAAAATATGTTGTAGAAACAAATATATAAATTAAAACTACAATATCCGGCTGAACCACTGCACCGGCGCGGCGGTTAACACTCATATACAAACATTTATGTGGATTTCGAGTAGACCGTTTTATTGTTACACCGGAATAATTATATTTTTCCATTGAAATGTAAATTTTCTGTGGATTACTAAACAGCGGACAAATAGTGTAGGAAACCTAGTTGTAAACAATATCTCAGTCTTATTATTGCATTGAATACAAGTGTTTTGACTAACAACAACATTTACAACATTTTAAAATTAAGCTTAAATACACAGCTTACTCACCCTTAAGTCAAAATTAATATGCAATCACTTTACTCTTTCTGTTTCATATCTTAGATATCCCTTCATATAAATAGAATCACCTTCGCTGATAGACAACATCGAACGTGAATTGTTCGGTCTCGTGAAGGACAATGAAAGGGATTCAGTAAAACATTCACTATCTCCACTGCATGTTGATTAATAATTTCAGTTAAAGTGGATTGTATCTCTGGGATATTTTAGTTAACAATACCATCACCATATAATCTTAGCACTACTACTCATCAAAATATGACATTATTTAGTTTTTTTTTACGAATTTCCCCATATAGGGAGGAAACTATTACCGTAGTCGGCATGGTAAGACCTAGGCCTGGAAACATGATAACTTTTCGTTTTGAGGTCCCCAGATGCCAAAAACACCATTCGTTCAAAACTGTATGTATATATAAATGTCCGTGGGTGCAATAACTCTCGTAAAAATGGTCCGATTTTGAAGAAATGTGGTATAAATATGTAAAGCAACATTTATGACTTTAAGTTCGAAAACCGGCCAGATTGCTCTATCCAAAGGGGTATTTTGAGAGGGTTTTGTACCACAAAAATGGTTTTTTTTTAGTCTTTTACATATAATATTTTAGTAAATCAAACTTTACCATTGGATTTTGCTTACAAATACGAAACATTTGGTGTTTTTATAATTTCTCCACGTCAATTGCTTACAGAGATATTGAAAGTGCTAAACACAGTACGTTAAATCTCAATTTTATTCTTATGGAGAGTAAAAAAATGTGTATATCTCGCTTATTTAACAAGTTATCCTGACAAAACTTGGTATAGCGCTTTATATCGTAGTGGTCTATTGATATTTGCACAAAAAACAATTTCTTTGCAGACATTTCCCGTAGCAGCAAACCTGCATACTCAGCCCCCATGTTATTATTATGGAGAATAAGAAAAATGTTATCTCCCTTAATTATGAACATAAATTAATAAAACTTGGTATGTGGCTTTACGTAGTTGAGTTATATTGATATTTTATAAAAACCAATTTTTTGTGTTCCTTGTTTCAACAAACCTGCATTATCAGACGCCGTGTTATTCTTATGGAGGAAAATTAAAAATGTTATAAATAGTTTATTTATGAATGTATATTGATGAAACTTCCTATGTGGCTTTACGTGGCATTAAGATAGATATATATAGCTTTGCTGCTACGGGGTATTTTAATCTTTCAGGAAATCTAAATTTAAACGAGTTCGCACGCAGCACGCTGACCTGAGGGAAGTGAATTTCCACATAAAAAACTATAAAAACTCAAAATCAGTTAAAAACATACAATTATTCCAATTTTTATTCAAATCTGAAAATATTGATTTTTTGGCTGTTTTGATGCTCCTGGTTCTATTTACCTGCAATGCTGGGAATACAATTTTGCGCATTATAAGGTTAGGGGAAGGTCCAGTCAGGCTTTAAAGTAGGTGTGAGATGGTTGGGGATGATAAAAGTACACCAACGAATGAATAACAGGCTTTTCTTAACTAAAACCCCCATAAGACAACGTACTGTGTTTGGTCAATACACATTTTCTTTAATAACTCGGGAAATATATATGCTAGAATGACGAGAGAGGGCTTACAAGTTTCGCCACACTAATTGCCACCGTTTTCCATTCGTTAATTTTACATCCGGGGCTTTTCTGACCCTTTTTGGGCCCAAAAACTCAAATTTCTAAATTTAAAATCCGAAAAATGGGGTTAGAGTTTTCCGATTAATTTGCCCAACGAACTTGTCCAACTGATTACAAAAAGGAATCTCCCTACCAAATTTGAAGTAAATCGGACAAAAAATGCGACCACTAGAGTGCATACATATATATATATACAATTTTTAACGAACCCCCAAAACGTGTTCAGGGGGTCACATTAGGAACTTCTATGGTGGTCCCGGGCTTAAGTTTCACCGTGCGGGTCATGCTAATAGTTCACTTTCCAAAGGAAATTCACTAACGAGTTCGCACGCAGCACGCTGACGTGAGGGAAGTGAATTTCCACATAAAAACTTGTAAAACTCAAAATCAGTGTAAAAACATCCATTTGTCCAATTTTTATTGAAATCTGAAAACATTGTTTTTTTGGCTGTTCTGATACTCCTGGTTTCATTTACTTGTAAAGCTGCTAATACAATTTTACGCCTTATAAGGTTAGGAGAAGGTCCAGACAGGCTTGAAAGTAGGCGTGAGGTTGCTGGGGATAATAAAAGTACTCTAACAAAGGAATAACAGGCTTTTCTAGTGTAAAACCCCCATAAGACAACGTACTGTGTTTACCCGATACACATTTTCTTTAATAACTCAGTAAATATTTATGCTAGAATGACGAGAGAGGGCTTAAAACTTTCGCCTTTCTAATTCCCATCTTTTAACTTGCATTAATTTTACAACTGGGGCTTTTCTGACCCTTGTTGGGCCCAAAAACTCAAAGTTTGAAAGATTAATCCCCAAAAAATGGGTTTAGAGTTTTCCGATTGGTTTGCCCAACGAACTTGTCCAACTGATTACAAAAAGGAATCTCCCTACCAAATTTGAAGTAAATCGGACAAAAAATGCGACCACTAGAGTGCATACATATATATATATATATATATATACAATTTTTAACGAACCCCCAAAACGTGTTCAGGGGGTCACATTAGGAACTTCTATGGTGGTCCCGGGCTTAAGTTTCACCGTGCGGGTCATGCTAATAGTTCACTTTCCAAAGGAAATTCACTAACGAGTTCGCACGCAGCACGCTGACGTGAGGGAAGTGAATTTCCACATAAAAACTTGTAAAACTCAAAATCAGTGTAAAAACATCCATTTGTCCAATTTTTATTGAAATCTGAAAACATTGTTTTTTTGGCTGTTCTGATACTCCTGGTTTCATTTACTTGTAAAGCTGGGAATACAATTTTACGCCTTATAAGGTTAGGAGAAGGTCCAGACAGGCTTGAAAGTAGGCGTGAGGTTGCTGGGGATAATAAAAGTACTCTAACAAAGGAATAACAGGCTTTTCTAGTGTAAAACCCCCATAAGACAACGTACTGTGTTTACCCGATACACATTTTCTTTAATAACTCAGTAAATATTTATGCTAGAATGACGAGAGAGGGCTTAAAACTTTCGCCTTTCTAATTCCCATCTTTTAACATGCATTAATTTTACAACTGGGGCTTTTCTGACCCTTTTTGGGCCCAAAAACTCAAAATTTGAAAGATTAATCCCCAAAAAATGGGTTTAGAGTTTTCCGATTGTTTTGCCCAACGAACTTGTCCAACAGGTTATAGAAAGGAACGTCCCTACCAAATTTGAAGTAAATCGGACAAACAATGCGACCGCTAGAGTGCATACACACATATATATATATATATATGTCAATATATATATATATATATATATATATATATATATATATATATATATACAATTTTGAACGACCCCCCAAAACGTGTTCAGGGGGTCACGTTAGGAACTTCTATGGTGGTCCCGGGCTTAAGTTTCACCGTGCGGGTCATGCTAATAGTTCACTTTCCAAAGGAAATTCACTAATAATCTGTACAAATAGGGGTATAGAACGTCAAAAAGTTGTTATTCCATCCTTAGGTCATATAACAACTGTTGGTGCTATTGCTGGGACTGGTCGTAAATGTTGTAATCGTTTGTTTAAATTAAATTCTGGTCAAATTCATTCTCAGAGCCACTATAATACTAGGTTTATGATAAAGCTTACTTTCAAAATGCAATAGTCTCGCGTTAAAATGTTGACTACTACTTGTGTCTTGGAAAAGAACTGACTGCTGACAATTTTATTATTTAATAATTTTATTGTTATACATTAATTGACAAAACAATAACGGTAATACTATACGCACAACCACACATAAAATTCTACTTTATAATCAGCAAAACCTCTTTTGAGCTCATCTTTTTAATGTCAATATAAGCAAATACCCCCGTTGCAGCAAACCTGCATTCTCAGCGAATTCTAGATAGTACGTCACTACGCCATTAAGCCACTTACCAACTTTCATCAAAGCATATTCAAAAAGAAGCGAGGTATGACATTTTATTTATTCTCCGTAAGAAAGACAATAGGACTGAGTATGCAGGTTTGCTGCATCAAGGACCACCAACATCGGGTTTTTATTTAAATACCAATTGATCACCACAGATGAATCAACATTCCAAGTTTTACCAATTTATGTTCATAAACAAGCAAGATATCACGTGTTTCTTACTCTCCATAAGAATAACATTACAGCTGCTGAGTATGCAGGTTTGCTGCCATGGGGACCACAAAAAATGGGTTTATATGCAAATTTCTGTAAAACCCAACCATATAAAGCCACATACCAAAATTCATTAATATATGTTCATTAATAAGGGAGATATAAAATTTTACTTATTCTCTATAAGATTAACATTGGACAACGTATACTGTGTTTAGCACTTTTAATATCTAAGTAAAAAATTAACGTAGAGCAATGATCAGAATACCAAATTTTTTTCAAGCTGAATTTAATAGTGTAAACTAATATTTGGGTTTAAAAACAATTATATGTAACAAGTTCAAAAAACTCATTTTTTGGGTACATAAACCCCCCTTAAATTAGAGCGACCTGTCTGGTTCTCGAACTCATGAAATTTGATGCTGCCTTACATGTCAATACCAAATTTCATCAAGATCAGACCATTTTTACGAAATTTATCGTGCCTACGTAATTTATTCTATATATATATAGATATATAGATATATGAATTTGAACTAATGGTGTTTTTGGCATCTGGGAGCCTCAAAACGAAAAGTTATCATGGTCCCGGGCCTAGTTCTTACCATGCCGACTACGGTAATATCTTCTTCCCTATAGGGGAAATTCGCTAAAACCTTCTATGCTGATATTGGATTATTTTTGACAAAACATTAGATTCGGTTTTCCATCTGGCAGGTCGGCCATTTTATAAACAATATTCTTAACGTAATTTATTAGGGGAGGGTGGCTAATCTTCCCTGCTGCCCTAGTGGTCTCTGTAGGAATATAAACTTTGTTAACCTTAAACAAATGTCTTGAATATTCTATTAGCTTAAGCTTTAGTCTCTTTTATCTTTGGTAAATCAATTACTGTATGGAATGTGATTGAAATGCATTAATCACCAAAAACACCAAAATCCTATTTCCGTTAAACTAGTTTGTTGAGTTTCTACGACAGTTAGTTTTTTCCCTTTGTTGCCATTGCATTCATTTGTATTTGACAAACTTTAATCCTCAAATGCAGTTTGTTAACATTATTCCTCAAAGCGTATTTATTAATTTACTAGTGGCTTGAAGGGGCTAAAGACCCTAACCTGGCTCCAATACTCCGCCTAATCTGATTTGAGCACATGTCGGTTCGTAAACAAAGTACACACTTAATGACATGTTTTAATTTAAACAAAGCAGCCGTTTTTAAATCCCCATACTTTTCTTAATGGGGATGTTTTACGTTATTTCTCGTTTGCTGGTAACGTTGTAGAAATAATGATATTTTTCCCGAGTCCCTGGGATAAAGACCTTAAATTTAAGCCATCTCCCTTCATCCTGCGATTTGCCAAACTCCCACAATTTTGACTTAAAAATTTCGCTTACAGAACTATATATAAAGATATCATAACATATGTATATACTTTGGAAAATGTTAGAAAAATACCGTCCATCAGAATATTCTATGTATCCAATTTCCTTGATTATTTTGTGTTACAACAGGGATTTATCCCTAAATTTGCCATCATGCATCTAAACTTTAATTTCTTATTAAGGTTTTGCCTTAATGATCTTTAATTAACAAATTTTATTTGATTAGAAGATTAATTAAACATGACCATTGACGGAGCCATTTAATCTACTTCCCCACTCAATAATTCAGTACAAAGACTTATCACTATTTATAATGTGTTTTTATATTTACCTACTTTTTAAATGTTTATTCAGATGTTTGTTGGAAATATTCTTGTATGTTACAAAATGTAATGGCACCCGAGTTTAAAAAGGAAATTATGTCACTCACCCACATAAATACTGGCAAACTATAAAAAGAGCTTTAAACATAAGTCGAGTTCTATTACTTCAAACAGCTGCAAAAACATGGGTTAGTTAGTTAATTTCTTTTAATTTCGAGGGTTTCAGATTAAACTCCCTTCAGGTAAATAAAGGTAGAAAAATAAGGTAACCAAATAAGGTGGTAAATAGTACTATAAAATAAGGTATCAAAAAATATAATTATTTTCACTTCATTGCATCATCACGTCATTACACTAACTTTGAATCGTGCCTCAATTATTTATTAATGCCAAGTCTTTAACCCTCATGGTTTTTGAACTGGCATAACGGGCTTCACCCGACCCTGGCTTTTACCATATGTTATTGCAAATAAACTCCCTTTTACTTCATCGTCAGCTGTTAAATAGGAAATTAAATCGAATTGTTGTCCACGTCAACATTACAGAAAAAACATCTTTCAATCTCTCTTGTGGCCCTAAGGAAAGATAATTATAAACCTAATTGAATATCTTTATTTAAAACTACGAAACAGGAAAAATGCCAATATGTTATCTGACTCCAAGGCAATGGGGAGAGTTTCGTTTACAAAAATCAATTTACAATTCGACTAAATATTTATTTTCACACGGATAACATAAACTGTATATTATGTTGCTTATCGTGACAAGATAAGATCACGATGAAGAGCTTTCAGGCTTTATAAAACTGCATTCTTATACATTAGTGTTTTATTATCTTCAGTCATACGATGTAACAATTGGCAATTTACAGCAACAAAGATATTACTTGGTTAACTGGACCCTACTTACAAATAAAAGTTAAAAATTGATAAACAAATTATTATTTTCAGTTGGGCAAAAACAATTCGATGATTAAAATGCTCCGACTATCATGAACAACTCATCTGCTTCTCTCAACACATAAAGCATTAAGTATTTTAACACAAGCAGGCATCTTGTTATAAATTGTGACCAATGGATGTGTCATCTTCATGCAAAGCAAGCCGGCGCGTTAGGGAAGTCACGACCTTCTGCCAAAAGCAGTATTTTGGGTATCGAGTTGTGCCCCTCACCAAAAGTTGGAAAGTGATCCACATTCAGTATAACAGCCATGAAAACAATATCGTTCAGTAAGCAAAAAGGCTTATCTGAAGACTTATCTTTCGTAAGAATTCACATTCACATTCACAAAAGATCATTTCACAATTATTCTGTTTTATTTAATCTGTTATTTACCTAAAGAAGTAAACAGGGTGTACGCTAGTGTTTTATAAAACTAGGTTTGAAATAAACCACACTAATATTATACAATAACATGTTTATATTCAAATGTACATAAAGTATCAAAAATGACTTAAATCCTAACCGAACCTTCTGACTGGGTACCTAGGACTGGGTAGTAATTGGTTACCAAGGGTGGCAGGAGGAGCTAATAATGCACCTTCAGGAGGAACAAATCCTGATACTGGAGGGGAGAACTCTCCCTCAGGCTGCACTCCTTGGATGGGGAATGCAGGGATGAAAATACCGTTCTCAAAGCTAGACTGTGAAGGAACAGCGGGAGAAAATTCTTGTTTGAAATTATCAGGGATTCCGTACTGTTTGTGAGGCGATGGTAAAGGCCTTTTGCGTGGCGGAGGTGGTGGTGGTGGAGGTGGTGGAGGTGGAGGAGGTGGTGGTGGAGGTGGTGGTGGTGGTGGGGGTGGAGGTGGTGGTGGCGGTGCAGGTGCAGGGGGAGCATATGGAGTGTATGGAGCAGGAGGTCCATACTCTTGAGCAGGCTCTGGAGGTGGTGCTGGTGCTGGGGCTGCGTACGGAGCAGGTGGTCCATACTCTTGAGCAGGCTCTGGAGGTGGTGGTGGTGGTGGTGGTGGTGGTGGTGGTGGTCGTGGTGGTGGCGGTGGTGGTGGTGGTGGTGGGGGTGGTGGTGGAGGTGGTGGTGGTGGCGGAGGTGGAGGTGGTGGAGGCGGTGCAGGTGCAGGGGGAGCATATGTAGCGTATGGAGCAGGAGGTCCATACTCTTGAGCAGTCTCTAAAGGTGGAGGTGGTGGTGGTGGAGGTGGTGGTGGTGGTGGAGGTGGTGGTGGTGGCGGGGGTGGAGGTGGAGGTGGTGGAGGTGGTGCAGGTGCAGGGGGAGCATATGGAGTGTATGGAGCAGGTGGTCCATACTCTTGAGCAGGCTCTGGAGGTGGAGGTGGTGGTGGTGGAGGTGGTGGTGGGGGCGGAGGTGGTGGTGGTGGTGGGGGTGGAGGTGGAGGTGGTGGAGGCGGTGCAGGTGCAGGGGGAGGATATCGAGTGTATGGAGCAGGTGGTCCATACTCTTGAGCAGGCTCTGGAGGTGGAGGTGGTGGTGGCGGTGCAGATGCAGGGAGAGCATATCGAGTGTATGGAGCAGGAGGTCCATACTCTTGAGCAGGCTCTGGAGGTGGAGGTGGTGGTGGTGGTGGAGGTGGTGGTGGAGGTGGTGGTGGGGGTGGAGGTGGTTGTGGGGGTGGTGGCGGGGGTGGAGGTGGAGGCGGTGTAGGTGCAGGGGGGGCATATGGAGTGTATGGAGCAGGAGGTCCATACTCTTGAGCAGGCTCTGGAGGTGGTGGTGGTGGGGGTGGAGCGTACTGAGCCGGAGGTCCGTAAAGAGGATAAGGTGCAGGAGGTGGTGGTGCTGGAGCATCTACGTAAATCGTGGACAAAGCATCACCTGAAGAGCCTTCAGGAAGTCCATACGTCTCAAATAGTGAACCAGTTTGGCTTTCTCCCGCAGGCGCAAAACCATCAAAACTTTGAGCCGGAGCAATTTCTCCAGCTTGTTTCACTTCATTACCAAATCCACTGGGTGCACCTCGCCTAGTTTCTCCACTGCTATAAGAGTATTGGCTGTTGTCTCTTGGCCGGAACGAAACTACCTTTATGGGTACATCACGTTTTCCCGTTGGTCTCACGTAGCTGGCGGTTTGGACATAATGGCCGAACCTATCGTAGGATCCGGCGATGGCAGTGGCATCCGCAGGACCGTTGACGACGTTGTAGGCTACAGGAGGATAGCCATCGGCGGAGATAGAGACGGAGGTCTGTTGAGTCAAGGCGACATGCGCGTGTTGGACCACCAGTGCTCCCAGCAGGAACACCTGAAACAATCATAATGCATGATCATTATGTATAGTATAAACATATTTTAAAATTAATCTAAATACATTATATTTATCGCAACCACACAATGGGAGTCATAACTTATCCAGATGTTCAGACATTATATTATAAGCTGTAGGGGTTTTCAATCTGCGGACGCCAGAAGATTACTGGACGTTTGTTATGAGGACGAGTGGCGTAATTACAGTATTTACAAGAGTTCTGCCGGTGGCTCAGACGGGTAAGGATTTTTTACGGCCGGAGCAGTGACATTTTCGTCGTTACTACTATCTGTATATGGACTTAGCTGCATTAGTAGTGAACGCCGTGATTCGCTGCTGTGCGGTTAACATCTTATACTCTTTGTATAAGACTTAGGGGAAAAAAGAAGAACATTTTATATTTGTACACAGTCTAAAAAAAGTTAAAGACGTTTTAGTGATCAAAATTTAATCCTACCTCGAGCCCATCTGTTAGATATGCA
This sequence comes from Allygus modestus, assembly GCA_963675035.1. Taxonomy (NCBI): domain Eukaryota; kingdom Metazoa; phylum Arthropoda; class Insecta; order Hemiptera; family Cicadellidae; genus Allygus; species Allygus modestus. The sequence goes on along the minus strand of OY776117.1, from coordinate 106,295,837 downwards.
TGTACATAAATTCTTTACTGGGGCTATTTGTGTAGGACTCGTGGGTTGTTATGTTAAGTCATAAGTATTTCAGAAAAGTTTAACAGTAAGTTTTTAAATATGGAACAAGCTTTTACCGCATTTATATGGAATGTTCTACAGATCCGAGTATATAATCTTTTCCCTTTATCATGTAAAGTTAAAAAAACGAAATACCAAATTCAAATTAGATTTGATGTATGGATGTAGGACGCATTAACTTTCGTTATATTACAAACCGGGATGATCAAAACAGAAGAAAGTATGGGGAAAATGTATATTGGAGATCTAAAGCTTTCAAAAATCCAAATAAATTCTCACTTTTACTCTAAACTATATATGACTTAATATATGAATTTATATTTGCCAACAAAACATGTTTTACAAGTTGTTAAAAATAGGTTTTATGAGGTTACGAATAGTTAGGTCTGGGATGTTTATTAGAAGCTAAAAAAACAGTTAATACAGTCTGAAACCTCAAGGACTATTTTTTGTGCCTTAAATAATTTGTATAACATTTATCATTTACCATGGGGACGACATATTTGTTCAACCCAACACTATGATAGGCTTGAGTCATTTTAGTTAAATTATCATTAACTATTCGACTAAAGTGGTGATCTGTAATTTTTTTATTATTAAAAATAAAATACTATTAATAATAGAGTTTTAACGGACAACAAAAAGTTCTTTTAAAAAATCAATGCTGTCACCAACTTTAAATAATGTATATATATAGTAAGTCACTAGATCACCACTTCTGTTCTACAGCACAGACGCAAAACTAATTTTAAATTAGATTTCCAGTGATGTTAATCCACTGGGATCAGTAATTTGTTACTTCAAAGAAAATGAAAACTATAGAGAAGATTATTAAACACTCCACAATACAACAGATTATTTTTAAGTAGTCTATGCGCGAAATCTAACATATGTCACGTTCCTACCCTTTTAGTAAAAATACTACCTCCCCTATAGCTAACTACAATAAACAAAATCAGGAAACTGAGAAACAGGAACAGGAATTTGGTTTGCACAGTAACCATTTCTATCAATGTTTATGGATATTCATAAAAATAGCATAGTTATTCTCATGGAAGATAGACACTTAGACACTTTATGGTTGCAACTTTTGTGACATAAAAATTCAGAAATTTTACAATTATACACTAGTGGACATTGAATGAATCAACTCATAACGATTCTCACAGTTTTACTCTTGGATTGAAATATTTACAATTAATACCACCCTAAGCAAGGTGAATAAAAAACTGTAAATTAAAAGAACCCAAAGTTACAAAAAAAATGATAATGTCTTAGATGTATACAGTAAAACTACAACTTAAAATACTAAATATGGGTGCTCAGTTAAGTTTGTATTTCTTAATCTAAATGATAATAGTTGTCTTATATATTGTGAATTGTTTATTACAGCATATTAAAATTAATCATGTATCTTAGATTATATTATTAAAAGTAATTTTTAAATGTAAGGAATGCTGAAAAAAAGTTCAATTATAACTATTTTGTATGGTTGTTAGTGGCGAGAGTTCTCTAATTATGAGAAAGATCTCCTCACCTTAACGACGTATCCAAATTTGTTTTCGAACCTACAACGTTAAGTGGATTCCGTAACACTGTTGCGTCATTACTTCACAGCTAAAAGCTTTTGGTATTGACAGGGATCGAACCTAACAGACACGGACCACAGGCAACACCCTACAAGAGTTAAATGTTTTTAAATTATGATGGAAAATAAATTTACACTCTTTATGGAGCACATTGTCTATAAATATGAACTAGCAAACTTATTCTAACTCTTAGTTTCATTAAAAGGTCCATAACAAGCGTTATACGATGTCCAACTTGTAAAAGTTTTAGTTTATTGTATAAAATGAACAGCCGAGGAACTAAAATGAATTTCCGATCTTGTGAAAGGGTCAGCGTGGAGGTCGGACAGTTATAATAGTCCTCGTTGAATGATTTAAATTTGCATAATGCAGTGTTTGTTCAAATATCGATGACCAGAATTTAAATTTTACAAAAAAGAAGTCAAACACTAGTAAACTGTTTAGCTGATGGCCCCAACTCTAATTAATAATATAAGATTTGTGAGAAATTAACAAGCGAATTATATCGTATGCCTGTGTATGGATTGATTAAACGCGTTTAGGGTTAACTATTTGGCTTTAACAATTTGTGTTAACGTAACCATTAATACGCAATTAATGTAATTATATTTTATATTCACTTAATGTATTTAATAATAACCCCCCCGAATTAAAATATGAGACGCATATTACTACGTGCAGTTGAAAACTGTTGAGGCCGGATAAAAGATGAAGTTAAGTTAAAACAACGATATGACTTTTTTCATTTATATATTTCATTTTAACTCCTTATTTATCGGTTTGAAATTGTAGACGGATACGGAAATATTTTAAGCATGTAAACCTAAAATCTAGGTTACTTTTCTTATCTACTTTAAAACCATACAAATTATTACTAAGCATATCAAAATACTGTCTAAACTAATTCAAGTATTGATGTGAAAGTGGTTTTCCAGGTATTATGTAATAACTTTTAGACTACTTTTATGTTTTATAAGTAACTAATGCAGGATGATTTAAACGTTATTTAGTAATGAGACCAGAATTCAGAAATTTTTTCATCCAAACAGAAATCTAAATGTCATTTTCATAGATGATCACATATACATAAAACTCTAAAACATCAGGAAGGTTAGTTTGATCTAAAATCTAGTTTATTCAGTTGAGCGATCCCCCAAAAAAACATGGAATATTACATGGATAGTAGACATAATTGCACAATTGTAGGTACAGAAAGAACACTATATAACGATACGTTCAATATAATTGTCACATGTACAATTATTACAGAATAAAACATGTAATTTACATATGTAACTCTTTGAAAAAAAAACAAATTTTAGAAAGCATTATTTATGAAAGATCTATATATTTAAAAAAAAGTATGATACTGTACCTATAGAATCAAATTTTGATAGTTTTTCATAAAAAATAGCATTTATTACTTCTTTTAAAAATATTACAATTATGAAATAAATCTTAACTAACTAATTCACCGTTCCATCATCTAATAACCCCTTAAAGTATTCACACTTCCATTGTTAATTATCATAATGCTTATATAAACATTACGTACTCTTAATGATCTCACCACAGATCAAAAATACTGAACACTTTAAAACTTGAAAAAACACTGTATATTACTAACCTTCCTGAGATATACCGTATAAATCCCTTCATCCATGTTACTTCCTATCCAGACAGTAATTTACTCCAGACTATGATAGTGCCTATTCAGTCGATAATCCTAATCAAGAGCGTATTCCTTTGAGTGCCCATCCGGTTAATAATCCTTATCCGGAACGTAATCTTCGTTAATTTCTATCCCGTCTGTAATCCAAATCCAGAGCGTCATCCCTGATAGTTCCTGTTCCGTTAGTAATCCTAACCAGAGCGTAATCCCTGATAGTTCCTATTCCGTTAGTAATCCTAATCCAGAGCGACATCCCTGTTAGTGTCTATTCCGTCAGTAATCTTAATCCATAGTGTCACCCCTAATCGTGCCTATTCCGTCAGTAATCCTAATCCAGCGCATCATCCCTGATAGTGTCTATTCCGTCATTAATACAATTCCAGAGCGTCATCCATTATAGAGTCTATCCCGTCAATAATCCTAATTCAGAGCGTCATCCCTGATAGTTCCTATTCCGTCAGTAATACTAATCCAGAGCTTCATCCCTGATAGTGCCTCATCCGTCAGTAATCCTAATCCAAAGCGTCATCCCTGATAGTGTCTATAACGTTTGTAATCCTAATCCAGAGTGTCACCCCTAATAGTGCCTATTCCGTCAGTAACACTAATCCAGGGCGTCATCCATGATAGTGTCTATCCCGTCAATAATCCTAATTCAGAGTGGCATCCCTGATAGTTCCTATTCCGTCAGTAATCCTAATCCAGAGCAACATACCTGATGGTGTCTATTCCGTCATTAATACTTATCCAGAGCGTCATCCCTGATAGTGTCTATCCCATCAGTAATCCCAATTCAGTGCGTCATCCCTGATAGTTCCTATTCCGTCAGTAATCCTAATCCAGAGCATCATCCCTGATAGTGCCTATTCCCTCAGTAATACAAATCCAGAGCGTCATCCCTGATAGTGTCTACCCCGTCACAAATCCAAGTTCAGAGCGTAATCCCTGATAGCTACTATTCCGTCAGTAATCGTAATCCAGAGCGTCATCCCCGATTGTGTCCATCCCGTTAGTAATACTAATCCAGAGCGTCATCCCTGATAGTGTCTATCCCGTCAGTAATACTAATCCAGAGCGTCATCCCTGATAGTGTCTATCCCATCAGTAATCCTAATCCAGAGCGTCATCCCTGATAGTGTCTATCCCGTCAGTAATACTAATCCAGAGCGTCATCCCAGATAGTTCCTATTCCGTCAGTAATCCTAATCCAGAGCATCATCACTGATAGTATCTATTCTCTCAGTGATAATTATCCAGAGGGTCATCTCTGTTAGTGCCTATCCCGTCAGTAATCCTAATTCAGAGTGTCATCCCTGTTCGTTGTATCCAGTCAGTAGTTCTAATCCAGAGCGTCGTCCCTGTTAGCACCTTTTTAGTCGGTTATCCTAATTTAGAGGATCATTCCTGATAGTGTCTATTCTGTCGGTAATACTAATCCAGAGGGTCATCCCTGATACTGTGTATCCCATCAGTAATTCTAATTCCGAGCGTCATCACTGATATTACCTATACGGTCAGTAATCCTAATCCAGACCGTCATACCTGATGGTGTCTATTCCGACATTAATACTTATCCAGTGCGTCATCCCTGATATTGCCTATCCCATCAGTAATCCTAATCCAGAGCGTCATCCCTGATAGTGCCTATTTCGTCAGTAATCATAATCCAGAGCGTCATCCCTGATAGTGCCTAATCCTTCAGTACTCCTAATCCACAATTTCTCCCTTGATAGTGCCTATTTTGTCAGTAACACTAATCCAGAGCGTCATCCATAATAGTGTCCATCCCGCCAGTAATCCTAATTCAGAGCGTCATCCCTGATAGTTCCTAAGCTTTCGAAAATTCCAATTCAGTGCGTCATCCCTCATAGTTCCTATTCCGTCAGTAACACTAATCCAGGATGTCATCCCTGATAGTGTCTATTCCGTCAGTAATCATAATTCAGAGCGTCATCCCTGATAGTTCTTATTCCGTCAGTAATCCTAATCCAGAGCGTCATCCCTGATAGTGCCTAATCCTTCAGTACTCCTAATCCACAGTTTCACCCTTGATAGTGCCTATTTCGTCAGTAACACTAATCCAGAGCGTCATACATAATAGTGTCCATCCCACCAGAAATCCTAATTCAGAGCGTCATCCCTGATAGTTCCTAAGCTTTCAAAAATTCCAATTCAGTGCGTCATCCCTCATAGTTCCTATTCCGTCAGTAACACTAATCCAGGGTGTCATCCCTGATAGTGTCTATTCCGTCAGTAATCATAATTCAGAGCGTCATCCCTGATAGTTCTTATTCCGTCAGTAATCCTAATCCAGAGCTTCATCCCTGATAGTGCCTATTCCGTCATTAATACTAATCCAGAGCGTCATCCCTGATAGTGTCTACCCCGACACAAATCCTAATTCAGAGCGTGATCCCTGATAGTTCCTATTCCGTCGGTAATCGTAATCCAGAGCGTTATCCCTGATAGTGTCTAATCTGTCAGTAATACTAATCCAGAGCGTCATCCCTGATAGTGTCTATCCCGTCAGTAATCCTAATTCAGAGCGTCATCCCAAATAGTTCCTATTCCGTCAGTAATCATAATCCAGAGCGTCATCACTGATAGTGTCTATTCTGTCAGTAATACTAATCCAAACGGTCATCTCTAATAGTGTCTATCCCATCAGTAATCCTAATCAGAGCGTCATCCCCGTTCTTTGTATCCAGTCATTAGTTCTAATCCAGAGTGACGTCCCTGATAGTACCTTTTTAGTCAGTAATCCTAATTCAGAGCATCATCCCTGATAGTGCCTATTCCGTCATTAATCCTAATTCAGAGTTTCATCCCTGTTGGTGCCTATCCCGTCAGTAATCATAATTCAGAGCGTTATCCCTGTTAGTGCCTATTCCGTCAGTAATCTTAATTCAGAGCGTCATCCCTGATAGTGTTTATCCTGTCAGTAATCCTAATCCATAGCGTCATCCCTGTTGGTTTCTATCCTGTCAGTAATCCTAATTCACAGCGTCATCTCTGTTAGTGCCTATTCCGTCAGTAATCCTAATTCAGAGCGTCATCCCTGTTGGTGCCTATCCCGTCAGTAATCCTAATTCAGAGCGTCATCCCTGTTAGTGCCTATTCCGTCAGTAATCTTAATTCAGAGCGTCATCCCTGATATTGTTTATCCTGTCAGTAATCCTAATCCATAGCGTCATCCCTGTTGGTTTCTATCCCGTCAGTAATCCTAATTCAGAGCGTCATCCCTGTTGGTGCCTATCCCGTCAGTAATCCTAATTCAGAGCGTCATCCCTGTTGGTGCCTATCCCGTCAGTAATCCTAATTCAGAGCGTCATCCCTGTTAGTGCCTATTCCGTCAGTAATCCTAATTCAGAGCGTCATCCCTGTTGGTGCCTATCCCGTCAGTAATCCTAATTCAGAGCGTCATCCCTGTTAGTGCCTATTCCGTCAGTAATCTTAATTCAGAGCGTCATCCCTGATATTGTTTATCCTGTCAGTAATCCTAATCCATAGCGTCATCCCTGTTGGTTTCTATCCCGTCAGTAATCCTAATTCAGAGCGTCATCCCTGTTGGCGCCTATCCTGTCAGTAATCCTAATTTAGAGCGTCATCCCTATTAGTGATTATTCCGTCAGTAATCCTAATTCAGAGCGTTATCCCTGTTTGTGCCTATTCCGGTAGTAATCTTAACCCATAGCGTCATCCCTGATAGTGTCTATTACGTCAGTAATCCTAACCCAGAGCGTCATTCCTACAAGTACCTAGCCAGTCGGTAATCCTAACCCAGAGCGTTACATCTGTAAGTACCAATCCCGTCAGTAATCCTAACCCAAAGCGTTATCCGGTACGTACCTCTATCGTCCTCATGCCGTCCAGTAATACTGTGGTCACTGTGCGTCTCTCTCAGGTACAGTCATCCCCTAGAGCTAGCCAAGATGTCGTTAGCTTCTTTGTAAACACGCAGCCTTCACGCCTATCAACAAGGTGTTAGATTAGAAAGGAAAGTCCGCTTGATAAATATGTCTGGAGTCGATTTACTTTTTCTGGGAATCAGGAGTTAAGTTACGTGATAAATGGATTTAGCTTGGTTACGTAGAGAGTAATCTTATGGTACTTTTTAATGTTAGTCAGTTAAGTGATAAACCTCAGTAGTATATCATGTTGTGATACCGGTATTTAAAAATACAATACAATTTATTAAATGGGATGACACATATCTGTATTGCACTATGTCTTAAGCTAAACAAAATATAGTCTTAATTACACTGCTATTAAATACAGCATGTCATTAATCTTTGTGGTAACATAGTGTCTTGAATATGAATAAGTGTAATTTTATTTTATAGGATTGTATTACGTAATTAACTATTTATCGTCATTTACGTGTTAATTATATCAATACATATTGGTAGTAACTTGATTTGATGCATTATTAATAGTAAAAATAATAATATTTATTTGCCAAAATAAACTGAGTAGGCTCTTACAAAAAAATCTTAATCCAAATGTACTATGGTTGAATTTTTCAACTTTTTATGTTCGATATTTCCATCAAGAGTTCACATATTAAAACTAAAAGATTATTGCTTGGAATTGATTTAACTTTTTAAAATCTTTTTTCTTCATATTACTTCTATTTTGTACATTTCTTTAACATTATTTATGACCCTTCCCATCGTGTACTATGGTGAATTTCCATATGTGGTGGTTCTGTGAATTTAATCTTTAGCATAAATCGTTTTCTAGTGTAATAACCATGATTAGTTGTATTTTTTATCTCCCTTTGTTTATTTACATATAATCTCAAAATGTATATGATATGAAGTCCGGAATTGTGATGAATCGTGTAATTTCAGTTAATTCAAGACTTGGCTCGTCGTATTTGGCATGCATGATAATTCTTATTGCTTGTCTTTGTAATTTAAAAATCGATGTTTGAGTTTCTCTATATGTGCCAAATCATACAGGTTGGAAGTATCGTGTATACTTTGAAATAAAGAGTAATCAAAGTTTGTATGTCTTCAAAATTTAATAAATTTACTAATACGCTTAGATTAAATCATACTGAGTTTAATTGTGTAATAATTTTATTTAGTTTTTTATTTCAATTAAAGTAGTTATCAAAATGTATAAATATTAAATAAATTTGAGAGATATTAGACAGTAAAATGTGTTCCTGTCTAATCAAACATTTGTTCAACTAGAAGTGAAGAATGTTTGTCTTTGAATTATTCAGTAATAGACGGATGCACTATCCCAGGAATCTGACTAGCTTAATAATAATTTGAACGATAATTTTAGAGATTGAGTGGAATTATTGGCGACCAACTCAGATGTGTCACTTGTAAATTGTGTTGTTATTCCATTTTCAATATTTGAGGGAAGGCCAACCACATAAATTATTAAAATAAGTGGCCCCAGAAAAGATTCTTGTGGAATACCTATGTTGACTTACTTGTTTCCAAGATGAAACATCATTATTTTTCCATACTAGCATTCAGTTTTTAATCGGTTTTGGGTATAACATTCATGATATTTTCTGGCTAATCCTGTCATTCATCATATTTCATTTTGTACAGTAAAAGTTCATGGTTCAATCAATCAAAAGCTAGTTAATTCACATTATATTGAGTTAGTATGACATTTAAAACAAAATTAAATCATTAAATTGTCGGATATATTGAAAGAGCATTTAAAGTCGATTTATGTCCAACTAAACCAAATTTTTCAGGATATATTTTAATAAAAGTTGCAATCATCCAATAAATAATGATTCCAAGTATCTTTGAAAATGCAATTTGGACAAAAGTTTTCTCCATACAGGAGACTTAATTTGATTGTCATAGAAAAAATATTTTTACAAATAGCTTTATAATTTCCGAATTTGGTATTATTGTTTATGACCTGTATTTATAAAACTTTTAACATATATCTTTTAGGTAATGAATTATTCTCCCTACATACAAATTAATGTTAGTTTGTGTTTCTTTGTCCTCTGTGAGCTCCTGTAGCTTCGATTGCGATGAAACTTTTCAAGGTAATCCAGGTTTACCCCTACGAAGGTTTCTGACCATTAATGTCTTAACCCTTAGGGCACTGGACTCTTACAATCTTATTGGCATTATTGATTTGTTTGAGCTAACATTCAGTAAGAACATAGTTAATCTATCAGAGTAAAACGTAAGCATATTCCTGTTCAAAAATAATTTAGGGCTCTACCCCCTAACCTTTAAGTTACTTATTCAAATTATATACTCCTGTTACACAAATGTTATGTTTTCCTAGTAATATAATGATTTTACTGTTTAACTTTCTTTATTTATAACATTAATCAACTTATTCTTACTCTTATTTTTAAGAATGCAACAACGTTTTTAAAAAAATAAGATTAATATACAGGGTTGTCTCACGTAAGGTGACTCGAAACAAATTGCAGACAAGCCAATTGACCTATAAGGATTAAATAAAATTATTTCCCACTAAATCAACCACCCTCGGTTTTTGGAACACCTTGTATTTGTAACAAACTAAAACTATTGTTATGTTATTCCTTGGGGTCGATTTACTAAGAAATCATTTTATTTCATCCCTCTAGGTCAACTGGTTCGTCTGCAATTTGTTTGGGACACCTTACGTGAGACATCCTGTAGAGGTTGTATTGTTCTTGAAATGGCATTGTTACTAAATCTTACTATGAGATAGCTGGTATTTTAATTCAGTGTTCAATTATCATTAAAATTAGATACGTTTCCGCAAGGATTTAAACTTCATGTCGAGTTTATGTCATAACTGTGCTGATCTCCATACTCAGTTCCCATAACTGTCGTTCCATACCATACTGTCGTTCCCATAACATAATAGTACTCTTTATTAGTGAAATGTGTTATATTGCTGCAGAGAGATGGGTGTTGTTACTTGTGAAAACTTGGACTAAACAGCTATGTTTATTTATATCAATAGGCTAAACTAAAGAGTATACAACTCCCCTTTAAAACCCTTTAGTAAAGAACTAAGATATTGCGTCAAATTACCCCATCCTATTTATCCTATTTATGGAAATTATATTATTAGTAAGTAGTTTTATAGGAAAATTGTTGATCAGGTATGATGCAAATGTGGTACTATTTAATGAATTTTTTAAGGCTATTTTCGTTAAAACGTGTTAACTTTTTGTTTACTTTAAACACCGTGTGAAGGTTAGGAAATACTAGATCTACAACAAATTCTTAACTCCTGCTAGGGACTTAAGGGCGTATTTTTTAATCTAGGAGATTCCCTAACTTTTTGAATTACATTTAAGTTCATTCCACAAGTAAACCAATCTGTACTCAATCTTTCAGTAAGAGTCATTAATGTTACTTTTGACAAGAGCAATGTAATGTTTGACAAGGAAAGGGCAATTGTGGCTCGGGTATTTTGTCACCGTAGTCCACATATTGTATTGTTACTACGTGAAGTTACAGTTCTGACTCTTTGAACCGTTTCACTGGATAGGCTCTTCATATGCTCTTGAGGCGCCTAGGTTTAGGCTAACCGATCCAATAGTCATGACTACACTTAATTTGACAAGTGTATAGTTATCTCATGAGGATAAAATACTTACTCATAAAGGTACCGCATTTATAACTTGTCTAATAAAAATAATTATGTTTAATATTATGTTGGTAATATTCTAAAATTGAATTTATAAAATCTCAAATCTTACAATATTCTATGAATTACAACTAATTAAAAACATTCTAGGATATTTCCTACGTAATATAAGGATTTTCTTTGCTGGTTGTAGGGAAATCTGGCTAGCTTTTGTTCAACAGTCTATTAAAAAAAACTTGCTGCTATTAGGGAGATGTGATGGGGAAATGCAACTGCGGAGACCTTGCCATAACTTTCATAAAAAACAAAGAAAATATATTATTAGTAAGTAGTTTTACACTAAACTATGCAAATATGGTACTATTTAATGTATTAAGGCCATTAAATAACTACACCATTGGTACTGTATTCAGTTACAGTTATCCAAGCAGTCATACTTATTGCCCCAAGGAAAGGTATTCACATTTTTAGCTATTAGAGCTATTCCTGGTCACCGATATTTATAACATTATGACAGTGCAGTATGGTCCCAATTTCATTTATATTAAACTAAATATTCATGAGTTACATACTGTTGACACTAATCAACTCAAAACTTATTGTTATTACTCTATTTGATTTTTCTTTTAGAGATTTATAGTTTTTTATTTATTTCAGAGATGTCTATAGTTTTCTGTATTTTCTGAAAGCGTACCTCAGTAAAAAGTAATGTAAGATAGATAATATCCGTTCCTATGGAAATAAAATAAGGTATACTTTCAACACTGGAAGTCTTGTCAGAGTGGCTATGTAGTAAGTATGATTAGTACAATAATTTTTTAGTTTATTTGTCTTATTAACCTTTTTAAATATATCACCCATGAATGTTAATTTAAAATTTTATAGTATCTGAGGCTTTTAGTAATGATTTTTTAATATTTGACTAAGGAATTTATAATTTTTTTGAATGGTTTTTCATCATTGAGGAGGAAACTGGATGTTTTTATGCATGCAGAATTTTTTTCCTGAAATACCATTAATAATACAGTAACAGTCCCCGGTACAGCAGAGTATGCTGTAGCAAGTGTATGCAGGTAGGTCCTGTGTGTGGATTAGCTTTATCCACACTTCTGCCAAATCATGGTACGTACATACAAAAAACTGTAAGCCAAATAATAAACCAACTACCACTTTAGTTATTGTAGTCACGTATCATTCTTAGAAAACCAAACCAGTCCAGTTAAAATATAAATACCCCCGTAGCAGCAAACCTGCGTACTCAGCGAATTTCCAATGCATATATATGTATCTTAATACCACATAAAGGCACATACCAAGTTTCATCAGTATACATTCATAAATAAACGATTTATGACATTTTAATTATTCACCATAAGAATAACATGGCGGCTGAGTATGCAGGTTTGCTGAAGCAAGGAAGACAACAAATTGGGTTTTATACAAATATCAATATAACTCATGTAGGTAAAGCCACATACCAAATTTAATTAATTTATTTTCATAATGAAGGCAGATAACACGTTACTTATTCTCCATAATAATAACATGGGGCTGAGTATGCAGGTTTGCTGCTACGGGAGCCTTGGGTAAAAAATTGTTTTTTTGAGCAAATATCAATGGTCCACAACTAGATGAAGCCGTATACCAAGTTTCGTCAGTATACGTTCATAAATAAGCGAGATATAAAATTTTTATTTTCCTCCATAAGAATAACATTAGACAACGTACTGTGTTTAGCACTTTCAATATCTCGGTAACCAATTGACGTAGAGAAATGATCAAAATACCAAATTGTTTGTTTTTTTAAGCTGAATCAAATGGGGAAAAATAAAATTTGACTATTTCCAAAATTATATGTAAAAAATTCGAAAAACCCATTTTTGGGGTACAAAACCCCCCCAAAATACCCCTTCGGATAGAGCGATCGGGCTGGTTTTCGAACTTAAAGTCATAAATGTTGCTTTACACGTTTATACCAAATTTCATCAAAATCGGATAATTTTTACGAGAGTTATCGTGCTCACGGACACACACATATATATATATATATATATATATATATATATATATATATATATATATATATATACAGTTTCGAACGAATGGTGTTTTTGGGGTCTGGGGACCTCAAAACGAAAAGTTATCATGGTCCCGGGCCTAGGTCTTACCATCCCGACTACGGTAATAGCTTCTTCCCTATAGGGGAAATTCGCTAAAAAAATTGTTTACTAAAATTTTATTCGTGAGTAAGCGTTTTTGAATTGGTTATAATCAGGTTAACATATATGAACATATAATTTAAGGTCTGTAGCCTTTGTCTTATTTATGGGTCCCCAGCAGTTCTTATTTCTGAAAATTAAGTTCCAGATTCTTTCACACTACGTGGCGTGTGGGGGAGGTAACGTAAGATAGATGGTAAATTTCCTCCTCCCCTCCTCCATTTGTTGTTTACAGTCATTTAACTAAAACAAAATAGTTTAAATAATTTCCAAAGTGACCGTAACATATATTTTTAAAGATAAATATTGATTGATCAGCTGACTGTGAAGGGGGGAAGTCATTAATGCGCATGCGCAAACCAGGTGCCAAGTATTGTGAATGGGTCTTTCATAAAACAAATAGTGTCTAAACAAATCTCGTGGCACAGTTAAGTTTAAAAAAGTTAGTAAAAGGATAATGGACTAAAGGTAAATACAAATTGAGAGAAAACAGGCTATTTAGTATCATAGGTGTATTTAAAATTGAGTTGGCTTAAATTAAATTCATGAGCTTTATTATGAGGAACTTTTACAAACTGTACAATTAATTTACTGTACAAATTATCATAAAAACTGTCTAAGGTAGCTAATACATTGCGAACAATAAGCATAACAAATGTTTTGCAAAGTCAATCAGAACGACTTAATATAAAGCATAAATTCTAGGCATACGAAGCATATGGAGCGGAGATACCTCTCGGCCTTGGGGAGGGAAGGCCCGAAGGGGCAGGAGGAGCAGGTAGAGCACCATCTGGGGGCTGAAACCCTCCAGGAGTTAGGGGAGCTGGAGCAAACTCAACCCCTGGAGCAGGTCCACTCCTAGGAAAGGCCGGAATGTATTCGAACTCTCTTAGAGCGTCGGATGAAGGTCGTACGGTTAGCACAGATGAAGATGCGCCTTCGCCGCGAGGGGGGCTATACGCGTTGGCAGGACTTGCAGGAGGAGCATATTCTCCAGCGGAGGCTTGAGCCCCGGCGAAGTTCCCATCAGGAGGTCCGTACTCTGGAGTTGGTGGTGGAGGTGGTAGTGGGGGAGGTGGCGCTGGTGAAGGGGGTGGGGGTGGAGCATATTCTCCGGCTTGAGCCTGAGCACCGGCAAAGTTACCAGCAGGAGGACCATACTCTGGGGTTGGAGCAGGGGGTGGGGATGGAGGTGGTGGCGCTGGTGATGGGGGTGGGGGTGGAGCATATTCTCCGGCTTGAGCCTGAGGACCGGCAAAGTTACCAGCAGGAGGACTGTACTCTGGGGTTGGAGCAGGGGGTGGGGATGGAGGTGGTGGCGCTGGTGATGGGGGTGGGGGTGGAGCATATTCTCCGGCTTGAGCCTGAGCACCGGCAAAGTTACCAGCAGGAGGACTGTACTCTGGGGTTGGAGCAGGGGGTGGGGGTGGAGGTGGTGGCGCTGGTGATGGGGGTGAGGGTGGAGCATATTCTCCGGCTTGAGCCTGAGCACCGGCAAAGTTACCAGCAGGAGGACCGTACTCTGGGGTTGGAGCAGGGGGTGGGGATGGAGGTGGTGGCGCTGGTGATGGGGGTGGGGGTGGAGCATATTCTCCGGCTTGAGCCTGAGCACCGGCAAAGTTACCAGCAGGAGGACTGTACTCTGGGGTTGGAGCAGGGGGTGGGGGTGGAGGTGGTGGCGCTGGTGAAGGGGGTGGGGGTGGAGCATATTCCCCGGCTTGAGCCTGAGCACCGGCAAAGTTACCAGCAGGAGGACCATACTCTGGAGTTGGAGCAGTGGGTGGGGGTGGAGGTGGTGGGGGAGGAGCGTAAGCACCAGCTTGAGTATTGGCGCCCGCAAAATTACCAGCTTGAGGTGGCGGAGGAGGAGGCGCTGGCGATGAGGGTGGAGGTGGAGCATATTCTCCGGCTTGAGCCTGAGCACCGGCAAAATTACTGGCAGTCTGGGCCGGTGGTCTATAGTCAGGAGTTGGAGCAGAAGGTGGTGATTGTGGTGGTGGTGGAGGAGGGGCGTAAGCTTCACTTGTCGCCTGAGCTCCTGCAAAACTTCCCGCTGCCTCTACGGGAACTCCATAAGTCTTAGCCGGGGACCCTGAGACTCTAAGAGCTCTTCCAGACAGTGAGGTCTGTGCTTGAGAGATGCCGGCGGGAGCTGAAGAAGGAGGAGGAGGGGCGAACGCTTGGGGAGCGAATCCTTGAGAGATGCCGGCAGGTGCGGACTGTACTGGAGGGGATCCGAACCGTAGGCTAGAAGGAACGTTTCTCTGATAGATTTGCTGATTGGCATCGGTTCTTCTTCCCAACTGACGAGCTGGTCGGACAGCCGTGGGTTGGATGTACTGAAAAATAAAAGAATACGATTTTTAATCTTGCAGTATTTTGGAATAAACAAAAGTTTCCCAACGTCTGTAATATTTCCATTCGTGGTTGCATACTGATACTATGCGGATGATACTGAGTTTATAACAAACCAAACTTTATCACTTGTAATTAATAATTATAAAACTTTTATTGTTGGAGACAATTCTATAGAAATTAAGGTAAGTTTTACTCTGTAATTACATCACTCTTTAAAAAAGTTTAAAATAAAAGCATATTAAGTTAAACTTTTGAAAACTATAAGAGAAGAGCGGTATGGAAAGGCTAAAAATAAACCTCTTTCACACAGATAAGCTAGGAAAACCTTACTAGTAAATTCGATTAATCTAATACGAGATATTAAGTAACATATTTAGGTATTTAGGTAACATTCTAATCATAAAAACCGTGCATATTATTTGAAGTAAAATTGTGTAGTTATAGATTTGAGAAATATTTCGCAAGACCTTTCCCTTAACGATTAAGAAAACTATTTTTCTTCTGTAATCTGTGACTACCTTCATCTTAAAGAACATTAGCTCGCCATCATCAACATCGAATTTCAAACAAAGCATTTCCTGCTGCCATATCAAGGGGATTTCCTCGCAAACAATAACTAGGCGTAGCTATATAACCAGCCTACCATTATACAAAACTTCAGCTCAATCTGATTATAAATTCTGTGTTACAACGGAACAGGGATTACGTCACACCGACGCGACGGTCAACACCTATATTTCATAATAGTATGGATCAAACTTAAAGGAGGTTTTCAGATTACAAACCGGAACATATGTTTCTCACGCACGAATTGCAAATACCTCTGTATATCGTTCTGTTTTGAATTCTATATTGTTTTCTCCAATTTTTAGTGAATTTCCTATGGAAAGTGAACTATTAGCATGACCCGCACGGTGAAACTTAAGCCCGGGACCACCATAGAAGTTCCTAATATGACCCCCTGAACACGTTTTGGGGGTTCGTTCAAAATTGTATATATATATGTGAGTATATATATATATATATATATATATATATATATATATGTGTATGCACTCTAGCGGTCACATTTTTTGTCCGATTTACTTCAAATTTGGTAGGGACATTCCTTTTTGTAATCAGTTGGACAAGTTCGTTGGGCAAAACAATCGGAAAACTCTAACCCCCCCCCCTTTTGGGGATTTTAAATTTAGAAATTTGAGTTTTTGGGCCCAAAAAGGGTCAGAAAAGCCCCGGATGTGAAATTAACGAATGAAAACCCGTGGGAATTAGTGTGGTGAAACTTGTAAGCCCTCTCTCGTCATTCTAGCATATATATTTACTGAGTTATTAAAGAAAATGTGTATTGACCAAACACAGTACGTTGTCTTATGGGGGTTTTACTTTAGAAAAGCCTGTTATTCATTTGTTGGTGTACTTTTATCATCCCCAACAACCTCACGCCTACTTTAAAGCCTGACTGGACCTTCTCCTAAGCTTACAATGCGCAAAATTGTATTTCCAGCATTGCAGGTATATAGAACCAGGATCATCAAAACAGTCAAAAAATCAATATTTTCAGATTTGAATAAAAATTGGAATAATTGTATGTTTTTAACTGATTTTGAGTTTTAAAATTTTGTATGTGGAAATTCACTTCCCTCACGTCAGCGTGCTGCGTGCGAACTCGTTTTTTATTTAAACATCAACTGCATATCTTGTTGGGCCTAAAGGCCTGTGCTGCGACCTCAAGGCAGCAAAATACCGTAACGTCATTGGTTACATGGGTAAGACAGTGGTGACCACTCGTGAAAAAGTATCATTACATAACAGGGATCGAACCTACGCTTGAGCACGTCTGACTTGAGAGGCCAGCGCTCTACCTCTGAGCTACCTCGTGGTATATTCAAACTAATTACTCACATAGTAATTAGGCGCTGCCTGAGCCACGGCCTGAGCGTTGCCAGAGGTGTAGGTGATCGTTTGAGGGGCGAAGCCCGGTCTGGAGCTGGAGAAGGATTGGGCCACACCCCGCTTGGGTCTCACCTCCTGGGACTGGTAGTACTGTAACACAGTCACACAATGTGTTACACCACGGGTGGTGTTGCAGTTAGTGGTGGTAGCCTGGAACAGTTCCGAGCTCTGCATCTATTACTTTTTAAATTTTATTCTAAAATGAGTTTTTATCGTACGTTCATGTCTGTAGGGAACTCTGATGGAAGGTTAATGCAACATAAGTTTATATGGTATGGGTTTCACATTAAATTTGGACTTAAGGTTTTACAAGTTCAGTTTTATTGTTTCCCTCCACATAAAAAAGTGTTAGAACCGTGCTTTCAAAATTATTACCATCTTAAATTTGTAATTATGGATGTATAAAGCTTTCCAGTTATACAAAAATATATATACAAACGGTTTATACTTAATTAATATTTAAAAGTTTTCGTTTTATTAATATTTTTTAAATATCCTATTGTTTTCTACACCCAAATAAATTCAACCTTTTAAATAAATAATTAATTAATTTATCACTATTGGTTAAAATATCATAAGTCCTAAAAAAATCAAAACAAATACTTTTTGAGAAAAAAATATATTTATGTGCTAAAAGTTGTTTAAAGTTGTCGTGTATTTAACGATACAAAAATGCTATAAAAGTCGTAATTCATGTTAAACGTATACAGTGCCTTAAATGTTTGGTATTACATCGATTTAATTTATTCATGCTAATCGATTAAATTATAATTGCCAAATTTACTCATTAAATCAAACTTCTCCCCATTTCAGTCTATGAGCACTTAATTCAATTTAATTGGTTTATTCATTGTTTTTAGAAACACCTTTTATTTCAAAGTTAAATTAAATTGAGAGCTATTACAGCAAAGTGTGTTTCTTGAGACAAAATAACAACGAATGTCTAATTTTAATGAAGCAGAATCTTTTTTGCATTTTTTTTAATTAAGTAAATATAATTTAATATTGCAAGGGACTCCAGGGTTTATCTCCTTCTATCTGAATACTAAACATAAGTAGAGATTAGAAATTTAAGCTTCAATAACTGAGTGAGTTTCAAAATTCTACCTGTTGGTAGTACGCCATCTGTGCGGGGGTAGGTGCAGGGGTGGTGATGGGGGTGTTGGCCACAGCTGACGCCGTCCCTTGCCCCGAGGTGTACGTGTACGTCACAGGCTTTGCTCCCCCGCCGGAACTTGAGCTTGAACTTGAGAACGAGGAGGAGTAACTCTTCCCGTCAGCTGCTCGACGGAGACGGCCCCCGAACACCTTAAAAGTGGCTTGGCTTTAAGTCTGGGAATATTCTATTATTTATATAACTATTCTATGAATTATTTCTAGAATGTGCACGGTGGGCGAGGAGGAAAGGAGGAGGTCAGCTAGTACGAAGTTTTTGGATCCCTTCCGTTCGCACCTCGAGGTCTCAGTTGTTATTGTCACTCATCACTCATATTTTAGAAGAATATTTATGAGTAAATTATTTCTGTAACTAGTTTTAGGATTTTATTAACTAAGCCCAAGCAATGTTATGATTACCAATGGTTAAATAAAGAATTGGTTGAGAAAATAATTCTAAAATTAGCATAAACAGGGTGAGTTTTAAATGAGTCCCCCTATACTTTTTCCCACATTTCTTAAGATATCGACTCTTGACCGCCAGCGATCATTGTTGACCAGTTTATACTTCATTTTGACTTAGCTAATATTTTTGGCCGCCATCTTGGATCCGCCATATTGGATTTAACTATTTATTTTCAAACGTAAAGTAGGGGTTGTGACCCATCAAATAGACGTACATTTTTACTGTGAAAATAGTGCCGCAATCCGTTTTTGAACAAATCTTTATTCGTTCTCCAGATATTGGTGAATTAAAAGAAAATCATTTTAGAGATAATGTTAAATGTCCCATCCCTAAAACATTCCCATATTCTCATCATGACATCAAATAATGACCATGAACTACTACTATCATTGTTGGGTAGTATTTGTTTCATACTGACAAAATTAAAATTTTCGGCCGCCATCTTTGATCCGCCATTTTGGAATAAGATGATTTTTTTTAATGTAAAGTTAGGGCTGTAACCTATCATTTCCAAATGTCTTTACACGCCAAAATCAATGCCTCAATCCATTTTAAAATATCACTTTTCGTTCTCATGATATTGAAAGATTTCTGTTTGACATTTCAAAAATTGTCAATACATTTTAATCTTGTCGAACTGAAGCAAATACCACTTAACAATGATTGGTATTAGTTCATGGTCATTATTTGATATCATGATGAGAATATGGGCATTTTTTAAGGTTGGGACATTTAAAATTATCTCAAAGATTATTTGTTTTACTCACCAGAATCTTGAGAACGAAAAAAGATTTTCAAAAACGGATTTCGACATTGTGTTCACCACAAAAAAGGACTTCGATATGATGGGTTACAACCCCACCTTTACGTTTGAAAATATATAGTTGAATTCAATATGGCGGATCCAAGATGGTGGCCAAAAATATCAACTAAGTCAAAATGTTGGTCAAAAATAATCGGCGGTGGTCCAGAATCGATATCTTAAGAAATGTAGAAAAAAGTATGGGGGAACTCATTTAAAACTCACCCTGTATATTAGTACATTGATGTAGAATCATTAAAATACCAAGCAAATACTAAAATAATGTTATTTATTTAATAAAACTGTTAAAGAGGCAGTTTTATAAAGGTGTATTCACATTTAAAAGATATTTGAGAAAAACTATTTCCTCTCAGTTAGTTTGCATGATATTTTATCAATTAGTTTTAAAATATAAAAAATACCATATAAATATTTAAAACAAATAATACAAGTTTAAAATAAAATTGCATAGCTTTTTTCAATAAAAGGTTAATGATAAAACCGAAAGTTTAGTATTTCGTTTAATTAATAAACATTAATAAGTAGTTAAAAATTAAATGATTAGAATATGATAATCATTTTGTTAATTAATAATAATAATAAAATTATAAAAATGCAAGTAAAAGTCCAGTCAATTTTGACATTAAAAAAGGCTTCGTTCATGCAAAAGGTCATATAGATGTAATTGTTTATTTTGTTGTTTGTCTATACCACTAGTCAAAATCCAAGTTTGCTGCTTCGAAATACCTGTGCCACCGGTGTAGTAGCAAAATATGCATAAGAATCATAACTTTTTCAGTTTTCTTTTAATACATGCTAAAGTATGCCTCTGGTAGAGAATTTCGCCCTATCCTTTCTTAAACTGACTAGCATTCCCTGAAATTTTAGATTAGAGCATCTTGATACTTACTAAGATGCAGTAATTTAAAAACTGTACAGTGTATTTAAAAAGGTGAATCATTTTTTTCATGGTCTCTTATTTTGTGATAACAAAAAAAAACAAAAAAAACAAAACAAACAATAACAAACAAAAATTCGTTCCACAAGAAAGTTGTAGTGGATTAATTTTAAGACACAATAATTAGCTATCATTTGAAAGCATCTGAAGTGTCAGTGGTTCTTTTCTGAGGCGTTAACCTAACCTAGAACGTGAAAAGTGGATGTTAATCTAAGTCAGTAACAAAATTAATTAATTTAATAGTCATTTACCATTTATAACACTAAACAGTGGAGTGACTCAGGCGCTATGCTGCTTATTCGTGTTATCATTTGAGGAATTAAACTTCCTCAACATTAAGTTGTTATGAAAACAATAAGAGACGCCTAATCACACTTATGTGATGCCTTTGAGCAGCAGCGTATAGAGGTGGCTGTTGCACAGGAAGATGCCGATCGAGATAAAATTCTGATGGCATTGTTGAAAAGCTCTTCATCTTCTCGAGTAGTCATTGTAGGAGAAAACGTGGATCTTCTCGTTGTGCTAAACGATTTAGCTGCTGACGTGACAAATGTTTACCTTCAGAAGTGTAGTAAATATGAAGCTGGCTGCCGTCACTACTCCACAACCTCCTGCAACCACTAGCACTCTCCACTATCACCAGAGTCAGTACCGTTTACCCAAGAGAGAGACACGATCTCAGCACCGCTTGGCCATGGTAAAACCAAGTTTATCAATTTGCTGGAAGAAAGTAAAGAAATTGCTGATCTGGATGAGGTCTTCCTAAAACCAGACTCCGCTAACAAAGCTGTAAGATTTGCAGGCATCAAGTGTTTTGCAGCTCTCTACGGGGATTTAAACTGAGACCTTCGATCGCCTTCGCTACAAGACGTTTGTCTCTTTAATATCAGTCTTGCTCTTCTGCCACCATCAGAAGATGATGCAAGCCACCACGTTCTCAGACGTTTTCTCATGTGCAGAAGTGGTTAGGGGTTGACAAAACTCGACTGATTAGGGGTGGAAGCTCAACTATCAAGGCCTACCGCCAGCTTACCATTCTACCATTAAAAGTACTGCAGCAGAAGTTGCAGCTGGGGTGAAATGCCCCGTTCTTTGCCAAGCCTGTGGTGGAAAATCAAGCACTATCGCTGTTCTGAAACTCGATTACGAGAACATTACCTTACCACCGAGACTGCAGTGGCCCACCCTACCAACAACGGCAGTGAAGAGGCACCTCCTTCGTTTGGATCGTATCCCGTGCCAGGGCTGTCAAAAATCAGAAAGATTTTAACTCTTCCTAATATGATTGCCTTGTGTCCAGTAAAAAGTCACATGCCACATTATTATCTTCATTCTGTTAGATTAACTACCAACACTCAATATTTTACTTTTATTTCTGCAAAATCCACTTTTATGTTCTTTGCTATGTTTTATACTGTGTTTTTTTCAAAGAACCGAATGGTCTATAGGTACCACCTTGGGTTTAAATGACATTTAATTCATTTTTCTCTAAGGTTGTATCACTTCTTGCAGTACGAGTATTTTGGACAATGTCACAAAATAAGAGCCAATGACTAAATAGTATTTCTTTTTGGAAAACATGTCCTATTTGAAGTACTGTATCTTATTAAATAATTAACGTACATTAGTAGCTCTGATTTCAAACTTTAGACGGTTTTGACCAATTTAAAAAAGGATGTATCGACATGTTGTTTAGAAGTATATTTCAGGAGATATTTAGCGAAAATACAAACGTTTAAATATGTTCCTTTTATCTATACTACCCGGTGGCAAAGGTCTTTCAAATGTACCAGCTTGCTTCCTTACTAGTATTTTAGGTCCTAACAACATACTAAATAATTATAACTACATGAATTCTCGCACGAACCCTCCCTTTCTTGACTGGACTATAACACAAACCATTCTAATTATAATTGTCATGTTAAATTTAAATCAAGTTACAGTAAAAAACTTCAAAGTTTCTTTAGTTCAACTTGTTTGACATACATCTACTCAAAGAATATGCTTAAGTGTTATCTCATCCTCTTACATTAGACGGGAAGACGGGTGTGAAGCCGAACCTGTTGTCCGTGGAACTGTCGCTGGCGGTGGCGCTGGCCTGGGCGTTACCCGAGGTGAGGGTGTGGGTCACAGCGGGTCGACCCGCCACAGAGCTGGACGATGAGGAGGACGATGATGACCCTGCGTCCACCGCTGCCACCACACACAATATACACACCACCTGCGGCAGCACAGTGTAACTTGTAAATAAGTGTTCAAATGGTATTAGGATTAGTGATTTTTTGGGCTATTTAAATTTCAACGCCAACGGCAGTTTTTTTACTAAATACACACAAAGGTTTTCGGTAAAGCGGTCAACCCCTTAAAATTTGAGTAGACGCCCTGGGATTTGAACCCTTGTCCTTTTAAACCAAAGTCTAATACGCTAACCATGAGGCTAGTGAGATGTCCATTTTTTACTTCCAGAATTATTGTAGATGTGTCGTCGGTGGTCACAAGTCATATCGTAGTGGAAGCAGATATGTCTCGACCAGCTCCACCTGAGCCTTTTGATGTCTTACAAGAGAGAAACAATCTTTTTTTAGACGGAATTGTCCCAAAAAGACTGTAGAACCTCATCATCAGTTACCATGTTTTCTTAAAATTGTTCATCACAATATGCAGGGTCTCCGAAACAAACTTGATAGCCTTCAAATTCTTATTGATTCAGAAGATCCGGACGTAGTTTGCTTGTCCGAACACCATCTTTGAGACTTTGAGTTTGAAGTGATTTCTTTACAAGGCTTCAACAGTATAACATCCTTCTGTAGAAAGTTTCTTCGAAAAGGAGGTGTGTGTATTTTTAGCAAGTCTGCAATTAAGTACGAGGTTGTGAACGTCTCACGTTTCTGTGTGGAGGGGAAGTGTGAACTTGCTGCGGCTAGGTTACATCTTCATAACGACTCATTTCTAATCATTGCAGCTTACAAACCGAAGCCGTTTTCATCTTCTGTCCAGGAGCATGAGAGTTTATGAGTGTTTATCGGACTGTCTTGGTAGGGTTATGAATTCGGATGCTAGAACTATTGTTGTAGGTGACTTCAATGTTGATCTTTCGGTTGCCAATGTTAGATGCGATAGATTGATTCATATGATGGCTTCTCATGGCTTAAAAAATAGGGTTTCATCTTATACTAGGGAGTTTAAAAACTCCAAGTCCCTCATTGATCATATCTATACTGATCTTCCTGGTGATTCTGTTAAGTGATCAGTTGTAATCACTGCTCTTTCTGATCATCATGCGCAGTTGGCAACAGTGAATTTATCAACCCCGGGAGATGCAGGTCATCCCAAGTTTGCACTTAGACGATCATTCTCTGATGACAACGTTCGCATCCTCAGTCACCTTTTAAGTAAGGAAACTTGGGATGAAATTTATGAAGCAAACTCAATGAATGAAAAAATGCAGCTTTTCGAGTCTTCATTACAGTTTCATTTTGGACAGGCTTTTCCAGAGAGGAAAATTCAACTACGGAAGCGTTTCCCCAGAACAAAGGTTACCCTGAGTAAGGATCAGTTGAAACTTCGGGATATGGTCATCCAGAGTTATTATTCTACCAGGGACTTAGACTCTTCTGATGAAAGGAGACAGTACTACTTCGCGTTAAAGAAGCAGTATAGGTCTAGATATAGGTATTAGATATGCAAAGTCATCCAAAGTCCTTGCCTTAATACAGAATTCTTCTAATAAATCTAAAACTGTATGGGCTATGATAAATGAAATTAGAGGCAAGAACGAGATTTCATCAAATCTCCCTCAGATTATCAGGGATGACACAGGTAATAGCGTTAGCGATCCAAAGCGGGTTTCTAATATGTTCAATGATTTCTTCGTTAATATGCCCACTGTTGATTCAACTTTGTCTGGAGTTTCATTCCTGCCAAGTTCTAAAAATTCATCTTTTTTCCTCACGCCTGTTTCGGAAATTGAGGTTTCTGATATCATTAGACCTCTGAAATCTAAGACATCTTCTGGCTGTGACAACATATCTTCTAAGTTGCTCAAGACATGTTCCCATCATTTTGTCCAGCCACTTGTTCACCTCATCAATTATTCTTTTGAAAATGGGGTCTTCCCTGAGTATTTGAAGTTATCAAGAGTGAAACCCTTGCATAAAAAGGGAAGAGTTGACGATCTTGAGAATTTCAGACCCATTTCAATATCATCTGTGTTTTCCAAGGTTTTTGAAAAGGCAGTGTTATCTAGATTATTATCTTTTATTGACAGAAACAATGTGTTGTGTGAGAATCAGTTTGGATTTGTTAGAGGAAGGTCTACAATTGGTGCAATTTCCAGGCTCCTGGATAAGGTTGTCAAAGCTCTAGATGAGGGGAAATCTGCATTAGGAATATTTTTTGATTTACGAAAGGCCTTTGACATGGTTTCACATACGCTTCTCTTGGAAAAACTTGACAATATTGGCGTGCGTGGTGTGGCAAGCGAGTGGTTTTCCTCATATCTTTCGGGACGAAGACAGGTGGTTGAAATACCATTCACAGATGCAGACACTTTGAGAAGGTGTTTTTCTGATACGCAGATCGTTAAGGCCCATGGCTCCATTCTTGGACCCCTGTTGTTCATCTTGTACATCAATAACCTGAAGAGTTGCCTGACAAATGCCCACTTGTGCTTGTTTGCAGGTGACACATCAATTGTAATTGACAACAAATGTCGTTCAGAAATGGAATTAAGTGCTTTCATGGAGTCAAATTCAATTGTTCAGGGGTTTCATGAAAATGGATTGGTGTTGAACAATGATAAAACTGCGCTGGTAGATTTCTCAATAACACCTCGCCATGAATCTCTTAGCATTTGGATTGATGATAAGGAGATGTGTTCCCAAGCAGATATAATTTTTTTGGGATTATCTGTGGACAGAAATCTGAAGTTTTCTTCTCATAAAGATAATGTTGCTCGTAAGTTTTCTTCTGGAATTTTTGTGCTACGTAGATTCGCACTTTTCACCAACACTGCTGTTCTTCTTTCAGCATATCACGGTTTAATTTTTCCTTATTTATCCTATGCTGTCACCATCTGGGGATCTGAAAACTCATCAACAAAACATATTTTTGTTTTACAAAAAAAAGCAGCGGGAATCATAGCTGGAGTTCGTCAAAGAGAATCATGTAAGCCCCATTTCCAGGAGTTAAGACTTCTCACTTTTCCCAGCATTTACATTTTTCGGACCTTAGTTTTCATGAAACAAAACCATAGTTTTTTCCAGTCTTTGCTACCCCAGTCAACATATGACCTTAGAAACCGTTCCAAGTTTTTTTTCCACCACATACCACTTCCTTTTTCAAACACCATACCTATTTTAGCGCCACAACATTATTTAACGCACTTTCAGATGTTATAAGAACTGAACATAATTTATTGCGTTTTAAGAGAAATCTTAATCATTTCCTCATTGAAGAATGTTTTTATTCTGTGGAGGCTTATTTGAAACACAAGTGACTTTCATGTTGTTTTTTTTCTCTTTATGACTATTATTTATGTCCAAAGGAAAAAATTTAATAGCTAATTTTAAGAGCTATTTTGTAACTATGGACCAATGCATGTAAAATGTTTTAATGGCAATAAAGAATATTTGAATTTGAATTTGAATTTGAATCAGTAAAGTTATAATATAAATATGAAAGGTAAATTATTTATTGCTCCGTCATTTTGATCCACATTGGTATACTTTATTGCTAACGTTTGGTTTTAAGGTCATAGCTTGATTCACGAGCCCAACAAGACTATCAATGAAGCCTTATGTGAGCTTTAAATCCACATGGTTTCCAGTATACATACCAGTCTGAATCAAACGGACAAAACTATTGTCAATTAAAATTGTTTTTAACTTATTATATCATTCAATCTAAAGTCGAAGGCTAGAATAGAAAGAACAATACCTGCAGCGATAAACGCGTGTTCTGATCTAATGATAAAAAGTTGAGTAAATTGGCCAACGCCAATTTGTGGTACTAATGTCCACTAAAGTTGCGACTGCAGGTGTGCTTCTATAGGTCTTGTTCTCTGTTGGGCAATATGCGTCTTTAACAAGTTCATTTAACTGTGTGTGTATGGCAATGAAAAGTGAAAAAAGGAGCCAAACGTAGTCTTTGGCTGTGTATTGCGGATAAAATGGAGACCACTGCATGTGTCCTCTCCACCACCAATACTTCCCCTCACCTTGCCCAAAGGGTAAAAAAGCTAAAGAATTCCATTGTAGTTACCAGCAATTGAAGTATATCTTCTTGTTTTCTTGTTTTTTACACCGGTTCGAGTCCTACTAAATAAATTTGAGATGATGAGGAATTTGAATTAGGATAAGGAGATGGAATTAAAAATGGTTGTGCATAAACAGCAGTATGTACGATGGTCCTCTATTTAAAACATACGCAATTATTATTTGAGTTATTTTTTCAAAGGCTTTAATTAGCCTATGCGAAGTTTTATTCAAAGGTGAGTTTTACAAAAATATTTTTCGCTCATCTAAAAGTATGCTACATAACACTTGTGAAATTTTAATAAATGACTACCAACCAACTCAGAAAATTCAAATAAAGGTTACGAAACCAGTTATATTTAAGGTTTGATGCAGTTTAACAACTAATGGGGATTTAGAAACAGGTTGTCGTCATTTTAATAACAGTTGAAAAGTTTTAACAATCGAAGACCCGACGGTTGAAATAAATATAGTTTTGGGGCTTTACCACAAGCAGTTTAGAAAATTGGTCAGTGTTTGCCACATTTTATGAGGTTCGCCATATCGATCCTGAGAAAGGTCGTGGCATTTGAAATGCCAAACAAATTAAAAACTCTTACCATTTGCAATTTGCCAATGGGCTTTAATTAAAAAATTCCTCCTGTGAATAGGTGGTCGACTTAAAGTCGTTTTACAGTTCCCAATAAAACTTTAAGAAAACTACACTTTTGTCATGCAGAAAACAAAATAATAAAAAACCACATATACTTCAGGGAGATGTGATAGTTTTCAATGAACATATTGTAAGGACTAAGGAAGCCTGTCTCATTTTATACTCAGTCACGCAAAAAATTGCGTATTTTAAGGGGGAAACTGATTTTGTCTATTATTAACATGTTTCCCTGAAGTTAAGCTGTAAGAAAATTCGTTATTATTTGCAATAACAGAAAACAAAACTATTCATAACCTACTCTTAACCCACTTGTCTGAGTTTATATGGTGTACTTCCTCCATGCGGGTCTTATTTAATTTTACTTTTCTCCGCAAAGAGTATAATATCGTTCCTAGTTAATCGCAATAAAATATTGTAGCTAAAATACTGCTGGGACACCAAAATTAAAATAGGTAAAACTACAAGTTCACGCAGTAAAAGATGTTTATACTATGATTTAAAAAATGTTTACTACTTAGTGAAGAAAGAACTTGATTGAAACGCTAACCTCTTAAATAACCTTGGAACATCAATTCCAATTTAGTCGTGTCGTGTTTTGTTGGTCTTACTAAAAATACTCCTATCAAGTAACAATGCGAACGTGCTCTTTAGTTAAAAATAAAGTTGTACCTTCCTTCTAAATTTAGCTTACTCTTTTTTTTAAGTATCAAATTAAAATATGATATTTTCATAACTAAAGTTGTACCTTCCTTCTAAATTTAGCTTACTCTTTTTTTTAAAGTATCAAATTAAAATATGATATTTTAAATTATCGTGGGACTGTAATAAAGATAAAGTGGGTATACCAGTAGAGTAATTGAGATGTGTTCTACGTACATTTGTCAAAAAACAGAAGGGGTTATTCAAGGATTATTTTATAGAATTTTTTTAATTTCTAGTTTGCTTAAAATTTACTGCCAGTTACTAATAATAAGTAGCAGCAACACTAAATATGTATATTTAAGGGGTTTTATATAAATTACCCAGTTTTTATATATTGGCTATTTCGAATTTCTGGAAGCATGCTTTGGCTATAAAAGATTCTTTTGATAAGTTTCCAGCCGAAGGTTTTTTCAACACTTAGAAGACAAACAATCCCTAGACTTTTTCCTAAGGGAAGACCGAAGAAAAGATACCTCATGTAGGATTTTTGACGTAAAAACAGATGTTCTGATAACAAATCAGTTCATTAATAAAAAAATATTTCTAGAAAAATAATTTCACATACTTTTTTGCAAATAACACTTTCCACTTTCTTGAGTCAAAACCGAAGAAGTTTAAACTTTCCTTGTCTTTTTTAATGGCAAAAGATATTAATGTCATGCAATCATTAAAATTAGTTCCCAGTTTTTCTATAGTCCTTTGAATTTGTAAATCGTTACAATGGTTAGAACGTTTGAATTCAATCCTTACAATGGTTTTATCAACCATTTTTTGGCACGCATAAAACGTTGATGGTTTCTCATTTCGTGACACATTCCCCTATAAAATACTTGAAAAATTACGTATACTTGGAAATCTACCCTTAATTAGTGAACACTTAACTCACCCAAGCTATCACCATGGTGGTGGTCGGAAGACTGTTAAGTGGTTTCACCCCTCTAGCGCAACATTAGGATTGGTGTTTTCTGGTAAACACTAACAGGATAACTCCCTAACCCTGCAAATAAGCTAAGTGATTCATAGACCTATCACTTTCAAAAACGTCTCTTCACGATCGCCCCGCAGGCACTATGTTAGTCATTGTTCCCTCTTAACTTAATCCGCTGTCAGGTGTAAGGTTAGACATTTTTCTTTTAGTTTTGCAATCTGTGAGAGTAAACATAAACACCATGTAAAGTCAATGAATGATCAACGACTCCATGGATAACCTACATAGCTTCAACAATGATTCAAATTAACTGGTTTATCAGCTCTTTGAATATATTATTCTCTATAATATAAACCTATAAACCACAACCTCAATACAAAAATAGATAACACGTTAGCAACCTAATTTTACTGAATCATATGTTGTATCTTTGTGAGAAATATCCTTTAAAATATTAAAATCTAGTAGAAAAATCCGAATAAGTGAAAAGTTTATAAAATCATGAAAAGTGAAACATTTTGTTTGGCAAGCTAATCAGGGCTCGTAAGACGAAATCTCCATTCTCTCTATGAAGTATCTCTTAACATACCCACATCGATGTAACTCAACTTCCTTATTATTATAATTTAATTAATTCCCTTGTCGTTTAACATTCTTGAGAAAGTATTCCAAGGAACACATAAGCTATTACCTGGAAGCAATATTTCAGAACAGCTCTCGGATCAAAGAATAACAGATGATGGAATTAATAATATACCCCCGTAGCAGCAAACCTGCGTACTCAGCGAATTTCCAATGCATATGTATGTATCTTAATACCACATTAAGCCACATACCAAGTTTCATCAAAATACATTCATAAATAAACGATTTATGAAATTGTATTTATTCTCCATAAGAATAACATGGCGGCTGAGTATGCAGGTTTGCTGAAGCAAAGAAAACAAAAAATGGGGTTTTATACAAATTTCAATATAACTCAAGTAGGTAAAGCCACATACCAAATTTTAATTATTTATGTTCATAATTAAGGGAAATAACACATTAATTATTCTCCATAAGAATAACGTAGGGGCTGAGTACGCAGGTTTGCTGCTATCGGCCAGAAAATGTTTTTTAGTGCAAATATCAATGGACCACAACGATATGAGGCAATATACCAAGTTGCCTCAGGATAAGTTGACAAATAAGCGAAATATACAATTTTTCTTATTCTCCATAAGAATAACATTGGACAACGTACTGTGTTTAGCACTTTCAATATCTCTGTAACCATTTGACGTAGGGCAATGATCAAAACACCAAATTTTTCGTCGTTTTAAGCTGATTCCAATGGAAAACACTAAAATTAGATTTTTTCAAAAATGATATGTACAAAACTCAAAAAACCCATTTTTGGGGTACAAACTCCCCCAAAATACCCCTTCGGATAATTCGGTCTGTCTGATTTTCGAACTTAAAGTCATAAATGCTGCTTTACACGTTTATACCGAATTTCGTAAAAATCGGATTATTTTTACGAGAGTTTTCGTGCTCACGGACACATTATTGAAAAGTTATCATGGTCCCGGGCCTAGGTCTTACCATGCCGACTACGGTAATAGCTTATTCACTATAGGGTAAATTCGCTAAAATACGCAAATTTCCTCAAATCTTCGTAATTTAATGTATTTAAAATTACTTAAATTATTTGTTTATACAATTTACTAGTTATTAATTCTTTGCTTGTGTTATATATCAATTTACAATTGTGTTAAAAAATTACAAGCCAAGCCATTACCATTAAAGTGCCGATTATTTTATAAAAGTGATGCGCAAATTTAGAAGAAAATAGTTTAACATTCTAATATAATTTTAAATGTTCTTAAAATAGCATTAAACTTCGGAAATCGTAATTCTACTAGAGCCCAATCTGAAATTCACGCTAAAACACTGCAAATCGCATTAATTTTACATTAGATATTCACTAGAAACTGAGAGCTTATTGATGACAGATGACAGATACAGATATTATATAATTTTTACGGAGTAAATATTTGTACAAAAGTACTCTTTAAGTCCTTGATTGAAAAAGCAGGATGCATTGTGAATTCAAAGCTAGCTTTACACCACCGAGAAATTTCATTACTATACCGTCTCCAAGATTTATTTGATTACGAAATAAACTTTGAAGGATAGAATTTTTTTTCCAAATGATATTGTCATTTATAATATTTGATGTAACCATATTTCTCTGAATAATGTGTAATATTTCAAACTAGTCGACCCGTGCGGAATTCCGCACTGCGAACCACATCTTGCCAGCTGATGAGATGTTATTTTGTTTACATTTTCGCTCCTGTCAAAACAAACTATTCCCTTTATTTATCTTTCATATTATTCAAAATTCTGAGAATCGGTAAATTTTTATACCGTTGATCTATTTTTCGTCATTAGCCGTCACGATAAGCTTTAAAATGAGGGGTAAATCATAGAATTTGATAAAGGAATAAGGAAGACCTCGCGGAGTGACAGAAAAACAGGCTAGAGAAATAATACGGGATAGGATACTATTATTATCGGTAGGTAAATTTATTGGTTCTTCAAACCTTAACCTGAATTCATAACTTAAATAAAATCAATGTGTTCTTTGAAAAAAACGTGTATGCAGGTGGGGAAATATTTAAATTTTGTAAAACAAAATTAGCTTTTCTTACGTTCCAGTTTAATTTTTAAAACCTTGACACGTTTCCTCAAATGTCATTTTTGCTAACTTTTCATTTTTTTTACCTCTGATTAATGTAAAGTACTGTGACTAAATAACCAAAAAGTATAATTCGACACACTGCGTCTTAATAGAATGTGTTCTTACGATGAGTCTTACAACACAAGACATATTCGGGTACAGTGTAAAAAGTGTTTATTCTTTATATTGTTTATGCGTGCATTCTAAGATAACATACTATTATATACAAGAGTGAGAATAATGAAGGATGGTACAAGATGATTAATTCCGATAAGTCACCCTTGCCGATCACATGTGTGGCTTTTGACCATATTTAATACCACATTTACCGATTAGAAGGTTGTTCTAAATTAAATCTTGTAGTGTTACAACATTGGTTTTGCTACATCCTCTGTAATTTTAATAACACATACTGTTCTAATAAAAAGTTTATGAATTATTAGATCGGTAAATATTTCCAGGATAATACGCAATTAAATGCCCGCTAATAAATAAGAGTGTACATAGGTTATGCAATAACTAAAAATACGCTGCACAAAGCAAAGGTAGGTCAGCGACCTTTTATTTAGGAGGCAGAGTCACAGGTGATACTAGTCAAGCGGAAGTTGAGGCAAACACTGAACGTAATATAGAATATGTTGCACCCTATGATATTGCACACAACTGCACTGAACAAAGTAGTGCCAATTTAAACAATTCTGACCATGGTCGGGCTCATATCTTCATCAATTACACCCTGAGGTCCATCCACGTGATAAAAGTGTGGTAGCTAGAATAATGTCTAGTGTCTATTCCTACGTGGCAGGAAGAATGTCAGGATTTGTAACGGGCCAGCAGAGCCCAAGCTAACCAGTTATAATTTCACTGCCAATTTCCGATCAATATCTCTTCACTTTAAACCATCTTTTGTTGTTATTACTTGACTAACTTTTAAAGTTATTTTGACTTAAACTGGAGATTTTCATGTTTTGTTCGGGAATTACTTTTCCTCTCACTTATAATAAGAAACGCTATAGAGTAATAACAAGTATTTTTCGCTAATATTTTAATATTTATTAATTTAATCTAAAATTTTGCACACAAACAACATTTGCCCTTAAAATACCTTTAATTTAAGACTTTTTTCATAATTATCTAATCATAAATAAACTAGATAAATTAAATTCAAAATTAGTTCCTGTGGAGTATAAATCCAATATGGCTATTGCCTCCTACGTCATTTTTAGTAGCTTACATGAAACCTGAGAAAAGTTAAAGACATCACCAAACTGAAATTCCCAAAAATAAAGCAAGATAGAAAAAGGAGCTGCCAAACTGTAAACAAGCTAATGGACTGATAGATAAAACACATATCTGTTGAACAAACTCCACGAGTACAGCAAACCGATCCTCTGCGTCAACCTGATTCTCCCATAAGACAAATGTTAAATTTGAAAGTCCGTCCCTTCTCAACGTATTATCCGAAATCGATAATTTATGGTTCGTTTAAAAGATCTAAAATATAGCTAGCGATTTCAGTGAATACAATTTCGATATAACAAACAGTTCACGATAAATAATTCGTAAATATTGAATATTTCGGATTTTTTTGTATCGATTATCACTTGTTATGTCGAAACTTTACTCATTGAAATCGCTAGGTATATTTTTACTTTGTAGAAATTATCCATCGATCACCGATTTCGGATAATCCGTTGAGGAGGATCGGACTTTGAAAGTTAGCATTGCCTTATGGGGGAAGCAGGTAGAAACGTGAAAAGTTTCGTGACTGGAGCGCCCTTTCAAGAATTGTTCTGAATTATATTAGGAGTTTCGATAACGTTATAATTTTTGTAGAAAAGAATAGGCAAGTAATTTAAACTCAAAATTATAACAGAGCATAACAATAACTTTTTAAACTGAATTTAGTTCCCCTAAGACTGTTCTTCTCCGTGGGGCAATGAGACAGTCAGTCTTTTCACTACTCTTGACAAAAAAACAATACATTTAGCAACAAACAAAAAAGCTTATTTTTACAAAGTTTAATTTTACGAATATTACTTAAATCTAAACAGTTGCTCGTCAAAATATAAACATACAACTTAAGTACGGTAATATTATGGAAAGATAAAACGAGTTCGCACGCAGCACGCTGACGTGAGGGAAGTGAATTTCCACATAAAAACTTGTAAAACTCAAAATCAGTGTAAAAACATCCATTTGTCCAATTTTTATTGAAATCTGAAAACATTGTTTTTTTGGCTGTTTTGATACTCCTGGTTTCATTTACTTGCAAAGCTGGGAATACAATTTTACGCATTATAAGGTTAGGAGAAGGTCCAGACAGGCTTGAAAGTAGGCGTGAGGTTGCTGGGGATAATAAAAGTACTCTAACAAAGGAATAACAGGCTTTTCTAGTGTAAAACGCCCATAAGACAACGTACTGTGTTTACCCGATACACATTTTCTTTAATAACTCGGTAAGTATTTATGCTAGAATGACGGGAGAGGGCTTAAAACTTTCGCCTTTCTAATTCCCATCTTTTAACATGCATTAATTTTACATCTGGGGCTTTTCTGACCCTTTTTGGGCCCAAAAACTCAAAATTTGAAAGATTAATCCCCAAAAAATGGGTTTAGAGTTTTCCGATTGTTTTGCCCAACGAACTTGTCCAACAGGTTATAGAAAGGAACGTCCCTACCAAATTTGAAGTAAATCGGACAAAAAATGCGACCGCTAGAGTGCATACACATATATATATATATATATATATATATGTCTATATATATATATATATATGTCTATATATATATATATATATAAAATTTTGAACGACCCCCCAAAACGTGTTCAGGGGGTCACGTTAGGAACTTCTATGGTGGTCCCGGGCTTAAGTTTCACCGTGCAGGTCATGCTAATAGTTCACTTTCCAAAGGAAATTCACTAATAAGACATTAACATATATATACCACTGACAAAAACCACGCTGCCAGATATCCAAGTCGTTTTTGTCGATTTAAGAGCCTCTTTCAGTAGCCGCTTATTATTAACAATTAAATTATCAAAACCATCACTATTTCTTTAACTCGACGAGTTCTTTTCAATACATTTATCAATAAGAAGTTATATTTCAAGCGTTAACAGTTTTGTCACTTCAACGACCCTATGGAGTAAGTCGTACAATATGCTGGGTTTTTTCTTATAATATCAATAAACTAACTTCCACAGGTTGGATGCAATTTTACACTCCCTTTAGAGTAGAAATTGCCAACGTTTTATATCACAATGTATTTCTCACATAGCCCCAATAAACATATAAAAATAGTTAAGTAATAGCTTAAACAATTATTGTTTTATCCAATTTGTTTATGTTATCATTTTTGTAAAGGTAAGAACAATAAAACAACTAAATAATTTGCTTAATCTTAGGTCCCATCATTTTGGGACTTTTTAATCAGGTTCGAGAAGTCTCCAGATAACAAAAATAATTTTATAAATATAAACCATCATACCCTGATTATATACAATATAAGATTGTTTGTAAAAAAAGAATGGGAAATAATACAATAAATTAATTTAAAAAACACATCCAAACAAACAAGTTTAATAGTTGTATTGCTTTTTAATCCATATTTACATCTATACACACATAACTAAGTTGAACTGGGAGTACAGGCGAAGAGGTGATGCCGCAGTGCATCACTGTGTCGCTAAGGCAGTACGTGGTAGCCGGAGCCATCGGCAACGTAGTTCACGGTTACCGGCACTCCCTCTGGCGAGATGTACGACACCCGCCCCGTGACCCGGTTGAGAGGGTGGCGATCCCTCACCCGAGGGTCGACGTAGGTCTCTAGCCGCTCTGACCGCGAGGTGCCATCAGGGGCGGTGTAGCTGGAACATGAGGCGGTAGAAGTTAGAACTTGAATATGATCTACGAACAATCAAAAATTACTCCCAAATGAGTTATAAACTTAATTGTACAACCATAAATCAACAAATTGCAGTTTTCTTTATATTTATGAAAACAGTGAGATCTCTTGGACCGTTTTCTTGAAACAAAGCCACATTGTTCTATCTTGTACCTTCATTATATACAGGGTGTCACAAAAATGAGTAGCGCGCTATGAAGAACCAGATTCTACATACAAAAACAAGTTGAAAATGTACAGTAATTTTTTCCATTTCGGCTTGGTTTAGGCGTAATCCGCCTTTTTATATATTTTTGAAAATAATCAATAATTCAAAAACTCTTGGAGATATTTTTATGAAACTTGGTATAAACTTAAGCTTTTAGTTTTTAAAATTTTTCCAAAAATAATTTTTATTAAACTTATCAAATTTCAAAATGGTGGCCATTTAAATATATCAGAATCCAAATTTAATTTTGTTTGTAATCCAAATCCAATGACATTTTTACTGTAAAAATCGGTTAATAAATAAAAAAGTTAAGGTAATTTTGTATAAAAATTTCAAAATGGCGGCCATATAACATTTTCAAAGTATAATTCCCTAGTGCATTTGATCATCTAATAACAAGTCCTTTAAATGTTATGTCTTGTACAATTTTGTTTTGGTTGCTAGTTTTCAAGAAATTTGACTTTGAAATTTTTATATGGTCGCCATTTTGAAATTTATTATAAACAATTACCATAATTTGTTATTTATTTAGCGATTTTTACAGTAAAAATGTCATTGGATTTGGATTACGAAGTGCTTTAAACTTTATGTCTTGTAACATTTTGTTTTAGTTGCTGGTTTTCATGGAATTTAAATTTGAAATATTTAAATGGCCGCCATTTTGAAATTTGATAAGTTTAATACAAATTATTTTTTAAAAATGCTTAAAACCAGAAACTTAAAGTTTATGCCAAGTTTCATAAAAATATCACCAATGGTTTTTGAATTATTAATTATTTTCAAAAAATACAAAATGGCGGATTACGCCTAAACTAATCCGAAATCACAAAAATATTACTGTAAATTTTCGACTTGTTTTTGTATGTAGAATCCGATTCTGAAGGGCGCGCTACGCATTTTTGTGACACTCTGTATAATTCTGTAATGCATTTTTTAACTGAAAAATATAGCCGTTAGGTGAATTGCAGGAATATGGGTGAGAGCTAAATTTAAAGGTCTAAAATCCCGGGGACTCGGGAAAAATAGCAGTATTTCCAAAAAGTTACCAGCAAATGAGAAATAACATAAAACATCCCCCATAAGAAAAGCAAGGACATTTTGAAAATGTTTGTTTTGTTTACATTTTCCATATGATCATATGTTCATATTGTTCTAGTTTCCTCAGCATGACAGTGGTAAACCTTGAACCCTGTACCGTTACAGCGCAGGAGGCGCGTCACTGCCAACAATCCTTGAATAAAGAATAGTTAACATACTGTGTGCTGTATCCCCAGTAATGGATTTTTATTGCTCTGATATTTGAAGTGAATGGTAGTGTATTTAATATGTAGGCCTTTTTAAAATCATAAACAAAGTTTGTGGTGAAGTAATATACCTGTTTATTGTTTTTTTTTCTCTCTTAACTATGGAAGTTATGGCGTGCAGCAGTGAGTATAGACCTAGTTTCCTAGGTACTGTGGGTATTTTTTTTAAACTCTTGCTGCGAAAGTACATCATTAACAAAGAATAGGGATATTTATATGATTTCTGATAAATTGTCTCAGCAAAGTTGTCAGAGTGATGAAGAGACTGAAGAACAATTAAAAACGTAAACAGAGCTGTTGAAAAAGATAAACTAAATGAGGCTCTTTTAGGATTAGATGTAACACCACTGAAGCTTAAATAATTATCTACACACTCAAAGATAAAATATGTCTAAAAAAAGCTAAAACAGAAAAAATCGGGTTAAAAATAAATTATCAGTTGTTGTACAAATAAATAATTCCTAGAGTGAATCTTCAAGCGAATCAGATTGTACATTAAAGGGAAATGAACTGAAGAGTAAATCTGATGATCGTGATAATTTAGTTGGTCTCATGAGGAACAAATTGAAGACAAAATTATCCAGGCGAGAGAAAATACAAATATTAACAAATGCTCCCAAGTCTTGGTCACGCAGGAAAGTTGCGGAGGAATTTAATGTAACAGAATACTTAGTACGAAAAGCTAGAGCTCTAACAAATGAAAAAGGTATTTTGGCTTTACCAGAACCTAAACAAGGTAGAAAAATCCCCCTAGAGGCAATAGATATAGTGCAACAGTTTTATCAAGATGATGAATCTACTTATATAAAGCTAGACGGGTTCACTCACTCACTCACTCACTGACACAAACTATGAGGCACTTCCCGTAATCGAACCCCCCTCGACCCCATACTTGAATTAAAGCTCTTGACGAGAAACTTCCAGAAAATTACCAAATGTTAACATTTTTTAGTTTTTGTGGCGGGGAAAATTCCACTTTTTCAAATTTTCCACTTTGAGCGCGTTTTGTACGGAAACGGTAAAAGATGACAAAAAATGTAAAATACACAAGTTGTAGAAGATTTAATTTCCAACTAACAATTTTTCGTCATATTTAAGATCCGATCATCCGTTTAGCCGCTATTCATCGGAGAAGAAGTAATTTTGAGTATTTTGGCCCATTTAAATGTGTACAGTCTTGGAAAGCCGTTTAATGAAAGCACACTATCTTTGGCTAATACCACATGTTTGATTTAAAAAAAACCGCTCGTGTGGGCGATACTAATTTGCTAACATGAGGTTTATATAAATCAGCTGTTACAAAACAAGGTGATCACATTATCGCCTACACGGGAGGTCCAATATCGCGAATATCGTTTGTTTTGATATTATAAAATGTAATCAACCGATTGTTTGTTCTATCGAATGATAAATTCGATGGGCCCGCGGTAGCCCAGTGGATATGTTGTCAGGTGATTCAAGATATGTGGTCACGGGTTTGAATCCTACTTTTGTTGCTTACTTTTTGAGGTCTGCAATTTATTTCTGTTTAATTTTACTTTTTGTTTTTACAAATTCATTTATTTGTAATTTGCACAACGAACCGCCACCATACATCGCTCTGCGGAGTTAGGTTAGGTTAGGTTACTGTAATTCAATTGTGAACTGAAGTCTAATTTGTTGTTTTTTTACACGTAAATCCATTTGTAGAACTCCAGTTTAACATTGTAACCACAACTTTTTTACTTATATCTGATTGACTTCGATTGAGTGAGCACTTTATTTTTGCTTTTATTCACCTCGAAACAACCATCGCAGTCGAGAGTTCATTCGATAGAACTAACAATCAGCCGGTTGGTCAAATGTTTCAATATCGAACTGCTATGGGACCGCCTCTGTAGGTGTTAATGTGCTCACCAAAGGTCATTGTTGTTTAGTTTTTCTTTGGTCAATGAACTACAATAGTTGAGTTTGATTTAAACTTGAGTTGACTGAGGAAGGTAAGTGAGCGAAGCGAACTCCAAAAGGGGGTTTGGGGACGAAGCCCCCAACGGCGATAAGCCTAGTTCTCTTATATAATGCCAGGTGCTAAAGATCGCAAAAGCATATACAAAAATGTGTACATGCAGAAAAGACTTATTTTATCTGACTTGGATGAATTGTTTGTGGCGTTCAAGGAACGTTATCCCCATCTGAAAATAGGGTTTTCCAAATTTTGTTCTAAGACCGAAATGGCGTGTGTTGACTGGTCATTTCATATTTTTATATTGTAATAAAACTCTTGTAATGCTACAAATTTCAAATGTTATTTATTAACTTTGGGTGTCAAATTGTAATTTGGCTGGATGATTTGACATGGAATGGCCCTAATACAACTTAACCAGTCGAAGCTGCATACCAAGTTTTATTAATTTATATTCATAATTAAGGGAGACATTACATTTTACTTATTCTCCATAAGAATAATATGGGGCTGAGTATGCAGGGTTGCTGCTGCGGAGAAAATCGGCAACAATTTTTTTTGTGCAAATATCAATAGACCAGTACTAGGTGAAGGCACATGCCACGTTTCATCAACATACATTCATAAATAACCGAGATATAAAATTTGAATTATTCTCCATAAGGATAGCATTGGACAACGCACTGTGTTTAGCACTTTGAATATCTCTGCAATGGTTGGACATAGAATCACACATAAACACCAAAATGATTGTTTTGTAGAGCTGAACCGATTGGTAAAAGTAAATGAGAGGTTGACATTAAAATAAGCTGAGGAAAAGCTAAAAACCTTTTTCCCATAAGATTAACATGGGAGATTTTATGAACACGTTTTTAGATTTTCTCCGCAACCACTTAACCTAGGTAATGATTCAAAATAATATATTATTTGTTTTTTAAGCTCTATAAAATGGTCAAACCCAAATTAGGTTTTTAAGGTGAAAAATTCAAAAAAACTGATTTTTGAAAAATTGTAAACCCCCATAAACTTCCCTTCCTATGGTCCAATTTTTCCGGTTATCGAACTTAAAGTCATGAATATCACATTACAAATTTGAGCCAAATTTCATCAAAATCAGACTTTTTTACTCAAGTTACCGTGTCAATGGACACACAAACAATTTGAACTATTGGCGTTTTTGGCATCTGGGGGCCTCAAACCGAAAAGTTACCATGGTCTCGGGCTTCCTACGGTAACAGCTTCTTCCCTATAGGGGAAATTCGCTAAAACACAATTACATCAGAAAAACGTGGACCTCAACCATCCATGTTGGAAAACAATACACTGACTCGATAAACACCGTTGAGGAGAGCGGTTTTTCCCCCTGGAATTTGACTCAATTTATTCCAGCGGGGAAAAAAATCACGCGGGGAAAAATTGCTGCGGGAAAAGGTTTCTCGTGTGAAAGATTCCTAAATATTATGTCCCCAACCCCACTCCAGAATTCTACCATTGCTCCTTAGATATAACTGGATAGTTTTCATGCATGTTTAAGTCATTACAAATGTTTGAAAAACACCGTTCTAAAAAAAAATGTAATTTTGTTTCCAGAAACTATTGTTTGTAAAGCGTTATGATACTTCTTTATCTAAAATTACAATTTGTATACAGTCCATTAAAACATTTGGTAATGTTGGCTTCTTATGGCAGGCTTATATTAATGATATTAGTAGTCGATGTACTGTAAAAATAAAAGCAATTAAAATAATGGCACAAGCTAATACAGCGCTCTGAGGTTAGGTTACATAGTTACTGAAGTAGGCCCTACTTATCTGAACGTGTGATTGGGTAAGGAAACATTAGAACAAATTGTAAATTCCTGTCTTTTTGCATGTTTCTGAGGCTATCGTACGACCTAGAAGGCTGAAACTTGGAACAATTATTGACAATTTGACGGAGGTAGATATACATTTGATCGCCCAACTTTGACTTATTGCCCTTATTTTTCTCTCTAAATAGAACCTTAAATTACAAAAAAACTTCAAAAGTTTAAAATTAACTATTGATCAGCTGTAACTATTTATAATATAGATAAGATAATTATAATATATTTATAAGATAATCATATGTGGATTATGAACATAAGTGTTGATTTATTATCCAGTAAAAAGTACACTCTATAAAACATCAACAAAAGGTTAGAGGCTGTAGCCTCTACAAGCCAGATAGCCTAACAAAACAAAATAAAATTAAAAGATCTAAACTACAAAAGTAATTTACAAAAGTAAGATTTGAACAGGAGACCGCATGATCGTGAGTTCAATGCTGTATCCACTGGTCTACCGTAGCATGTCAAATGATGAGAAAGTTACACTTCATCAAGCAGTGGATCGTCTAAACGCCAGTCGACTACGTCCAAACTACTACGATAATTTATAATTCATGATACGATAGTCGGTAGTTAACCAAATGACCTAACGATCTGTTGTGAACTGAAGGCCTACAAGCAATTAGTGTATTTTAATCTAACCTAACATAACTCCGCACGGCGCTGTGGTGGTTTGTAAATTTATTTTGACTGCTTTTAAAAATTTGTCGATGTTATATTTACATACACATACTAATATCAAGTATGGCAAGTTATATATTTGAATATGAAAAATAAGTTAAACAAGACTGGACAGCGATAAGAAGCGGCGCCTGGATATGCAAGATCACTATTGTTTGCAACGTCCAGTTTTTCTCTTTCCATTTGAGTTAGGTACCAGTAGCGATTATTGCACCTCACATTTGGGAAGCTTGGGTTTCTTCATTGGCCGGCCATTCTGAGAAGAGTTTGGACGGTTTCATTTAGGCAAATGCTGGAATGGTTCCCAAAAAAGGGTCGTACCCCGCCAGGAAGGGAAAGATAGGACTCAGGCCTACCTTACCTGGTTTAAAGATTTCCCCATAAATTTAATATTTTGTTGTAAATTCCAGTACATTATTAAATACTGGCACAGAATAAAAATTATTAGTCTATTATTATTATTATTTTGTTCAAATATTTTTCTAAATACAAAATTAATTTCAATTACTTGAGCATTCGTAACAGCCATTTTAACATTTCAACAAAATTTCTTACATAAATCTAGCGGTCCTATACTGGAATAAAATACTGGTCCAATTTTAACGGATTTAGTAGGGGGTCTATCATGAAGGTTTTGACAAATAGTTATGTCAACTACATTTTATTATGTGATTTGTTGGCGCAAAACTACTGAGTTAATAGTTCCCATAACAGATCGTGTTCAATTTTCAACAAATCACTTGCATATATCCACTAGCAAAAACTACTGGACCAAAATATAAACAGTTTTTTTGTTAAATTTATAGTTTTCATCCGCGCTAATATCATAATACCTTTCTTTAGTTGAGATTTTTTGTTCTTAATACCAAATGATAAATCTCAACAACATTCCTTTTGTAAATCCACTATCAAAAACTACTGGATCAATTTCAATAGTTTTGGTCTTAAATCGAAGGTCCTGTCCTAGAGAGGTTTATTGGTACCATCCTTTTATTTTCACTCAATATGATTTTCTCATTGAAAAATTACTTTACAAATTTTTCACCTTAAGAGATGCTCCTATTTAACATTCCGGGCGAATTTAGTTGGACTATTTACCAGAAATGTTAATAATTTATGTTTTAATGGATCACAGTACTCTTCCTTCAAGGCCAATTATGAAATTTGTTTACTATGTTCATAATTATTTTTTTACATGTGTGAAATATTACAATATATCTTAAAAATGGAAGGAAAAGTCATTATTATATTTTGTGATACAAATTGTTTATTTCAGGTTAATTCCCTGTGTATTATTTTACAGCAAAACAATTATCATAAATTAAACTTGAGGTACAGTAGTAAATATTATTAAACACAAGAATAATCATAATACCCCTTTGCTTAAAAAGGATGCGATCATAATGTTTTTGGAAACTTAAATGCTACACAGGGGACTATTAAACTGAACCATTCACGTAATCATGAATATATATAATAAATTTTGGACCTTGAAACAATCACTGGCAAACCGAGTAGGCCAAAGAGTTTTAGTTCCTATATTGTATTTAATAACATCAGATACTACTTTTCCTTTCTTTTTTAAAATAAGGCAATTTTATCTTCTTTAAAGTGGATTGACAGATCTAAGCATCATTGTTTTGAAGTTCTGCATTTATATGTATTTAAACGGGACTGGGTCTATTACACATCATATCGATGGACCATCGAACCTTAAATAAAAATATGCTTTGGTTCGATATACTAT
This sequence comes from Allygus modestus, assembly GCA_963675035.1. Taxonomy (NCBI): domain Eukaryota; kingdom Metazoa; phylum Arthropoda; class Insecta; order Hemiptera; family Cicadellidae; genus Allygus; species Allygus modestus. The sequence goes on along the minus strand of OY776117.1, from coordinate 106,252,096 downwards.
CGCCCTAGTGCGATCTATAATATAATTTAATAAAGAATTGGCTCTATGGGACATCAAACCAATTTATAATTAATAAAGGGTATCAGGAAACTGACACATACTTTCTCCCTTTTAGCCCAACTTTAACGAATAAATTACTTTTTATTTACTAAATATAGAATACAAAGCACGGTCAAATGTACAGAAAATCTTGTAAACAAGTTGTTTTAAAAAACAACCACCCAAATCCCTGCTTCGGAGGCCCTACAGAATCCATTGCTACACTCGTGGTTTTAAGAGGGGAAATGCCCCCTATTCCCCCCCAGGGTTATTAAGGGGCAACATATTTCGAATTTCCTCTGTTGGCCAATGCTAAATTGACAAGCATATCAAGTTTGAATGAAATTTATCAGTAAATAAGAGAGAAATAATAATTTTTGTATTCCCCATAAGAATAACATTGGACAACGTACTGCGTTTACTGCAAAATAAAAATTTCAATTTTCTCCGAAACCAGCAATCGTAAAATAGTAATTCAAAATACTAAATTATTTAGTTTTTTGAGCTCTTTTTAGTGGTGAATAGTAATATTTTTTATATTTATGTCTTTTTATGAAAAATCCAAAAAACTGAATTGTTGATGTTTTAAGTCCTGTAATTTCTGAACCCGAATTTTTACAGAAACGCGGGTGGTGTCATTTTGTTGGAGGACTAAAGTTCTTCAAACGACTAAAGTTTAATCAATATCGTTAGAGCCGTTTTTGATAAATTTGGATTTTTCATGTTTTTTGGCGGTTTTGGGGGGATAATTACCCTTAAAAATCAAAAATTCAAAAAAATGAAAAAAGCCTGAAGATATCGTGGATTAGTACCTACATACCAAATTTCATAAAAATCGGCCCATTGGTTAGGGCTCTAGCTCTGTACACATCCACACAGACACACACACGGATACACACACACAGACAGACATCACGTAAAAACCACTTTTTTGGGTTCAGGGAGCACCAAAACGAATATTTCCACTAACAACTCAAATTCGAAATTTTTTACGAAAACAATACTTTCTCCATATACTATGTATTGGGGGAGAAAGTAAAAATGAATTGTTAAAGTTTTGGTCCGATGGTCCATTGGACCTTTTATTTAGTTTTTATAGATTAAAGCAAGATGATTCGATGGCCCATCAAACCTACATCAAATAAATCAAACATTTAAGTGAAGGCTCTATTACAGATGATATCGTTGGACCATCGAACCGTTCTTATTTTATAAATGTTACAGGGTCTATGGTCCATCGATGTGATGTGTAATAGAGCCACTTAATTTATTTGAAAACTTTAGAAATATAGGTGGCCCGTTTTTTTTTAAATAATAATTTATAGGGTCGATTGTACATCAGACCGAAGTTGTATATGTTAAAAAGAATTCATTGTGGGTCGATGGACCATCAACCCAAATAGTAGATATAACTTTTATTCACTTAAACGGTTCGATGGGTCATAGACCCTCTTGTATTTTTTTTTTATTTTTACAAGAGGGTCCATGGTCCATCGATATGTTGTGTAATAGAGCCGCTCTCATTTGAACAACAATATCAAGCTACAATAACAATGGGAGCCTGGGGGTCATAGCCTCCTGGAAAGACCAAAGTGCTACATTAAAACCTCTTTAGAGTTTTAACTATTTAGGCGTTTAAGACTGATTGACTGATTTTAAACCAAACTGTACACATCAACTTCTATATTTAGATATATTTAACATCAATATTAAGCTGCAATAAAATAACAGTGTGAGCCCTTGGATGTGTACCAAAGTAGCCCTCCAGTGGAGACCAAATTGTAAATACAACTTGTTTTGACTGATTGTGGTCCTACTTTGTCATCAAAATTTTGTACTTCCAACAAAATCTTCAACTAATACAATAAAGGAGCTCTAGGTGATACAGCCCCCAGTGAGAGTGAGGGGTGAGTAACAACTACTTCAAATGCACTTTTGATCTTATTGACTGATTTCAAACCTCATTGTTTGTTTCTCATGTTCTATATTTGAACGGCATTGTCAAGCTGCAGTTACAATGGGGGCCTATGGCGTATATTGTGAATTGAAACATTTTTTTAAAATTATTAACTGTGAGCTCAGCCTTTTACGCGATAAAAGAGCGTACTCCTAGTTACCTAGCCTAAGCCTACAGTAGAGTCTTGAGTTTCATAAGTGGTCCAAGTACTTGATAGTTTTATTTTGACAATACAACGGAATGAGTATTTTTCAGTTTATCCTAGCTATTTTGTCCATATTTTATATCAAATCAAATAATCGTTATTCATTGCAATACAAATAGTACAGAATTTCGCCAATCATAGCGTATTACTTATTAATTTGTTGCCAAAAGTGGTAAGAGTGACCTCCGATAGTGAAATGGTATTGCTTGTTTTTTACGACCCATCTTCTACAGTGTGCTGTGGCTGTTAGGTTAGGTTATGTTACAGTATTTTTAAATAGCAAATCCTATCTCATCCAACGAGGTATATATCTATAGAGGTCTCATCTGGGGTAAACATCTGTGGTTACATACGGACTGCCATTTTGACCCTCTATACCCTCCGGTCTCCATGGCAACAAATATGTTAATCAATCAAATTCCCTCTTCACAACTTATGTTAGTCTTTATTACTTGATTTTTAAACGATACATTTCTCTGTAATATAACATTTCTCTATAATTGTAACACACGATACAATTTAGGAAGTTTAGGAGGTTATTCTTCCTACATCACTAAAATAAAATTTAAACTATTGAAAAATCAAAATGTATCCTTCGCGGCCAAGTAAGCTGCAATTTCCCGCCCCAGCGCGGGCACCTCCGTCCTCCACGCCTCTTGCATAAACGCAAATTATGTTTATACTCAAGTACAAAGTATTCGCGTACTAAACTACAGTACTCAAAGACATGCCTGTACTTGTACTCACTGCATCTAGAAAGTGTTTGATATACATGAAGTCCTTAAATGAAACTTTGTGACTCGGAGTTAGAAACTGCCACGAGCACTAGAGTAATAATTTCTTTCCTGTTAAGAGAATTCGTTGTATCGTCGGAAAGATATTGCGTGACAATTTTTTTCATCATTCCTACACAATATATTTAACTTTGGGATTACTAAAGGTCCGATCATCCTCATACGTGAAGAATGAGCGTATTCATAGTATAATCATACAGATTGTGTTGAAATTTCAGTAGGTTGTGTTTTTATTTTTAACTATGTTCATGCTGTAAATCTGCTTTTTATTTTTTTTGCATAAATAGCTATATTATAACTTGATTGAATCTAAATAATTCTCCACTTTTATCTTCGGTAGAAATACGAAATTTGAATGCGACCTTCAGAATAAAAGTATCTAAAATTGAAACCACTTTGCATCATTACGGATCGAGGCTATTATTTTGGTACCTCAATTTTTTAAATTACTTCCGAAATAACACAGCCTGCTGGACATTTACCTGGTATTTTTGTAAAGTGTAAAATGAATGTGCTAATAAGGATAAATTAGTCTAATCAATTTACGTCTCAGCATTTCTTTCAAGCAGTTACAGAACTCTGGATTATTAGGACTTTGAGCGTACGGAAGCACCAGGTTCCGTTTCGGAAACACCAGGTTCCGTTTCGGAAGTACCAGGTTCCGTTTCGGAAGCACCAGGTTCCGTTTCGGAAGCACCAGGTTCCGTTTCGGAAGCACCAGGTTCCGTTTCACCTCTGCTATTAAATTATTTTTAAGGTTAGTGGGGAAATCTATAGTGAGCCTGAGGAGAAGAACCCAAGTTTATTTATCTTTATAGAAACACATAATTATTTTGTTATAGCAATTATTAAATTCCTCATTCCCGTGTTATAAATAAATATAATTGCCCATGCGCATCTTGCGGACTGAAACACCTGTTTTGAGTTGGTCGTTGCTCTAAGATAGTCCCACCAGTATGTTGACGAATAAATAAGTGAGAGTCACCAATTAAATTATAATTTTTATCGTTCATAATAGTTTTTATCTTTCGCATTTAACGGTTAAGGCGATCTTCAAAGTAATAAGATCAACTATTAGTTTTGATAAATTATTTAGAGAGATTTGGCCTACCGACAAAAACGTCTTTGAATAATATTATATAAATATTTTCAATTTTTAAATAAAAATAATTAGAAAGTACAATAAGGCGTAAGTTTTTTGATGGTAAATTCGAATTTACATGAGTCTAGTGTTTGTAGATGAGTATACAAAATACCTTTGCACTATTGTGAGTAATGGTAGTTATTTCATTAGTCAGGACATGGTCAGGACTTATAAAAATGTACGCTTCGCCAGCTTTACATTTATTTTTCATCGTAAACCCTTCCATATTAAATCGTAAATTTAAAACATAACTTCGAAAACCGAGTCCCAACGAAAACTCTTATCCCAGCCGTGAAACTTTATTTTGACAGTATGTTTAATCGACTTCTTAAAAGAATATTGAATATTCCCTATGAATAATATGCTGACTCAACATTTCCAATGAGTTTACTAGTCACAGGATAATTATAGCCTGAACTTTTCACAACTACTCTATTATAACTTAAGACCCCAATAAAACTAGCTAAATTGGTTGCGATTTCCTTGAAGATAAATTTAGATGGCCTCACTAACATGTTTCATAGTTCACGAACACTGGTGGCATCTGGTGGCAATCATCGGTCATTAGCGCAGAGCCTAGTTCGTGTGTGAGACATTTCACGCGTAGACACGGGCTGCCCTACTTACCCGGTTATCTCTCTAACGAGTTTCCAATGACCAGTGGCGAGTGACGTTAACGCACGGTATTAAAGAAGTTTAACCAAAAAGGATCTGACAGTCATAAGGAACTGTATGCTTAGTTAAATGAATGTCAATTCAAATGGCATTGGGACATTGTAAACCTTTGGTAACAAACCGTAATGAGTACTATCTTGCTATCACAGTGTTATTAACAGTGGCAATTTGTTTTTTCAGCGCTCAGAAATATGTATCGATTGATTTACTTTATTCCAAAGCTTATTCCCTTAAACTCATACTGAGATACTTTTATCTGCTAGTCCTGGTCTTCTCTAATTCCCACAGTTTGCACTAAAGACACAACAAAATGCAAGAACATTACGTTTACTAAAGCCTCTTTAATTATAATATGGATCAAAACAATACATTTTACTTCACGTATCAAACTATACACTAGTGAAATTTGTATAGCTCCTGTTTCTTCGGTTATATTCACTCAAGAAATGAGAAATATAAAAGGTTAAGCGATTCTTTATTTTTTTCTGTTAACTGGTTTATAATTTTGAATATTAAATTTTTTCTACTGTTATTCCTGCTTATTTCATTCAAAATCATGTTATTTTGTACCTTTTAAATCTAACGATAATACTGAAGAAAGTGACCGGAATTAATCTTTCTACAAAATAACCACCGAACCCCCTATTGTTTGAGTTCCCTTTAAAGCTCTCAGTTACTCTGCAAATGTTTTTGTAAATATTACTTTTTATACCATACACATATAAATTTCCATACCTGAACCCCGTCGCTCTTCTCTTGATATTGTGCTGCAGCAGATCCCCTCCAGAGACCAGCCTCGCCCCTGGTAGTTCCGGAGCTACGATCAGACTCCCTTGTACCCTCGCCCCGGGCACAACAACCCCCGGGACGCCATGTCCCTGGAAACCGTCCCAGTCCCGGAGTACGTAGCCTTCGCCGTCCCCGTGGACACTCACTGGGACGCCCGGGACGACCAGCAGGACAGCCTCGGAAGTTCCTACATGCCCCGGGATGTGGTGAGCCGCACCATCACACCACAAAGGGCATGAACCGAGTACCGTGGTGAGAATGGAGAGGAAAACGCACACCTGGAATACAAGATGGTTGAGAATTTGTTTTAAACTTATTGATTAGCTTATTACGTGTTGTTATATCTGTGGGATGTCATTATACAGGTATTAGCTTTTCCTAACGGCTCCGATTTTCACCTGATTTCAGTTGCATAGTTAAATCAAAACACAGCTGATCAAATTCTGACATTAAAAAAATGTTTAACTTTACACTTTTATTTGATATGTTAGAAAAAGTTGGATCAAAAACTAATATGTAAATAAAGGTTAAATACCTACGATCTGCCTCGTGATCCTATAGGGTTCATACACATATTACGTAACGCACTTAAGGGGGGAGGGGGTATGACTTTTCGCTATGGTGCGTTACGTAGGGGTGGGGGGGTTGGACCAACGTTACGTAACTCATACATTTTAACCCTAAAATCTGGCGCACTCCCGTATCTGTTGATAATGTTAAATCTAAAAAAATGTAGTAACTGTTTGTATTTATCTGACAAATTTAGTTTTGTGATCTCTCAAAGGTACCTTCCTCAATATTAATCACGCATTTATTTTGGAATGTTTAACATCCTTTTAATTTACAATAGTTACTTCATTGTTTCGTTAACCTTTAACTTAAACAAATTATATTGGACTGTTTGGTTCTTATTAATATAACTTTTTATATGTATCTGACGACTGATCCCTCAATAGTACTTTTTTAAGTATTAACTACACATTTATTTTGTTGATTACTCGACAACTGTTACCATAAAGTTTTTTTGTATTTGCATTAGTTATAAATTAATTTTTTTAGTTTTAGCTGAGTTAGTTTATTTTGTTGTTTATATTATTAGTAACAGTCTTGTCTGTTCGTTTCAATTTTTCTTTGAATAAAGTTATTAAAAAGTCTTATTAAACGTTTAATGATTTATATAAATCCATATTCCAAATTGTCAATAAAACTATGTTTAATAGGTTTAAGTTACTTTAAAGTCTACTATCATTACGATTGAGTTACGTAACACATTGGGGGTGGGGGTATGCTCAAGCATTACGGTGTGTTATATAGGAGGAGGGGGGGAGGGTTAAATGATAAAAAAATTAGTTGTGTAATATGTGTATGGCCCCATCATTATCCTTTGACTAGATTGCGTTTCGACGAAAATTCGTCATCTTAAGATCCGCAACAAACTTGAAATTTACTTAACATATAATGGTTGTGTCACAGTTTAAAAGTACAAAACTAAATAAAAACATGGGACGAATAAACATTTATAGGTTTACTTTAAAAACCCCTAACCCAATTGAGATGTACAAATGTCATGAGCCGAGTCTCGACTAAGGCCGAGAAGTGTAAAGATTAAAATAATCAGATGAGGCAGGGTATTGGAGCAAATTTAGGGGTTATGGCCCCTTCAAGCCACTAGTAAAATAGAAACAAAGAAAAATGTACTGATAATCTATCTTTTATCAGAGTTAATATGTACTGTTTATTCAGCAATCTGTACCAATTAAAAAGTCTGTGGTATTAATTAATTGTTGAATGTAGACTTTATTTTGCTTTGACATTTCATTAATTTGTGATGCCCGCGGACACAAGCAAACTACTCAACTACTAGGCGATGCTTATGGTTTATTGCGTTCTATTTCTTATGTTTTATTTATCATTTTACAGAATTATAGAGAGTTACGTAGCGAAGTCGTGAGTCAAATTGTGCGAAACTAAGACTAAACAATTTTTAACAAAAAATATAAACTACTACAATAATTATTAAAACATGCTGAAGATTAAATAAAAAGGTTACGGGTTTCTTTAAACATATCAGTGATAGGAGCGTTACGTAAATAAAAGCATAGTAATTGTCTTATATTAGGCCCAACTACTTATTAGAAGTAGTACCTCTTAATACTATTGCCTCATAAGACAATAACTATACATAAGGAAAATAATTGATTTGAGAATAAAATACTCCTCCGTATTTTTTTTACATTAAATTCATGACTAAAAACTTATTACACACCGGTATGATAAAAAAAGTAGGCCTGCAGAAGCTAACTATAATTTTTGCGCTAAAATGCTGGGAAATTAGTCTAAAAAGTTTATTTTGATATTTTGTTTAATTATTATCAGCTAAAAGTTTTTCGGGCGTCTTCTGATAAATAAAGTTGAAATAAATAAACATTTGAGTAACAGTTATCAACGGATGGTTTGATAATATCATTATGAGTACCTGCATAATAAATCATCAAAGATCTATAATGATACCACAATCATCAATTACCACAATCACCTGAACCAAGTCCAAACCCCACCCGTACTCCTCTTACTCTACCTTAAGCGATTGTTTGAATTAAAAATGTCTTTACTCCCGAACCATTCTAACAGACTCGCACAAAGAAACAAATATTTTATAATAAACACTAATACTTTACCTTCATGGCAACTCCTCAGTATCGGAGTATCTACGAGGAAATGCGCTATTTATAAGACTAGAGTCAACAATCAGTCTCGTAAATATTTATCTTTAGTATTATTTTGATTTCCCTCTCTATCTCGACTTGTTTTTCACCCTAATGATAGAATAATCTTCCAGCTATATTTACAATAGCAGATAACATTTGGGAAATGCTGTGTTCGCTAAAATAGCAAGTTTACTGGCCAAAAAATGCGTTGCCAAATATATATATTGTAGAACAATTATTTTTAAACACAATCAATCATTAGTTATTGTAACGAAATAAAATTGAAATGTATTTTTGTTACAACACCTTCACATTTAGCTAATCGTATTTTCGTTATGACTCCCTTATATACTGTAACGAGTTTCCTCATTAAGTCAAGTTAAGGTTCGGTCATTATTTAGGAAAAAAATAACTTATGATTCTCTCAGAGTTTGTTACTTAACTATATTTTTATCACCAGAGAGACATCGTTTGACTAACCGACTGATCTAGCCCAAAGAATGAATACTTTACAACAGCGGAAGGTAAGTAAAAAGCAAAGTCCGGCGAGCTAATAAAACAAGAAGACCAAGTATATTTGAATTATTATTAGTTTAAACACCTAATTCGATAAGTAATCCAATATTGTTGTAATAGTAACTGGTTTCGACTTTCTGACGTTCCAAGGCATTCCAAGGATGAATATCTCTACAAAAATGGTTATTAGTGAATTTCCTTTGGAAAGTGAACTATTAGCATGACCCGCACGGTGAAACCATTGACTATAGTCAATGGTGAAACTTAAGCCCGGGACCACCATAGAAGTTCCTTACGTGACTCCCTGAACACGTTTTGGGGGGTCGTTCAAAATTGTATGTTTATATATATATATATATATATATATATATATATATATATATATATATATATATATATATATATATATATATATGTGTGTTTGCACTCTAGCGGTCGCATTTATAGTCCGATTAACTTTAAATTTGGTAGGTACGTTCCCTTCTGTAATCAGTTGGATAAGTTCGTTGGGCAAAACAATCGGAAAACTCTAAACCCCTTTTTTGGGGGATTAATCTTTCAAACTTCGAGTTTTTGGGCCCAAAAAGGGTCATAAAAGCCCCATTTGTAAAATCAATGCATGTAAAAAGATGGGAATTAGACAGGTGAAAGTTTTAAGCCCTCTCTCGTCATTCTAGCATAAATTTTTACCGAGTTATTAAAGAAAATGTGTATCGACTAAACACAGTACGTTGTCTTATGGGGGTTTTACACTAGAAAAACCTGTTATTCCTTTGTTAGAGTACTTTTATCATCCCCAGCAACCTCATGCCTACTTGTAAGCCTGTCTGGACCTTCCCCTAACATTATAATGCGCAAAATAAATGCTTTGCAAGCTTTGCAAGTAAATGAAACCAGGAGTATCAGAACAGCCAAAAAATCAATGTTTTCAGATTTCAATAAAAATTGGACAAATGTATGTTTTTACACTTATTTTGAGTTTTAAAAGTTTTTATGTATAAATTCACTTCCCTCACGTCAGCGTGCTGCGTGGGAACTCGTTTTACCTTGTTTTCCGTAAATGATCCGTTTTTAGTTCTATGTAGGCTACCCTGATGATGGGGGCATGACTCCTCGTAACCGGTATTCTACATAGGACTAACAACGGATCATTGATGGAAAAAACAATATAAAAAATATATATTTTTGCATTCATAAGTGATCCAAGGCCTTAACTTGTATAATTAATGTGTTTTCCTGAGAAGATCATAGTTACGATATATTTAAACCCATTGAACACACGGTGACGGACATAGGCATCACACACGTGAAACATTGCCACCGATTTTATTTAAATTACGACACTATCCCGGCAGAAGTGATTCCCAGTTATAGTATTACATGTCCATTCATTCATCATTTAGTGATAATTTTCTTATTATGTGTTATTTTATATTTAAGTTTCCATATAAATGTACTAATTAATTAATTTCCCCTAAATGTGTTATTTGTATTAATTGTCCCATATTTATGCCTAATAATAATCACCATTATCATCACTCCTCAGAAAACATTCCCCTCTATATATTTAATGTTTATTTATCTGTGCAATTGTATAATAATATGTATTTCATCAATTTAATCACCAATAATTATTCATAGCCTATCCCCATATAATAGCCTACTCACTTAATTTAATATGTTTGTTAATAATAATATTTTAGATATAAGTTATGTGAGAGGATTGCAATAAAATTAAAATTTAATATAATATACTTTTCAAAAATAGTCCTTAAGGAATCTAAATTACAGTGACCAGTGTTAACAATTGTGTGAACATGTGCTTCTCAACAATGGACCATGCTTCCAGACCTCATCTCTACCAGATCTTTCTTCTTGCTCCAGATGCCCTAGTGTTAAGACCTAGAATCTGTGAAGGACACAGTTCCTATTTTAAATTTCCCAGTATGGCCTAAGTTTTGCATCGCTTAGAGCTCATTTTATTAGGGACTTACTGCTCAATTAATACCATCTTTAAATTCACTCCTTTTTATTTGATTTCCCCCAAAAACTGGTATTTGAGCGAAGAACATTTGTAAGCAGATTGGTAAACTCCTTCCATTGTATTCTATTTAGGGACTGGAAAGAATACAGACATTTAAATAGAACAAGCCTAATGTTCTAAAGTTAAAGTAACCTCAAGAGAGTATTTTTTATATTGAACTATCTTTCCAAATTTAATTTTGAGTATTTTAACCATTCATAAAGTCAGTGAAACCATTGGACTCTCCTTTTGGACAACAACCAAAATTTCCATTGTTGTAACTTTTCAACACATCAGCTTAATTGGACTTAATATTCTTTCAAATATCATCCTAAACGTTATTCAAGTCAGCACGATACTTCCCCCCTGAGAAAAAGAGCCCTCATTTGTAAAGAAACCCCAGTTAGAACCCAAAATATAAACACTTAGTTTTAGGCCTACCAGTATTTTGTCATTTACCTTCTAGGCTAGGCCACACATATTTTAACTGTTTCCCCTGAGTTGTATATTATTGTAAATCCCTTTAATTTAGAACCTTTTTGAAACATAATTGAACCAATAGATAAATAAATATTGTATTGTTCCTCTGTAACGTTGTATTTTATTCAAATAGTAAAGAAATCTTAGAAATTGTACACCTACCTTTTGTTGACATCCAGAATAAATACCAAAACACATTCTACTCACTACAATAAAGTAAAGGAGACCACAAGTATAAGTATATTTATTATCAAGTCCAAGAAGATCATTTGTGAGCTATATTTAAATAGCCTAGGGAATTTTGTAAGTAATAACACTGATTTTTTGCAAAGAGGAGCTAGGCTTAGCACGTGGCAGCTATTGCCCTCAGATCCCGATAGCATCACTGTTTATATCCACTTTTACTGAGCACATCCGAGCAAACAATTAAAAGTTAACAATTTAGAATTATAATTAAGTAAGTAAAAGTAATTAGTAGAAGATAAAAAAAAATAAGAATTTCCCAGTTTGTCTTTCAAAGCGGCTTCACCTGAATTGTTTGGCAATACCAAAATTTGTTATATATGTTAAACAGATCTTGGTTACTTCTAATTTACTTTGGGATGATTCGAATTCTTTACTTAAGCTAGATAAAAAGCCTAATACACTACACGAAGAATATAGTGGTAGCCTAATATAAGAATGGTAGTCTACTTCCCTACGGGTGTCACACGAGTAAACATCAGGGATAAACAGCCTGCGACATGATACTAGGCTGGACACAAATATCGTTGACAATTTAAATGTCAAAACTGTAACATTTGTAAACAATATACCTAGCCTGACAATAACAAACATCATAATTCATTGACCAAACAGATGACGCAAAGTGTGAACAATTTAGATATTCACTTAGCAAGAGATATGTTATCATTAGACTAGTACGATGGTGCGCATGCGCTGTTGCATCCCTCACCAGTCGCTCTAATCCAGTTGTTTGAAATGTAAACGGTTTCCACAGCTCATGATAATACACATATCAGTGTACATACAAATGCAATTATCAAAACTATGATTCCTCAAGAGTAGGTGTTGCACAGTTGGAATGAGGTGTGTCACTGCTGCTGAAACTGGAACTACTTCGCCCCATCATTCCGGGAGTGAAAACTGTTCCAACCGTCCCAATGTGAACGAGTTCGCACGCAGCACGCTGACGTGAGAGAAGTGAATTTCCACATTCAAAACTTTTAACACTCAAAACCAGTGTAAAAACATAAAAATATTCCAATTTTATTGAAATCTGAAAACATTGATTTTTTGGCTGTTCTGATGCTCCTGGTGTAATTTACCTGCAAAACTAGAAATACAATTTTGCGCATTATAAGGTTAGGAGAAGGTCCAGTCAGGCTTGAAAATAGGCGCGAGGTTGCTGGGGATGATACAAATACACCAACAAATGAATAACATGCTTTTCTAATGTAAAAACCCCATAAGTCCACGTACTGTGTTTAGCCGATATATATTTTCCTTAATAACTCGGTAAATATTTACGCTAGAATGACGAGAGAGGGTTTAAAACTTTCGCTTTACTAATTTCCATCTTAATTTAAGCATTCATTTTACGAACGGGGCTTTTCTGACCCTTTTTGGGCCCAAAAACTCGAAATTTTAAGGATGAATCCCCAAAAAAGGGGGTTAGAGTTTTCTGATTGCTTTGCCCAACAAACTTGTCCAACTGATTATAGAAATGAACGTCCCTACCAATTTTGAAGTAAATTGGACAAAAAATGCGACCGCTAGAGTGAAATATACATATACATAGCACTCATAAAATGTTGAGTGCTATAAAAGTGCATTAAATTTTGTTTACATAAAATTTTTAACGACCCCCCAAAACGTGTTCAGGGGGTCACGTTAGGAACTTCTATGGTGGTCCCGGGCTTAAGTTTCACTGTGCGGGTCATGCTAATAGTTCACTTTCCATAGGAAATTCACTAACAAGAAGTAAATTACCCTTTGAATGTCTTTAAAACCAACTATCTGTAGTTAGCGCTGCAGCGATTCGTTCTAAAACAGTTGCAGCATCTTATTTGGATATATGTCTCGCAGGTTAAACTAGCTGCAGTTATTTCGTGTAAGTAACTGCGTGGCAAAACTATAACCCTGCTACTCTACGATCAAGGTCATTGTACCCACACCACCCCGGTACTTTCACCCAGTCCCTATTGTTTTGCAGTTGTTTGTGACATGTGCCACATGTCCAATGGTGCAAGTTGTTGATTTACATACAAATAAATGTTTTTTTAATGAAATATTTTCTCTGAAAATGTGAATTATGAAGGTTTTAAGCCTTTTTTTAACTTTTTTAATTAGAAATTTTGGACACAATAATCTTTAACTGGTACAAATAATATAAGTGTCGCTGTGTAACCAATACATATATAGTTTTTCATATAATCAATTTCTATTTTTCGCTTTGTCCATTAAGTTGTTTGTTGGATGTTTAGTTTAAAGTGTTAAATTGGTTAGCATATGTTTTAATTAATTCAAGAACAATTTATTATTATTAAATTTGTTTATAATCTCGAACAACTTAAAACTACTCTGTTTTCTGTGTTTTTTTTAGGTTTGAACAGTTAGAATTAAACTTGTGTTTATTTCTCATACTACAAAATACTAATATAATCTAATGTTTTGACACACGGGTCTTTAAATTCAAACACAAACTTGGTTACGTATTGAACGGCTGCACTCCCTGTAGTGAATATTGTCCAAGACTCTAGAGGGAAGTAAACGGTGAGGGGTGGGAAGGAAGTCCTTTAGACATCATAGGGTGTAAAAAGTAGGGGTGTGTGAGTACTCGTATATAGTTTTTTGTTTTTTTTTAGCCGAGTTTGCACTACTCGACTCGACTCCAGATATTGCAAAAAACTCGTGAGTTCGAGCCGAGTTTTTTATACAGTTGATGAAACACTCAAACCATCTCAAATGACAGTTACAAAAGCAATAAATGCGCCCGAGTCGAGATGAAAACGAATTAGATCGTTCTCTGTACGTTTTACAAAAGAAATCTAACATCACTTTATATCACGTTGGCTTTGTCTAAGAAAAATCATTGATATTCAATTTGAATTACCAATATAACAGTACACGCATTCGGATTTACTTTTGCGCTCCGCGCCGAGGTAGCACCACCTCGAACTAAATAGAAGGCCGGACTCTGCCGGAATTCTCTGACGTCACTGTCTTGAGTGACGTAAACTTAGGATCTTTCTTCTACGGGTTTTAGTTGCTGTCGGGCTCATTCCAGCCAACGCAACGTGAAAAATATTCAAAGTGAACTTAAACCTTCATTGTGGTTTTAATTTTTAATCTAATGATTGAAAAGTGGAAATCGGTTGTCTATAGTGTGTATGGATATCAGTTATATATTTCATATTTTTACTTAACACGTCACAATTGTACTTTGGCGTTTTGTTCGCCATTCGTTCACCGTGAGATTGTCCTTGTATTTTTGTAAAGTAAACTGTTGTTAAATCATTCAAGTTGAAGATTTGTTTTAGTCCGGAACTCTGTAATGTTGTTTTACAAATGTTTCGACGACGAATTGAATCTCTATGTCGGCGACGTTTAAACGATGATATCAATATGGCGTAGCGGAGTTTAGGCTATTGTTTATTGTAGGCTATTTTAGTTTATTGTTCATTTTGGTAAAATATACAAGGTACAATAAATGAACATCAAATCAAAAGGAATGGCAAAGGTAAGTTCAAGTGAGTTATTCTTATAGGTAGGCCTATTTAGTTTGTATTATGAATTTGTTAAGAAACTAGTCATGAAATGTATGTACTATGAATCTATGAATAACAAATTAAAATAATTATTCTATCATCATTTCATTTTATCAGATATAATTTTTGACATAATGCTGATCATGTATAGGTAACTTTTCTAATCAGTATCTCCTCTTCTTTAAAAAAAAAAAACTCGACATGAAAAAAGCTCGAAACTCGCGAGTTTTTTATAAACTCGACTCGACACGACTTTAAAAATCACTACTCGCACACCCCTAGTAAAAAGAATGTTAAAAGTTGTCAAAAGTCAACAAAAACATGAAACAAGACTGCCCAAACTTATAAAAGGTCAAATAACACTGATTTTCATCATTAAGAAAGATAATAAACCCCTCCATTTACTAATACAGCCTTTGTACAGTTTTCTACCTAAAATGTCAAGGGGAAATTTGTTTTTTTATTTTTATTTTATTTTTTACTTACGTTCCTAAGTTTTAAAGAAGTTAACTGTCTTATTAGAACTTATAAAAACGACGGATTGGTATTTATAATCAATTTATTTATTTGGATTTATTTTTATCATTTACTTTATATATAAACTGTAATTTGTTTAGTACATTTTTTTAGCATAATTTATTGTACCAATTGATTAACCTTTGTGTAAAGTAGAAGAAGAAACAACGGTCTTGGTTGAGTAGCAGGTTGTCGTTGTAATTCAATTTCATTCATTTTAAAATTTATACTCAGTTAAAAACTCTAACTGTATTAAATGTTCACTCTAGCATTATCTGATCCTCTATCTTATTTCTTTAATTCCCTTGCTCTATAGTTCCTACGGATTTTTTAGCACTTTATATACAGCCTTTCCTTCGTTTGAAAAATTATAAAATTGTTAATATTACAACTAAATTATATTCTATGAGTCACAGAACAAAATGTCATCCTATAAATATAGCGCCACAATTGCTGTATCACAAGAATTCTATGGAATATTCTGTAGACCGTAATCAGTTTATAGTTTCTTCATTCGAGATGGTGACTGCAGTATCAGCAAATGAGCCCTAGAGCTATAAACGTCTCCAGACAAAATAGTTCGCTCGTTTAGCTAATGTGTTTGTGGCTTCATCATGAAGGTAAGAGTTCTAAAGCATATAATATAACAAATAATTACAAATTTTATACTTTTTGTTTCTTTTTTGGTTAAGTATAAGATCAACGAAACATTTACTTTACATCTCCAATTTTATATATACATTTTCATTTAATTTACAACAGTATACAGAAAAACTGGTAAAGCGAAACATTATAGTGGATCATTCGTCACACGGACCAAGTGTAAGTGCAAGACATAACGAATATAACATTATATTGTAGGAAGAGAGACAACATATTTTACGTAAAACACCTTACAACTGCCCAATAGGAACTAACTGATAAGAAAACCACTAATAAAAGTATTTTTATTGTTTTTAGCGAATTTCCCCTATAGGGACGAAGCTATTACCGTAGTCGGCATGGTAGGACCTAGGCCCAGGACCATGATAACTTTTCGTTTTGAGGTCCCCAGACCCCAAAAACACCATTCGTTCGAAATTGTATATATATATATATATGTGTGTGTGTGTGTGTGTCTGTGGGTGCGATAACTCTCGTAAAAAAGGTCCGATTTTGATGAAATTTGGTATAAACGTGTAAAGCAACATTTATGACTTATCGCTCTACCTTAAGGGGTATTTTGGGGGGGTTTTGTACCCCAAAAATGGGTTTTTGAGCTTTTTACATATAGTTTTTGAAATAGTCAAATTTTAGTTTTTACCATTGGATTCAGCTTTAAAAAACACACAATTTGGTGTTTTGATCATTCCTCTACGTCAATCGGTTACCGAGATATTGAAAGTGCTAAACACAGTACGTTGTCTCATGTTATTCTTATGGAGGATAAGAACAAAATTATATCTCGCTTCTTTATGAACGTATACTGACGAAACTTAGTATACGGCTTTATCTGGTTGTGGTCTATTGTTATTTGCTCAAAAAAATTTTTGCTAAAAGTTCCCGTACCAGCAAACCTGCGTACTCAGCCCCCATGTTATTCTTATGGAGAAAAATTAAAATGCTATGTCTCACTTAATTATGAACATAAATTAATAAAACCTCTTTTATGACTTCACCTAGTTGAGTTATATTGATATTTGCCTAAATACCCATTTTTTTCGTTCCTTGTTGTAGCAAACCTGCGTACTCATCCCCCATGTTATTCTTAAGGAGATTAATCAAAATGGAATATATCGCTTATTTAAGAATGAATATTGATGAAACTAAGTATGTAGCTTCACCTAGTTGAGTTATATTGATATTTGTATAGAAACCCATTGTTTATGATCCTTGTTTCAGCAAACCTATGTACTCATCCCCAATGTTATTCTTATGGAGAATAATTAAAATTGTATTTATCGCTTATTTGTGAATATATTTTTATGAAACATGGTATGCGGCTTTATGTGGTATTAAGTCATATATTATGCATTGGAAATTCACTGAGTACGCAGGTTTGCTGTGACGGGGGTATTTACTCTATCTTCATTTTGTCCACGCCAGTGGAATTTTGTATTTAACATGATTATAGCAAAACTGTTCAAACCTCTCCGGTCCAAGTCATGTGGGCGCGCCGGGAATCGAACCCATGCCCTCTTGCATTGAAGTCCAAGACGCTTACCGTTAGGCTGGCTAAGACAGTGGTGCGAGTCGTTTTGGTGTTTTTTGTGTTTTTTTTAGTTTATTATTAGAAATCCTGTAAACTAAACTTTACTTTACTTTAACTAAACACATTGGAAATTTAAGGTCTTCCTAAACTTCCACTTTTGTAAAGCCGCTTATTAGCTGTAATTCCATCCTCATTGCCAATAGGAATCACGAGTATTACTGGGCTTGCATTAAGCGTAAGTTTTGCGAACCAAATATTTCGGATCTGGTAAAATATTACAAATTTCAAACTCATTAAATATTTAAATACTAAAGAAATATGAGAATGTGGCTTAGACAGTGCACTCGCTTTTTCATGCCACTTTGCATAAGGGAGAAAGCTTGTTTCTCATTAGTCTACGTAGCTTAACTTCTTTTTTCCCGTTTGATGAAAAATTTAAATGTTTCCTTAAGCCGGGTTTTCCTAGGCACGGATCTTTTCGGCAGCGGAGCGCGGAACGCGGAGAGCGGAGAAAATTACGTAAAATTACAAAAAATAAATAAAATTATAAATAAATATAAAATTGTTCCGCGCCACGCCGCGGATTAACTTTGTTCGCTCCTGGAGCAGAGGAGTCCGCTCTCCACGGCGGAATAGTGTTGAGGTTATAATACTGGTGACCTGTGATTTTGTGTTGTTACATAATGAGTTCGGGTAAATTTAGGGTGTCAGAAGACGAGGAACCTGTTGAATGAATACAAGGCCATCCAATTATCTTTAGTACGACAGGTATAACAACCAAAACAACCAACAGATAATTAAATCGTTACAAAAATAAACGTGCTTTTAAAATATCATAACATTTGTTTATGTACGGTACATAATAATATACTGTTGATTTAGCTTAAATAATATGCATTTGTATGGTGTTTTAAAAGTAAAATTTCGACAGTTTAAAACTTAGAAACAAATTATAACCTTTTCTTTCTGTTCTATTACATATTATTACTACACGAAAATTAGTTGAGGAGATGTTAAAAATACTAAACATGGTACGTTTTGTGTTGAAATAGACCTACGTTTAAGAACATATTATTTTATTGTATTGGTGCTATCCCCTCAACTGTCACCACCAAAATAAGCTAGGTTATTCCGCAGTCGGTCACAGAAAAAGTCCGCATCTAGGAAAATAGAATTCCGCTAAGCTGAAACTACGAGTAGAGAATCTCCGCGTTCCGCGCTCCTGTGCCGAAAAGTTCCGCGCCTAGGAAAACCCAGCTTTAGGCGGAAAATTTTAATTCAGGCTGTATGTTTTTTTTGTAGGAATATGTGAGGTTACCTGGGAAATTAACTTAGTAGAGTAGTTAAAAATATATGTAGTTTAAATATGAAAAGATAAATTAAATCATACTTATTTTTGCCTTAACAAGCAATTTTATTTCAAATCCTATACAAAGGACATTAGTGTTATCATCAAAGGTCATAACTCGTACTCCTTGTTTTCGCCGATTCCGCATGGCGTTTGTGTAGGAGTATGTGTCGGGATTGTAACATCAGCTTGAATGTTCAACTTTAAGACTTTACACTTGACAAAGTTATTTACATTGATTTAATCTAATATAATACGTTTAACCGTTTTTCTTCTTTTATGATTGACCAAATCAACAACATTTTCAGTTTTCCACAACAGTCTGTATTCTGGCCTCCTTAGTCACCCTTGCTGCTGGAGGGGAGAAGATCGAGGGGTGGATCATCCCTCTGAGCGAGCTCCCCATCAACGTAGTTCCCTGGCATCCCTTAGGGGAGTTTCTGGTAATTAGTAAACTTTGTGTTAGTAAATTAGGAAAGAATTAGTAAAGAAGGCATACAGGATAAATAAAATACATCTCACAACATTACAAAGTATATATTCACGTATACTGTTTTATTTATACTGTTTATAATCCTGTTTAGTTGTAACAACACGTATCATGCTACTACAGAAATGTTTTAAGGGAGGTATCACCATATCGAAAATATTTGCTTAAAACAAATTTGTATACGCTTTCGTTAATATTTGTTTATAAGAATCGTATTGTTCAGGGACGTTTCTTTATTTTGTTTAGTTATAGCACCAGGGTAATTTTTTCGTCGTAATTGCCTATTACGGAATCAATTTTTGTCTAGATTAAAAAAACATATTTTAAAAAACCTAATAAAATTGTTTTAAGCAAGACAAAGTGATGATCTAAATTTTCCAAAGGTCAGGCTAAACATATCTTGTATGACAAAAACCATGAATAAACTATTAAATAGAATATTGTGTTGCACTGCGTTCCTGAGGTTCTAAGGGTGTAGAACACG
This sequence comes from Allygus modestus, assembly GCA_963675035.1. Classification (NCBI taxonomy): domain Eukaryota; kingdom Metazoa; phylum Arthropoda; class Insecta; order Hemiptera; family Cicadellidae; genus Allygus; species Allygus modestus. Next base: position 106,231,967 of record OY776117.1, on the reverse strand, counting down.
AACACGTTTTCACAATACTAGCAGATACCCGTGGCGTTGCTCGCGACAAATTAAAAAATATAACAAATATTAACTTGACCAGCACTCTCAAATCTTTATTCAGTTTTATAATATGACTTCCTTTGCCCTAACTGACAAACAACTACAGCTGGTAATCTTATAAATGATATCCTCCCATAAGATTTGGATTGGAACTTACAGAACCCGTGGGATGGAGTCCTAATTTTTGATGTGGACATTATCAAATCTGTATGTTGTAATATGTAAGCTATGTCCATGCAACATTTAAGGTTAATTGGTCCACTAGTTTATGCGTGATGGAAGTATAAATGTCCATACATAAAGAAATATATCTAATCTTTCACATTTATAATATTTTAGGATAAAAACCTTTGAGGGTAAGTAAATATATTTCAAAAGGTTGAAGGAACCATCCATCCATCTCTGAATGATGGATTGAATATTTTCCTATTTTAGAATGTAAACAATACATATTACATATTACATATTTACATATTATTTAATTAGTATAACTATTAATTAAACTCAATCAATTCAAGTACCATATTTTTGAAATGTATCCAACCAATCTAAAAACTAATTCTGCATTTTTCTAGTGCCAAAATAATCGTAACAAAATTAAAACAAGCTCATATTTTATTGACTTATTTCCGATTAATACCACATTCATAAAACGTTCACCTGATTTAAAACCTCTCAAACATTTCTTACCTTTACAGGCGCATAACTTTACTTGTAATTAATTTATAGTTTTTACTTATGTTTTAACTCATTCCGTATTACAATTCCTATTTTACAAAAAAAGTTTAAAATAACCTGTGTTTTTATTTTTGTTGCTATATATATTACCTTTAATTAATAGAATTATATCATAACTGGAAGTTATAAGAGACATCTATGCAAGGAGATGTACATCTTGTAGCGCAAGCTGAGTCATTACTTGTTGTTATCGTGAGATGATAGCATTTATCCTCGTTTTATTTTGTTTATTTAATTTGTGAATACTGCAGTTATTTTTCGAACTAGACACTTTGTTTCCCAATCGTAATGATTTCCTTTCACTAGGTCATCCATGAGAGGGAGTTCCTTGACCACAGCAACGCTGGATTTGCCGACGTGGAACCTGTACACAGCTGGATCACAGTCGTTGACGATTAGGGGACCTAGTGCTACACACTGACATTGTTACAATCTAATCATTAATTAGGCTAACATTTATGTTATTTGGATACATTACAATGTAAAAATTGGAAAAGTAAAGATTCATTTCAGCTCGTATATTCGTCTACCTCACTTTGTGCCCTTGGTTTCACAACATGGCTTTATACACTCAGAGATTTGTGTAGACCTGGTATTTATCTTCATGTGATAAATAAAGCTACTTTTTCTTAATTTAATGCTCGTTGAATACGCCTTTTTCGCTGTTACCTGTTTTCCAATTAGTTCAATCATATATCCTTGGTCGTATTTCAATTTTAATATTTATGTTTTTAAGCTGTAGTCAAATCTAAATGTTTTATAGGAAGTAATCTGTAGTCATTAATTATAAAAAGTTCTACGTCCAGTTTAAAAAGCTGGTTTATAATCCGGAGTATTTCCACAAACCCTTTACTTTTAAATCAACTTTAAACGAATTATGAAAAAAAAAACAATTACCGAATTATTTCAAAGTTTTTTTTTAACAACGAATACAAACAATTAAAACATGTTAAGGTTATTTTTATTCATTTCTGTACTCGTCATAACAGGGAAAACTTACCAATTTCACCTTAGACAAACAACTTTAAAAGAATTTTGAGGAATATTTTGTACTTTTTCCTATTATTTTCTTTATTCATAATTGAATGTCTCGAGTACTGTTAAATGACAATTGAAATATGGTTTTACGTACCTCCAGTCTACAGTTCAATTTACAGTAGACCATTCCTACATGTTTCGGAACTCGTTCCATAATCAGGGTTTACAAAAATGTCTTTCTATAGTAGAATAATTATTATTCTGAAATAGAAGAAAGACATTTTTTTAAACCCTGATTATTGAACAAGAGTTCCGAAACATGAATTTTGATCTACTGGAAATTGAACTGTTGACGTAAACCTATATTTCAATTGTTATTTTCTGTACTTTTTCTTTCACGTAAGATCATGTAATTATCTGTATGTAATTTGTAACTATGCATTTCACTTAGTGGTATCTAAGAGAATACTTGTATTATATCATTATATAATTACATACTTGGAATATACTCGTATTTTCATTTATTCTCTTGCATTAGAAGAAAGTTAACTCAGCTTTTGTATTAATATGATTTCCTACTTGATCCCTAAAGTAACAAATAATTTAACAGCCATAATAATTGGCAATCCACATAGACTTTATCATTCTCTGTAAGTCTATAAACAAACCATGAGTTTGAGTTCAAAATTCAGAATATCAATTAGACATTTTTGTAGACTTTTTTCACTATAGTTTCAGACCTTTTGTTTTTTGTAATATTTTGATAATTTTTCACTTTTGTACACTCACCTAAGCCACTAGAAGTATCTATGAAGCTTGTTACCTTTGCCCCAAACGACACTACCAATTGCTCTCACGACTTTTACAAGTTACAACATAAATGTTTCCAGTGAGGGCATATAAAAAGAGCTACGAAAAATAACATTTTATTTACAAATATCTGTACTGTCCATCATGTTTTATATTGCATATGTGCGATCTACACGGCTTTCGAAACCCAAAAATCTTCCTGGAAATCAGAACAGAGTTTTCAAAGGACTTACACGGATCATGTTCAGCTTTGGAGCTTTACCGCTATATGATTTTCAACCTATGTTTCTAATGATACAACAATTGTTTCCTTGCAGTAGGTTAGTGCTTAAGATTGGGAGGAGGCGTGGGGTTGAGCAGTTGTGAGACAGGGAACCTGTATCCTCTCCCAGGACTGACGGAGGGGAACTTGGTGCCGACGACGTGTTGTAGAGGAGGTAGGAGTTCTAGAGCACCGGCGTCCTCTTGGACAGAGGGTTCTGGGATGGCTGGGGGCGCCGCCGGAAAGGACGCCGCTAGGGGCGCCACTGGGAAGGACTCCGCTGGGAAGGACGCTACTTGGAAGGACTCCGCTGGGAAGGACGCCGCTGGGGGCGCCGCTGGGAAGGACGCCGCTGGGAAGGACGCCGCAGGGGGCGCCGCTGCGAAGGGCGCTGGAGCGGGGGCGGAAGATGGGACGCCGTAGGTGTAGTGGTACTGGGGAGAAGCAAGCCCGGAGATTCGTTCAACACTGCTGATCAAAGCGATAAAGAGCACCAGCTTGACAATCTGTGTAAAACCCACATGAAAACTAATAAATGTTTTCCGCATGTATTTTAAACAAGTTATAATGAATGGTACATATAGCTAAAGACGTGACCTTGACCTGTAGCTAATCCATTTAACGTCTAAATAATAACTATTCTGAACTATTCTATTCAACTGAGAGGAGATTATAGGAACCTCAACTTTTGTTATCAATTTATCAAATTCTGATACATCCAATTAAAAATAAGAGTCATGAAAACGTATCCAAAAATTACGAATTTTAACTGTTCTATACATGCAACAGGGGCTTTCTGACTTTCTCAGCTTAATGTAAAATTTTGTTATATATACAGGGTGAGTCAGACCACCCGTCCAGCATGTATAATGGGAGAACGGTTTGGTCTAAAGTCATCAAACAAAATTACTAAAACGCATATGGTCAATTTATTAAAAATATTTTCATCAAAATTCATGTCCAGAATGTTCCAAAACTGAAGGTCACGGGTTCGAATCTCAAGATTTTCTTTAGACAAAATAAGGCAAATTATACATCATTTTAAAGGTCTCGTTAAAAAAATACATTATAGCGAAAACATAGTTCACTTATCTTTATCCGTTTCAAAATGGCGGCCATTTTAGTGTAAAATATTGGCAGTTACGGAATACCCTGTATTTTCAAAACCAAAACTCGTATCGTTTATCTGATTCAAATTTCTTACTCGTGATAAACTCAGCTTTACTCTGGTATGTTACATGACAGACTTTGAGAAATATAAATTTCAATGAAATCTGTTTTTTGAAAATGCTTATGTCCCCAAAATTCAAAGAAGTCATATGGTAGCATATATTATGAATCACACGATTAAAAAGGTCTTATAAAACCTAGCAACTTTCTAATTTACACCAACCTTATATCTCTTTTCATTTTCGTGCAGTCAACAAAAAACTTTATTTTCCCATATGTAATGCATGTTAATTGTACATCTATATATTATAAATAAAAACACCCCCGTAGCAGCAAACCTGCGTACTTAGCGAATTTCCAATGCATATATATTTATCTTAATGCCACACAAAGCTACATACCAAGTTTCATCAATATACATTCATAAGTAAACAATTTATGACATTTTAATTATTCTCCATAAGAATAACATGGCGGCTGAGTATGCAGGTTTGCTGAAGCAAGTAACACAAAAAATGGGGTTTTATGCTAATATAAATATAACTCAACTAGGTGAAGTCACTTACCAAATTTCATTAATTTATTTTCATAATTAAGGGAGATAACACGTTACTTATTCTCCATAAGAATAACATGGGGCTGAGTACGCAGGTTTGCTGCTACGGGAGCCTTTGTCAAAAAATTGTTTTTTTGAGGAAATATCAATGGTCCACAACCAGATAAAGCCGTACACCAAGTTTCGTCAGTATATGTTCATAAATAAGCGAGATATAAATTTGTTTTAGCGAATTTCCCCTATAGGGAAGAAGCTATTACCGTAGTCGGCATGGTAAGACCTAGGCCCGGGACCATGATAACTTTTCGTTTTGAGGTCCCCAGACCCCAAAAACACCATTCGTTCAAAACTGTATATATATATATATATATATATATATATGTGTGTGTCCGTGAGCACGATAACTCTCGTAAAAATTATCCGATTTTGATGAAATTTGGTATAAACGTGTAAAGCAACATTTATGACTTTAAGTTCGAAAACCAGCCAGATCGCTTGTATTTTGGGGGGGTTTTGTACCCCAAAAATGGGTTTATTGAATTTTTTACATATAATTTTCGAAATAGTCAAATTTTAGTTTTTACCATTTGATTCAGCTTAAAAAAAACACACAATTCGGTATTTTGATCATTTCTCTACGTCAATTGGTTACCGAGATATTGAAAGTGCTAAACACAGTACGTTGTCTAATGTTATTCTTATGGAGGAAAAGAAAAAATTTATATCTCGCTTATTTATGAACATATACTGACAAAACTTGGTATACGGCTTCATCTGGTTGTGAACCATTGATATTTGCTAAAAAAAACAATTTTTTGCCAAAGGCTCCCGTAGCAGCAAACCTGCGTACTCAGCCCCATGTTATTCTTATGGAGAATAAGTAACGTGTTATCTCCCTTAATTATGCAAATAAATTAATGAAATTTGGTATGTGGCTTTACCTAAATGAGTTATATTGATATTTGTATAAAACCCCATTTTTTGTTTTCCTTCCTTCAGCAAACCTGCATACTCATCCGCCATGTTATTCTTATGGAGAATAATTAAAATGTCACAAATCGTTTATTTATGAATGTATATTGATGAAACTTGGTATGTGGCTTTATGTGGTATTAATATACATATATATGCATTGGAAATTCGCTGAGTACGCAGGTTTGCTGCTACGGGGGTATTATTTTTTCCTCCATAAGAATAACATTAGACAACGTACTGTGTTTAGCACTTTCAATATCTCGGTAACCAATTGACGTAGAGAAATGATCAAAATACCAAATTGTGTGTTTTTTTAAGCTGAATCCAATGGGGAAAAATAAAATTTGACGATTTCCAAAATTATATGTAAAAATATCATAAAAACCCATTTTTGGGGTACAAAACCCCCCCAAAATACCCCTTTGGATAGAGCGATCTGGCTGGTTTTTGAACTTAAAGTCATAAATGTTGCTTTACACGTTTATACCAAATTTAATCAAAATCGGATAATTTTTACGAGAGTTATCGTGCTCACGGACACATATATATATATATATATATATATATATATATATATATATACAGTTTCAAACGAATGGTGTTTTTGGGGTCTGGGGACCTCAAAACGAAAAGTTATCATGGTCCCGGGCCTAGGTCTTACCATGCCGACTACGGTAATAGCTTCTTCCCTATAGGGGAAATTCGCTAAAAAAGAACTTCTTGATTTTTTTTTCGGTTATTTTTGACCCCTGAAACATTATGTTATATATATTTGGTAACAATCGAAAGCTCTTACTCTCTAGTAGATGTGCCTTTCGGGGTTTCCATATACTCTCGACCACGGGGCTTTGCCCCACGAGCTCTCAAATTTCGTTTTTAGCCCTTAAGAGTCTTCATCACCGGAAGTTGCTCGCGCCATCTTGGAGTTTTGTTCCATAAGGCCAATGTTAACCTTGTGCCTCCATTACAACTCACCTGATCGTCACAAACAATTAATTTTGGTGTCAAATTAAAGGTTTCGTCGTCCTCTAGGGAAATACAATAGTAGAATTTGGATTTTGTGACAAATTAAGGAGAACATGTACAGTGTTTCAGTTCAAAATTAAACTATTTATTATGAATCTATGGTACCCAAATTAAGGAATTCGACATTGATGTCGACGAAACCTTTAATTTGACACCAAAATTAATTGTCTGTGACGATCAGGTGAGGCGTAATGGAGGCACAAAGTTAACATTGGCCTTATGGAACAAAACTCCAGGATGGTGACTAGCAACTTCCGGTGATGAAGACTCTTAAGATTAACATGGAGAATAATTTGATTTGAATTGCAGCTATTAATACATTATGGACAGGTTATTAGCAATACCAGATTTTACAGGTAAGGAATCTATTTATCTATATAAATAAAATAAATTATTTTTCTACATCGCTTTCTGCAGGGAAATTTTTTATGCAACGGAGATATTTAAATTTGTGTAAACATTAATTTGTTTGTCCGTCTGTCTATTTATATGCCAGATTCGTTCTGCGCTTCACAAAAAAGATTGTACTGAATTAAATTAAAATGTTGCCTATTTTCGTGTGGAGGAGGAATCCTTTTGGCTGTTTTATATCATCGTACAATGCCCCTTTGTCAATCAATACCCCTCATAGTTATGCCCCTTTGACTGGCACTGCTGCAAAGTCGATCTTAAGGGTACAGGTTACTCAATACTATATTTCACTTCAGTATGCACAATATCTTTTGTTCTAATGACTATTTAGTCAGCTAATTATATGTTATCATAATTATATGTTATATAATTATATGGTATTTAGAAGTATTTAAGGTATTTACAAACCATTTAGAATAACGACACGGTAATAAATCATTGGCTATACAGAACACGAAAGAGTAGGGTATTGCACCCTACTCGAAAGCCCTTGTAACTTGGTATTTAAAGCTCAGTTTGTCTAAGTAGCCATTTTAATTATAATACCGAATATTTTATATGTCTTTAAGTTCACCTTCAATAAGTCCAACAAACTACAGGAGTTATTGAGCAGATATTTGGAAGAAGATGGGTCCATCCCGAAAAAAACTGTTATGGGCTTATTCCCATTACAATGAGGCTAGGCCCTAACACCCTTCAACATTTCCGTGTTAATTATATACTTACTAGACCGATTGAGCATATATTTGGTAGAAAGACAGCAGGCAATGCACTACAGTCAGAAACAGGCCTATACTTACCATCCTGTATGCCCTATGGGACTTATCTGCTCCGTCGGTCCTTACAATTTTAATTTATTCATCACTGATGTTATTAGTTAACTGAACCAAATGAATATACATTTGTTAGGAGGATTGTTAATACATCAGAACAAAACCTTTGCTTACGCCTGCTCCAAAAATGCTTTACACAATTTTGGAACTATGGATTAATAAATATGTTCTAATCAGAGCTCATCCATAAAAAATATAGTATTGTATAGAAAGATATTAAAATAAACTATCATTGGGGTTATGGTTAAGATTTGTAAATAAAAACAAAAGCATCATATCAGCTGTTCAAAAGCAACCATTCAATTGTTGTAAAAATAACACTCACTTGATAAAGTATCTTGTGTTTTTTGTTAGGGTAGTGATTATAACCAATGTGTACATAACTTAAAATATACATGATTAGGTTATGTATAAATTGCGAGAACTATTCAAACTGAAGATTTAATATAAAACGGATATGCCCAAAATTAAAAGAAACGAGCAATACGTAATAAGCAAAGCAAATACGCTCCCTTGGAAAGGAACCGTGAAAATTAGTTCTCTAGGCATTTTTAACAAACTGACTGGCTTTTCGAGCAAACCTCGGTTCCCCATATGCTTTAACAAATGGAACCATCTTCTCCAAACATAACACTGTACAGTGATCTCGTGCGAAGCCGCGACGATCTACTAGTATCAACATTAAATGAATGTAGCCATAGAATACATGCAAGGATTATGCAAATTAACATGCATTTCATATCGGAAAATAACGTTTTTGCTGATTGCAGAAAAACTAAAAGAGATACAAGGTTGATGTAAATTAGAAAGGTGCTAGGTTTTGTAAGACCTTTTTAATGGTGTGATTTATTATATATGCTACCGTTTGACTTTTTTGCATTTTGGGCATATAAGCATTTTCATAAAACAGATTTCATTGAAATTTATATTTCTTCAACAAAGTCTGTCATGTAACATTCCAGAGTAAAGCTGAGTTTATTACAAGTAAGAAATTTGAATGAGATAAATGATACGAGTTTTGGTTTTGAAAATACAGGTTATTCCGTAACTGTCAATATTTTACACTAAAATGGCCGCCATTTTGAAACGGATATAGATAAGTGAATTACGTTTCCACGAAAAGGTTCCTTTTAACGATATCTTTAAGATTACGTATAATTTTCCTTATTTTGTCTAAAAATATCTTGAGATTCGAACCCGTGACCATCAGTTTTGGAACATTCTGTACATGAATTTTGATGAAAATATTTTTAATAGATTGGCAATATGCGTTTTAGTAATTTTGTTTGATGACTTTATACCAAACCATTCTCCCGTTATACATGCTGGGCGGGTGCGGTCTGACTCACTCTGTATATATATGGATCGCTTCTATCTTTGGTCAGGAGGGGAGTTTAATTCAGAAATTCTCTTATTCTGACAACCAATAAAACTCATTCGGAACAAAGATTTTTTTATTCCGCTTCAGTAAGTCAAATTAGGAAGAATTAGAAAGTTGCTCATAACAGCAATGTTTTCGCGTCCCTGATACGTTATGTACAGGTTTACGTGTTTCTACAATGTTACGTGTTATTTCCGGATCCTCACAAAAATTCATTGAAAACTTTTTGTTTTAAGGCATCATTTTAAAGTTGAAATGGAAAAGAGAAAAATGGTGTTGAACGTTCAATAGTAGTTTTCATCACTAGGAGTAAAAGTGGCTCTTTTTGGTGCGCAATCGTATTTTATAAACGAGGCGCAGCCGAGCTTTTAAAAACGATTAAGCATTAAAAAGATACTTTTGCTCAGAGTGATGAACAACGTGTTTTATCATAATGCGGAATTAGACTTTAAATCGTTGAAACTTTTAACTATTGTATTTTTGAGGTTATGTTTACAAAGTAAGTAATATACAGTGTTTACATTTCTATTATTTACAAACAATACTTTTTATAACGCGTGGTAAGGAACGCTTCTATCATGTATAGATAAAGCAAACAGCTGACTTTTTACGTCCTAGGACTTAAAAAAGGTTACAGCTCATTTTTTAGGCCCTAGGACAATAAATTGACGTTTTGCGCACTATTTAGGGAACAACAAACAGGAGGATTTCGTGCAGGATGATAAAAACGTATTTTGAAAGATTATCCAGGACTTATTTTGAAGTATTTATTCAATAAATTAATTTTATTTACGCGTGCGAAGAGTTTTCTTAGTATTTGTTTGACGTGGCAAAATTACATGTAAAAGAAATGAAATCACCATCAGAATTATTATTAAATTTGTAGGTTTAAAAGATTTCTGCAGATTGAAGTTTAGCCTTTGGGGGTCAGGAAAGTCAGCTCCTCGTGGTGTTTGACTGCTCATAGCTAACGACCTACATTAGACTGGGATTTCCCACAAGAGATGATGACTCACTATGAGTGTATTTAGTTCAACGATAGTAGTGGTAATAGTAGGGGCTCTCTTGTATTATTAAGAGGACGTTGGAGTCAGAAGAAATATCGTCGCTGACCCTAGCGCTGCGGGCTATTTCAATGTTACAACGCACAAAACATGTCTTTACTGAAAAGCATATTTTTTTGTTACTGTTTGACCTATTGTTTTGGAATCAATTTTGTTTGAATCTTTATAAAGTTTTAATTAGTGTTTGCTGGGAGTTTCATTTTTTAATTACTAGGAAAAATTACAAAATATGTATAAAAATATAGACTTTAAATTACTATATTTTTGTAAATGTATTATTTTATTTAGAAAATAGCGAGCAAACCACCTGCGTCTTCAAAATACCTTTAATTTGAGACTTCTTTCATAATCGTATGCTGATAAATAAACGAGACATAGGGCTTTAAGTTTAACATTGTTCTTATGGAGGTAAAATCCAACATAGCCGCTCTTCAAGCCCTCTTAATATTAATTATTGCAACGTTATTAGTTATTAAACTGCAATGCATTAATCACTGATGTAAAATGTCCGCAATAATTTCTTAAATAAGTTCTTGCTTTACAACACCATTGCACTAGCCCTTAACTAATCTTAATCGCCATACTACACTAAAATATAAAGGTTTAATAAAATGTTAACATTTGTGGTTTAGCTTCGAATATACAGGATTTCATATACCATGAGGGATAATTATTTGAAATTTGACATACTTCATACTTATCTTCACCATTTCAAATCGGTGGCCTTTTTTGATATTTAAATATTAATACATCTTAAAAACGATATTAATAAAAGTTGTTATTACAGACTACAAATAAATGAGAGTAGTTAATTCTATTTAATAACAGTATATTTTTGTTAAAATAACTAATAGTCCTGTTTTTAGCGAATTTCCCCTATAGGGAAGAAGCTATTACCGTAGTCGGCATGGTAAGACCTAGGCCCGGGACCATGATAACTTTTCGTTTTGAGGTCCCCAGACCCCAAAAACACCATTCGTTCGAAACTGTATATATATATATATATATATATATATATATATATATATATATATATATATGTGTCCGTGAGCACGATAACTCTCGTAAAAATTATCCGATTTTGATGAAATTTGGTATAAACGTGTAAAGCAACATTTATGACTTTAAGTTTGAAAACCAGCCAGATCGCTTTATCCGAAGGGGTATTTTGGGGGGGTTTTGTACCCCAAAAATGGGTTTTTTGACTTTTTTACATATAATTTTTGAAATAGTCAAATTTTAGTTTTTACCATTGGATTCAGCTTAAAAAAACACACAATTTGGTATTTTGATCATTTCTCTACGTCAATTGGTTACCGAGATATTGAAAGTGCTAAACACAGTACGTTGTCTAATGTTATTCTTATGGAGGAAAAGAAAAATTTTACATCTCGCTTATTTATGAACGTATACTGACGAAACTTGGTATACGGCTTCATCTGGTTGTGGACCACTGATATTTGCTCAAAAAAACCATTTTTTGCCAAAGGCTCCCGTAGCAGCAAACCTGCGTACTCAGCCCCATGTTATTCTTATGGAGAATAAATAACGTGTTATCTCCCTTAATTATGAAAATAAATTAATGAAATTTGGTATGAGGCTTTACCTAAATGAGTTGTATTGATATTTGTATAAAACCCCATTTTTTGTTTTCCTTCCTTCAGCAAACCTGCATACTCAGCCGCCATGTTATTCTTATGGAGAATAATTAAAATGTCATAAATCGTTTATTTATGAATGTATATTGATGAAAATTGGTATGTGGCTTTATGTGGTATTAAGATACGTATATATTCATTGGAAATTCGCTGAGTATGCAGGTTTGCTGCTACGGGGGTATTAATTATTGGAATTGCTATTTATCAATGAATTATAGTCCGTTATTTAAACTCTTTGTGCCAGTATATTTGGGAGATGACAAATTAGTAAATGCACCATTTACTTGTTATCCTGTATATTTAATCAGTTAAATAGTCGTTTAATGTAAACTCTAAGATTTCCTAACCACGAGAAAAGTGTTTCCAGAAATCAGTTACGACTTGCAAATATCATATGTGTACAGGTAATTAAGTACATGCTGTTTTAGCGAATTTCCCCTATAGGGAAGAAGCTATTACCGGGACCATGATAACTTTTCGTTTTGTGGTCCCATTCCCTAAAAACACCATTCGTTCAAAACTGTATACATATATATATATATATATATATATATATATATTTATTATTTTAAACATTTTAAACACAGTACCCTGGTTTAAATTATTTTATTTCAAGACCGACATGTTTCGGACCTTAAGGCCATAGTCATGGTCGTAAACAAAACATAACCTCACAATTATTAAAAATAAATATAAATGTAAACCATAAATTGCTGACAACATAATCATATGACTTTTTCCACAGTTCTTTTAACATGCTTCTCAACTATTGTGGCTTAATAGATCTTAGTTTCAATATTTTTTCATATATTGGGTTTTGCATATGAATTTGCATGGTGTTAATAATATTTTGTGTATCATGTTAAAAGAACTGTGGAAAAAGTCATATGATTATATTGTCAGCAATTTATGGTTTACATTTATATTTCTTTTTAATAATTGTGAGGTTATGTTTTGTTTACGACCATGACTATGGCCTTAAGGTCTGAAACATGTCGGTCTAGAAATAAAATAATTTAAACCAGGGTACTGTGTTTAAAATGTTTAAAATAATAATTATATTAGTAGCCCTTTTTACTGAAAATTACATATATATATAGACATGCGTGTGTGTGTATGTCCGTGGGTGCGATAACTCTCGTAAAAAAGGTTAGATTTTGATTAAATTTGGTACAAACGTGTAAAGCAGCATTTATGGCTTTAAGTTTGAAAACCAGACAGATCGTCCCATCCGACGTGGTATTTTGGGGGTTTTGTACCCCAAAAAAGGTTTTTTTGGAGTTTTTACATGTAATATTTATTGACATCAAATTTTCGATTCAGCTTTAAAAAACACACAATTTGGTGTTTTGATCATTTCTCTACGTCAGTTGGTTACAGAGATATTGAAAGTGCTAAACACAGTACGTTGTCCAATGTTATTCTTATGGAGAATAAGAAACAAATTATATCTCACTTATTTATGAACGTACACTAACGAACTTGGTTAACAGCTTCATCTGGTTGTGGTCTATTGTTATTTGCCCAAAAAAGCAATTTTTAAGGATTATTCCCGTAGTAGCAAACCTGCGTACTCAGCCCCAACTTTATTCTTATGGACAATAAGTAAAATGTAATGTCTCCCTTAATTACGAACATAAATTAATAAAACTTGGTATGTGGCTTCACCTAGTTGATTTATATTGATGTTCACATAAACACCCATTATTTGTGCCTTTTTGTAGCAAACTTGCGTACTCATCCCCCATGTTATTCTTATGGAGAATAATTAAAATTGTATATAACGCTTATTAATGAATGAATATTGATCAAACTTGGTATGTGGCTTCACTTAGTTGAATTATATTTATATTTGCATAAAGACCAATTGTTTGTGTTCCTTTTTCCAGCAAACCTACGTACTCATCCCCAATGTTATTCTCATGGAGAATAATTAAAATTGTATATATCACTTATTTATGCATTTATTTGTATGCAACTTGGTATGCGGCTTTATGTGGTATTAAGACATATATTATGCATTGGATATTCGCTGAGTATGCAGGTTTGCTGTGACGGGGGTATTTACGTATTTACGTGATTATTTACGTGATGTAATAAAAGACGTCTTAAAACCCTTAAGAATATATTTACACTTATACTGATTCACATACAGACGGTAAACATATATAAAAGATGGTACAAGGCTATCAATTTCGACCAGTCACACCAGTCATCATCAGGCCAATGAAAGAACTGACAGAATCAAAATGACGTCCCTGCTTCTATCCTAATGGTTATCGGAAGTTCCGGATACATGTTCCTAAATGTGCCACCAGAGTCGAAGTTGAATATTACTTCATGACAATATTTCAAAAGTCTAGTGTCAGTTATAGACTTAAAATTTGAATTTTAAGGATTAAGGAAAGGTTCAAGCTAAAATGTATTCCTTAATCTGCACGTAATACATTATGTCAATAGTTTTAAACGTAATGATCACGTCAACGTAAACAATGCCGTCGGCCAGAGAGGTTCCCAGGTTAGCCCTCCGTGGGAATGGAGTTGGGATTGCCCACCACCAAATGTTGACAAAAGCTGATTCAATCTTAGCCATTAACAACTACGTCTGTTTATAAACTGATTGAACACCTGTGCAACGGTACTCGGACTTTCTCCTGATGATTGTCATTTGTGGGACTATTTCGGTAAATATTCGTTTCGCAAAAACCTTATATTTTACTTATTTTCAATACTTTTTCTTTCCTCTTTTCTTCCCGTTCAGTTTAGTCTATTTTGTTATTTAAGTATTAAAGAATGTTTATGGGCTTATGAATTACTTTCAATCATATTTCAAATTCGGACCAAGTCTAAATTGTTAATCTACATCACCGTATGTAGGCTGCTGCGAAGTATTTGTTTGGATTTGCCATGGAATTATATGCAATTTTTTGTTCAAATTTAGAAACAGACTACAAATTTAATAATTTATGGGACTGGTTCTGAACCGCCAAAAAAAGTTAAAATAAAAACTTTGCAGTCAGTTATAGTCGTAATTTGTATTTTTACTTGCCCCAAACTGAATGTTTTATGCCGTAAGCAAAGATTATCCTAAATATATTATCGTGAGTTAAAACTATTGAAACAGCTATTAATGATACGTTTCCATGATGTAAAATGAAAATAATAAACTTTTCCTTGTTTAGTTAAATAATGAGACATCGTATTATAGTTATAATCTATAAAGTATCACGATCAATCACGATCAATAAAAAGTTGTATGCAATTAAAAGTGCATAAATTTACAAATAAATAAATACTGTTTAACTCCCATTAATTGATAAACTTGTATGTTTTCTTTCTAAAATATGTCTTTAAAATGCAGGGTTAAAAGTATTGTTTTGCAAATGTGCAACTTTACTGTGAACAAGACAATAATTAGGCCAATTTTGGAACCAAGGTAACCCTTTTTCAAACAGTAAACAGGATACCCCAGGATATTAATTTGATTTATATCACTGAAACATTCCGTTTTACTTTTCAAAAGCCTTTTCCTTCAATGGAATACAAATTAATACCAATTACCAAGGTTGAACATTTAGAATAACAGTTCCAGGTTGCGCCTTAAAACCCACCGCTTATATACATCCCGAAGCTTATCAGTTAACCGTTATCACCAAGGTCGAGTTCCAACGACGCATTCCGGTGGTTTACCTGTTGATAGCCTATCACAGCTGATAAAATCTGGGTCAAATTTCCCTGCTTCTGTCCCTATAATTAATAAAGACTATTGAAAATTATTTTCTTGGGTGATTGAATTGAAAAACCAATTATTTTAATAGAATACTAAGAAAGATGTTTTAGGTTACCCAGTTTAAAATTAATAATAATAAGGTTATTGAACGAACTCTTGGTCATTATTTTACGCTTCTCCCTGTGATTAGTTATTGTCTAAAGTGAGAGGCTCTAGTGGAAAGTGATTTATTTCATTAATTCGCACCTACATTTAGCGGATAGAACGCATTAACGTTCAAGCCGGATCACGCTAGTGCGATCTAGTTATGTGATTGTAGGGGTAATTTATGTTGCTTCTGTTATATAACTTGTGAGGACGCATGAGGGGTTTCCACAGGTGAGAGGGGCTGCTAGAACAACTTTTAGCGGTGTATCAAGTCAAGAGGCAATTTTATTTATAGTAAATACACGTAAAAAATGGGGGAGAGACGTTAAAATAAAACGAGTTTGCACGCAGCACGCTGACGTGAGGGAAGTGAATTTCCACATAAAAACTTTTAAAACTCAAAATCAGTGTAAAAACATACATTTGTCCAATTTTTATCGAAATTTGAAAACTTTGATTTTTTTGGCTGTTCTGATACTCCTGGTTTCATTTACTTGCAAAGCTGGGAATACAATTTTGCGTATCATAAGGTTAGGAGAAGGTCCAGACAGGCTTGAAAGTAGGCGTGAGGTTGCTGGGGGTAATAAAAGTACTCTAACAAAGGAATAACAGGCGTTTATAGTGTAAAACCCCCATAAGACAACGTACTGTGTTTAGCCGATACACATTTTCTTTAATAACTCGGTAAATGTTTATGCTATAATGACGAGAGAGGGCTTACAACTTTCGCTTTTCTAATTCCCATCTTCTTTCATGCATTAACTTTACATTTGGGGCTTTTCTGACCCTTTCTGGGCCCAAAAACTCAAAATTTGAAAGATTAGTCCTGAGAAGATGGGTTTAGAGTTTTCCGATTGTTTTGCCCAACGAAGAACGTCCCTACCAAATTTGAAGTAAATCGGACAAAAAATGCGACCGCTAGAGTGCATACACATATATGCACTTTGTACTGATATGCCTATATATATTTATACTTACGTCTATATGTAGTTATATACTTATATGTCTATATATATATACATATATATATAGTTTTGAACGACCCCCCAAAACGTGTTTAGGGGGTCACGTTAGGAACTTCTATGGTGGTCCCGGGCTTAAGTTTCACCGTGCGGGTCATGCTAATAGTTCACTTTCCAAAGGAAATTCACTAATAAAATTATCCTGATTAATTCATATATTCCGCTACATGTAAAGTATCCCGAGAATTCTCAACAAGCTCTTCATAAGGAAGTAAAACAGTAGCTAAATAACAGATTGGGGGTTTCCAAGAGGTTAATTACAGCAAGACTCGATTATTCAAAGCACCATCGTTCCCAAGCTTACAACACCAGATGACTCTTTCTTGCGATTGACAAATACATTAGTTTCAGATGTAACCAAACAACCCTTAGCAGTACTGGATCTTCTCGGGCATCAGGGTTATTTTACTATTTAGTAGCGAACATTGTTCATTTTTTATTAGGAATAGTTTAAGTGAATAGTTTATTTTCACTGTGTCTCCTCTTCTTTGTGGCTCTTTATTTTGAGCAGTAAAATATAAATTTGAATACTGTTTTATACAAATTTGTTTGGGGCTATGTTCGAAAAAATAAGCTTTGTAAAATAATATCTCCATAGAAATATTAATATGTGTGTTTTATGGAGTTTGTAACTTTGAAAACAAATAATAATTTGATTTCTACAACCTACACAGACTTTATTTACTCTCTTCATATTTGAATTTGAATTATTTAGTTTTTTTTTTAGTAACGATTTGCTTAATCAGCTGTTATCTTAGCTTGTTTGAATAAAAACCAAATCTACCGATCAAAATCAAGCAGAATACTTGACAACCATTTATACATTTATAAATAATTGAATTTTTGGTAAAAGGCCATTTTGTTAGTAAACATTAAAAACTTAAATGAACGTTTACAGCAGCAATACTTCAACAATATAGAGTACAATAACACCTCTCTTCTTAAATCACGGTTAATTTGACATACAAAACCAACTGTAATACTAGAACAGATTACATATGCATCAAACATAAGAATGATTTGATACTCCGTCCCTAAAAAGTTAAAAATGTTAAATTACTACTGATTATGTAAATCTTTAAATGTAAACAATAAATTCTCAATTGAACAAAAACTGCTGGTATTATTAACTGCAGGTGTGTTTAAAAAAATAGTTGCACTCTGATTTACATACAGTAACTTGTAAAGAACACATTTTTAAGGCAAAATTAGTGAACCATTTTTATAGTAAGGCTCTAGCGGTTTTAAATCATCTGTCTCTGTACTACAGTGGTTAGTTAAAAAAAAACAATTTTTCAGATTCGGAGGTTTTTAGGGTGGATTTACAATTGTTTTTATAATTAATATAAAACACCATACTTAATACATAGCTTTAAAAAACAGTAAGTTGTTTTCTTTTATAACTTTCCCTACACACTTCCCCCTACACTATACCAACCCTACGGCATTAGAGATGTTAATGAGTATAATCTTTAACTAAAGAATAACCACAAGACTAATTGGTCCAATTAATATTGTTTAGATCCAATATCCAACTTACCATTTTTAACGGAGGTGCTTATCGCCGGACGAGGTTAGCCAGCCAAGACTTCCTCTTGTCTGAAGATCTCCAGGCGAGTCACTGGAATGGCAGCTGGATGGTGTTGTAATCCGTCAAAACAAGCCACCGACGAGTTACTATTTCGACATACAAAACAACATATTGGTAAATGTCACACAGTACCTGAAATGAAAGCTGTTTCCGAGTGATGACTTCCGAGGTGCCATAAAATATAGTGCAAATCCACTCGTATCATATCAGAGCACGGTAACAGAGTCGGAGGATGATGGGACAACACGTTCAGATGCCATTTAGACTCAGCTGTGTTAAATTAGGCGAAAGTGAGAATTTTGCTTCGTAAATAAAACCAAACTTCATACGATATATTCATAATTTTCAATAGTAAGGTATCCTAATAATCTCAATAAAGAAAAGGCCAACATATTAACAACCCAATTTTTTGGTTAAAGTTGCGAGGAAAGGTTATAAGAACGTATTTATTACCCTTTCGACAAAAAATATTTGTTTCCTCAATTTTAATTTTCCATTACCCAAAAATTTATTTTTTCAGTTAATTTATCTTCTTTTCAGCCTTTCTAATCTACCTTACACCTTAGTTCTCACGTTAGTATTCATAGCTCTACTATCGTCTCCTTTACTGTGAAAGGTACTATAACTCGTGTAGTTGGTCCTATTTGGTTTAAAAGCTAGAACTTTCACTTCTAAAGCCACCATTGTTGACTAAACTATTTTTGGAAGTTATATTAGGAACGTCATTACTGTTGGAATTCCCCCCGTTAAAGCCCAACTTAGAATTTGTAACCCATTTATAAGAAATAAGTCAAATTCCTGGGTTTTTTGAAAATACAAAGTCTGGAATATGACAGACCCGATTCTTTAATTTTAGCGAAATTCCCCTAAATGACTGGCCACCGTTTTGATGTGGTACGTAAAGACAAACGAAAACAAATTTATAATCATGCAACTCACCACAACCAAAATTTTGAAGGGTGCTATGAACTAAAAGCACTTCACAAAATTAAACCACTTCAAAATCCAAAATATAACCAACTGATATTAAGAAATTCTGAATTGGCACATCAGTTGGTATTGAAGACCAAGGTTCCTCTTCTGGGTTAAATCTAAGGTAATTTTTTCTTAAGTCTAAAAAAATTCAACTCAGCTGACTTTAATTTAAACTTTATTTTTTTACCTGTACCTAAAAATCACATGTTTTAGTTTTTAAAAGTCAGATGTAAAATATTTGTTTATTTTTATTTATTTACTGTTCAAATCCCATTCTTTCTCCTTTATTGCTTGAAAACGTTTGTACTATGAAGACAATTCGCAAAAACTTCTTTTTCATCATTTACATCTATCTGTTTTAATGTGTTAGTATATAAAGTCGTTTGGCATCCATACCGCAAAAAAAATATATATATATATATATTCATATATATGTATATATAACATTTTGAACTACCCCCCAAAGTGTTCAGGGTGTCATGTTAGGAACTTCAATGGTGGTCCCGGGCTTAAGTTTCACCGTGCGGGTCATGCTAATAGTTCACTTTCCAAAGGAAACTCACTACCAAGGCCTGACGACCTCGCTTGCACGGGGAATAGCCTTGTTCATTTGCCTTGTTCATTTGCCTTAAACAACAAATATTTGTTTGTTATGCATTCAGGGGTGATACCTATTTATGAACTTTTTAGCTAATGAATTCCTGTTTCAAGATTCATCTAATCAAATAAAATCATCATCTGTATTAATTCAAAGTTTAAACTTTATTTAAGCGACGGAGCCCTAAGGTATTTTCTAACATTTTCTTAATTTCACTAAGTTTACGTGTCATAACACATGTTGCATGACACATTTTACCACAATAATTCCTTCAAATTTGGTAATCCGTGGTTTCTATTTCATGGTATTCATTCGAAACTAATCGTTATAATATATGAATTTGTCAATCAGGAAGACATATATGTAAATTGTAAGTTCATGCGTAGTATGTAAATATGTATTAGGCCAATTTCTAATAAGAAGCTGAGCTCCAATTATATTGTGAGTTTGCAATCCTTCATTCACTGTTATTCTAGTCAGAAAAGGTTGCTCAAGACATCAAATTTTGTTCGCTGTAAACGTAAGGGTTCTGCCATAAGCCTGAGACTTCAAAAGGTACATATTCACGTTTAAGGCTTGGAAATAAATAATATGAAACTATACTGGAGTTCCTCAGTTTCTCTAGATGCCTCTACTAGAATTCGATATTGCCTTTTAATATATATAGAACTACGGTAAATATATTTTATTTATCTCAAACCTGTTTTGTTTTATCAGAGGCATTATTTTTTACACAAATTGAACAAAATAAAGCAAGATATCTAACCCAGCTCTTATAAGACTGACTACGTGTCAAGTGTGAGTCATATCTTTAGACCTGCAATCAAAAATAATTTGCAATTTAAAAATAAACGAGTTCCCACGCAGCACGCTGGCGTTAGGGAAGTCAATTGCCGCATTAAAAACCTTTAACAATCAAATAACGTGTTTAAACAACGATTTGTGTAATTTTTAGTAAAATGTAAAATCTTAGACTTTTGGATCTTCTGATACACCTTGTTCTATTTAAATCCAGTATTGGCATGGCAATTAGTGCATTATAAGCTTAGGAGGAGGTACCATCAGGATCAAAAATCGGTATGGGGGAATTAGGAGTGATAAACCTACATCAAGATATGAAAAACAGCCTTTTCCAATGTAAAATCCCCATAAGACAACGTAATGTGTTTACTCAATCTTTATTTTCTTTAATAACTCAGTTAATATTGGTGCTAGAATGATGATGGAGGGCTTGAAATTTCCTCATTTTTAACTTCTGTACTTAATACGTGTAACCTTTACATTTGGGGCTTTTCTGACCCTTTTTGGGCCCAAAAAATCAAATTTCAAAATTTAAAATCCCAAAAAAGAGAGAGTTTTCCGATTGTTTTGCCCAACAAACTTGTCCAACTGATTCCAGAAAGTGATCTCCCTACCAAATTTGAAGTAAATCAGACAAAAAATGCAACCGCTAGAGTGTAAATATATATATATATATATATATAATGTCGACCCCCCAAAGCGTGTTCAGGGGGTCATGTTAGGAACTTCTATGGTGGTCCTGGGCTTAAGTTTCACCATGCGAGTCATGCTAATATTTCACTTTTCCATAGGAAATTCACTAATAAGGAAAACTAAATAGAGTGGAAAGCACAAAATTATTATATACATTTATTTACAAAATATAACTTGCAAACATTTTTTGTTTTACTTCAATACAAACAATAAATAGCTTAAACTAAAAAAAATCATTAACACAGTTATATTTAAGACCTTACAATTACTACAGTTAAATACTTAGATAAATTAAAACTTAATAAAAAGGAAAGCAGTGGTAAAAGGAGGCAGTGACAGAGTTAAAAGTCATTAAATATTTGTCCTAGTTGTTGAACTCTTGGTATGACTGTAGGCTTCAGAAACCTCCCCCATATCCGCCAGGGTAGGTTTGGTACCCTCCGTACCCTGGTGGGTATCCTCCTGGTCTGTAGAACCCTCCAGGGTTAACAGGGTGCCCTCCGATGAAGGGGCTGCCGCCGCCACCGTATCCGTAACTGGAAACAAATTTGAAAATGTAGATGATGTAACTTTTCTTGGTGTGATATTTGAATTTGTTTTTTCCATTACATTATTATTATTTATTGAGGACTGCGGTTGGCAAAAAGAGTAACTGAAATGATTTTATTTCTATCGGAAAATATTACTCACAGAAAAAAAATAATAAAACTATTTTCAGAATAATAGTTTTAATTAAGTGTTTTAACGCTTTTTATTTATTGTTTGTTTTTAATAACAAATGCCACAATATTAAAAAATCACTCAATAAATCATGTAAACCTTATCAACTTGTCATATTTATTTAGGTATTTAATTTTCAATTATTATTTAAATTTCAGATAAATTTTAGGGTTAAAATAAATCTTGAAAATTTGGTTTAAAAATGTTTAAATGCTTTTAAAAAAAGCAATATTGCTCCCTATGTTTAATATTATATGGTTCCTACAATTAGGCACACAGATTCAAAAATTACATTAAGAGAGAATTCTGTATTATTAAATCTGCATGTTGTTATCATTACAAATATCCTCTTTACATGATACCTCCGCGACTTTATGCCTTCCAGTAGCTTACTTGAATAAAATAAATTATATTTTTGTAAGTATGCAGAGCCTTCCTTAGAATAACCAAATAAACATCGTTAACTCGGCCTAATGTCTTTTGAAACAGCTTTAGGATGCCTTAGCCGTACAATGTTTGTGACAAGACACTACAGACATATGGTCTATATATGGACATATATTACTCTAAGATCGGAGCAGCATTATAGTTGCCACAGACCCATCGCTTAAATTATAAGGAAATATATAGTTACTAGTTGACCTGTTGCTCTAAATCGAGCAAAACAAACTTTTATTGTTTATATCAGTTATCAGCTGTTCTAACTGTCTACCTGTATTTTACTGTATCATCACCTGTATTAAAATGCAACTGAATTCAAACTACTCTTCATGTTATATTTATGGGGAAAAATGGAACTTTGAGTGTGTCCTATGCCCTTCAGCAAAACAGTATTGGAAATTTAAAACCACTTTGCACAACTATGAATCTAGGCCATTGTTTTACACCTTAATCATCGAAATTGCTTCAAAAATAATGGAGGAGTTATGTTTACAAAACTCGGCTTAGCGTATTATAGATATAGATTCTTATATGTTGTAAAAAACGGTATTTTTTCCATAATATTTTTTTAGATCGTTTTAATATTACAGCGGTTTATTTTGAAAAATAGCATGTTTAAACCACGACAAGTTTTAAGCCAGAAGCTATTATATTACAACCCTTTGTAAATGCCACTTTGCAAATGTATTATGTTATTGTCATTCGTTTTAAATCCTAATTCTTTTATTTTAAAACCAATTGGAAATCACTATAAGTTTTTATCACAACATCACCAATATTGCAATGCAAAGTAAGGCTCTTTTCAAGAACGCTGGCAGTGTTATCTTTGTCTAGCCATCCTACAGATTGAATTTGGTTCAGTAAGGAAACAGCTTAGAGAGAGTGAAGTCAAAGATAAAAGTGTATATATATAACACATAACACTAAAACATATACTAACACATTAAAACAGATATATATATATATATATATATAACAGGTTATATATGTAATAGTTATATATAACAGATATATATAAATATATATATATAACTGGTTTGATAAAACGTGTTTTCCATCAGAATCGCTAACAGGATGTCAATAAGGGTGTAGGCCTATAGCATGATAATAATCACATAGATATATTCTCGTAAAGAAACTATTCGTTCTTTCAAGCAGCATCAATCAGATTTTTACCAACGTTCTTTCTAGTTGGCTGATAAATATAATAGTCCTTGGGAGTTACTCAAAATGTGTCAATATGTAAATTTGACAGTGCATACTTGAAAGTTCCCAGACGCGTTAGTCTACGTGTGGATATACTCATGATATTATATTAATTGATTTGTTTAAATTGTTTAACCACATTACTTATAATCTATTTTATCAAACTAAAAACCTTCTCAATAATAAATGAATTAATTCAACGTGGTTGGAGACGTTTTCATGATAATTTTTTAATGCAGCTTTGTGTAGGTACCGGTACTACATAAATGACAAATTATTATTGTTGATATAAAAGTTTAAAAAATTATAAAAAACACTACACTGTAAATACAATACTCTAATACAAGCAATGACTGTTTCTTTGTTTAAAATTAATTGTTGGTGATGGCAAGTTAACGTTATTTAAAGAATTTTCGCCGACATTTTCCATCACTTATTTTACTAATCATCTGTTTTTACTATTAAGTGATGGAAAATGTCTGAAAATATTCCTTAAATAACAATGTCTGTTTGTTTGTTTGCAAAATTTATGTCAAGATCCAGCAGGAGGGTTTGGCTTTAACTTTGGAACTAGGCGCTTTTGGTCCTTAAACAAAACCGATTGGTAAAAACATCAACCCCGAAAAAATAATATCTCGATAAAAAAAGTCAGTATATATTTAAACATTGGGGTTAAGAAGTTTTAAAATAAAAACAAAATATGTATAACAGCTGTGAATTAACCACAACAGCTGTGTGTGGTAACAGCAGTAGAACCACTGAAAAAATATTGCACACGTTCAACCACGAAACTAAAAATATCACCAAAAATCGCTCGGCCTCCCCGGTACTCATACCAATACCTTAACTAGATTAAAACTACAAAAAAGTGCAGGACATTTTAAATTCTGATCGTAAAAAACAGAATGGAAAATATGCCTATTTAGGCCTTTCAAAATAGCTAAGCATAACGTCTTTACCCAAGCTTTAATAGCTTGGTAGTTAAGAAAAATATTCACCTCATTACAAAGATCTTACAAAATCTCAAACCACTTCGTAAGTGATAAAATTATTTAATACAGCTATATTTTAAACCATGAGACAGCGCTATATCTCATTCAAGATATTAACGCTGATGATAGTAAGAAGTCTGGGTTTCGCAGGTATAGAATCACCATTACAACAGTTGAGATAACATCTCTGGCGTAATTGTTACTAATTGATGCTAATTGTCCGGTTAGCGATAATTGGACGGGATTTTGAGAGTTCGCACCTTCCCTGGCATTGACCAAGACTGACGATGTGAGAAATCCGTTGGAAATGACGCGACCTTAAAATGTATTGTGAGTCCGATCTCTTGTACTAATTAAATGGAAAATCAAAAACTTTATATGTAAAATCACAAAAGGCAAAATAATGTATAAATCGCTTTGGGTATTTACAATTGTTGTACATATATTTTATGTAGAGATGCCTTCAAACTTACACAAGGAAAATACAATATCTTTATTAGATAACTACTAAAGTAGCATAATACGTGTTGTTACAACTAAACAGGATAAATAAAACGTCTTCCAAACTAAAAAATATATTTACACTTATACTCTGAGTGGGCCTGATTTTGACCGGTGGTACTGGTTGACATCGATCACCTTGTACCATCTTTTTTGCATATTTACCGTCTTGTATGAAGTACAGTATAAGTATAAATATATTTTGTAGTGTTGTGAGAAGTAGTTTATTTATCCTGTCTGTATTAAGGAATCTGGTAACATGACCGAGACATTCAAAAATGTACTTGAGCAAAGTTTATTATCTCAGCTAAACAAAAAAGCCTCACAAATGATTGGGCATGTGTTTATAGGATTGCATCGCTAACTACTAGGGCAAAAAATAAAGTTATAATATTGTTTTCCTGTTAATGTTCCAGTCGACTTTAGCATTTCAGTCTCCAGCTTATTTTGCGTAATTTCAATCGTGTATTTTACTCATTTGTTTTTAAGTGACACCATCATAACTTAGTTGACATATCAGTTCATTATTACTTAACCCATGTAATCATGCGATTATGTTTATACTTGAGAATACCCTTTAAACACGAGTTAACAGTTAACCGTACATACCCGTATCCGTAGGGGCTGTAGTAAGGGTTGCCCCCATAGTACCCTCCACCAAGGCCCCCGCCAAGTCCCCCGAACAGGCTGCCGAGGAGACCACCCCCACCCAGCAGCGGTTGAGAGTACGCGTACCGGTTACGGTTGTGGAACTTCTTGATCAGCCCCAAGGTCCTTCCGTCAGACTCCCCATCCCCTGTCACTTCCACGTCGTCCTGAGCACGAACTGAGAGGACGAAGAGGGTGGTGGCAAAGTAGATAAGCAGTACAGTCTGTTGAAGAGGAGAAATATATTAGTGTTTTTCAATTCGGGTGATCGTTTCAAACACAGATGATGGTGTTGGCCAGTATAATACTTGTTTACAGTGATCACATTTATAAACAAATGCGTAGTCTGAATATGTTATTTGACTTATTAATTTCACCATAATATTAATATTGTGTCATCAGTAATGGAATGTATAAACAAAAGATTTTCTATAAGTTCGTAATTTAATAATGTGTTACAGATAGTTAACCAGTACAAAATATTTGTTTACGAAAAATATTTATTATATTAAACCAATTTCAACATCATAGGGAAAAAATCCTTAAAAAATCCTTAAGTCTAAAATCAGGTATTACAATAATACCTAAAATTACCGTGAATTGTAAAGTTCAAAAGAGTATGCTGATCTAGTTGTTTTTCTGTTAAAGGATAGTTTAATTTGCATTCTGTTTCCATGATGACTTTGCTAAGAACGGTAAATGTACTATAAAATATCCTTTTTATGAATATCATAACACATAATACCTTGACATTGTCTCCTAATTCATATTATAGACAGGATTTTGGGCATTACATAAATAATTAGGTAAAGTTCTTCAGTAAATTAGCATATGCATAAAACGCATTTTAGGTAGATTAACACTACTTAAAACACCACAGTTTTATGTAAACTATATATCCAAAAAAATGCAATAATGATAAAACCCCTCCAAAATTATTGTTGTACTAGAGAGTTATCAAAAAAGATTCAACGCAAACAAAATTTACCTAATCTGCATCCCCTTACAAAGACGAATATTTAAATTAAAATTAAAATATATTAATATATAATATATTTATATATTTATTTATATTTTAATTTAAATTTCTATTATATCGTTTCACACATGTCAATCTAATTCCAGTTATAATTCGCTTGTTGCATGAATTATTCTGCCTCGTAAAAATATATACCAACAATCACATTCCAACAGCCACATTAAGAGCCTTAGGTTGATTTATGTTTTGACTAATGTAGTTTGAGGTAATTCCGTGAGCGATATCACACAGTATATTTTCAATGACTAGTCATAATCTAGAGAATCAAACTCTATGCTCAACTGCCTCTCTAGCACAACCTAAGTATGCAAAGTTCAGATGTGCTCCTAGCTGTGCTTCCAATGTTTAATAGATTACCTTAGGAGGTTGTAACTGAAGAATTATTAACGGGAAACCCGCTCAAATTATATTACTTCATTAAGGTACACTTTCGTTTGTTTGTATGTATGAAACTCGCCCACGTAAATAATTCAGTTTTAACTCTAGGACATTTTTTTAATGTATATTAATGATACATAAACACAATGAATCTGTCTCAAACATTAACTCGAAACACTAGATTCTAAATGTACATGATCATATGATAAATATGTGGCACCAAATTTAAAGACTATTTCGTAAATCAAACATTTTATGTATCATGCCAGTAGCTTCGTTATGATTCCTGTATGGAGCAAAAATACAAAATTGTACAACATCCTTAGGTCTTTTGTTTGTTTGATCAAATGATTTTTTAAACAATTTTTAACAAAAATTAATCATATATTACAGTAATCAATTTCCACAGCGATAAAATTTCACTTGAATCCATAATATTTAAACATTTAATAATTATAATTAAAAAGCCCATCACTTAATCAGCCATTAGGTTAGTTATGGATGGGGTTTTCGCCAAATTGATTTACAAAAATCTTAGTTTAACCACGACTTATACAAATTTTGGATTTGGTCTTTACTAAATTTAAATGTTATCTGGATGCCATATTACCGTCTCCAAAAATACTCATTATTGTTCAAAATAATAAGTATTATTACGTTAACTTTTATTTTAAGACTAGCTGGCCCAACAATGTCCTGTCCTAATGTCATTGAATTTGTTTTATGTCAAATACTCCTTCATTTTCAATATTAGCTCGTTCGCTTCGCTCACTCGCCTCCCGGATGAGCTTGTTCGCTACGCACACTCGCCTATTTTTATATAGTGCTAACTTCGGCATCAGAAAAATAGTTAGAGTTGCCATTCAAGTATATTTGTTATTTCTATGATAAACATATGTTTATATGTTCAAGAATGTTTAGATATAATCCTTGTTAAGAGCTGTTTGGTGTGACTAACTGAACTTTGATCAAATTAATGGGAACTTTGAAGGCCAGTGGGACAGAGTCATTAGGTCGGATTAAACATTTTGTTTTATTAGATCCTTTTCCTGACATTAACGAACACAAAAAAATATTCAATTTTGTGCACTCATTCTCAAGTTATGTCGTGACATAGGGAAATCGGGATTCATTTTTATGCATTAAGAATATTAACTCTGATTAGTTATAAATTAATAAAATGATTATTTTCCTACCTAATGAGATTAATTCGTTAAATTTTTGCTTTCATGCAAACATTGCTAAATACAATACACGTATTATAATACAGGATTTTAATCTCCTTTTTTAAATATTTCAGTTATATAACAATGTAATTAATTGAACGATTTATAGTTTAATTTAATTCTAAGAAATACACGGTTTAAAAAATATATTTAGCTATGCAACTCAACAAATTGTTAAATAATAAATTTGACCATAATAAAAACCTACCTTCCTTATTTTTCTTAAAATATTCTACCTTAATTGCAAGTAATAAATTGAAATAAACCTAATTGTTTGATTGTTACACGTTTGAAGGAAAATATTAACACTACTATTATATTATTGTATATAATTAAGATGTAATTTTTATAAAATATGTCTTTGAACTTTCCAAATAACATAAATGATAAGCGTCGGTTAATACACATGTTTATTAGTTTTATAATTTGAATATATCAATCATAATCATATATCTGTAAACAATTTGAATGGTAATTGCGCATGTTATATTACTTGCTTAAAATTAAAAAAACTAACATTAATATCCACTTTACGTACGAAATACTCACAAGTCTATCCATGTCTGTGTGTTGCGAAGTGTGCGTATCACGTACAGAGGAGTGCCTACCTATATAACAGACCTGCCATGACTAAGGTAACACATGTAATGGGTAATACCCACCTTACAAGAGTTGTGAGGTCATAAGCCACTTCTAACGTGCACAAGGCCGGAACTGTGTACACTATCGGTGGTAAACAGAAGGTAAACAAAGTAAATATAGACACAGATATCACAACTTCCTCTGCCTAAATGACTCAGTGAAGGACTTCCGATTTGCTGTGAGTAAACCATTTGGTAGGTTTTATTTTGAATTTCGAATAAGTTAATTTGGTATTCTGTAAATTTGTTGTAATATTTAGTATTCTATAATGATCAATATACTCAAAGAAGAGCTTAATAGTTAAATATAACGGTAGAAATTTCTTTCTTTCTTCAAAATCTATTACACGATGTAACAGGATAAAATAAAATACCGAAATTACTATACACTGAAAAGATGCGTTTGAAAGTTTATTCGACTTATTATTTTAATGAAAACAAACGCTACTAGAATTTTTTAATAAGGTCTTATGTTTTTTTCTTATTCTCTAAAAGGATACCTTTTATTAAACAACCCGATAAAAGTTCCTTAATGGAGAATTCCATGTAGTATTACGAATAAAATGTCTCACAGAAATATGATTCTTCAAAAAGCCACAGCTCAAATGATTGAAGGTTTTTACCAACGACGAATAGAAAATAAATGTGTTTTAAATTCATTTAACTGAAATATTTCAGAAGTAATTATTTTTATTTGCACATATAAACGGATCATAACTACAGTACTGATCCACAGCATAAAGTAATTTGGAACTTTTAAAATATAATCATAAATAATCAAGATACATAATATGCTGATAATTCCCCAATAGCTTAAAATATATTTACATTGGGGATACATGGTTACAGCAAGGTTTTTTTATTTTAATATCACTATCACCCATATGAATCCAATACTAATTTTTACACGAATATTTTTATGTTTCTTAGCTGTCCCTCTTACCACTTAACTTTGGTTAAACTAGCGTATTTCCTGCAAAAACACTAAGGTAAATTTATTAGAATTAATTAGATTTTCTTACACATTAAACTCTTTAATAAATAAACTAATTAAACTAACGATTAAATCCCTTAATTTGTAAGAGTGAAGCAACAAAAAACACATTAACACGTTCATAAGTTCGTGGCCCCGCCGAGTTAAAGTGCGACACACGCTGATGAAACATCCCACGCAAGAGTAGGTCGCCTCATGTTTGTTATCTGAAAAGTTTGAACTTTTCGTGATTTATCTGTTTCGTTCCACATCGTCGCAATCTGCGATTATACCCGGTACAAGTGAGAACCACAGGTCGTAGAGTCACGATCGGACGGTTTGTAATCCAGTAATGGCACCACACCCGGGAAACCGCTGCTCGAGGGATGCCTAAGGGCGTCCGGAGAGTTGGGAGGTACACGACTCAGGGGTCCTTTAGGAGGCGGTGAGCTGGAGACTAGACAATGGCACTGTGAGGTAATGGAATTGTATCGGGACTGTTACGGCCAGATCACGCCTTTCGTGACTGTGTACTAAGGGGAACCAGGGAGTAATTACTGTGGCGGCCTAATTGGGGTGGTATTTTGGCCGAAAGAAGCAGGCTTACAGAAATCGTGGGGTTTGTCGTTTGTGGACAGTAAACATCTTTGGGACATGTGGATCTGAAGCTGCAAACAATAAGTACAATATTATTAACTGGGAGGAAGCAACTTGAGAATATTGTAGCTTTATGCAAAAAAGGAAAATTCTTAATAACAATAATAGTTACTCAGCATATTAGGTAAAACAGCCTACCACCACATAGTCAATGCTGCCACTGTTTAATGACTTACACAGGCAAGAAATCGATAAATAAATAAACAAATTATTTGAACAATCAATAATCCTAAAATAAATTTAATATTAAACATAGTAGGAAAAAGTTACGACGGGTTTGAATTTATAGCAACTTAAAGGAGGGAGGGTAATTTTTTAAACATTTTGGCCTCCCCCACACTTGTATTTTGGGATAAATAACATTTTAGTGTACTCATACAAAAATGTATATATTTTCTTATTTTTATTAATGGGGTAGTAGCTTACTATACCTACATTTACATCACTTAGGAAGCATTTTGCTGATCCTGGGCCGTTTTAATTGAAAATAAATAACGATTTCAATGTTTTAAATTACCGCTATTTTTGCTAGGAACTACTCTCGGATTTTTCCTGTTGTGGTTCATTCATAAAATCCTTAAAAAGAAGTTTCACATACTGAGGATTTTCAATTAAAAACTTTTCCTCCCCCATATTTAATTTTGAGGGCAGTAATACTTGTACCATAAAAAACAGTAGTTTTATTGCTATATACAAGAGCTAATTGATGACGGAACGAAGTGAAGGAATCTATGTATTATCAAAGACTTCGATTCGTTGTCCGTCGGTGTGTGAGTGTGGATGCGGGGGTGTGTGTGTGTGTGTGTGTGTGTGTGTGTGTGTGTGTGTGTGTGTGTGTGTGTGTGTGTGTGTGTTCGTAATGCAATATCGTGAAAACGGCTGCACGGACCGTTTTCAGATTTTACCCAAGTTTTTTCCAGCACACCTTACACACATTCGTTAAATATTTTTATATTAGTTCAAATTTAAAAGTTGTAAAATGTCCATAAGATAAAGCATTGTATAAAATCTTTATAACTGTTTGTAAAGTACAAGATACTAATACAATATTGTTTCGTAATTGCAAGAATGTTTTATGGTTAAATAAATAAATTACTGTCCGTTTAACATTAGTGTATCCAATTTATCAAAGGTTTATGACATTATTTGATTAAAAAACTAATACCACGTTTTATAAATAAAGATAACGTTCTCCTATAATGTGATTAAGTTAATAGTTTATCTGCTAGATTTCAGTAGTCATTTATTTCATATTTACTTCTGCCAGCTGTGTTCTTTTGTCAGTTTATGATCTTTTCATCACTCTGTATTCGAAAATAACCCATAACCATACAGCTGAGGTTTATGAAAATTATCGATTTCCTTGTAACAAAACAAAAGATTACCAGCTGACTTTAGTTGTCCTAAACATTACTTTTCCTGTCCAAAACAAGACATTGCCTGTCCCAAACAAAGCTTTTCCTTTCCTAAACAATTGAAGTTCCCGTTTTACTCAACAGGAGAGTAGATAAGAACTAGCAAAGAGACCCCACAATCGGCGCTTTTTTCCCATGTTATTCTTATGGGGAGCCGTTTTTGCGCCGACGCCAGCTCCCGCCTTACACAAGTTTCCTTGTTAGCCTGTACTAATGTCCAACCCTTGCCTATATTAAATATATTTTCCCAATCCCCATCCCTCCTCTATATTTTTTAAAATTAATTTTCAAATTCAGGCTAAAAAACTATCTTTAGTGTTTATGGTCCGATTTGTTTAAAACTTGGATATGTTATTGTCGTAGGCAAGTGTTTTAATAAATTACACTTACATTTCCCAAATTCACTATTACAGTCAAATTAAAAATTATTTTTGAAAAAAATACTATAGTGCCAATTGCCAACTTTCTTTATTAAAAATGTCCGATTTGTTTAAAACTTGGATATGTTATTGTCGTAGGCAATTGTTTTAATAAATTACACTTACATTTCCCAAATTCACTATTACAGTCAAATTAAAAATTATTTTTGAAAAAAAAAAAACTATAGTGCCAATTGCCAACTTTCTTTATTAAAAATGTCCGATTTGTCTGCAATTTGGATATGTTATTGTCCTAGGCAAGTGTTTTAATAAATTCCACTTACATATCCCAAATTCACTATTACGGTCAAATTAAAAAATATTTTTGAAAAATACTGCCAATTGCCAACTTCTTTATTTACTGTCCGATTTATTTAAAATTTGGATATGTTATTGTCCTAGGCAAGTGTTTTAATAAATTCCACTTACATATCCCAAATTCACTATTACGGTCAAATTAAAAAATATTTTTGAAAAATACTGCCAATTGCCAACTTCTTTATTTACTGTCCGATTTGTTTAAAACTTGGATATGTTATTGTCGTAGGCAAGTGTTTTAATAAATTACACTTACATTTCCCAAATTCACTATTACAGTCAAATTAAAAATTATTTTTGAAAAATACTGCCAATTGCCAACTTCTTTATTTACTGTCCGATTTGTTTAAAATTTGGATATGTTATTGTTGTAGGCTAGTGTATATGCACCATCCACATTTTACAAATTCAATATTGCGGTTAAATTTTTAAAAAAATTTGAAAAATACTGCCAATTGGCAACTTCTTTATTTATGGTCTGATTTGTTTAAAATTTATATATGTCATTATTCTAGGCTAGTGTATATGTACACACCATCCACATTTGACAAATTAACTATAATGGTCAAATTAAAAAAATATTTTGAAAAATATACTAACAATTTCAAACTTCTTTATTTACTGTCTGATTTGATTTATTTTCGGATATGTTATAGCTCTTATATAGGTAACAAGACCACACTACCACACGTTCCATTACCCCCTACAATACAGTATTTTGTCTTTTTTGTTTGTTTATTTTGCTGTAATCCCAAAACTGACTTTGCTGTTTATTGTCCGATTTGCCTACACTTTGGATATTGTCCTAAGCATTTATTGTCTGATTTATTTTTGGATATGTTATAGCCCCCATCTATTATATCTAAAATTACAATATTATTTCCACCTATAATAAGTTGATGTGTTGTTTGTTTTGCCGCAACCTAAAAACTAACATTGGTATTTGTGTTTTTACAAAACTATATTTTGCGGTTGGATTAACAAAAAATAAATGCAAGCTAATTATATTTGCCACAAGCTTATTATATACATCCAGCTGTTATATTTGCCACATTTCCAATATTGTTGTGACCCTCTCAACTACCTCTCATTGTAATATAATAAGTAATATATATCCACAAAATATTTATGGTCAGAACTGCCTAAATTTTGGATATGTTTTAAGCCAATGCGATAGCAAAAAATAAATTTTTAAAACCCAAAACAACTAAACACAAAACACTAATCTTTCTTTGTGCTTGTTTGGAGTAGTCTTTATTTTATCCAACTTAATTTTAATTTTGTAGTTAAAATCAAACTTCCCACATTCTAGCTCCCTTTCCAGCCAGTGGTTGGAGACATAAAGGTTACGAATATTTTCAAACTGTACAATATATCTTTTTCTACCCCTATGTTGGACTTGTTTAATAGCGCTTATTAATAATTCCGCACCATATTCCAAATCCTCCAGTCTACTACATTCTTTAAATTTAACATTGCCTTTAATATCTTGCATCTCTATGTCTTCTTGTCCAACATCATCCCACTCATTGTTACGGAAACTTAGGTTTTCTATTTTTGGAAAGGAATTGACATAAAATGTTGCGGTTCCGTTAGTGTTAAATCTTGCAAGTGGCTCGTTGGTAGGTAGATAAATAATGTCCAAATCACCACTGTATGGCAACACGCTATAACCTTGCCTATTCTTATTTATCTCTATAAATACAGTTTTACAGACACCTTTAACATAGTATACACCCCTCCGTCCATCCTTTTCTGCCAACACTTCCACAAACTTGTTGTTTACTACAAACGCATACACTATATAATGTCCATAATGCTCTAGATCCTCCCAACGTCGCAGGAAGTAATCTTTTAATTTATCCTCTCTTTCCCTTCTTTCTTGTTCTTTAGCCAACTGTGCTTTGTATTCCTCTGCAACAGTATTTTCCACATATTCCAATTTACGCTTATTACTGTCAATGTCTTCTAATTCCAATTTCCTCTTTTTGGAACAACTCTCTAAGAAAGGCTTGGAAAGTGGCTCTATTTCTTTAATAGTGTATGGGTACAGTTTATTGGTCCGGTTTCTTAAAACGTAGGGAGTAAGGTTAGGACTTTCCACTAAGCCTAATTCTTCTAAATTTATGTGTTTAGGTATAGTGGAGAAAGGTGTATTTGATTTTGTAAAACATGTGCCCCCAGATTTGATGTAACACTTATGCTTTACACTTATGGCATCAGGAAACTCCTCTATTACCTCTACATAGTTAGTTGGTAAACAGTTAAAGCTAAATGCAGATAGAGCATACTTTATTAACTTTTCCCTTTGTGTACTATCTTTTGGCAGTTTTAGTTGTACTCCAGTTATCTTCTTCGTATTACTATTACCCCAATATGCGTATTGTAATAAATCATTAAACACTAAACAACAACTGTTTTGTAATTGATTGGCAACTTTCACCCACATCTTATGCAGAGGTACAGCATAGAATGGAGCATTTTGAAAGTACCGTTTGTTGTCTTCTATTAGACTTAAACAATCTCTTAAAGGTTCAAACCCTTTACCAAAACCTCTACAATAGTTATAGATTGTTGCCTCTAACCTTGTTATTCCATTCTCTCTAGCTAGTTTAGACGAGAACGTTTCTTTTAGTCTCACATCTGGACAGTTTACAAAGTTTATTATATGGTTTCCTATACTTTTAATTACTCCAGGGCTTGTAATCTGGCATAAAAATTTATTATATATTTTTACCCTGCTATTTACATTAAACCATGTTAAACAATCTTTACTAACATTATCTACAATAACATTATATCCATTCTTGTACGCCCCTTGGTAGCAAAAGTTAAAGTTTTCTGTAAGATATTGGCACATTTCCTCTTTATTAAATATTCCAGCCAAATCTAGTGTTATATCGAAATCCATAAGATAGTACATTTCTTTTTCCAGATCTTGCAGTATCTTTGGAAGATCTTCCAACAAATCCTTAATTTTAACATTTGCAAGCTCTATTTTATAGGGAATTGCTATAGGATCATCATACTTTTGTTTAATTTGGTCAATATCTTTCTTTATTATTTGTAACACACCCTCGCTTTGGACCCCAGAGGACCTCTCCAAGGAGAATGGTAGTTTGGCCACAACACCATGTCGAGCTAAAGAGAACTTTTTAAATATTCCTCGTAAGTAGCTATTAAACGAGCCACATATTTCCTTCTTAACTTTAAATTTATTCCGAACGTCCCCATCACAATCCGTAACATTGGTTATCTTAACTAACATTATGTTATCACAAAACGCATCCGTTATAGATGTTAAGTTATTTAATTTTGGTTCGCCCTCGCAATAGTTTATATTACCTATGTCTGTAAGAAGGTTATTATTTCGTAGATTTTCTAATAAAAACCATATACCGAATCTTTCGTTAGTAGGTTTAATACAATTTCCCAATAAATGGCTAACAGAGTACATTTCTTTTATACAAAAAAAGTAGCGGAAACATGTAAACAGGACAGATATAATTACACTATAGGCATATAGAGGTTGTAAATATATGGATATTGTATATAAACATAGGCGAGCGGTAAGTGTAACATGTAAGTGGACACCCACATGCAAATATGGAATACCCACTATTAATATAATTCCAAATTCGACTAAATAAGTTTATAGTCTCAATATAATTAACATATTAACTAACGGTGCCATCCCGCATTAGTACCCAAATTGTCGAAATTCTATAATTCTATTCTTAGTCCTTGTATAGTATTAGGTTTTGTACTATTAAACCCTACATTCTTATCCTGTGCAGTAGAGTAATATATGCATGTTATTTAATACAGATACGCACATTCTACAAGACCTGTACATAGATCTGTTGTATAAGCAGCAGAATAGACGTCTCATTGTGTTGTTGTAAAGTAAAACATAAATGTAAATTATGCTGGATACAACCGGCCAAATATTAGACAGGAAATGTGTTGGAAGTGTATTGCCAAATAGTAAGACAAATCACATAGTGCAGCATGTAATCAATCCATTACTATTTAGACAAATGTATAAGGTCAGTATTGGTACAACATCCGATATATTAGCCAAACCCAGTCCAAACATTGTGTCCTCAAAATGTAATGATTGTGTTAAATTTGTTTATATTACATATATTTCTTACACAATTTACAAACTATTTTTGTGTCAGTTGATAGAACCTGTAAAGTTGTGTAAAATAGCTGTAAACCAGTATCTGTGCCTGTGTCGTAATGTGTTGGAGTGTGTCATTTATTGTGTCTCTGCATTTGTGTTGTTTTATAAACTTTAAATATTACTATGTCCTTATACTCTTACTATTTCTGTTACTATAATATTATTTTTTACTGTTTGTTTTCCAAGTTTGATTGTGGGTTTGGCTAATATATCGGATGTTGTACCAATACTGACCTTATACATTTGTCTAAATAGTAATGGATTGATTACATGCTGCACTATGTGATTTGTCTTACTATTTGGCAATACACTTCCAACACATTTCCTGTCTAATATTTGGCCGGTTGTATCCAGCATAATTTACATTTATGTTTTACTTTACAACAACACAATGAGACGTCTATTCTGCTGCTTATACAACAGATCTATGTACAGGTCTTGTAGAATGTGCGTATCTGTATTAAATAACATGCATATATTACTCTACTGCACAGGATAAGAATGTAGGGTTTAATAGTACAAAACCTAATACTATACAAGGACTAAGAATAGAATTATAGAATTTCGACAATTTGGGTACTAATGCGGGATGGCACCGTTAGTTAATATGTTAATTATATTGAGACTATAAACTTATTTAGTCGAATTTGGAATTATATTAATAGTGGGTATTCCATATTTGCATGTGGGTGTCCACTTACATGTTACACTTACCGCTCGCCTATGTTTATATACAATATCCATATATTTACAACCTCTATATGCCTATAGTGTAATTATATCTGTCCTGTTTACATGTTTCCGCTACTTTTTTTGTATAAAAGAAATGTACTCTGTTAGCCATTTATTGGGAAATTGTATTAAACCTACTAACGAAAGATTCGGTATATGGTTTTTATTAGAAAATCTACGAAATAATAACCTTCTTACAGACATAGGTAATATAAACTATTGCGAGGGCGAACCAAAATTAAATAACTTAACATCTATAACGGATGCGTTTTGTGATAACATAATGTTAGTTAAGATAACCAATGTTACGGATTGTGATGGGGACGTTCGGAATAAATTTAAAGTTAAGAAGGAAATATGTGGCTCGTTTAATAGCTACTTACGAGGAATATTTAAAAAGTTCTCTTTAGCTCGACATGGTGTTGTGGCCAAACTACCATTCTCCTTGGAGAGGTCCTCTGGGGTCCAAAGCGAGGGTGTGTTACAAATAATAAAGAAAGATATTGACCAAATTAAACAAAAGTATGATGATCCTATAGCAATTCCCTATAAAATAGAGCTTGCAAATGTTAAAATTAAGGATTTGTTGGAAGATCTTCCAAAGATACTGCAAGATCTGGAAAAAGAAATGTACTATCTTATGGATTTCGATATAACACTAGATTTGGCTGGAATATTTAATAAAGAGGAAATGTGCCAATATCTTACAGAAAACTTTAACTTTTGCTACCAAGGGGCGTACAAGAATGGATATAATGTTATTGTAGATAATGTTAGTAAAGATTGTTTAACATGGTTTAATGTAAATAGCAGGGTAAAAATATATAATAAATTTTTATGCCAGATTACAAGCCCTGGAGTAATTAAAAGTATAGGAAACCATATAATAAACTTTGTAAACTGTCCAGATGTGAGACTAAAAGAAACGTTCTCGTCTAAACTAGCTAGAGAGAATGGAATAACAAGGTTAGAGGCAACAATCTATAACTATTGTAGAGGTTTTGGTAAAGGGTTTGAACCTTTAAGAGATTGTTTAAGTCTAATAGAAGACAACAAACGGTACTTTCAAAATGCTCCATTCTATGCTGTACCTCTGCATAAGATGTGGGTGAAAGTTGCCAATCAATTACAAAACAGTTGTTGTTTAGTGTTTAATGATTTATTACAATACGCATATTGGGGTAATAGTAATACGAAGAAGATAACTGGAGTACAACTAAAACTGCCAAAAGATAGTACACAAAGGGAAAAGTTAATAAAGTATGCTCTATCTGCATTTAGCTTTAACTGTTTACCAACTAACTATGTAGAGGTAATAGAGGAGTTTCCTGATGCCATAAGTGTAAAGCATAAGTGTTACATCAAATCTGGGGGCACATGTTTTACAAAATCAAATACACCTTTCTCCACTATACCTAAACACATAAATTTAGAAGAATTAGGCTTAGTGGAAAGTCCTAACCTTACTCCCTACGTTTTAAGAAACCGGACCAATAAACTGTACCCATACACTATTAAAGAAATAGAGCCACTTTCCAAGCCTTTCTTAGAGAGTTGTTCCAAAAAGAGGAAATTGGAATTAGAAGACATTGACAGTAATAAGCGTAAATTGGAATATGTGGAAAATACTGTTGCAGAGGAATACAAAGCACAGTTGGCTAAAGAACAAGAAAGAAGGGAAAGAGAGGATAAATTAAAAGATTACTTCCTGCGACGTTGGGAGGATCTAGAGCATTATGGACATTATATAGTGTATGCGTTTGTAGTAAACAACAAGTTTGTGGAAGTGTTGGCAGAAAAGGATGGACGGAGGGGTGTATACTATGTTAAAGGTGTCTGTAAAACTGTATTTATAGAGATAAATAAGAATAGGCAAGGTTATAGCGTGTTGCCATACAGTGGTGATTTGGACATTATTTATCTACCTACCAACGAGCCACTTGCAAGCTTTAACACTAACGGAACCGCAACATTTTATGGCAATTCCTTTCCAAAAATAGAAAACCTAAGTTTCCGTAACAATGAGTGGGATGATGTTGGACAAGAAGACATAGAGATGCAAGATATTAAAGGCAATGTTAAATTTAAAGAATGTAGTAGACTGGAGGATTTGGAATATGGTGCGGAATTATTAATAAGCGCTATTAAACAAGTCCAACATAGGGGTAGAAAAAGATATATTGTACAGTTTGAAAATATTCGTAACCTTTATGTCTCCAACCACTGGCTGGAAAGGGAGCTAGAATGTGGGAAGTTTGATTTTAACTACAAAATTAAAATTAAGTTGGATAAAATAAAGACTACTCCAAACAAGCACAAAGAAAGATTAGTGTTTTGTGTTTAGTTGTTTTGGGTTTTAAAAATTTATTTTTTGCTATCGCATTGGCTTAAAACATATCCAAAATTTAGGCAGTTCTGACCATAAATATTTTGTGGATATATATTACTTATTATATTACAATGAGAGGTAGTTGAGAGGGTCACAACAATATTGGAAATGTGGCAAATATAACAGCTGGATGTATATAATAAGCTTGTGGCAAATATAATAAGCTTGCATTTATTTTTTTTTAATCCAACCGCAAAATATAGTTTTGTAAAAACACAAATACCAATGTTAGTTTTTAGGTTGCGGCAAAACAAACAACACATCAACTTATTATAGGTGGAAATAATATTGTAATTTTAGATATAATAGATGGGGGCTATAACATATCCAAAAATAAATCAGACAATAAATGCTTAGGACAATATCCAAAGTGTAGGCAAATCGGACAATAAACAGCAAAGTCAGTTTTGGGATTACAGCAAAATAAACAAACAAAAAAGACAAAATACTGTATTGTAGGGGGTAATGGAACGTGTGGTAGTGTGGTCTTGTTACCTATATAAGAGCTATAACATATCCGAAAATAAATCAAATCTGACAGTAAATAAAGAAGTTTGAAATTGTTAGTATATTTTTCAAAATATTTTTTTAATTTGACCATTATAGTTAATTTGTCAAATGTGGATGGTGTGTACATATACACTAGCCTAGAATAATGACATATATAAATTTTAAACAAATCAGACCATAAATAAAGAAGTTGCCAATTGGCAGTATTTTTCCAATTTTTTTAAAAATTTAACCGCAATATTGAATTTGTAAAATGTGGATGGTGCATATACACTAGCCTACAACAATAACATATCCAAATTTTAAACAAATCGGACAGTAAATAAAGAAGTTGGCAATTGGCAGTATTTTTCAAAAATAATTTTTAATTTGACTGTAATAGTGAATTTGGGAAATGTAAGTGTAATTTATTAAAACACTTGCCTACGACAATAACATATCCAAGTTTTAAACAAATCGGACAGTAAATAAAGAAGTTGGCAATTGGCAGTATTTTTCAAAAATATTTTTTAATTTGACCGTAATAGTGAATTTGGGATATGTAAGTGGAATTTATTAAAACACTTGCCTGGGCAATAACATATCCAAATTTTAAATAAATCGGACAGTAAATAAAGAAGTTGGCAATTGGCAGTATTTTTCAAAAATATTTTTTAATTTGACCGTAATAGTGAATTTGGGATATGTAAGTGGAATTTATTAAAACACTTGCCTAGGACAATAACATATCCAAATTGCAGACAAATCGGACATTTTTAATAAAGAAAGTTGGCAATTGGCACTATAGTATTTTTTTTCAAAAATAATTTTTAATTTGACTGTAATAGTGAATTTGGGAAATGTAAGTGTAATTTATTAAAACAATTGCCTACGACAATAACATATCCAAGTTTTAAACAAATCGGACATTTTTAATAAAGAAAGTTGGCAATTGGCACTATAGTATTTTTTTCAAAAATAATTTTTAATTTGACTGTAATAGTGAATTTGGGAAATGTAAGTGTAATTTATTAAAACACTTGCCTACGACAATAACATATCCAAGTTTTAAACAAATCGGACCATAAACACTAAAGATAGTTTTTTAGCCTGAATTTGAAAATTAATTTTAAAAAATATAGAGGAGGGATGGGGATTGGGAAAATATATTTAATATAGGCAAGGGTTGGACATTAGTACAGGCTAACAAGGAAACTTGTGTAAGGCGGGAGCTGGCGTCGGCGCAAAAACGGCTCCCCAAAAGAATAACATGGGAAAAAAGCGCCGATTGTGGGGTCTCTTTGCTAGTTCTTATCTACTCAGGAGCACCAGTGTGATTTCGTTATTTTTGACGATTTTGTGTTTAAACAGCTGACTTTAGCACTAAAATGAATTGTAAAACAGTTTTGTGTTTACTTATACAAAATTACTAGACTATGAAATATCAGATCATTTTTGTTTAGGTTCAATGTGGTTATTTGCATCGTGATGAAAAGGATCGTTCACTACTCGTCACAAAAGTCCTATTTTGTGACTAGTAGTGAAATATACTATTAAATACCCCCGTCATAATAGCAAACCTGCGTACTCAGCTGATTTCCAATGTACCTCACTGCATAGGCAACTTAATGTGTTATTTTTACGAAGAATTTGCACCTCTAATATAATATAATTTAATATAATTAAGAATGATTTCTCCTATCATCTAAAATTAACCAAAAGAAAAGTATATATTTTCCTACAGCGTTCCCAGGACTATTTATTTAATATTTGTTGATCAAATTTCGGTTAGAATTTACGAAACAGCAGTAACTTTTATCTACCATTTCTGAGTTCGGTCATACCATTACGCGAATATTTGAGCGTACTCCTAGTATATATATACTATGTGTTTCTTACTGATAAAACATATTATGGTATTTATAATTTCCTCAACCAGTAAAATATATTTTGTTTTATTTGTACTATGTCTTGTTATAAGGATATTGCATTTTTAATTGTAGTACATGTTTGTAACACTGACTCATGCCAATGCTGTTTACACTGTTTTATGGCAATAAAGACAATTTGATTTGATTTGATTTGATTTAATTTGATTTGATTAGTATAGTTAAGAACCACACGAAATTATTTAAAGAATTTATGAAGCTATCCGTGACTTTGAATGTATTCGGGATAGTTTTGTTTAGTCTACAGAAACTTAAATTTTACTATCAATGATTCCTCTTTTGGCCAACTACTTAATGCCCTACCGTAATAGAGTAACCACAAAATTGAAAGCGAAACTATGCAATTAATGTTTAATGCTCTCTTAAACAGTTAACCCATCAGGGTAACGACTAGGGACCGCTTGACGCTCATTAACAATTGTATATTAGAAGGCGAAATTTTGAAGTTCCTCAACAGTCCTGTGCTCCACCCCGCTTGACACAACTACAATCATGGTTACTGTGAGTAGAATTCAGCACTTTTAAATTATTTTATTTAAAATTCATAATATTTTAATTTTGAAATTTTATTCTTGAATTAATTTTTAATACTAACTCATACTAATATTTTCTCTTCATTTTGAACATTTTTAAATTATTGATAATTTTATAAATTTACATCATACCAATGGTGGTTCCAAATTGCAATTTTTTTGCTGAAATGTTTTTTCCTATTTTATCTTGAAATAATGAATATAATAGTTGGAAAGAAGCATAATATTTGTTTAGTCAAACTGTCAGTTTTTGCTTGGACGAATATTTAGATTACATGTTTACTATCAGTAACTGATTCATTTGTCACAATGACCAAAACATTTATGAGAACGTGTAAATAAAGATATAGTTCATTTCATTTAGTTTCACTTCATTTAATTTCACTTGATAATAATTAACTTGAAAAGTATGGAATGCACTGCTTTGAAAATACCAATAGAATCTATCTTTTTTAGTTTTGTGACGTTATTAACACGTGGGCCAAAGGCCAAGATTTATTGTCACTGCAAATTGTAAAGTGGCCTAATTGTAAAGTTGGCAGAGGAAGCTTAGTTAATTATTCCAAATAAACGTACTACTTTAGTTACATCTCTGAAATAAATGTACTAAGGGTATTTCCTACACCTCAAATATAGCATTGAATTAAACAACGCGATTGGCTTGCAATGTGATAAAGTAAATATTTTTAATTTAACAATAATCCGCATCAGTTTCATATATATCTAATAGTTAGGTTAATATTTAGCAGTCGATGCGTCGATCCCAAATAATTCCTGGGTATTGCCAAAATAGTCGACCCTATTAAACCTTTTTTATTATTGACTTATTGGTTTTCAAGATTAAGTGTTATTTTATTTAGATGTTAAGTTTTATTCAAAAGTTCAAACGCCAAAAACCCCATAACGGTCGATGCGTCGATCCCAAATAATTCCTGAGCATTGCCAAAATATTCGACCCTATTAAACCTTTTTTATTATTGACTTATTGGTTTTCTAGATTAAGTGTTATTTTATTTACATGTTAAGTTTTATTCAAAAGTTCAAACGCCGAAAACCCCATAACCTATTATAGATTCTTCATTTGGGCCTTCATCCGTTAAATTTCCATTACTTTCGTTGTATCTAATTACCTCAGATGTATTTTAACAGTGACTATCATGACAGTTTTTGAGTGTAAGTTAAAACCCGTTTAAACAATTGTAAACTATATTGTTGAACTA
This sequence comes from Allygus modestus, assembly GCA_963675035.1. Lineage (NCBI taxonomy): Eukaryota > Metazoa > Arthropoda > Insecta > Hemiptera > Cicadellidae > Allygus > Allygus modestus. The sequence goes on along the minus strand of OY776117.1, from coordinate 106,187,431 downwards.
TTTCTAACACGTACGGACAAAGGTTCACCATTGATGAGTTATTTCTTCTTTTACTAATATAAAACCATTATCTAATTGTAGTAAAAAATTATTAACTTTATATACAACTACTATACAGCGCACATTATAATATATAGTACTTTTGTTGCGTCGTCAACATACGCCAATGGTATAAACAAACATCCGCCAGAACAAAACTCAATCTCAATACTTTCAAAAAGTCTTAAAGCAACGATAAACTTTGGTTTGTAATAATGTCATTATATTGACTACAAACTGAACTCATTTCCTACTTTACTGTCCCCAGCCACGCAGCTTCCTCCTGCTAGCAGCAGTCATCGCCGTAGCAGCAGCAGCTAGCAGCCACGCGCCCAACAGATGGGGACTGCCGTCTCAGATGACGCAGACTCAGAGGCCGCCTCAGACGACTCCTCCGGCCATGGAGGCTCCGCCGGCTCAGAACGCTACCGGCGCCGGTGACATGCAGGAGGTAATGTCTCAGATGGCGGCCATCATGGTGCCCAGGATGCAAGCCAAACTCAGAGTCCTGCTGGGTAACTTGGGCCGAGCTTGTACTGGAGCGCTGTTTGCAACTTTCAGAACCGGTAAGTTATATGGAGACTAGATAAACTTATTCTTGAGTTACTTTTTTGCATAAATCCTTACGAAACTTCCATTACGTTAAACCAAAAATAGGCCCGTCTTCTCAGTTACAACGGGGAAATGTGTTTAAATGGCCACATGATAGAATTCCTGCAACAGATAAACTTTAAAACTTTAAATGCCAATGGGGAAACTCCAAAGGATTTCCAAATATTTTCTGAACTTTTATACAAGTGGGAGTCGTAAGGAACATATTGACGTGCTGCATGATGTGTTTTTGTCACAGTATCACCATTACATTTGATTTCCTATTTGATTGCATTTGGTCTCAAATTTACGTATTAAAAATAGGTTATAAATGAAATTTTGTCATGAATATTTTACATGCATATATTTTAATGCGTTTTCGTGCTTCCAGTTGACATTGTATTGTGTGAATTTATTTTATAAATGCACAGTGCAAAATATGTCATATTATGGTATTAAAAAGTATTTATTCATAGGCTTTTTAAAGGGAAAATTCTCATTCAGATTAAAACTATCATTCGTGAATTTATTTGAATCCTATTGCGATATTTTATTCATTGATTTTCAGCCTAATATTCTCATACAAATATTAACTAGGATTTACATTTTGAATTCCTGATCATACAAAAATATCTAAGAGTCTAAAAAAGTCTTTAAAATTCAAAATGCACTACAAATTGTATCGTCAACTGTAATTCATACTGTTCAATTTCCAGGATTCAAAACCCCCTTAGCTGCTATGTTCGTTCCTCTGGACAAGATGATGGCCACACCCGGGCTCCCCGTGAACGACCTGGAGAGTTACCCTCCGGGGTACGCCGGCGTCGAAGAGGCTGTGAGGATGCAGGAACCCTCCGAAGAAGAGGACGTCCAGGTCACAGAGAGGAAGCTTAGTTAATTTCACCAAACCAGTATTTATTTATTTATTGTAAAATATATGTAAAGTATTTATTTATTTATTAAACTTTTTATTCTAATTCTATTCTATAGTTTTGTTAATCCTCAATTCATTTAAGTAATTAGCTCTACGACAACCCTCTTAGGCAAAGTTAAATCCCCCAGAGGAGCGATGTTATTGTTTAACTTCAAGAATTGCTTGAAGATCCGGATGTTTGAGTATTGTGTGTTTCATCAAGATTGACAAAGCATACCGCTTCATTTTAATAGTAAGGTGGGTTTGCCCAAATAAAACAAAATTATTATTATTACAGAACTCTCAAATAACTTCTAATAATGTTCAAGATTGAAACGTATTAATTTTAACATCAATGTACGTTAAATATTTAATTACTCTTAGAATACAAATTAAACAATAATTTATTACCAAAATCAATAAATAAATATATACAGCCAGGTAAAGATGTAGATGTGAATAAATTATATAGTATTTTGTATCAGGAAACAAAAATAAAACTATTATGTAACAATAATTTAATAACACGTTACAGTAACAAAATCATTCTTAGTTAGATTTATTTTGTGTGACTAACAGTAGGAGGACGAACATACAGCTGGAACCGTGGACTAACTGGGCGTTGGTACTGGATACGCCCGCGCTGGAATAGGTAGGGGTCATCTGGAAAATAAAATCATATTTTTCATTTGTAGATTATTACCATGATATTATTACATTTTATGATTTTATGATACATTATGATATTACATTTTAATTCTCATTACATTTTTGCTGGCCTTGCCAAAGAGATTTTCAAACGTATCAAATTTAAACGAGTTTGCACGCAGCACGCTGAGGGAAGTGAATTTCCACATAACAACTTTTAAAAATCAAAATCAGTGTAAAAATATACATGTATTCTAATTTTTATTGAAATCTGAAATTACTGATTTTTTTGCTGTTCTGATGCTCCTGGTTTCATTTACCTGCAAAGCTGGGAATACAATTTTCGCATTATAATGTTAAGGGAAGGTCTAGTCAGGCTTGAAAGTAGGCGTGAGGTTGCTGGGGACGATAAACAGCTAGGGATGAATAACAGGCCTTTCTAGTGTAAAACCCCCATAAGACAACGTACTGTGTTTAGTCGAAACACATTTTCTTTAATACCTCGGTTAATATTTATGCTAGAATGACGAGAGAGGGCTTAAAACTTTCGCCTCACTAATTCCCATCTTTTTACATGCATTAATTTTACATCCGGGGCTTTTCTGACCCTTTTTGGGTCCAAAGACTCGAAATTTGAAAGATTAATCCCCAAAAAAGGGGTTTAGAGTTTTCCGATTGTTTTTCCCAACGAACTTGTCCAACCGATTACAGAAAGGAACGTCCCTACCAAATTTTAAGTTAATCGGACAAAAAATACGACTGCTAGAGTGCAAACACACACATATATATATATATATATATATATATATATATATATATATAATTTTGAACGACCCCCAAAACGTGTTCAGGGGGTCACGTTAGGAACTTCTATGGTGGTCCCGGGCTTGAGTTTCACCGTGCGGGTCATACTAATAGTACACTTTCCAAAGGAAATTCACTAATGAATGTCAGTGGTTTCATTATATAAACAAGAATTTTACCAATATTCAATTAATGAAATTTAATCCAGATGATTTAACTTTTGTGTTATTAAAAAATTGGCTTAACTTTTGTCTACTTAAATACCCCCGTCGCAGCAAACCTGCATACTCAGCGAATTTCCAGTCAACATATAACATAACACATTAAGCCACTTAACAGGAGTAATAAGAAATATATTCACAAACAAGTGATATTTCAAATATTAATTATTCTTCACAAGAATAACTTGGGGATGAGTACGCAGGTTCGCTGCAACAAGGAACACAAACTAATGGGTTTTTATGAAAATATAAATATAACTCATCTAAGTGAAGTCACATACCAAGTTTCAAACATATACATTCATAAATCAGCGATATATAACATTGTAATTATTTTCCATAAGAATAACACGGGGGCCAAGTGCCTAGGTTTGCTGCTACGGGAACCATAGGCGAAAAATTTTTTTGCAAACAACAATAAACCAAAACCAGATGAAACCATATACAAAATTTCGTCAGTTTATGTTCATAAATAAGCGAGATACAACATTTTTATTTTTCTCCATAAGAATGACATTAGACAAAGTACTGCGTTTAGCACTTTCAATATCTCAGAAACCATTTGACGTATAGCACTGATCAAAATACCAATTTTTTTTATTCTGATTTCAACGGTGAAAACTAAAATTTGATTTAAATAAAAATTACATGTGGAAACCCCCAAAAAAAAAACATTTTTGGGATACAAAACCCCCCCTTCGGATAGTTCGATTCGTCTGGTTTTCGAACTCGTTCAAATAAATGGGACTTTACACATTTGTACCAAATTTAATTAAGATCGGACCTTTTTTACGAGAGTTATCGTGCTTACGGACACATATATATACATATATAACAATTTGAACGAATTCTGTTTTTGGCATCTGGGGACCTCAAATCAAGGTCTTGGGTCTTGGGTCTTGGGTCTTGGGTCTTAAGTCTTTCCATGAGACCTCCCCCATGAGGCCTATAGGGTAGGTAATAGCTTCTTCCCTATAAGTTGTATTATTTAAACAATTACTATTTTGAGTTATGTTTCACTCCAATGCGGTTCAAATGAATGATTATTTTATAAATTACTAGCTGATGTACCCGTCCTTCGTACGGGTTGTTTATAAATGGCATATTAACTAAAAATATTAACAACCCACATAATTTTACAATATTAAAATTACATTTTACACTTTTAAATTAGAAATAAATTAAAGTTAACGAAATATACTATGGCAGATAGTTCGGGTACTGTTGCCAAGTCGAGGAACTCTGTCGGGTAGTGAACGGTGTGGTTTTTGCTACTCCAAATCGGTACACTAACACTTTGGATTCGATTTTATAAATAAAATAACTCAAGTACAACAAAATATTAACCCTGTTTAATTTAACATTTTAAATACTTTGATACATTAATCTTTACATTCCAATAAATTAATAGTAATGTAACAAAACATTAAACTTTAAAAACATTGACAAATCACCATTCTTGCCAGGTCCTGTTTTCATTATAATTGTAAATAAGCAATTTAAACTTGGAAAAATCATATATGTTTTAAAAACATATGACTACTTTATTTTATTTAAATAAATGTAAATAAATACGAACAGTTCTAACAGTGGTCATGGTTAAATGAACGGTATTAAATATTGTATATGTTCGTTCCTCCCTTTGGAATAGACCTACATTTGTGTTGATCTCCGTTGCTTGTTCATTGGTGGACGTGAGGATGGCACAATCACAGAGCCAGGCACTTTCCAGATTAAACTGTTTATGAACCTCAGTGTAACAAACTGTCAATCAATAAATCCTGTGATTCATCGATAGTGCCGAGTGAAGGATAGACGTTTCTGAGACCTTAATTTGTTTTTCAATGTCCCAATCTCAACTTTTAAAAGCGCATAAGAAAACTGCTCAACCCCTTAATCTTCTCAAAAATACATTTTCATTTTACTGTTAAGTTCAGACACTCAGTGGTCGGCTATATAAAATATATTTTTAGAGAGGCGTAGACTCGTCCACTCGTATCTCACTTACGACAAAGGGTCTGTGTGAGATCTCCAGAGAACAACACCATGACTCCCCATGATGTTGTTTCTTATTTCCTTAAAGGCATCAAATTTCAGCTCAACTGGTTGACTTGGTGTGTAATGACTAACGCGCGTATATAAAAGGCCATTGGGCCAGAGTCCTTGAGTATATTTGTATCTGGAGTAGGTAAATGTCTGCACTGAGCTAACAGCTATACATTCCTACAGAATTTCAGATCCATCAGTCCAAGAGTATGTGCAAGATTGTTAAAATATTGTATTTTGAAATTCCGGGGGACGAAGCCCTTAAACATTTTCATAACAGGAATAGGCTCCGTTTTTTCTGATGAATTAGTTATGTTCCTACCGAAATGTAACTTACAAAGGTCCAGAAAGTACTAATACTCATACAATTGCCATAAAAGTAAATTAGCGAAGAACCCTATAGGACTTTTTTAAACGTATTCTTATTGTGATACTGCAGCATAAGGGGAACCACCATCCAAAATTGTATCTTCAATAGACATTGTCGTTGCTTAGATAAAGTGATCACTATGTCAGTGAGTGCATGAGTCTGACAAATATAGATTTAGATCATATATCCACTTATGTTGTTTATTACCAATCTTCACCCAACGTTTTAAAAAAGAAATAAAAAACCTATTTATAGAATAACTATGCCATCATCTGGTTCAATATAAATAAATGCTTTGTCCATAAGAATAGCATAGGATCTTTAAAACCCTATGGGGCAGTGTCCTAAGGTAATTTAAAACAATCCAATTAGCCTAAAATCTTCTAATGCACATATAGAACATATAAAAAGTTGCATAAAAATCGGTGCACCCTTTTTCCTGTGAAAAGCGAACAAAACATGACCAAAACCGCACAAAATTACGTTTTTGAGCGGCCGCCATTATTTTTTAAACAGGCGTATGCCAGTTTATAGTGCCCTAAAACCTTCTCACGCATATATAGAACAAAGAAACAAAGTTTCATTAATGTCACTGCACCCGTTTTCAAGTGAAAAGCGAACAAAACCCCGTCCTTGAGCGTTACCGGCAGACAGACAGACATAAATTGAGATAAGATTGGTTTTGGTTTCCCTAGGGTGTAAAACGTGAAAATATGCAAGAATTTCATAATTCCAAGCAATGTACAGACAAAACTCTAATTTTATTTATATAGATTAATTATACGGTATATTGAAATAAATAAATATATATATATATATATATATATATATATATATATATACTTTATGTACACGTTCTTCGAACAGGGGTTTTCCTTACCCGTTCTATAGTCAATGCAAATTTCATTTTATTTAGCTTGAAACAGCTGTTGTTCTTGCTTCTGCTCTTTAAGCTGTCAAATGTAAGTGCCCTCAGCTGTTCGCATTACAGTTTCTGAATGTTTACTTTCTTATGAAATGTAAACATTGAAACTTAGAACGTTCACGGGGCGTAGCCCGAGAGGATTTTAAGGAAGTGAATAGGCCTATGTGTTGCATGTGTTCAAGATCTACCTTTGTGTAAAGTTTCAGCCCAGTCGGTTAAGTAGTTTTTACGTTCACCCGGAACATCAGACAGACAGACAGACAGAAACCACCTCTTCTTTATAATATTATAGATATTTAAATTGCATATCAATAATATACATTTTAAATTGTCCACGCTTATTAAGTCAATCTTTATACATTTAAATCTAATATTTCAAAAGAAAATTCTCTAGTAAAACACAATATTTCACATACAGATTGAATAACAGGCTTAACGAGACAGGAGCATTAAGATAAAAACTTGTAGATGGCAAATTCAAGTTATGGCTGAATGGAGCTTAATATATCCAGAGGTCTCGTCTGGGGTAAAAAGGGGAATTCTACACATGCTAACCACCATTTTCCTCAGGTAACCAATCAGATCATCCCTTCAAAAGTTAAATATTTGTCAGCTGACAAACGTGTAACTTGTGAAGAGAGGATTTGATTGGTTAACATGTTGTTTTCTGAGTCGTAGAGTTGACAGAAAGATAAATTGGTCGACCATGTAGGCTACATTTTTTTTAAAGAAGAGACCTCTAGATATACTAACCCAGTTGGTTTTACCAGTCAAATGAACAAATTTTAAATCTATTAACGGTGTTTGTATAATACGAATAAACGTATTGTGTGATTATAAATCACACAATAATTCAGTGCGTTGAACAAAACTGTCCCGGAGACCACTTGAAAGTCTAGAAATCTATGTAATCAGTATGTAAGAAAATTTATGTGCAAATGTATGTTTATATGTTTCCTATGGACTCCTAAACCGCTCAACCGAAATTTATAAAATTAGTTAAGAAAATTAATGCATAGTTTTTTCAGGTTAACTTGAGCCGGGTAAAATAAATGGGGGATTGGGGGATCAGGGGAAATCTGTTTGGGGCATAAGTCTAACAGAACGTTTGGCGGAAATTAACGCACGAATATGAATATAAACTAACTGAAGGCAAGTTAGGTATGAGAAGGTATACAGAGAATATAAACTAGCCTGGTTGGTGATTGGGTTGGTGTTATAGATCACTGCACAGTTATAGGTAATGAAACTAAATTAAGAAATAACTAGTGAAAGCAACTGCTGAATTTTACCCAAAGGAAGGATCGATCTGCCAGATAAAAACTTGCCATAGATGGATGCTTTGATGGATCCCTACATATTGATATATAACTACCCTGTAAACTGAATCTATTGAAATAATATTGCTGGATTATCTAAAAAATACCTTATTAATACTACAACATCCTCACAAGCCAAACATATTGATCCTAAATACTACATTTGAAGGCTTTTCTTGACGGCCAGAGGGTCTTATGGCGTGGGCGGTACCTACGCCAAGGAATAAACTCAATAATTATTCACAACTATATTTAACTACCCTTAACCTGGCTTAACCTAGCTTCCCCCTTAAATTAGTGTACTTAGCACATCATTTCTAGTAGTTCAAGCTCGTCAAATTGGCAATTTATGCCAACCGGGAAAAGGGCGTCTCGATTACTTGAAGAACTACAATCGAGAGGGAAGATGCCGGAAGGGCCGCGATTCAACAGTTGTTGGAACATCATGCCGCTTCTGGTAGCGCCGTTGGATTGGTGGTGACCAACAAGTTTGTTGGCACGTCCAGGGAGACGTGGCGTTGCACGGCACAAACTCTAGGAAGATTTAAAGCCATAAATCAAGGTCCTAAGACTATAAGGCTTCACACCACTGGCATTCAAAGTTGCATTTATATAAAGTAAATATTTTTGTTTTCATTTTATCACATGACTAATTAAATTATTGTAAAGAGTGGAGTATTTATTTATATAGCGAGTTGTAATGCAAATATTATGAGTTAAGATTTGCTGTGCTCCGGGTACCACTAGTCCATAAATACATTACAAAATATCACCTACTTTGGATAGCGGTGTTAGAAATGAAGTCCGTTAATCCGTTGGCGACAGTGGAGAAGACGGGGGAGAGGACGACGGCGGCGGCGGCGGGGCCCAGGGGCGCCGGGACCAGCTCGGAAACGTCCACTAGCTCGGATATGTCCAACCGCCCGCCGGGGATGAAGTTGGTGTGACGCAGGACGGTGCCTAGAGGGCTGAGGGCGGCGGCCGTGGGGTTCAGGGGGACTCCCGCTCCACGGGGCAGCAAGGGCCTTGACCCCGCGACAGGTCTAGGGCCGAGGTAGACCCCGGGGCCTCGAGGGTAGCCGACCAAGGGGCTCCGGGGAGTCGGGTAGCTGACAGCGAGAGCGAAAGTTGTCATGACAAATAGTAGAGATTCCGGCTGAAAAGGTTGTCAGTCGTGAATACTGTTTTTCATATATAATACAAACAGGTTAAAATAAAATACATCTCACAACACTACAAAATATATACACACTTACTGTACTTACATACAAGATGGTAAATATACCAAAAAAGATGGTAAAAGGCGATCGATTTCAACCAGTCTCGCCGGTTATCTTCAGGCCCAATCGGAGAATCTTGTTTATAAGTAGGCCCCTACCGCCTTGTATGTAAGTACAGTATAATGTTAAATGTTGTAATGTTATGAGACGTATTTTATTTGAACCTTTTACTTTCTCCCCCTTATACGTAGTATATGGAGAAAGTATTGTTTTCGTCAGAATTTTCGAATTTGAGTTGTTAGTGGAAATATTCGTTTTGGTGCTCCCTGAACCCAAAAAAATGGTTTTTACGTGATGTCTGTGTGTGTGTGTGTGTGTGTGTGTGTGTGTGTGTGTGTGTGTGTGTGTGTGTGTGTGTGTGTGTGTGTGTCCGTGTGTGTGTGTGTGTGTGTGTGTGTGTGTGTGTGTGTGTGTGTGTGTGTGTGTGTGTGTCTGTGTGGATGTGTACAGAGCTAGAGCCCTAACCTATGGACCGATTTTGATGAAATTTGGTATGTAGGTACTAATCCACAATATCTCCAGGCGTTTTTTCATTTTTTTGAATTTTGGATTTTTAAGGGTAATTATCCCCCAAAAACCACCAAAAAACATGAAAAATCCAAATTTATCAAAAATGGCTCTAACGATTTTAATTAAACTTTAGTCGTTTGTAGAACTTTAGCTCTCCAACAAAATGACACCACCCGTATTTCTGTAAAAATTCGGGTTCAGAAATTACAGGACTTAAAACATCCAAAATTCAGTTTTTTGGATTTTTCATAAAAAAACATAAATATTAAAAAATATTACTATTCACCATTAAAAAGAGCTCTAAAAACTAAATAATTTAGTATTTTGAATTACTATTCTACAATTGCTGGTTTCGGAGAAAATTGAAATTTTCATTTTGCGGTAAACGCAGTACGTTGTCCAATGTTATTCTTATGGGGAATACAAAAATTACTATTTCTATCTTATTTACTGATCAATTTAATTCAAAATTTATATGCTTGTAAATTTAGCATTGACCAACAGAGTTAATTCGAAATATGTTGCCCCTTAATAACCCTGGGGGGAATAGGGGGCATTTCCCCTCTTAAAACCACGAGTGTAGCAATGGATTCTGTAGTGCCTCCAAAGCAGGGATTTGGGTGGATGTTTTTTAAAACAACTTGTTTACAAGATTTTTTGTACATTCGATCATGTTTTGTATTCTATATTTAGTAAATAAAAAGTAATTTATTCATTAAAGTTGGGCTAAAAGGGAGAAAGTATGTGTCAGTTTCCTGATACCGTTTATTTTAATGTAGCAACACATATTTATGCTACTCTAGAACACATTTGAAGTTTAGCTACATGTATTTTCTTATCTAAGTGTCATTCTAAGGGTTCAGATTTTAAGATTTTAATTTAGGATGTGTAATGAATTCCGTACAACAAATGTATGTTACATTGCACCGGTAATGTATTGGAAAAATCCAAACACTAACTCAGGTTCGATCTAGAAATAATTTAAATTTATATAAAAACTCGAAGTGATATTTAGTTACATTAACAGTAATTTTAGTGGTAATATTTGTTTTAATGATAAATTCACTACAAACCGTTAAATTAATTTTCACTGGGCATTCAACATTATTCTTAGTTCATATCGATAGAGGAACGGTTGTCATTATAATTTTATGTCTCGATATATTATTGATTACTCAAAATGGAATTAAACTAATCAAATAATTCATCACAGTTTATTTTTAACTTAATAACATACTTAATACTTAATAACATAGCTGGGCCATGAGCTCCGTTCTCTCGCTTAGTTTAATTTCAAAATCAAATCTTGCAGCAGAGCTATTGAAATATAAACATTTTCAAGTGTTCACGAAATGTATTTTCATAAAACTGAATGTTACAATTAAATTTCCTTCTTACCTTCACACCCCTTCGCCCAGTTTGAGTTAATTGTTGTCAGACTTATTGTTTTCTGTATGGTACGGTTAGAATTAATGTATAGGTATGGCAAAAGCAAGTAAACATGCACAGTACCCTAAATACAAATTAACATGAGAATTTGTATCCCATAGTGATGGTTGTCAAAGAGTACAATTATTAACAGGGCCAACGCCTTACCAGTTAATTTTAGTGACTCGTAATTTTTAATTTAAAATCTGGAAAATACCGGAAAATACCTCTGAGTGTTTATTTAACTATATTTCACCACTTAATATTTTTCAAACTCTGAAGTAATAAGTATTTGGAAGTTGTTTATTGAAATGTATACATCGAGACTGCCAATTTTCTAAGCATTTATATTATCCTTAATTCAATGAAGTTGTAAAATATTTAGTATTTTTAACAGTTTAAGATATTGCAAAAAAGCAACCACCAAAGGGTTATTTACAATTAAAATACATAGTAAGGAGTCTTTTAAATTTGTTAATATACTACAACAAGTGATTTTGCTTATTATAGTGTAAACTACATGTATTTCTCAATAGTTCCCTTCATTTAAAACAAAAATCTTCTACTAAATGATTTCTATATTTTTTCAATAAATATCCATAAAAAATGGAATAAGCAAACTTTAAAAAACAAAACTTTTCCAGGGACTTTTTTTGCTGCTGTTGCTAGAGGAATTATTTCCAATAACAAAACATACAAGTGGTTTTAAAGTTTCACATTAGATAATTGTGGGCGTACAAATTTGGCCTTATATTCAATATTATCCATATATTCAACTATGAAATCCAGGTACAGGAAAACTTACAAGTTTTGAAATAGTTATGATTTATCGAACCATTGAATCTTCTACGGCTATGTGTGGTTGTAGTTTTTGTCTTGCCATTTGCACTGGAGTGGCTCCAGCCTTTTGCAACTCTGCTCCACCACTCTTGATCTTAATCCGACTTAGATCTATACTACAATAAGACACTACCTAGAAAAGAATATGTATCAGCGAATTTCCCCTATAGGGGAGAAGCTATTACCATAATCGCATGGTAAGACCTAGGCCCGGGACGATGATACTTTTCGTTTTGAGGTCCCCAGACCTCAAAAACATCATTGGTTCATATATGTATTCATGTATATATATGTGTGTGTGTGTGTGTGTGTGTGTGTGTGTGTGTGTGTGTGTCCGTGAGCACGATAACTCTCGTAAAAAATATTCGATTTCGATGAAATTTTGTATAAACGTGTAAAGCAACATTTATCACTTTAAGTTCGAAAACCAGCCAGATCGCTCCATCCAAAGGGGTATTTTGGGGGAGTTTTGTACCCCAAAAATAGGTTTTTTGAAAGTTTTACGTATAATTTTGGAAAAAGACAAATTTTAATTTTCAACACTGGGTTCAACTTAAAAAAAAAACACAGTTCGGTGTTTTGATCATTCCTCTACGTCAATTGGTTACCGAGATATTGAAAATGCTAAACACAGTACGTTGTCTAATGTTATTCTTATGGAGGAAAAGAAAATATTTTATATCTCGCTTATTTATGAACGTGTACTGACGAAATTTGGTAAACGGCTTCATCTGGTTGTGGCCTATTATTATTTGCTCAAAAAAATTGTTTGCCAAAGGCTCCCTTAGTAGCAAACCTGCGTACTCAGCCTCATGTTATTCTTTTGGATAATAATTAAATGCTTTGTCTCCCTTAATTATGAACATAAACTAATAAAAACTGGTATATGACTTCACCTAGTTGAGTTATATTGATATTAGCATAAACATCCATTTTTTGTGTTCCTTGATGCAGCAATCCTGCCTACTCAGCCCCAATGTTATTTTTATGGAGTATAATTCAAATTGTATATAACGCTTATTTGTGAATATATTTTTATGAAACTTAGTGGCTTCATGTGGTATTATGACATTTATATCTCCATTGGAAATTCGCTGAGTATGCAGGTTTGCTGTGACGGGGTGTATTTTATATTATATCATATTAGATAACAAGTAGGAAAGGGCCATTGACCCTTTCCTAAAAACTATATTAATATTTATAGTTTTTAATTTTGAAACAATAGCTGAAAGTTTATCTATACGAGATTATACTACCTTTGTTGTACGCTACCTGTTACTCTATTACTCTAAAAAACAATAAGTCACGTATTTTAACCAAGATGTTTTTCATTAGTTAGGTTTTTGAATCGTTACCGTTTATGTCAAACGGTAGACACAAATGTGATAAGTTTTCCCCTAATATGGTAATAGGTTTTTTGTTATGTTCATCATATTTCAATAAAACTAGTGTCCCAGAATGCCTCTAAATGCATAAGACAACAAATAAAATGATAGATGATTTTAAAAAATCACAATTTATAATATAAATTAGCTGATATTTGTGATAAAAACCCTACATAGACACATATCACTGAAATGATCAGCACGTACTTACTGACTTCATAGCTGGAATGCGATACAGCATTGGCAGCTGAACTATCAACACCCAGAATTTCCATTGAAGGAAGGGAAACTCAAGGTGTGTAGAGCAGGCACCGACATTTCTGGTCAGACATGCAATATTGGGACTGTAGTGAGAGTAGGCCAAGATTGGATCCGTCCGTTAGGTGAATATTTACATCATTCTTAGACTTGTCAGTTGAAACCAGTCGATCGACCTAGATTGGGAAAATAAGTTATATTTTGAAATGTTTCAGCCATTTATATTTCCTTTTATATGCGTTACAAGATCACATTGGCATTATATTCTTTAATTAAATTACCCCATTCGAGTAATTAATACTACATTAATTTACTCGAAATACTTGAATATATTTTTATTGGGCTTTTGCACATTTTAAATCGGTATAATATATTAAAATTGTATTATATGTGATTTTGTCTTCTGTATCGTAATAAATACTGTAAAACACCTCATTTTCATATATAGTGATCGTTTGTCTACCTTTTTACAGTACATTTGTGTTCCAATGACTCTGACAAAGATTCCAGATCATCCCCGTTCCCCCAAAAAAAGTAAAGAAACCTTTTCAATTCCTATTATGACACAATTTGTGATGTGAATAATAAAATAGCATTTACTTTCCCATTTTCTTTAAGTCGAGTAAAAGCTTTTAGCTATGCTTTATTCACATCACCCAATAGCTTTTTAAACGTCATTTTATACCTTCATGTTAATATTCTGGTGCTGAGATCTAGAAAGTTGGGAAAATCATAATAACATATGATTTACGATTATGCATTACAGTGACCTTTAATTTTTAAATTATTTGTAATTAATTAGTATTGCTTGAATTAGTATATTTATAAAAAAAACTGCGTTGCCTTTAGGCACTAATAAAAATACAAACTTTGTACTGTCAACAGGTTCTTGTATTTACACTTTTTTAACTGAAAATATTATTGTTTGACATTGATAACATTTTGAAAGGTTGTGAGGTATAAACTACATACACCTTAATTAATGATTTAAGCAATTTAATAAACAATGATACGATAACAATTATATATACGATAATATATTGGAAATGTTTATTCTTTACAATATTGCGTACTTTTCCAATAGATTTTAAAATGATCTTCATTCTAGCGAATGTTAGTAATCTCTTAGATAAATCTATTTTATTTTTTCTTCTTTTTCTTCTTCCCTCCTTTTTCTTCCTTCTTCTATCTTCTTCTCCAGAAAGGCACCGGAGGAGGAAAACTGCCAAAGATCTGAGCCACGCCGAGCATTCCTGGAGGCGGGAGAACTACACGAGGCGGGTAAAACCCTACAAAAGAAAGAATTAACATAAATCGTCACACTGTGATCTGAGAAATTTACTATTTATTTGATTCAGTTTTAAATCAAAGCAAACCTCTTTAACACGTAACTTAAATCATTTTCGTGTTTCATGTATTTACGATTATTTTTACTATGGTTAATTTTAGTACACGTAATATAAATTATGGTATATTTGTGAGACCAACAGAATATAATGCAAATCTGAAAAAAACTTTGTCGTCTACCGGAAGGTGAATGAGTATGGCGAATCCGCTTCTCTAAAGTTGAAGGGGAACCTAGTAATAAATTGGCCTACCCCTTAGCAGATTAGCCAGCCATGCAGATAACAGCCAGCCATGAGAATGAGGATTTACCTATCTATTCACTATACATGTTTACAATTTTAATACATCCTGCCAAATTAATCTAATCTAATCAGATCAGTACACATTTTAAATTGTTTAAATCGATTAGATAACTTAAAATTGATTGCATAGGATATTTAGAGAGCCGAAGAATGTATCAGAAAAGATCGGTTAGTCGGTGTGTGTGTTAAGTTGACTGGTTACTTCTTTGGTTAATCTAATATCATTGACCAATAGCTTTGTTGACCAATATGTCTAATAGCTTTGTTAATTCGCCTTTATCTTCGATGAAGTGAATTTAGTTTAACCAAATATTCATTGGTCAATAGACAGCTAGAGAATTGGCTTTCCTATTCCCTTTTTTGCAGACAAATTCATATGTGATATTGCGTTTACTTTGCGGACGTTTATCATGATTTTGATTTTATACTGATGATGATTATGATGATGGTGGAGGTGGTGAAAGTGATGATGTGGTGTTCTGGCTTATTGGGGTAGCTATTTTATTTTGTAATATTTTATCTGATTATCCAAAAGACTTGACAACACGGCACAATTGTTTTGGTATACTAAAACAACAACACAAGCTTTGATAATATCCCCTGTTTGAATTTATTATTATAGATAAATACGTATTAATTTAAATTATTTAATTATGGGTTACAATAGATGAATCAATGAAATCTCTCTCCCTTGATATAGTAAATTGGATTATAGGCCTAACACATTATAAATTTTGACACGGTATGTAAACCTTGAATAAAATAAGAGGTTTAAGTGGAGGTGAAAAAATTAATCAGTTAATAATTCATTGTTGGCCTCACAAGTAACATTTAAAATACAATTATTTGATTCTTACGCTGTACGATTTGGCGGACGAGGGCGTTAACGTATGCGATAAATATGTAGCAAAGAACCTGCTTCAAAATTAGCACCTTTTTCTCCAGGCTTTTACTTCTCTCCTCCACCTCTTCCTGTCTGCTCGGAATCCTACAGCCGGATATAGTTTGCATGCTTGTCAACATAATCGCCAACATAGCTGCCAACATAACAAGTACAAAATTAAAACATTAAAAATACTAGATACAAAAAATGATAAAGTCGTTTACAAACTGGCTTTTTATGAGTATGCAATAAAGAAACAACCAACATGACTTTGTTCAAAATAATAAACTGAGTAGTCGTTTAATTTTTAGAAATATGAAAAGAAAATTGAATATCCTTGTACTTCTGATAGTAAGCGAGCTTGTAATAGAGTCCCTGGAGGCTCCTCGAGTGAAAGTCTATTAACTGACCATAATACCTTTAAACATAATGACCTTTAAACTATTGTAAATTTATGGCAAATCCACCCTCGATACCTAATACTGTTTACAATGTTAATATTTGTTTACAAAAAAATTTGTATGCCATTTCATGGATTTTTAATACAAATTTTAACCATTTTTCAAACTGTATGATCCATTTCACAAGGAGATCCTGAACAGATATCAATTAAGGATCATAACTTAAAGTTGCCAGGAAACGATGACACATAAAATAAACGGTACCAGGAAACCGACACAAACGTTCTCCCTTTTATACCATCTTTAATAAGTAAATTATGTTTTATTTACTAAATTTATAATGTAAAGTAAAATTTACATGAAATCTCGTAAAAACATATTTTCAGAAATGTCTACCCAAATCCATTGTTTGGCGGCACTACAGAATCCTTTGCTAAACTCAGTGGTTTTAAGAGGGGAATTGCCCCTCATCCCCCCCAGGTTTAAGGTTCAACATAATTAGAATATCCTCTGTAGGTCAACACAAACTTGACCTGCATATCAAGTTTTAATGCCAACGACCAGTAACTAAGATTGAAATGGTAATTTTTTAATCCCCATAAGAATAACATTGGGCAACGTATCATCCAGCGCTTACCGCTAAATAAAAAATTTCAATTTTCTTTGTAACCAGTAGTCGTAGAATAATAATTCAAGATATCAAATTATTTAGTTTTTTTTTAGCTCTTTTTAAAGGTGATAAGCAATCATTGTCAACATTTATGATTTTTAAGAAAAATTTTAAAAACTTTTTTTATTTTACGTCCTGCAATTTCTGAACACGAATTTCCCAAGAAATTCAGGTGATGAATTCTTTTTGTAAACTTAAAGCTCTACAAACCACTAAATTTTAATCAAAATCGTTACAACTTTTTTGAGGATTTTTGATTTTTTTCACGTTGTTGGGTGATTTTGGATAATTTCCCTTAAAATCAAAAATTCAAAAAAAATAAAAATGCCTGGAGATATCGTGGATTAGTACCCACATAACAAATTTCATCAAACTCGGACCACGGGTGTGGTCTCCAGCTCTGTACGCATCCAGACAGATGCACAGACAGACAGACACATAAACATCACTCCGACAAAATTTTTTTTTAAATTAAGGACCATTCAAAAGAAAACGTCCACTAATAACTCAAATTCTAAAATGTTGACGAAAACAATACTTTCTCTATATACTATGTATAAGGGAGAGAAAGTAAAAGGTTAATTTCCAAATTAAGACTAAAACCTGTTAGAAATTAAACCTCAAATTCCTTTTTTACTAGTTCCCTGGTGCAGTTGTAAATTTTGTTTGGAAATCAAAATGACGAGAAATGTCACTTGTTTAGGATATTTATTCTTTTTTTACTATACAGGGTGCCATGTCCTGTAATTGCTCTGGTACAGTCAGTATACAAAATCATAGTTTTGTAATACAATTACCAATCATAAATAAGATTTCAGGGAACATATTTTAGCCTTCCTTAAACGCTATGAATCTTTGGGTTTGTTAAAATAGCAGTAGTTGTTTTATCAATGTCCAATAAAGTTCTGTTTTGTTTAGTTTCAATCCTGTAATAACATTAAAACTATAGTTTAATCCAAAGTGCTCGTATTCAAAGTCCGATTTTATTAAACAATCGAATAAATCCAAGTAGTGTATTTGTTTTGTGTTTTAATCTAATTTAAATAAAATAATTAAACTAAATTTGATTTTATGATTTTTACTGAAAAAAGGAATACCAAACATATAAAAAAGGATCTAAAATTCGCCAAGCGTATTGGACGGCTTATGGACTGTTCCTATTGTTGATATAAATCCTAATTTATAAATACATATAATTAACAGGAAAATCTGTTGTACCAAATTTCAGATCTACATAAACAAAATCCCAACTTCTAGCACATAAATATCTTCCTCATGGTTTTATATCAAAAGGTAAAATATACTCAACAATCTTTTGGAACTCTCCCCATTGTCTTTTAAAATCAGCTAATGCAGACGATGGTTTGATTTGTCCAAGTAATCATTTTAACATTATCTGACAAACATTTGTAACACATCTGTAACATTTTAAGAGATGAAGTAGATGAGTATGAAGTCCAAGTGTGTTTAATACACGTGTTTCGTAGCATTTTCTCTACGTAAGAAAATGTAGTTTTATTCAACTAGTTTACTTTTTATCTTTTCAGCACTATTTTATATATTGTTATATTGTATTTATATATTTTATATATATATATATATACATTATTTAAGTATTGTATTTATTAATTGTTGGTTTATAATCCTACTGTTTCCAAAATTAATAATCTTTAATTGTCATAAACAGTTTAGTAAACACAAAATTAGGAAAAACCATTTGACTGTAGTTAAATAACAATATTATTTATGATTTTAAATATGCATGAATTTTTATTATAAAATTGTATTGTATGGTTTGGGCACCTTTGAGCTGGGCATATATTTTATGAGAAATATTGTTCAAAAATACTTACAAGATACATTACGGACAAGCCACTCTTCTTTGCAGCGGGTGGAGAATCATAGGGGTGGCTCATTTGTATTAATAAAAGCTATTAGTTATCTATTAGTTTCCTACTATTTATAATCACTCCATTGGTATCGTTTTCGATCCAAGCTAATTGCAGACTTACGAGTGTAATATATTAGGGAAAGTGAAGAAGTGAAAGAGTTTAATAATATCATTTTATTGGAATAATGTATATAGAAAATAATGTTTAGCTGGAGGAAAAATTCTTCAGCAGTATAAGATTAATTAGAGAAAAACAATAACCAGAGATAGCTTTGTTTGAGGTTGAAGTTGTGTGTAAGTGGTAGGCACCATAGCAGGTCGTACATAGAGTACCACAAGCAGTACCATAGCAAAACAATAACCAGAGATAGCTTTGTTTCAGGTTGAAGTTGTGTGTAAGTGGTAGGCACCATAGCAGGTCGTACATAGAGTACCACAAGCAGTACCATAGCAAAACAATAACCAGAGATAGCTTTGTTTCAGGTTGAAGTTGTGTGTAAGTGGTAGGCACCATAGCAGGTCGTACATAGAGTACCACAAGCAGTACCATAGCAAAACAATAACCAGAGATAGCTTTGTTTCAGGTTGAAGTTGTGTGTAAGTGGTAGGCACCATAGCAGGTCGTACATACGTCTCGGCATCGTCATTCTTGAAACTGTAATCGGGTCCAACGGAAAGCAACGTAAGCCGACCAAGGATTGTTTTACCTATAAGGTAATTCTAGGATTTGATAGCTTGTGATGATTAGGAAAAATCAAAAACGTACCTATTTCCAAATATCAGCTACTATTTTTTATATGAAGCAGATGTATAAAAACCGTATAAGATTAACTTAGCTGAACAAAATGATCACTGAATAGTTCGACCTCCTCCATAGCATTTTATTTATAATCCAATTGAGCTTATTTGGACTTTTTGAAGATAGGTGACCACAACGAGACACTTTGATGCTCTCTTAGCGCTGGAGTGATCCAAAGTTTAAGGGAGCATTGACATAATTTATCTGTGAAAAAGTGTTGTGAACACGTTCGGAAAATAGGAGAGAACAGATCCCGGCACTCTCTCAGAGCCGATTATGATTACAGTAGAAGACGAAGATGAAGATGAATTTGATAGGGAGGATTTCGATCTACAAGCATATACCGGGCTCCACAAATTACCTTTACAACTTTAAGCGCGTTTGTAAATTAAAATAAAAGTTCAGATGTGTTCCTTGATTCCACAAGTACTATTTGATTTGGTTTCAATTTATTATTAATTTATTATTTATATTACAATTATTTTATTTTTCCCACATGTTTAAAGTTGTAAATATACTTTGTGGGTACATTACTGACTTAAGAGTATCACACTGTATCTATTTTATATAAAAGTTATTACTGAAGTTATTTTATTACTGTACAATATATAGTACGTGTCACATATGCTGTATTGTAGAAATAATGTCGTTTAATTTTTAGGTATAAATAATTATATGACAAGGCTGAAAGGCACTTCTTACAGGGAGTATTCTGTTCTGTGCAGTTGAAGTGTAACCGTTTATTTAATGGGTAAAATATACTCTTAGAATAATATTTGACAGGGCAAGCGGATAGCCACAACTTCAACTCAACTGCTTTTGGTTTCGATAACGAAAGAGTATGTGCTAAATCCTTTATTTTAAATATAATTATTATCAATGTCATTTTTTAAGTAATTATAAAGTCGCATTATAGTGAATTTATCAATGATGAAATAGTGAATTTTTCTAGATTACAGAACATCGTAATATTGGGATTAAAATTAGTTGTTCTCGTCAAACAATGCAAAATAAATAAGCCGTCATTTAGAAATTAGAGTGCAATGGTTCAAGTACTGGCTGTTTTAGGCAGAGGGCGAAATTCCAAGAAACGCCGGGCATAGAGGGTGGCTTATGTCACCTTAACCGCGCTAAATTGAGAGTGTTTAGAACAAAGGGTTAGGATGGAGGCTACCTGAAGGTATGTCCATTTAATTTTTACATAGAGACCGTCGAGTACTTTGATAATATTTTGACACGTATTGTCATTTTATATGTAATTTACATTGACAATGCAAGGGATCAAATAGGCATCAATTAAAATCACCTCAACCAATAAAGTAGTAAGTTTAATACAAACAATTATTTATTTGGTGAATATAGTTAATAATGTTTTAATGGTAGTTCACCCTCTTCAGTGTTCTTCAGTTCAGCCTATGAATGACTTCCTCCCCTGTAGAAGAGCGGAGTCTTCCTAGTGTTGTCAGAAGTTCACTGTTGACCTGCTGACGGTCTCTCGGAGGGAACTATATTCAACTTTTCCTCGTGTTTCTTCTTCTTCTTTCTTGTTAGGTTTTTCTTTTCTTCTTCCATAATTTTTTCTTTTTTGTCCTTCATTCTTTCTCTGTATTCTTCTTTCTTCTACCTTCTTTTCCAGAAAGGCACCGGAGGAGGCAGACTGCCAAAGATCTGAGCCAACCCGAGCTTTCCTGGAGGTGGGGGGATAACCGATGTCGGGATGAACCCTAAAAGAAAATGCAAGTATCAATAAAACTCTTAAAAATCTGAATTTGCAAGGTAAAACATCTGCTATAAAATAAGAGTGATTTGTATTTATTGAGCTCATTTATTGAAATCTAAAGAAATCAGATTTGTTTACTTCAACTACAAAATAAAAAATGTGTTCCTACTTGCATGATTGTTTGAATGTCCGCAATATTTAAAAAATTATGTGATTGCTTAGCAAAATAATTTAACTAATACAACCCTACGTAAGGCATTAATATTGGCATTATTTTCAAGTAAGGTGATATTTAATTTAAAATAATAATTATTAAGGTGATAATATTGTAATCAAATTAGCAGGCCTGCCAGATTTATACATTTATGTTTGGCTAAAAAAAATGAAGAATGGATTTTATAAAGAAAATTTCTGAAAACTATGCTGAAACTGGAGAGCAGGGTTCGCTCAACATACCTCCTACTTTGTAACTCTCAAAACTCTTACTAGAATGTAATAATTAATACCTCAATAAAAAGCCAAAGATTCACTGAAGGATCTTAGGCAAAAATATTTAGCATAACATAATTATAAATGGAAATACCTAGAACTATAAATTGGAAAAAGTAAAATTTGTGCTGTATAGAGGTTCATTCTTCACCTTAAACTCGTCCGACTTAAACAATCAAGATTTCAAATTAAAGAATTTATTTTTATGAGTATTTTAAGACCAAAATATATCACATAACTTCAATAAAACTGGAGTTATTGATCGTTGATTCAAGACGAATCCTATAAAAAATAAAATCTGTATTATTTGGAATCAATCAGATCGCAAAAGGTTCATCCTACCATCATAAACAATAGCTCACCTGAAAGCCTGTAATTCACTGATTGTTCTCATACCAAAACATATATAGTAACATAAATAATGCTAGAGCCATTGATCTTTACTTAAAGAAACCCCTTTGTAAAATTAAGCTTTATGTTGGTTTCCACAGTACGTTCACTTAAAAGTCGTCCAATTCCAATAATCAATGACTTAAATGAAAGCCGGTATTCCACTGAAGGTTTTTAGACTAAATATATATAGCACAATTTAATAAGAATTTGAGATATTGATCTTTAATTAAAGGCAAATTTTGGAAAAATTAAAATTTATGTTAGTTTGAAGATCATAAATCGCCTAAAACCTGACCGATTTCAATTATCAATAGCTCAAATAAAAGCCTGTACGTTAGTGAGTATTTTAAGACCACAACATATCAAATAACCTAAATAGAACTGGAGTTATTGATCAATAATTTCAGGCAACTCCTAAACAAAATAAAATTTGTGTTGTTTGGAGGTCTACAGTTTGCTTCATATTCATCAGAAGTTCATAAACTATGGCTCAAATTAAATCCTGTGATCCACTGAGTGTTTTCATACCAAGACATATATAATAACATAAAAAATACTGGATCTATCAATCGTTAGTTAAAGACAAATCTTGGTAAAATTTAAAATTAATTTGTTTGTCTTGCGTTCGCTTGAAACTCATCCAATATATATAATTAACGGCTTAAATGAAAGCTAGTACTCCACTGATGGTTCTTAGACAAAGACATTTCGGGTAACTTAATTTTAACTGGAGATACAGACCTTTAAATAAAGTAGAATTTAGGAAAAATTCAAATGTATGTTGTTTGGAGGTCCATAACACTCCTTAAACTCAACAAAATTGAATGATCTCTATCACATATAAAAGCCTGCAATTCAATGAGTATTTCAAAACCAAAACTAACTATGCACCTGGATTAAATCCGGAGTGAAAGACAATTATAAGACATGCTGGAAATTTGAAACTCCCATAAGAAAAGCATAAGGAGGAATTTTTTATTGAGTGTAAGTCGAGTTATGCGGTAGATAAATGAATGCGGATGCTTGATGGCAAATCTGGGCGTTCATACCTTTAATTTAAGACCTCAATTATGAAAATCAGTCGGGTAGAACAGCCAAACGGACTCGGAAAAGAAAAACCGATATTTTTTAATATTTAAGATTTATTTGATAATGTTTTAAAAATGTGTAATGAAGAAGATTTAAAATGATATCAGAGCAGCTAACATAAATTAAATTATATTCAATAGGTGAACACCAATTCCACGCGAATGGAACAAAACGATAAAACGATGGCAATAACAATCGGATTAAAATACAGTGAAACAAACCAAATGAATACTTCCGTCAGTTAACGAAAGGAGAATTTACGTCCGGAATTTTCTTTCATTGGTGGAAAAAAAGTTTAGTAGCGAATCCGCCAACTCTATTCGTAAGCCACAAAGACGAGAAACTAACCCAATGAAACCTCAAGCCATTTCTCATAAAATATTTGATTCATATCAGAGTATTAATGTATCTCTAATATTAAACAAATTACTTGTAAAACAATAAAATAGTTATTCCCTTGTACCATGTTTATAAATTAGTTTTTTTCCTTAAATACCTTTACTTTTGAAATGCGGCACATGATATCATTACATAAATAAATTCTCCATATTTCTTATCATATGCTCTAACCAGTATAGATAGGATAGTTTAACTTTAAGAGCCGCTTTCTCCAAGTACAGTTTAACTTAATCTTTGGTTTAAACTTAAGTTTATAAGAAATTCCGCTTTCCCAATATGTTAAGGGTAGTTTGAATATATAGTGAACACTGTTTAATTATTTTATTCTATGATAAAATGCCCTTGAATCCTCTATAATAAACAGTTGTTTTTAGTTTAACTAGAGGTTACCTACATTTTGTAGGTTAAACTAAACTGGCTAGATCGCATTTTTGGGAAAACGAATTGTGCCTTAATCTCAATGGCATGTTTAGTTTAAATTTGAGTTGGGGAGAGCGGCCCTTAAAATGATTCTTCATATTCTTCTTATTTTGTAAGATTTTCAGTATGACCGAAAGAAAGTGATGTAATCTCAAATATTGTTGAAGGAGGGGGCCTGTTTGAACTCCAACATAGACTAGCAAAACCCAGTTACGTTTATTTATTTGATATTTTGCATATTTTATTATCGCCTTCCTTTTTCTCTCTTTGATTCACTACTAACCGCTAGATTGTGTTCCAATCTTGGAAACCAATTTTGAATTATTATATAAAAGTGTTATTTTGGTGATGCTTTATTCAATGATATTCAGCGTTCAAAATTGAAAATTCAATAAAACGACTGAGGAGTGTCCGTACCATTTTTACAGTACTATATAACATCCACAAAAACCATTTTTTGAGTTTGGGGAGCTTTACTGTCTCCACAAAAATCACAAATACCAAAAATTTGAGGAATACCACCGAATATATCGTGTATGAACACGATATATTCGTGTTACGTTTAGTTGATATAAATTACACAAAACATGAAGACAAAGGTCAATAATTTGAAACCAATCAGTGAACTTTCTCTTTTTAACTACCAAAATTATAAATTCGAGAGCGATTCTTTTCAAAAGGAATATTTCAAATATAATTATCCTATATCACTTCAACCTTTGTTTCTTACAGTTGGATATGTTACGAACGATGGCATTGAAGAACGCCGTGGCTATGTAGGGTAAGAGCTGTTTGAAAAATAACAATGCCTTCTCCAGTTTTTTACCCCTCCACTCCACTAACTCTGCCTGGTTTCTGCGACTACTACAGCTGGACACAGCTATCAGGCTTGCCAACATCACCATCCCCATCTGCTGGTGCTGCCAACACAAAATATAACAAAATCAAATACTCCATATTCTAATGTGGGGTGTGCGAGTACTCGAAACTTCGATTTTTTTGTCGAGTATTTCAATACTCGGATTCAAAAAATACTTGAAAGTAAGGCGAGTTTTCCCATAGATGTCATTCCCGCGAACGATTGCGACCGGCCAAATCGCGTAGTAACGGCCGCAAAAGGCGATCGCATCACGTAAAATCGGCCTTAAAATACAACTAGAAATATGAATTGATCATAAAAAAACAACCAAAAAATGACGACCGGACCGTCTAATTTCGGCCGTAAATGACGACAGAAAACATAATAACGGCCACAAATGACCACTGGATCACGTTCTAAACGCCGAAAATGACGACGGTATACATAATATCGGCAAAAGTGGCGACCGGGCCACTTCATTTCGGCTATAAATAACGATTTCGTCGTCTAATATTGATTATAAGCGATATCCGGACCAAGTGATATTGGCCAAATGACAACCGGACCGTGTTTCATCGGCCGGAAACGAACGCCAATACTGTGATTTGTTTGTCAAATAATCCAGTTTGTTGTTACTGGCCAAAAATTTGTATTGCTACTCATGTATAAGTTAGAATCCATGTTTAGATTATCAAATCTGGAGAGGTATTTAAATTCCATTTCACGATTTGAAAATACTAAATGATGGCAAATACTCGCCAAAAAATACTCGAAACTCGAAAATAATTGGTAATCGAATCGAGTCGATTAAAAAAATCCCTACTCGCACACCCCTAATTCTGTTTACTTCTCTCAATTGCCTCGTTTCTTAATGTGTAAGGTCACTCCAATTGTTATTATAACTAAATGTCCATTGAGCTTTAAAGTAGGATTTTTCTATAAATACACATTACATTTAAATCCCTTCATATATGTCCTCTCTATTAATGTATTCAATAGTTTTAAACAGGAAACCACATGTTGACATTCATAGCATGATTACTTTGGAAAATTCTCTTATTAATTATAAACTGTACATTCAAGAAGTAGTGATGGATGGGATGGAAAAGATCTGAAAAGAAACAGGACATTCACCAACACAATATCAGAAATGGTAAACCGTGCATCCTCCCAACACCACCTGAAGCTGTATCAACCCAACCAGCCTACACTGGTAGGAAACTCTACAACAACTCACTACCACAAGAACTTCATCACAAGTTTCTAAAATTCTTCCTGAAATCAATACTGAAAGAATGGCTTATTGACCGACCTTTCTACTCATTTGAGGAATTTATACAAAAAAACTTACAGAACTAACCTCTCTCCACAAATTAAATTTATAGATGATACCACTGAAACCATTGAAATCCATTGTATTGACCAAAATTGCTAAATACATTTTGCTCAGTCAAGTAACAATTGACTTTTTGGCAGAGCCAATTTACTATAGAACCACCACTTGGATTAATGTATTAACAAATAATATGTTGCTCTTATGTATGCCCTTGTGTGTTGAGTATGTGGGGTGGCTTTAATAATATAATGTTATACTAATCATTTCTTGATTATCTACTAATGCTACTAATGATGAGATGCTAACTAATATTTATTTATCCTGTTTAATTTTATAGTATTAAACATTAATATAATTTATGGAAATCAAGTGCTTGGTTTTAAATGTTTAGAGTTATAGTTCTGTCATATTTTATTGATGTGAGATAAGTATCAGATTTCAAATCAACAATTTGTGTACATATAAATTTAAACTGTATATTGGTACACGTGGCTCCTAAATATTTACCTATCTACAGGTTTAAGCTTCTAATTGAATATTCTCTTTTTTACTTCATGCATTAAACGGAGTTTCAGTATAGTTATTCTGCTTTGGCAACAAGAAAAGAAGAATCGATTTAATTTCAAGTTTTGATTCTTTACTTATTTTATGTTCTGCACTTATAAGAACTCCATTATGAAATAACAATACAACCAAGAGATAGTAACCGCACCTACAGAGTTTACAGAGGATCTTTTCAGGTTAAGGTAGCATTGTAAAGTTGTCTAAACATTGAACATAAATATTAAATATTCTATTCTTACTTATTCCAACGGATACACCATTTTTACAATTGAAGACAGTGCTTCCAAGATGGCATATCACTAAATGTTTAGTTCAACAATTTACAAATAATTACATTGCAGTGCAAGAATTCGTTGTTGCTACATGCTAAACTAAGAAATTGTGATAACAGAAATAACAATGTAAACTTTGGATGATTTAACACATGAAACATTCAACAACCATGCAACAACTAGCAGGCATCCAAAACATATGACAACTATCTCAAGCAACTAGCAAAATAAATGGATAGTAATAATGATAATGATAACGAGTTCGCACGCAGCACGCTGTCGTGAGGGAAGTGAATTTCCACATAAAAACTTTTAAAACTCAAAATCAGTGTGAAAACATACATTTGTCCAATTTTTATTGAAATCTGAAAACATTGATTTTTTGGCAGTTCTGATACTCCTGGTTTCATTTACTTGCAAAGCTGGGAATACAATGTTGCGCATTATAAGGTTAGGAGAAGGTCTAGGCAGGCTTGAAAGTAGGCGTGAGGTTGCTGGGGATGGTAAAAGTACTCTATCAAAGGAATAACAGGCTTTTCTAGTGTAAAACCCCCATAAGACAACGTACTGTGTTTAGTTGATTCACATTTTCTTTAATAACTCGGTAAATATTTATTTATGGCGAGAGAGGGCTTAAAACTTTTGCCTCTCTAATTCCCATCTTTTTACATGCATTGATTTTACACATGGGGCTTTTCTGACCCTTTTTGGGCCCAAAAACTCGAAATTTGAAAGATTAATCCTAAAAAAAAGGGGTTTAGAGTTTTCCGATTGTTTTGCCCAACGAACTTGTCCAACTGATTACGGAAAGGAACGTCCCTACCAAATTTGAAGTAAATCGGACAAAAAATGCGACCGCTAGAGTGCAAATACATATATATATATATATATATATATATATATATATATATATATATATATATATGTCTATATATATATACATATATATATAAAATTTTGTACGACCCCCCAAAACGTGTTCAGGGGGTCATGTTAGGAACTTTTATGGTGGTCCCGGGCTTAAGTTTCACCGTGCGGGTCATGCTAATAGTTCACTTTCCAAAGGAAATTCACTAATGATACCTGAACTAACCTATAAAACGATATATGTACAATAAATGTGGTATAATGCAATCAAGCTCGACAGGTCTCAGGGATTATCATCATCAGGCTGAATGAGAGAAGCTTTTTTCAATAGCATGTATACATTTTTAAAATTTGTTTAGTGAATTTCCCCTATAGGGAAGAAGCTATTACCGTAGTTGGCATGGTAAGACCTTGGCTCGGGACCATGATAACTTTTTGTTTTGAGGTCCCTAGATGCCAAAAACACCATTCGTTCAAAACTGTATGTGTGTGTGTGTGTGTGTGTGTGTGTGTGTGTGTGTGTGTGTGTGTGTGTGTGTGTGTGTGTGTGTGTGTGTGTGTGTGTGTGTGTGTGTGTTTGTGTGTGTGTGTGTGTGTGTGTTTGTGTGTGTGTGTGTGTGTGTGTGTGTGTGTGTGTGTGTGTGTGTGTGTGTGTGTGTTTGTGTGTGTGTGTGTTTGTGTGTGTGTGTGTGTGTGTGTGTGTGTGTGTGTGTGTCCGAAGGGATATTTTAGGGGGGTTTTGTACCCCAAAATGGGTGTTTTAAAATGTTTAAATGTAATTTTTTTTTATTGGAATCAGATTAAAAATACGCACAATTTTGTGTTTTGATCATTACTCTACGACAAATGGTTACAGAGATATCGAAAGTGCTAAACACAGTACTTTGTCCAATGTTATTCTTATGGAGAATAAGAAAAATTGTATATCTCGCTTATTTATCAACTTATCCTGAAAAAACTTGGTATATTGCTTTATATCTTTGTGGTCTCTTGATATTTGCACAAAAACAATTTTTTTCCGATAGTTCCCGTAGCAGCAAACCTGCGTACTCAGCCCCCATGTTATATGGAGAAAAATAAAAATGTTATCTCCCTAAATTATGAATATAAATTATAAAACTTGGTATGTGGCTTTATCTAGTTGAGTTATATTGACATTTGCATAAAAACCCATTTTTTGTGTTCCTTGTTTCAGCAAACCTGCTACTCAGCCGCCATGTTTTTCTCTTGGAGAAGAATTAAAAAAGTTATAAATATTTTATTTATAAATGTATATTGATGAAACTTGGTGTGTGGCTTTATGTGGCATTACGATACATGTATATGCATTGGAAATTCGCTGAGTACGCAGGTTTGCTGCTACGGGGGTATTTTATATATGTTTTCAAAAGTACCAAATTTGATGGTTTGATAATTTTAGATAAGAAGCTAATTTTAGTTTTAGGTAACCGCTTTATATTAGATATTGGTACAAATATACTTACTGAATACATCATTGACTCCACACTGAAGGTCCGCAAGGAACACCACCTATGTCTGTTAATGTGTGAGTGAGTTCGAATTAGGAGTTATAATTTCTCCCTGAGCCGTTTTAGATTTGACCTGATTGAAGTTTCTAATTTCTGTGAGTTCGGTGAGTGCCAAGTGAAAGTCTTTGGTAAAGTAAGTCTTATCTAAATTGTTTTATCAAATAACAGTCGCAATTTAATTAAACCTTAAATAATTTTATCAAAAACTCACTAGTTGGTTTATACTTCAAAACATATCATACATAATTTATAAATTATACGAACTAGGCTGTTTTAGTACATGAAATAATCATCTAGAAAAACCGATAAGGTATTATAGGATTTATAAACTTCTAGCTTGGTTCTTAGCCTACATCTTACATGGTTCTTACACCATTTGCAACTTCTTCGTGCCAATCACTGCCCAATTGACTGACTATATAACAACTTAATCTGTAACTGCGGACTATACGATTTTAGCCAGGACGGTTAGAAACTGTACTGCAACTCAACATGGTATAAGAATATTACGGGTTTTCTGTTACAGTATCAATAATGTGGGCATATCAGTCTAAGGTAAACTGATAAGAACTTTTAACTATTTAGTTCATTCAACAAAAATCGTCCTGAAGGTTTTATTTGAGGTTTATGTGATATTTGTCTACCCTTAAGGCGTTGCCTGCAGCTTTTAATGGTTGGGCAGCATCATTGGTTGGGTACATAAAGCTTCCTAAGAACTATGTACTAACATTTTGCAAAACCTTTTTCATCAGTACAATAACTAACTTTTCTACGATAACGATGAATAATTTTTGGTTTATAATTAAATGTATACCACAACACCCAAGTCTGTTGTTTTATATTACCAAATATTGATGAATTCATTTTGTAATTATAATACCTTTATAAAATTAACTTATTTAAACTTGTTTTACATTCATTTGCTAATTATTTAGGCTATCTTTTCAATTCTTGAGCAATAAGAATAATTCTATTGGACTATTAAGTATCAATGAAACACTTTGCAATAAATAAATAAGTTAATTTAATAAATAAAAATAGAATAAGTTATTTAATTTATACAATTACAATTAAATAAATATTAATTTAGCTAATTAACTAGATACATAATTTACAAAATTAGGAATCACCGACTGTGAAGTGGTCTTCACTGCTGCTAGGATCCAAAAGGCTTTGTTTTTTCCAGTACCTTGCTGGTAGGCTTTCAAAGAAACCTGGCTTGTTCTTTCTTCTTCTCCCTTCTTCTTCTTCTTCTCACTTCTCTGCTTCTACCTTCTTCTCCAGAAAGGCACCGGAGGAGGCAGACTGCCGAAGAGTTGAGCCACCCCGAGCTTTCCTGGAGGTGGTGGAACAACACGCGTCGGATAAAACCCTAAAAGAGAAAGTGTAGTCTTACAATTTATCCCTAAAAAATAATAAAAGATGTAAATACATATTCTGTGAAATAAAACAGCGTTTTTTTCAATTTGTATTCTATGGCATTGGATTCACAATAAGATACAACATTTTTAGGTCCACCGCTATATTTTGCTTCTTCACTTACTTGTGTTTGAGAAAAGTATTATGTAATTTCAAAACAACAATTGCTTGTGCACTAAGAGAAGTTTAAAATATAAATGAATTTGGCTTACATTAATATGTTCTTTATGTGATGAAATCATTTGTTATTATAAATTTGTCTAGTATATTCAACTGGATTGTACCAATCTTAACTGAAATGTAAAAACCCTTCCTTTACTTGTACCAACTGCTTAGTCTCAATTGAAACATTCTTTTATAGTGAAATAAATTATACATCGTAAAAAATGTATTATTGACATCCATTTAATAAAGAGAGTCTTTGGTTACCAATTGTTTATAAAGCTATTAGACTCTGTGTTTATAACCACAATCACATGAATTCAGCTAAAATGGATGAAAGTGAATTTTCGTATGTTGTGTGGCACCCAAAATTCAATTTAAGGAAAACTTGGGAATTTAATTCGAGTCTAAAGTGTATTTTCCCTCCAACCGTGCCTAAGGTGCTTCTTTACTATGTAAAACACACCGTAAAACAGCTGTTTTCGCACTGAAACTTATTTTTCCACTCGCTGACGGTAATAAACTAACTTTAATAAATTGTTGCTTTGGACAATACCAAGCAACTGACTCGGTGTTTATAACTTCAATATCATGAATTTAATAAAAATGGATTAAAGGGAATATTTCTATGTTGTTTTTTATCAAAATTGCAGTTTTAGGAAAGATTTTGTATGCAATTTCAGTGTAAAGTGTCTTTTTCCTGCAACCACGCCTAAATTGCTCAGAGAAAGCCTTAATACATGAATTACTCTTAATACTAGATTTCTTTCGACAAATTAACAGTTTTCTCTAAAGTGATACTTAACGCTCTTTACATAACCATCCCATAATTCAAAATAATTGTATGTAGAATGCCCTGTAAAGATTGTAAATGGGGTAGCTGAATGAAACTCACAGCCTTATTTAAATCAAACAGGAAGATACTACGCGTCACTCATATACAGAAAGGTGAATGAGCATGATGCACTCTTATGTAATGGGGATGGATTGAATTATCCCACTATTAGTTATATGTATAATCGAGTAGATTCTAAGAAGAAGATAAATATAATTCACTTGTTATACACCAGACTAAATTTGAATTACATCTCAGCAATAAAATATCTGTACCTCAAGCAAACCTCTCCCTCTAATACTTATTTAAATGTAATATAATTTTAATCTAGATGAAATAAGTTACTTATTTATTTATAAAGGTTACCATTCTTATTATACATATCCCGAGTTAAAAACCCTGAAATTGACATTTCGAAGGGCACTTGAAACTGATGCGGTAAAAGTTACTTTAAATTACCATTTATTGTAGAGTACAGGTTTACCGAACTGCATGATCAGATAAAACGTGTTGTAACATTTATTTTTATACGATTTAATTATTTTACTCCAAGGTGGAAGGGGTGTTTCTACTAATTCCCTCTGTCGAAAATGTCTATAAATTCTAATTTCAGTAACGGCATTACGCGGTCAAAATTTTTAAATTTCAATGAGAATCCAACGGTTTCAACTGAAAAATCATACCTTCTATTTCAATCCTTAATTTGAATTACATTACGGTCGTGTATACATATTTTACCAGATAGTTTAAACGACACTTTGGTTCTTACAGTTGAGTATGATTCCAACGATTGAGTTGAAGAATGCCGTTGCCACATAGGGGAAGACTTGCTTGAAAACTAGAAGACCCTTGTGCAGTTTCTTCCCCCTCCCCTCCACTACCTCCGACGCGTCACTAGGAGGACTACAGCTGGCTAGAGCAATCATGCTTGCCAACATTATCGCCAACATCTGCAGATTCTGCCAACATAACAAATATATTAGAAACTGATTAAACTATTGACATTATCAAAAATAATATTAGTAAATTAGCATCCCTAAGGATTATTAAAATTAATCCTTAGCTTGTTAGAAGCCCGTG
Source organism: Allygus modestus (assembly GCA_963675035.1). Classification (NCBI taxonomy): domain Eukaryota; kingdom Metazoa; phylum Arthropoda; class Insecta; order Hemiptera; family Cicadellidae; genus Allygus; species Allygus modestus. The sequence continues at coordinate 106,154,128 of OY776117.1, read as the reverse complement.
TAAAGGAATGTTCGAGGGAAACAAGGCGGTACGATTACATTAGGCTAAGAGGAAACTTATGTCACTTTTTTCTAAACACAATTTTTCTTCATTAATTTCATTGTAATACTTTTATCGGTAAAGCTTTTCTATTTTAATATACTTCCTACTATAATTATGAAATCTAATCTTAACACTAAACAAAAACTAGATTTAGAACATTAAATCGTCCCGCTATGATATAAATTATGTGTACATGATTATTTCGCATATAAGTTTAATGACAGTGTTTCCTTATTTCTTTTAGTGTAGATAAAGTTTAATATACAATGGTATGTTTACCGATAGTTCCAGCCATTATGGGTACACATTTACCGGTACCCATAAAGCTATAATACAAACTGTAATGTACATTCCAATGTTTGTCAAATTTGATAAAACAAGTGCAAAATGGTCGTTAATTTAAATCTATAACACATTACTTGAAAGAAAAAGGCTTTCCAGTTTAATTTATTTTCTGTATGGTCATAAAAGATAATTAATGGTTATATAGCCTCATGAAAGACTTCCAAAATCATATAATGTCAAGTTACAACTCTGACATATTTGAGTACCCTGAATTTTTTAGTTACCATTTTAATGGTTTTCATTTATTTGCTTAACAAACTAATATAAATTTATTCGTAAGTTAGAAAGTATTATCATATATAATCATACATTATACAAATTATATCACCGAAAAATGTGCACACGTTTTTACGTTGAATCCAACATCGTTATTGTTTAAAAAATTTTTTCTTAGACCGCAACTGAATTGTTTCTTTATAGTGTAAAATAAACGTCGCAAAACAGCAGTTTTCTGTTTGGCAAGTGAAAAAGAGGTTATTGCTCGCTTCGCCTTACTTTACAATTCGCTTAAGTAATCATAAGCTGGCTGAATGGTGCTTTGGACAAAGCCAACCAACTCAGTGTATATAACTTCAATATTGTGAATTCAGCCAAGACTGGTGAAAGTGATTTTTTTCAAGTTGTGTGGGTATTCAAAATTGCAGCTGCAGGAAAAATTGTGTATGTAATTCGGACTGTGAAAGTAAAGTGTCTTCACTCTTAACACATAAATAACTTTTGCAGGTCTTTTGAACCTCATTTTACTTTATTGTTCTACACAATTTCTGAAAGTTTGAAACTAAAAAAAACACCAGTATTTCTTACAATACTTTTAATGAGAATACATCTAATAATGTGTTTTTTATCAAAATTTGCGGTCTCATATGAAAATGCATGTTGTTTTAGAGTCAATATACAATTACTTACGGTATACATATTGCCCGACGCGCCGGCTTCTGCAGCGAAGCCCCTGGTAATGCGAATAACTGCTTATAGTCGATAGCTCGTTACCACTTCATTGGCACCGTTTTCGATTTCAGCTAATTGAAGTTTTACGAGAGTTAATAGAATTTGAATTTGGTGAAAGTGAATGAGTGAAAGACTTTTGTAAAGAAAGAGTTAATTGGATTGGAAATGTATAACTTTGAATTTAATTGTTTATTTTTACATGATTAACTATATAGTATACCACCAGCGTGAGTCAGTATATTATAAAAAAATAATATTTAGGAACAATGAATGGGTTTAAGATGATTGGCAAGAGACCAAACTTTGCTCGGAGAATGTCTGTAATCCTACCAGTAGTCTCAGTGCAATTGTATCACTGTCCCTGTACAATCTATGTAGCTCTATAGTATTTTAGATTATTGCTACTACTGTAGACAGCTGCTCAATAACTCTATTTGGAATCGTAATCTGGTACATTTGCTAGTAAATTTTTTTCGCATATTCGCCATTTTCGTTACAATTTTCTATTGACTGTTACTCCAGTTTTAAAAATATCTCGAGATCCCATGTGCGACTAGGGATATCTCATTTTCCAGTACTGTAGATAGTATTGCCTGATCGTCTAGAGTGTATTGCCACTTAAGTCTGTGAAAGGTAATATGTATCAATGTGGCGCTATCTCATTTACCCCACTCTGTTTTAACCGATTAAAAAATACATTTCTTTTAAATTGTCTAATGGCAAAATGATAAAAACATTTAGAATTAAATAATTGCTGGACTGAGCTGATTTTAATTGCTTTTTCATTGTTCATGTTTCATATATTCATCTTTCCAAATAGTTTTACCTTGGTTTTACTATTTATAAACAGATTATTAAAATCTTAAAACGATAAAAGTTTAAATTAGTTCAATTTAATGATTTTTTTATTAGAGTGTTTATGCAGCTACCTTGAATTTTGGCTTTCCCCTTAAACCTACTTTCAACTAAACTGCTTGTTTTCTCTCACAAAAACTGATTCATAAACAGTAAATTTTCAAATTTTGAACTATGAAGTTAAAACAAAAATTCCGATAAAAACGAATTTTAATTGCAAGGTCTTTTAGTACCAAATATGTAATTTCTTAATACTGAGTTCCGACTTATTCGGCACATTTTCCAGTGATTGAATCAATTTTTTTGACGAGGGATTGTGTTTCTTTTAGCACGTGCGACTTTTGCGAAGGAAATGGATAGAAGCCTCTTCGTTTTATCTCGTCTCTCTCTTTCTCTCACTCTCAAAGGATAATATTTCATATTGTTCCTACCTTTTAAACAAATTAACTACCTTTTAGGGGTTTAGGTGATAGCAAGAGATTTACTAGACACAGAAATGCATCGCAAGTATTTTTAAAGGATTTTTGATCCCCAAAGGCCTTAGAGCGAATTTGAAGGTTTTCTTGAAAGGAATCAAATACATATTGTGATTAATTTATTATATACTTATCAATTTAGATATTCAAATCGTGAGTACTTATTAGAAGTAATTTTCCTTGCTAAACTGGAAATTAAATGTTTTTGGACTGACTATTTAAGCTTACTTTAATGATGCAATAAATTGACTTATGTTGCTGTTTGAACAATTTTTTAAATACAATTAGTTAAATCTGTCGTAGTACCGGTTGGCATTACAAGATTTTCCCAAATAAGCCTGAAGGACGTACCACTCTACATATGGGTTTCTAAATTTTCTGTGCATTCATCGTCTTCAATTGGTTTACCACATATTTGAAACTAGTGGCTTGTAGAGACTAAAGCCCCTAACCTTTCTCAAATACTATGCCTCGTCTGGTTTTCATGCTGGGGAAAATAGAATATGAGTATAGAGTTTAAGTATGATCACATGTTTTAATTTAAACAAAGCAGACGTTTTTGAATCCCATGCTTTTCTTAAATGGGATGTTTGACGTTATTTCTCGTTTGCTGGCCACTTTTTAGAAATACCGATATTTTTCCCGAGTCCCTCGGATCAAGACCTTTAATTTGAGCCCATCATCCCGCAATTTTCCAAACTCCCACAATTATGACTTAAAAATTTGTTTGCAGAATTATATAAAGATTAATTCACAGATCGTAAAATATTAACAAAAGTTTGTACTCCATCGTAAACACCTCAAACGGTTTCCGCTTTGAATGGCTCTGCCAATTTTCTTGTGTTGAATTAAATGGAATTAAGGAACAATAAGAAGATCATCTATAATATTATAAAGAAGAGGTGGTTTCTGTCTGTCTGTCTGTCTGTCTGATGTTCCGGGTGAACGCAAAAACTACTGAACCGACTGGGCTGAAACTTTACACATAGGTAGATCTTGAACCCATGCAACACATAGGCCTATTCACTTCCTTAAAATCCCCTCGGGCTACGCCCCGTGAACGTCCTAAGTTTCAATGTTTACATTTCAGAATAAAGTAAACATTCAGAAACTGTAATACGAACAGCTGTGGATACTTCCAGTTGACAGCTTAAAGAGCAGAAGCAAGAACAGCTGTTTCAAGCTAACTAAAATGCAAATTGCATTGACTAAAGAACGGGTAGAGAAAGCCCCTGTGCGAAGTACGGGTGAGTCAGCTAGCTATTAATTAATATTAATGAACAAATATCAATGTGGCTTCATCTGGTTGTGGTCTATTCTTTTTGCACAAAAAACAATTTTTACGATACTTCCTATACCCTCCCCCCCGATTTTATATTTTTCCCCCCTCCCGATTTTTATTTTTGCCCCACCCCCGATTTTATATTTTTATTTTATGTCCCCCCATTTTATATTGTTGCCCCATCCCTCCGATTCTATATTTTTGCTCCCCCCCGATTTTTATTTTTGCCCCACCCCCGATTTTATATTTTTATTTTATGTCCCCCCATTTTATATTTTTGCCCCTTCCCTCCGATTCTATATTTTTGCTCCCCCCCCGATTTTATATTTTTGCCCCCTCTTCAATTTTTTATTTTGTTATTTCATGTCCCCCCATTTTATATTTTTACTCCCCTCCCCGATTTTATATTTCTTGCCCCCCCCCGATTTTATATTTTTGCTCCCCCCGATTTTTATTTTGCCCCCCCACTTCGGTTTTTTATTTTTATTTTATGTCCCCCCATTTTATATTTTAGCCCCCCCCATTTTATATTTTGTTGTCCCCCTCCCCAATTTTATATTGTTGCTCCCCCCATTTCTATTTTTGCCCCACCCCCAATTTTATATTTTCCCCCCTCTTCGATTTTATATTTGCATTTTATGTTATCCCCCCTCCATTTTATATTTTTGCCCCCCAGATTTTATATTTTTACTCTCCCCTCCATTGCATAATTTTGCCCGCCCGATTTTATATTTTTGCTCCCCCCTCGATTTTATTTTTGCCCTCCCCCCCGATTTTATATTTTTGCCTCCCCCCATTTTTATCTTTGCCCCCCATTTTATATTTTGCTCCCCCCTTCGATTTTATATGTTTAGTTTGTGCCCCGCTCCATTTTTAAATTTGTCCACCCCCTTTTTTATTTTTACTCTCCCCGCCCGGTTTTTATTTTTGCACCTCCCCCCCCGATTTTATGTTTTGCGCCCCCCGCCGATTTTATATTCATGCCCCCTCCCCAACATTCTTTATTTTTTTTCGTACTTGAGTTATTTTATTTCTAAAAGCGAATCCAAAGATGGGTACCGATTTGAAGTCGCAAACCACACGCAGTTTACTACCCGACAGAGTTCCTCGACTTAGCAACAGGACCTGAACTATCTGCCAGTATATTTCGTTAACTCTAATTTGTACATTAAACGTGTACAATGCAATTTTAATATTGTAAAATAGTGTGAATTGTTATTTGCTTTAGTTAATCTACCATTTATATACAACCCGTACGAAGGACGGGTATACAGCTAGTAACAACGAAATTAGTTATAATAATATGTTTTTCCTACCAAGAACTACTTTTTCTCCTTTCACAACTGGGTACAACAAAACTATTTAACAAAGAAAGATGAATATTAAGTAAACTTTACTGAATTTATTCTTCAATCCAGAGTTAGCCAATGAGTGAAAGCTGTTTGCAAACAGGACACAGCCCGAAAGAGGGGTAATAGCTATTGTTGAGTAATTATTTCTATATAAGCCCGTATAAAGGATAATGATCAGCTTCGCAACTCATCAGTGTGCCTGATCATCATGTTTTCTGTAAGTAAAATCACCAATGTTTAATTTGCATGTTCAATGTATTCTTTGTTTATGTTTACGTTTGTATGTATCTTTGTATGGGTTTGTTTGTTTAATACAGTTCTCTGATAATAAATCAGCAGTACAAAACGTAAAATATGTAAATTTAAAACTAAATGTATTTAAAGATTTGCTGACTATTTATTTTAGTGCATGATTCAGTAAACTCCAAGAAGCTTTGTTCAGTTAGAAAAAACAATTTGTGCGTACTCATTGGTACCAGTATATTGTACTTTTCTTTATTTTGGCATTCAAATTTGTATAAGTTATATTTATTTAAACACGGAATGAAATTGCAGTGGTTATGTTTAAACATAATTATCTTACATCATAGAAATAACAGGTTTACCTTTTGATAACTTTGTTTTTGTTTATAAAAATGTTCGTAGTACCAAATTATTTCCGGTATGAGACCAATCTTATTTGAGATTCTTCTTATGAACACTATAGACAAATATAAACACAAATGTAAAATATTCCATTTTAAGACTTATAATTACGCTACTGAATTATTGAAATAAAACTCATCCCCGATTATGTTGCGTCCATTTTGTATGTGAGCTGGTTGTTTCATTACAAAATTTTTCATCAATCCTTCCTACTAATCATAAAGCGCACGAGCTCCTCTACTTTAACCCGATTTTTTCTTTTTCCCAGTCGTAGTGAAGGGTTAAGTGCGAAAGCCAAGAATTGTGAAGTCGGAAGGGTCAGGCCTTCGAAGACTGCTTCTGTTAATTGGCATTGCAGATTTCATAAATTCAAGAAACATTCATAGTGGTTCAATTTTGAGTAACATTGTTATTGTTTTAAATTTAGTGACATTGTTTAATTTGTTTTACCTTTCTTGTAAACAATTTATGTTGATATTTTTTACTTGATCCGTTTCAGACCGTGTTGCTGTTGTGTCTGGTCGCCACCGTCAGCTGCCTGCCACCCCCAAGCCCCCGGAGTGCCCTTCCCAGCAGGGTGGACGCCCCCCGCCACGGGCCCCGGGTCGATCATCGCCTAGACCTACTCGGTCTCTCCGGGAGACTCAGCGCCGCCGTCGCCCCCCTCCTGGACGTGTTCCTCGCCCCCATCGTTGAGAGCCTGCCTGAAGAGTACTTGGAAAAACTTGCCGACTCTATAAAAAAAGGTAATATATTCCAACTTGTTGATGTACACTTTGTAACCTCTAGTGTTGTTTTGTGCCTACAAAATATCCGAGACTCATTACAACTAACCCTATAGTAATACACGGAGTTTACTTTCCTGTGGGAGTACGTTGTTCGGGTTAGATACTGTGGAACACCACCATTACAAAATTAATATAGTCCTAATCATTCCCCGGTGCCTCCATAAAATTCTTGAAATTTTCTCTCTAGTTCTTACTTCTCTGTGACTCATTTAACCAAATTGTCATACTAATTAATATTTATCAAACCAATATTACTATTATTGATAAAGCAGTTATTTTACAATTTTGTTCGTCTATTTATGTTTATTTTACTCTTGGTTAAAACATCCCTAATAATAGTTAATTATTTTACTTTAGTATTTTTAGTATTTAAACACTGTAGATTTTTACCTACTGTTTTTAAATAATTAACAATTATAAGAACTAATTATGCAATTGAAATTAATTTTATGTAAGTTATTTCTATACTACTTGGAGTAAATTATTAGGCCTTTTATAAAACAGTTACTTTAGCCTTTCACTTTTACACAATCTTTACCTGTGCATATTTCATGAACAACAACATTTCCCTCTGCTTTTATCAGTTATCGGTATATCAGTTGTCATTTGTCAGTTGTCAGTTATCAGTTATCAGTATAAAGACGTTCAACTAGTTTATTGTTTGTTTTTTTACAGAAACGCTTGCCAGTCTTGGCCCTGGTCAGCTGACCCATGACGTTCAACTAGTTTATTGTTTGTTTTTTACAGAAACGCTTGCCAGTCTTGGCCCTGGCCAGCTGACCCATGACGTTCAACTAGTTTATTTTTTGTTTTTTTACAGAAACGCTTGCCAGTCTTGGCCCTGGCCAGCTGACCCATGACGTTCAACTAGTTTATTGTTTGTTTTTTTACAGAAGCGCTTGCCAGTCTTGGCCCTGGGCAGCTGACCCATGACGTTCAACTAGTTTATTGTTTGTTTTTTTACAGAAACGCTTGCCAGTCTTGGTCCTGGTCAGCTGACCCATGACGTTAAACTAGTTTATTGTTTGTTTTTTTACAGAAACGCTTGCCAGTCTTGGCCCTGGCCAGCTGACCCATGACGTTCAACTAGTTTATTGTTTGTTTTTTTAAAGAAACGCTTGCCAGTCTTGGCTCTGGCCAGCTGACCCATGACGTTCAACTAGTTTATTGTTTGTTTTTTTACAGAAGCGCTTGCCAGTCTTGGCCCTGGGCAGCTGACCCATGACGTTCAACTAGTTTATTGTTTGTTTTTTTACAGAAACACTTGCCAGTCTTGGTCCTGGTCAGCTGACCCATGACGTTCAACTAGTTTATTGTTTGTTTTTTTACAGACACACTTGCCAGTCTTGGCCCTGGCCAGCTGACCCATGACGTTCAACTAGTTTATTGTTTGTTTTTTTACAGAAACGCTTGCCAGTCTTGGCCCTGGTCAGCTGACCCATGACGTTCAACTAGTTTATTGTTTGTTTTTTTACAGAAACGCTTGCCACTCTTGGCCCTGGTCAGCTGACCCATGACGTTCAACTAGTTTATTGTTTGTTTTTTACAGAAACGCTTGCCAGTCTTGGCCCTGGTCAGCTGACCCATGACGTTCGATATTTCGTGGATGAAGACAAGCTTCAGCTTCATGAAGATTACATAAATAACGTAATTAACAAAACTGAATAAGTACACATCTCTGTGTTACAGTGTTTGTATCGTTCTCAAAAACTTGTTTGTCCTATCAATTATTTATTAATAAAACATACGCCTCTTTACGAGAACATTGAATCTTACCTCCACTTTTTTGCTGTGTTTCCTTGATCCTCAGTGTTGACTGAAAACTAAAATGCCCAACAACTTTGGTTGGATAAGTATGTTAATCGAACTAAAATGATCAATTTGCTAAATCCTTTGTTCACAGTGACGCAATAGTGTGATCTGTTTGCTTGAATATAACCATCTATTTTATATCAAAACGAGTTCGCACGCAGCACGCTGACGTGAGGGAAGTGAATTTTCTCATTGAAACCTTTAAAAAATCCAGTAAAGGGTTTAAAACAACACTGGTAACATTTTTTATTTAATTAAAATATTTTATTTTTTGGTTGTTTTGATGCTTTTGGTTATATTTTAATTCAATATTATGATGGCAATGTTGTACATTATAAAGTTAGGAGGATGTATGGTCAGGATAAAAAGTTGGTTTAGTGATATTGGGGGTGATAAACTACATCAAGATATGAAAAACGGCCTTTTTCAGCGTAAAATCCCCATAAGACAACGTACTGTGTTAAGACAATTAAAATTTTCTTTAATAACTCAGTATATATTTGTGGTAAAATGATGAGAGAGGGCTTAGAACTTTCGCCTTACTAATTTCCAACTTCTTAGTTACATTAATTTTACATTTTGGGCTTTCACCGTAGGTCTCATGGTTAAGCCCGAGACCAAGATAACTTTTCGTTTTGAGGCCCCCAGATGCCAAAAACACCATTCGTTCAAATTCATATATATAGTTTTATATATGTGTCCGTAGGCATGATAACTGTCGTAAAAATAGTCCGATCTTGATGAAATTTTGTATAAACGTGTAAGGCAGGATCTATTTTCATAAGTTCGAGAACCAGACAGGTCGCTCTATTTTAAAGGAGGTTTTGTACCCCGAAAATTTGTTTTTGAACTTTTTACGTATAATTCTTTTCAAGCCCAAACTTTTGTTTAGACTATTAAATTTAGCTAAAAAAAACACATAATTTGGTATTTTGATCATCGCTCTACGGTAATTGGTTGCCGAGATATTAAAAGTGCAAAACAAAGTACGTTGTCCAGCTTTAATCTTATGGAGGATAAGTAAAATGTTACATCTCGCTTATTAATGAACAAATATTAATGAAACTTGGTATGTGTCTTCATCTGGTTGTGGTCTAATCTTCTTTGCACAAAAAACAATTTTTACCGATACCTCCTGTAGCAGCAAACCTGCATACTCAACCCCCATGTTATTCTGATGGAGAATAAGTCAAATCTTATGTCTCCCTTAATCATGACATAAATTAATAAAGTTTGGTATGTAGTTTCACCTCTTCTTGAGTTATACTGATAATTGTATAAAAACCGATTTGTTGTGCTCCTTTTTTCGGCAAACCTGCGTACTCATCCCCTATATTATTATTATAGAGTATAATTAAAATATGGTATACATAGCTTATTTATGAATGAATATTGAAAAAACTTGGTGTTTGGCTTCACCTAGTTGAATTGTATTGATTTTTGCATCAAAATTGTGTCAGCAAACCTACATACTCATCCCCAATGTTATTCTTATGTAGAATAATTGAAATATTGCTTATTTGTATGAAACTTGGTAAGCGGCTTTATGTAGTATTAAGACAAAAATGTGCATCGTAAATTCGCTGAGTACGAAGGTTTGCTGCGACGGGGGTATTTCTCGTTGTCATAATGCTTTTTCTGCATTGGTATATTTAAGAGCCTGCGTGAATAATTGATCTAAAACTTACGGTTTTATGTTGCCAAGGGTGGTTTGATGTAGCAGGTATTATTAGATCTGTTTGGGTTTCTTTCCGAGAAATTTTAAACATGTGTTTTTTAAAATGTCTATATATAGTTAAATCTAGAAAGTTAATAGTATCTTTTCTCTTTCCCATTGTGAATTATACTATGTAATGTGGTATTTAAGTACTGTAATAAATTATCACAAGTTGATTCATCGCCTTTCAAAAGACAAATGACATGGTCTACATATCTGTACCAGTAAATTATGTTTTCTTTACATGGGTTACAATCATTTATAATTTTAGATTTATCCAGTTGTTGCATAAATAAGTTAGCTAGCAGGCCTGAAAGAGGAGAGCCCATGGCTAACCCTTCATTTTGTTTGTAATATTTCATATTAAATTCAAAATAGTTCTGAGAAATTGTAGTTTTGGTTAATCTAACTGTTTCATCAACATTATTTTTGCTTAGGTTAACATTTTTCGAGAGTATTTCTTTCAGGATTGTTACAGTTTCATTAGTTGGGATACTAGTATACATGTTAGAAACATCAAAATAAACAAAAATACTGTTTTCCGGGATTATGTTGTCTTTGATTTTTTCAACCAATTCATATGTATTAGTGATATTACATTTTTCATCAAATTGTAATTGATTGGAAATTGTTTTTTTAGGAATTTGCATAGTTTGTAGGAAGGGGCACTAGTGAAATTGACTATTGGTCTAATAGGGATATTTTGTTAATGAATTTTAGGTTGACCTGTCAGTTTGGGTGCTGATGGATTTATCGATTTTACATTGATTTTGTCAGCATTTGAAAGAGTTTTACATTTAGAAATTACCTTGTTCATCTCTTTATTAAATGATTGAGTAAGGTCTTTCTTTAGATCTTGAAACGAGTTCATTTGCAAAAATCCTTCTACTTTTCTGTTTTAATGATCATTATTAATTATGACAACCTTGTTTTCTTTGTCCGCTTTAGTAATCATCGCATTATTTTCTTGCAGTTTATTTGATATTGATCTGATAATATTCATTTCAGCGTTTGATATTTGTAGCTGAAGATATTCTTGAAACTCAACATAGTTATACAAATATCTCAGAGAATATTGAAATTCTAAATATTGCACAAAAGGGTGAAAGAATGAACAGATTAGAAAATACCAATCTATAAGAACAAAAAACACATTATTTTTTTGAAGCAAGCAACCCTAATACCCTAATAATATTTTTAATTTGATGCAGAATGAAAACCAATTTTTTTTAATTTTAGAACTAAGAAACAAATAACAGCTCGATGATCGCTACCTACCTTAATAACCCTATTTGTCAGTATATCTTTTACTTTATTTTTAATTTATCTATATTTTAACATATGTTTATTAATTTAAAATTGTACTATTTTATTTCAAGGTTATACTTTTTATACACTTTGAAAATGGCATTATAGCCAAAACGCGTTGAGAAATAAAAGTGTTAGTAGTGTGGGAAGGGGACTTCTGGGCCAAGTGATTGACAGCTTCCGGTCACGTGACCGGAAGCGCTGAGTCATTAAATACGTCATCTGAGGCTGAGCCAGTGACGTAGGCGGTTTTGTGACGTAATGAGTGAAAGGTTAAAGTTCAAGGTCACGGGGAGGTAATTTTAAAAAAGTACTACCTCGCACGCGTAAAATCCGATTGTGATTCGATAGTTTTAATTCGATAAAAATACCGAATGAAAAAAATCGAATGAAGCAATCGAATGATACGAGTGCGAGGTAGTACTATTAGAAATATTACTTTATTTTATTTACAATAATTCATGTTTACAATAGTTCCCCGTTGTTCGTTGTCATCGATGTTGTTGATCCGGACGAGATGCGGCCATCACTTCGCTTTCTGATGAAAGACGGTAGATACTTCGATTCCTGCGCAGAGTCCATGTTGTTTTTTGATGCGTAAAGTTCCAAAGATAAATCGTAGCCGGACGCAATGAGAAGTCTTAACTCTTCATTAAAAACCTCGAGGTCTTGGAAAGTCGCCAGATGAATAGAGTCATAATGAATACACCTAATTTTGATGGACATTTCAACAGAGAGCTCGATGTACACTGGTCAAGAGCCGGAGGTGTACTGACTATTCGCTAGCTAGCGTTTTGGTATCAAACAAAATGGTGGGGGTAAAAGTGTGGTGGGGCGGAGCAGATGGCGGACGGCAGATGGCAGGCGGCAGATGGTAGGCGGCAGGTGGCAAGTGCGCGGCAGATGGTTGCTACTCCATTCGCCGCCAAAGTAATGCAAGCCGTCGGCGTAATTCTTGTATTTTATCTTGTCGGTTCATTTGATACGTTTTACATCTACATATGCAATAGCTGAAACACTTGCACTTACGACAAGCTTTCCCGTCAACTTGATCGCCTGGTATTTTAAAACATTGTAACTCGCAACAATATGTCTTCAAATTGTTATCGAAAAATAAATTGTTCATAGGTGGCACCGACATGTTAGCTGCAGCGTGTGTTAGACAAGACTGAGACTAACTTCACTGCTCCCTCTCTTTTATACCTCTGCATAAGTTAACCCTGAATGAAAGTTCAAGGTCACCCATTTGAATTTAAAAAAAAAGCAACACAGCAGTATATAAAATAATATACTGCTGTGTTGCTGTTTTTCTTTTTTCTTTTTTTCTTTTTTTTTCTTTTCTTTATTGAACAAACATCTTACAATACAATAAGCTTAAGTCTAACATTAATGACTAGAAATACAAACAGAGAAATACAAACAGAGACATTATGTACAAATATGCGTGATGTGCAGAGTGAGTTCCGTAGAGTTGTTGCCGCTTACACCGTGTGATACCAAATACAACGTCCCCGGTTGAATATCTCGCAAATCTTCATTTTGTAGCAGTTGAACAAATCGTTTTGGAAGAAATACTTGAAACTTCGGCTCATCTCCTGGAGTGAAAGGTCCTTCGCTCAATGAAACTAGAATTGCTTCTCCATGTGTGGTTTCCACTTTCTTGATGTTATGAATAATGTAGTGTTTTTGTTCTTTTAGTTCTGAACACTTTTTAGTTAGCAGAAGGTCGGATTTTGAATGAGTGTTGAATTGATCAACCAGTGTTTGTAGAAACTGTTGTGATGCCATCTTTGTCAGTGGTGGTTGTGGTGTCTTCTGTGATGTTGCCTCTTCGGAGTCTCGAATAATACTCGTGCTGGAGCGGTGCTGTCTCCTCGTATTTATAGGCCCCGCTACCCCCACCACATTTCTGTTCTCCGCTACCCCCACCACATTCCTGCGTTTGTTTCAAGTAAGCAGCCAAACGATATGCGTTGTACAATGCACAGTTTGTTTGGCCGTGTTTAAGATCTTTTGCAGCGACGCAAATATTACCGAGATTAATGTTAAAGTCCTTACTGATAGTTATATCGAAAACATCACCGTGCGTGTACTTTTGTATCCAGTTCTTTTTTTCTAATCCTCTTGTGTATATATGTGAATATTGTTTGCAAAAGTTAAACATAATACTGTGCAGATTACTGTAGCTTATAAATCCTTCATACCAATGTATGTGATGAAAGTAGTTTGTTATCCATTTGTTTGTACTTTTTGCTTTGGTGTTAAGTTTGTTAAAAGAAAAAGGAGCTTCAAACGTGAATGGGTAGGCTACAAATGTAAGCAAGTCTAAAATTACTAATTCCTTGATAATAAACCTATCATCATTATTTCGAAATGCTTGAAATTCTATTACACAAGGCTTTACACTCACTTCTTCATCCCCTCCGCTCATCATGGCACCTAGCGATCAACTAAACTGTTTTCCACACCACGGTAGGTTAAATACCAGGCCGTACAGTTGCAGGCGCGTTGGTGTATATTTAACGTGGGCACCGTCCCCAATAGGCCTACCCCACGTGTGTTCTTCTTTACTAAGTCAAACATTAGTCTTTTTTAACTTCTTCTTCTTGTGTTTCGTTTTCTTCTTCTTCTTCTTGTTTCTCCGTTTCTTCTTCCTGTGTTGTTTCTTCTGTAGCTTCTGTAGCGATTTCTACAAGTGGTTCAAAATCCTTTAACTTTCTCCACATGCAAACTTCATGAGGTATCCTATTAAAAATAGATGTATCCACAGGTCCGTACACGATGGTGCTATCAGGTTTTTTTTCCAAAGTATCGACCAAATATTCTTTAATAATAGCGCTTGCAAATACCAACTGTCTCATGTACCTTGTAATAGGTTCTGTTGCGTAGTTTAAAACGTAGAATTCTTCACGTGACAGTAGAATCTTATTTTCATGTTGAGTCAAGTCTCTAGTTCGCACTTGTAGTTGTCCGCGATGTTTAACAATATCGATTTCATTGTCACAATCCAAAAGTCGAATATGTGTTTTCCTTCCACACAAACTGTTAGTTAAATAACATTCTATTAAATGTACATGTTTCAAAAATGACTCCCAAGCATTTTGCGAAAATAAAACCTTTTTTGTTCCATGGTGTAGTATTACTGTAGGGGAATAATCCAATGACTTCATCAATCCAACTGATACACTTTTACTGATGCATGCTGAGATGGGGTAAAAGATTCGCAAAAAAACTTCAGTTAAAATGTGAGGAGGAATATTTTCTTCAACTTTCTTCTTCCTCTTTGGTACTACCTTTGATGGGTCTGCATTACTTTCCTCCTCTCTATCTCTTTTACCAAACTTTAAAAATGCAGTTATTTCCTTGATGATTTCTGCTTCACTAGTATTATCACGTTCCAATAACGGTGATACCTCTGCATCACCTTGTACAACAGATGGAGAACTCATTTTGTAGAAGATGTTACCCATGCGACGATAGACGATCAACTGAAGACCTGCATTGTTGCTCCGCTATTTATAGGTTAGCGACAGTGGCGGTGCCGGTGGTGGTACAACGTTTTACAATACTGTCTTTACAATACCGGTCAACGGTGTGTATGTAACAATTTTATCGTGCAAAATTAAACAATACGCAGATGTATTTGCAGGTACGTTTTCTTGAAATTCCATTTCTATTTTTATATCAACACTAGACGATTTTACAGATTCATTTTGTTTGGAACAATCAATTACAACAATCGGAGCTTTCGATTCAAACTGTACGGGAGATAGTAGAGGTGTATTTGATTTGCCGTAATATGAATTTTGGAACCTAGCGTACATATCGTATAAAACACTGTACCTTTTTTTATCAAAAGAAATATTAAAGTTGTCGTAGGGAAAGAATTGTGAATTCAGGAACACTTTACAGTTTGTTAATTTACAATGGTCAAATTCACCAGCATTTTCAGTTATTATACTTTTCTTCTTCGTTTGTAATCCAAATATTACATATCTCGCTTTTTCCAAATGAGTAGAAGTTTTTACAGTCCATGTATGCCGTTGTGTTGTAGGTAAAACGGGGTATTCATGAAACTCCCAGCTTCTGAATGGTATTACAATGTCTCGATCTGATTTTAACTTTCTTAATAATGTAATCCTGTGTTCATCATTTAGTCGCACATGTGGTACTCTCCAAACAATCTTGTCTAATGTTAATTTCCAGTCTAAATTGGCATCAGTTGTTCCAGGAGCTGCTTTAATAATATCATTATCGTTTGATGATCTTAATAAAACTAGTTCTTGTTTTACATTTATTATTATTCTTCTGTAGTCTTCAGCAAATCCTAGGAGTAATCTTAAAGGTACGTAGAAATCAAAGTTTCCCGAAGAGTCAGGAGCGATTGTACTTTTGTCTGGTGCAACCCATCCTGCAACAGCTAACAGATTCTTCTCATTTGGTGTTAAAGACGCTAATCCTTTCAATGTACTGGAAATTCCAACCTTTTTTGTTGAATCGACTGTAACTCCTGAAATTTCATATCTAATCTCATCAAATAAAAATGCCATAGGATTATTTATGAACGGAACAGTGGTTCCAGCAGTACCATCAGTTTTTGTTACTTTTCCTTCAATATATAAATAACTTTCGCATGGAAGAGTATAAATGTCTTGTTGTTGTATAGGAATCCTAATTTCATCGTTATTGTTTAATTTGGACGAAGCGTAAGGGTTGTGCGTGTGATATTCCTTTTCCCATAAGGTCTCGTCGAATGTTGGACCCTGCGCTATATCCAGTATATCCATTGTTAATGACCTTTAATCCAATTTCTTCTAGAAAACGAATGTTGTCACTTGTTAATCCTTCTACAGCTGATGAGCTACTGACCTCTTTGCTGGTTGGCTCTCTCTTTTTAAATGATAACCCCATTGTCTAAGCGGATGATTTTATATGTATTCTCACAGTAATAGCTTCTCCTCTAAAGTCAATAAGGTTTCCGTCTTGATCCACTATGTTCAGCACGATGTCTGAAATGAAACTGGTGTTTAACGGTAGGTACACAAGGTTTTGAGGCTTTTCTACTATCTTGAAACCCGGTGCAACTGATGGGTAGAATGTGTGTAATATATGACGATTTTCTCCATCTCTGTAGGATCCTTGTATAATGTTACATGTAATGTCTATGCTATTAACTTTGATGATCGTCACAGTTTTATTCCCAGAATGAGTTTTATTAGGTTCTAATACTTTTGTTTCCTTAGAAAACCCCAATAAACTACCAATTGAATGTTCTTGACTAAAATCAATATAATACTTAGAAGTAATTTCGGCTTTCATTGTATTGTTATTGCCTTTTATCGTTATATTTTCTTTTCCCATATGTTTTTGTATAACTTCATTTATATTATCAATTTCATAAGCTCCTGTTGGTAAACTGAATTCTTCCAAAGCTGAATACTTTCCTTTATCATCTTTTGTCTTGTAATAATGTATTTTGTTATTAATTCCTTCACTAACGTTTGGAATAGAGTTATATGTTGTTAAATCCAATAATGCGGCTTCCCATAGTCTTCCTTTTTGCAAACGTAGCGCTGGAAACAGAATACTGCGCAAAGTACATGAGTTACCGGTTAATGACACTGTATACGAGGACATCTTAAAGTTGACTAACACTTTTAGCTAAAAAGTCTAAACATAAATGACCGCAAATGGATGTATCATCAGGTTGTTTTCTTGTATGATTGTAAAAAACATTTTCTGCCGCACGAAAGTATCGTTGAAGTTCTTTCGGTGGTGGAAGGTCTCCAAAACTGTCGAAATAATAAATGGTTTTACCAAGTTTCTTGTAACACACCCAATGAGTGCCTAATCCTTCACTATTATCCAAATTTACAATACCAGTCTCATTTTTCCACATTTTAACCGGTAATTCATCTTTCATAAATACTCCTCTAAAAAATGGGATTTTCAAACAAGAAGCATATGTAATCAGTTCTTCATTGGTTAATTCTTTGTTTTTAATTATTAATTGCTCTTTCTTATTTAATACACACGATACGGTCTTAGGTATAATCCTCCTCCCTTTTTTATCATTGACCATATTGTTGGTTTCTTTTTAGCTTTTCCACTGGTAGATCGACGTTTTCTTCTGATATTACCTCCTTGTTTCTTAGCGGGTTTTTTCCCACGCCTTCTTCTCTTTCCTCCTCCAAACGTAGTTTTTGCTTTCATTGCTGCTGTTACTGCTAAAGACGCTGCTTTTTCACCAATACTCGCGTCACTAGATTTTACTCTTTGCCAAGCTTTCTCAGCAAGTGCTCTATCTGCTATTGATCTATTTTTAGTATCACCAAATTTGGAATACGCTATATCGTGCTGTTTACAAGCCTGATCGAGCTTATTTATTCCAGGATCTCCTCTAGCAAGACGTTTCTCTAATTTGGTTCCAGGACCACAATGTTGATATCCTCCAGGTAAATGTAATTCCACAGGTAATAAATCAATCGCCTTGTTAACTATAGCTCCAACCGGTTTACTTAATAGAGAAAATGCTGTTGATGCTATTCCCCTTCCTCTCTGTAATCTCTCTCGATTATGACTGATGCGTTTAACCCTCGACATGACTATTTATAGCAAAACCTACAATCAGTAGGTGCACTCTATAAATGTTTTACAATGAATGTAATATCAGTTTTGGTTTCTTGTATTATATACTGTTTAAAATCCATTTATTATATAGAAATGGATTTATTAATTAAATGTAGACATATTAAATAAAAGTAGTAAAAATAGAAATAAGGTGTAATTGAAGATGTTCCAGATGTTTCTCCGCTGGTGATGGTATCGTTGTCTTCGGTAAAATGAATAAGCTTTAAATAGTTGTCATGTTCCCTTAGAAACTTGCCACTTAATCGTTGGTAATTGAATAACACATCCCAGTCTAGTTTATCTTTAAAATTGTCAATGTAATTCTCAGAGAGATTTTGATATTTACTTATTACTTCCCAACAGTTATTAAAATTTGATGTCATCTCTACGAGGAAGTCTTCTGAAAACTGTTGTCTTTGTAAAATATGGATCCAGTTAACTCTGTAAAAATAAATTCTTAACATAGTCATTGTAAAGAGGTAGTGTATGGAAAGTTGTTCCCAATCCATATATCTATCAAACCGTTGAACAAATCCATCTGTCAACACTCCTTGGGGAAATCTCGGCTCTTGAGATATTAAACTCCACGCAGTAATATTGGATTCCATCATCCTCTCTGTATCGTCTCTCGAATATGACTGATGCTTTATCCCTTATCATGGGTATTTTAAATTCTTTTTTCTCTTATGTAATCTTCATTGTTTTCTGTTGGTTCATTAATCACATTCACTTTATCCTCCTTTCCTAATGTCTTGACTTTAGAAGGCTCAGACGGTTTATCGCGTTGATTAGGTTTCTCTGGATTGTGTATATTTTTCCAGTCTAAATAATTGTGACTGTCAACATCTGAAGCTGCATCTCTTCCTGAAGCCCGATGGATATAATGGAATAGAGCTGCACCAAACCTTTCCAAATGTTTTTCATATTCCGTAGTCCATTTCTTGTGTACAATATCAAACATTTTCTTATTTACAGCGTCTCCATCCTGCTCACAATCACCTACATTTGATAATTTTAATTTGTTTACATCATAGCTTGTATCAGTCTTATTCCTTTTGTAAATCGTTAACAATTTTAGAGTAGCTAAATTTACTGCTTCACCATCATAAATGGGATATTGTATATCGCTTAACCTTTTACCGGAAAACCCCCAATGATCTTCGTGTACAGTTGGGGTTCTTTTTTTCATGTACTGTACTGTAACCGCATCAGACGACATAAGCGGATCACCAACATTTTGAATTACTTTTCCTTCAAAATTATAGTTGCCGTCAGGTGTTAACGGAAACCCAGCTCTTTTTTCACTATATCCAGATTTTACTCCAAACTCGGAATACCGTCCAAACTTGTCCACACTCATGATGTAACTGAATCGCTATCGTTTAGGTTCTTATATATACGTCTACTGATCAATTATTCCTTGTTTTCGCAGTTCATCAACCAAAGCTACCCATTCGTTTTCTAAACCAGTGTGCCCGGCTTCCATAGCTTCATGTAATAACCACATTCGATCAACTAACTTATTTATATCGTTGTAATATATTATATTAGTTTTATACAAGTTTTTCAATAATCCCTTTCCAGATGTGGTAGGATCAGTTGTTTTTCTCTTTTTATGCAAAACATTTAATTCAGCAGAAGATAAAGCTCTTCTTTTAATTGGAGCTTTTTTTGATTTCGAGGGGAAAAGACTGGATATAATACTTGTATATTTTATTGACCGATTTCTATGAATAGGTAGACCTTTGGAATACTTTTTTCTATGTGCATTTGTATACTCTAATATATTTTTAAACAATTGTAAATCCCTTTTAGTGTATTTACCAGGATTATTTTTAAAGATGAGTTCAAACAAACCTTTTGTACCTTTATATTTCTTATCTCCAATAACTATATCATCATTTTCGTTTATATCTAACTTGCTATCTCCAATCATTAATCCTTTATCCTCTATTCTAGCTCCATAGGTATGATAATTTCGATTAGCATGTGCGGCGTGTAACATTTTTAACGTATATGTTCTTCCAAGTGTTCCTTTAAACATAATATCCGTGCCTAATTTGCTTAAGTTGGATGGGTTAATATCCTCTTCTTCTGCTCTTGTATCTTCTACACTTGTATCTTCTGTACTTGTATCTTCTGCAATGTCCTTTTCCTTTAAATCCTCTATA
This sequence comes from Allygus modestus, assembly GCA_963675035.1. Taxonomy (NCBI): domain Eukaryota; kingdom Metazoa; phylum Arthropoda; class Insecta; order Hemiptera; family Cicadellidae; genus Allygus; species Allygus modestus. Next base: position 106,133,757 of record OY776117.1, on the reverse strand, counting down.
TCCCCGCTTTCTTCATACTCGTCGCTTTCTTCAGATGTTTGTAACTGGCCAAAACTTTCATCATTTTGAAATTCTTCTTCATATTTGGAAATTGGTAGCATTTTGTCTCCTTCGAAGCGAATTGAAGGTTTTTCCATATTTTGTGCTAATCGCTTTAAAGGTTCAGTAACAGGTTTGAATGTTGTTTCTAAAAATTGCTCTCTTTCATTTATACCTGATTTTAAAGCTCGGTTTTTTTGTCTAATAGAATCACTAAGTGATTTTATTTCCTTTAATAGCTTTTCCTGGTTAACCATCTTCACACCTTGACGACTTGTACAGTAATACCGCTAATCAGTGTATTAAAACGAATTTATCAAAACCTATTCTATAACGACCATCTTTTATAGCTTGATCTTTCGTAATAACCAAAAATCCATACTTTTCCGCCCATGCTTTTCCGCAAAGCTCTTTAAACTTTTCAAATGGCATATCCGCATTCACATGATCGCTATATATATGTTTTAGGTTAGTATCATCTTGTTTGAATACAATTAGAATATTTGCATTATCCCTGATAAGTTGTTTTGGGATTTTGCTATAAGTTTGTCCTATATATATGCTGTCGATGTTATTATGTCTTCCCATGGCAAAGTAGTTTCTAATAGTATCCTGATTTTCACAAGATACATCGTCAAATATAAATACAGAATACGGTTTCGCTTCGTTTGGTTGCATAATGCTATCACTAGCGTTAAATTTGTAAAAATTAACATCAGTCACATCAGATAGGATTTTATCCAGCAATTTATACTTTGGTTGATGTAGAGACTTTGAAAAAATATATAGGTTATTAAACCTTAATCCCTGCGGATTAGTGATCAAATTAAAGACAACATTGGTCTTTCCACAGTTTGAGGGACCACTTACTATACATCGAACAGTGTTTGGAAGTAAACTACCGTGTTTACCATTGTTGATTTTAACGTTATCCACAGTTAAATCATCTATGTTATTAATATTGAATCGATCTTTATGGTGAATAATCTCCATCCTGCTCAAAGGTTAACGATGAAATGAGTTGCTTGCATTAAACCAAGTCCTTTATAGGTATCCATGAATCCTCAGTTTTGTTAAACCCTAACCACCGCACTTTAACTGCGTCCTTTTTTCTTTGTAACACTTTTTCAACAAGATATACATCACCTACTGTTGACTTTAACATTTCATGTCCATAAAAAGCACCTTCCAACAAATCTCCTTTGTTATCTTTTAAGATATACGTTTCAGGTACAGTCGGTTGCACTTTATACACTGTAAAAACTTCATTCGTCCAATTGGGAAGGTATTTCTTGGTAAACACTCCCTTATATTTACTAATCCGTACTTTATCACTTACATTAAATTTTCTTGGCTGCATTTTTTCTACTTTAGGCTTTGTATTTTTCTTTATGCGTTTTAATACATCTTTTGCATTTCTTCTATTTACTTTGTTAGGTTTCATACCGATAGTTCTATGAAACCTGTTGTTATAATCATTTATTAATTGTGGTAAAACATCATACCATACGTAAGAACCTCTTTTTGAAAATTGTTTATACAGTGCTCCTTTTAAGGTTCTATTGAATCTTTCTACAATAGCTGCTTTTTTCTCTGAATTTGTAGAATAATGATTTATTTTATATTTATTCATTAACTGTGCAAAGTTTGTATTAAAGTATTCTGTTCCATCATCAGTTTGTAAATGTTTAATTTTGTTTTTATCTCTTTTTATGGCTATTTCCATGGCTTCTGTTACGCTTTTACCAGTCTTGTCCTTTAGAGGCAAAGCGTCTGCAACTTTTGTAAAACAATTAATAATTGTGAGTATATATTTAAATCCTTTGTTTATCCTGCTATGCGGTCGCATTTCAATTAAATCCGCTTGATATAGATCATTTATCCCTTTTATAACAGTATTTCTTCTTGGAAACTTTATTCTTGCAGGTTTGTGTAGTTCATTAATAATCTTCTCCTTCAGGTCTGACATGATGGTTTCACGAAGGCAGCTGATATGGTATTAAATATTCTTTTGTATAAATCTGCTTATATATACATATAGTTCAAGGTCATTCAAAACTTGTGTAAAAAAAGGGGAAACACAGCTTAACATTGCTGTGTTTCCCCTTTTTTTACGGAAAGGAAAAGGATAGAGGATCTAGGACGATGAAAGGGTTATTAGTCAATAGGGTTGAGGGAATAGTGACCGAATGGTAAAGTGTGGATGTTGTCTGGAAGGGTTTGTCTTTTGTCGTCATTACAGGATAGCGCCTTTTTAACTTCAGTCACGCTGTACAGCTGATGGTTAAAACTTCTGATGGTGTTGAATTTAGCTGTAATGATGTTATCCTCAAATAAGCATTGCTTGTAGTGTTCAAAATGCACTTTCTTCTTTAAATATAAACTCTTTACACCTTTAGCTTTCTTAATATAGCTATTATTCTTTTCTTCTTCTTCTTCTTCTTTTTCATTATAGAGTTTCAAAGAATATAGTTTAGACATCAGTGCAACAATCTCTTCAAGTAGAACACCATTAGCCTCATCCTTGAATTTGCCTAGTACTTTTTTGTGTCTGCCATTATCGTAGTTTGGATGATCTTTTGGATAATCGGAGAAATCAAAGTCGTTCTTGTAAATAAATGTACGTAAATCTTTATACAGGTCCAATGTTACTATGCGATATATGAAAGCGTCAGTGTCCATATATGTAATAGATATATTTTCTCTTCCGTAGAACACCACCATTTTGTTGTAGTGAAAATCGTACATGTGTGTTTTTGAGATGTCCAAGATTGACATGCCTATATACAAAGGACGATCCATCTTCACACTCGTCTTCTTCATGGACACTGCTACAAGTTTTTCATTAATAATTATAGATGTTCCAAAATTTGGCTGCTGTACTAGTTTCTGTAATTTTTTTGCGTCGGTAACAAGTTTAACATTTTTGTGTCTTCTTTTGTTTTCCAATGTTTTTCCAAATATTGCATTATTCATTAATTTAAAGAAATCTTTTTGAAAGTCTGATGTAGCTGCTGCTCTTCTGATGGTATTTGAATCAATGTAGGGTTTCAACCAGCATGATTGAGAAAATTCCAAAACTCTATTAATTTTTGTTAGACGTAGTCCTAATTCGATAGCTTGTTGAACTACCCAAAAGTGAGCCACGTAGCGTTGTTTATTATTTAATGTCATCATTAATTTGGGGTGTTTTCCAATTGGTGAAATCTCTGTTTTAGCAAGAAGTGGAAGGTCATAATGAAGATCATGTAAATTTTCAGGGTATTCAAAATCGCAATCCAAAATATATCCAGTGTCACCATGTTTCGGAATTTGTAAAATATCGTCAATAGAGTCGGGATTAATCCATTTAAAGTTATCAAAAGGAAGTGGGTTTGACATAGCCCATCCGTACAGGTTATTTGCATCGAAATATCCTAAATAGGTCGACGGTTTGGTTTCATCGTAATCGGGAAGGTATTTGTTGTTGGCTTTGACATGTCTGGTAACACTTTGGGTCAATCCGCCTCTTACTCCAGCTTCAACCATTAAAACCATGTCAATGTCTGTTAAAAGTTGGAGTTTGCATTTTGTTTCTTTTAACATGGCTTGCCAAGCTAATCCTGGTGAAGTATACGAATGTAGAGGGTCCAAACCGTATGCAGCAAAACAGGTGTTTCGGAATTCTTCCATTACATCACAAAGAAGAGTTACATCTAGTTTGACATAAAAGTCCGAGTAATCTCCTAAGGTCTTCATATCTAACTCGTTCCATACTCGACGTGCGTGTTGATAGTCCTCAAGTGATATTTCCGAATCATTAAGTTTGTTTCTGAAGTGTTCTGGTGGAGGTAGTGATGTTTCATCAAATCTATGCAGTCCATCGATGTAATCATAGGGGAAGACTCCTTTTCGAAGAACCAAATCCATTTTACTATTAGGTACAATTTTGCTTGTTTCTATCAAATCTGTTCTTCTTAGATTTTCAGATAATTTCATGAGGCTTGAAGGCATAAATCTAAATGAATCAACAAACCTTAATTTAATTCTACCCACCTTTTTTGAAAAGCTTATAAATTTTTCCATTGTAGTAGCCAAAACGTCTATTGCTCCATTATCTCTTCCTAGTTCGGGGATTATGAAGTGCGAATCATAACCACTCAGATTGTGCAGAACTACGGGGATGAAATATGGTAGTTTGTAGTTCAAGTTGCAAGCGTTACAGGCTGCACCTCTGTACGCTCCCGTAAGATGATCGTGGTCACGAACTTTAACGTTATCCGGTGTAAAGGTGTTATTACACAGATAACACGTTGTTGTTGAATCATAATGTTGAAGCTCTTCTTCTTCCATAGGTGACATGGGCACCTTTGTTCCATACAGTTCTTCTACCTTTGCAGCTATGTAATACAGATCATCGACAAAGTATTTGGCTGCTTCTTCACCGCGATAAATCTTTGGAGAAGATGATAGTCCATATTTTTGAAGATGGTCTTCAGTCAACGTGGATTTAATTAGTATGCAATAACTGTTTGGTGAATGAAGTTGGTATTTGCTTCTTCTTGTAACGTTCTCTTCTTGTTGTTCAAGCGGATGTAAAGAAGACTCGAAATCAGCGTAAACAGCAACAGGTACACGGTATTGTTGTATTACTTTGTCAAATTTTATCTGCGCCTTGCTGGAATGTGGCAATTTAATTCTAACCTCATAGTTTCCATTACATAACCTTTGATGTTCTACTAACCATTCTGAACCTCCCCTTCTTAATGGTTTGCCTACATGACAAAAACATCTTTTACAAATGGTTTTCTCTCCGTGTTTTTTTGATATTTGTTTAGATACAAGAGCTCCAAAGTTTTTTATATAGACATAGTGGGATATGTCCCCTTTAGTGATCAATAGCAAATCCGTATGATCTCTGCGCTCAATAGGTGTTATGCACAAGGGGTACGCATTGTTTGACGAATCTAAGCCGAAAATGTTGACAGAAGCTGAAGGATTTCGCTTTTCAAATTTTGATATATCAGTAATTGCAACAGGGTAAGTCATTCCCTGAAAATTATACTTATGTTGAACTTCTTCATATGCTTGACTTGGTCTTTCAGGATGGTTTTTTACATATTTAGCCAACATAACGTATTTAAAACATTCATTATCTTCATTTTGCACATTAATACAGGATTTGGTATCACTAATCTTTTTTGGTAAAGGGATATAGCTACTGCCACGAATTCCATAACCGTGTTTGTGCACTCTTAAGTCTAGCCCTGTGATGCTTAACAAACTCCATCCAGATCCTCTTCCTTCGTGTTCTTGTATTTTTGTCATTAGCTCTTCAAAACATTCAGATACGATTGAATCAATATCTGACGAAAACATAATAGTTCGGTTTTTTGTTAAGAAACCTCTCGGTGAGGTTTCATTTTGAATGTTTGAAAATAAAGCATCCAGTAATAGTCCAAATTTAATAAAATTTAATCTTTTTAATTCATTTTTCAGAGTTTTGCTAACCAATCCTTTTGCGTTATTTAAAAATTCTTCAAGTTTCAATTTTGTATTGTCAATTTTAAAGTGGGTTACAACATTACCCGGAAGTGCTCGGGCGTGTAGTTCCACATTTACTGATGGTCCAGGCGCATAATGAATGACACTTGGTCTTGAAACTTCATTTTCTTCTTTTTCTTCATTTTCTTCTTTTTCTTCGTTGTGCTCTTCTTCATTTTGTTCTTCTTGATGTTTTGCTAATTGTTGGTCGATTGAATCTAATTCTTCTTCATTTGGTTCTTCTGTATTTGTATTGATGTTATGTTTCAATTCTTTATGAATGGTTAAAAGCCATTCATCTCTGAAAGAAGCTTTACAAATATCGCAGCGAATCATAATGTAGGCGTGCTCTTCACAAGGGTCAACGTAATAATGAAAAACACTGCAAATGCACCCCTATTTATACCCTAGAAAAAGTGGTGGGGGTACGTTTTAGGTTAAGTTTAAGTTTGTAGCTGGAGGCTACAAAATTCTGTATTTGGGTCAAGGACATTGAGCATATTTGCCAAAACGGGGAATAGAGCAGTAAATGATTTCATTTTAAACCATAAACTGATCTATTCCCCGCTTTGTATTTAACAAGGACAATTTTCTCCAACAGGAAAATTTAATATATTTTAAACTGGTAAATATTTTCTGTCTTGTAACTGGGTCAAGGTTATACAACGATATTACCAAAACGGGGAATAGAGCAGTAAGTAGTTCTCACTTTGACTACAAACTGATCTATTCCCCGCTCTGTATTTAAAGTTTGACAGTTGACAAGAAAAAACAACACTTAATCAGACTCATTTGATGAATCGGAATCAGTTGTATCAGAATCATCGGAAAGAAATAGTCGTCGACGAATATGATATACCCCTCGTGCGCTATCTAAAAATAACCCATCCAAACTACTACTACTAGTGGTTGGAGTTTCATCATGTATTTCTTCGGAACAGAGAAGATGCTGATAGATTCTATAGGTTTCAGATTCCACGTCACTTAACGGTTCAATTTGTTCCATATATCCTGCTTCAAGATCATCACTGTCCATATCACTTAATAATTCAAGATCTTCCATTGCATCCATATTACTTAATAATTCAACATCTCCCAATTCGTCTTCATTTTCATCCTCACTTTCAATCACAATATGTTTTATATTTCCCACGATTGATTTTGCAGAAGGAAATATATTATCCTTTGGTGACATAGCTGCTATATATCCTAGTGCTAACACAAGTAGCAGAATAAGATAAGCACTGATGAAAAGCCTCTTTTTATACGCCCCAATTTAAGTGGTGGGGGTAATTAGTGATAGGGAAGGGGTATTGTTGGCCTTGTATGTAGTTTATGAGGTTGTGTAATAAAGACACAGGATGTAGCCTTCTTGTAATAATTGGTAAATTTTGTTCTTCAAAGGAATTGGTTTCACATCTATTTTTACTTCTTCTGTTCCACGAATACCCAATCCTTTGACCTGAACATGTTGGTCCTCCATTAACAGTTGGTACACACGCTGGGTAAAAGTATCCGCTTTAGCAGTAGAGTCAATATAGTGGAGGTATACCATGGTAGATGCTCTCTTGATGCAATCCACAACCAAAGTGATAACTGACTCTGTAACATCACGCTTATATACCCGCGCCTATATAGGTCAAGGTCGTTTTAAGATTATAAAAAAAAGTGTGGACAACCTATTTACCTTCTGCAGCATGCTACAGAATTTAAATAGGTTGTCCACACTTTTTTTTTTAATTTGGAAAACAAAGTATTTACTTAAATTTGGAAGATAGGTTTTTGAACTTTAATTTTACGGTAATGATTTCCACACAGTGACTCCCTTTTCGTTTCGAATTAAATAGTCTCGTCTGGTAGGGTTTACAGGGTGGAACATACCCTTAGGTAATGCTAAATAGAACAGTTGGTCTGCGCATTTTAGAATCACCTTTAGAAAACCTTTCTTTTTAACAAAAAGTAACGTTCGTTTTTACGAAGCCTATTAATTCGAAGTTTTTTGGGGTTTACTGTTGATATTGGTGAAGATCGAGAAACGCTAGTCTTATGTTTCAGTTTTAAATGATACCCGCATATTTCCTCATTTGAAACACAAGACCTGTGACAGCGTTCACCTTTCTTCGGACCTTTTTTGAAGATATATATACATTGACATTTTAATTGTTTTAAATTCTCAGAAGGAGATTGCGGGTTATTAAAAATTACAGACGGACGTGTAGAAGGGCCTGATGTAGAAGGTGGGTTCTCATCTCTGATTGGCTTCGGCTCCAGCGGAAGAATGTCTGCCAGCGCCTGCTGAAGAATGGAAGGAGCTGGTGAAGCCAGAGATGAAGTAGGTGGTGTTTGTCCAACCTTCCTCGGCGATGTAGATAATTTGGAAGAACTTGAACTAGCCGGAGAAGGTGGGCGAGAAGTAGCCGGAGAGGATGAAGAAGATGACGATGAAGACGATGAAGACGATGAAGAAGATGAAGAAGATGAAGAAGCAGACGGGGGAGCAACAGGGTTTGCTTGAAGTGGTGGCGATACGTCAAGAGCTGGCATCGAACGTGGTGCTGGCTCCGCAGGAACAACGCATGCCAGCATCAACGCCTGCCGAAGGATGGAAGGAGCTGGCGGAGCAGGTGGAGAATGTTCAACCTTCCTCGGTGAAGATTGTTTCCTACGGCTGGACATGTCGGAAACTGAACTGCGCTCGGAAAGTGTAAGCAGCAGAATGATTTTACCACTGGTGGAAGCTCTCCTATATACCCATTTTACGGGGGAGGGGGGGGGGTGTTAGTGATAGGGAAGGGGTATTATTGTAAGAGTAAATGTTTTTACCAAACAATAATTTTCTCTAAGTCCTGAAGTGGGTCAAGGTCATCTGAACATGTTGCCAAAACGGGGAATAGAGCAGTAAGTGATTCTCACTTGGACCACAAACTGCTCTATTCCCCGCTCTGTATTAGGAGAAGAGGACTAGTTTAAAGCTCGCAATTATAGGCAATAAACCTGATAACGGAGCACTAACCTCTCCCCCGAAAAATTATTCACCCAACAAACAAACGATATGGTCAGTTAACAACAGTCGCGCACTCTGAAACCGCAAGGACGTTCATCACTGTGTAGGCGTCAGAGTACTACGAACCGGAGTACAATAATACCTGACCAAGGTCCCCTTAAGTTTATTTCCCCGAAGATGTATCCCCCTAAGATAAGCAATATGGTCAGTTTACAACAGTCGCGCACTCTGAAACCGCAAGGACGTTCATCACTGTGTAGGCGTCAGAGTACTACGAACCGAAGTACAATAATACCTGACCAAGGTCCCCTTAAGTTTATTTCCCCGAAGATGTATCCCCCTAAGATAAGCAATATGGTCAGTTTACAACAGTCGCGCACTCTGAAACCGCAAGGACGTTCATCACTGTGTAGGCGTCAGAGTTTTACGAACCGAAGTACAATAATTACCTGACCAAGGTCCCCTTAAATTTAACCAAAAATAAGCAAACTGTCTGAATCTGTTTCTCGTGAGTAAGGGCTAAGATAGGTAAAGTCATCCGGTTTGCGCGCCGTAATGACTTAAGGTCGGTTTTCGTGCCATACCTTTTTGTAAGGGGTTAGGAAAGGTGTTTATTTGAGAAACATAATCCCCCTGAGATATTTAAAGACATAAGGTCGGTTTTCGTGCCATACCTTTTTGAATGGGAGCGTGAAAGAAAAGTACATATTTCATTAGTAAATAAAAACACTTCAAAGACACTTTAAAACCAACACCAAACTAACTACAGTTAAACTAACTACATTTACTAGCAGCAAACTACAAGCGTTATTCTAACATGCTTAATAATAAACAGACATGCCTTAAGCTAAGGTAGCATCTCTAATATACAGTGGTACCAACTCTATACTAGAGATACTATTGCGTACAGCGCGGGCAAACAGCTAGCTAGGCTGTCGGCCTGCGACTGCGAACCCTCTGCGGGCTGCTCCCGCTTTTATAGGAATATATCTGGGGGGGGGGGCAAGGACTTCGACAGTAGTTTGTTCCAACACTGTATCGCATACTCTGAATTGCTCCAAGTCCGGTAACTGGGTCAAGGACACGTTAAAATATTTTGTAAAATAGCAAAGGTGTTACCTTTGCCATTTTACTTTGGAAGCAAGCTGTACTACGTTTAAACAAGGGAGACTGTTATCCGTTTTACATAAAACTCCTTGCACGATCTTTTGATAAAATGGAAAAGATTAATGCCGGAGGGCGATTCCCATTCCACCAAAATACAATGCATATCATTTCTATGCAACGGTCTCAGCTCTACCTTTACTTTTAATTTAATTCCTCGGAACTCATAAGTAAGGATGGACAGAAAGGCTTCTGAAATAGCAAGCTCGGAAGGAACAAGCCAAGTGTTTACACCTACAGCTTCCATAGCGATATGATGATTTTTACCACGCTGTTGCAGTATATAAAACATTTCCCCCTCCAGTTTTTATTTTTAATACAACATTTTTGTGTCAACCTTGTCCGCATGAAATATCTCTAAGTCCACATTTCTTCCAATATTTGATCAAACGACGGTTTTTCTAAGTCCCGTCAGTAGGTCAAGGTCAACTGACATAATGCCAAAGCGGGGAATAGAGCATAACATACTGCTCTATTCCCCGCTCTGTATTGGGGAAGGGGACAAAAGACAACAAACAAGAGACTGATTTTAAACAAGAGGCTGATTTTAAACAAGAGGCTGATTTTATATTTCACAAACGTTTCTCAGGCTAAGATGGGTAATGTCAACCGGTTTGCGCGCCGTAATGACATAAGGTCGGTTTGCGCGCCATACCTTTTTGTAAGGGGATAGGAAAAGGATGAGAAACAAGTTACATTACTTTTAAAATAAAGACTTTACCAACAACTATTTAAATAAAATTAATCAGTTAACGTTACTTTTACAAGAACAGCCGAGGTCGGTTTTGCAAAGGTCAACAGTATCACTGAAACCCGGTGGGACGTAGACCCAAACACCCGGCGTCAGGCTGCTGCGAACCCAAGTTTTGACCAAGGTTGTTGAGGGACCTGTAGGCCGGGAGTACATATGTTATTAGTAAATAAAACACTTCAAACCGATACCACACATTAACATATATATTAGACTAACTACATTACCTAGCAGCAAACTACAAGCGTTATCTAACATGCTTAAACAAACTAACTAAACATGCAAGGGCGTGGATCTCTTAATTGCGCGTCGGGCCCAACGCACACTTAACAGACCTACGCTGCAGCAGGCACTGCAACCCAGTGGGACGTTCATCGCAACGGGCGGCAGGCTACTGCGAAGAGACGCTCGAAATCTCGGGTTATATAGACGGAGAATGGGAAATCGGGATATTAAGGGGAAAGCGGGATAAGGGATAACCCTGCTTCGTTGCGGGATTTTATCCCGCACTCCCAAGAACATTTTTCCCTCGACCTTGACCTTGACCTTGAACATGACCCAAATCGGGGGGGGGGTGACCTTGAACATGACCCAAATCGGGGGGGGGGTGACCTTGAACATGACCCAAATCGGGGGGGGGGGTGACCTTGAACATGACCCAAATCGGGGGGGGGGTTGACGTAACCGGTTCTAAACCAGTCCTCAGCTTTCTACCCATGTATGGATAGGGCAAGGTTTCACTTTACGACCTGCTTCACTCTGCCTGCCGCCTCATTCCGGCTTTGGTTTGCAACCAGTACACACGTGCTCTATCCAACTCTATCTTATCCATTTTCCCTTCCATCCAACAACACCATGTCTTCTCCTCTGACTCCCGAAAAACTTCAACGTTTGAAGGAGTCCTTGAAGAAGTCGACGGAAAGAAGAAGCGGATTTAAGAAACCTTCGGCTTTTAAGTCTGCTCTTAGACGTGATTTTCGGTGTCACCCATTATATTTTCACCAGCGACCTTCAACTCAGCCTCAGCCTTCTACGTCCACAGCTCGACCTTCAACTCCACCACTAACTGTAGATGAGGTGATGGAGCGGACAAGAGTGATGGGAATCGATGATTTGGTGACGCCGATCGACACCTCCAAGGCCGAGTTCCGGAATCTGAAGCGGTTGACGGAGTACAAGTTTGTGGCTAGGAACGGGGACCACGTGTTCCTCTTCCAACACACCGACTACTACGTCGAGGTGCGTCTGCCGCAGACTTGTCCACCACCACCCCCTCTGATACCCGACACCCAGGAGTTGTACTTCATGAGACAAGGTGGGAGGGTAAAGTGGGTTTTAAAAAATAAAGTTTAAACCGAGCAGCGATCCCTAGACCAACCATTCCTAACCAAACCATCCCTCAGCACGCAAACGGTCCTTTTCAGGACCACCCTAAGCATTTCAAGTTAGGGACTTGGCCTGTGCATAGGCAGGAGACTGTTAGTCTTATGTTTGTGTGCAGCCCACTTTGTGAAAATTTCTAAGTCCCAAAGTCCTTGAACTGGACCTTGACCTTGAACATGACCCATGTTGGGGGGGGGGAGGGGTACAAAGTTTTCCCAAAGTATGTCATGTGGGTACTCAAATTACGCGAATTGATCAGACGAACAAGGAGGTGCAAACAGAATTTTGATCCGGCCAAGGGTATAGTAGCAGAAGCGAAAAAACTACAAAGTTTGTCCAAAGTATGTCATGTGGGTACTCGAATTACGCGAATTGATCAGACGAACAGGATGGTGCAAACAGAATTCAGATCCGACCAACGGTATAGCAGAAATAGCGAAAAAACCAATGTTTTCAAGGTTACATACTAATAGCTTCTTTATTATTGGGTTAAAGTATAGCGAGTGGGTACTCAAATTACGCGGGTTAATCAGACGAACAAGATGGTGCAAACAGAATTCAGATCCGACCAACTGTATAGCAGAAATAGCGAAAAAAAACAATGTTTTCAAGGTTACATACTAATAACTTCTTTATTATTGGGTTAAAGTATAGCGAGTGGGTACTCAAATTACGCGGGTTAATCAGATGAACAGGATGGTGCGAATAAAATTCAGATCCGACTGAGAGTAGGGAAGAAATAGCGCGAAAACAACACTTTCAAGGCCTGACATAAATAAATACTTTGTTTATGGATTAAACTACGATAAGTTATTTATAGTTTAAAGTATACCGGGGTAACGTTGTGGTGCGGGTAGGTCGGGTGGGTATCATACACGCTAGTGCTATATCATTATACTTGCAGCTCTTGCAGGATTAACATCTACCTATAGAGTTTGTGTTATTCTAAATATGTCACAGTTTTACAGAAATATGACGAAGGTGTCCTTCAACAGTCCGCCTGCCACCACCTTCTACTTCTCCGACTGTGAAGATAGAAGGTCTACGCTGTTAGTGGATTGTGAGCGATTTCGCCGTAGAATACTCCATGCTGAAACATTCTTAGCAAGTTGTCTGCTACGCAAGATGCATCATATGAGTACATGCAATAAATTAGATCACAGTGACTGTTATGATTGCGTAAAAACAGTGTCGAGCAAGAATTGTTAATGTTTTCAGTTACGGAGCTCCGATCCTCACAGAGCCAGAGCTAGACCCTAACTAATGCATGTCCCGTAGTTATTGTGCGATGTGAAAACTTGGTGGGGGAAACTGGTGTGGTGGGAGTAAAGGCGAGTGTCTATCCTACATGCTTGTATCACTTCAGTATACCTGCGGCTCTTGCATAGTTCACATGGATTCGCAAATATAAGGCACTACTGTTTCTTCCACATGTTCTTCTTTTAATATTGAGCAAGCTGACAATACAAATGATGAAATACAAGTACATGAAGTTTCTAGCACAATATCTTCTGATGCAGAAGCAATAATGTCATCCCTAATAGGGTTTGACTAATGATGGTGGATGTAGTAGCAACCATCTGCCTCGCACCTGCCGCCTACCATCTGCCGCCTGCCATCTGCCGTCCGCCATCTGCTCCGCCCCACCACACTTTTACCCCCACCATTTTGTTTGATACCAAAACGCTAGCTAGCGAATAGTCAGTACACCTCCGGCTCTTGACCAGTGTACATCGAGCTCTCTGTTGAAATGTCCATCAAAATTAGGTGTATTCATTATGACTCTATTCATCTGGCGACTTTCCAAGACCTCGAGGTTTTTAATGAAGAGTTAAGACTTCTCATTGCGTCCGGCTACGATTTATCTTTGGAACTTTACGCATCAAAAAACAACATGGACTCTGCGCAGGAATCGAAGTATCTACCGTCTTTCATCAGAAAGCGAAGTGATGGCCGCATCTCGTCCGGATCAACAACATCGATGACAACGAACAACGGGGAACTATTGTAAACATGAATTATTGTAAATAAAATAAAGTAATATTTGTAATAGTACTACCTCGCACTCGTATCATTCGATTGCTTCATTCGATTTTTTCATTCGGTATTTTTATCGAATTAAAACTATCGAATCACAATCGGATTTTACGCGTGCGAGGTAGTACTTTTTTAAAATTACCTCCCCGTGACCTTGAACTTTAACCTTTCACTCATTACGTCACAAAACCGCCTACGTCACTGGCTCAGCCTCAGATGACGTATTTAATGACTCAGCGCTTCCGGTCACGTGACCGGAAGCTGTCAATCACTTGGCCCAGAAGTCCCCTTCCCACACTACTAGTGTTTAAAAAAGGGTACTCTGTAAGTTTTCTTTTCAATTTAATTAGTTACCCTATTATTACTTATTAGTAACCCTACTCGTAAACTCAAGTGAAAAATCAATAGAAATGGACCACGAACCATATATATATATATATATATATATATATATATATATATATATATATATATAAATTGAATGAATAGTGTTTGGCATCTGGGGGACCTCAAAACAAAAAGTTGTAGGATTGTATAGTTCTTTTAACTTAAAACAGAATCTAAGTGAAAAATGTAAAACTACTCTTTCCGTTTTTTTTTCAGTTTCAATAATCACTTTCCATATTACTGTATTGCTGTTTGAAAAGGCTCCTTTTCTATATTTTAAAAGGCTTAAACACATTATGAAAAGTGAAAAATGCGAATAGTAGGCGAATTTGTGCTCCTTATTCTATAGTTTATTTCTATGAGGTAATCCTGTAATCCTTGCTTTGCGCCACGTTGAAGGGGTAGATCAATACCTTAAACTACCACGTTTGGTTATGGTCCTTAATAGTTGCTTGTACTAGTTATAAGGTTAAGTGGTAGAGAAGACTTGCTAGTCCTAACTTCGCCTCTTAGATAAAGGCATTTTTAATATTTTCACTTTATTTAATAAACATACTTTAGATATTGCTTTTAGTTGAACCACTGCTATAATATTGTATTGTTTTAGAAGGTCCAGCTTACATTTGTTCTGTGTGTTTAGCGATTATCGTGAATATCCTTCTTAAAAAAACGAAATTACCATGATTATCTGGCTGTACTAAATATATAACAAATAATATTTATTTAAATATTTCTGAGAACTCAGCTTCCCTTATCGTGGACCTACTTGAACTTTGAACCTCGATCTTCCCGGGCCCGGGAGCGGTTCATCCTCCATTACAAGACCTCCCGCACAACTCACGAAATACAAAGACTCGACATTCCTGGCAAATTACACACCAGACTTCATCCATAATACGAACTTGCTGACGTGCGAATATACTGGTAATGAACGGCTAGGTGCATTAGTCACGGAGATATGCAGAGATAGCATCTGGCCTGGGGTTGCCGTGAGCGGAGTGACACACTGCCGCGCTCACGCACACGACTGTTGCGATATTTTGTGGCAAAACCTATTTATATCAATGAATCCTATCCTGTACTCTAATATGAGTAAGGTTTGCTTGGTTTGTTGCTTGTGTGCTTGCTTAATCGATTGCTTTTGCTTGCTTGCTTGCAATTCTGATCTTGAAAACGGTCCATCGATCTTCAAATTTTGGAAATTAATAATTTCTGAGGTATATCTCATCTCCAGGAAATAGTATATAATAGTATAGTAGAATGTACCCGTTCTTCGCACGTGTTAGAAAGGTAAGTTAGCTTGAAACGGCTGTTCTTGCTTCTGCTCTTTAAGCTGTCAAATTGAAGTGTCCTCAGCTGTTCGCATTATAGTTTCTGAATGTTTACTTTCTTCTGAAATGTGAACTTAGAAACTTAGACGTTCACGGGGCGTAGCCTGAGGGGATTTTAAGGAAGTTAATATGCCTATGTGTTGCATGGGTTCAAGATCTACCTTTGTGTAAAGTTTCAGCCCAGTCGGTTCAGTAGTTTTTGCGTTTACCCGGAACATCAGACAGACAGACAGAAACCACCTCTTCTTTATAATATTATAGATTTTAGTGATACAGTCAGCTGTTTGAACATAGAATATAAAAACAAATATCGATATCACACTGGTGCTCCTTTTGAGCAAAACGGGAAATTCAATTGTTTAGGACAGGAACAGTTTTGTTTGGGACAGGTAAAGTATTGTTTGGGATAGGAAAAGTAATGTTTAGGACAGGCAACATGTAAGTCAGCTGATCATTTATTGATTTGTTGCAAGAAAATAGATCATTTTCGTAGATCTCAGCTGCATGGTAATGGGTTATTTTCAAATACAGAGTGATAAAAAATCAAATAATGAAAAAAGAGCAATATGAAAATTGAAAAAATTAACATTGGGTTTAAGGAGTTTAAAACCAAAACAAAGGAATCATGTACAGCTGTTTATGATCATTCCTAATAATCAGGATGTTTAAGTATAACATGTGGTTTTATGAGAACAGTGGCTAAAACCACTGAATAAAAATTACATTTAAAATGGTTATGTCATGTTGAAAATCAATCATTAGAGAGAGTGAGAAATAATAACAATTGGAATGACCTTAAACATGCATAAAAGGGGCAAATGAGCTAAGCAAATGTTCTCCTCTGTAGTGAAACTTGGTGAAAAATTTTCAAGTCATCTAAACAAACTGACTGACCTTCTCCGAGCAAAGCTCGGCCCCCATGTATTATTCCGTGGTAGTCATAGCTGAGTGGGTTGAATACTGGGCAACTACCCAAAAGACTCAGGTTCAATTCCCGGGAATCCATAAGACTTTTAAAACTCAGACTTTCACCGTGCTTAGGAAGGCTCAATAAGCCGTTGATCCCGGCTTCATAATCTACTTACTTACTTACTTTACTAATTAGTTGACTGGTCAGGTCGGAGGCACAAGTGCAACTTGAAAACTCTGACAACACACCTCGGCCAGAAGACTGCACGACATTTGCTTTAATTTATGTCAATGAAAAGTCAATTGTACATATACAAATTAAAAAAGCTGTTTATGATTTAAAACGTTGTAAGGAAGTTTTACTGTTTATTTTCTCAAATTGGTCGCTCTTTTTTAAAATATATAAATGTTGTTTAGCAATAAAATATTATTTTTTGACAGGTATGTTACATGTTTTCTTTTTATAAGACACAGTCACAACCAAGGCGTTTTTCAGACTATATGAATAGGTTATGAGTGACGTGACAAGTGTAGCCTTATCACTAAGTAAGACGCACTAATTCTTTTGTCAGGATTATATAATCAAATTCCTAATACCGTTATATTTACGAAAAACCTAACTTTTATACTTTTCTTTTAATTGTACGTTTTTTATGATATTAACTTTAAAAACATAAATAGATGAAATATTTTTTGAGGTGAAGGTTATAAACATCAAATTAAATACTAAAATAGGATTTACTGTTGGTATAACGCATGCCAAATTTAAAATAAATATCTTTTTCAGTTTGGAAGATATTATTTATTTAGTAAATAAATACATACAGATAGACAACGCTAAATAGAGCTTACGACAGATATTTTAAAAAACTGTATTCTATATGTTATGTTCTATCTTATGTGTTGAATCCGAAAATGTATAGCCAGAGCACGTTTACGTGACAATAATATAATAGTCTCTTTGTATTTTTAGAAACTCATACTAGCGATGGATTTGAATTTATCATTGATTTATTTGAACTTTACCAATCGCTTCCACAGACTGGTCTAACACTTGGTCTTTCAACACAAGAAGCAATAAATAAATCAAAAATAAAGTCCCATTGTGTTATTTATGTATTTTCACAAGGTTGATTCAAAAGTAAACTACAACCTCCATACTAATCGAAGTACAACTGTTACATTATATAAACTTGTCTGTAAATATATTATTTTCCATGTCCTTTATTTAATTTAGTTGAAAATTCAGTCAATTCTACAGTCTTAATTTTTAGGGTTTCTGATGATTCTATCTTAATCCCGAAACATGCTAAAATAAGTCTAATAGTTTAATGAAAATTTGTTTTCTAATTATCAGTGGAAGAGACAACCAATAACTAATAAAGTATGATCTTTTCTTCGATATCGAGTTCGATGTATCGAGTACTCATATCGCGATTCGAGACCGTATCGCACTTCATTATTCGGTTGCCCAATGCCTCCCGCGGTGGGAGCA
Organism: Allygus modestus; assembly: GCA_963675035.1. Lineage (NCBI taxonomy): Eukaryota > Metazoa > Arthropoda > Insecta > Hemiptera > Cicadellidae > Allygus > Allygus modestus. The sequence goes on along the minus strand of OY776117.1, from coordinate 106,115,734 downwards.
CCAAGGTCTAGAACCTTTGCGCAAGTTTCATTCTCACAGATGATCGCAATGGCCCCGAGTACTCTATTAAAACTGCTCTTCGCAAGCACTCGTTCCATAAATCCTTATAATTGGACGCCGTTTGGCTACGAGGGCAGGAATATATTAGAATATGATTAGTGTTGACATTCTTGCGGACGAATGTGTGGAACTAAATGCATCTTTGTTCAAATGCCAGTTCGTACTGTTTAACTCCTGATGAGGTAGGATTTGTCATGTGTTCAACTGTCTGTTACAATCTGGTTATCTGACAATGATTTTAATCTTTTTAAAATAGTAAGTTAATTTTGGCTCAACTAAAACAATTAAAACTAAGAGTAAAAAATTAATTCTCAAAAATAAGGAAAACACGTTGAAATATGTTGTTTTAACTCAGTCATTTATCAATGAACACCACATTGTTATTGAATGATAAAAAGGGTTCTACTAGTAGGTACTTGTTTATTTTGCCCTATACCCTATAATAGGATAAAATAAATTATGTCTCCCAACACTACAAAATATGTTCAACCTTATACCGTACTTTCATACAAGACGGTAAATATACATGGTTCAAGGCGACCGATTTCAACCAGTTGCACCAGTCACCATAATAAGGCCCAATCCTAAACATGGGGTGTAGAAATCTTTGTTGAGGTGTTTTGTATTATAAATATCTTTTACCTGGGAATGGTGAGTTTATATTACAAAAAAAAATTAAATATGTATTGCTTGTAGCTTAGTAGGAAAATGTTTGATTTAATTTCATTTATATACGAATAAACGAGTTATTTCATAAATCCTTCAGTTTATTGAAGGTTATCATTACTTTAAGTTGTGACTTTTCCACCCCTTACTAAATATATTGCAATATTCAGAGCCTAGCTGCTAAACTTTGTTTTTAGAGAGTCAGCCAGTTTATTTGTTGAGCTAAAGTTAGCTTCCACAATACCCTGGAATGTGGTAAATGGGTTCACTTCACCTGTTCGATTTCCACAAATTGATTGTTTTTGTGAATCTAATGAATTCTCTGCTGTGTACAATCACTTTATGAGCAAGCAAACAGAATCATAACCATATAGCTGATTCTTTTATAACAATATAAACAGTGGGCATCAACAAATTGAACTATTAGACACAAGACTATTTATCTTGCTGTCTTCATTTCCTTATATCCTCCTATAGACAAACCGTGGTCTGTGGTAAAGAACCAAGCGTTATTTAAAATGCAAATAATTGTAAAATGCTAAAAATGTTCAAACCAATTTTAGCTATAAGAGATGCTATGAATTTTGTATATTTCAGAAATTTCCACTTATAACCATCTTAGAAAACATATGTTTTCCTAAAACCCATGAGTTAGGATTTTATTTAAAAATTTAGTCATGAGAGTAGAAATATAATTTTATATACAGTATAATAAATAATGTTATGTACACGGTACACGACTAATGCAGTATATTTCACGTCGTCCACAAAGTTCGTCTAAGATGAGCTGCTGGTGGTAGGATCGCTAGTTTGGAGAGGCTTTTCCTCGTCAAGGGTCATGGCGCGGACGTAGGGCTTCTTCCTCTTGGAGGGTACCCCGCTGGGGGTGTATGAGTGGGCGGCGGGCGCGGCGGGGGCGGCGGGGGTGGCAGACTCCGTGATGGGGGTGGCGAGCAAGCCCTCCATAGGAATCAACTCTAGTCTTTCTGTGGAACATTGCACCAGTATAAATATCAAAAAACCTAATTGTTTTAAGGTACTATTATTAAGTTATATATTACTAGCTGCAGTAATCGGCTTCCCTGGCTGATGTATTCGGTTACCCAAAATAAGCCTTTGTTGATGTCCATTTCTATTATTTTATTGGAAGCGAATTACAGCACAGACTAACTTGCGCAGTCGTATTTTATGGTCAGTGACACATTTACGTAAAAATAAAAAATTAAATATACATAAAAATCTTAATTGTAATTTAGAACCTCAAAGGTATCGAAATCAGGCTTATGTTTTGTATTTGTATTTGTTGTTTGTATTTGGAATATTAGCTAAATTAATTTTTAATTTCAGCTCAACCGGTAGAAAAGTAGGTACGTGACGGGGTAACAAAGAAATTTATGACCAAGACTTTATGACCTAAGATCCCGGTTATCCTGGTAAATTCCTATAAAGTTGCCTATACTTAAACATGTTGCAATATTACATGCATTATTACATTATTATTATCACATTGCATTTAGTGAATAGTAAAATTGAAAAATATATTAAAAAATGCCCCCATTGCAGCAAACCTGCATACTCAGTTTATTCCAAATGGCACCTCACTACTGTACCTCACTACGTCATGAAGCCACTTAGCAACTGTCACCAAAGCATATTCATAAATAAGCGAGACACGAAATTTTATTTATCCTCCATAGGAAAAAATTGGGGTTTTACGAAAAAAACAATAGATCGCCACCATATAAAGTAAACATACTAAGTTTTACCAATATACGTTAATAAACAAGCGAGATATCACATTTTTCTTATTCTTAAAGAATAAGAATAACATTATAGCTGCTGAGTACGCAGGTTTTCTGCCATGGGGACAAAAAATAGGTTTTGTATGCACATATATGTGCAGGTATGTAATCCTGACCATATGAAGCCACATACCAAGTTTCATTAATAAGCGAGATATAAAATTTTACTTATTCTCCATAATATTAACATTGAACAACGTAATGTGTTTAGCACTTTCAATATCTCAGTAAACGACTGACATAGACTAATAATTCAAAATACTAATTTTTTTCAAGCTAAATTCAATGGTGCAAACAAAAATTTGTTGAAAATAGTTATATTTAAAAAGAACAAAACCCCCATGGTGGTAAGACTTGTTTGGTTTTCGAACTCATTAAAATAGATGCTGCCTTACATCCCAAACCTCGTCTTATCTTAATTAAGGACTTTAGTGCGAAGTCCTGAGTATTTTATTATATTTTCTATAATTGAGTACATGTAAGAATCATAACGAGCACATTTATATGCTATAGGATTTTGTCACGATAACATACTTAAATCTGGTAACGTACATTCCCATTTGAGTACACATGTAGGTTATTCTTTTGCTATTTATACCTTGGTTACTCTCGGAGTGCGGCTGGCGAAGGGTCGGTCGCTCACATAGGCCTACACATGCAGCTCGTGAGTGGGACTGGAGCAGTTAGAAACCCTTCACCAGCCGCACTCCGAGAGTAACCAAGGTATAGTCCACCCTCGAATGAAGGTTATCGCTTTCATGAACACAATGCGAACACTTACTGCCCGCGAAGGTGGAGGCTAAGGCGTTGTACACAGCGGAAGCCAAGTTAGTAGCCCCGATGGTCAGGAGGTTGGTGAACGCGGGGGTGATCAGACCCAGGAGAAGAGCTCCGATCTGCCGGTCCACCTGGGGCTCCGACTCTAGACTCTCGTAGCTCGGGGGTTGCGGAGGTTGGCAACTGGCCGTCGTCAGGAGCCCCAGCAGGACTATGGCGGTGAAGGTCCTCTGTAACATGTAATGGTTGGAAATGTACAAATGAGCTATGTTTGCTAACAATAAATTACAAGGTAGACTGTTCAAGTTTGACCCTAACAGTCTAGAGGTAGAGGAAGGAAGGTTTTACAGCGACTTGTTTACTTTTTAGAACATTGGATCACATTTATCTCCAAATATAAACAATACACACCCTTAAGCCTGCGAATTCTACATTTATTACGCAAAAATCAATTTTAAACTGTAAAATAAAGATTTATAAAACTTTCTAGATTTTAGTTAGATGATCTTATTAAAATGGTTCGCTCTGAGTATTCAACACTTACAAAACATGTCCTTAAACAAATTATAGCTGTAACTATAATGCAATTAATTGTTACAACTTTTAGCGAATTTCCCCTATAGGGAAGAAGCTATTACCGTAGTCGGCATGGTAAGACCTAGGCCCGGGACCATGATAACTTTTCGTTTTGAGGTCCCCAGACCCCAAAAAAACACCATTCGTTTGAAACTGTATATATATATATATATATATATATATATATATATATATTCCTAGCCTTGGGCCTTTGGGTATTCCGTGTACAAATGGCATTTGGGATGTCCATTTGTTAGTGTTATACTTCAAATATGGGATGAATTCGTCATATTTCTATTACTTATATAGCTTATATGGTAATATTCTAGCCTATATATACCATAATTTCATAATCATTGGCTTTGACAATAAATTTAGGTTTTATATAGTTTTTTACATAGACGATACTTTGAGTACTCCACAAAATGGCGAGCTTATATAAAACTTTACAAATACGCCTGTTAGGGTACTCCTTCTTCCTCAGTTAAAGATGGAGGCGTGGCCTAGCTTCTGCGCAACCGGAGTACCCTAAGGTGTGACTGTGTGAACCTTGCACAACCGGAGTGCCCTAAGGCGTGACTGTGTGAATCTATTTATAAACAATTTACAATTGCAGTAGTGTTGTAGCTCATTTGTCTTTTTGATATTTGTGTTTTTTTCCAATGACTTGACTGTATTAATAATTAGTTTCATAAGTATGTGCGTTGCACAAATTTACTTAAAAGTAAATACTGTCTGCCACTCTGTAGAATCTTTTCACATACCTAGGAGAACCGCCTTCAATAAATAAAAAGGTAAAACTTAGTGGAAATACCTAATAATAACACCAATCTAGATTCGTGGTGAACACAGTAAAAAGAAGTGATAAACCAAATTAAATTCATGAAAGTGAAATAATAATCGTATTTTAAAGTAAAACATTGACTTTTGCTAGTATCTTAAAAAATACTATCTTATTTAAAAAGTCTACATGCAATCTTATAAGTTTTATTGTATCAAACTTAAAAATGATTGACATACAATAATTATACTCTACCAGCCGGCACTAAGCTGGGGTTTCCTAATCTAACAACAATGACTGAATTAATTAATGACAATAATTATATGATAATTATATTACTTTATCAAAAAAGTATGCTAAAGTTTTCCCAATAAAATATTTGTAATTTTCCCTAACTTTTTTCATTTTTCCACAATTTTCCCCTGACCTTTTTTAGTACTCTCTGACTCTCCCTGACTTTCCAGAAAGTGTGAACCATTAAAAACATGTGATTTAAAAATGCACTGGTAAACAAAGAACATAAATATGATCTTATTCACTGGTAGCCGATGGCCAAATGAGCTCAGAGGGTGGAGGAATACGGCCGCGCCGAGACAGGCCTTTGATGTTTACCGACTTTCCACGGGAAAGCCCGCGCCAGCCCGGACGCGCCTGATGGACCGCGGGCCCCGTCGGGCCGAACTGATACACGGCCTGTTGTGCAGCAGGTTTTATGGCCTGGCCTGACAGATCCAGGGCCGTGTATCATAGGCTTAAGCCTCGTTCTCACGACGCGTGGCTTGTCCAGTCACAGATGGCCTTGATCTGTCAACGGTTGTCGAGTCGTCTGAGTATATTTAAGCCTTACTGTTCTAAAGTCGTGTGGCAGCCTGTTGATTTGAAAAGCCACTGACGGGCTTGGAGAAAAAGACCGAGCCAGAAAAAATATTGGAGAAAATCGAGCTTGGAGAAAAATTGTTACAAAAGAGATGAGAAAACTAAGGACCTATCCTACTAGCATTGAATACAAATATTTTCATACATATATTCGATAATAATGTATTTTTCTTGGTTTCTCTTTAAATATTTAGTCTACAGTTATATTTATCTTTTGGTTTTAAATGTACCGAAAGTAGTTTGAGCCCGATGAACAAACTTTTAAACATTTAGGCCTAATGAAATGTAACTAGTTTTAAATGTTTTACGGTTGATTTCCATTTTATGCAAGCGATTCAAAATTAGCTTTTGAAATGTACATTTCTAAATAGCAAATTTTAAGCTAATTGAAATTTATTTCATAACTTAAAAGTTTTTTTTCTACCAGTAATTTTTTATTGGTTGTAAGATCTAGTATTTATCAAAGAAACTGTTTCAAAGACTTGATACATATCTTGGACTTTGTACACTTTAGTTTTTTAAGAGTTATAAAATCAACCGGTTTAAATGTATTTACAGTCCTAGTATAGGCATTGACGTGTTGCGTGGTTGGATTAAAAGTGTAGCTATTGCCTGATTTATATGTTTTAGTTAAAATATACATATATCAATAAACAAATAAACAGAAAGTGACACCAAATGTACTCCAGCGCTCGGCTCGACGACTGAACAGGCCGTGAGAACAGTGTATCGAGCCAAACCAAGGCTGGCGGTCTGACTATCCACAGGCCTTTGATGTTTCATGAGTTTACCGACTCGGGCGGGAACGGCTCGAGACTTAACACGCCATCTCGAGCTAGCTGGAAAGTCACAGACGAGCTGTTCTCACGACGTGATACTCGACAATCGGCAGATCAAGGCCATCGGTAACTCGACAAGCCACACGTCGCGTCGTAAGAACGAGGCTTTAATGCGGTCCCACACTTCTCGCGAACACGCCCGAACATTCGGCCGATCTCCGAATGTTCGGAGTATACGCGATAATGTGTGGGAGCTGCAGGAACGTTTGAATACATGCGGAAATATACAGGACGGAACGTTCAGTGAATATTCGGGAATGTTCAGGCCTGTTCGCTAGAAGTGTGGGACCGCCTTCAGGTGTGCGCAGCGTAAAGCCACGGAAACGGCGACGACTGTACCCTTCGGGTGTTTTTGGAAACTGTATCGGTTCCGTTGGACCACATGGTCTATTCACTGTACAGTTGTTTTTGTTGTTGCTTGGTTATCTTTTGATTTTTTCTCGTAACTTTAATATAACTATATGTTATGCTCAGGCCTATCAAGTACCTCTCTGCCGAATTTCAAATCAATCAGTCCAGTGGTTAGAGCGTGATTGAGCCAAAAATATCTAACCTACAAACAAACGAGTATTAGTAGGAAGTATGATGTTAAAGGTTGTAAGTTTGTTTCCATGTTCGTGGCTCAATCACGCTCTAACCACTTGACTGATTGAGCTTAAATTTGGCAGAGAGGTACATGATAGGCCTGAGTAACACATAGGCATATCAAATTATCTTTCATATTAAAATACTGAACAAAATTTCTTTCATCAATTAACAAGTCACTAAACAAATTATGGAATTCTCCATATTGTTGTCGATCCTTATTTCATGTATCCAAAAACGCTTTTGACGTTTTTCTTCCTCCTATGCTTGGGGTAAACAAGATTAAAATATATTTTCTTCTTCTGAACTTTAAGAAGTTAAAATCGGCATTGAAATAACGGAGGAGTCCTTTTAATACAAATTTAATTCAGTATTATTATATAAGGTAGAAATAGGCCTATTGCACCCTTCTACGCCTTAAATTTGGTTAATATTTGAATAGACTTTTGTTTTTTCAATCACCTGCTTCCCCCATAAGGCCAATCTAAACTTTCCGTCCATTAGTTAATTGTAAATGCATAGTTTCAAAGTTTGTTAGGAATGTTGTACTGCTGATTATCTAGCGAATTCAGAGAAAACCTTTTCGATTTACGTTTTAAAAATCGATAAAGACCCGTTTCCTTTCTAACAGTTTCTGCTCAAAACATTGTTTTGAGCTAAACTCAAAACAAAAAAAGTTCAAGTAAAATGTTTAATGGAAACGCTCGCAAACTGTTTTGAACATTGTTGGCCAACAAAATGTGTTTTGAGCTGATGCAGCTGACAACAAATGTTTTAGGATAACTCAAAACATAATGGAAACGGTGTCACAACACCCAACACTGTTGTGAACGAGTTCACGCATGCGAAGTGACCGGTAGCAGTCAACGCCACGGACCCCGAACCGTCACGCTTTTTGTCGCCGCGTCCTTTCCGTATTGTCCTTCAGCCTGTTAGATAGTAGTTGGACATTTATTTTGAAAATAATTAAATCGTTCTACATATGTACTTAAAAAAAGTTAAGGACAGTAAACCAATATATATTGTATTGATTTACTAAATATTTTGTAATAATCGTCAAAATTTTAATTTACTTAAACATTGTAAAATAAGACCGATATTTTCTACTTTTTTGTTATATAAATTACAACAAGTGATTTAAAGTTTTGAAAATCCGTAATATAAAAATTGATAATATTTCCGTTAATTTGATAGGTCTCTCGTTAAAATCGCACTTTGGCCGTTTCGGAGGTGTCATACCGGAAACTCGAGTATCCACAATTTCTGTGCGGACACTAGTGTAGTTCATGATTATCCTCATAGATTGCAGCATTCCAGCATATGGAATTTTTCATCCTTTGTAAAAAATCAATTTAAGAAATCTAATAAAAAATAAGGCATTTCCGTGAACGGGCAACCGGCGAAACTATTATATAGGTTTACAATTATGGCTGATGTGTTATTTGAATGTCCTTGGCATCTATATGTGCCTTTTGGGGGGTTTGGATGACATCAACCTTCAGCCTTCAGGCCTTTGACCCCTGGGCACCCAAAGTTCCAATGTTAATCTTATGTAAGAATAGAAATAAATGTAATTTAACCTTTAACAGCTGTTGATACTAAGAAACAGAACGGAAAAAAGATCAGCTGATTTCATGTCTGGAATGGTATCTCAATGTAAAATAATAAGACTGTATGAGCTGGATATTACCGAAATGGAAATAAAATTTGCTCGAATTTGAGCAGCTAGATTTGCTGTTCTATATTTGAAAAGCTAATTTTTGTATATATGTAATCAGATGAAAAATCCACGTGCCAAACTTAAAGGTGTTTTCTTTGCACACCCCGAACATGATAGAGCCACGATTCAATGTAATCACGCTTATTTTATCGTTGTATAGCCTTTACAGGCATATTAAATCCAGTCACTTGGTCTGAAACCTTTGCCAATTGTCGGATTTGTTTTTCATGTATTGTTTACAAAACAAACGTTGTATTAACATTTGATGGGTTGAATGAAGCCCTTCATGGAGCCAAGGAGAAACAATAGGCCTACGAACATCAGCGCTATGTTTTACTCTCAGCTCAAGGACGGAAACTAAAAATGATTAAGAAGGTATTCACTAATTGAAGGGTAATGTATACATTGTAGATTGTATCAATTAATACCATAATAATTGCAACATTAAAAAAATCTTCTTCTTTGGGCCAGCCTGAATCGAATTCAGTAATTACAATATATGTATCGTTGAAATATACTGGTCACTAATGATTTTCTATAAACCTGATAATTCCATTTGATACTTGTCTATTCTTAGATACACAATTTACATATTTTAATAATCAGCTGGTTAGAGAAAGTTAAAATAGTGATAAAATCGGTTTTACAAAGTTATTTTGTTGTATTCAAAATTAAATTATTTACAAAATGTAAGTAGATTATGCAAATATAGAGGGATTGATCTTTCATTAAAAAAACCGCATGTAAAACGGTTCAGTGGGAACCTCAAGTGAACTGACCAAAGGATTGCAAAGTTGAAATTTTACCCCATGTTAAATTTCCATAAGAAAACTTGCAATTTAATTTTAATAGTTATTGACCAGGTGAAAAAATAAGGTAAAATGTGCAAATATAGAGGTTATTCCCTTTCATTTGATACCACCCGCGTGTAAATCGGTTCAGTGGATTTCTCACACGTTCTTCCGGAAACTTTTTAATTTTGTGTTTTAATATATAGGATTAGGGCCTATACACAACTTCTATTTGGTTTGTCAGGACAAATTACAAGGATAGTTTATTTGAAATCAATGTATGGAAATAGTTTGTTGTTGTAAAACAGTTTTAACAAGCGCTGTAATAATTTTTGCGTTACATGGCATTAACATACTTGCGGGAAATGTTGGCACAAGTTGGGAGAATGTAAACGGCCTCCAACAATGTTTTGAGCTCAGCTCAAAACATTGTCCAAGTAAAAGTTTAATGGAAACGGGGATTAAGAAAATTTTGTTTCGTATTTTTAGCTGAAATTATCTATAAAACAAATTGGAAACTTTGCACAGGGAAATAGCTTTGTTATTTCCTTATTTTTATAAGACAAACCATAAATCAACAATATCTGACCACCGTTTTAAGCTCGATGGAACTTGAAAGATGACGTTGCCCTTATGGGCGTAGAAATCTACCTAGATTTACTGGTGCCCCCTATAAACTGCGGTTTGTTTTTAAAATGCAGGAAAATTCCCGGACGAAGCATCTCGTGTGAAAGGCCTCATCTGCACCCACACCCGCGGTCGTATGATGTGGCCTTACAATCATTATAAATGTAACAGGCCCAATGCAATAAATATTTTAACTTACTTCATGCATCTTGGTTAAGGCTTAATTTTGTTGTCGTAGTTAGCCGATACTTTTGAACAGTGTTTTATTTAAAATTCTAAATAAAGTTAGGCTAATTTGTGGGGGCCCGTCAAAATTCGACGGATACAAAATTAGGTTTGAGTAATCTGACGGTATCCTATAGGAACAATCATCGACGGTAAAATAATTATCTAAAATATCACCAATTAAAATAAAGCACATTTATTTGTGGCACAATACAACTAAAAAGTCACAAAAACACAAACTGAACAATACAAATTATTAAATTTTAAAGATTATATTTGATGTTTACTATACACTAAAATAATTCAAAAGCTTGATGAGCTCATCAGATGTTTGATGAAAATCACCGAGTCAGGATTATAATTAGCTGATTGTTGTAAACAAAACATACTATAAATCCCACCAAAATGGTTTTTAGACATAGACATTTTGTATCATTTAGCAAATTTAAAAGGAGAAAGTTATAAATCTGAAAATATTTGGGAGTATCAGAATGTTTCAGCTTTGAATTGGTACAAATCCCATCATTACACGTTAGGGTGCGTTCACGTAGAACGCTATTTACAAGCAACTAGTATCCGGCGGCTTGCCACAGGCGCCTTCAAGCGCGTGCAAATGCTTAGGGCCGCATGGCTTATGGCGTGCACATACAAAGCCGGAAACAAGGTCGATCTCTCAGTCGTCGAGATGTCTTCCTCAAGTGTCGATGACATTTTTCTGGTAGAGAATGTTGAGTTGACTGGCAAGAAAGAGAATAGGAGTTCATGGGATTAATTAAGGATATCCGCCTACTGTGTACAATAAAATTGGCCAATTTTGCAAGAAACACTAAATAGTTGTTTGAAATAAAAGGTTATTAAAATTAATAGTAAACAAGGCTCAAACTATATTCAATTAATAGTTAAGTGATAAACGTAATTTATAAAAGGATTTTAACATTAAAATCAGGCGTTTTTACCTACACAGTATTTTTTAGTTTCCACAACAATCTAAATGTAATTTCCCTTTGCAGATGAGAAGGCCTGTATGTAATTTATTTAGTAGGGTACAGGTGCAATTGTCAATTAAATGAATGTTAACAGAAGACACACATGTTACCTGCAACTTTCATTTTAGGATATATCTCCTTCCAGCACTTTTCAACAGCGATCTGTTACTGTGAAGTTTAAATATTTTGTTCCATATGGCTGGTCTTTGAAAAACGGGATATATCAGTTCTGATATATCAACTATTTTGACAAAAACTCGAAAAAAACAGTAAAAATCATCAAAACTGCACCCCAATCATACATATTTGGAATCTTCCAGAGCAATAAGCCCTGGAAATAATGTTTCAAACATTCTTGTTCACCGGTCGGTGCTTGCAGCTCGCGCTTATACGTCCAGACAAGCTTTGTCTGTGAACGAATACACTAGAAACAACGCAGACTGTTACTCGCACCTATTCGCGCTTGTCGGCGCTTAGCTCCAGGCGCTTATAACCAGCGTCCTACGTTAACGCACCCTTACCTGGTTTTCTCAAACTAAGGCCGAGTTTTTGGTAAAACATTCTCCATATGAATAACATGGAGAAATTCTACAACCTTATACTTTATATGATTTAACAAACCTACAAGGACAAAAATATAAATCTGATAATAACTAAGGCCAAGTTCCAAATATTCTCACATATGAATAACATGGAGCATTTTTTTATTTCCATATCAAAAAAGCGATATTTTTTAGTTTCAATTGTTATGTTAATCTGGAGTGTACAAAATTTAAAATGACACATCGATTGTCCAAATCGGTTGAGAAATAACGACGTAGTGGTCCTAAAACTAAATTCCTTAGCGAAATAATATATAAGATTATGCCTACTTTCAGTCACTAATATATATTTTTTCTTAAAATTATTGAAACCAGTGTGTTGTTTTTTAAAACAGTAACAAAATATTTAACTTATAGGAGTAAGTGGAAACCCGGTTATTCAAATTCTAATATGCGTTTTGTATTATAATATAGGTTTAAGTTTAGGCCTACTCAAATTTGTTTTAAGACTCATTTCTTAAATATATAGCCCAATTAAAAGCTTAAATAAAAATAGGAAACTTAAAAATAATACTAACTTGTACATTAGAGCCTAACTTAAACAGTAGGGGTGCCTATTTTAAGTTGTGTAAACAATAAAAACCTTTACAAAACCTACTACTGAATGTTGTAAAACATAAACATTACAATCTGATAAACACTGTTACGTTGCTACAAACTTTAAAATCGAATCTTTAACATGATCCCTTGCAAACATAATTTTGATGGTAATTATACCGACTTTATTCAAAATTGATAGCCTGCCCTTTATATATTGTACTTAACCTTCCATAATTGATCAAGGGGAATTATAGACATCTGGGAAATTTAACCTACTTTAAGCCTTTTTATGCTACAGATTTTCGAATGAAACAAGAGAATAGGGTACTATTATTTTGGCTAATTATTTTGATGTTGACAATTTTTTTATTACAAAGAAAATAACAAACAGGAGACTACACAAGTTAAATAAATAAATACAATGAAAATTGAAAAATACTTATTTATTTCTGTGATCGCATGTAACACACCGAGCATGTAACGCACCGAGTTGTTTAATATCAGTGAATAAGCACATTTATTCACCACTGAGGGGGGGGGGGGAGAATGCGCACTTGTTTCCTATTGGCTGGATTCCAGCGGATTGCTTAAATATTCAAGTTTGTATACAATTTATGTTTATTTCAACAGAGAGTGGACAAGTGTGCACCATTGTAAAAACAATAGACTATATAAGTATAAGAAGTTAGGTTAGGATGTTTACAATTATGCAGCTTTGGGATATCCGGAGATCCCTAATACGGGCTGGAGTACCCAAAGAGCAACGGATATCTCCAATACGCAACTTTTACACAGGTGGATATCCCTAAGGCCCAGGGCTGTACCTATATATATATATATATATATATATATATATATATATGTGTGTGTGTGTGTGTGTGTGTGTGTGTGTGTGTCCGTGAGCACGATAACTCTCGTAAAAATTATCCGATTTTGATGAAATTTGGTATAAACGTGTAAAGCAACATTTATGACTTTAAGTTCGAAAACCAGCCAGATCTCTCTATCCAAAGGGGTATTTTGGGGGGGTTTTGTACCCCAAAGATTGTTTTTTTTTAATTTTTACTTTCTCCCTCTATACATAGTATATGGAGAAAGTATTGTTTTCGTCAAAATTTTCGAATTTGAGTTGTTAGTGGAAATATTCGTTTTGGTGCTCCCTGAACCCAAAAAAGTGGTTTTTACGTGATGTCTGTCTGTGTGTGTGTGTGTGTGTGTGTCCGTGTGTGTGTGTGTGTGTGTGTGTGTGTGTGTGTGTCTGTGTGGATGTGTACAGAGCTAGAGCCCTAACCAATGGGCCGATTTTGATGAAACTTGATATGTAGGTACTAAGCCACGATATCTCCAGGCGTTTTTTTCATATTTTTGAATTTTTGATTTTTAAGGGTAATTATCCCCCAAAAACCGCCAAAAAACATGAAAAATCAAAATTTCTCAAAAACGGCTCTAACGATTTTGATTAAACTTTAGTCGTTTGTAGAAATTTAGTTTTCGAACAAAATGACACCACCCGCATTCCTGTAAAAATTCGAGTTCAGAATTTACAGGACTTAATACATCCAAAATTGAGTTTTTTGGATTTTTCATAAAAATACATAAATATAAAAAAATATTACTATTCACCATTAAAAAGAGCTCAAAAAACTAAATAATTTAGTATTTTGAATTACTGTTCTACGATTGCTGGTTTCGGAGAAAATTGAAATTTTCATTTAGCGGTAAGCGCAGTACGTTGTCCAAAGTTATTCTTATGGGGAATACAAAAATTACTATATCTCTCTTATTTACTGATACATTTAATTCAAACTTGATACGCTTGTCAATTTAGCATTGACCAACAGAGTTAATTCGAAATATGTTGCCCCTTAAATAACCCTGGGGGGGAATAGGGGGCATTTCCCCTCTTAAAACCACGAGTGTAGCAATGGATTCTGCAGTGCCTCCAAAGCAGGGATTTGGGTGGATGTTTTTTAAAACAACTTGTTTACAAGATTTTCTGTACATTCGACCGTGCTTTGTATTCTATATTTAGTAAATAAAAAGTAATTTATTCATTAAAGTTGGGCTAAAAGGGAGAAAGTATGTGTCAGTTTCCTGATACCGTTTATTTATATATAATTTTGGAAATAGTCAAATTTTAATTTTTTCCATTGTATTCAGCTTAAAAAAACACACAATTTGGTATTTTGATCATTTCTCTACGTCAATTGGTTACCGAGATATTGAAAGTGCTAAACACAGTACGTTGTCTAATGTTATTCTTATGGAGGAAAATAAAAATTTTATATCTTGCTTATTTATGAACATATACTGTCTAAACTTGGTATACGGCTTCATCTAGTTGTGAACCATTGATATTTGATCAAAAAAACAATTTTTTGCCAAAGGCTCCCGTAGCAGCAAACCTGCGCACTCAGCCCCATGTTATTCTTATGGAGAATAAGTAACGTGTTATCTCCCTTAATTATGAAAATAAATTAATGAAATTTGGTATGTGACTTCACCTAGTTGAGTCATATTGATATTAGCATAAAACCCCATTTTTTGTGTTCCTTGCTTCAGCAAACCTGCATACTCTGCCGCCATGTTATTCTTATGGAGAATAATTAAAATGTCATAAATTGTTTATTTATGAATGTATATTGATGAAACTTGGTATGTAGCTTTATGTGGTATTAAGATAAATATATATGCATTGGAAATTCGCTAAGCACGCAGGTTTGCTGCTACGGGGGTATTTTATTAATTCAGACGCTCGGACGGTGGAGCGTCACAGCACAGTGTCAAACCAGGCCTCAATACACCGTGAGAGCGCCAGACAATACAATGTGAGGGCGTCATTCACATGCCGCGGCGTATTGGCGTCTGTGGTGCTCAGTAGCGTTTTTATTAGTAACATACCTCTAATTTAATTAATATATAGAAATTAATCAAAGAGCTAAGCTATAATTTCAATGTTTAAGGTGCAATTAAATATTTCAAAGAAATATTTGTATTATGATGTACAAATTTCTCAAAAATATCCAGAATAAATAGTATATTTTAGAGTAGCTTTTCCTATTAACTATATTTATTTTCAATAAATTGATACACTTGAAATATAAGCTTCAAATCCAAAGCGGCCACCACAGAAGTAGTCTCAATCAAACGAAACAAAATCATCTAAACTCCTCTGCCAGTCTAGAAAGCTACAACATGTAAGAGATCATTTAACACGAATCTACATAATATTATCTTTTTTGAGCAGGTGGAAAGGTTTCAGCAAAAGAGTGTTAAAACCTCTTTGATGCTAAAAAGAGTAAAAAATATGTCTTATCATAAACCCTTTATTACCTGTCATTTTATTGCATACTGTATCGTTAAGAATGAGGATAAGGATGAGGGATAGACTTTGACTTACTCACTCAAAGACAAAAATCTAAAATTCTAATTGTTTTCCCTAAAGTACCTAATAGTCTGTTTTTGGTGAGTTTTGGAAAATCTGATAAAATTAGAGAAAGATATTAGTATATGGAATGATATTTTATTCCATAAACAAGGCATAGGAAATTTTTGCTCTTGGAAAAAAATAAACTTAGTTTGATCCTTTTATTTTGTAGATCGTTTATCTATTTTAAAAATTAAAAGGTTCAATGTGTTAACACATTATTCATCTTATTTTTTTTTAATAAATTAAGAGGTAGGATTAAAATGAAATAAATATTGTAAGGAAGAAGAGTTTTCTAAAATGTAAAACTGATATCACATTTTGAACTCTAAAATTTATAAAATTGAATTAAACTAACTAATAATAGTATTTCACTTACATATTCCATTGCAGTTGTCGGTGTCCAACGTGAGCTGCAGTGGATCTGTGGTTCGTCCGGACACAACATAAGTAGTTGATGATGGGTTGATTAGGCTGTAATTACCTTAAAGCGATATCGGATGACACTTTCAGTTACTCTCAGATAACTGTACTTGCACTCATCGTAATGTTGACGACATATTTTAAAATGTTATATTGCCAGTCATTATTAGTGAATTTCCTATAGAAAGTGAACTATTAGCATGACCCGCACGGTGAAACTTAAGCCCGGGACCACCATAGAAGTTCCTAACGTGACCCCCTGAACACGTTTTCGGGGATCGTCCAAAATATATATATATATATATATATATATGTGTGTGTGTATATATATATATATATATATATATATATATATATAGAGAGAGAGAGAGAGAGAGAGAGAGAGAGAGAGAGAGAGAGAGAGAGAGAGACATATATGTGTGTTTGCACTCTAGCGGTCGACTTTTTTGTCCGATTTACTTTAAATTTGGTAGGGACGTTCCTTTCTGTAATCAGTTGGACAAGTTCGTTGGGCAAAACAATCGGAAAACTCTAAACCCCTTTTTTGGGGATTAATCTTTCAAATTTTGAGTTTTTGGGCCCAAAAAGGGTTATAAAATCCCCGGATGTATAATCAATCCATGTATGAAGATCTAAATTAGTGAGGCAAAACTTTTAAGTCCTCTCTCCTCATTCTAGCATAACTATTTACCAAGTTATAGAAGAAAATATGTATTAACCAAACACAGTACGTTGTCTTATAGGGGTTTTACATTAGAAAAGCCTGTTATTCATTTGTTGGTGTACATTCATCATCCCCAGCAATCTCACGCCTACTTTTAAGTCTGACTGGACCTTCTCCTAACCTTATAACGCGCAAAATTGTATTCCCAGCCTTGCAGGTAAATGAAACCAGGAGCATCATAACAGCCAAAAAATCAATGTTTTCAGATTTCAATAAAAATTGGAATAAATGTATGTTTTACACTGATTTTGAGTTTTAAAAGCTTTTTATGTGGAAATTCACTTCCCTCACGTCAGCGTGCTGCGTGCAAACTTGTAAAGTCTTACAAACCGTTATCAAATGTATTTCATCATTATAATTTCCAAGAACGTATAGTTATAGGGGTACAACCTTTATATTAAAAGTGGTACACACTTATTTTCATATAATGTATGAGAATAGCAAGTTTTTGTCACTGCAGAAATCTTTTAGGAAAGTTTGTTAGAAATATGTGAACAATAATTTTGAACTTCCATAGAATCATAGGGCAGTGTTTGTTTTGAAGTATAACATGGAACATTTGTCTTTATTACTTAGTTCAATTTTGTCTAAAATATCTTAGTAAGAGAGCATATTAGGACTCAGCATAAAACCTTATAACATCCATTAGGGTCATAAATATAAAAAACTTGCCAGTCGAACTGTTCCGACATAAGTCAAGGTGTAGACCATAAAAAGTATTTAGGCAAATTAAAATAAACTCAGTTTGTATATCTAAGAATTGAATATAGCGTTTTCCAATACCAACAAATTATTCACATTGTTAAAAAGGTTTGAATTCTGCAATTTTTTTTGAACCATTCAAAATTGGTCAAATAACCTGGTGACATCTTCACTGGTACTTGAGAAGGTACTTCTAAAAGCAAATGTCAATTCACATTAACTCAGATAGCAAATAATAACTAATTCAAACTAGTAGTGCAAATATAGGAAACTATTTTGTTTTCAAAAGTTGGCAGCCTCCTTTTGTCTTACTTTGCCGGTCTATATAGGCTATCGATCTGACGTGGAACGTAGTCATCAAAGCAAAGGGTTAACCTTTACAGTACTGATCAAAGTGGCTTTACATAACTGAGACTTGAAACCACAACATTGCTGTTATTGCTCTATATACCACGGAATCCGACGCTTAGACATATTCGCCAGCGACAAACACAAGTATGGTTGTTGTAACTGTGCCACTGGCTCATAAAAGTGGTATACATTACAGCGGTTTGAACCCATGGCAGGGCTACTGTCTCGGTTTAAGCCAATAACTCGCAAAATAATATAACAATATAACGTAATAATACGTATAACACATATACTGTATATAATAGTATAATATAACGTATTTTTGATATTTATTACTTTTTTTAAATTCAAACACAAATCTGACTTCGTCTATGATCTAAAATCTACAAACAAATCGAGTAATTAAATATCTTTGAAAATACCCAATCAATTACAACAAAAATCAATCAATCAATTAGGCAAATTTTTAGAAGTTTAATATTTTGTCAAACGAAATAATATAAAAAATACGTTTACTATTTAAACATATTTATGACTGATACTTATTCAATAAACTACAAGTATGTGTAAATATAAATTGTCCATGTAATGTTAAAATTGTTTTATTACACCTCCTCAAGGAGTCTTTCTGCTTTGCTGATAGAAAATACCGTTTTCAGGATAAAGAGTCAATTTTTTGGAACGTTGTTTTTTTTACGTATTAAAAAGTCCAGATATAAATTTAAGTCTAAGAGATAAATGGAAGAAAGGTAAAACACGCGGGGTCCTGGAGGATCCGTGCTGGAGCCTATGCTATTTTTAATATTTTAGTAAGCTATATTTTTGTAAAATCACCGCTTCAGGTTCAAATTTTTCTTCTAGCAAGTCCAACTTAAACATAATGCATTACGTTATTCAACATCATCCTGACTGTCTTATGACGTGGATATGTGATATCAAACAATTACTGAATGGAAAAGGAAATTTATATTGTTTTACTATCGGCCAAGGTGATGAAACTTTACCACCTACTAATATAACTAGATTCAAATCATTACCACAGTTCTTGCAGACTGGTCTACAAAGTATTTCTAATCTTAGATAAGAATCTCTTCTGGAAATGCCATGTGAAAGCTGTGTTTGTGTCTTAGAAAGTCCTATTGTCTACGATATTTGTGTCCAGACAAAATTTCGTCATCCTTATTACGCTTTGTGCATTCTGAATTCGATTAGGGGTTATCTGTTGGTGTATATTATATATTGCTTATCAAGTTAGATCATCACTCAAAAACATGCATTTGAGTAATGTGCTGGATAAATTGCTCTCTCTTAACTTAATTTGTTCAATAGTAAACTAGAGAACCCGTGCTGCTCTGCAGCATCAGTCAATTTTGCACCATAAGTTTATATATAAAAGCTAATCAAGTTAAAATAATGCATGTTTTTTATAGTAAAATCGAAAAAGACTTGTTATTACCTTTAGATCTAATGTTTTTCCCGCTAGAGTTCAGCGGCAGCGATTTAATTTAATTTAACAGCTGTGATTTATATGGCCAGTTTATCTGCTTAAAACAGTTATTAGCAGATAATTTATGACCATACTATGATGGTTTAAAAAAATCACTATATCGTTCATACGTATATACACGTAATCAAGAATAATATTCTTAGGATTTCTATCCCAATGCTGACTGACTGAGTATTCATTCCTTGCCACGCTGTGTTTTTAAGAAAATCTATTCGTCATAATGTCGTTTGTAAGCTTATACCATTACACTATACACGATTAAATATATATATACAAATTTGAACGAAGGTGTTGGAATCTTGAGACCTCAAACGCAAAGTTATTATCGTCCCCGGCCTATATAGGTCTCGGCTATATGAACCGACTACGGTAATAGCTTATTCCCTTTGGAAGAAATTCGCTAAAAAGGCAAATATTTTATCATAAATTCTGATTTTTCACATTGTGTGAACTAATGGTGAAAAACAACCATTACAAATACCAACTAATACCAATACCAATGGTAATGGTAATGGTTACTAATGGGAATGTTTTATTTTTATTTTTTTGGTTTAAGTAAAGCGCTAAGTACTAATGGCTTTAATTGTGTGAAAACTACCTACAGATAAAACTAATAATTTGGAAAATATAACAAGAAAAATTATTAAAGGTACCCCAAATATTTTTAAACCAATAAAGTCCCTACGATTTATTTTGGTTTTGACACTCGTTTTGTGATGTTCTGTCAAAGTTGCCCCCATTTTGGGGTTCAATGTAGAACTTTAGGAAGTCATTCCAGAGTGCTAAATATTTTCAGGTTTTAAATCAATAGCCAAATACAAATACACTTATACTCACATACGCACACGTACAAATACACATACGGAAACCCCGCATCGAGTAACCCCATAGGTTTACATGGGAAAATATTTTATCAATTTTTGAGAGAGGATCCAGAAACATAGTAGGCACTTAAAAGAAAATACCATTTTGTAGAAAGGTTCATTAAGGAATGTAATGAATTGGATGATCATGCATGTTTTTTTAAAGGAAGTTTTAAATGTCAATCGGATAGACATTTTTGAAAGAGCCCTACATTTAATAGCAGAACCTCAAAACATAACATGTTCATTTTCAAATACACATACCTTCTTAGCTCATTAAGCAAATTTTCTCAACATATAATCGTACAGTAATAAGTGGATTACATATACATTCTTAACTTTATAAGCCTAAAATAAAGTATTTGTATTAGGTGCTGCATTATTCTTGGTGAACCAAATGAACTATCTTGGTTAATAAACACTTGTTTTAAGTAATCATCTGATGTAAACAAACCTCCTCCATAAGATTAACATGGGAACTTTAAGAGCCACTGGGGCAAAGCCCATTGAAGATATGTTAGTTAGGTTGGGTGATGACATATCTAGACATTAATTATATATCAGTTAACAAAACAATCATGAAAATCGGCCCAGTAGAACAGTCTGACGGACTGGTCAGAGTTTTGAAATTTTTTCCAAATATATATGATTCACAGAGGTTTTTAATCCTGTCTTATTTTCTAAGTTATTAAGTGTCAACAATTTAGGTACCGGTAGTAGAATACCAAAAATAGTAAGTAACATATTACGTACTACATCTTTGCCCTATTCAATGGACATACGCTGTGATGTACTGCGTGTGTTGTGGTATCGGTGGCTGACACATGCACTCGCAATCATGCAGTATGCAGCATGTGTTTAGGTTGTGTGTATGTGGAAGAAATATGATGGAACATAATGGAACGCAGGCAATAATGGTGTTCGTCTGGGATTATTGTGATCTATCCATTTGTTGATCGAATGTTTGAGTCTATTCTCTTGTGATTATTTGTTTAGTCTATATACATATCACGATGTTGTAGCTTCTAAGACACGGGCAGTTATTTCCTTTGTGCTCAGTTATTTATAAGAAGAGCATTGGTAACATTACTGTTTGTCCATAACAGTGTCTCTGTTTTAATTTATTTTTCCTAATACGATTTCTTATTGTTATTAATTTTCGTTGACATTATACAGATAAATCAATAATCTTGTGTTTAAATTATTTGTCATACAACAGAGAATAAAAGGCGACGAAGGCAACGAAGGCAACGAAGGCGACCTGTCTAGTTTTTGAACTCATAAAAATAGACACTACCTTACCTGTGTGTACTAAATTTCATCAAGATCAGACTTCTTTTACGAAAGTTACGTGCCAACGGACACACACCCATATATACTGTATGTGTGTGCCCCAATACAAATTTGTGTGTTTAAAAACAAAATTAGAAACAATTAATCTATAATTTGACATTTTGAAGTGTTATTTATGTTTTTAACTTTAACTAACCTAATAAGTCATCGTACAAAATTTTACTTTTAAATTTGTGAGCCGGTTTTATAAATTAGATCTTTTGAATGCAAATTTAGCCAATTAATCAATAACCTTTAAATATCTGAACGCTACTATTTTTAATTTTGTAAAAAGTCTAAATAAGAAAAGGGTTTCGTTTAAAGAGGCCTTTTGAACAAAACCAACTTCAATGAAATCAGATTTATATATTAATCAAGTTTTGACAGATTTTATAAATTCAATGGCTATTCAATAGTACTGTGGGGACAAACTATTTTCAATACCAAAGACAAAAACTACATCTGCTCTGTATAAAATGTAAGTCCCAAAAACTGCAATACCATTTTGTATAAAAGGGTAAATATAATTAAATCCCCATTCTATAAAAGAAGACTTTTAAAAATAACTTTTTCCCTAGTAAAATTACTATAATTAAACTGCCCAAAAGGTTTAACAGTATAACCAGGTATCTTTTATATATTTACTTTTAAAAGTCAACATAGAACAGTCGTTTTAGTAAAGTTTCTTGACCGATTTCCCTTACCACTATTATTATAAAAATAAGGGGGTGTCTGTCAATCTATCTATTATTGGATCGCGCCAAAACAACGGGACCAATTCTGCTGAAATGTTCCATTAATATAGTCTATGTACCCAGTAGTGTCATAGGCCTATTGCCGTTTAAAAAATTCCTCAGGGCTCTGCCCCACGGAACATCCATACCCCATGTTATTTATATGGAGCAGAGTTTTATTAGGTTTATGTCACATTTGTTTTTCTTCATTAATTTAAATAAACAGCTGTTATAAGGATTATATCTTACTACAGACTGTCATTGTTTTGTTTACAATTTTTCTACTCTGAATTTTTACTCCTTTGCGAAGCACGGGCATAAGCTAGTCTAACAA
The DNA here is from genome assembly GCA_963675035.1 of Allygus modestus. Lineage (NCBI taxonomy): Eukaryota > Metazoa > Arthropoda > Insecta > Hemiptera > Cicadellidae > Allygus > Allygus modestus. The sequence continues at coordinate 106,092,884 of OY776117.1, read as the reverse complement.
TAAAACATAGATTTTATAGCATGTATAAAATCAACTATTGCTTTAAACCGACTACTTGTGCCCACAGTTGTTTAAAATCAACAGGTATAATGTACTTGTTTAATTTTTCGTAAACTATAAACACCATATAAATTAAATATTTTAATTTTTTATTGTTTAGGCTACTCCATCATAAATTGTTCTCCTTGATGGATCGTTTATAAAGTTGTTAAACTTTGTTCAAAAGATTGATTAATTTTTGATTACGTCATTCATGAGTCGGTGCAACTGCAAAACTGAGCAGATGTTATTTCCAATTTCTACAGAAATACAAGGCAGAATAAATACACAGATAACCACAATAACTTTGCCTATCTTCCTTCCACAGAGTATAACTGTAGCGTCATTGAATAATTGGAGGAAAAATGTCAAAAATCTGTTACTGTAAAGTAAATGTGGTAAGGAAAGGGATGCTGACCGAGTTTTTCCAAACTGTTTAAGGATAACACTTGCTCGTTTTCCACTTAAACATGTAAACGAGTTTGCACGCAGCACGCTGATGTGAGGGAAGTGAATTTCCACATACAAAACTTTTAAAACTCAAAATCATTGTAAAAACATACATTTATTCCAATTGTATTTAAATCTGAAAACATCGATTTTTTGGCTGTTCTGATGCTCCTGGTTTCATTTACCTGCAATGCTAGGGATAAAATTTTGCGCATTATAAGATTAGGAGAAGGTCCAGTCAGGCTTGAAAGTAGGCGCGAGGTTGCTGGGGATGATACAAATACACCAATAAATGAATAACATGCTTTTCTAATGTAAAAACCCCATAATACAACGTAGGTCTTTAGCCGATATACATCTTCTTTGATAACTCGGTAAATATTTATGCTAGAATGACGAGAGAGGGCTTACAACTTTCGCTTCACTAATTTCCATCTTAATATAAGCATTAATTTTACGTCCTGGGTTTTTCTGGCCCTTTTTGGACCCACAAACTCGAAATTTGAAAGAATAATCCCCAAAAAAGGGGGTTAGAGTTTTCCGATTGTTTTCCCCAACGAACTTGTTCAACTGATTATAGAAAGAAACATCCCTAGAAAATTTGAAGTAAATCGGACATAAATGCGACCGCCAGAGTGCATACACACATATACAATTTTGAACCACCCCCCAAAACGTGTTCAGGGGGTCACGTTAGGAACTTCTATGGTGGTCCCGGGCTTAATTTTCACCGTGCGGGTCATGCTAATAGTTCACTTTTCCATAGGAAATTCACTAATACAGTAAATTAAATGTTATAAACTGACCTAGTAATCGGTTAGTTATACGTTATCAAGCTTTATGTATCTTGACCCACTAATTGCTCATTACACCTATTGGGATTACAAATGGCTAGGAGGAGGTATGGGAATATGGTGAGTATGGTTGGAACCATCAATCTACCTATATTGGAACCATCAATCTACCTACTAACCTACCAATTGATAGTAAGGCAGATTTTCATTTTGAAACTGGAGAGAACATTTCTACTGTGTAAGTATGTGTCCGAGAACATAATAACTGTGTTGTAAAACAGCATTACTTCGAACGAGTTCGAAAACTAGACACACTCACTTGGATTCAGCTTTACCAATTATTTTTGTATCTTAAATCATCGTTCTGCACAACATTTGTTACTTGAATATTGAAAGTATTAAACACACTACCAATGTTATTCTTATAGGGAATAAGTTCAATTTTATATCTCGCTTATTTATAAACATACATCTACTAAACTTAGTATTAAACTAAAACTCACCAAAATCCTTTGGATTTAAGTAGCCTTAAGAAATCAAAGTGTTGAATAATTGCGAGACCGGTTTCGGGTCAGTCACAACCCATCTCCAGTCACACTTATCCACTTAAGTCCACTTATTCCATCTTCAGTCACTTATCCTAGGTGTCAAGGCTTCAGCAAAATAAAATAAACTTAGTAGATGCTTAGAGCCTATTCATATTTTCATAAATCACAATTTTTGTTTGAAACCGTCGAAACAAACCTGCGTTTTTAGCCCCAACGTTATTCTTACGGAGTATAATCAAAATGTTATATTTTGCTTATTTATGAATATATTTTGATCAAACTTAGTGGCTTAACCTTTTGATGGTTAGTAGTACATATATTCATTGTGATTTCGCCAAGTATGCACGTTTATTGCAACGGGATGATTTTAATTTGTTTGGAGATAGTCAATCTATATGGGTTTTTGTAATATAACCGTAAGAAACCCTTTCAACAGTAAATGCGAGTTGAAAAAAAGTTTCAAGCACAACAAATTTACAGTTATTTTAGGAAAACCCACATTTATGGTGGAACTGTTCGTGACGAAACCCCTCATCGTGAAGCATAGGTTCACTGTGGATGAAACTATGATTATAATAAAGAACACCGTTGAAGCCTTAAAAGGGTTTAAATAGTTTTCCATCTCGCTGTTTTTCTTTGTTCCAATTTCATAGGGGAAATTATTTACTGCGACTCCTCTTAATTAGGTTTATCATCAGGTACTAAAATATCATATTTACGTAAGTTTTATTACTTTTAAAGGTTTTTAATATTTTTATTGTTTTTTTTTCATCCCCAAAAACTATAAAATCTAGACATAGTTATGTATCAATCGAAAACTTATTTCTTTGATGGTGTTTCTATGCGATTTCCAACATAAATTTCAGATATTTTAAATACGGATATGCGTATTAGTTATATATTACAAACGTTTTCAAACTGTTAATGAGTTAATTATAATTCTAAAAATAGGAAAGTAAATAAATATAATTCTTTAGTTGAAATATAATTTATTGACGTTATATGTACAATATAATAAATAAAGCTGTGCAATAAGTGCTCAGATATCACGCAATTCTCCTTGGGCCATCATCCAAGGGAAAGAACAGGGGATCATACAAGGGAAGAACATCACAATATATCCTAAGATGAGCCGCTGGTATTAGGTTGGCTTTCTTGAAGAGGCTTGTCCTCTTTAAGGACTCTGGATTGGGTGGAGGGCCGTCTCCTGGGGAGCTTCCCGCCGGGGGTGGACGAGTGGACGTTGGAGGAATCTTCAATCGGGGTGGCGAACAGGCTCTCTGGAGGGATCATCTCTAGTTTCACTGTTACAAAATAAAAAGTTGTTACGGAATAATAAAACCTAAAACTATATTTAATGTTGGTTTCAGTTGACGGTTTACGGTTTATAAAACAGAAAACAACAGATATCATGGTCAGGCATAAGTTGTTCGGGCGTTACTGGTTTACTGGTTACTGGTTACTGGTTTGGCATTAATGATGTAATTGTGTAATGAATTTTGATAGACTTTAACATGGGTTGATTCCTGCTCTTTGTGGCCTTACACGCGTGGCCAAGTATAAAATTGAAATGCAAAGCAAACGATTTAACTAAAAGGAAAGTGTAGGTGAGAAAATTAACATCCCTCAATTGTTTTAAATCATGCAAATTTACATCCTGGATTTTATCAGGATCCTGAACGAAATATTAATCTGGATTAGCCTTAGTCTTGGTTAACTTGAAAACTGCAGCGTTGGTTCTTACAAGTTGTGTTGCTGTTTTACAACACATTTTCAGTAGCAACATTTTCATTTTTTGAAATGTTGGAAATACAAGCATCTGAGATTATTGACGGGCTTACTGACACAATACTACCCAAGTAAACAATAAATAAACACAAATGGTATAAAGAACAATATTTTCTATGTTTTAAGGTTTATTTTTTCAATCTTTGATTACCTAACCTGTAAAAAAAACATGTCATATCTGTAAACGCCAAACACTTACTCGCAATAAGTATTAGTTATTGTGTGTTTGTTTGTTTAAGAGAACTCAAAACTTCTCCCGTAACATATATTGTTATAGGCAATCTAAGGATTTTGTATAGGTTTATTACCCTCCCAGACCTCAGGGCTACGCCGTACTGACATTTAAAAATATTTATTTGGAGAAAATATGTGTGACAAAATGCTCGCAATCTGGGTACTAACTTATTAAAATTAATCCTCTCTTAATCGTCCCACCTCCTAGAAAAATATATAGCTTTGTTACCGTTTTTTTATGTACAACGTAAGTGAAAATTACAGAAATGAGCTGTACTTATTAACTTGCCACTTATTTATTTACTTTACTTGTACTTATTAAGGGGAACTGTTTCCACCGCACTCATTCATCTTACCCTCTTCGTGCTCCCTTCCTAAAATAGTCCGGGTTTGAAAAATTATCACTTACCGCCTGCAAAGGTTGATGTCACTAAGTTATACAATGCGGAGAACCCGTTTAAGACGCCCATGGTCAACAGGTTGGTGATTGTAGGGGTGGCGAATCCGAGGGCCAAACCTGACCCGAATCCGACCCCTATCTGCTTGTCCGGCTCAAGGCTCTCCGCCTGGAGTGGCGGAGGTTGACAACTCGCCGTCACCAGGAGACTTATGAAGACGACAGTGAGGAAGGTGATCTGTGAAAATATAGAAGTGTACTAGTTAATAACAATCAAATGAGTTCGCACGCAACACGCTGACGTGAGAAAAGCAAATTTCCATAGAAAGACTTTTAAAAATCAATAAAAAGAGTTAATACATAGATTTATTTCAATTGTTATAGAAATATAAAAACATTCAATTTGTTGGCTGTTCTGATGCTTCTGGTTATAATTGCCTGCATAATGTTATAACAATGTTATGCACTATAAGCTTAAGAGAAGGTCCAGTCAGGATTGAAAGTAGACATGTGGATAATGAGGATGATAAAACTTCACCAACGAATGAATAACAGCATTTTCTAAAAACAATCCCCATAAGACTAGGTACTGTGTTTAGACAATATAACAGGTGTCCCACGAAGAGGTCGCTATTTTTGAATTAACATACCAGACGTATCGAACACGCTCCAATCTTTAAACTCTACAGTTATAGTAAATACATATGTAAAAAATATACCCCGAGTCTCATTTGATTCTGATTAATCAGAAAAAATGGTGGAACATCAAAATAATGGTGTGTTTTCGTTGAATTAACTTTATTTGCAAAACCATTTCAAATTAATTCTTCATTTTTTACAATGTTATTAAGTACTAAATAAAATTAAATAAATTAAAGAGATAGGAAAGTCGTAAATCATAAATTAAATTAGTTTGATTCATAAACCTTCATTCGAACTTATGTCCATCAATCGCTATGCACTGATGGCAACGAAACAAAAATGAGGCATAAGCGATTTTGAAAAATTGCTGAGGTATCAATAACAGTTCCTATTCAATCAACCTCATTAATTCAACGTCTGTCACAATGTCCTATGGGGCTTATTGAAGGAAAAGGTTTATTCTCACAACATTTCGACAGACGTTGCATTAATGATGTTGATTGAAGAGGAACTGTTTTTGATACCTCGGCAATTTTTCAAAAACTCTTACGCTTCATTTTTGTTTCGTTGCCATCAGTGCATAGCGATTGATCGACATCAGTTCGAATGAAGGGTTATGAATCAAACTAATTTAATTTATGATTTACGACTTTCCTATCTCTTTGATTTCTTTCATTTTATTTAGTACTTAATAAAGTTGTAAAATATCAAGAATAAATTTGAAATCGTTTTGCAAATAAAATTACTTTAATGAAAACGCACCATTATTTTCATGTTCCACCATTTTGGTCTGATTAATCAGAATCAAATGATACTCGGAGGTATTTTTTTACATATGTATTTATAACTGTAGAGTTTCAAGTTTGTAGCGTGTTCGATACGTCTGGTATATTAATTAAAAAATAGCGACCTCTTCGTTGGTCACCCGGTGCATTTGCTTTAATAACTCAGTAAATAATTGTGCTAGGATGATGAAAGAACGCTTATAACTTATTTCTCTCTAAGCTCTATCTTGTTACATGTATTAATTTTACGTCTGCAGCTTTTCTGACTCTTTTTAGGCCCAAAAACTCAAAATTCAAAAATTAAAATGACAAAAAATGGGTTAGAGGTTTTTCTTTGCTTTACCCAATGAATTTGTCTCACTGATTATATAAATGAATGTCCCTACCAAAGTTTTAGTAAATCGGACAAAAAATGCAACCGCTAGAGTGCTAGAGCGCTAAAGGGTTTCAAACACACAAATATATATATTTTTAAATACCCAACAAAACGTGATCAAGGGGTCGAGTTAGGAAGTTCTATGGCGGTCCTGGGATTAAATTTCACGGTGCGGATCATGCTCACTTTTCCGTAGGAAATTCACTGAAAATTGTCGTACATCTTCACCTGAGGAAATTTGTGTGCGAGAATGCACGACATTATTTTTGGAAAGCTGTCCTATTGTAAACCCCTGCTGTGGACTTCCCAGGAACCCAGTTAACACTGCTCTCAATCCCATGACCCCACTACCGAAGACTTCAATACGATAAACTCTATATGCTACCAAGGCCTAGCCGATAACACGTGAGGGGCTAGTGAGTTACATCAGTTGAGGCATATACACCAAACTTTTAAATAATTAAGTAATTTGTTGTTGCCCAGTTGTAGTTTTAATATCTAAAGCCACTTTTTGTTTTAGTTCTTAAGGCATATTGGCTTTGAATTACTTTGCTTAATCACAATCACAACACGACAACATTCGCAACAACATTCATTGTTCTGCTGAACAATACATTCCTGATCTCAAAAACAGGATTCTTCTTGTGTGAAGAATTTTGAGAACTTCATAACTGTGTTTTGGATAATCATTTTGAGAACTTATTTTGTGAATATTTACTTGTGTGATTAATTTTATTCTTAAACTTATAAATTTAAATCTAAAATGGTGTTTGTTTTAGATTGTAAAAATTAAAATTAAGTTTTATTTCTGATCAATTTAACACGGGTACCAAATAAAGGTAAATCTAATAAATTGAAAGAGACATTTACACATACTTTACATTTATGACTATTTCGCTCCGGAAACTTTAAAACAGCACAGTAATTTATTCTTTTATGCGATCTTATGCTGTATCCTATGTTTACATAACGTTTTTTATCTTTTTTTAACTCAGGAACCTGAAGCTTCTATAGAGAGTTCGGAAACACCCTGTCTATAAATACTGGAAGCCTTGAGATCGAAAGTGTAAGTTGGCGGAGATAATACATTCCATAAAAAAAATCCAATACGAATGGAAAATACTATTAACATAATAAAAACATTTTACAGTACTTATTTTTAAATAATTTTGAATACAACATTTTAAATCAAATAAATAAAAGGCATATTATTTTTCAAACTCACAGAATCCATTGCAGTGTTCGTAGTCGGGGTATTTTCAGTCCAATGGTAGTGCGGAACATAACACAGGACATAAATAGTGGATGATTGAAGTAATTACCTTAATTCATTTATAATTTTCGTTTCAGGAAAGCTTTTATGTTTAGCTGCACTTATACTCTTCATAGCATTGCTGGAAGATTACTCAGATTCATTTACGGTTTCATATCCTTAACCATGATCGCAAAGGATAATGCAATAAATGTTGCTGCTTAATTGCTGGTTTTTATTTTTGTTTGGCTTGGTTGCTTAGTGACTTTGTACTTGGTGTTATTAAGAGCCAAACCCCTCAAAGTCATTGGAGAGCCTTGAGATTTGAACCCGTGAAGTTCTAATTACTTTGAGCAAGTGACTGCATAAATTAATTTAATTTAGATTGCTTGCTGTGGCCAATTTAGGGAACATTTACTTTCTTTATTCATTCTATAATGGGCTGGTTTTCATTGCAAGCGAATTAACCTTCAAAGAGAGAATTTCTTGATCTGATTTACCTTATAAATGAGCTTGCTTGAGTGTTTGTTATATATTATGCAATATGACAAATATTTCACCTACATTAATTACGACTTTATATATGAATTTACAATCTAAATCAACCCGTTCAACACCTCATTACGGGGTTTTCAAACAATTTAAACTGTAATCAACATCAACATTAACTGTATTTTTGAAACTCATAATTGCGATGGATTTGAATCTAATTTTTGATTTATTTGGACTTTGCCTATCGCTTCTAGTGTTTAAAACTTTTAAAAGTTTTAAACACTAGAAGCGATAGGTAAAGTCCAAATAAATAAAAAAATCAACATTAAATTAAGTCGTTCTTCTTATTTTGTAGTTATGTATTCAAGGTCATAATATAAATGAACATGACTTTCATTGAAATGTTACCTTTGTACTCTAATCTGATTAAAAATTAAAATCGAATTGGTAAAATATTAAAAATATAAATTGAACACAACACTCAACTACATACTATTACTTGGATTTTTTTGTATTTCTCTGCTGGAGTAAGGTTTGTGGTTTGAAAGTTCTTCTTAAAAACCAACTTAAATCTTTAGCTTCGACTGTTAGTCTTTTTGAGATTTATAATTAAATTTTGAAAATCAAAACATAAGTTAAAATTCTACCTTCAACATTCTCTTCTACTTCAAATTATCTACCCTTCAAAAATAATAATTTAAGTTACTACAGCTATTTCCTCAGAATCTTTCTACAAAAAAGGTCAATTTCTATCAATATACTTTCTTCTATCTGTTTTAAAGAATTATTAGATTTTTTATTGATGATTTTCATCCTCTAAAACTATAATTTCGCAGGCACATTTGGTATCATGGAAAACTCTTTTCTTTTATAGGAGCCTCTATAAGATAAATTGTATGAATTTCAGGTATAGAAATAATTCATACGACTATTGGTTTTATGCAATCAAATTTAAGAAATCAATTATAACTTTAGGAATAGGAAAGTAAATACGAGTAGACTAATATTTATAATTGAAATATAATATATTGGCTTTTAATAAATATAATAAATAAAGCTGTCTATAAAGTGCGCATGTATTGCGCAATTCTTCTAGACCTTCATCCACAAGAGAAGAACGCCAGAATATATTCTACGAAGAGCTTCTGGCCTTAGGCTGACTTTCTTGGAGAGGCTTGTCCTCGTCAAAGGTTCTGGATCGGGTGTAGGGCCGTCTCCTGGGGGGCTCCCCGCCGGGGGTGGACGAGTGGATATTGGAGGCGGAGGAATCTTCGATTGGAGTGGCGAACAGGCTCTCTGGAGATATCATCTCTAGTCTTCCTGAAACAAAATAAAAATGTTTAACCAGCTTACGCACTAACTAAGGAAGTACCCTGGTGCCACCCGGGAATTCAACAATTCTAAGTGCTGAAATCTGTGTTTAACATTTGAACTATTTGAACTTATGCTGATATCTGCTCGAATAAGATGAATATCAAAAAAAAGTGTTTAAGAGCCGTGAGGATAAAAGACTGCTAAGGTAAAATCGGAAGCAAAATCTTTTAGTTCTCCTATAATATGTACATTATCCGATACATATTATATATTTATCAATCCGATAAACGCCGTATTTAAACCACCGGACTCATATTTACATACTCTATAATACTGAAGAGTGTTTTTTTCGGTAGGCCTTGGCACATCATCAAAATCAGTAAGAGAGCTCCATAATTATAAAAATAAACACGCAACTCAGAACCCTAATAACGGTAATTTAATTGAGGATTCTCATTTGTTCATTTGTCAACGTACTGAGGGCGCCATGTTACAGTGACTCGTAAAGTTAATTGTTTTCTACCATCTAGTATTTTCTTATGTGCACTTTGACTGTAAATTAAAAAGGGCTCTACTTACCAACTTGTAAGGGATAAGAACGGCTGTACCCAAATTCACCGACCCCAAAACAGGTAGAAAAACCAGGCCGTCAAGACATCAAAATTCACCAACTTTTTCCTAGTCAGGTTTCTGACCCCTGTGCCTTATGTTTGTCTATTTCCCGCATGAATTAGTACCAATTCATCAATCCTTTCCCTTCCTGTCTAATTTAATTTTGTGGTTTTAAGTTTTAAGATAAAAGTCTTGTCATGAATCCGCGTTTCTGTGTTTTTATCGGGAATTTTTGGCCTTTTGGTTCATTTAAAAGAGTAAACTTATGCCAATGTAATATTATTATACCTATAACTAGTGTACCAAACATTCTGTTAAATTCATTTGTATCATATATCGTATTTTTGATGACACCTTTTTTTAGTAATGCACTTTAAACAGATAAGTTCCTTTCACTAATTTAAGTTACGTAATTCATTAAATAACTGCAAGGAATGAGACCTAAACGAAATACGCATTCCTTAACCTATTTCACCGATGAGCTTAGTTACGTAATCGGCAGCAAGCGGATTCCCGAACTTGGTGGATTTGGATGTTTTGCCGGCCTGGATTTTCCATCTGTTTCGGGGTTGGTGAATTTTGATGTTTTGACCGACCCTCAAACCATTGGTGAATTTGGATACGGCCATAAGAACTGTTCCCACCGGAACCCTTCCCCCTACCTACTATGAGCTCCATTTCCCTTACCACGCACATTCTATAAATATATCTATTTTAAGCAAAGATTAATACTTACTGCCCGCAAAGGTGGATACCAATAAGTTGTATAATGCAGAGACACCGTTTACAGCGCCGATGGCCAACAGGTTGGCGAGCGTGGGGGTGGCCAATCCCAGGGCGAAGGACCCAACCCCTAGTGCTCCTATCTGCTTGTCACCCTCGAAGCTCTCCTCAGGGAGTGGCGTTGGTTGACAACACGTCACCAGGAGTCCCAGGAAAGCGACAGCGGGGAAGATCTTCTGTAGAAATACGGATGGTGGTTGTATATGTACTTGTAAAAAATTCAAAGTAATGATATATCTACGATGGATGGTGATCGAGAATACACAAAAAATAGAACACAAAAAACCCGTTACACAGACCTCTTTATGGAAAACGGTGCAAACTCCTGGTGTAGAGATGTCATAGGAATTATATTATCTCTCAACCCCGTGACCCCTTACACTAAACACTTCAGTAAGTCAACCGTTATGGGATACTAAGGCTAGGAAGACACCTGACCGTTGACTATAAGGAAAACCTGGAAATCCTAGGCCAACCTTGAGCAAGTGTGTTACAATATCAGATGAAGCCTCTACACATACCTTTATTAAATCATTTGGCATTCCCAATCGTTATGCATTACTTGTCAAGGATGTTTCATGTTGGCACGTGAAATCTCTCTCGAAACCAACAACTGCTGAGCCTTCATTTTAAACATTACCTTAACCACTAAATACGAAAAATTCACCATTCAAAACCATAAAGAGTGTATTAAACGGTGATTTTCACTTATTTACTTGCCAATGTACTTGTGGCACCATATTACGGAGACAAGTTAACTAATTCAAATCAGGTTAATTACATTAATTAATTTACAAACTGCGGATGGACAATTATAGTCGTAGTTTTAATAGCTAAATTAGCTTTATGCTAATAATTATAAATACACGTGAGAGTGTTTTACTATCAGAGAGTTTGTGCTAGTAAAATGCGTCGTGTTTACGGCGCCGTAGTCAGCTTGGCAGGAGAGAGTGACAGGAGCTCTCCGAGAGTCGCCTTGCTAATTGACTCTTGTCGTGTATATGGGATCAGCTGTTGCTTCGAAGCCAATCAGCCACAGTGTAAACACTTCTGCGAGTATATAGGTTGGAGAGCAACACATCTCACGTGTATACCGGCCTTGAAGCTGTATTAATTCGACATATGTTTTGTTAGTTTAATCTCAGTACTGAAAGTAAATTAGTTTAATTGTAAATAATGAAAGTTGTTAATGACTTAAAACGTGTATTTTTAATAATTTATTAAATTATTATTTTATTAAATTAATATTTGTATTTAAGGGGGTTCAGTTAGGCAAAATATTTAAAAAAATTCATTTTGTTGTTTTTTATATAATGTTATTCTACAGTGAATTCTGGACATTTTGATGCACAAATTATTCAAATCCGACGACGGGAACTATATTTATTTCGGTTTTGATAAAAATACTACAAAACAATCATTTTGTGTAACCATGACAACTTAGTTGTTTGTTATATTTTCACTTACTTGCTATAGATGGTGTTTAGCGATTTACCGAAATGTTAATTTGTTTCATTTATATATTTCTTTTTCTCAAGAACCACTGATCAGATTAGGATGAAAAAAATACAGTTGTACTTTAGGCTAGTACACACATTTTAAGCGGAAGACTTTTTAAAAATATGTATGAAATTTTTGAAAAAAAAATAAATAATAATTTTACAACAAATTTATTAATTTTTAAATAATGTAAAAATAATAAAAGTTTTCAGCTTTTTAAAGTTTTTCCGCTCTCTTTGTTGAGAAAGGTCCAAACAATAATGTGCCAAATTTTTATTATGATAGGCTTAGTGGTTCCTGAGAAAAAGGTGCACAAAGTTTTGCAAAATAGCATTATATAGATAGGCCGTACCGAACCCCCGTTACAACATTACAACATGACAACAATCTATCAACTATAAATTTCTGTTGTCCCTGCAACAGGTTTCTTTTAATATTTCAATCAGAAAACTTAAAAATTAAAGTAAAATTTTAAAATATTTTAGTGTTTTTACAAGAAACATGGTAAATAAGTTTATTTGCGTGAACTTTTAAATCCATTTTTATATCATGGCGTTATAAAATAGAATACAGTTTCCTTCATAGAGAGACATTTGCAAATATTTTGTGCATGTATTCACAACACTTACGTACCCATGAACTACGTTAAAACGGTTATTCGTATTACTCTAAGTGGGCTTCTAGAATATCAGCATTTTTATTTATATTTTTAGGATTCAATTTACCACCTCGAATTATTTTGATTCGTTAATTATTCTAACACAATCTTATGAATCCAAATTATATGTATTCTTCAATAATTAAGTATCAATAATTAGCGTTAATCACATATTTGCATTAAATCCGGGGATTCAACATGCAGATCGGCGTAGAACCTATTCGGTAATATTGTATGCCTTGAAGAAATTACAAACAAAAATTAAAAAATTCATCTTTTTATAGACCTAAATTACTATTTCTTTTTTATTGGTTTATCTGTACTGTATGAGTTAATATACCATTCCTCCGAATGCAATGAAACTTTGAATCATAATTCAATAGAAAATAGTATTGCTCATGATCTTGTTTTATTAAGGAAGTGGTGCGTGCAAAATTGTATGGAAGTTAACGTAAGTAAGACGAAATATATTAATTTTGATTTTGTGGGTTTTACCCTTCCTTTTCCTTTAAAATACCATGTCCTTAAGTGCAACACCGTTAACTGTGACTGTCAAGTTATTGAGCAAGTGTCAAGCTTTAAATATCTAGGCGTAACTTTAGACGAAAAATTAAACTGGGAAAATCATACTACCGAACTACATAGTAAAATTAGAACATCAATAAGATCTTTTTATTTTTAAGAAATTTCTGTAACACTTCACTTCTTCGAACATTATATTTTGCTTTAGTTAACCCTAGACTACAATACGGAATAACTTGTTGGGGGGGAACTTACAAACATTTAATTGACAGATTAAGAGTAACGCAGAACTTTTTTTAAGAATTATCCTGAGAAAATGTTAGAGAAAGCTCATATCCCTTGTATAAAGAACTGAAAATCTTAGCAATTCAACATCTTTTCTTTTATAAAGTTTTAAGGATCTTTTACGTAAGAAGCGGAAACAGAGGTGATGATAACAGGTTTTATAATACAAGGAATGCAGAGCACGGGTTATTTATTCTTCCCAAGATTAGAAAGGTAGTATTACGACGTTCTTTATTATATCTAGGACCAAAACTTTTCAACCAAATTCCGGAACATATTAGAAATTTTAATTCAAAAAATTATTTTTATAAAAAAATATTTAATTGGCTTTTTGAACAAAAAGACGAAAGTTACATGTATTTAATTCTAACATAAGTTTTCAAGGGAATGAATTTTGTATGAATGTAAGTGTGATTGTGTTAAACGGTTAGCTTGGAAGCCTTTGCGGGCTACCGGCTAACTAAGAGCGTCTCATACTGGGCCATACAGGGACGGAGTTTTGACGGCCCTACGGGCTACCAGCCGCCTGATGGTATCGGTGTGAGGTAGCGCTAGCGACAGAAGCATTGCTATCTAGAGTCAAGGGTCAACTGTGTGTATGCGTGTGCGAGTGATAACAGTATCAGCTGGCCTCTCTCATATCTTAAAATTAAAAGTATTTTGCTTAATCTAGTTTATGAGTAAATCTTGTTTTTGATTGTATCCTTTATAAATGGTAAACGTTATATTACTATTGTTTTAAATATTATTCTTGATATTTTTGTTGGTGTAAAGTTAATTACAGTCTGGCATTGTTACTCCTTTTTGTATTTTTATTTTTGTATTGATCAAACATCACAGGGAGCAGCTTTACATGTTGAGCTAGACTGAAGTATTATTTTGTTTTTCATTAGTTTTATTTTAGTTTTACTGACCACACAACTGGTTAAAGTGGTCAGTTTATTTCCAACTTCTCCACTGTACTTGTTTTTTATTGCTTTTTAAGGAAATAAAATCATTCATCATTTATCATTTATCATTTATCATAATTCAGGTTAACCCTAAGAAAGTTTTAAGTCATTAACCGAAGACAAAACCCTTTGGCTCCGATCTCCTGGTCTTTAAATGACCATTGTTACCTTATAAAGTAATGATTTTATTTTCGTTTTAATGGTAAACATATTTTTACCTCTGTAAAAAGAAACGAAACTTATTGGGAATAAAAATAAGACACGCGATTGAAGTTGCGGGTACCAGTTCGTATAAAATAACAACTATTAATATAAGACAGATCTATTACATATTTTATAAAATCTTAAACAACTTCTTTAATAGAATTATATGTGTTGTATTGCACTGAATACAATTAAAAATGCGTGTTACATCACATCGAAGTATATTTACACTTATACTGTATTCACAAACAATATTGTAAATATACATAAAATATGATAAAAGGCAATAGATTAAAATGGCCACACCGATCATCATCAGACCCAATAAAACATTACTAAAATAAATTTTTAAATTAACATTTAAAATAACTTTAAATAAATTTTTACCCTGTTATTTTATACTATGTTATTTATATACAAAACTAATATTATAGCAGTGTAAATTTGTAGAATTCATTATGTCTTACATAAATACATTATAAGACATATTATTTTAAAACTTACAGAATCCATTGAAGCTGTTCGCAGTTGGGGTCTTATAGTACAATGGTTCCTCGGAACATAACACAGAACATAAATAGTGGATAGTTGGGGGTAATTACCTTAATTCATTTTTAATTTTCGTTTCAGAAATGCTTTCATGTTTAGCAGTACTTTTACTCTTGGAGGATATCTTAAATGCATTTACGTTTTCATATCCCTGATTATAATCGTAAAAGATAATTCATTAAATGACGCTGGGTTATTTGCTTTTATTTCCCTTGTCTCCTCCAATGCCATTTTTTTGCTTAGTGACGATAGAGTACAACGGTTGAACCTTGACACGTGGACACCCCAGATATCAAACCCCTAACTTCCTCACAGAAATCCAAGCATCTAACAGGTAGGATAGCGAAGTGCGAGGATTCGATTGCTTTAGCTAAAGACTGTTCAACACATAAGTAAAATTGCAATTAGATGTGTAGAAGACATAAGCCGTCCCATAGGTTAAACTCTTAGTGTTTCATATTAATATTTCGTTCTAATTCACTCTGAAATCCAAAATATTTAAAAGATTATTTAATTATTATATTTAAAGTTAAGAAAAGCCCCTTTTTGACAGGACGTGACTAGTAAGATAAAAATTTAGTTTGACAAATTAAATAACCAATTTTTCTTTTTGTGTTTTTAATTTTCATTGAAACTCCTCTGTCTGCAGTTTACATAATGTCAAGTTTTTAAATCAAGTTTGAGTAATATTTTTAATGTAATAAAAATACGCGTTTTTAAATTGTGGTACACAATTTTATAGCACGAGGCGAGTGAGCAAACGAGCTCATATTGAAAATGAACGAGTATTTGACATAAAACTAATTCAATGACATTAGGACAGGACAACTTCTGTTGGGACAGCTTTGATTTATTACATTAAATTAAGTATACTGTTAACAGCTGTAGTGTGGTGATTTGTAAAGGGAGGAAAACAAACGCATGTGAGCACTCAGGGAACCAGCCTGTAATGTGGGACTCATACTTGTTAAGAGCACGTAGTCTACACACTAAAACACCCAAAAATAGTGGGCTTCCTGACCCTAACCTTGGAAGTGTATCAGAAAGGCGTTCTTTAGACTTAGGCCTTCAGGGATAGCCTACAGCTAACTTCCAAAGATCACACCAGCCTAGGTCAGTCTTCTTTTTGCAGAGGATTCCCTTAACGAGCCTTGTTCGTAGTCCCAGTTGTTCTTGCCCGCCATCACCTTCATGTAGACTGTCCATCAACAGCGCACCGAGCCGTCGCGTCGTCTGGCCTCCAGGTCAACACGGGCAGCGGAAGAAAGTTTCTTCCGCGCCGGCAAGAAAGCCAGGGCAGTAATTGCAGGACGCTTAATCGGTCTTATATATCATATTCGATATAAAATAAACACCTTCGGAAATCATTGTGTTAGGTAGTAGCTTATCTTATTGTTATGAACCATTCCAGTGATGGTTGGTTATGCGAGATGAGCCTGACAGAACCACTCCAGACACAGAATAAATTGTATCCTCTGGAAAAGATGAGTGTCAAGAGAAGTATCTCTCCTTTAAGTCACCTCCTATGACAAGAGAATCTGAAAACTGATCCCTAATTTACACCTTCCTTGCATATGCAGTAAACATTTTGGACATAAAAGGGCAGAGAAGCAAAGGATCTCTCTGTTCTTAAAAACAGATATGAGAGTAATAGCAAGTATTTCAACAAAATCCCTGCGCTCCGTAGTAAAAGTATTTCAAGCTCCGTAGGAAGAAGTTTAAGGCCTTTGAACTGCTTAAATTTTCTTCAGCTTATATTTTGGAGTCCTAAACCTTCAGCACATGTTTTCATGAAATCCCATACCACCACACAAATCTTCCTTATTCAATACCATACACTTAATGAATCTATTAAATCTTTAAACAACCTACTAAACACCATAAAAGAAATATTGTTTTATTTAAGTTAAATCTAAAAAATATTCTTGCTAAAGCATTATTTCTACAGCATTAGTGAATATTAAGATGGAGTTTTATTTAATTTTACTTATTTGTAATGACGTATGCTAGTGCAATTTTGTTTGTTTTATGAAAATAAACATATTTTAATTTCGATTTTTTTTCTCTGATAAGTTAGTTTATTTATTTACTTAAATTATTACTCTTAAAAATTACTAACAGAGACAAATAATTTGAAAAATGCTGTGTATGTTTTAGTTAGAATAGTAGTTTTTATAAAATTTCTGAACTAGTTGAAAAGTATTTAAATTATCCATTTAGGGGTGAAATTAAAAGGGTATCTATATAAAATATTAATAGTAGAAACATAATTTATTAATTTGATATACAGCACAATAAATAAGTTGTGTACACAGTACACAGTTACAGCACATGCAAGGATGTTCTCTAAGATGAGCTGCTGGTCATAGTATCGCTACTCTGGAGTGGCTCGTCCTCGCCGATAGCCATGGCGCGGTTGTAGGGCCGCCTCTTGGGGGGGTCGCCGCTGGGGATGTACAACTGGTCGGCGGGGGCGGGGGCAGGGGACTCCTTGAAGGGAGGCAGACTCTCTATTGTAATCAGGTCCAGTTGTTCTGTGAATAGCGGAAAATAAATTTAACAACCGAAGTAATAAATATTAAGGCTCCAGTTAACTGTTCCTCTCATAAGACCAATATTAACTATCCAATTCCATCCCTCCTCAACGGATTATTCAGAATTGTTTATTTATTGCTCATTTAATAGACCAACAAAATATCTAGTGATTTCAGCGTGTTTTAAACATAAAAAAATAATGATCGTTCGGTAAATTTCCAAAATATTCTATATTTGAGACGTTTGTTAACTACTTGTAATTTCAAAGTTATGCTCACTGTAATCGCTAGGTACTTTGTTAGTGAAGTTCCTATGGAAAAGTGAACTATTAGCATGACCAGCACGGTGAGACTTAAGCCCAGAACCACCATAGAAGTTCCTAACGTGACCCCCTGAACACGTTTTGGGGGGGTCGTTCAAAAATATATATTTATATATATATATGTGTGTGTGTGTGTGTGTGTGTGTGTGTGTGTGTGTGTGTGTGTGTGTGTGTGTGTGTGTGTGTGTATGCACTCTAGCGGTCGCATTTTTTGTCCGATTTACTTCAAATCTGGTAGGGACGTTCCTTTCTATAATCAGTTGGACAAGTTTGTTGGGCAAAACAATCGGAAAACTCTAAACCCCTTTTTTGGGGATTATTCTTTCAATTTTCGAGTTTTTGGGCCTAACAAGACAGCCCCGGACGTAAAAGTAATGCATGTATTAAGATGGGAATTAGTGAAACAAAAGTTTTAAGCCCTCTTTCGTCATTCTAGCATTAATATTTACCGAGTTATTAAAGAAAATGTATATCAGCTAAACACAGTACGTTGTCTTATGGGGTTGTTTACATTAGAAATCATGTTATTCATTTGTTGGTGTATTTGTATCATCCCCAGCAACCTGGCGCCTACTTTAAAGCCTGACTGGACCTTCTCCTAACCTTATAATGCGCAAAATTGTATTCCTAGCATTGCAGGTAAATGAAACCAGGAGCATCAGAACAGCCAAAAAATCAATGTTTTCAGATTTCAATAAAACTGGAATAAATGTATGTTTTTACACTGGTTTTGAGTTTTAAAAGTTTGTTATGTGGAAATTCACTTCCCTCACGTCAGCGTGCTGCGTGCGGACTCGCTTCTCTTTAAAATCTACCATTTCGAGTTTTCTGTTTATAAGGTACAGTAGTTGAATTGTAAAATTGGCCTTAAATTGTCCTTTGTTGTAAGCAGGTTGAATCGCGAAGGTTACGTGACTGGATCCTCATTGATTATCGGCCCTAATAATCTAAGCGTATACTGTAATACTAAAACATTGTTTTTTTCTAATGCGCACCAAGGTTCGTAGAGCTTTCAGACCAGGTGTGCTTACTTACATAAGAGTAATGTTCGCAAAGATGTCTTACGAGGGCGTCCAGCTGATTCATAAATCAACAACATACCATAAAGTTTTGCCAACCTTAAGGATATAATAATGGTAAAGCTATTTTTAAATTGTCACTAGACATGCAGAAATAAAACTTAAACCCTTAGTCCATTAATCTAATAATACAAATAAATCGAAACAATATATTAGTTTCATCAAATAACAGCTTATCATAGAATTTAAGCAGTTAAACAATGTTAATTCTAATTACGCTGATGAGGAATATATGGTACTCGTACGATAAATGTCGTATTTCCAGCACCACTACAGATTGGATTGGTGATCACGTGACCTTCCAGCTGTTTTACGAGGTATCTTCCGGTTCATTAAAAAACCTTAAATAGACGACTCAGCACACCTGGTCTGAAAGCAAGGTCCATACATACAGGTTTGCTGAGTCGATCTATTTAAGGTTTTCTAATCAACCGGAAGAGACCTCGTAATAACAGCTGTAAGGTCACGTGATCACCAATCCCAATCTGCAGTGGTGCTGGAAACACGACATTTATCGTACGAGTACCATATTTCCCTCATCAGTGTAATTAGAATTAACATTGTTTAACTGCTTACATTCTATGATAAGCTGTTATTTTATGAACCAATATATTGTTTTGATATATTTCTATTATTATATTAATGGATTAAGGGTTCAAATTTTATTTCTGCGTCCACAGACAATTTAAAAATAGCTGTACCATTATTATACCCTTAAGGTTGGCAACACTTTATGGTATGTTGTTGATTTATGAATCAGCAGGACGCCCTCGTAAGACATCTTTGCTGAGAACATTACTCTTATGTAAATAAGCACACCTTGTCTGAAAGCTCTAAGAATCTTGGTCTGAAAGCTCTACGAATCTTGAATGCATACGACCCAGTATCTGCAAAGGATTTGCATAATCTGCTGCAAATTTGTTCATACTTTTTTACCCATGATGGTTGCGTTTTATTGTTGAATTCGAGTTCACACAAATTTTGTACTATGGTTTTGTTGCGTTTTAAGTGTTATAAGTTTCCTTTTTATAAAAACAGATTACATAAAAACCAAATATAAACATTTAGAAATTTTAAATTTAAAACAATCTGAGATTATAATGAAACTAATAATTGTTGAGACAATGGAAAGAGTAGCAAGGAATGTTCGCCCACAAACAACTTTGCAGCAACACTTCATATGAACCAAGAGGTACTGAACAAATTGTTTGTAATTAAAAAACAACTCTCAAACCGTAACAAGAACAATTTAAGTGCCTGAGGTATTTAGAAAAAGGTTTCTAAAAAGATTAAAAAATGTGAGTAGTTTAATAATCTCATTGAAAAAATATAATGTCAATTAAGTAAGTTGAGAGAAATAATCATCTATCTTCTACCAGAAGGGGTCGTGGAATTGTATCCACAAAATTATCGATTGGACATCTTTTACACCATGGAGCAAATATATCGCGGCTTTTGGATTTAGCAATCCAAAACGAATACTTACTCATGGCCATTGTGGCGGCAAAGGCGTTGCTGAAGGCGGTCCCTAGGTTGCTAGTTAGGGAGGACAGGGCGTTGGTGAAGGCTGGCCGGATAAAGCTGAAGATCTGAGAGCCGATCTGAGCAAGCTGCTTGTCTACTGGGTCTGCCTCCTGGCTATCATACAGCGAGGGTGGAGGTTGGCAACAGGCCGTCGTCAGGAGACCCAGGAGGACTATGGCGATGAAGGTATTCTGTAACATGGGGAGGGTGAATGTTTCAGTTGTATTGAGCTACTTTTAGAGGTGTCAGATTCTTTTTAGAGGCGCGTGGTGAAAAGAAGGGAGAAAAGAGAACTTGGGTAAGCAGGATGGGAAAAATGTGGGCGCACCCGGTTCATTCCCTTACTCAACACGCAAAGCATATGATCACAGATATCACTTACCTCCTTTTCACGAACATTCTGAAAATAATTTTATTTTTATGATATTGCCAGAGAATCACGTCAAAACTATTTCGTAATGTTACTAATATAGTGGTTCTAAACAGTTAATTCTATTTTGGTAAAACTACTCGCAAGTATCCCGTGGGACGAAGAATTATATTTCCGTTTAAACTAGTTATCGGTTTAACGTAATTTCTAGTACGATAAAACCTGTTTTTTTATCTAAAAACTAAAAACTGAAACAATCTCAGTAAAATATGTCTTGACACCCTAAATTTCATTTTTATTGTATAAAGCAAACTTATCATCTCGATTTTTATGAACCTATGAATTAATCAGCCCGTTTTATTTACAAATTGTAAATCTTTTAAGTTAAAACTGTGTTTCGAATAATTCTTATTGTGGTATATGAAAATATTATTGTTAAAAAATCTTTTATTGAAAAAGTAACTTCTCTCTCACGTAAACCTCATCAAGAAAACCTCTGACCTTACAAATATGTTGAGTTAAAGTTGAGTTGAGTTGATATGTTTAGTTAAAGGCTCTAGCACATTTTCCTTCGGATTACAGAATGAAGAATTCTTTAAGATTATTTTAAAATGGCTGTTTCAGTGTGTACATCTTTAATATGAAATAACATGTATGAACAAGAAACTCGCCATACGTTACCAAAGACTTCGAAAAATCTTCCCCTTCAAATCAATCAACACCCTGCTCTTCTTAGTTTTCGAATTTCCCTGAAATAGCATCTCTTGAACTATGCATATTTCTGTGTTCAGTCAAAATTAATATCTATTCGGAAGATATTCCCTTTTATAATCGTAATCCAGAGTCATATTATTTTGGTATTTTTAACTTGAAAAATCACATGTTAACGTATCTTAGTAGTTGTGGCAAAACGTTACACTGCAGAAATGCATTAAAATAAAATAAAAAATTATCAATTTTCTTTACACACTCATATTAATTCACAGGTGCGATCCTGCTTGATTTATATGGTAATAAAATATGTGGTATAACGATGAAAAATAACAAGATTGTTATTTTTTTACTCTCTTTGAATACTTTCTACAATACTGAAAATGTTTTTGACTGTGACTCGACCCCTTTCAAAATCACTCGTTATAATTAAATTTCTATCTCAGTAAAACAATTAAGTTTATTTTTTGGAAGGATGAAATTACGGTATGTTATTTATACAAATTAAATATAATGAACCGACTATTGAATATGTAAATAAACTTTAGACTATCTTACTCGACACTAGTAAAGTGTTGACATGTAATACTTTTTAGCTAATTTTTATTGGAACAAATACAAATCTCCGCGGTTTTCAGAAATTTAGCAAAATGACAATATCAAAAAGGAAATTACATTATTTTTTTTAAACAAAATATTTAAAACAAAGCTGTACAATTTTATATAATTGCTTTAAGAAGCATATAGAAATACATAAGTATTATTAGACAGTATAATTATGTAGGACTTACATCCTCCATAGCAGCTGATTGGTGTAGGACGTCTGCTATAATAGTTCCACGTACGACCGGACACAATATAAATAGTCAATGATTAGGTGATAATTACTTCAACCTGTTTCCGAATTTCGCTTTCATTAATGATGCCACAAATACTTCTTCATTTACGGGTTTTAACGTTACTGCCAGAGAACTTAATACATTTTAAACTTATAAATCTCAACACTGAAATTGCCCACGGTAATAATTCTTATCAGAGAAATAATGTTTACGCGTTTACAAATTATTGTTAAGCCTATATTTTAGCATTTTAACGAGTTATAAAATTAATAGGAACTATTACAACAATTATTTTTCGCATAGGTATTTTTGGTTACATTTTGGTCTTGGAAATATCAAGAGGATAATCAAACAATATATGTACAAAACTTATTATTTTCAAAATCAGTTGGCCTATCCCTGGTTTTGAATCATGTTCTGTATTATGTGTTTACATTGATAAATATTTCGATCGGATTTCAATATCATCAAAACGTGTGTACTTCTAGTAGTAAAACCACACAGATAGAAGAGGCCTGAGAGTGAGGTCTTCCATAGGAATTCAAAATATCGATTGGTGAAACTAAGGTATATAGATAATATATATATAGATATATATATATATATATATATATATATATATATATATAGATAAGTTAAATTAATTAACTTTAAACAATTTTACAATTGCGGGAGAAATAATTTTTTTTTTGTTTTTTTTAGTGGGGGGAGTATGATGTGAATCAAGGCATTTTGCTTTTGTTGTCTTGGTTCACTTGTGTTCTAGAGTGTGCGGATTGGGGCTTTCCAGCATCATTGTAAAATTACTGATATGACCTTTACGTGGTTCTATAAAACACAAAAAGTTAATGTTTTAATTTATTTCGCCAAAATTTAGAACGGATACCTACAATTTAAATATTTTGTTCCAGACAAATCTATAACAAACACACTATTGTCACCCGCTAATAGTTTTTTTTAGACTGATTATTTTTATTTATTTGTAAAATTTGTTAGTTTACCCCATAAAACAAATGTCAGAGAGCCTTAGTACAACTAAAGTAAACATATTTTAGTAAAAACTATCTCACATTTAATTAATAGCAAGATATAATTTGATCCTCTGTGATGAGTACAGGGGCGTATTCAAAATCTCACTCGCCAGTAATTTTATTTAATTAAATTTACAGACCTTGTACACAATCAAATATCACACAAAGTTAAACGTCTAGATGCTGCTCAACACAATATTTTATAAAACAAGTAAAGCTGCATGTCACATGTGATGAACATACCTGTTCTCTAACACAGGCTCTTAGACGATTCTCATCCTTAAACACATTTTACACATAGTACATTCAGAAAGTATTTTTTCGTCAATATTTACAAATTTTAGTTATTGGTGAAAATGTTTGTTTTAATTCTCCCTGAACCCAAACAAACAGGTTTCTGAGGGGATGTCTGTCTGTCTGTCTGTATGGATGTATAAGGAACTAGTGGCCACACCAATGGCCCGATTTTGATCAAATCTGTTGTTTCGATTTTAATCCACGGTATCTCCATGGGGTTTGTTTTAACATTTGTATTTTTAATGGGAATCAATTGTCCCCCCCAAACAAGGCTTGAAAAATGGAAGATCTAAATTCCTCAAAAACGGCTCTAACTATTTCAAAAGGGTCTCCAGTCACGTGACCGTAAGCGATTCTACCTGCTTCTCCCATATGGCCAATGTTAAATTTATATCAAATCCCGCCCCCTCGCAACCGACTACTGGACATCGTTGATTTATGGATAATTTTAAAGAGCACAAAATACTTCTGTGTGAGCATAATTTTGATAACACAAATAGTTAACCTATAATACAAATCGCAAATATTGAATATTTTAGAATTTTAAAGGACGATTATTATTTGTTATGTTAAAACTTATATGAAATAGGCAGATAATTTGTTGCTCTATGAATTGAGCCATTAATAAACTAATCCAATGAGAAGGTATGGGATTAATGGAGAAGGTAATGGTAATATTATTCTTATGAGAGAAGCAGGCAGAAACAGAGGATGGAGCTCCTCTTAAATTGAAATTTAGTGATTTAGAGTGCTCCAAGTACTATACAACATAACACTACCCGCATTTGTTTAATACTTTATTAGGGTTTAGAAATTGAAGAGCTTAAAATATTCCAAAATTCAGTTTTAGCGAATTTCCCCTATAGGGAAGAAGCTATTACCGTAGTCGGCATGGTAAGACCTAGGCCCGGGACCATGATAACTTTTCGTTTTGAGGTCCCCAGACCCCAAAAACACCATTCGTTCGAAACTGTATATATATATATATATATATATATATATATATGTGTGTGTGTGTGTGTGTACGTGAGCACGATAACTCTCGTAAAAATTATCCGATTTTGATGAAATTTGGTATAAACGTGTAAAGCAACATTTATGACTTTAAGTTCGAAAACCAGCCAGATCGCTCTATCCAAAAGGGTATTTTGGGGGGGTTTTGTACCCCAAAAATGGGGTTTTTGAATTTTTTACATATAATTTTGGAAATAGTCAAATTTTAGTTTTTTCCATTGGATTCAGCTTAAAAAGACACACAATTTGGTATTTTGATCATTTCTCTACGTCAATTTGTTACCGAGATATTGAAAGTGCTAAACACAGTACGTTGTCTAATGTTATTCTTATGGAGGAAAATAAAAATGTTATATCTCGCTTATTTATGAACATATACTGACGAAACTTGGTATACGGCTTCATGTGATTGTGAACCATTGATATTTGCTCAAAAAAACAATTTTTTACCAAAGGCTCCCGTAGCAGCAAACCTGCGCACTCAGCCCCATGTTATTCTTATGGAGAATAAGTAACGTGTTATCTCCCTTAATTATGACAATAAATTAATGAAATTTGGTATGTGACTTTACCTAGTTGAGACATATTGGTATTAGTATTTTTTGTGTTCCTTGCTTCAGCAAACCTGCATACTCTGCCGCCATGTTATTCTTATGGAGAATAATTAAAATGTCATAAATTTTTTATTTATGATTATTGGTGAAACTTGGTATGTAGCTTTATGTGGTATTAAGATAAATATATATGCATTGGAAATTCGCTAAGTACGCAGGTTTGCTGCTACGGGGGTATTTTCTTTTACTTCATTTTGACTTGCCTCCGGATCACTAATCGAATTAAATCAAGAGGTTAATCACCTTAAAACTGTCAAGTGATCCACGTCAACCCCTCGCTGTATTTGGGCGACCAGTTTCGGCCCGACTAGGGGGGATTCTCAAGCTGAGACGTAAAGTTCCCTCCTAGGAGGTCGTGATTTTTTTCCTTTAAAAACTCTACAAACTTTAAATAAGTATTCTTTTTACTAATAAAAAGATCACAACAAGAATTCGATTTGTTATAATTATTTCACGACTTAAGATTGCACGAACATTTTTAAATTTAATTCAGCTGTAAACGTAGTACGTTGTCCAAATTATTCACATGGAACATAAAATATTATTATATTATAATAATTATTATTATTATATTATAATTATTATATTATTATTATTATTATATTATAATTTATCTTTTATTTACTGATCAATTTCATTAAAACTTAGTATGCATACAACCAAGGTTATTAACCAACAGGTTAAGCTAACATTGACCAATAGAGGATATTCGGAATATGTTGCTCCCTGACCCATGGTGGGAGGGGGGACTACCCTTCTTTAAAACTTATGTGTGTAGCAAATGACGTAGCAATACCTCCAATAAATATATTTCGATGGACATTTCTGAAAGAAAAATACCCACCGTCAAAGCAAACCTGCGTACTCAGCAAATGTCTAATACATTTATATGTTTCTCACTCATACATAAAGCCAATTACCAAGATTCACAAAAATACATTCATAAATAAGTGATTTATAACATTTTATTTATTCCCTATAAGAATAACATTTGGGCTCAGTACGCAGGTTTGCTGCAACGAGGAAGATAAGAAATGAGTTTTTATGCAATTATCAATATAACTTAACCAGGTGAAGCTACATACAAAGTTTTATTAATTTATGTTCATAATTAAGGGAGAAAACTCTACTTATTCTCCGTAAGTGTTTTTGTGGAGCAGAACTAAGCAAATGTGAAGTTTACATTAAAATGAACTGAGGAAAAGCCAAAATCATTTTTCCCAGAAGATTAACATGGGGGATTTTATGAGCGGGTTTTTTTGGATTTTCTCCGCAACCACTTTATAATTAAAAATGCTATATTATTTTTTTTAAGTCATAAATGTCACTTTACACATTTGAGCCAAATTTCATCGATATCGGACGTTTTTTACTCAAGTCATCGCATTCACGGAGACATATATATACTAGCTGGCCCGACAGACGTTGTCCTGTCCTAATGTCATGAATTTGTTTCATGTCAAATACTCGTTCGCCCTCATTACGAATTAGTGACTAGAGCCAGCAAATATTTAAAATTCTTTGAGTCAGAAACACATTGCTTAAAGTTGCGTTTGGTACCTAATCAAATAGAGTTTATTAAAAACCTTTTTGGAATCCAGCCTAAATTATTTATATTTTTGTTTTAGTCGAATATTTTTGCAAGATTCAATTTAATTTTATCAACATCTTGATTAGATAAGATTTTTCAACTTATGTTTTTTAGTTTTAAAATACCTATCCCCACGTCAAGCAAACTTAACCCCAATACCAAAGGTGACAATTTAGCTTTGACAATTGTAACAATTTAGCTTTTCTGCTTCAACTACTCTAACTATACCAAGTTTAAATCCTATACACAGTCATAACTCGATAACAGCTGGACGGTCTTTAACGTTTGAGGTATAAAATCAAAGGTATTTTTACGTAGATTTGCCAATACGTCTCGGAATTTTAAGAAAGGGCATCACTTAAAAACAGTAAAGAGCTGAATTTTCGGAACAGTGGCGATATCCGACGGCGGAAGTCTAAAATACGTATTGATTGAAAGTACGTTGTTATCATCCGACTTTTTATAAGATGATTTGTTATGTTTGTTTACAACTGAAGTAATCTTTCGTTGGGTACGAACTTATCGAATTCGAGCAACGGGACAACTAGTACTAATTAATGTTCCCAGTTGCATAGAGAAATTGTTCTGTCCGCTAGCAGCATAGTGACGATAGATAGCGAATGAGCGACGTTTTGCATAATTTGTCAGATTTGTTTGTGCTGTATTCTGTTTTGAGCCTAGAGAACTTTCTCGGGTTACGAAGCGAGGCAGATCTTTCTTTAAAAACTCAGACAAATTAAAAAAATATATATTTGAAATATTTCCACGGTTGGCTTTAAAAGCCAAAATTCGTACCAAATTCGTATTCGTTTGCATGACACTTTCAGATGTCTCTGATTTCCAGGCCTAGTAAATTTTTAACATGAGATTAATATGAGCTTTTGGGCTCAATTGAGTTTATGGCTTTAAAAGCCAATTTTTATCCAACTGATGTGAAGAGTCATCTGATACAATTAATTCTTCAAATCAGTTAGATAAACATTGGGGCTTTGAAAGCCAACTGTAGGAATGCTTAAAATATGACTATAATATTTTACTTTTTTTAAACCAGCTTCCACACTCTGGGCAAATATAGGCGAGCGAAGGCGAACTACCCGTCCACATCTCCCGTGTTTGCCTTCACTCGTCTAGACTCGGCCTGTGTGGAGGCGACCTGTCACGGCGGACATTTTGATATGCTGTATGACGCTTGTCCCAACACCTTCAACCTTTATTCCAACATCACATTTGATTCTAATATCATATATTTTTAAATAAGTGTTTTCAAATATGTATAGTAAACCAAAGAAACCAAAAGCTATGTTAAACTCAATTAACTGAATATGTGATTTTTTCAGAGATCTTGCTGGAAATAATTAGAGTTTGAATGGAGACAAGTTTGAGCCCAGAAACTCGTTTTAAACACATTTTAAAGATTTACTAGGTTTGAAAATCAGAACCACCAGGAAGAGTTAAGAAAAGCTAATAGGAATTTGGTTTGTGCTGTGGAAAAAAGTTATCAACTTTTACAAGACACGCACCTAACCAAATAAAGTCATTATCTGCCAAATATAGCCAAATACGATGGCCAATGGAGCAAATCCGTGAGGAAAATTTGGTAATAAACTGAATGTCGACACATGAACTATCCTAAAGAATATTTTGATATGTAGTATTTTTAGATTTTGCCACGATAATAACAAGAAATTTAACACGAAATTTACCATGTCATTCATTTATTGAAGAATTAGTATTGTTTAAAATATAGATTTTAATGTATATCCCGTAATGAACTTTTTTCTAAAATGTGATGGGGCATTCCACCGTAAAATTATGAAACTTTTCCGTTTTCTTAGCTAAATTTATTAAATAAAGCTAGTGAAATAAGTTTGAATACGTTATAATCCAACAATTAAACCATTAGGGGTTCATAATTTGTGTCAATTACCAACCATTAATACTTGTGTGGCATGAAAATCACCTAATTATAGTGCAGTTACCTCAATCGCCACAACGGACAAGTCATTATGTCGCTGATGTTTATTTGTAATGTGTATTTATAAAAGGTGTAATGATCCTGCAATCTCCAATTATTGCTTTGCGGTAGCAAACAAAGGAAGATGTCTGTAAGTAAATACCATGTCACCATTTAATTTTATAAAGCTAATCTAAATTCATTATTTTCCTCCACATTACATTGTTATATTTTATTTATTTAATATATTCTACATATTTAATTATGAAATTCATTAGCTTACTTACTCTGCCAAGATTTACAACAAAGTGGTACAGCCTTAAAATGTATAAGATAATAATATACTTATATTTACAAGGAATTCTATATGTTCGTACCAATACAGCTCTCCCTTGAATAAGCACAAGTTATTTTGCAGTGTAGGCCTAACTGTAGCCAGCCAACATTACAGTAATTATCTTAATTTATTTAGTCGTTTTAAAACTCAAGGAAACACTAAAAGGTTTCTAACTTTTATTATATTTGATTTCTTTACTAAATCGGTTAGAAAGTCTAGTTTTAATCGTAAATACAGTATTTACTACGTTGTTACAATGTTATTTATTTCTATACATGGAATTGGCTGTAAGAGTTTTAAGTCTTTAATTATTTATCAACTGCATCTCTATATGCCATTTTGTATGACTTGTAAATTTGTTTTCTCTTTTACTAATCTTGAATCTGAACTGTTATTGTTACCAATCAGTTAGTTGCGTTGGCAAAATTTACCATCCTCAGTTAATAAAATTGAATACTGCTTAATATGATGTTACTAGTTAACAGGGAATTTTGAATGAAAATACTCGGAATGTTATGAATGGGAGGGTTAGTGTAAAATAGTAATACGATTTATAATCTAAAATGTGAAAGACAAATTAGCTATAAGCCTGTTTAATGTAACGTTTATAAAACGATTATGTTAATAAAAAGAAAATATATAAACGAATTATAAATAACATTTAACAACTTTATATTGCTTGAATACTTGATTTGCTAATTTGTTGTGTTTCTTTTAGTAAATATTTATTTGTAATACTACGTGTTATCCTCCTACTATTATAATTGTGAAAGTTTTGATATGTGGATATTTGTAGTTCTATCACGCATAAACTACTGGACCGAAATGCTAAATGAACATAGCTTAAACATCACATTAACATAAAGGCCTGACTGTGTCCACATCCAACCTTAGGGCTTCATCCTAATGGTCTTGTAAGTTCCAATGCAAATCTTACGGGGAGATATAATTTATAAAATTACCAGCTGTAGTTTTTTGTCAGTTTGGGCAAAGGAAGTCATCCTCCTTTGCCCAAAGGAGGATGGTCGGTGTGTATGGTAAAACTAAAAACATATTTGATACTTATGGTCAGGTTAATATTTTTAATATGTTCGTTTATGTTATTTTCTCAGCGTAATGTATGAAACAACGTGATCCCTCGGTTTATCAAACAGGCAGATTTTATTTTAAACAATATTGCACCTTGTTTCGCGCAGGAAATGTTGGGCCATTTAATGCAGAATTTCAGCTCAATCAGTTTAGGACCTTTTGCGTGTTGCCAGAACAGGCATGACTATGTGCAGTGTCTAACTTTCTTTCTATAATAGTATATATTTGGATGAATCAATTAATCTTCTAGTTATTCAAAGTAGTAATTAGGGGTAGTTTTGTCCACCCCCATCAGCTAATGGAATTGTTCTTTTTCAGCACGAAAAGACAGCACTGGCACTGATATGGTTGGTAGGCCTGGCCACATGTTATCCTCCCGTCATCTACTTTGACCAGGATTCTTCAGACTATGGAGAATACCCTATCGAGGAGGAAGAGGCACAATCCCAACAGACCCTCCAGAGGGCTCCAGGGTACCACATGGAGGCCGTGGGGCAGCCAGGGGCCGGTCCTGTGGAGTTCCATGACCTGGACGACAGACAGACTTCTCTCGCCTCCATCACCAACTCCATGATATCCATGGCCATGGGCTTCATCAGCCCTATGCTGACCAACCTCGGGATTGGAGCCTCCAACGCGATCCTGGCCACCTTGCTGAGAAGTGAGTATACCAATAGGAATTAGAGGAATGTTTAATCACGTGATCAGTCTTACTTTGGAAACAAACTGAACTTAGCAATAAGAAAGAAGCGCGAGGTGAATGATGTTTTGGCACCTTCTGAATACATGGCTAGTCAAACTTATTGAAGGCAAGGGCTTGTAAAAATATATTTAAATCTTACGTTAACTTCAAAACTTCAAATTTTAATTTTTTATTTTAATAATTATTATGTAAATTCAGAAATAAATACATTTTATTCAATAGAATAACACTTTTCCAATAACCGGGACTACCTCTTTCAAACAAATTACAATAATTCAATAACAATACATTCAATAGTACTATTGATTTTTAGGCATTTGAAGCCAAATAGATTATTTCTTAAAATTAAAACCGATAATTTGTAAGGAATGTTACTACGTCTTGAATATTTGATTTTGAAAACTTGAATTAATTTCCAAGTAAAAACATCCGACCTTACGCGTCCTATTTCAGTCGTACCTAAATCTCTTTGAGAAACATAAAGTGTCATATACTAGTACAGTAATAAGTTTGAATCCTCTTAAAGATCTAAAACTGTCCATACCTTTTCATAAACCTTAAATAGCCAACTAAGCTTATAAATAACCTTAAATAAGATTGAAAAACAATATTTTATTTTGTAAATCCTTCACGTTAAGGCATAACTCTGTTTTAATCAACGGGATTATTATGCATGCCAGTTCAATACGCGCAGCTGTAAAGTTTTGTCAGGATTTGTCTTTTTCCGCATTACTGTAAATCAGGGTAAAGCCATCTTGGTATTTATTAGGCAAAGATCAATTGCACCGCTTTGGTAGTTTTTCGATGTTTCAACATGGAATTTTTAAGTTTTTTCATACTTTTTTAATGCATATTGCACCATCTTTCTTAAAATTGAAAGAGAATAAATCATGTTTCCACCCATCTTACCAAGAGTATCAAATTCCCTTTGTATCCAGTTTATTTTAGGTCAGTTTTCTTTGGTATGTGATTATTAAATTGCATTTTATTAAATAATTAAATTTCATTATGTTTATTATCGAACTTATATTTGTATATCCCGGTGAAACTTTCTAGTTATTAGCACAATTTTAACTAGCAGAACTTAACTGTAATAATTTCCTTTCAGGAAGGCTAGCCCTTATCCCGGAGGCCCGGAAGTCAATGTCCGCCGTTCTCAAACGACCGAAGGTGCCTTCAGCAACGATCAGGGCTTTATGACCACCGCCACCCTTGTAAATATAGTTCGCTTGTATCCTTGTACCTTGAATTTATTAGTAAAACAAAAGCTTTAAGGAAATGTAAATAATTTCCCCTTGTTCTCCAAAAATAAATATCAACGAATATGTTAAGAAACCTGAAAGTGTTTTGAAAATATTTTTATCTTGCAGGAGATTTTGTTCAACATAAATGGGCATTACTATAACTAGTTTTAGGCCTACTATAAAGCCAAAAACGTATCAAAAACAATAGCTTTAACAGCATAATCTGACAATTTGAGGGGTTTCAACCACTTTCCCTCAACATCGTGATATTTAAAAACGAAACAAAAGAAAATGGCATTTTAATGTTTAACCTGTTGAATTTTGATCATACTTTTAACTATAACATAAAAGCTGCATTTGTCTGTATATCGATTCGGTAATTATTAATAACCTCATTCCTGAATCAATTTCACCAAACAGATTAATTGGTTGTTGACCTTAATTCTAATTGCATTGGATCAAATGAAACTGGTCATAACAGTTTCATATAACAGTAACATATGACAACTGGTCATAATCTAGGTGAATATGTGTTCGTGTTGAGTGAATAAGTAATTTAAAACGACCTATTAAACAAAGAGAAGAAAGATGTTTTGTTCGTTTAAATTAATTGTATGAAGGAGATGATACTTCAAAAAGATGAGTAATGTTTTTGTTTGGAAGTAAGTATCTTTAAGAACTCTGTATACTCAAGTAGATTTACGAATTCCCTCAAATTTACATTCATGTTGAGGGCTCTGTCCGACAGGCCTCCATAGCTTCCATGCAAATTGCATGGAAGAATATTAATCCAATATCACTCGTGATGTAAATAGTGACTACTGGAGTGGCAACGCAAGGCGTAATACTTCATGAGGGGTAAAAATTCAGGAGCATGAGAAAAATAAACATTTGCTTGACTCTGAGTGGCAGTTATAAAAGGTTTATTGATAAAGCTATAATGTCATACTTTTAGCAATTATCACTATACAACTGATCTGTCGTTGCTCTATTTGAAATTGTGCTCATTCTGGAACCTAATCCAGAATTCTTTTTCTATCAGTAATAGTACCAGAGGACCGAGCCATGCTCGGTGTTTGATTCCGCAGAAGAGGCATTGAATTTGTTTTATTTCAAATACTCGTTCATTTTCAATATGAGCTCGTTCGCTATGCTCACTCGCCTATCGAAAAAATAGTTTGAGTTTCCATTCAAGTAGTTTTTTATTTCCATAATGAGAGTTGCCATTCGAGTAGGTTTTTTATTTCCATAATGATAAACAGCTGTTTACAATATTTTAATTTATAGAAGCTGATTTAATTGTTTGTTTTTGTTATTCATAGTAACCGGTGTTATGGTTTTAAACTCCATAGGCCCAATGTTAACATTTTCAATTTTCAAATGAGTTATTTAGAAAAATACGAGTTTTCCTGAGGTAGTGGTTTTCATCAATAGATTTTTTAGCCAAAAGCCCCTAATCCCAAACTTTCAGCAAAGTCCTTCCGCTGGATCTCGAGATAAATTTTGCAAACAAACAAACAAACAGACATAGCTCGTATTACAGTATAGGATTTAGAATAATATCTCCTAAAAAATATGTGTACTGATTTAGTATTATATAAATAATGATATCCTATCGTAGACTGTCAGATATTTTTAGAAACCCTAACTTGAATTTAACCTCGTCATTTCAGCTTTGAATTCCTCCACCGGGAAGGCCCTGTCAGTCTACTTTATTAATACGATTTGAGTAACAACTTATTGTAAACTGTAATGAAAACAAGCGTGAGAAACGAGCACTTAAATCAATTACATCAAAGGAAGCGGCAATTACTTAATTTAACCGCGACTTAGTTCACATAAGGAGACCGGGGAAACGTTCAGGAGCAATTATAACCCGAGGCGACTGATGGAGCCGCTTTGTTAGATCTGAGATAACAGATAACACCTTGATAACATTTCACACCGGACAAACTGAGGAGCTATGGGACCGGGATTGGGCCAATTATAACAGCAATTATAGTGGTTGTAATTACGTCCAATACGCTTAATTGCGAGGAAACTACTAAATTTATGATAGTAAACGGTATCTATATATCTAATTCCGTAAACCAAAAATTGACAATGAAATTGTGAGCGAGCGAGTGATTGTAGAAAACTGGGAGAGGCATTATTTTAAGGTCTAGAAAACTAGGAGAGGTCTAATTTTTAAGGTCTGTGCATTAATTTTTGTGGAAAATTATTATTCTTACTTGATTATGAACCAAAATTTGTTACGGAATAAAATAATTCCCATTTAAATAGCATGGAGAATTAAAAACGTTTGTTTTTTTTCGCATTAAAACATTTACATGTCTACTTTGTTTGTAAACTGCCTTGTGCTCCTACTTATATTGTTTTAATTTCCATAGCATGTAAGTAGCAACAAAATCAGATGAGGCAGAGTATTAGAGCAAGTTTAGGGGTTATAGCCCCATCAAGCCACTAATAAATTTGTAAATGTAAAATATGTTATTTATTAAATATATTTTATTTATATACTACATTTTTTACAAAATGTATTTATTTTTTGAGAGCTCTATAATCATCCTCTGATGAAAAACCAGTCTTCAAAGAACCAGTTATATGAATTTGTTTGTATAAACAAAAAATATTGAGTTTTTAACCAAAATAAAAACCTTATTTTGTAATTTATATCTAACACTCTAAAAAATAAGATTAGTATTTACAATCATGAGATGAAATGTCTATAATTTTACTAGCATTAGGCGTGGTTTATATTGGAAATAAACATTAAATTAAACGAGCACATACTTAAGAGGGCGTTAGCAATGCGGACAAGATGGATTTATTTTGTCATCATAACTTAACGGTTCTATAAATAATGTCATACTTAAAGACTAAAATTGTATTAATTTTCATCAGATAATAAATTATTAACTTTTCCTCCGCCTCAGGTTCATGGTCTCTTATAATAAATTATTGTATGTTGCCCAAGAAAGAAAATAACAAAACAATATTTACCCACTTTGTTTGCTTTCTTTTCAAGCAGACTTTACAAACAATATTGTCATTTTAATAAGAATGAAACAAACATATTTCAAATAATTTGGTGAAAGTAGTACTAAAGGTTTGCTGTAAGTTAAGGCGTATCGAGTGAGAATTTAAAATTGTATTTCCGTAAATAAATCCAAAATTGCCACTCCAATACCAGTGTACATAAATACTGCATTAGTCACACAGCAGAAATATTAGAAGAGGCTTTTAAGCTTTCTCCTCAACTTAGGCCTCAGCCTCGTAAGTTCGACAATAAGATATCGCACTTGTTTGACATGTATTATGTGACTCATTATCCCATCTATTGTATCTAATAATTTGGTGAAACACTGACCTCTCCTTATAATTCTATAGTTCTAGAAGAATATTTCATAATCTTTTAAATTATTTTAGTATACCTATTTTACATGTTTAACTATATGACATCATTTAACAGGTTTTAATTGGGTTAAAATAATATAGTACAATGTATTTTTAAATACTTGTAATTGTGGAAAGTAATAAATATGTTCAAATTCTCAAATATTGATTTTAATGGTTAATTCATTTTCTACAAGGATTAATGTATTACTATGATTGTGAACTTTGTAGAGATAGGTACTGTGAATAAAATAAATAACACACATCATATTGAAATAA
The DNA here is from genome assembly GCA_963675035.1 of Allygus modestus. Lineage (NCBI taxonomy): Eukaryota > Metazoa > Arthropoda > Insecta > Hemiptera > Cicadellidae > Allygus > Allygus modestus. The sequence continues at coordinate 106,056,781 of OY776117.1, read as the reverse complement.
ATATATAATTTAAGATATCACATTATAATAAATACAATACAGTTTATTGGAAATGTACAATTCAGTCATAAATTAGAGCTCAATTATATAAAAATTATACATTTAGTAGAACTTTCAAATGAGATCGATCCGTGGGCCTTTACTCAACTACTATAGCTGACTCTTCGTTGGACAGCGCATTTGCATCTGAAACAAACCGTAATTATGTTAAAATATTAATATTAAAATTAAAACTAAGTCAAAGATAAACTAGTTCGCACGCAGCTCGCTGGGAAGTGAATTTCCAGTTATAAACTTTTAAAACTCAAAATCAGTGTAAAAACAAACATTTATTCCAATTTTTATTAAAATGTGAAAACAGTGATTTTTTTTGTTGTTCTGATGCTCCTGGTTTCATTTACCTGCAAAGCTGGGAATAACATTTTGAGCAGTATAATGTTAGGAGAAGGTCCAGACAGGCTTGAAAGTAAGCGTGAGGTTGCTGGGGATGAAAAAAATACTCTAACAAAGGAATAACAGGCTTTTCTAGTGTAAAACCCTCATAAGACAACGTACTGTGTTTAGTCGAAACACATTTTCTTTAATAACTTGGTAAATATGTATGCTAGAATAACGAGAGAGGGCTTAAAGGTTTCGCCTTACTAATTCCCATTTTTTACATGCATTAATTTTACATCCGGGGCTTTTCTGGCCCTTTTTGGGCCCAAAACTCGAAATTTGAAAGATAAATCCCCAAAAAAGGGTTTAGAATGTTTCAATTGTTTTGTCCAACGAACTTGTCCAACTGATTATAGAAAGGAACGTCCCTACCAAATTTTAAGTAAAACGGACAAACAATGCGACCGCTAGAGTGCAAACACATATATATATATATATATAACATTTTGAACGACCCCCCAAAACGTGTTCAGGGTGTCACGTTAGGAACTTCTATGGTGGTCCCGGGCTTAAGTTTCACCGTGCGGGTCATGCTAATAGTTCACTTTCTATAGGAAATTCACTAATAATCGCATCATTGAATAACACTAGCTGATTACCCGTGCTTCGCACCAAGAATTCAGGAATGAACAGCTGATGAACAGCTGATTGCTGCAACTACATCTGTTTCTGATCTAAACATATTGCTCATAAGAATAACATGGAAACTTTGAAGTCCAATGGGGCGAAGCACATTGAACTGGGGGATACAAAAGTGATTCCATGACTTCTACAGAGAAATCCCTTTGATTTGACACCTCAATCATCAAAATCGGTTCATAAATAAAAGATCCCATTATATTTTCTGTACACAAGAAATTCTTTAGGGAATTAGTATAATAAATACTGCCTTTGTTTATTACTTTTGGTTATAGTAACTCGATATTATAATTTCTGAGAGATAAACCTAGCTTTAAACTAGTCGATCATGACTCCATGTAGTTCAATGTTGAATTTAAAGTACGATAGAGTTGTAAAAATATCTTCTTAATAGAAAAATAACTACAAAACGATAATATTTGTGACATAATTTCACCTAATACTGAATTAGTAAAATATTAGTAATTTTTAATAGATAATCTTATAGCAAATTTATTTTTAAATTGTAATGCCTTACATTTTGTTATTATTTAAATATGTATTTCAACTTTAATGTTGTTCCTTTACAGTTTATCCAAGGTTGATTATATTTTCAAGTATTGAAATTGGATTTCTTTGACATTTTCGTATTAATTTAAGTACCTGGGGGCCGAGCTTCGACAATTCAACAGCTTCAACAACGAGTTCAATACTTCTTGAACGTTGTTCAATTGTGTTTAACATTGTTCAGATCGGTTAAATTCACTCACTATTATCAGTCACTTCCTCAGCGGTCGACTCCACGGCAGACTTGGCGTCGTCTCCCACTCTAGCCTTCAGGCTGGCTTCCTCAATGAACACAGGCAGAATCGGAGCTGACCCAGCTGTGACCGTTCATAGAGGATTACTCAACGGGAAAATTTAGACTATTTTATTGTGTTTTTAATTTAAAAGTGTGCATTCTAGTGTATCTTCAAATAAACTCCTATTATACTGTCGGCTATTTCCAAAGAAACTTGTAATTAATACAGTACATAAAAGTATAAATTCCAAAGAAATCCAGGTAGAATATGTTTCTGAATTAACTGTTCACTTATTTGTCCAATAATACCAGTGTATCCTGTATATTAATACGCTCAAATTTTTTCTTCACAGTCATCACTCGATAACAGCTGCACGAATTTTAACATTTGAGGTGTCAAATTAAAGGCATTTTTACGTAGATTTATATTCCAATACTTATCAGAATTTTGAGAAAGACCATTACTTAAATACAGTAAACGGCTGAATTTTTGGAACAGTGGCGTTATCTGGGGGCGGAAGTCTAAACTACGTGACTACGTGTTGATTGAAAGTACGTTTTAATATCAGATGTTTTGCTGTTTGTTTACAACTGAAGTGACCTTTCGTTGGGTACAAACTTGTTCGGATTCGAGCAACAGGACAACTAGTAAGAATAAATTAATGAATCCCTTTTACTTCCATAAAAGGAAAGAAAACATAACATGAAACTTGGAACTTTTCACCCCACAGACAAAGCCTGTGCGAGAGCAATGGCTTCTACAGTCAGACCATATTTTCTCCGAGGGACACTGTCGCTGTCACTTTTGACTTAATGGCATAAAGAGCAGAAGTAAAGGGTTTAGAGCTTAATAAATAAGACTGTTAATTGGTTAATGGTTAATTATCATCTCAAGGTCAATTAGAGGTGGTTATACTACAATGTTTCAGAAATATTGTGTTGAGGATCATGTCAGTACGTCAACTTAGTAAACACTAATTTACGATCCACTTAGTTAACATTCGCCCCAAGCCAATATTGTGTCAAGGATCAAGGCGGAACGTAAGAACACTACTTAGCAGTTCACTACGTTAATTATCATCTCAAGGTCAATTAGAGGTGGTTATACTACAATGTTTCAGATATATTGTGTTGAGGATCATGTCAGTACGTCAACTTAGTAAACACTAATTTACGATCCACTTAGTTAACATTCGCCCCAAGCCAATATTATGTCAAGGATCAAGACGGAACGTAAGAACACTACTTAGCAGGTCACTACGTTAATTCACGCAATGACAATATTATTTAGTACAAACTATGTTCATATGCACAAATCCTATCCTATACTCAATATGAGTTAGGTTTGTTTGGTTTGTATGCTTGCTTGACTGCAACTCTGAGCTCAAAAACGGCTTCCAACGATTTCCTTCACCGGTTATAATTAACTAACTTCTGGTTTAAAAATAAGTTCTAGACTGTTCTCATCACCAGGAAAAATCTTACAATGTATAAAAATTAATATGAAAAGTTAAAAAATTAATATTGAGGTTATGGAGTTAAAAATCAAAAAAAGTTGTTTATAATCAAATCATAACAGTTGTTTATAATTAATCAATGAACCGTCAAATTAATACTCGTGCAGTTGATCCTCATGTATTTACGTGTGGTTTTCTGAGAGCAGTGATTGGATCAAGATTACATACAAATTGGTTGTATCCAAAATTAATCAAAGGGTCTTAAAGCTAAAATAACAACTATAAACCTCTAGAAAAGAGGAAAATTAGCTAAGTAATCTCTTCGTCAGTAGTAGGACTGAAAAATCACTACTTCATTTTGTTTACTAGTACCTGGGGGGCCGAGATTTGCTCGGGGGAAGGCCATTCTGTTGGTTTAGATGACTTGTAGTAATATTTCACCACTTCTTCCTACTGATAATCAGATTTGTATAACTCATTTGCCTCTTTTCTACATTTCAAGGTCACTCCAGTTGTTATTTATAGCTCAATGTCCCTGTGATTTATTTTTTACTCTATCTATGTAATCTTCACTCAAATCTTTTAATCTCTGCTCTCAGGAAACCACATTTTAATTAATTAATAATCATAAACTACATGAGTATTACTTTGACAGTTCCCTGGTTGATTATGAACAGCTGTTACAATTCTTTTGTTTTGATTTAAAACTCCATAAGCCCAATGTCAATTTTTGTAACTTTTCATTTTAGTTATTTTACATTATTGGATTTTTCCTGGTGATGAGGCCTGTCTAGAACTTATTTTTATCCCAGAAATTAGTTATTTCGAACATTTGAAGGAAATCGTTGGAGCCGTTTTTGAGAACCGTGTCGCAAGCAAGCAAACCTTACTCATATTAGAGTATAGTATGTAGATGGCTATAACACTAAGACATATGTTTACAAGTGTTACCATTGACAGCTGAGGTGGCTTTGACCACTTCATTGACGCTCGCTACGACGTCACTCACACCAGCAGCTGATGGCTTGGGCCTCTCCTTGTCCTTAGTGTCAGCTGAGGCTGGTGCACTAGCCAAACCTGATCCTGAAATGAAAACCAAACCTTTCGATCAGTTATTAGTGAATTTCCTATGGAAAGTGAACTATTAGCATGACCCGCATGGTGAAACTTAAGCCCAGGACCACCATAGAAGTTTCTAACGTGACCCCCTGAACACGTTTTGAGACTTCATTCAAAATTTTATATATATATATATATATACTGTATATATATTTGTGTGTGTATGCACTCTAGCGGTCGAATTTTTTGTCCGATTTACTTCAAATTTGGTAGGGACGTTCACTTCTATAATCAGTTGGACAAGTTCGTTGGGCAAAACAATCGGAAAACTCTAAACACTTTTTTTGGGGATTAATCCTTCAAATTTCGAGTTTTTGGTCCCAAAAAGGGTCAGAAAAGCCCCGTATGTAATATTAATGAATATAGAAAGATGGAAATTAGTGTGGCGAAACTTTTAAGCCCTCTCTCGTCATTCTAGCATATATATTTACCGAGTTATTAAAGAAAATGTGTATCGACCAAACACAGTACGTTGTCTTATGGGGTTTTACATTAAAAAAGCCTGTTATTCATTTCTTGGTGTACTTTTAACATCACCAACAACCTCACGCCTACGTTAAAGCCTGACTGCACCTTCTCCTAACATTATAATGCGCAAAACTGTATTCCCAGCATTGTAAGTAAATAGAACCAGGAGCATCAGAACAGCCAACAAATCAATATTTTCAGATTTGAATCAAAATTGAAATAATTGTATATTTTTAACTTATTTTGAGTTTTTATAGTTTTGTATGGGGAAATTCACTTCCCTCACGTCAGCGTGCTGCGTGCGAACTCGTTGTAATGTAAATGCTTTCTTAAATATTTTTTACTTTTTATTTGATGTTATTAGCGAATCTTCCCTATAGGGTAGAAGCCTTTACCATAGTCGGCATGGTAAGACCTAGGCCCGGGACCATGATAACGTTTCGTTTTGAGGTCCCCAGATGCCAAAAACACCATTCGTTCAAAACTGTAAATAGGTACCGGGTGTCCCACGAAGAGATCGCTATTTTTGAATTCATTCATATATTCATATTCATGTACATTCATATATACACGCTACAAACTTGAAACTCTACAGTTATAATAAATACATATTTAAAAAAATACCCCTGAGGCTCATTTGATTCTGATTAAGCAGAACAAAATGGCGGAACATCAAAATAATGGTGCGTTTTCGTTAAAGTAATTTTATTTGCAAAACCATTTCAAATTAATTCTTGATTTTTTGCAATTTTATTAAGTACTAAATCGAATTAAAGAAATTAAACAGATAGGAAAGTGGTAAATCATAAATTAAATTAATTTGATTCACCACCCTTCATTCGAACTGATGTCCATCAATCGCTATGCACTGATGGCAACGAAACAAAAATGAGTCATAAGCGTTTTTTTTCTTTTAATTGCCGAGGTATCAACAACAGTTCCTCTTCAATCAACCTCATTAATTCATCATCTGTCGCAATTTCCTATGGGGCTTATTGAAGGAAAAGGTTTATTCTCACATTTCGACAGATGATGAATTAATGAGGTTGACTGAAGAGGAACTGTTGTTGATACCTCGGTAATTTTTTCAAAAACGCTTATGACTCATTTTTGTTACGTTGCCATAGTGATTGATGGACATCAGTTCGAATGAAGGGTTATGAATCAAATTAATTAATTTATGATTTACCACTTTCCTGTCTGTTTAATTTCTTTAATTTGATTTAGTACTTAATAATATTGTAAAAAATCAAGAATTAATTTGAAATGGTTTTACAAATAAAATTACTTTAATGAAAACGCACCATTATTTTGATGTCCCGCCATTTTGTTCTGCTTAATCAGAATCAAATGAGCTTCGGGGTTTTTTTATATATATATTTATTATAACTGTAGGGTTTCAACTACAGTTACAATTACAATTATATTGTTAATTTAAATTAACAATATAATGAAAGCAGCTTTCAATGTTTTAAAATCATCCCCTACCACAGAAAATTTGTTTTCCAGACCACCACGTGTCGTGTTTAAACGGCCACAAAATTTGAAAAATATGTTGGTGAGACCCAAAATTCAAAATTCTCGGCCTGAAAACAATTTGGAAATCAATCACGGCTGCGAACCTTGCCACAAACCTCGGTGTGGCATTTGCAAAATTATGTGTAATACAACTGAATTTAAAAGCAGTGTCACAAACAAGACTTACCCAATAGTTGGTAAATCAACCTGTGACACCCACAATGTGATTTACCAACTATCGTGTAAACACTGCCCAAAAGATTATGTTGGTCAGACATCGAATTCCTTGCGAGTACGTATGACTGGCCACCGTTTTGATGTGGTACATAAAGACAAACGAAAACAAATTTATAATCATGCAACTCACCACAACCAAAATTTTGAAGGGTGCTATGAACTAAAAGCACTTCACAAAATTAAACCACATCAAAATCCAAAATATAACCAACTGATATTAAGAAATTCTGAATTGGCACATCAGTTGGTATTGAAGACCAAGGTTCCTTCTGGGTTAAATCTCAGGTAATATTTTCTTAAGTCTAAAATAATTCAACTCAGCTGACTTTAATTTAAATTTTATTTGTTTACCTGTACCTAATCATATGTTTTAGTTTTTAAAAGTCAGATGTAAAATATTTGTTTATTTTTATTTATTTACTGTTCAATTCCATTCTTTCTCCTTTATTGCTTGAAAACGTTTGTATTATAAACGAAAATTCGCAAAAAACTTCTTTTTCATCATTTATATCTATCTGTTTTAATGTGTTAGTATATAAAGTCGTTTGGCATCTATACCGCAAAAAAAAATATATATATATATATTTGTGTGTGTGTGTGTGTGTGTGTGTGTGTGTGTGTGTGTGTGTGTGTGTGTGTGTGTGTGTGTGTGTGTGTGTGTGTGTGTGTCCGTGGGTGCGATAACTCTCGTAAAAATGGTCCGATTTTGTTTCAAACATGTAAAGCAACATTTATAACTTTCAGTTCGAAAACCAGCCAGATCGCCCTATCCAAAGGCGTATTTTGGGGGGTTTTGTACCCCAAAAATGGGTTTTTTGAGTTTTTTACATATAATATTTTAGTAAATCAAATTTTACTTTTCACCATTAAATTCAGATTAAAAAACAAACAATTTGGTGTTTATCATGGCTCTACGTCAATTGGTCACAGATATATTGAAAGTGCTCTATACAGTACGTTGTCCTATGTTATCCTTATGGAGAATAAGAACAAATAATGTATATCTTACTTATTTATCAACTTATCCTGAAGAAACTTAATATATTGCTTCATACCGTTGTGGTCTATTGATATTTGCACGAAAATTTTTGTATTTGTATTAATGGGTTAATATACATATATATGCATTGTAAATTCGCTGAGTTCGCAGGTTTGCTGCTACGGGGGCAATTTACAGTTGTTTTTGATTTGTTATAAATCAGTTCCTTTGATTTCAGTTTACGTTACTATGCATTAATAACTAGATCTATATTTTTAAAGAATGGGGTTGAACAACAAAACTAGTTAAAATGTTTGCAAGATTTTAAAAATCCATTTTTGGCATGTTAGTTTTTTATAACATGTCATACGATGTAACAACATAACTTATGATGTCTTTATACAGTTAATAACTGTAGCACCACATTAGAGCTCCGAAAGTTTTAATGTTAATCTTAAATAACCATGAAAATATATTTATTGAAATCTTTCGTAGAAAAATTATTTAAAAGATTTTTGATGTAAAAAAATACGTTATTGACGACTTTATATTTGTATCATACTTCACGCTCCGTTTTGAAAGTTGTTTTCATCCAAAGTATATTTGATGCTTTGTACTGTACGAAGATGATCAGTTTGGCTAGTAAACAAAAGATTGGGGGAAATTTAATACCCCATTGGTCTAATACCCCAAAAAATAAAATAATGTAAATACCCCTGTAGCAGCAAACCTGCGTACTCAGCGAATTTCTAATGCATATATATGTATCTTAATACCACATAAAACCAAATACCAAGTTTCATCAATATACATTCTTAAATAAACGATTTATGACATTTTAATTATTCTCCATAAGAATAACATGGCGGCTGAGTATGCAGGTTTGCTGAAGCAAGGATCACAAAAAATAGGGTTTTATACAAATATCAATATAACTCAAGTAGGTAAACCAACATGCCAAATTTTATTAATTTATGTTCATAATTAAGGGAGATAACACGTTACTTATTCCCCATAATAATAACATGGGGGCTGAGTACACAGGTTTGCTGCTACGGGAACTATTCGCAAAAAATGTATTTTAGTGCAAATATCAATAGACCACAACGATATGAAGCAATATACCAAGTTTCATCAGGATAAGTTGATAAATAAGCGAGATATACAATTTTTCTTATTCTCCATAAGAATAACATTGGATAACGTACTGTGTTTAGCACTTTCAATATCTCGGTAACAAATTGACGTAGAAAAATCATCAAAATACCAAATTGTGTGTTTTTTTAAGCTAAATCCAATGGTAAAAACTAAAACTTGACTTTTTCAAAAATTATATGTATAAAACTCAAAAAACCCCCCCAAAATACCCCTTCGGATAGGTCGATCTGTCTGGTTTTCGAACTTAAAGTCATAAATGCTGCTTTACACGCTTATACCAAATTTCGTCAAAATCGGATTATTTTTACGAGAGTTATCGTGCTCACGGACACATATATTTATATATATATATATATATATATATATACAGTTTCGAACGAGTGGTGTTTTTGGGGTCTGGGGACCTCAAAACGAAAAGTTATCATGGTCCCTGGCCTAGGTCTTACCATGCCGACTACGGTAATAGCTTCTTCCCTATAGGGGAAATTCGCTAAAAAGCGAATATTAAATGTGAACATTAACATTTGGCTAATGGAGTTTAAAATCAAAACAAAATAATCATTACAGTTTTTATAATCAATCAGTGAACTGCCAAAGTAATACTCATGTTAATCCTCAATTATTTACATGTGGTTTCCTGAGAGCAGTGATAAAATCGATATTACATATACAAATTAATCAAACGGACATTGAGCTAGAATAACAACTGGAGTCACCTTAAAAATGCAGAAAAGAGACAAATGCGCTAAGCAAGTCTGCTAGCCAGTAGGGGAACTTGGTTATAAACTACTGTAAGTCATCTAAACAAACTTACTAACATTCTCCGAGAAAAATCTTCCTCTCCCACGTACTGTTTAATGATACCCAATAAACTATTAATGAAACGTAATACAATAGTAGTTAACGGTCAGCTGTGATATCATACAGTACAAACGAATTATGTCACTTTGCCCAGCGGTAAATGTAGTCAAGGAATGTGATGGGGCAACACATTACTTTTTCCCCCATTTAATTTTTTCGACTTTTTCCCTTGAGTGGCCAACAGTGCATTCCCGTCCCGTAGGTAACTTTTTAACCTTAAAGAATAACACCGCAACATTTGTTTGGTTTTCCACATCAAATGTATTAGCCCCATTCAACTTTTAATATATTATCTATGTATCCTATACTCTAATATGAGTAAGGTTTGCTTGCTTGCTTGCGACACTGATCTCAAAAACGGCTCCAACGATTTCCTTCAAATGTTCGAAATAACTAATTTCTGGGATAAAAATAAGTTCTAGACAGGCCTCATGCCCAGGAAAATTCAAATAATGTAAAAAAACTAAAGTGAAAAGTTAAAAAAATTAACATTGGGCTTATGGAGTTTCAAATAAAAACAAAAGAATTGTAACAGCTGTTCATAATCAACTAGGGAACTGTCAAAATAATACTCATGTTGTTTATCATTATTAACATGTGGTTTCCTGAGAGCAGAGATTAAAATATTTGGGTGAAGATTACATATGTAGAGTAGTAAAATAAATCAAAGGGACATTGAGCTATAAGTAACAACTGGAGTGACCTTAAAAATGTAGAAAAGAGGCAAATGAGTCATACAAATCTGATTATCAGTAGGGGGAAGTGGTGAAATATTACTCCAAGTCATCTAAACAAACTGACTGACCTTCCCCGAGCAAAGCTCGGCCCCCCAGGTACTGAATGATTATAAATGTATCGTACGTGGCCGCGTGCAAAATCTCCCAAACAATTCCAACAATTTGTTTAAAATTTAAGTAATAATAATTAAATTTCACAATACACATGTTATTTAATTTTCAGGCGATAACCTATTTAGGGTATATGTATCACAATTTAATCCCCAAAATCTATTAAAGTTATAATTTGATTATACTTTTCAAAGGTTTTCGATTGTTGGTTTTCGTATAGTTTTGTGGTTTACCAAGCTTAATTTATTTATTTTCATATTTTTTAAATAAACAAGAGACGTTATAAGTTATTTAATTCTAGGCACTTACCACTTCCTGAAGGTTTTTTGTGACGGTTTGCAGAGGCCGTCACGTTCTGCTTGGACTCTTGGACTTTGTTAACAGAACCGTGATGTTGGCTTGCTGAGGGCTTCTGGCCACTGGGTTTAGCTTCAACTGGTTTTTCTGGTCTCGGTTTCCCAGCGACAGGACTCTCAACCACGGGCTTTTCAGTTTCAGGCTTTTCAGTTTCAGGCTTTTCCGGCTGCTTGCTGCTGTTTCCTTGATTCGGTCTCACGAACATTTGAAGTAACTGGAAAGGACGTTGGAAAAACTGCACGAAAGGATTAGGGTTTTGCCTCAAAGAAAAATCTTGCAGTTGTTCGGGAGAAGTCATTACGATCGGGTATCCTAGGCGGCCAGCTGACGAAGCGATGAATCCCGGATGGTGGAATCCCGGAGGAAGAACCGATTGCTCGAAGTCTTCACCCTCTTGCTGATAGGACGAAACCTCGAACAACACTTCTGGTTGTTTTTTATGGTAATCGTTTTTCTGGGGTGAGATTCCACCCAAGACTGGTCCATTCGGGGATGTGTTGACTCCTGACGCACCTGCTGGAACCTCGGACGCTTTTATATGATGGATTCCATTAGCACCGGCGTAGAACGAGGTGAACCCTTGATTCGCCCCCACTGTGCCTGCGGCGTGCTGCACCGGGTACTCGTAGTGGACCGGGGTGACCAGAGCTCCGGCAAAGTGAGCTCCTCCGGAGCCCCCGGAAAATCCTCCGGTCGCCGATAAGCTTCCTCCGAAACCATTACCTCCTCCGAGGTTCAAATGCAGCCCTGGTATCACCAAGGAGCCGAAAGCTCCGAAGCCACCGCCATTCCCGCTGTTATGACCGGACTGTTCTCTCACAGGAACCAAGTACAGTGGAGTGTATAGTGAGACTCCAGGAGGACCCGGGGTCAAGACGTTGGGTTCAGCTACGTTCTCATGGCTGTTTTCCTTCTTCACAGTAGAGGCGCTGTGATCATGGCGTCCGGATATACGAGAAACCTCTGAATTCGTATCTAATTTAGAATAAGCGATTGGTCTTCGGTAAATGTACGTTGTAGAAGTTAGTGGCACCAGTATACTGCATGCAAATATGAATTTGATCTAGAACAGAAAAAAAAATTAAAATAATATTTTTCCAGCTAACAACATTTTAAAGTAAATTACAGGATTTGAGGTTTATCAGTAGTACACAACTTCATAGTTAAATCTATGATGGGTAGAAAGTTATATAAGAAACAGTGCAAACTGACAAATAAGGTTATTAAACTACGACCTTTACCGAGGAACTTCATTCTACCATGCGCTATTTAAATTTATACCAAGTGGTAAATTATTATTTTCGTTGGAAAAACAATTTAATAAATAGTTCGTACATAAAATAAACAGTTAAATTACTAATATTTATTTCTGAAATATTATACTGCTAAACATCATTACGTTAATATTATAAGGTGGATAATTTAGTGGTTATTGTTATAACATACCGGGCAAATAGCGTCTAATATGTATAATTTACTATTCCAAATTTGCTTTAGTTGGATTATTTAGTTTAATGTAAGGAAATTAAATTATTTAATAGTACAAATAATCTGGGCATAGATAAATGTGTTTAACGCGATAATATTTATTATTAAAAGGAAAAAGTTAAAAGGAAGTACCCGGATTCACTCTAGAAAAAGGTTAGATAAATTAAATCTAATTTAAAGTTTTTGTTTTTGACAATTTATGGCTTTGACTTCGGCAAAAACATTTTTTATTGAAAGTTAGTTTATATATATACTGGATTTTCCCTAAATTAATTTAATGTTACATATAGGTTCCTTCACTAATCTTCAGTATGGATTTAGGAAAGTTAAAATACTTTGGGACTTCCGATACATTATTTGATGCTTCATAGTTGGTTTTAAGAAAAACTAACGAAAATTGTAGTGTTCTAATACTTTTGCTAGAGCTATCTAAAACATTTAGTTCAATTGATAGAATATCAAAATGTCAAATGTCGAAGCAAATTTGCGTAAAAGGCAATTCTCTGAAAATGTTTAGACACTATTTTTATAACCGAAAACAAATCGTGGCAATTAATTGAACAAATTAATCTAGACTAAAGGGTCATACAGGGAAGTACGCTTTGTTCCTTGCTGTTTCTTATCTACAAGAACAACATATCAAAATTAAATATTCAGGGTACATTATTTCCGTGTGGTGATGATACTGCTCTAGTGTAATACTATATGAACTGTGAGGATGGCGACCTGGCTGACATGGCTAAAATTAAAAAATCGTTTGTTCGTAACTCGTAAGTTCTATTTTAACTTTATTATACATTCTGTTTCTACCTATATATGACCACTGAAAACACGTAAGACTTTGGATTGTGGACAAGGATACTAAGTGCCTAATAAACTCTTTCTCGCACTCTGACCTTTGGTCTTGGGAGAAATTGTTTCCAATTTACATAATGTACTTTCTTGTATCTCCCACTGTTTATTTTTTGGGAATATCTTCTCACCTTCTTTGTAATATCTTATATTGCTTTACAGGACACTCTCAAGTGTATTTAAGTTATGTTGATTACAAACAGTATTTACAAACGATAGTATAACACAGTTAAATTAACAAATTTTAAAATGGGACGGGAGTTAAAATGTAAACTTTAATTTTGCAGTCTCAAATTTTGTTTCTGTTGCAAAATATGATTCCACAACTCCTTATGAATAAGGAAAAATTAAATAACAGTTTGAATCAACATAAAAATACTGTGTGTTCAATTTGATTCGAGACCATAAATTTAATTATAAATTAATATAAGGTGATTATCTTTATATATAATTCTATAAGCACAACTTAAGTCAAAATTTTGGGTGTTTAGCAAATCGCAGGAAGATGGAGACGGCTTAAATTAAAGGTCTCTATCCCAGTGACTCGGGAAAAATAGCATTATATATAATATAATTCTGTAAGGGAAAGTTTTAAGTGAAAATTGTGGGGATTTGGCAAATCGCAGGATAATGGGAGACGGCTTAAAGGCCTCGATCCTAATAGCAGAAATTGCAGTATTTCTAAAACGTTACCAGTAAACGAGAAATAATGTAAAACATCCTCCATAAGAACGGAAATCTAAAAACGTCAGCTTTGTTTACATTAAAACATGTGGTAACTTGTCTAATTTATTTACGAACTGACACAACTGTGATCCTACTTATACCATTGATTTTGAATACATAATTCCGTAGGATGTATAATCAATGCTTATACTGTGGAGAGTAAAATAAATCAGATGAGGAAGAGAATTGGAGCAAGGTTAGGGGCTATGGCCCCTTAAAGCTACTAGTTACTTGTATTTCATAAAGCTACAAGCAGACGAGCAATAACGTAAAACATCCCCCATAAGAAGAGCATGGGGATTTAAAAACGTATGTTTTGTTTACATTAAAACATGTGATTAAGTGTCTAATTTGTTTACTAACTGACATGTGTTCCTATCTATATTGTTTTATGTTCCTCAGCATCTACAGAGTAAACAAATCAGATCAGACAGAGTATTGGAGAAAGGTTAGAAAAGGAGAAAGGTTCCCCTCCAAGCCACTAGTTTATGCTAATAGCAAAATAAAAAATGTTTAGTTACTCATGCATTTTCAGTGTTTTAGGATCGTGTTAACATTAATAAAAACCACCCTTAAACAACTTAAAACTCTATTTCTGGGGTATTTTGATGGAAACTTTTTTCGGAACAGAACCATGTGCTCTTCAAGGCTGGGGTTTATTCCATAACATTCCGGTTGAAGAGTCCCCTAAATATTCGCTTTCACCCGAAAAATGGCTCTCACCGGCCTTTTCCCGTCCTTCCCATTCCATCCCCCATAATTCCAGGGACGACCCTTACACTCCTGGGTATAATATCTCAATTTTCAACTGATATCAAACTAACGAATCAAGTTTTAGTGGCACGGCTGTTGAAATATAACGGTCACCTTAAAACGGTTGTCTTAAACACCTAAAAAAATGTCTTTATGATTCTAATTGTTTTTGTAAGTGAGATTTTGGTGTATACCGTATGGTGTATTCATTATTAGGCTCCACATTAAAACTTAGTTTATCCTTTTTTCTCCGAAATATAATAATTTAATTCTATATACCTACCCGAGGGTCTTAATTTCTGAATTTATCGGATTAAACCTAATTAAGGAACTTAATTACCTGATTGTTACTGTATAAAATAATTTAAAGTCCAGTCAGTTTATCTTAAGGTAGCTTACGAAAGAACCTTAACATTGTTTCTAAATTAACTTCAAAGTTTTATAAATAATACCTAACAAAAAACAAATATACAGTATCATAAAACTGACAAATACTTTCTTCTATGCAAACATTGCAAAAACTGAAATAATCAATACAGGCTGGACAATCTAGCTAGACAGACAGATCACCACGAAAAGTATTTTTTGGAGTTCAGGGAGGATCAAAACAAAAATGTCCACAAGCAAATCAAACTCTAAATTTAATACGAAAACAACATGTTTTCATTATACCATGTACAGGGGGTGGAAAGTATAAATTACATCAATTTTATTTTGCTTTGCTCCCTCTTTTGTTTGTTTCTTGTTTGATACAAAACTAGAAACAATAAATACGTGTGAATTATGTTTAGTTGGCAGTTTTTAAATTGTATACCGGTACCTAATATTGATATAATTCTATAAGGTTAATAAGATAATGTAGAAAGAAAATATGATTAATTTAAATTCTTAAGCCATTTTGAGCTTGAGCAACGTTTTTTTTTAAACTTCTATTTACAAGGTATTTGCATCTAAGACAATACTTATGAGGACTAAAATAAACTATAAATTGCAACTATATAAATACTTAAATTCTTAAACTTAAGTAAGCTATTGTTATAATTACTAATAATAACGCTTTTGGCAGTTTCATTCTTACTTTTTTTATTTTCATCTAAACGTTTCTTTATTTAATAATGAGCATTTAAGGGAATCTGATTTTTCATCTAACTAATTGTAAAAGCAAATTAAATTTCAAAATGTTTTATAATAATAGTATTTATTCCATAGCAATGTATCGGAATTTACGAAAACTTATTTTATGAGGAAATCTTTTAACTAGATAAGGTAGGCCTGAGTCCTATCTTCCTTCCCTTCCTGGCAGGGTGCGGCCCTTTTTGGCACCATTCTGGCATTGACCTCAGTGCCTAAGTGTGATGAGAAACCGCACACACCCGTCTCACCCGGGATAAGACCCGAGGCCTCCCGAATATTCAGGGCAATTTTAGAAACTTCTACCTAACTCGTTTACTGGTTTACATTTTAAATATTTTTTGTTTTATTATTTTCATGGACTTTATGAGCTGATTTTTAACCAGTTGCTTATTTGTATTATTCTTCACAAAATGTTACTCTTGGCTATATTAAGATTTTATTTCACACGGAACTAATATGTTGAACTGTTAACACACAAAGCCAGTTTTAATTACTAGAAAAACGTTATTCGCTTGTACAGTCCCGGCCAGCTATGGAGAGAAAGGGTCCAGGTAGACCCGGTCAGGCCTAATCCTCTGTTGTCAAAACATAGCTTTTGTTGTGATATACATGACAGTAAATATGTATATATAAAAGTATTATAAGCATGGAAAATCAAACACTCTATGTACAGAATATTTCTAACTAACTGGGTAACTGCTATATTCAACAACAATATTTTTCAAATTTAACACACACATAAAGAAAATAATTCAACATGTTTTAAATATTGTCATCGAATGGGCCCTACGTGTGTCATGTTATGGTTATAAGGTTTATTTTATTTTAGATAACACGGCTGAAGTATTTAAAATCAAATAAAACTGAGTTGAAATGATGTACGGTCCGCAATTTTGATAGCGGGAAAATACATTCACAGTTACCCATTTTGTAAAACATTGTGTAAAAAACTATTAATTAAGTTTTCCTGTTTAAATTATTAATGTAATGTTCAGTGAAAATGTCTTTAAACCGGATACACTAACACTCTTTGAAATAATGTATGGTATCCATACACTTACCAGGTCCATGGTGACAGCAGGTTGAAGGCCGAGGCACAACTGAAACTGAAGTCAAAACTGGATCGATCACCGCCCCAGCCCCTCGTGGCTATGATGGGTCTAATTTTGAACTTGGAATTCTCAGAAGGTCAGCTACCCCTGGGTTTGTGGGGTTTTGTGAGTGTATTGATAATCCAAAGATGGGATAAAGGATTGTCTTAGGCTTAATCCTCGGCCCAATTCGGTTCACGTAGAAAGATTTGTACAACAGATTTTGGAATTATTTTTGGGTGGTTTGTAATTGTTAATAGTTGACTGTATTAATAGGCAAGCAAAAAAAACTATGGTACGTTTTTAACAGCGCGTGTGCGAAGTAGGAGAACTTTTCGCTTCCCTTTAGAAAGGTTTTGAATATATTTTAAAAAATCTCTTATAATTTATATTAGACCTCAGGGCTATGCCCCACAAGTCTTCAGAGTTTAATTATTAATATAAATCTTACGGAATAACAGTAAGGAATTTAATTGTATATTTGACAATTATTCAATTCAATTGTTTACTTTTCTTCCATGAGATTTACATTTAACTTTGAAGGTCTGTGGACCACAGTTCTGAGGTATGATATAACTTAATTATATTATCCAGTAATCCATTAATCCAGTAGTAGTTTTAATTACATTATGCCTGAAACATTTATGTTTCAGGCGTAATGTAATTATTTTTCAGGCATAATGTAATTAAAATTATTATTTGATTACACTATGTTATCTGATCTAATTACACATTAAAAAAAAATTAAAACCGGGGTTTAAACTGAAATTGAACAATAATTTTCTTCATAACCATCATCAAAGAGGTAATTAATACGAATAAAAAATAAATCATGATTCCGTTTATGACGTTGAGTTTGTGATCATCAACTTAGAATGTGTAGCATTTTATTCAATTTCTATAATCGTTCACAATTATTCTCTGTAGATACCGATATGTAAATATGGAAGGGGAGAATAAAATATTATCGTTAGAGCAAAAAGAAAATGTATTATAACTTCTCTTTTGGGAATTAGAGAGCGAAATGATTTTATTTTATTGGTTTAGAGTTATATAAATAGGGCTATAAAGCTCTCTCTTACCCTTTGTAAACTATATTTTATACATAAAATAATTTCAACTAATTCAAATACAAAATAAATATAAAGTAAGACAATTATTTTGAAAAATTATAATTAATCAATGAAGTTTTAAATGTTTATTTCTTATTCAAAATTCAAATAAAGTTTCACTCTATTATATATTTTGTTATAATTTATAATAACTAATTTATAGTAAAAAATCATAATTTATTCCTGCCCCAAAATGATTTGATTGGCATTTATTACATTATTTATCAATTAACAAAACTTATTGTAAAAGGTTGTATTAGTTTATATTGTAATGTCATTCGAGAGCTTAGCTTGAAACTTAGCTTAGCTTAGCTTGATCATGCTTCTGTGCTGTTTTTTTGTTCTTAGAAGCAGCTGTTAAATAACCAATTAAATTGTTTCTGTTCTTCCATAACATTAACATTGGAACTTTGAAAGTCCAAGGGGGAGAAGTGAAAAAGACACTGCGGACCCTGACAGATTTCCAAAAAAAATGAAGCCAGTCATTATAAATAATTTTCAAATAAATAGTTTCATAAAAGGCATATATACATTTCATTTTATTTACATTAGAATAAAATTATGCTGTTCCTTCCTCAAAAATCTAAAAACATGTTTTTTTCTTGTAAATAACAGCAACATTTTTTTAAATATTTCACATTTTTTCTACTGAAACTAATGAGTGTTGTTAGTGTCATGGGTAAAGGCACTATTCCCCAGGTAGTTCGTCCCGTCCTAATCCTTTGTTGACAAACCAGCAGTTTTGGCCTGTATTCCACTTGTCCGGTGGTTGGGGTCCCTCGAAAACAGGACACTTCGTCCGGGGGACATGATGTATAAAAAAAGGTGATTATCAGGCCTACCTCGGTGGTGCGAAAACGTTCCACTTCGTCCGCGGCCCCATACCTCTCCCGCCCCAGCGGGCAGCTGCAACTTACATTATAGTTAGTGCATGTTAAATCAAACCACTCCCCTGATAATATATTTAAGTATTTATGAATTCCTCTTTATCGTAATTTGTTGATGTTTTGTCTTATTTATGATCTTTCGTTAACTGTGTCTAAACACAGTAGGGTTTTAAACTTTAGTTAAATTTATTTTGCAACATTGTATGAGGTAAATATGGATATGAAGGATGAAGTTGAACTAATAATTAAAAACTTGGTGTTACGTACAACAAATAATTTGACGAATACAAGTATGGCTTGGAGGAATAATATTGCTTTGTTAGATTTTATGTATCGTTACACATATTCCAGTTTTAAATTTAAGTTTTTGTGGATCAATTGATGATTTGCCTACTTAAAATCTCAAACAATCTTTTAATTTCAATTATACACCAAGTATGGTATAAATACAAAATAACTACTAAATGTTATAAATAGTTTAAAGTGTTAACTATAAGTATTCAAAATCAATGCTATAATACAACTTTGATTCCTTAACAAGGATAAATAAGCTGTCTAAAAAAGATAGTTTCATACCGCATTGGTTATAAAGGTTAAACTAAGTATAAATGAGTATTACGATAAAGATTAATTCATAAGTAATTAAAAATATTATCAGGTGAGTGGTTTAATATAACATGCAACTATAGTGAAAGTTGCAGCTGACCGCTGGGGCAGGAGAGGTATGGGGCCGCGGACGAAGTGGAACGTTTTCAACCACCGAGATAGGCGTGATAATCACCCTTTTTTATCACCTGTCCCCCGGACGAAGTGTCCTGTTTTCGAGGGACCCTAACCACCGGACGAAGTGGAAGTCAGCCCAGTTTTGTTAGGAGCGGCCACCTGGCACGGCCAGCATCCCATTGCTCTTTCCAAGAAATTCCACGTCTTACTAGAATTTTTAATAAACTTAAATTCCCTGTTTGTCAGTAACAGGACATCGTAGAACTGTGATTCCAATTTTTTATTATTCATCTACTTTAGACGGAAAAATTCGCCATTATTTTGTGCTGTAGGCCTAATGGATATATTTATGAGAAATTTGAGGTTTTTATACGCAGGTTTTCTACCTGAATATTTAATTATTTTCCTCTGTCATTTAAAGTAGCTTACAATATAATTAGGAGAATGGACTTGGAAAATCCGAGTTTGGTTACTTTTTCCCTTTACATAACTCCTAAATTGAAAATGTTATTTGATTCCCGTTAATCCGCGTTTATTTTCCTAGTGTTAAAAATTATATAACCATGGAAACTCAAAAAATCATTGCACAGTTATCCTGAATTACCATGCAAATTTCATTGCAATCGGAAGAATTCTACATGAAGCAAAACAGAAACAATTCAGATTACATAATATTTTAAACAACAAAACAGATAAAAAAACATGGTAATAAATTGTATTTTACGAAATCAAGACGAGTGTAGAAAATATAATTATAAACTAATTGCCTCTCTTTGTCAGCTTGGATTGAGTTAACGGCGGAAATTCCGAGTGTATGGTAAGTGGTCACGATTATAATTAAATAACAATTTATAATATGCCTTAATTCAACTGCCTCATTATATTCAGTTAAAAAGAACTATTGTTTATTTAACGTTTTTATTTCACCAAACAATGGAAGGGTGATTTCTGTAGAAATTATATCACAATATTATATATTTTCTATCCCTGTAGTTTGTTTGTATTAAAATTCATTATAATCCCCTTAAACTACAATATAATGATAACTTGAGAGTAAATAGACGGGAGGAATACATTCTGGATCTTTCCACTAAAGTCTGACTCCTCGCCTTGATTGAATGCAACCCGCATACTTTCCGGTGGCCGGGCAGAGAGGCACAATCCCTGACATCACCCTTGCGTCGGCATTGCTACTGACGCGGACCCTGGAGAGCCATTGAATATTTCACGGCCAGCGACCATCAGTTCATAGTCTTCGTTGGGCTTGGTAGTTTTTTTCGGAACACCCGCACTTCGGGAGGGGAGCAACAAGCTGGTCGTGGCCATGTTCACCGAGGTTATCGCACGGGGAGCGCCGGAAGATCTTTCAGCACGCGGCGGGGCTAGCGCCGGGGCACTGGTTGTTTATAAGATGAAGGTAAAACAATTTGAAGGCTCTATCCTAGCTGGGTGATGACAATTTTGTTGGCGATGGTATCGACATCGTTCCTGTTGGTGACGAAAACAGTGTCGACGCTATTCACAACAAAAAGCCTACTAGCGACGGTAGGTGTTCTCTTTAACTCTACATTATCGACCAAAGACAACCAAGCTCATCGTTTGCCTCACCATGTGTTTGTGATGTTTGATATCGCAGGAGTCACGACGGTCGTGTCACCGGTATAATTTTCGTCGCCCAGCTAGGACGGGACCTAAGATGTCTCGGCGTGACAATCGACCTGTTATCCGGTGGACTCCTGAGATTGCGGAGGTCCATACAGCCTGTTTGAGGGCAAGACGTGTCACCTTGAAGGAGAGGTACACTGTCGACGGAGGACATAAGAGGGCGGCTTACAAGAACGCGAGAAGGCCTCTCCGCCGGGTTACTATCAAGAGCATGGCTGAAAGCTGGAGGAAACTCAAGGAAGATCTCGACTTTGGTCCATGGGGATTAAGTGACAAAATTTAAATCCAGAAACTCAGTAACCACTCTATGTTCCATCACTGAGGCTACCACCATGGAAAGGATCGACACCGCATTTTTTTCATAACATACGCTGCAGTCCCAAGCCAAATTAGGACGAATAGTGGATAATCCACTCTTTAGTAATGAAGGGCTCACTAGCTTTCTACAGATACTACTAGTTGTAAGTATTTCAGCTTGATTCTGCAGGATAACGGATGTAGTTACTTGTAATTGTTCTAAATGTATAGTAGCCAAGTATTTTTAGCTCTTATGCCCTTCAGTGGAAAAGAGCTAAGTTTGCACTTATCATCAAGGGGAAACGTGATACTGACCTGCCGTCGTTCTGACCGTGGTAGGAAAAGACCTTGAGAAATTGATACGCTTTCGCTTTACTTCTGTCATGGATGCTTCTGGAGATTTCACCCCTCAGTACGACTTAAAAAAATGCGAACAACAATTGACGCAATTTGAGAGGTTCAAAATGCAGTGGCAAGATCAGAGATCCATATCCGTTGCCCTCGTTAGGTGGTGTTTCCTGTTACGCTGAGTGTCACGAATGCCTTCCAACGAGATGGATCGATATGCTGAACGCAGTGAGAAACACCTTCTGTGCTTATAATTTTCGGACCTAAGATTAATTGTCATTGGTTCAAAATCTTGACCTATGAATTAAAAGGTGAACTGTGCATGATGGAAATCAGAAATCAGAAATCAGATCTTTATTGTCATTCGACTTTTACAAGCATTGACAAACGTCATTTACAAAAAAATTGTGACAGAAAATATAACTAACTCATAGCACAATGTTCAATACATTACAAAATTATATATGTCAACGGTAAAAAACAATAATTACTTCTTGTCAATAAAATACTCAGACACACTAATCTTCCTTAGCAACCAAAAAGGATCTCAGCCTCTTCCTAAACTTACCCACATCAGTTACTGCCATGAGATCGGATGGGAGGGAATTGTATAATTTGATGCCTGCATACAAAGTCTGGTTTTTGAAAAAGGTAGTGTTGTGACGGGGAATTGCCAGGGATCCAGCATTACGAAAATGAAACCTAGAAATGTGGCCCGTCTGAAAAAAATTGTTTGTTTTTAACCAAAAATGAAAGAGTTTCAAATATATAAATACAGGGAAAAGTCAGTTAGTTATTTTCAGAAAAAAACACCTCTGCACGACCCAAGCCTTGCCATTCTAAAAATCAGTCGTATTGCTTTCTTTTGTAACCGAAACAGTTTCTTTGTACGAGTTGATTCGGCACCCCAAATTGGAATGTCATACCTGATGTGTGGATACAAACAAGAAAAGTAAGCAGTTAGAAGAACCCTAGTACCAGTGAACAAGAGCAAGAGCAGTGAGCAAGTCTTCGAAGAGTAAAAATACCAATATTCATTCTACCGGAGACCTTGTTAATGTGTTTGAAATAATCAAGTCGAGAGTCTGGTAAGTCCTAAAAAAATCATTTTTTCACATGCTTCTATTTCAAAATCTCCTACAATAATATTTGAACCATCAGAAATGCCATCAGAACTTCTTAATTTAAAATCAATAAACTTGGTTTTATCGGAATTTACAGAAAGTTGTTTACAGCCAACCACTGAAGAAGAAGACTACTCTGCAAGAATGTATTGATTTCAAGATTTTCTCGAGATATATCGTTGATACTGAGCGATGTATCGTCGACAAACAGACACAGGTCACATCTAGGCACACTACCAGTAATGTCATTGATAAACATGTGGAGAGGAAGGCGATTTACAAGAGGCAATGTAAGATTAGCAAGGTCGCGGGAAAAGACGACTAATGCGCCTGCACGTACCATGTGCCTGGCAGCAAAGTTAGGAGCAGGAGACCAGACGACGTTAGACTGCCAGAATCAATCCAAATGACTATCGGCCCCGGCGATACGGCAAGGTGGACCGCTACCTTACGTAATTTTGGTTTGATACCATTTATTTTTGGTCGTATATGTTCACCCGTTCACCGGACTGCATTTACTGTCTGGGCATACCCGACAACGGAATGATGGAAACAACAGATAACAGACTTAGACCAATGTCTAAGCCTCACTCTACTGCAACTCTTTGAACTGACAACAGTTCCTACAGTTTAAGATATTCTGCGTCAAGTGTACATATTTTGCGAAAACTGCCGAATCTTCAATGCAATGTGTATGAAGTGCAAGTACTATGAACTATTACAAAATTGACAAGTGGAGTAGAGAAAATTCGGAAGGAAACATGTGTAATGAAAGCACGTAAACCTCATTTCATGACTTCTGAGTCATTATATATTTAAATTCAAGGGGCTAGAAAGTGGAACATTTTAACACCAGCAAAATACAAGGACATATAGAATGTAGATAGTTTTGAGGTTTGAAGATGGTCACGATATCATATAATTTGATGTATCTATAGTCAGTGGTTTTATAATAGCGGACTAATATATTGACAGTTGGGCTATAGCCAATATCATGGCTATACGCTGTCACTGTTGCCATTTTTCCATGGAAAAAATATCACTAGGATGTTATTCCGATCAGCTGGCCCAAGTAGCATTAGTAACGGCCAAATCAGTTTTAAAATAATTTTAACATGATTTGTTATGGTTTAAAAATTATTATAAAACTAGTATTGGCGGCCGCTATCGCGACCACAGGAAATAATCATCTGTTTCAGGAACAAAGCTTGTAGAAATATAAATTCACAACTGAATACTCCCCGCTCCGCTAATATTTATGCTAAAATGGCCTAAAAACAGCACAGCTTAATGCTACCGTAACTCAGATTAGGTTGCTTTTCAAACAAAACAAACGACACGTGCAGCTTCCCCGACCTCGATTACCCCTAAAACTATCTTTTCGTAGCTTGGGAGCCATTTCAGCTCGAGAAACAGCCGCGGACGGACGGACGGACGGACACATAACATAACATATGAAGACTAGAGTGGACCAAGGACCATATTCACCATGGCAGCCATTGACCACGCTGGCGACTTCATCTAGGCACTTTAAAATTCCTTATTATTCCATAGTCCTGTCTTTTACTCCCATAAATCACCTTTAAACTGCTTTTTATCCGCATGTCTTCCTTTTTCCACCAAATAACATACTTGTGAAAACGTCTTTTTGAGGTAAGAAGCTGAAAACATAAACCACCATGTCAAGGTAATATATTTTTTAAGACAACGGTGCTGTTCACCCCTCCGTTTTTTTTTTGTTTTATATAAAATCTTTAAAATAAACCAAAAAATAGTAAAACATTAATAAAACAATAAAAATAAGCAAATTCTTGCAAGACAAATTCTGGGCTGTGATAGTTTTTAGGTTAGGCTTAGGCAGTTTGCAAACTTAATTTGAAAGACCAAGATGTCAGTTAACCTGAATGATTCAGTTATAGCCTGTGGCCAGTTTAACCTGGCAATAGTCGACACAGATTCAGATTCAATTCAGTGCGATGCTTGTGACCACTGGTGTCACTCCTGGAGACAATGATCAGGGTTAAAGAAAACAATTTTTAAACTAATGATAAAAAATATTCATGTGTTTGCCTTTCTTGTACAGATTTGTGTAGAGTAATAGTATCTCAAGACCTACCCAGTAAAGTAAATAAACTCAACCAAGAGCTCAAAGAGGTGAGGGACCTAAAAAGGTTGTTTTTTTATGAAAACAAAGAATTGAAACAGCAAATTAATGATCTTCTTATCCAGTTGAAAGAGCTCAAATCAGTAGACGGCAAAACATTGGATAGGCCCTCTACCTCTCCATTAGTGATTCCGGTGCAAGGCGCGCCTTCGCACTGTTCCATTGGCAGTGAAACTGAGATCATACCTGAGACTGCTCTTGATCCAATTGATAGTTTTAGTTTTAGTAGTAGTAATAAGCACAATTTCAACTTTTCAACTGCACATTTTATGGCCGACAGTCACGGCCGCAGACTTAGGCAGAAATTAGAGGATAAGTTGACTAAGGACGGGGTTGGGGTGATGTATAGAAATATTCCCAGGGGCACCTATGCATCACTATACCAAGAAGATGGTCACTGTACGAAACAAGCTCGATAGAGAAAAGGGAAGATTAAACATATTTTTTGGTGGAGTCAATGATACCTCCAAGGAGTCTGTGGACAGTATGGTTAGAGATATATGTGTGGCCTTTAGAAATAACAACAGTGAGTCATGCGACAGAGACTTTTTAGTGATAGTTGAAACTCCTTGCAGACATGATGACATTAGTTATAACGAATCGATTCGTTACCAACATTCTAAACTTAAGGAACTGTATATTAGGTTAGGTTGGTTTTATATCCCAATTAATTTCTCACTGTCCCGGCAACACTACACTAGGCAGAGCCTACATTTAAATGGCAAAGGCAAAAACACTCTTTGTTCAATAGTAGCTGATTCATTAAAAAAATTAAATCTAGTTTTTTAGTATAGGTTATGGCAATAGATCTAGGCCTAATACAGACGCATTTTGTGAACCGGGACCTCGAATTAATACCACAAAGTCCACCAACTTTTTAAAGTTTGCACATCTGAATATTCAAAGAGACCTACTTTCAAAGAGGGATCAGATAGAAATTTTTCTTGAAGATGAGCGACCTCATGTGTTTCTTGTAACTGAACTTGGACAAAAAAATCTCTCAAACTTGGAAAATATCTCTTTCACAAACTATAGGTTTTGCAGCTCCTTTTGTCTTGAGGTTAGGTTGGGTGGTGCTACAGCCATTTACATTAGACTGGGTGTTGATATTTCTCAAGGCATCCCTGACACTAGTAAGTTCTCAACTTCTTTCATCTTTGAAATTGCAGAAATTAGATTATCCATCAACGAACATTTAACTCCTTGTGCAGTAATTTACAGACCTCCCATTAATGACAGCACTAGTTTTATCTTGTTTTTTGAATCATTAGATAATTATCTGTTCTCGAGAGCCAAAGATACCCGACAATTAGTGATTTCAGGTGACTTCAACATCGACCCAGTGCAACATGAAAATTAATTTAAATATTTTCGTGATATTTTAACAAGTTATGGCTTGAGCATTCTTGTAGACTTCCCAACTAGGATCAGTGAGCATTCAGATAGCTACTTAGATACTTTATTTCCAATATTAGTGGCAATATTCTTTCAACAGAACCTTTTATATCCGATCATTCAGCCTTGTTATTCGGGGTCCGGGTTTATAGGCCAACCTGGAAATAACGTAATTTATAGTTTAAGCAGAGATTTCTCTGATAATAGGATTAAGGAACTTAGGTCAAGGTTAGGCAGAGATGACTGGAGGGATTTTTGTAACGCCCATTCTGTTAATTGTCAATATGAGGATTTTTTGAGACTTTCTCTTATCATATGGAGATAGCCTGTCCTCTACAGAAATTTAAAGCGATACAATCTAGAAAAATTAATTGGATCACTGATGAAATCATAACTATGAAAAAAGAGTTGTTAAAATTACTGGCTTTTCCAGTAAAATTAATCTAAATAGAATATTTGTAGTCCAGAAAAGAGCGATAAGGTGCATTTTGAAACTTAAACCTACAGAATCATGTTTTGACCACTTCAATGAACTGCAAATTTTGACAGTACCTAGTATTTACATGTTTGAAGTAATTAGTTATGTTAAAGAACACAACCTTGTTAAAGCTCATCAGCATTCCTACAGTACCAGAAATATAAACATCAATCCTTCTGTGTCTCATAACTCAAAGCTTTTTGAGAAAAAGCCAGATTACATTGGTCTTAAGCTATTTAATCAACTTCCTTCTCACATAGCCCAGATTAGTAACTTAAAAAATTTAAATACGAGCTCAAAAAGTACCTCTTAGATCAATGTCTTTACCAACTCCCATCATACCTGACCTGACTCTCCAACCTGTCAAGATGTTTTTTTTGACAACCCCTCCCCCCCTCCATTTGCGTCTTTGTCTATCATGATTATGACACTATCATGAAGATGTATCTAATGAAACCTGTAGAAGCTGACTGGTCCTATGCCACATATGGTCAATCGGGACGACGTGGGATATGTATATGTATAGTACGCATGACGCACGGAGCCACAAACAAATGCTAATTATAGTATTGATGATTTTTTTTACAAACAAATTTCCTATCTGAGCCGTTTTCTAATATTTTCAAATCATTTTAAAATGTATTTTAGAATAATTTTTAAATAACGTATAAATTGGTTTTTAATTAATTTTAAATTATTTAAAAATATTTATAAACATTGCAAATATACTGTTTACTAAAAAGAAAAATACTGTTTATGGTTATTTTAACAATCAAACTAATGTAACACCCATGAAAATCATTGAACAAAATTATTAAATATATTTTACGCTACAAAAATATAATAATCAAACCGGGTACAGAACCCACAACCTTTAGATCACGAGACATACGCCTTAACCCCCTTGGCCACTTCACCCCTTTTTTAATCATGGTTAGGTTGGCAACATAAAATAACCAATTGACTACATCTTACGGGGACTTGGTAAAACTATGGTATTCCTTGTTTGCTGTTGCTGTTGCTGGTAAACACAGTAAATTGTATACATATTTTAAGGTTATAGAAACACAACTTGTAATATTTATTTAATAAATATAAAATACCCCCGTAGCAGCAAACCTGCGTACTCAGCGAATTTCCAATGCATATATATGTATATTAATACCACATAAAGCCACATACCAAGTTTCATCAATATACATTCATAAATAAATGATTTATGACATTTTAATTATTCTCCATAAGAATAACATGGCAGCTGAGTATGCAGGTTTGCTGAAGCAAGGAACACAAAAAATGGAGTTTTATACAAATATCAATATAACTCATGTAGGTAAAGCCACATACAAAATTTCATTAATTTATTTTCATAATGAAGGCAGATAACACGTTACTTATTCTCCTTAAGAATAACATGGGGCTGAGTACTCAGGTTTGCTGCTGCGGGAGCCTTGGGTAAAAATTGTCATTTTGAGCAAATATCAATGGTCCACAACCAGATGAAGCCGTATACCAAGTTTTGTCATTATACGTTCATAAATAAGCGAGATATAAAATTTTTATTTTTCTCCATAAGAATAACATTAGACAACGTACTGTGTTTAGCACTTTCAATATCTCGGTAACCAATTGACGTAGAGAAATGATCAAAATACCAAATTGTGTGTTTTTTTAAGCTGAATCCAATGGGAAAAAATAAAATTTGACCATTTCCAAAATTATATGTAAACAATTCGAAAAACCCATTTTTGGGGTACAAAACCCCCCCAAAATACCCCTTCGGATAGAGCGATCTGGCTGGTTTTCGAACTTAAAGTCATAAACGTTGCTTTACAGGTTCATACCAAATTTCATCAAAATCGGATAATTTTTACGAGAGTTATCGTGCTCACGGACACATATATATATATATATATATATATATATATATATATATATATATATATATATATATACAGTTTCGAACGAATGGTGTTTTTGGGGTCTGGGGACCTCAAAACGAAAAGTTATCATGGTCCCGGGCCTAGGTCTTACCATGCCGACTACGGTAATAGCTTCTTCCCTATAGGGGAAATTCGCTAATATATGAGAAATACGGTATCAGTAAAACCGAGTGTAAAATCATTTGCATAAAACAAATATAAAACAGCCCACAAAAGTATTTATTTTGTTTTATACGTTTTTTGAGGGTGCCAACGAATTACCAGATTAACTCATTTTGGTTTAATATAAACTAATTTGAAAGAAATACAGAACTTGTTTGCTAAGCACCATGTTTCTCATTAACTTGTAATCAGTGAAAAAACAGTACTAATAATTTACAAATTATATAGGCCTATTCAATCAAATTTGAATTACAAACATTTTATTCTAAAATTATTTTTAAAGTTTAGTAAGGATTTTCCATTGAGTTAATAAAACATTATTTAATATAATTGTTAAGTAATTTATAAACAGTTAAAATTAATATTTTAAAGTTATTTTCAAACTAATTTAAACGAATGCCAAAGATGTTTCAAATCAATTTAAAATTATTTTGAAACTAATATCAAACTTATTATCACTCTTGATTTCTTCATAATGTTTAATTTTTAAACGATGAAACAATTATTTTAAATTATTTAATGTAGTGTTAAAAAGCGTCTAATTTTGTAGTTGAAAATAATTAAAAATTATATTAATAACATGTTAAAATTATTTAATAACATTTGTTCTACTATTTTAAAAGAGTATTTTAACAGTTATTTATAATAATATTAAAACTTTAACAAAAATTGTAATGTATGGTTTAAAAATTATTTTTAATTAACTGTTAAGCTATAGCATAATTATATTAAAGTAATTTTAAATCATTTCAAACATAAACTCATATCAAAACCATTTAAAATTATTTTTAAAATATTACAAATTATTTCTATGCTACTTGGGCGGTGTGGAGATTTGGCATTGCAGCACGTCAATTATTGGCTGATCTCGGTTGACCACGGTAAACCACGCCCTCAACTGGCAATTTATTTGGCCGCAATTATAGTAAAAAGATCAAGATATTTACCTCATTTTCGACATTCACCCCGTTAACTCCAGTTTAAGAGGTTCTCCGGTGAAATCGATGTAAAATAAATTAATATTATGGGAGATTTGTTATAAAAATTACCCCACTCCTTCTGTACAAATTACTTTATAAAAGTTTTAAAACGTCGTTACCATGGTTTACGTTATTGATGTTTTTATTGGTTTTTGTTCATCTTTACCAGTTAAATATGGAGTTAAACTTGTTTTTTCGTAATATTTATATTTTAAATCAAATGTTTCGTCAGTAAAATCACACAATATTAATTGTTTATACGTTTACCTAGTTTTCAAGGATTTTATTTTTAATATCAAACAATATTACTAGCAAGATCCAAGAGCTGCCCGCGTTCACCTGTCATCAGTTTCAGAATAAATAAAACAGTACCCTCAATCATACTGTAATTTGTTCACACTTCAGCAAGTCAGCATGCTTGCTACATTTTTTACCCCAGTTGAGGCCTCTAACCTCAATAGTAATAGTAGGATATATTAACCTCAATAGTAGATCCAGCCCTGTTTATATTGATGGAGTACACTTGAAAACAAACGCGTGGAGATGGATCGCCGCCCTGACATTGGCCAATGGTGGTCATGCTGATGACGGCCCGTGGTCGTGATAGGTCCTAGGCCGGTCCGGGCATCGCCACGATCGGTATACCGTGACCGACGGCAAAGCTCGGGATTTTGTAATTGACGGTAGTTTGGATCCGTAAAACAGCAGAAATTCGGGTGGAATTATCTTTGATAAGTTCAAACTACAGGGTGTGTTGTGAATCCACTTTAATCTATTCAAAAACCTCTAGTTGTAAAGTTTGTTCAGTGTTGGAAACGTTCTTCAAGCTGCGCTTGTGGCAGCGAACTACCCATCCGAACATTTGCGTCTTCGCTAGTCTAGATTCGGCGAGAATGTCTTCCAAACACTTTTTCGGCCAAATTATTCAGCTTGAACTTGTTTCCAACGGGTTATGAATAAGTTATCCTATACTCTAATATGAGTAAGGTTTGCTTGTATGTTTGCTTGCTTGCTCGCTGCGACACTGATCTCAAAAACGGCTTCAACGATTTCCATCAAATGTTTGAAATAACTATTTTCTGGGATAAAAATAAGTTCTACTCATCCCCAGGAAAAATCAAATAATGTAAAAAACTAAAATGAAAAGTTAACAAAATTAACATTGGGCTTATGGAGTTTCAAATCAAAACAAAAGAATTGTAACAGCTGTTCATAATCAACCAGGGAACTGTCAAAGTAATACTCATGTTATTTATGATTATTAACATGTGGTTTCCTGAGAGCAGAGATTAAAAAATTTGAGTGAAGATTACATATATAGAGTAGTAAAATAATCAAAGGGACATTGAGCAATAAATAACAATTAGAGTGACCTTAAAAATGTAGAAAAGAGGCAAATGAGTTATACAAATCTGATTATCAGAAGGGGGAAGTGGTGAAATATGCTCCAAGTCATCTAAACAAACTGACGGACCTTCCCCCGAGCTAAGCCCGGCCCCCCAGGTACTCTATATATTAATCGGCTAAGGGAATTTTTGTGGCACCAATTTCTTGGATATGCGGCATCGTAGAGTTATGAAACTTGGCACACTTATTTAGCAGTACTAGGAGACGTGTCGAATTGAAATAGTTTTGTGTTTGGAGGTGTAGGGCTTTGCCCTTTTGGCTTTCAAAGTTTACATGTTGTCCTTATGGGAACATGAGTTCTGCTTTTCGTATTTGTTTATACTTTTCGTTTCATTAATAAACAGCTGCGTTATTCAAATAAATATGTAGCTCAACAGCAGGAACATATGATTCTTAAATCAAAAATGTCACTGACTACTGGGATGGCAACACCCTTCTCTTATCCGTTAAAACTCCATATTAAAACAATTAAACCTGCTCGTGAGGGGGGGAGGGTGAGGGAAATGGTGAGGATGAGGTAGAGAGGTTTCAGGCATAAATAAAAGGGATACTGACTACTGGAATGGTAACGCCCTTCTGCTATCCGTTTTAACTCCTCATTAAACAAAAATAAACCTGTTTGTGAAGGAGGGAGGATAAGGGACGGAGAGAGGATAGGGTGGAGAGGTTTTAGATATAAATAAAAATATTACTGTTTACTGGAATGGTAACACCCTTTTGCTATCCGTTTTAACTCCACATTAAACGGGAGCGAATGAGGTGAAGAGGTTTCAGGCGTAAATAAAAAAACTAACGATTACTGGGTTGGTATCACCCTTCTCTTATCCGTTTTAACTAGACATTCAAATAAATTAACCCTGTTTGTGAGGGGAGAAGATGACGGATGGGGAGAGGATGAGAGTAGGGGAGAGGATGAGAGACGGGGAGAGGATGAGGTGGAGAGGTTTCAGGCATAAATAAAAAGGCCACCGATTACTGGAATGGTAACCCCTTTTTTATCCTTTTTAACTTCACAACAGCAAGAACAGATAATTCAGGACTAATGTAAATAACAAATATTACTGACTACTGGAATGGTAACACACTTCCGTTTTAACTCCACATTTAAAAAATCAGACCTTTTTGTGAGGGGTGAGTATGAGGGACGGGAAGGGGAGTGAAGGGGAGGGGGAGAGAAAGAGAGAGAGAGTGGTGAGCGCAACAGAACCCACTAGATTTTAAACTTTTTTCAATAATTGGTCGAATTTCGACCATTGGGCGGTCTCGACTATTTTTAATTCTGAGAAAAATATGTATGGTCTTACCTTCCAGTGCACATAAAAGAGCTGGGTTCTTTATGTGTAAAGTCATCAAGGATTTCTTTATATGACTTTTTCTAAACGCAAGGAAACATGACTATATAGATATATTTAGCGAGAGTGTTTCTTATAAGTGCTAGGACACCTCGGTAGTAGACAATAAGGGCATCCTGTCCTGCTATGCCTCCCGCACACCACATTCTAGGCATCTACGCCGCATAAGATGGCACGTTATCTCTGGTTTTATATTCTCTTCGGTCTGAACTACTCGGAACCCCCAAAGGCACTCCCAAACAAGAACTTTTAATGGGAAAATTATACTCAGCCCTCTTAAGGTTTCATCAGAACTGTTGCCAGCTTCTCTGCAAGTTTAATTCGATTCAAGTGACATTTTGTCGAGCCTATTTGGGAACTAGTTATTTTCTCACAACGCGTTATCTCTGCAGTTCACCTAGTGAATTGACACTTAAATTGTTCACAAGATTACTCAAATTGTACTCCAGGTGTCTTTTTGTTACTAACGACCTGTCTGGGACAGTCCACACGGAAGAGACGACTTGCGTCATCGTTAGCAAATAGGCTAATGCCCGCCAAACGTGGCTGAAATCCCACACCCGCCAGCTATCGGCAAACATTCTCACAATTCTCTCAAGACTCTGGTTTCCATATCTTGCCATATCGATACTGTTATTGTTACCCTGATTTGCATCTAGATGTCTCTATAGAGTTCCAATCCGGGAGCTTGATTTCAGGGATTGCGAAGAAAGAAACCAGGTATAAAAACTTCAAAGATGAGATGTAATTCGTTAAATGGTTGAAATTGTTCTTTCTGTTGCTGAATTTGGAAGAACGCAGCGCCAAAATGTTAAATAATGAACACTACTTACACCCACTGAATATTCCATATTACGCAATAAGTAGGAGCCTATGTAACAAGTATAAATAGGGCCCTTGTTTTTCTAGAAAAATAAACAAAACTAGGATTGATTAAACCAATCAAATCTGTGTTGCAAAAAAGTTTTAAGAAAAAATGTTTAAAATAATCACACTAATAGAATTATAGGTATAGAATTATTCAATGTATTTATTTATTTTACTTTATTTTACACCCGTTTGCAACGTCAAGAATGTTTTTAATCTGTCTATATATTTTACTTGAAATTCCTGGCTTCACCCGGCGAATGCAATACAGTATTTGTGTGTGCTGCATTATTTTATGTTTTTAATCTTTTACAACTATCTCAAGTAATTAACAAATTTTAAGCAGCGGCTGATCAAATAAATCTAAATAATGTCTATAAGATAGCATTGAGAGAATATTTAAAGTACTCGTAGGGCTTTGCCCTAAGGAGTTTTTTGAAACGCGAATAGGGGGTATAGATAATCTTACGTGTTTTGAAACCGTAAACTAAGTATATTAGTCGCTGTGCGATATTTCGTACTGTATCTGTACTATTTACTGACATAAAATACTTAATTTTCTAAAATTCTGTATTTAAAACAGCGAAAAATATAATGTATTAAAATACTAACCACCGAGACTAAAAGTCAATGCCTGCGGCATGGATGTGAAAGCAATCAGCAAATAATGAAAAACAATATGTTAACTTACAGTGGTTATATGTTCTACAACGATTGTTTTACTTTTGGAAATTAAGAATCCAACATTTTAACCAAAAATTAGACAGTAACCATCGCATTGCAGTCTCAAGAACAAAGAACACATGTACTGATGCTAGCAATATCACAACAGCACTCAAATTATGCAACACTAACAGTTCAAACATAACCTACATTTAACTCTGGTACAAATGTTATTTTAATGTTGGTCCGCGTTCTTTCTGGCAACACTGTCTTTTAACAATCGCTGAAGATATCTCAGCGCATACTCATCATTTCCTATTGAAAAAACGCCACAAAACCACACATTATGGTGGATCTGAAGCCCAAAATGGCGTGGGATATTACGCATGCCAGTTGAGCCATTAGTAGAGTCCCTTCATCCATTAACCCCATTAGGGGCCGTGCGGTGACCCCCCCCCTCACTAACAGTCTACGACAAGAGGGTTTCCCTTGTAACTTATTTTGGACGTCCCACTTTCGAGCTAAGTACGTGGATCATTTCGACTGAATTGGCATTGTTTGGGCTAACGAATGTGATTGTAAAAGTTTATAGCGTGTCACATTATAATAATCTCAAGAAAATTGTCATTGATACTTCCTGATTTGATTTTAATTATACTGAAAATTTTACTGAAAGCCCATTTATTGGTATGGCGTTTTTATAAATTAATGTATAACATGTTAATAAAGCATAAAGACAAACCATGATTAAATGCCAGACAGGTGTGCTCTTGCGCAGGTTTAGTGACGTCAACTTAAGAGAAAAATATTCGTTTTTTAAAAACTTCCCAATTTAAACTGCCAAGTTAAAACATATTTTTTATGTAGAAACACACATGTTTAAATTCAATCAGCTGCGTGATTTTATTTTACTATTAGCTGGTGCCCGCAACTTCGTTCGCGTGGTTTTTGTTATCGTTCCAGCTGTCCAGACCATCAGCCGTGTCAGAATCATCGTTGTCTCCAGTAGATCTACTCAATCTCTTCCATTTAGCGTCGT
Organism: Allygus modestus; assembly: GCA_963675035.1. Lineage (NCBI taxonomy): Eukaryota > Metazoa > Arthropoda > Insecta > Hemiptera > Cicadellidae > Allygus > Allygus modestus. The sequence goes on along the minus strand of OY776117.1, from coordinate 106,021,271 downwards.
TAAATTTTCTACCCAAACAACTTTTTCTTTTACGGGGCATACTGATTAAGACCTTATGTTGTTGATTCTATTCTTACACAATATTTATCAGAAACAAAAAATGAGCATTAATTTAACATTTAAAACCGTTACAATGCAAGTTGGTCAGCACTGGACCTTTGAAAACGCCCTCTATAAATAAATCAAAGGCTAGGGGGGCGAAGTCCTAAACGAAATTACCTTTTTAATTATCATTCGCCAGTGCGCTAGATCATAAGCTTTAAAATGACACCTCAATCGTAAAAATCGGTCAAGTAGGACAGTTGAAAAGGGATGTTTCAGAGAAAACCCTTATTGTATTAAGTATATAGATTGTAAGGTTTTCGTGTAATAAACTATTGCAAAATACTCCCGTCGCAGCAAACCTGCGTACTCAGCGAATGTCCAGTGCATAATATATGTCTTAATACCACATAAAGCCGCATACCAAGTTTCATAATAATATATTCACGTATAAGCGATATTTACAATTTTAATTATTCTCCATAAGAATAACATTAGTGATGAGTACGTAGGTTTGCTGATACAAGGAACACAAACAATTGTTTTTTTATGCAAATATAAATAGAATTTAACTAGGCTCAGCCACACACCATGTTTCATCAATATTCAATCATAAATAAGCGCTATATAACATTTTAATTATTCCCCATAAGAAAAACATGGGGGCTGAGTAAGCAGGTTTGCTGCAACAAGGAACAAAAAAATTGGGTTTTATGCACATATCAATATAACTCAACAAGGTGAAGCCTTATAGCAAGTTTTATTAATTTATGTTCATAATTAAGGGAGTCATTACATTTTACTTATTCTCCATAAGAATAACATAGGGCTGAGTACGCAGGTTTGCTGCTACGGGGATAATCAACAACAAATAATTTTGTTGTGCAAATATCAATATACCGGAACTAAGTGAATCCATACCAAGTTTCATCAATATACATTCATAAATAATCGAGATATCAAATTTTAATTATTCTCCATAAGGATAACATTGGAAAGCGTACTGTGTTTAGCACTTCAAATATCTCTGCAACGGTTGGACGTAGAATCACAATTTAAACACCAAAATGATTGTTTTGTGGAGCTGAACTGATTGGTAAAAGCAAATGTGAAGTTTACATTGAAATTAACTGAGGAAAAACCAAAAACCTTTTTCCCATAAGATTAACATGGGAGATTTTATGAGTAGGTTTTTTGGATTTTCTCCGCAAGCACTCAACCTAGGTTAATAATTCAAAATACTATATTATTTGTTTTTTTCAAGATATATAACATGGTCAAAACCAAAATTAAGTTTTTTTTTTAAATTGTAGGGTGAAAATGCAAAAAACTGATTTTTGGAATATTTAAAACCCCCCCATGGTCCGATTTTTCTGGTTTTCGAACTAAAGTCATGAATGTCACTGTACACATTCGAGCCAAATTTCATCGAAATCGGACGTTTTAGCGAATTTCCCCTATAGGGAAGAAGCTATTACCGTAGAGCTCATGGTAAGACTTAAGCCCGAGACCATGATAACTTTTTGTTTTGAGGTCCTCGATATCAAAAACACTATTCGTTCAAATTTATATATATATATATATACATGTGTGTGTGTGTGTGTGTGTGTGTGTGTGTGTGTGTGTGTGTCCGTTAACACGATAACTTGAGTAAAAGATTCAGATTTCGATGAAATTTGGCACGAACAATTGATTTTTTGTTGACTATCCCAGTAGCAGCAAACCTGCATACTCTGTCGTAATGTTATTCTTATGGAGAATAAGTAAATTGCTATAGATCACTTATTTATTCATGTATTTTTATTAAACTTGGTAAGTGGCTTTATGTGGTAGTGAGAAACATATGCATGCATTGGGAATTATCTGAGTACGCAGGTTTGCTGCGACGGGGGTATTTTACTCAAGTTATCGCATTCACGGACACACACACACACACACACACACACACACACACACACACACACACACACACACACACACACACATATATATATATGTATATAATATATAAACATATATATGTTAATTTGAACGAATAGTGTTTTTGACAACTGGGGACCTCAAAACAAAAAGTTATCATGGTCTCGTGCTTAATTCTTACCAAGAGAGCTACGGTAATAGCTTCTTCCCTATAGGGGAAATTCGCTAAAAGTTGTAGTTGCTCCGCAGAGTTTAAAACCTAGTAATTGAAGAACCATTAAAACTTTCCACTGTCCGCAGAACTGCTGCTTCATATAATTATTTCATACAGTAAAAATTGGTTAAGGTCTTAAAATTGTGCCATCCTATAGTAACACATATTTCTAATCTCAGCATACCAATCTAAACCTCAATTTGCACACGTGCAAAAACAAACTTTTTCCCCATTAGAATAAGATGGTAATTTCAACCCCCAAAGGGCAAAGCCCCAGGATTTAATTTAATTTACCAATTGAAGTAGCCTAAAACCTTCCACCACATTCACAGAACACAGTGAAAAAGTCTCGTCGCAATCGGTTAATTAGTTTTCCCGTGAAAAGCGGACAAACTTAGTCGAAATAAAATCAAATTATTTTTTTAAGAGCTCGCTGTTTAATTTCAAAAAGACTTATGCTAGTTTTAATCCGTCTACAACCTTCTCATATGTGCATACAATACAGAAAATAAGTTTCAACCACAACAGTACTCTCGTTTTTGCGAGAAAACCGGACAAAGGTGTGATGCGGACAAAGGTCAACAGCCAACCAACCAACCAACCAACTAACAGCCAAACAGACAGAAATTGAGATAAGGCTTGACTCGGATACTCTGACCTATGAAACGCAAAAATAACCAAGAATTTCATTATTCTAAGCAATTTGCAGACCAAACTCTAATTTTATTTATATAGATTAACTGAAATTAAGTGAAAAAGTGAAGCTGTTGGGCAAAGCTAGTACTGTATAAATTAATTTTTTAGCATATATTTCCTATTTTGACAGTTGAGTTTACACTTTCATTTGATATCTGTTATTTCTTTACTTCAGCATAGGCTCGCCATTGTTTCAAATTGCGTTCCTTCCAAATATAGTCACAAATCCCTGTAGCTCCAGGTCCCAGGTATAAGGGACGAATGATACCTGCAACCAGATTAAATTTATGGACAATTATGTAACGTTGTATAAATATAAAAATATTTTTCATGAAATCTCACTAAATCTATTGTACTAATTCCCTAAGGAATTTCTTGTGTGCAGCAAAACTCTTTTATTTATGAACCGATTTTGATGATTGAAATGTCACATTAAAGGGATTTCTCTGTAGAAGTCATGGAATAACTTTTGTCACCCTCAGTTCAATGTGCTTCGCCCCATTGGACTTTAAAGTTTCCATGTAATTCTTGTGAGCATAGGCAATATGTTGAATAGATCAGAAACCGATGTAGTTGCAGCAACAATTTTAACCAGCTGTTCATTCCTGAATTCTTTGTGCGAAGCACGGGTAATCAGCTAGTTTACTTTAATCAGACTCAGTTTTTTAGTTGTAAGGTTTGGACACATTTCAATAGATGTAATACTATGTGTATTTTTAAACTTTCAAGACATTTAACGGAATATTTGAAAAATTTGAGTTACATCCTGATATATTATGTTTTTTTTAGTTCCTTTAAGTCGTTCGTTCTAGTTTTATAGCTGTGAGCTTATACCAAACAGTTTTACGAAGGTTTTCTTCTATGTGTTGTTTCAGACCCCTTTATCTTCACTAGTACAATATTCGATCGTGTTTCTTGGCATTGGCGTATGTACAATTTCCCCGCCTCGGAAAACCCACTTAATCGGTTAATTTCAAATTGAAGGAGATTAAATCTGTTGCTGATGTATGTTACTTCATTTGACCACAGTTCGAATTTTTCCAAATATTTCCAATAGAGGGCAGGCAAGAACATTTTCAATTCATTTTAATGATAGCAGGAATTGAAAATGTTTGAGGTTCATCAATATTGTGTATTCATTGGTATTAACAAAGACAGTTATTTCGGCAAAGGATTGTGTTTCATTTCTTGTTCATTAGCGCCTGAAGACAGTTGGATGCAATTTGAAAACCGCTCAGCAAAGTAGTTGGCCTACAAAGGTTTTAAGGCTCCCGCTACAAATAAAATACTCCCGTGGCCGCACACCTGCCTATTTAGCGAATTTCCCATGCTACGACTTACAGTACCTCACTACCACAAAAATACACCTACCAACTATTTAGTATTCAAACAAATAAAAATAGATTCATAAATAATCAAAGGCATCAAATTGTATTTTTCCTGCCAATAGATGCAGGTACACATCACGCGGAATATCTTGACCTGTGGCTTCTACTCTACTGGCGGAGTGACTGAGATAATCAGCTGGGTCATGTGGAGCTTCACTTGTGCCGTTGACGGTAAAATTATTATTTTTTACATAACAGCATTATACGATTAATTAACTGAACAGATGATGGAAACAACGGATAACAGATTTAGACCGATGTCTAAATCTCGCTCTACTCCAACTGTTTGAACTGAAAACATTTCCCACAGGTCAAGATATTCTGCGTCATGTGTACACAAGGTTCGTAGAGCTTTCAGACCAGGTGTGCTTATTTACAGAAGAGTAATGTTCTCAGGAAAGATGTCTTACGAGGGCGTCCAGCTGATTCATAAAACAACGACATACCATAAAGTGTTGCCAACATTAAGGGTATAATAATGGTACAGTTATTTTGAAAGTGTCACTGGACATGCAGAAAGAAAATTTAAACCCTTAATACATTAATCTAATAATACAAATAAATCAAAACAATACATTAGTTTCTTAAATAACAGCTTATCATAGAATGTAAGCAGTTAAACAATGTTAATTCTAATTACAATGATGAGGAAAATATGGTACTCGTACGATAAATGTCGTGTTTCCAGCAACACTGCAGATTGGATTAGTGATCACGTGACCTTCCAGCAGTTTTTACGAGGTCTCTTCTGGTTAAGTAGAAAACCTTAAATAGCCACCCTGGACCTGCAGCACACCCTGGACTCAGCATACCTGGTCTGAAAGCTCTACGAACCTTGGTGTGTAAACAGCGCAGCACGCAGGAATGCCAACCGCAGCGCTGCCATAACAACGGCAGCGGCGGAATGGCGGAATTTAAAATAGCTTCTTCCCTGTAGGGGAAATTCGCTAAAACGGTACTTAGTTCAAATACCCCCGTCGCAGCAAACCTGCGTACTCAGGGAATTTCCAATGCATATACAGGGTGAATCTCGTAAGTTGTCCAGTATTGATTTCAGACAAACCGTTGGTCCTACGATGATGAAATAAAATTATTTCCCACTAAACCAACCCCAAGGAATAACGTAAAAATATTTTTAACGATTTTTAAATACAGGGTGTACCAGAAACTGAGGGTCACTAGTCCGAATCTACGAAATATCAAATACAAACGTATATCATGTTATACATCAAATTAAAGCTCTTTTCAATCCAAACCATTTGGCGGAATCGGATTTTGATTATTATTAATTCATTTCAAAATGGCGGCTGTTTTTGTGAAAAAATTAGTATTTTTTTGAATACCCTGTATTTTTCTTAAAAATGCAGATATCTTGATTCGGATTCAAATATTGCATTCCTTATGAGCTAAGCTTTATTTTGATATTCAACACTTCAATATTATCTCAAAAACAAAAAGTTTCAAAAATATCAGTTTTTGAAAATATGTACATAGCCAAAACTCAAAAATTTCAAATAGCACCATATGTCAAATAGCATATCATTTTAAAGGTATTGCAATTCTAAGAAACTTTCAAATTTAAACCTTATGCGTATCTATTTTGGTTTTCGAGTTATCAACAAAAAACATGTTTTCCCACATTAAAACGCATGTTATTTGTTAAACATGGTGGTAAAGGCTGGACTATTACCACCATGTTTAACAAATAACATGCGTTTTAATGTGGAAAAACATGTTTTTTGTTGATAACTCGAAAACCAAAATAGATACGCATAAGGTTTAAATTTGAAAGTTTCTTAGAATTGCAATACCTTTAAAATGATATGCTATTTGACATATGATGCTATTTGAAATTTTTGAGTTTTGGCTATGTACATATTTTCAAAAACTGATATTTTTGAAACTTTTTGTTTTTGAGATAATATTGAAGTTTTGCATATCAAAATAAAGCTTAGCTCATAAGGAATGCGATATTTGAATCAGAATCAAGATATCTGCATTTTTAAGAAAAATACAGGGTATTCAAAAAAATACTAATTTTTTCACAAAAACAGCCGCCATTTTGAAATGAATCAATAATAATCAAAATCCGATTCCGCCAAATGGTTTGGATTGAAAAGAGCTTTAATTTGATGTATATCATGATATACGTTTGTATTTGATATTTCGTAGATTCGGACTAGTGACCCTCAGTTTCTGGTACACCCTGTATTTAAAAATCGTTAAAAATATTTTTACGTTATTCCTTGGGGTTGGTTTAGTGGGAAATAATTTTATTTCATCATCGTAGGACCAACGGTTTGTCTGAAATCAATACTGGACAACTTACGAGATTCACCCTGTATATGTGACTCACTACTACATAAGAGCTACTTACCAAGTTTCTCAAAAAGACATCCATAAATAATTGATATATAGCATTTTATTTATTCTCCATAAGAATAACATTAGGGTTGAGGACGCAGGTTTGCTGCAACGAGGAAGATAAGTAATGTGTCTTTTTTGCAATTATCAATATAACTGAACCAGGTGAAGCTACATACCAAGTTCTCTTAATTTAGGTTCATGATTAAGGGAGATATAAAACTTTACCTATTCTCCATATGAATAACATGGGGGCCGAGTATGCAGGTTTGCTGCTACGGGGACTATCAACAAAAAACTTGTTTTTTGTGCTAATATCAATATACCACAACTAGTTGAAGCCACATACCAGGTTTCATCAATATACATTCATAAATAATCGTGATATAGAATTTTATTTATTCTCCATAAGGATAACATTGGACAACGGACTGTGTTTGCACTTTGAATATCTCTGCAACGGTTGGACGTAGAACAACGATTAAAACACCAAAATGTTTGTTTTGTTGAGCTAAACATATTAATAAACAGAAATGTGAAGTTTTTAGTAAAACTATCTGAGAAAAATCTAAAAACCTTTTTCCCATAAGATTAACATGGGACACGTTTTTTTTTATTTTTTCCGCAACCACTTAACCTAGGTTAATGATTCAAAATACTAAATTATTTGTTTTTTAAGCTCTATAAAATGGCTATAGCCAAAACTGAGTGTTTTAACATTTTGGGGTCAAATTTGCAAAAAAAACGATTTTCGGAAAATTGTAAACCCCCATAAAATCCCCTTCCCATAGTGCGATCGATCTGGTTTTCGAACTTAAAGTCATAAATGCTACTATCCACATTCGTGCCAAATTTCATCAAAATCTGGTGTTTCTTTCAAAAGTTATCGCGGTAACGGACACACACTATTCACAAACTCTATTCACTATTCACACACTATTCGTTCAAATTTATATATATATATATATATAAATACATATATAAATTTGAACGAATAGTGTTTTTGGCATCTGGGGACCTCAAAACGAAAAGTTATCATGGTCTCGGGCTTAAGTCTTACCATGAGACCTACGGTAATAGCTTCTTCCATATAGGGGAAATTCGCTAAAACACGCCTCGTAAATTGATAAAACTTGGTATTTAAATGCAGCTTCATCTCGTTGTGAGCTACTAATACCTGTCTAAATCACCCCCGCAGCAGGAAACCTGTACATTGCCCTATGTAAACATATGGACATTGTGTTATTCCACGTCATTCTTATAGGAGTAAATTAAATTCTTTACCTCCCTTATTTATGGAAATATTTTTACGAAACGTGGAATGTGTCTTCATGTGGTTGTTTCAACCCTATTTTTATTTTTTCTCGTTTCAGCAAACTTATGTAATCGGTCCAATTTTATTCTTATGGAGGATAAAGACAATTTTGTATCTTTCTAATTCATCGATATTTTATGAAACTATGTAAGCTGGTTTACGTGTTGGTGAGGTACAGCATATATATATTTGCATTGGAAATTCGCTGAGTTCGCTGGTTTGTGACGGAGGGGTGGGGTTATTCAATCAATAACGTATCAATATAAAGTCAATTTCTAAATTTTCAAAATACCCCCTCCCAATTGCAATGGAATTCCAGCGGGTTCCTTAAATTGACTGGATGTTACACTATTTGACAATAGTTCGTTTAGTAATTACATTACTTGAAGAAGAACAACAACTTTGTGTTCAGGGTAAAATCCCGCACAATTTGAGTACCCACAAAACTACATTACGTTCAAAGTTATTGTTCCCAGTTCTCCCCATCCCGGTTTCCCGACGTTTCCGCCGAAAAAACTATAATTTCTGGAATCAGTAAGTTCTTATTAGTAAAAATTGAAAACACGTTTTCACAAATTCAAGAGGTCATTGTAAACGGAACAATTGCCACTGGGGGTAACTCCTCCTAAAGCAAAAAATGTGTCTTTTGTTTATTTATTAAGGCGTAATCAGGCCTTTGCTAACTTTACGCTTGCCCAGTTTGGGGACTTCCAGTGGCGTAGATAGACCTTTGTCGAGGGGGGGCATCTCATTAGGGAATACAAAACAAAAATCTGTGTTCGTGACTAGGACTGATCCCGGTATACAACATTGAAGACAGCATTGACGTGTCCCTTACATTCATAATTATTGATAGGCCTACACATCCAAGACATAAACCATTGATACAAATAAGTAATCAGTATTTGTAACCAGGAATATAAAGTACTTATATCAGTTGTAATCAGTACTGGAAAGTAATCGTTAATCTACGGTTGCCAAGTCATCGGATTTCCCCGGAGATTCCTGGAGTTTTAAGATAAAAATCCGGGGAATTTCCGTGAAAAATTAAAAATCTCCCTTTTTGACATTTTTCCCAAAAAAGCGTTGAATAACGCAAATTTTGTGTTGAAATCCTATCTGCGATCGAAAATGTATTTACATTTGCAACTTCATCGTCATGCAACGATTGCCAAATAAGCTAAGTTCTTGTTTCCCTGTCCACTCTAACCTCTATTATTTGTTTCTCTTCGGCTTTATTTCATCGGGAAAAATCGTTGACTTTTACATATGTTTGCCGTTATAGAAAGCTAAAAATCAGTATGAAGATGTATGGCTCCCTGCAGTTTATTAAATTACAAATCTAATATGGCAACCGGCGTAAGACCGCACATCACTAAGACCGTCTAGACGTCAAGGTCAAGGTCAGGTGCGTTAGTTGACGAACTGGCTGATAGGGGTGAGGGTAGACTGTTCCGTGACTCACGTCCCACTTGTGGCTCGCAAATACAGTGCTAGTATTATTTGTACGCGAACATATTCTTAATATATAAATAAGATATTTCAGAGATATTACATACCTATTTTTTTTTGTTTTTCAGTAACAGCATTTCTTTTTAATCAAATACAGGAGCTTGATTTCAGGAGGATATAAATTTTAATTTATCAAGTTACAAGGGGGGGGGGTATATCCGCCTGATCCCCCCGTATCTACACCACTGGGGACTTCTCTTCCAAAATCTAAAATTAACAGGTTTCACGTTTATCAGGACAATTTTTGTTAAGATAGTGCATATAACTCCCCATAGAATGTCTTAGAAACCGCCAAATAACCAAGAATTCCAAGTAACACAAATTGTTGCAAATTTCATCGCCAAATTAACTGCACTATTTTTAGACGATTTTAACATATCAACTGAAGTGCAGATCACTTCAACATTGGTCACCTGAAGGAGACGACAAAATACAACATTATCAAAATAGGAGACGAAATTTAATAAGGTATATCTTCCTCAAGACATCATATGTAAAAAGCTTCATTTTACAGCAGTATTTCTATTTTCATCTTCCTTTTCCAGAATTTAGGGTGTCTCCACATTGGGATAGGCCCAGTAATGTGAATTTAATTACTGAAGATAATGTGAAAATTACTTACATAATGTGAGTTACTTACATAATTTTCAACTTTCTGCGTATTACAATTGATTGTGTTATTAAATTATCCAGAAAATATGGGTTTCCATGTGGTTGTGTTGTGATTTCCTAAGAATATAAACTAAAACCACTGAATTAAGATTATACATATAGTGATCAAGTCCAAAAGCTACCACATATGCAAATAATAAAATTACTAACTGAAGGAGCGTTGAGCTATAATAACAACTGTCAACTGGTGTGCCCTTAATCATGTGGAAAAAAGTCAAGCAAATCAACTATCCATTTGGGGGTGTGGTACAAAATTACTCCAAGCCTGCGTAAACAAACTGACTTAGCTTCTCCAAGCAAAGCTTGGTCCTCCAGGTACTTTTCTGGTAAACAGTACGTCCCAAATATTTGAAGCTATGGCCTCCACAAGTCACTAGTTATTCATATATTTTTGCAGTAAATTATAAAAAGTGCTAGAGACAATGTGTTCCAATCTTTGAATACGTCAGAAAATATATTCAAATACGTTTTCGATTCTATACGTTTTAGACTCATAATTTGGACTATTGGCAAGATTGGATATTGGACGACTGGACCACTGGACTGGACCGGGATTGGAATACTGATGTTTGGACTAAAGATTTACATTTCATAACCTCTTTATTCTGGTCTGCAGGTCCTTTCTTTTACAACTTTAACTTTTAAAGTTAAAGTTGATGACTAGACCTGGTTATCAGATTCTTTCTTCTTGACAGGTAATTTTACTAAGAAATATTTATTAATTGATGTAAGTTTGTAATTAGTAATAAGGTCAAACGTTGGCTTACCATATTTTCTGTTATTTAGGCCTAGGTAAATTAATTAATGTTTGTTCTCGCTTGAGCCTATATCGTTTAGTCAGTATAATTTTGGATTGGCATCAACGCATTCAGTGCGGGTGGAGTAGATGAACTCCAACCTGGCCTTGCCAGTCGATCGTGTGGAGTTTATGAGCTCCAAAGTCTAATGTTGTTTTGAAAGGAATGTGTCTCATCCACTGCAGCTAGATGAATGAAACTTCGTCTCGAGTTTTTCTATTCCTGTACAATGTACAGTATGGTCAGTTTTCAGTTCCCCCCCTTAAAGGTGCAGAGGGAGGACGCTTCCCCTGCTCGCTCTTCTAAGTTGTTAATCAACATTCCGGCTCTTATCAGTGCGGGTTTTTTTTTGTTTATGTTTCTAGAGGGAAATAATAATGCATTCCAGTGAATAGTGTTGTTCAGTTGCGTGGTATTATGTTGCGTCTCGGCAGGCGCCTGCTACCATTGCGGTGATCCAAAACTGCGGGTGGAGTTCATGAACTCCAAAAATTTATAGTCAATAATCACATGTAAAAACAGTCAGAAATTTATTTTTAACACTCAAACATTGTTTCTCCTTGTATAACCTATATGAATACAAGTTTTTAGCGGTACTTTGGTATTATACGGATGACACTATTTTTGGAGGTTAATTTTTACCGGATACAAAGGATAACTACATAATTCGAAAAAACGTACTTTTATTGACTTACTGTAAAAATTTTACATCATTCTGATGAGCGGTCTTTGTGTTGTGCCTACCAAAAGGCAGCGATGTCCGCTAGGATCGTGTTGAATGCGTCGCCGCCGCTAGCAGCCACACCCGATCGCCACATGTATTCCGCCAAATATACAGCGCGCTGCGGCAGTTAGGTTAGGATGGGTTATCATAAAAATACGTACGGTTTCCTCTTCATTTCGAGGTAAATCCCACACCAAAAGAACGTCACTTATTATGAAAACAAATGTAACGTAGTGCACGGCAATAAATCACTCATGACACTGACCGAGATACAGGCGGTGACAGGTGATGCGCGCGCTCCGGTCAACGACCCGACCTTGGCCTATTTGGAGGGGGTTTGGCGGCCGGAAGTATGACTCATAAGGTATCATTCGATTTGTAACGAAACCAGGAAAGTCCTACAATCATTTTTATGATAACCCATCCTAACATAACTGCCGCAGCGCGCTGTATAAGGGTGGCATCCGTATAATACCAAAGTACCTTTTTAGCTCCTTGGTCAACCTTATATTATCTATGGGTACCACACTGAATGTGTTAATAGCAATGACACAGTTCAATCAATCAGCGCAGATCGAGTTCATGAATTTGATTGTGGCATTGCTAGTGTTGGATAGAATTTATGGACTTCTGTGTAATGCTGTTTTCAAACGGTACTTTGGTATTATACGGATGCCACCCTTATACAGCGCGCTGCGGCAGTTATTTTAGGATGGGTTATCATAAAAATGAATGTAGGACTTTCCTTGTTTCGTTACGAATCGAATGATACCTGATGAGTCATACTTCAGGCCGCCAAACCCCCTCCAAATAGGCCAAGGTCAGGTCGTTGAGCGGAGCGCGCGCATCACCTGTCACCGCCTGTATCTGGGTCAGTGTCATGAGTGATTTATTGCCGTCACTACGTTACATTTGTTTTCATAATGAGTGACGTTCTTTTGGTGTGGGATTTACCTCGAAATGAAGAGGAAACCGTACGTATTTTTATGATAACCCATCCTAACATAACTGCCACAGCGCGCTGTATATTTGGCGGAGTACATGTGGCGGTGGCTGCTAGCGGCGGCGACGCATTCAACACGATCCTAGCGGACATCGCTGTCTTTTGGGAGGCACAACACAAAGACCGCTCATCAGAATGATGTAAAATTTGTACAGTAAGTCAATAAAAGTACGTTTTTTCGAATTATGTAGTTATCCTTTGTATCTGGTAAAAATTTAACCTCCAAAAATAGTGGCATCCGTATAATACCAAAGTACCTTTCAAATTAATACTGTGCCTCATCCAATGTGTCTGGTTGAATGAAACTTTGTCGCAAGTTTGTCAGGACTGTAATATGGATATTTTCCGGTTCTTCTCCTCGCAGGTGCAGGGAGGATACCCATGTGCTTGCCAGCACGTTGCTGGCAGCTCTTATTTTGAGTTTGTTTACATTTCTAGATGGAAGTAGGCAACAAGTTGTTTTGAAACATTTTAAGAGGTCAGCCTTATTCCGCGTGGCTTTGTGTTGCGTTGCGGCAGCTTCCACTATTGCGCTGATAGCAAAACCGTGGGACAAGTTCATGAAATCACTAAATTTGTCTGACACTATATCTATTTATAGTAAAAAACCATCATATAAATTATTTTGAGGAGACTTAGCCTGTTCAAACTTTATTTCTGTATGTGTAGTCTAAACTGTGGTTTTAGCAAATAACTTTAAAATGTTTAGCTACTTGGTGAACCCAACAACATATAGGCTATAAATTATAGCAATCGATCCGATTACAAACTTTAAATACAAATGTATTGAGTATCAATGTGTAGGCTAGCACAGCAGCAATTGGAACTAAAGCATCGCGATCGGGACTTTAGAATTTTAAATAAAGTTTAAAAAGCTGAGCTAGCAATCCATAGTGATTAGGGATAGGTGAAGTTAGTTTGCCAAAAGTATATTAATCATCCTTTAGTTGCTTAGGTTCTGCTTGTCCTACGGTACTTCTTCAAATCATGCTTCCGGTCGTCAAATTCCCTTCTGCTTGGTCAAGGTCAAGCTGTCATTGCCAGATGGCAGTGAGTCATAGCATCTCACAGCATATGGTATTTTTTGCTTTATTTATTGTGTTACCCGGTAAGTAAGTTAGGCTTGTAAGTTTTCGCTGAGCTTTGAGTCTTCATTATGAGTGACTTTGTTTATAACCTAGTCTATTAAAATCGAAGGGGCTAATCTGCACTGGTAATATGTAACTTTGGGAGTCTGAGCGTAACAGCCTAAACTAAGGTTTATCATAGGTTAGCATAGGTTTATCTAACTTGTCTTGTAATTGTGATGAGTTCATGTTATAAGGTTGGCAGGAGTCACTTGAAGACAGCTGTTCCGTTGTGGGCAACACAAGCGCCCTTTTGAACTTAATAGGGATAAGGTTCATAAAATATAAGCAAAAAAATGAGGTAGGCCCTACATAAAAAATACCTGTAGGTAGTATAACTGAAGTTGCTGTAGGCCTAATTGTCTTTGTCACATTTGTTTACTGAACATCTTGGCAAAATATACATAAATAAAATCTTTAAAAAATAACTATTACCAAAAGTAATCAAATAACAAATAATACTACACAGTATGGTTCATAAATAATCTAAAATGATCAATTGTGTTTTAGGATTAACATCTTTCTATGTTAAAGAAAGAGTCTAAGTTTGATCGTGGCCTGAATTCAAAATTGATGGATCAAGAAGACTGGACTGTGGAGGTAGCCCAGAAGGGCTCCTTTAAAGCAGACGCAGGCCAGAGGGGCTCCTCCAAAGCAGACACAGGCCAGAGGGGCTCCTCCAAACCTGACGCTGTGGATAGAGTTCCGCAGTTGAAGAGCACCTCCAAAGCATCAGAGGCTATGGATAGACTTCCACAGCTGAAAGTTGAGATGACTCATCTAACCATTTCCGAAGAAGCAAAGTCCAAATTATTGGAAACAATAAAGTTTCTCCAGGGTGAAGTAAGTAATTTTGTTGACTAGTTTTCAGTATTTTTGTGCATTTACATAAAAAAGGTCCGATCTTAATGAAAATTGGTACAGGTGAATAAAGTAGCATTTATTTTTAAACAGGTTTAATAACTCTAGTTTTTTTTTAATCATTCTGGATCGCACCATTCAAATGGGGGTTTTAGGGTGGTTTTCTGTGTGTTTACATATGATTTCCATTAAGATCAAATTTGAGTTTGCACCATTAGATTCATCTTTAAAAACAAAAAATTAATGATTTGATCATTGCTCTATATCAAATGGTTCTTGAAATATTGAAAGTGCTGAACACAGTAGGCTACATTGTCCAATGTTATTCTTGTGGAGAATAATAAGCAAAATTGTATACCCGTAATGGCTGGTAGTGAGCGATATCCAATACCTATCGTATCATTTCGCAATGTTGCGATATGACAAGACGGGATATAACATTTCGATGGTGTTTTTGGGAAGCGATGTATATCGTCCATTTCGATATTTCAAATTGCATCGGCACATAAAAAAAAATAAATCTTACTTAGGCTTAATGTTTTTGAGTGCTCGTTTTGGAATCAATACACATTATATAAGGGAACCCTGTAATATGTGAACGACACAATATGTCAAAAACTATGTAATGTTAGGGATACTGTACACTACACACTGCACAAGCCTAGAAAATCGAAATGTTCGTAGTGCCACTGCGCACCGCTCGGATAGGTCACGTGATCCTACCTCCAATAGTACCACATTTCAATAAATAAAATTGTTCATATCGGCAATATCGTAATGAATAGTTTTGAAAAACAATGTAATTTCAGGACTTTGAAGCCAAGAAACTATCGGATTACAAGGACAAAAGACTAAACCTCTCAAACCAGTACTGGGTGGATCGTGGTCATCTCGTCATACAAGGCGCCACTGACTATTCGTCGATCAAACGTAAAGCTTTGTTACCACATGAAAAAGTTAATATATTTGCTTTAAACCGCCTGCAGAGGTAAGTCAAAGCCATTATCTTGAGTATCAATTTGTAATAAAACTCAAGAGGCTTCCTTAACCCGATTGCATGGTTATTTGCATAGCTTTTTGTTGTACTGCATTCGGAGAAAGTATTACAGAGCACTTAGAAGACCTGCAGCTTGTTCACTTCAATTACTTAAATTACTTAATAACTTCAATTCAACAAACCAAAAGCCTGAAGACCTTAAGTTTTTTTTTTTTAGCTTGAATTCAGTAAACCAAAAACCTGTTCTGCAAATCCAAGCTTTTAGTTGACTGTTCATGATGGCAGTGTTGTGTGATTATTTATTTATTAATCATTTTTATTGATTCATGAAATATTAGTTGGCTAGAGTGCGCAACTCCTACTGGATAGGATTAACAGTTTTCTGGTATTGATAAAAGTAAGGGCTGATGTGGAATGTAGTGTGACTAAACTATTTATTTATCCTTTGGCTTTTAGTCAAGGAAGATCTCCCAATAGAAAACTACATCTTTTTGCCCTTAAAACCTATGCATTTATATTTTTTAGATAATTGACCCTTTAACTCAAGGTGGGTTCCCAAGCCCCAAGCCACCGTGAAACAAAGTTATCACATAGCTAATAGCCATCGGTGATTGGCAGGTATCAAACCTGGGACCTTGCAGACTTAAGTTGTGCCCTAACCACTATACCAGGCCGCTCTCTCACTACTATGATAAGAGGTAGCGAAACATAGTAGGGTTACAAATCTTCAAGGAGGGAGGAGTTTGTTTTTTTCACTTGCATTATACAATTCATAGTCCGTTCATGATATTATAAAGCCATTTATTTATTCCTAATGATCAGTATGGTAGATTAATGAAAAATACAGTAGACTCTCAGAAATCTGGATTGGCCTAGTCTGGACCGATGATCTAGAAGTTATTTTAAATTTGTCGTTGCGAATAAAAACACAAAAAACTTCACATTTTAGTGCTTTATTTTAATGTGTTTAGCCCGCATTTCACAAATTTGATGTAGTTTGCATCATCAGGCGCTCTGTGTTTCAGTAAAATTGAAGCTGTTTATGATTTACGAGGCAGTAGAAGCTGTCTCGGGGGAGGAGGAGGGGGCAGAAGAGTCTCAGTTCACTGTGCCCCCTTTGTTAGTGCAGACGTCACCTTGTTTGAGTCTCATATGACTTACGCACACCTCTGAGAAATCCGGACCAGCTGTCTGCCACATTAGTCCGGTTTTCTGAGAGCCTGGTGTAATTATAAATTGCCATACCATAAAATATGTTCATTATCACATTTTATTTTGTTTATTAAAATTATTATTTATGAAGCCTTAAAAGTAAAACAGAATAAATTTGTCCAATAATTAAATTAACTTAAGGTTCTCGAGTCTTTTTTACCCGATAAATTATTTTAGTTGTTAGTTGTTATTGTGTTCATGGCCACATTCAAACATTTTATACTACTCTCCTCTTCTACTCCCCAATCCCATTTGACATACAGTATATCTTTATAAATTCATCCTGACAATCAGTTAAAACTAACTTTTGAACTTTTTTAATTTTTTTCAGCTACGGTTTCCACAAAACGCACTGCATGGAAGCTCTCAGATTGACTAGCGGGGATGTCGGAAAGGCTATTGAACTATTGACGTCTCACTACATGGCTGTGACTCTACCAGACCCTGAGACAGAAGTACCTGAAGAGGTTCTCCTGGAAAGATCCGACGAACTGGAATCCCTGAAGCAGATATTCGGTGATATGTTCGAGGAACGAATTTCCAACCAGTTGTGGATTGTGCATCTGGACCTTCAGTACCTTTTGGACAATTACAAAAACCGGACTAAAAGTGAATTGGAAACCACGGTTAAAAATAGTGTTAGTAAACCGAACAAAAGTGTTTCTAAGAAGAAGGGTATGTGTCAGTTTTTCCTGAAAGGGGGTTGCAGGTTCGGTATTCAGTGCAGATATTCACACGATCAACCTGTAAATGAAGTGGTTGTCAAGTCGGCTGCTGACGAGGCTCGGAAGGAAACAGCAACTAAATTTGTCCTCGAAATAAGATTTCCTCAAGGTATAGTTATGCATGTTGCATTTTACAATTATTTCTGGTAAAGCGAATATTATTAATAAAGTAAGTTTAAAGGGTACCTCTTCTTTTTTTAAAGCCTAGTATTTATTTTAAAATTTATAAACAGAAAACAAACTTACATGACATAATACGTGCTATTTAGGGATGAGTCGATTCCAATTCTTTTTGATTCCGGTTCCGATTCTTACAAATCGATTCTCGATTCCGATTCCATCTATTCCGAATAACAGGTGAAATAGCAAAGTAATAAACTAGGTATTTAAAGACAATAAGTTCAGTAATTGATTTTTATTTAATAAATTAGAGACAATCAGGCCTAGTGATTATTTTTCATTTATAAAATAACAAACTTACAAAAGTAAATAATACTAGAAAAACAAGTTGGATTACATGTTTATTTTTCAAATAATTGTTATGCAATAAGCAAGATAAGACATATTAAGTTATTATAATGTTAGTAAACAAATATACCAAACATAAATAGCCTATCCCATGATATTTTTTTAAATTGGTTTGTTGTGTTATAAAACAATCACTTTGGATGTTTACTATTCTTGACCGATAAAATTCATTTGTAATGTTAAATTTAGGATTTTAAATTTTGTTCCCTATACAAATTAGAAAGCAAAATTTGTTAAAAAAAAATTTTAATGATTGTAGATCAACGTTTTTAAATATAGGGCCTACTGTAATTTTCAATTTCTAATTTAAATAAATTGAAAAACAATAAATTTTTAAGATGTCTAGCAGTCGAAAAAGTTGGGAAAGTGGAGAATTTGAATAGAAAGAAATCAAATGTTGGGAAAGAATGAAATCAACATAGAAAAGTTTGAATAGTCGGGAAAATAATAAGATTTATAAGTTTTAAACAGTGATTGTATTATCCATATATCTTGATCGGAAATTCACACAACTTTGACTGGCATTTTATTTTACTTGTGGTAATCAGAAGAAATAAATGAGCCCATTTGTCTTTGTACGACAATTAGTTTTGGTTTTAGCATTTTGGACTAGGATTTGTTATCTCTTGAATAAATTACTGGGACCCTCGGCCAGAAGCCGAACAATAGACCAGCCATTAAGAATGGGACAAAAAATATAGGGTCGCTCGGCGACTCGGGCCACTACCTTTGTTTCCTTATCTGTTTTCCTCATTCTCGTAATCCATATATAGAACTCCTGTCAATTCTACTTTCATGTTAGTTGTGAGTTATTTTGGGACTGGAAAGGAAGTGATTAGTTGTTGTGAGGAGTCTTTTTTCAACGACTTATTTTGTTAAACGATGTTTATCTCTGTTTGTTTTCCCATGCTAAGTTGTGTTTTTTTTGTACCGACAGCCTGGAATCGATAGAACCGGAATCGACTTTGGACCATCGATTCTCGATTCCGATTCTAAGCCTGAGAACCGGTGGAACCGAGAATCGACAATTGGAATCGACTCATCCCTAGTGCTATTGTAGTTTCAATAGTGTGCAATTCTTCTGATTGTATACAGAACTCTCACACTGACCCAAAATTACCTGTATGTCGATGAGTAGGATCCCTGGTTAAGTATATGACTCTGCCTCAGAATCTTTCTAAGATTTTAATAGATACTTGAAAGTTGGACTTGTTTAGTTTTTTATAATACCAAAAGAATTGTTTTTTTTTTTTTGTTCTCTTTAAACGTGACAGAGTTTTTCTCCTGGTTGTTTGATTACTTAGATCTGCTACAATATTTAAAGCTGGTATTCTGATCTTAACAAATTGTGACAGAGTACCTAGAACAATTTTGTTACCATATACCTACAAAAAGTAAACTAGACCTCTGTATTGCAACTTATTGCTGCTGTAAATTTTAAAATCTTAAAACCAAATATCAAATAAGCCCTAGGCTAATTTTTAATTCCTTGTTTTGATGGATAAGAATCTTTATTTCCCTTAAAAATGTTACATATGCAATAGGATTCGTCAGTTGTGTGTGGCAGTTGTACACAAAAATCAATAGGAATACATACAAATTACAAATTAAATTATTAAAAACATATCACAGACTATCAGCTGAATTCTGTAATCAATAGTGGTGTCACATAAGCCTAAAAGAAATTATGAATGATGTAGGCCTACACTTGATTGGTACTCTTGAAATAGAATATTACACTATTTTTATTAACAAATCTCATTTTTTGATATTGTGTTATCAAACTCCATGTATTGTTCAGATTCAGGAATCCCCAGAAATCTACATAGCTATCTAACACAGATAATTAACTAGTTTTTATTTCTCAATTCTAGGGTGCTGCTACCCAAAAGAGCCGCCTCTAGTGGCTTTTATCCCACAAGCAGATGACATGCCTTCAACTGCCAGGCTGAGGCTCACCTACCACTTGCAAACCTTCTGCAAGAAAGAAGCCGAGACCCAATTCCCATGTGTGTACTCGCTCATCGACAAATTTGAGTCTGACAACAAAGACGAAGTAAGTTTAAATTGAGGTTTGCTCATTGAGAGATATTTTTCTTCTTATACAGTGTGTGTTTGTACCATCTTTGTGTGTTGCCCAGCACTTGTGTACGTTAAGATTAGATTTATGTGTTTAATATAGGGTAGGGGTGTGCGAGTAGTTATTTTTTTAATCGAGTCAAGTTGAGTAGTGCAAGCGAGTATTTGCCATCAACTGGTAGTTTCAAATAGTGTAATGGGATATAGATAGCACTCCAGATTTTATAATCTAAACATGGTTTCTAACTAATACATGGGTAGCAATACAAATTTTTGGCCAGTACAATCAAACTGGATGTATTGACAAACAAAACACAGTTTGACATTTGTTTTTGGCCGATATAACACTTTCCGGTTGTCATTTGGCCAATATCACTTGGTTGGGACTGCTTATTTGATGACGAAGTCGTTATTTACAGCCATGCTTCTAGGTGTCCGAAACCGCTTGCCTAGGCAACCGGCTTCAAAACAACAAAATATTAAGTGGTCCGGTCGCCGTTTTTGCTGATATTATGTATACCGTCTTCATTTTCGGCCTTTATTACGTGATCCAGTAGTCGTCATTTTTGGCAGATATTAGGTGTTCCGTCGTCATTTAAACACATTCAGTTGTTTTTTTATGTTTATAGTTGTCATTTTTGGCCAATTTTACGTGATGCGTATTTGCGGCCTTTTGCAGCCATTACTCTACGTTTAGCCAGTCGCAATCGTTAGCGATCGTCCGGAAATCGGCAGGAAGTACTCGCTCGAACTTTCAAGTATTTTTCAAAACTTCGAGTCGAGTTTGAGTAGGTATTGAAATACTCAGCCGAAAACATGAAGTTTCGAGTACTCACGTACCTCTAGTATAGGGACAAAATTAATTGTGCTCTGTAGCAGTTAGTTTATCTTTATATATAATTCTGTAAGCAAAGTTTTAAGTCAAAATTATGAGAGTTTGGCAAATCGCAGGTTGATGGAAGACGGCTCAAATTAAAAGTCTTGATCCCGGAGACTCAGGAAAAATAGCAGTATTTCCAAAAAGTTACCAGCAAACGAGAAATAACGTCAAATATTCCCCATTAGAAAAGCGTGGTGATTTAAAAAACATCTGCTTTGTTTACATTTAGACATGTGATTACACATCTACTTTGTTTATGAACTGATATGTGTTCCTCCTCAGCATATAAAGAGTAAAGAAATCAGATAATGCAGAGTATTAAAGCAAGGTTAGGGACTATGGCCCCTTCAAGCCACTAGTATCTATTTTGATTGAACGTATGTACTGAAAGCTACTCCTTTGGTGGTTGTTATATTAGCTGTATTTACATTTTCATCAGGCTAAACCACCAAGGTTGGTCCCAGTTGTTCTCCTAGTCAATAAACCGGACCTCACCATAATTTTAACCATTTCTATTTAGACCTAGTCTGTTATCCTAAAGTTTTATAAATTAAGTCCAATTACCAATAATTGCTGTTTCATCAGATCCTCGGAGTGGTCAACGCGAGAGGTCCATCGCCATGTATTCTGGACCCTGCAGTCCCGCTGTGTCCAGACGCAGAGGTTGGTTCCATCGAAGAACTAGAGTCCGACGAAGAGTTGGAAGTCGTCCAGACATCCGTTAGGAACGAGGAAATGATCCGGAGGAAAAGGGAACAGTAAGAAATGATTTTGCTTTAAAATACTGTAATAACCGGATTTTTGCACAGTATACTGCATCAACTTAAGTTTCAATGTTAATTAGAGTACGTTAATTAACGTACTCCGCACCCAATGTGTTATGTTGTGAAAATGGTATAGGAGAAAGTAATATTTATAAATTTAATCTCAAATTTTGATTGGGTACTAAGCATACCACCGTGTAAACTCAGTTTTCACGGTTTATCACTTTTATTTAGCCTAAGAACTGTTTTCAAAAAAAGAAGGCTCCAGTAGAATGGATGCAAATGCTCCAGGTCATAGTTAAGAAGCTAGTCCAGTAGATAGGGAGCCAATTTTCTAATGGTTCTTAATGATTTAATAATGGCTGTGTTTTAGACACCTTCCTCCATATTAAATGTATTAATTCTTGTTAAATTAAATTCATTAAAGAATGGTAGAGAGACATGTACCATCAGACTACTAATGGCAGTTATTGTTATGATCCAGTTGAGCTCTTAATTTTTATAATTGTGTAGAATAGTCAAAAATACCAAAGTCATAGAAAGTTGAATAGTATTTTTATGAAGTTGTATTTTGGTAGTGATTTTTGAGAAAATAATATTTTTACTTTTATTTTTGACTAGTTGGTACAAGCACTAAACACAAAGTAATGTAGCATTACTTTTAAGCTTTTTTAAAATGCTCTCGATACTAATCCGGCTTTAGTAGACAAACTTAATTGGTGCACAATATTTTAGAATTTGTTTCTTTAAGTTTAGTTAGCTCAAATTTTATTTATTTGGGATATGTCACCTATTAATATTTCTTTGTATGTTTATATTTTCATTTTATTTTACAGAGAAGACGTTGACATGGCCAAAAGTTTTCTAAAAAAGCTGTCTAGTCCTCGGTACAAAACTATGTTCAACAAGAGGAAGGAGTTGCCTGCGTTCAGCAAGATGGAGGGTATTCTGCTGTCGGTAAGTTTATGTAATAGCCTATTCTTTAAAACTTGTATACAAATCTCATACGTTTTATTATTCCATCCAAATTTAAGGGGGATTTTCAAAAACTTGTTCAGTTAAACTCCTAGTACCCTCTAGTTCAGTTGGAAATGAGCCGTCCATCTGTAGGAGGTTTTCGCACAACAGAAATTGATCGGGGCGAACCTGTGTGTTTCCGCTTGTGAATCAAAACGTCTCACCAATGTTAGACTATTCAGTGATGGGTGATTTAGTTTCGGACGTACTGTACACTTTTCATTGATTACAAACTTATCTACCTTTATAAAAAAATTAACCATGAATAAATAGTTATTGAACTTTCAGCTACCGGTACTGTACTTATTAAAATTAGAATAGCCTACAATATTTACAAAAGTTAAATAAATAAACAAAAAATATTGTATATAATAACTAGTAGGGGTCTGGGGTACCAGAAATTTAAGGTCTGTACGGTTCGGTATGGTAAATATTTTTGTACCTCGGTTCTCAGTACAAAATCGGTACGTATGCGGTACCAAAAGCCGTAATTTATCATAGCCTAAGTGTATTCGGAAACCAAACAGAACATATACATATAAAATATTGTTAAAGAAAACCATACTAGCAGACATAAAAATGTATTAAGCTTTTGATTATAATTTGTAATAGTTCATAAATATTTATATAGGCCTAATAACAATAATAATGTGTTAAATCGCATAAATAAAGAAAGAAAGCCCTATATATATAACCCCAACAGTAATAATTCCCTTTATGTTAATTTAGCTATGTAGGCTAATTTCACCTATAAGATTTTGTTGTTTGTATTTGTAATAATTTCACATAGATACCATTTATTAAATTTTCCCCATATTCACCAGTTATGTTAGGTAATTTCCTAGTTAATTTAAACTGTAAGCTAACTCAAATACATTTCATATATATATAGACGAGTTCGCACGCAGCACGCTGACGTGAGGGAAGTGAATATCCACATAACAACTTTTAAAACTCAAAATCAGTGTAAAAACATACATTTGTCCAATTCTTAATGAAATCTGAAAACATTGATTTTTTGGCTGTTCTGATACTGCTGGTTTCATTTACTTGCAAAGCTGGGAATACAATTTTGCGCATTATACGGTTAGGAGGAGGTCCAGACAGGCTTGAAAGTAGGCGTGAGGTTGCTGAGGATGATAAAAGTACTATAACAAAGGAATAACAGGCTTTTCTAGTATAAAACCCCCGTAAGACAACGTACTGTGTTTAGTCGATACACATTTTCTTTAATAACTCTGTAAATATTTATGCTAGAATGACGAGAGAGGGCTTAAATCTTTCGCCTTTTTAATTCCCATCTTTTAACATGCATTTATTTTACATCTAGGGCCTTTCTGACCCTATTTGGGCCCAAAAACTCGAAATTTGAAAGATTAATCCCCAAAAAAAAGGGTTTAGAGTTTTCCGATTGTTTTATCCAGCGAACTTGTCCAACTGATTACAGAAAGGAACGTCCCTACCAAATTTGAAGTAAATTAAATGTGACAAGACAAGAAATGTGATCGCTATGGTGCAAACACATATATATATATATATATATATATATGACTATATATATATATATATATATATATATAAAATTTTGAACGTCCCCCCAAAACGTGTTCAGGGGGTCACGTTAGGAACTTCTTTGGTGGTCCCGGGCTTAAGTTTCACCGTGCGGGTCATGCTAATAGTTCACTTTCCAAAGGAAATTCACTAATAATCAAAATTGATCTCATACAAGATAATACAGTCACATAAAACACAAATAAGAGAAATATATTTCTTCATAAACTTTTATTTACAAGTAAGACAATAAAATAATAATAAAAGAAAGGAAGATATGTGTGTGTGTTTTCAAATTAAATACAGGTTGTATGAATTATAAATTATAGCCTCCAACAAATTTTAAATCCTATAAACCAAGTAACGCAACAGAATAAGAATTTGTATTGCAATCAGATGACACATACTCAGCAGACGTCAAAGTTGTAGCCTACTCGTTGTAATAGAAGTTGACGGCGATGGCGGTTCATCAAGAATCAAGAATCCATCACAATCATTCATTGTTTGTTTTAAATAGTCTGACTATAAAGGCTATCGCAAAACTTGTTATCAAGGCTTGTTCAAAACATTTTATCAACAAAGACCATGCGCGATCAGTGGAAGTGATGATTACGTCCAAACGTCATCGTCACATAAAGAGTATACCTTACCTAGAAAGTGAATATCAGAGAGAAAGAAATACGCAGTTTCCAAAACTATGATATACACTATAAAATGATGAACCAATGTAGGCTAACCTTTTTTATTTGTTACAACCACTGAGCTCTATGTTATATCTGGAGCCACTACTTTCTGACTAAATATTTTCTAAAAACGTGCCATCAACACAGACATTTTTCTCTATTGTGTTGTCACTTTGACGTTAACTGGACCAATAGAATGCATTGGGTGGACGATGTCAAAATTTCAACTAATAGGAAAAAATAACTAGGCCTGTACCACCAAAATGTCAAAAACACATCTGGCCAACATAACGACCATAAACACAGCGGCACGCTTTTTCACCACGGAGTGGTGACTCCAGATATAACATAGAGCTCAGTGGTTACAACAGTAGTGTATGTACAACTTTTTTTATTAATCGACGTTTTAGCAATGAAACTAATATTTAACCTAAACACTCTTCTAAACCGTTCACGGGATATTGAATTCAAACAGTTTCTTTCGGTTGGTTTAATTTCTATCCATAAAACGTTAGGAAGTGTCATAATGCCTATGAGGAAAATGTTATGACAAGCCTGATTTTTGTTTTTGAATTGATGTGCATGTTATTGCGTTTGCATATCAAAATAATTGTCAACCTTCTGCAACCTTCTGCATGTTATTACTCTCTGTAACCCTCAATTGTAGATTAGAATGTGTTTTGCCAAATGTTTGGCGTTTTTAAGTAGTATCAAGTACTCATTTGAGGTTAGGCGGCTTATACAATCGGCAATGTACAACACAAAACGGTGTTATAATTTCGTTGATATAAAAAACAAACAGATATTCATGTTTTTATCCCTCAGTTTGATTTAAAAATGATTAATTGTCATACAACTTCGGTTGTAGGTTTTTGTTTACGTTTATACCGCCTGAAAATCTGTTGAATCGAGAATCGACAAGTGGAATCGACTCATAGTAATAACAAATATCTGATAAGAAGAATTGGTAAAGACAAAAAACGAGCAATTTTATTGAGTTTAAAATTATGATATCTTAATATATAAATTCATAAATAAAATAAAAACAAATACAAATTGTAAAACAATACAAGTTAACATATAATATAGTTGAACAATTATTTAACCTCAAATGTAAATCAAGTGATGTACATTTTAAGAACAAAAATTGGTAAACAACTTTTGACCTTAACCTTTTCATCCTGACTAGAACATTACACATAAAATTACCACATAAAAACAAATACAAAGTAACAATTGAAACTGGAAAAGATTCAAATAAATTAAACCACATTTTGATTAAAAACTTTGTGTATAACATGATGACGGTTTTCACCAACTATGACTAGATGGACCTGAATAATACTGGAATAATTAGAAAACCTAAGGTTCACAACTAAATTGAGTTACTATTTGTCATTGGATTAATCAGAATTATTGATGGTGTTAAGAAGAGGTCCCTACCTCATATAGTAAAAGTCCAGAATTTTGACCATTCTGTATCAAAGCCATTAATATTTTGTCTTGTAGATACGAGCAACTTATACAGTAAACATTAGATATATCTAACACCATAAATGTTGTCACACAGCTAGCCAAGAGCCAGATGGTGGTTGTGAGTGGGGCCACGGGCTGTGGCAAGTCCACCCAGGTGCCCCAGTATATCCTGAACAACTGGCTACAGCGTAGGGCGAGAGGCGACACCAGCCATATGGAAATCATCTGCTCCACTCAGTATAACTAACACCATACATGTTGTCACACAGTTAGCCAAGAGCCAGGTGGTGGTTGTGAGTGGGGCCACGGGCTGTGGCAAGTCCACCCAGGTGCCCCAGTATATCCTTGATGACTGGCTACAGCGTAGGGCAAGGGGCGACACCAGTCATGTGGAGATCATCTGCACCCAGCCCCGGCGGATCTCTGCCATCGGGGTGGCCGAGCGAGTGGCGTTCGAGAGGATGGAACTGGTCGGATCGTCCGTTGGATACTCGGTGAGTAAAGGTTAACAAGGGTGTCAGTTTCAATTTTATAAATTAATGTGCTACAGAAAATTTGCAATCGCAAACAGGATCACACTAGACTGAAGAATCAGTGTAATGTTCTCTTTGTACACTCTTTGTATCTATGTACTTATAGAGTCTTTATAATACAACTGGGATGAAATATCCCTTTCAGCAGCCTGATGGGAAAAGCGGTGGTTTAAAAGTTAACACACTTTGTGTACTAATGAGCCTTATGCATGGTGCCTTTTGAAGTAGATCTTATAGGATATTTTCAGGTTTGTTTTCAGGTAGTTGTAGAGGAGGTTTTTTTACTATACTCGCTCTGAGTTGGGTCGATTTGCCTGTGTATTTTTTTGCTAATAACTTATTTGATTAGAACTTGTTAATTAGTTTAATTTACTAAAGTGATTCGGAAGCTGAGAACATGAAAAATAGTTTATTAAAATCAAAATATTTTAAATTTATGGTATTTGGCTCAACCTTCAAGCTGACTCTTTTTTGTTGTTCTATTCAAATCTCTTCTGACTTGCTCTACTCTACCCATGTATTTTTGTTATTCATTAATCAAACTACAAATAACCCACCACATATTGCGACTTTTTGACATTGTTGTTTTGTTTATCTACTCTAATTTTATTCATAATTATAAATTTCACCATTCTGATCACTAACTTAACATTTGGCAATAATAACCTCGCCTCAAAATGAAGGAAACATGTAATGTTTGAATCTCCATAAATCTGGATCTAAAATAATGTTATCAGAGTAAAATTTTCACTGAGCTTAGGGTTTGTTTTGATGGGTTTCGCCACATACCTATCAGCCCATGAGGGGTTGAGGGACCGTACTGCATTTTCCGCATTCCCATATCGTATTAAAGAAAAGTGCAGTGTCACGCCTGCATTTGGTGAAAACACAGTTACTGTTGTGGTTACTTAGTGTCATTTGCCAGTTGAAGTGATTGTTGATATTTCAAGAAATAGGCTTTTTATTTGTAAATATTTCATACCTACTTCATTAAACTTTCATACCTACTCCAAGATGTATGCGTATTATACCGCAATTAACCTTGAAATACCAACAGTTGTTTATCTGGAAAAAATGGGTTATCCGGACCGGTCCCGCCCCCATCATTTCAGTTAAGCGGGGTTTACTGTATGTGTCATTATGATTACAAGGTTTATTTAAGTGCACATTTGATATATGTCTTCTCATTATGTCAACTTGTTAATATACAAGTTCAATTCTACTCCTATTTCCAGATTCGACTGGAAAGTAAAATTTCATCCAGGACTAGACTGACATTTTGCACCACTGGGATTCTGTTGAGAAGACTTGAAGCTGATCCACTGCTCAGCTCCGTGTCCCATATTATTGTAGATGAAGTTCATGAACGTAGTGAAGAGAGGTAATGGGGCATTAGAAACTAGAGTTTGGCCACTGAATAAGTAACTGTGTTAGTGAACTTCTACAAGATTATGCAAACAACGATGTAAATAAGACTGTTTACTCTTGATAGATTTGGTTGAAGCAGGAAACACCAAGGGGGCAGGCCAGTAAATACACGTTCTAACTCAAGCCGTTTGTTGCTATCGCATCTTCAGTGGCTATAGTTGTTTTTTATATGCTTAGATAATCTAGAGTGTTGTTGAAATTGTTGATCCGCTTGGTTTTCTTTAGGGGTTTGCGAGTACTCTCAAGTGTTTTGGCCGAGCATTTCAATACTCAACTCAACTCGAAGTTTTGAAAAATACTCAAAAGTTTGAGCGAGTATTTCCCGCTGATCTTCAGAAAATCGCTAACAATTGCAAACTGCCACATAAAAATCACTAAACTAGATGAAAAAAACTGCCACATAAAAATCACTAAACTAGATGAAAAAACTGCCACATAAAAATCACTAAACTAGATGAAAAAACTGCCACATAAAAATCACTAAACTAGATGAAAACTCACTAAATTATTGCGTACTTGTTCTTTTTTATGTTGTGGTTTTCTTTCTCTAAACTGCTTAAATATGGTAAATTAGGATATTACATGGTTAGGATCTATTACAAGTGTAAAGTACGAACATTCGGTTAGAATTGCAAATTTGAGTCTGCTAAATTAAACTTGACACAAGTGGGTCAAAGAGAGTAAAGAAATAATAACAAGTGTTAAAAGGTCAACAATTGTAAAAGGTGTTCTTATTAGTACACTCTGTGCAGTTGACCCAGAATCAGGTCATGGCTCAACTTGAAACAAATGAGATTTTCATGATTAACACAGCGAAAGTGTTAAGAGAATATTAATAGAAATAGTCTGCCACAGTGACCAAGTCCGTTTGTTCACAGAGTTCGATGACAGTAGTCATTGGCTCAGTCCAGTCTGGCTTTGCTGTGATGTATACCGTAATTCAAAATCACACTTGCCTGTTGGTTCACTGCACCAGTCTCTTGAAGTGACAGTCCTTTAATTAGGGATTTCCCATTAAAAGCCACAAGCCAACGGAACGACTCACAGATTTGAGATCATTTCGGGTTGAAATTATTACTCTCCAGTTTGTTGATTTTTACACTGTTCTTTATTCATAGATTTTGAATAGGGGTGTAAGAGTTCTCGAAACTTTGAGTTTTTGGCCGAGTATGTATTTTAATACTCTAACTCGACTCGAAGATTTGAAAAATACTCAAAACTTCGGGTGAGTGTATCCCGCCGATTACCGGACGATCGCTAACGATTTTGACCGGCCAAATCGCGTAGTAATGCCCGCAAAAGGCGATCGCATCACATAAAATCGACTGAAAATGACGATCGGACCGCATAATTACGGCCGTAAATGAAGACAGAAAACATAATATGGGCCAAAACTTGCGACTGGATCAGGTAATAAAGGCTGAAAATGACGACGGTATACATAATATTGGCAAAGTGGCGACTGGGCCACTTAATATTGGCCATAACTAACAATTTTGTCATCTACTATTGATTATAAGATAAGCCATGTCTGGACCAGGTGATATTGGCCAAATGAAAACCAGACTGTCTCTAATTGGCTGGAAACTAATGCCAAACCGTGTTTTGTAGTAGGGGTGTGCGAGTAGTGATTTTTTTTAATCGAGTCGAGTAGTGCCAATTATTTTCGAGTTTCGAGTATTTTTGAGCGAGTATTTGCCATCAGTTGATAGTTTAAAATAGTGTAATGGGATTTGGATAGCACCCTAGATTTGATAACCTAAACATAGTTTCTAACTAATACATGAGTAGCAATACAAAGTTTTGGCCAGTACACTGGATTACGTATTGACACACAAAACATGGTTTGACTTTCGTTTCCGGCCAATGAAACAGGGCCCGGTTGTCATTTGGCCAATTTCACCTGGTCCAGACATCACTTATAATCAATATTAACCCTTAGCGGTCGTATTCATCGTTCTCTTTTCCTTCCCTACAGATCGGGAAGGCCACACTTAGTGGCCCTCTCATTCTGTCTAATGACGCGACATTGTCAGCGCTGAAGGTAGCCCCACAGCTCGGGCCGGCCACGCGTAGTGGCCCTCTACGCGTTTCCTGTTCAGCTCGGCTGTCCACCCCGTAGTGGCCCCCTGTTTAACTTCATATTATTTAACATTGTAATTTTGTTTTCAATTCTCTCTGCTTGGGAGGTGCTGCGCTCCCTCGGCAATCATCGGAACTATCTGGAGACAACAACAAGACAGTATATTTTTAGCTGATCACAATATTATCACGTTTGTCATTGGTGAGTTATTTGCTTGTGTTGTGCACCAGTCCTTTTAAAGGCTTTTAATTTTTAATAAATTGATATTTATGATTAATAAATGGCCTCAAATAGTGACTTAACATCCGATACTATACGGGATTTATAATACTCTTTATAATACTCTTCATGTGTAAATGTTAGGCAATAATGATTTCAATTTAGTTTTGTAAAGCTTTTTGCAGTTCTTTTAATGGTTTTATATACAATATACTTCTTAATATTATTTTGTTTCAGTACCAAGATTTTAAATTAATATTATATATTATCTATGTTCTTTCTACTTTTCAGTAAACTCATAATAAAGCTGGTAATTTGAATAATACTGTATGGTAATTATATAACATGTCAAATATATTTAGATTTGTAGTTTTTTTAAAATATTTTATTGCAAATGAACCATTTCCATTGTTTTTTAATCAGTTTTAACCGTAAAAGATACTTTTTTAACCGTAAAAGATACTTTACTTTTTTATTTTATTTAAGAGTATTAATAATTTAATTGTTATAAACGTTTTAATATTTGAGTAATAAAGTTGTTATTAAATACGAGTGTACATAATTGAATCCTAATGATGACCGAGTTTACAGTCAAATGTTAGGTTAAACATCAGTGTTTTGGAGTTAAAAGGCTCGCCACACGGTATTTAATCCAAGCGTAAGACGTAAACAAGAGAAGTAGTAATGGCGGCCAAACTACGCAGTGACGCGGGGCCACTACGAGCGGCCCTTCCGAGCTGTAGGCGCGTCACTTCGTATATATATTACACCTTGTCCCGTTACGGATCTTGTGGCCACACGTAGAGGCCTTCCGACCGCTAAGGGTTAAATGACGAAATCGTTAATTACGGCCGAAATTACCCAGTCCGATTTACATGATGCGATCGCCTTTTGCGGCCGTTACTACACGTTTTTGGCCGTTCGCAATCGTCATTTTCGGCCGATTTGACGTGTTACGATTGCCTTTTGTGGCCGTTACTACGCGTTTTGGCTGATCGCCATTGTTCGCGGTCGTAATTTTCGGCCGATTTCACGTGATGCGATTGCCTTTTGCAGCCGTTACTACGCGTTTTGGCCGGTCGCAATCGTTAGCGATCGTCCGGAAATCAGCAGGAAATACTCGCTCGAACTTTCGAGTAGTTTTCAAAACTTCGAGTCGAGTTCAAGTATTAAATTACTCGGCCGAAAACTCGAAGTTTCGAGTACTCGCACACCCCTAGTGTTTTGTTTGCCAATTCGTAGTCCAGTCTGATTGTACTGGCCAAAACTTTGTATTACTACTCATGGATTAGTTAGAAACCATGTTTACATTATCAAAAAACCAAGACATTTACTCGCTAGAAAATACTCGAAACGCAAAAATAATTGGCACCCCTTATTTTGGATTAAACTTTTGGTTTAGCCAGTGATTTACAGCCAGCCTGTTTAGTCACATATACTTGGGAGTGTACTCCCTTATTAAAGATAAGCAAATTAATGAATTGGAAAGACCAATACCAGAAAGCCAACAAAAAACGTGGATTAACCAGCCATGCAAACATTGTTTACTATGCCTGCACAACTACAAATTTGGTATTCTACTAAACAAACTAAATAAAATAATATTATTCTTTCTGAGTGAGGCAAAGCAAGGGTGAAGTCTAACTATGTTTAAATAGCCTACACAGTGTTTCATTGCTCTTAAACAGTACTGTAATACCAAGATTTTATTTGTCTAGTGACTTTCTACTGCTGATTTTGAAGAAGCTACTGCCGCAGAGACCAGATATCCGGGTGATTTTGATGTCTGCAACGCTGAATGCTGACCTGTTCTGCAAGTACTTCAACGATGTTCCTGTCATTGATATTCCAGGTAATGATCAACTTACAAGGGATCTCAGCGGAGATTTCATACCTTGAATCGATCTTTAACAATTGGGTGTTATTTTAACACGTTCACTGCTCTACAGCAAATTTGTATGTGATTACGGTGGTGCGTTACGAGACCTATAAATCTCGTTTGGTGTGGTTACGGCTGTTCGATATGAGACGAGATCTCGTTGCGCAGACGATCTTTTACGCATCATAACATTGAAATGAATAGAAACGGAGCACTCTGTGTTGTATTTCGTGAACTAGCACACTGTTGCCAACCTAAAGCCTGCTCAGGATTTGAATATGACACAATAGTACGAGGCGCCGAGATCTCGTACTGCACATTTACGAGAAAAAACAAACCACAAATCAATTAAGGTTATTGCAATGACAACAAACAACTTTTGGCGCAATGTTGTGAATGGAATGTACTCAAGAGCTCCAAGCGGCGCACTGAACAACTAGGCTTCATTACCAGGTCCGGGGGTCTAGTGTCGTATAAAAGTAATCATTTATTACTTCAGTGCGTTACGAGATCTTTAGGTCTCGTTTGTTGTCATGGTTACCAAACGATCCGGCAATCAACAAGCTTTATGTACATTTATATCAATTTACATTGAGTTATCGACACTGTATCTCAGGGAAGAATATCATATTATGCAAGTGCACCAATGGATTATTTCAGAAAAGGATTATTTCCTAGAAACAGGCCTCTGCGGTGAGACCGCCTTTTACGGCCGTGATTACGCAGTGTGATCATTATTTACAAAAGAAATGAAACCGAGAGATATAGGTTCTTGAATTCGGTTTCCCCCATACAATTTTTGGGAACCGAAACTGACACATCCCAAAATCTTTTTAAGTAGGGGTGTGCGAGTATTCCAACTTCGAGAATTTTCGAGCCGAATATTGCAGTATTCGGCTCGGCTCAAGATTTGCAGAAAGTTTCGAAGGTCAAGCTAGATATTTAAAACGCCGACCAGTGAAAAGAGTCGTCTACAAAAGTAAATTTAAAGCAAAAACAACTTTCCAGAATCAATGTTAGAATTCTCGTAGTTGGCGTCGGTAGAGCTCCATAACAAATATAATTCAGCAATGCACACTTTGCAATGCAGCAATGCAGATCTTTACCAAAATAACCAACTGTTAAAGTACCGTAATATTTTCAACTTATCAATCAACAAAATGGAGCTACTTTCTCTACGCTCAATCACATCAAGTGGACCTATCACACTATTCTGTTTGCAGTACACAATAGTGCAGTGTTGCCGTTTCCCAGTTGAGTTGTGCAATATTTCAAGGTTAATAATAATTAATACAACAATCGTACTGCTCCAGGAAAAGTAATACAGCAAAAAAACTAAAATCTATGAAAACACTTTTTCTAACTGTTGCATCGGTACAGTCTTTTATACAAGTTACAACTTCGTTCATTACACAATAATTATATTCCATGGAGTCTGAAATTACGTCTGGCAACACTGTTGGCGTACCCACTTTGCGAACACTTAAGACGTTAATTGAAGATGGTTATAATGTAATAATGAGTTAGCGTGACCAATAGCTAGGGACAAGGTTGTAGGTGATGAACTAATAGCCTAATATCATGACGGCATTTTAATGTGCAGCCGAAATAGTACTCTCCAAAAATTGGATTGTTAAAAATTCGACTAATTGCGAGGTTCACAAAATATGAGGATTTTATTCAAATTCTGAATGGTTACGTAACGCATGTTTATAATACCGGTGGTCATATTATTTTAAAGGTTTGTTATATTCTATGTACTCTGAAGGCCCTAACCAAGCGCAAGACGCGATCAAAATGGCGCAGTGTTTTGTTACGCTGTGCGATTAAAATCATATTGTTAACTCCGCTGGATTTTTTGAATTTGTGAATAAACGTCAGTAGAAAGCATATAATTTTGTAATTGTATGCTATCAAATTGTTAAAAGAGTGATGGAAAAAGAATGCATTGACGATCCTCTTCCACCTTCTGCTTCTGAAACCTTCTGTTTCAGAAGCAGATATAATAGGTTAAATGTATTAGGTAGGCCTACGCCTATGTTAATTAGAACATAAGATAGGCCTACGATTGTTGGATAACTTATTTCTGTGAGTACAATAAGATATAAAGACTGGTTTAACTAACTTATATTAATAAAAGGATAACCTAAAGTTTACTATTTACAAACAGTTGAATGAGAGATAGGCTACTGGATTTTGGCAATTCCCAAGGCTAGGGCCTAAGTCTTCGGTTACATGGAAAGTACATATTGACATATAGTCAATTATTATTATTATGTCTATTAATAAATACGGTAATAACTACATTAGTTAATCTGTGGGCTTATCAGTCATGTTAAAAATTTGTAGTTCTCTTCCTTTACGTTATTTTTTCTATGTAGGCTATCTACTTTATATTGAAATCAGAATTGTTCGTTACTATAAACAAATGGTCTCAATAAATTTTCCTTTTTTGTAGCCTACTCATTTTGTTATTTTCCCACTGTAGGCCTTTATTTATTTAACGTAGGAATAATGAATCAAGAAGATGTTAATGAAAGTTATAAATTCTGTTACGTTACCATAGTGAATAAAATGCTTGTTATTTTAAACGTAGGCCTAATATAAATAAATAATACATTTAGGCCTAATCAAAACTGCTCAAAGCTCGAGAACTTTGACAAAATTCTGCCCGGCTTGGCTTGAGTCAGAAAATCACTACCGGTATATTGCACACCCCTGGAGAAAATTCCCATCAAAAAGCTCGGCTCGAGAAAGCTCGAAGCTCGAGAACTTATAAAAAAGCTCGGCTCGGCTCGGCTCAAGCCAGAAATCACTATTTGCACACCCCTACTTTTAAGTCTAAAGTTTTGAATCATGAAGTTTTATTTTATCCTTATGAAAAAGTCATTACTGAATTATTGTTGTTTTAAGTAAAAAAACAAGTGATTTTAATTTAATTCAAAGTCAATGTTCTAAATTAAAATATATGTATTTATTGACTCTTACAATATCTTGCAATATGAAGTATACTCTTTTGATTATTGTCATTAATCTGTTTTCATACAACCCAAACGAATATTTCCCGATTAGTTCAGGAAGGACAATCCCTTCCCGATCTTGTCCTGAATGATGGGAGGTAAAAATAAATTACTTCCCTACCAAAATATCCTATCCCGTCCATCCTATCTTACAGTTTGCTGAGACATGTTTAAGATTGGTAATCTTAATTTCCTGAGGTGGTCATCACGTAATGTTCTCTGACACAGTTCTCGCCTCGTTTCAGGCCGGACGTTCCCGGTGGAACAGCTGTTCCTGGAGGACATCATCGAGGCTAGTGGCTACGTGCTGGAGGAATACTCCCAGTACAGCCGGAGACTCAACAAGACCAACATGAACCAGCTGGAGACTCTGGAGACGGAGCTGGAAGTGGCGGATATCATGACGGGGGCCGTCATCACCAATAACAAGACGCCCGACCACGAGCTCACCGTCAAACAGCTGTTTTATAGATATAAAGGTATGTCACCGTCGTGTCAGCTAGCTCGCAATATTGCTGTAAGAGGAAGTAATACTTTTGTATGCTTGCATTTTGTTATTTCGTTTCGGGATGGATAATAGTATATTTCATGACTAGGACCAAAAGTGAAGCTTTTCGATATGAGCTCAAGTTTAATGGCCGAGGCGGAGCTGAGGCCAGAAAATGAACGAGGATCGAAACGAGGAGGTGATAAAGTTGTTCTTTTTACTCCTAGGATAAAAAGTTGTCATTTTGATGATGTTTTTCGTCCTAGGACAAAAAAACACATCATTTGATGACACTTTTCGGTCAAGGTCATCAGCTGTTAAATAAGAATTGAACGAATTATTCAACTTTTAAACAATAAAAACCTGCGTACACCCGTTTGTTTAGAGAAGCAAAATCAAGATGGAAAACAACTGTTAGGCCCTAATGGTAAACGAGTTCGCACGCAGCACGCTGACGTGAGGGAAGTGAATTTCCACATAAAAAACTATAAAAACTCAAAATCAGTTAAAAACATACATTTATTCCAATTTTTATTCAAATCTGAAAATATTGATTTT
This sequence comes from Allygus modestus, assembly GCA_963675035.1. Taxonomy (NCBI): domain Eukaryota; kingdom Metazoa; phylum Arthropoda; class Insecta; order Hemiptera; family Cicadellidae; genus Allygus; species Allygus modestus. The sequence goes on along the minus strand of OY776117.1, from coordinate 105,984,517 downwards.
TTGGCTGTTCTTATGCTCCTGGTTCTACAGGGTGTTTCAAAAAGAATCATCCGATTTTAAAGGTTTATAATTTCAAAACTAATGATCATATGGACATGAGGTTAATTTCATATTAAAGGACAACTAATAAAGTTTTTTTACATACCATTTACAGGTGCTCAATATGGCCCCCTTTAGATGCACAGCATATGTCTATACGATATTCAAATTCGTCCCACACCTTAGCTAGCATATCTTGAGTGATGGATTCGATGGCTGCTCTAATGCGGTTCTTCAGTTCAACCAATGTTGTTGGAAGGGGAGGGATATAAACATTGTCTTTTACAAACCCCCACAAAAAGAAATCACAAGCAGTAAGGTCCGGTGACCTTGGAGGCCAGTGACTTAACGCGGAATCATTAGGTCCAGTACGGCCGATCCATCTTTGAGGAAGCCTACCATTTAAAAACTCTCTCACATGAAGATTCCAGTGTGGTGGGGCACCGTCCTGTTGGTATATGAAGTCAGAATCTGTTTCCAGTTGAGGGAAGAGATAGTTTTCTAACATATCGAGATATGTTATTCCCGTAACAGTGTTCTGTGTTCTGTTAAACCGTATAACACAAAACGCTTTCTGTTGTGCAGACGCCATTTTGACAACTACTGAGCTGGGCGTTGACAGAAGCGCGCTACTGCTACCTGGCGGAAACGACGTTAAACTCCAGAGTTTCCTCTTTCTAACAGTACATTGTTCGAGCACATCGGATTCACAGATGAATAGCTATGATTTTTCTAAATCGGATGATTCTTTTTGAAACACCCTGTATTTACCTGCAATGGGGGAATACAATTTTGCACATTATAAGGCTAGGAGAAGGTACAGTTACGCTTTAAAATAGGCGTGAGGTTGTTGGGGATGATAAAAGTACACCAACAAATGAATAATAGGCTTTTCTAATGTAAAATCCCCATAAGACAACGTACTGTGTTTGGTCGATACACATTTTCCTTAATAACTCGGTAAATATTTATGCTAGAATAACGAGAGGGGGCTTAAAAGTTTCGTCACACTAATTCCCATCTTTTAACATGCGTTAATTTCACATACGGGGCTTTTCTGACCCTTTTTGGGTCCAAAAACTCGAAATTTGAAAGATTAATCCCCAAAAAAGGGGTTTAGAGTTTTCCGATTGTTTTCCCCAACGAACTTGTCCAACAGACTATAGAAAGGAACGTCCCTACCAAATTAGAAGTAAATCGGACAAAAAATGTGACCGCTAGAGTGCATACACATATATATATATATATATATATATGTCTATATATATATATATATGTCTATATATATATATATATGTCTATATATATATATATATATATATATATATATATATATATAAAATTTTGAACGACCCCCCAAAACGTGTTCAGGGGGTCACGTTAGGAACTTCTATGGTGGTCCCGGGCTTAAGTTTCACCGTGCGGGTCATGCTAATAGTTCACTTTCCATAGGAAATTCACTAAAAAGTAAAAAAAAAAATCTAGTTTTTGTTCAATTCTGTAGTATGACGAAAATATAGTTCCAAAGATTAAAAAGGTTAAAATACCTGGTTGTCGAGTGATTCTATTTAATCCAATTTATCAGATTACGATCGTTTAGGGAACAGGTTCCTTTCTTCAGATCTTCAGAACATCAATCTTCACTCATATCGAGGTCGTTAAAACAGTAAAAAACATTGAAAACGCACATTAAAACAAACATTTAATTTAAAAAAAAAACTAAAATGTGTGAAAATGAGTCTTGACATGACAACCGAGCAGTGTGCGACTGTGGCCAACCATTGGGAAACTATTGGTTCATTAACCCAAAGCGATACATTACAGTACAAATTTAATGGGGAAAATTAACATTATCTTGGCTGAACAACTAAATATGACCTTTCATAGTAAAGGCAAAATTTTTGGAAGTATGTTGTAGACCACAACGTTATTGAAACTTCAAAACAATGTGATATATTATGAAATGTGCACAATTTTAGAGATTTTATGATTGTCAAGGATTTACTTTGTACTATTACTTACCACCATAAGGGTAGTTTAATTTGTTTCTGCTTGTTTCTTTTCAGATTACTCCAGACAAACGTGCAAAAGCATATACTTAATAGATCATGAAAAAATTAACTATGAACTTATAGAGACAGTCCTTACCTACATTGTGGATGGGGACCACAACTACCCCAGGGACGGATCGATTCTTGTGAGTACAGCTCATTTTAATTCCCCCCCCATACATAGTATATTGAGAAAGTATTGTTTTCATCAACATTTTTTAAGAGTTTGTTGGATTTGCAACACTTCTGGTCTGGTGAAAGTTGCAGTAGAGTTCAGAACAAACCCAGTGGGATGTTGTGTCACTAATGATGAGACACTCTACCGTACAATTCCTCTACAATTTGGATAATACGTCCAAATCCCAGCCATTCCAAGTAGTATATATATTTATCCATGCAGGAGGGGAGTTAATTTCTTTACTACACCAGCATAACGCAGGCAAACCAGTAATAATTCCACTGTTGATGTCTACCTATTGTAGACTAAAACCAACAATTAAGACATTCTAAAAACCAGACATTAGACATGAACGTGGTGTTGTCGTTTCTGTTTAAAATGTTCTTATGGAGCCCAAAATAGTACAATAATTCACAACTATGACGGATTGTTAGGGGTGGGCGAGTACTCGAGTTTTCGAGTACCTGTCGAGTATTTTCTAATACTCGAAGGCCGAGTCGAGTAGTGGACTCTTCCTGCCGTTTACCCCAAATAGTTGAAAATTGCTTATCTACTCCCGCTGTTTACCCTCGTTTACGCTGCCACTAAAAATTTTTAGCAAAATAAGTGACTGAAATAAAGAAAAATAAGCTTAAAATCTATTTTTAGCTCATATGAAATGAGACAAAATGACAGGTGGGTTATTTTTGGATACCTTTGAGTTAAGATAAGTAAGAGAGGGGGCACAGGGAGTGTTTGGGTCGGGGCAAAACATCACTTTCTTGTTAAAATGTTCTGGTTTTGATAAACTAACCCAAAATCTTTGTATGGATATATCAAATATGGATATATATTTGAAATACTTGTCTTTTGTTTGTTATTGTTGTTGAAAACAGTATATATTTATTATTTTATCATTTAAATCATTATTCATTCATAGTCAAATAAAGGTTAAAATAAAATAAATAATAACATTAATAATTCAATAACATTTTATGTTTATAATTAAAGTTTAATATGTAAGAAAACATTGTTTTCCATAAAAAAATTAAATTAGTTTTTTTTTACTTTTTAAAGAACTACTCGACTCGATTTTAAAAAACACTACTCACCCACCCCAACAAATTAGGAGGCTATTAAAAGCATTATGCGATTTGAATACCGTGCAAAATTGGGTTGTGCGAGAATTATTCATTGATCAAAATTGCTTCTCATAGCCTAGATTCTATCATCAATTAATTTTTTTCTCTTTTTTACTTAAACTAGAATTTTTAATGTAATCTAAAACCTTTCGGTTTTTTTTTTGGAGTTTATTTGTCCAGAATTTGTGAAGACTGAATTTGTAGTTCCTTATTATAGCGATGAAATTAGGGATTTCAATCCATACCTAATTTACAATTCCGGGATTTCAGGATTGCTTTAGGGCAATCCCGGAATCCCAGGATTACAGAAATGTAGTTTAACAAAACGTATATGGTCACACAAAACATATTTTTGAAACACTATGTACTGCTTTACGAACTGTGCACTTGTTGCATCCATAGAGAGAGAAGGTTGTGCCATACTGATGTGAAATCAGTATTTTTTGTGTAAGATAAAAACAAAGCTATCACTCATTAATTCAAATTACTAAATTTAAAAGAATAACAAAGAACATTGCAACCAAACTACATAAAAAATAACACTACTGAATCGAACTGTGCTGCTGTTGACTCAATGAGCAGCAGAAAATACAAATATTTGTATGACGATTGGTAGTGTCAAAGCAAAGTATTTTAAAGTAAACAATAAAACTGTTAGAGGAAAGTAGGGGTGTGCGAGTAGTGATTTTTTTAATCGAGTCGAGTAGTGCCAGTTATTTTCTAGATTCGAGTATTTTCAAGCGAGTATTTCCCATCAGTTGGTAGTTTAATGGGGTTTGGATACCACCCTAGGTTTGATAATCTAAACTTGGTTTCTAACTTATGTAATCTTGTATTAGAAATATACCTAACTATAACTTATTTAAAAAACGCTTAAAAATATTCCTTGTTGATAGACTGTTGTACAAAACAGATGACTTTTTTCTTTAGGATTGGAAATGAGTAGTAATAATAGATTTAAGAAAGATAAACCATGTTCTAGGTTTGTTACATAACTCTTTTCATACATATATTTGACACCATTCTGTACTATGTGCTTTATGAATAAAGTGATTTTGATTTGATTTGATAACTAATACATGAATAGCAATACAAAGTTTTAGCCCGTACAATCAAACTGGATTACGTATTGACAAACAAAACATGGTTTGACATTCAATTCCAGCCGATAAAACACGGTCAGGTTGTCATTTGGCCAATATTGCCTGGTCCAGACATCGATTATAATCAATATTAGGTGATGAAATCGTTAGTTACGGCCGATATTATGTTTTCCATTGTCTTTTACGACATGCGATCGCTTTTTACGGCCATTACTACATGTTTTGGCCGGTCGCAATCGTTAGCGATCGTCATTTGCGGCCGATTTTATGACTTGCGTTCACCTTTTGCGGCCGTTAATGCACGTTTTGGCCGGTCCCAATTGTTAGCGATCGTCATTTTCGACCGATTTTACGTGATGCAATCGCCTTTTGCGGCCGTTACTATGCGTTTTGGCCAGTCACAATCGTTAGCGATCGTCCAGAAATCAGCGTGAAATACTCGCTCGAACTTTCGAGTATTTTTCAAAACTTCAAGTCGAGTTCGAGTATAAAAATATTTGGCCGAAAACTCGAAGTTTCGAGTACTCGCACACCCCTAGAGGAAAGTGAAAGGTAAGATTTCCGGTCCGTAAGATTACCATGGGAAAGGAGCGCAAAGCAAAATCGAAATCTTGTGGGAGTGAATTTCGGCGAAATACATTGTGACAAGGTGGTGCGGTTGATCAACATTATGCTGAATGAATTATGTTTAGGAAATTCCCTAAAAATCGGTCCATTGGTTCCTGAGATCTCCTCGTGAGATCAAATCTGCTTGTTTATTGAATATTAGGATAATCCCATGAATCCCGGGATTGGCAACCAATTATGACAGAGATCCCGGGATTGAAACCCCTTGTTGAGATGCTTTTGTTTCCAGGTATTCCTACCAGGCATGCAGGAGATCCGAGAGATGCATGACCTCCTCTCTAACCACCCGACGTTCAATCCCAGGAGCGGCCAGTTCAAGCTGGTGCCCCTGCACTCGAGCCTGTCCAGTGAGGAACAGGCAGAGGTGTTCAAGTAAGTGTGGATGTAGTCTTTTGTGTTATAATGAGACACATAAAACTTTTTTTTTGAAACTTCGAAGTAGGGGGCTGCAGTGCACGGGAATATTGTTACCCGTATGTTACTAAAATAATTATTGTGATTGGTTAGGTCCAGAACATAACCCTAGAACAGGTTCGGTCCGGTAAATTTGTCTACATGGACAAACAAGTAGATTAGTTAATCAGTGGTGGAAATAGACTCCTCGTAAGCAACAATTCATTTCCTTCTAGGAAAATAAGCTCCAAAATGGTTTTCTTTCAACTGATTTGAAATGAGAGTATATTGACAGGTATTAATCCATTAATAAGCAAGTTAATGGGTGAGGGAGAAGTTTTGGTAAGGAGCAAAATACCTGACATGGAAGATAAGAATGGTGGGAGCGGAGAGGGCTCTATTTTTTTATTCAGTTTTCTGTCCTAAATAAAACATAAATTCCCTAAACAAAAATAAATAAATAAAACCGATGGCCCTTATAATATAATCATTGGACCTGATGATGATCAGACGAGATAGTTTGCCAAGCCATTTAAATGTGAACTATCTATATTCTAGGCCATTGTGTAGGATATTTTACTTCTAAGCAGATTGGAATGGGTAAGTGGAATTAGCTTTAAAATGTAATTTCATCAAAACCAATAAAAGTGCAGTAGTAAAATTATATCATGTCAAAATACAACATGTTTTTTACTGCTTTCAGTTTGTTACAAGGCAATGCTTGTTTACAGGAAGCCAAAGAACGGGGTGAGGAAGATAGTGTTATCCACGAACATTGCCGAAACGTCTGTCACCATTGATGACTGTGTGTTTGTAATTGACAGCGGAAAGATGAAAGAGACAAGGTAACCAGTTTTGAAAAATTTAATTTTCTCACTTGTGACATAATAGTTGAGAAAGTAACTATCTTTTTTATGTTTAATACAGTCAACTCCCGATTATCCGGGAGTGGGTTAATCGGGTTGAGGTTTGACCCATTGGATACTTAGTTTTTTAATGACTGCATGGCCCTAGAACTTCAATTAAATTTCAATATTATGCAGTGTTTTAGTAAATAAACTGTAAAAAATTTACTTTTGCTGCTAATTGGGCAAGCATAGTGTTTTTCTTGAAGCTGTATACATTTTAATTTTAGTATGTTAATAGAAAACAAAAATAAAATACCCCCGTCGCAGCAAACCTGCATACTCAGCGAATTTCCAATGCAAAATATAAGTCTTAATACCACATAAAGCCGCATACCAAGTTTCATAAAAATATATTCAAAAATAAGCGATATATCAAATTTGAATTCGCAGAGTACGCAGGTTTGCTGCTACAAAAAACAATAAATATAGGGTTTCTTGTAAATATCAATATAACTCAACTAGGTGAAGCCACATACCAAGTTTCATCAATATAAGTTCATAAATAAGCGATATATGCCATTTTGATTATTCTCCATAAGAATAACATGGGAGATGAATACGCAGGTTTGCTGCAATAAGGAACACAAAAAATGGGTTTTTATGCAAATATCAATAGAACTCAACTAGGTGAACCAACATTCCAAGTTTTATTAATTTATGTTCATAATTAAGGGATACATTACATTTTACTTATTCTCCATAAGAATAACATGGGGGCTGAGGAAGCAGGTTTGCTGCTACAGGAATTATTGGTAAAAATCGGGTTTTTTGTGAAAATAACAATAGACCACAACCAGATGAAACCATATACCAAGTTTTGTTAGAATACGTTCATAAATAAGCGAGCTATAATTGTTTTCTTATTCTCCATAAGAATAGCATTGGACAACGTACTGTGTTTAGCACTTTCAATATCTCTGTAACCATTTGACGTAGAGCAATGGTCAAAACACCAAATTGTGCGTCTTTTTAAGCTGATTCCAATGAAAGAAACTAAAATTTGACTTTTTCAAAAATTATATGTAGAAAACTCAAAAAACCCATTTTTGGGGTACAAAACCCCCCAAAATACCCCTTCGGATAGTCCGATCTGTCTGGTTTTCGAACTTCAAGTCATAAATGCTGCTTTACATGCTTATACCAAATTTCGTCAAAATCGGATTATTTTTACGAGAGTTATCGCACCCACGGACACACATATATATATATATACAGTTTCGAACGAATGGTGTTTTTGGGGTCTGGGGACCTCAAAACGAAAAGTTATCATGGTCCCGGGCCTAGGTCTTACCATGCCGACTACGGTAATAGCTTCTTCCCTATAGGGGAAATTCGCTAAAAATCATATTTAAAATATTTTGTTATAAAAATAAAAAAAAATTTTTAATTTTTTTGAAAAATAAACGGTATCAGGAAACTGACACATACTTTCTCTCTTTTAGCCAAACTTTAATGACAAAAATATTTGTTATTTACTAAATATAGAATATGAAGTATAGATAAATGTACAGAAAATTGTCTAAAATAGTTGTTTTCAGAAATATCCACCCAAATTGTTTTTTTGGAGGCACTATAGAGTCCGTTGCTACACACAGTAGTTTTGAGAGGGGAAATGCCCCCTTGCCCCCCCCAGGGTTAAATAGCAACACATTTCGAACATCATCTGTTGGTCAATGCTAACTTGACCTGCATATCAAATGAAATTGATCAGTAAATAAGAGAGAAATAGTTATTTTTGTATTCCCCATAAGAATAACATTGGACAACGTACTGTGTTTACCGCTAAATGAAAATTTCAATTTTCTCCGCAACTAGCAATCGTAGAATAGTAATTTAAAATACTAATTTATTTAGTTTTTTGAGCTCTTTTTAATGGTGAATAGTAATCTTTTTTAACATTTATGATTTTTTATGAAAAATCCAAAAAACTGAATTTTTGATGTTTTAAGTCCTGTAATTTCTGAACCCGCATTTTTCCAGAAATGCGGGTGGTGTCATTTTGTTGGAAACCTAAAGTTCTACAAACCACGAAAGTTTAATCAAAATCGTTAGAGCCGTTTTTGAGAAATTTGTATTTTTCATGTTTTTTGGCGGTTTTTGGGGGATAATTACCCTTAAAAATCAAAAATTCAAAAAAATGAAAAAAACGCCTGGAGATATCGTGGATTAGTACCTACACGCCAAATTTCATAAAAATCGGCCCATAGGTTAGGGCTCTAGCTCTGTACACATCCACACAGACACACACACACACACACGGACACACACACACACGGACACACACACACACACACACACAGACAGACATCACGTAAAAACCACTTTTTTGGGTTCAGGGAGCACCAAAACGAATATTTCCACTGACAACTCAAATTCGAAAATTTTTACGAAAACAATACTTTCTCCATATACTATGTATAGGGGGAGAAAGTAAAAAAGAATATAGTAAAAATTAAAAAAATAATATAAATGTCTAATTAGTTGTCTAGTAAATTGCAAAAACTATTTCCTTACATAAAACCTTTTAGTTTTTTTCTTTATCTAAAATAACAAATTTGTTATGATTTTTTTTGCAAAACCACTTTTTTCTTGAATAATTTATGTTTTTACCCGTTTGCCAAAAATGGACCACAATGCAATATTTTACCTAAAAAAGACATTCATGGATATAAGCTTAAAGTTAAAACAATTACAACAAAAAATTAAAAATGTTTGAAAAAACATGGTATTACATCATCAGGGAACCACTCCGTGATAAAGATTTTGGGCCAAAACGGCCATCACGGAACCGTTCCGTGAAAAGTATTCAATGGGTTAGCCGGGGTCACGAAAGGTTTATTTTTATTTATCCGTTTCTGTACATAAATAGAGCAATAATTTATTTTTCTAAATTATCTCCAGAATCGTATTTAATTTACTTGGTTATCAGAATAAATACTATACAAAAATTTAGTAAACCCAACATAATCTGAGAGTCTGTCATCTCGCTAATGAGCCATGGGCGCGTGATCGGGAGCGATGACCTTGACACTGCTCTAGCTACTGCACCTGGCTGGGCAGAGCGACGGATGGATGGCCAGATGTGGTCGTCTAAAAATAGAAACATCTCAAAACAATCACCCTTCCCGCCTTTGTTCACCCTCATGGGGTTTTTCCCCCAGTGCGGAATTAATTAGTATACTGTTCTGTGTTTAGAGATTTTTAACCTATTAAATATCATTCGGCGTTTTGGATAGTATTTACTGCTATCAACCTTTGCTAGTATTAACTAGGGGTGTGCGATGCATCGAAAAGCATTGAAATTTCGATTCGATTCGATTCGATGCATCGAATCGTCGATTCGATGCGAAAGTAATCGAAAGAGCGATGCATCGAAAGTGTTCGATGCTATCCTAATCGGCAAAGTTCGTACCGGCTGTCTCACAGTCGTAGAAATAAATAAATAAAGTATATTCTAATGTTTGCGTTTTAATTTAATCCCTATTTTCCAGATGTATCCTTTAAGATATGTTTTAGATATAGCAGCTAGCACATAACACAGTTTATAACGTGGTTTGATTTAAAACAAATCGGCAGCAGACAATTAAATGACGACGATGACGCAACGACAGCTGCAAAGTAGTGATGGGAGAATCGAATGCAGAATCGAATAGTATTCGAATACAGCTCAAGTATTCATGTATTCGAATACTTCAATATTGTATTCGAATTCACTTGAAAGTTGGCGCAAAGTATACACTTTACGAAAAAAATCATTAGGACTCATTTATGTTAAAATTGCTGTAAATTGCATTTCATTTAATTTAGTTCATTAAATCTGGATAAATAACTACTAAACTCTAATTATAAGAACAGTTTCTGTTGCCAGCAAATGAGGGTGGTTTCGTTTCAAGTGCATCGTCATGTTGCTCGTGTTGCTATGGTATTTAAATTTTTTCTTGCAACTTTTACACATCACAAACTCTATCAACTTGATTAAAATGTTCCGACACAGGAGACCTTTTGGGAGGCATATTGCACAGTTAATCACAAAAGGCTACCAATAGAATTAAAATAATAAAATTGAAATACAATAACTATATCACATAAACTTTCACTAATGAGTTGGCCTACGCAAAAAAGTAACTGTTTTGCACAAAAAACTATGATGCAATACCGCGATCACCGCAGCCGTCCGCGGACTATTTTGACATTTGAAAACAAACAACAGGGTGCGGGGAAGGGTGGGGAAGACAAGTCTAGACATGAATTCCAAGAATCCGCTGCGCCGTTGCGCCACCGCCAGTTATCCAGCCGGCCGGCGCAGCGTTCAGTACCGGAAGTATTCGAGTTCAAGTATCCGAATACGTATTCGAATACAGGGGTGTATTCGATTCGGCAGTATTCGATTCTTTAATGTATTCGATTCTCCCAGTGCAAGCGGTAATGGTAATCACATCTCTTCGGAAAAGTAGTTCCACTATTACGTTGTTAAAACATTAATTTGTTGGGGATTTTATAATTGAAGGAGAGTTATTTTTTTCAGAAACTAAGATTGATAACCGGTTGTAACATTTTCGATATAATTGAAGTTAATATTAAGTTTGATATTCCTACGCGTTAAACAATGGCGGACCACGGAGGAATATTTTTGATTTAGAAGTCTTTATTACGCACTGATGTTACCTGATACGATATTCAGTGTTGCCAGATGTACGATATTTGCACCATAAGTCGTCTTATGATATCGTTAATTGCACCAAATATAGGCCTACTATTGTTGTTTACTATTAAATACTAGTTTAAATTAGTATTTTCGTAGTTTTTTAATACGTAAAATTGTGATAGTGAGTTATTTGAATAAAGTTTCAGGGTGGGTACAATAGTATTGTGTCAAAATACGGTGGTTTTACTGGCATGGTAGTAGTAGTGTTTCCACTTGAGGGATTTTTATCCCATATATGGGATATTTTGGAAATCGGCATTACGTCTGCTAGTTTTTGCTTACGACCAGACCACCTTAGCAGAGCACTTCTAATCTAGTGGATTTTCTTGTCGCACTGGCAGTTGCGGGGTTTTCAAATTCTCACGTTGTTATTATTTTACCTACTTTATTGTAACTATTATTATTTTATAATCGTCTCAGAACGAACACTAAATCACGCCAATGAATATCGCTGGCCTGGCCATGTTGGAATTAACGAGGAAAATATTTGCTGTTATTATTACCTATGTCGTACTCTTTAGTACTATACAGTGTCATTATAAATACCTCTCACGGAACTAAATTATTTAACTATCACTTGCCAGCCTTCTGGCAAACCGCATCATTTATATATCGCATTAATCAAAATCCTTTGAGGTAAACAAATGTAAAATATAGGTGATTAGTAGATCTAAATAAGCTCTATCTATCATATAATATTTAACATCAACTGTGTTACTGTGTTGCACTGTTTGAAAAATTAGTGGGAAAGTGTGGGATATTTAGAAAATGTAAAAGGTGAAGTGTGGGATAAAGTGGGATTTTTTGTATCAGCTCGTGGGATATTTTTTACCGCTGAGTGGAAACACTGAGGTAGTACCACACCATGGTGGTACTATAGCGGTATTTACAATCTGGAAAAACTGTCCATCGTCACTTTGGCGCTTCGCCCTTTGAAACTTGCTAAAGTAGGTAAATACAATTAAGTTTAGGTTAATGCTGTTATACTTAATATTGTTTGGTTATTATATGAATATTTCACCACTAGTCGTGCTTAATCAAATTTCCTCAATAAAGATAAAACCTAAGTATCAAGTATTTGAAATTATTTTTCTTGTTATGGTTTGATCTAATTTTTATTTAGTTAGTCAACAAACGTCATCAGTTCATGGTTATTTCAAGATATTAAGGTTATGAGGAAATAAAATCAGAAAATTATAACTAGACTTTGGCCAAGAAGGTAGATTACCCATGTTGGTAATAAACATTGGTGTATAGGCTGAGTTTTAATCACTGAAACATGTCGCATTGAATCGAATCGAATTGCATCGATTCGAATCGAAATTCTTTGAATCGCATCGTTGCATCGAATCGAAATAAAATCGCTGCATCGCACACCCCTAGTATTAACTATTATTATCTTGATTGATTGTAGATGTTATCACAATTTAAATATTTTTAAAAGTATTTAATTTACATAAATATATCTTAAATGACATTAAAACACAATATTGTAGTATAAAAATGTTGAATATTGAAAATTATATTTTGGTAGAATATGTAATTTTAAGACATTTTTACTACTTTATCTTTTTTCATAAACTTAACCAGTTCAGAGATAGCTGTGGTATAATCTGTGAACTTTCTTATGCAAACTAAGCTTACATAAACATTTTACAACAATTAGTTTGAATGAAATAGCAATCAAAACAGCAATATAAGAGTTTTATTATAACAAACTTTGTTTGTAACTGTGTACTTACTTAACATCTACAACAAGTGTTAAAAAAGAAATTTCATTCAAACTCATTGTAAAATGTTTATCTAATATTTAGGGGTGTGCGAGTAGTGATTTTTTTAAGTCGAGTAGTGCCAATTATTTTCAAGTTTCGAATATTTTCGAGCGAGTATTTGCCATCAGTTGGTAGTTTGAAATAGTGTAATGGGATTTGGATACCACCCTAGATTTGATAACCTAAACATGGTTTCTAACTAATACATGAGTAGCAATACAAAGTTTTGGCCAGTACAATCAAACTGGATTACGTATTGACGAACAAAATACGGTTTGACATTCGTTTTCGTCATTTCATTCGGGCCAATGAAATAGGGCCCGGTTGTCATTTGGCCAATTTCACCTGGTCCAGACATCGCTTATAATCAATATTAAATGACAAAATCGTTAGTTACGGCCAAAATTACGTGGTCTGATCGTCATTTTCGGATGACTTTACGTGGTGTGATCGCTTTTTTCGGCCGTAACTACGTGTTTTTGGCCAGTTGCAATCGTTCGCGGTCTTCATTTTCAGCCGATTGTTCGTGATACGATTGCCTTTTGCGGCCGTTACTACACCTTTTTCGCAATCGGTTGGGGGCTCCATTTTCGGCTGAATTTACATGATGCGATCGCCTTTTGCGGCCGTTACTACGCGTTTTGGCCAGTCGCAATCGTTCGTGGTCGTCATTTTCGGCCGATTTTACGTGTTGCGGTTGCCTTTTGCAGCTGTTACTATGCGTTTTGGCCAGATGCAATCGTTAGTGATTGTCTGGAAATCGGCGGGAAATACTCGCTCGAACTTTCAAGTAGTTTTCAAAACTTCGAGTCGAGTTTGAGTATTAAAACTCAAAGTTTCGAGTACTCGCACACCCCTTCTAATATTATTATACATTAGAAAGTTCATAAACTAAATCATTATTAATATCTCGGTTAAGGTTATGAAAGAAGAATAAAAAGTTTTAGAATGGAATACTCTACCAAAACACAAACAAAAATATGGTGTTTCCATTAACGAAATTCAAGTTGGCCGCCACATTTGAGAATCCAAATTTAAAAAATTACCAAACTATACAGAACTAAAAAATCAGGGAAGTTGCTGTTTTCCTTTTTTTAATAACTCTAAATAGCGGGCAAATAAATTGCCGGTTGAGGGCGAAGTTTGTCAGGATATCAACCGAGATCAGAAAATAGTAGACATGCTGCATTGCCAAAACTCCACACCAACTGATCGTAATAACATTCGAGAGATATTTTTCTATGGCAAAATGGCAGCAGTGACAGTGTACAACCATGCTATTGGCTTCAGCCCAACTGTCAATTTATTAGTCCACTATTACAGACTGTTCAAGAAAAACTGCTGGCACAGACATTTCAATTACCCTGTATATGATACTTTTTGCTTTTTATTAAATTACTAAATTTGTATTATGGTTTCCAGTTGTCTACAATGTTGATTTTTTTCCAATTTCAGGTTCGACAGCAATAAGAACATGGCCTCACTCGAGACAGTCTGGGTCTCCAGGGCGAATGCTCAACAGAGGAAAGGTCGAGCGGGTCGAGTCATGCCGGGGATATGTGTTCATCTGTTCACGTACCACCGGTAAGTTGCAAAAATCCGTACATTCTACTAACTAACAAGAGATACAGTTAGAGATAGGCTATGTATTTTTTTATGAGAATCGTTTTTTTATTACAATTATCAGTTGTGTGAATGTTCAAAATTTTTTCAGATGGATAATTTACATCCAAAATTCAAGGCTCAACAGGCTATGTATTTTTTTATGAGAATCGTTTTTTTATTACAATTATCAGTTGTGTGAATGTTCAAAATTTTTTCAGATGGATAATTTACATCCAAAATTCAAGGCTCAACAGTGTTTGTTACACAAACTAGGCCTGATGCTCCCAGTTGCACCGGGAAGATTGAAGAAAAATGAAAAGCATTTCTGGTTGTGCTGCAATCTGAGGAGATTCTGACGAACCTTTACAACTATCATGCTCATGTTTATTAGAAATGTGCGAGTACAGGTTTTTTAAGTCGAGTCGAGTTCGAGTTGAGTAAATGGCAAAAGATTTGAATCTCGAGTTCGAGTCAAGCATACAAATAAAATAAAAACAGATAGGTCAAGCTGAATTGGATCAAAACAGTGTATGGGGTTCCATTTATAAATGTTGTTATTAAAATATACTTTTCTAGTCACTATGACCTGCAAATAACAATAGTAAGTAAAATAGTTTTCAAATATTACAAATTATTTGAAAAATCATTAATGAAACTTAAACAAGGCCAAAACAAATCACTTGTCTTTAAAAACAGCTCAACGCCAAAGGACAGTTGAGCCTAAAATTAATGGATTGACTCAATTTAATTTATCATGGCACAAAAAACAAGCACAAACTTCTTATGCTTACCTATTAGATTTCATTACAGATTATTTTACTTTCAAAAATGACAAGGTTAGGTTAACCTAAAAGTGGACTATACAGACAGTGTTCCCCATACAACTCAATCTGAAGGTCCTGGTAAATCCTCCATTTTTGTGTAAAGAGTAACACAAATTTATAAGCCACAACTTACTTATTTATTAATAAAACACTAAAATCCACATCACAACTCTTAACACCTCAAATTCGTTCACACTCAATTTGAATTTACAGACGACGCGCGGCCGCGGTCGACCTTGGTAGCGCGGGTAAACGGCAGGAGTAAACTCGCTCGAAACCTTCGAGTTTCAGCAAGACCTCGGGTTTCAGTGCCGAACTCGGCTCGAACTCGAAATTTCGAGTACTCGCACATCTGTAATGTTTATACTATCAATTATATTTAGAAATATTCTACGGGTATGGTTTAGGAATTGTGCGTTTGCTAAAGAAACAATTGTTTCATATAACTAAAGTAAGTAAGTGCTTATTTCAAGTTTTCCTTCTGATAACAAGTAATTTACATTTGTTAACTAATCTTTAAAATTAATCAGAGTGTACATTTTTATTGAGTAATGTGTTTATTGTTATAACTGTGAAAGTGATTTTCCAGGTATGACTACCTGCTAGACCCACAGCCCATACCGGAAATTAGGAGAGTACCACTAGAACAGACGGTTCTGAGAATCAAAATGCTGCCGTCGTTTGCAGATTTGACTATTCAGAAAGTTTTAGGTTGGTCTTATTCAAGTTTAGTTCATCTATCTATTTAAGTTTAATCAATCTGTCCCTCTATCTTTATCAGATGTGTTACATCTGATATTTCTTTTAAGGCTCTGTTCGCAAAAGTATAATATGAACAAAATGGAATCCTTCCCATATTCACAATCTTCAAACTAAATACAACTCTTGATTGGTATTTTAGTCTTATAAGTTAACGGTATCAGTAATATCAGTTTACATGACATTTTTTGACCTTTCTATATAAATTTGAGTACTTGAACTTTAGACTTTTAATTTATGAAAGCCAGTTATTATAAAATGATGTTGAGAGCATCATCAAATACATACACATCCAGAAATTACGTATAGGTATTCCTAAAATAATTAAATCAATTAAATCCATTCAGTTAAACTTGTTATTACACTGTGAGAAAAGGCAGCTCAGAACGTAGTCAGTTTTGGTTTGCCGTTACCACTTGCCCATCCATCAGGTTTAGTCAGTCCAACTACAAATCTGTCCTACTTTTCTCCTACCTACTCATTATCCTACCTATTTCAACTATTCCTACCTGAAATACCACTTTGTAGATTTTTTTGTTGTCCCTCAATTTGGATGATATCTGTGGAATTTGTATGTTTCCTCTCCGGAGTCTAGCAGTGCCTCTGAGCAGACTCGGTGGTGGCCTCAGGGGTGTCACTTTGATATGGAATTTTCTTGGTTTCGTCCTCAAACCGACAAATAAACTACCTAGGGGAAAAAATCATGATTACACCTTTCTTTTTCTTATAGTAGTTTTAAGTGCCTGAGGGGCTGAGATATGCTCGGGGAATGTCAGTCAGTTTGTTGAGACAACTTGGAGTAATTTTTCACCACATCCTACTACTGTCGGGCAGATTTACTTAGTTCGTTTGCCTCTTTACTACACGTTTAATGCCACTCTAGCTGTTATTATAGCTCAATGTCTCTTTGATTCACTTTGGATAGGACATGACCACACTATATGTAATCTTCATTCAATGGTCTTGTCACTGCTCGCAGGAAACCATATGTTAATACTTGTGACAGTTGACAGTTTTCTGATTGATTTTTAACAGCTGTATTATGATTCTTTTGTTTTGATTTTAAACTTTTTGCTAAATGTTTAAACTTGTTATAATTTGCTTTTCTACATGTCAATTTTTTGGGAGATGAGACCTGTTAACCCATTGAGGTAGTAATTTTATTCTATTTGCAGTAGCCTATAACGGGAATTGATTGGTGCTGCACTCTAGTAGCAAAATATGTAACTAATGACCGGGGGCGTCTACGGTTCTATCCGCTAGGGGCGCGGACTGACTGAAAACCCTTAATATCGCCGCCAGGCCTTTGGTCGTGTTAGCTGAGTTGGCTACGTCTTGGAAACACCTTGGCCAGGTGGCGATACGATGTTCGTGGGTTCGATTCCCGCACACGACCAAAACTGACCAGTTGTGCAACTCTCAATGAGTTAACCGGTCTGTGGCAACGTTGGTGGGAGGGCCCAAGTAAAATAAACGGTGGCAGGCTTGCTTGGAAGTTGACGGGATCGGTTAATTCTTTGAGACTTGCACATGGTCAACACTGATTTTGCTAATTTTTACTTATGTCTACTGTGTGTGTGCCAATGCGACTCTCTAAACTGAAATAAAACAATATTTTAATTAAAATATGCCATTAATCCATTTAAAAACACCAATTTTATACTCCAATTCACACGTTAATAAAATTACAAGTAAGGAACGAGACCTGCTCGTATGTCTACGCCAGTGGGTTAAGAACTTTTTTTATTCCAGAAATAAGTTATTTCCAACATTTGAAGGAAATCGTTGGAGCCGTTTTTGAGGACAGAGTTGTAAGCAAACAAACCTTAGTCATTAGAGTATAGAATAGGATTCCAGCTAATTCCTACCTCAAAATGTCACTTTGTAGGTATTTTGCTGTCTCTCAATTGGGATAATATTGGTAGAGATTGGATTCCTCTCCTTAGACTAGCACAGAGGTGCTGCTGAGCAGAAGAGATACTTTGAATAGAATTTTGTTGGTTTCCTCCTCAAACCAAATGAATAACCATTTAGTGAAAAAATCTTACCACTTTTCTTATTTTCACTGTAGTTTTAATTTATACTAGCGACCTTCCAATGGTTGAAATTAATGAAATTGATGATGATGATGCTTAACTTCAAGAAAAACTAAATTAATTAATTTAATTTCTATTGGTTCCTGTTGCTCTTTCTGTCTCCCTCTCCCCTCCTCCTCCCACTCGTCCACCCCCTCCCGCTCCGCCTTTTCCTCCCTCACCCACAGGTGTATTTTTTATGTGGAATTAAAGTATAAAACTGTAGGATGTTGCCATTCCAGTAGTAAGTAGTAGTTTTATATACATTATGCCTGAAACAGCTGTTCTTTCTGTTGTGCCTGGGCATTTGTTTATTATAACAGCTTTTAAATGTACAATTTCATAGATTACTGTTCTTCCATAAGATTAACATTGAAACTTTGAATACTGTGAGGCATAGCCCTGAGGGCCGATGTAAATTATAAGAGGTTTCTGCTCATCTACACGACCAATATCTTTCTAACGATATGCGTGAATTTCTCCTATGATGTACACACCCTGAGAAAAAAGAACAGACAGTTTTCTGCTTGCCTATTAATAATTTCCATTTGTGCAGGGGAGGTATTGGAGCCTCCGTCGGAGGAGAGTATCACCGGAGCCATCACTCGGCTGATCCACGTGGGAGCCCTGGACCGCGCCGAGCACCTGACTCCGCTGGGCCAACACCTGGCCGCGCTGCCCGTCGACGTGCGGATCGGCAAGCTGCTGCTGTACGGCGCGATGTTCAGCTGTCTCGACTCCGCTCTCACAATAGCCGCTAGGTGAGACACGGAAGCGGTTGTTGTTTAAAACTTGGAATAAATTAGCAGAAAACCTTCAGTGTCATCACTGATTAGTAAAATAGAGACGATAGCCGCTAGGTGAGACACGGAAGCGGTTGTTGTTTAAAACTTGGAATAAATTAGCAGAAAACCTTCAGTGTCATCACTGATTAGTAAAATAGAGGGCTAGCTTACCTGAAGAGAATTAAAACAGGTGTAGCATTGGAGGCAGATAACGTAGACTCAAAAACACTTGATATATCTTGTCCACTTTATCTGTCTCCAGTGCTACACCTGTTTTTATTCTCTTCGGCTAGCCCTCTATTTTACTAATCAGTGACACTGAAGGTTTTCCGCTGAAGGGACGCCTCTTGGGGTTTCATCAGAAGAGAAGAAACAAGAGGCTGGGGAAAATGGCTATCTGTAAACCTCCTAACAAAGTCTTACTAAATGTTTTTTACAGACAGCCACTTTCTCCTTCAGTCTCTTTTTTCTTCGCCTATGACAAAGTCCCAAGAGGGACGAGATATCAAGGGTTTTTGCCTCCACTTTATGTGTCTTCTGTGATACAACGGGTTTTACCCTCTTTAGGTAAGCTAGCTGTCTATCCTTTTCCTAATTTACCAAATCTTCACAGCCTAGAGCTTTTCCAAATGAACCTGTAAAAAGTACACGGCGTTTCAGGATCTGTAATCTGATCATGTTAGGTATCAAAAAACTAAACCATAGCAAAATGTATGGCACAATCCTGGCAAAGGTGGAAAAGCTAGAACAGAGAATCTGTAAGAGCAGATTAGTAAACAAATCTGAAAAAAATCAGTCAAACACAAAAATAAAATGCACAAAGGAGACAACACTGCTGCACAACTGATCTGGGTGGATGCTCAGGCAAGATATTTTCTTATGTTCTAGGTTGTTCTTTTTTAGCGAATTTCCTCTATAGGGAAGAAGCTATTACCGTAGTCGGCATGGTAAGACCTAGGCCCGGGACCATGATAACTTTTCGTTTTGAGGTCCCCAGACCCCAAAAACACCATTCGTTCGAAACTGTATATATATATATATATATATATATATATATATGCCCGTGAGCACGATAACTCTCGTAAAAATTATCCGATTTTGATGAAATTTGGTATAAACGTGTAAAGTAACATTTATGACTTTAAGTTCGAAAACCAGCCAGATCGCTTTATCCGAAGGGGTATTTTGGGGGGGGTTTTGTACACCAAAAATGGTTTTTTTGAATTTTTTACATATAATTTTGGAAAAAGTCAAATTTTAGTTTTTACCATTGGATTCAGCTTAAAAAAACACACAAATTGGTATTTTGATCATTTCTCTACGTCAATTGGTTACCGAGATAACTTATTGAAAGTGCTAAACACAGTACATTGTCTAATGTTATTCTTATGGAGGAAAAGAAAAATTTTATATCTCGCTTATTTATGAACGTATACTGACAAAACTAGGTATACGGCTTCATCTGGTTGTGGACCATTGATATTTGCTCAAAAAAAAAATTTTTGCCAAAGGCTCCCGTAGCAGCAAACCTGCGTACTCAGCCCCATGTTATTCTTATGGAGAATAAGTAACGTGTTATCTCCCTTAATTATGAAAATAAATTAATGAAATTTGGTACGTGGCTTTACCTAAATGAGTTATATTGATATCTGTATAAAACCCCATTTTTTGTTTTCCTTCCTTCAGCAAACCTGCATACTCAGCCGCCATGTTATTCTTATGGAGAATAATTAAAATGTCATAAATCGTTTATTTATGAATGTATATTGATGAAACTTGGTATGTGGCTTTATGTGGTATTAAGATACATATATATGCATTGGAAATTCGCTGAGTATGCAGGTTTGCTGCTACGGGGGTATTTCATCTGAAGAAGGGATCTGATTCCAGGTCCCGAAATATTGTGTACCTTGTTAGTGAATTTCCTTTGGAAAGTGAACTATTAGCATGACCCACACGGTGAAACTTAAGCCCGGGACCACCATAGAAGTTCCTAACGTGACCCCCTGAACACGTTTTGGGGGGTCGTTCAAAATTATATATATATGTGTATGCACTCTAGCGGTCGCATTTTTTGTCCGATTTACTTCAAATTTTGTAGGGACGTTCCTTTCTATAATCTGTTGGACAAGTTCGTTGGGCAAAACAATCGGAAAACTAAACCCATTTTTTTTAGATTTATCTCAAATTTTGAGTTTTTTGGCCCAAAAAGGGTCAGAAAAGCCCCAGATGTAAAATTAATGCATGTAAAAGATGGGAATCAGAAAGGCGAAAGTTTTAAGCCCTCTCTCGTCATCCTAGCATAAATATTTACCGAGTTATTAAAGAAAATGTGTATCGGCTAAACACAATACGTTGTCTTATGGGAGTTTCACTCTAGAAAAGCCTGTTATTCTTTTGTTAGAGTACTTTTATTACCCCCAGCAACCTCACGCCTACTTTCAAGCCTGACTGGACCTTCTCCTAACCTTATAATGCCCAAAATTGTATTCCCAGCTTTGCAAGTAAATGAAACCAGGAGTATCAGAACAGCCAAAAAATCAATGTTTTCAGATTTTGATAAAAATTGGACAAATGTATGTTTTTACACTGTTTTG
The DNA here is from genome assembly GCA_963675035.1 of Allygus modestus. Lineage (NCBI taxonomy): Eukaryota > Metazoa > Arthropoda > Insecta > Hemiptera > Cicadellidae > Allygus > Allygus modestus. Next base: position 105,962,975 of record OY776117.1, on the reverse strand, counting down.
AGTTTTAAAAGTTTTCATGTGGAAATTCACTTCCCTCACGTCAGCGTGCTGCGTGCAAACTCGTTTTACAAATTAACCAGTGATGGAAAATGTCCACGATCATTTCTTAGATGGCAAACCACCAGCAACAATTAATTTTAAACAAAGAATGTAAAACTGAATTCAAACACTAGAGATCTAACATTATAAAGATAGTTTGGTTGGCCATTCCCAAAAGTATTTGCAGTTTTAGGAAAGAGGACCTGTTTGATTTCATTGTGAATTCACCAAGCCAACAGCAATGGCACTTCCATGCAGTGCTCAGGGAATATTGGCAGAAAGTAGAACAGTGTTAGAAAACCAAACTACCAAATATATAGTTTTCAGGAAAATTTCTAAAAGTTTCTGCAATGTCAAATAACAAACATTTTGTAATTCCAGTCTATCGCAGAAGTCACCCTTCCTTACACCTTTTGATAAAAAAGACGAGGTGAACAAGAAGAAGAAAGAGTTCATGGTTGCCAACAGCGACCACTTCACAATCTTAAGAGCCTATAATGTAAGTAGAAAGATTGTTCAGTTTATCAGCAACTTTTAAGGTCCACCTCATTTTGAATATTTTTATAAACTGTAATTTGATCATACAAAATAACTAGTTCCAGGTAAACCGATTGTTTATAGAATAATAATCGTTTATTGTCATTAAACACAAAAGTGTAATAGCACAGTCAACATATGAAGAAACTGGAAATTGTCTAGGCCTACACATGAGTAACAAGACTGTACTATAAACTGAATAACACAAATCTATAGGGCTTTATCACGGAAAGAAATAAACAGTTTCAGGTACTATCTTAGGTTAGGTTAGGTCTTGGGTTGTTTTAAATACAACAGCTATAAATGTTTAATAGTCTCATTTTTTAAACTTGGGATTTAGGTTAAGCTAAAATTGTCTAATAATCAGAATATGTGGTCACCAAACCTGGGCAGGAGGGAGATTTCCATAAGAACTTAACGGCACTGTGTTGCCTCTAGTAAAGGGATTTGGTTTGACCTCTCTGAAAAAATAAAATGGTTTACTTGGAGATTTTGTACTATTTAGGCACTATACTTATCATATTTGGTGTGGTAGGTTGGTGTGTTATTGATTAATAGATGGTCAAAAAGGATATTCTGTTTGTCAGTTTTCTGATACTTTTTATTTTAAATACAACTTTTTCATTTAACTGCAGGCCTGGCGTAAAGCTGCAGCTATCAGCAGGCAAAATGGTTACGTTTTCGCCAATGAAAACTTCTTGTCGGTCCGCACGCTGACGACACTCATCGGCATCAAGGCTCAGTTTCTAGACTATCTGGCGACCATCGGCTTTGTCCCTGAGAACTGCCGAGTGCGACACAAGCGGCCCAATGAGGATAAGATCTTCGAAATCACTGGGCAAGACGTAAGTAATCAGTGATGGTTTTTTTTTCAGTGGTCAATAATGTATTTGTTTGGGTTTTTTAAATTATTATTATTATTTGATTACCTCTATTTTGGCAAAATCTCTCTTATCTAGGGTGTGCAAGTGGGGACTTGAAAAATGATGTATATCGGTCTAGATTTAAATTCTTAATTCGACTAGGAAGTTTTGTAAAATATTTCAAAGTCAAGTGAGTTTTTCTCATCGTTTGTGGGAAATTTCCAACGATTGTAAACAGCCGAACCGTACACGATAATATGATAAGGCCTTAAGAGATGACTTGAACATGTAAAATCAGATAAAAATTATGACGGAAAAATAATATCGCCGAAATAATAATGGAAAAAATACCTGACCACATAATATCAGCTATAAATCATGACCGGACCATGTCATATCATCTGCAAATAACAGTATAATCAATATAATCACATAAAATTAACCTATAGCTAATCCTGCGCCAAGTGATATTGACCGGTTGCCAACCGGACTGAGTTTTATTGGCTGAAACCAGCAGCCAAAACACCTTTTATGGGTCAAAAATATAAACCAGTTTTTGTGTACCGGCAAAAATGTATATTTTTACTCGTAATATCGGTTAGAAACCATGATTGGAGGGGTGTGCGAGTAGTGATTTTTTTGGTTGAGGAATTAAATAGCGCCAATTATCCTCGAGTTTCTATCAATATATTGTTGTTGGTTTGTAGCTTCAAATAGTGTAATGGGATTTGGATAGCATTCCAGATTTGATAGTGAAAACACTGGTTTGAACTAATATATGAGTAGCAATGCACATGTTTGGCCAGTACAATCAATCTGGATTATGTATTAACAAACATAACCTGGTTTGACCGTTGTTTTCGGGCGATAAAACATGGTCCAGTTGCCATTTGCCCATTACCATCGGTCTGGATATCGCTTATAATCACTTTTTTACCGATATTGTGTTTTCCGCCGTGATTTATGGCTGATATTACGTGGTCCAGTTGTCATCTCTGGCCGATATGTGTCGCAAAGTCAATTTCGGCCAATATTACCTTTACTAGGCCTATTTCTATTACCTTTATTATGTCTGAAGTACAACCCTAAATCTATCTCACTTGTTTATTGTAACTCTCAGCTCAACTCGAACGGAGAGAACTACAAGCTGTTGGCAGGCCTGCTGAGTGCTGCTCTCTACCCCAACATCGTCAAGGTGCTCAGCCCAGAGAAGTTCTACGCCCAGAGCATGGCCGGCGCTGTGCCCAAGACGGCCAAGCCCGAGGAGCTCAAGTTCAAGACCAAGTCTGACGGCTATGTGAGTTACGGTGTTGTTAGAGTTGAAAAATAATGTATTACGCAGTAGAAGGAATCAGGAGCGTCAGCAGTCGTGTCTCTGAGTAATGTTGGTTTTAAGTTTATTTTCTTCCCAGGAATTAACATCAAAGGATTTAGTTTCAGGAAAAGTCTTGATTGCGAGTTTAGGTAAAAATTAATGTTTATTGATGATTGGTTTGTGAAGCTTGTTAATATGCAAGCCGAAGATTTTAATTTAATAACAATGTCCCTCCACTCTTCATCTGATAAAGTCTCCAATGGAGACAAAATATTATGTAATGTGTGTTTAAATATCTTATTAGTGAATTTCCTATGGAAAGTGAACTATTAGCATGACCCGCACGGTGAAACTTAAGCCCGGGACCACCATAGAAGTTCCTAACGTGACCCCCTGAACACGTTTTGGAGGGTCGTTCAAAATTATATATATATAGACATATATATATATTTATATATGTGTTTGCACTCTAGCGGTCACAATTTTTGTCCGATTTACTTCAAATTTGGTAGGGACGTTCCTTTCTTAAATCAGTTGGAGGACAAGTTCGTTGGACAAAAGAATCGTAAAACTCCAAACCCCTTTTTTGGGGATTAATTTTCCAAATTTCGAGTTTTTGGGCTCAAAAAGGGTCTAAAAAGCCCTAAATGTAAAATTAATGCATGTAAAAAGATGGGAATTAGTGAGACGAAAGTTTTAAGCCCTCTTTCGTCATTCTAGCGTAAATATTTACCGAGTTATTAAAGAAAATTTGTTTAGACTAAACACAGTACGTTGTCTTATGGGGGTTTTAGACTAGAAAAGCCTGCTACTCCTTTGTTAGAGTACTTTTATCATCCCCAGCAACCTCACGCCTACTTTCAAGCCTGACTGGACCTTCTTCTATCATTATAATGCGCAAAATTGTATTCCCAGCTTTGCATGTAAATGAAACCAGGAGCATCAGAACAGCCAAAAAATCAGTGTTTTCAGATTTCAATAAAAATTGGAATACAAGTATGTTTTTAGACTAATTTTAAGTTTTAAAAGTTTTTATGTGGAAATTCACTTCCCTCACGTCAGCGTGCTGCGTGCAAACTCGTTATTATCGCTGTGCTCATCTGAACCAGTTGCTTCAGGTGAGTTAGCTGTGTATCCCACCTTTTTTCAATGAAACTCCTAAGCCAAGTATTTTCCTTAAAAAACCTAATCTTAAAAATATGTTTGTGAAATTCACCCAAGGTGGATTCTACATATACTAGCTGTTAACCGCAGGCTTCACCCTGTGAATTATTTATAAAAACTGTTATAGTTTTGTGTGCTGCATTCTGTGATTAGCCTGTGGAACTACTACGAATCAAGATCAGCTGTTTGTATTTTCATCAGCTCAAACAAAAATGAATGTCCATAAGGAATACATGGGAACTGTGAACCCCCGTAGGGCATAGCCCTGTAGGATTTTCACAACTGTCTATATGTTACTCAGGACTATCAACTACCTCTCTGCAAAATTTCAGCTCAATCGGTCCAGTAGTTTTCACTTGATGGAACTTCAGAGTTACGCACAAACATCCATATTTTCACATTTAGTATATTAGTATGATAACCATGTATTTTATGCTGATATGTATTGTTTGTAACAATATAAAAATGTTTTTATAAACAATGACAAAGCCATAATATCTAGTAACTTTTACGTGGTCCAACACTCAACACAATTAATTTCATACATCATGAAGTGCCCAATCACACCTACGTGCTTACTTGTACATTTTTAAACCATGAATTATTCATATTGTAACAGTATAAATATTAAAAAGAACGTTATTAATAGGACGGTTTCTGGCTACTGATTGATGTTGCTGGTACAGAACAGTAAAGTATTTCTTGCTCCCCAGGTTCACCTGCATCCATCATCAGTGAACCACAACAAAGGGCACTTCTCAAGTCCATATCTGGTCTTTCAGGAAAAGGTAATTATTATTAAATAACTTCATTATTACCGAATCAGACTTTTTTCTTGTGTATTAAATTATTCGTCGGTATTATAACATGAAAGTAAGTATGTATGATTGTATTTTAAAAAGTCAGTTTGATTTTTATCAATCAAATAAATTTCCCCTGTAATTCCATATTAAGTGTTCTATCTGTAAGAGATGAATAAACCTCTTTAAATTGTATCGTACACAGAAATGGTCAACATTCAAATACCGGTAATGGGATGAAATAAATAAGGTTATGCGATTATTTTACATCTAGCATTTGAGATTGAGAACGAACGGGTATTTTTATGTTAGCGTTTAGCTAGGATTGCGAGGTTTAATTTGGTGTAGGTTGGTAGTAAAATTTCCCTAATATCCCGGCCGTCATGGGACTTCCCACATTCATTTTCGTTCACCATAGTCCCTCTATATGGCAACCCTGGTTGAATACTGCTACATGGATTTTACTGCTTACCTGTTGGCGTTTGGTAGACCTATGTCTGGTTATGTTGTAACGAAAAAACAGTACCGGTACGGTACACAACTAATTACACAACTAATTACCGTCATCGGTTCGGTACAGAACATAACCCCGGTACAGATTCGGTACGTACAGTTTACTGCTTCAAACAATAAACAGAGATAAGCTAAACAATGTTTAACAAAATAAGTGGTTTAAATAAGACCGACTCCTATTTATAACTAGTCATTTCCTTTAAGGAAAACAAGCCCCAAAACTCGTAGGAAAAGAGACGTTGACAGGTGTTATTTATAGCTGAACGAGAATGGAGATAAGAAAGGTGTGCAAGGGGAGTGGGGAGTAGCTGGGTAGGGTCGCAAAAAATGTCCTTGAAGACAAGAAAGGTTTAGACTAGGAAAGCATGAGGGGTAGGGGGGGAGGGAGGTAATTAGCTGTAAATCAGTTGTTTGTCAACAATATTCCTAGGGTGAGTGGCTGTAAATCAGTTGTTTGTCAACATCATTCCTAGAGTGAGAAAAGGAATACTACCTTTTAAATCGCTTTCATTCTCCATTATGATTTCAAATTAAACTGCTTTTATTTATGTATTATTATTATTGTTATTGAAGTATACTAGTTAAATTTTTAAATTATATTAAAAAAGGTTTAAAAAATGGTTGAAAACTATTTCAAAAATATCCACTAACTTGATAAATTTCAAATGGTAGCATAAATTTGTTATATTTTACTGTGCTGTGAAATTTGTACATACATATATCTGTTATATGTTAGATTATCTTGTGTGGTTTTGGAAAATTCAACTAAAATTTATTATTAACAATAACCTAAATTTATTTTTTGATAAGGTTAATAGCTAATTATTTCAAATATGATATAGGCAAATTAACATTATATAAAACTGTCTTACTTTTATTACTTTATTTATTTATTTTTCAGTTTTCCATGGTACTTATATGTTTAAATAAATGTACTGTAATATTTGTTATGGACTTCAATTTTGAATTTAGTAATGTAATTAAGTAATTTTAGAATTATTTTGATTTTAATCTTCAGTATTTATTGGTCTAATTTTCTAATTTATAATTTCTTTTAGTTTCACATCATACATAGTTTTATTTAAGTTATCTGATTTTACTTTGTATTAATGATACAATAATCTCCCAATGCAACAAGAATAGTATTTACAAACCTTTGATTTTTGTTGTTTGTATGAATTAAACCAATAGTTTTTATTTATATTGAAATCAATATAATTAATCAGTTAGCAACTTATGCAATTGATTGATTTTCAAGTAATTTTTGAATTTATTTCTCATGATTATTTCAAGAACTTGCATTAATACCTAATAATAACAATGTTAAAATGTAATACTCCGAAGATGCAGGTTTTAAAAATATTTTAACTTTAGTATAGTTATTTATTTGTTTAATCAAATTAATAATAATAATTGTATATGACCTTAATTATTACTCAATAATTTGTTTATGATACATTCAAATTAATAACTAAATTAGTAGCCTATATATGACGGTACATTGTACCGTACCGAATTTGCACCGAGAACCGAGGTACAAAATCTTTTACCGTACCGAACCGTACCGATCTGAAATTGTTGGTACCGCAGACCCCTAGTTGTAACTAGGATGAGTCAATTCCAATTTTTTTCGATTCCGATTCCAGTTCCGATTCTTACAAATCGATTCTCGATTCCGATGCCATCGATTCCTAATAATAGGTGAAATAGCAAAGTATTCTTTAAAAAATTATTAAAAGCAATAAGTTAGTCAGTAATTGTTTTTTATTTAATAAATCGAGACAATCAGTTGGCTGGTGATTTTTTGTCATTAATAAAAATAAACTTACAAAAATAAATAATGAAAAAATAAGTTAAATTGCATATTTATTTTTCATATAAGCTTTAAGCTACATAAATCTCCCATGATATTTTTTTGAAATTGGTTTTCTTGTGTTATAAAACAATCACTTTGGGTGTTAACTATTCTTGAGCGATAAAAATAGTAATGTTAATGTTAAATTTAGGGTTTTAATTTTTGTATAAAAGATAGAAAGCAATTTTTTGTATTAATTTTTAATGATTGTAGATCAACGTTTTTAAATATACAGTAATGTTATTGAGCAGCTTTTTGTAGTTAATTATCAAACTAATTAGTAATGAAATTTGTATATAATTTAATGTTAATTTCACAATTATACTGTAGTAATGTAGAAAACAAAATCTGTTCAATATTTAATATAAATTCATAATTCATGGGGAAAACGTAGTTGTAAGATAAATGACTCAAAGAAATAATGTTGGTCAGCCGACTGATTTATTGCTTTCAACCGGACCCCACTCCTCCCCTCCTTTCCCGTCTTCCTTCCTTATCTCCAAGGTCAGTTTTTACCCCCAACCAAAATACTCCACGTGCCCTCTTACATCTTACTTCACAGGTATCCATAAATAACTCACCTGTCATTGTCTCCTTTCATATGAGCTAAAAATACATTTTAGGTTTTTTTTCTTTATTTCAGTCATATATTGTGTTAAACATTAGTTAGTGGCGTAAATCTGGATAAACTGCAGGAATAGAAATATAATTTTCAACAACTCGGCTCGAATTTTCGATGGTCAGTGGCGTAAATCTGGGTAAACTGCAGGAGTAGAAATATAATTTTTAACAACTCGGCTCGAATTTTCGATGGTCAGTGGCGTAAATCTGGGTAAACTGCAGGAGTAGAAATATAATTTTCAACAACTCGGCTCGAATTTTCGATGGTCAGTGGCGTAAATCTGGGTAAACTGCAGGAGTAGAAATATAATTTTTAACAACTCGGCTCGAGTTTTCGATGGTCAGTGGCGTAAATCTGGGTAAACTGCAGGAGTAGAAATATAATTTTCAACAACTCGGCTCAAATTTTCGATGATCAGTGGCGTAAATCTGGGTAAACTGCAGGAGTAGAAATATAATTTTCAACAACTCGGCTCGAATTTTCGATGGTCAGTGGCGTAAATCTGGTTAAACTGCAGGAGTAGAAATATAATTTTCAACAACTCGGCTCGAATTTTTGATGGTCAGTGGCGTAAATCTGGGTAAACTGCAGGAGTAGAAATATAATTTTCAACAACTCGGCTCGAATTTTTGATGGTCAGTGGCGTAAATCTGGGTAAACTGCAGGAGTAGAAATATAATTTTCAACAACTCGGCTCGAATTTTCGATGGTCAGTGGCGTAAATCTGAGTAAACGGCGAGAGTAGCTATACAATTTTAACTACTCGACTCGAATTTTCGGTGGTTAGCGACGTAAAACTGGGTAAACGGCGGTTAATCGGCGAGAGTATCGACGGCCTGGAATCGATAGAATCGGAATCGACATTGGTCCATCGATTCTCGATTCTGATTCTAAGCCTGAGAATACAGGGCAGGTAGGTCAACCGATACTGCACTGTACGAATTGACTTGCACTATCAAGAGGACACTTAATTGAAGGAGACTGCTTTATGTATTTTTTTCTGGATATAGGACGAGCCTTTGCTAACACCTCACATGAATCTATGACAGAGGTACTAGAAAGAAGGGGTGTAGATAGAACGACTATCCGCTGGATAGGCAATATGCTGGCCACAAGGACAGTGGAAGCCCACGTTGCAGGAAGAATGATACAAATGAGTACGGAAAGGGGTTGTCCCCAGGGCGGGGTACTATACCCCTTCTATGGAGCTTGGTTGTAGATGAACTCCTCGGGATTCTTACCAGGGGGGGTATACACTGTATTGGATATGCGGATAATATAGTTATCATTGCAAAAGGAAAATTTGGGGAGACTCTGCGATTTAATTCAAAGGGGTCTAAATCAAACAAAGAAATGGTGCAAGTCGGTGGGTTTGACAGTCAACCCAGCAAAAACTTCACTTGTACCATTTACAATGAAAAGAAGGCTACCACTACTGAGGAACATCCAGTGGTGGGGTGGAACTGGAATGGAAGTCGGAGGTTAAGTATCTGGGGGTAACACTAGATAAGAAACTACAATGGAATAGACATGTAGAAGAGGTAACCAAAAAATCCACATCAGCCATTATGACCTGCAGGAGGTATGCAGGTAAATCGTGGGGTTGAAAACCACGTGTGTTGAGGTGGATGTATACCATGATGGTGAGACCAATGATCACATATGGGTCGGTAGCTTGGGCAGGTAGGACCAAGTTTAAGAGCACGAGGAAATTGCTGGAGAAGGTACAAATAATGGCTTGTGTTACCATAACTGGAGCCATGAGATCCTATCCTACAGCAGCCTTAGAAGTAATCCTAGACAAAACACCTCTGCATTTGGTTGTGGAGAAGTCGGCAAAGGAGGCCCTACTTAGGATGGAGAAAATAGGCATGAAAATGAATCCTACCCATGGCGGAGACTCCCTTCCTCCGGGTCTAGAAGAATTACTGAACCTCCCAAGGGACTCGGCAATCAGAAGGTTCAACTTTGAAAAGAATTTTAGCACTGGACTAGGCAACAAGCAACAGTGGAATGGTGAGTCCACATATCTACTTGCGAGACATTCCATTAGGTTGTACACTGATGGGTCAAAAACTAGGGGTCTGCGGTGCACCGAAAAATCAGTACCGGTTCGGTACAAAACGAATTACTGAATTCGGTCCGGTACCACTAACGGCGCCGGTACTAAGTCGGTACGGTAGAGCCTAAAACTACAAAAAATCAGTATCCACTGTTTATCAACCACATTTTTCCTTCAGTTTTATTTATATCATCTTTTTCGTCCGTTGCCATTCTATTGACACGCCTTTGCTCACGACAGCAACTTTCAACATTGACCGGCATTCGCGAGTTTATAGGTTCACGATCGGATCACGAATGATGACGAGATGCCTTTACAGAATTGATAAAGCCGCCTCCACAGACTGGCCGAATGTTTCATCGAGCTACATGCGACTCGGCGAATAATTTAATAATGTACATAAACATCGAGAGTAACAGAGGTTAATAACAAACTACTACGTATTTACACTTTCACACTCGTCTTTGCTCGCCTAGACTTAGCCAGTGTATGGAGGCGGTATCAACATAAACAAAAATCTACAACCGAATTTGTATGAAATTTAATCATTTTTAAATTAAACTGAGGGATAAACACATAAATATCTGTTTGTTTTTTATATCAACGAAATTATAACACCATTTTGTGTTGTACATTGCCGATTGAATAAGCCCCCTAACCTCAAATGAGTACTTAATACTACTTAAAATCGCCAAACATTTGGCAAACACATTCTGATCTACAATCGTGTGTTACAGAGAGTAATAACATGCAGAACGTTGACACTTATTTTGATATGCAAACGTAATAACATGCACATCAATTCAAAAACACAAATCGGTCTTGAAATAACATTTTCCTAATAGGCATTATGACACTTCCTAACGTTTTATGGATAGAAATTAAACAACCAAAAGAAACTGTTTGAATTCAATATTAAATATGCCGTGAACGGTTTAAAAGAATGTTTAGGTTAAATATTAGTTTCATTGCTAAAACTTTGATTAATAAAAAAATGTTGTACACACACTACTGTTGTAACAAATAAAAAAAGGTTAGCCTACATTGGTTCATAATTTTATGGTGTATATCATAATTTTGGTAACTGCGTATTTATTTCTCTCTGATATTCACTTTCTAGGTATACTCTTTGTGTAAAGATGACGTTTGGACGTAATCATCGCTTCCACTGATCGCGCGTTGTGTTTGTTGATAAAATGTTTTGAACAAGTCTTGATAACAAGATTTGTGATAGCCTTTATAGTTAGACTATTTAAAACAAACAATGAATGATTGTGATGGATTCTTGATTCTTGATGAACCGCCATCGCCGTCGACTTCTGTTACAACGAGTAGGCTACAACTTTGACGTCTGCTGAGTATGTGTCATCTGATTGCAATACAAATTCTTATTCTGTTGCGTTACTTGGTTATAGGATTTAAAATTTGTTGGAGGCTATAATTTATAATTCATACAACCTGTATTTAATTTTAAAACACACACATACCTTCCTTTCTTTTATTATTATTTTATCGTCTTACTTATGAATATAAGTTTGTAAAGAAATATATTTGTGTTTTATGTGACTGTTATTTATCTTGTATGAGATCAATTTTGATTATCTATATATATGAAATGTATTTGAGATAGCTTTACAGTTTAAATTAACTAGGAAATTACCTAACACAACTATAGTGAATATGGAGAAAATTTAATAATAATCTATGTGAAATTATTACAAATACAAACAACAAAATCTTATAGATGAAATAAGCCTACATAAATAAATTAACATAATTATTTAACATAAAGAGAATTATTACTGTTGGGGTTATATATATGTATTGGGCTTTTTTCTTTATTTACGTGATTTAACACATTATTATTGTTATTAGGCCTCTATAAATATTTGTGAACTATTACAAATTATAATCAAAAGCGTAATACATTTTTATGTCTGCTAGTATGTTTTTCTTTAACAATAGTTTTTTATGTATTTGTTCTGTTTGGTTTCCGAATACACTTAGGCTATGATAAATTAGGGCTATTTTATTACCGCGTACCGTACCGATTTTGTACCGAGAACCGAGGTACAAAAATATTTACCGTACCGAACCGTACCGATCTTAAATTTCTGGTACCGCAGACCCCTATCAAAAACCAATGAGGAAACTGGGGTTGGAGTGTTTGGCCCGAGGACCAAATACACCGAGTCCATGGGGATCTCCCCGAGCATCTTTCAGGCAGAGGTGAATGCGATTGAGAGATGCATACAGCTTAACCTCAGTAGGAATTACAAGAAGTGGGATATTGCGATCCTATCAGATAGCCAAGCAGCCATCAAGGCGCTGAGTTCACCGGTAATCAGCTCCAGAATGGTGTAGGACTGCCAGCAGAGTTTAAATATGACAAACAGAGTGTCTCTCCTCTGGGTTCCGGGACACCAAGGAGTAAAGGGCAATGACGAAGCAGACAGGCTTGCAAGAGAAGGGGTAAAACCCTTCACCGGCCCCGAGCCAGGGTGCGGGTTAGAGGATGCTTTCTTCAGGAGGAAACTCAAAGAGAGTGAAGGGGTAGAGAGAGCAAGCAGGTGGGTGGCTCTTCCTGGATGTGGACAAGCCAAGGAAATGCTTGGAAACTTTAATCATAGAAGTTCTGAAAATCTGATCAGGCTTAACAAGACCAGCCTAAGAATTTTAACAGGGTTTCTCACCGGACACTCTAGACTTGGGACCTTAAGAAGATGGGTATGGTAGAAGAGAATGGCTGCAGATTCTGCCAGGAGCAGGAGGAAACCCCGAGGCATCTACTGGCTGAATGTGATGCGGTTGGCCAAAAGAGGGCCAGGAGTTTGGGATCATAAGTATTAGGGATGCTCCCCTTTTAAAACCCCCCAGCTTCTAAATTTCATCAAGGAGTTAGGGTTGGAGGAGGAGCTCTAGGAAGGAACTGAGAGCTCAGAAGCGGGGGCACAAAAGATCTTGTTAGGTCGCAGTGCATTCTTCTCCCCATGTATCAGTATCAGTAAGCCTGAGAATCGGTGGAATCGAGAATCAACATTGGAATCGACTCAACCCTAGTTGTAACGCAGTACAGCGCTGTAGAGTGTTTGTCATTCGTTAGCCGTAAATTCAAAATGTAACACGTACACTGCGTCACGAGGTCCCGAGGTCTCGCACCATAACCTATATTTGGTGCGCTTGCATGATATGTTATTCTTCCCTCAGGTACGGTGCCGATAACTCTTTTTAAAGTGATATAGAGAATATACAGAAATAAGTTATATATTGTCCATAAAGCTTGTTGTTTGCTGGATTGATTGGTAACCATGACGACAAATGAGATCTATAGATCTTGTAACGCACTGAAGTAATAAATGATTACTTTTATATGACACAAGACCCCCGGACCTCGCAACGAAGCTTAGTTGCTCAGAGCGCTGCTTGGAGCTCTTGAGTACGTTCCGTTCACAACATCGTGCCAAAAGTTGTTTGTTGTTATTGCAATAACCTAAATTGATTTGTGGTAAGTTTTGGTGTTTTTTTTTTCGTAAATGTGCAGTACAAGATATTGGTGCCTCGTACTATTGTATCATATTCAAATCCTGAGCAGGCTGTAAGTTGGCAACAGTGTGCTGGTTCACAAAATACACCACAGAGTGCTCTGTTTCTATTCGTTTCAATAGATGCGCAAAAGATCGTCTGCGCAACGAGATCTCAAGGTGTCGTATCGGACAGCCGTAATCACTCCAGAAGAGACCTATAGGACCCGTAATGCACTACCGTAATCACATACAAATATGCTGTAACGCAGTGAACGTGTTAAACCTATGTTTTCTTAATTTACATAATTTTTACACATACAATAGCTTTGAAAAACATCATTCTCTGTTAAAACAAGGACACAGAAAACAAAACCAGAAAAACCATAAATGGTTTGTGTAAATGGGTTTTCTTCAGCTGGTTGAGAAGAATATTTTAGAAATAGGCTACATCAAGAAGTTTAAATAAATTCATTAAATATTTATCCTACAACTACGCCTTGCTTCTTTATGATCTAAAAACACATTGTAAAACAGCTGTTTTCTGTTAAGTGAGCGAAACGGTCTTTTAGCTTGCTGCACCTTACTTCTCGGCTTGCTGACAGCTAATAAACAGCTGACTTTGGACCAAGCTAACTGACTCGGTGTTTATAACTTCATTCTCATGAATTCGTCCAAAATGGATGAAAGTGAATTGTTGTATGTTGTGCAGTATTCAAAATTGCAAGTGTAGGAAATCGTAGGAGGCCTATATAATTGAAGTGTAAAGTGTATCGCTTTTAGTAAATTACCTCATGACGAGTAGCAAAGTTTTCTCTAAGCGATAAATACCAACTTTACGCTCTCCATTCATAAATAACTATTGTTTAATTGCAGGTGAAGACGTCGAAGATCTTTATCAGAGATTGCTCGATGGTCCCGGTGCTGCCTCTGGTGATGTTCAGCAGCAACGAGCTCACCGTGGAACTGTCCAACGGCACGTTCACCATCTCGCTGGAGGAGGGCTGGATCATGTTTACCATTAACAATCACGCTGTAAGTACAGGCAACAATAGTGTCAATTAACTAAGTCATCAGTAACATCTTTTTTGAACTTGTGAAATTTTTTACTCTTATTCAAACTAGGTAGTTTGGACTCTAGCTAAAATGTCTTAGCTCTGAACTGTTACCGCTTTTGTCTTATGTATTAACAACACTTTTTAATTAGGTAGTTTTTCAGTTTCTGTTCAGCCAATAATTGCTTGCCTGGTCAGCATAGTAATACAGTAGACTCTCATAAAAGTGGATGGACATAGTCCGAACCATTGATCTTGAATTTTAAAAAAAACTTTACGTTTTAGTGTCTTCAGTTTTCACACGATTTTCCAGTATTACATAAATGTCATGTAGTTTCCATCGTCGAGTGCTCTGCGTTTCAGTCAAATGTATGATTTACAAAGGAGTGGAAGTTGTTGTACGGAGAGAGGAGGGGGCTGGAGAGTCTCAGTTCACTGTGCCCACTTTGTTAGTCGCAGACATCACTTTGCCTTGTTTATGTCTCGTATGACTCATGCCCACCTCCAGGAAATCCGGATTTGTATAAATCCAAACCGGCTGTCCGCCACATTAATCGGGATTTCTGAGAATCTACTGTACATTCAAATTAAATTTATTAAGTTAGACAATTTCAAAATTGCATATGCTTGATATCAATGTATGATCGCCGCAGATCTCGTTAGTTATTTTCATATGACGCTAGATCACAGCACTGTGGTTACTAACTCTGGCTTCCGTAAGTTGTCTCCTCTAGTAGGTATAAACCCAATGGTTATACTCGAACATCTCCCTTCAATAAGTTATCTAATTAAAAACAAAAACATTGACTAGAAGAGGTGGTTTCTGTCTATCTGTCTGATGTTCCGGGTGAACGCAAAAACTACTGAACTTAACACAAAGGTAGATCTTGAACCCATGCAACACATAGGCCTATTCACTTCCTTAAAATCCCCTGGGGCTACGCCCAGTGAAGTCCTAAGTTTCAATGTTTACATTTCAAAAGAAAGTAAACATTCAGAAACTGTAATGCAAACAGCTGAGGACATTTCCATTTAACAGCTTAAAGAGCAGAAGCAAGAACAGCTGTTTCAAGCTAACTGAAATGCAAATTTCATCGACTATAAAACGGGTAAAGAAAACCCCTGTGCAAAGAATGGGTAGATCAGCTAGTCATAAACTAAACCTTTTACCCATAAATCCTTAGTTGTTTAATTCCAACCATTAACATTTTTTAAACTCATAATAGCGATGGATTTGAATTTATTTTTTGATTTATTTTGACTTTACCTCTCGCTTCTAGTGTTATAACTACACTACGTTTCGGGAGGTAAGGAAACTACCCCCGTTATCAAGTGAACCCTACTTGCATCTAAATATCAAGTTCTTACACCTAACTAACCTACATTTTTTTATTTTCTTAATCTTTTTCTTTTACATTTTAATTTATACTAACACAAAAATAACAAATACATATACAAAAAATCAAATACAATACACTAACACAACGTTTGTTCGTGTATATAAATGTTTTGTTGGTGTATTGTATTTGAGTTTTTGTATATGTATTTGTTATTTTTGTGTTAGTATAAATTAAAATGTAAAAGAAAGAGATTAAGAAAATAAAAAAAATGTAGGTTAGTTAGGTGTAAGAACTTTATATTTAGATGTAATTAGGGTTCACTTGATAACGGGAGGAGTTTCCTTACCTCCCAAAACGTAGTGTGGTTTTAAACACTAGAAGCAATAGGTAAAGTCCGAATAAATCAAAAAATAAACATTAAAATTTCCTTGTAGGTCAGCTTTGAGTTTGTAAATCATCAATCAATATACTTTACTATCGTTAACAAAGTTACTATAACAATACTCGTCTAAGGCGTAACTTACTGTTGGAGTTAAACTTGTGTATGTACCCCTGTATTATTGAAATTTAATATCAACAAACTAGACAGTGATCAAGAGGCATCAGCTTACAACTGCTTCGGCTGTTGTAACGGTAACTGATAACTAGGGGTGTGCGAGTATTCGAGCTTCAAACTTTTTCGAGCCGAATATTACAGTTTTCGGCTCGGCTCGATATTTGCAAAAAAGCTCGAAGTTCGAGCCGAATATTTAAATCGCCGACTAGTGAAAAGAGTCGTTTACAAAAGTAAATTTGAAGCAAAAACTTTCAATAATTAATGTTATAATTCTCGCAATTTTCATCATTAGAGCTCCATAACAGATATAATCCAGCAATGCTGTGCTTTCGGTCCTTCATTTTAAAAAAATAACGAAATATAATACCCCCGTCGCAGCAAACCTGCGTACTCAGCGAATTTCCAATATATATATAGCATATATATGTGACTCACTACTACTTAGAGCTATTTACCAAGTTTCACAAAAATACATCTATAAATAAGTGATATATAGCATTTTATTTATTCTCCATAAGAATAACATTAGGGTTGAGGACGCAGGTTTGCTGCAACGAGGAAGATAAGTAATGTGTTTTATTTGCAATTATCAATACAACTGAACCAGGTGAAGCTACATACCAAGTTCTCTTAATGTAGGTTCATAATTAAGGGAGATATACAACTTTACTTATTCTCCATATGAATAACATGGGGCCGAGTATGCAGGTTTGCTGCTGCGGGGACTATCAACAAAAAACTTGTTTTTTGTGCTAATATTAATATACCACAACTAGTTGAAGCCACATACCAAGTTTCATCAATATACATTCATAAATAATCGAGATATAGAATTTTATTTATTCTCCATAAGGATAACATTGGACAAAGTACTGTGTTTAGCACTTTGAATATCTCTGCAACGGTTGGACGTAGAACAACGATTAAAACACCAAAATGTTTGTTTTGTTGAGCTAAACACATTAATAAACAGAAATGTGAAGTTTTTACTAAAACTATCTGAGAAAAATCTAAAAACCTTTTTCCCATAAGATTAACATGGAACACGTTTTTTTGGATTTTCTCCGCAACCACTTAACCTAGGTTAATGATTCAAAATACTAAATTATTTGTTTTTTTTAAGCTCTATAAAATGGCTATAACCAAAATTGAGTGTTTTTAACATTTTGGGGTCAAATTTCCAAAAAACCGATTTTTGGAAAATTGTAAACCCCCATAAAACCCCCTTCCCATAGTGCGATCAATCTGGTTTTCGAACTTAAAGTCATAAATGCTACTATCCACATTTGTGCCAAATTTCATCAAAATCGGGTGTTTCTTTCAAAAGTTATCGCGATAACGGACACACATATATATATATACATATATATAAATTTGAACGAATAGTGTTTTTGGCATCTGGGGACCTCAAAACGAAAAGTTATCATGGTCTCGGGCTTAAGTCTTACCATGCCACCTACGGTAATAGCTTCTTCCCTATAGGGGAAATTCGCTAAAAGTACAAATGTTTTAAACTGTCGACCTGATCAACCAATGCAATGGATCTACTTTCTCTATGCTCAAAAATCATATTAGGTTGATATCTACACAATTCTGTTTGCAGTACAATGTTGCCGTTGCCCAGTTGAGTTGTGCAATATTTCACGGTTAATAATAATTAATGCAACAACCCTACTGCTCCAGAAAAAGTGCCCCAGCAAAAAACTAAAATCCATGAAAACACATTTTCGAACTGTTGCAGCGGTAGAGTCCTTGACTGCAACTTACAATTCCGTACATTACACAATAATAATGTCCTGGCGAAAGTTAACAAATATTGTCGCATCGCTGTTGTAATACTTTACAAATCAAAATCAGTTATTGCAAGATTCACAAGATCAAAGGATTTTATCAAAATTCTAAATGGTTACGTCACACACGTTATAATACCGGTGGTCATATATTTACAAGGTTATACTTTAATATACTCTATATTCGCCTAACCAAGAGCAAGACACAATCAAATTGGCGCAGTGTTTTGTTTCGCTACAGCTGTGCGATTAAAATTATATATTGTTAACGCCGCGGGATTATTTGAATCTGAATAAACGTCAGTTGAAATCATTTCATTTTTCAATTGTAGGCTATCAAGTAAATCAGTGATGGAAGAAGACTGCATTGACGATCCTCTTCCACCAGGAACTTCTGCTTCTGAAACCTTCTGTTTCAGAAGCAGATATAATAGGTTAAGTCTATTAGGTGATAGAGGTTAGATGCAACGTAAGCCAGACCTACGATTATTAGATAATTTATTTCTGTTAGTATAATAAGATATAATGATAGTTTACAGTGATTATATTTACAATATGGTTAGCTGCTGAGTGTCCTGTTTTAACTAACTTATATTAAAAGGATAACCTTAAATTTACTATTTACCATCAGTTAAATAGATAGACTTACTGTATTTTTGGTAATTCCCTAGAATAGGGCCTAAATGTTTGGTTACATGGAGGGTACATCTTGACATATAGTCTTTTTATTATGGCTGTTATAAAAACGGTAATAGCTACATTTAGGCTTATCGGTCTAGTTTAAAATGTTTAGTTCTTTTCCTTTATGTTATTTTTTTCCTATGTTTCTACTTTATATTAAAAGAAAACTGTTCATTACTAGCAACAATTGGTCTCAATAAATGTTCCTTTTCAGTACTTATTCTGTTATTTTTGCACTCTAGAACTTTATTTAGGCCTATTAAAAGGAGGGCTAGTAAATATAGAAGTGAATGAAAGATGACCAATATTGAAAGTATAAAATTATACATAGCAAAATTCGGCTCGGGTCATAAAATCACTACTGGTATATTGCACACCCCTAGAGAAAATTGCCATAAAAAAAGCTCGAAGCTCGAGAACTTAAAAAAAAGCTCTGCTCGGCTCGAGTCAGAAATCACTATTCGCACACCCCTATTGATAACTATTTTGTAATTTCAGATCGGCGAACTGCTTCAGTCGATGCAGAAGGAACTCCTGAAACTGATGGACCAGAAAATCAAGGATCCTTCATTGAATCTTCTCACCGATCCTCGAGGCAAAAAAATCTTATCAACAATAACGTACTTAGTGACACACGGTTGAGCCAGAGTCTTAGTAAAGAAATTTTGTATGATGTACAAACAACGTGCTGTATTTTAACCTATTTTTGTACTGTGATGTAAAATCTGTTATATTTTTAAAGGTTTATTAAACTAAGGTTGTGATAAACTTGTATAACGATGTATAATAGAAATGTCCAATATTTTTTTAACTCAACATCTTTTTACTTGAATTGCAATTTGTTATCAGGATATACAAAGTGATATCCAACTAAGTCCAGGTTCTAGTGAAAGTGCATGTGGCCACTTGTTTAAAAAAAGTTACTACCAGTGATATGCTAGTTTGTGAGTGTACTGTCTTTAATTATTCTCATAATAGATAGTACCATGTAAAGAAATCGGTATTGCTGAATTCAGTAAATGCTGAAAGAATTTTTGGTGTAGATGTATTTCTTCGATTGTGGTGGCAGTTGTAAATGTTCATGGATTCTAATTTAAATTGGTCGTATGCATCCATGTTTGTTTTGGCATGTACTGTTTATTTAAACTGTGCTGAAAGATATAACTGATTTCTTTGCAAAAATATGTATTAGATTAGCCAATAAAAGTTTCAGGTTTCCACTAAATTTTAAGCCATTGAATTTATAACTTTTGTTTTTAAGAAAAATTGTAAATTTTTTATAGTTTTTGGAAATGGTAATATGTTTTAAATCAACTTTTCAGGATCTAGAATGATTAGTATATTGGAAATTAAACTAGATTGCCTAGCTTTACATATAAAACTCTAGTATTTCAGTTATTTTTAATGATATTATTCAACTTTAAATCTTTTAAAAGACGGTGTATAATTTGATTACTGAGTTTGATGACTGGTTTCCAATATCAAAGATAATACTAGCATCCAGACTGAGGTTTAGCCCTTGACCTATAATTGTTTCATAATGCACATTGAGGGTTTTATATTTTGTTACAGTTACAAATTTCTTCTTAACCTTGAAAAATAACTTGTTTTTTATTTAAAAATTGAATTACAACTGATCTATAAAGCATGCATGGCCAAGTGCATCTAAATGATAGCCTCTTGTTTGGCCGAATCAACCATAGTAGGCCCTAGTGTTTGACCAGTAAAGGGGATAACTTTACCCGCACTCCCTTGTCCTTTCTCTGCCATCGAGTCATCTATGCACCATTCAAATATTGCATTTCTTTTTGGAATTAATAACACTTAAATTTTAAGGCCTTCAAATTTTCAATAGACATTAATTTTGTGGACAACAGTTTCCTTTTTTATAATTTTCCCAGTGGTTTTCGCTGTGAGATAATTTCTAAATTTATATTGCCTAAGGTCCTACAAAGGAAATTGCATATCTCACAAAAAGTGCATGACACTCCTTTGTGATTTTCCCTGTAGTATTAACCTAGTATAGTTTTTATTAAAACCTTAAGTATCGGTTTAGCACATTTCACTGCGGAAACGGCTATAGGGTGTCCTAGGTGCTAAATTCTGTCTTGTTTCTTTTCTTTTAGTGAATATGGACAGGAAATTATGCCCTTGTTGATGAAATAGCTGATTATTCCCGTTTTTAGCTATCATATCTGGTTCGTGCTGATGCATAATAAGCACTCAAGGAAGGTACCGTACTCTTCGAATCCATGGTTGAGCACACAACTTGACCGACGTGTGTAACAAAGAGAAAATAACCTCAACACAGTAACTCGTAAATAACCTCAACACAGTAACTCGTAAAAACAAAGAGAAAATAACCTCAACACAACTCGTAAATAACCTCAATATTCACTAACAACCCAGGCTCACTATCGCTTCACAGCCTAAAAATATGGCGGGCGAGTTATACGCCAGTGTGTGGCGCTAAATGCGGCTTCTCTTGAAACTAACCAAGGGAAGTATTTCGTTTTTTCACCGGGATCTGACGGCTCACCGGCAGAATGAATACAAGGCGGACCTACTCGCGTTGGCACGACCACACTCCTAGAACCCTAATTCCGCACTATGATCTACATTTTAAAAAAACACCGAAAAGAAGGGTTTAATTCGTTACTTTATATATTACAGCATAACCAAGGACCATTCAGTTTGCCTAGGATTTATTGTTATTGTTAAAATTGTAATTTGTTATTGTTAGAATATGTGTGAGCATTGTTTGAATTTATAAAATAAATAATTTTAGGAAATTGTTATTTTTCATTTTTTGCTGATACAATTTTTGATCAAGCAAGATTGTTTTTTTTAATTTTGTTATTTAAAAGTAGTGGATTCGTGCATGTATAGAGTGTATTATGAAATTTGAAACTTAAATCCATGTCTTTCTGTGTTAATTTTAAGTAATCCCCTCCTAACTCGATTTAGGATGGATTTGGTCAGTATACCTCTGTAACATGGGAATACAAGGTGGTGTTTTATGTATAAATTATAAAATTTATGTCTTTTTAAATTTGATATATCAAAAATTAAAACCAATTACTTTTGATATATGATGAGTGATAATAATATCAACTGTAGTCAATCCAGTTTTGTCAAAAGGAGGTATCACGTTAGTTTTGTTATGAGTTTTAAAATAGAACAATAGCAAAACCTTTGCAGTTCAAAACATTGTATTTGACGATTTCATTTTTGTGCTAATTTCTGTATTTCTTTTGTCCAAATCAATTTGTTAGTATAATTTGTATATCTGTGTAACATATTTTAATTTATTTGGAAAGTATCTACTAATGTGATCTTGTTAAATATATTTTATTTATTATAATGTACCAGTTTTTGTTCTTTTGATCAACTTTTTTCTATAAAGAACTAGTGATAATTTAACAAATGTGTCTAATGGAGTGTGAGAGTAAGAGTAGGTGTTGTTGATTGAAGCTTTCTAAGAACGTTGCCACTGGAGACCAAACTGATTTTTGTTAACCCATTGGCGTAGACATACGAGCTGGTCTTGTTCCTTACTTGTAATTTTATTAACCTGTGAATTGGAGTATAAAATTGGTGTTTTTAAATGGATTAATGGTGTATTTTAATTAAAATATTGTTTTCTTTCAGTTTAGAGAGTTGCATTGGCACACACACAGTAGACATAAGTAAAAATTAGCAAAATCAGTGTTGACCATGTGCAAGTGTCAAAGAATTAACAGATCCCGTCAACTTCCAAGCAAGCCTGCCACCGTTTGTTTTACTTGGGCCCTCCCACCAACGTTGCCACAGACCGGTTAACTCATTGAGAGTTGCACAACTGGTCAGTTTTGGTCGTGTGCGGGAATCGAACCCACAAACATCGTATCACCACCACCTGGCCAAGGTGTTTCCACGACGTAGCCAACTCAGCTAACACGACCAAAGGCCTGGCGGCGATATTAAGGTTTTTCAGTCTGTCCGCGCCCCTAGCGGATAGAACCGTAGACCCCCGGTCATTAGTTACATATTTTGCTACTAGAGTGTAGCAACAATCAATTCCCGTTATAGGCTACTGCAAATAGAATAAAATTACTACCTCAATGGGTTAAGACCGGGCAAATATGTGTGGCTAAAATTAAATGAGAATTTGTAACCTAAAAACAGCAAGTACCCAATTCCAGAATTGTTTTGCAATGTGTTGCACTCGTGCTGGAACGCCGTTCCGATACTGGTTTTATGAAATGAACAAGGGTGAAAAATCATGTAAGGATCATTTTAACTGCTTGGCGTTCTTACTTTTCATGTCAGATGTCATAACATTTATCTGCTTTGCTTACAAACAGTTATAGTTATTGTTTTGGAGTAGAATATTTTAATCCTACAATACTGAAATAGCGCTGTGACTAATTTTGTGTAAACAGTATTTTCGGCTCGGGGAGGGAGTGCATTTACGGCAGTAACCCAACAAATTGACTGATCAATCATCATTAAACTAACTTGCAACTTTGTATCTTTTCGGGCAAGTCCACTATGTATCTGTAATGATCTTCCAGTGCAATTCATTGCCTAAGTTTTGTTTTATTTCAGAATAATCTAGTCTGTCGTGAATATTATTTTGAGCGATCGTGAGTGTGTGTTAGATTAGGTGAATGTGCATAATGTATATACTTACAAAACAAACTATTCCGCTATTCCCAATGGAAAGTTTGGAACAATGGAAACCAAACAAAATTATAGTCTACTTTAAATAGGGAAAAACAAAAATAATATTTTTACGTTCTATAAGTTAATATGCATTAATTTTAGAAGCTGTTAAAACTACATGAAGATATGAAAACAGCCTTTTCCAATGTAAAATCCCCATAAAACAACGTACTGTGTTTAATCAATTTCCATTTCCTTTAATAATGTGGTAAATATTTGTGCTAGAATAATGAGGAATGGCTGAAAATGTTTGGCTTTGTATGTGCTATAAGTTAATATACATTAATTTTACATTATGGGCTTTTCTGAACCTTTTAGGGCCCACAAACTCAAAATTTGAAAAATTAAATTCCCCAAAAAGGGGTTTAGAGTTTTCCGATTGTTTTGCTCAACGAACCTGTTCAACTGATTGTATAAAGGAATGCCCCTACCAAGTTTGAAGTAAATTAGCAAAAAAATGTGACCACTAGAGTGAAAATACATACATATATAGATATATAACTTTTAGGGACCCTCCCCCCCCAATAAAAAAAAGTGTTTAGGGGTCACGTTCAGTGATCTCTTCAATAGAGATCACGGATCATATTAGTAACTTCTATGGTGGTCCCGGGCTTAAGTTTTACCGTGCGGGTCATGTTAATGGCTCACATTTCCTTAGGAAATTCACTAAAAACGTAGCCAACATTTGTTGGTCCCCTACAACATGGTGTGGTCCGGGAGCAGGTTCGTGGAGCCATTTTCGAAAATGCCTGGACACACACACACTTGCACAACCACTTTATTAGTAGTTTCTAAGATTATAGTAAAATATATACAAAGTATGTGAATACACTGTGAAAATTAAACAAAAATTATGTTTAGTAGACTACCTAATCTACATTATTAAGAGTTTATTGATTTTTGTTCCACAATTTTTTACTTTTAAAAATATGATTGTGTATATATATTTGGTATCAATAGATAGCTCGTTTACCCTGTAGATGTGACTTTTGGGCTTTTCAAAAAGTCCAGCTTGAAGGCTTCGCCACTTGGGCTTTCAAAATCTTAATGTTAATTTCATGGAGTTCATTTAATAGCCTATTTATATTTTAAAAATATAACCTTTGTAAAGAAATCTTTTTTGTTGCTAAATAAAGCTTTTTGAAGCTGTTTAACTATACATAAGTACTAGCATAAATTTTGACTACAGAGAAGATGAATCGAGCTTATGGCCCATCTGTAACCCGAAAAATACACCATGAAACTAGTGCTTAGTGCTAGACCATCTCAAAGGAGGCGCTGGAAATCAGTGTTTCAATTTGCGGAATTTGTATACAAAGAGACTACGTACACGTCCAATGTAAGGGCAAATTCACTTCGCTACCGCTTAGGTTAGGTTAGGTTACGGTACGTTAGGTTAGGTTAGGAGGTTTTCTGGCTCTCAATTTGTTTTAAAAATCACAGGAAAAGTAACGTACAGTGCATAATTTGGAACGGACGTGAACAGTAGCGGCTCACGTCGGACGTGTACGTAGCCTCTGCCATTTTTATACCGTTTTCGGGATTTTCGAATCCACCGCAGGATTAACGGGATGCTGGATAAAAACGTAGCCTAAATATAATCAATATCGCCGATCATAATGTGAAAACTGACCTTTGAGAGGTATAAATGTTTATTTAATGTCAGGATTTTTACATGTCGTTAATTATTGTTATTTACTAAAACTTTATAAATTATAATAACAGTTATATATTGTTTCATCCAAACCCGTTGTTTCGTTGTTAAAGAAGAACATTACGGTAGTGTTTGATAAAATGTATGCAAATATAAATTACAGTTTCTAATTTTTAAAACAAATATGCTTAGAACAGCGAACATCACAAACACACGGTTATAGGCCTATTCTACACAAGCGATCAAAGCGCCGCGTTTTGGTCGCTCGTAGAATGGGCCTTAGGCTTAAGTGCCTAATTGGCCTTAGGCATGAGCGTGCGATGCGACACCACGACAATGTAGAAATGAGAACACTCGCGTCGTCGCCGTTGTAATTTGTTTTTGATAATAGTTTGGACACTGTTTTCGTCGCCGGTAGGAGCGACATTGCTCAAATCGCAGACAGAATCGTTATCGCCCAGCTATAGCGGAGCTTTAGGAGCAGAGTAGAACAAAGCATAAATACTAGTTTGACCACAAAGAAGAAATAATATTATCTCAGAACTCTCTTTTTCTCTGAAAGAATTCGTTCATTCAATAGACCACATAATAATGTGGTCTAACTAAAACATTGTAATTAGTTTGAATCATAATTAGGCCTATTTAACCCTTTGAGTGCCACGCAACGATATATCGTCGTCGGTGGTCTTACCGAAAAATACATTGCAACGATATATCGTTGTTATGGAAAATTTGTCTTGCGTCATTACTTTTTATTATTTCTTCCAGGACATTTCCAGGATATTTTTAGCTCTATAAATCTCATAGTTATTTGGTGAAAATCTTATATTTGAACATTGTTTATTTATCTGAAAAAAATAAAAATAAATACAAAATATTTCCCACACCTAACCTAACCTAACCTATATGTATTCAAATTTTTTTTTATTTTTTAGATATTATGTATGTGCATAATATTATAGCTAAACTTTAAACTTACAAAACAAAAAAATTTTCATAATAATATCTTACCAAATAAAAAAGTTATTGATTTTGTGTACAAAACCCTTGCAAAATGTTGATTTTGTTTATCATCGTTGTTATAAAAAATTGTTCTTACGTCATTACTTTTTATTATTTCTTCCAGGATATGTTCAGGAAAGATATACTCCAAAATATACTAGGCCTAGTTCGTCTGCTTTATGAAATAATATTGTAATAAAACTTAACCCTTGAATAAAGTTAGGCTACTGTCTTGTACTATGCTTGTACTAAAGTGCCGTTTTTATATTTTTTTTACATTTATGGAAATAACTCGCCCACCTACAGCCGAAATTTGATGAAACTTTCAGGAAATATTTAGGGAAAGATGTGCTCTATAATTCTAGTAGTTATTTGGTGAAAATCTTATATTTGAACAATGTTTATTTACCTGAAAAAATGTTTAAAAGAATAAAAATAAATATCCCACATGTATATATGTATTCAAATTTTTTTAATTTTTTATTTTTAAAATATTATATATGTGCATAATATTATAACTAAACTTTAAACTTACAAAAAATAGTAATATCTTACCAAATAAAAAAGTTATTGATTTTTTACAAACCCTTGCAAAATGTTGATTTTGTGCCTGGCACTTTTTGGATATACTCTGTTAAAAACTCAGGGATATGACGACCGAAAAATTCTGGCACTCAAAGGGTTAAGGTTAGTATAATTTCCTGAAATTGTATTTATAGAATAAAAACATACAAGCTTCTCCCCGGGGTCTATACGATAACTTCTCCCCCGCAATATTTTGCGGATACTGTATCTATAATACTATAAAGAAGAGGTGGTTTCTGTCTGTCTGTCTGTGTGTGTGTCTGTGACATGTTCCGGGTAAAGGCAAAAACTACTGAACCGACTGGGCTGAAACCAATGAAAATTTACACAAAGGTAGATCTTGAACCCATGCATCACATAGGCATATTCACTTCCTTAAAATCCCCTAAGGCTACGCCCCATGAACGTCCTATTTTTCAATGTTTACATTTCAGAACAAAGTAAACATTCAGAAACTGTAAAGCGAACAGCTGTGGACACTTCCATTTGACAGCTTAAAGAGCAGAAGCAAGAACAGTTGTTTCAAGCTAACTTACCTATCTACCGTGCGAAGAACGGGTTTTTTTAACTAAGAAAAAGCTGCAATTTTAAAACTCGGATTGTAACCAAAATAAAAGTGTAAATCAAATGTTTGGCTTCACAGTGACTTAGAACTTGAAATTATCTTTTAAATAAAAATACCCCCGTCGCAGCAAACCTGCGTAATCAGCGAATTTCCAATGCAAGCATATGTTTCTCACGACCACATAAAGCCTCTTACCAAGTTTCATAAAAATACATAAATAAATAAGTGATCTATAGCATTTTATTTATTCTCCATAAGAATAACATTAGGGCTGAGTACGCAGGTTTGCTGCAAAAAAAAAGAAGAAATATGTTTTTGTGCAATTATCAATATAACTCAACCAGATGAAGCTACATACTAAGTTTTATTAATTTATGTCCATATTTAAGGGAGGTATAAAACTTTACTTATTCTCCATAAGAATAACATTAGGGCTGAGTATGCAGGTTTGCTGCTACGGGGATAATCAACAAAAAATCGATTTTTTGTGCAAATATCAATATATCAATGCTACTTGAAGCCACATACCAAGTTTCATCAATATACATTCATAAATAATGGAGATATCAAATTTGATATATTCTCCATAAGGATAACATTGGACAACATACTGCGTTTCGCTGCAACAGTTGGACGTAGAATCACAATTTAAACACCTAAATTATTGTTTTGTAGAGCTGAATTGATTGGTAAAGCAAATGTGAAGTTTACATTAAAATTAACTGAGGAAAAGCCAAAAACCTTTTTCCCATAAGATTAACATGGGAGATTTTATGAGTAGGTTTTTTGGATTTTCTCCGCAACCACTTAACCTAGGTTAATAACTCAAAATGCCGTATTTTTGTATTTTTAAGCTCTATAACATGGTTTAAACCAAAATTAAGGGTTTTAAAAATTTTAGGGTGAAAAATGCAAAAAACTGATTTTTGGAAAATTTAAAATCCCCATAAACCCCTCTTTCCATAATCCGATTTTTCTGGTTTTCGAACTTAAAGTCATAAATGTCACTTTACACATTTTAGCTAAATTTCATCGAAATCGGATGATTTTTACTCAAGTTATCGCGTTCACGGACACACACACACACACACACACACGTATATACATATATATCAATTTGAACGAATAGTGTTTTTGTCATCTGGGGACCTCAAAACAAGAAGTTATCATGGCCTCGGGCTTAAGTCTTACCATGAGACCCACGGTAATAGCTTCTTCCCTATAGAGGAAATTCGCTAAAAGAATCATCAAAATCGATTAAGTATTAACTTTAGGAAGTGAGTGAATAAAAAAGCAGGATTTTTTAAAAATATCTAGACAGTTAAAAGAGAACAGCTGGTAAAAATAGAAAACTATATGATGCTGCAAGCGGGAAACGTAATAATGTTCTCAGAATAAAAGCTGGATGAACAGGGATTTTTTAAGGTGATTTAATGGGATAAAATGGGATTGTAATTTTTGTTTCGGCCAGCAGCTGATAGAGTGGACCAGCTGATTTGTTTTCCTGGCTTCAAAAATTAACCAGTCTTGGGATACCAGCCAATAGTTCGATAGTGAGATGGTTCTCCACGACCGGCTACGGGTCGCGGTTAGAGTTTGGTGTCAAAACTGACAGAGAAGGTTAAGATTTTCATAATGGGGTTTAACAGTTGCAAGCTAACTGCATAGAGTCACACGACCAAATGTGTGCAGGCTTGTTAGTTATCGTAGGCCAGCTAGAGGAAAGATTTTATATTGTTTTAGTAAAGATGTTTTCGTTTGAAAAGCGGACAAAATCACTTCCATGAGCTTAACATACAACCAGACAGGAGACAGGATAGTAGTTGCCTTTGTATAGATAACTAACATAGCCAACATAATAGGTACATCTTGTTTTGAATATGTTTTTGTCACATCATGTTGTTTAAGCACAATGCACATATCACAGTTATCACTACCATCAGCTCTACGTTTAGCGAATTTCCCCTATAGGGAAGAAGCTATTACCGTAGGTCTCATGGTAAAACTTAAGCCCGAGACTATGATAACTTTTTGTTTTGAGGTCCCCAAATTTTATATCTCCATTATTTATGAATGTGTATTGATGAAACTTGGTATGTGGCTTCTAGTAGTATTGGTATATTGATATTTGTACAAAAAATCGATTTTTTGTTGATTATCCCCGTAGCAGCAAACCTGCATACTCAGCCCTAATGTTATTCTTATGGAGAATAAGTAAAGTTTTATATCTCCCTTAAATATGGACATAAATTAATAAAACAGTATGTAGCTTCATCTGGTTGAGTTATATTGATAATTGCACAAAAACATATTTCTTTTTTTGCAGCAAACCTGCGTACTCAGCCCTAATGTTATTCTTATGGAGAATAAATAAAATGCTATAAATCACTTATTTATTTATGTATTTTTATGAAACTTGGTAAGTGGCTTTATGTGGTAGTGAGAAACGTATGCATGCATTGGAAATTCACTGAGTACGCAGGTTTGCTGCTACGGGGGTATTTACCTATATTTTATAACGTAAAATTTGGATACTTCATTTGTGGCGTGATGGTAAACATCAGAAGTTCAAACTTGATACCATTTTCAAACCGACAGCAGAGCTCTGCTAATTGTAGACCAACACTGGTGATGTTCAATGAACATAAGATGTTGAAGAGCATGATGGATTGAGTAATCCCGCCCCTTGTCTATATCCAGACACAACGGGATATCGGATCTGCGGGGGGGGCGGATTAATGGAATGAGTCATTGACTAAGATGTTTTCCTTGGCAACTCGCAGAGAAACAGAGTTCTTAGGGCGGAGGGAAATTGTAATAAATAGGGACAAAACAATCTTTTGGGGATAAAATTACCTTCAAATTATTTAAAAAATAATTATTCTACAGTTAAAATTAGTAAATTGCATAAGTACAACATTTCAATTTAACTTTATGTTCAGCCTTGCCATGAACCACTAAATAACAAGTTTTCGTCGGTTTTCAAAAACAGGATCCATTGATATTCCCAATGATATTTTTCCGTACCGTAGGTATCAATTTTGTTGTTTAGGTTTATTACAACACAGGTTTTATGTACATGATATGTACATTTTTTAAGAAAACAGTACTAGCATTTCTATAATGCGTAGAGTTATAACCTAACTTAACTTCTTCCTAGCTCAAGATATTTCGTGGGGACCGATTCGCTTACAGAATTAAATATATAGATATCAGACTAATAATATAAAAGCGTTTATGGCCCAAAACTAGTTATGATAGTAGAACCTAGTGATTTATTTAATGTTTGTTTAACCCTCCGAAACTGATTTATTCCATCAATAATTTCTTGAGTAGCATAATACGTGTTGTTACAATTAACAGGATAAATAAACTACGTCTCACAACACTAAAAAATATATTTACACTTATACCACATACAAAGGAATCTATATCATAGATTCTTTTCTCTGTGCTTATACGTACTGTATTTACATAAAAGACGGTAAATATACAAAATATATGGTACAAGGCGATCGACTTCAACCGGTCACACCGGTCATTATCAGGCCCAATCAGAGATTCTCTGTAGGCCTATGTCTTAAGTGCAGTATAAGTGTAAATATATTTTGTAGTGTTGTGAGACGTAGTTTATTTATCCTGTTATTCAATCAAGATGTGTAAATTAACTCTTAATTTTCCTGAAAATGCAGAATGTTAAACTTTGTTAATGGATTCATTCGTTTTATACGATTTTCGTATCGCCAGATATACTTGTAAGTACCCTACTCAGAGAGGGGAGAAAGTAAAGTGAAATCGCTTAACCTGGACCTACTTAATAAATCTTCATCCCCAGTCGTTACACCTCTCGCCTCCCCTTCTAGATAGCCTCCAGGGGAAGACTCAATACCGGTACCCAATGCTGGTCCTTATTGATTTTGACCCTATTTATAACATTAAAAGACGAAATCTTGTAAAACTGTTCAAATTTGTGTAGTTTTAGTAGGTTTTATTCATTTTTATACTCCACGCTTCATTGTCCTATCTTTTTGTCTGAGGATAAAATCATTTAAATCATCCACTTATTTATGATGTATCCACTTATTTATGCTTATTTGTTTAAGGGTTACTTAAATTAACCCCAAATACAGGCCTAACTGCTAGAATACCTTAATCGATTTTGAGTTGTTTATAGTAACTCCCTAAAGAAGCCCCTAAAGTCAAAGTGGACTAACCCACAATTTTTCAATTTTGAGATTGGTATACATGCTGGTGAAGAAAAATCAGCTCTGTCTAATGGTAGCACGAGCTAATCTCTATCAGCTGTAGTTTTTTTTTTATATAAATAAACAATGGTTAGTCCAAAATGCATTTTCACACATTATCTTCTAGGCAGAATGGACTAACCCACAAAGTTAAGTGCAAATTTGGACTATCCCCCATTAGAACAATGTTCATCAAAATGTCATTTTGTTGTAAAGTCAAAATGGACTAAACTGTGACATTCCTTGTATTTTGTTGCTCTATTCTCCTTTATACTCTATGTAGGTCTTAGTTCAATGAAAACATGTTGTGTATTCCCGCCTTAATGTTTATTTACAGGTTAGAATGTTTTGACTATAGTTGGTTTTGGTGTGTAGCTTCTCAAATTTATTATTAGTGAATTTCCTTTGGAAAGTGAACTATTAGCATGACCCGCATGGTGAAACTTAAGCCCGGGACCACCATAGAAGTTCCTAACGTGACCCCCTGAACACGTTTTGGGGGGTCGTTCAAAATTTTATATATATATGTATGTATGTATGTATATATATATATATATATATATATACAGTATATATATATAGACATATATATATGTGTATGCACTCTAGCGGTCGCATTTTTTGTCCGATTTACTTCAAATTTGGTAGGGACGTTCCTTTCTATAATTTGTTGGACAAGTTCGTTGGGCAAAACAATCGGAAAACTCTAAACCCATTTTTTGAGGATTAATCTTTCAAATTTCGAGTTTTTGGGCGCAAAAAGGGTCAGAAAAGCCCCAGATGTAAAATTAATGCATGTAAAAAGATGGGAATTAGAAAGGCGAAAGTTTTAAGCCCTCTCTCGTCATTCTAGCATAAATATTTACCGAGTTATTAAAGAAAATGTGTATCGGCTAAACACAGTACGTTGTCTTATGGAGGTTTTACACTAGAAAAGCCTGTT
The DNA here is from genome assembly GCA_963675035.1 of Allygus modestus. Lineage (NCBI taxonomy): Eukaryota > Metazoa > Arthropoda > Insecta > Hemiptera > Cicadellidae > Allygus > Allygus modestus. The sequence continues at coordinate 105,930,562 of OY776117.1, read as the reverse complement.
ATTCCTTTTTTAGAGTACTTTTATTACCCCCAGCAACCTCACGCTTACTTTCAAGCCTGTCTGGACCTTCTCCTAACCTTATAATGCGCAAAATTGTATTCCCAGCTTTGCAAGTAAATGAAACCAGGAGTATCAGAACAGCCAAAAAATCAAAGTTTTCAGATTTCGATAAAAATTGGACAAATGTATGTTTTTACACTGATTTTGAATTTTAAAAGTTTTTATGTGGAAATTCACTTCCCTCACGTCAGCGTGCTGCGTGCAAACTCGTTTCTTTTAATTTTGTAAAAACAGTGTGAACTTTGTGAAACTGTATTAAAACATTGTTTTTTTATTTATTTTGGTTTTTTCGCCATAAACACCACTTTAAACTAATTTTTGAAACCAAATTGTATTTAAATTAAAAGCAAAGTGGACTAACCTTTTGTCAAAAATGGTCTAATCCACTTTGGTGTAACAGTAAAATGGACTAACCTTAATGTTAAAATGGACTAACCTTAATGTTAAAATGGACTAACCCACAATGGACATGCAAGCAAAATGGACTACTCAATTTTGGAAGCCATTTTGGAAATGAAATATTGTGATTTTTTAAATAATTTACCAAACAGTATAATTCTATGGGTTTAATCTGACAGATTACAAGAAATCACAATCCAGATCAACTTCTGAACTAAGATATGAATATTTAACTTTAGCCCTTAATATCTCAAAACTTACTTTTCGGGGTTAGTCCACTTTGCCTTTAGGGGCTTCAGTTCTAACCAACACACGTTTGTAGTGCTAAAAATCATAATTTTTTTTGGGGGGGGATGGATATTGATATTCGAGTTATGAGGCATAAAATCCATTTAAAAACATTGTCTTTCTTAATTTTCTTAAGTTTGTTCAAAATATTTATATATTGATATTTCCATTAAAAATTTTAAAAAATATGCGTTTAGTCCTAAATCTTTATATTAATTCTGTAAGCGAAATTTGTAAGTCAAAATTGTGAGAGTTTGGCAAATTGCAGAATGATTGGTGACGGCTCAAATTTAAGGTCTTGATCCCAGGGACTCGGGAAAAATAACATTACTTCCAAAAAAATCAGCAAAATAGAATTAACGTAAAATAACCCCCATAAGAAAAGCATGGGGATTTTAAAACGTCTGCTTTGTTCACATTAAAACACGGGATTACGTGATAACTAAGTTTACTAACTGACATGTATTCCTACTTATTAGTGAATTTCCTTTAGAAAGTGAACTATTAGCATGACCCGCACTGTGAGACTTAAGCCCGGGACCACCATAGAAGCTCCTAACATGACCCCCTAAATACGTTTTGGGGGGTCGTTCAAAATGTTATGTATATATATGTTATGTTAATATGAGTGTGTGTGTGTGTGTGTGTGTGTGTGTGTGTGTGTGTGTGTGTGTGTGTGTGTGTGTGTGTGTGTGTGTGTGTGTGTGTGTGTGTGTGTGTGTGTGTGTGTGTGTGTGTGTGTGTGTGTGTGTGTGTGTGTGTGTGTGTGTGTGTGTGTGTGTGTGTGTGTGTGTGTGTGTGTGTGTGTGTGTGTGTGTGTGTGTGTGTGTGTGTGTGTGTGTGTGTGTGTGTGTGTGTGTGTGTGTGTGTGTGTGTGTGTGTGTGTGTGTGTGTGTGTGTGTGTGTGTGTGTGTGTGTGTGTGTGTGTGTGTGTGTGTGTGTGTGTGTGTGTGTGTGTGTGTGTACTCTAGCGGTCGCATTTTTGTCCGATATACTTCAAATTTGGTAGGGACGTTCCTTTCTATAATTTGTTGGACAAGTTCGTTGGGGGAAAACTCTAAACCCATTTTTTTGGGGATTAATCTTTCAAATTTCGAGTTTTTGGGCCCAAAAAGGGTCAGAAAAGCCCCAGATGTAAAATTAATGCATGTAACAATATGGGAATTAGAGAGGCGAAAATTTTAAGCCCTCTCTCGTCATTCTAGCATACATATTTACCGAGTTATTAAAGAAAATGTGTATTGACCAAACACAGTACGTTGTCTTATGGGGTTTTACATTAGAAAAGCCTGTTATTCATTTGTTGGTGTACTTTTAACATCTCCAGCAACCTCACGTCTACTTTCAAGCCTCTCTAAACCTTCTCCTATGTTTATGTTTATGTGTTTATGTGTTGTTAAGGGACGGATTCAGAGATCCAAAGATTCAAAGATCCTCACACGTCAACCGAAGCTTATTGTGTGTCCCTTGTACGTTAGTATGGCAAACCAATGCCCGTACCCTTTACGAGATCCAGGAGTTTTTTACCAATACTAGCGTCCCTTTCATCACCTGGTTGCTTACAACCAAACAGAGCCCTTCTCCTTGCCCCGAGTCTCTCGCAGTCCAGTATGATATGCTTGGCAGTCTCTTCAGACTGATTGCAGAGCCTACACACCTGACTTTCATTTCTGAGTCCGAGACTGTGGAGATGTTTCCTGAAATGGCCATGTCCAGTTATCAGAGCAATCAACTGCTTAACCCGACCTCTGCCCAACCTCACCAACCAGTTAGTGAAGTAAGAGCTAGTATCTGCTAGCAGCCTTTTGCCAAGTGCTTGACCAGTATGACCTTGCCATTGCTGGCGATGTAAGTCCCTGGACCATTTGTTTATTGTGTGGAAAGCAGTTGTTTTGCTTATGCCACAGCTTGGCTCTGGACCAAAGAATGGCATACCGGAACCTCTTTTAGCAAGCTTATCTGCACACTCATTGCCACCTATGCCTACATGGCCAGGTACCCAACCAAGATGCACCGAGTTGCGTGTCGCGAGCCTGTTATTCATTTGTTGGTGTACTTTTAACATCTCCAGCAACCTCACGTCTACTTTCAAGCCTCTCTAAACCTTCTCCTAACCTTATAATGCACAAAATTGTATTCCCAGCATTGCAGGTAAATGAAACCAGGAGCATCAGGGACAGCCAAAAAATCAATGTTTACAGATCTCAATAAAAATTGGACAAATGTATGTTTTTACACTGATTTTGAGTTTTAAAAGTTTTTATGTGGAAATTCACTTCCCTCACGTCAGCGTGCTGCGTGCAAACTCGTTTTATTTTCCTCAGAATTTAAGTGTTTTAAAAAATCAGATAATGCAGAGTATTGGAGCAGGGTTGGGGGCTTTGGCCCTTTTAAGCCACTTGCAATACTAATCTCATATACTGTATTTAAGAATTTTGATTCGCTTATCAAAGCCAGAATGCTAAAACTGTAATTAATTTTGAGGTCCCCAGATGCCAAAAACACCATTCGTTCAAATTTTTATATATGTAAATATATATATATATATATATATATATATATATTATATATATATATGTGTCCGTAAGCACGATAACTCTCGTAAAAAAGGTCCAATCTTAATGAAATTTGGTACAAATGTGTAAAGTACCATTTATTTGAACGAGTTCGAAAACCAGATGAATCGCACCATCCGAAGGGGGGTTTTTGGAGGGTATTGTAACCCAAAAATATGTTTTTTGGGTTTTTAACATGTAACTTTTATTTAAATCAAATTTTAATTCATGCCATTGAATTCAGCTTAAAAAAACAAACAATTTGATATTTTCAATTGGTTACCGAGATATTGAAAGTGCTAAACGCAGTACGTTGTCTAATGTTCTTTTGGAGAAAAAGAAAAATTGTATATCTCGCTTATTTATGAACATAAATTGACGAAATTTGGTATATGGCTTCTTCTGTTGTGGTTTGTTGTTGTTTGCACAAAAAAATTTTCTTCTATGGTTCCTGTAGCAGCAAACCTAGGTACTTGGACCCCATGTTATTCTTATGGAAAATACTTAAAATGTTACATATCGCTTATTTATGAATGTATATGGATGAAACTTGGTATGTGACTTCACTAAGATGAGTTCTATGGATATCTGCATAAAAACCCATTATTTGTTGTGCCTTGTAGCAGCAAACCTGCGTACTCATCCCCAATGTTATTCTTATGGAGAATAATTAATTTTTAAATATCGCTTGTTTGTGAATATATTTATTATGAATCCTGTTAAGTGTTTTAATGTGTTGTGTTAATTCATTGAAAATTCGCTGAGTATGCAGGTTTGCTGCGACGGGGGTATTTTATTTTTTATTGGTTGTTTTTTCCACCTAATTATTTACCTATTACACGTTTTACGTGTACCGAATTCAAGTACGTGGGTTAACCAAAATATTATTTAAAATACAATGAGAATAGCCTCATAAAATAAGATAGCAGTGGTCAGAATCAAATTGAATGTAAAATTGTACTTAATTATTTCGATTTGATATGTATGAAGTAAATTAGAAATTGGTTTTAAACAAAACGCCTGAGGCGGGTGAATGTAAATGTGCGGCCGGCGCGGACTGGGGGGAACCCTGTAAGAGGGGGAACGGGGGAAATGACGATACGAGTCTGTTATGACTGTAAAATCTGGGGAACCTCGGAACATAAGCCAACAATGGAGAACCAAGTGAAGTGAATCACTTGCGTTGTGTAACGTGGTACTGGGAGCCTGGGAGCAGACACTCTCAATACCACAGCTTTTGGGGAGCGCGCACTTTTATTCTGAGAAAAACATGGTTTTTAATATGGGCCAACAATTTTCATAAAACTCAAAGTTGAATTTATAAATGACCACTATTTTTAAACGACTTAAACTTTGTATGTTTTAACGACTATGTTTAAATGAAAAAATATATACATTTGTTTGATGTATAAAAATGCACTTTGATGTCAAATTTGAATATTACACTTTAAAAAAGTTAGAGTTATAAACAAAAACCACGGAAAACTAAACATTTAGGACATGTGTTTATGGGAACTTCTTTTTACTTTCTCCCCTTATACATAGTATATGGAGAAAGTATTGTTTTCGTCAAAATTTTCGAATTTGAGTTGTTAGTGGAAATATTCGTTTTGGTACTCCCTGAACCCAAAAAAGTGGTTTTTACGTGATGTCTGTCTGTGTGTGTGTGTGTGTGTGTGTGTGTGTGTGTGTGTGTGTGTGTGTGTGTGTGTGTGTGTGTGTGTGTGGGTGTGTGTGTGTGTGTCCGTGTGTGTGTGTGTGTCTGTGTGGATGTGTACAGATCTAGAGCCTTAACCAATGGGCCGATATTTATGAAATTTGGCATTTAGGTACTAATCCATGATATCTCCAGGGATTTTTTTCATTTTTTTGAATTTTTGATTTTTAAGGGTAATTATCCCCCAAAAACCGCCAAAAAACATGAAAAATCAAAATTTCTCAAAAACGGCTCAAACGATTTTGATTAAACTTTAGTCGTTTGTAGAACTTTAGTTTTCCAACAAAATGGCACCACCCGCATTCCTGTAAAAATTCGGGTTCAGAAATTACAGGACTTAAAACATCAAAAATTCAGTTTTTTTGGATTTTTCATAAAAAGACATAAACATAAAAAAATATTACTATTCACCATTAAAAATAGCTCAAAAAACTAAATAATTTAGTATTTTTAATTACTATTCTACGATTGCTGGTTTCGGAGAAAATTGAAATTTTCATTTTGCGGTAAACGCAGTACGTTGTACCCATGTTATTCTTATGGGGAATAAAAAAATTACTATTTCTCTCTTATTTACAGATCAATTTTATTCAAACTTGATATGCTTGTCAAGTTAGTATTGACCAACAGAGGAAATTCGAAATATGTTGCCCCTTAATAACCCTGGGGGGGAATAGGGGGCATTTATCCTCTTAAAACCACGAGTGCAGCAGTGGATTCTGTAGTGCCTCCAAAGCAGGGATTTGGGTGGATGTTCTTTAAAACAACTTGTTTACAAGATTTTCTGTACATTCGACCGTGCTTTGTATTCTATATTTAGTAAATAAAAAGTAATTTATTCATTAAAGTTGGGCTAAAAGGGAGAAAGTATGTGTCAGTTTCCTGATACCGTTTATTTTATTTTGAACTAATAAAAACTGTAGGTACAGTTTTGTAAGACTTTACAAACACTTTATACTTATCAACTTAAATAAGTCAGCAAAGCTCCGAATGCACTTTAAAAAGGCGTCAGATCAAATGGAAACAGTGCGCCACAGGGGTACAAGTCGGAGTTTTAGAAACTTTGCCGTGCGCCACCGGTGCACACTTTATGTTTAACTAACTTGGACGAGCTAAACAAATAAGCAAAATGTATTGTTTCCATTATTTAAACTTTGTGTTTAGGGCGATTCTCTATTTATCTAGTTTCTTATACTAGGTGTACGCTCATTCTTCCCGTAAGAGGATGAACGAAGACTGAATTTTTAAAGATATATTTGAATAGACATGTTGCGTATTTAGCTTACACCTTGTTTTGCCAAACACTTTTACATTAGGTCAAAAGATATCTAGACCATATGCAACATATCTAAATAATTATAAGTACCTGGGTGGCGAGCTTTGCTCGGGGAAGGCCAGTCAGTTTGTTTAGATGACTCGGAGTAATATTTCACCACTTCCACCTACTGATAATAAGATTTGTATCATTCATTTGCCTCTTTTCTACATTTTTAAGGTCCCTCTAGTTGTTATTTATAGCTCAATGCCCCTTTGATTTATTTTACTACTCTATATATGTAATCTTAACTCAAATCTTTTAATCTCTGCTCTCAGGAAACCACATGTCAATAATCATAAACAACATGACTATTATTTTGACAGTTCCCTGGTTGATTATGAACAGCTGTTACAATTCTTTGGTTTTGATTTGAAACTCCATAAGCCCAATGTTACTTTTTTAACTTTTCATTTTAGTTTTTTTTTTTTTCATTATTCGATTTTTTCTAGGGATGAGGCCTGTCTAGAACTTATTTTTATCCCAGAAATTAGTTATTTCGAACATTTGAAGGAAATCGTTGGAGCCGCTTTTGAGATCCGTGTCGCAAGCAAGCCAAAGCAAGCAAGCAGGCAAGCAAGCAAACATACAAGCAAAACTTACTCATATTAGAGTATAGGATTAAAAATAATTATACCTGTTTATGTGGGGGGGATGAGTGACGGGGAGAGGATGAGTTGGAGAGGTTTCGGGGCATAAATAAAAATGCTACTGATTACTAGAATGGTAACGGCCTCCTGATATCGTTTTTACTACACATTAAACGGGGAGAGGATGAGGTGGAGAGATTTAAGCCATAAAAAAACGCTACTGACTACTGGAATGGTTTCGCCCCTCTGTAGATATCTGTTTTAACTGTACATTTAAAATATTATCCATTGGGAAGGGTGGGGAAGGGGTGGGAATGAGATGGGGAAGGGGTGGGAATGAGAGGGAGGGAAATGAGCGCACTAGAACCCACCAGATATTAAACTAAATTATTAAATTTTTTAGTCGAATTTCGACCATCGGGTGGTCTCTAGTTTAGCAACATTGCACCACAAAAGCTTCCGATAGCTATCACTTAGGCGCTACAATCAATGCTAAAGCTTCTTTAAATAGAATTAGATGAGTACACTCTGTCATCCCGTAAGTTTATGAGCTCAGCTGTCATTACGAAAAAATGTTTAAAATCAGCAATACCTCATGAGAACTCAATTGTTGTTTCGACTTTACAGAGTATTTCACACAATTTTACAAAGATCTTGAAGAACAGTGAGGTCTGAAATTAGGAAGTCTGTCAGACCAAGCAGAATCAGAGTATTTACTCGCCCCCTTGGTCTCAAGTGGGGGGGACACGCCCCAAAAATAGATGCAGAATTTAGAGAGGACAATGAGATCTGTCAGTCCAGGTAATATTGAAATAGTTATTTGGATTTTTGTATTACTGGGGGGCTACGCCCCCCAGACCCCCCATTGTTATTGTAGCTTTATTTTTTGTTTTTTCAAAATTATTTAAATACGCAACTTGAAGAAAAATAAGGTTTAAATTGGTTTTGAAATCCTTCAAGCAACACACAGTAAGCATAACTGCTCCACCCATCGGATGGGCCACACCACCCAGATCTGACCATTTTGTAGTACTTTTAAAATAATGTTAAAATATAAACATATAAATCATTTGGAGGACAATGACTTCCAGAGTCCGTCAGTCAGTCAGGTCAGATAAATCAGGCAGGCCAAGAACTATTGATTTAGTTTTTTTACTTTGGTCTCACTACGGGGCTGTGCCCCCCAGGCCTCCCGATTTTATTGTAAGTTGTTTGGAACGCTTAAACATTGAAAAGGATAAAATCACGTTCTTCAAGATTACTTCAAGGATAGTTACTCGTCCTCAGATCCTCTTTCTTATAATTTTAAATATTATAATGTTTTGACTTCTTTTTTCATAATATTATGGAGAACAACGAGGTCCACATGATCCAATCAGTCAGGATATTTTTTATATTACCGTAGTTATTTGAACTTTGGTCTACTGAAGGGCTATGCCACTGCCTATGTTATTGTAACTTGAAAACATAGTTAAAAAACAAAAAGGCTTAGTAATATTTTTAGATTCAAGCGAATCTAGTTGCTCGAATCGAGCAAAAATCATATTTGGTCATTATCCATCTTATATTTGGTTCTATTAGTTTATATAGTGATGCCCTTCTAGATGTTACCTTGAAGCAGCTATTTTTGCTTCTGTGCTATGTTTTTTATAGTAATAACAGCTGTTGTTAAATGTTCATAATGACAAGTATAAGGAGTAGTTTCTAATATCGCAGAAAGGGATGCGCTCATGGAAATACCTTTACGAACAAAATGGTCTACTCACTATATTCTGCGACACCTTGGTAACAACCCATTACCACCAAATAATTCCATTGTTATTGCAGATTGACAATATGTTTCAAATACACATAAATAATGAACTTGGAGAAAACTGAGGTCTAAAAGCTAATCGGTCAGTCATACCAAGCGGATATAGAGAATACTCGTCCCCTCAGTCAAATACGGACTGGGTTCCCCCATACAAAGACATACGCCATTCATGGGACAATCAGCTATTCAGAAAAAGAACTACCGAAGTAGTTAATGGCACCTTCATCTAACTGGGGGGGCTGCGCCCCCAACCCCCTCCCCTCGCTATTATTGTTCTTCTATGATATTGTTAAAATTTATATAAATACAGAACTGGAAGAACAAAAATCTTGGATTGGTCACTCAAACTAAGTGACTCAGGTTTACAGTCACTCCAGGTTTTATTATAACCCAATTTCCCTTCAGGTAACCATTCTATATGCAATCTTCATTCAATGGTTTTAGTCACTAATCTCAGAAAACAGCAGTTTTTGAGATCATAGTTTCAAGCAAGCAACCAACCAAACACACAAACCTAACTCATATTAGAGTATACCTACGAGTACGCATTGACTATACGAGTATATTATACTACAGTATTTATAGTCAGTGGTATAGGATATTACCATACAATAAATAATACAAATAATAATATATTATTTTTTGTTCTATGATATTACCATGTGGTTCCATAAAATCAGATAATAAAACCTTTGAATGAGGATTACATGTAGAGTGGTCATATCCAGAATGAATCAAAGGTACATTATAATAACAACTGTTGTGGCCTCAAAAATGCTCGTTAGTAGGGTACATGGTGAAAAACTACTCCAAGTCATAAACAAGATTGACCTTTCCCTAGCAAAGCTCAGCCCCAGGTAGTACTTAAACTATATGAGTATAACTTTGAGATTTCGCTGAAAGATTTTGAACAGCTGTTATGACTCTTTTGCTTTTATTTTAATCTCCAAAAGCCCAATGTGAATTATTTAATTTTCCATAGTGGCTTTTTACATTATTTGATTTTTTTGGGATGGGACATGTCTAGAACTTATTTTTATCCCAGCTATCAGGTTTTACAACACAAGAAGTTGGAAGGACACATTAGTTATTTTCAAGAAAATCGTTGGAGCCGTTTTTAAGATCAGAGTTGCAAGCAATCAACCAAGCAAGCGAGCATGTAAACCTTACTCATATTATAGTGTAGGATAGGATTGAGTCAAAATAATTCAGCATTTGTATTGATTGACTATAACATATTCTTACTCTTAGGCACATAGAGTGTACACGAGACAGGGACAATGATTCTGGATTCTAGCATGTTTGAAGTTCTGCATACAGACAGCCAGGGCTGAATTTAGGTCTGTACAGGCCCTGGTCTACACCCTAAAGGCAAGTGCGGGCCCTTACCAGCCCGGCCAACATTCCTGTTTGATTTATATAATATAACCTACGCTTATATCAGGCTCTACAGATGGCGTTGTGCAATTACTTAAATTTCAAATTGCCAAAATCCGTATTGCTGCCTAGTGTATATTAACGTCGTCATGGCAAGATATTATTAAGTGATTTTCATTATCTAAATACATAACACAAAGTCGGGATTGTATGTTAGTTATTTAGTTTCATCAAACAGCTGTTATAAGGATGATATCTAAACATACTTGAAAAGCATATAAACATATGTTTATTATAGAAATAATAAATCTATTTGAATGGCAACTCATTTTCAATAACGAAGCAAGCTCTATTTAAAAATAGGCGAGTGAGTGAAGCAAACGAGCTCATCCTCGAGGCGAGAGAGTGAAGCGAACGAATTCATCTTGAAAAGAACGAGAATCTTTGACATAAAACAAATTCAGTGACATTAGGACAGAAGAACGTCTGTCAGACCAGCTAGTAGTACTCAACCCGAACGCTGACCCGAACTCCCGAACGCTTACCCAAGGATCATCTTTCCTCCATAAATTTAACAAGGCAACTTTTAAAGCCAGTGAGGCGGAGCACTAAGGTCGGGGTTAAAAAAATAACAACAATTTTTTTTATGATTGAAAATTTTCTAAAATTACTAAAAAAGGCGTAAATTATAACATAGAAAATTGTCCTGTGCGGGGAGGTCTATGGTTGAGTAGAGCGGCGTATCAAACGTGGGGACATCTTTCAGGAGATGCTGCTTTAACAAAATAAATCCAACGAATCATACGTTAAAATTAAACGTTGGGAGTGATAATAAAGGCAGAGCCCTGAGGTAAGAACAAAGAAATATCCATAATATTTTGGTACCCAACAACGTAGTATATAGGTCTGGAGCAGTTTTGAGGAGCCGCTTTCGAAATCTTTGGATTTTTTATTTGGTGGTTTATATTAGGTTTCTAATAAAATATACCACCTGATTTTTTAGAAAAATTCGGGTTCAGAAATCACAGGGCTTAAGAGATCCTAAACTTCAGTTTTTTTACCTTTCTTAGTACCATAAACTTTAAATATTTTTAGCAGGTTTCAACAGTTTTAACTCATTGCCATAAAAAGCTCTAAAAGATGAAAAATTAATACTCCAATCCACACACGGTTAAATTAGTATTTCGTTAGTAGGCTATTCGGCAAATGGTTGTGGAGAATATTTCAATTTCCATTCAGCAGTAAACTAAGTATATTGTCCTATGTTATTCTTATAAGAAATAAAAAACATATATCTTGTATACTGATTAATTTGATTAAAACTTGGTGTGTTAGCATTGACCAATAGAGAATATTCGTCCTAGGACAACCTTAAAACTGGTCTATACCAGTTTCGATGCTGACATTGGGTACAGCAAATGAAATTGACATTGCATATGAAGTTTTTTGGCTGTCCATTATGAAAAACTTCCTTTTCACCTTTGGTCCCTTCACTTGCAGCGGATAGGGGCGGAAACTCAGGGGTTGGTCCCCAACCTGAGAATGTATGGTCCCTGGCTGTTGTACATGGATACCCCATCCGTTGAGTTGGCCAGTTGGAGGGCAGAGCGGGTCCACCTGTTTGAGCCTGATCTCAGCTGTCACAGGAGCACGGGAGTTGGTACTCTGAAAGGCCAATTTGGCTGTCTGTCCCATCCCACCCTTTCCTTTCCTGATATATCCTAACCTTCAGGTAACCTGCGCTAAATTCCCGCCTGTAGAAAATGTGCCTATAGCAGCTATGCTGGGGTTTCCTAATCCAGCAACAATGAATAGAGAATATGCGGAATACGTTTTCATCTAACCCTGGAGGGTGAGATGGAGCAATTAACCTCTTAAAACCACTGTGTGTACCTAGAAAATTAGATTAAACTGATTGCGTTTATTTGGTCACAGGTCCTAGCTATGGCCATCAGGCCTGGTCACGCTTTTTTACGACTCGGCCAATGACTTTAATATATTTTTGGCACCGGATGGTTTTCGTCGAGTTTTAAATATCACCTGAGGAAAAGTTGCCAATTATTATTAGACCTATTAATTTCCAGCTCCAAAATCAGGGGGTTAAACATACAGAAATATACTTGTTTTAAACCCATTTAATGTAAAAAAAGGTATTCAATGATTTATTTATATAACAGCATCTTATAAAATTCATACCTTAAATTTAAAAATTTTTACATCATTAATACATGTTAGTTTGAATTTAAATACACAATCTACTGAAATCGCAGTACGAGAGGTTTAAAAGCAAAATCCAACATCCTACATTAATGCCAATTTTTCAGGAGGGCAATCTGTCTACATCGTAATTAGTTGAACAATGTAGGCGGTTGGGATTACGGAGTTTTGGACATCTTGATTGTTTATGAAAATCAATATTTAACCACAGAAAATGCAAACAAATATAAACTGTAACCAGACTATTTTACTGACCGGTAATTTACAAAACTTTAATCCCATGTTATTAGGTGACAGGGGGCTTATTAGGTACATTACATGTAATAAAGATAGTTTGTAATAAAGATAGTAATAAAGATAGCACGTATGATCGTTTAGTATGTTTGCCATCAAGAAATTTGTTCACAATGTGAAGAAACTACTATAGGTCTACAACACTCTTGATTATCAATCACAGTCAATCGTGTTACGGAGTTATACTGTCCCAGTAATTCAAAAATTCCAAAACCTATTGCATTAATTTATCATCACTAGTCCAAACACTTAGCTTTTACATCGAAGTTTTCCAGTTAAAAATAAACTGATAATAAATCTAAATAGATACAAGCATTGTTTTAAACACGAAAAACACCATTAATTTACATAACACTCACATTTTAAACTATTTCAAAATAACAAAAATTGATGGAACAAAACATAACCAACTCCATAGTTGGAAATTTGTTTACATTTGAGTGATTATAAACACATATTTATAAACGCAGTGTTTCCACTCTACGGTAAAAATATCCCACGCACTGATACAAAAAATCCCACTTTATCCCAGACTCTCCCTTATAGTATCCCTCGTCATATCCCACACTTTCCCACTGATTTGTTAAACACTGCAACACAATTAATGTTAAATATTATATGATTATTGAATAATGTATTAGTAAAATATTTATACCGTTAGATAGAGCTTATTTAGATCTACTAATTACCTATAGGTATTTTACATTTTAGTACCTCAAAGGATTTTGAGCAATGCGACATAGGCTAAATGATACGGTGAATTAACTAAATTAAATAATTTATTTACGTGAGAGGTACTAATATTTTTAATGGTAGTACTAAAGAGTACGACATAGGTACTAAATAATGGCAAATAGTTTGCTTGTTAATTCAAACATGGCTCGGCCAGAGACATTGACATGATTCAGCGTTCGTTCTGTGACGTTTATAACATCATAAAAGGTGCGGACAGCGAGGTTAAAAAATGGGAAACTCCGCAACTGCCAGTACGACGAGAAAATCCACTAGAGGTGCTACTGCTGAGGTGCTCTGGTCGTAAGTTGTAAGCAAACTAGCAGACGAAATGCCGATTTCCAAAAATCCCACTTTATCCCACAAGCCAATCTTATCCCACAAGCAGTCAAAATATCCCATATATGGGATAAAAATCCCTCAAGTGAAACACAGATAAATCCCAGCTGACATTTTAAAGACAACCATAGTCAATAGCTTACTACGAAATCCAATTCAACTACTGAATATCAAACATTAAAATTAGTTTTAATAATTATTAATAATCCAAAATAAAATACAAATGCTGTGTTAAAACATCCCTTTCGTATCCCAAATGACTCCTTCAAAATTTCATTAGGAAATGTTTTATAGTTATTTAGTACTTCGATAACACACCCACACACGGCCACTGAAACTTCTTCATCAATACAGTGATTCACTTTGTTCATCAATTAAGTAATTTCATTACTTTTTCTATTCAGTTTTACTAGGTGTATTTTTAAAATTGTTGGCAATAAACTTGGTAAATTATGTAATTTCTATTATTCATTAGGTTGGTTATTTATTTTTTAACAAATAAGATTTCTAATGAACAAATATTTCTCTTTTCATAAATTTCACAATATAGATGAAATAATTGTCCAAGTAATTGCCATGTGTATAATTTAAAACTATCTAGGATATAAACAATATATTTAACAAAATATATATTCTTAGCGAATTTCCCCTATAGGGAAGAAGCTATTACCGTAGGTCTCATGGTAGGACTTAAGCCCGAGACTATAATAACTTCATTTTGAGGTCCCCAGATGCCAAAAACACCATTCGTTCAGATTGTTACATATGTATATATGTGTGTGTGTGTGTGTGTGTGTGTGTGTGTGTGTGTGTGTGTGTGTGTGTGTGTGTGTGTGTGTGTGTACATTTATTTGAACGAGTTCAAAAACCAGACAAATCGCACCATCCGAAGGGGGGGTTTGGGGGGTTTTTGCACCTCAAAAATGGTTTTTTTGGGGTTTCCACATGTAATTTTTATTTAAATCAAGTTTTAACTTTTACCATTGAATTCAGCATAACAAAAACAAACAATTTGGTATTTTTATCATTGCTCTACGTCAATTGGTTCCTGAGATATTGAAAGTGCTAAACACAGTACGTTGTCTAATGTTATTCTTATGGCGAAAAAGAAAAATTGTATATCTCGCTTATTTATGAACAGTACCTGGGGGGCCGAGCTTTGCTCGGGGAAGGCCAGTCAGTTTGTTTAGATGACTTGGAGTAATATTTCACCACTTCCCCCTACTGATAATCAGATTTGTATAACTCATTTGCCTTTTTTCTACATTTTTAAGGTCACTCCAGTTGTTATGTATAGCTCAATGTCCCTTTGATTTATTTTACTATTCTATTTATGTAATCTTGACTCAAACCTTTTAATCTCTGCTCTCAGGAAACCACATTTTATTAAATACAACGTGAGTATTACCATTGATTATACATCCTACAGAAATTCTGTATTCAAAATCAATGGTATTACTTTAACAGTTCCCTGGTTGATTATGAACAGCTGTTACAATTATTTTGTTTTGATTTAAAACTCCATAAGCCCAATGTTAATTTTTGTAACTTTTCATTTTAGTTTTTTTTACATTATTTGATTTTTCCTGGGGATGAGGCCTGTCTAGAACTTATTTTTATCCCAGAAATTAGTTATTTCTAACATTTGAAGGAAATCGTTCGATCCGTTTTTGAGATCTGTGTCGCAAGCAAGCAAGCAAACCTTACTCATATTAGAGTATAGGATAAACTAACGAAATTTGGTATATGGCTTCATCTGGTTGTGGTTCATGGTTTTTTGCACACAAAAATTTTTCGCTTACGGTTCCCGTAGCAGCAAACCTAGTTACTTGGTCCCCACGTTATTCTAATGGAAAATAATTAAAATGTTATATATCACTTATTTATGAATTTATATGGATGAAACTTGGCATATGACTTCACTAAGATGAGTTCTTTTGATATTTGCATAAAAACCGTTATTTTTTGTTCCTTGTTGTAGCAAACTTGCGTACTCATCCCCAATGTTATCCTTATGGTGAATAATTAATATTTTAAATGTCGCTTGTTTGTGAATATTTCTTATAAATCCTGTTAACTGTTTTAATGTGTTATGTTATATATTCATTGGAAATTCGCTGAGTATGCAGGTTTGCTGCGACGGGGATATACATATTTTTATTTTTTACTAGCTGGCCCGACAGACGTTTTCCTGTTCTAATGTCATGAGTTTGGTTTATGTCAAATACTCGTTCATTTACGAGATTTCATTTTACGAGATTTACTCTTTCGCTTCGCTCACTCGCCTATCGAAAAAAGAGTTTTGAGTTCCCATTCGAGTAGTTTTTTCATTTCCATAATGAACATATGTTTATGCCTTTCAAGTATGTTTAGATATAATCCTTGTTAACAGCTGTTTGGTGTAACTAACTGAACGTTTATCAAATCAATGGGAACTTTGAAGGCCAGTGGGACAGAGCCCTTATAGGTCAGATTACAAATTATCTTTTATAAAAAGCCTTGTCCTGACATTAACGAATACAACAAAAGAAGACTTATTAAATTTGGCCCACTCTTTCTCAAGTTATGGGACCCTTTCTCAAAATGACAAAGGGAAATAGAGATTCATTTTCATATATTAAGATTTCCTTACGTTTTTCACAGCAAATATATTTTACAGAGATACGTTAACCTTTTTATAATGGTTAGTAAAATAAGAACACAATTTACCTTTATACAACATTTAATTCTCAAGTTTAAAATTAAAACAAATATATTTCATTATTTTCGATAGTAAGTAATAAGAGGGCACTTAAATATTTTATAACAAATGTATTTGATAACTTTAATATTTTTTAGCGAATTTCCCCTATAGGGAAGAAGCTATTACCGTAGTCGGCATGGTAAGACCTAGGCCCGGGACCATGATAACTTTTCGTTTTGAGGTCCCCAGATGCAAAAAAAACATTTGTTCAAAACTGTTGTGTGTGTGTGTGTGTGTGTGTGTGTGTGTGTGTGTGTGTGTGTGTGTGTGTGTGTGTGTGTGTGTGTGTGTGTGTGTGTGTGTGTGTGTGTGTGTGTGTGTGTGTGTGTGTGTGTGTGTGTGTGTGTGTGTGTGTGTGTGTGTGTGTGTGTGTGTGTGTGTGTGTGTGTGTGTGTGTGTGTGTGTGTGTGTGTGTGTGTGTGTGTGTGTGTGTGTGTGTGTGTGTGTGTGTGTGTGTGTGTGTGTGTGAACGATAACTCTCGTAAAAATAATCCGATTTTGAAGAAATTTGGTATAAACGTGTAAAGCAGCATTTATGACTTAAGTTCGAAAACCAGCCAGATCGACCAGCGGTATTTTGGGGGGGTTTTGTAGCCCAAAAGTGGGTTTTTTGAGTTTTTTAGATATAATTTTTGAAAAAGCCAAATTTTAGTTTTTTCCATTGGAATCAGCTTAAAAAGACGCACAATTTGGTGTTTTGCTCATTGCTCTACGTCAAACAGTTACAGAGATATTGAAAGTGCTAAACACAGTACGTTGTCCAATGTTATTCTTATGGAGAATAAGAAAAATTGTATATCTCGCTTATTAATCAACTTATCCTGATGAAACTTGGTATATTGCTTCATATCGCTGTGGTCTATTGATATTTGCACTAAAAAACATTTGTTGGCCGATAGTTCCCGTAGCAGCAAACCTGCGTACTCAGCCCCTATGTTATTCTTATGGAGAGTAAGTAACGTGTAGTCTCCCTTAATTATGAACATAAATTAATACAATTTGGTATGTGGCTTTACCTACTTGAGTTAGGTTGATATTTGTATAAAACCCCACATTTTTTGTGTTCCTTGCTTCAGCAAACCTGTATACTCACCCGCCATGTTATTCTTATGGAGAATTATTAAAATGTCTTAAATCGTTTATGAATGTATATTGATGAAACTTGGTATGTGGCTTTATGTGGTATTAAGATACATATATACACACTAGAAATTTGCTGAGTACGCAGGTTTTCTGCTACGGGGGTATTTTAATAGTTAGCTCTGGCGTGAAGTATAGTACTGTAATACTGGTTACTAAAATCAATTACTTCTAAAAAGTTGAGAATTTCAAACACACAGCCAAGAAGCACTTCACTTGCACTTCGTTTCAGATACGGTATTGAAATACTAATAATCATATTCCCAGTACGAATTATTCAGTAATACTCAGTACTAAGTAATCAAATCAGTGTAATAGTATGTACTTGTACCGCGCACTAAATAAATGCTAAATAAGTGCAAAATCAAAGAATATAAAATAATTAATTTGTCATCCCCAAGTAGATTTATTATGAAAGTGCCCAATAAACTCAACTAAATCTCAAAAGCGTGAGAGCATTTTGGTGGATTTTGGTGGTTAGAATGTAGGGGTGGAAAACCCTACGTAACTTGGGGGAGGGAGAGCGTCTCCATGCGCTCTGTCGACGCGCCGCTCCCCACACAACTTGGCGGCAAGGTCTATCAGTTTTGAGCCACCCTCCGCGCCCTTCACCTGTCTTGTGCCAAATCGTCATTAGTTTTTAATTGTGCGAAATAAATTTTGAAACGTTTCCCAAGCGGCAGTATTTACTAGACGTTTTAAACTGAGGATTTTTTTCTAAAATAGTTAATAGACTTTTTGAAAATGTATCTCTTGTTGATATGCATAATTGGAAGTTTCGGTAAGTTTTTGCGGTTTTAATCCTATTTTTCTAAGTATAAAACTAAGTCACTCATTTAGTATTAGTGTAGTAATAATAAAATCCAAAAATATAAGTCAGACGTATAATTTTGATGCTATACGTTCGTTCGAAAGGTAAAATACAAATATCTTAAAATTGGTACAAATATGTTTTGTTGTTCATGTCTCTGTACCGAAGCTGAACAGTGCAGATATTGTAAGAGTCATAAATGATTGTTGTCATCTATTAAGTCACAAACATCAGCCAGATTATTTTGTGCAAATAAATTCAACAATACCTTACACTTTTTTGACAACATGAATAAAGAGGGCTTAATTTATCCCCTAAAATTAAATTAACCTAGAACAAGAATACACTGCATGTTCCAAGTCATTATTCAAGATACGAAAAATACATTGTAAATTTCTTAAGATTTTACTTATATTTTCAAATTTAATGTACACGGAAAACATTACTTACAGCTTCAGTAATTATAAACCAAATTATTTCAATAATTGTTTTCATTTACGCTAACTAACTAAAGTAAAAACGCTAACTGGTTAAAGTTTTCTAATTAACAGACAGATAAATAAAATCAGCGTTTCATTGTTTTTGGATGATTAAAACATTAAGTTTTCTTTTATGACGAATTTTTATTTTTTAAATGATAATATGATAGAGTGTCTTAGATGTATTCACAAATTAAAAATGATTCATGCATACATACATACAAACATATATTAAATATACAGGGTGAGTCAGACCACCCGTCCAGCATGTATAACGGGGGAACAGTTTGGTAAAAAGTCGTCAAACAAAATTCTTTCTCACTAAAACGCATATGGGCTATCTATTAAAAATATGTTCATCAAAATCGATGTATAGGTGTTCCAAAACTGAAGGTCACGGGTTCGAATCCCAAAATTTTCTTATGTAAACATAGGAAATATTATACATCATTTTAAAATAAAATAAACGTTTTAAAAATAATTTCTCGTTAAAACAAACATTTCAACGAAAACAGAATTCACTTATCTTTATTCGTTTCAAAATGGCGGCCATTTTTGTGTAAAATATTCTAATTTACGGAACATTCTGTATTTTCTAAACCACTACTCGTATCTTTTATCTGACTTAAATTTCTTACTCACGATAAACTCAGCTTTACTCTGGTATGCTACATGACAGGCTTTTTTGAGAAAATCTATATTTCAAAAAATTATTTATTTTTAAAATACCTAAATGCCCAAAATTAAAAAATGTCTAATGGTAGCGTAAGTCAAAAAGCGTACCATTTGAAGGTCTTGTAAGTCCTAGCAACTCTCTAATTTACACCAACCTTGTATCGCTTTTCGTTTTTCTGCAATCAGCAAAAAACATTATTCCATATGAAATGCATGTTAATTGTACATAAGACATAAAGCGAATGTGGACACAGAATACATGCAAGTGTTATGCAAATTAACATGCATTTCATACAGAAAATCAATGTTTTTTGCTGATTGCAGAAAAACGAAAAGAGATACAAGGTTGGTGTAAATTAGAGAGTTGCTAGGATTTACAAATGGTACGCTTTTTGACTTACGCTACCATTTGACTTTTTTTTAATTTTGGGCATTTCAGTATTTTCAAAATACGTAAATAATTTTTTGAAATATAGATTTTCTCAAAAAAGCCTGTCATGTAGCATACCAGAGTAAAGCTGAGTTTATCACGAGTAAGAAATTTAAGTCGGATAAAAGATTCGAGTAGTGGTTTAGAAAATACAGGTTATTCCGTAAATGTCAATATTTTACATAAAAATGGCCACCATTTTGAAACGAATAAAGATAAGTGAACTCTTGTTTTCACCAAAATCTTTATTTTAACTAGACCTTTAAAATGATGTATAATATTCCCAATGACACATACATTAGACAATTTTGAGATTCGAACCCGTGACCTTCAGTTTTGGAACATCCTGTCCATAGATTTTGATGAAAATATTTTGAATAGATAGCCCATATGCATTTTAGTGGGGAAGAATTTTGTTTGACGAATTTAGACCAAACCGTTCTCCCGTTATACATGCTGGACGGGTGGTCTGACTCATCCTGTATATGACTTTTGTATTTAAATATAACTTAATATTGTTATTTTTAGTTATTAAGTAGTAGGCCTTGTTTGTACTGTTTGAAGATAATGTAACTCTCAAGAAAGCCCGTTGTAACCAAGAATACATCTGTGTCTAAAAACATGTATTATGATCTTTAATATGATTTGAATGAACATTTATAAATTCTATTGTAGTGTAAGGTTCCTCTTAAAGCCCAGAAAATATCCTGCAAATTATCAATTTAAAATACATCTAATGAAACAGAGCCAAAAAATACTAAAAATAAACAGTTTAATTAAACAAAATAATTTTGACAGAATGTTTAATAGGGATTATTTTACTTTTGTACGTCATTCTCATTAATAATAGAAAATGTCAGATTTTTATCATCATCTGACAAATTGGAGATTACCAATGAGTTATATTATTAGTTATTCTATGTATTAATACGGGAGGGGTTTTTTCTTCACAGTCACAACTCAGTAATGGCTGGACGGTTTTTAACGTTGGAGGTGTCAAATTAAATGTATTTTTTCTTAGACTTGCCAATACGTCTCAGAATTTTAAGAAAGGTCATCCCTTAAATACAGTAAAGGGCTGAATTTTCGGAATAGTGGCGCTATCTGACGGCGGAAGTCTAAACTACATTTGATTGAAAGTACGTTGTTATCATCCGTTTTAATATCAGATTTGTTGTTATGTTTGCTTACAACTGAAGTAACCTTTCGTTGGGGACAAACTTGCTCGGATTCGAGCAACAGGACAACTAGTATCATGTTATTATGAGTTATATTGGGCTCGTGCAACTCCAGATTTCGTTGTAAGAGAAACCCTCTATAATCACTATATTTGTTAAAACATAATACTGGAAACTCCGGGTTTGTTTCGGACGTTTACCGTAGCTCAAAAATTATGGGTAAATCGAAACAATTTGTAGGTGAGTCTATACAATTTCCTTCAAATGTCTGTTAGACAATCTTGAAAAAGTTTATAAACCCACTTTAAAATTAAACGAAAGAAGGGTGAATTTTGTATAAATTTTCTTTGTAAAAAAGTGATAGTTTAAGTTGTTATATATATAATACCCCCGTAGCAGCAAACCTGCATACTCAGCGAATTTCCAATGCATATATATGTATCTTAATACCACATAAAGCCACATACCAAGTTTCATCAATATACATTCATAAAAAAACGATTTATGACATTTTAATTATCCTTTATAAGAATAACATGGCGGCTGAGTATGCAGGTTTGCTGAAGGAAGGAAAACAAAAAATGGGGTTTTATACAGATATCAATATAACTCATTTAGGTAAAGCCACGTACCAAATTTCATTAATTTATTTTCATAATTAAGGGAGATAACACGTTACTTATTCTCCATAAGAATAACATGGGGCTGAGTACGCAGGTTTGCTGCTACGGGAGCCTTTGGCAAAAAATTGTTTTTTTGAGCAAATATCAATGGTCCACAACCAGATGAAGTATCAAAGTTTTGTCAGTATGCAAAAGTTCATAAATAAGCGAGATATAAAATTTTTCTTTTCCTCCATAAGAATAACATTAGACAACGTACTATGTTTAGCACTTTCAATATCTCGGTAACCAATTGACGTAGATAAATGTTTAAAATACCAAATTGTGTGTTTTTTTAAGCTGAATCCAATGGTAAAAAAACTAAAATTTGACTTTTTCCAAAATTATATGTAAAAAATTCAAAATACCCCCGTCGCAGCAAACCTGCGTACTCAGCGAATTTCCAATGCATTGATATGTTTCTCACTAGTACATAAAGCCACTCACCAAGTTTGACAAAAATACATTCATAAATAAGTGATTTATTACATTTTATTTATTCCCCATAAGAATAACATTAGGACTGAGTACACAGGTTTGCTGCAACGAGGAAGATAAGAAAAGAGTTTTTATGCAATTATCAATATAACTGAACCATGTGAAGCTACTTACCATGTTTTATTAATTTATGTTCATAATTAAGGGAGATATAAAACTTTACTTATTCTCCATAAGAATAACATTAGGGATGAGTATGCAGGTTAGCTGCTACGGGGACAACCAACAAAACATTTATTTTTGGTGCAATTATCAATATACCAGTACAACATAAAGCCACATATCAAATTTCATAAATATACATTCATAAATAATCAAGATATCAAATTTTATTTATTCTCCATAAGGATAACATTGGACAACGTACTGTGTTTAGCACTTTGAATATCTCTGCAACGGTTTGACGTAGAATCACAATTTAAACACCAAAATGATTTTTTTGTGGAGCTGAAGTGATTGGTAAAAGAAAATGTGAAGTTTAAAGTAAAATTAACTGAGGAAAAGCCAAAAACCTTTTTCCCATAAGATTAACATGGGAGATTTTATGAGCATGTTTTTTGGATTTTTTCCGCAACCACTTAACCTAGGTTAATAATTCAAAATACCATATTATTTGTTTTTTTAAGCTCTATAACATGGTCAAAACCAAAATTAAGTGTTTTAAAAATGTTAGGGTAAAAAATGCAAAAAACTGATTTTTGGAAAATTTAAAACCCCCATAAACCCCCCTTCCCATGGTCCGATTTTTCTGGTTTTCGAACTTAAAGTCATGAATGTCATTTTACACATTTGAGCCAAATTTCATCGAAATCGGACGTTTTTTACTCAAGTTATCGCATTCACGGACACATATATATATACATATATATAAATTTGAACGAATAGTGTTTTGGACATCTGGGGACCTCAAAACAAAAAGTTATCATGGTCTCGGGCTTAAGTCTTACCATGAGACCTACGGTAATAGCTTCTTCCCTATAGGGGAAATTCGCTAAAACCCATTTTTGGGGTACAAAACCCCCCCAAAATACCCCTTCGGATAAAGCGATCTGGCTGGTTTTCGAACTTAAAGTCATAAATGTTACTTTACACGTTTATACCAAATTTCATCAAAATCGGATAATTTTTTCGAGAGTTATCGTGCTCACGGACATATATATATATACAGTTTCGAACGAATGGTGTTTTTGGGGTCTGGGGACCTCAAAACGAAAAGTTATCATGGTCCCGGGCCTAGATCTTACCATGCCGACTACGGTAATAACTTCTTCCCTATAGGGGAAATTCGCTAATAAACAAATTCCAACTTACGTAACTTTGTTTAAACTCGCATATTAAGAGGTTTTTAAATTGTGCATCAACCAAACGGTCAGGTATAACTCTCGATTTAGTTGTACAAATTTTCCAGTGACGCATCAGGAAAACCGGACCGGCAAATTTCAAAAAAGAATTCCCCTAATAAGTAATCTTCCCTGATCTAATATTTATGACTGAAAGGTGCATCATTTTAAGGCACAGTGTGTTCCAATAAGGTGTGTTTAGGAGCTGAGACGTTTCTTGTCACCTTCGAGACTAGCGATCGCTGAGACGTTTCTTGTCACCTTCGAGACTAGCGATTGCTGAGACGTTTCTTGTCACCTTCGAGACTAGCGATCGCTGAGACGTTTCTTGTCACCTTCGAGACTAGCGATCGCTGAGACTTTTCTTGTCCCCTTCGAGACTAGCGATCGCTGAGACGTTTCTTGTCCCCTTCGAGACTAGTGATCGCGGAATACGACAGAGAATACATCTCATCACAGAAAGGTGACCACAATCTACATTCGGTGTTTATGTTGCAAGACTTGCAAATACAGACCGAATGCCGGTCGTTCTCCGGTCGTTTCTGATACTCAAATGACGATAAAGAAAACTTGGTTCGCCTGTAACATTAAAATTAAATCATGAAAGCAAAACAGTTGTTTATTATATTTGTAAGTCTCATTTCAATAAAGTAAGGAAGAATTATACGTGATTGAAACGTTCAAAACTCCTACTTTTTATATCATGGTTACTCCTACTTTTTATAAAGTAAAATGGTTTAATGTATATTCTTTAAATACTGAACACTTCAAATTGATAAAAATATAATCAAAGATTTATTGGTGCGAAATTGTTAAGTTGGTCGTAGTGGATATTGGCGACCGGGTGTACGATTATCGCTAAATTGAGGTAGTTTTACCAATAACTTGAATATGTGGTCGTTCAAGCATAGATTGGCTGTAACCCCGACACCGCTGTATGGAGAAATTAAACCCCAACTGCCAATATGACCGTTTAACCTTTTAGACCTACGTTTTAAGGTTTGTTCTACTTAGAATCTAAGCTTTAAATCACCAAGTGAACGATATATTTCAAAGCTTTCTATTACATGCTCCATATTTTGTATGAGTATACTGTAATTTATTGTGTAAAATCACATATCTCCCTTTGTTAATATAACCTTGTATGTTCATTAACATGATATGATTATAAGTTCCAAAATTGAAAGGTTTTGAGTAAAGATGTTTGGCTAAAAATAATCCTGCATACAATGATTACATACACTTTTGAAACCATATCAATTTGAAACCTTTAACAGAGAAATGCGTATTTATATGAGTTTGTCGGTCCGGGAATCTCGTTTAAAAATCACAAACTATTATTTTTCCATAACAATGTCCCACTAGACAAGAAGATTATAGGGATTTCCAGCCTGAAATTAAAACTGATTTTATAGGGATTTTAATTTTTAAATGTAAACCTCAAGAGTGGTGTATGTTTTCATGCTTTTTACCGTATTCCTCCATCCCCTGTCAATTGAGCTCATCCCCTAATACGAGCTGTGGGCCTGTATCAATTAACCCCATGTAATAAATAGCCCGTTACACGCTGCCCGTCAACACGGGGTGCCCCCCCACCACCACCCCCTTCCAAAATGTACCCCAGGGGAGATTTTGGGGGAGTGACGCAGCAATGTCCACTACCGCTGGTACTGATGGGGATAAATTGTACAGAATAATGTCGGAAGAAATTTAGGAGACAGTAAAATCGTAATACGACTATAAATAAGCGTACGCATAACAATTCTAAAATATAAGTTATAAAATGCTAGCTGCCATTTGTCATTGGGCTATTAATTAATGATGCTTTCTAAGAACAGGTCAACCTTAGATAGTAACAATACCAGGGTTTGGACCGTTCCCCATCAAAACGTTAAAAAAATCCAGTGACGTAGATATACAGAAAACAAAATGTAAAGCTTGAAAATTGAGTTAACGGGTCAGAATTAATAAAAAAATCAGTCAAAATTATTTAAAACAACAGTTTATTTTGAACATTTGGTTTTACCCCGTTGTCCCATTTACCCTATCGTTGTTGTCAACTTTGTTGGTAACAACAAATGACAGCTTCGCGCCTTCATTCTTAAGTTATAGAAATTATAGTAATTGTGATTCGAAAAAGTGACTCGTTTAATGATAACATGGCAAGAGTGAATTAAATAGTAACATTTAGAACATTTCATTGGCTTTTTATGAGCATTTGATTTTGTGGTTGCGAGATCCCAATACAATTAAACTAGACATGTATAATAGCCTAATAGCATAGATTAAGCATGCCCCTTAGTATGCTTAATCTATGATAATAGTTTGGGATACATTCATGATCAAAGTTCCATGCTGCAACTCGAGTTTGCTCGTGTAAGCACAGATTTGTAACAGAGGATCATAACCGACCGAGTACTTGTTTCCATCTTTCCTTACGGCTTTGTCGTAGCCAGCAACAGTTGAACGTTGCTTTTGATGAATTACCCATAAACGGCGGTTTACTATCCATCCCAGATAGTTTACGGCGCCGCTAGCCAATGCACGGCGGGTGAACTGTTATTGATATTTGTGGCGGTACTTGGTCGCAGATTTGCATTTGTTGACGGCGCCCGCAACGGTGACGGGGTTTATTTTTATCGTTTGGTATACGTTTATAACCTAGAAAAACATTCCGTGGCTATTACACATTTAATTTTGTTCCCTTTTTCATTGGGTGGCTTTATATATAGATTTGAACGTTGTACAGCTAGATTGCTCTTGGAGGTAAATCGACTAGTTATTAGAAACTCAAAATATATTTTTAAGTACGAGAAATTAAACTACTTAATCTGAATTAGATTTTAACAGTAAATAGAAGTAAACACATCAAATAGACAGTACATAATTTCTGATGTGACTACTTTACTGTTTGTAAAATCTTGAAGCTTATTGATTTAAAAAAAAACTAAACAAATTAACAAATATTTTTAAAACTAATTGTTTTATTGAAATAGACTAAAATCGAAATCAAAAGGTTTTCAGACCAATATTTTCCATGCAAATACTTGGATTATCTGCATCCCATGTTCCACGTTTATGGATTATGTTCTGATTGACTTAGCATTTTTATTTATTCAAAATATGGTTGGATGTAACTTGCACAAATTGTTTATATCGTATAATCATTCCTTTATACGAGCATGTCTGCGTACAAAATAGATCTGGGAATCCCACGGAAGGGTTTTGTTTAACTATTTAAATGAGATTTTTGGGGCTCAGAAATCGATTGGCGGAATCCTGAATGATGGGTAACGCATTTAAAATTTAAAATTTAAACGTAGTTTCAAATCATAACAAAACAGTCACAGTAGCTGATCAATAACAACCAGTAAGTCTCACGAGGTAAAGTGTCAACGTGTTACTTTCCCTAAAGCTCGGTCCTCGGAACTATTTCTTAATTAAATAACAACCGTATATACATATTTCCGTTATAATTTACGATCCCTAGTAAAATCGTTGGTCCTCCTCAACTAGCTTCTCTGTAGGAACATCGTTTTCTCCGTACCTTTCTAACTCCCCGAATTTCACCCCACGCCCCCAGTTACAACTGTCTCTCAGATCAGATAAAGATACAACGCTGGACACAGACCACTCTGACTCACTCTATTAACTCCCCCTCCCTCCCCCACAAACAACCCCCCCTTCTACTCTTGGCTACCGCTAGGAGATCCAGATTGACAACCGGGATCAGATTACCAATCTACAGAGTTGTTCGACATGATGACTTACAACTTACAACTAATTAATTGTGTTACAGTAGCGTAAAGAAGTGTTGTTATTGGCAAAACTACTCACCAGGCTTTACATACATTTCCGTAAGCTTCATGCTAGGAAAAGAAAGTACTGTAATAGTAATAACTATATTGTATTGCTCGAGAAATGCCATTTCAATAACTACAGGTTAGTAATAATTGAGTAATTCTTTACGTAGATGATAACATATTTTTTAAACGGTGTTATAATTTCATACAAACTACACAATCTTTATTGCGATTTAAACAATGTTGAACTGGATAAATATTCTGTCTCTTCAAGTTTAAACCTTGTTTTACTTTCTTTCTAAAAACCAAAATTCTTACTTTAACCACAGAGAAGAAATAAAATATTCTTGAACAAACATTTTGACTAAAATAGGTACATACCTTGTCGTCAACAGTCAAATTGTAGTGATGAAATCCACTACATGTTTCGCCGTAAATGCGGCATTTTCAAGTGGTCCACAAGTAACGTATTACCCAAATAGAATAGGCCTACGTCAAAATTTAAAAGTGTCACAGTCACAAAGACACTTTTAAATTTTGACGTATCCTATTTGGATAATACGTTTCTTGTGAACCACTTGAAAATGCCGCATTCACGACGAAACATGTAGTGTATTTCCATCACTACAATTTCGACTATTGACGACAAGGTATGTACCTGTTTTAGTCTAGTATTGTGCGTTACACGAGTGAAAAACCAGGCTGTCCATAAGCCCAATGTTAAAATTAACATTAGTCTTATGGACGGCCTGGTTTTTCACTCGTGCAACACACTGTACACCAGGGGCTACAGCAATGAATTTTAAACATTTTGAGCTAGAGTGAATGAAACATGAAGTTCAATGTTAGCTCAAGCTCGACATTGCGCCCATGAGAACTGAAAACCCCTGAAACCGTTCAGCGAACATACGACGCTACAAGGACGACACATGGCGAACGATACCAGGATGAACAAGTTTATTGTAAGGTAATGTTCTAAACGGTAGTAAAATTCTATCAGTTGTTATAAACCAATGACTCAAGTTACGAATTACTGTACCAATACCCATTTGAGTTTGTACTAAATTCAGAATTATCATATTTTTAGCTACTCAGCTTCTTCTATAGGCCGTTAAACATATCCATCAGAAATACATTTAAAATCAGTTATTGACGTGACATCAAAAGCGGTCAAAGGTGTTATTCCGTTAAGGTGGTGCAGTCGACTCTATTGACAAGCTATTCCGCCTAGAGGTCAGGTCAGTCGCTGCTCATTCACACACATGCAAAGTCCCGGATGCTTACTCACACACACGCAGAATCCTCCCCTCAACTACCCCCAACCCCCAACTTCCCCAAGTGGTCAAACCACTTTCACTCGCTGGGCTTGCTACTCGCCCTGCCCTGAACCTTCATAGGGCACCAAGATTCTGAAATGGCAAATAGCAAGCAGCACAGCGGGAACTCAACTCAACCAGCCTCTCCGCATATGTTCTAAACATATTTATTTGTTATACAATTTTCAGCGGTTAATATACCATTTAAAAATGTCATATTTAATGAATTCAGTCAAGTCTCTCAAATCTATGATATCGTAAATAAAATTAATTATAAAACTATTTTAACAAGTTGGAAACGCTCTACTAACATACAAATAACCCCGTCGCAGCAAACCTGCGTGCTCAGCGAATTTCCAATGCATAAACATGTGCCTCGCTACCACATAAAGCCACTTACCAAGTTACATAACAATACATACGTAAATAAGTGATATATACTATTTTTATTATCGATTTATTTGGACTTTACCTATCACTTCTAGTGTTTAAAACACTAGAAACAATAGTTTTTAAACCCTAGAAGCGATAGGTAAAGCCCAAATAAATCAATTATAAAATTCAAATCCATCGCTATTATGAGTTTCAAAAATACAGTATAACATTTTATTTTAGGGCTGAGTACGCAGGTTTTCGCTGAAACAAGGAAGATAAAGAACTTTTTTTATACAATTATCAAAATAACTCAAGAGGGTGAGCTTCATACCTTTATTTATTTAATTTAGGTTCATAACTAAGGGAGGTAGGCCATATCAAACATTAACTATTCTTCATAAGAATAACACTAGGGCTGAGTATGAAGGTTTGCTGCTTCGGGGAAAATAAAAATTGTTTTTTATGCAAAGCATATAAATAGGCCAGAACTAGGTCAATTCACATACCAAAGTTTCGCTAAAATATGATCACTTTAAAGAAACTGGAAAGAGTATTTTTTATTTGAATTAAACAACATAATTTTAATAAAATATTTGTTTACAAAAATCGAATTAATACAGTTCATATGATAACGGTTTTTAACAAGATCCGGTATAAAATAAGATTGAATCACGGATAAAATATCTGATAACAATTAAACACATTAACTTTGAAACAAAGTCTAAGGCATCAGTAAACTACTGGTAGTAATCCTAACAACATATTAAAATATCAGAACTAACCGTTTGTTTGCGATTTTAATGTACTATATACATGATTGGCTTAGTAGAGCAATGGTTAAATATTTTTCTACTATAGTGAAGTTTGTAAACTTCAGATGTGCCCAAAAAACGGGTGGCAGTTTGGTAGTACCCAGATAGGGAGGGAGGCAAATGGTTTCCAAAAATATACATTACCACCAAGAGATATCCTGGTAAACCATGTCAGTCAGGTCCCGAATTTTGTATTGCTTGAATTCCTTTACAGCAACTTTAGAGACTCATGCGGACAGTTAACAAAAAACCAATAGACACGGTCCCAGACAGTCCGTAGAAACCACAATACCCCATGTTTAAGAGTAGGACTGGCTTTCTTTACCCAAAAACAGGCTGTGAGAGTAAGAGTATTTTTTTCTGTTAATGTGCAAGTGTAAAAACTTTAATGACAATGATAATGACACAATGATAATGACACATCGATTGTCCAAATCGGTTGAGAAATAACGACGTAGCGGGCCAAAAACGAAATTCCTTAGCGATTTAATATGTAAGACTGGGCCGTATTTAGGACCTCTGGGGCCCCGGGCGAATACGAAAATGGGGCCCCCCTAGCATAAATACAAGCATGTATGTAGTATACATACAATAGATATTTCTCTATTCCGTAATATAACCTTATTAATTTTAATTGTCTAGTCTGTAATAAATAAACCAAATATACAAATAATTAACAAATTTTAATTTGTTGTGAAAAATTTAAAAATTTTCAAAATAATAATGTTGTATTTAATTTTCTTTACATGATTTAGTCTGGTTTTAGCTCTCAAGCCTATATCCAACAAGTTACTAATATATAAAGTTAATATACAATAAAAAACATTATGACTAGTTAAACCAACAACTTATAAATTTAAAAAGAAATATCTCGTGTAATTGCTTTACCACAAAAATCATCGTACTAACATGAAAACAATAAAAATATAGCACATATGAAATGTTTTGTTATGTCATGTTTTGTTATAATAAATGTTATATTATATGTTTGAATTCAATACACATTGATTTGGAACTCTTTAAAAGGTTGTAGATCAACATACTGCTGGATAGACTTTATTAAATAGTATTTCATGCAGTATAGACGGTAAAAACTCCTTTCTTGGCATTTCTTGGCTGAAAAATCATAAGTTATATATTCAAGTAACATAGGCAACGCCAACGCAAAATATAATTTTCTAAACTCTGGTTTAATGCTAATTCAAAGGTAACTTTTTACAAGTTTAAACTTTAAAACATGTTCTTATTCCGGATGCATTTGATATTATCGCACATAAAAATATTCTGAAAGAGATTTAAATATTTGGAAATGTAGTAAAAAGTCAGTTATATTGTAGACGTTTGTACATTATTTTCGAGATAAGTTTACGTGATTTTGATACAATGAAATATTATCTTTATCATTGGGCCTTGTTTCTTCTTACGTTAAACTTGATGTGGGGGGTAATCGCAGGATTCAGTGTTGGCAACAATGATAAGCATACGTCCAGTAACACTCACTGATACCGGGGCAGTGCTGATCGTATTGAGTAATAATTAAAGTAAACAAAGCAGACGTTTTTAAATCCCCATGCTTTTCTTATGGGGGATGTTTTACGTTGCTGTTCGTTTGCTGGTAAATATTTAGAAATACTGTCAGTTTTCCCGAGTCCCTGGGATCAAGACCTCACCCATTATCCTGCAATTAGCCAAACTCCCACAATTTTGACTTAAAAATTTCGCTTACAGAATTATATATAAAGACGATACGAACAAAACAACAACAACAAGAAATAGGCTGAAAGCTACCGTACCATTATTATTATCATCTTTATTATTAATTGTATCATCATATTTAGGATAACCTCAAACACTTATGACTACTCAGTGTCCTACGTTAACTGACTTTCGTAACCACTTATAGTTTTGATACTATTATTTAATTACTTTATATTTGGCTGTTTGTTCTTAATAATTTATAATATATCAAAATTAGTTTTGTGCAACAATAACAACAAACTTAAATCGGCTTGAACGGAATATGCAACTTCCAAGTACGGCAGAGCATGGCTGTTATAATTTATATTAAACAATACAATGCATACAATCTATGCTCAGCAAAATAAGTGCTCTACAATGCCATCAGTAGTTATGTTTCAAATCTTACCTGGCCAATTTTAGTTACTGGATTTGGGCAAGTTTATCAAGTCCGCACATGGTATTAAAATAATACAAATTATTTAATGACTTTGGATTTGATACTTAGTTTGAACGTACACCTTTTACATCTTAAAATTATTTGTAGGTATTGTTTTCAGTGAACAACCTTAAGTGAACAACCCATACGGTCGCCTTGTGCAACTCCAATCCTTTTAGTCGCGTTGTATTTTGTTGGCGCGAGCAAGCAACAAGTAACATTGGCCCTGCCTGTTCTCTCGAGAATTAATCCCGACATTGCCACAGGTGTCGTTTAGGAATCTGTGGGAATCGAATGAAATGATTTTATCGCAGAATCATTCGAAAAGGCTGAAAATGTTAAAACGAAAAACTGTTTGTGAAATCTATTATTTTCCTTTCACTATTGTACTTCGTCGTTAGTATGACCAAGATCGAAATAGTATTTCCACTAATTACGGGGAAAATTAAAATTCACTAACACGAATGAAATGATCACTTCACAATAATTATCCGCGCTTCACAAAAGAGGTGTTAGTTTAACAAAAAAGAACTCAGTCTAAAAAGCATAGCTTCTTTTTAAGAGGTGTTGTTCCACAAAAGAGATGCTTTATCCATAGGAATTCAAATCCAAAAGAGATGTTTTTCCAAAAAGGGGTGCTCTTTATAAAATAAAGTCACGCTCCACAAAACAGTTACCCTTGAAAAAAACCATGATTCGCAAAATATAAACTTGTTCATCAAAAAGATGGTTATTCTGCAAAATAATTTTCGGTTGCAATAATTTTCAATATTTAACATTTTATGGTTAAATTAATTAAACAAACTCTTAACCAATAGGAAACCTTCAATTCACTAGTATTAAACTGCAAAACCTTTTTTTACAGTCGTATAATCGAAAAATACCCTGAAATTAACCTAGATTACGAACCAAGAGAATCCTGTAATTATGGCTTTATGTCTGGTCGTCTAATGCATGTCGGTCGGTTTCATATCTGTCTTTACTACATGTAGTTTGTTATATGACCATGCTATATGAGTCTGTCTGTTTGTTATTATCTCTACTCCAGAATCTTAGTGATGCCAAGTTATTGTTCTTCTTATTAGAGGAAATAGTGCGAAGCAGTTAAAAGATAAAGAACCAATTTGTAAAATCAAACTTCAAACTAATAAAAAATTCAACCATGTATTGTGAAAAATGTTAGTGTATTATTTATGTACTAAAGTCGTATATTGTCTTGTAGTTAACACAACCTTTCTACCAGCGTGGTAGATGTTGCTATAATTACGAGTTTTGATTTTAAAAACCTCTGCAACAATCAAATTGTTATTTATGTATTAACAGCGAAAATAACATTGCTGTTGCCGCGCGTAAATTACTCGTAGCGGAGCGCGGTAATCTTCCGAAAGCGATAAAGACACTTTACACTCGCATTATACACACAATTTTTCCTCCAACTGCAATTTTGGATACTACGCAACAACAAAAAAATCACTTTTATCCATGTTGGGTTATAAACACCGAGTCAGTTACCTTGGTCCGTGCAACAATCAGCTGTTTATATTAATTCAGCGAGCGGAAAACTAAGGTGCAGCGAGCGAAAAAGGCTTGTTCGCTCGGTAAACATAAAAAACTTATTCACTATGAGCTTTTAGATAGTAAAGAAGCACTTAAGGTGCGACTGTATGAAACATATAAATAACTTTATTGCCTTGGGTAATTTTTAAAATTGCATAAGCAAATATATTTTTATATTAAATTAATTTTCTGTGGTAATAGCATTAATACCATGAGTTTTCTATGGAATTTTTCCGTGGATTACTTTCACTTGTAGCTATCTTTTTTTCTCTTCTTAACATTTTGTGTCTTTTTCCAGGAATTCTTCTGAATAATAATAATTTTCATTTAAAAGTATATTTTTAATTTTCATCTTAAATTTGATCAAGTCAATTTCTTCTTTTAATTGTTTGAATAAATATATTCCATTGTATAATAAATTCTATAAAAAATTGTATTATGACTGTGAATTTTGAGGTTGAGATTGTTTCTGATTTTAGGTAATATTTGTGGTGTAGTGAACAAAAAAAGATTTTGTTTTACAAAAGTTAAAGTTTCCAAAATAAAAATACTAGGGAATGTTAATATTTGATTGTTTAAAAAAATTGCTTACATGTATAATTTCTGAGTTTTTTTTTAAATTGTTCTAATTGCGATTTTCTGCAGGATAAATATAAGTTTTGTGTTCGATGAAGATTTACCCTATATTGGTACTGCATACATTAAATGAGGGTAGATTAAACCATAGTATACAGTTAAAAGTACCCTTGAGTTGCAACATTTTGATAGTCTTCTCAATACAAATATTCCACTCCACTGGATATCTTTTTACAGAACATGTCCAATATGTGTCTCAATATTTAGATTCTTATCAATAAGAACTCCTAAAAATGGTACTGTCTCTTTTGTTTCTTCTGCGAAATCATAAATTATTAATTGAAATTGTAATATCATTAATTTGATTGGTCCTTTTTTTAGAAAAAATAGAAATTTAGTCTTTGACATGTTTGCCATTAAACCCTTTTCTTGAATCATTGTATCGCTAAGTTTGAATTTACGTAATTGTTTATTTCTAGACTGTGTATATTATCACTAGACATCAGCATAAATACAAATGTCAGTACTCTGGATGTATATATATAAACACGCATACACCCACTTACCCTATAGTTAAGGCGGTAAATACATATTTAATGTGTTTTTATCGTACTTTACATGAGTACACTACAATGACAATATATTGTTAAGTGTTTTAAGACGTGTTTTAATAACACACTGTATTTAAGTTATTGAAAACTCATGAGGAATGAATAATAAGCCTAGTTTGCGATAAATCCAAACACATAATGCACAATTGCAGTAATATCTTAGGTCCTTGTAACCGAATGACAACCAGCACTTATATATTCCCCCAATGTTTATATTTCTCTCTTACTTGCTGTAATTTCGCAATGTTTTTATAGCTCTCTCGCCCCCCTTACCCTCTGGCCCTCGAGGAATGTTTCCAAACATTTCGTTTTAGGAAATATCAAAATCGATTACATATCTGTTGACAATTCAGATGCAATACTTTGAACGAACCACTGTGAAACCAATTTCGGAAAAACAAACATAAATAAAAATAAACTTATGAAGGTTCGTAAATACTGGTTCACCTCGGTGTTCTTGATTTTGTTTACTATCAAATAGCGTAGAGAGAGGAATATTTATGAGAGAAAAACAGGAATAACTGCTATAGCATTCAATAGCTGACAAAATATCATTCATTTAGATAGACAGATATTTAACTATCTTAATCGTATTTTCTCTATACCAATACCACTTGTTAGTGAATTTCCTATGGAAAGTGAACTATTAGCTACGGTGAAACTTAAGCCCGGGACCACCATAGAAGTTCCTAACGTGACCCCCTGAACACGTTTTGGGGGGGTCGTTCAAAATTTTATATATATATGTGTGTGTGTGTGTGTGTGTGTGTGTGTGTGTGTGTGTGTGTGTATGCACTCTAGCGGTCGCATTTTTGTCCGATTTACTTCAAATTTGGGAAGGACGTTTCTTTCTATAATCAGTTGGACAAGTTCGTTGGGCAAAACAATCGGAAAACTCTAAACTCCTTTTTTGGGGATTGTTCTTTCAAATTTCGAGTTTTTGGGCCCAAAAAGGGTCAGGATAGCCCGAATGTGAAATTAACGAATGAAAAACGGTGGGAATTAGTGTGGAAAAACTTTTAATCCCTCTCTTGTCATTCTAGCATATATATTTACGAGTTATTAAAGAAAATGTGTATTGACAAAACCCAGTAAGTTGTCTTATAGGGGTTTTACTTTAGAAAAGCCTGTTATTCATTTTGTTGGAGTACTTTTATCATCCGCAACAATCTCACGCCTACTTTAAATCCTGACTGGACCTTCTCCTAACCTTATAATGCACAAAATTGTATTCCCAGCATTGCAGGTAAATAGAACCAGGAGCATCAGAACAGCCAAAAAATCAATATTTTCAGATTTGAATAAAAATTGGAATAATTGTATGTTTTTAACTGATTTTGAGTTTTTATAGTTTTTTATGTGGAAATTCACTTCCCTCACGTCAGCGTGCTGCGTGCGAACTCGTTTCATTTTATTTGTTTTGATACTACAATTAATTGTTCTTGTATATTTTTTTTATTTTAACAATTTTTAAATATTTGTAAATAAAACATTGTAAATTTTCTTAAAAACTTTGAATTATAGCTCTGTTACTTGTTGTTTAGGTGTGCCTCTTGAGCCGGAAATAAGTACAATAACACTGATAACTTATTAGTGAATTTCCTTTGGAAAGTTAGCATGACCCGCACGATGAAACTTAAGCCCGGGACCACCATATAAGTTCCTAACGTTACCCCCTGAACACGTTTTGGGGGGTCGTTCAAAATTGTATATATATGAATATATATATATTCATATATATATATGTACATATATATATATATATGAATATATATATATATTCATATATATATATGTACATATATGTATATATATATATATATATATATATATATATATGTGTGTTTGCACTCTAGCGGTCACATTTTTTGTCCGATTAACTTCAAATTTGGTAGGGACCTTCCTTTCTATAATCGGTTGTACAAGTTCGTTAGGAAAAACAATCGGAAAACTCTAAACCCCTTTTTTGGGAATTAATCATCAAAATGTCTAGTTTTTGGGCCCAAAAATGGTCAGAAAAGCCCCAAATGTAAAATTAATGCATGTAAAAAGATGGGAATTAGCGAGGCAAAAGTTTTAAGCCCTCTCTCGTCATTCTAGCATACATATTTACCGAGTTATTAAAGAAAATGTGTTCCGACTAACCACAGTACGTTGTCTTATGGGGGGTTTTACACTAGAAAAGCTTGTTATTCCTGTGTTAGAGTACTTTTATCATCCCCAGCAACCTCACGCCTACTTTCAAGCCTGTCTGGACCTTCTCCTAACATTATAATGCGCAAAATTGTATTCCCAGCTTTGCAGGTAAATGAAACCAGGAGCATCAGAACAGCCAAAAAATCACGGTTTTCAGATTTTAATAAAAATTGGAATAAATGTATGTTTTTACACTGATTGTGAGTTTTAAACTTTTACTGTGGAAATTCACTTCCCTCACGTCAGCGTGCTGCGTGTGAACTCGATTGACATTGTTATTATATTTCAAAGCTTTGACACTTTACATTTGAAATCTGTTATGAACTGTTGTACTGTTACTTTATGTGATCTATTGTGTCAACATTTATTCCTCAATGGAACCGGTTTTTACACAATTACGAGTCATCGTCAGCCCCTGCATGTTTTTGACATTATATGCCATGTCTACATATATCCTACTTTAAGTGGCACTAGTCGACCCGTGCGGAATTCCGCACTGCGAACCAAATATTGTCAGCTGATCAGATGTTCTTTTTTTACATTTTCGCTCCTGTCAAAACAAACAATTCCCTTTATTTATCTTTCATTATTCATCTTTCCGAGAAGCGGTACATTTTAGACCATGGGTCTATTTTTCGTCAATAGCCGGCACGATAAGCTTTAAAAATAATAGAATAAAGGAATAAGGAAGATCTCGCGGACTGACAGAAAAAACAGGCTAGAGAAATCATATCATACTAATCATACTAATATTATAAATGTGAAAGTATGAAAGTAGGAAAAATTGTGTGTATAATGCGAGTGTAACGTGTCTTTATCGCTTTTGGAAGATTACCGCGCTCCGCTACGAGTAATTTACGCGCTACAACAGCAATGTTATTCTTTTCGCTGTTAATACATAAATAACAATTTGATTGTTGCAGGGGTTTTTAAAATCGAAACTCGTAATTATAGCAACATCTACCACGCTGGTAGAAAGGTTGTGTTAACTACAAGACAATATACGACTTTTAGTACATTAATAATACGCTAATATGTTTCACAATACACGGTTGAACTTTTATTAGTGAAGTTTGATTTTACAAATTGGTTTATTATTTTATAACTGTTTCGTAATTTTTCTTCTAATAAGAAGAACAATAACTTGGCATCACTAAGATTCTGGAGTAGAGATAATAACAAACAGACAGACTCATATAGTCTGGTCATATAACAAACTACAGGTTGTAAAGACAGATGTGAAACCGACCGACATGCATTAGACGACCAGACATAAAGCCATAATTACAGGATTCTCTTGGTTCGTAATCTAGGTTAATTTCATGGTATTGTTCGACTATACGGCTGTAAAAACAAGTTTTGCAGTTTAATACTAGGGAATCGAAGGTTTCCTATTGGTTAAGAGTTTGTTTAATTAATTTAACCATAAAATAAATTAAACCATTTAAATTAACCATTTAAATTACATTACATTACATTTTTTTTAACCATTTTCCATTTAAATATTGGAAATTATTGCAACCGAACGTTATTTTTGAGAGTAACCACATAATAACAAGGTTATATTTTGCGAATCATGGCTTTTTTCAAGGGTAACTGTTTTGTGGAGTGTGAATGTCCTACTAATATTATAAATGTGAAAGTATGGATGTTTGTGCGTAACTCTGAAGTTCCATCACGTGAAAACTACTGGACCGATTGAGCTGAAATAAAAAAGCTGAACTAACTACCTTACATGAATTCTCGTAAACGCACAATTAACGGACAGATCAAAAGCAAAAAACTCACAAAAACCATCACACTAATTGTATTACTTTGTTATTTCGTATAAAAAGCAGTAGATTATTTGTGAACCATTTTTCATCAAGGCTTTCATGCGCTTGGATGCGCGAAGCTTTCACTAGGGTACCGACTAAATGAAGTGAAATAATGTCCAAAACCTTACTGCTCCGTCTTCACCCCCTCCCCACTCACCCCCCGACCGTGGACCCCAAGGGACAGTTTTACCGACCCGAGTGGCCCGATGCTCTTATTGATCTTTGTTGATCAAACACATTCGCTATATTGTGTTTTGACCGCCGCGGATTACAATAGCCTTTCAAAAGTATCGGGTGGCTTTGTAGTGGTTTTAGT
The DNA here is from genome assembly GCA_963675035.1 of Allygus modestus. Lineage (NCBI taxonomy): Eukaryota > Metazoa > Arthropoda > Insecta > Hemiptera > Cicadellidae > Allygus > Allygus modestus. The sequence goes on along the minus strand of OY776117.1, from coordinate 105,891,355 downwards.
GATTAATCCGCTACAAATGGATATAATAACACTGAACGTGTTTTACTGCTGATTCGGTGTAGTTTTGGATTCTCAAACAACTTTGAAAACGTGTGAATGTTGAAAAGCATTGAATACCTTGTAGCTAAGGCAATGTAATATGGGATTTAGAAAAAGTATGTTTGTATTTAAATATTTTTTTTAGTAGTGGTTGATAATCCGTTTATGCTAGGGTTTCAAAAATATACCACCGGAAAATCCAATACGGTGGCGCAAGCTTACTTCACTCAAAGTATAAAACTTGGTATTTAAATCAGGGAATATCAAGTAACATTTTCCTGCAAAAATTTACCTAGTAATAAATTTTAAATTTGTTATTTAACTTTTGAAACAAATTTACCAGGTCGAATAATTTCATCCACAATGCTCAGTCAGAAAAGTTTATTTGAAACAACTTCGTGACTGTGTAGATTCGATTCTCAAGGGAAATTCTTAGGTGGGTCTCTAACGTGTGTTTTGTTGGGAGTGGGTTATTCGAGATACTACGTCGTACCATAATAGGTTGAATATGGCGAAAGGTTTGTTAGGCCTACCATGATAATGATGAGTTATAATTATTTTTTAGGAAGCATTTTGAACAATTATTCACCAGATCGATCAAGAGTGAAACTTAATATATTGTGAATTCATTATTGGGCTATTAATTAATTATGCTCTCTAACAAAAGGTCAATATTAGATAGTTACAAAACCAGAGTATGAACTGCTCCCTATCAAAACGTTAACCAAGCGTACCCAGGAGAAAAAGAGGTAACAACAGGTGCCGATCTGGCATTCTGACAAAATTGGTAAAACTTATTCTGATATACGCTGAGCAACTGAACAACTTTAAACACTCAACTATAAAGGATAGTTTATGAGTCCTTAAACGAACTACCAGTTAAAAATAATCGGTAAGTCTTTCCAAATTTGTAAATTGTTGCATACATAAAACTATTTACATTATTTATCTTTATCCCTGACCAAAGCAGGAAGGAAACCAACGAATCTTAAGTATAAGCTATTTTAATCAAATATTTTTAGTGAGCATACCGAGAAAACATTACAAGCACCTTAAAACAGTCTAATTATTATATTATTTTAAACTAGTTGTCCTGTTGCTCGAATCCGAGCAAGTCTGTACCCAACGAAAGGTTACTTCAGTTGTAAACAAACATAACAAAACATCTGATATTAAAACGGATGATAACACGTAGTTTAGACTTCCACCGTCGGGTAGCGTCATTGTTCCGAAAATTTAGTCCTTTACTTTATTTAAGTGATGCCCTTTCTTAAAATGCTGAGACGTATTGGCAAATATTCGTAAAAATACCTTTAATTTGACACCTCATACGTTAAAAACCGTCCAGCCGTTATCGAGTTTTTTATATGTTTTATATATATATTTCAAATTATCTCTTCACCAAATAAACAAGCAAGCATCAGACTTCGGTACTGTGGCAGCAATATTGTTTGATTGATAGTGAAAACATTTTGTGAATAAAGCTTTATGAAATAAATAAAGTTTTAAATTACATTCATTTGAAAATGTTGTATCTCACAACAAAGGTCAATTAAATATGACAGTGTTCGAGGGGAAGTTATGAAAGGGGGGTTTTGGGGAGGGGAGATGTCACAAGACAAGGAAAGATGAAACTGCAATGACTCGGAAAATGTGCCCAGCTCAGCGATATGGTGGATACAAAATGTTCATGTTTTATACGCCACATAAGACAACAAATTTTGGTATCAGCTTTTGAGTTATTCTGACGATGTCCAGCGTTAAAATATTTTGTGCATTTATAGCAGCAAAAGACAGACCACGCCCCCCACCACTACCTTTAGCCACGTGAAATGAAGATAGGGGTGAGCGAAAGAGGTGATAGGGCTACCCTAAATAACAACTTAGTGTTGGGCTAGTATGATATTTTTTTCGATAACACCAGTAACCGTTACTTCAGCTTAAATCATTCAACATCTCTCGTATCAATTCTCGTTTAAATTGTTGAGATTTGGTCAATTATTTTTCAATATTTTCAATATTTGGTTGTGTATTTTTACAAATATACAGGCACAGAAACCCCCTGTACTAAACCAAACGTAATAATGAATAATTAACAACTGTTTGAAACGGTTATGTTAACAAATATCATTGGAGCCAATGGCAATTAGGTATGCAAGGGGAATTGGGAAACCTCCCCTAGTAATGCTGGAGTGGGGGACGCCACCCCTCTTGTCTCTATACCCCTCACTTTCCTACAAAATCTAAAAATAACTTACTATAGGAACCATCTCAAATAACCACTATAGGACAAATTTTATAAATGGGAAACTTACAAATAATTAGGTTCTAGGTAGGTAATTCACTTTGAACGGTTTCGTTTCAGATTGTAAAATATATATTAACTCGAAAAGTTTGCTCTTGCAAGGTCTTGGGATAATGATGAGTTTCTTCTCATAAGCTCACCTTACTACCCGAGAAGGTAATCCAGATATGAGATATTTTTCGCTCCTGTGTGCTTCTTCCATGAGGCCGGCGTAAATATTCTATTACTTTCCTCAATGGAAAGTCAAAACTTGATGTTTTGTAGATCATTTTAAACATTGGAAATTTGGATACAGCAAATAATAACCTATTAGTAAAATTACAAAAATACAATATTTAAAAATCTGTAAATATCTTTATTATCGTACCAAAATTCCACCCATTGGTTATATTCGTATTTTTATCCTTTAAAATTAGCAATACTACATCGATTTCTATCTTTCCGTTCAATTTTAATTGTTAACTTTGAGAGAGTACAGTTAAAATCCCCTTATCAGTAGTGGCGGATTTAACAACTGTTTGAAGAAAGGGCTGAGGGCTGAAGGCCTCCCTAAATCATGGATGATTGCAAGAACTATTTGTTCTTTAATGACATGGTATTTTAGATGAGGGTTGGGGCAAGGCTTGATGACGGTTTATACGGTTGATAGGACAGCCAGTGGGGATAATATTTAGTCCATATTAAGAATGGATATGAACGCACTATGGATAAAATATTAAATAGTTATATAGAATGACTCTGTTTAAACTTACTTTAACATTTGTTTAAAATACGGAAACGTTAAAAATGTTCTAGATCTGTCACTAATCATAGGTAAGGCAGGTAGGAACTTGGAATATTTTCGAACTGGAGCCCAGCATTAAGTAGTATGTTTTGTTTTGGCAGTTCAGGGATGTTACTGGCAACCGAGGTCTATGTGATTTAAACAAGTTTGTCTTAAAAAAACAACGGGGCAAAGTTTTCCCCCTTTTTCTCTCTTCTTAAAAACTGTAGACAAGGTGATGTGAGGTGCGGAAAACAAGGGATGATCGCGACTGGCGCCTTTCCAACTCCCCCTACCACTCCTCCCCACCCCTCACCCTTTCCTCCCCCTTCCCTATCACCCTCTCAGAGAACTTCACCCACACAGTATTATAAACCGATGTGTAATACCGCGGATCATAAACTGTTTCTTCGTGGTAAGGTTTCTTCGTGGTGGAAGTTTTCAGAACAAACACTTAAACAAAAGTGATTTGCGCCTGTGGTGATTTCGACACATGAAACATATTTGCGCTAGTAAAATCGTACGTGAAATCCCAGACAAAGGATGCTATAGATACAGTTCTCTGTGGTTTCGAGCAACAGGTTCACGAATTAAATACAAAATATAACAAATACAAGAACCTAAGCTCTATAGTGGTCATCACTGATTCTCCAACTTCCAGATAGTGTTAAGAGTGTTAGTGTGATAGTGTTAGTGTTATTTAGTACTCTGACTCTTAAGGTTTCAAATAGGAAAAGAAAAGTGTTCTGATGTAGATTTTCCTTATAGGGCTTAGTGACATATTTCATGCCAGTTTGGTTTGCAGATTCATTTAAAACAAAATAACACTTTTTAGTTTCAAATCAAAAATAATACCTAAATCGTAATTTTGGAAGTAATTAAGAATCGCGGATTTATAAATTTGTCGGGGTTATGTATTATAAAATCAGTCAAATATTACTCAAAATGAGGGAAAAATTACTTGCACGCAACAAGTCAATACACGAAATAATAGTAATAATAGTAACAACATCTTTATCACACGATAAATTCGAATAATTTAGGTGTTCTCTTTTATGTTCCTTTTAAATTAATTGGCGGTAAAATAACTTTTAATAAATTCAATAAAATAACACATATCTATAAAAAGACATATATTGATTAACCTTAATGGAGTTCTATGCTTCAGACAGATATAAACAATTCAACCCAACTTTGACAATCATATATTAGTGAAATTCTTACTTAAAAAGGTATTATCATGTTAAGAAGCAAGTCCAAGATAACATAAAAAATATACATACTTTTTATATTCAGAGCTTTTTAAATAATACTTACCGGGTAGGCGTAAATTAAATTTGTTCAAAATACTCTAAGGGCGGTAGTCATGAGATTGTTATTCATGCGGGAACAGTGGCGTGGATAGACCTTTGTCAAGGGGGGGGATTTCTCATTTAGGGAAAACAACAAAAATTGTGTTCGTGACTACCGCTTACAGGTTCACAAAATTAGAGACATTATTAACCTTCCCCTTACACTTACTCAAGTGCTGCTTAACGGTGATAAGCTCCCACACTCACATGCTGTAGTTGATGTTGATGGGGCTGTGGCCATACTACAGCGGGCGGCGGCAGTAGTAGACGCATCATTGGCACTGATCACTTCACTAAAGCACTGATTTTTGCCCACTATCTGTAGCAACACCTTCACTTACACTCATAGGGAAGAAGCTATTACCGTAGGTTTCATGGTAAGACTTAAGCCCGAGACCATGATAACTTTTCGTTTTGAGGTCCCAAGATGCCAAAAACACCATTCGTTCAAATTTATTTATATATATATGTCCGTAAGCACGATAACTCTCACAAAAAGGTCCGATCTTAATAAAATTTGTTAAAAATATGTAAAGTACCATTTATTTGAACGAGTTTGAAAACCAGACAAATCTCATCATCCTAAGGAGGATTTTGGGGGGTTTTGTACCCCAAAAATGGGTTTTTTGGGTTTTCACTTGTAATTGTTATTTAAATACAATTTTAATTTATACCATTGAATTCAGCTTAAAAAAAACAATTTGGTGTTTTTATCATTGCTCTACGTCAATTGGTTACTGAGATATTGAAAGTGCTAAACGCAGTACGTTGTCCAATGTTATTCTTATGGAGAAAAATCAAAAAATTATATTTTGGTTATTTATGAACATAAACTGAAGAAACTTGGTATATCGCTTCATCTGGTTGTGGTTTGTTGTTGTTTGTACAAAAAATCAATTTTTCGCCTATGGTTCCTGTAGCAGCAAACCTAGGTACTCGGTCCCCATGTTATTCTTATGGAGAGTAATAAAAATGTTATTTATCGCTTATTTATGAATGTATATGGATGAAACTTGGTATGTGACTTCACTTAAATGATTTCTACTGACATTTGCATGAAAACAAATTATTTTATGTTCCTTGTTGCAGCAAACCTGCGTACTCATCCCTAATGTTATTCTAATGGAGAATAATGAATAATTTTAAATATCGCTTATTTATGAATATATTTCTTATGAATCCTGGTAAGAGGCTTAATGTGTTATTAAGACATATATATTCATTGGAAATTCGCTGAGTATGCAGGTTTGCTGCGGGGGGTATTTCCTTGTAGGAGCGATAAACCCCGTTAGTTTACATTGTTTTGAAATATTAATTACAAAACATATATGCGTCGCAACGCCGCGAATTATGCAAGGTCACCGACCCGACCGACCTAAAGTTTTAAGAGACGTCTTCTAGACCGTCTAGTGATGAGTCAGTATTGGTTGCCAGCAAACATTTCTGATATCCGGATATAAAAGTAAGTACAGAGTACATCCAATAACTGATATGAGACTAACCCACCGAGTACTCAAGGTTCGTAGAGCTTTCAGACAAGGTGTGCTGAGTCGATCTATTTAAGGTTTTCTACTTTGCCGGAAGAGACCTCGTAAAACAGCTGGAAGGTCACGTGATCACCAATCCAATCTGCAGTGTTGCTTGAAACACGATATTTATCGTACGAGCACCATATTTTCCTCATCAGTTTAATTATAATTAACATTGTTTAACTGCCTACATTATATGATCAGCTGTTATTTTATGAAACTAATATATTGTTTTGATTTATTTGTATTATTAGATTAATCGATTAAGGGTTTAAATGTTCTTTCTGCATGTCCAGTGACAATTTAAAAATAGCTGTACCATTATTATACCCTTAAGGTTGGCTACACTTTATGATATGTTGTTGATTTATGAATCAGCTGGACGACCTCGTAAGACATCTTTGCTGCGAACATTGCTCTTATGTAAATAAGCACACCTGGTCTGAAAGCTCTACGAACCTTGCCGAGTACTAACGAGTACAGTACTGACTACTAAGGAATCAGAAACGGCAGCCGAGACTCATTGATACAGGAACTAGATACTTTTGGGCCAATAGGAGCGCTAGACTCAATGTCTAACAAATGTATCTGTAATCATTTAATTAAATGATTACATAACCTGAAATTTGTTAGTCTATAAATATAATAATAAATTAAATTTACTTTCATGGTTTAGTTTATCTAATTTTAAACAATTGTTTTAACCTAAAACATTTGTGACTCAGTTGATGGAATACCGAAATGATTCCTATTTATAGGCCTACACATCCGAGGCATCAACCATTTTTACAGAGAGTAATCAGTATTTGTAACCAGTACTAGAAGTACATGTATCAGTTGTAATCAGTACTGGAAAGTAATCGTTAGCACATCACCAATACGTCTAGACGTCAAGGTCAAGGTCAAGTGCGCTAGTTGACGTGCTGGCAGCTAAGGGATGTGGGTAGCCTGTTGGGCGACTCACGTCCCACTTGGCGCGCATATACCGTGCCGGTGCCAATAAATAAAATAGTTCATCTGATACTATTTTATTGAACGCGAACAACATTCTTAATATGAATAAGATATTTTAAAAATATTGCACGCATTATTTTGTTTTTCAGCAACAGCATTTCTTTTTATTCAAAAACCGTAGGCTTGATTTCAGGAGGATACAAATTTTTATTTTTCCAAGGTTCAAAGGGGGGAGATATATCCCCCTGATCCCCCCCCCCGTACCTACTGCCACTGTGCGGGAATAATACGCAGATGTTTGATAAATTCAAATAGTTTATGGCTATGTTCCGTGCAAAGTATTAGAAACAAACTTAATACTTAATAACCCATATAGCACAAGATGTCAATTTGACGTAAAACAGTGATCAAAGACGTCAAATTGATGTGAAATAAAATATTTTATGAAAAATTGACGTCAAAATTATGTAAAATGTTTGACATGTATATCTTTTGATATAAAAATATTATAATACCAAAACTGTATTATTTTTGTTTCAATCAGTTTTATTTAACAATAATTATTTTTTTAACCGTCGAACCCATCGAAAGTTTTACATCATTTTAAGTAAAATTTACATACAATTTTTGATCAGCACAGTATTAACGCATATTCACAAAAAAATACAAAGTTAAATGTTTAGTTATTAATAATATGGCTTAAATTTAAATTTAATTAATTATAGTTAAATTTATTATCACACTAACGAATAAGTACGGTTTATTATCTGAATAATTTACATCCATTGACACAATTCAATTTGATACAGAAAGTCAAATCAAGCATTTTGCATGTTCCGAAAAGCAGTTTACAATTTAACGGATAACTATTTATTTACAATTATGATTTAAAAACTTAATTCTAGTTCTCAAAATAGGTATTACAAATTAACCTTACAATTACAATTAAATATATGTTTGCATTTGGTTAAGAGGTTATTCCTTCTCCTTGGCTGGCGCGGCGCGCATTGTTTTTCTGTCATTTCGATGGAGGGGTTTTCATGTCTATTATTATTTGGTAAAGTAAAATAGACGAAAGTTAATAAGTTCTCATCTAGTCTTAGCATCACACTGCGTAGTAAAGGAAGTGCAACAGGGTAAGTAAAATCAAAACATATTAGCATTATTTTGACAAGGTTTTTCAGTTAGACCTAACCTATAATACTTGAAGACACCTCGCTTCCTTCAACTAAAATAATTCCAAATAAGCTTACTGCGGGGTAACAAATTATGAAAAATGTTGTAATCAAAACCCGACAAACTATGTTGGTATAATGCCTAAACAGGAGAATCGATTTACCAATAGATGACTGAAATTTGGCGTGTTCAGGCCTAGGACTAGGTCAATATTAGCTTCAACACAGTTAAGCCTACATGGATGTAAAATACCCCCGTAGCAGCAAACCTGCATACTCAGCGAATTTACAATGCATATATATGTATCTTAATACCACATAAAGCCACATACCAAGTTTCATCAATATACATTCATAAATAAACGATTGATGACATTTTAATTATTCTCCATAAGAATAACATGGCGGCTGAGTATGCAGGTTTGCTGAAGCAAGGAGTACAAAAAATGGGGTTTTATACAAATATCAATACAACTCATGTAGGTAAAGCCACATACCAAATTTCATTAATTTATTTTCATAATGAAGGGAGATAACACGTTACTTATTCTCCATAAGAATAACATGGGGCTGAGTACGCAGGTTTGCTGCTACGGGAGCCATTGGTAAAAAATTGTTTTTTTGAGCAAATATCAATGGTCCACAACCAGATGAAGTCGTATACCAAGTTTCGTCAGTATACGTTCATAAATAAGCGGGATATAAAATTTTTATTTTCCTCCATAAGAATAACATTAGACAACGTACTGTGTTTAGCACTTTCAATATCTCGGTAACCAATTGACGTAGAGAAATGATCAAAATACCAAATTGTGTGTTTTTTTAAGCTGAATCCAATGGAAAAAACTAAAATTTGACTATTTCCAAAATTATATATAAAAAATTCGAAAAACCCATTTTTGGGGTACAAAACCCCCCCAAAATACCCCTTCGGATAGAGCGATCTGGCTGGTTTTCGAACTTAAAGTCATAAATGTTGCTTTACACGTTTATACCAAATTTCATCAAAATCGGATAATTTTTACGAGAGTTATCGTGCTCACGGACATATATATATATATATATATATATATATATATATATATATATATATATATATATATATATATATATATATACAGTTTCGAACGAATGGTGTTTTTGGGGTCTGGGGACCTCAAAACGAAAAGTTATCATGGTCCCGGGCCTAGGTCTTACCATGCCGACTACGGTAATAGCTTCTTCCCTATAGGGGAAATTCGCTAATAGGTATTTGGCTAAGTCTCACTGTCTCATACAATCCAACATTTCAAAGGTGTGGATAATTGTTTCGATATCGATTTGGCCTAGGATTACCATTGGATGTGAAAGTGTCATTAACTTAAAGGTGCAATAAAAATTAGGGCAAATTGAGAAATAAATGTGGCACACCTGCCAAATTATGACCCAGTTCTAGTATTTGCAGGCAACCTTAACCCTATAACTGGTTCAAACTAAGTTACGTTCCGGTGTGATGTGTCTGGTGCTAGCGTAGTCTTTTCTACGTCTAGCAAAAATTTAGTATAATCACTTAAGTTAATATTGATAACTTACCATAATGAACTAGAGATTTTAGAGCTTTAATTTGATAGCCTACCATATTCATGGAACTTGTGATTGTTGATATTTACATAAGTTAAACCAATGTTTAAATTTAGGACTAAGTTATTTTAGTCAGCAGATTTGCAAAACTAAATTAAACATCCTGTAGAGTTATTATAGTAAGACGTAAGTCAATAACGTTATAAGACATTTTCTTTTACCGGTACTAACTTAGGTAACTTAGGCCCTAATACAAATTACAAAAAAAAATGCCTGTAAATGGCTTCTTTAATACAAGATTGTTTATATTGCAACTTTCAGCCAAAGAATTAACTTTTATCTCCAAAGGCAACTTCATTGGGATCAATTTGATGTACAAAGTATGAAACATATGGGTAGTTTGGCATGTTTATATATTTTTCATAATATAAAGTAAAACTCTTCAAAAGTAGAAAAGAAAATCCACCACCATGGGAAATAACTTGCGCCAGTTCTAGGGTTAAAATAACAGTTACTTTAAACTGGTAACTTCTTGGTCCACCAAAGAACAAGTTATTTAGGGCCTACTTAACATACTCGTTCCAAGATTTTTTAAATCCGCCATTAACAAGAATATGTTAGATAGTTTAGTGGCGATTTCCTAGCTTCCTGACTGGGCTTTTCACTCTGTGTGCTCCGTGGTTAGTAAAATATCGGTACTGGTTTATTTATAGGCCCTGTAACCAATAAGACTGTTTTTTATAAAGTTAGCTTATGTAAATAAATTATAAAAATCGCATAAATTTTAGTGGAGTGATACCTCAGTTGCAGTGATTGTCCTCACCCTCATTTCAGAGACCTATCCATTTTTGTTTTCTAAAAAGTTGGACCAGCTTAAAACACGGGTTCTGGGTTGTATTACCACTGGGGTATTTTCAGTTAAATAAATGCCAGTGTTGTTCAGTGGGATTCGACTCATGGACCAAAGTCACTTGCTCCAATCAATATACCAAGCTGTATCCCAACAGTACGCAAATCATGTCCTTGATGAAATTTAAAGTAAAATTAGCCTAATTAAGACTTGATACCAATGTTAATATAAGAACATCAGGGTTTTTCACTGCTGGATTTGTTTAGTTATACTTTCAAATCATTATTTTGGACCGGCTTTTGTGTGTGGTTTGTAACTTAGTTTTTATTTAACATTGTGAGTGGATAACATTTTAAGCTATATGGAACATGCCGAGACCGCAAGCAGAATTATAACTGGAGTTTGTGGCTAAATTTTAAATAGCAAAGCAATTTTGAACATAGGCTGGTCTAAAATCCTGCAACGAAGCAATAACTCACTTGCTAGCGGTTTTGGATTTTCTAGGTTGTTTTACCCAACAATAGGGCCTATTGAAAGAACAATAAAACAAAAGTGAAAAACTGCTGTAATCGTTTTATGTTTGACAATTGACTGCAAGTAGCCTATATAATTTGGTAAACCTTAAACTTTATAAAATTTATTTGGTGGGATGGGTTAATATAAGACAATGGTCACAGATCCAAGCTCGCTTTATATACCGTAGTTAATCTGAATAATATTACCAACTTATCAACTTACTGTGTGGCTGACATTTAAACGTTTAGATACCAGTAACAAGTAATTTTGAAACGATAGAAATGGAACAGTCAGGACCTCCCGCAACGCCGTCCTCGCACAGTAATAATGTTTGGCGGGGAACTGGCGCTGTCCTCATACCCCCCAGCCGCGAGTACTACAACAGGGAGCCATGCCCTCGTTCCCACTCCATACATAAAAACAGCAGTTCTGTCAACTTCCAGCATCCAGCGTAAAATTATGGGACTCTCAGAAACAACTGTGTTGTGTACGGAAATTATAGTAACCTAAACTAACCGCCGCAGCGCGCTGTTTAAGTTTTTAGCCAAAACGTTTCCTCCTCCACACGAAAATGTTTTATTTCATTCAGTCTTTTTTTGTGAAACGCAGAACAAATATGGCTTATAAACAGACAGACAGAAAAACAAATGTTAACACATATTTAAATATCTCCGCTGCATACAACATTTTACTGCTCAAAGAGATGTGGGATCAAAACTATTTTATTTATATAGATAAAGACATTCCTTACCTGGAACATCTGATATTGCTAATAACCTGTCCATAATGTGTTAACAGCTGCAATTCAAATAAATGTATTCCCCATGTTAATCTTATGAGCAAAAAAACAACTTTGAGGGCAGCCCGTACCCTTGAGAATAAAGATATTGAAAATTAAAAACCTTATTGCAAAACTACGAACTGAGTCAAATTCTTTGACACTTCAAACATTAAAATTGGTCAAGAAACAACTGAGAAGTTTTCCTAACCAAAAAAGCGCCTTGGCGTATTAATATATAAGATTCAGGAAATTACAGGATTCGTGGTTTGAAATTTTCGTATTTTAGGAGTATACAAAAATTCTAATGTTTATGTCAGTTGGCAGAACTGCTGTTGTTATGTATGGAGTGGGGACAAGGCATGGCTTCCTGGTGTAGTACTCGCGGCTGCGGGGTGGGGGGGACAGTGCCAGTTCCCCGCCAAACATTTTTACTGCGCGATGTCCTGACTGTTCCAATTCTGCACTCCCGTAATTTTAAATAATCCTACCGGTACATTTTAGGCAATAGCATTTTTAAAAAAAGAATATAAAATTAGCCTACTTATAAACGAGTTTTTCCAGATCAAAAGCTAAGTCTGGGCTAAAGGCCTTAAATATGTTTGCGCCTAAAATACTAAAGTCGGCATTATTACCTATAAGTTATTCTTGTTTATTGTGTGTTGCAGAGTGCAAGCAGGACAAGGAGGACAACAATAAGATCAAAATTAAGTTTAAAAACGTGCAATTAAGTACTAAAATAAAAATTGCTGAAAAAACATTTCTGCAGGCCTATGTATTTTCCTACTTATGCTTTAGGCCTTATTAAAAAAAAACCATTTCAAAACTAAAGAGCAAAAAATATGCAACCTATTGTAAAGTATTTATCTCATGAATGGTAAACATTTGTTTAAATATAATATGAAATTTAAATAGGTATGATTTATTGTTTTGGTAATTAGGTAAATTTGGAGTCACTAAATAATATAAATCAAAATGCTTTATATACGTTCACAGATATTGGCACCTTGATACACTGCCATTTTTAATATTGAAGTTTTTATAAAAATAAATTTATTCTCTTTGAGGTCGGCTCCACATGTCTGATAATTTTAATTCTGATCTTAAACACAAAATATATTAATATTTGAGACAGAACAAAATTCTCAAAACAACCTATTTTGAGTAACTTGAAAAACAAAACAATTCTGTGCATATCATGGTAGAAAGCAACATTTTATTTAAATAGCTTACAGCACAATATTAAAAAAATTTTTACATCCTATTGATGTACATTTGACATCATAATGACGTACATTTGACATCGTATTGACGTAAATTTTACATCGATTTTTTTTCTTTTCTATACTGCGTGTTTGATATAAATTTGATGGCAATATGATGTCATGTTTGATCTGTTTTTTATGTCATTTTTACGTAAAATTGAGTGGCCTTTTTATTTCCAATTGACATAAAATTGATGTAATTTTGACGACATTTGATGTCAATATGACATTAACAATATCAATGACATTGCCATTTTTTACATCATTTTACGTCAAATTGATGTACCTGTGCTATATGGGAAATGCATTCTGAAAATTAAATGAAGGTATTTGATTGATCAAACAACTTCTTACATTTCTTAAGACTGAGATTTTATTGAGCCATTTTAATAGTTTTAACTATGTATACGTAAGATGTTTCATTGTTGTTTAATAATGATTGCAATATACCAATTAGGCAATACAAAATATAGATTAAACTATTAGATTACCCTGCAATAAAATAAAGGTGTTATATTACTCGTATGTATGAAAGAATATTTAATACTCTGCACAAATATGTTTTATATAATTTACCACCTAAATGGACAGTTTTCAAGCCATTTATAAAAGTGAGGAATCCTGAGACAGTTTATGGGGAAAGTTTTTAGTGCGAGTTTTAAAACAGTTTGCGAAGGGCGTCTCCACGAGAACCGAGGAATAAGGACTGAAGAAGGAACATAAGCCGGCGACAAAATATTTGGTACCTTGTTATGAAAGTCGGCCATGTAATATTAACTTATATGCGTTGATTTGTAATATGTTTCACACAGGGATTGTACACAGAACCAAACATAAATGAGTTCTCATTTGACTGCTCACCTATTATTCCAATATTGTATCATGTTTTCGCACTTCCTAACAAAGCTAGCTAAACAAGAAGTCCATATAATAATATTATTATTATTAATTTCTCAGTACATTATATGCTTATTAGCCTTCGGGCTCTAGGCTTACTACCTTATGTGTTCATGATTCCCTCGTTGTATTTAAGTTCAAAAAATTATTTAAAATCTACCCGTCACCGACTCACTGGTAAGAGCTAAGCAGAGAACTCAAATTGATTTCATCACCGAGAAACGAATATTTTGTCTGTGTCGGAACCGAGCAGAGTCTTTCATACGCACTGCACAGATCGTGTAGCTGCTTCGGTGGTTTACTTGTTTATATTTAGCTCATAACATGTCAATGTTATGAGAACATATATGTTATGAGAACTGTTTTTGTAGAACAGTTGTAAAACTACAAAGAAAAAGTTTACTAACAAAATATTTGTATGGTATAATTCAATTAACTATATGAATATCTTAGTGGTTTTCTTTGCAACAGTTATGAAAGAACTTTCCAGCCTTGGTATCATTTCTTTGAATTTTTGAAATTGCATGACTGCCAAACAAAACTGGGGTGTAATGATCTAACAGAAATATTTCTGTAGTTAAAACTCTTCTAAAACGCTTTTATATTTGTTTTATATCAAAAGTTCCACGAGATGTGTAAGTTCATACTCCGAGTTTTACAGTTTATTTTATTACTATCGCTCTCTGTTTTATTGCAGAGGGCGCCAGGAGGCTGGTCCATTGTTCAACCCTCCCCCACGTTTGACTTACCTGTGTAATAGGAGAAAATAATTCCTTTCCCGTTTTGTTAAGTTTTGCTTTAAACTCTACAAAATTGATTTTAATCGTGTTTTATTAGCAAATTTCCTACGGAAGTAAGTTACTAGCTGCGCGGCGAACTAAGCCCGGAACTACCATAGAAGTTAATAACATAACTCCCTCACGTTTTGGGTGGTTGCTAAATATGATATATAATATGAGTGCTTAAACTCTGGCGGTCACATTTTTTGTTCTATTTACTTCAAATTCGATGGAGACTATCACGTTTACGTATTTGATCGATAAAGTTATATCAATAAATATTTGTATGCAAACAACAAAGCTGAAGACTGAAGACTCGGTACTAATTGCATACAATAATCCGCAAAATACGAGTATAAAAGTAAAATACCCCCGTCGCAGCAAACCTGCATACTAAGCGAATTTCCAATGCATGTATATGTTTCTTACTACCACATAAAGCCATTTACCAAGCTTCATAAAAATATATTTATAAATAAGTGATACATAGCACTCCATAAGGATTCTTTATTCCCATAAGAATTTATTTATTCCCCATAAGAATAACATTAGGGCTAAGTATGTAGGTTTGCTGCAACAAGAAATATAAGAAATGTGTTTTTATGCAATTATCAATAAAACTCCACCACGTGAAGCTACGTACCAATTTTTAATCATTTATGTGCATAATCAAGGGAGATATAAAACTTTACTTGTTGTCCATAAGAATAACATTAGGGCTAAGGATGCAGGTTTGCTGCTATGGGGATAATCAACAAAAAAATCATGTTTTGTGTAAACATCAATACTAGTTGAAGCCACATACCTAGTATACATACCTACATTTCATCAATATACATTCATAAATAATCAAGATATCAAATTTTAATTATTCTCCATAAGGATAGCATTGGACAACGTACAGTATTTAGCACTTTGAATATATCTGCAACAAATGGACGTGGAATCACAATTTAAACACCAAAATGACTGTTTTGTAGAGCTGAACCGATTTGTATCAGCAAATGTCAATTTTACAGTAAAATTAACTGTGGAAATGCTAAAAACCTTTTTCCCATAAGATTAATATGGGAGATTTTATGAACACGTTTTTTGGATTTTCTCCGCAACCACTTAACCTAGGTTAATAATTCAAAATACCATATTATTTGTTTTTTAAGCTCTATAAAACGGTCAAAACCAAAATTGAGTGATTTAAAAATTGTAGGGTAAAAAATTTAAAAAACCTGATTTTTGGAAAATTTAAAACCCCCATTAAATCCCCTTCCCATAGTCCGATCTTTCCGGTTTTCTAACTTAGTCATGAATGTCGCTTTACACGTTTTTGCCAAATTTCATCGAAATCGGATGTTTTTCCAAAAGCTATCGAGTTAACGAACACACACTTATATAGCCTATATATATATATATATATATATATAAGAGAATATATATATATATACATATATACATATATATATTAATTTGAACGAATAGTGTTTTTAGCATCTGGGGACATCAAAACAAAAAGTTATCATGGTCTCCGGCTTAAGTCTTACCGTGAGACCTACGGTAATAGCTTTTTCTTTATAGGGGAAATTTGCTAATTATCTGATAGCATGTCATAATTATTGGCAAGAATATTTTAGATTTTAAAACTTAAGAGTTTTGTTTGATTGTTTGTGGTTACGAGACTTACATGTTTATATATTAAGTATAATAAGTAATCTAAATGTTTAAGACTTTTAGAAAGATACTACACAAATTGTCAAGTTGATTGAATGCTGTTAATTGGAAAATGTATTTAGTTCTTTGTCTCTGAGATCAATAGCATTACAAACATAAAAGAATTAGGACGGATCTGATAATATTGTTTACTTGAGAGATTAGATCGCTTTTCGTCCCAAATACTTTCTCGAAGCCCCTTTTTTATTAGCAACTTTATCTCTTTGAAACTGAACTGTATTGCCATTTGATGTTTTATAAATTTGGCATAACATCCAAACATTAGTAATTCAACTTACAAAGGAGTTTACAATAAGAATGAGACATTAGAATTGGATTTAAAAAACTATTAATTTACTTACAATAAGAATGAGACATTAGAATTGGATTTAAAAAAACTATTAATTTACTAAACAGATAGTTGATATTTAAATGCATAGTTGCCAAAGTGTTCGTGGATTGGTGTTGGTTTTCAAAGCTATAAACAACTGAACAACCGTAGAAACATGAACTCAGTAGAAAGACAATCACGTTTGAACTTCGGCGGTTTAAGTAAAACCTGTTGATAATGCGAACTCTCCCTCTGCGATATTAGTGAATCGACCTATCCTGAGGGGTATTTTAGGGGGGTTTTGTACCCCAAAAATGTTTTTTTGAGTTTTTACATATAATTTTTTTTAAAGTCAAATTTTAGTTTTTCCATTGTAATCAGCTTACAAATACGCACAATTTCGTGTTTTGATCATTGTTCTACGCAAATGGTTACAGAGATAATGAAAGTGCTAATCTCAGTACGTTGTCCAATGTTATTCTTATGGAGAATAAGAAAAATTGTATATCTCGTTTATTTATCAACTTATCCTGATGAAAGTTGGTATATTGCTTCATATCTTTGTGGTCTATTGATATTTTTACTAAAAACGTTTTTTTCCGATAGTTCCCGTAGCAGCAAACATACGTACTCAGCCCCGATGTTATTATTCTTATGGAGAATAAATAACGTGTTATCTCCCTTAATTATGAACATAAATTAATCAAATTTGGTATGTGGCTTTACCTACTTGAGTTATATTGATATATGTATAAAACCCCATTTGTTGTGTTCCTTGTTTCAGCAAACCTGCATACTCAGCCGCCATGTTATTCTTATAGAGAATAATAAAAATGTCATAAATCGTTTATTTATGAATATATATTGATGAAACTTGGTATGTGGCTTTATGTGGTATTAAGATACATATATATGCATCGGAAATTCGCTGAGTACGCTACGGAGGTATTTTACTTCTGATAATTGTTTAACAAAATTTCAGATTATTTTTCAAACTCGATTGCTCAATTGCATAACTCAAAAACATCGATAATGAAATTTCTGAGAAGTTGCAAACGAACTTGTTTTTGAAAGGTCAACGAAAACTTGTTCATGGAATTAAAAGTCTTAGGAAGATAAATAACTTGTATACATATCAGGAATAGTTAATTTTGTCCAAATGGTGTCATAATTATACCTTATTGTGTAATAGATAACAATTTGAAATAAAAAAGTATCTCCTGTAAAATTCACCTTAAATAACATAAACTAACAACTGAATTTAAAAAAAATTACAATAATTTTCCCTACAGCAGTCAAAGTAGGAAAAATAATCAAAGCTGTGTTTTTCATAAGAGACGAGCTTTTAAATTGTACAGTTGTTTGGAGGATCAAACGACAAGAATGTAATTTCATTTCCAAGTTACGGGTAACAAAAAGACGTCTCATCAAGAACAACAATAAAGTCAGAAGTAATTTGGGTCTCTCGTCCCATTCCCCACCTCTCACAGTCCAGCATTGTTGCCTGTACCTTTCCAAGGGAGATGCAGTTTTTCCAAATCGTTACAGTTTTATCCTCAGCGGCGCCGTCAAGTCGTGTTGGCTGACAATCTCTTGTTTGTCAAGCGGATCAAAGTTCAACTTTTGAGCGTAGCTTTTTTTCTTTTCCTTAACCTTCTTAACTTTAAAATCGAATACATGCGAAGCTTCGCGTTAATTCTTTATGCGTCCGAACAAAGTTTTCTTGCTTATTTACTTGATTTGCTTCTGGTATGTGTTAATCGTGATTTAATTAATGTTATTTAAATTAATTTCATTTCTCACTACAGTAAGTGTATTTTATTGGTGAATTTCCTTTGGAAAGTGAACTATTAGCTTGACCCGCACGGTGAAACTTAAGCCCGGGACCACCATAGAAGTTCCTAACGTTACCCCCTGAACACGATTTGGGGGGTTGTTCAAAATTGTATATATACGTGTGTGTGTGTGTGTGTGTGTGTGTGTGTGTGTGTGTGTGTGTGTGTGTGTGTGTGTGTGTGTGTGTGTGTGTGTGTTTGTGTGTCGACCGCCAGAGTGCATACACACACACACACACACACACACACACACACACACACACACACACACACACACACACACACACACACACACACACACACACACACACACACACACGCACACACACACATATATATATACAATTTTGAACCACCCCCCAAATCGTGTTCAGGGGGTCACGTTAGGAACTTCTATGGTGGTCCCGGGCTTAAGTTTCCCCGTGCGGGTCATGCTAATAGTTCACTTTCCAAAGGAAATTCACTAATAATATAGTGTAGTAATGTTAAAGTTACCCCAAAAACGCTGGGGAAAAGGGAATTCCCCCTCGTAATTAACTGTAACTAAACCAATTCATCATAAACATAAATAAAGTCATAAAACACTAATTTATGTTAAGATAATAATTTTCTATGGTGGAAAATTGACTGTACTCCCTTTTGTCACTAACACCAAAGTGTTTTCGATCAGTGATTGATGTAGCTTTGTTCATGTTTTCATCACCAATACAAATAACACAAACCCGATTTAGGACTAGTACGTCGCACAGTCAGATAATAAAATTTTATATAATCAGATATTATTTAATATTTACAAATAGGCTAGGTTCTTTTGGTATTTATTAATGTTTTAACAGATTGTATTTAATATAAAGAGAATACTGAAAAAAATAAACATGACTATTCGGAATGTATGTAACGCAGATATACAACATAATTTATAATTTTACAAATTATAAACTTTTTTACGCTTACATTTCCATTCATCGGATTGCAGTACACTTTGTATGGTAAATCAAGTTAACATATGAAGGTTTTAAGCCCCTAATAGAAGTTCCACCTTATGGCTCCGCCCTACATGACTTTGAAATCATCAGTGTTAACCTTATGGAGAAGTTATTTTAGTTTTGTTTCCATGTAAAAATATTTTTACTAGGGAAAAGAAACGGGAATCAAGAAACGCCACGCAAATAATGTCACCGTCTATTGTTATTAAAAATTATAGTGATTAGCCAGTGGAACAACAGTTTTTAGTTAAGTAATAAAGTACTGTGTACGTATTACGTATTACTGTGTAAGTAACAAGCAAAATTGCTGAATGTTCGTAAGCATTTCAGCTGAAAGCTCTCAATTTCACGATTATAATCACGAATATAATCAAATTAAAATCCACTCCGTCTGTTTTGAAACTATATTGACCCGGTTTGCGGATTTGAACCAAGCGCAAATGGGCAAATAAGTTAATAATTAATTAGCTCACGAATTGTTTAAAATTAATTTTACGCTATTGTCAATTTAGTTAAGGTTACTTTTTACTAACCTATTTCTATTTACTATCTTGTTTGTTCTCAGAATAAAAAATGTTCAGAGATAAAAAATGAAATTACTAAATTGTGTTACAATTTTAATACATTAATGAAACGTTTCCCCTTTTTTTGTTTAAAAGGTTCATCAATTATTGGGGGGAAACAATTTTGGCCCGAGGAAAAGAGAGCCACGATAAAGAGGGATTTACGATAGTGAAAACATAAGAGAGAAGGAAATCATTTAAGTTTCAACTCAAACGTTTCCCTAATTGTTGAAATGTCAAATGCACTAAAGCGGTGCTTCTTGGAATAACTCCTCCGTTGGTTCTGGACGAATTTTTGGGTTATGAAAACCTTTGCATTGAAGTAAAACAAAACTCTTGAAGTTGTTAATACACTTTCAATGACATGAAGATTTCTTTAGAATTGGATAAAAAGCTATACTATCACATGTTACGCAGATAAGCACAGATTAACCTATTTTACATCAATACATTTATAGATTATCAACAAAGCCTAAAAAAATGCAGTCGAGGTTATAGCTGCAGACATTATACGGCTGAAGATCTAAGGCATAACTTTACCTATTGCAATAATACCTAGGCCGA
Source organism: Allygus modestus (assembly GCA_963675035.1). Taxonomy (NCBI): domain Eukaryota; kingdom Metazoa; phylum Arthropoda; class Insecta; order Hemiptera; family Cicadellidae; genus Allygus; species Allygus modestus. Next base: position 105,870,610 of record OY776117.1, on the reverse strand, counting down.
AGGCCGAGACAGATGTCAATATTTGAACGCCAACTTTAATGCTCAAAGCCGTAGTAACTTGGCTACACAAAGAATCTAACTTATCCTATACTCTAATATGAGTAAGGTTTGTTTGCTTGCTTGCTTGCTTGCGACACGGATCTCAAAAACGGCTCCAACGATTTCCTTCAAATGTTCGAAATAACTAATGTCTGGGATAAAAATAAGTTCTAGATAGGCCTCATCCCTAGGAAAAATCAAATAATGTAAAAAAACTAAAATGAAAAGTTAAAAAGATTAACATTGGGCTTATGGAGTTTCAAATCAAAACAAAAGAATTGTAACAGCTGTTCATAATTAACCAGGTAACTGTCAAAGTAATACTCATGTTGTTTATGATTATTAACATGTGGTTTCCTGAGAGCAGAGATTAAAAGATTTGAGTTAAGATTACATATATAGAGTATTAAAATAAATCAAAGGGACATTGAGCTATAAATAACAACTGGAGGGACCTTAAAAATGTAGAAAAGAGGCAATTGAATAATACAAATCTGATTATCAGTAGAGGGGGGAGTGGTGAAATATTACTCCAAGTCATCTAAACAAACTGACTGGCCTTCCCCCGAGCAAAGCTCGGCCCCCCAGGTACTTCTACACTCATAGTTCAATTACATTCACCTTCGGATAAACAGGAGTCGAATGTCTTAAATATAGTGTTTTATAGCGAGACTTTATTGATATCATAAGTTGAATAGGTGGAACATCACAAGAACTTTGCAGATTTAAAAAATAAGGCTTGATGGTAAATCTGTTCACTTAAGGCATTTTCAGTTTTTCAATAACAATAGCATAAACAGAATGATGAGTATGTTATAATTTCCGATTAAATACATTTTACTCTAAAAAATAAAAACCATACTAATGATAACATATAGTAAAAAAGTTAAGAGTAACACTACTTATGAGTAGGACTTCAAAGTGAGTTTTTTAAGAGTGCTAATATCGAATTACAAATTACTTTTAACAATTGTCGTATTTGTACATTTGAAAACATCTAGTACTTTGGAAGAAAAGTCGGGACGTTTTTAGAAGTTGAAAATTACTGTAAGAGAATCTCTTCGATATAACAGATTAAAAATAACATTACAAATACCATTTTTCTGAAACTTCAGTTGAGCAAGGTAAGTGAAGGAACAATAGTTCGTCTGGCACCCTTCTCCTATAAAACTTCGGAGGATAATAAAATAAACGGTAAAACTCGGGAATGAACTGACTCTACAACCTATTACATCAAACTCGGTTACATGCGGCGTTGAAAGTTATGCTAATGTTTCTGTTATGACATGTCTCCGAGCTGTGGAATAACAGTTATACACATGTACTCCAAAGGGAATTCAAGTGTAATGCAGATACAAAAACTTATGAGACCAGTGTTATCCCTAGAAAACTTGGATTTTGTAAAATTAACAAAAATTTAAATCCCTATCACTTTAAACATTTTTCTGCAAATTTGTTCTCTCCATAAATCCTAAAATTGATTTGGCAAAATAACAATTTCGAGATAAATTGATAAATTACCTAGTGGAGAGATGTTTTTACTCGGTCGGGGAGTTTTTGGGGGATTCTTAGTTTGGGTAGTATTATATTTTATTTACATTTAGATTGGTAAATTGTAAACTGTAAGCATTGTTTATTTATTTTTTTAAAGCCATTTTACAGTATTTCCTTTTGGTCCATGATTACATTGTACGTGTAGGATTAATTAAAATGATGAACTTGTATTTCATATATTTTTTTTATTATTTGACATTTGTCATACATTTGTAAAAATGGCCAACGACAATAAACGAATTGAATTGAATTGAAGTTTAATATAATTGCTCTACTCCTCTTATTAAATTTATGTATAAAAATTTGAACTGAACTACATACATTTTAATAGCGGATATAAAATTCATATTTTGTAAAAAACTCAAACTATGAGTACCAAAGCAGCAATGTTTTTTTGTGACGTGTTGCTAAGTAGCTTAACTTATGATACTTTTCAAAGTGAAACGACATGCGAGCGACTCATATATGCATTTTAGATTAGTTGAAAACTGCAACTTGATCGACGAGCCGTAACTTGCTCGGGAATCGCTCAGCTCGCGAAGTTTGTGCATTAGCGAGATGTGAATAAAAGCAACTCTGATAGTTCAGTTTTATTAATAATAACATTATTTTTACAACTGTTATTTTCTGTAACTAGTTTTGAACAAGAAATTGCTGATAGTAACCATTATATTTTATAACATATTCTTTGTTACTGACTATGAATTGAAAAATAAAACTTAAATTATGTACTTCGATAGTAGTTACTTTAAATAACTTGCTTAAACGTTAAATGTTAAACTTGTCTAGAGATAAAAATCATAATAAAGTTAAACTGTTTGACCAATAGTTACAAGTATTATTCAAGCTAAGTAATTCGTACTGATACAAAGAGTGCAAAGTATAGTATTGTCGATTTGCGACGAGGATAGTAATAACGTTTAACGTATCTATTTTTTCCCAAAAACAATAGTTTTTTATTCGTACAAAAATATATCTGTTTTATATACTGGATTATTAAAGTTTAAAACGTGTTACACAATTGTTTATTATCTCGTTTATAGTGTACAATGTATTAAACATCGGTCAGGCATCTTAATCAAGTTTGCACCAACGAAATAAATTTGCGTCTTTCTTTCAAACCACAAAAGTTTTAATCAGAACGAACGTGCAAAGCTGTGGTCATAAGTTGAAGCTCTGATCCGCTTGACAAACAAGAGATTGTCAACCAACACGACTCGACGGCGCCGCTGAGGATAAAACTGTAACGATTTGGAAAAACTGCATCGCCCTTGGAAAGGTACAGGCAACAATGCTGAATTGTGAGAGGTGGGGAATGGGACGAGAGACCCAAATTACTTCTGACAATATTGTTGTTCTTGATGAGACGTATTTTTGCTACCCGTAACTGGGAATTGAAATTAGTCGTCTGTTGCAATCTGCAAGCACTGTTCTTTGTGAGAAAATTTGGACAATCTGCAAATACTGTTCTTTGTGAAACGAATTGTACACTCTGCAAGCACTGTTCTTTGTGAAACGAATTGTACACTCTACAAGTACTGTTATTTGTGAAACGAATTGTACACTCTGCAAGCACTGTTCTTTGTGAAACGAATTGTACATTCTGTAATCACTGTTCTTTGTGAAACGAATTTTACACTCTACAAGCACTGTTATTTGTGAAACGATTTGTACACTCTGCAAGCAATGTTCTTTGTGAAACGAATTGCACACTCTGAGAGCACTGTTCTTTGTGAAACGAATTTTACACTCTACAAGCACTGTTATTTGTGAAACGATTTGTACACTCTGCAAGCACTGTTCTTTGTGAAACGAATTGTACACTCTACAAGCACTGTTCTTTGTGAAACGAATGTTACAACCGAAAAACACTGTTCTTTGTGAAACGAATTGTACACTCTGAAAGCACTGTTCTTTGTGAAACGAATGTTACAACCGACAAGCACTGTTCTTTGTGGAACGAATTGTACACTCTGCAAGCACTGTTCTTTGTGAAACAAATTGTACACTCTGAAAGCACTGTTCTTTGTGAAACGAATGTTACAACCGACAAGCACTGTTCTTTGTGAAACGAATTGTACACTCTACAAGCACTGTTATTTGTGAAACGATTTGTACACTCTGCAAGCACTGTTCTTTGTGAAACGAATTGTACACTCTGAAAGCACTGTTCTTTGTGAAACAAATGTTACAACCGACAAGCACTGTTCTTTGTGGAACGAATGTTACAACCGACAAGCACTGTTCTTTGTGAAACGAATGTTACAACCGACAAGCACTGTTCTTTGTGAAACGAATTGTACACTTTACAAGCACTGTTATTTGTGAAACGATTTGTACACTCTGCAAGCACTGTTCTTTGTGAAACGAATGTTACAACCGACAAGCACTGTTCTTTGTGAAACGAATTGTACACTCTGCAAGCACTGTTCAGTGAATTGTACAATATGCAAGCATTGTTCTTTGTGAAACGAATTGAACAATATGCAAACACTGTTCTTTGTGAAAGGAATTGTGAAATATGCAATCACTGTTAATTGTAAAACGAATTGAACAATCTACAAACACTGATAATCGTAAAACTAATTGTACAATATGCAATCACTGTTCATTGTAAAACGAATGGTACTCTCTACAAGCACTGTTCTTTGTGAAACGAATTGTACAATCTACAAGCACTGTTCTTTGTGAAACGAAGTGTACACTCTGCAAGCACTGTTCTTTGTGAAACTAATTGTGCAATATGCAAACACCGTTCTTTGTGAAATAAATTGTGCAATATGCAAGCACTGTTCTTTGTGAAACTAATTGTGCACTCTGCAAGCACTGTTTTTTGTGAAACTAACTGTGCAATATGCAAACACCGTTCTTTGTGAAACAAATTGTGCAATATGCAAGCACTGTTCTTTGTGAAACAAATTGTGCAATATGCAAGCACTTTTCTTTGTGAAACGAACTGTGCAATATGCAAGCACTGTTTTTTGTGAAACTAATTGTGCAATGTTCAAGCACTTTTCTTTGTGAAACTAATTGTGCGCGATATGCAAGCACTGTTGTCTGTGAAACGAATTGTGCAATATGCAAACACCGTTCTTTGTGAAACAAATTGTGCAATATGCAAGCACTGTTCTTTGTGAAACTAATTGTGCAATATGCAAGCGCTTTTCTTTGTGAAACGAACTGTGCAATATGCAAGCACTGTTCTTTGTGAAACGAATTACCTATTTTGTCAAGCACTAATTTTGTGATAGAGAATTGTGAACTAGAAAAATCTTATCGGGTCTCTTAATAGTATATTCTGTAACGTAGGATTCGCAACAGGTTAAAGTTTGAATAAATGGTCATGGAGTAATGAATTGGTAGTATATACGAGTATCATATAATTGTGTATTTAAACTGTTTGAGGCTGATTTTATGGATCAGCATTACAGAAGATTTGTTTCATACTATGTTTTTATTGTTTATACATGTTAAAAATATAATACAATACAATCAATGTTAAAATTGGATGGTTGTTCTTGATTGTTATTTTAAGGAGAGCACGATAGTTCTTCAAGAGTACTAGCGCAGTAGCATCGTGAATCTATCGATTACAATGACTGCAACACAATATTGTTCACACTCACAAATAAATACAAAACACGAATATGTTGTTGTGTAGAAACGGGGTTGGCAAGAAGAACAATAAGGAAGGTTTAAGAAGGTTGAGGAAAAGAGGGAAGGGGATATTTTAAACCTTTGTACTTATCCAAATATAAGTGTTTATAACATTGAGCTATCATTTGTATGCCGACATATGTATTGCACTTATGCTGTAGAAATGTTCTAACATATCTTTATGTAGGTCTGCGTATCGTGAGCATGTTGGCGCCACGTTACACTGTCGTCTAGGAAACACCCCATTGGAAACTGGAGGGGGGAACATTGTGAGAGGGGAATCCACTCATAACTTGCGGGGCAAACGACTCGTAAAGGTGTTTCAACGAAACAGAGTGATTTGCGAAAATTAGGGGGAGCAGTTTCCAACGGTGTTTGCGAACTCGGTAACGATTCTTTATGTTTTTCACAGCGCCGTTGCATTTGTGCAAGGCGGTATATAACCTACTAGCTGTTACCCGCACGTTTCGCCCCGCAAATAATTTATAAAAACTATGACAAACGTGTGTGCTGCATTTTATGCTTAGCCCATGGAACTACTACGAATCAAGATCAGCTGTTTATATTTTCAAAAATGAAAGTCCATAAGGAGTACAAGGGAACTTTGAACCCCATGGGGCCCTATAGGATTTTCGTCACTTCAATACACCTATTTGTTACTAAGGACTATCAAGTACCTCTCTGCCAAATTTCAGCTCAATCAGTTTAGTGGTTCAGAGCGTGATTGAGCTAAACAAACATACAAACTTCCAAATTTATAATATTATTAGGATTATATGGAAAAGGTTTATTTCTTTTATTCAAAGTGTATTCAAATCGTGGAAATATTAGTTTGAACGCTCCTCGAATTAGTTTTAGTGCTTGAACGTTAGTTTTAAAGTTCGCGGCGATGTCTACCTACAAGTATGTTCAGATCTAGAACTCTAGAGACCACACCAAAGGTCTTATTTTAGTGAAACTATATATGCAAATACAAATCCTATGATATTCAAGCAGTTTCAGGTTGTTAGCGAATTTCCCCTATAGGGAAGAAGCTATTACCGTAGTCGGCATGGTAAGACCTAGGCCCGGGACCATGATAACTTTTCGTTTTGAGGTCCCCAGACCCCAAAAACACCATTCGTTCGATACTGTATATATATATATATATATATATATATATATATATATATATATATATATATATATATCTATATATATATATATATATATATATATGTGTCCGTGAGCACGATAACTCTCGTAAAAATGATCCGATTTTGATGAAATTTGGTATAAACGTGTAAAGCAACATTTATGACTTTAAGTTCGAAAACCAGCCAGATCGCTCTACCCGAAGGGGTATTTTGGGGGGGTTTTGTACCCCAAAAATGGGTTTTTCGAATTTTTCACATATAATTTTTGAAATATTCAAATTTTAGTTTTCACCATTGGATTCAGCTTAAAAAAACACACAATTTGGTATTTTGATCATTTCTCTACGTCAATTGGTTACCGAGATATTGAAAGTGCTAAACACAGTACGTTGTCTAATGTTATTCTTATGGAGGAAAAGAAAAATTTTATATCTCGCCTATTTATCAACGTATACTGACGAAACTTGGTATACGGCTTCATCTGGTTGTGGACCATTGATATTTGCTCAAAAAGACAATTTTTTACCCAAGGCTCCCGTAGCAGCAAACCTGCGTACTCAGCCCCATGTTATTCTTATGGAGAATAAGTAACGTGTTATCTGCCTTCATTATGAAAATAAATTAATGAAATTTGGTATGTCGCTTTACCTAGATGAGTTGTATTGATATTTGTATAAAACCCCATTTTTTGTGTTCCTTGCTTCAGCAAACCTGCATACTCAGCTGCCATGTTATTCTTATGGAGAATAATTAAAATGTCATAAATCGTTTATTTATGAATGTATATTGATGAAACTTGGTATGTGGCTTTATGTGGTATTAATATACATATATATGCATTGGAAATTCGCTGAGTACGCAGGTTTGCTGCTACGGGGGTATTTTAGTATCATTGTCTTAGCATAAAAAATACGCAATATCGGAAAATATAATAAAATCTGCTCTTACAGTTTTTTTAATGATTTTTCTATTATATAGTACTTGCTATTCCTTTCAGAATTATCTCACCCGCATAATATAGGGAAAAGTTTTGTAGGCCTAATAAGCTGTATCAAATTTCCATAACAAATTTCCAAATCACGTTTTTTGTAGTTACCTTGAGACAGTTTTCTTAAAAAAGATTTATGATGATTAAATATGGCAAAAACCTAAACAATTTAATATATTATTTACCGGTACGATGATGTATAGATACCAATTATATTCTTATGGATGTAACGATTAATTGTAATGTATCTTTTATATAACCATCGTTTTCGAAAAATCTTGGTCAATAGGATAAACTTGGCCTTGTTTCTTGTCTAATCGTCAACCAATTGAAACAATGTGATTATTTTGCTACCTACACTTCAAGGAGAAGGGGAAATCCCCAATTCTCAAGTTGATGTAAATATTCATTCTAAATTAAATTATTTTATTGGTGAGGTAATATTATTCGAGGGTTATTTTGGGCAACACTCACCACAGTTATCAGTAATGGATCCAGACGTCAGGAGATAAAAAACACACACAAATACACGACAAAAAATTACTGGATAAAACGTACTGTCTATTATTTGGTCGACGTGTCACGAATTCAAAAAAACACATTCGCTTTCTCTAGGCCGGCCAGAAGATGTAGGGCGGCCTCGGAGTAGGGAATCCAATCCCGGGATCCGACCGAATTTCGTCTCTTACCAATCTCGGGATTTCAGGTTCAAACCCCGGGATTTTCGGGGTTACGAAAATATGTTGAAATAGTGATATAAAGAAGGTTTTTGAATATTATAAACACAATTAACAATTTAAAGTCATTCGAAAACAGTTAAAGAAATTTAAAAGCTGAAATTTATTAAACTTAATTGACATCAGTTTAAATAACTAAATAATTGTTATGATTATTGTTTAATAACACTCAGTTTCTATATTGAAAATTGCAAGAGGATTATGTTTTTGTTTTTATTAATAATACCATTCATTTTAGAATGCAGGTTAAGTTTACTTAGTTATATTATGCAAGTCGTATTAATATTAGAGAATCCTTTGTCAAAGTATAATTTATTTTTCATTCTAAGCCTATACAATGTGTTATTACATATTTTATTTTGCCTTGAAATATAATAGTAGTTTTCATTACTAGGAGCAAGAGTGGCTCTTTTTGGTTCGCAATCTGTTTTAAAAGGGAGGCGCAGCCGAGCTTTTAAAAACGATTAAGCACTAAAAAGACACTTTTGTTCCGAGTGCTCAACAACGTTTTTTATCATAATGCGGAATTAGAATCTTAATCGTTGCAAATTTTAACTACAAAGTTGTATTTTTGAGGTTATGTTTACAAAGTAAATAATATACAGTGTTTACATTTCTGTTATTAACAAACAATAGTTTTTATAACGTATGGTAAGGAACGCTTCTATCATGTATAGTTCAAGCAAACAGCTGACTTTTTACATCCTAGGACTTAAAAAAGATCACAGCTGATTTTTTAGGTCCTAGGACAATAAAATGACGTTTTGCGTACTATTTAGAGAACAAAAAAAGGTGGATTTCGTGCAGGATTATAAAAATGCATTTGTTGGTATACCCAGAATAAACACTTGAGTAAAGCTTCATTTTGATATCCAGTTCCATTATTAGACTAGAAAGAACCGAGAATGTTGGTCCAATAGTTTTATAAATATCTTCTGAGCAATAGTTTTGCGTTGGGCTAAGGTGTGTTCGTGGTGCAGGAATGTACCATGACAAGTGTCAGACACTCAAAACTACACTCTGTGTACTGCATGCATAGATCATTGAGACAAATGGTTAATGGTTTAAATTACTTTTTCAGTCAGTGATCCTATTCGTCCTCAATATAGGCGATCTTCAGGCTACAATTACGTCATTCACTCACAAGAGATCTTCGAATATTGAAAACACAATGCATTAATCAAACATGACACGGACGCACAAAATAACGAAGAATTAAAAAACTGCACATTGACATTTGGCCAGGTGGCAAAACTAATTCACGACGACGCGGCGTGGGTGATTACTTATATTGAGGATGAATAGGATCACTGACGGAAAAATACTCGTATAATTTAAACCGTTTAAGTATTCAGAAAGTGATCCTAGGCCATACTAACACAAAACTGAATTTCTTAAAGTTCTAAACAATGTAACAAATAACTTTTTGTAGCAGCTATCTGATTAAATAGATTACAAATGTGTACATAATTGACTATAGATATATTAAAATGTTATAACTTATTAACGTTAAACATGAAAAACCATAAATAATTTGTCACTATTATTTTTACGAAAATTAATCCCGGGATTAGTCCCGGGATCCCGGTATTCTTCAACGTAATCCCAAAATCCCGGGATTGAAAATATCATTCGGGATTGGATTCCCTACCCCGGGGAGTCGCTCGGAACTCAACGCGACTCATCGGAATTGATGTAAATAGTGAATGATCACGGAAGCTGAATGCTATATGCAACTTAAAAATAAAAACAGTTTGTGTAAGCAAACTTGCAATTTTTACTTTTCCACTATGCAAGTAATATATTAACACGTTGAACAGTGGAACTGTTATAAGTCCACTCATTTTTTCTCAAAATCGAGCAAAGTTGACCAATTCTTTAGTTTTTTAAGGGTTTTAGCTATTACAAGCACAATACACATTGTGTTGTCATTCCAGTAATTTGTAATTTTATATACAGCTCATGACATACGGTATAGTAATACTGTGTAACTGTGTTTTATTGCACAAACAGCTATTTTAGAATGCTGCTGAATAGAATTTGATCTCCAAGTCATATTTATAATCGTCTTTAAGGTTGAAAGAGCGACTACGAGTCGAATGACTAATGGATGTATTGAAAACTGAAAACCACTTTGCATAGCAACGGATCAAGGCAATTGATTTTATACCTCAATAATTGTCAAATTCTGTTCGGAAATAACACACTTCTGTTTAACAATTCGCGCCTTTAGCGTGTTATAGACACAGAGTTTAAGAATAGCATAACTATTTTAATCAATATTTAAGGTTAAAACACATTTTAATAGTGACAATCTTTCCCTTCAAAATATTTGTCAGTCTCTTTTTCTGATCTAACGAGAAATGTATTCATTCGGTGATTGATGAAGATTGTGCTGAATAAATCTATCATTACCAGCAATACAATAACAAACATACAATTTATAACTGCTCTCGTCGCTCGGTCAGATAAACAACACTAAGTAATACCATGTTAAAGACGCCGTTTTTAAATACGTAGTTTTTAAATATATTACATATTTAAGCAAGTGAAGAAAATCGCAGCTAATCGCAATGTCTGTCCGTAAATTGTATTAAAGATAATAAACAACCTTTTTTGTTTTACTCGTTTTATTAGTGTATGACGTCACAAATTACGGGCGAAGCTGCAAATAAACGATGAATATAAAACTCAAAATATTAAAAATTTGTCTTGAAAAAGTGAATAACAGATATTAAGGTTATTATCAATTATATTTATAAGCCAATACAAGAACTGTATTAACGTTAACAATAATGTGCTATAAATATTAAAATGTACGTAAATTTACTATATATGTTCCTGAGCGTTTCCTATTTATGAAATGTTAACATAAATTAAATACAAACTTAAAACAATAATGAACATGTTATGTTTTGCATTTTAATTACACTTAAGCTATAGTACAAAGTACATAAAGTACATCTTTTAAATCAAGGAAACTCTCCTTTGTTCGAATTGTTTCACTTTTGAATATGTTTGTGAGTAAAGAAGAGAATTTTTTAATTGTTATATTTTTAATCTAATCTTGTTAAATAATTATAAAAACCTGTTAAATACCTGATAACTTGATTTTATTCCTTTTTCCTATTTATTTAGAAGCTAACCACGTCTTCTTGATCAGGATGATGCTAATTCTTCCTAGTCTTTTAGCGAATTTCCCCTATAGGGAAGAAGCTATTACCGTAGTCGGCATGGTAAGACCTAGGCCCGGGACCATGATAACTTTTCGTTTTGAGGTCCCCAGACCCCAAAAACACCATTCGTTCGATACTGTATATATATATATATATATCTATATATATATATATATATATATATATATATATATATATATATATATATGTGTCCGTGAGCACGATAACTCTCGTAAAAATTATCCGATTTTGACGAAATTTGGTATAAACATGTAAAGCAGCATTTATGACTTTAAGTTCGAAAACCAGACAGATCGACTTATCCGAAGGGGTATTTTGGGGGGGTTTTGTACCCCAAAAATGGGTTTTTTGAATTTTTTACACATAATTTTTGAAAAAGTCAAATTTTAGTTTTGACCATTCGATTCAGCTTAAAAAAACACACAATTTGGTATTTCGATCATTCCTCTACGTCAATTGGTTACCGAGATATTGAAAGTGCTAAACACAGTACGTTGTCTAATGTTATTCTTATGGAGTAAAAGAAAAATTTTTTATCTCGCTTATTTATGAACGTATACTGACGAAACTTGGTATACAGCTTCATCCCGTTGAGGTCTATTGATATTTGCTCCAAAAAATCGTTTTTGCATAATCATCCCGTAGCAGCAAACCTGCGTACTCAGGCCCCATGTTATTCTTATGGATAATAATTAAATGCTCTGTCCCCCTTAATTATGACCACAAATTAATAAAAACTGGTATACGACCTCTCCTAGTTGAGTTATATTGATATTAGCATAAAAACCAATTTTTTGTGTTCCTTGTTGCAGCAAACCTGCGTACTCAGCCCCAATGTTATTCTTATGGAGAATAATTAAAATTGTATATATCACTTATTTGTGAATATATTTTTATGAAACTTGGTAAGTGGCTTTATGTAGTATTAAGACATTTATATCTCCATTGGAAATTCGCTGAGTATGCAGGTTTGCTGCGACGGGGGTATTTTTAATAATATTTTTGTTAGCCATTCCGTGAAAAATAAACTATACCTATTTATATCATTTTTCAAAAAACCGCCTTTTCAATTTCCACTATGCAAGTTAACTGAATGTATGTATGATTGGATATATTTATCAAATGTATTCTACTAAAAAATAAATTTCCAAAATTAACCATCTCAAGCATAAAAGAAGCTCATCTTAATTTTAATCAGAGAGGGTGAGTTACCACTTCCTGTTTCTTTTGGTAGAATTATCTCGGTACTTTCGCAAATCATCCTCCTTTGTTGTAGCACCTCCACGTGTTTTATGAGAAAATTTCCCCTCCCCTCCCGTAATTTCCCTCCCCCTCCCCTTATTCGCCCCCAGATTTCCCCTCCCATCAGTTCCCCTCAGGGGTGCTCCGTGTCTCCCTGATGATATGTTAGCGGCGCCGATGGTATTAACGTGTTTCCAAACACACATGCATAGTGTGTCTTGTTAGCTATACATATCAAGTATCTTATCTTGAAAACTGAGAAATCAATTAGCTATTGTTCACAAACCCCTTTCTACGGTCTCTTAAAGTTACCTCTCGTAACTTTCAAATTACTATAATACTTTCAAATAACAATTACAGTGCTCTTTATCGCAAATCATATACGGTAAAAAGTGTTTAACAATAACAGCCACTTGTTTACAAGCTCTTTGAGGTGGTGATTACAAAGCTATTGAGTGTTTATTTTTATTTCACTTTAACTCTTTTTGAAAAATAAGCATGACAACCCATATCATGTGCGTTGAAGTTCAGAAAATAATTTTAAATCGCTTAGAGCTTCGCCCCATTGGTTTTTAAAGTTGAAATATTTATTTACTATTCCCTCACGTTAAATGTTAAATCTTTATCCATCCCTGCAGATTAATTTATTTTCAAGTTTTTATTTAAACATATAGGTAATTTATGTTTATAATTCAGTACAGTAATTTATATCTTCCTAGTGCAACTGCGGGAATGTCAGGCCTATAGTTTTTCTGGACACAAAGTGCTCGTTTTGTATCCCCCATCAACAAATTGGGTACTTTGGTATTATACGGATGCCACCCTTATACAGCGCGCTGCGGCAGTTATGTTAGGATGGGTTATCATAAAAATGATTGTAGGACTTTCCTTGTTTCGTTACAAATCGAATAATACCTGATGAGTCATACTTCCGGCCGCCAAACCGCCTCCAAATAGGCCAAGGTCAGGTCGTTGACCGGAGCGCGCGCATCACCTGTCACCGCCTGTATCTGGGTCAGTGTCATGAGTGATTTATTGCCGTGCACTACGTTACATTTGTTTTCATAATGAGTGACATTCTTTTGGTGTGGGATTTACCTCGAAATGAAGAGGAAACCGTACGTATTTTTATGATAACCCATCCTAACATAACTGCCGCAGCGCGCTGTATATTTGGCGGAGTACATGCGGCGATCGGGTGTGGCTGCTAGCGGCGGCGACGCATTCAACACGATCCTAGCGGACATCGCTGCCTTTTAGGAGGCACAACACAAAGACCGCTCATCAGAATGATGTAAAATTTTTACAGTAAGTCAATAAAAGTACGTTTTTTCGAATTATGTAGTTATCCTTGGTATCCGGAAAAAATTTCACCTCCAAAATAGTGGCATCCGTATAATACCAAAGTACCAAAAATTGTAAAATAGATTTTGTTTTTAGTATGGTGTGCCAAACCCTGATCCCTGGGTTACCTTTTACAATATTTAACCTAATTGGGGATTTTAAGCAGTATAAGTGAATAAGCCTGAAGAAAAGTGGGCGTAATAATTATATTACCGGTACTGTAAACTGATCCTTATTAAGATCTCTCTTAGTTTTCAAGTGAACAAAATACTTTTTTAATCGTCCAGGATAGTACAAGAAATGATTTTAAGAGTTGAACTTTGAAAAATGTCATTGATTTGTTTTGTATCATATTCAAATGTTAATTTATTTTTGGGGTTTTCAGCATTATGCTTTATTACGCTTTTCAAACCTTCTGTATTTAGGAAAACATCTTTCATGGTAACATATGAAAAATGAATAAAAGACATATCCTGTAATCTTTGGAATGAATATTGTTACCATTGCTAACATAAACAATAGTTTAATAACAACAAATACAAAATGAAAATAGAATTTATACTTGTGTAAAAAACAAAGGATACTGATACTGGCGAAGCTAACAGAGAAGATTGTAATCGATTTGTTTATCTCGTAAAACTGTAGTCGGGTGGTTTCAGCGAGAACTTTGATTGTAAAGTATTTCTATCTTATTTACAAAACTGGTTCCGTAACATTTCATTTGATTCGTCTACTGTACTTGTTTTTTGCTGACTCTAATATCAAATGAGACGGACTTTTAAAACAAGGTTTATACAAAATTTTGAATTTAAACTTTTTAGTTTTTTTAATGTTTTTAATATTTTATTTGTTTGTTGACGTTATTTCATCATTTTGTTAAAAACGATTTTACCATAAATAAAAATAAAATCTTGTTCAAAATTAGTTTTTCTGAATTTAAATTTAAAAAACAAACTAATTATTATTTAATCTTTTGTTTGTTTTTTGTTAATTTTGATTTAATTGTACAAATTTAGAAAACTTAATTTTAATTTTAAAATGTAACTAAGTTGAATTTACTACTATGCACGTTTACAAATAATAAGTTATGTACCACGTAGATATAGTTACCCTAACCTGCTTTACAACTACGCCTACATATCGTTTCCGTCGAATTTCGACGGACTAGTCTTACTAATTACATTTACTAATTATATCTTAATATTACAAAAATATCTACTTTGCATATCAAACGTGGTTGACAAAGACAAAACCCTCCCACCACCTACCCAACCCCTCCCCCCTCCTACCATACACCCCCAATTTCCCTCACGCCCTTCACTTTTTCCCAGTCACAACAACTTGTTTATCCCCGAAGATTAATGTTACTTTGTCCCGTGCTAACATTTGTGTTGTCATATCTCTTCACTGCACATTTTCCAGAGTATTTATTGTGTAAAAAAGCTTCAGCAAAGTTTTATGGTTTTTTTAATCCCTAATTTTTAGTCCTTATTTTAAATTGTTATTTGAATTGCTAATACCGAATTTGTAAAGACTTGAGATGACAGTTTTATTAATTTTGTAAGTGGTTATATCACCTTTTTTGTAATAAGTAACCAATGGAATTTCATAATCTTACTTGATAATTCCCTAAGGGATTTTTGTCCGGTCATCTATTTTTATTTCATGACATGTTTTATTATTTGAGTTACTAAATTAAATATATTTTCCTGCTGATAGTTAAAAAAGAATTGATTTTTCTCTCAGACCTCAGGGCTCTACCGCTCTACCCTACTGGCTGTCCAAGTTCCCAGGCTTTTCTTATTGAAGAATTATTTTATTGTGATTATGTCAGATATCTGTTTTATCCTATACTCTAATATGAGTAAGGTTTGCTTGCTTGCTTGCTTGCTTGCATGCTTGCTTGCTTGCTTGCTTGCTTGCGAAACGAATCTCAAAAACGGCTCCAACGACTTCCTTCAAATGTTTGAAATAACTAATTTCTGGGATAAAAATAAGTTCTAGACAGGTCTCATCCCCAGGAAAAATCAAATAATGTAAAAAAACTAAAATGAAAAGTTAAAAAATTAACATTGGGCTTATGGAGTTTCAAATCAAAACAAAAGAATTGTAACAGCTGTTCATAATCAACCAGGGAACTGTCAAAGTAATACTCATGTTGTTTATGATTATTAACATGTGGTTTCCTGAGAGCAGAGATTAAGAGATTTGAGTAAAGATTACATAAATAGAGTAGTAAATTAAATCAAAGGGAAATTGAGCTGTAAATAACAACTGGAGTGGCCTTAAAAATGTAGAAAAGAGGCAAATGAGTTATACAAATCTGATTATCAGTAGGGGAAGTGGTGAGATATTACTCCAAGTCATCTAAACAAACTGACTGGCCTTCTCCCGAGCAAAGCTCGGCCCTCCAGGTACTCTTAATTAATTGTATTTAAATAAACAGCTGTTAATGTAAGAAATATTTCTAGCTACAAACTGCCTCTTTGTTTACATTATAATATGTCTGTGAGACCTATGTGAGGACATGGGCTATAGTGTGATTATTGGAGAAAGTGACAGGCAGAGCGGCCCCGTGTGTAATTTTAATTAAATAGGATAGATAAAATATGTCTTACAACACTATAAAGTATATTTACACTTATACTGTACTTACATACAAGACGGTAAAATATACACAAAAGATGGTACAAGGCGATCGATTTCAACCAGTTACACCGGTCATCATCAGGCCCAATCAGAGAATCTCTGATTGTTATATTTTATTTATCCTATTTATTTATAACAACACGTATCATGCTAATAAAAAAATGATTTAATTTTAATTCGTGTTTTTTTTATATATATAACTATCAGTTATATATAATTAATAGTTCAGTAATTGATAGTTCACTGGAATAAAGTACAAAATATTTTAAACATGTGCTAAAAATGTGTTCAACTGGCTATATAAATAATGTTTACTAGAAATTTCTAACCATGTACTTTACGTTTCCACTAGGTTACGAAATAGAATATTTGCATAATACATAGTATGTTGTATGTTAAGTATGTTTCTATATGTTGTATAAAATGGTTATATAGTTGTACATAAACATGGTCGCCCAGCCGCTCCGCCACTCTCTTTCTTTTGATTATCACACTGTAGTAAAGGTATTAATTACTTAACATTCAAAAACTAATAAAATGTTTATATGCATAGCTGTTAAAAATATACTTTTTGCACTTCCCTAGCCTAACGTATTCCTAATCCTGTACTCCAGTTCAAGGGTAGGCCTAATGAGTTCAGTTCTCTGGGTAACCACATTAAGTGTATGTTTGGACCGCAATTTCCACTTAACTATCCCTCTTGAAACAACATGCCATTATAATGATAAAATCCAAATACCGGTACATAAAAAAACTAAAACAAAGCTCAAAGAACTGTATTGCATAGTATTTTTTTAGCAAACGATTGCTTTAGGTTTATCAATACAAAACCCATTTATTTCACAGATAAATAATCAATACAACTCATATCTCTCCGTTTTATCTTTGCCCAATTCTGGCTGGGCTTAACAATTAATTTTGAGTTTATTATTTTACAGATTATATAACTTTATAAAGTAAAAACTAACAATTATTCTTTTTAAACGAAAGTTCAATACCTGGAATGAAGACTAAGATATCATAGAAATAACATTCCTCATTATTTTTACATTTATTTCAGCCAGTATCTATTTCTGACCAGCTTAAATCTTCTCAAAGCTTATGTCTGGATGTTTGAAACCTCTTCTACTAATTATAAAATTATATTTCCCCTTTTCTTTCCACTTTTTTGCTTTAAAAAAACTAAAGCCAGTCATTAAGTTTTTATTTATTTTTTTTTTAACTTTGTTTAAGAATCTTTGAGTACATTTTAGAATTGATGACTCTTTTGTTTCAAATTTGAAACATATCTAAATATTTAACAAGGTACATGACCTAATAATGCTTCTGTAATTTTGACATAGTGATAAGTTTTATCATGTTTATAGTTTAATTGTACAGTTAAAATGAACTATAAGAATAATTTTGTTTGCAGAAAACAAATAGCTTCACACAAAATTAATAAAACTAGTAGCCTGTCGCGGCTTCGCTCGCGATCACAACGTAATATTATACTGACATTCCTGTATAAATATTGTGTACCGTTCCAAAGCCAACATGGCCTGCTGATTAACTGTGTTTACTCTATCCAGCTGATTGCTTAAAACTTATAGTTATTTCCCAATGTTAAGCTTATGGGAAAAACTCAACTTTAAGGGGCCTCAGGGCCTCACTCACAAATTATTTCTCTATAAAAAAAGTTTCCTGCACAACTTCACGTTAGGCTCTTTCCAATGACACCAAAAACATGAAAATCGGTTCAGTAGTTTAGGAGGAGTGATTGTCACAAAAAACTTGCTCGCCTATTAAATAAGTAATATAGATAGATGAATTGAAAATTAAATATCTTGAGGGGATGTATTGTTCAAGCAGCTTTGAATTCAGAATTGTATAGATTGTGTCGTAATTTGTGTAGTTTGTGTTCTCATCAGTTTATGACATCTGTTCATGTTATTTATACACATGTTTGTTTTATTGCATCAACAGCTGTTTTAATAACCAATTAAATTCAAATTAATCCTAAAATTGAGCTTACAAGCAAATAAACCATGAGTTCAAGCGCCATGTACTTTAAAATAAAAATATTGCAAACATTTAGGCAACTATAATTTAGGGCACATTTGTTTACTCAGTTGATAACACCTGTTAAAACACAACACAGGAGTTTGATTGGCAAAACCCGCCTTAACTTATTTAAATCACCTTGAACATGACATTACAAAAAACAGTGCAGTAAATTTATTTTTTCAGTTTGGAGTTAGAGGTAACAACATTTTTATGGAATATTTAATTATAAACTACACGTATGCAAGCAATATACATATGCTATGAGGAAAATTGTTGGAAGCTTTTAGTGATCCATTTGGCGTTTGACCCTAAGATTGTAAATGTGAATTTTAAATTTTAAAAATACAGCAGCTTGAGGTTTAATGTGAAGCCCCAAAAATATCTTCATTCCCTTTTTCCCAACATTTATGAGATAGTTTTCCTGCAAGTATTTAATTTGATAAATGTAATTACAGTTTCGTCTGTGCATTACCTTATAATCTTGAAATTGTTACATTGAGATATTAAATTTTATATTGATACTGTAATATTTTATGAATCTCATCTTATTTTGACATTTTATGAATCACATAAAATATATGTCTGCCTGTCTGTTACACTAATGAGTTTTTTTTCTATTTACTAGGAAATTGCTTTATTGAATTTTATAAAACCTTTTTTCCCTTGTCATTTGAAGCTTCATGTTCGACTATTTCAAGCTGTCATTAGGGGTTTGCCCCATGGGCAATATGTGTGCTAACGCTGTAGCTGTAGCTGTGTGCTGTGATACTGTAGTAAAATTGTCGGAATAGTTCATCATATAGTTCAGTAGGCTTTCAGGATTCATTAAATTTTATAACACAAGATATTGTCTCAAATTATAATTTTTTAAGGTAAAAATCTAATTTAAAATATATTCCTGCAGACATAAAAAAGTTAGGTAATGAACAAATAAGAAAGCTTTAAAGGTGCCTTGTGAATAATCTTGTATATTCAATGGATCATTTTCTTTAGACATATCACTGTGTCTTAATACTAACTTTTACTGAACAAGAATTCCTATAATTTATATTCATTGGTCGTGCTAGAGTTATTATAACTAGAAACAGCTTTTATTGTAACTGCCTAGTTTTAGTTTATGGAATGGAGAAAATAGGTACCTTTGGGACTTTGTGACAGGTACTATTCTGTCCATACTATTTGTGCAGTGTATCTGGAATAAAGATATTTGGTGGAATTCTTGTGCAAACAAAATTCCACCAGCCATCCAGTAAATATTAACAGTAATGTGGTTTATGTACAAGTAATATACTTTACTGACTTCAATCAACAAAGCTTTTAACAAATTATCTTGGATTCAAAGCAGTGCCAGTGAATTTATCGCCCTTCACAAAAGAACTTCCTGTTTCTTCAAGACCCCATTATAACAGACTTTAAATTAATGAGATTTTCACTTCTGTGGAATGTATTTGAAAAGAAAAAGAAAACTGCTGCGTAGATCTAGAGCTTTTCATCGGTAATTTTGTTTCTCTTTGCCGCTTGTGAAAGTTTTGATTTGCTAGTAGAATATATAATAAATATTAAATTATTTTGCGGTTTGCTTTTATAATTTAAAATACTTCAAGGCTCTTTGTAAATTGTATTACTGTAGTGCATAGCTGTACAAACGTTGACCCCTTCAGAACCCCCCCCCCCCTACAGAACAGTTATGTTTGCTGCCCCCTTCAGAACCCCCCCCCCTACAGAACAGTTATGTTTGCTGCAGTAAATGATTGCCCTATCACTTCTTAAATCCAAAAAGCATCTTAAAATTATATCAATTATACTCTCAGTTAAATCATGATTCTGAATTGTCCTTTTTCAATTTGTTTTGGCCATGTAACTAGAATTTAAGAATGAAAAACACTTCACTCTGATTATTTAGTTTGTTTAAGGAAGTCATAAAGCATTGATTGTTTATGTTACAATAAATACCCTCTTAAATCATGTTTTTTTTTAATTTGAAAGTTATAAAATTGAAATAACTTCAAGTGAAGTGATATTTTACTGTGCGTAACCACAGGCAACAGAATAAATACATGCCCTGTTATCATTGGTGGCACACATTGGTAGCATTTTCCTAATAGGCTTTAATGTCAAAGGTAAATTATTTATAATTCTATTTAAGATACCTGTACAATTGTACCTTAAGATGTATCTGTAACCATTAGTTATTAGCGAATTTCCCCTATAGGAAAGAAGCTATTACCGTGGTCGGCATGGTAAGACCTAGGCCCGGGACCATGATAACTTTTCGTTTTGAGGTCCCCAGATGCCAAAAACACCATTTGTTCAAAACTGTATATATATGAATGTATATACATAAACTGTATATATGTGTGTGTGTGTGTGTGTGTGTGTGTGTGTGTGTGTGTGTGTCCATGAGCACGATAACTCTCGTAAAAATAGTCCGATTTTGACGAAATTTGGTATAAACGTATAAAGCAGCATTTATGAGAAAACCAGACGGATCAACCTATCTGAAGGGTGATTTTTGGGGGGGGGTTGTAACCCAAAAATGGGTTTTTTGAGTTTTTCACATATAATTCTAGAAAAAGTTAAATTTTAGTTTATTCCATTGGTATCAGCTTAAAAAGACGCACAGTTTGGTGTTTTGTTCATTGCTCTACGTCAGACGGTTACAGAGATATTGAAAGTTCTAAACACAGTACGTTGTCCAATGTTATTCTTATGGAGAATAAGACAAATTGTATATCTCGCTTATTTATCAACTTATCCTGATGAAACTTGGTATACTGTATTGCTTCATATTGATATTTGCACTAAAAAACATTTTTGGGCTAATAGTTCCCGTGGCAGCAAACCTGCGTACTCAGCTCCCATGTTATTCTTATGGAGAGTAAGTAAGTATTATCTCCCTTAATTATGAACATACTAAGGATACTTCAAACATCAGTATAATCCAGAGTATTAAACTTAAAAGATTAATATCAATGGAACTGATAGCTTTAATAAATCACTTTGGCAGGAAACAAACAGATCCAAACAGAGTAAACAATGTGGTGGGGAGGGGGAAGTGGCGCCATCTAAGGCAATGAAAATTAGATGAAACAACATTAAATTTGTTATATCATTAACGTTTCACATATAATTTTGTTAGTTTGACATGATTCTTCCTCATCAAACCTTGTATTTTTTGCTAAGAGTATTTTTTTCTAAATCAATATTTCCTTTTCCCTAATTAGACAAATACCTCAATTCAACTCATGAGTCAATTTGACACAACTTCAATTCGCTTGGCATACAAAATCAAACGAGTTTTCACGCAGCACGCTGACGTGAGGGAAGTGAATTTCCATATAGAAACGTTTAAAACTCAAAATCAGTGTAATAACATACATTTATTCTAATTTTTGTTGAAATCTGAAAACAGTGATTTTTTGGCTGTTCTGATGCTCCTTGTTTCATTTACCTGCAGAGCTGGGAATACAATTTTGTGCATTATAATGTTAGGAGAAGGTCCAGACAGGCTTGAAAGTAGACATGAGGTTGCTGGGGATGATAAAAGTACTCTAACAAAGGAATAACAAGCTTTTCTAGTGTAAAATCCCCATAAGACAATGTACTGTGTTTAGTCGAAACACATTTTCTTTAATACTCGGTAGATATTTATGCTAGAATGACGAGAGAGGGCTTACAACTTTTACCTCACTAATTCCCATCTTTTTACATAAGGGGCATTTCTGACCCTTTTTGGGCCCAAAAACTCAAAATTTGAAAGATTAATCCCCAAAAAAGGGGTTTAGAGTTTTCCGATTGTTTTTCCTAACGAAACTTGTCCAACTGATTACAGAAAGGAATGTCCCTACCAAATTTCAAAATTCAAAATTGTATATATATACAATTTTGAACGACCCCCAAAACGTGTTCAGGGGGTCATGTTAGGAATTTCTATGGTGATCCCGGACCTAAGTTTCACCGTGCGGGTCATGCTAATTGTTCACTTTCCAAAGGATATTCACTAATAACAACTTGGAGACCATATGTAAATACCCATTTGCCTTTAAGTTTAATGTACTGGAATACAGTATACTAAATGATGGAATATACTAAATGAATTTTATGGGGAAATCTTTTTACCAGGTAAGTTTTGACCGAAGGTATTTTTAAGAAATTGAAAGGAGTGTGGTATTGTGCAGTAAAGTTTTTGAAACACACAGATTCATAATTCCACTAGTTCTTACGGATTCTAGGAAATTTCTTTAATTTTCATCAAAACCTCAAACCTGGTATAATTGCTGCTAAGCTTCTTAATCTTTGAGGAGAAATTGTAAAAAGTCCGTTCTTTGCAATCAGGGCAACATTAAAAGACTTAAGCTCTCTCTTCATTAAATGTTGCTGAGCAAAAGTGAGTCGGTTATTGATTTTTATTTTTAAAAGATAATAATATGCATTGTAATTTATTCGAAGATAAATTTGAAATAAATGTGTTTGCTCAAAGTTTTTTACTATGTTGACTTGGTCAAATGTGATGTTGAATATAATTGGTAAAAATGTAATTTTACTTTAAATTGGTGCTAAAAATAATTAACGACTTTTCCACGATCTCCCATATATTGCTACAAAATCAAATACTGTACGGCATATCAAGTTAACTCCATTGTTTATTAGTTTATTAGTTAAATTGTTGCATTATTTCACCAGTTATTAAATTTACAAATTATTAATTCAACTAGGTCAAATCAATGTTTGAAATATTGTAGATTTTCTCACCAGGAATAATTACTCATAGGAACAAAACCAGTAGTCCAGTCAAATGGTACATTTCCCAGGAAAAAATTCTGGAAGTTTTTTTCTCAATGGTTCTGTATGTTTATTGGGGTGCTGAATTAGAATTTCATGTTTGCCACCTCACAGCTTCACCGGGAAAATCACAAAAAACCTTAAATATTCTGCACTTTTTTAGTTTTCGACTTATATCTTGAAAAATACGCATTTTATCGAAAGACTATTGGGTACAAAATTAAGTGAGGTAGCAATTATTGCATCTCACATTCTGGAGGTCTCGGGTCTCATCCCAGCCCGGCCATTCTGAGATGACTTTGTACGGTTTCTCATCTCACTTAGGCAAATGACGGAATGGTTCCCAAAAAAGGGCCGTGCCCCAGCAGGAAGAGAAATATAGAACTCAGGCCTATTACTTGGTTTAAAGATGTCCCCATACATTTTTTTTTAATTCCACTTTATTGTTAACCATTTTCATGGAATAAATATTATTAATAATTAGTGTTTAAGAGTCTTCATCAGTGGTCGCCATATTGGATTTATGTTCCATAAGAACAATGTTAACTTTGTGCCTCTGTTACGCATCACTTGATCGACACAAAAAACCTGTTAAAGTCTTAAATTAAAGGTATAGTAGTCCTCTAGGGAAAGCCAATACGAATTATGTAAATTGTCCTTAAAATATTGAGATAATTACAATTAATTATACTTTTAATTGAAGAATTTTTTGAGAGGCAATAGGAACCGATTTTTGAAAAGTAAAATTGTATTTCCCTAGTGTCATTAATTATAAAGCTAGTTACGAAATTTCAAAATTGTATTAACCAAAATAACACCGGAACGCGTTCACAGGTGATGGTACGTTCTGTTGGAGAAGCGTATAAGCGGTCAGTGATCGGCGCGAAACCTGGCGACAGAGAAGAGTACCGCACACGGCGGAGTGATATATAATGTCCGGTGGCGCGAATTTTTAAATAACAATCTAATGTTGAGTGCCCTTTGGCTTGTGATTGAAACTCTGGTCAGTTTAATACATATTTTGTTTTTAAGTAACTATAACATAATTTTTATATGTAATAATAACATTGCTTCATATAAGGTAATTTTTTAGCGCGTAATGTTGGCCGTAAATGGTGATGGAAAACACAGTACGGTATCAAAAGAAAATAACGCACAGGATTATAATTTATTTTTTCGGTTTCTTTGGCAGCCGCTTTAAGTAAAAAATTAAAAATAACGAGTTCGCACGCAGCACGCTGACGTGAGGGAAGTTAATTTCCACATAATAAACTTTTAAAACTCAAAATCAGTGTAAAAACGTATATTTAAACCAATTTTTATTGAAATCTGAAAAAATTGATTTTTTGGCTGTTCTGATGTGCTCCTGGTTTCATTTACCTGCAATGCTGGGAATACAATTTTGCGCATTATAAGGTTAGGAGAAGGTCCAGTCAGGCTTGAAAGTATGCGTGAGGTTGCTGAGGATGACAAAAGTACTTAAACAAAGGAATAACAGGTTTTTCAAGTGTAAAACCCCCATAAGACAACGTACTGTGTTTAGTCGATACACATTTTCTTTAATAACTCTGTAAATATTTCAGCTAGAATGACAAGAGAGGGCTTAAAACTTTTGCCTCAGTATTTTCCATCTTTTTAAATGCATTAATTTTACATATGGGGCTTTTATGACCCTTTTTGGGCCCAACAACTCGAAATTTCAAGATTAATCCCCCAAAAAAGGGGTTTAGAGTTTTCCGATTGTTTTGCCCAACGAACTTGTCCAACTGATTACAGAAAGGAACGTCCCTACCATATTTGAAGTAAATCGGACAAAAAATGCGACCGCTAGAGTGCAAACATATATATATATATATATATACATATATATACATATATATACATATATATATACATATATATATACATATATATACATATATATATAACATTTTGAACGACCCCCCAAAACGTGTTCAGGGGGTCACGTTAGGAACTTATATGGTGGTCCCGGGCTTAAGTTTCACCGTGCGGGTCATGCTAATAGTTCACTTTTCAAAGGAAATTTACTAATAATGATTTTACTCTAAAACATGCAACATTACATGGTGACAGTCTTTTATATTAAAATGATTTACCGTATTTTAGTTGAAGCAAGGTGTAAACTTGTAATCAAACAATACAGAATGATCGACGTAGTATACGACAAACTACCCGAGAATAGCCTTGTTATATGCTGGCCAATTGAATTAATCGGCTAAAGTGATGAATTTTGGAAATCCGAAATGGAGAGTAAGATACATACATTTTATCATTACTGTCTTTTGCCTGAACTGTTAGACCCACGGAAGAGGAGAAGTATGCCACTCAGGGAGCCCGAGTACATTGTAAATGCACAAGAGAAGAAAAATGAAGACAAATGTTTAGCTAAACCCCTTTGCTCACCTTAGGTTTAATGTTTATGTTGTTAGTTGTCACGTTTTTTATGGTTTCGAAAGATTGTGGGGGTTATAGCTTGATTATATTGTTATATTAGTTTATTTTTATAATAATTATCGTGTAATATATACCTAGTTATATCTCTTGTACAATATTGTAAAAATGTATTATATTTAAATATGTATGCATATGATATATTGACTAGATCTCATCACTTTGCTAGTTTATTTCTACGTTTACAGTGTGTGTTTTACGTTTGTTATGTTCTGTTATGCTTACACCATTTGTTGTTTTATAGACTCCTTAGCACCGTTTTCTGAAATACTTAGCTAAACCTTTTTTATGACCTGTTTTAGTATGATTTTTAATAACTTAAAAATGTGTAATGGCTGTTTCTTTACTGTACAGTTTTTGTAATTTACACAAAACGTTATACGATACTGTAACAAAGGGGTAACAATCATTGTTTACTATTATATAACATTATTTTAACCTTGCATTTTTTACAATTTTACTAAACCTAAAGTGGGATGTAGCTTGATTATTTTGTTATGTTTGTTTCGTTTGATAATACCTCTCGTCTCTTGAACTATAGTGTAAATACAATAAATTAAAATATGTATATATCCATATATTGACGCGATCTCCTCACAGTCATAGTTTATTAATTTGTTTCCTGTATGTAGTTTACATGTGTCTTCGTTATATTTATATAGTCTTTTTTTACATCGATATAAACAAATTTGTTAATGCTTATTTCTTTCTGTATAGTTTTTGTAATTCACATAAAACATGGCTTTGTTAACTTACAAAGGTATTGACTAACAATATAATAACAGACTAACAAACATAGCATATTTGGTTTTCTTTACCGCATGTGGGATGTAGTTCGATTATTTTGTTATATTTTTTGTTTCTTTTTATGATGTCTCTCATAAATGTAACACATCTTTATTTATATTAAATAATCTATTTTTTCTATAGTGTAAATATATAATATTGAAATATTTATATTATATGTTCAGGCTACGATTTAAAATTGTGATGATTATAGCTTTCGTAATTTCAATCCTTTGTCATTATTAGAACAGTGTTTATTTATAATAGTCATTAAACAGCAATGTTCATGACTACATCGCTGTTTAGTTCTTTACCTAGGGAAGTAACCTCTTTAATTTTCATTGTACTTTGAATTGATCAATTTATTTTATGAGGTATCAAAATTTAAGGTAAAACTATTGTCAACAAATATATTGTTGTATTTAAATAGAATTAATTTTACAAAAGCATGTTGTAATAAGCATGTGTTACAACTGGGATTGGCTGTAAACAAATGTTTCTCTAAATATGAATTCAGTTTTGTAATGGAAAAATATTGTTTTATCAAAATGTTTGATTTTATTATGAAAATATAAGTATAAATTAATAAAATAATTTAATAATTTAGTTGCTTTTAACCTTCCAGCAGTTTTAAGTGGGAATAGAGTTTATTATAACATAAAAAGTAAATTCTCAATAGAATTATTTGCCAATCATATTGAAGTTTGATATGCTATGTTTGTACTTGTTACTAGTTGTGACGTTTTTCATGTGACGAGGAAGCCTAGGAAATTGCTGTCAAAGTTGCCAAGTGTCGAGGTGGCAATAGTCATGGCAGGGCCGGGCCGGCGAGAACATCTACTAGTTCCCGCCGGCCTTTTTCGCAGGTCGGTAGGAAGCCGATACAATGGGTCCCGCTATGTCCATCCCCCCACCCCCATGGCACACCACCCTCAAATTGGAAGGAAGAGACACACCTTCACTCCTTCTCCCACCCGTACTTAAACGGTTTGAATACTGGCGGCAGGACTACTTTTGTGATGCGGCTCGCGTAACACCGGATATAGTTTCGTCAATAGTTGGCACTTCCTCCACCAGTTTTGGAGCGCTGGAGTCAACTGCGACTTTCCAATTTGGTGATTAGCAATTTGGTTTAAGTGGCTAGGTAAGGAAGGACAAGTGTGCCTCAACTAAGTGCTATGCATTTAAGGATTTTAGCACTAACTAAAAGAAAGCTCTAACTTGGAGAAAAATCACTAGACAGAGATTCTTGCAAAAATATTCATTATTCTGGACTACATATATGTCTCTTGCTTGAAAATGCATTATGTTAGTTTTACTTTCATTTAGAAGATGCCCATTCGCCTCAAACCAAATTTTCAAATCATTCAGTGTTGCCTTGACTGTTGTTTCTAATTGATATTGATTGATATTGATATTGATACAGACCCCTGGGCGAACCCAGCTACTGTATCATGGGAAAGGGAGGTGCTTTGCTGGTTGAAACCTAGAAGCTTCAAACACCTTGGGGATAGGAAGGGGGGGTTATACCTGAAGTAATTGAAAATTATATTACAATTTGATTGCGGCACACAAAACTCAAACTTCTTTCAAAGATAAAAAATGGCTTTTATCTTTTTCTAGAGTAATCAGATTTACATGATTAGATTCTTTAGAACGTAATATTTCCATTATAGTCTAAGTTTCAACCGATTTAAGTAGTACCCGTCGCTCTCAGTGAGACGTAATTAATGTCACACTGCGTGAAGCCTAATTTCTTTCAAATAAAAAAAATATTCTCGATTAGTTTCAGCAATCATATTTATACCATTAGATTCTGTAATATGTAATCTTTCCATGTATATAGCTTTTAAAATATTAGAGTGTTAATAGACGGTCACAGCGAGACATAATTAAAGTTAATTTAACACGGCGCGGCGGCCAGCTCGGGCCTCTTTGCCACCCAGCGGACTCGGGGACCGGCACGGTTTTTGTCCATTGAGAGCGCTATCCATTTATATTTCATCCGAGGTTCTGCATCATTGCCTCCAAGCTGACCGTAAAATATAAAAACTGCACTCTATTGTATTTGTTTTTTTGTATCTGTATTTATTAGTTTTGTGTTTATGTAAATAAAATGTAAATAAAAAATTTAAAAAATACAAAATTTAGGTTAGTTAGGTGTAAGAACTTGATATTTAGATGTAAGTAGGTTTCACTTGATAACGGGAGGAATTTCCTTACCTCCCGAAATGTAGTGTAGTTTTAAACACTAGAAGCAATAGGTAAAGTCCAAATAAATCAATAATAAATATATCCTGTTGCAAAAGTGAAAAATTATAAGATAAAATATCCACGTCGCAGCAAACCTGCAGACTAAGAGAATTTCCAATGCATGTATATGTTTTTCACTACCATATAGTTTACCAAGTTACCAATTTACCAAGTTTCATTAAAATACATTTATAAATAAGTGATACATAGCAATTTATTTATTGTCCATAAGAATAACATTAGGGCTGAGTATGCAGGTTTGCTGCTATGGGGACAATCAACAAAAAATCATGTTTTAATGCAAATATCAATATACCAGTACTAGTTGAAGCCACACACCAAGTTTCATCAATATACATTCATAAATAATCAATATATCAAATTTCAATTATTATCCAAAAGGATAACATTGGACAACGTACTGTGTTTAGCACTTTGAATATCTCTGCAACAAATGGACGTAGAATCACAATTTAAAAACCAAAATGATTGTTTTGAAGAGGTGAACCAATCGGTATTAGCAAATGTGAAGTTTACAGTAAAATTAACTGTGGAAAAGCTCAAAAACCTTTTTTCCACATTAACATTCCAGATTAACATGGAACGATTTTCTGAACACTTTTTCTGATTTTATCCGCAAACACTTAACCTAAGTTAATAATTCAAAACACCATATTATTTTTTTTAAGCTCTATAAAATGGTCAAACCCCAGTGTTTAAAAAATTGTAGGGTAAGAAATAAAAAAAAAAACTGATTTTGCAATATTGTAAACCCCCATAAAACCCCCTTCTCATGGTCCAATCTTTCTGGTTTTCGAACTTAATGTCATGAATGTCGCTTTACACGTTTGTGCAAAATTTCATCAAAATCGGATTTTTTTTTTTTAAATATCGAGTTAACGGACACATATATAGATATTTATATATATATGAAATTGAACGAATAGTGTTTTTGGTATCTGGGGATCTCAAAACAAAAAGTTATCATGGTCTTGGGCTTAAGTCTTACCATGAGACCTACGGTAATAGCTTCTTCCCAGTAGGGGAAATTTACTGAAATTAGTAGCTTAATTTTCTGGCATTGGTTTATTCCTAGATAGGTTTTTCAACTAAACTAAACTCTTTATGTTTCTATTTCAGAAGAAGCCTACTTGAAGAAAACATGTGACAAACAATTAGTATCGAAGTAAATCAACTAAAAATAACTGTTTTAAGAAAACAATATATCTATCGTTAGTCAAATCAGTAGACAAACACTTCTTCAAAATACATGCAGTTGAGATTGACTAAGCGAGATGTTGTAGGGAGGGAGGACTAGGAGTGAAAGAGATGGAGGGGGCCGGCGCCAGATATTTCAGCGGCAGTAAATTCAGATGAAAACAACAGTTAATTTATTACATCATTACCTTTGTTCGTTATCTCCTTCAGATCTTAAAACTTAACTCTTTAATCTGAGTAATTTTATTATTTTTCGAGTTTAACAAGTCTCTTTTAAAACTTTTCCAAAATTTGCTAAACATATTTTCATACTGATGAATAATATGAAATTGTGTTGTTTTGAATAGCTCATACTGTACAGGGGATTATTTTTGTTTGAATGGTCAGCTGACTGACTGCACGGCAAGAAAATTACCTCTGAGGTGGAGGATTGAATGGATTATTCACATTAACATTGAAACAATGACGAATAATTGCCTGAAGTGCTGAAATTATTCTTACATTGGTAACAGGAATTTATTTTTCAAATTATTAAAGCCATTTTCTTGAAAAAATCCAAAACAGACGAACAAGCAGACAAGCAAACAAACGAACAAGTAGACATTTAGGTGACACTATTAATATTCTATCATATGTAAATATCAAACAATACTACAGAATAAAATAGAATATATTAGTTTTCTCAAGATACATGACAAAATACATAACTGTAACTTTACATTTTTACATTTTCATTTCGTTTTTTAGTTCAAAACAAACTTGCAATTTAAAATAAAGTACCTGGGGGCCGAGCTTTGCTCGGGGGAAGGTCAGTCAGTTTGTTTAGATGACTCGGAGTAATATTTCACCACTTCCCCCTACTGATAATCAGATTTGTATTATTCATTAGCCTCTTTTCTACATTTTTAAGGTCCCTCCAGTTGTTATTTATAGCTCAATGTCCCTTTGATTTATTTTACTACTCTATATATGTAATCTTTACTCAAATCTGTTAATCTCTGCTCTCAGGAAACCACATGTTAAAAATCATAAACAACATGAGTATTACTTTGACAGTTCCCTGGTTAATTATGAACAGCTGTTACAATACTTTTGTTTTGATTTGAAACTCCATAAGCCCAATGTTAATTTTTTTAACTTATCATTTTAGTTTTTTTACATTATTTGATTTTTTCTAGGGATGAGGCCTGTCTAGAACTTATTTTTATCCCAGAAATTAGTTATTTTGAACATTTTAAGGAAATCGTTGGAGCCGTTTTTGAGATCCGTGTCGCAAGCAAGCAAGCAAACCTTACTCATATTAGAGTATAGGATAATAAATGTACATTTTGCTTGTCAGGCTTACAAAAATTAAACTAAATATACCGAGAATATAATCCATCACTTTGATTAAAATAATATATGGTAAGCAAGCAGAAATTATCTAAAATTTTAATAAAAGTAATTGCCTCTAACAAACTATGTATGTAAAAAATAAATTAAATTAAAAAATAAAATATTTCATGTATCAATAGTTTCAAGATCATAAATGATTTAGAGACCAAACTCTCATTTATATAGATATATAAAATATGTTCTTATATAGAAGGCAATATCGTTGGAAGCACTTAAATTTGGCAGAATTTTCGATTGACTTTTGAATTGCTGTAGAAACCAGAGGCGTGATCGCTCAGCAACGAGACTGGGCTTACAATTTGGTGGGTAGCTGAGTAAACTGCCGCACGCAATTGCGGTGGTGGGGGAGCTATGCTCGGCGCAGAGCACAAACATTCTTTACTTTCTGCATGACCCTTGTACCAAAACATATTTCAAGGTATCAGATAAAGTTCCCAAGGGTCCATTTAGCATTTTCAAGCACTTGGGCAGTGAACTGTGTTCCGTCACTTGAGAAACCACTGTGACCCGCTGTGGATTTGTAAAAAATTCCATCATTACTCTACTATTAAAAAATTCCTTTATATTAAAAAATTCCTTAATTTCCATAAAGTAAACTATTAAAAATCATTTCGTTAACATAATAAATGTTTCTTCTTAGTAAGAAGCTTACTATCTAAAATACAATTATCAAACAAATTAAATAATTTTAAAATTAAACCTAACAATTTTTCATAATGTTGATGGTTCGCTTAACCCTAGCCGTGGCCAAAGGGCTGCGGCAGCTGTTTGGCTGTGTCGCCTTAAATGGCCAACAGCTGCCGCAGCCCTTCTGGGACCGATAATTTTGTAACGTAAAAAAACCACTAATAATCACCTCAAAAGTGAACAATTTATATATCATTCGAAAGATAATACTCTGAACTTTCATTTTATTACATAAACAAACCCTGTAGCAGCTATATAACAATGTCACGACGATTAGAAATCCAATGAATTTTTGTCGCGATGCGATTCTTGCAGTCGATGCTAGGAAAATGTCAAAACACGACTTTTTTGAGATTACCCAGCTCGGGTAATTTTTGTCGTGGGAAGATGCGGTTGGTACCAATGCACTGCTAAACCAAGGGGCTTTATTTAGATATGGATGGTTTGGACGAAATATTGATTGGGCAGATAATGTGATTTTATGAAAACAGGTGTTTTTGGTTTTGTTGTGAAATGGCCAAACAGCTGCTACAGTCGTTCCGGAAAATCTGATTTATACCCAGTGTAAGTTATAATTACTATTCAAAATATATATTATTTTGGAGGGTAAGATATGCAGATCAATTTGTGCTCTGCCGTTGGCAGCCCTGGTTGAAATTCATTGTCTCCCAGCTGTCTGCATTTCGACGTATTTCTGCTCTGTTTACGTCTTGTATTTATATCCTAACCTACGCGTTTGCTATTTTTATTCATGAGTTATTTATTACTAATTATGTTATTATTTCAGAGTTTTAGTGTTAGTGAAGTATTTGTGTGTATATAACAGTAATCATTATGCATTATATTATGCATAAATATTACTGAAGTGTGACAAATAGTGCTTATAAGTGTTGTGTTTACTCCTACATAGGCCTAGTGACCGACACGTTATCTCGTATATAATATGCCACAACCCTATGTATATGTACATATATACATTTTATTGTTTATAAATACCTTTAGTAATAATAAATATATATAATATGACATTATTTATATTTATACAAATTACAAATATCTCAATGAAAAATACTGGGCTACTTTTCACAAATTTCCCAAGTACACGACTGTTTGTTTATTTCTACATAACACATATAAAAACAATAATTTACCCTAGGTGTTTACATTTTTATGTAGGTAATTGAATGTACTACAACTTGTTTATATTTGTTTGGGGGTAAAATATTTAGTAAAAAAGTTATATACTAAATAATGTGAAATATTTTTCTTCAGAAAACGCAAAAATATCAAAACATTCTTTTATATACATATATTTATAAGTGATACTATTTTTTACCATCAACTATATGACTTTTTTGGATTCTTTTCTTCATTAGGTTTACAAATATTATACATAATTATTAGTATATAACATGTATTAGATGACTTATTTACATCACAAACTAACACTGTACAGTTTGCACATTTTTCCGGTTTCCGTTTATTATTTTATTACGCCACTAAAACTTACAAAATAAAATTCTTTCCCCAACATGTTATATATTTCTTCGTAGGGAGTTAGACTGTCTACAAAATGTATATAATGAATTTTCCATAACAAATCTGTAGAAAAAATTTCACCGAGGCTGCTTTTGAAATTTCAAAAAATAAATTTTCGATTTTTTTATTCTTTTCACTTTATTGAAAAAATACCTTTCTAGATCTATATTATTATAATATTTCTAGAACCTCGTGTTCTTTCCAATCAAAATGAATATGCATTTGGCTAGGTTTACTTCTATGGTTGAATTTATACAAATTTTCAAAAAAAGGTCTGCAAAATCGACAAAATTAGGCTGCCACTCCACACTTACAACATTGGCCACTGCTAGGGTTAATTGCTTGTACTGTACAACAGTATCACTGTTTAAGACACTAACACGTACTTGTGTGTATTCTAATCAAATCAAGTGTAACAAGGTTGCACAAGGCATCTCACCCATTCAACACTCATCAGTCATTCATACTCGCCTTAAAACATGCTCTGGTTGTCTCAGCGCCTTATAAAGTGATTTAAGTGATAACTGAATATGAATGAGTTATGATTGTGGAATGATTGAGATGCCTTGTGTAATCTTGTTGCTAATTATGACAAGAACTCAAACTACCAGCCACTTTAGACACTTTATAGCCAGGATCATTAATCAATAGTCCATTGTCACCTAGCACCTGGATCCAGTTTTTAACCATCATATTTTTCTAATTTGCTTACGATCGATCGAACGAACCTCAGATTTCGCCAGCTCTACTCCATGACAGTCCCCTGTTGCAGCCGCTCGGTCCACTGCGCTCAGTCAAGTCCAAGTCTCGGTGCCGGAAGCCGTGTCATCCGGGGATCCGGCTGTGTTCCAATGTGTCTACGATCTGGAGGCTGACTCCCTGTACTCTGTCAAGTGGTACAAGGTTTGTGTTGTTTTTATTTTCTTTATTTCATATACTGCCAAGGCCAGAGCCACCACGAGGGGGGGGAACCGGGGCACTTTACCCCATGCTCCTAAATTCCAGGGGCCTTAGGAGGCCGCCGCCACAAGAAATAAAATACCAAGATAGGGAAAAATAGGGGTCTCTGGGGCCTCCAAATACTTTTTTCCCAGGCCCCCAATCAATTTGTGGCAGCCCTGCCCAAGGCCAGAGTCATACCTGCCTGGCATTCAAACACCCTAACAGAAATTATATTGCTTTTGCAGTGAAATACTGAAGAGAACATTAAGCCAAAATCAAATCGGTCTCAAGCCATAAAGTGATAAATATCCAAAGCCATAAAGTTCAGCCGTATTTTTAAATTTCCTTAAATAAATTAAATGCTGAAATTAACTAAAACTAATTTTTGCTTTGTTTATCAGCGACAGAAAATGTCTCAAAAATGGCATGGTAAATTGTAAGTTATACAACTTTACAAAATAACAATCAACTGATAGCTGCATTAATAGCATCTCCCTATGATAAATTTGCTAAAAACATACCCAACTATGTAGTGTAATCTAAAATATATATGTCTTTCCTGTTAATAGTTTTATTCTTAGATCTGATTTGTTTTTTTTTCACATGAACGCTCTTTTACAATTTAGTGGAACCTGTGAAACTCTATGGTCTCTAAGGTCCATTTTTGTACTTTTGGTTAATATTATAAGAATTACAGAGGTTGAAAAACTTGTGCATATTTTAGTTTCGGGTGATCAAACAATATGATGTGTATGTTGCATGCCTTTTATCGTCTAGTTACTGAATAGGATCGCCTTTTTCTGAGCCATTGATTGGGTAGCGTATTAGTTAGACTGGTCATCTCACAGTCTGAGGTTGGCACATTGATCCTGAGGATCTAGAGGTCTCATACTGTAACGGCTCGTCCTTACTTTGCTGGATTGTTCCTCACACAGGTAATCCATGTGGATGGGCAAAATAAGGAAAAAAAGGCTGCTAACTTCTTTAAAACAATTTGGAAAATCTCATTCTAAACTGGACTCAGCTGCCTTTGATCTCTGGGCTATTCCATGACCAGTGGCAGCCCAGAATCACCGGGCTAAAGAATCAGTTGGTCTTAATCAATAACAAGGCTATACAAGGCACCTAGCTCATTTTACACTCATAATTCAATCATATTTTCCTTCAAATACACACACACAAGTGTATTGGCTTCTTACATACTGATTTAAGATTACTGACAACACCAGACCATAACAGTTGACCTAGGAGATAAATTAACCTTGGATCTGAGCCACAAATCACAACCTCAGTGGCGAAGAGGGATACTCATCAGTCTCCGATGTTCACAGGGCCGCCAGGAGTTCTACAGGTTCACTCCCAAAGAGAATCCTCCTGTCAAAACATTCCCCATCCCTGGTCTGCCTCAGCTTCAGGTCCAGGTAAGGTTGTGCATGGGTTTTAAACACTTTACCTTCCTACTTATTTAAAAATTGTATGCTTAAAAACTACAGCTTTTGTCAATTCAGAACAAAATGAATGAAAACCGTCGTTCTGAATGAGCTACCTCATTCAGAACTTGCGCATGATATAACTGAATACAAAATACCCCCGCCACAGCAAACTTGCATATTCAGTGAATTTCCAATGAACATATACACATTAAGCCACTTACCAGGATTCCTAAGTAATATATTCACAAACAAGTGATACCAGTACTTAAAATATTAATTATTCTCTATTAGAATAACATTGGGGATGAGTACGCAGGTTTGCTGTAACAAGGAACACAAAATATGGGTTTTTGCAAATGTCAATAGAACTCATCTAAGTGAAGCCACATACCAAGTTTCACCCTTATACGTTCATAAATAAGTGATATATAACATTTTAATTATTCTCCATAAGAATAACATGGGGACTGATTACCTGGGTGTGCTGCTATGGGAACCATATGTGAAAAATTGTTTTTTGTTCAAACAACAATAAACCACAACCAGATGAAGCCATATACCAAGTTTCGTCAGTTTATGTTCTTAAATAAGCGAGATATAACATTTTTTTTCTCCATAAGAATAACATTGGACAACGTACTGTGTTTAGCACTTTTAATATCTCAGTAACCAATTGACGTAGAGCAATGATCAAAATACCAAATTGTTTGTTTTTTAAGCCAAATTCAATGGTAACAAAATGGTTAAAATTTGATTAAAATAAAAATTATATGTAAAACCCCAAAAAAACCATTTTTGGGGTATAAAACCCCCCCTTTTTTACGATGTTTATCGTGCTTACGGACATATACATATATATATATATATATATATATATATATATATATAAATTTGAACGAATGGTGTTTTTGGCATCTGGGGACCTCAAAATGAAAAGTTATCATGGTCTTGGGCTTAAGTCTTACCATGCCATCTGCGGTAATAGTTTCTTCCCTTTTAGGGGAAATTTGCTAAAACAGTGTGAGTTGAGCCCAATATAGTCCGCAAGGTCCCAAGTTTAATTCCTGCCAATCATCAATGGCTTGTAGCTGTGTTTTAATACCACATAGGTCTACTGGGGTTTGGGAACCCACCTTAACATGTAAACCCACTTATCTAGAAAACAAAAATGGATAGGTCTCAGAGGCGTGAGGAGAACTTTCCCTTAATTGGAGAACTTCCTCCTCGAAAATCCATGCAAAATTTATTTAATTATTAGTGATTTGAATCAACTTTAAAATCAAACCAAATAGCCACCTGAGCAACTTACTATTTATTTTTTGGCGAATTCCCCCTATAGGGAAGAAGCTATTACCGTAGGTCTCATGGTAAGACTTAAGCCCGAGACCATGATAACTTTTTGTTTTAAGGTCCCCAGATGCCAAAAACACCATTTGTTCGACTTTGTATATATATATATATATATATATATATATATATATATATATGTCTGTAAGCACAATAACTCTCGTAAAAAGGGAGTTTTGGGGGGTTTTGTACCCCGAAAATGGGTTTTTTGGGGTTTGCACATGTCATTTTTATTTAAATCAAATTGTAATTTATACCATTGAATTCAGCTTAAAAAAAAAACAATTTGGTATTTTTATCATTACGCTATGTCAATTGATTACTGAGATATTGAAAGTGCTAAACACAGTACGTTGTCTAATGCTATTCTTATGGAAAAAAATCGAAATTTTATATCTCGCTTATTTATTAACATACAGTGATGAAACACAGTGAGTATACAGTGAGTATATGACTTCATCTGGTTGTGGTTTGTTGTTGTTTACGCACAAAAAAAAACAATTTTTTGCGAATGGTTCCCGTGGCAGCAAACCTACGTACTCGGTCCCCATGTTATTCTTATGGAGAATAATTAAAATGTTATATATCGCTTATTTATGAATGTATATGGATGAAACTTGGTTTGTGACTTCACTTTGATGAGTTCTATTGATATTTATATAAAAACCTATTATTTTGTGTTCCTTGTTGCAGCAAACCTGCGTACTCGTCCCCGATGTTATTCTTATAGAGAATAATTAATATTTTAAAGAGCACTTATTTGTGAATATATTTCTTATTAATCCTGGTAAGTGGCTTAATGTGTTATTAAGACATATATATATATATATATATATATATATATATATATATATTCAATAGAAATTTGCTGAGTACGCAGGATTGCTGCGACAGGGGTATTTCTTGATGCCAACGTCATTTTGTAAGTATCACATAAACCCTTTTAAGATAAAGTGGTCTGAACTCCTCATAACTGGAAAATTGGAAGTTCTATAGGTGTACTGTTTGTATGATTTTAAAATTTAAACCAAATCAGTGAGCAAGATTAAAGGTCTTAAAAGACCTTGCAAGATTAAGTCTTAAGGCAAGATTAAAACATACAAAAATAAAAATTTTTAATTCATATATTACCTCTTTTATAATATGTGGCCTTTGATAAGAGGAAGGATAACCTTTGGTTTTTATTTTTAAATGTTTATTCATCAACAAAATATTCCATCCAGGTGTTGCCAAACGTTTTAGGGATCTGATATATGTATGGTTAACTTGGAATTTTGACTCCCCCCGTTGGGGGAGCCCTATGAGAATTTCTTAACATCCTTTCTTAGTGGTTACCTTTACTGTGGAAAAGTATTTGTGCCAGATGTTTGCCTTAGAGGATGATTGGTTTTTCGTATTTATAGATATAGCTAATATAAAATAACTTGCACCTTTTGTTTATCTGAAATGAGATACCTTGTGACATTTGAAGAAATATCAGAAAAGAGGAACACAAGACATTTGAAATGGTTGTTTAAAATAATTATGAAACTTCCCACGGTATATAAATAAAATTATCGCCTTTCTTTGAAAGACGTGTTTTAGGTGGTTTTTGATTCAAAAATCTTAATTTTATTGGGCACTACCAACCTTCAGGTGGCATCAGGTGGCAAGTGTATTACAAGAGGTTTTGCTCTTCAACATGGACTAAGTGCATAACCTGAAGGTGGGTAGTGCCCAATAAAATTAAGATTTTTGAATAAAATTCTCTCAACTAGATATTTATAAGTGTTATCTAGGAAATTGGCCATAATTTTATTTTACTTTCGAGATAAACATTTTATAACTCATTTATTTTGTATAACCCTGCACTGCTCACGTGTAGACAGTCAAGTCCAACGCCACCCAGGTGACTCTGCGCAAAGTGGTGCCGGCGTTGTCGGGCCGTTACAGCTGCGAGGTGTCAGCTGACGCTCCGTCCTTCCAAACAGCTCTTGTCACTGCCAAAATGGAAGTTGTTAGTAAGTTTATATCCGTTGGATTTATATGTTTTCCTTTAAAAATAAATATTTTGTCCTACAATCACAATTAAACTGATTCTTTACGATCTAAAATCATAAAAAATAGCTGTTTTCTGTTCAACGAGAGAAATTTTCATCGCTCACTGCGCCTTACGTTACCATTCCCTTTGATAGCAACAGCTGATTGATTGCTGCTTTGGATTAAGCTAACTAAACTGACACAGTGTTTATAACCTTAATATCACGGAAGCCAAAATGGATGAAAGAGAACTATTGTATACCATTTGGGTATCCGAAATTGATGTAGAAAAGATTGTGAATGTAATTTGAATGTAAATTGTCTTTGTCGCTTTTGAAAAATCATTACTCTACACTTCACATCAAGCGATAACATTTTTCCCTCAAGGGAAAAGGACCTATTTTACGCTCTTTATATATAACAAACTTTTACCGAGTCTTACAATTTCGCTTACCTATTTCTAATTTCTACAGTGAAAAACTACCATATAATGAAATAATTGAAAATTACCAAACTTTTTGAAATTGCTTAACCTAGTATTACACAATGTTTTGTTTATTGTTCCAGAAATATTTAAAAAGTTAAGTTTTCTACTGCAAATTGAACCACCATCATAAACTTAGATAACTTGGATGTACAGATAAGAGGCCTTCTCAAGGCAAAAAAGTCTTGAAATCAGTTAATCAGGTTTTTCCAAGCCCAAAATCAAATGGAAACAACTGATCAAATTCAGTTGATAATAAGAAGATTGGCATTGATCATTTTAACACACAGTTTTAAAAAGAGATTTAACTGTTCAAAACAAGTTTTAATTAGTCAATATCATTTCAGCCTATTCATCAGTTTTGACAAATCTCTGATTTATTTAACCTAATGTACATTATACCAAATGACAATGGCTAGTTAAGTAGAAGTCTCCAGTTTTATTGTTTAAGACAGTATAAATCCCATAAAATATTATACCAGGAAATCAGCCATTCTCATTTTATTGTTTCCATTTTTCAATCCAAACTATAGAAATTGTAAAGTTATTTGAAGCTTAATGCTATTTTCTGTATATCGTAAATATTCATATTCAGCTTTATGTGGCTAGCACCCCCGAAGCAGCCACCCTCCCTTCATGGCTTGAGACCCAGGTATGGGGTGGGGGACAAGCTAAGAGTTAACTGCACATCAGCTGACAGCTGGCCTGCTGCCAATCTCTCCTGGAAAATCAACGACCAACAGGTGTGACAACTTAAGATTGTAGATTCTGGTATTCAGGTATACAACTTAAAAAATATAACTACAGCACAGTACGTATGGATATTTGTATTATGGAACGAGATGTAACCAGAGTCAATTTAATATAACATGGATCTTACGAATCTTACGTCTTTAAAATCAGTCACCGTATTTATCTTTCATCGTGAAACTGTCTGGAACGGTGCATGCTAAATAAAAACTAATTTTAAGTAATGGGCTACTTATGTGCAAGTATTGATAGTTCATACAATATGGAACATCTAAAAGATGTTGTAGCACTATTCAGTAACTTAATAATTCTCATGTGCTGCCTTAATGAAAATGTTTTGATCAGGCCTGATCAGCAAAATTGATGATTATTAGTTTTATTAATATGTCATTTTCCCTTTAGTCAACTGAAAAAGCACAGGTACACAGGTGTTAAGAGAAGGCTGCAGTAATCGGTTTCTCCCATAAGGCCAATGTTAATTTTCAAAGTATGTCCCTCCTCAACAGATAATCCAAAATTGTTGATTTTGTAGTTAATTTGAAAGAACGAAAAAATACTTAGCAATTTCAGTAATACAAATTTTTATATCGCAAATATTTCACCTATAAAAAGTTTTTAATTATTTAGTATTTTGGAATTTTTTTAATGATTACTTGTAATATTTGTGATAAAACAATTTTGCTTACTGAAATCGATAGGTATGTTTTGCCCTTTAAAATGAGCCATAAATCAACGATATTAGTTGATCTGTTGAGGTGGGACAAAATTTGAAAGAAAACATTGACCTTATGGGGGAAACAGGTAGAAACGTGAAAAGTTTTGTGACTTCAGTGCTTTCTTAATTATAATTTTAGAATGAATGGGATGTCTAGTTTAGCTTTTTTACTGAGTAAGGTCGACTGTTTATTTATAACCATGATCATTAATTTTAAGCCTAACAATATAAAGCAGACTTTCACGTTAGCAAACACATAATTTCCACAACACATTTTTAAGTGTTAAAATGCAAAAATACATTGATCAAATGGAGGTTTTGTTTGCTAAATGGGAGGAAATACTTATAAAACAAAATCATGATTCTCCTTATACTAATGTCACTTCTTAATAATGAAAATTATTTGAAGATTTGTAGATACTACTATTTAGTTCATTATAATCCAAGGGTTCAGAAATATTGTGGCCTTCAATCTAGAAATATTGAGCTTGATATTGTAAATAACAAATGACAACTCAATTAAAATAATTATTTAGAATTATGCTAACCAGCGGTAAAATGAAGTCATTAGCACACCAAACAACTTGAGCAAAAGTTTTTACCCTTTGATAAAGAATTAATAATTGTATCTTTACGTGGATCTGATGAAAGTCAAAACTATAAAACAGCTAAAAACTAGTAAAAGTATGCTATCTTTTTTCATTTTGCTCTATTTTCCACTGCATATCACTAAAGACACCATCACACGCTCAAGTGTTTTAAGGTGAATTTAAATGAGTGTAGAATTAGTGAGATGCCTTATTGTTGCAGACCAAGATCAACTGATTCTTTAGCAAATTAATATCCAAATAATCAATGACAGCTACACCTAGTTTGGAACTCTAACAAAATGTTTTGAATTCTTCAATTCAAAAGGCCTAAAAACAAACCATGAACTGATCTGGTGAACCTCAGATTTTGAGGTGAATGCTCTAACCCAGCAAACCTTATGAGTGAACATCCACTTTTCTTCCTTTTAAAAGGTATTTTTTAAGGTTTTACGACTTCTTTGACCGCAGGTGGACAAGAGACATGCCAGTGTCTATCACATCGTGCGTGAAAGTGGCGGAAAGGGGGACTTGGAGACTGCAACAAGCATTCTTGAGAAATCTCTGGTTTTACAGGATTTCAACAGCAACAGCAGGCTAAAAGTAAGATGGTCGTGGTAAATTTGTCTCTATGTTTATGTTTTTTGTGTTCTAAACACTGTTTTAATATTTGTCCACGCAAGTCATGCCAAGTGTAACATAAGGAACTATTAATGGTAAATAAATGCTCTGCTATTCATTGGGCAATAATCATCATTGTTGTAACTTGAAGTGATGCCGTTGTCAACTTGTAGGAACAGAAACACAAAAAGTGTAATTACGTATTTGTGTTTGTATATATTCTCACTTCTCAGTGTTTTGGCGTGGATGGTTGGACTAGCTCCTTCATTAATTCAGAGTAATATATTTGGAGTGAATGAGTGGTCTTGCTCGTTAGATAGCTCAGAGTGAAGCAAGAAAAGAATCTTTAACACGTTTGCTACCGAGCGATGGATATTTGCGTCGGTCCGGTCACTCCCACACACCTAAAGAAATAATCTGAACGTTGCAAACAGACCGGGAGGTACAGGAGTAACATTAACATCAGACCACGAGAGAAATTGGGTTTAAATGGACTAATTCACTTCATAATAACCTAAAATGCATTTGTAAACAATAACAACTGATTTTTATTTTACTTTGAGCAATTTTAAAAACGTTGCATATATGCGTCGGTCAGTCTATGTAATGGAAAGTAGTAAAAAAGATAGTATTTTTGTTCAATAGACCGAGCGACGCACATTTGCGTTGTTCTAAATT
Organism: Allygus modestus; assembly: GCA_963675035.1. Lineage (NCBI taxonomy): Eukaryota > Metazoa > Arthropoda > Insecta > Hemiptera > Cicadellidae > Allygus > Allygus modestus. Next base: position 105,827,313 of record OY776117.1, on the reverse strand, counting down.
TGATAATTTGTAGGCCTATACCGTTTAATTGTTAATGTTCTGCACTGTAATCAAACAAACACCAAGCTCGTCAACAAACTGTAAGATTAGCCACATGGACAGTTGTACAGTATGCATCGAAAATGACAATGTAAACAACAGTTCTGCCAATTGCGACGTGACGCCACCAGTCGTCATACCCACAGATCAAGCAATGCGCATGTGCATCAGATATCCCTACAGACTGATACAAAGATATCAGGGCTTTAAAATAGACCGTTGCTAATAAATACAGTTTGAATAACAATGGGACACTGACGCAAATGTGTGTCGTCAGTCTAATTCAATGTGACCAGCCGACGGAAATATACGTTGGTGGTCTATCGGGAGAAACCACTCGACGCACAGCTGCGTCGCTGGTCAATGTGACTGACATATTCCATATAATTCCGGTAGCAAACGTGTTAATTGAAACATGTCATGTATATGTAAAGTGTAAAGTTTCATAGCTTCGATTCTGCTCACCTTTTTAATGTTTTGTTGAAAATTAATGAGAAAATAATATCTAGTATTTGAAATGTGAGGGGAGGGGACAAAGGGGCATCTAGGGGCCCCCCACACAACTTTGATGTAATCATTAAGAAATATGATTGTATTTAAGTTTATGGTTAAATATGGCAACACTCATTTATTCCTTTTAATTTATAATACTCACCCAATCTCCACTGAGACTTTTTCATAGAAAATCAAGGTCGTGTATGTACAGTATTATATAACAATTGTTTTCATAAACAAATAAATGGTTCTCCTATATACTACTACAAGCTGATATCGTACCCGGGAATAGACCCGATACCAGCAGTTTCTGGTCTAGCAACCACAAAACGAAACAACCAACAATCAACAACCAAACACGGCAACACTCATTTAACAAAAAAACAAATCACAACTAGCTCCTTCATTAATTCAGAGTAATGTATTTGGAGTGAGTAAATCCAAATACACAGACCCACAACCACAAGTGACAAAACGCAAATGCAAACAAACAACAAATCAGCAGAACACTGATACAAAAAAAATAAAGCAACACTTTAAAGAAAAGTTTTCCGTAACACTCTTTGTAGTGTTATTGAAACTTTGACTCCCCATGGGGTGGAGCCCTAAGGGAATTTCTTAAAATTCTTTCTTAGCGAATGTATTTGAGGGCGTGTTATTTTTTACGCGCCCTCAATTAATTGGCAATTTATTCGCTATTATAGATATACTTAAAATGTTGGTGCACGTGTTATTTTGGTGAATAATAACATATTTGCCTTAGATGATTTACAATTATCCTATTTGCTGACTTGTTTATCATTATAACTTTATACTTTATGATACTTTTTTTATTACTTTAACATATTTGCTGCTGAACTTTGTCTCTAACACTCGAAGTAAAAAATGTATGCACTTTCAACATTATATCTGACCTTCGCATGTGTTATTTTGGTGAATAATAACACATTAGACACTGGGAGGATTTGGAATTGGCTATTTTGCATGTGATAGTAGTGATGCAGCACGTCTACTATTGGCTGATCCTGGTATCAGATTTTTCAAATCACAAGGAAATAAGTTATTAGTTGTGTGTGCTGCATTCTGTGGTCAACCCGTGGAACTACTACGAAACATGATCAGCTGTTTGAATTATTCTCATCAGCTCAAACTAAAGTGAATGTCCATGAGAATAACACAGTATTGAAACTTTGACTCCCCGTGGGGTGGAGCCCTAAGGGAAATTCTTAAAATTCTTTCTTAGTGCCTATGTTATGGAAAGAGTATGTGTGCCAAATTTCATAGTTGTAGGTTTAGAGGTTTGGTCTAATGAATGATCGGTTTTTCTTATTTATAGATATAGATGAAATATAGTTTTTTTTTTTTTGTACTCAGATTCGCTGTGCTGCAAGCATCTTCAAAGTGTATTGGAAGACAACGGAAAAAAGTGCAGAATTAGAGAGACCAAAAGACACCACAAGAGAACACCAATCGCATCCAAGTGTTCTGCTGAACCTGAAAACAGATGTTGAGACAATATCAGACATTATGGGTATGAAGTGTTGGTATTGGCAATCAAAGCTATGACTCACTGTTAATGACAATGAATATACAAACCCTTATAAGGACCAAGTCTTATGGCCAAATTCAGCACAGACATTTTTCCAGCGCAACTTAGTTCTGCACTCAAACATGCGAGAGAAACAGCAGCTTATCCATACATACACACTAGTGTTACCTCATGTTTAATTGCTGGACTTTGTCTCTAACACTCGAAGTAAAATGCGAGAGAAACAGCAGCTTATCCATACATACACACTAGTGTTACCTCATGTTTAATTGCTGAACTTTGTCTCTAACACTCGAAGTAAAATGCGAGGGAAACAGCAGCTTATCCATACATACACACTAGTGTTACCTCATGTTTAATTGCTGAACTTTGTCTCTAACACTCGAAGTAAAATGCGAGAGAAACAGCAGCTTATCCATACATACACACTAGTGTTACCTCATGTTTAATTGCTGAACTTTGTCTCTAACACTCGAAGTAAAATGCGAGAGAAACAGCAGCTTATCCATACATACACACTAGTGTTACCTCATGTTTAATTGCTGAACTTTGTCTCTAACACTCGAAGTAAAATGCGAGAGAAACAGCAGCTTATCCATACATACACACTAGTGTTACCTCATGTTTAATTGCTGAACTTTGTCTCTAACACTCGACGTAAAAAATGTATGCACTTTCAACATTATATCTGACCTTCGCATGTGTTATTTTGGTGAATAATAACATATTTGCCTTAGATAATTAACAATTATCCTATCTGCTGACTTGTTTATCATTATTTACAATTTAGTAGAACATTTTCCTAATTTACTAACTCAGTTGTGATAGATTTGATATAAAGATAAAATGAACAAAACAAAACATTGAATGGTATCAGATTTTTTAACATCACAAGGAAATTTTTTTCTTTACAATTTAGCGAAAATATAGCTATTTTCGGTAATAGCTGTGAATACTGAAAATGATACTTTCCAGCTGGAGATTTTTCCTGCACTATTATTACTTAAGCATTCTGACACTGGTAGCGCTAGCAGCCTGTTGCTTCCAGTGAGTTAAATATCTCTAGAGGTCTCGCCTGGGGTAAAAAATGAAGCCTACATGCTGGCCGCCATTTTTCTCAGTTATCCATTCAGTCCTATCTTCACAATAATAAATGTTAGTCAGCTGATCCTCTCTTCAGTGAAGAGAGGATTTGATTGGTAATCTGAGGAAAACGGAGTCGACTATGCAGTATTCACTTTTTTTACACGAGACGAGACCTCTATAATAGCAGACTAATAAATTATCAATTGGGCTGTAGCCAATAGCATGCTTGTACGCTGTCACTGTTGCCATTTTGCCATAGAAAAATATCACCTGAATTTTATTCCGATCCGCTTGTGTTGGCTGATCTTGATGATAGCCCAGCAAACCGCGCCCTCAATTGGCAATTTATTTGTCCGCTGTTACAGATATACTTAAAATGTTGGACATGTTGGTTGCTTCCATCAATAGTAGTGATACATTAAAAATCAGCTATTCTTATTCATTTGCTCAGTATCATTTGGAAATGCAATGCATGCATTCCAAATTAGATATTCTTATTAATCTAGTTAGCAGATAAACGTTAAAACAATATACACTATTGTTGTCAATATGTTGTGAGAAGTATCACTCCTCAAACCTGATAAAGATATTTCATTTTTATTAGCGAATTTCCCCTATAGGGAAGAAGCTATTACCGTAGGTCTCATGGTAAGACTTAAGCCCGAGACCATGATAACTTTTCGTTTTGAGGTCCCCAGATGCCAAAAACACCATTCGTTCAAATTTTTATATATGTATATATATATATATATTAATATATATATATTTATATATATATATTTATATATATATATTTATATATATATATATTTATAATATATATATATATATATATGTGTCCGTAAGCACGATAACTCTCGTAAAAGAGGTCCGATCTTAATGAAATTTGGTACAAACGTGTAAAGTACCATTTATTTGAACGAGTTCGAAAACCAGACAAATCGCACCATCCGAAGGGGGTTTTAGGGGGGTTTTGTACCCCAAAATTGGGTTTTTTGGAGTTTTCACATGTAATAATCATTTAAATCAAATTTTAATTTATACCATTGGATTCAGCTTAAAAAAACAAACAATTTGGTATTTTGATCATTGCTCTACGTCAATTGGTTACTGAGATATTGAAAGTGCTAAACACAGTACGTTGTCCAATGTTATTCTTATGGAGAAAAAGACAAATTTTATATCTCGATTGTTTATGAACATAAACTGACGAAACTTGGTATATTGCTTCATCTGGTTGTGGTGTTGTTGTTGTTTAAACAAAAAACTACTTTTTCGCCTATGGTTCCCGTAGCAGCAAACCTAGGTATTCGGTCCCCATGTTATTCTTATGGAGAATAATAAATATGTTATATATCGCTTATTTATGAATGTATATGGATAAAACTTGGTATGTGACTTCACTTAGATGAGTTCTATTGATATTTGCATAAAAACCCATTACTTTGTGTTCCTTGTTGCAGCAAACCTGCGTACTCATCCCTAATGTTATTCTAATGGAGAATAATGAATATTTTAAATATGGCTTATTTATGAATATATTTCTTTTGAATTCTGGTAAGAGGCATAATGTGATATTAAGACATATATTCATTGGAAATTCGCTGAGTACGCAGGTTTGCTGCGACGGGGGTATTTAATATTTATAGTGTCATGAAAAGTATTGTTCATAACTCATACCTAAAGTGTTATTTCCTGTCTGAAAAGATCACTTTCGGTACTAGTGATGAAATATACTACTGTATTTCTTGTTTTCAATAACACACTTTATTTATACTCATACTTGATTTTCCTAAACACTGTTCCTTAAAATAAAAATTGTTTAATGATGCTTATCATATGAACTTGAATTTTTAATGAGTTAGACGTTTTCAAAGAAAGCCCCCAAAGAGTTGTTGAATTCTGATTTTAGATGTAAAAAGAGGTATAACTTGTTCATAGTCATTAAGACACAGTACCTGGGGCCAAGCTCTGCTCGGAAAAGACCAGTCGCATATACCACATGAATGTTACTTTGACTCTTCAATGGTTATTTATGAAAACCGGTTATGATTCTTTTGTTCTAATTTGGAACTCCATAAACCTATGTTAACGTTTTTCAAAATTTAAAATAAGATTTCCAGCAAAATTTTATTTTTCGTGGGGTTTACGATTTTTTTAACCGATTAGAAGAAAATCCTTTTTTTGGGATTGTGAGAGCCATTTTGAACGCAGACTTTGCTCGCATTATAGGATATAAAAATTATGTTTTTCATGCTGAAATCCAAGGAAGAAGAAAGAAAGCAGATAACAGAAGAAGAAGTAAGACTAATGCAATTTTAATTTTCTTTTTCAGTCTTGCAAAGTTTTTGTAAAGATAACTTTTTTGACCATGAACTTATCGTTACAGAGCATGAGCCAACAAGAGTGACAGTGTCTCAGACTTCTGGCGTCTCCATGCTCACTCCTCTCTTGCTGCTGGAACTGCTCTCTTGGAGGATCCTAGTGTTCCAAGACAGCTTTGCCCTGACGTAGGCTTAGTCTTGTGTTGCGTTGTTAACTGTGATGTAGAGAAAAGACTGTCGTATCGATGGGAGATGTCATTGATGTTAATATGTTAGTAAGGGTCGCTTTGCCTTCTGCTATTTAAACAAGAGGAAGTATTAGATACTATCTTGTGTTCACAAATGAGCAAGGGCTAGCGTAATGTTTTGTAAAGGGTAATTTTGTTTTTGATGTTACCGTGTGACGAGGTAATTTAAGGTGTACAGTGTAGGAAATTGTTGTATGAAGATTGTTTACTGTATATTGTGTTCCTATCGGTTTTTATGATCTTTGGTAAAATATACTTTTCTTGTGAGTTTTATATGAGAAAGTTGAATAAAAGAATAAATTTTTAATTCAATGAGAAGATTAAGGAAAACGTTATAATTTAAAAAAAGAAATTAAATGATGAACGATTTTGAAAATTGTTAATACATAATTAAAAGTTCTGTATCACACCTCTATTTTGGGAACAGCAGAACATTTTAGAACATCTAGCTATGAACTGTATTCCATCATTCTAAAATTATTAGTTTTTCTCAACCACCTTTGCAAGTTTGTATACGAATTTTTTCGTTATTATAAGCTTAATATCCAGGGCCGGATTTAGATGTTTGCTGCCCCTGTGCAAAATTAACAGAGCCCCCCTCCCCCCCGCCATAAACTTGTTTCACGTTTCACACTAGCAGTCACAGTAGTCAATAATAATGGTAGTCGAAAATAATAACGTAAGCGGCAAACAGATGTGAGGGCAACCCAATGTTTTCACAGTCACAGCACAGTCTAATATAACAAAAATAATAGGGTATACAGTCATGAAACTCATACGTGAGTAAATGTGTCGCCCGGAACTCGCTAGCGATCCTCGTGGTTAGCAGCATAAACATGCCTGATTCCGGGCCACCATGTTTGATAGGTGAGTTTCTTGGTGGCGAATACAAGACTGAACAGTCTTCTGACACTGAGCAAGTAGACATGGCACTGGTTGTAGTCGCGCCGCCAACCGCAACGAGCCCTTGTGAGGCGCTCCACTTCCGGGCGACAACTTAGACAGCTGAGTTTCTAGTCTGTATGCCACAGCTAGTAGGCAACTAACTGACAGACAGAGAGAGTGAGTAGATTGACTTATGTCTTGGCACTGTCAGGCACCACGCTTACGAATAGACGAAGACAAAAAAATGTTCCGAAGGCCGCTCTGTTATTCCGGAACATTCTCGGGAGTTGGCCGAAGAGAAGCAAGTCAGACTTCGGGGCCACTCGTGTATTTCCGTCTCTCTTCGAAGAACGGTGCCCGTCAGGGCCGAGACATAAGTACTAGATTGTGGACTGACTGATGACAGTGATGGACTGATGGAGTGGCAGAGCGGCAGAACAGAGATACGATTGGTAAGCTCGACTTGTACTTTGTTTGCACTGTTATAATCAGACAGAGGAGATTAGCACTGAAACACTGTGCCCTTTTTTGCAGTTTCCGAACATTCAAGTCGCCGCCTATTTATTTTCACTCATAGCAATATCTAAATATCACCACTGGTTGTATCACTAAGTACATTTTTTTAATTTGCCACTCCCTAAAATTTTCCGCCCTGTGCAACTGCACATGCCTAAATCCGGCCCTGTTAATACAGTAGAACTTCGATAGTTTGACACTCGATAGTTCGACAGTCTGTATACTTCGACACAGGCCGTGACGACATGACATGACAGTAGTGGCGACCAATTGTGTCCTTGGCGGATTTGCCGGCGCCGGTCAGTGATGGGAGCACGCTTATTGTTTTCGCGAACGTGGGCTACCGCCTGTTCTATAAATAACTTGTTCTTCCTACCCCCTACCCCGTCCTATCCACCCCTTTCCCCGCCCATCCCAGTAAGTAGGTCAAGTCAGTTCGCTCGAAACGCTGCAGGAGTTAAAAACGTTTTTGATTCTTTCGTGATACGCTATTGTTTTTTTCTCATAATACTCCCTGTGTTAAAATGTTCCATATACCCCCTATAGTTCGACATTTCGATAGTTCGACACCCCTTTAGTCCACAAAGTGTCGAACTATCGAGGTTCTACTGTAGCACTTCCCTTCCGTATTCTCTAAGTTTTATTGCTTGAGGTAGTCTTGGTTCCAATTGCCTCGGTTAATCTTGATTTTTTTACTGTACAACAGTAAACTTGATGGAAATTGGTTTGTATTTACAAACTAATTAGGAAATATTAGTATTTAAACATAAATGTTATGTAATAATGGTATGTTTAGTAACCAGATATATGATTTTGTATAATAAAAGCTCATGTTAAATATTTTGGGATGGATATTTGTGTGCAATAAGACTGATATTGGTGATGCTCTTCAAATTACTTATTTGTAAAGTAATTGCATTAATATTGCCATTGATTTTAGTTACTACAATTGCTAGATTTCAATGTAAAAAATAGATCATATTTTTCAATGCTAAACATTATTATTACTTGTAAATTTTATAAAATATTAATTAATAAGCCTCCTGTCTAAACTCCCCATTTCATTTTTAGAAGTCTGAGAGATGGATAGTAGACCAAATTTGTTGTTTCACCAAACATTTTTTAGATATTGAAAAAATTATGTTTTGAGAAGCAAATATTTGTTTATTTATTAATAAAATTACCTTTAGCTCATTAATTGTTTTTCTGTGTATTGTGCAATGTGTAACACTGTCAATTAAATAAATGCTGATTGATATTTTAAAGAGTAAACTGTCCAAGTTTTCTGAAATTTACGTTTTCTACTTATAAAGATGTATTTATATTTACTAAATAGAGTGTGTGGAAGGGTTTATAGAACTATTATTAAATTAAAGTAAAACATAAATACCCCCGTCGCAGCAAACCTGCATACTCAGCGAATTTCTAATGAATATATAACATAACACATTAAGGGGAGATGCCCACTTTTACCGTCAAAAATATCAAAAAAATTTTATTGCATAAAGTAATTCTACATTTTATCTAGATTAAGAAAATATATACTTATATTATTTTTCAAAAAGGCAAACGGGTGAAAAAAATCATATACATCTTATTACACACGTTCCTCGACTCACTTGGGCCTGGTTTAGCCAAGGTTTCAAGTACACAGCATTATATATATATCATTTCAACTTATATTTGATATTTTATTTTGTTGCGTGGCAACACTGAATTACGTCTGTTGCCTAGGCTACATAGTCAACTGCTTTGTTTGTTTATTAACTAAACCTGTCATAACACAAAGTGCAAAGTATAGTGATAGTGGAGTGTTACTATTGTGAAAGTTGGTGATAATCTTTGTGATCTGAGTGTAAAATGCCTCGTATTAGGAAATTTAATAAATCTAACAAGTTCAAAGGTAACAGGTATGCCAAAACAGAGCATGTTGAACACAATAACCTAAATGAAAACATTACAGTTACACAAACAACTCCATCTACTAGTGAAACTAGGCCTAGGTCTACTTCTACTGAGCCCAAAAGGTCTTCCAGTTCCAAAAAGCTCCTTGAATCAAAGTTGCCTAAAAACTAAAAATATGATAGTAAAAATGTCAATGCAGTAACGATAGTAAAATGTAATGATAGTAAAATTAACCTAGCTAACGATGATCTCAGATTTAGTGAGATCATTCACTAGTTGTAAGGAATGTGGTGCAAGCGATGGTATTTTTATAGTCATTGACGATAATTTCACAAATGGCCTAGCCCATAGAATAATAATTGTTTGTGAAAATTGCAAAAGAGAAAGTTCATGTATGAACTCAAATGTTATTCATAACCTACATGAGGTGAATACAAGGTTTGCCTATGCATTACGATCAATTGGAAAAGGCATTGAGGCTGGCAAAATGTTGTGCGCTGTCATGAATCTTGCAGCACCAAATAAGAGAGTGCAGCGTTATTATCACAAAATATTACCTAAAGCTACTGAAGTTTGTGAGGCATCCCTAAGAAATGCAGCTGCTGAAGCTATTATTGAGAATGATGGTAATAAAGACATTGCAGCTGCTTTTGATGGGCCGTGGCAAAAGCAAGGTTTTACTTCGCTGAATGGGGTTATGTCCGTAACATCGTTCGATACGGGACTACTATGGCCGCCCCCTGACTGCTTTTCGACCTTTGACCCCTGACTTCACGCCCGCGCCCCCTCCCCCCTCCCCGCCCACGCCTCTCCCCCTCCCCCTCCCCACCCGCCCTTCCCCTCCCCCGCACCTCCCCCACCCCTCCCCCGCCCCACCCCCTCCCCCGCCCCTCCCCCCTCTCCCCCCCCCTTCAGTCCCGGCCTCTCATACCACTTTACCTAACCTACACTAGGACCGTGTTGCCAACCTGGTTTTTTTTTCTGTGTAGTGCTGCCAACCTATTTTTTTAAGATTACTTCACCCTAAGTTATACTGTTTGTTATATGTATATAATTATTACGTCACGCTACTTTCGTTTGCTGCGCTCGGCCCCCTCTCACCCGCTTGTTTACTTATCCGAACATCTTACTTACCCGAACATGATACTTGTCCGAACCTGTTACGTATCCGAACATGGTAGTTATCCAGCCAGCCCACTGGACCACCCCCCGAGGCGAAACTCAACTCCTTGAGCAAAGCTCGGTCCCCCCCTCCCCCTCCACAACCCTCCCCTCCCGACCCTTCCAATCATTTTACCTAACCTACATTTGGACAGTGTTGCCAACCTGGTTTTTTTTCTGTGTAGTGCTGCCAACCTAATTTTCTAAGATTACTTCACCCTAAGTTATACTATTTGTTATATATATATATATGTATTACGTCACACTACTTTCATTTTCTACGCTTGGCCCCCTCACACTGTTTATATACCTTTTAATACCCTTCCTCTGTTAAAATATATTAGTAAAATATGAAGTAGTACCAGGTGTATCAGATCAGACTGAAATAAAATCTATGCGTTTATAAAACAAAAGTTGATATTTGTAAGTAGTGATTTCTCTTTACGGTGGAAATCATACCTTGTGGATAATTTTATATCCTTATCGGGTTCACCACTCCTGTTTCAACTTGTCCAGACCTGTCACTACTTGTTCGGTAGATATGACCCCTATAGAGCTCTATAACTTATTTGCTATGCCAAACCTTTTTCACTTGTAATACTGTTTCATTATATGCTTTTTAAAACTAATTTCATCTAAATTGTACCTTGTGTAAGTCCAATACTAAACTATGCAAACAAGGGAAAATAATAAGTAATAAATTACAAACCAAACTTTATTGATACATTTAATTGGTCTACTATTTACAAAAACAGTAATTAAGTGAAAAATCAAACAAATTCAATCCCTTTTCCGATTCCCCGGTATACCAGAGACAGTCTGTCGCCCTCTCCTTTGTTGTAGCTCTCGATGGCGGCGTCCGAGAGGATAGCGAGGAACCTGTGTGGGAGGTAGACGTTCAGGAGTAGGTCATCGCCGGTTATACCTTCAACGACGGTGGTGCGGATTGTTTCGCCGAAACGTGTTTGCGCTTTTCCAAACTGGATGATCTTGTAGGGGATCATCGGGCTGAGATCGCTGATCCTGGTATATTGCGGCACGTAACAACTGTTCAAGTGTACTTTCAAATCGGCAGTGTCCATTGTCGATTGATTTTATCTCCCCGTAACTGCTGCCTCTCGTCCAGGTGGCGTGGAACTGACTGAATCTCAACTAGATAATTTACTTTTGGTAGTGGTGGTGGTGGTGGGGTGGTTGGAGGGAGTGGGGGAATGGTTTGGGGACAAAAAAAGTCCCAGATGCAGGGAATATTTCCCTCCTATATACTTCTTTTTTATTGGTTGTGGTATTGAACCAGTTTCAACACGTTATTCAATGCGCACATCTTTTTTGATTTTCCGTGAAAAAAACAATACACATTCGATGTCGTCAGCACCTTTAAAGAAGGGTAGGCTTCCAGGTCGATCACTAGACACGATCTGAAAAATTCTTTAATATAGTTTGCTTTTTCCAGTCCCTTTACGTACACTACCGAAGAATACAGAATGGAGTACAACTGTCTGTGTAGCGCTTGAGTGGTTGTGTCACCGTCCTGCCAGCGTAGCCCGTGATAGTGATTGGTCGTCCACGTACACTGTTTCTTGGTTTTGGCGTCCAAAGTGGTGTATGGGCACGGAGATTTCACTGTCCAATGTTGAATGGTGGTTCCGTCCGACGTGGCAACTGCAAATTCCTTAACTACGAATTCGTTGTTTGGGTTTTTAAAGCCTTGAAAATCAACAAACAGTTCCATGTTCCGCCCGAAGCGACCGGCACCGCCTGAGGTTAGAATGAGAATGAGGCCTGCCGGGCTAGACAGTGGCTTGTTCTATCCCCACTACTACCTCCCTACCACTAACTCCTTTCCAATACCTCTCCCCACCACCATTGCCCCCTCCCCACCCGTTCTCCTCCTCCTCCTCCAACTACAACCAACTATCTTTCTAATATTATCTTTTCAAAAACTGGACAGGGACAAGGATTAATAATAATAATAACAACGTTTCAAATACAGACACAAGTACGTATATTATAAATCAAATCCTCTTATATATATATATATATATATATATATATATATATATATATATATACGCCTTTTACACACACACACACACACACACACACACACACACACACACACTAATTGTATACATTTCATTATCATATTAAATTCATGATAGTTTTACCGTGTTATTTTTAATTTTTCTTTGTTAAATAAAAACAACACTTTGAAAACCGGACTAAATATATTTACACTCCGACAACAACAACAAATATTTTCTTTTATTTAAACAAAACAAAATCTTGTTCGAAAACTGTCCCAGTTATTACACCGTTGGTTTCAATAGAGGTTAGTTATAGTCAACTGTGACGTTTCTATACTTGTCCACTTCGATGATGTTGCAAAACTCTCCAAAGACGATGCAGTTGACCGCTTCCGTGAGGGCGACGCCAAAATTGATTTCTATGCGAAGACTGCCTCTTCTGACCAGGTTCCAATGGGGCGCAGCGGCTGCCAAATCCGATGTCAAATCGAACGCGTACAGACAATAGCCGTTGGGGTACATGCTTCGTGAAATTCCGTTTCCGTGGTTTTTGTTGTGAATACCACATCCGGAAAATAACGTGTTGTAGCAACTGATGTATAACTGATGATTTGTAAAGTCTGGCTGAAGCGCTTTAGCAGGTACTTGCTGTCCGTCAACGTAGAGGGCCAGAAAGTTTACGTTGTAGTGGGCAAAATTAAAAGGGTTGTGCTTAAAACTGCCGTTATAAGCGTTGTTACTCACTAGCCCCAACACGATCCTTTTAGGCAACTGTCCCAGGTAAACATTGTCTACAGTTTTACCGAGCACATCACTTGGAATAGTAAAGGCCTTAACGTCCACGCGCGTTATGGGATACTTTGCAGCGCACGTTTCTAGCTTTTTGGCGTGTTCAACCAACAGTGTGGGGTTAATCTTCACTCTTCTCACCATCAGGCTGGCTTCCATCACGTTTATCACTAACCCAGACTTGGATATTAGACTAAAGTTATCGCGGGATCTCGTAAATCTAACTTTAAGCTCGACTCCGTTCAGCAGATACTTTCCTTGGTGGAATACGTCAGCGTGTATATATCCCATCATGTCCACAGGGTGGCTATTGGCAAAGTAACTTCGTCTTTTCTTCAGTCCGTGGTTTTCATCTTCAGTTTTGTCCATTTGACCAGCTGTATCGCTCACCCAAAGGGCAGATGATTGGTGGGTTTCTTTAGCGGCATCATCGTAATTCAAAAGAGTTTCAATGTACGCTCGGTAAGGGTAAGTGTTTCCATTTGCCGATACCAGTTTTTGGTTAAAGTATACCTCCACCTGGCTAAACAGCGAATGCAGAAAATAGTTTACAGGTCCAACTTTATCGCAGGTTGCGTCCAAAACATTACCGTCCTCTTGCAAAATTCTCACTTTCACAGCAATCAAGGTTTGAGACAAGTCCAAATATTCGTCACCGTGGCCAGGCACGACAAACTCGATGGGGGATTCGTCAGTGAGTGAGGACAGAGGTTTGTATTGGACCCACTGACCTCCTTCGATGCTGGTCTGAGTCGGTGGTAGAGAAAACAAATCCAATTCGGTTTTAGAACAATCGGCAGAGAGGTTATGTACGTAGGCCATTATGAAAAAATGTCGGAGGGATAGTTCCTTTTTGAATTCTTCTTCTTCTTTGAAACTTTGGGCTTCTTCTTCCGTATTAGCTTCTTACGTGAGTTTTCTACTTGCTTCCGACCTTTTGGTTTCTGTACTGCTTTCCGCTTCTTAACAGCTGACGAAGAGTCGGGACTGTTGTTCACGCTGCGACGCTTGGGCAAAGACTGAGCCTCGGTTTTTATAGTACCACCAGATATAGGCATAGGAGCGCGGCCTGCAGCACCAAACATACCACCGACACCAGCCATGTTCACTCGACGGTGTCTCGGACCAGACTGACAGCGGCACCAGTATTCACCGGGTTAAATCCAAAAGGCTAGACGCGGGAATCCAGGAGTTGAACTTTGCAGGGTAACCTTTCCACTTGACTAACACCTTCCTCCCTTTTCCCCCACCTTTCATTTCCAGTATTTTCTCAATTTTGTAAGCCTTGTTCTTCGGAACTATTACTTTTTGAAGTTCCGCCTCGTAAAAGGCCCCGTCAATAACTTCTCCGGCCAGGTCTTGAACTTGGTACACTGGAATTGGATGCCTTATGACGCGTATTACTTTAAAGATCTCCTCTGTCCAGTTGCTTTCGTATCCTTTGGCAAAATGTTTCTTCTCCTTTGCTATACGCACTGTGTCACCGACATCGAGTTTGGGGGCGATATACGTTTCCTTCTTGGAATAGAGCGTCTTCCAGACTCGCAGAACGTTTTCGTCATTGACGTCAGCTGGTGCCATCTTGATTGTCGAATGCACTGTATTATTGTAGGCCCGTACCAAGTCTTGAATAATGTCCACATAGCGTGAAGTGTTTTTGTGAGTAAAGTAGCGCCACAATCTTGATTTAATAGTTTTTATAAACCTCTCCACCACGGCAGCTTTGGTATCGGGATTGCGGGTCGTGTAAAAATGTATTCCACGCTGCTTAAAAAACTTTGCAGATGCTACGGAAACAAACTCTCTACCTTTGTCACACTGGATATCGCGTGGTTTTCGTCCATCGGTTTTTAAAATAGACTCAAAAGCCTCATTAACCGTTTTAGCAGTCTTGTTTTTCAACGGGCGCAACCAACCGTATTTTGAGAAAACGTCCACCACCACAAGCAGATACTTGACGCCGTCGTTGTATTTGGAAATGTTTTTAAAAATGGCCAAATCCGCTTGCCATAAATCGTCGATATTACTGACGATATACCTGTTTCTGGCAAAATTTCTTCTTTTTTGCGTATGCAGTGTGTAGGGGTCCTGAGTGAGAAGCCAATCTTTAATTTTTCGGGTCCTAATTTTATTTTTGGTTTTTGTAATAAGAGGGTGGCTTCCTGCGTAGCAAGCAGAACTTGCCAGGTCGTAGTATATTTTTTCCAGAGTCTTGTTCATGGTTGTTGCGGGTGCATACGAGCCCACGCCTTAGACACTAATCTTCTTCTTCTGTCTGGGACTGGTGGTGTAATTGTTTTCCGCCTTCTAGCGGTGAGTGTAGGAAATGCTGGTCGCGGTGAAGGAACTGGTCGTCTCGGCGAGGAGGGTCCGGCTTGCTGATGTCTGCGCTGAGGGTTGCCGATGAATTCTTGAGGAACGTTAATCTGGCGTAGAGCTTCCAAAAACGGCTCCCAACCGACAGGGCCGGCAGCTGTCTTCTTGCACCTTACCACATCGCAGACCAGATCGACAATGTTCGAGTTGGGGATTGCGGCTCCATTTATACTGACGGTACCGTTTCTGTCCCATGAAATTAGTTCGTTGTCACAAAGCCGTTCAAAAAGGAGTTCTCCTTTTGTTTTAAACGCCTTGGGAATCGTGCGTAAGATATCGTCTCTAAAGTTTCGGGTGCCGTTGTGTGATGCTTCTACAATAGGAATTTCCATAGGTTTGCGCATTTCATCGTGAAAATACTGTCTCCGTTGAAGCATCTGCTGGTACTGCGCCCATTTAGCCCGGTCTTCAAGGTCCGAAGCGTGAAGCACTTTATTCATATCCTCTTCCAGAACGTTCAACGTTTCGTTTTTCGGTGTAGCAGCGTTCAACCGTTGCAAGACGTCGGGTGAAATCAACACCATCTTCTTAGCGTGATTCATCCTTGAAATACTCCAGGGCCGTAGCAATAACTAGAGGGACCAGTACTTCACTGTGTTTCACCAACAATGCTCGTTTAGATTTCCACGAGCCTTTCGAAGACGCTACGGAACGAATAGTTTGCTTGAATCTTTCGAGTTTCCGTCTCACCTCAGAAGTAAGAGGTATGTTGGCGTTTAAAATGTTCAAAAAGCACTCGCAAATAGCGGTAACCAAACTCTCGTCAGCTACACGTAGCAACGACAGACGTGGACTAGGCTTCAACTTGACTATGGCCTGCAGGAGCTGGAAATTGATCCGCACGGTGCGAGACATTCCGCAGAACTGACTCGGGAAACCAAACGCTGCCCCTATTTATAGGAATCTCACAACAGCTGGTAGCAACAAGGATACAGAAGATAAATATACATATGCGCATGCTAAACGGCAGTTGGGTTAATTTAAATGAAAGATAAAACGGCTGCCAAAACAGATATCTCAAAATCGGGATCGTTTTGTGCCGAAAGGTAAACTGTCAAAGTCGCCTACACGGCAACGTTTACTGTACACGACCCTGTACGTTTTTGTTTCAGGGCGTGTCACAACAACTCCTGTCTGGGGGCGGACGATCTTGTGGGGGATGGGCACTACAGTGGCCGGGGCGTCATGAAGTAGCATCTTCTTCAAGGTGCCCGATGCCGCGGTTCCTGTAGTTCATCGTTATTCCATGGACTTTACACACAGTCTTGAATTCATTCGGGCCGATCCGAATGACATAGGCGTAGTTCTTGGGCCCTCCCAGATGACCAACGGTTTGGCCAAGTATGGCCCCGACGCTTACATCGTGGAATTTGTTTCCGGGGGCCCAAGAACTAAAATATAATATACTAATATATATATATATGTGTTGACTCTTGGTAAATGAAACATTTATATTAAATTGAATCCATTATATTGAATCCATTTACGTAGGTAATTAAACAATTTAGAAAGTCAACCAAAAGACAGTTCAATCGGTTAGTTAAGTTTTTACTAATGACCCTAAGACTGTATTAGTAAAAATAATAATACATTGCCTAAAGTAGCAATTTATATAAGATATGGTGTCCAAGTTTTATATTTTTGCTGTTCTTATGTACCTGGTTATTTTCTATTCAAATAGATACTTTGTTGTAAATATTATGTTTAGTTTATAAACTAAAATGTTCATTTGTAAATATGTAAAGTTTAAGTATAAAATAAAATTAGCAACGACCCTGCACATCTGTAATTAAGGCGAATCTTTATACTTCATCAACAAAATATGTTGCAATCTAATTTCATGTTGTTTAATACGAAATGAGAATAGAACAAGTTAGCTTTCGGAGACTCGTTTATAAATGATGATGATTATTTCTTACATTAAATTTTTGGTGTTTGGAATTTGAATGGAAAACCCGTTTATTACAACAAGGGAAGTACGGATATTCGAATAGGGCTGGGTACAAAGTCAAGTATTTACTAGGGGCGAATATTTAACTGTCAACACTCCAAGTACTTTGTTGTAAAAACAACAAAATAAACTGAGTCCAATGTTTATATTTTTGGCTGGTCTGAAGCACCTGGTTCTGTTTCGACAGTACAACTTTTAAAATAATTATACTTTGTTTTAGATGTAAGGGTATTGTTTTTGATTTTAGTCGTTTTGGTATACCTGGTTATCATAAATTCAGTTAACCAACACAATTTTCAATTGTTTAAATATATCAGAGTACGTTTTATATCTGTAGGGTAACTTTTATCGATTTTGATGAATCTGACACATTTTAATAATTCAAGTCAATATCTACCACTAATAATTCTCTGTATCATTTTTTTTTTACGATCAGTCAAATAAGAATCTACTAAGATAACTCATGGAACCATATCTGATAGTTAAATGACAAGTTCAACATGTAAATACAAATATACAAGGCAATATACCAAATCTTAAAAATAAAAGGCTATAGTAAATACACGTTAATTAAAGTTTACGACTGGAAATGTATTTTACCTGTAAGTTAATGCATCGGATAGTTTTGTCACAAGACTCTAAATACTTGTTTAAGTAAATCCGGCTTTAGGTTTACTAAGTTATCAACAAATTTAAAATAAGCCCAATGAGAACACGATCTGTGAGGTTACGAATGGTATCTGACTTGGAAATATCAAATTCTACCTTACAACGCGCTTAAAATAAAATTTCCAATGTCATTTATAGAAAAAAAAAAAAAAATAAGCTTACAAAAAAAAAAAATATTTATTTATGAAAACTATACCTTCGGTATTATAAATTGTTTATGTCTTGCATTAAAATGTTATATTTCAGGTAAATCTCATTTAAGTGTTAAACTCTTACATAAAATGTTTAAAATCAGCAAAATAAAGTCAGATCAGATAGCCTAGAAGTTCGATAGAAAACAAAGACCGTTAAGTAGCTTTCCGAACCTAAACGCAACAATCTAATTTGCAATGAAAGTTTACAAAGTTTATAAACGAAAAACTAAACTAATTGTAGAAATTATAAAACTTACTATTAAAAATAGTTTTTAAAATATTTATAAAATATTATTTCAGAAAAAAATAACTCGTTATAGGTTTCAGTTAGTATTTGAACCCTGCTGCTAAAGTCCTGTGTTAAAGTCCTGCTGCTGTGAAAATAAAAACGTTAAGCTGGTAGAAAAAAACTTATAAAAAGACAAATATTCACTACCCAAAAACTATCTGTTCACAACCAGAAAGATAACTAACTGATGGGAAAATATAAGAATAGATTGTAATACATTTACCCTAAAATACTCTCATTCAATAAATACACATGCCCAAACTACTAAATGTATGTTAAAATCGTATTAATTGCGTAATAGAAATAATAATCTGCCAATCTGGAAGTAGTGATCATTATCAAGAAGTAGAAATGACAAGTTCGAAATAATAGTTAAACTACCATCTCTGTGAAATAAATATGTAAAAATTAGTTTGCCAATGGATGTAACTAATATTAAAAGGTTGGAAATACTATACTAAAGTCACTAAAAATATAGGTTGACAACTCTGCAAAAGAAAATTTCACAAAGTAAGGTTGGCGACGCTGTGAAAGATCCAGAATTTAAGTCGGAAACTCTGCACAAAAACCGAAAAACATAAAGCTAGGTTAACAACTCTACGAAACAAAATTTCAAAAAGCTATGTTAGCAAGAGTGCAAAAAAGATTGAGACGTTGTGTTGGCAACATTATGACAAGAATCAGAAATTGTAGTGGCAGCATTAAGAACGAAAACATACAACATCTAGGTTGTCCACTTTGAGAAAGAAAGAACACAAAGTACTTAGGTTGGCAAACACTGCATAAAATAAAATTATGTAAGTAAAAGTGTGAAAGAGAATGTAGAGAAAGTTTTGTTGGAAATTCCTTGAACGAAAACCTACAGAAATACACCACGAAAACAAAACACAACATTTAGGCTGGCAACAACATGTAGGAAAAAAGTTAAGTTGGCAACAGTGTCAGATTAAAATATTAATAGTTAGTTTGGCAACATTGGTATAGAAAAATTGCAAAGATTTTAGGTGGAAACATTAAGAATGAAGAATTTGCCAATGCCTTTAAAAATTATTAAAAGGTTGGAAACACTACAACCGAGTTAATCAAAAAGGTAGGTTGGCAACTCTGCGAAAGAACATTTCAGAAAGTTAGGTTGGCGAAACTGTGAAATATTTAGAGTTAGGTAGGAAACTCTGAACAAAAACCGAAATCCAAAAAGTTAGGTAGCAACCTTCGAAACAAAATGTCAAAAAGTTAAGGTGGCGACACAGTGAAAGACAGATTAAGACGTTATGTTTGCAACATTAGGACAACAAATCAGAAATTGTATTGGCAGCATTAAGAACGAAAATATAAAACATCTAGGTTGCCCACTTTGAGAAAGAAAGAACACAAAGTACTTAGTAACCACTGCAAAAAATAAAAGTGAGAAGATGATGTAGTTAAGGTTTTGCTGACAATTACTTGAACAAAAAAGTACAGAAGTACACTGCAAATAAATTATTAAAAGATTGGAAACACTATACCAAAATGTACACCTACAAACAGGTAGGTAGGCAACTCTGAGAAAGAAGATTTTAGAAAGTTAGGTTGGCGACACAGCAAATGATTCAGAAGTTAGATAGGAAACCATACAAAAAAACGAGAAAAAAATTAGGTTAACCCTACAAAACAGAATTTCAAAAATTCTGGTTCGCAACTTTGTGAAAGAAAGATCACAAAATACATAGGTTGGCAAACATTGCACAAAATAAAGTTATGTTAGTAAACATGTGAAAGAGAATATTCAGAAAGTTATGTTTGCAATTCCGTTACGGTAACGAAAAAATACAGAAAGACACTGCGATATTTAACAATTCAACATTTAGGTTGGCAACAACAAGTAGGATAAAAGTAAGGTTGACATCAGAAAGCAGGAAAAAAGTTAGTGTGGCAACACTGGCAATAACAAATTGCAAAAAGTAAAGTTGGTATTTTTGAGAATGAACGATACAAAAAATCAGGTTTGAACCCCCTTAAAAGAAAATACAAACAGTTGAGTTGGCAACTTTGTGAAAGAAGAATGTTAGTATGACAATACTGCGAAATATAAAAGTCGACAATTCTACTAAAGATTTATTTAAATGCAAATAGTAGGCTGGCAAAAACAAGCAGGGAAAAGTTAGCTTGGGAACAGTGTGACCTAAGATATTAAGATTTAGCTTGGCAACACTGGCAAAGAAAGATTGCAAAATGTTAAGTTGAGAACAAAAGAGTAAAACAAGGTTTGAAACCCTATAAACCCATTAACTAAAAAGAAAATGCCAACATTCAAGTTAGCAACTTTGTAAATGAAACATACACCAATACCTTTAATAGGTTGGAAACACTACCCCAAAGTTAAATAAAGGTAGGTTGGCAACTCTGCGAAATAAAATGTTATAAATTTAGGTTGGCGACACAGTGCGTGATTCAGTAGTTCGTTAGGAAACTCTGCATTAACACCGAAATTCAAATATAAATTAGCAATCCTGCGAAAAACATTTCAAAAAGTTAGGTTGGCAACACTGCTTGGTAAAGATTGAGACATTATGTTAGTAATATAATTGAAAAGGTTAGAAATTATATAGGTAACATTAAGAACGAAAAAATACAAACTCTAGGTTAGCAACTTTGTAAAAGAAAGAACGCAAAATACTAAGGTTGGCAAACATTGCAAAACAAGTGTAAAAGAGAATGCTCAGAAAGTTATGTTGGCTATTCCGTTAGCAAAAAAGTACAGAAAGACTTTGAGAAATAAAAATTTACATTTAGGTTGACAACAACAAGTACGAAAAGAGTTGGCAATAACAAACAGTAAAAATGCTTGGTTTGCAACAGCTGAATCACAGTATAATATCAAGAGGTTGGCAACAATGGCAAGGATTAATTAAAAAAAAGTTAATTTAGTAACATTGATAATGAAAAGTGTAAAAACAATTAGGTTTGAAACCCTTTCTAAGAGAAAACAAAAATAATTAAGTTTGTAAAATTGTGAAATAAAAATGGAATAAAAAATTCCAACTCGCGTATCTAAATACTCAGCCAATACAAATTAACGTATGTTTAATTAGTTTTTTAGTAACTTTTGTATCAGGGTGAATTAAATAATTTAATAAATTTAACTTAATTTTTCTTTTTTTATTATGTTGAAATGATAACGACAATACTGTGAAATAAGAGATTTTGTTATGCAAAAGGTAGGTTGGCAACATTGTGGAACGGAGATGCCGCCAGGATGTCTCTAGTGTACCGCAGCAACGGTAAAGGAATAGAATTTGTTTCAAAATAATATCATTTTGTTAATAGTTATAGTACACAATGTATAAATAAACGTTTTGGTTTGTAATTTATTACTTATTATTTTACCTTGTTTGCATAGTTTAGTATTGGACTTACACAAGGTACAATTTAGATGAAATTAGTTTTAAAAAGCATATAATGAAACAGTATTACAGGTGAAAAAGGTTTGGCATAGCAAATAAGTTATAGAGCTCTATAGGGGTCATATCTACTGAACAAGTAGTGACATGTCTGGACAAGTTGAAACAGGAGTGGTGAACCCGATAAGGATATAAAATTATCCACAAGGTATGATTTCCACCGTAAAGAGAAATCACTACTTACAAATATCAACTTTTGTTTTATAAATGCATAGATTTTATTTCAGTCTGATCTGATACACCTGGTACTACTTCATATTTTACTAATATATTTTAACAGAGGAAGGGTATTAAAAGGTATATAAACAGTGTGAGGGGGCCAAGCGTAGAAAATGAAAGTAGTGTGACGTAATACACATATATATATATATATATATATATATATATATATATATATATATATATATATATAACAAATAGTATAACTTAGGGTGAAGTAATCTTAGAAAATTAGGTTGGCAGCACTACACAGAAAAAAAACCAGGTTGGCAACACTGTCCAAATGTAGGTTAGGTAAAATGATTGGAAGGGTCGGGAGGGGAGGGTTGTGGAGGGGGAGGGGGGGACCGGGCTTTGCTCAAGGAGTTGAGTTTCGCCTCGGGGGGTGGTCCAGTGGGCTGGCTGGATAACTACCATGTTCGGATACGTAACAGGTTCGGACAAGTATCATGTTCGGGTAAGTAAGATGTTCGGATAAGTAAACAAGCGGGTGAGAGGGGGCCGAGCGCAGCAAACGAAAGTAGCGTGACGTAATAATTATATACATATAACAAACAGTATAACTTAGGGTGAAGTAATCTTAAAAAAATAGGTTGGCAGCACTACACAGAAAAAAAAAAACCAGGTTGGCAACACGGTCCTAGTGTAGGTTAGGTAAAGTGGTATGAGAGGCCAGGACTGAAGGGGGGGGGAGAGGGGGGAGGGGAGGGGCGGGGGAGGGGAGGGGTGGGGGAGGTGCGGGGGAGGGGAGGTGCGGGGGAGGGGAAGGGCGGGTGGGGAGGGGGAGGGGGAGAGGCGTGGGCGGGGAGGGGGGAGGGGGCGCGGGCGTGAAGTCAGGGGTCAAAGGTCGAAAAGCAGTCAGGGGGCGGCCATAGTAGTTACGGGCAAAGTGCTGGACTTTGAGTGTCTGTCAAAGTTTTGTATAAGTTGTTCCAGAGAACAATATAAAAACAAACCAGATCAGTTAGAAGCCCACAAGAAATTGTGCAAAGCAAATTTTTCAGGATCTAGTGGGGCAATGGAAGTGAGAGGGGCGAACGTGCTGTGCAGCAGATCTGAGACGAAGCTTGGAGTATGGTATACAAGATACTTAGGGGATGGGGACTCGAAGGGATTTTCTTCGGTAGTCGAGAGTAAGCCCTATGGTGAGGATGTCAAACTTGAAAAATTAGAATGTGTTGGACATGTCCAAAAAAGACTCGGAACAAGACTACGAAATTTGAAGAAATCGCTAAAAGGTGTACAACTGTCTGACGGTAAGGTTATTGGTGGAAAGGGAAGACTGACAGATGCAGCAATTGACAACCTTCAGAGGTACTATGGTTTGGCTATAAGGAATAATGCTACAGAAGTAAAAGAGATGAAAGATGCAGTATGGGCAACGTTTTTCCACAAAATTTCAACGGACAAAGTCCCACAGCATGATTTGTGCCCCGCTGGTAATGAATCTTGGTGTAAATACAACCAGTCTCTAGCCAATAATACATTAGACCAATACGGGCATAAAAATTCATTGCCAGAGCTTGTAATGCTTGCTATAAAACCTACCTACAAAGACCTTGCTGATGAAAGTTTATTGAAACGCTGTTTACATGGCAAGGCCCAGAACCCCAATGAAAGTTTGAATCAAATAATTTGGAAAATAATTCCAAAATCAGAATTTGTGGGTTTAACTACATTAAAATTGGGGGTTACTGATGAAGTTACCTGTTTCAATGAAGGTTCTGTGAGTAAGATAAATGTGTTGCAGCAAATGGGAATAAAGCCTGGAAAGTTTACAGTGGAAGGATTGAAAGCAATTGACCGACAACGGATTTTAAAAGCCAACAAAGAAGTGAATGGACAAAATAAGAAGAATAGAATCAGAAGAAGGCTACTTAAAAGGACCAGGGACGAAGAGGATGAAACAGAAAAGGACTATATTCCTGGTGGATTTTAATTCAGGTAGGCTCTTGAGATGAGTTTTACTGTTCTGTCTTTAAATGTGTTTTTCCCAAAACATTGTTTTTAAACGTTTAGGTGCCATTTTCTCAATAACTGTTAGTGCTATTGACTTCAATCTTTTTTTGCTTACTCAGGACATCATAGTGAGCAAAGTGTACTAGAATCTTGCTTCTAAATAAATAATATCACAAGAAATAAAATAAACACACAAAAATGTTTTATTATATATATATATATATATATATATATATATATATATATATATATATATATATATATATATTTGTTAATCTCAAATAAAAAATGTTTAGTCAATTGCTTTTTATTTAGTACATTATGTTAAACATATCTATAAGAATATCTAGTAAAAATTTCAGATTCATAGCTTTAAGGGTTTATTAATAAATGGTACCGAACCAACATGACGTTTACCCATTTGAAATGCATTGGACGGTCAAAGTGGGCATCTCCCCAAAACACTTAACAGGATTTATAAAAAATGTATTCACAAACAAGCGATATTTAAAATATTAATTATTCTCTATAAGGATAACATTGGGGGTGAGTAGGCAGGTTTGCTGCAACAAGAAACACAAAATAATGGGTTTTCATGCAAATATCAATAGAACTCATCTTAGTGAAGCCACATACCAAGTTTCATCCATATGCATTGATGTAATATATAACATTTTAATTATTTTCCATAAGAATAACATGGGGACCAAATACTTAGGTTTGCTGCAACGGGAACCATAGGAGAAAAAGTTTTTTGTACAAACAACAATAAACCACAAGCAGATGAAGCCATATACCAAATTTCGTTAGTTTATGTCCATAAAAAAGCGAGATATACAATTTTTCTTTTTCTCCATAAGAATAACATTAGACAACGTACTGTGTTTAGCACTTTCAATATCTCAGTAACCGACTGACGTAGAGTAATGATCAAAATACCAAATTGTTTGTTTTTTTATGCTGAATCGACGTTAAAAATTAAAATTTGATTTAAATAAAAATTACATGCGGAAACCCCAAAAAAAACCTTCGGATGGTGTGATTCGTCTGGTTTTCAAACTCGTTCAAATAAATAGTACTTTACAAATTTGTACCAAATTTCATCAAGATCGGACCTTTTTTACGAGAGTTATCGTGCTTACGGACACACATATATATATATATATATATATATATATAAATTTGAACGAATGGTGTTTTTGGCATTTGGGGACCTCAAAATGAAAAGTTATCATGGTCTCGGGCTTAAGTCTTACCATGAGACCTACGGTAATAGATTCATCCCCATAGGGGAAATTCGCTAAAATTAATCTAACGATTGTAAATGTATTTGTAAACACTCCTGTTTACAAGTACTAATGAGTTTTATTTTATAACATTTGTATTTTAATCATTGAATCACTGCGTAAGATGCTGACGCAACTTAGGCGTGTTTTAAGGCAAACATTCATATTCATGTTCAATTATTAATGACAAGCCATTTACAAGTAGTACAAAACTATATAGGTAATGCAGTTAAAAAATCTAATACAGTTAAAAAATGTATATTAGAACCAAAATTGTTAAATTAATTTTGATTTAAAAAAGTTGTGTTTGTCTTCAGTCTTAAATTTGTTAAGGTGACAATAAAACAGATCAGAATATGAATGAATGATGAGTGTAGACTGGGTGAGATGTCTTGTGTAGCCTTGTTACTGACTAAGACTGGCTGATTCTTTAGCCAGGATCATTAATTAACAGCCCATTCCAATGACCAATGGCAGCTGGATCCAGTATCAAACCTTTAAACAATTTTCTCAGAATTTTGCTCAGGATCGATCTGGCGAACTTCAGACTATGAAGTGAGCACGCTAACCGCTGCGCTACCCAAATCAATGTGTTTTCATATTTTTTTCAAGATTATTCTGACTGATAACATATACATATTTATCTGAAGTAAGGAGTATAGATTTTCAAGACCATCATATATTGTGTGTGCTATATAAGTGTTATATTTCTAATTCCTTAAAAAAACACAAGACAAAATATTTCTAATTCCTTTAAAAAAACACAACACAAAATCAAAACTCAATAAGTTAAATACATCAACAATGAAACATATTCAAAACAAACATAAAGTACATAGTGTGAGATCAATGTGAAAAGACTATAATGTTACAACGTAAAAATAACAGAAGAGGAGAGTAGCAGTGAAAAGCACTGGAGGCCAGTAACTTGCCCAATGAATCTATCAGAGAAAATTTAGGATCACTCTTGTAAAAGTAGAAGATAACCAAGAAAACAAAGGCATTTTAGAAATAAAATAAGTTTGAAACAAAATTAATATTGGGGAAAAACAAATTGAAATGGATGGTAAGGAAGTAGCTGGTGCCAGTACTAGTCTTCGCTACTGTCCTCGACTCAGACAGTGTTGGGAGTCAGTTCATGCTGTAGCAAGTCCTTGTCCCGGAGCCTGGCCTGGGTGATGCAATACTCCAACACTCCGATCCTCACGTTCATAGACGAGATGTCCCCCTTCACCCTCCCCATGGCCTTCTTGATGTTCACAAGCGGAGCTGGGGTTGGAAAAGAATCTATTAGTATTTCAGGTTAATGTAGAACAACTCTTGTTTAACAACTTGTAAGTCTTGGGTAGTTTAAAAAAAAAATAGGCCTCAATCAAATTTGGCCCACTAGACGAAGTTAAACACAAAGTTAGTATTTTCTTGCAGAACTTGTAAAATAATATTGTATTTTTGCAAGCACGTAAATTAACGTAAAGTAATGATTGTCTTTAAAATTCTGCAGTGAGGCAGAACAGGTAATGTATTTTTAATTTTTCATGTGCGTAATTTATTTTGTATTAGTTTATTGTAAATGTTAGTTATTGAATGTGTGTTAGTTTTTTCTGCGTAAATTGAAATGTAAGAAAAAACAAAACAAAAAATGTAAGCTATTTAGGTGTAGTTGTTTGATATTTAGATGTAAGTAGAGTTCACTTGATAACAGGAGGAGTTTCCTTACCTCCTGAAATACAGTGTAGTTTTAAACACTGGAAGCGCTAAGTAATATTCAAATAAATCAATAATAAACTAAAATTTATCGCTAGTATGAGTTTTAAAAATACAGATGCTAGGAATCGTGAATGTTCCAACACTCACATCCGTCCGTCATGCTGGATCCGCGTTCCTCCATCTCTTGTTTCACGGACTCCAGCTCATCCGTGATCCGAGTCAAGGTCTTCTGGCGCTCCGTAACTCCTCCGCTCACCTCCCGATACTGTTCCGAGATCTTGGCCAACTCATCCTAGAAAACAACGATTTAACTAGGAGTTAGTAAGCTCTTAAGACTGTATCACAAATATAGATTTATGGGAGACTTTTAAAGTAGTGCTGATTTTTACATAGTTTTTATTATTACCAGAAAAATATGAAAAATTATAGGTTTTTTAACAGCCAGTAACTAAGCGAGAGTGAAAGAAATTTAATACATTTTTATATCGGATTTTTGTATGACCAATGGTATAGGAGAAAACTAGGCGGTAATCCTACTGTTCATTAGTACCTACAGACAACTAAGAAACTATTGATGAATTTTCTTTTGAGATATTGTGTGAGAGAGTCTGAGAGAGTGTAAGGAAGGCATTATCCCTCTCTCCAGCATTACTCTTGAGGAACCAATAAATAAATAAATAAAAATAAATAAGTATAAATAAATAAATATTTTATTTAGTCAAATATACATTTACATTCCTTTCTTGGACCATTGTTATTTATAATTTTTATTAATGACCTTCCTAACTCCATGTCTTGTAAAACATTGCTATATGCTGACGACACCTCTTTTCTGTACTCGGGAAAGGATTTTAAGGAGACTGAAAATGAGTTAAGGAAACTCCTCCCATTGTCAAGATTGGATTTCACGGAGAACAACCAGTAATGCAGTGGATTTGGAACACCGTTATATAAATTAAACTCAAACTTGATACGAGACGAGTTTCCTTACCTCCCTAAGCGTGGTGTGGATTTAAACACTAAAAGCGATAGGTAAAGTTTTGAAAAATCTTAGTTATAAATGAGATAAGTTTTGAATAGGGCTTTTTGCCAAATTAGCAGGAAAATATGGATAGGACAAGCAGGCTTACCTTGGAAAGTACAGGCATCATAATGATAGCAGACTGACACTACAAACACACATAACAGAATACTTCAAAGCCACTGACCTCTTTGTAAAATTGGAGAAGAATCTTCAAGGTTTTTCTTCAAGTTTCTAAAGAGGCCAGTGGCCTTAAAATATTTTATTATGTGTGTTTGTAGTGTCAGTGTGCTATCATTAGAACCTGAGTTAAAGATTGCAAAGCTGTTCACCTGCACTGTCCTGTACTGGTACAGCAGTGGCTCCAATTGGCTGTTGAGGAACTTGTCCCGACTCTGTATCTTGCTGAGGGAGCTGCCCAGGTCAGTGGATAGGTGCTGCAACTGGGCACTAGCAGCCGACATCACCTGCAGAGACAGAGCAACTAGAGGAGTCTCTCAAACTAACTCTTACGTGAATAAGGCTAAACTTAAACGAAGGAAGTTGCACAGTTTAACACATGACTATCCTAGAGTTCAGCCTGGTTTAAGTTTTAAGGATAAATTAAATTGGTAATTGTTAAAGTTAAATCTATTAATATTAAAAATTTGTTATGAAAATGTACCCTTTTATCTATCCATACCCCCAGGATAGAGTCAGAAAAAAATAATATCATTCACCACCACTTTTCATTATAAAATGAGGTGTCCACTCCGCCCAGCCACCCATCCTGATGTATACAGATAATCTACATATTTTTAAAAAATCCTATTTTTTGTTCACTAACTTCTTGAAGTTAATACTTCATCGATTTTGATGATTCTTTTTTTATTTAAAAGATAATTTTAAGTTCTCAGTCACTGTCAAGCCAGAATTTTGATTTAGGCCCAAGGGCTCTGCCCCACGGGACTTCCAAGTTCCCATGTTATTCATATGGCGGAGAGTTCTATTTGGTTTATGTCTCACGTGTTTTTTATTAATTCAATAAATAGCTGTTATAAGGATTATATCCGCAAAATATTGCGGGGGAGCAGCTCGTCTCATTTAAAACCAAGACAATTACAATGACCAAAAGTTACTAAGGCTATTGATATTCAACTCCTTAACACTATACACAGTTTAAATAAGATACAGTGATGATACTACCTAAAAATTGGAATATGGAAGAGGGAATTGGTAAGGGTAGATTAGGTTTTTTCTAAAATTGAGGGCGGGATTTTGTAAACTTGAGTTAGAAACGCTCCCTCCTTAATGTAGCTGCATGAAAATGGTCTGATGGTTAATAGCATATCCAAGGCTACCCTTAGACCCCAAAACCCTATGTACAAAATCACACTACTGAATATCTGTACATTATGTACAATTTTTGTAAACGAAAAAATATCCTGCTCATCAAGTGTTATAGGACCACTTTCGCGTGGGGTATAATAGTTGGTTCAGGGTGCAAGGTTTAAGCATACCATGTCTCAAATTTGTGAATGGTATATTGACACATTATTTAATGGTCTGGGTTTCTTTTTTTAAATTGCTTTCTCCACTTTCCCCTTCTATGTTTTTAAGACAATTATTCTGCTAGTACCTCCTGCAATGAGGCCCGGTACTGCTTCATCTGCTCCAGATGTGCCCGCCAGTCCCTCGAGTCTGAAATGCATACATTTAACTAAGTCAAGAACAAATTTTCAAAGTTAGACAAGCTAAGTAAAAGAAACTATAATTTCAAAGCAACAAAACCGGTCTATCCTTAACAGTATAAGTTCATTGTTAAAATATAATGCCTTTATATTCCAACTTTGAGTCAAGTGTTAACTTAACCTCTGTCTATAATTCTGTTTTCTCCAACTGCTTGACATATAGGAATAGGAACGTTTCGAGAGTTTATTGTAGGTCTGCAAAACCAATGAAACAAAAGGGATCAGCAGAGTGAGTGGTTAACCGGCAGTTTATGTCACAACTAAAATTGCAATAAATGTTCAGTCAATTTTGAATGGGAATTACTTAAATCTAGGTGGAGCAGTTCTAGGTTAGTGAGTCGCTGGCGTAGAGGTCAAGGTGACTAACTTCGGAACCGTGACTGCTACCATGTCATGGGTTAGAATCCCAGTCTTGGCTCATAACTTTTATCAGTATTGTCTCTCTTGTACTGTAGTGGCTCACTCCTTGGTTTTCTTGATACATTTCACGCACACTAGGTGGATTTAAATAAGGTGTGCTATTGCGCATCGTAGCATGACAACATCTGAAGGCGGAAGCACGTCACCAATGTATTCTGACTATCCTATGTGGATCCTTGTACATGGGGTAGTCAGAATACTTCGGTGACACGCTTTTTTAAGGAACGAGTTTGCAACATTGAGAAACTTCAGCGGCGGCTATAGCCTATCCAAAAAAAATCAGGTCTAGATCAGCGTCTACCCTCCCTCCATCCCCAACACACCGTTATCATTGAGAGGGACGTCATTTTGTATATATGTACATTGCTAGCGAATTTCCTCCAGGAAAAAGAATTTTTCGATTTTGCTGTTGTCTGTCACAACCTTCCTGCGTCTTGACGCGCCAACGTTGAAATTTACCTAAAAGTTTCCTTGAACTGACCAAACCGAAACTCCGACAAAAAAAATCTTGAAGCAAAATATGTAAAATAGACATTTATGTTTCAATTGGCTTATCTAAAAATTTCCCGTTTACAAAAATAAAAAGTGCCACAGAGGCTCGTATTTTACAATACACAAGTAAAACATGGTAATAGTTTACCATCACTTAAAATAAGCAGTTTTGCTATTTGGAATATAAAACTTATACCGTTATCAAGCCTGTTTCATGCAGGCCAGGAATATATAAGGGTGTTTACAATTAAATCAGCGTAATTTGGAGTTGTGCAGTGGGAGCGAAACTCTGCAAGTTTAGTCGCGGCCGCAGTGTTGTAGATGGAGGGAGGGTAGACGTTCTGATCCCGACCTGGGTTTTTGGATAGGCTCTAGCCGAGAGTAACATCAGCTGTCACAGTAAACCAGCTGATCAAATAAACACCGTGACATCACCTGGAGGCTGCGCAGAACATGCTCAAATTCGTCCTTCTGAATAGCACACCTTACTTAAATCCACCTAGCCACGCACAGGCCTAAGGTCCATGTGGTCGGGCAGAGGAATAGGAGAAAAAAGGCCGCCAAAATATAAAAAATACATACCTGATTTAATTGTGACCTTCAACTTTGGTAAAACACGTTCCAACTCCAGCCTCCACTCCTCGCTGTTTGTGTTAGATTCCAACATTTCGTCTTGTTTCTGGGATTCAAGCAAACTCTGGAAAATAAATGTATTGAAAATGTTTCACAACATCAAAACGTTAATTTTTTTCCTAAAAATACAAACTTACCTATTTATAAATATGTACACTCGTCTAAATGTTTAATACATAAGCAGGTTTTATGTAAGGCAAAATATAAGGACCTGGTGAAATAAATATGGCGGGCCTATATATTTGTAAACAACCCTATTTTCATTATTTTATATTTCATAGTCACTACTACTATAAATACCCCCATCGCAGCAAACCTACGTACCCAGCGAATTTCCAATGCATAATATATGTCTTAATACCACATAAAGCCGCAAACCAAGATTCATAAAAATATATTCACATATAAGCGATTTTACTTATTCTCCATAAGAATAACATGGGGGCTGAGTACGCAGGTTTGCTGCTACGGGAATAATCAACAAAATAATCAATTTGTTGTGCAAATATCAATATACCAGTACTACGTGAAGCCACATACCAAATTTCATCAACATACATTCATAAATAATCGAGATATAAAATTTTATTTATTCTCCATAAGGATAACATTGGACAACGTACTGTGTTTAGCACTTTGAATATCTCTGCAACGGTTGGGCGTAGAATCACAATTTAAACACCAAAATGATTTTTTTGTGGAACTGAACAGATTGGTAAAAGCAAATGTGAAGTTTACATTAAAATAAACTTAGGAAAAGCCAAAAACCTTTTTCCCATAAGATTAATATTAGAAATTTTAATTCAAAATACTATATTATTTGTTTTTTAAGCTCTATAACATGGTCAAAACCAAAATTAAGTTTTTTAAAAATTATTGGGTAAAAAATGCAAAAAACTGATTTTTGGAAAATTTAAAACCCCCATAAACCCCCCTTCCCATGGTCCGATTTTTCTAGTTTTCGAACTTAGTCATGAATGTCATTTTACACATTTGAGCCAAATTTCATCAAAATCGGACGTTTTTTACTCAAGTTATCGTGTTAACGGACACATATATATATATAAATTTCAACGAATAGTGTTTTTGGCATCTGGGGACCTCAAAACAAAAAGTTATCATGGTATCGGGCTTAAGTCTTACTATGCGACCTATGGTAATAGCTTCTTCCCTATATGGGAAATTCGCTAAAATGAGTTGGTGTCTGTCTGTCTGTCTATTGTTCCATCACGCTAAAACCACTGGACCAATTCTGCTGAAATTTTGCACAAATATAGTCTATGTACCTAGGAGTGTCATGGGCCTATCGCCGTTTACAAATGTCCTCAGGGCTCAGCCCCTCGGGACTTCCAAGGTCCCATGTTATTCTTATGGAGGTGAGTTTTATTTGGTTTATGTCACATGTGTGTTTTCCAAATTCAATTCATTTAAATAAACAACTGTTATAAGCAAGGTTCGTAGAGCTTTCAGACCAGGTGTGCTTATTTACATAAGAGTAATATTCGCAGCAAACATTTCTTACGAGAGCGTCCAGCTGATTCATAAATCAACAACATACGATAAAGTGTTGCCAACCTTAAGGGTATAATAATGGTACAGCTATTTTTAAATTGTCACTGGACATGGAGAAATAAAATTTTAACCCTTAATCGATTAATCTAATAATACAAATACATCAAAACAATATATTAGTTGCATAAAATAACAAAGAATGTAAGCAGTAAAAAAATGTTAATTCTAATTACACTGATGAGGAAAATATGGTACTCGTACGATAAATATCGTGTTTCAAGCAACACTGCAGATTGCATTGGTGATCACTTGACCTTACAGCTGTTTTTACGGGGTCTCTTCCGGTTAAGTAGAAAACCTTAAATAGATCGACTCAGCATACCTGGTCTGAAAGCTCTACAAACCTTGTGTTATAAGGAGCATATAACTACAGACTGTCATTGTTTTGTTTACAATTTTCTATTCTGAATTTTCACCCCATTGCGAAGCACGGGCACAGCAGCAAGTTTTATTTAATATTTATCAAAAACAACAAATTATTAAAACCACAAAATTAACATGCCTTATTGATGTTTGTGATATTCTGAAGATCATCAATGTGCAACAAATTGTCTTCATCTTCATCTGAATCTTCAGCAGCCATTTCTTCTTCAATTTTCTCCAACAAAAGTTCCGCTTCATCCTCTATCGGTTGCTCCTCTGTTTCAACTTCAGGTGGTGGTTTTGGTCTACAATGAATACAGAGTGATTAAAAAAGTCGAGGGCTGAGCATATCTTTGAAATCACATTTTGTGAATATAACTTTGAAATTGTAATAAAATTGTTTAGCAGCAGAGAAATGAAGCTAAATAGTAATGAATAAACATTTAAAAATGAAAAATTTACCAAATTACTATGTTCAAGCTAGATTAGTGTGGAAATACAATTACTCTGAAATTATTAGGTAAATTTGCAAATCTTAACAAGTTTTCTACGCTGTATTAAACTATTACATTTTGTATAACATAACAGAACTTGTGTTCCAAACTTACCTAGTATGTTGGCACACAAAACCCAAAGCTCAACCATGCAACCATGCACTCTTATCCTAGTCTGCAACTTGTATGTAACACTCGGTAATATGAAGTAAGTACCGAACTACTGCATTGTGATCGGTTTGAACAATTCAAGCTTATAACCTACATACCACAAGAGCTGTGGCAATGCAATGCTTTACAGGAAGTAGAAATCTTACTTTTTCCAAACAAACTTGTCATGTTCCATGACCTTGTCAGCTAGACAGTTGAGGATATAGATGGCATGACGGCCATACCCCTGCTTCAGCTTGTTGGGTGCGAAATCTACAGGAATACCCTGCAACATTAGAAAACCTCAGTTATACAATGGAACAAGAAAACCTAGAGACCAAATTGTTATGAGTATAAAATAAAGATATTACTTTAAATACTCCACAATGATGCTAAGACAATGTTGTAATGAAAGATGTCTTATAACCTTTAAAAACCTATTTATACTTATACTATTCATATACAATAAGGTTACAACAAAATAAAATTTGGTCGGTTATCAATGTAATTCTCTCACTGGGCCTTATGATCAGAGAGGCCGATCTAAATCATTGTCCCAGCTTACATTTACCGTCTTGTATGAGAGTAAAGAAAAGTGTATTAAGAAAAGTTGTTTGACTGCAAACCATTTTAACAGACACTAAAAATCTTACTTCAAAGCTAACTCCTGTAAGATTTTTCAGGATCAATAACTAAAAATTAAAAATATTTTTCATAACAATTTTAAAGTTTCATTGTCAACACTCTTAATATCAATTCATATTTTAAACCATGAGCAAATAATGAAGCTCATAGTAATAACTGGTTGTCCTGTTGCTCGAATCCGAGCAAGTTTGTGCCCAACGAACAAACATAACAACACTCTGATATTAAAACAGATTACTATAACATCTGAGCATAATGCACAAAACGTACTTTCAATCAACCCGTAGTTTAGACTTCCGCCGCTCAATAGCGCCACTGTTCCGAAAATTTAGCCCTTTACTGTATTTAAGAGATGCCATTTCTTAAAACTCTGAGACGTATTGGCAAATCTACTAAAAAATACCTTTAATTTGACACCTCAAAATTTAGTTTCTGTCCAGCCGTTATCGAGTTATGACTGTGAAGAAAAAACCCCTAGCATATTGATATATAAATAATAATAATAATTCTATCATGAATTGCAGTTTTCTGCATTGGAAATACATTTTAAACCTCAAGAATGGAATTAAATCTTGTTTTCAACCATGACTAATTTTGTTTTAACCTGATACAGATTATACTTTGAGTAAAGCTACTTCAATCACATTTTCTATTGACTAAAGTGACATCTTATTGCAAAAATAAGGTGATTTTTGTGAGCAGGATACTTGCAAAACTATGAGGTCTTGAATGATTGTTTATGTGTTATTTGAAAGTCCTTAATGTCTAGATGTGCCTTTTGGGGGTTTGGAAAACGTCCAACTTCAGGGCTCTGCCCCCTGGGCTTTCAAACAATGTTAATCTTTTTGAAGAATAAAATCCATTTAATTGGACATTTATCAGCTGTTGATACTAATACAACACAGTACAACAGCAAGAACAGCTGCTTCAAGCTAACTACTGGATTGGCATCACAATTTAAACTAATCTAGACAGAATATAAGCTGGGTAATCCCAAAAGGAAAATAAAACATTTGTACGAAATCGAACAACTGAAGTCCCTTGTCTATAGTTCATCACAACAAATATTACACCTATCTTGTGCAGTGATTCAGTGATTGATCTAAGATTCAAAATGAATTTTAGTTTGCGCCTTACAAGGTCCCGGGTGGCGTCCAAGACGACGGCGATGGTGGAGTTGGGGTCATCGTACTCCTGCGGCTGCTCGAACGATCGGCCCAACTTGCGCACGAGCCAGGCCGCCAGGGACGTGAACATGAAGAACTGTTCTCCAGGATTGGTCTGCAGAGCGAAGTAATACCTGGAGATATTTCATAATGTTTAAGTCAATAAAGATGTGTTTTCAAAAGAAAACCTTAAGTCTTCTTAAGTAAAAAAGGAGAAATCATCGTTCAATTGTTTTAGTTATTAACTTTGCACTTTATAGCGACAGATAGAGCATTGACAAGTTTTATACCGTTGTATGAAGTATTGTTTTTCAAAAAGAACGTATTATGGTAAGAAACGTTCACATTGTTATTTCTTATAAGATTGTAACAAGGGTTGTGATGGCTGTGGAGTTTATTGCTATACAATTTTACATTTAGGAAGATACTGAAGTAAATGTTTAAATTTTGTTATTTTTTGAAAAGGGATTTACAAGAGAATCATAGTTGTTTTGCGAAAACACATACGTATAACTACGTAGACTTAAATATGCACTGTTCACATCATAGGTGTGTGCAGAGTCTGACCAGCATGGGTGCCATAGCCAAAAAATGTATGCCCCCCTAAATCTCGCTGCTCTAAGAACTTATATATCTGCCGAATAATTGAATATGTCAGTTATCGTATTTAACGCATTCACTGCGTTAATTGTGTATATTCAAGATAATCACATTTATTTCCTTGTTAGGCAACCGCCGGAAATTTGGCGCACCGCACTGAACGTTAGTCTAATAGTTTACTCCTCCTAATTACAACTATGTGAAGATATTATTTAATGCAATAAATATTATGTCTGCATAAACATATTTTGTTAAAAAATATCATATATATTATATATGTGGCCGAGCGGCTGCACGTCACTCCGATTTCTCGTTAAAAATATTTCTATTTATACTTCAAATTCAAACCATTATTCAATTTATTTTTCCACTAATTCTCCGCCTAACAATGAACAAAATGAGGGCAAAGGGGTATTGAACTTTGTACCCGGCACTCCGTTTCCAGAGATTTGCCGATTGACACATAACAAAGACAGATGACAGTTCATATTTTGGACGTCGATTTTAATTGAATTTATATTTGTAAATACTTACTCTGTAACAATTACACTCCCAGTATTACTAACTATCAAAGACAAACTTATACACTAATATTCAATCATCTCTTTTACACCCCCCCCCCCCCCGCAAGCCCTCTATGGAGCTTCGGTGGATGCTGCAGCACCCACCGTGCGCACACCTATGGTTCACATACACGATTGCCTCCATATTCGCCTATTGAGGTGACTCAACAACATTTTAACCCAACAGCACATGCAGAAAGTGTAGCTAGGTCAACACATCATGATCTATCAAAGTCATTGGTGGAACGTCTTGGGAAATGTGTATATAAATAGTGAATAATTTTATAAAACAGTCTCACCTGGAATAACCACAAGTAAATGATAAAGTGAGTCTCGGAAGCTTACGCCTCAGAGCCTGGAGCCTTATTATTGACTGGAGCTTTCCTGCTCCCGATAACATAGACAGACCTTACTTGCTTTTGGTCATAGATCAAATCCTGACCACTGAATAAGTAAATCATGGCGAATGATTACATCTATTTTACATCTAAAGAACACCATCTAAAAACTCATCATACAGGTGGTTAATTTATTCATTTTAATGAGATAGTTTAGTATGTAAACTACAACAAATTACTTCATTTTTAGAAAAACTTTAATTGTATTTGCTGGTTTAGCCTAAAGAACATGCATCCTTTTGTTTTAATTTATTAAGTAGATTCACTTAAGTTTTTAGACGAATGACAATATTACCTTTTTCCCAGACTAGCTGAAAATTTGAAAGTGTCAATAAAGAGATACCGGTATTTCATTTAATTTCATCCTTGAGTATTGGAACCTTTTTCAGAAAAAAACAAGGTTTTCAGGTACTGGGTCGCCATATTGTACCTTACTTAGTTCTTAATCGAATTA
This sequence comes from Allygus modestus, assembly GCA_963675035.1. Lineage (NCBI taxonomy): Eukaryota > Metazoa > Arthropoda > Insecta > Hemiptera > Cicadellidae > Allygus > Allygus modestus. Next base: position 105,789,498 of record OY776117.1, on the reverse strand, counting down.
ATCTTCTTCACTGGCAATTTATTACTTCCTTCCGTGGAAAATAGTAATTGCAGTAATAAAACGTTCTCCTTAAGCGCACAGTTCAACATAGTTGATAAGGTACATTTTTGTTTTAATATAATCAAAAATACCTTATAATTTCAGTTTAAAATTGATTGAAATTGGCAACCTTAACTAGCTACATCGTGATTTAAAAATGCTATATCACTAGGTTTCTTACCTGTTGAGGGGTCGCATTTTCAAAGCTTTGATGAACTCTTCATCATAATTTAAAACTTTCAATTTATCCATGAGATCCTCCATCACAATGAACGGTTGGTAAGCCTGGGACGGATCCGTGGGATCTTCCAACGCAGACCCTCGTGACGACAGTTGCTCGAGATCCATGTCTTACCTGAGAAAGAACCACTTTTCTTGGTGAATTGTCTAAATTCAAAGAACAATTCTGAGTGTAATGCGCTTGGTGAAAACCCTTAAAAACGTTGTTAAAAGAAGACATTACTTGCAAAATTGTATATATTATTGAACCTCTTCAACTTACCAACTTAAAACTCAAGTCCCGATTTCCCAGTATTAGGCTGCATATGTCCTTTGTATTGTGCAGTCAAGCTGATCTTTATTTGTTGTGTTATAAACTTTTATACTGAGCACTTAAAATAGAGTCTAATAAAAAAGATTTGTATAAACCTTTGGAAGACCTTCAATTTGGTAACGTTTCAAACCAGTCCCATTTCATAAAGATAAAGCTTCGTGCAAATAAGAAATTCAAATTGGTAACGAAGACTGCCATCTTACCCCCATACGCCCCAGAAGTACCGCCTTTCCTCTCCCTTCTGAGAAATAGGCGCGGCATTTAGAGAAGTACATCTCCTTGCTACCACGACAACTATCTACAGCAAATCGGCCAAAAATATTCCAGTGAACAATTTCAGTTTTATACCAAACTAACAACTTACACAGCTTGCTGCGACGGTTAGGTTACTCTAATTGCAAGACGACTTTGATTTATAATTTATTATACCAAATGATACTCCCACACTAACACTTAAAATAATTTCCTATAGATTCTCCACTAATGGGAATTATTTTATTTAAATTTATTTCGGTTGGCACACCTGTTTCCTGCCGTATATGCTAGACCCGCCCTAGAATGTATTTATCTATCTCCAAAACAATCAACCAATAGCATCACAGCGGCAGATTTAAGGGCGTGGTTAGCATTACATCACTTAGTCGTTACCAGCTTTAACGATCTTCACATCGTTCAGATTGGTAACGTTACAAGTTTGAAACGTTACCAGATTGAGGGGATCCCTAACCTTTGTATTTTTTTCACTAAGCACGCCGATAGCCAAGGTTGGCCGGCTCATGTGGCATAACTACTACTGTATCTCATCCACTGGAACCACTTGCACCTGCATTCCACTAGAATCATCATATTTTGTTTAACCATTGAAGTATAATAAAAAATATTTGTAATGACTATGTAATTTGTACCCACAAGTGTTTTGATCATTTATTATAAATTTGGTAAAAATAGGTGTTAAGAAATTACATTATTTCAAGTTAACCTTCCCCCCCCCCAAATCATATCTACTAATATTTTGTATCTGGACCCTCTCTCCTCTTTCAGGTGACGTAATTTATGTACGGCTCCCTAGCTTTTGAGCTTTATACAAACTCCGTTCTCAAGCTTCAAGATTACTATAAATCTTATATTTTGGGTATTATATTTTATTACAATTTCCAAAAGATTTGTTGATGATTTTAATGCTGTTGATAATACAAGAAAATATATTTTTTTAACGTTTAGCATCCAGCCAAACTGAATCTTTGATGTTGTTGTTAACAATTGAATCAAGTAAATAAACCTTCTTGTTACAGTGAGTTCTATGCCCTCTCCACCACTACGGTTTATATGATCTCTGAAATTTCAAACACATAATATGACTTGTAGGTTCAAAAAGGCTGAGAACCACTGTTCTAGGGGTTTCTCGCAACAACATTAAACTTTGTCTTGGCCATTTATTCAAAATTAATAACATACAATCAAAACCATGGCATGAAGTTAAGAGCAATGACACTGTGAAGAGCACTCTGTGCTCATTGCAAAATATAATATTAACCTTGGAAAAATCAATAACGAGTTTGCACGCGGCACGTTGACATGAGGGAAGTGAATTTACATATAACAACTTTTAAAACTCAAAATCAGTGTAAAAACATACATTTGTCCAACTTGTATTGACTTCTGAAAACATTGATTTTTTTGGCTGTTCTGATACTCCTGGTTTCATTTACTTGCAAAGCTGGGAATACAATTTAAGGACATTATAAGGTTAGGAGAAGGTCCAGACAGGCTTGAAAGTAGGCGTGAGGTTGCTAGGGATGATAAAAGTACTCTAACAAAGGAATAACAGGCTTTTCTAGTGTAAAACCCCCATGAGACAAGTACTGTATTTAGTCAATACATATTTTCTTTAATAACTCGGTAAATATTTATGCTAGAATGATGAGAGAGGGCTTAAAACTTTTGAATCTCTAATTCCCAACTTTTTACAAGCATTGATTTTACATCTGGGGCTTTCCTGGCCCTTTTTGGGCCCAAAAACTCAAAATTTGAAAGATTAATCCCCCAAAAAAAGAGGTTTAGAGTTTTCCGATTGTTTTTCCCAACAAACTTGTCCAGCTTATTACAGAAAGGAACACCCCTACCAAATTTGAAGTAAATCGGACAAAAAATGTGGCCGCTAGAGTGCAAACACACACAAACATATATATATATATATATATATATATACAATTTTGAACGACCCTTCAAAACATGTTCAGGGGGTTACGTTAGATGGTGGTCCCGGGCTTAAGTTTCATCGTGCGGGTAATGCTAATAGTTCACTTTCCAAAGGAAATTCACGAAAAGTGGTAGCATTTAAAGCTCAACATTTTGTTTAGAAACTTTCATAACCAATTAGTTTGAAAGGTTTTGTGATAGTTTTACTTATTAGATACGGTAACTGGACTATATAAGTTTTCAATCATGTTACGTTCTTAACTACCACAAGTCAAGACATTAATCAATCCCCCCCCCATTTTATTAATTATATAAAAACAAATGCTATAATTCCATGGGTTTATGCTATCATATATATATAATAGTCCCAAAACCTATTTCTTCAAAATGACTTTCAGTAATAATTGGTCTCCTTATACCACTGTAATATTTCAATAATTTCAAATAATGCAGTGATCCTGTAAAAAGACTAGAACATACAAAAATCATTTTTTAAGAATGATTGGCCAAAAAATTGGTTTTAGTTTTATGGATGTTCCACTTCAACAGAGATGAGAAATTTAGAAAATCTAAAAATCAGAAGAAAACATTTGGATATGTTATCTCTTTGTAAAATTGTTAATGGTAGCCTATTATATACAATCACTAGAAAAATCGCAAGATAAATTTAAAAAATTCAAGGAATTCATCTCCTTTTACAAAAAAACTATGGAACAAATTTTAATATTTTAGAAATATTCCGCATCTACATAGGATTGGCAATAAAACGTCAACAAGTTTAAATCTGTTTGATTGTCACCATGACAAATTTAAGATTGAAACAAAAAACAATTTTTTTTAAATTGAAAGTAATTTAACAATTTAAGTTTTAATATACAGGTACCAGTATATTAAAAATTTGTACTATTAACTTCTATATAATTTTGTAGCCTACTACTTGTCCATTAATAAATTAATATAAGTATGAATATGATGAAGGCCGAGTTGAATAATCGTCTTCAAGTAGCAAAACTTTTAAGTTATACATTCTGTTTAAATAATTAATTAGACTATTAAATGGCAACATTTGCCTTACAGACCCATCTTTTGAGCCTGAATGATTATGATTACATAATCAATTGAATGATTAGGAAAATACGCATAATAAAACTATTCAAATATAAAAATAAACATATCAGTGTAATTACATTCACTTAACAGTTTCACAAATCATGGAGTAAAATGGGTTAGCAATATAATTTTTAAATTCACTGAATATTTTTTATTGACATATATTTGTTGAGATAATGGAGCCTTAAAGACCCATCGGACTAAAATATTTCTCTAAAGACAAATCATCAATGACTACAAAACATAAATCTACAATGCCAGGCCTACTGATTTTACGAGGGTCACCCAGAAAGTAATGAATATTTAAGTTACACAATGCGCCGAGCACAGCTTGCCCACCATCCGCAGTCCACTCCATCTGCACCATTGCATTTGCTGCAGTCCACTCACCTCCCCATCAAAGTATGAGCCAAGTCTCATTGCTGAGCTATCAAGTGTTATGTTTCTACAGCATTTCAATAAGACGGCGTCAATCGAAAACCCAGCCAAATTTGAATGGTCAACATATCTGACCTATTGAGTTTTCTAGACAAACACTGGAGAAAGTTTATTGTGAAAGTGCAATAAACGAGTCATCAGGGAGAAAATAGTGTAGGCCTGGTAAAAGTTTAATATGTTCAAGGAATTTGACGGTGTACGATTAGGAACGGTGTGGCAGGCAATTGGTTGTTACAGATGATTTTAAAGAAAGCATTGAGAGATGAATTTAAGAAAAAAAATGCAATACTGTTAGCACATTACATGAATCCTTCCCAGAAATTGCAAGACCATGTTATATACACTTTCACCATACTTTTTCTTTGGTTTACGTCTACAAACTTTAATAGGTGGGGAGTTGAGTGGTACTGCACATGCAATCACAGTGGTGGAGGAGCTGTGCTCGCAGTAAACAAACGTTCTTTACTTTCTGGATAATCCTCGTACATCATGCAAGTTGTTTAAAACATAAAGAAGTACCATAACTTAAGACAGAGTTACTGGAACTGAAATATTGTAGGGCCTACATGTTTTTGGATTTTAAAGATAGTTCAAACCTACATTAAATATAGAACTATTATTCTTTAAAAGAACAAACATACCGTAGGCTATATTCTTTAACATGCAGCGATCTGAAACAATCAAGTTTAACTCCAGCTATGCTTATGAGAACCTTTGAAACAGCTTAAAATCATTAAAACAGCAGAACTAACACTTACATCTTGCTTTTACGCTAAAACGTCATTGAAAGCTGCTAGGTACCTATTTTGTAAAACTACTTAAATTCAATAACTTGTGAAATAGCAAATGGGGACATGTACAATGGATTTCTGTGAAATTTTGAATTTTGGAGAAAATTACATATTGGTTGGGTTGGTTACTAATGTAGGCCTAACTTAGATCATGTTATTTTACTTGTTACCGATAACTCCTAAAAAACAACAATATTCGGTCAGCTGCAAATAAATAAAAACTTTTAACTTAAAAAAAGTCCAATCCGCTACAAAATGTAAACTGTGCCACTTAGCTAAGTCATGAAAGTATTACAACTGTAATTTGTAGGTGTCATAAAAACCTGCAAAAGGATCCACTTAACCCTAACGCATAAGAAGGCAGAAACACAATAAATCCCGTCACTGTCTTTAAGGAGATCAGACCTAGTCTATATATAAATTCATTTTGAGCTAAAAACATAACTTAGTAGGCTACTTAAAAGTTTCATCAAATCAACTTTGAGAGAGTTTCTAATCCGAATCAGAGGATTCTTCATTTTTAGGTGCGGAATTCTTTAACTTACTGATTATTTCTTTAGCTGGATTAAAAACTCCATGAGTTTGCTGATTACAAATATAGCAACGTGCTGACTTCTTGTATTGAGCAAGGGCACACTTTTCACAAAAGTAGTGTTTGCATTTAGTGACAACAGGATCTGTAAATGAGTCCCTACAAATGAAGCACTTAAATGGTAGGTTGTTATCATCATCATCAATTTCATATTTAGTATCATCTTCATCATCGACAACGCCTGCAGCAGCATCTGTCTCAATTTGCCATCCAAACTTATAATCAGAACGATCATGTAAAAACTTGCAGCTATCACCAAAACCACAGTAACCTGTCTCTTTGTAGTCCTTGCAAATATCAGGTTGATAGTCCCACCGAACAGTACTTCTCAAATGTGCTGGGGCTCGAATTGGTCCTTTTCGAACCATACCACTGGAAGCATTACCTTGAGCAGTGTCTCTCTTTTCATAAAACTGAGTATAGTTTGCCATACCTCTATAAATATTGTCATCTTCCTTCCCTTTAAGTTCTTTATTGATTTTTAGTGAGCGTTCAAATATTGCTTGAGCATCTCGATCAATTTCAGTTTCAATTTCTAACACAGCTGTTGCACCTTGGTCGGATGGCCCTTCAGAAGCAGCAATGCGTTTAGATCGGTAGGAAACAGTAACTTTATCATCATCACTTGATGACTCCTTTGCTACAGAGTCAGGATTAATTTTTTTGAAATTAGACTTTTGAATCAATGGGTTAATTTTGTCTGCTTTCTTGTCCTTCTTGACGATGGTAGTTTCATCTTCACTACTACTGGAGTCTTTGGTTCTTAAGTTTCTTGATCTTATATTTCGCTTCCGTTTGAGAAACGAACAGGCTTTACTGTCAGTATCAGGATTACTTTGTTCAGGCGATTCCATATTAAAAACTAAAATTCACTGAAGTTTCAGCCTTGGTTCATCTTGGTTTAATAGCCTGGATATTTAAGTAAGGAAATATGTGATACTTAGCCTAACTAAGTTATGTCTGTTTTCATCCAACTGTAAAGGCCATATCTCTAATTGCACTTAAAACAATGTGTATTAACCTTATTAAATAGTTCAGAGTGATAGAATACAATAATGTGCTCTAGGAAATAAACAGATCTTCACCTTTAAATCCAACAGTCTGAGGTGTTAACACTTAGGCCTAGCAGATTAGTCTTGGTAAAACTGTTTGGTCAGTTAAGAGCTAGGTAGGCCTACTAATAAAAATTGCACTAAATTGGTCCTCTCCTCTTCCAAGATTTAAAACGAAACCACTTCACTATTTGACTTTTCCTTTAAAATTAGTATCTTCTTTCTCATTATACTTCACCGTTTTGACTTTTACGAATCTCTGACTTTCTTTCCAACACGAAACCTACTACGGATACGGATTACAAATAAATTAGATTTATATTATTTATTGTTTGAGTTTGCAGATTGCAGTACTCTCGTACTCATCATACACAAAACAAACAAAAAAATAAAACAGTAAACAGGTTAACAGGTAACCACTGAGCTCTATGTTTGATCTGGAGTCACCACTCCGTGGTGAAAAAGCGTGCCGCTGGTCTTTAGCATAGATTAAGCATACTCCTTAGGAGATATTGCATGGGCAAGTTGTCAGACGAAGACGGGTGAACAGTGGCGTGCTCCTACGGGATTTTCTAGTACTAGCATAGAATTAGTGCCGACGGCATCAGCGCAGTGGCGCAGCTCGTGGCCACGTGAGGAACCAACGATCCGCGGGCTAGGAGGGGATACGACATCCGTGTGCGAGAGAGAGCGGGAGTACTTGTGCGATAGAGAGAGAGGGAGTGAAAAAGATAGGCGCTGCCGACGCGACACTGCCGTAGTGCCGTGGCTCGCTCGCACTCGCAGGGCGTCCGCCAGCCACCAGCCCCAGTGCCTTCGCCTTCGTGCCTTCCTTTCGTCAAATCGTAAAGCGGCTTCTTCCTTGATAAATGTTCTACGTTCGCTTGTGAAAATACTCTTACAGTTATAATTACAAATTAGTGTAATAGGTGTATAGTATGTATAACCGATATTTCATTACCAATGATTCAGTGAATTCATAACAAACAATATTTCCTTATTAAAATCCCACTTGATTCTTTTTCACAATTTATTATTTTTTCCTTTTAATTTCGTCGGGGCGGAGAGTAAATCCTCATGGACACTCAAAAATCCGTATTCGAGAGTAGTGCCGGACTTTTACCGGCTAAAAAAACTCCGCGAAAAATTTAAAATTATTAAAATAAATAAGTAATTTCTGTGATTTGAGTAATTAACTTTGAAAACCTTTATTAAGTTCAAATAAAATTTATGTTCTTTTTGAAAAAAATTGAGAAAAAGAAATTATACAGGTTTGAAATTAAAGAATATCAGTAATTATTATGAAACGTGATTTACTCATCAATTCAAAGCAAGGTTGTTATCTAATATTTATTTACGATATAGCGTATCACATTGATTTTGTGGCTGATTTTAAGATACGTTTACGTTATAACACCTACGAAACGGCCAGTCCGATTTTAACGAGAGACCTATCAAATGAACGGAAATATTGTCAAATTTTATATTACGGAGTTTCAAATCTTTACATTGCTTTTTTAAATTTATATAAGGAAAAACAGTGCAAAATATCGGTGTTTTTTACAATGTGTGAGTAAATCTCAAATTTAAACGATTATTACAAAATATCAAGTAAACGTATCTGCTTAAAATTGTTATGGCATATATAGGCCTAAGGGTTATTTAAAAACACTTTTGTCACGTTTCATGAAAGGAATTCATGACTACCTATATAATAAAAATAAACTTAATTTTAATCAGGCAAATATGTGTAATTAAAAAAATATATACAGGGTGTCACAAAAAAGCGTGGTGTGATTCGCAGAATTTGATTCCACATATGAAAATAAGTCAAAATTATCTACAATTGGTTCAATTTCAGTGCTACGTCTGCCCGGCAGCATCATCTCGACTTGTCGTCTGATTGATGCGTCGTCAGTCAGATTCATATGCCTTCTGTAATACTACTACAGAGAGTTCACAGACCGGAAATTCCTGGAAAATCGGATAATTTTACAGGAATTTCGGTGAAAATTCGTTAATTTAGTTTTAAAACGTCTTTTTCGGCCATTCTCGTTCATGCGGCTCGGTTGTCGTTCCCCAGGGAGTTAAAAACCATGGAGAGCTAAATATTTAATCAAAATTATGAATGAACTTATGGTTTTACGTCGAAACTCAGAACTAAGCCTCTACATCAGCCAATACTGTAATAACCAATCCTATAAAAATCATATTGGCGTTAAAAGTTGAGGAACATGTCAAGGAACTCGAATACGAAAGATACTTAATTTTGAATAAACTTTTCTACCAAAGCTATAAATGCGATGGTATGGAATCAAATTTGTTGTGTCAAAATTCAAAACTAAGCCTCTTTAAAAGCCGTACAATTGTTATTATATAGTTATTTTCACGAAAAGAGTTGACTCATGTATCGAGTAAATAAAATATGGGAGTCATTGAGTCGTTAATTAATTAATTTCTATGAAAATCCAGGTTGAGTACGTGAACATCGAGATTTGTATGCTAATATTGAAACTTACATGTGTTTTTACGTCATAATTAGAGGTTAAATACATTTTAATTTAGTACCAAAAGATAAAGAATTTATTCAGTAATTCGATTCCAAAAACCATTTTACTATAAAAAAATCTCTTGCGCCGTAAACCTCATTTAACTGAGGACGCGTCGCCAATAACCCATAAGACGCTGTACTGAGCACTGCGGCTGCGACCGCCGAATCCTACACTTTGAGATGTGACCTTGAGCACAGCCGGACCGAATTTTGGTCTATCCCGACTATGGGCGCGAGCATGGTCTATCCCGACATGTTTTCTACCTCGCTGTCGTTCCCAGTCAATAAGACAAGTTTTGGTTGACATTTTCAGACAATAAAAAACGTTGCCGATCGTCATTTCGGGCCATTAAATGTAAGTAAATTCCTGTTTTTGATCCATCCGATGCGGAAAAATAGGCGTTCTTTGGTGATAGATCGGGGTCGAATCGCCGACTGTATTCGTAAAATACCCCAGTCGCAGCAAGCCTGCGTACTCAGCGAATTTCCAATGCATAATATATGTCTTAATACCATATAAAGCCGCATACCAAGTTTCATAAAAATATATTCATATATAAGCGATATATACAATTTTAATTATTCTCCATAAGAATAGCATTGGTGATGAGTACATAGGTTTGCTGAAACAAGGAACACAAACAATTGGTTTTTATGCAAATATAAATATAATTTAACTAGGTGAAGCCACATACCAAGTTTAATCAATATTCAATCATAAGTAAGCACTATATAACATTTTAATTATTCTCCATAAGAATAACATGGGAGATGAGTAAGCAGGTTTGCTGCAACAAGGAACTAAAAAAATGGGGTTTTATGCAAATATCAATATAACTCAACAAGGTGAAGCCACATACCAAGTTTTATTAATTTATGTTCATAATTAAGGGAGTCATTACATTTTACTTATTCTCCATACGAATAACATGGGGCTGAGTACGCAGGTTCGCTGCTACTGGGATGATAAAAAAAAAAAAATTGTTTGAGCCAATATCAATATACTAGTACTACGTGACCCCACGTGCCAAGTTTCATCAATATACATTCATTAATAATGGAGATATCAAATTTTATTTATTCTCCATAAGGATAACATTGGACAACGTACTGTGTTTAGCACTTTGAATATCTCTGCAACGGTTGGACGTAGAATCACAATTTAAACACCAAAATGATTGTTTTGTGGAGCTGAGTTGATTGGTAAAAGCAAATGTGAAGTTTACATTAAAATTAACTTAGGAAAAGCTAAAAACCTTTTTCCCATAAGATTAACATAGGAGATTTTATGAGCAGGTTTTTTTGGATTTTCTCCGCAACCACTTAACCTAGCTTAATAATTCAAAATACCATATTATTTGTTTTTTAAGCTCTATAACATGGTCTAAACCAAAATTAAGTGTTTTAAAAATGTTAGGGTAAAAAATGCATAAAACTGATTTTTGGAAAATTTAAAACCCCCATAAACCCCCCTTCCCATGGCCCGATTTTTCTGGTTTTCGAACTTAAAGTCATAAATGTCACTTAACACATTTGAGCCAAATTTCATCGAAATCGGACGTATTTTACTCAAGTTATCGCATTCACGGACACACACACACACACACACACACACACACACACACACACACACACACACACACACACACACACATATATATATATATATATATATATATATATATATATATATATATAAATTTGAACGAATAGTGTAACGAATATAAAACGGAATCCGGCTTTATTTTTCGTTGGGGAAATGTGGTCCGATTGCCAATTTTTATGATAAATCACGGTTAGATTGTGATTTTTGGAATATATTGAAGCTCGGTCGTCATTTTCGGTCAATAAACAAGTTGCGACCGTCGATTTCGGACTTTAAAATGCTAGGAAAACGGTTGTTTTCGGCAAATAGAATGAAGTGGAATTGCCTATTTTGTTTAAACAATTCTTTTCTGTAAAACGCAGACTTTTTCGGCCGATAAAATGCGGCCCTTAAATGTTTTGAGGTCAATGTTTTTGCCCTACAAATCGCAAAAGGGGTTTGTCGGTCAATTGCTTTTTTCGGGCGCTAAAACAAGGCTATATTGCTATTTCCGTGGATAATATGCGGCTCGCTTGCCACTTGAGACCAATAAAACGTGGTCCATTCCATTATACTTAAAAAATTCACTCATTTTGGTGTTTTTGAGTGAAGAGTTTTTTACCACCAAGTTGTGGCAAAATTTATGTTTTTACCGATAAAACACGGCCAAATATCTGATTTTGCCCGGTAAAATGCGTTTCGGACTTCGCTTTTGTATATAAAACACGACCCGGCTTTGTTTTTTACCGAGAAAATGCGGTCCGATTGCCGTTTTTGAGCGATTAAGTACATTTCCGGCATTAAATAAGGTTGGTACTCAATTTTCAGCCGATAACAAACTTTGCGGTCGTATTTCCCGCCCCTGATAAATGGTAAAGACTTCTTGACATTTCTGGACCACAACTAATTTATGCTTATTGCTTATGAGGAATGAAGCAGGAAACAGTGAACAACAATGCGGACATAATTAAGGAACAGTGAATTTATTATCATCTGAGATTATTAAGATTTCATGAATTTTGGACTTTCATAAATCACAGTGATTTCACAACCACATTGGACTCGGTACTTGCTTTGAAAAAAAAACAGCATCCATTATTAAAATATGTTGCAACTACCAAAGTTTAAATTTATGGTTCGCAAAATATAAAAAAATATAAAAAATAAATTTTATTTATTGGGAAAACTCAAAAACAATTAATATAATCATTAATCAGATTTATAAGGCAAGGTCGAACATATTCTTTCTCAGTCTTCACCTGTTAATAACTAGCGTATAATAATATAACATTGTAATGTGAATGGGTCATGACATTCCTATGAAAATCGAAAGACGCTTGCGGCAGTTTCAGGCAGTACACCACCTCGGCGAGGCGCCTCGGCCGTTGGCGGTGGCGGGACGTGGTAACGAGCTTCGGTCGGTGCCCTCAGCGGAGTGTGTGTGTTGGGAGTTGGGAGATGGGAGATTTAAGAGGGGTTAGCGGAGGGGCTGTCAGGATGGGCGCGCGGCCGAAGGGGGAGAGGGGAAGGGCAGCGACAGCAGCGCGGCAGCGTAGACGTTCCGAACTAGCTCCGCCGTCGCCTTGGACGTACAAGCAGACCGTGTACGCTTGTCCCATTACGATGGGTGATCTCCTAAGGAGTATGCTTAATCTATGTCTTTAGGTTGGCCAGATGTGTTTTTGACGTTTTGGTGGTATAGTTATTAGTGAATTAATTTCCTTTGGAAAGTGAACTATTAGCATGACCCGCACAGTGAAACAAGCCCGAGACCACCATAGAAGTTCCTAATGTGACCCCCTAAACACGTTTTGGGGGGTCGTTCACTTATATGTGTTTGCACTCTAGTGGTCGCATTTTTTGTCCGATTTACTTCAAATTTGGTAGGGACGTTCCTTTCTGTAATCAGTTGGACAAGTTCGTTGGACAACACAATCGGAAAACTCTAAACCACTTTTTTGGGGATTAATCTTTCAAATTTCGAGGTTTTGGGCCCAAAAAGGGTCAGAAAAGCCCCGTATGTAAAATAAATGCATGTAAAAATATGGGAATTAGTGAGGCGAAAGTTTAAAGCCCTTTCTCGTCATTCTAGCATACATATTTACCAAGTTATTAAAGAAAATGTGGTTTGACTAAACACAGTACGTTATCTTGGTCTTACATAAGAAAAGCCTGTTATTCATATGTTGGTGTACTCTTATCATCCCCAGCAACCTCACGGCTACTTTCAAGCCTGTCTGGACCTTCTCCTAACATTATAATGCGCAAAATTGTATTCCCAGCTTTGCAGGTAAAAAAAACCAGGAGCATCAGAACAGCCAAAAAATCACTGTTTTCCGATTTTAATAAAAATTGGAATAAATTTGTTTACACTGATTTTGAGTTTCAAAAGTTTTTATGTGGAAATTCACTTCCCCAGGTCAGCGTGCTGTGTGCGAACTCGTTTTATTTCCTATTGGTTATTGGTTGAAATTTTGACATAGTCAACCCAATGCATTCTGATTGGTCCAGTTAACGTCAAAGTGACAACACAACAGAGCAAAATGTCTGTGCGTTGACGGCACTTTTTGGAAAATATTTAATCAGACTTAGAGAGTAGTGACTCCAGATATAACATACAGCTCAGTGCAGGTAACCAAGAAATAAGAAAGCACATGGTTAAAAGGTCAGAGTTACCATCCTTGTTACCTTTGGTCAAGGAAGTATTTTGATAATATTGGAGACAAAATTGCTTAATTAATGATTTGCGTCGTGCCAGCCAATAATACCTTCTAGGAGGAATTGGTATTGGCCATGCCGATGATTTCGTCAGGTTGATATATTGGTGAACGATATCCTCCCATACAATTTTCATTGGAACTTACACGGCCCGTGGGGTGGAGCCCTAAAGTTTGATGTAGACATATGTTAGTGTGTTAGTGTGAGCTAATTTTAGCAAATTTTAGTTTAACTGGCCCAGTAGTTTTTGTGTGATGGAAACACCAATACTGAATTAGATGTTCTGCCAGGAAAATTAATTAGTTATCCATAGCAAGTTTATAATATTGTCTAATGATTTTTTTGTTGATTCAGTTGACAATCAAGGTTCGTGGAGCTTTCAGACCAGATTTGATTATTTCCATAAGAGTAATGTTCGCAGCAAAGAGTCTTACGAGGGCGTCCAACAGTTAGTGATGCATAAATCAACCACATACTATAAAGTGTTGCCAACCTTAAGGGTATAATAATAGTACAGCTATTTTTTTTTAGATTGTCACTAGACATGTAGAAAGAAAATTTAAACCCTTAACCCATTAATCTAATAATACAAATAAATCAAAACAATATATTATTAGTTTCATAAAATAACAGCTGATCATGAATGTAAGCAGTTAAACAATGCTAATACTGTGATAAGGTATGGTACGCGTACGATAAAAATCGTGTTTCGAGTAACACTGCAGATTGGATTGGTGGTCACGTGGCCTTACAGCTGTTTTACCATAGACTAACTACAGTACTATAGTTAGTCTATGGTTTTACTAGGTATTTTCCGGTTAACTATAAAACCTTTAAACAATCGACTCAGCAAACCTGTACAAAGTGTTGGACCTTGGTTGGCAATCTAATAATTCCAAACATTTCAAAATCTAGTACAAATATTTGTTGTGCTGCCAATTTCACAAAAATACAATTTAATTTTACGTTAGTAACTGAAGAAGAAATAATAAAAATAGCCTCTGCAATAGCCAACAAATTCTCTTCAGATTCTGATGAGGTTCCGACATCTTTGTTAAAAATTGTAAACCATGAAATTGCCAAACCTCTAACACACCTATAAAATAAACTCCCCTTTAGTTACTGTTACTTTTCCAGACAAATTAAAAACAGCAAAAGTTATTCAAATTTTCAAAAAGGGAAATGAAATTAATCCAGCTATAGTTATACCATCCAGTATCGTTACTACCATCTTTTTCTAAACATTTTTAAAAGGTAGTTTACTAGTTTATAATCAGTTATTGGCATATTTAGAAACAATTCGCTTATTGACAGGGATCGACATTGCTTCAGACCTGGAAAGTCAAAGGCAACAGTAGGAGTGTATTTTATGATTTAACTTCAACAATCAATCGTGTAGATGAGAAGAAAAACTAAAGGTATATTTTTGGATCTAACTCATACATTTAACAGTGTGAATCATGCAGAACAAATTAGAACACTTTCTAACATAGTAAATAATAATCACCAAATAGCATGGTTCAAATCCTTTTTTGAAAACAGAAAACAGTATACAGGAGTAAAAAATATTAACTCATCTAAAGGTTTAATAAAATATTTTCCCTCAAATATTAAACAAAAAATATAAAATATTAAAGACATAAAGTAAAGAGTACCCCAAGGATCTATTTTGGGATTACTTCTCTTTCTATATTACTTAAAAGTGACTCCCAAATATAGTTTATAATTCAGTTTAAAGATACATAGGCGTAATTCGGGGGTGCCAAGGGGAGGGGTGTTTCCCCACCACAATAATTTGGAGGATATTTTATTGCAATATATAAATGTCACAATAATCACGATCACGACCATTTTTGCCCCTCCAATCAAAATCCTGAAATTACGCTTATGGAAAATGGCAAGATATTTTGTTATGCTTATGGTTTATATATGCGGATGACACATAAGCCTCTTAGTTACAGAAAAGACACTGGAATATGTGAACAAAGTTTCAAGAGAAAGTCCTGATTTGGTAAAACACTTCTTTAAACAAAATATCTTGTTTTTAAATTAATATAAAACTAATTTTATCACTTTTGGTACTTTTAGCTAATATAAATAAAACTGAAGCTCATCTTTTAACACAAAATTATAACAAATATTGTAGATCATGTCGAAGTTTTAGTATTTTAATTGACTAAAATTTAAGCTGGTATTCAACCTGTAGTGAAGAAAATGTCATCAGCAACAAAATATCTCGATGAACGAGTGGCTGAACGCGGCCCGATGTAGCTTCATTTTGTGGATGTGGTATGTGCGTTAAAGGGTACCAGCGTCAGGGATATTTCTTCTCTTTCCAACGTAGAGCTCCATCTCTTTCCAACCAATGAGTGGTTGCCTAAACTCGAGGGCACTGCTGGTATCCTTTAAAGCATTTTCTGTGTAATAACGAGTCCTATACATCTCTCGGTTTCAATTCCATCGTAAATGACGGCCGGATCGCGTAACATCGGCCATAAATGACGATCGCACTGTATAACATCGGCCGAAATTGATGATCGCATAACGTAATATCTGCCGTAAAAGACGACTGGACTTATCACCATCAACGTGATAAATTACCGAACCAAATGATAGTTGTCGTAATTGATGATTGAACGTGTAATTTAACATATGTGCCTTCTGCCATAAATGACGATCGTACAGCAATTGTTTACAAAAATAGTTACGATAGCGCCACTGTCAGCCCAAAACAGACGTCCGGGCCACGTGATATAAGCCGTAAATGATGACCGCATCGCATAATCACGGCCGTATAATTATTTACGATCGCAACACATGATATAGGCCGCAAATTGCGATCGCACTATGTTATTATAGGGCCGTAAATGACGATCGCACCCCGTAATCACGGCTATGAAAGACGACCATGCCGCAGATAAAGTTTTGAGGATATAATCCCGTCCCAAAGTAATCCAAGGTAAAATAAATCCCGCCCGAAAAACGAGATGGTTTTGTCCCAAAATTTGTGAACCCGTCTATTCCTAAAGCAGATATAAAGCAGATGTGCGATGGTGACGGGAATGGGCGCTCGGAACTAAAATTCCCTCTAGCCAAAATCAATCACCGTACTTCCAAGATTATTTAAACAAATTGAGCCCCTACGGTGCCCCTTGGCTGACTGGCGCCCTAGGCTGCAGAATATAGTCAGCCTAACGGTATAATCAGACCCTGCGTTGATAAGTCGATTTATTTAAGGATTTCCAGTTAACCGGAAGATACCTCGTAAAAACCGCCGTAAGGTCACGTGATCACCAATCCAATCCGCAGTGCTGGAAACACGATATTTATTATCGTACGCGTACCATATTTTCTACATGACATCATTGTAGTTAAAATTAACATTGTTTAACTGCTTACATTCTATGATTTGTTATTTTTTGAAACTAATTATATTGTTTTGATTTATTTGTATTATTAGATTAATGGATTGAGGGTTTTCTTTCTGCATGTCTAGTGACAATTTAAAAATAGCTGTATCATTATTACACCCTTAAGGTTGGTGACACTTTATAGTACTGTACGTTGTTGATTTATGCATCAGCTAAACGCCCTCGTAGACATCTTTGCTGCGAACATTACTCTTATGGAAATAATCATACCTGGTTTGAAAGCTCCACGAACCTTGGTTGTATAGGACAAATAAATGTTAGATACTTATTTATTTCACCCCAGATTTCAGGACACTCCGCCCCAATTTTATCAAAAGCTGCCGTGTTATTATTTTGGAGAAAATATATTTTCTAAATGGATCATCGATAGTGGCTCCTCAAATCTGCTCCGTAACACGTTGTTGGAGAGCTAAAAGACTTAAGATGTTTCCCCCAAAACTCAGGGCTCCACCCCAATGGCTTTTCTTATATTACTTGTAACTATCCAATTTGGACATGTGTGGTTCTTTGGATTTGTTTTACAGAGTCACATGTCTTAAATGATGCCGCAACGTTGGATATATCCCCTCCACCAATCATAGGGATCCGCCCCAATGACTAACGTGATGCTATGTTATTGTTATGGAGAAAAGAAAAGAGTACACTATATGATTGCGACAAAGGCTCCTCAAATCTGTTTCCTGAGCATACCAGGTTGTTGGGCCGATAAAAAACTTCAAATACTTTATTCTCGACCTCAGGGCTCTGCACCCCTGGCTTATTCAACCACTTCCCGATTTTCAATTTTGACGTGTGCTAGTTCTTTGGGTTTGTTTTAAAAAGCCGCATCTCTTGAATGAAGCCTCTGGACCCACCAGCTTCTCGTCTTTCCCAGCAACTTTAGGGTCCAGCTCCTGGCAAAGCTGCTATGTTATTCTTTCCAATTTTTCCGGTGATTTTAGCCAATTTTAACTGACCTATAACATTTAGATACCTTTTTTATAAACCCAGAACTTAGGGCTCCGCCCCACTGTCTAAAACGTTACCATGCTATTTTTAATGGGAAAAGAGCACTCCAAGTGAGTATGAAAAAGGCTGCTCAAAGATGTTCCTGGACCATACCACGTTGTAGGGAACCAAACAATTTTAGATTTTTTTGTCCCATAGACCTCAGGGCTCCACCCCTCTATAGTAAAAAGCTGCGATGTTATTATAATGGAGAATCGTTTTCTAAATGGCTAGAAAATGGTTCCTCTAAAGCTGCTCTGGGACCATACCGCGTTTTGATGGGGGACTAAAAGAGATTGGATAATTTTTTCCCCGACTTCAAGGCTCCACTCAACTGGTTGCCTTCACTTCATGATGCCAAATTTCGACTTGTGATAGGTCTATTTATTTTTATTATAAAGCCATATGTAACGTGATCTTGGATGTCGTGACTGAAAATCATTATGGTTGACTGTACGTTTTTACGTATGTCCACTTTTAAAATACATTTTTCATTTATACAATGTTGTTGGCCACCGTGTCACCGGGTCAAATTTATTCTATGTCGTCGTCGTAGCTCGTAGCTTGTGATTGTGTCAGTCTTCGCGAGTCTTCTGTTTGTATTGTGTAGGAAGTTTTGTTCCCTTTTGTCCTGCTTCAAATTTCCTTTGTTTGCTTTTAGTGTAATGTTTTCAGATAAATTCCTGTATTAGTAATTGAGTGCAAATTGGTTTCATCTTGTGTAGAAATCTACTACCATAATCAATGGATATGTAATATTAAGGCCAGGATTTCTACCAGGTAAAAAAAATCGTCTTCAACCCGATTTCTCAAGTTGTTTTTGATTATGTTATTTAATAGATTAAGTATAGGCTAGTTGTTAGTACCCTTCATTATTAGAAAAATCACTCATAGTTTTTGGCTTGTGGAGGAATAAGTAATGTTTCTCTGAAACTTGAGACTTGCATAAACTTTCATAATTGCAAAGCGCCTAGAGCATATGATACCAAAATGCTGAGCCATGCTTTAAATTAATGAAGTTGACATGATTGTTCAGGTTAACATAATCAGAGTAGAAGTAATATTTCAATTAATACATCCAGTAATTGGTAAAACATAGTATCCTAAACACCATTATGATGCCTAGGACATAATTAGCTATGTTTCCTTTTATGTTAACTAAGACAAAATAAAATTGTACTTAGCTTTTAAAAAGTTTATATAAAAATAGCAAATAGTATTATCAATTTTGTTCTTTCTTTTGTACAATGCGGTGTATGTTAAGTAAATAGATTTGTATATATATATTTAAATTTTCAAAGCCTTAACTGAACTGCTAAGCTTTCAGTACAGTTATGCAGATATTTCTACTAGTTAAATATTTAACTTTTTTATAATACCCTTCAGTAGCCTAGGCCTATTCAATAGCTACTGTAACTAAACTACTAGCCTTTCCTCCTGAAAAGTGATAAGCCTAGGCCTGTTTATTTCAATACTGAAAACTAGGCCTAAGTTAGCCTAGATTGATTTTTGGAGGTGATGTCCAGGAAAGTCAAATTGACTAAGTAATAAAAATAACCACATTTAAAAATATACTCCCTTAGTTTTAATTCCTTCCATCTTCTTTTGCTCCAGAAACTTAATAATTGCGGGAAGAGCATGCAAGAAATCTTGCACTTACCTAAGATTGTGGCTGCATTTGCATAACTGTCCCGCAAAACAATCAAACTAATATAGCGTACTATCGTAATTAATATATCGATAGTAAATATCAATATATTAATAAGTTAATTGTATTAGAACGTTCGTCAGAAAGTTTTAGTTTTTTTTTTATAAAAATGTAAACTGAGTACAAACATAAACATAACAATTGTAATCATACGATTATATAAATATAACATTTTGGATTTATTGAATCGATTACGATTTTTCGATATAATTTGATTGTTTTGCGGGACAGTTATGAAACTGCTGCCCCTTTTTACTTCTTGTTGCTGCTTGACTCCCAGGAAGGCCTGATGGATTTCAGGATATGGGGCCATACACATATTACGTAACACTTTTTTTGTCATTTCAGACCCCCCTCCCTCCCCCATATAACGCACCATATTGCTTGATTATACCCCTCCTTCCCACCCTAATGTGTTAGCTTATGTACTGGTAACTCAAGCGTAGTAGGCTTTTAAACAGCTTAAACCTTTTAAACATCGATTTATTAGCAATTTCGAATAGGCCTATGGATTTCAATGAGTCATTAAACTTTTAATGACTTTCTTTTAACAAAATTTTGTAGTAACTTATTTCTAGCCTAAACAAAATTGTTACAAACAAACAAGACTGTTACGAATAATATAAACAACAAAATAAACTATTTCTGCTAAAACGTAAGAAATTTAATTTATAATTTATAGGTACAAATACAAAAAAAACTTCAAAACTAAAGATGTAGGTATGACATTGCACAACTGTATCAAGTCATGATTTTACACTCTGAAAATAACAAAAAACATAGCTGTAAAGCAATACAGAACTTACTCAAAACACATTATGTAGCCTATTTTTATTAGTTTACCTGATATTAAAATCACAGTGCCTTCTACTGCTTGATGAATTGTACCTTTTTCTTAGTTCGATACGCTATGGCATGTGAGTACACTATGGATCGGTTATGGCACTGGATTCACGATCATGGTGTCCCAGGTACAATTCTAACTTTTCGTGTTTACTTTTTGAGGTACCAGTTTTTGTTTGTTCCCAAGAAAAGAGCCCGCATTTTTTTCGTAAATGTAGCGTAATTTTGTAGAATATATATAGGTTTCTTCTGTTTACATTTGAAAATACATTTCACTGGTTTAAGATACACATTGTTTTCTCATAATAAAGCATCTGTTGCGGATAGTTTGTTCGTCATCGGACGAGTTTGGCTTCTTTCAGGTGGCAACTGGCAAAGTCTCCACTTCTATATGAGCAGACTTTTTTAGCTGCTAGTCCAGCTCTTAGGGTTAATATGTGTTAGTTACGTAACGTGGATCCAAACCCCCCTCCCCCACATAACGCAGCCTAACGGTACGCCATACCCCATCCCCCCCATTAACACATTCAATGTGGCTGGTCCGCCGGCGGACTACAGGAGTTGCCACTTAAGTGCGGCTTGGTCGCCGGCGGGGCAGCGCACCATTTTGTGTTTGTGTACTCAGTGTGGTTCAGCCACTCGGAGAGGAAGGTTGTTCTGCTACCGCATTGTTCCTAGAGTGTGTGTGCATACAGTGCCGTCCGTTTGCGTTTTGCGGGTACAACTTGGTCGCCGGCGGGGCAGCGTGCTATTACATGTTTTTGTACATAGTATGTACTCAGTGTGGTTCACGAATATAGTGTAAATAGTTCATTTTTAGTCAATCAGGTTACAAAGAAAACTAAACTGTGTCATTTGCAACATCGCAGGACTGCGGTGCGGCGAAGGTGTGTGATAGTTTTTGTACTGTTTTTGGTGTGCAGTGCTGAGGAATATAAAAAGAAGGATTTTATGAAATAACACTTTTTAGCACATGTGTTACATCTTAATATAGTTACATTTTCAGCAGTGAATGTGTTAAGTGAGTTACGTACATGTGTAATATCTAGTTTTAACTTAGATCTTGACCACAGTCAATATTTTCAATAGGGGAGTACGAGTAGTGACTTTTTGATCGAGGCGAGTAGTGCCAATTATTCTTGAGTTTGAGTATTTTCGAGCGAGTGTTTGACATCAGCAATATAGGCCAAATAATGTTGGTAGTTTAAAATAGTGTAATGGGTTTTGGATACTACTCAAGATTTGATAATCTAACATGATATCTAACTAATATAGGCCTATGTGTTGCAATACAAATTTTTGGCTAATACATTCAAACTGGATTTCAGTATGTATTTGACAAGCAAAACATGGCCCAGTTGTCATTTGGCCAATATCACTTCGTCCGGGCATCAGTTATAATCACTAGGTCTATTAGATGACGAAACCGTTTTTTACAGTCAATATTACGCGGTCTAGTCGTCATTTAAACATGTTGGGTTGCTTTTTATACCAATTCATGTTTCTAGTCATCATTTTCAGCCGATTTTACATGATGCAACCGCCATTTGCGACCATTACTAGGCCTTCGCGGTTTGGCCGGTCGCAATCCTTAGCGATCGGCGGGAAATACTCTCTAGAACTTTATAGTATTTTTCAAAACTTCGAGTCGAACCCGAGTATTGAAATACTCGGCTGAAAACTCAAAATTTTGTAGTACTCGCAACACCCCTAATTTGCAACCTTTGGAAGATTTACCTTCAGCTATCCTGCATTTCCATCCCTTTCATTGTTCGAATGGCCAAAAAAATAAGCTTATGAACTTTAATGAGGCTTATTTTGAGCCCGGACCTTTGAACACAAAGTGATCATAGAATATACTTCACATGGTACTTAAGTTACCGTACATAATAGGTCTATTATATGAAGAGCCAATGTTTACATTGTGCTGCGGAGATAAGCTAGGTTAGTTTATATTAAAAAAATGCAGTATACTTGTGTTGATTGAGTTGCGCCTGTTCTACTCCCGTAAATCGTAGTTCCGGTATTAAATTTCTTCAAACTCGGTCACAGCACGTGGTCCTCTCTACCTTGTTTTTTGTGTGTGTTATGCCCTTGTTAATTACTTATAGGCTACTTCACTGTGCTTTGTGTCTTCACTGTAAGTACTCTCATGGTAGTGATGTTAGTTAGGTACCGGTAAGTTAAACTATGTCTGGGAACATTGTGGTGACCCATATTTGGTTTTATCATTGGTTGACTGCGTAGGTGAGGTGTTAATAATGGCTGTTGATAATGCCTTTTGCATACTTAAAAATTAAATGATTTCTACTAGTCTAACGCTTTGTTATACTTTTAGGTTGCTGACGGAGTTTGCTACATCCATCTAGAAGGTAGGAAATATATAGTACTGTCCTTCGGCCTTTAAAATGTTGTCACTTTGATGGTTTTGAATTGTTTGATTTATTTTCGCATTTACCGGCGAAGGCGATTTTCAAAATGATGGCCTCAATTATTGGTTTGATGAAGTATTAGGGGAGATATGGCCAACCGACAAAAATCACCATTGAGAAATTATGTAGGCTATTAATAAAGATAGGTAATAACGTGAACAAATGTATAGATACAAATACTAATATGCAAATAGGATTGTGTCAGAGACTAGTGATATTGTGATAGTATGTACTGCAAATAAATGTAAATAGAATGAATTAGGAGGAAGGGGTGCTCAGCAACATTTCCTTAAAATATGCTCTGTAACTAGGTCTACCTGTCTACCAAACTAAGTCCTTCCCAGCTTAACATTCTAAAAGAAAATTTAATTTCTAACAGGCCCTGTTTTTGAGTGTAATGTTTCAAACATATTTTGTATCATATTTAAAAATAATTTTCTCTTAACTTTGGTGATATCTTGAACATTCTGAACACTTGCTCTGACTAAATACTTGAATGTAGGTTTGTTAAACTGTGTTTCTAAGTTTCTAAGCATTTCAGAGCTTAATGTTGTCTGATGGACTTACGGTTTGAAAGTATATTTATTTTAGGATATGATTTCAAGTTCATAAACTAAGTATTTTGAATAAATACCTTAGGTATTAGGTATGAGAAAATTTAAATCTAATCCCATAAAATAACAATTTATGTGGTAAGATTTTTGACAATAAAAAATCAAGAATACTTTCTGTGTTAATGTGACATGAACCACCCCTCTTCATTATTTAAAGCCAATTTAGACCGTGTAGTTCAAAGGCTTCGTTGCCATGGTGATAGACATACAATGTTCTAATGTTATGCTCCTCTTATATAATGATGGAAAATTCTCGCAACAATTTCTTAATTAACTCAGCATCACCAACAATTAATTTTAAACAAAGAAATGCTCCTCTTGATAGTCATAAATACTTAATCATCTTAATATATTAATAAATAAAAATGAATCCCTAATTCCCTTGGTCACACCATAACTTGAGAATGAGCGCACCAAATTTAATTCTTTTTTTGTTGTGTTCGTTAATATCAGGACAAGGTTTTTATAAAAGAAGATTCGTAATCCGACCTAAGGGCTCTGTCCCACTGGCCTGCAAAGTTCCCATTGATTTTATCAAAGTTCTACACCAAACAGTTAACAAGGATTATATCTAAACATACTTGAAAGGCATAAACATATGTTCACTACGGAAATAACAAATCTACTTGAATGGCAACTCAAACTCTTTTTTTCTATGGTGAAGTTAGCACTATACAAAAATAGGCGAGTGAGCGTAGCGAGCGAGCTCAGCCTGAATTAGTTAGTTGCAATGCCTAAATAAAGGTTTCTATGAAATTTGAATCTTAAATCCCCCAAAGATTAATTGTATGATTTGAAAACAAATCAAAACACATCATTGTAAATATAAAACATCTAATTATTCTAAATACCTGACTTTCATCCTTAACTTTACTGGGGGGGGTGATGTTTTTGCGATTTATTTATCCGCCTCTCAAAAGGTACTGGTGTCCTCTTTTTTAACCTAACTTTTTTACCTAGAGAATAAGGTAACCCTATGTTTTGCCCTTGGAACTTCACTTTCCAAAAGCTATTGGACATTCGTTTTGGAAAGGTGGAAACATAACTTATTTAGTCCTACAATTTAGGGAAAATAATCTTTTTAATTACCAAACTAAATTAGCACGAGGCTAATGTTTGTCTACAGCAAGACCAATGTCGCATACTTTCGTTGTGTACAAGCTTCCCACACGACTCGGCAAAAACAATGTTTGAGAATTCAGCGGCATCCTTGCCAAATCAGAAATAGACAACCTCCCCCCCCTCACAACACCTATGAACCATGTGGTTAAATCTGACAGATTAAGTTATGTCTTTATTTTAGTAAGAAGGTTTCCAGCTAGGTCTACATATTTCTCAGGGAGTTGTTAGGAATTTAAAGTGTCACAACAATCCAAGGCTGATTCAACTTTTCACCTAGATGGAATATGGATTTCAATTTAACAACAACAAAAAAACAGTTATTCTAATGTTTTAAAATTTGTTATACTGGTGCAGTATCACAATACAACTTTTTTGTTTTGTTCCTATATAGGGTGTCTCTCGTAAGGTGTCTCAAACCGATTGCAAACAAACCACTTGACCTGGAAGGATAAAATAAAATAATTTCCTACTAAATCAACCTCAAGGAGTAATGTAAAAATAATTTTAACTCGTTTAAAATACAGGGTCTACCAAAAACTGAGGGTCACTAGTTCGAATCTTGGAATTTTGAAATGTTATCATAACGTCATGTTATACACCATTTTAATGCCCTTTGACAGAGAAACATTTTGGTGAAAACAGAACTCACTTATCTCCATCCATTTCAAAATGGCGGCCATTTTTACGAACAATATTAACACTTACAATATTAACATTAATGCTAACATTGTATCTGCTAAACCACAAGATATATTTTTATTCTGTTTCAAATTTCTCATTTTGAATTAATTTTGAATGTATTTCAGTACATAACTCATTTTATAAAAGAAGCCTCATAGTATTTGGAAGTGTTATGTAGAAATAACATGTATTTTATATAGGGAAATGAAGATTTTTGTTGATTACTAAAAAACAAAAAGAGATACAAAGTTGATGTAAATTAGAAAGTTGTTAGGATTTCTAAGGCCTTTAAAATGATATACTTTACTATTTGACTTTTTTGAATTTTGGGCATGTAAACATTTTCAAAACAAGTATTTCTTGTTATTTTTTACTATGTTTTATATACTGGCATGTAGCATAACAGGGTAAAGCTGAGTTCAATACGAGTACAAAATTTGAATCAGAATAAAAATATGTCTAGTGGTTTAGCAGATACAGGGCATTCCGTAAATGTTAATATTTTTCATAAAAATGGCTGCCATTTTGAAATGGATAGAGATAAGTGAGTTCTGTTTTCACCAAAATGTTTGTTTGTCAAAGGGCTTTAAAATGAAGTATAACATGACGTATGTTTACATTTGAAAATTCCGAGATTCAAACTAGTGACCCTCATTTTTGGGTACACCCTGTATTTTAAACGAGTTAAAATTATTTTTACGTTACTCCTTGGGGTTGATTTAGTGGGAAATAATTTTATTTCATTCTTCTAGGTCAAGAGGTTCGTCTGCAATCGGTTTGAGACACCTTACGTGAGACACCCTGTATAAAATGTTGAAATGGTTAATGATTGTCAGCTTATCTCTAATTCCCATTAGGCTGTTGTTTAGTGGGATGTACTTTGATTAATATCGCTGAAAATAGCTTTGAACATAATTCAGGCCATTGTGGGTTGTATCAGACCTGACTGATAGTACTATCTCATTATGGTATATATGATAATATAGTTGATAAGAATTTACACTAATACTGTGAAACCATTTAACATTTCAATTAAAACATTTTTGGTTCTGTTTTATTGCTTGGAAGCAAAGTTTCTTAGAAATTTTAAAACTAGACAATCGGTCATTCAAAACATGTTCTGGTTTTGGTCATAATTACAGTACCTTAGTTAATTCAATCGACGACTATTAGTTACCCCAAGACTTCTGCCACTGAATTGATCCAACAACCTACATATAAGACCTTGGTATTGTTGTGACTAGGATTAGTAAACTAGTTGTTTTCTAGGCTACTTAATTTAATATCAGTATTACAATTCTTGCTTGTAACATATGGTCTTTTTATCAAGCAGCTGTTTAAAAATAACTCCAGACAGACTGACTGACATTGAATGCATTTAGGTACATTTAAAAATGAGTAGGTGTTACTATATGCATCTTGGAGGACCCTTTGCTCGAACTCGATCATATGTTCTTATGGGGGAAGCTCGATCACACATCATATAGATGGTCCATCGACCCTCTGATATATTGAAAGTAATACTAAATATCTAAGGAAGGGCTATGGCCCATCGAACCATTTGTAGAAATTTAGTTTTATTTATAAAAAAATGTATATTTCCCTAATAAAATAAGGCTCGATGTCCCATCGGCTCCAAAATTAAAAATATTAATATTATATTACAGAAATAGGTAAAGGGTCAATTGCACATCAAATAGATGGT
The DNA here is from genome assembly GCA_963675035.1 of Allygus modestus. NCBI lineage: Eukaryota > Metazoa > Arthropoda > Insecta > Hemiptera > Cicadellidae > Allygus > Allygus modestus. The sequence goes on along the minus strand of OY776117.1, from coordinate 105,762,347 downwards.
TCATCGACCCATTAAAACTTTATTCTAAATGTGTCAGTTTTGGGGGTCGATGGTCCATCTATTTGATGTGTAATCGACCCTACGTCTTTATAATATGTTTTTTTATAGATAGAGCAAAATCAGACCAAAATATAATATTTTATCTTAATTTATAAAATGGTCTAATGGCCCATAGACCCGTTTATATTTTAAATTAAATTAAATTTCCAATACGACTGATGGTCCATCGATCATTTATGTCATTTAATTTATTTTATTCAAGGGTCGATGGACCATCTATTTGATATGTATTTGGCCCAGCCCCGTTCTTATCCCATTTCTAAATATAGAACATCCCTTATTAGACGCCCTCTTAACCGCCCCCCTCCATGGGACCAAACCCTGGTCCGGATAAATAAAGGGCGGTTAAAACGAATAACACCTAGGTCACTAACAATTATAAAACTTAAACGTCAGTTGCAAAATAGGTACCAAAAATATGTACTAAGATGAAATACTTGACTAACTAAGGAAACATGATGGAATTGTTGTGACCTGAAAATTTGTACGTACAGTATCGGTACAATGGCTGTTGCAGTGGGGTCGTGAGTTATTTTCTGGGAAGAGGACGGTTAATCCGATGGGCGGTTGAAGGGAGGATGGTTATATGTCTACTGTATAAGGCATTGTTTGTGCTGTGTTTTTTTAATCGCATGTCACCAGCTGTTAAATATATAATTCAGTTGTTTTCTGATATTCCATAAGATTTTCATTGAAGATTTCAAGGTCCTAAAGACAGATATAAATTTTAAGTAAATTTGTAGAATATACACCTCAACTCTTGTAGCTAATTAACATATTAAGCAAACAGATCGGTTTAATGGCTAGTAATAAATACACTCCTTGTGCATCAATACATAGGATTAACACATGCACAGTACGTAATTGCTAACAAAACACTAGAAACACAAAACCATCAAGTATTTTTACTACTTCATGATAACAAATTTAACTGATAAGAGGTTGTTTTGTGTGCCACTTTATGTCGGCTAATTAAAGAATTATGTAACTGCTTAGCGATACTCTACTTTGTTACAGCAATCGGCTAAGAGAAAGTTAGAATTAATTACAGTGACCTTCATGCGGTAACAGTAATAATTATTACTTCCTTTGTAGTCGATAGTGTAATGATGAGCAGGAAATAGATACGTGTAATGAAGGTAGAATAAAATAGATACCCCCGTAGCAGCAAACCTGCATACTCAGCGAATTTCCAATGCATATATATGTATCTTAATACCACATAAAGCCACATACCAAGTTTCATCAATATACATTCATAAATAAACGATTTATGACATTTTAATTATTCTCCATAAGAATAACATGGCGGCTGAGTATGCAGGTTTGCTGAAGGAAGGAAAACAAAAAATGGGGTTTTATACAGATATCAATATAACTCATTTAGGTAAAGCCACGTACCAAATTTCATTAATTTATTTTCATAATTAAGGGAGATAACACGTTACTTATTCTCCATAAGAATAACATGGGGCTGAGTACGCAGGTTTGCTGCTACGGGAGCCTTTGGCAAAAAATTGTTTTTTTTGAGCAAATATCAATGGTCCACAACCAGATGAAGCCGTATACCTAGTTTTGTCAGTATACGTCCATAAATAAGCGAGATATAAAATTTTTCTTTTCCTCCATAAGAATAACATTAGACAACGTACTGTGTTTAGCACTTTCAATATCTCGGTAACCAATTGACGTAGAGAAATGATCAAAATACCAAATTGTGTGTTTTTTTAAGCTGAATCCAATGGTAAAAACTAAAATTTGACTTTTTCCAAAATTATATGTAAAAAATTCAAAAAACCCATTTTTGGGGTACAAAACCCCCCCAAAATACCCCTTCGGATAAAGCGATCTGGCTGGTTTTCGAACTTAAAGTCATAAATGTTACTTTACACGTTTATACCAAATTTCATCAAAATCGGATAATTTTTACGAGAGTTATCGTGCTCACGGACACATATATATATATATATAGATATATATATATATATATATATATATATATATATACAGTTTCGAACGAATGGTGTTTTTGGGGTCTGGGGACCTCAAAACGAAAAGTTATCATGGTCCCGGGCCTAGGTCTTACCATGCCGACTACGGTAATAGCTTCTTCCCTATAGGGGAAATTCGCTAAAATTTGTTTTGTTCTTCAAAAGTGCATTAACAAATTAAATATTTTACATGGTTTAATAAAACAGTTATAAAATATTAGCTGAAGGTCCATATCCTGATTTTAATCAGGAAAACTTGATACTTGTAGGGTTACCCAGAAGCAGGGTTTAAGCTGCGGTCGCATTTGTCGCAAAATGCGACATGCACCACGAAAATGCGACAATATTTGGGCAGGCTGTCGCTTTTTTGCTACAAAGAAAAGTATAAGAAATTGTTTTAAATTTTATTGCAGAAAATCTGGCTTTAACAATACAAATTGCATTAAAAGTCCATGATCACGATCCACAACCAAAAAGATTAGAAGAGTAGTTGGGATGTTGTAGAGGCTTAACGTTGCGTTGGTTGCACTAAGTCACTTTACCAATCGCCTCTGAGCGAGTGGTAGAGGAGACGAGCCTACATTACGTAAACAGTGTCTGTCGATTTCAACTGCGTACCTTGTAAACAGAACGGGCGAGTTACTGATATGACAGTTGTAGTGACAGTAGCTAACCCCCTAGCAGACGTCATGCGCTGTGACTCAAGTTTGGCGCGCACTCTGTAGTAGCCCAGTCTAGCCGAGCGAATCGGCGAATGCGAGAATGTCGAGGGCTAGTTTGCCACCGAAGGGATGATTGCGCTCGCCTCGCAATCACACCGATTCTTGTCGGTTTTTGTGACCGAGTCAAAGGAGACGAGCGGCAGGTCCTCCATACTTAGTGCCGCTCGCGGTCTCGACTCGCTGCAGAATGTGGACGGTTACACGAGCACGAGTCGCTCGAAATCGCAATGATCGGGCCAAAGTGTTGAGGTACCTTAGCGAAAACAGACAACTCAAAATCGCTGATGCGCAAATGCGATCGCGATATGCTTTGAGGTTATGTTTCAGGTAATGTTCGGGGTGTGTGAGTTTTAGTTGTTCTGGTGCCATATTAGGACTATTCTATTAGAATGTTTAGTATATTTCCATTACCGACTTTAATTGTTAAAATGGATAAGATAAGTTTCCAAGAAAAGTAGACTCTGCTGAATTATATATTATTAAAATGTTAAACCTTAAAAACAAATACAAGCAAAAAACAACTTAAGACCAAAAAATAGTATAATGACACGCGATAAAAATGCGAAAAGGAAAATATTTTTGCTACAAGTCTCAAAGAGCTTGTAGCATTTTTGCTCAAAGAATTTTTATCCCAGCTGAATCCCTGCCCTGAAGTTGCATTCCTTTAGGTCATTTCAGGGTTTCGACGGTCAGGGGAAGTCAGGGAAAGTCAGGGAATGGAAATTCGGTCAGGGAAAGTCAGGGAACCCAGAGATAAAGCTTATTTTGTTACGTATCAACCCCACATACTAAAGATATAAAAATAAATTTGTAGCTTATAAACAGTATTGATTAATATTCCATACTAATTTATTTTGTTTTACTAACATTTATGACATACATGATATAGAAAATAATGTTTTACATATTAAATATATAATAATCGTGCACACATGCTTGTTTATAAAGCAAAAATGCTAACACGTATTTTGAAAGTTGGTCAGGGGAGTTTTACAGAAGGGTCAGGGAAATAGAAAATCGAAATTCTGTAGAAACACTGCAATTGTGTTATTTTTGATAGAGGAGAGAGAAATGGACACTGATATTCACCTGCTTAAAGCATGGGGGACATTTACTTGCTCTTTGACATTTTGTCATTTGAATTGGTGCTGTATTATTTTGTAAACCTAATGAACTCTTTCTCAATAAATTAACATCTATTTAAGTAGAGTAACAGTCTTATTCATTTCCAAGGTTGTGGTAACTCAAGAAATTTGTAAGCATATTTACAAGTACATATTTACGTATTTACAAATTGTTTTATTTATACATTTTTGAGTAGTATTTTACTGTTGAAACATAATAATAAACACACAACACCACTGTTTGTATAGTTTGTTTTAAAGACGAGTTTTTAAAATAACAGTATACTCTGAATTGAAGTATATACACATTCCACAAATTATAGCGAGAAAAAGTTCCCGTATTCCGGTACTCGTGGAGGGGGGGTACATCACATACTACATTACTTATGTTGACAATTCATGGTTGTTTTTGGTCTGTTGTTATGATTATTTTTTTGTGATTTGAAACTCTGTAGACTCAATATTCAAATTTGAAAAAATGGGTTTTCCAGAAAAATTTGAATTTCTCTGGGGTTGAGGACTTTCCATTTGATTTCTGAGGCACAAAATCCCATATTTTTAGTGAATTTCCTTTGGAAAGTGAACTATTAGCATGACTCGCACGGTGAAACTTAAGCCCGGGACCACCATAGAAGTTCCTAACGTGACCCCCTGAACACGTTTTGAGGGGTCGTTCAAAATTTTATATATATATATATATATATATATATATATATATGTGTTTGCACTCTAGCGGTCACATTTTTTGTCCGATTAACTTCAAATTTAGTAGGGATGTTCCTTTCTGTAATCAGTTGGACAAGTTCGTTGGGCAAAACAATCGGAAAACTCCAAACCCCTTTTTTGGGGATTAATCTTTAAAATTTTGAGTTTTTGGGCCCAAAAATGGTCTTAAAAGCCCCGGATGTAAAGTTAATGCATGTAAAAAGATGGGAATTAGTAAGGCTAAAGTTTTAACTCCTCTCTCGTCACTCTAGCATAAATACTTACCGAATTATTAAAGAAAATGTATTTCGACTAAACACAGTACGTTGTCTTATGGGGTTTTTACACTAGAAAAGCCTGCTACTCCTTTGTTAGAGTGCTTTTATCATCCCCAGCAACCTCACGCCTACTTTCAAGCCTGACTGGACCTTCTCCTAACATTATAATGTGCAAAATTGTATTTCCAGCTCTGCAGGTAAATGAAACCAGGAGCACCAGAACAGCCAAAAATCTATGTTTTCAGATTCCATGTTTTTACACTGATTTTGAGTTTTGAAAGTTTTGTATGTGGAAATTCACTTCCCTCACGTCAGCGTGCTGCGTGCGAACTCGTTTATTTTTAACCAAACTCCTTCTGCTGAGTAAGTTCCATTTTGCATAATATATACAGTACAGTATATACAGATAGTTCTCTTTTAACAATACAGGATAGAGGGTAATTTGCTGATAAGATTTGGTCTAGGTACATACTTGAGGCAACAGTAAAAATCACCCAACTCAATCACGTCTTGAATTGTTTCCTTTGTTTCAAAATTTTAAATTATAACAATATAACAGAACTTAGGCCTAACCCAAAAATGATAAGAGCAGAATAATATTTTTATTGCAGGCGACAAAATTTAACTTAATGGCCTTTCTAATATCTAGAGCTGTCTACATTTGTTTGGTTAAACCATATCACCATCTTGACAATTTCTTAAATGTGATTGACCACTTCCAATGTTGGTAATAGCATTGACTATACACCTGACAGGTGACCTATAGTCAATGCTAATAGGTATTTTTTACACCACCAGAATTATTAAGGACTAAATTTGTTATATGGTTCTCTTAACACTAATTGCTTCCTGAGAGATATGAAATTTCACCTTGGGCCTTTTTGAACATTTTAAAAATATATTCTACTATGTAACGGTATCAGTGGCTTGAAAATTGTTCAAATTCTGGTAAAAAAAGTATGAAATAGTTCTGCCTGTTTCTTATTTATTTTTAGATTTTATTCCCTTGCTTACACGGCAACCATAAGACCTATTGATTTTTTTAATTTCTGATATAGGCTATTCGCTTTTAATGATTTTGTTTGGAACAATAAAAAACAACCAACCCTTGTTATTTTAAATAATCCTTTATATTATGTTGAATCAGGCCCATAATATCAAATAATCGTTTTATTAATCAGGCTCATGTTTTAATATTTGTTATCATGTGTTATGGTAGAGATGTTTACATGTAGAAATTTATAATGGCTTTATGATGGAAACTGTATTGGTGTTAAATAAAGTCATGTGTCACACTGTGTATATGTGTATATCATAATTGCAGTACCGGGGGACCGAGCCATGCTAGGCATTTGATTCCGCAGAAGAGGCATTGAATTTGTTTTATTTTAAATACTCGTTGATTTACAATATGAGCTTGTTCGCTTCCCCTCACTCGCCTCCCGGATTAGCTCGTTCGCTTCGCCCACTCGCCTCCTGGGTGAGCTCGTTCACTACGCTCGCTCGCCTATCAAAAAAAGAGTTTGAGTTGCCATTCAAGTAGTTTTTTTATTTCCGTTATGAGATTTGTCATTCAAGTAGGTTTTTTTTATTTCCATAATGATAAACAGCTATTTACAATATTTTAATTTATATAAGCTGATTTAATGGTTTGTTTTTGTTATTCATAGTAACCTGTTATGATTTTAAACTCCATAAGACCAATGTTAAAATTTTCAACTTTCAAATGAGTAGTTTAGAAAAATACGAGTTTTCCTGAGGTTATGGTTTTCACCAATCGATTTTTTAGGCCCAAAAGCCCCTAATCCCAAACTTTCAGCAAAATCCTTCCGCTGGCTCTCGAGATAAATGTTGCAAACAAACAAACAAACAGACATAGCTCGTATTAGAGTATAGGATAGGATACTGATTTCACGTATTTTATGACTGGTTTGTCTGATATTATGTGATTGATTTTCCCTAGACTTACTCCATTAAAACTATCGCCTTCATAATGATGGTTTTAGTTGGCAATACTGTGATACAGAACTCTCGAGGATTGAAATTAATTAGTGACAAAGTGGTAAAAGTAGTTAGTATTCGTAAAAACTAAATTCCATTAACATCGTTATCAAGACAAGGAAACAGGTGGGGGGGCGAGCAAGTAGCACAAAGGACGACCGAACAGCTGCTGGTTTGGTGGACGAACGCGGACGCCAGATTTGCGGCAACACACGAGACGAGGAGAGCGGTCTGTTTGGGTCGCGGGAGAAAGTAGAAAACGGGGCTGACTGCTTAATACTTAATACACTTGTTTATGTCCAAAGCGAAATCAAGCCGACAGTTTTATATGAGTGCAGAACGTTATTTAGTACGTTCGAGCAGTGCTGGTAATGTTAGTTGGAATAGCACTTGCTCGGTTCAATGATCATACAGTGAGCAATTAGTGGCATACATGTTAGCGCAGAGTTGTATATGTGGTAAAACGCGCGTGGTATTTGTTGACAGTGTTACGGTCGAACTTCAGCTAATTATAATTACGACTTATAGTCCAGGGGCCGCTAGAGTGGAGTTTAATTATACAGTAATTAAATAACCGACTTACTTTTACACTTATTTCACTCAATTTTATAACCAAACTAAATCCTACAATAATAATATTTTCCAAAAACGCATTATTCGTATCTTGGCTAGTACTGCGTCTTTACCAGGACTCAAACAATGTTTTAAATTGATCAGAAATCCCGTTTCGTTTGTAAATGTTCTTCTTTCCACTTCCGTTATTTTCAGAAGTAATAGCAAATCCGGCTGCTCGAACAAATACGGTTCTGTTTGTTCAATCAACGAGGTAATATTTCAATCAGTTTCAATCGTAATGCCATTCCATAAGTTAGCTTAAAACAGCTGATATTGCTTCCAATCATAAAAATCGGTCCGGGTGGTTCCTGAGATCTCAGTGTGACAAAATCTGCTTGTGTATTAAATACTAGGAATACAACTTCATATTTCGATTCTGTATGTATTATCTTATTTAATTTCCCATAGTTTTTAAGTTTTCCGGCCTAAATGGAGGGAAATCAGTTTCTCTTAGTTACTAATCGTCAACATCAACTGAATCTTGTTAAAACGTCACAAACGTCAAAAAATGTCCCAACTGGGATATCTGGCAGAGTGTCCTACAAAGTGATGCTGTCCGTAGATTTTATCTAGGTGCCTAGGATTTTATAATGCGTTGTATTTTACTGCTCATTTTATAGCCGGTAGCCAAGTGAAAAGTAGTACGCATGTTTGCATTTCAATGACGCTCATGCTCCGGTCTGCTATCTCACGCAAACCTGACTGCGAACTTTCCACAGCATATATTTTTCAAGCACTCGATCCGTCGGCCGATTTAGATAGAGCTAGCCTACGTTTAATTTATCGTGTTTTCCATAATACATTTCTTGTTTAACAAAATATTGACTCACGGCGTTTCTTCGTAAAACAGCCGATATACTACATTTTCCATTGGGCGGAGTTGTGATCATTTCTGGGAGTTTTTTTTAATCCCAAGGGCGGTTTCACGATGACCTTGGTGGTTCATGGGTTGGTGGAAGGTTTCACCCCCCACACTCCAACAAAACCACCTCTCACATTCCAAGTTCATCTCATCTTTCTAACTAAACTATCCCATTCTAGCCTCCTCCATTCTTCTGTTTCTACAACTCAACCACATCAGACTGTCGATGGAAAATCAAAATTGCGATAGTAACATATAAATATCTCCACACTTATTTTACCAGTATGATTTGTTTACGCAGGAATAAATCCAAAGAATTGAACACGCAAGGTTCTTGCATAAAATCTTTATTAGCCTAATTAGTTTTAGCAGACAAACAAATTAAAGCTATCTCAAGGTAGTTATAAGACATTGCGTCATCCGTCAAAAGTCTAAAACGAAAGGAAATAACCAAGGAAAGTGTTTGTCGGTTGCGTGACTCATTTTGTTTCCCTTATCGAAAACTCAGACATTCTGATTGTATTAGTCAAACTCACTCCAAATTAGTTGGTTTTATATGTTAAAAGGGTTTTATGAATGGGCCAATTTCCCCCTTTTAACAGACTATAAATAAGAATCATAAGTTGTATTAAGGTTTTTCCCAAGTTCGACTGTATTTTAGTTTTACGCGTTATCGCGGGTTAAAACATAGACATGGCTATGTATGTTCCATAGTCATAGAACAAGTTTATGAAAGACCCACGATACCATGCCACATGAAGACCCACGATACCATGCCACATGATGACCCAGATGGGACATTAACGTTATCAGCTGAACAAGCTGCGGAGGGCGTTATCTCTTATCACCACGTACCGCGGTCAAGCACCTAGCATCGATTTACATTTTAATTGCAAGCATACATTAACATCTTGCGCTGCGCAGCATTGCATGATATTTAGTATGATTTATTCTTGCGTTTATCACGCTGTGGCACATTTAAAATAAAATGCAATACTATATTTTTCTCGATTCCATGGAAGATTGCTGAGATTGGGGTACTAAGGGAAGGTCAGAAGAAACAATCAAGAAGAGTCGAAACCCCAGTTACAGGGTTGGTTGTAAATCAGTCTTAGGGGTGTGCGAGTAGGGATTTTTTGAATCGAGTCGAGTAGTGCCAATTATTTTCGAGTTTCGAGTATTTTCGAGCGAGTATTTCCCATCAGTTGGTAGTTTAAAATAGTGTAATGGGATTTGGATACCACCCTAGATTTAATAATCTAAACATGGTTTCTAACTAATACATGTGTAGCAATACAAATTTTTGGCCAGTACAATCAAACTGGATTACGTATTGACAAACAAAACGCGGTTTGTCATTTGTTTCCGGCCAATAAAACACGATCCGGTTGTTATTTGACCAATATCACCTGGTTCAGTCATCGCTTATAATCAATATTATGTGACGAAATCGATAGTTACGGCCTAAATTACGCGGTCCGATTGGCATTTGCGGCCGATTTTATGTAATGCGATCGCCTTTTGCGACCGTTACTACGCTTTTTGGCCGGTCGCAGTCGTCATTTGCGGCCCATTTTACGTGATACGATCGCCTTATGCGGCCGTTACTACGAGTTTTGGCCGGTCGCAATCGTTAGCGATCGTCATTTTCGGCCGATTTAACGCCATGCGATCACCTTTGGCGGCCGTTACTACGCGTTTTGACCGGTCGCAATCGTTAGCGATCGTAATTTTCGGCCGATTTTACGCCATGCAATCGCCTTTTGCGGCCGTTATTACGCGTTTTGGCCGTTCGCAATCATTAGCGATCGTCATTTTCGACCGATTTTACGCCATGCGATCGTCGGGGAATTGGCGGGAAATACTCGCTCGGACTTTCGAGTATTTTTAAAACTTTGAGTCGAGTTCGAGTATTAAAATACTCGGCCGAAAACTCGAAGTTTCGAGTACTCGCACACCCCTAAAATCAGTATACGAAATTTTCATATCTGACAATTCGTCTCTCTCCTATTAAATTTAGCCAATCTAATTACTTCCCAAGACGAGGTAATACACATTGATTATTCTGAGCTTAAAAACATTAACGGACAAAACGCGCGTATTTCGCACGCTCTATTTGTCTTCGAAACCAAAAACATGATCCTGACCCGAGCTGGCAAATTGATTCCGGCCCATTGCTTCACGCTATTGTCACAAAGGAAATTTGTTATCCTCGATTGCCCCCGAACAGCAGCTCCGTTAGGCTGCGACTGCTGTTTTACTCCAATAATTCTGTTGTACATCTAGGCTAACTGTTAATTTACATTTGCTAACTCTGCTGAAGCTCGATATTGCTTTTTAACGTAGTCGCTAGGTTTAAATTGTGTTAACAACACTCTTGAGAAGAGATAATATAGTTAATAGACTTTTATACATTGTTATTTTCAAAATTGTTTGTTCATAATTATTATCGTGTTTAAGTTTGATTAAATTTTAAATGTTAAACGGTTTTGTTTGTCTAGATGTTCATCTTCTTTACATAACTTGGGCGGGGTTCTAAAAAAGTTCCGCAAACTTCCTTTATCTCAAAACTCGCTTAAACATTCCTCAAGTAGCTAAGTTACTCTTTCCGATAGCCTAAAATAATTTATTGGTCGATGCACATACAATTTATCGTTAACAAAGGAATTCAAAACCATCGGATACCGCGATATCTTGTTTGTTGTTGATTTGGCCGATTTTCAGATTTATGCTTTGGATCTGTAGACGCAATGCATACACGCAATGATATATATATATAGGTTACGTCTTAAAGCGGTGGATTGGAATGATAATAATTTAGTGTTGAATTTACTTCCATCGTTTACACTGTTGTTTACTCACTGTGTTTCCTTTTCCTTTATTATTTTACACTACCGGGACATTTTGCTCGAAACCGAGCAAAGTCTTGTGTCTTAGAGTTTTGTCTTGCCATTTCAGTAAGTTGTCTTCTAAGCTCATAACAAATGTAGGGCCTGTTGCAAAACTATTTTGTTGTTAGACAGCTGCTTTGGAATGAAATTGAATTTTAATTCATCTCGATATTTTCCTTATTGAAACAAAACGATCTTTGAGGGCGGCCTGTGCCCTTCAGAATAGGGTGTTGAAAATTGAAAATCACTTTTCACAACTACGGATCGTGTTAATTTGTTTTACTCCGCAATATTAAAAATCTGTTCTGAAATAACGGAGGAGTTCTCTTCACAAAATTGTCTTAGTGTCGTTTTGATTCAGAAGTATACTTAAGACGATCGTTACCGGTACGTTGGCTAACCTGGTCAAAGTTTACCCTGAATGTGCATTGGTAGTCCAGTTAGACAAGAACAATCCAAGTCACGAAACGACAGCTGTGGAGTGCAGAGGTAACACGGTCATAACGGTACAGTATGTGCGGCGGCGGCGCGGCGGTGCAGTTTAGTCTTGTTTCCCGTCCTACGCCGCGGCGCGCCGGCCCGGAGCAGAAAACTATGAGATAGGAAGTGTTTCTTTTTGAATTCTGAAGGATTTACGGTAAAATGCATATTACGATCAGGGGTTTTCACGAGAGAATCCGTTTAGCAGCTTTTCGATTTATAACAACAAAGAAAACCAGTTGTCGTTAAGGTCCATTCAGATAATACGTTACGCACTTAAGGGGGGAGGGGATATGGCTTAGCGTTATGCTGCGTGATATATGGGAGAGGGGGGTTGGATCTACGTTACGTAACTCAACCATAGACAAAGGAATGTATAGATTAGTTTCTCTGTGCTCAAACATATTAACCCTAAGAGCTGGCGCACCCCAGTATCTACGCCTATTGATACTGTTTTAAATCTTTCAAAATTAAAAAATAATCAAATTGATATATAAATCAAGGTTATAATTAGTTATATAAAAATTAATTCCGTCATACTATTTTAATAACAGTTTGAGCAAGTTCTGTATTGCATTACACCTATGTTTTGTGTTGTTTTAGAGTGTAAAATCATGATTTGATACAGTACTGCGCAATGCCACCCACATCTTTAGTTTTTATGTTGTGTTGTATTTGTATTGGTTATAAATAATTTTTTTTACGTTTTAGCTGAAATAGTTTATTTTGTTGTTTATATTATTAGCAACAGTCTTGTTTGTTTGTGTACATTTTGCTTTGAAATACCGTTAAGTAATTAAAACATTTTGTTAAAAAAGTCATTCAAATTTTAATGATTCACTGAAATCCAGATTCCAAATTGCTAATAAAACGATGTTTAAAAGGTTTAAGCTGTTTTAAAGCCTACAACGGTTGAGTTACGTAACACATTTGGGGGGTGGAGGGTACGGCCAAGCGTTATGGTGCGTCACACGGGGAAGGGGGGTCTGAAATTATGAAAAAATGCGTTACGTAATATGTTTATGTCCCTTAAAATTTTAACGCGATCAAGAAGGGTTCCTGAGCGCCGTAAAGGAAAGCTCAGTCGTTTGGTTTGAGGCGTCGTTGGTTGAATAGGCTTCTACAATTAATTGTTTCGTATTATTACATGTGTACTGTAAAATATGCACATTTTAAGTGTTTACTTTACATTTATATTATGGGTCTACCCCGTAATGCTATCATCCCGGTGTTACCATAACTCGGATAGAAAATAATTGCATTACTTGTTTCGTAATAAAGTTTTAAATAAAGTCATTGAAATTATTTACAGTCTTGTTCCAGAGTGTTCCTGTACCGAGTTCTTAAGCGATATATAACTGAAATGTACGTTTCCTACTCTATGATGACGCGGTTTCAATCCTGTTTTAACCAAATTCGTTGAAGTACATGATGGTATTGAACACTTCTTTGGAAGAAAATTCTCTTATTTGTACTCTATAAAATAAAACAATAGCCATTTTAATTAAAAAGATAAGATAAAGTAAGACGTTCAAATTAATTTTTATAATGTTGGAACCTCAAACAATATTATTGTACTGGCTTTGCCCAAACGCTTCGTTTGGTAATCTGATTCCAGTTGTAAAATCGAATCACACAACTGATAAAATTCCAATATTAAAAAATATATATTTTATTGACACTTTTATTTATCAATAGGTCTAGGAAATATTGCACAACAACTTTATATTTTCCTTCAAATTTCTCACTGAGACCTTAATTTTAATAGGGGGTCATAGGTGTCAGACCGTATGGTTTTCTCAAAGTATCATAGGATCGTTTGGTTTCATATATAGATTCGCCGAGAAAACTACGGCCGTTACGTTTTAAGTCCTGCAGTTTGAAGGTTTATCTCAGCAAAACCAAAAACAATCCCGACCCAGTTGCCAACCGCATGTTTCAGCGTGACGAGCTATTAATAAACCCCGCCGTTGTAACGCCAATGAGACGTTTATCAAACCGCATTTTGTAATTAGCAACTACGGTGGACCGGCCAACGTTACACCACGCTAATAACGGGTTTTCATCAGATATTATGTCCAACCCCGTACCCTCCACTGCTGACTGCTTTCGGCACGCACACACTACTTTCTAGTGGAAATCGCAGCTATTTGTGCGTTGGACACGCGTTCATGTATAATTCCAGCGTTTACTCCGACAGAGTCGCGACGCGGCGTTCCTTTACGCAGGTTGTTTGCGCTGTCACGAGGTTCGAAGCTGTCAAGTCAGGGCTCCTAAGAGAGAGGCAGTTTTTTATTGTAATTTGACTCGCGTGTGGATAATTTGTAATTCATACATATTCTTCAAGATTTGGATGTTAACAGTTTGCGATCTCAACCATAAAGTGTAAAAGGACACTGTAGTCATATACGAATGTTTTATCGTTTTTAATTTGTTAAGAATTCCGTAGTGTGAATTTACTGGTGAATATCCGACTGATAAACTATTCAATGAGATACCTCTAAAAAAAAATTCGGTTGTGTTTGCACAGGTGATTTTCCGTCTGGAGAAATATTCAATAATTGTGAAGAGGGAGCAGTTCTATTCACCTTTTAAGGTACATCTAAGCGGTTCAACCATTGAATATATAGAGTATACTCAATGGTTCAACTCAAAACTATCCTGTATTTAGTTCTTGGGGGCAGAGCTTTGTCTGGAGAAAAATCACACATCAATACTTTGCCCCATGAGTGTTACTTTGTCAGCTCACTGGTTGTTTTTGTTCAGCTGTTATGATTATTTTATGATTTTAAACTCAACAAGCGAATCCAATTGCTCGAATTCGAGCAAATATTTTCCCCTTTCGGGATCATTCAGCTCATATAAAACGGCCCTATTAGTTTATTTTGAGATGCCATTTCAGAAGTTGTCTTGAAATATCAGTCCTTGCTTCTGTACTGTGTTTGTTACTATCAAAAGCTAATAAATGCCTAGACAAATTCATTTATATTCTACCATAAGATTGACATTGGAACTTTGAAAGGCCAGGGGAAGAAGCCCCGAAGGTGGATTTTTCCAAGAGGCATATATATGCGTTAAGGGCTTTACATGAAAGTATCATTCAAGATCTAGTTGTTACGATGGTAGCAATCTCGTAAAACTCGCTTTATCTTAAATATATAAAAATTAATCCCTATTTCCCTTTGTCATTCCGTAACTTGAGAATGAGTGCTCCAAATTGAATAATTCTCTTTTTGTTGTGTTCGTTAATGTCGGGACAAGGTTCTTGTAAAAGACAATTTTTAATCCTACCTAAGGGCTCTGACCCTCTGGCCTTCAAAGTTCCCATTGAAAACAGCTTTTAACAAGGATTATATCGAAACATACTTGAAAGGCATAAACATATGTTCATTACGGAAATAATTTAAAAGAAAATTTTTAATCCGACGTAAGGGCCCTGTCCCACTGGCCTTCAAAGTTCCCATTGATTTGATCAGAGTTCAGTTAGTTACACCAAACAGCTGTTATCAAGGATTATAACTAAATATACTTGAAAGTCATAAACATATGTTCATTACGTAAATAACAACTCTACTTGAATGGCAACTCAAACCCTTTTTTTATGCCGAAGTTAGCACTATATAAAAATAGGCGAGTGAGCGTAGCGAACGAGCTTATCTTGAAAATGAACGAGTATTTGATATAAAACAAATTCAATGACATTAGGACAGGGCAACGTCTGTCGGGTCAGCTAGTTCTTTAATAAATAGACTAGCCCAATGTTGTCAAGTTTATCAAATTTCCAACAAGATTTGTGATTTCCTGTGATTTAAGACTCAATTTCTCAGGCCCAAAAAACACATTTTCAACGTTTAAACAAAATCCTTCCGTCGTTTCCCGAGACCCATGGTATACATCGTATACATCCAGCCACTGATCATTTAAGACTTTAACACGTATTCACATGTTTCGTTCGTGTTTAAACACCAAAGCACGTCCACCGTAACATGTAGTATCTCCTTCGCCAACCGTTATCTCGTGGGCAAACAATGTTATGTTATCTGCGACCTTATCGTTATCATCGAGCAGAATGATTGTTTCAGGAAGTAACGTGTACTGACGATGACGATGGCGATGTTTCCCAGTGGAATGACAATGACAGAGCTCGCGAAATCTTGGAAATCATTGGGTCACCAGAAACCCCCAATTTTAAAAACTTGAAAATGGTAATGGGAGTCAACATTCAGACGAGTCGTTCCCCTTCTGTTTATAACGAACCGTTCACCTCTTTGTTTAAAACTCATTGTTGGCGATGGCGAGTTTATGACTTAGGAAATTATTGCGGACGTTTTCCATCACTGATAAGTAGAAACAGGTTTACGACGTTTTATGATCTGGAATCTGATCCATACAACGGAAATCTGAACTATGGAATCTTCAGGTGAGAAATGAATACCTAGCAACATAACGAAATCACCCCAAAACCCGCAATTTCAAGTTAGTCATTTTCATTCACCCGTGAGTAAGCTGATTAAAACTTTTACCCTGGTAAAGTTCAATATAGCTTATACGGTTCATGAGATGGTTCTAGGAAACTTGAGCTTTGATTTTATAAACTAAATATTTATAAGAAAGGTTTTGTGTAAAGCCAAACACTATATCAAACGGAACGCTTATGTAGTTGAGTGTTCAAAGCGATCCAATACTTATGGGCTTCGGTTGCCTATTAACTCGGGTCGGATTCTTGTGTCTCTCCTGAGTCAAAAGCTAAACCCATAAACTGTATTTTCCATACATATAATTTTAAATACATCTCACTACGGGTGATGTAATACACGTTTATTAAGTGAAACGTCTTTTGATTCGTCGATTTATTTTTTATCCTCACTACCGAGTGGATTTTGTAACTATCTGAAACATTATTTTAAAATAAATTATCCTTTAAAATAGCTTAATGCTCCGGTCTACCCCTTCCGCGTAGCGGTATGCAAGGGTTTGCAGGATTCCTCTTTACAGCTGCTACATAAACCCTTTAATTAAAGTTATAAAGTAAAATATTAAAGACGAAAATATTATCTCCAAATGTACTTTTAAATTTATTTAGGCTAACTGAGTTGCATTTACAAGCCCTTTTGAATGTACAAAGGTTAGCCTTTCCAACATACAACAGTTTAAGACAGAAACATTATATTGAAATTCTAAAAAAGAGCATGAGTAGAATTAACTTTTTTTCTATGAACTCCTGTGTTTAGTATGTTGATAACGTAATTATCATAACCGCAAACAGGATTCCTGCGGACCTCCGCACCGCGCCGCGCCGTTTCCCTATGTTAATAATGTATATTCACGCGGTGGCGCAGATTTTTCTGTAGGTTAGAACAAGGCCTTAACAGGCGTTATTATTATTAATATCATTTCCAGCATTGTGACAAGTCAGTTATTAAAATTAGGCGAATAAATAGTTTGGACAAAACACCTATGATCTTACTGTCCGAGTATTTACGACACACACTTTACCGTAATAAACTGTAATGCCATTTTATTTTAACTGCAACGTACCGGGCTGATAAATTAATATAATAGTTTGGACAAAACACCTATGATCTTACTGTCCGAGTATTTACGACACAGCACACTTTACCGTAATAAACTGTAATGCCATTTTATTTTAACTGAAACGTACTGGGCTGATAAATTAATATTGTACCTATTATAAACGTTTACGGTCAGAGCTTACGTACGACATTGTGATTTTTTCACGGTGACTTTTGACTGAGACGAAAGCTCTTGAGCAAGACTATGACAGTAATTGGTATTCAGGGTTACTACGATGCACTCTGCCGCCCGGCGCAATGCTAAGGTTTCCAGGGTTTCACTTCACAGCGGCTACATAAACCATTTAATTGCAGTTAAAGGCAAATATTAAAGAGGGAAGCGTTAACTACCAAGGTATCGTTTTACTTTTTGAATAAAGTTGAATTTACCCTTTTAAATTAAAAAAATGAGCTTCTTCAAACTTCAAACCACATCTTAAGCAGAAACGTGATTTTGAAATTCGATTAACATGCAATAGTCTATAGAATTAACTTTCTTCTATCAAATCAAATGCCTTTTAGAATGTGTTGATGGCATAATAATTGTTGAAACCGAAACCCTGCGGATCTCTGAAACGCTCATGTATTTTCACGCGGCGACGTAGATTTTTCGATAAGGTAGACCGGTGGAGTGTGGAGTGATGCGACGCTCGGTGCTCGGTTCTAGCATTGAATATACAGAGAGTACTTGATGGTTCTAGTTTACGTGAGGCAACACGGAAACACGTCACACCAGCACTCGCGGAAGCAGGCGTATCTACACAAGCAAACACTGCGATAGATAGCACAGGCGGTGCTGGTGTAAACACACAGTCGTGTTGCACAACGTTGCGTCACACGAGCCACTCGCTCGCCTCGCCTCGCCTCGCCAGACGCACTCGCGAACCTCGAGACCTCGTGCTCGTGGAGATCACGTGATGTGGATTTGACTTGTACCTTTTTCGCGCATGCGCGGGATTGAGAATTTACCTCGTGGTAAAGCGGAGTTTTCTTATTGAACAGCAAGCAGGATTTTTGTGACGCTGAGTGAAGTACTGAATCGGACTCCTTTCTTGATATGTCAGTTAAGATGTCAATGTGTATGTTGGCCGGAATACTATACAATGTACATCCGTCTCACGGTCCAGGAGTCAGCCTCTAAGGCATTCTCAACCTCAATGTACCATATTGTAACAGAAAACAAATGAATATACTACTTGTATATCCAGTTTTATAGCTTTGTATACATTAGAAAAACAGATCACATCAGCAAGAACAAATGTTACAGACATTTTGTAAATAAAACTACTTTTGGATTGACAACGCAGTGTGTAAATTAGGTTACGGTGGGAGTAATAAATTCAGATTCACGAGAAGCATATTTTCTAGAGTTGTGGCAAATTCGCTATACTAAACCGCAAGTCGCCTTTGACATGTGGGTTAGGAGGGGAAGCGGCTCGTTGATTAGTTACAAAACATAAAACGAAAACATTACTCAAATGAAATGACATCCCCGCTAAGCGTTGATCAATTTGTATACGGGTTTATGTTGTTTAATGCTGTACGGTTAGCTTTTGTTCGATATTTTCGATATTTGAGATTCTTGAATGGCAAAGAGAGTACTGAATTCATAATCTAAGATATATTCTCGTAGTTAATACTATTTCAGGGTAGTAAATTCAATTAAATTTGACAAGGAGTGGATAACAGCAGCTGGCGTACAAGATTCTTGAGTTGGGCACATACATAGCTGAATTTGACAACTACGTACACTTGGAACCGGGTAACTGCGTAGTAGCTGGCAGACTGACTGCCAACAGCAGAACAAAGAACGGCGGTCTGTTTCGCCAGTAGAGTCAGATACTGTAAAATGATAAAGCCCTTTGAATGAGAATTATCACGGAGTTAAGTTTGGCACGAACAATTTGGAATCTGGCCATAGCCTAGTAAGTGTTTTTCGATTGTCTTGAAGGATTTCTCGAATCGGTTTTTGTTATTGCAGTCGCATCTTCCGATGAGTTTTTTTTTTATTTAAAGATTACAATTTCCTTTCAGATTTATTGTTATATTGAAAATGTTTGTTACAATGAATGTATTTTGAGGAAATTAATTGAAATAAAGTTCTGCAGCCCTACCGTATACTTTACGTCCCGAGGGGTTTTATTGGTGAAAGTTAAATTGATATACTGTTTTACAGTAAAGTTATTTCTCAATGTTGCAAAATCAGATTTTGGATAAAAATCTCTCAGAGTAAAACCAACGCATCTCCTTTTCAACATTGCAAATACAGTACCCCATGTTGTCTCACTTACCAGTTTTTGAAATTCGAAAGTTTAAAATCAGCGAGTCTTTTTAAGTTATCTACCGCGCCCTGTTACATATTATAGGAACTTAATAGTAGTCATAAAAGCCCCTTAAAATTTAAAAATAACTAAGACTTTTTTAATAATTTAATCTTTTTGAAGTAGAAGCTTGGGCTTGAGGTAGAGGCTCAATAGCTGGACTTTTAGGTGTTTCAAGCACCTTATATATATTATGAGAATTTCTACGATATTTTATTTTCCGAATATCAGCTAGACAAAAGTGTGCGAAACGACCTCCAGGGGGCCGCGAGTCTCGCTACGCTATTTCTGCCGGTCGCGCCACGCCGCGGAGGCCACTCCAGACACCACTCACTCGCGTCGTGGCGAGAGATGGTGAAACATTGTGCAAGGTCGCGTGTATGGGAGCTCGAACGTTCTATAATTACGAGCGTATTGGGAATTACGAGTCGGGCCCGCCGATGTCGTTGGACCAATAGAGATACCAGACCAGGTCAAGTTTATTGTTGAATAGCTGCGGCGTGGACCGGGTCGAAGGGCGGGCTTGTCAGTAATGATATTGCTGAGTGACTAAAAGAGATTGCATCATTTTATGTAATGATACAAGATCAGGAGCTGCGCTTAATCTTAATTGTTTGTTACATTGTATTTCTACACCGAGCCATATGCTTTCTGTGTTTAACTCATTGAACTACTACGAATCACGATCAGCTATTTACATTTTCATCAACTCGAACCAAAGGGAATGTCCTTAAATACGAATAGCCAATCATCTCCCAGGTCAGATCTCTACATCTACCACAAAATTTGGCACATAAACTTTTTACATAACGAAGGTAACCACTAAGAAAGAATTTTAAGAAATTCCCATAGGGTTGGTTTTCTATCAACACGTTTCTATTCTGTGACGGTACAGAGGAAGGTATTATCTAGCTAATAAGTTTTTAATGTCAACTACGTAAACAAAATCTGTTTTTACTTTTGGCTTTAAATTCTTAATATAACAACAATAATTTAACCTGCTCTGTTACAAGAAACATCAGCCAATGCAATAATAAATACTATTAGGTACAATAAAAAAAAAAAAAAAAAAACAATAAATAGAACCAACACTTAAACGCCTAAACCTATACAGCCATTCCACTATTGTGACCACAAACCTACATATCGGTGAGCCTAAAAAGACAATGTCTTTTCATACCGGTAATCCAATTAATAGGCTGCATTCAAAGGTTGCTACTTTCTGTGGTTCTCATTCTTTTAGTTTATATTTATAAGTTTAGATTTGTTCATTTTAGTGTCCTGAGGTCTCGTAATCTTTGTTGGCTAATCTTTAGGATGCATTTTTCTGAGATCGTGATATCAACCCTTCTTCAGCGAATCAAGTTCTGAAGTTTTATTTTTTAAATGCCCTTGATGACAGCGTAATACGCCATGATTCAGCCTCTCACGGTGCGTTGGCACTTTATCTGCTACTAACTCAGAGCCTGCGTATTGTTCGTGATAACGATAACAGAAGCATTCCTCTGCAGCGAGTGCACGGCCTCCACGCAGTCCCGTGAATCGTCCAAGGCCGCATCTCCGGTCTGCCCATATCCTCCCATCCGGGAACGGATTGAATCGTTCACCCGTCCTACCTTCCGCCCCGGGCTCTGCCCTATACGGCTACCTTTTATCCGTCCACTCCCTAATCCCCGTGGAATTACACGACCAGGAAACAGCAGTATCAGTTTGCATGACTCGTCGCTTCTCGGTGGTTTTCTCTTGATGTGAACAATCTTCAGACATAACTTTTGCTATTTCATGTTTTCTAGGAAATTAGCGATTCAATTTTGTAATTGTATTATTTCTGAATGCTATTCGACCATGTTCGTCAGTTCTGGTTACAGTGAAGGTTAAGGAAGAGCTATTTTATTGGGTTTATGGTTTATGTCACATGCGTTTAATGTGTTTTAAAACAACTACAAATAACAAGTATTTAGAACTGCTGAATACCAATCTGTTGTTTGCATTTTTTATATTTGTACTGAATTGACTTTATGTTGATTTGTATTCATTGTTTAGCTCCTGCGCTGTACGAATACTACGAATAGTGGTAAGACTTACTGTATTCCGACAAACAGCTCAATGTGCATTAATCATGTTCAGGACGTTAGCGTCGAAACACATTAACTTATATTTAATTGTTTGACAAGTAATTAAAGAAGTGGAAACCGTCTGTTACACTGATTTTTCTAACCCGAAAGACGGCAACTTGTCAAGTTTATTAGTATACTTCTGCATTGCTAAAGAACTGTCGTTAGATAACGCTTGTTGTATAACGTATAAATATATCATGACATGACATGGCAGCAGATTGCAATAAGTTTGTCAAAGGTTTTTTTCTTGCTGTAATCAAAAGTAACAGTTATTTGCTCTCGAAATATTAATCTCCAAATACTTCATCTTAATCTTAGTCGTTGTTTTTGAAACGTTACACAGTAATGGAAAGGGAACTTATCGTCGTAGGTACCTAATTAACCCGTTCTGTGCCCCATTATACAGTATCGTGGTGACGCTGGGTCGTTATTGAAACTAAAATTAAAAGGTTCTAAATCGGGTTTTGTTACAAACTAATTATCTTTCACTAATTATTATCTATATTGATAGCTAGTGTATGGTTATTCGGGATTCACTAGAATATCTGGCTTAGTTACTATCACAACCCAATCAATAAGTCTTCTTCATGGATATCTGGCGTAGTTACTATCACAACCCAATCAATAAGTCTTCTTCATGGATAAGAGAGCGCGCGCTGGATTAATTACTAATAACAAGGCTTAATTATATAAGGCTGGAAGAAGCAGAACATGTTACGACAACTCAGTAAATTAAGGCAGTAGAGTGTAGGCGTTCGATAAGAAAAATGTATTTTATTTGCGGCTACAGTAGTTTATTTTGCACACTAAATTGTCCATTTGTCGTGGGTTGTTTTACTCATATATATGAACGCATTGGCTGAGATCATATTTTTACTATAATGGAACTGAAAATACGTTGTTGTTTTAGTTTTCTTGTGTATTAACCATTGATTATACCAGCCTACATTCCGTAGGTTGTATTACTTAAGCCCACCGGAAGCTTGCGGTATTTTTAACTGGGGTAAGTTAAATTCTGGTAAATACCTTGATAGCTGCAATTTTAATTTGAAATTTCACTACTGTAATAAAAGATATGTTGGAAATAGTAAATTGATTTTGAGCGATACCCGTTTTATTTGAGAGCTTACCTCCAGGCCGAGTAAAGCCTCTCGTGAAGGGGTGAAGGGGTGGTTGGTGTCGAGGGTGGGGAGTGGTAAGGGGAGAAGGTTGCCAGGGGTGGTAAAGGGTGGGTCGGCATAAATCCACACTGCCTCAATCATTACTGCTTTGCTCCCTTTCGTACTGCACATATCATCAGTGTCTCAAAGCTTTGATATAGGTTTGCTCATAATAATTTATTCGTAGGCACTATTAAATTCGAAATTAAACTATAACGTGAGTGTCGTGTTTATTTTCCTCCCTGAGGTTTTGAGGCCTCCACCAAATCAATATGTATAACCGACTACGTTTTACTACGTTGTACGTTAATCTTAAAACATTGAAGTAGTCTTTTTAAGACGGATTATCCATAGAGGTTTTATTTATTGTAAAACTGGTCTGGGAAATGACAAAGAAATGTAGTGAATTGTTACACATTCACGTGTCTTATATTATAACTGAAATTCGATTGATTTCAAAACGTATTTTTTACAAGCTTAAAGCCTCCACACTCCTCGCGAATACGCCCGAATATTCGGCCTGGAATCGTGTGGGAGCTGCACTAACGCCGAATATTAATTTGTTTAGATTGTTGACAAGCAGTGACAAACGTTAAAAGAACTTTCGGGAGAGCTCGGCCGAAAATTCGGGCGTTATTCGCGAGTAGTGTGGCAAGCCTATAAGCCTTTAACACGTTGGGTGCGGCAAACAAGTTTAAACACGATAGATAGTTACTATTTGATTTGTTAGTTTCCATGTTAATTAAAAACGTCACCGGTGGCCGGCCCGCATATTTTTTCTGAGATCGTGATCAACCCTTCTTTGGCGAATCAAGCTATCTCTAGTGAAGTTTTATTTGTTCGGCGGTGTTAATAAGAGAGGTAAATAAATGCACATCCAAGCTTTTCAGACTTTTATATTTTTTAAATACTGTGCTTACAAAATATCTCAAATATATATATATATATATATATATATATATATATATATATATATAAACGGAAAAAATATTTTATTATCATAGTACGTTTTGTTATAATAACGGGATGTAAATTAAAATGTCTAAGGCCTGAAAGGCCAGTTGATGAACGGTGTAACTGGTCGAAGTCAATTGTATTGTACTATCTTTCATGTACGTTTACCGACTTGTATGTAACAGTTTCAAAGAAAATATATTTTAAAGTGTTGTAACACAACCGACGGTGAAGCGATCGCCAGGCTGGTAGGTAGCTGCCGGCGCAATTAGGGGGGTGCCGTATTTGGTAAAAGGCGCGGTGGGTGTGGAACCTTGACTTGTGACGCATCGAGCCTCGAGCCTCGCCGAGACGCGACTCAACGACGAACGACAGAGCGACTGTTCCTCGTTGGGCAATACGCGCTAGCACGTGTCACTTGTGGGGCTGATTACCGCTGGTGTCGACATCAGGACGGGTCGTGGTCGAAATTCAGATGCGAAAATTATAGTACGTCAGTTGTGCGTGCGACTGAAGTGGTGAATTACTTATTGATTTCATCGGGGTCGTTGAATTCCGTGAGATGATTAATGGACCTTTGTAGTGAAGGGCGGTAATCAAAGCCAGAGCGTTTACTGGTGGAAGTCCATTATACATACCACTTCAGTGGAAAATGTCCATTAGTGTAAAGCTACTATATGTTTTATTCAGCCCGTACAAATGATTAAATGAATAAGCTTTATTTATGGGGTGATCGCTGTCTCATTGTAATACTGAATATAACAAATAATCAGTGTAAAGTTTGATTTTGTTTTTAAGCAATACATTATGCATTACCTCATTTTCGAGTTGAATCTGTTGATGCGGTATTTATAAAATTACATTTTTTGAAGATTTCGCGTTGTAATTAGATGATTGCAAAACTTCCACAGTGTTTTCAACACACTTCCTCGAGACTGGACCTTGGAGATGGTCACGTCCTTTGTTTCTCTGGGAATGTTAGGCCTACTGCTAGGCCTGCTTGGATTGTTTGGCAACGTTTCCAAAATATTCAATAGTTTTTCTCAGGGCTGAATCTCAAAGAGCCACGTGCTCGAGCAGAACAGGCTGATCTAGAAAAGGTAAATCTGTCCGTGAACTGTGTAATGGTTCTGGTTCCTGTAACATTGTAAAAGTGTGGGATTGATATAGAAATAGTTTACTGTGTACAAATTGTAGCGCGTTACACTGGCGCACACTGCGATTCTTTTAATAATAGGTCTTTAACTTTAAAAACAATTTTGTTTATGTCAACGCCAACGGCATTTTTGTCAACAGAGAGCACTGTAAACTCTTTTATGGAGCAGCCCAAAAAAGCGGCTCAAATTGTTGACATTCAAGATTGTATTTTTTTAACATTAAAGAATTTATAATTTTATTTTAAACCAAAGAAAACTCAATACCTGCTATTGATTTAGTTCAATAACTTGAATTTGCGTTCATATAGTTGAATTAATTTGCCATTTAGCTGATTGAAAAAGCAAAGGTACGTGTCAGGGAGGGGCTCCAGTCACTGCTTGTCCCATAAGGTCAGTGTTAACTTTCAAAGCCCGTCCTCAGTGGATTATCCAAAATTGTTGATTTATGGTTAATTTAAAAGAACAAAAAACCTTTCATTGGGAAGAATTTAGATATTAAAATAGTTTGCCTATACAAATCGTAAATAATTTAATGTTTTGGATTTTTTATACGATTATTATTTGTGAAATCAAAATATTGCTTAGATTTTTTCGCTCTTTGAAATGAGCCATAAATAAACCATATTGATTAATCCGTTGAGGAGGACGGGCTTTGAAAGTTAACATTGTCCTTATGGGAGAAGCGAAACGCTAAGTTTCGTGACAGGAGCCCCATCTTAAAGAGTTTTTTCAACCAAATACCGCTCGTGTTGAGTGTTGTGCAACTGATTGCGAGTTGCGAGTTTCCCAGGTCGCCTCGCCAGCGCGAGGTGCCAATGTTTCGGACGACCGCATTGTGGCGTGGTGGTGGCAACGGCGGCGACGTGTTATTGCAGGACCACGCGCGATTGGCTCGTGTATTATTTACGGCGTGATGAGAATGCCGTACGAGATCATCCGCGTGAAAGTGCAGCGTAACAAGCTCGTTGCGGAAGCATTATTGTTGGAAAGAGTCAATTGTAGGGGGCTCTTTGAGCGCATTTATTTATTCAGACGTTGTTGTGTTTACCTAGAGCTAGATTTGTAAGGATTAAAGTAGTTTGTATAACGAGTCGTTTGATTTGAGAAATGAATGAGTGATGTTTTCGGGTTTTGTGGGCAAAGGAATATTGGGGCAATCGTTAAGAAAAAAGGCCTAATCGTGAGATCGTGTCTTTACCAAAGACGCAATTGACTCAAATACTGCGCTCGCTAATAAATTACTTCTCTGTGGTTTGTATTCATCTTTTTACATTTTCGGTTCCAAATTTTTACTGACTTTGTATATGATAGTTTACGTAGCTAAGTGAAAAGAAAATTGTTACCCACAGATAAGTTGTTGGTTGTGAGTCATGGTAAGACTATTGAAGCTAAAAATTAATCTTTATTTGGGATTCTAAGTTAAAAAAATTACCACAAACCCCGTTAAATGGAATTTAACTGATTTTATTTTTATAACTTAGACTGTAGTGATTAGAACCACCACTCAATTACGGGAGAGAATTGAGAAACCGGGTAATGTCCAATCTTGTGCCAATAAGTGTATAGCGAGGCCGGAGCCAGGGAGCGGGGAAGTGTTCCTAGTCCATTGCATCCCT
Organism: Allygus modestus; assembly: GCA_963675035.1. Taxonomy (NCBI): domain Eukaryota; kingdom Metazoa; phylum Arthropoda; class Insecta; order Hemiptera; family Cicadellidae; genus Allygus; species Allygus modestus. Next base: position 105,735,720 of record OY776117.1, on the reverse strand, counting down.
TTACTACTACGACGGACGGTGTCTGGCTCTCGCGCGCAACGTCCTCCCGTTACAAAGCGACCTCCGATTCCCGCTTCTCCGTCGAGTCCTCCAAACTCTTAACCGTTTCGTACATCTCTAATGGTAATTAGTTATCGTTATATTCCGCTCGGGTCGCCTTTGCCAACAGGAAGTGCGGTCGTCGGCGCATCCCAGTAGAGCTAATTGCAAGGCCATTACTGTTACGGCACGACACGACAGCGTCGCAGCGCCTCGCGAGGCTGAGGTGAAACCCGGACTTTCACCGTGTGACGCTCCCCCCACCTCCCCCTCACCCTCCCCCTCCCCATCGTCCTGCGGTACAAGGTGCAACGTAACTGCCAGGATGGAGATATAGCAACATCTCGCTCGATGTTTTCTAAAACTCCACAATGCGCTGTCAAGTCGGATACGAAGAGATTTTAAGAGTGCGTTTCGATCACGACACATTTCGCATTTCTGCCTGCTCCCCCATAGGCAAATGTTAACTATCACAGTCTATCCCTCTTCACAAGACTATCCGAGATCGTTTACTGCTCATTTTAATTAGCAAAAAATTCGAGCGATTCCAGTGTGGAAATGTTGATATCACAAATAATAATCATTCAAAAAAATCCAAAATGTTCAATATTTACGATTTTTGATGGGGTTAACGTTTTGTGATATTGAAATATCACTGAAATCGCTGGGTATTTTTTATTATTTTTTGCTCTTTGAAATGAACCATAAATCTACGATTGCGGATGATCCGTTGACGAGGGATGGGATTTGAAAGATAATATTGGCCTTATGGGACAAGCAAGTAGAAGCAGAGGGCTGGAGCTCCCAAGGATGCTGATTTCGGGAAGGGTAGGAGAAGGGGGTGGTTGATGAGGTATGAAGATTGAAACATTACGAAGAGGTTATACCCCTATGACACACCCCATCACACCTCTCTTCTCCAGGGATTTGCCCTCGGCCTTAGTCGAAGAAATTTTCGCTGCTACCCACTTAGGATTATTTAAACAGTCCTATCTATAATTTCATTAGCACAACTATTCGTCGCCTCCGCTCGGGGAGATCAAAGACGGCTTACCTTAACTGTACACCTTGAGAAAGAGGAAGTACCACAGTTTTCATGGACGGTACATAAGTCACCAAATGTCACTCTGGAGTTACAACAAATCAAACCAAAGCAAAAAACATATTTTTACACTTTTTATGCGAATATGCACTTTTTATATTGGGTTCAGTGTGGAAGCAATTTTGAAGACTAAAAGTGGTAGTAAGCTCTGGATAAACGTCCCCCGAGGGGGTGACTGTTTTATTGTCACCCGGAGAATCACCCGAGCGCTTGAAGATTCGAAAGTTGTTATTTCCGCGCGCCTACGACTCAGGATTGTGGAGCACATACAACACAATCTCATAATAGTCACAATCTCACAATACAATCCCAGGAATGGAACGCATTCCGTCCTGGAGCCTCATATTGTTGTTTCGATCAATATTGTATCGATGGAAAATTAGTGTTCACACAATAAACACACAGTGACTTGAGCCAATTTCCTTTAGCCCACTTATTAAATTATATGTGGGCATAACAACCGCACTTATATATATTTTTTTATAATATTTGCCTTTGTATTACATTTGGGGAAATATCAATAATAGTAGTAAGCTTATATTTTGTTTTTCTTCCATCTTCTGTTATGTACACATATGCAAATTAAACCGAAATGAATTAGAGGTTTATAAGATGTTTTACAAGTACCGGTAACCTTAAAGTCGAGAGCTTTCAACGTAAAAATCAGCGGAAATGATCGCGTTTGTTTTTGAACTGTTGAATAGTCTATAACATCCCTCCCTTAGTTAATCCCAGCATACACATTCAGCGATGCGATAAAACCCAACAAATTTAACTAAACTTAAAGCAATTACAAAAATGGTAAAACAAAATCGCCAAACTGTCACAGCCAAAGAAAATTACCTCGCCACTGAAACCCCTGTAAAACGAGCAGGTCAAGTATATGCGTGTTTATATAAACAAGGCCTATTATAAAAGTTGTTTGGATGAAAAACTCTTTCAACAAAACTGCCAGTGAAAGAGTGGACAATCAAGTTGAAAGACGAGACCAATAAACAACGCTGGCGTTGGAGTTTACCCAAACTTTCCAATTACGCTGAACAAACGTTGGACGGAAGTGGAGCGATTAATACGATCGTGCGCGTCGCGGCGCTGTGTGGCGGAGGGGGTTTGATAAAATGAAATAAAATAAAATACCGATATTGCAGTTATCGTTGCACACGTACTGCTCTGTGTGTTATATTCTGAAAATTGTTTATTTGATTACAGTTTAAGTATAAACTACTCGGTATCCCCACTATCAAGAATTATACGGTATAGGTCTCATAAACAAGACGCGCAGTAGATCAGTGACGTCAGTGGTGCCCACCAGCTGTTTGTAACACAACAAAGCTCCTCCCATCTGTCAAAACTAGCCTATTGGTTGATTGGATGCTGGTGTTTGACTTTGATGCGTCCATTATAATTATGTGATAATCTGGAACGTAAACGAAACAAAAATGTAAAAAATGTGACGTCACTGGTGCCCAACCAACAGCAGGTGAGTATCAAAGCGGCGCATGATACTTATCGTATTATTGTTCTAGATACTGTATGGGTATTCCAATCTTTTCATGGGGACATACATTATTGCAATTCAGTTCAAAAACTTATACTGTTCACAGTGACAGTCTGCAGTTAGAAATATATATCTTATAACAGCTGTTTATTTTAATTGTATTGAAACGCGTGTGACCCAAGAACAGTTTCTTCCATAGGATTAACATGGGAACTTTAAGGGCCAGTGGGGTGAAACCCTGAGGACTGAAGGTGAAATCAATGGATTTACTTTCAAAACTAATTTAATTAAATCGCTTTAATTTGTCACCTCAATCGTTGAAATCGGCCATCAAATAAAAACGTGGCTGACCACAAATAAATCCTTAAAGAATTAATAAGTAGATATTTTGTAGTTATCGTGCTGACATTAATTTGTGACAATTACAAGTTGAGTAATTCAATTGCACGAGCTCCTGAATTAACTGTTATTTTGTTTACCCAAGTGTTATTGGATTAGAACACTGCAATTCCTTGTTTAGAATACATTGTCGGCGATGATAAGTTTATATTATTTAAGAGATTATTGAGGAAATTTGCCATCAGTGAATGAAAAATGTTTCACCGACACACTGCAGTATTTGTTCTTTAAATTAATGTTTTCAAAAACAAAGATGCATATTTTAATCTTTGTGGTTTAAATGATGTTGTATATTTCAAATTATCTCCTTATAGACAATAAACTGAACTTTCGACAGCATTGTCGAAAATTCCAGAAACCAAGTAGATTGGACCTTATTAGTGCACCAGCTACGAGTCAGTATTCGATAAGGGTTGAGAGGAATACTTCAAACATATCGACACCGCACAATATTGTGTCGCCGCGTCTCCTTGGCAACGCGGAGCTCGATACTGAGCGAAACTAACAAACAAGTCGCGGATTTATACTGGCTAAGAACCATTGATGCGGAAATTTATAAACATTATAGAATGTTTTCATTGAACAATACGTTAAATAAACGGTCGTTAACATTATAAACTACGACTTTTTTGGATCTTTTGCGACTTATTTTTTACATTTAATTTGATTCGCTTCACAACAATTTGTTAGTACATATTTATGTTTCTCTTTAACGTTGAGTGTTATGGGAGTAACGAAATAGGCTTATTTAAATTATGATCATTTTGAGGAAGCAGTTCGTCAATTTTGCGTCTATCAATCCATGGTATGGTCTCCAGTTTAAACCATAGCAGTTGCCGCGATTGCAAATACAGTGTTGAGGTTAACATTCACCAAAGGTTACTTATATTGCATAGCGTCAAGGTCAAGATTGACAATTACACATCACATGCCGAAGATGTTTATTCGTCCTAGTAGATGTATTTAAAAACACTCACAGACGCGTATTTACTTTGCTGTCAGAAAATTCGTGTAGACTATAATTTCCGTGGTTTAAATTCAATATTCCAGAGTATTGTACTTCTTAAGAGCCCGCGCACCTGCAATTAACAAATAACCTTTGAAATAATTTAACTTAGAAAATTTGCTAAGAATTACACATAAAAAATAAGAGTAGTGATTTATTTATTACATTTTCCATAAGGCACAAAATTTATTAATTACTACGCTTTAAATCTTCAACTCTTTTTTTTTAGCTAAACCGTTGTCAACTTTCAATAATTTACAAATCCGTGGGAGTTTCTGTTGCAGTCCGAATAGAGGACTCAATTTTAAAAGTCTGTACCTCTAGATTTTAATGGGATCGTTGAAAATTCACGAAATTATTTATCAGAACTTTGCAAAGGTCAATTGGATGCTAGTAGGGTATATTGGACAGTCCGACTCCAGGAGGGACAGGAGGGACGCCCCCCCCCCCCCGAGGTCTCGTCTGTGACACTTTGCGAATTTTTTTTTTTGCGAACTTTTTTGCGAACTTTTTTGCAAACTTTTTTTGCGAATTTTTTTTTTTGCGAATTTTTTTTTTTTTTGCGAATTTTTTTTTTTGCGAATTTTTTTTTTTTTTGCGAATTTTTTTTTTTGCGAATTTTTTTTTTTTGCGAATTTTTTTTTTTGCGAATTTTTGTTGTTGCGAATTTTTGTTGTTGCGAATACTAACCTAACCTAACCTAACCTAACCTAACGTAACCTAACCTAACCTAACCTAACCTAACCTAACCTAACCTAACCTCGGATCAGATTTCTGATTGCAGATTCTTGTTCGTCTAGTCGAGGCGAGTCATTTGAGTACCCACATCATACACTTTGGATGATGTTTACAAAAAAGAGGCCCGCACCACACTTTTGACCTTTTTTTTTTGCATTTTTGGAATCTCCTCGTCAAGCCGAGTATTCTCAGTACCCACATGACATACTTTGGATAATCAATACAAGAGTTGATCAGGGTAACGCTACAACCAACAGAGCTAGCCCATCAGCACTTGCGGTCAATTGAACTACCAGTGAATGCAAATTTTGAGGAGAATATAATTGCAATGCTTTGAACATATACTGCATATACCTTCAAGTACTCTGCACCGAGGCAGCTGTTCGCACAACCGACTGACGCGTCCAGTCTACTGTCTGGGAATGCGGATGTTGTAATTTGATACCTCGACTGGAGGGCGCAGGTGTTCACACAAAAAACCGACAAGTCGAGACCTGTCTGGGAATGCGGATGCTGTAATTTGATACCCCGACGGGAGGGCGACGCGACCCTTCCAGGAACCCATTATAGTCCGCCCGTATCGAGTTCCATTAGAGCAGGGTGGTCTTTACCCCAGACAGCGGTTGAGAGTTTTTGCCCCGACCTTCTCCGAAATCCATTAGTGGGGATAGTCACCCACATCACCAACCCTCCTTCAGTTCAGTTCGAGAGTTCAGTGCGTGAAGACGTGTTAGTCCGATCCTGTTCCGTTCTACGCGATTTGTGTTAGTTGCTGATTATCATCATTTGCGATTAGCGATTTGCGTAAAGCACCTTTGAACTATTTAAAACGTACGTGTTGTGCTGTATTGTTTGTGATTATCAAAACTTATAATCCATATTAAAGATGAACGCCACACACGTTTGTACCATTTGTGGTTGTATTTTCGTGCGTAGAAACAATTTGGTGCAACACCACATCAGATTCCACGGCTTGAGACCACAACTACCAACACCAACACCAACGCAGCAAGGTACGTTTTTTGCGTTGCATTATTGTTTTAATCAGACCTAAATGTTAGTAATATAGAAATACGTTATGCAATATAACCGCAGAGTGATACTATTATTTTTATTTAACAGCTTTAACTATTTAGCGCGAATAGAGAACTCTTTGTTTTTTAAATTTAAAATTACATGACTATATCAATATAATTTAATTGTAATAACTTATGTTATTGCTCGCCCCATCAAGCCAAGTCATCAGAGTACCCGCATTACATACTTTAAAAAAAAAGGTAGGTGTTAAACATTTCACAATCTAATCGTTTTGTGCGTTTGCAGATGGAGTAGCTGCATGTCGGCTTTGTCGAGCCACCTTCGTAGACCGGGGAGCTTTAGAGCGTCACATGGAAGCGAACCACCGAGTCATTCCACCCCGGCAGGTGATTGATGCTCCGCAGACGACTGCCTATGTCAATCAACACTCCGTTGAAGGTGAGAATCCACATTAAAATAACTTTTTCCCCTTGAAACTAATTACCTTTTTTATAATTATTTAACTAGGTACATGAAGAAGAAGAATGAGACCGTGACAACTGGTGTACTATTGATTTAATTGCTAGGGGGGAGATTTTCGCTCCCCCTAACACATAATGGGTTAGGGGGAGATTTTCGCTCCCCCTAACACATAATGGGTTAGGGGGAGATTTTCGCTCCCCCATACGTCAGGAATTGTTGAAGACTAGAACAAGAATGAGCCCGTGACAACTGGTGTACTATTGATTTAATTGCTAGGGGGGAGATTTTCGCTCCCCCTAAAACATAATGCTTCTTTAGGGTTGGCGCAGCTCAATATTGAGGCAACATCCTTAGCCTTGAACCCCGAATCATGAATGTAGACAAACAGTACAGAAGATTACATTCCCTGTTTGAAAATTGATATTTTTAATTAACAACTCCATTTTGAAATGTGATTCTCGAGAGAGGGGGATTTGTATCTTTAGTTATCCTAATCTGTTTTTTATTTTTATTTTCAGGTGAAGGACCGGGTCCTGACCACCACACCTGCCATGAATGCGGTCGCCGTTTCCGTCGTGAAATACACCTGCGTCGACATGTGGATTCGGTACACAGCAGAGTCCGCAGGTTCATATGCGGCACATGCGGCGTCGAATTCAAGAGGGAAGACAACCTGCATCGACACACCATGCAATTTCACGGTGATGGTCAAGAACGGAGATTCCCTTGCGCATACTGCGGTCAGGAGTTCAACACGGGGTTCAACAAGGACCATCATGAGCGGTTCACCTGCCCGATCATGAAGGACCTGATCCTGAACCGAGTGGCTATGGTGCAGGACGAACCCCAGCCAGGACCCAGCACGGAGCCACAACCTGGAACGAGCACACACCCGCAACCCGATGATGTTGAGATGACTGGAGCAGGACAGTCAAGCCCCGTATTCTCAATCATTCAACGGGGTTTTCGCAACCGCCTCTTAACCTACCGTCTGCAGCGACCGATGGAGAATCTCGTCACAATCGGAGAAGTGATGGCGTTGTTGATTGTTAGCCTTACGGAGTTGCTTGAGAACACCTTGGCGAAACACCGCAGCATTAAGGTCAACTTGAAGCTGGAGTGTGAATTCCAAAATATTCACAACAACACCTGCCTGCGCAACTTCAAAACGAAGATGACTCCGCTGACGGTGACCTCGGACCTGAACCAGTACATCACAACAGCTTTTGCGAAGCTTATCAGAGAGAAGGCTGAGTGTGATCATATCGGCTCCGGGTGGACATACCTTCGCGTTCGTGATTTGGAGGTCGGCATCAACGAATACACTCCTCTAGGTGAAGATGGTCGAGCTTGGCTCCCACTGCCTACGTCTCTGGAGAACACCCAAGCAGTCGTCAACGTATTGAACGCCGATGAGCGGTGTTTTATGTATGCGGTCCTGGGAAAGTTTGTTCAAGATCACCCCAATAGACCGGCATCGTACACCGACGACATCATCGCCCGATACGATTGGACCGGCCTTCAATTCCCCGTTGCTCTGAAGAGTATCAAGACGTTTGAGCGGACAAACAACATCAGCATCAACGTCTATGGTATTGATCGCACGTGCGTGGGTCAGAAACCTGACGGACGACCAAAGTATCAGGACACCGTCTTCCCCTTGAAGATTTGTAGGCAGGAGCGTGAAGACCATTGCGACCTTTTGTACGTGACAACGGACGGTGATAGTCACTACGCCTACATCAAGGACCTTGGTCGACTGATCCGTCCCCAGCTTACAGCACATATTGGCAGGATATTCATCTGTAAGCGGTGCTTCGCGCACTTTGACAACCGTCCGAACAAGCTCGGTCTGACGGGTGCACAGCGTCTGGAGGAGCATAGGCGATACTGCTCCGCTTCAGCCCCTATTCGCATGGATACGCCGAAGAAGACAGAAATCAAATTCAGCCATCCAGAGTTCACCCGACGCGAGCGTTTCACCATCTACGCGGACTTTGAGTGTGCTCTACTGCCGACCGCGGAGATGGATGAACAAGTGGATGAACCGCACGGAGGAGTAGCCACCCACATCCACATCCCATACGCCTTTGCGTACCAGATTATCGACTCGTACGGACTTGAGGAGTTCGAGCCTCGAGTCTACTTCGGGGATGATGCGTCAAAGACATTTATGGAGATGTTGAAAACTGATGTTGAGCGATTGTGGAACTTCCTGTACGAAGCAAGAAATCTGCGCCCTGTCCTGACCCCAGCGGAAACGATGCAGTACAACTCGACAGCGAATTGCTACCTCTGCGGATCGGCATTTTCAAGCGAAGACCCAAAGGTTCGCGATCACAACCACGCGCCGCCCTACGAGTTCCGTGGCGCTGCGCACAGATCATGTAACCTACGCTACAGGGAGCAGCGAGTAGTCAACTGCTACTTCCACAATCTCTCCAACTACGACGCTCACTTCATAGTGCGGGAGTTGGCGGTCGACCCTGGTGATGTTGAGGTGTTGGCTCACACGGAAGAGCGGTACATCGCTTTCACGAAGCGGTTCCTGTTCGACCGAGCAGCGGCACCGGTTGGGATGCAAGGGCGTGGAAAAAGACAGCCAGGATTCAGAGTCAGGTTCCTCGACACCTACAGGTTCCTGGCTTTGAGCCTCGCCAGCCTCGCCGCCGCACTTCCACCAGCTCAACTCTTGGAGACGAGGAAGAGATTCCCCGAAGACCACCTCTTCGATCTAGTCCGTAGGAAAGGCGTGTTCCCGTACAACTTTGTAACGTCGAACGCCGTATTGGAAGATACTACGGAACTGCCTCTGCAGCGAGATTTCCACAACGACCTGACCCTGGAGGACATAACGGATGCAGACTACGAGCATGCTCGCAACGTGTGGGAAACCTTCGGTTGTAGGAACCTCAAGGACTACGCTGAGAAGTACCTGCGCTGTGACATTGCGCTGTTGACTGACGTCTTTGAACGCTTCAGGGACACGTCGATGGCTGAATACGAACTAGACCCTGCGCACTACTACACCCTACCGTCATACGCCTGGGATGTCATGTTAAGGACCTGTCGAGTGGAGCTTGATACGATACAGGACTTTGATATGTACCTCTTCTTCGAGCAAGGCATCAGAGGAGGTATTTCCCAGGCGATCACCAGACACGCCAAGGCCAACCATGATGGATGTCGCCCTGAAGATCGACGACCTGAAGAGCCAACGAATCACCTGCTATACTTGGACGCCAACAACCTTTACGGTTGGGCCATGTCCCAGTGTCTTCCACAGGGGCACTTCCAATGGCTCAGCCGCGAGGAGATCGCGTCCCTGGACATTGCAGCGTTGGACCCCGAAGGACCCACCGGCTATGTCTTGGAAGTTGACCTTCGCTACCCCGCCCACCTGCACGACCTTCACAAGGATCTCCCCTACTGCTGCGAGACCAAACGTCCGCCAGGAGGGAAATTCAAGAAGCTCGTTACGACTCTGGATGACAAGAAGAACTACATCTGTCATTACAGAATCCTGCAGCAGGCGCTGGAAAACGGACTGGAGCTTGCGAACGTGCATCGCGTCATCTCGTTCCGTCAGTCTCGGTGGTTAGAGAGTTACATCCTAATGAACACCGAACTGAGGAAGAAGGCCACGACCAAGTTTGAACAAGACTTTTTTAAGCTTATGAACAATGCGGTCTTTGGCAAGACGATCGAGAATGTTCGCAAGCGAATGAACGCTAAACTGGTGTGTACGCCGGAGATGTTCAGGAAGTACGTAGCCAAGTCAAACTTCCTGGACCGAACCTACTTCAACGATGACGTCGCCATTGTACACATGTCGAAAGTCAATATCGTCCTGGACAAACCGCTCTACGTCGGAATGTGTGTCCTCGATCTGAGCAAGTGGCTCATGTACGACTTCCTTCGAAAGATGAAGAACCGCTACGGCGATCGTCTGAAGGTTGACTACATGGACACTGACAGTTTCGTGTTCGACATCCAGACTGAAGATGTTTATAAGGACATGTTGGAGCACCTGGACGATTTCGACACCAGTGCGTACCCCCAAAACCATCCCTGCTACAGCCCCATAAACGCAAAAGTCATCGGAAAGTTTAAGGATGAAGCGAACGGTCTTCCGCTGCTCGAGTACCTCGGTCTTCGCTCGAAACTATACTTCATGGATATAGTCGAGTTCGAGGAGAGGACTGAAGATGACGAGTTGCAGGTCATGACGGTGAAGCGCGCCAAGGGAGTCGCTAGAGGTGTTGTAAAACACAATCTAACCTCTGACGACTATCGGGAATGCCTCTTCAATGGCGTGTTGAAGAGAACCATCAACACCAGGTTCCAGTCCCGAAACCACCGCGTCTTCACAGTTCAAGTCGACAAGCTATCCTTGAGCTGTAACGATGACAAACGCTACATCATTCCGGACGGTGTAAATACACTGCCTTGGGGGCATGTTGACGTTCCACCTCAGCCCGAAGACATCCCTCAAGACGATGAAGAGGCGGAGGATGAGGAGCGTTGAGTGGTTGTGTCATATTACCAAAGACCCTGACTTGACTTGTAAATTTCCGATTTTGCTAAACCTAGTCATTAGTTTGTATCGAGTCTCGTAAAACTTAGAAATGTGCTCCTTTTTTCTTTTTGTTCTAGTCGTTAGTTTGTGTCGAGTCTCGTTTTTGCTAGCCAAACACAAATGTTCAGGAGCACATACTCGATGTAAAATATATATAAGGTGTGTAAATAAATAGCCAAATTGTTCGTATATACATTTGTCTTTTTTTCCTCCCCTCACATAGTCTTAAGATACTAAAGTAAAAAAAAATTATTCAGGAATATGTTTATTCATATAAACCAGGTTCAGATATGAATGTTACTTTACAATCATTGTATGATAGGTCTGTCCCAATTTGTGGTTGACAACTGTTGTTCAACTGATTTAATTACCAGGGGGGAGATTTTCGCTCCCCCTAACACATAATGGCTTAGGGGGAGATTTTCGCTCCCCCATACTACAGGAATTGTTGAAGACTAGAATGCACCTGCTAATGTCATTGTATGATAGATCTGCCCCACTTTGGGGTAAAGGAGGCGAGGATGGGAAATAATAAGAATGTTTCTTTTTTTATTCTGAGTACACAACTAGTTTATTGATAAAAATGCAAAATTTCAAAACTCAATTGGTATACATTTGTGCAAAGAGTCTTCTGATCAGTGCATCGTTGTGGCCGACAGAAGAGTGTTCAAAGAGCTGCACAAGGTCCTTCATCTTCATGCCGTAGTGGGTGCGGCAGTACAGGAATACAAGGCAGTATTGACCGCAGACCAGAGTGTTATCACTTTGAAGGCGATGTTCGTTGTACAGGTAGCGACGAGCGTTGCGTCTCAGGAATCCTTGGTAGAATTGAAGATGTGGCGGTTGACCGTAGCTGTCAAAGAATTCAATTATTCCTCCTCCTTTGTTAAGGTAGAAAGCGACCCAGTGAGTGCCGTCTTCATTGTGTGGATCAGTGTTCACAATCATAGCAGTAGATGGTGAAATATAATGGGGCAATTGATCCGCAGCGTAGACACCAACATTCTGTACGGGCAGTTTAGCCATACACTTTTGTATCTCTAAGGTATTCATTCTACTGTGTCGACGCCACAGTCAGTAGTAGGAGTAGTAGTACTAGTAGCAAAACAAAAGCAGGAACTGGTATCACTCTCACCATCGTCAGCGTAATCATCAGCGTCAGCGATATTTGTGCTTAGATGTAACCAACTGCGTAATGTGATGCAATTGGCTAGAGCGCAACGTGTGTGAGCTGTTCTGTGGTGGCGGCATCGCACTGCGTTTGTTGATAGTAGACTGTTGATTGACGATAGTGATCCGCAGCCAATATCGTTGATATCCATGACATTAGTAGTACAGTGATCCGTGATGAAATTGTATCGTACAAACTCTTTTTTCTCAGCACCTTTGACGTAGACAATCGGTCGTTTGGCGATACATGCGCGTAACTTTTCCTCTAGCACATGATACCAGATATCACCTTGGTCCCATTCCAATCCGTGACAGTGTTTTGTGAGCCAATAGCTTTCACGCAGTTTCTCTTGTGATAGGAAATCTCGACTGAATGGTGATTTGGCGATATGATGCATTAGCAGTGTTCCACTGACCAATTCCAAGACGCACACTTCCTTTAGAATGTAGTCATTTGCGTTGTCCTTGAAACATTGAAAATCTACAATAATTGGAGATGCGGAATTTTTACGCGGTACTCTGCATAAACGATCCATCTTGTGCGAGTGTTGGTTGTAGACTGAGGAGGAGGACGCCGCCGCCGACGATCTAACCACCAAAGTCCGCAGACACGTTGCGATGGCGATCGATTTCGATGACGTTGTCAAACTCTGCGTATACCAGACAGTTGACAGTCTCTGTGAGCCCCGTGTCGAAAGCAATCTCCATACGCACACTGCCGTTGCGCACTAGGTTCCAATGAGTCGTGTCGCTTGCTGACATATCAGGTGTTAGATCGAATGCCATCAGACAGTATCCATCGTCGTAATCGTCTCTATTTATGAGATTACCAGCATCGCTAAAGTGTATGCCGGAGCCTGAAAACAGACTGTGATACGCCATCACGTATTTTCCCTTGCCGGTTTCGTAGTGTGGTTGTAGCGGTTTGGACGGCACTTGTTCACCGTCCACGTACAGCGAGAAGTAGTTGGTTTTGAAATTTTGAAAGTTAAATGGATTCTTTTTTAAATCGCCATTATAAGCGGCGTTGGTGACCAGTCCGACAATGATTCGTTTCGGCACTTGACCTAGAAACACATTGTCCAAAGTTTTGCTCCTCACTCCAAACGGCAGTGTGAATGTTTTCAATTCCACTCTGGTGATTGGGTATTTAGCTGTGCCGGTCTGAAGCGTTTTGCTGTGCGCCAACAGTACAGTGGGGCTAACTTTACACCTTCGTATCCAGAGATTCGCATCAACAATGTGCACCTTGTAGTCACCATCATCCGACATAATGGAGAAGGAATCTTTTGATCGGATCAGTTTAAAACGCAGTTCCACACCGTTCAACAGGAACTTGTTCTGATTACACATGTCCACATGTAGGCGACCGAGCATATCGATTTCACGACTTTTATTTGTCATTTTTCGTCTCGCCTTTAGTCCATCGTTATCGTCCAGAGTATTGTCCATATAGCCGGCATCGTCCGCGTTCCACAATCCACATGTTAAATGTGATTTCCTAGCATCATATCCGTAATTCAGCAATGTTTCAATATACGCTCGATATGCATAAGTGTTGTTTTGTGGTGTGACCAGTTTCTGATTCATACTCATATCGACTTGACTGAATAACGTGTGCAGCCAATTGTTGACTGGGCCAATTTTGTTCGATTCATCGGCATCTGCGATTGCCGCTCCTGTCGACTTGACAATAGACGCTGTAACTTCCAACATTGTTTGCGAAAGATCGGTGTATTCTTCGCCGTTGCCGGGCACAACAAACTCGATGGGCGAATCATCAGTCAGTGTGGAGATTGGTTTGTACTGAATCCATTTGCCGCTCTCGATACTGGTCTGCGTCGGCGGTAGGGAGAATAAGTCCAATTCCGTCTTGACGCATTCACACGACTTTTGATGTAGAAACGACATTGCTAGCGTGTGTGTTAATTGAATATATCACGTACGGAAGTTCTCCTCACTGCTTTCCTCGTCTTCCTCGTCTTCCTTCTAACTGTCCTTCTCTTCTTGCTGCTGCTCTTGCCCTTCTTCTTGGATGACGACGACCTTCCTCGAAGGAGTTTCGTCAAAGACTGCGGTGTGACACGACGGCCGCCGAACATGGCGCGCTTCGCGTTCCTCTTACGCGAGAGTCTCGCGTTAGTCTTTCGCGCAGGAGTAGCGCGTCGGTGTTTCGCGGTATTCTTTCGCGTTACGCGACGGTGTTTCGCGCGAGAGCCACCGCCGCCACTTAGCACACGTTGAAGTTTGCCGTCTGCCCTGCGTTTTAGCGAGTCTGTAAACTGGCTGAAATGATCTCTAGCGGCTTCTTTGGGATCCCGCTGGTGCATGGCCATGTCGCCCAAGAATCCAACACCGGATTTCAACGCCTCTTTGGCCACAGCAGAGGCTCCCGACTTGAGCAGCGGTGTGATGGTGCGGAACATACCGCCTAGGAAACTGCCAATTCCATGTCCGCGCTGGTAGGGTGCACCGCGAAATACCCTATCGATACTGCCGCCGGTCTGCTGCAACTGTTGGCGACGGTAGTAAGCCAAGTAGGGATCGTTTGTATTCATAATTGCTGAGCTACTCTTTTGAAATGAAGCTTCACGTACGACGTCCCAAAGAGGAATGACGCTTTTTTACTAGCGTGATCCCTTAGGTCAATATCGATCGTTTCAAATGTTCCTTTCATAACTGGCGCATAATGAGGACTGATGAAATGCACAGTCTTATGCGCGCCTTGTGTGTAGTTATCTCTATCAATGTTGATAATCTTCAAAAGTGGCGCTGTAGTGTCGCCAATCAGCTGCGGTTCAATCAGATCACAATACACGTACAAGTGTGTCGGCAGTCCCATAGTCAGATTTGGTGGCCATATCGCTGTGAGGTCATTTGTCAAAACGTTCTCGTACGGATCGAAACCCAACTGGAGAGACAGCGCTTCGGTGAAATGCACTTTGCTTATACCGTCCACCATTGTCGTGATCTTGACTCTGTCCTGCTCTTTGTCATACTCAAAGTACAAGTACTGGGTTACATCCTTCGCTTTATTGATCATTTTCAATAAATCGGTTATGTTCTTGTAATAACCGGGTTTCATCTTTAGCATAATGTGCTCGACGCTGAGTGTGACGGGTATACTCGGCAGAACGAGTTTATAGTCGAGCCAAATACACGATTCCTCGTCCACAGTCATAAAGGAACATGGATAATGCGCTTCGACCAAAGCCATCTCCCACTCGCCATCGCCTTCTAATCGAATTTGTCTCGGCAGATGTGTAGTGTACTTGGACACTGTGTTTTTTGGAAAATAATCCTTTGAGCTGTTGCTGGGCAATGTCAAATAGAACTGGTTGCTATTAGGCATTTTGCAAATCTTGCGCTCCTACCCAAGAATTGAACTCGTCTCCGTAACCTGCCCACTTGACGAAATAACGCTTACTGCGACCACGACCCTTAGCGTCTAGTATTTCAGCAATCTTGAACAGATGGTCGTTGTATATTGTCACTTTTTGTAATTCGTATTCGTAAAACTGACCAGTCACTTGTTCACCGTTGAGATCCGACAAAGTGTACATTGGCAGAGGCATCAATGTGTTTACACGACGCACCACAAACACTTCTTTACTCCAATTAGTCTCGTAACCTTTTGCGAATGTACCCTTCTCCTTAGATATGCGCACTGTGGTGCCAACTGTCAGTTTTGCCTTAACACGGCGCGGTATCTTACCGAACATGCGACGCCATACCTGATGCAATATTCGCTTATTGTCAACAGTCACATCGACTGGTCGTATTCTGTTGCCTAGACTCTTGTGAGCGCTGTTGTTGTATGCACTAACCAGTTTGTCCAACGCATCTACGTAACGATATGTGTTTTTGTAAGTCAAATATCGCCACATGCGTGTTTTCAAAGTGCGATTCACGCGTTCCACTACGGCCGCTTTAACATCTGGGTTTTGTGTAGTGACATAGATGATTCCGTATTGTTTGAATAACCTTTTCGTCTTGGCACCGGTGAATTCAGTACCTTTGTCAGTTTGTAAACAGCGAGGTGTGTCGGTCGCTTCGGCAAATATCTCCTCGAAAGCGTTGGCCACTTCAGCTCCTTCTTTCCGCCTCAACGTTCGCACATACAGGTGTTTGCTAAACACGTCTATTACAGTCAGTAGGTAGTTGACGCCGTCGTTGTGTTTACTAAGACCACGCATATCGTTCAAGTCCGCTTGCCACAATTCAAATGGACCATACACTATGTAAGGATTGCGCGGGAAACGCTTGCGTGCTGGTTTGTGCAATGTGTAAGTGTCCTGTGTTTGTAACCATTCAATCACTTTGCGTTTTGAAACTGGTTTTGCAGCTCGCGCTAAAGGAGCTACACCGCCATACGACGAAGGTTCGATGGGATTGTAATACAAACGCTCCATAATACTGAAAACCTATCCTGTGTACGTTTCCCACTTGTCCAAATTTGACGACGGCTTGTTTCTAGTTAGAAGATCAAACTGCCCTGTCGGTGTAGATGTTACACGTTTTCCTCTTGCCGATCGAAGCCGATTTACTAGCGGTGTTCTCAGTATTGATTCAGTTGATGTGTCTTCCACGTCATCGTCTGATCCTTCTCCTCCTGTGAATGATGATCGATATTCGGCATTTATTTCCTTTAGTGCTCTTAGATTATTCATATAGTCCTTTGGCACGTTCATCGCTTTCAATGCGTTGAGCACTTCCCGCCATCCTGGCGGTATGTAATCACGCATACGCACCTTTACTATGCAATTTAAGATATCCACTAGATTTGAGTCTGGGATTTTTACACCGTTGATGTACACTGAATAGCCACTGTCCCAACTGATTAAGCTGCCGTCACGTTTCATGAAACGTAAAAGATTGCGGGCATCAGATCTGTAAGTTTTGGAAAACGTTTCCACAATCTCTTCCACTGGACCACCTTCCGCAGCGGGGTGCGATCGTTGACTATGTTCAATCCCACCCGTCTCCACGATTGGTATGCTAATCGGTTGGCGTCTATTCTCTGCAATATGCAAGAAGCGATGTAACGCTTGTTTGTACAATTTCCACTTTTCACTATCGTCCATACGTTTGTTATTCAATATTTGTTGCATCTCCGCGTCGAGGCTGTTTTCACTGGATAGACTAGTCGGTCTGTTATCCGTAGCATTTGATTGCAGTCGATCAATCAACTCTTGCGGCACAACTACCATCTTCTTTGCATGTTCCATATTTGCACTAATGACTAGCTACTTTTCTAAAGTGTAACTTCACGCACGACGTTCCAAAGTGGAATGGCAAATGATTACCAATGTTATCTCTTAAGTCAATTTCCACACTGTCAAAAGATCTATTCATAACAGGCACATAGTGCGGATCGATGAATGATGTTGATTTATGCAATCCGTATACATAAGTAGATGTGGATATATTGACAATTTTCAATAACGGTGCGACTGTATCGCCGACCATCTGCGGCTCGACTAAATCACAATACACGTCCATGTGTGACGGTAAGCCAAGACGAATGTTGGGCGAACGGATGCTTTTGTTAACTGCATCACCTTCCAGCGTCAATTCATTCGGATCGAACCCCAATTGAATCGCTAACGTTGGACTTAATGTAATTTTTCCAACATCAGTTCCCATCGATACTTCAATGAATTTGTTGTATGAGTTTTCAACGGTGAACTTTACACCAAAAGTAATCGCTAGTTCTTGTGAATTGATATGATCACACAATTCTTGAATATTTGCGTAATCACCAGTCTTCAATTTAATTCTGTGGTTTTGTTTTGGAGTAGCAGACACTACCGGCGTTACATCGGCAGTGCTGTCCATAACCCGCGCCAACGCTTCTATGTTCACTTTTGCTTCCTCTTGCGGTTGTATGCAAATGTCAATTGTTTCGTCATTACCGACAGATAGAAATGTCATTGGATAGTGCGCTTCCACAAGTGCAATTTCCCAGTCGCCAGCGTCCAGTTGAATAGCTCTCGGCAAATGTGTTATATAATTTGCAACTGTGTTTTTCGGATAATACTGCATCGAACTGTTGCTGGGCAGTGTCAAATAGAACTGATTGTTGATGCCAGTCATTTTTATCTACTCAGTGCTGCTTGTAGTACTGCGCTCAAAAGTAATGGTATAAAGATTCCACCGCCTTTTTGTATGAGATACTTTCGTTTCTTTGACCAGCCTTCGCCACGTTTCACCAATCGACGTAGCGTCGCCTTGTGTTTGCTTAGCTGACTTTTACTCTTCTTCGCCAGAGGAACGTTACCTCGCAACACGTTGTATGCGCACTCACACACTGAGCGAATGCGGCTCTTGTCACACACCTTTAACAGTGCCTTCCGCTCCTTGGGTGTTGCGTGTATGAAAGCCGTAAGCAGAGCTGCGTCCTTCCGCAAGCACGACATGATTACTACTGATGGCGAAATTACCTTTTCTTTGGCAAGTACACATAGTTGGTAGAATCGTCTGGAAATATGCAACTTCGTATTCGCATATTCTCGTCTGTTGATTGTTTCAAGTCTATCAGTAGGTAGCCGTGTGGATTCCTCGTAGCGTCAGCGTACGCCTCCTCGATGAATTTCGGGCTGTCTGGATATATTTGTCTGGCCAAGTACCTAATCTGAACTCTATCTCTAGGATTCTTAAAACACACAATGTAATGCGCATTCAGTGAGATGTCCCTCTGCCCACGTCCTTGATGAAACAAATTTTGTGTAATGAAAAACACACTAATGTTGCGATGATGGCAACCTTTTGTGAAAAGATCCACGACACGGTTGTCGGCCTCACGCATCATATCGTCTATAATCACAAGTATCGGCTCGTTACCAGAAAAATCCTCCAAGTTTGGTAGACCTTCTACGTGGTTAATGGTGACATTTTTCGAGTCACCACCACCACCATCACCACCACCACTACCATAATGCCAGTTTATACTGGTAAATGGTGTGTCACACATTTCTGTAATGTGTTTTATAAACTTTGACACAAACTGTGACTTGCCACAACCCGAAGGTCCCGCCACAATGGCTGAGAACGGATGTTTCCACATCAAGCCCATGATTACTACTGAGCTACTAAACACCTCACAGTTACCATACTCACACTCTTAAACTTACTACCAAAGGACATTTTTGGGGTTAAGTGAAATAAATAACACAGTGGTTATGTTCTGAACGTGACTATAAGTATTGACTACGAAAACTAATTTACAAAGGTATTAACAAAATCTTCAAGTCTTGCTTTACATAAACTCCAACGGTGTGAATCTGCTATTGGAACCCCTAGGGCTGCGCTTCACCAAGCGAAGGCGTTCTCCAAACCCGCTGTTGTAGCGCTCGATGTCGGTGTTGCTCAGGACCTCGTTGAAGCGCCTAGGCAGGTAGACTCGCAGAAAGAAGTCATCCCCGACCTGCCCCTCCAGGATCACGATGATTGTCTCGCCAAAGGGTGTAGTGGCTCGCTCCATCGCAGTGATGAGATAGCCGCATTCCTCTCGGAGATCGGCTATCCTGGTGTAGAGCGGAGAGTCAGACTTGCAGTTGTTGAGGGTAGCTCTAAGGTCCGCGGTTGCTGCAGTGCCGTTCACGCCCGGAAACTCTAGCTTGAAAGTGCTGCTGCTCGACATCTCTAGTAGTAGTAGTTGGAGTAGGTCTATGTGAGGTGGTGGTCTGGTGGCGAATGATGTTCAATCGGGTGGGGCCCCGCCTTATAAACCCTCGCCGCCATTTTCTTCTACGTGGGTGGTCCGAAGGGTCGGGCGCAGGTGTTCACACAAAAAACCGACTCGTCGAGACCTGTCTGGGAATGCGGATGCTCTAGTTGAATGCCGACGCCACTCGTTGTTTCTTCCTCACAGCTCGCTTCTTAGGCATTGGCTGCGAAACTGCGCTGCGTTGTGTAACAGTTTGAGTTAAGCCTGTAATTTTCGGTACTCCTGTTGATTTATAGATCCACATGTTTTCCACTTTATCAACTACTTGTTTAACACTTTGGTGCATTTCACCATCTTTGTCCAAAAATAAACCGCACATGAACACCATATCTGTACCATCGTACATTTCCATTTTCAATAAAATTTGTCCTTTGTTTCCTGGGTTTTGAACTGCGAAAGTATTCCCATCGTCCATCCATGACACTATGGGAGAATCATCTGTTGGCTTTGGCACCCATCCTGGTTTCTTGGTTTCCACTTCGATGGGAGTTGGCCTCCTTCGTCTCTTGCAGGCAGTGGTCGGTTTTACAAATGACGACTGAGGTGATGCCAACGTCTGATCACTAGCATTATTGTTCATAACCTCAATCTCCTGAATAAACGATTTGATATAGTCGTCCGCAGAAGCGTAAGCGTCCATGTTCACGTCCTTACCGTGTGACTTCAACCGTACTACTGACTGGTGGTGCGTCTGCTCACCCTTGAAGTAAACTGTATGCACTCGCTGTCAGACAATATTTCTGTTTGGCGTTCGCTTTTATTCACCCGCTGAAGTCAACTGTTACGTTACGGTGACGATCGATCTCGATGACGTTGTCCAGTTCGGCGTACACTATACAGTTGACGGTCTCGGACAACGCTTTGGAGAATCCGATTTCGATACGTAGATTACCGTTGCGCAGGAGATTCCAGTGACTCGACTCAGCCGCGGACATGTCCGGTGTCAAGTCGAACGCCATAAGACAATTACCGTACGGATAGTCACCTCTCTTGATCTCATTACCTGCGTCGGAGAACTGGATTCCGGTGCCAGTGACCAATGTGTAATAAGAGAGTATATACGTCTCACTGTTCAATGTGTAAACGGGCTGTAACGGTTTGGCCGGTACTTGTTCACCGTCCACGTACAATGCGAGATAATTCATATCGTAGTGTTGAAAGTTGTAGGGATTCTTCTTGAAATCTCCGTTGAACGCAAGATTACTGACCAGTCCAATTATCACACGTTTCGGTAACTGACCGAGAAATGCGCTGTCTAAAGCTTTACTCATTATACCGGAGGGTAGTGTGAAGGATTTCACTTCCACACGCGTGATCGGATACTTGGCCGTGCCGGTCTCGAGAGTTTTGCTGTGCGCCAACAATACGCTCGGATTGATCTTACATCGACGTACGAAAAGACTAATCTCTTTAATTGTCACCTTGTAGGTAGTTAGCGTTTTGGACATTATACAAAACGAGTTTCTGGATCTGTTAAGTTGCAATCGCATCTCGACACCGTTCAACATGAATTTGTTCTGATTGCACAGATCGATGTGCAATCGACCGACCATATCGCAAACATCGCTTTCTTTCGTGTGATCGCGACGCTTTTTCAATCCCTCATTCAATTCGTCGCAATCGTCCATTTGTCCGGCCGAATCTTCAAAAAACAGCTCGCTAGTCAGGTGCGAATTCTTCGCACTACATCCGTAGTTCAATAGGTTTTCCAAGTAGGCACGGTAAGCGTACGTGTTGTTTTGTGGTGACACCAGTTTATGATTGAGATAGAGATCCACTTGACTGAATATCGAGTGGAGCCAATTGTTCACCGGGCCCACCTCTTTAGCAGGTTGCCCACCGTCCGCTTTAGTGTCGTCCTGTTTCACAATAGCGGCTTTCACGTGTAATAACGTTTGTGTCAGGTCCGTGTACTCGTCACCGTGACCGGGTATTACAAACTCTATTGGCGAATCGTCCGTCAGCGATGAGATCGGTTTGTATTGAACCCATTTACCACTCTCGATGCTGGTCTGCGTAGGCGGTAACGAAAACAAGTCCAGTTCAGTCTTCACACATTCACACGATTTCTGATGAATAAACGACATTGTTATCGAATTAATGTAGACGTCCGTCTTCGAAGAAGTCTATCAAGAGACTGTGGCGTGTCGCGACCCGCGCACCGCTTAGGGGGAGATTTTTGCTCCCCCTAACACATAATGGCTTAGGGGGGAGATTTTCGCTCCCCCATACGTCAGGAATTGTTGAAGACTAGAACAAGAATGAGACCGTGACAACTGGTGTTCTGTTGATTTAATTACTAGGGGGAGATTTTCGCTCCCCCTAACACATAATGGGTTAGGGGGAGATTTTCGCTCCCCCATACGTCAGGAATTGTTGAAGCCTAAAACAAGAATGATACTGTGGGTGTTTGACAACTGGTGATTTATTGCTCGGAATTCGATACGGGCGGACTATAATGGGTTCCTGGAAGGGTCGCGTCGCCCTCCCGTCGGGGTATCAAATTACAGCATCCGCATTCCCAGACAGGTCTCAACTTGACGGTTTTTTGTGTGAACACCTGCACCCTCCAGTCGAGGTATCAAATTACAGCATCCGCATTCCCAGACAGGTCTCAACTTGTCGGTTTTTTGTGTGAACACCTGCACCCTCCAGTCGAGGTATCAAATTACAACATCCGCATTCCCAGACAGTAGACTGGACGCGTCAGTCGGTTGTGCGAACAGCTGCCTCGGTGCAGAGTACTTGAAGGTATATGCAGTATATGTTCAAAGCATTGCAATTATATTCTCCTCAAAATTTGCATTCACTGGTAGTTCAATTGACCGCAAGTGCTGATGGGCTAGCTCTGTTGGTTGTAGCGTTACCCTGATCAACTCTTGTATTGATTATCCAAAGTATGTCATGTGGGTACTGAGAATACTCGGCTTGACGAGGAGATTCCAAAAATGCAAAAAAAAAAAGGTCAAAAGTGTGGTGCGGGCCTCTTTTTTGTAAACATCATCCAAAGTGTATGATGTGGGTACTCAAATGACTCGCCTCGACTAGACGAACAAGAATCTGCAATCAGAAATCTGATCCGAGGTTAGGTTAGGTTAGGTTAGGTTAGGTTAGGTTAGGTTACGTTAGGTTAGGTTAGGTTAGGTTAGGTTAGTATTCGCAACAACAAAAATTCGCAACAACAAAAATTCGCAAAAAAAAAAAATCGCAAAAAAAAAAATTCGCAAAAAAAAAATTCGCAAAAAAAAAAATTCGCAAAAAAAAAAAATTCGCAAAAAAAAAATTCACAAAAAAAAAAAAAAATTCGCAAAAAAAAAAAAATTCGCAAAAAAAGTTTGCAAAAAAGTTCGCAAAAAAGTTCGCAAAAAAAAAAATTCGCAAAGTGTCACAGACGAGTCCTCGGGGGGGGGGGGCGTCCCTCCTGTCCCTCCTGGAGTCGGACTGTCCAATATACCCTACTGATGCTCACTGACTCAAATTTTTCAAATGGCTGCAGTTTTCTGTTTTCTTCAGTGTCAAGAGTTAAACCTCAGGTCAAAGTTATATTTGACCATGGTTTGTTTTAAATGTCTGCAAATCGTGTCTTGGTCCCAATATTCATGGTGTGAGTTCCTATCTTACGGTATATTCCTGCTAGCGGCGCATGGCGGTGGTGGCGTCTCCCCGCTCTACTGAACCCTACTGAACACCGAAGGTCGTCGTGTGATCGATTATTCATCCACTGTTCAGTCACAGCTCCAACTGCCCGACATCCGACCCCGCCTGTGCATTGTGTTGTTGTAGGGTCGCTGGTCGCATCCATTTACGTAGTTGGGGATAGTGACGTTGCAGTGATACAATACAGTATCATTTTCCTTACGTAGCCAGACCAACAAGTTGGCAATCCTGCAGAAAGCAGACATTTTTTCCGTAGAAAACTATATTACCAAAATGCTAGTCTTATTCAGAGATAGTCTATAACATAAAATAAGTTAAACCGTTATTATTTTATTTTATTGTATTATCTATTTTTCTGCACTATTGAGCGATTGGCAATATGTTGTGTGTGGGATGCACCTCCAACTGCCCTGGGTTGGCCTCATAAATATCTGATAACCTAATAATATGTGCCGGTATCGGGTTAATTCGGTACTGGAAATTAATCGCTGTCACCAATTTAGACCTAGTATATATATATATATATATATATATATATATATATATATACACTAGTAGAATGTACCCGTTCTTTGCACGGGTTAGAAAGGTAAGTTAGCTTGAAACAGCTGTTCTTGCTTCTGCTCTTTAAGACGTCAAATGGCAGTGTCCACAGCTGTTCGCATTACAGTTTCTGAATATTTACTTTCTTCTGAAATGTAAAGATTGAGACATAGGACGTTCACAGGGCGTAACCCGAGGGGATTTTAAAGAAGTGAATAGGCCTATGTGTTGCATGGGTTCAAGATCTAACTTTGTGTAAAGTTTCAGCCCAGTCGGTTCAGTAGTTTTTGCGTTTACCCGGAACATCAGACAGACAGACAGACAGAAACCACCTCTTCTTTATAATATTATAGATAGATATATATATAAAAAACTAGTACGTCTCTCATTGTAACTTTCAAGTAACGGGATATTAGAGACGGGAATTTGAAAGATTTAGCATACGGGGTAGGCTTCGCAGTGCCGACCGCTTGAAGTCTTATATTTCGGGTTTATCAGGTTTGGGACTAGTTTGCGACACATAATGCCTTCTCCTAAAGCGTTACACGTCTAGCGCTTCAGCGCTTTATGTATAGTTGCGTCAAAACTGGACCTGCGCCCAACGACGTGGCATATTGGATGCTTGACTTGACCGTTTACATACTTCTGAGGAAAGTCACCTCGTCCGAGACAAGTTGGTATAAACTGAGATGGTTTCAATGTTATTTTATTCTCTTCTTAGGAATTTTAAGCACACGATTCTTTGATTTTAAGAAGTTTAGGGAAACTTAGTCAAGACGTCTGCAGCATTATGAACTATTCACAATAAGTAGCATCTATTTATGTAATCGTTTGGTCAAATAAATGGAATGTCCATAACAAGTGCATGGTGACCCGTGAGGCGCGGAGCCGTACAGTGAAATCGGTTTAAAACCCCTCCCTTCTCCTGTTTCACACCTAAAGGATCAGTGTACCAAATTTCACTTCTCCAGCGAACCGGGAAGTTGGAGAATTTTTTATGGAGATCCCAAGTCTTTAGTGTTTATGTGTAAAAAGAAGTGCCATTACACGATTCAACAATCCACATGTTGTAAAAACCGGAGTGCACTTTTAAACTGGAAATATTTCTTTATTTTAACAGTTCGTGGTTAAAAAGATCGGCTCTGTTTTTATAACCTGTGAATGTAATTTGTTTACGAAAATGCTAATTTTCTCTCCAGTCTGGCATGGGCGGGACGGGAAAATAATGAAACGAGCAGCAAAAGGAAGGACGGAAAATATCTAGGGTCAATAACCTTTAACTTTAGCGTCCTGTCTCGTATTTCCTGAAATGACTTTGCGCATTGCGGGCATTCAAGTTCATCACTGATGGTTAAGTGATGTAGTGAAAATGATAGGTAATCAAAGTTGGGGAGTTGATGAACTTCGAAGTTGAGACGGGGAAGGAGTTTGTCAAGCGATGTGTTTATGAAGCGCCTTTACGAATTTGTACCATACTGTATTTAAAATCACAATGATTCGTCTAGTAATAGAGTTTGTACTCGTGTTTTTTTTTTGTTAAATAATTTGCGTAATCCATGAGCAGTGTAAAATTATCGGATAGTTAATCCAGTTCGATAGTTACTTGGTAGACTAATAACTGTTATAGTTGATTTGCCAACACTTGTAATTTGCGCAACGGTATACGTTGCCAAACAAACACTTATAATTTGTTATTTAAGGAATTATTGCGGACATTTTCCATCACTTATTAGCAAAAACGAAGAACTTATAATTTCTAAAAACATATACTGTACACCATTGTATGTTTTAGTTGGCGTGTTTTTCGTTACCTGTAGTCTATTTCATGGTAGTTGATCTATGTTGTTACATAAACCACCATTTACGCTGTTAAAATACAGCCGCAGACTGCGGGGGGATCAGGGGGATATATCCTCCCCTTGTAACTTGGAAAAACAAAAATTTATATCCTCCTGAAATCAAGCTTATACCTTTAACTTGGCAACCCTAGCTTAGTGATTACTTTCCAGTACTGATAACAACTGATACAAGTACTTTTTAGTCCTGGTTACAAATAATACTGATTACTTTGTATCAATGGTTTATGTCTTGGATGTGTAGGCCTATCAATAATTATGAATATAAGGGACACGTCAGTGATGTCTTCAGTTTTGTGTACCGGTATCAGCTCTAGCCACGAAAACAGTTTTTTTGTTTTGTATTCCCTAATGAGATATCCCCACCGCCCCCTTGACAAAGGTCTGTCTACGCCACTGATAATGAATACAAAGTCCGTTTGAATCCAATTTCAATTTTGAAAATCCGCATAGTCCCGAACTGGGATAATCCGGATAGTCGAAATTGGTTCAGGCTATTATGGAGGAAATGTGTTCTTCGGTGGCTTGTAAGTTGGTATTCGTTACTACAATGTTTCCTAGTTCAAAGGAGAGTGAGTAAGTATTTTAATTAATATATTTCATTGAATTACCTGTTAAAGAGATCCAAGTTCTACACAACAGTTTCTCATAGGTATCTGTTTTCCTCCAACAAAGTTTCTCTGGTGGTTGGTTTGCTCAACTGCAGGACACACCATCAACCAATTAAACGAATAATTGTAAAGAACGTTATTAATGTTTGTGCCATAAAAACTGTAGGAATGTCGTTCTGAAACAGTTTTTCATTACCATATGTGAATTTCACATATGATTAGTCTACATATCGACCGGAAATGCAAATCTGTCACCTCACTTTCTAAACAATGAATTGAATGCACGAATTTCATCACCAATAAAATCAATTCATTGTGCTGTGAGAATAATTGCAGGAATCGACAAAACAGAATCATGTGCTTCCTACTTCAAGGCTTTGATCTGCTCACCTTTCCATATATTTATATCTTGGAGTCACTTATTTAAAAAAAATAACCAGCACATTTTTCACGAATTTTTACCATCGTCAAGTAGTAAAACCAGAAACAAGCACAATTATAACATACCACCACACAATCAACATTTTTCAAAAACCACACAGTCTATAATTGTATAAAAATGTTCAATAGCCTTATTCCGACCACTCTTAAACAAGAATGTAATCTAGTCACCTTCAAAAGAAATGTAAAAATGTTCTTAGTTAAAAGTAGTTTTTATAATGTTAAGGATTATTTTGACAAGAAATATGTTTAGTTTTAGAAAAATGTTTTTAATGACGTATGGTAATGCAATTTATTTGTTTTGTGGCAATAAAGATATTTGATTTGATTTGATTTTGCATTAGTACTGAACAGAACTATCGATTTACAGGAATCGTTTAACATTTTTGACTATCCTCCCTTTTAATTAATAAGTAATAATTAATGAGGCATTTAGAAAAACACATGTCGCGTTCTTTTTCGCTTTTTTGTACAGGGAAGCAATACCGAAATTAGGAGTCTTTTGCAGTTATCTTTTAAGGCTTGGTTACATCTCGTATTTTGGTGTCCAAATAGTTTATATGGATTCGACTGTGGGACGTTTTCTGCTTCAGCAGCTAGCAAAATTGGATTGTTTATGCTTGAATGGTGAAAAACAAGAGGAGGTCTTCGGTCTTCCTTCCTACTGCCTTCCTTCGGTGGTTTGTGCGTGGTATCAATATTTATTTTCGTGTTGGCAGTTGGCAGCACTGTAGAAACTCGAAACATCTGGGCTACAGATCTTTGTGCGCATGCGTTAACACAGCTGTTTCGCCGTTCTTGTTGACCTTCATTCTGTCGTCTTGTCTTGGTAGTAACTTGTCAGGTTAAAAATGAATGCGTAGTGCGGTTTTCTCAAATCACGTGTGACGCATTTGTTCGGGAATATTCCAAGTCTATTAAACATGAGTTGGTGCTTTAAAAATCGGTTGTAGGCAGCTGTAGAGTTGTAGCTGTGTTTTCACTTTTGCATGTACGTCTGAGCGACACAGTTGTGCGTTGGCGTTTTGTGTACTAGGATGTTATTGTACAAATCATAGACCCGTGAAGTGTTGACCACGGCGATCATTTTTTTTTTAACTTAAAGCGTAGAGTTATGCACCTCCATAAGTGTTTGCGGTGGTTACTAAACTATAATAATTCAAACATTTAGGCATAACCTCAACAGTAAAGACAAAACAGGTGAGGTTATTGTATGTTTCAATTTCACTAGACTTATATAGTATTCTTTTGTATGGTGGTTCATAGGATTTTGTAACATAAGCAACAAGCAAGTTATTGTATGTTTGTAACATTTTCACAAGGAATGCATACAAGCATCTAGGCTACTGGTATTGCCCTAGCTTGCCTTACCTTCATAGGCCATTGAGGTGTAGGAAATTTTTTCCCAAAGATTTCCGAACACACTCAACCCTAGGACTGCCATTGTCCGAGTACACCAGTCCGGGTCATTGCATGTGTGCGCCAGATGGCCTATGGCCGATACTCGGACAATTGGGTATTTTTTCAACTGCTTATAAGTTAATGTATTGAAAATGATGATGAAACGCAATAATATTGATACCATTTTTTAAGAGGAGATTCTAAACTTTAATTTTCATATAGGCCTACATATAAATGAACCTTGTAGCAGTAACAGATCAATATAATTGCTATTATAATTTGAACAAAATTTAGAATGCGAAACATTTTCGACATGCAAGCGGCGAAATCTTGTAAAACACACGTTCTTAAAAAAACTTTAGTGTCTGTATTTTGGCCCAAACAGGAAGCAGTTGGTATCATTGGAAACAGCATTAAGTTAGTTTTTCTTTCTTTTCGTTACGAGAAATTTGTCAAACATCAGAAATCTTGTAAAACACACGTTCTTAAAAAAACTTTAGTGTCTGTATTTTGGCCCAAACAGGAAGCAGTTGGTATCATTGGGTACAGCATTAAGTTAGTTGTTCTTTCTTTTCGTTACGAGAAATTTGTCAAACATCATAAAGTCTGAGAAATAATTTTTGAAATCAGCTGTTATGTCAGGCCCGTCATTTACCTCATTGTCACATTGGGACAGTTATAAATCAATAAATAAATAGATCGATAATTTATTTAGCGTGACGTAAATCATACCTCTTTGAAGCCAGGAAAAAGTTCTTCCCTTTGTTGCACTGCCTTCCTTTATGGAGCGTCACGTGACTCGTACAAATACGTAAATAGTATAATAAATATTCGTGATCCTTTCTGCTAGTTTATAATCAGTAGGCCTATTGAATTTTCAAACCTTAGTGTTTTAGTGGTAATCAAGTGTATTGTCGTGTAGTGTGCTAGTTATTAGTAATATTTATCTATATTACTATGGGTAAATGTTATTATTTATATTGAAATGTAAGTTATAGAAAATGTTGAGTGTTTTTTAAATCACAATGAAAAGCCACCTCGGGATCAATATGTTCACCTTTTTCTTACTTTATCTATAAATCTACCCAATCGCGTTTTATTCATTTTATTTTAGCCAATTTCTCTTTTTTTTGTGATCAGAGAGAGTATGCATATGATAGGGTTATCTTTTATGGTTTGGACACAGCGACAGTTTGATGTAACCTCAGCAGATTTCCTGCTGAAATTACAGCTATGCTGTAAATTTATTTTCATAAACCATTTTTCCATATTTCTGTATACATACACACACACATATATATATATATAAATATATACTAGTGGCTTGAAAGGACGATAGCCCCTAACCTTGGTACAATACTCTGCCTCATCTGTTTTTTACTCTTTTAATGCTGAGGTAAATAGAACAATGTGTAAGTAGGAACACGTGTCAGTTTGTGAACCAAGTAGACACCTAATCACGTGTTTTAATGTGAGGGTCATTACCACCAAATGGGATAATTTAGGTTAAGGACAATTTTTAAAATTAAAGTTGTCAAATTGTCTTCTACTATTGATTGTTTAGTCTCATACATTGTTGGGAACACTCCAATGCTGCAGCAAACCACAATTTTCATTTTTTATATAAAAAAAAACATTTTCAGTACCAACTCTGGGATCGGTCACACTCACTTAACCTCCCACAAAAAAATGAGTTTAAGACATTTTATGCAAACAACTTTTTGGGTCCAATTTTGTTCCTGGTTTTCATTAATAACATTCAAGATTGTATAAGTAAGGCTGATATCTGCCTATTTGCAGATGATACATCACTTCTTTTTCGGGAACCAAATGCAGTTGACATGGAGATAAATAGTTTTATTGAATCAAATTATCTTTTTCAATGGTTCAAAGCAAATGGTCTTGTCGTGAACACGGAGAAAACCCATCTTCTTAACTTTTCTATCAGAAATGACAACACTGATGTCATTCAGCTTCTTGTGGATGAATCAGAAGTAATTTCCGCAGATACTGTAAACTTTCTTGGACTCAAGCTTGATGCTCACTTAAAATTTGATGATCATATAGATAAGGTTACTGGAAAACTTAGTTCGTGTCTGTTTGCTCTCCGAAAGCTTGCTCAATTTGCCAACACTGATGTTTTGCTTACGCCTTATTATGGCTGTTTTTACCCACATCTTAGATATGTTGTTCCTATTTGGGGTTTTGAGAATTCAAGGACAAAATCAATTTTTCGCCTACAGAAAAAAGCCCTTCGGATAATTTTTGGACTCAAAAGGAATGAATCCTGCAAAACTATTTTTCGTCAGAATAAGATTCTTACTTTCCCTTGTTTGTATATATTTGAAACCATAATGTTTTACAAAAAACATTCTTCTACAATTTTCTTCAATAGTTTTTCTTCCAAATACGCACTCCGCCCACGGTTAAACATTCCAATTCAAAAGCACAGGACAACCTTTTTTCAACGTAATGTCTTTTAACTGTATTAAGCTTTTTAATTCTTTGCCTGCAGGCCTTAAAGTTAACCTCCCTAGATGAAACAATTTGGAAAACGTCTAAAGGAGTTTCTTACTGATAAAACGTATTATAGTATCTATAATTTCCTCAACCAGTAAAATATATTTTGTTTTATTTGACTATGTCTTGTTATAAGGATATTGCATTTTTAATTATAGACATGTTTGTAACACTGACTCATGCCAATGCTGTTTACACTGTTTTATGGCAATAAAGACAATTTGATTTGATTTGACAACTGACAAAATGCTTCATTAATAACAACAACAAAATAACATGTATTTATTTCCTGTTTCCATCATTTTAACCTTTAAAAGTTAGAAAATCTTATTGAAGTTGGAAGTATATCATAATTTGGTACCTGATACCTACAATTTATTTATTGGAAACCATTTTAAAATAATTATTTGACTATTGTGAGATGTGAATACATTTTTTCGTCATTTTTATGTAAATATATATATAAATAAAATATATTATTGTCGTTTAGTTAGTATTTTTACCCTTGACCGGCCTGTAGCAGACGTTGACCAGTGGGTAACAACAGTGACCGTTTGGTAAACTCACGTGACTTATACAACTGAAAGGTAACATAATACATCAAAAGACAGTAAAACTTATTCATTACTATAAAATATGAAACTTACTATTAAAGTTATAGATTTCCTGAAATATCTACAAAACCAGGGAAGAATTATATCGTACCTCAATTCACAAACAGTACAGTCACACTTATAAATCATAACATGTTATTCTTTTATGAAAAAGCTAAATATATTATAACAATTTAACAAGAACTAAACACAACCTCAAAACGTAATTAGCCTACAAAGCTTAACTGAATAAAAAAACTGATTAAAAACAAGCTTAACTGATTCAAAATAATGTCTTGGAATATACAGATCGGTCACACTTAACAGTACCGGTCACGTGAGAGATCTGTTTGTGACCGATATGTATATTTGAGACATTATTTTTAATAGTCGTTCAGTTAAGCTTTGTAGGCTAACCACGGTTCGAGGTTGTGTTTAGTTCTTGTTAACTTGTTATGATATATTTAGCTTTTTCATAAAAGAATAACATTTTATGATTTATATTCCCCTCTGGTTTTGTAGATATTTAAGAAAATCTATAACTTTTTCTGAAAAACTACACTCATCAAACAAACTATCAAACGTTATAAGAATAGATCAGATGATTCCCGCTCTTTTTACCGCCGCACCTTTTTCTGGACACTCCATTAGTTTTACGCGTCCTTGAACCACGGACATTTGGAGACATTACTTGTAAAGTATGGTCATACTTTTCCAACACAACTTTCTCCAGACCGATGTTAACGTGTAGAAGTACAGGTTACGTTGGCATTGGTTATACACCACAGTCGTTGGCAATAGTCTGCTTGACATATTTGTTTTCATCTGCATAACCTCCAAGCCAGTTGGAGACGAGTGACCGATAGGTAAATATAAAGACACATTTCATCTTTTACACTTTATTTATTTATTATTTGGAACGTAGGATAGAGTTGAAAGGTAGGAAAAAAAGGTTGTTTAATCAAAACAAGAAACTTGTTTAAAATATATAATTTCACTAGCAGTTACCCTGCGCGCGTAGCTGCGCCCAATACTTTGAATTTTTTTAATTACGCTTTATTATGGCTGTTTTAATTATTTTTTTAATTTTGTAAACACTAAATTTCTAAAACCTGACACTGCACCCTTGTATGCCCTCTGGGTCGGAGCCCTTTGGACAGAATTGCACTAAACTTCACAAAAACCATCCTTGAATAATGCTTAATAATTCCTGAAAGTTTCATTACAATCTGTCGAGCGGTTTCGGAGTCCATAGGCTACATACATATATACATACATACTTCCTCTTTTATAGATATAGATTTTTCTCATGGAGACCTAATTTATCCCATTTGGTGGTATTGACCCGTAAACAAAGCTGACGTTTTAAAATCCCTATGCTTTTCTTTTAGGGGGATATTTTACGTTATTTCTCGTTTGCTGGAAAATTGTTGAAAATACTGCTATTTTTCCCGAGTCCCTGGGATCGAGACCTTTAATTTGAGCCGTCTCCCATCATCCTGCAGTTTGCCAAACTCCCACAATTTTTACTTAAAAATGTTGCTTACAGAATCTATATCTATAAAAGGCAAAGCCCTGGCTGATTGACTCACAGAAAGGACTAACTGACTGACTGACTCACTGACACATTCACATCACTAATTATCCACCTCCCATGTAGGTAGAGAGCTGAAATTTTGTACACTGATTCTTTAGGCATAAAGTAAGAAAACTAAATAGTTTTCATCCTGATCTGACCTTAGGGCTCCACCAGAGATCCCGACAAAGTTCCTATGTATTTCTTATGGACATTCAATTTTGTTTGAGCTAATATAAACAAGGGGAATTTAAATATATATAAATAATTAAAGAAATTATAGAATAAAATTTAAAACACAATTACTCCTTTACTTTAAAATAATAATTATGAAAGCAGAGACAGATCGAATCAAATCATTACGCTCCCACGGGAAGTCACGACTCCTCGGCGAACAACAGGACGTATAGAATTACGATCCTCGATAATGATCAAGCTGAAAATCAAAACCCTTGAGAACAACGTTAAGAAAATCAAACAATCCCATGATCCAAGCATGCTAAGAGAATAAAATTACTTACGGTCAGCGACACGCCCATTTCGTCGAACTAGTAGGCCGATCAGGAAAAGGATGACCAATAATATGGAGGTATCGGATGCATCGATCACCGATTGGTTAGGAGGCGTAACGATGACGGATTGGAGGGGAAGATGGCGATAGAGGGAGAAAAAGAAAAGAACAGTCTTCGGAGAGTTTTGGGAGAGTAAGGTAGACACTGGGAAGCTTCTTCTGGGCTGTTCCGGACCGAGTAGGAACAGAAAGTCTTCAGGAAAGTGAAATGCACCTGAAGGCACCCGGGAGTTCGATAACTTCTACCAGTACCTTACGACACTCTATCACTTCACTCGACGAGATTCCATCGCACCCGAGTCCATCTTCTGGGTCCATCTTCTGAGAACATCAGTGAGGACACCGACCGACGTCCACCCACCCGCCGTCAACCCCAGGGGGAGCGGAACTCCGAGGTACCGGACCTACGACGCGGCCCGGAGGGACGAGGACAGGAGGAGGACAGGACGACCGGGCGCAAGGGACGTGAGGTGTCACAGAGATCTCCAAAAATATCTGGGTATGTTCCCACTTCATTAAAAAAGGTGCACAGATAGGATATATTAAATAAATTATTAAAAGACGAACTTAAATAAAAGAAGCCAAGAAATAATAGCTAGCAGGAGTTAAAAATAAACTATAATAATAATAAAAATTGTAAATGCAGGAGAATTATAAGATATCCCGAAGAGATAAAATATCTAACTAATATAAACAAAAGGGGTGATATCAGAATGCAAGTTAAGAACCCGCCATGCTATGTGGGGTTGAATGTATAAAGTATTAGGTTAATAATGTGTTGGATATACATAAAGGGGTTGTTAGATAATTCTGTTTAATGTATATTGATTCTTTATTCAGTATACCAAATGAATGTTGGATGTACAAAATATTAGATCATTAATATGTCAAAATATAAAGGGTTTATTACAGGATTTTAATTTTATGTCGGATATATAGAAGGGTTTTAGATAACTCCATTTAGTGTATGCTGATTCCTTATTCAGTATATCAAGTGAAAGTTGAATGTATAAAGCATTAGATATTTTATATGTCAGATATATAAAGGGTTTATTAGAAGATTTTATTTAGTGTGTTTTGCTCCTTTGTTCAGAATATCACAGGAACTATTCGTGAATATTGATAATAACTAAACAAGGGAGAGATAGAAAGCTTTATTTTATGGGGTTATTTTATGTATGTGTTTTGTGAATATTCTAAGGAACCTTTATGTCATGTCTTGATTATGTTATAAATGCATAAGTCATTGTGGTTCAGGCCTTTGTCTTGAGAGACCATTATTATACTGTAAGAGTAGAGGTTAGGAGAATTAAAGTGCAAAGTGAATATTTTAAATGTATTAAATGCACATGGAGTGAGAAAGTGGAACAAACTATATGTGTTTATCAGGGATTAAAGACTCCCTAGATACATAAATTGTCCAGGAGGCTTAAGTGCACCTTTTATAGTATTCTGTTCTATCATTTATTATAGTTGGATTATATTTATCATGTATATTAAAGTGTTTTCATTTCCTTGATCTGTGTTCATTCCAATCCACGGTCCTATGAGTTACCTCTAACTAGCTAAGCGAGTATAATTTCAAATTTATTCAATTCAATCAATTTAACCCCTCAAAAGGTTTACATGGTGGAGACAGCCAGTTTTGATTTAATTATCAAGGATGGAATGAACACAGTGAGAGCACATGTATAGAATATAAGAAGGTGTTTTACATATATTTAAGTGTGACAGTGTATATTTTGGTAAAACCAGGAAAGGGAAACGAATTTTAATAGGATAATAATATAGGGATTAATAAACTAATAAACCTGTAAAAACAAAAAAAAAAAAAAAAAAAAATTTTAATATTAACCTAAAACCAGAAAACATAATACCCCAATTACTAGTTAGGAAAATTCCCCCAAATAAATAAACGATAATTATAAAAATAAACGCCACACGCTTAGGGAATCACGATCTTAAGAAATGAAATGCCGGAAACAGGAATAACTTTACCGACAGACATATATAGGGTGAGTAAGGAACACCTCATATATATCCTAACAAAGTTTAACATAAAGTGTAGGGAAGAAGACACCGTAGCCATTTTACGTCCCGTGGTAGCCGATCTCAAAGCGTTTCTTAAAACACCGATAACAGAGGAAAGGAAGTACATTATAAGGAAACTATTAGGCAGGAAATATCTCACAGAAATCGAATTAATTAAATATCCATCACTAACAAGAATCCAACAATTTCTACAAGATAGGGAAAACTTGTACGACAACCCGGCAAGCGACGAGAGTTCCGACACGGAATACGAGGACATAAATTTCCCCGACACACTTTCACTAAGCTCACAAACAGCAGTAGAAAGTAACGAAGGCCCTTCAAGAAACAATTTACCAAACCCCGCACAAAACATGGCAACAGTTAAGGAAAAACTACCCCTCATATCAGCGGGTACTTACCACGGCCTACCGTCCGAAAATCCTAATGAATTTATCGATAAGTATGAAATCGCGGCGCAATCTAACCACTGGCAGAACGAAACCAAACTAAACATATTCCCAGCCCACCTAACAGGAACAGCGCTTACATGGTATAGACATTACACAAAAAATGGTAGACCCGACAACTGGGAAACCCTAAAGGGAAAATTTATAACAACATTCACCCCAGCAGCCCAGGCAACCACGCTTCAGAGTATCTTAGATAAAAAGGTACAAGGTAGGGAACAACCTGTCCTTACTTACTATCTGGAAATTCTAACATTATGTAGGAGACACGAACCGGATATGTCAGAAAAAAGGGTAATACAATACATAATCCAAGGATTAAAACCGGAATTTTGTGACAAAATCTTAACTGAACCTTGCGAAACCTTAGAAGAATTAGAAAACAGCCTTAAAAACATAGAGTTACAATTGGAAATTAGGACAGTAAACAGGGAGAAATATAACAGGATACAAATGGAAGGACAAAGCAGAGGAAACACTAGGGACAGACAGGAAATAAATCATTTAGAAGAGGAAATAAAAACCTTAACCCAAGTAATAAGTAACATGAACGTCCAGAGGTACCCACAACAACCACCGCCACCCAGCTACCCCAATTATCAACGACCACAACCACACCACCCGAGGACCGTGACCACACCACACCACACTTATCAAGCACGTGACGTCAGGGCCCCAGACATAAACAACAGGGCGTCGACCTGGAGGAGCGACGGAGCACCGACACACAACATGGCTGGCGGCAGGCGACCTTGGCCTACTGCACACCAGGCGCACTACACAGGACATCCACTCTCCGCACACGGACACCTCACCCACATGCGTAGGGGAACGGGGAACACATACTACGGGGGAAGACAGCAACTAACGAATTACAGCTATAGGAATGGCGATTACCAATGTAATATATGTAAAAGGACCAACCATCGTACACAGGACTGCAAATATAAAAATGCGAGGACACAGAACACCCGAATGAGAAACACGTATTGTGATCATTGCCGAATGACAAATCATTCTAGGGAAGAGTGTTTTAAATTAGGGAAATTCCAGACAAAACAAAAAAACGCGTAATGAGGGAGCCACTTTATACTAACAGAACAAAGGGGTCTCCCACACCATTTAACATTAAATCTCAAAACAATGGCAACAACCGATTCCATATCACGGATTACAAAAAGGAATTTCCGACACTAGAAGAAGCTATAAACAGGAAACAACCAAAGAGGAAACCCACGCAAACAGAAGAGGGAAGAAAAGAAAATATTTCCACACAATACCACGGGGGAAGAAGAGGGAACTACGAACATCAAAACAGAGCAATTACAGTCACCACCAGACAGGCCACAAATAAAAGGACAACAAAGCAGACCGATAACGGAGGGAACAAGGAAAATGAACAGATTCTAGGAGAACAGGAGAAGGAAGAAATACGGAAAATATTAAAGGAACAACACACAGTACATGCGTGCGATATCTCACAAATAGCGGAAGGAAGGATCCATAAACCGAGGAAAAGGGGAAAATTAGAGGGGAAGAAAATACACGAAACATTGTTTAAAATACAAGACAAGGAATCAAAAAAAACCCCTGTACTAACCTTAAATGCGAAGCTAGCTAACCGCCCACACGAGACCATACAGTGCATAATAGACACGGGCTCCAACATAAATTTAATAAATTCAAAGTTAGTAAGGGAGGAAAATATCAAACACAACAGGGTACCTACAGTCGTATCAGCCAATAACACCCCCATCAACATCCTAGGGACCACGGAAATAATGTTGGAGATCAGTAATATCATAGTCAAGGAAACGCTATATGTTACACCCGATACAAACAGTTCCATAATTTTAGGCAATCGATTTTTGAACAGAAACAAAATTGAATTAAATTATAATACCAAGGAAATTGTATTTAACTTAGGGGATTACAAGCATAAAATAAAAATGGACAAAAAATGGCTATTTGAAATTGAAAGCGTAAAATGTCATCAAACCACCAACAAAACAAACATTATTGACATCAGATGTGAACAGGATTTAGTCATCGCACCACATCAACATAGGAGGATACAGATACAACAGAGGATAAGCAAGGAAGCAGTTTTCGAGCAAGAAAAATCATTACAGGAAAAGAAGAGGTGCCACATATATCCCATAGAAGGAGCAGATAAAACAAGCAATTATTTAAATATTTACAATGCATCAAACACACCTAAACACATAAATGCCAACACAATATTAGGTTACTGCACGGAGCCACACAACACAAATGTAGGTCGACAGGAAAACGAACCCCATCAGATAAAATACAACAATAACCCGGGAAAACAAATCCTTAAAGATAAGGACAACATATGTTTCGACATCTCACCCCACCTCACGACAGAACAACACAACAGGGTAATCAAATTACTACAGAAATATAAGGCTATGTTTACGACAAAAATTAAGGATCTAACCCCAGCTAAACTGCCCCCAGTCTCACTAGAAACCATCCCAAACTCACAACCAGTAAATACACCGCCTTATAAACAAAGCAAACAGGAGAGGGAAGCTTTAAATAAAATATTACAAGAACTACAGGAAGCGGACATACTGGAAGAATGTCCCGAATACTGCGAATATTCAAGCCCGGTGTTTATAACACACAATAAGGATAAAACACCACGCTTGGTGGCAGATATGAGGAAAATAAATCAAATTTTAAAACCGTCCATATACCCTACTCCGTCCGTAAATCTGGTACTAAACAGCTTAAACAACGCAAACTCTTTCACAAAATTGGATTTAAAAGGGGCATATCACCAATTATTGGTACGAGAGGAAGATAGGCATTTATTAACAATCAAAACGACAGACAAGCTCATGAGATATAAAAGATTAGTAATGGGGCTAAAAACATCGTCTGCACTATTCAGTAAAGCGATATTAGCATTACTGAATAAACACCTATACAACAAAGTAGTATGTTATATAGATGACGTCATAGTATATGGCAAGAACTTTGAACAAGATCTACAAAATTTAGAAACTATTTTAAATATCTTACATGAGGCAAACTTGAAGCTCAACACAAAAAAATGTAAATTTTTATACGAACAAGTAGATATCTTGGGATACACAGTATCGACCCAAGGTATATTGCCTCAAAAGTCTACCGTAGCAGCAATACAAGAATTTAATAGGCCAAATTGCATTAGGAAAGTAAGACAGTTTTTGGGCTCTTCATCATTCTTCAGGAAACACATAAAAAACTATGCGGAAATAACACTACCCCTCACCAACTTAATAAAGGATTCAAATAAAAATATACCATTTAAATGGTCAGACGACTGCGAAAAAGCATTTATAGAAATTAAGAAAATTTTGACAAATCCACCCCTACTAAAACATTGGAACGACGACTGGGAATCAAGCATTTATGTGGATTCAAGCTTAAACGCGCTCGGGGCTTGCCTCACTCAAACGGATCCCGAAACAAACAAACAACATCCGATTGCTTATCTGTCAAAAAAATATACGGAAACACAACAACGGTACTCAAACGCCGAACGAGAGATGATGAGCTTAGTATACGCCGTAAATTACTGGCGAGAGTTTACACTAGGACGCAAGATAACTATCCACACGGACTGTCAAGCACTAGTTCATTACAAGAATTTTAAGCATACATCATCCAGATTAAACCGACTGGCGCTATCACTAGTTGATTACGATATAGATGTCAAATATAAGAAAGGAACGACGAACACGTTAGCGGACAGTCTTTCGAGGAATCCACCCCAAGACACACTCGAGGAGGACCCCTTCGAAATCACCTTAAACATACAGGAAATTAAGACAGAAAATTATGAAGAATTACAAGCTAAGGATCCATACCTAAAACTTATCAAATTAGCAAAAATTTCACCGGACACAGTCCCAAAAAAAATACGAAACCAAAGTCGAAAATACGAAGAACGAAACGGATTATTATATTTCAAGCAATTCAATGGCAGGACGAATAACTACTTACTCGCAATACCGCGGGATAAGGTACAGGATATCGTACAATCATTTCACGATAATGTATATTCCGGAGGACATTTCTCGGCATTCAAGACCACACAAAAAATTAAAGAACGTTATTATTGGCCAGATATGACAAAAGATATCCAACATTATACTAATACATGTGAACAATGCCAATTAAAACGAACTCCCACTTACAAGCAGTACGATAAATTAACTCCACAAGTACCACCCACGACGCCATTTGAAAGACTAATTATTGATTACATGGGGCCGATCACACAGAGCAGAGGATATAAATACATTTTAATGATTACTTGCCCGACAACAAGAATGATTTTCGCAAAATGCACGAGATCAGCTGATACAAAAACCACAGCGAATGTTTTACTGGATTTATTCTGTCAATATGGATGTCCCAAGGTCATCACGCACGACCAAGGCACCCACTTCATGGGTAACGTACTTAAAGAACTCTTATTAAGTTTAGGAATTCATCAACACCCGAGTCCACCTTATATGTACAGGATACAAGGCCTAACGGAAAGAATGAATCTTATTTTCAAAAAAACGATAAGTCACTATATTGAAGGCGAACCAAACAAATGGTCAGATTACGTAAAATATGTCACCTTCACTTATAATACAAGCGTTAACCGATCCACGGGGTATACGCCATTCTTTTTAATGTATGGCAGACAGGCAAACATGCCATCGGATTATTTACATATACAAAAAGACCAGGACCCTGACATAATCAGAGAAATCAAAAATATTCAAAGGGTACGACGGGAAATCCCAACAATACTTAAAAAAGCACAAGATTCCCAGAAAAAACATTTCGATTCAACAAAACGAGATCTAAATCCACAAATCGGTGACGAAGTTTTAATACAAAATCCGAAGGATTTCAAAGGAGCTTATAACAAGTTCAATAATGTTTACAGAGGGCCATACTTCATTACGGACAAAATAAATGACACTACTTATATGGTTTTACTCGAAAAGAGAGGGAGACTGATCAACGAACCAGTACATATAGCTAGAATGAAACCATTCAGCCGCAGATAAATATTTAAAAACCAAAGACTAATACCTTAACGTGTACAGGAATACCTTCAGACAACACTCAAACGACTTAAAAATAAAGCCACTCAGACACCAGCTTAAGCATAAAGCGTAAAAATTACGCCGGAATAGAATTCCTTCACTTATAATTAATATAACTTAGAAAAACCCACCGGGGGGGAATTAACCCCTAGCAACAAAAAAATTTGAAGCAACTTATATTAAGACCCGATGGGAAGGAGGTCTAGCCACCTTTTTAGCCCTAGACTTAACTATAATAACTACTAGTCAACTCATAAACACACACACAGTCAAACAAATAGGCCTATGTCTGAAAATATACCTTATACACAAGATAAGGATTAATCTATTTAAGAAGGATCGATCAAAAAACAACACCATATAATATTCAAGAATTACAAAATGCCGATCCCGAATCAAAATAGACTACCGTTACATATAATTTAATGGATGGCAATACATCGAGGGAAATGAGTAACTAATGCCACCCCCGAAAAATCAAAACCCATCCTTAAAGAAAATATATCACCTCAAGAGTTACATCAACGCATCTTCAAACACGAAATCTTGGTCAAAAATCAAACAACATACAACATTGTTTAAGAGTTATCATCATACTAACGCCGCCAAGAATTATATCGGAGTATCTACAATCAATAAATAATTAAAACGAATTAACACGAATTACCTCCCAAGTATATAAAAATTAATATAATTTATAAACAACTATTGAGTCTCACAGGAATATAAAATACTAGTTAAAATGTATTTTTGTGACAGCCAATAGTAAATTCTAATCCCGACGAATAAGGTGGCCTATCAACAATTACCATTAAAAGGAAATTGGAATTCGCAAGTAAATTAAAATATACAAAATCATAGAACTAAAAATAGTATTTAGTCTCTGCTAATTTAATAAACAAAATCCAAAGGGAGTTTAGCGAGCAAAAACGAAAAAATATATACATATATCTGCAAAGGGAAAATTTCCGCTAGAACCCAGCCGCCAAGTAAAGGAGTTGGAACATTTAACATTACCCACAACTTGGAATGCTTAAACATACCCATGGGAACACACCAAGATATTTCAAGAGGGCGATCTAGTGATAGGACACATTCGACACTTGATTTACACTCAATCTACAAATAATTGAAATAAAAATACCTCGAATAAGATTATCCAAGAAAAAGGGACAACATAACACTTTTAAAATCACAAATCGATATATCACTGACAATGCACAACGCCAATCAATAGTACGAGTTACCATAAAACAGCAGTAGACACGAACGGAACCATATCTCGCAACATAATGGGCACGACACAACCGTATTAATCCGACAGGGACACAGGCGCCCACGGATTCAAAATGGCCGACTTTCCAAGACAACAAGACACAGCATTCTTGGAGATAAGACGACGCCAGGCGATCCAGGCATGTAGCACTGCTCACTACACACTGTCTAACCACGAGGAACACTCATCACTTTCAGATGACAAAATAACGTAGCCAAACCAATTACTGGCAATTAGGGATATATAACGGCCTGATCACCCGTGTTATGTCTGTAACAGCACAGCAATTGACAAGCTAAACTAATAATCGATTATCGATTAAAACTTAGGAAAAATAAAAGCTTAATACAACCACTATATAATATAACACTACAAACTGGACAGGGACTGAATAAACAAAATAAGACACAAAAAAAACTTAGAATAACAATGAAAAATCCCTACACACAAATAAAATAATAATATTAACATAATTTTGCGGCACAGATATTGGACGAACCTCACAAGATGAAGGCGTCAACGTCGACAGCACTCCTAATCACCACGACAATTATACTATACACACTCTCAGGTACATGGGCAGAAAATAAGACTAGGTACCAAATATTCTCAGGCCATCACTTTCAACAACGGACAGATTACATCCCATACGAAACAATAATCCCCTTGATATTCTCAACTCAATTTTTCCTTGAGCCCCAATCATACGACTGGACGACGGAATCGAACTGGACGAACTGCCGACAACACAAAGATGACTATTGTTTATTTCAAAGAAACCTGATGACATTGCGTGACCTCATAAATGAACAAATTAAATCCCAATACAGCGACACTACATTGACCAATCAAACTATCCTAAACTCAAGAAACAGAAGAGGATTATTATTCCTCCAGAATTTCTTCGAATGGTGCTGCAATGTCGCCACGAAGGGACAAATAAACAACATCTATGAAAACCAAAAGGGAATTGAAGAACATACCAACCAAATTATCGATTCCGTAGGGACCCAGTACCAAGATTTGGTAAAAACCACGAATAACTTAAATAACTTTAGTAAAAACGTGGAACATTTAGCAACTAAGGTACATCAGGGATTCAATGCCGTAAAACAAAATCTACTGGGAATGAAATCAATAAATAATGCAGAGATTTTACATGAGATATATGCTACTATACAAGAAACATGGAACTATATTTTATACAATTACTACCAAGATACTAAAAGGGAAATACTAGAAAAATGTCACATAAACCTACTATCTGAAAAAATGGTACCTCCACAGAACTTAACTACAACGTTGCATGATTTAGCAAATAAAGCGAAAACTAAAGGCCTCACTCTAGCAATACCATTAACAGACGTATACTTATATTACAGATTGAAGATAAACCATTGCAAAATAATTCAGAACACACTAGTGGCAAGGCTGAATGTGCCCTTAATAAAATCGAACGCACAGGGCGAAGTTTACAAAACAATAAACACTCCCCTGATTTGGGAACACAAAATATGTTCCCTGCACATGGAAGAAAACATCATTTTCAAAACCAAAACATATACGAAAGTAATAACCATGACAGATAGCCATTGTAACGAAAAATCGTACCCATTATGCAAAATCCCAAGAACCACAATTATCGCAAACAAAATGCAGCTATGCCTACATTTAATTCTCAATTCCGCATCAATCGATAAACTACAAGAAAACTGTCATTTTATATGTGAAAATCAACCCCAATACCCCATAATCACCGAATTATTCCCAAATCAATACTTAATCACCAACGTCCAGCAAGACCTAGATTTAATATGCGACAACTCAACTAATACCAGGAAATTACCAAAAATGAGCACAGGAACTCTACAGGTAACAATACCGTGCGAATGTGAATTACTAATGGACAATTTATTACTATTAACAAAGATACGACCTTGTGACAGAACAGACAATGACCCACCACATTACGTAAACCTGATACCAGCAGCTTGGACAAAATTAAAAACCCTAAAATTGTTCACACTCGAATCAGGAATTCATCACGAGTTTGACAACCTAACGGAAATATTAGACACGGATTGGAACATCACGAACCCAACATTTGTTTTAACAAAAATGGAGAAAATACAGCACATATCATTGAAAAATA
Source organism: Allygus modestus (assembly GCA_963675035.1). Classification (NCBI taxonomy): domain Eukaryota; kingdom Metazoa; phylum Arthropoda; class Insecta; order Hemiptera; family Cicadellidae; genus Allygus; species Allygus modestus. Next base: position 105,691,136 of record OY776117.1, on the reverse strand, counting down.
ATGACTTCGACCTATTTAACAATACAAGACTACTATTTTACATGCTCCTAACATGGAATATTTTACTGACTATACTATGCCTCATCCTAATATATTGCCTAAACATACAAGCCATAAAACTCAGAATGTTGCTACCCACGAGGGACTACAACCAACGTCAACAATAAACAACCTCACAACACATATTACAATTTGATTAACTTGGGGACCAAGTTAAAATGGCGGCGGCGGAATATAAACAAGGGGAATTTAAATATATATAAATAATTAAAGAAATTATAGAATAAAATTTAAAACACAATTACTCCTTTACTTTAAAATAATAATTATGAAAGCAGAGACAGATCGAATCAAATCATTACGCTCCCACGGGAAGTCACGACTCCTCGGCGAACAACAGGACGTATAGAATTACGATCCTCGATAATGATCAAGCTGAAAATCAAAACCCTTGAGAACAACGTTAAGAAAATCAAACAATCCCATGATCCAAGCATGCTAAGAGAATAAAATTACTTACGGTCAGCGACACGCCCATTTCGTCGAACTAGTAGGCCGATCAGGAAAAGGATGACCAATAATATGGAGGTATCGGATGCATCGATCACCGATTGGTTAGGAGGCGTAACGATGACGGATTGGAGGGGAAGATGGCGATAGAGGGAGAAAAAGAAAAGAACAGTCTTCGGAGAGTTTTGGGAGAGTAAGGTAGACACTGGGAAGCTTCTTCTGGGCTGTTCCGGACCGAGTAGGAACAGAAAGTCTTCAGGAAAGTGAAATGCACCTGAAGGCACCCGGGAGTTCGATAACTTCTACCAGTACCTTACGACACTCTATCACTTCACTCGACGAGATTCCATCGCACCCGAGTCCATCTTCTGGGTCCATCTTCTGAGAACATCAGTGAGGACACCGACCGACGTCCACCCACCCGCCGTCAACCCCAGGGGGAGCGGAACTCCGAGGTACCGGACCTACGACGCGGCCCGGAGGGACGAGGACAGGAGGAGGACAGGACGACCGGGCGCAAGGGACGTGAGGTGTCACAGAGATCTCCAAAAATATCTGGGTATGTTCCCACTTCATTAAAAAAGGTGCACAGATAGGATATATTAAATAAATTATTAAAAGACGAACTTAAATAAAAGAAGCCAAGAAATAATAGCTAGCAGGAGTTAAAAATAAACTATAATAATAATAAAAATTGTAAATGCAGGAGAATTATAAGATATCCCGAAGAGATAAAATATCTAACTAATATAAACAAAAGGGGTGATATCAGAATGCAAGTTAAGAACCCGCCATGCTATGTGGGGTTGAATGTATAAAGTATTAGGTTAATAATGTGTTGGATATACATAAAGGGGTTGTTAGATAATTCTGTTTAATGTATATTGATTCTTTATTCAGTATACCAAATGAATGTTGGATGTACAAAATATTAGATCATTAATATGTCAAAATATAAAGGGTTTATTACAGGATTTTAATTTTATGTCGGATATATAGAAGGGTTTTAGATAACTCCATTTAGTGTATGCTGATTCCTTATTCAGTATATCAAGTGAAAGTTGAATGTATAAAGCATTAGATATTTTATATGTCAGATATATAAAGGGTTTATTAGAAGATTTTATTTAGTGTGTTTTGCTCCTTTGTTCAGAATATCACAGGAACTATTCGTGAATATTGATAATAACTAAACAAGGGAGAGATAGAAAGCTTTATTTTATGGGGTTATTTTATGTATGTGTTTTGTGAATATTCCAAGGAACCTTTATGTCATGTCTTGATTATGTTATAAATGCATAAGTCATTGTGGTTCAGGCCTTTGTCTTGAGAGACCATTATTATACTGTAAGAGTAGAGGTTAGGAGAATTAAAGTGCAAAGTGAATATTTTAAATGTATTAAATGCACATGGAGTGAGAAAGTGGAACAAACTATATGTGTTTATCAGGGATTAAAGACTCCCTAGATACATAAATTGTCCAGGAGGCTTAAGTGCACCTTTTATAGTATTCTGTTCTATCATTTATTATAGTTGGATTATATTTATCATGTATATTAAAGTGTTTTCATTTCCTTGATCTGTGTTCATTCCAATCCACGGTCCTATGAGTTACCTCTAACTAGCTAAGCGAGTATAATTTCAAATTTATTCAATTCAATCAATTTAACCCCTCAAAAGGTTTACACTAATGAAAATACAAACAGCCGATCTTGATTCGTAGTAACCACGGGCTAACCACAGAATACAGCACACACAACTGTCATAGTTTTTATAAATTATTTGCAGGGCGAAGCCTGCGGGAACAGCTTATAAAGATATATATACTTGTTCAGAAGTATATTTACTATAGATATTGTACCATTTATTATATTATAATAGAGTTAAAAAACTATTATAGCTTCGAATAACTAATTTTAACTTTCGGCGAAACTCAAATTTTGTTTTTCAACTTATATATAATACATAAAAACAGTTATTTCTTTGTAAAAAAGTGCATTATTTCCAATAAATTTATTGTTACCTTTAGTAATAGGCCTATAACAGTTTTAGTATATTACTTTTATACTTTTGATTTTATTTTTATTTTTCAAATAAATGTACAGCATAAGTTTGTCGATTTTCCCTGTTTTCTGTAATTCTTTCCGTAATTCGGGTAAAACATATTTTTCAAATAAATCAAACCCATTTCCACGTAGGGAAATAAATTGCCTACATTTTGTATATCTTCGATTGTCTGTAAAAAATAGTGTACAAATTTTAAAACTACTTTTGAAAACTATTTCAAAAATGTTTATAAAATTTTAGTTTTTCAAATTTTGTAAAAAAACTACCAACAGGGATTTGTTTTATTTTATTTTATTCAACCTCTTATTTTTCTGAACAAAACAAGTATGAATATGACTAGGTTATAAAAAGTAGTTTAGGCACTGCAAATTGTAAAAAAAAACCTCTGCAAAATGGCAAAAATTGCTAGGGCACCGAGCAATTTTGCATTAATATGGCAAGGGCAGTCCTAGGATTAAGTTAATTTGTGAGCATCAAGCAAACTGTAAGTGATTAACTTTGTAGGTCTTTTTATTTTTGAATATTATGCAGAACTCCATCAATTTGAAACATGATAAGTCTCTCCAGTTGTAACCCCGGATGAAAAATTTATTGTTGTTAGGTCACAAACTAGGTAATATAAAATAGTTTTTGATCGGCTGATCGAATCTTAAAATTTGCGCTGTCCTGCGTTCATTTATGATGATTTAGTGCCTAGTTATAGGGCTGTCACGAGGCGATTGGGGGCCTAATGCAAACATTCTGTGGGGGCCCCAAAGACCCCTAGTTTACTATCTCGGTAACTTGTTTTCTTTTGACTGGAGGGCCCCAGGAATTCAGGGGCCTGGGGCAAAGCTCTCTGATTTTACCTGCTCGGCTACCTACCATTAATGTATGGGAACTTGGAAGTTATAACAAGAAAGAATTACTTTTGGTACAATATAAGATTGGACTTGACATATGGTGTAAGTTAAGTCAGACAACTTACAGGCTCTGCCTCAAATTGGTGTTTGCTTCTCCAATCAACACTATTGGAAATAGTCTTACTTACACCACTTGTTGGATTTATTTTATAGTCCTACAAGTTCAGTACCGGTAACCAACTTGAGAGTTGACTAGGTTGAGGGTCTCAATTTTGGTTTGATATTTGCTTTAGCAGGTAAGACCAAGCAGCAGTAAATGAGTGATAAGAAATTAGTCTATTTTGGTTTAACCCTCCAGGTTCTCAGTCAAAAATCTCTTATTTCTCAATGTTATTTGCCCAATTTTATTAAAAAAATTATTGTTGAGGAGTAGATAATAGGCTAAAAGATTCAACCGTAGACATTAAGCCTGAATTAAGCATACTCCTTAGATTCAGCGTTCTATCTACAAATATAAACGTTAATATTCATACCTTATGGTTCATTAAAAGTTGTTTTAATTATAAAATGCTATGGTATTTAGTTTTAGATATGTTCTGTGTATTCTGTATGGCACTTGCCCATGAATTGTGATATTTTTTTTGGCAAATAAAGAACTTTGACTTTGACATGGATCCAGTGTAGTTCAAATTCAAAAATTGCAAATAACAATAATTAACTTTCCTTATATAGGTATCCAATTAATTTTTTTTTTCATTAGCCGGCAAGATAAGCTTTAAAATGAGGGGTAAATCATAGAATTTGATAAAGGAATAAGGAAGATCTCGCGGACTGACAGAAAAACAGGCTAGAGAAATAATATATAAGATAAAAGATAAAATAAGTTTACCTAGGATCATAAAATCAAAATATAATCATCATGGTACTACTAGCAATAATAAATGTACTTCAGTAAAGATAATCGACAATCTTTTTAATGAAATATAACATGAAAAGTAATTCTGTTAGTAATGACAGAATATTGCTAGATGCAGACAACAACAGTGACAAAACCAATCATGGAGTTGCTATTTTCTGTTTAAAACTGGAAACAGACATTGGATTAAAGCTTGAAATCTGCCATTTACAGTGATAAGCTTACCTAATACAGTCCATTTTAGTACACGTAGAGTGTATTCAGACTGTTTTAACTGAGTGTCTGCAAAGTCGCCAAAATTCAGGCGACTGGAACTTCACCGAAAAAGTTTGGCACTTGAAAGGATTAAGCGATTGTTGCTGACAGTATCGTGAAAATTGTGTGTCCTTTGCGTCTGACGCGTCTACAGGGACACTTGGCGTTAAGTGGGAGGGACAAAGTAAAAACAGACACAAGACTGCTCTCCAAACAACTTTTAAAACAAAATAAAGTGCCAAAAATAAAACCTTGGTGAAAACAAACAAGATTTTAGAAATATGAGAGTGCAAGTTGTGTCTCTTTTAAAACAATTGATCAAAACAAGACGATAAAGAAACTAATGAATTATTTTGACTTTACTTCTTTGTTACCATATTTTATGGTTAGACAATTTCATAATTAAATTAGAGTACCGGTATAAATTGAAATCCTAAAAAGGATGCAATGCTCTAATGCATAGTTAAAACAGCCAACAAATTTTAATGCATTTTGAAGTCTTTAAAAAAATCTTACTTTTCATTTTGAATATCCAAACCCTGAAGAATTATCACGCTTCAATTTGCCGCTAAGGTTTCCCTATTCTGTCCCTGCTCTTCTGTTGTCTTCGGGCTCCCTTCTTCTGACCTCTCCCTTCCTTTCTTGACTCATCCTTCACCTGTCATTGGCTCAAACCTGATAGGGTGTGTGGCTAAAAGATTGCTAACGTTTCTTGGAAGCACGCCTGACTGGACTTGAACTATCTCTTATTAGTTGGAAAAGTAAATTTGAAGACGATTTATCGAATAGCTAGCTTCTCGCCATACCAAGTAAATGCCACTGTGCAATGTCAACAGCAAGACTGTGTAAGATCAATGAGGCAGACAGACTAAAAATCCAGAGCAGACCAAGGGAATTTTTACAGTTATAATATTATTCTGCCTATACAATTGGAACCAAAGTCCCAAGACTTTGGTAAAGTTAAAAAAAATTATTTCTTACCACTCCTTTACTCCTAGACATCTAGTTATTTCGGAATTGCCTTTTGTTTATCTTATCAGAGAGAAAATATATAGCTAAATGAGTACCGTACGAGTATGTACAATAAGAGGTTTAATCACAGTACTTCACAATGTTTGTACATGTTAAATCTAACACTCCAGGAGGCTTGGCCAATCAAGTCTCCCAGCCGTTTAATCTTGCAACTGAAAAAATGCATACCATCAGTGTTAAGTGGTGTTACAGTCACATTTGTCTTACGGCTTCTCTTGGCCTGCTGCCCGTTGGCCATTCCAAGTGGCACCGACTCAGTGTTGACTCAACAGGACACACAACCACTCTCGGAGCCAAGCTAATGTCAACTTAGCTTGCCCGAGGCTCCGTGGCTTTTCATGAGTTTCAATTTTTTTTACTGTACTCATTATTCTTCTTAACAAAAAAAAATAGAACCCCAGAGTTTTGTATAGAACCCAGTCCAGTTTTTACATATTGATTTTGAATAGGGCCTATAGTATATTCTTTCTTGAAGTAATATTAATTTTAAATAGAGACGAGGAAACTGTATTTAGACTATAGGTTCTCCCAGTGTGGGTTTAAAGGAGCTTAGCTAGAGGGAAATCTATCCTGCTTTTAGCCAACATATGCCAGTGATTGGTGATGCATCGTCGAAAAACTTTTTACTAGCCTCTTGGTTTTCAGTTTTATCTTCATGACTGTTTTGATAAATGTCCACCAGATTGATTCTGAATAAAATTGGAAATTTTTGTGAATGTTTGAATCTGGATCTAGCTACACTGGCCATTAAGCTAATTAATTTATCTGGCTATTGAATCAGTCGGTGTTAGTCAGTATCAACGGGACGATACACAAAGCATCTAACTCATTCTAAATTTGTATTTCATTCATCTTTGCATTAAAATATTGAGGAGTTTATGCTGCTATCCTGATAATCGTTATGCATTGTTATGGTTCTTAAAAATAAATACAGTAGAACCCCACTAATCCGTCACCAATGGGGCCAAGAATGTGGATGGAACACATAAAAGGTCGGATTGTCAGAGGAACACGTTTAATTTCTTGAAAACGTGATAAAACTGCATTTTAAACTGAAAAAATTGAAATATATTAAATATATGTATAGTTAACAGATTTAATATTACTGTAAATCAGAAATACTACATTAATTATCACCAGTCTACTGATTTTCATCATTAATAATAAGCCACCGAAAGGAGAAGACCTTCAAGGTGCGATGTACTGGATCCGTAAATAATAACAAATACTGACAACGGTATGGTCGGACTAAGCGAGGAGGTGGACCACCCAGGTTGGATTAGCTGGGTTCTACTGTAGTCTAGTTAGTACGATGCTTCACAGTCTTCATTTAAGTCTCAACACTAAGGAATGTAAAATACCTTTTAAACTCAGGTTGACTAATAACGATTATAGTTATTTCTAAGCTGATTCTGACAAGTGTCAGACTTGTTGGTGGTAACTTGGTTGGTGGTCGCTCAACCAAGTTAGCCTAACCATGGATCGTTGTGTTGCAGGGTGTCAGGCGGCCACGATGGCGGAGGTGGACCCAGAGACGTTGCTGGAATGGCTCAAGATGGGCCAGGGGGACGAGCGCGACATGCAGCTGATCGCCCTGGAACAGCTGTGCATGCTGCTGCTCATGTCGGACAACGTAGACCGTTGCTTCGAAAGGTGTGGTACAGTCGTTACATTTCATGGTTCACACTTTCTGGAAAGTCAGGGAATTTGAAAAAGGTCAGGGAAAGTCAGGAAAAATACTTACTATTTTATAACTGTCAGGGGAAAATTTTTGATTTTAATCTTAAACGCAAAGCACTAGCCTACTGTTCGAAAATCAAAACCTATTAGAAAAAAGTGTGCATTCCGAGTCGTGGGACAGGGGAAATAAACTTTGGTTAGAGAAAGTCAGGAAAAATCAACTTTTTGGTCAGGAAAATCATGAACCAAATAAAAGTGTGAACCATGAAATTGCTTAATATTTTAATAATTTCTTTAGTAGCATGATACATGTTGTTACAATAAAATAGGATAAATAAACTGCGTCTGACAACACTACAAAGTATATTTACACTTATTCTGAACTTGCATAAAAGATGGTAAATATAAACAAAAGATGGTACAAGGCGATCCCCTGTTTATTCTGTCATATCCTGAGCATTCTCTGATTGGGCCTGATGATGACCGTTGTAACTGGTTGAAATCGATCACCTTGTACCATATTTTGTGTATATTTACCATATGGTAAATACTGGACCATGTAAGTTCAGTTTAAGTGTAAATATAGTTTGTAGTCTTGTCAGGCGTAGTTTTTTTATCCTGTTTAGTATTTTATTCAAGTCAGGGAAAAGTTTTGATTTAATCGAAACTGCAAAGCTACTGTGCAAAAATAAAACTTACTAGATTTTGTTTAATCAAACTTTTTTCAGGGAAATCATTAACCAAATAAAACTGTGAACCATGTTATCGTACGTTAATACAATTTATGTATCCTGGTGTAAACTGCCGTCCCCTTGTATTTAGATATGCACGTTCCTCCCTAAAATGCACTACTTATCGTCTCAGTGAGAACGATAAACCGTCATTAGAAATAATTTGTTAAATCCAAACTGAAATATGTATTAGGCCCTGCTATAAAGTCTGGGGTAATAATCTCAGATGTTCAACTTAGTACTTTTCACTACAGTGTTTTGTTTATTGCACTTTTGTGGTAAATATGAGTTTGTTTTTTTTATCTGGCCTATATTTTTAAGAACATATACTGTTCTCATAAGTAAGTTGTAATGGGGGGGGAAACTGTGTTACCACCCATCTTCTACATTGCACCTTTCTCTCCCAAGATAGTGTGCTAAGTGAGACTGTAAATAACACTTAGAGGACGATATATGTTCGATTTATCAGTTTTAGATATGTTCAGCTTACAGCACAATGATTGTCTTGGAAATTAAATAGAAACAACAAAATCTACCTACATGCTATGCCATATAGTTGATCCACTAACGATTACCTACCCACTCACTTTTGAGACTTTTGATCACTTAATTAGAATGGATTAGTATTCAAATAATGAATTATACACCAAAGAAAATTTAGGCATATATGTAATAAAAAAATTCATAGATATTAAAAAGCGTTTAACTCCTTAATTATACAATTGTAAGAAAATTTGTTTTTTCAACTGCGGGAAAAATATGGTAAAATGGCTGTGAAACGGCCTAATTTAAAAGCATGTATTGTTTCAGTAAAACAAAATAAAAAAATAACTATAAAATTATTACTAGCCTGAATTATTCTTAAGGCCGGTATACAAGTGAGAGTTTTTTACTCTCGGAGAGTTTGTGAGAGTAAAATGTCACGTCTAAACGGCGCCGAGAGTGGAGCTCTCCGAGAGTCGCCTTGCTATTTGACTCTTGTCGTGTATATGGCATCAGCTGTTGCATCGAAACAAATACCCACAGTGTAAACACTTCTGGGAGTAGTAGCGTCTGAGAGGACCAAACTGTCTGAGAGGACCAAACTGTCTGAGAGGAAAAACTCTCACATATATACTGGCCTTTATTATCTGACTAAAATCCTTACATTGGTCATCAAAACGGAAAAAAACACCAAAAAAGAACTTTAAAGTGCACAATCTGGTTGTCATTCCAGTCTTAATTTAAACCATGTAAAGATGGGGAAATGGTGTGCATGATCAATTGTTCCAAACATTACAATCGTCCATCCCTGACTGGAAAATAAATTAGGTATATAATTCATGCAGTAATTTCTAAATGTATATCTAAAATCGACATATCTCACTGTATATCTCAAATATACTTGACTTTGCGCAGTTGCCCGCCGCGGTCGTTCCTGCCAGCGCTGTGTCAGATCTTCCTGGACGAGTGTGCGCCTGACAACGTGCTGGAGGTGACTGCGCGCGCCATCACCTACTACCTGGACGTTAGTGCGGAGTGCACCCGGCGCATAGTGGCGATGGACGGCGCGGTCAAGGCCATCTGCAACAGACTGGTGGTGGCCGAGGTGGCGTCCAGGACTAGCCGGGACCTGGCAGAGCAGTGTATCAAGGTGGGCGGACGATTTGTCATATATTACCTCTATATTTGTGTATTTATTTGTCATATTTGTGGGCGGACCTGTTACCTCCATTGTCTGTTTCACTGACCATAAACGGCATGGGACCCACCGTTCCCATTCTAAGTCTGCGCCTTGGTGGCTTTGTCCAATCAGATGAGGTTAGGTCAGGTATCAAGACACGGTTGAAACACTAAGTTCGTCCCAGGACAACCTTAAAAATCTATACCAGTTTTGAGGCTGACATTGGATACATCAAATGAAGTTGTCATGGTATATGATAAGTCTTACCTTATGGTAAGCTTCCCTTTCAACTTTGGTCCCTCCATTTGCAGCGGCTGGGGACGGAACGTCCGGGTTTTGTCCCCGACCTGAGAATGTAGTCCCTGGCCATTGTACATGGATAACCCTGTCAGTTGAGTTGTCCAGTTGGAGGAGGGCAGAGCCTGTTCACAGGAGTGGGGAGTTGGCCCTCTGATATGTCAATTTGGCTGCCTGTCCCATACCATCCTTTCCTTTCCTGTAGGGTTGTACGAGTAGTGATTTTTTTAATCAAATCGAGTTGAGTAGTGCCAATTATTTTTGAGTTTCGAGTATTTTCGAGCGAGTATTTGCCATCAGTTGGTAGTTTAAAATGGTGTAGTGGGATTTGGATCCCACCATAAATTTGATAACCTAAACATGGTTTCTAACTAATACATGAGTAGCAATACAAAGTTTTGGCCAGTACAATCAAACTGGATTACTTATTGGTAAACAAAACATGGTTTGACATTCGTTTCCGGCCAATGAAACAGGGCCCGGTTGTCATTTGGCCAATTTCACCTGGTCCAGACATTGCTTATAATCAATATTAAATGACGAAATCGTTAGTTACGGCCGAAATTACGCAGTCCGATCGTCTTTTTCGGTCAATTTTACGTGACGCGATCGCCTTTTGCGGCCGTTACTACGCGATTTTGCTAGTCGCAATCGTTAGCGATCATCCGGAAATCGGCAGGAAATACTCGCTCGAACTTTCGAGTAGTTTTCAAAACTTTGAGTCGAGTTTGAGTATTAAAATACTCGGCCGAAAACTCGAAGTTTGAATACTCGCACACCCCTACTTTCCTGTTATATCTTATCCTTTGAAATTAAATTAAATGAAAAGATCTTTATTTGCCGTAAGAATACATAGATCATTGACAAAGTCAGTATTACAGCACATGCCAAGTCAGTTGAACAAATTATAATACAGTAAATAAATACTGAATAACAAACAAAAGTTAACAACTAAAACTCTACATTTTTTAATTTAAAAATTAATTTAAACTGTAGAACGGATTTTCCAACAGCCACGAGTGAAATTTTTTTTAAATGTGTTAAAGGAATATGTGCTAATTTTACTTTCTAAAAAATTATATACTGAGTGTTTTGCTTAAGCGTGTAAATTCAATAACAGCATGATCCTTTCTACGAGTATTATAATTATGAACAGTATTTTTAAAACTTAATAATTTTGGATTGCTAATAATATAAATGGCCAGATCAAAAATGTAAAGATTAATAATGGTTTGAAAAGTGGTTTACAATGCTCCATTTGATGACAGTTTTTGAGGGGTCTAATAGCTTTCTTCTGAAGTTTTAATATTTCTTCAGTGCGACAATTACCAAACAAAACTAACCCATAACGGAAAATAAATCTATTTAGGAAATAAACAAAATAGGCAGTTCTTAAATAATTTTGAGGAATTACATCAATTAGTCTTCTTAAAATATAAATTACCCGCGATAGTCTCTTATTTAGATAATCAATATGAGAGTTCCATGTTAAATTTGGATCAATATGAATGCCCAGAAATTTTACAGAGTCCATGGATTGTTCTGGTAAAGAACTAGAACAATGTCCGACATTGAAAGATGTATCTTTTGTTTTATCGGAATTTAACAAAAACCATTGGAATGAAACCAATTTGAAGCCACTGATAGTGTTTCATTGGCCAAAAGCTCAAGGTTATTGACTTCTTTGCTAACATTGAGAAAGGCAAATCATTAATGTAGATTAGGAAGAGGAGGTGGCCCAGAACAGAACCTTGTGGAACTCCCCATTTTACTTGGCCCTCGTCAGACCAATGGTTATTAATATGTACTATTTGTCTGTAGTTATCAAGCTAAGATTCAAAAAACTTTAATTCAGATCCACTAAAGCTGTAATATTTTAATTTTGTGATGAGAATTTTACTATCGACACAATCAAAAGCTTTGCTAAGATCATATAGTGTAGCTTGAGCAAAAGCCTTTTTCTCAAAAGATTAATGTATTTGTCTAATTAAATCATCTAGGGCATTTAAAGTAGATTTTCCTTTTCTGAAACCGAATTGTGCAGGGCTTATTAAATTATTTTTTTCCACAAAAGAAGAAACCTGATTATATACTAGAATTTCAATCAATTTACCAACTACAGGAATGACAGAAATTGGGTGGTAACTCTGTGCATGGTCCTTGGGACCTTCCTTATAGAGTGGGCCTACACTAGAAATCTTTAATTGGTCTGGAAAAATACCATCTCTTAACCCATTGGCGTAGACATACGAGCTGGTCTCGTTCCTTACTTGTAATTTTATTATCCTGTGAATTGGAGTATAAAATAGGTGTTTTTAAATGGATTAATGGTGTATTTTAATTAAAATATTGTTTTCTTTCAGTTTAGAGAGTCACATTGGCACACACACACAGTAGACATAAGTAAAAATTAGCAAAATCAGTGTTGACCATGTGCAAGTCTCAAAGAATTAACCGATCCCGTCAACTTCAAAGCAAGCCTGCCACCGTTTGTTTTACTTGGGCCCTCCCACCAACGTTGCCACAGACCGGTTAACTCATTGAGAGTTGCACAACTGGTCAGTTTTGGTCGTGTGCGGGAATCGAACCCACGAACATCGCGGGATAGAACCATAGACGCCCGCGGTCATTAGTTACATATTTTGCTACTAGAGTACAGCACCAATCAATTCCCGTTATAGGCTACTGCAAATAGAATAAAATTACTACCTAATGGGTTAAAAGATAATTAATGCACCTAGCTAGAGGCTCAGCTAAACTATTAATGATGCATTTTAATAGATCATTTGACTTATTGTAGAAATCATAGCTATCAGAGCTACATTTCATCTATCAGAGCCCTTGACTACATTTAAAATATCTTTTTGGAGTTATCTATGGGTAACCTACACAAAATTCCCGCTTGTGGAAGACGTGTCTAGCAGCTAAGCCGGGGTTTCCTAATTCTACAATAACAACTAATAACTAAGTTTTCAGTGACTACTGAACTGATTTACAAGATTGTGTCAAAGGGAGATATTGAGTAGATTTGTCAAATTTCCTCAGAATTTCTTAGGGTTTCGTCCCATAAACCTTCTAAAGTTGCAATGTTTATTCTATGGAAGAACCTTTAAATTGAGCATTTGACAGATGTTGAAGGTAACTAAACACAGTTCAGAAGCAACATCTGGCATGGATGGCATCACAAAAACTGTTAAAATTTGAGCAGCTGGATTTGTTGGTTTGTTATAAGTTGCATGAAGGTATGCCTACTGGGTGGAGACCTGAAAATTCAACAAATTCGTGGAAGTTTCCTGAGTAAAGTAACATATGTTATTTAAATGAATATCTTATTGAGTTTTTTAATACATTTTTGTGAGTCATTTTTCTTTTATAAATTGGCTATTTAAATTTTCCTATTTTATTTTATTTCCAATAGCAGCAAGCCAATTTTACAAGTATATTCGTTTATTAGTTTTACAACTAATTTTACAAGCCAATAATTTAGAAGTTGATGGTGGCTGTGAAAAGTATTTAATAATTAACAATATCTTCATGTGATCTAAATAAAATGACAAATATGCCTATAATAAACAACCAGCAATGACATGAATTTTCCAAAAAAAACAACTATACAACGTATATATTTAACAATTAACCAAAAAATTAGGCCTATAATATTACAGCAAGAATGAAATGTGCGAGCAATACAAGAAACAAGCAGATAACATGCATACATACGTCTGAAAATTAACAGGAGGGCCATTCCATATCAAATCATCCAGCCAAATTACAATTTGACACCCAAGTTCTCAGATTTTTATGAAATTTTGTATACATTAAGTGTGTACAAAAATAAGAAAAAATGCAAAGTTTCACCAAATTCCATTGAGTAGTTTCAGAATTATAGTAATTTAAAGTTTTAGAAAAATGTAATTTCCGATGGCAGTATGAGCAGGAAATCAGCTTGTATGTTTCCACGTTTTTCTAAATAACATTTATATTTATCTAGCTAGAGGCTTCAAACTTTTTGAATTTGTCCTAAATTTAATGGAGAATCAGATTATACTATAAGTGTCGGCATTATAACTTTTCATCATTGTTTAAAAAATCATAAAACACAAAAATTATAGTTTTTTTCAAATTGTGACGTTTATGTAAAAAACAATCTTTGGCTAAAATCTCTCTCCAGATACCCTAATACAACCATATATCACTGAAAAGAGCATAACATTTCCTTATAAATGGTGAAATAATATTTGTGGGTTTACGTGTTATAAAAGTTTTATTACAATGTAAAGTTAATAAATAAATTTTTGAATAGCGGGAAAGGTATTTTCATTGACAAAGACAGAGTTTGTGGTAAGGATGTTAGAAAGTCAATAATATCTTATAAAATATAGGACTATGGAGCTAAAATCATATGTAATACAATTTGCATGGCAAATTTTGTAATAAGATAAGGCTTACTGTTGGATATAACACATTTACAACAAATAATTTTGTACAGTATGATGTCATTTTGAATTTAAATGTATACCCTTGTTAGCCTACATATTACTGGAGAGCTGCATGTCAGTCTCAAAAGGTGAAATAATATTTGCAAGTTGTAGCATTACAAGAGTTTTAATACAATATAAAAATATGAAATGACATGGCTTAAGTGCTCCTTTTTTACCTCAATACTGAGGGTGTACCGATTTAGCTTACATTAAACGACCTCGTGAATTTATGATACCTACACAAAATATACAGTATTTACATTTCATTTAGTTACTGCACTGGTTTACTTACTTCTTATCCAGATTTTCGTGGGAAAATTCTTCTGTTGTACAAAATGATAGTATATCTTCAAATTGTGTTAAAAGTTAAAAATTGTTAAATAGTTTTTAAAAGTCTTGGCTTGGTTCGAAAGTAACTTGAAATGTAAGTAAACACAATCACTGAAACTTAAAACTGATGGCCGTCTATAGTGATATTTTAAAGTTGTCCCAGGCTGTGTTAATTTATTTTTGAGAGTCAGAATCAATCTTATAAGTTCAATCCAATTGTGACGTTACCACTGGAGGTTTTACTTTACAAAGGAGATGAGGTGGTGGTACGGGGCAGTTTTCTTCTTTTTGAGGCCAATAAAGGTTTTCAGCTGTACCATGAGGATTGCATAAAGAGGATATTATAATCCCCTTCTTCCTCATTAATTTGCTGTGATTTCTTCTGACGATGCAGGCTGGAAAAAATTAAAACTTCTTGTTCCAGTTATGCTTTGCCCAGATTCAAAACGACTACTTTGGGTTATTCTCATATTTTCAATATCTTCTTCACTCAAAAAGAAAAATTTTATTTTTGAAAACAGATTATTACAAAGTGTGAACATTTGCCAAGCATTTACAATCCGTTCACTTACTTTTGAACTTTGGAGGTTTCTCTTTGTATTAGTTCTTTTGTCTTGCCCCCGATTCCGTCACATACAGTTTTCCATGACTTGTTGCATGAAAAGACCTTCCATAACTTCCATGAAGATTTCCCATGACTTCCTTTAAGTTGAACATTTTTTCATGACAAATTCATCATGGTTTTGAAATTTGTATACTGTGCACTGCACCCATCAGTAATGTATTCCACTCTGCCAACTGATGGAAATGTCAGCTTAATTAAATCAATCGTTTTTTCTTGGACAGAGAAGACAAATGGTACATCGTGTCTTAGGTCATCAGAAATGAAACACTATGATGTTTCTAGTACCACAATGATGTTTTAAGGTACCATCTCCATTTTTAGAATATATTACTACAGGATGAACTGAACAACTTAAATATGGCTCCAGTGGTATGACTGTACTTCATTTTGAAGAACAAAATTATAATTCTCAGCGAAATCCATTAAGACCAAAACTTATAATTCTCAGCGAAATCCATTAAGACCAAAACTTCATCAAATCCTAGGTTTTCATTTCATATTTTTATGTTGAATTAAAACTCTTGTAATGCTACAACTTGCAAATATTATTTCACCTTTTGAGGCTGACATGCAGCTCTCCAGTAATACGTAGGCTAACAAGGGTATACATTTAAATTCAAAATGACATCATACTGTGCAAAATTATTTGTTGTAAATGTGTTATATCCAACAGTAAGCCTTATCTTATTACAAAATATGCCATGCAAATTGTATTACATATGATTTTAGCTCCATAGTCCTATATTTTATAAGATATTATTGACTTTCTAACATCCTTACCACAAACTCTGTCTTTGTCAATGAAAATACCTTTTCCGCTATTCAAAAATTTATTTATTAACTTTACATTGTAATAAAACTTTTATAACACGTAAACCCACAAATATTATTTCACCATTTATAAGGAAATGTTATGCTCTTTTCAGTGATATATGGTTGTATTAGGGTATCTGGAGAGAGATTTTAGCCAAAGATTGTTTTTTACATAAACGTCACAATTTGAAAAAAACTATAATTTTTGTGTTTTACGATTTTTTAAACAATGATGAAAAGTTATAATGCCAACACTTATAGTATAATCTGATTCTCCATTAAATTTAGGACAAATTCATAATGTTTGAAGCCTCTAGCTACATAAATATAAATATTATTTAGAAAAACGTGGAAACATACAAGCTGATTTCCTGCTCATACTGCCATCGGAAATTACATTTTTCTAAAACTTTAAACGACTATAATTCTGAAACTACTTAATGGAATTTGGTGAAACTTTGCATTTTTTCTTATTTTTGTACACACTTAATATATACAAATTTTTATTAAAATCTGACACCATGGGTGTCAGCCCCTGGATGATTTGGCATGGAATGGCCCAGGACAGGTAAATAATAAAGAAACAATCTAAAACGTGCAATTATCATCACTCAGTTTATAGAAGGTCTATAAAAAACTCTTAAAAAGTTTGTCACATACGCCTCTTTTCCTGGTTTTTCAAGCCTTAATGTTTATTATTTTTGTATATTTCCTGATCAGAACTGTCAAAATGTATTGTGAGCTCTGATAAATACACCCTATTCTTTTTATATGAACAGCTCATCGTAGCTCCGCTCTTGATAACGCATTGCACCACTGCTTACAAAGTTTCCAAGGAACAACATCCGGAAGTAAAATGGTTAAAACTCTACGAATCTTGGAAAAGCTTAACAATCATTAGCATACCGGTAAGCAAAATTTTGGGAATGTTGCAGAGACAGAGTTGAGAAATTTAACATTCAAAAAACTCTAAAACCTTTAAGACCACATTTTGTTGAGTTGGCGAGTCTACTGTAGGCTTACTGGTGTAAAATGAAAGTTTTGTAAATAATATTTGCCTAGTCAATTTTATTATTTATTAGTATATTATTTTCACTAGGACCAAAAGTGGAGCTTTTCAATACGAGTTTAACCCTCGAGGCCAGAAAATGAGCGAGTGGAAAAAAAACACTTTTGGTCCTAGTAATGAACTATATTTTCGTCATGCTGCAAACAATAATAAGATAACGATATTTTAAAAACAAATTTTTCCCTGTTTACCTTTTAGGTTTGCTTACACTTTGATCTTGATACTTTAAACAAACAGCTGTTTCACAAGTTTTCATTGTTTACAAGTTCAATAATTCAATCATATCATAAACATTGGATGACCTCGACCAAAAAGTGTCATCAAATGAGTTTTTTGTCCTGGTGTAATAATAGATCATCAAAACAATAAGCTTTTGAATAAA
This sequence comes from Allygus modestus, assembly GCA_963675035.1. Lineage (NCBI taxonomy): Eukaryota > Metazoa > Arthropoda > Insecta > Hemiptera > Cicadellidae > Allygus > Allygus modestus. Next base: position 105,673,443 of record OY776117.1, on the reverse strand, counting down.
AAAGATCCTAGGAATAAAAAAGGAAAACTTAAGCATGTCAGCATGTCAGATGCGTGTGTTAAAAACAGCATTTTTTGAAGCAGTATGATGAAAAATTAATTTTGATGTCTTAATAGACTGTTTTGAATAAAATATTTCTAAAACTAAACACACTGATTTCTTCAACCATTACACCTCGTCTCCAACAGGTGCTGGAGCTGATCTGTTCACGAGAGGCGGGCGCCGTATTCGAGGCAGGCGGCCTGGCGTGCGTGCTGTCGTTCATACGCGACTACGCGTCGCGCGTACACAAGGACACGCTGCACTCCGCAATGACCGTGGTGTCGCGACTCTGCACCAAGATGGAGCCCGCGGACCCCACGCTGCCCGCCTGTGTGCAAGCGCTGTCCACGCTGCTGAGGCATGAGGACACGCATGTGGCTGATGGGGCGTTGCGCTGTTTCGCCTCGCTGTCCGACAGGTGAGTTAATACCCGGTGTGGAGGATAATCTACTGTCCGGCAACGAGGAGAAAGGAATTAGATTGGCAGCTACTAGCCAACAAACTAATACCATCTTAACTGAGCGCCACGAAGTAGTTTCACAATTTAAAGGGAAGGGCTGTCTTTATGCATTAATATATTCTCCACATTGCAAATTAATTTAAAATTTTCTTCTTTTGTAATTATTTTGTCAGTGAAGGGTATTTTAAAATTGAGTGTAGTTTATTTTAATTGATAGCCCGACTCACCGGACGTATGAACTCCTTTGAGTTAGAATTTTTTTTATTTTTTATTATTCATGTTAACAACTTAATATTTAAGCTGTGATAAAAACCATTCATTGTTCGTTATTTAGTCAAAACCTCAGGTTTAATTCTCCTTTGTTACAAATAATCATGTTTTCCAAGGTTTACCTCTTTGTTGCATGCTCTCATGTGTTCCAAGGTTTACCTCTTTGTTACAAATACTCGTGTGTTCCAAGGTTCACCCGAAGGGGAGTGGACCCCGCACCCCTGGCAGAGCATGGTCTGGTCTCCGAGCTGTTGACTCGTCTGTCCAACGCGGCCGGCCCTTCGCAAGCAACCGTCTCTGGGCCGAGTGAGTATCAGCTGTGTTAGCCGAGCTACTCTAACTGATCAGTTCAGAGTTGTAAACACTACTTTTGGTGGCCCCTGATTGAGCCTTCCAACCTTTAATTAGTGTAGGCTTAATGCACTATTATTTCTCATAATGAAATGTCATACTTTAGTATCAATTAAGCTTACATTTCTGTGTAGCCTAACTTTGCCAAATACATTTAAAAGGCTTGTATTTTTGTATTATTAGGAACTGAAAAATAAAACATCTATTGATGTAAACAGTCTCAAGATTAGAGAAGCTTTTTCAACCAATTCCTCTACCCATTTCTTTAAGCACCGGCCAGGAAAATCTAATTATTTTAAGCCTAATTGCAGACTTTTCCTTGTGCTCCCATAAATCAAGGCTCCATGAACTACAGCTTCATCAAACTAGCCATACTCTACACTGTTGTCACTAACTAAAATCCCATTTTCATCAATAATAGTATTAGATTTGCTTTTAGCAAACATTCTCAGCCTGCCATTTCCTGCAGACTTTACAATAACACAGCAGTGTAGACAAAAACCTGCTGTACGGGATTTGTTTTCGCCCAAACGTTAGTGTTGCAAACTGTAAAAGTGGTTTAAAAACACTAGAATACCATTCAAGATATCGGTACCTAATGAAGTTTTGCCCAAGGTGCCGGTAATGCGGTTTTACCTGTACAATGGTGCTAGCTGTTAAAAAATGTTTAAAAAACGGCTAGGAAGCAAGCAAGATGGTTTCCTCAAAGTAATATTCATAAATCTTGATTAACAAAAAGGTCTGTAAGCAGGTCATCAATGGTCATCCGATGTTACAGGCACCCCAGGCGCCAACACCAGCACAAACACAACGGAGACCAAGTCGCCAGCGTCTGTGTCCACCATCATCAGCCTGCTCTCTACCTTGTGTCGCGGATCTCCTAGCATAACGCATGTAAGTAGTGTTTTACATATTTGTACGTTCCTAGTAAGAAGTTTTACTTTGCAATTTGAAACATGATTTTTTTAATGTATGAGAAAAATTAGCTTGTTTTGGGATGAAAAAATATGCCCGCACGACAGTGTTTGTCATTGTCTAACTGTTATTATTTTCTAGATAAAAATATGTGTTACAACAAACTTTATGTGAACTCCATGCTAGGTCGTTAAGATTTTAGTAAATTTAGTATCTTGATCTGATCCAAATTTTTCCTTTTTACAGGACTTGTTACGGTCGGAGTTACCAGATGCTATAGAAAAGGCCTTGAAGGGAGACGAAAGGTAAGATTTGTTGCACACTTAAAATAAATAAGGGAACACAGTTTGTATAGAAGTTTATACCAGTTTGCTGTTTTTTCAAAGGCCAAAATTGGGATTAAATTGACGTAACAAAGAATTTGCAGTATCAACAATTTCATAATGATACAATTCTATACCATGACAAAATTTTCTACCTTGGATAGTCATCACAAATTTCATAAGGCAAAGCAGGAACGTCTTTTAACCTCACAGGTGTATGATGTGCTTTCTGATATGTTTTACAAGGTAAGATCAGCGATCTCTATGTTAGTCTACCAAAAAAATAAGTTCGGTTCAGTATATACTTTAGTAAATTTGTTCTCAGAACAAATAGGCAAGGTACACGGTAATAATATTAGTGGATAACAATTAAATTGTACATTTATCGTAAGTGTTTTCTTAAGACCAAATGGCAAAAATACATTTGAAAGGATTTTAAAGAAAAACATTTTATTGGGATACAAGTAGGACAATAATAAAATGTAGAAAACTGATTTTGAGTACTTTAAATGTGCATTTACAAAGTGCACTTTAGATTCAGTTTTAAGGTTTGATCTGATTTGTATCAATATTCTCAGAGACAGCCAAGTTGGTACAAAGTGACCCTGTACCTGTGGCTTTGTTGCGCGGCGCCCATGGTGGATGGCCAGCTGTTACCCAGGCTGCGCAGAACGCACTCTGTACTTCCCGCACTCTGTACTGTCTGTGTTTCCCGCAGGTGTGTCCTGGACACTATGAGATTGGTAGACTTGCTGCTGGTGCTGCTATTTGAGGGTCGCAAGGCTCTGTCGCGCGGCGCCAGTGGTGGAGGGGCCAGTGGCCAGCTGCTGCCACGGCTGCGCAGGATGGACTCTGCGGGGGAGAAGACTCATCGGCAACTCATTGATTGTATCCGCAGCAAAGACACTGATGCACTCATCGAGGCCATTGACACAGGTAATGTCTCTAACTAAATACTAAATAGTTGTAATTATAAGAGTTTCTTGAATTTTATGGGATAATTTTACTATACACTAGAACCTCGGGGATTTGCGGTACGTGTAATGCAAACTAATTGGGTCCTGGCCTTGTTTGGATTTTCCAATAACCAAAAGTTTAATTGTAAAGCCATTAAAATTATTTAAATATGTATGTAGGTGCATTGTACAGTTATATAATTCATTTAAACTACACCAAACAAAATTGTTGTCTAAATAACGCACGTTTGTTTCACACATTCAAGTAAAATACATTGAAATGTACTGTGACAGGTTTTTTGCGCTCTGTTAGTGAAAAACGCTTTATGCGGCCAGATTTTCCTAATCCCCCTAACGACTCTCAGGAGGTATAACGTTCCTTGACGACCTTCTAGGATGTTGCGAGACTAAACTTGCTTCTTTTTCCTCCTTTGATGTGCATCGGCTTTCATTGACTTTCACCAGTTTCCTCAAAAACTATGTGTTCTTTCAATTCCTAGTTCCATCTGCAATTTGTATTATGTAGGTCAGGGCTCTGGACCTTTCTTAATAATTGTTGCTGGTTACCAATCTCTGTATTCCTTCCTCTTCAATTTGTTCAATATATTCACTCCTAAATATTCAGCTCTTTTTTTTGTTTTATTACTGTCCATGTTAGCTTCGTCACAAATGGTATGCAGCTTTTGGTAGACATTTTAAATAGAATCTGGTTGGAGCAGGACATGTACTAAGTAGGAGTCTCTTTGATCTGCGGCCCATTAGCCTTGGACTGGAGATCCAAGATTGTCTCAGATTTTTTTTGTATGAAGAAGTATAAGATAAATATATATCTTATCTTCCGGCCACTTCTCTGAACATAACATAAGAAGAACAAAAGACTAGTTATGCTTCTTGAACATAACATGGGAATGTTTATGTTTATAATATTACTACAGTTATGATGTTGCAGGAATCGAGGTTAATTTTATGGATGATGTGGGACAAACTCTGCTCAACTGGGCTTCAGCCTTTGGCACACAGGAAATGGTGGAGTTCCTCTGTGAACGAGGGGCTGATGTCAATAAAGGTAAACAATATTAATTATATCAGATTTTATTTTAATAAAAGATATAATATTTTCATGAAAATTCATAAACTTTATTTTTAAAGTTCATTGATAATTCGTACTTGTAGGTAGTTTGTTTTATCTTGTGAATTACTCCTAACAAGAGGTTTTATTCACATTGTTTTATACAAACATCTTTGGTTGATTGTCTTAAGAGTTTAATGGGAACATTTTCCATCATATTATTTTTAAATAATGCCCTTTGTTAGTAGTTCACTTGCAGTTGTAGAAGTTTACTTTGCTCTTGTTCATACTTTCTAAGAAGGATAAATTAAGGCACCCCTTTTAACTTACTGAATCATATGAAAACTTGATCAGTTATTACTAAAGATTACAAATGTATTAAATTCGTTAGCAAAATATTTCACTCAATAGATAATATGTTCAATGACTGATGGCTCTGTATCAGTAATCTCTTTCTCCAACATCCCTAGTTTCATTCTTTCTCGAGATTTGTTGTTGCGTAATATTTTATTTGAGCCTGTTTAAAAAAATGACTGTTTGTATAATCAAATGGACCAGCTACAATAGGTTGGGTTTTCTCTTGTGTTCTCACCTAGGTGTTTGCTCCCCCTCTCCTGCCACCTGTTTCCTCACCGTATTCTCCTCTTCCCCAGTACATTCCGTGGGTAGGCCGTCCAAAAGCGTGCAACAATATCTAACACTAAGGCCATCATCTCCAGGCCAGCGGTCGTCTTCGCTCCACTACGCCGCGTGTTTCGGCCGCCCGGCAATAGCCAAGGTGTTGTTGCGGCACGGCGCAAACCCCGACCTGCGGGACGAAGACGGGAAGACGCCATTGGACAAGGCGAGAGAGAGGGTGGATGAGGGCCATAGGGAGGTGGCGGCCATCTTGCAATCGCCTGGTGAGTGGTGGGTCAATTGGGGGATGCAAGATTAAAAATTAAAGTACGGCATAAACAAAATTCAGGAAAAATAGTCTTTGTAAATGAACATGTGACTGAATTCATTATTCTTGTTTATATAATGTTTACCTCCGATTTAGTATTTAATTTTAAGGGAATTTTATTATCATGAGTTCCTTGTTTAGTTAAATTTATAGACAATGTAGATTCATATAAGACTCATTTAATAACTAGGTAAACGTGTGCTAGAATGATGTGCGGGACGGCTTCAAATTGTTGTCGTTTTACATTATATTGCTTTATATATATTATTTTTCAATCAGGAGATTTTTGGATTACTCAAAACCCCAAAAATGGGGATTAGGGGTTTCCGATTAGTTTTCCAACTGAATATAGAAATGGACATCCACCAAATATGAAGTAAGTCGGACAGAAAATGTGACCGCTAGAGTGCAAACACATATAAATTAGATACAAATGATAACCAAAGTACCCTCTTTCAAATATGTTAATTACTGACGGGTGTTTCGACCCTTAGGTTATGATCAGAGTGTAAAAATTAAGAATATAAATTCCAGAGTATACTTTTTAGCGAATTTCCCCTATAGGGAAGAAGCTGTTACCGTAGTCGGCATGGTAAGACCTAGGCCCGGGACCATGATAACTTTTCGTTTTGAGGTCCTCAGACCCCAAAAACACCATTCGTTCAAAACTGTAGATATATATGTGTGTGTGTGTGTGTGTGTGTGTGTGTGTGTGTGTGTGTGTCCGTGAGCACGATAACTCTCATAAAAATTATCCGATTTTGATGAAATTTGGTATAAACGTGTAAAGCAATATTTATGGCTAAGTTCGAAAACCAGCCAGATCGCTTTATCTGAAGGGGTATTTTTGGGGGGTTTTGTACCCCAAAAATGGGTTTTTTGAATTTTTTATATAACATTTTGGAAATAGTCAAATTTTAGTTTTTACCATTGCATTCAGCTTAAAAAAACACACTATTTGGTATTTTGATCATTCCTCTACGTCAATTGGTTACCGGGATATTGAAAGTGCTAAACACAGTACGTTGTCTAATGTTATTCTTATGGAGGAAAAGAAAAATTTTATATCTCGCTTATTTATGAACGTACACTGATGAAACTTGGTATACGGCTTCATGTAGTCGTGGTGCATTGGTATTTGCTCAAAAAAAGATTTTTTTGTCAAAGGCTCTTGTAGCAGCAAACCTGCGTACTCAGCCCCATGTTATTCTTATGGATAATAATTAAATACTATGTCTCCCTTAATCATGAACATAAATGAATAAAAAACTGGTATATGACTTCACCTAGTTGAGTTACATTGATATTAGCATAAAAATCCATTTTTGTGTTCCTTGATGCAGTAAACCTGCGTACTCAGCCCCAATGTTATTCTCTTATGGGGAGTAATTAAAATTGTATATATTGCTTATTTGTGAATATATTTTATGAAACTTTGTAAGTGACTTTATGTAGTATTAAGACATTTATATCTCCATTGGAAATTCACTGAGTATGCAGGTTTGCTGCGACGGGGGTATTTAACACTTATAATACAATTTACATGTGGTCAGTCTTAGGAACCAGGAGCTCAGGGAGTCACTTAGGAACTTCTGTGTTGGTCCTGCCCAGACTTAAATTTCACCAAACAGGTCATGCTGGAAGCTCACTTCCCCACAGAAAATTGACTAAGAAACTTATATATGTTAATGTGATTAGCTATAAATCGTTTCAGAAGTTTTGAGTTAAATGTATTTTTCATTTGTGTTTGAAGACACAATTCTTGCACACTATTTTACTACTGTGGATAAAATACTTTTACTATGACCATTATTACTTTTTATAATAATGTTAACTTTAAAAAGGTAAAACCTTACAACAATATGATTGCTTGACAGGCGAGTGGATGCTGCCCGTAGACAAGGACAAGAAGCAGGACACAGTGGAAGCAGAGGAGAGCACGGAACCCAAAGGGGATCCGGAAATGTCTCCCTTGTACTTGCGGAGACTTTTACCAGTGTTTTGTAACACCTTCCAGTCGACAATGCTCGCTAGTGTTAGGTAAGGTGTGAACATTAGGGTAACATTTGCGTGTCGACATTTTGGTAATATTAATTGTTGGTTTGGTATCCATTCACTTTTGATTTTCCTTTATTACATTAACAAAACTTGAAGTATCTTTAGACAAAGATCTCTGCCTCTCGCGTTTTCCTGTGTGACTCATCCGTAGCTATGCAACTAGTGAAGTTCTATAGTTCCATAAATGTGAATTTTATTATATTATCTGTGTTATTATTTTCTTTAGTTCCCAATCCATATGTTGTGTGATAATTTTACTAAGAAGATTCATTGTTAAGTCTCAGAATATCTTCTCTCATTCAACTTGTAAACTATCTATATGTTGAACTATCGAGTGTATAACATTTGAACAACCAATCAAGTGGTGCGTTATAGTTATGGCGGTTTAGTGAAGAGATATTTGACATGGTTTGACGTGTATATAAGATAGTTAAACATTTTTCTTTAACAAAGATATCTGTTATCTTTCTTTTAAGTTTTAGGCTTTCGGTTGTTATACTTTTTATTTAAAAATGTGTTGTAACAAGTGGTAGCATTATTTGTGTAGAATTTACTATCTCAGTGGACCTTCTTGTTTAGTCCAGTTAAGTTTCAGCTCGACAAACATTCTCAGTTGGCTCCAACAAAATTGTAGGTGAGAAGTAATCCTTTAGTGTGTTTACAAGTTGTCTTTCGGTTCTAAACACACTTGTACACGTGGTTTACAGGAAAGCTAGTCTGAGCCTGATCAAGAAGATGGTGCACTATATCCAGCCGTCGCTGCTGGTGGAGGCGTGCAGTCCCGAGTCGTCGACTTACAACCTCGGCACCATGCTCGTGGAGGTGATAGCCACCGTGCTGGATAACGAGGTCAGTGGATCACCTGCGTCTTCTTGAAGCATAGTTTTTTAAAATTATTTTTGTCCAAACACGGTTAACACTTCCTGGAAATCGGGAAATAAGTTAGAAAAATTCTGAAAGTCAGGGAAAAAGCTCCTTGATTCAAGTCAAGGAACGTTTGTGATTTAATCTTACATGCAAAGCACTACTGTGCGAAAATCAAAACTTGGGAGATTTATCGGTTTTTATGGTGCAAAGGAGAGGAAGTGAACCATAACGGTTTTTATGGTGCAAAGGAGAGGAAGTGAACCATAACAGATAAGTCAGTAATTTGTACTGGACAACAACAAACTGTAAACATTTAAATAAAAAATACAAATAAACAGTAGAACATGGACAAATATGGAGAAGGTAGAGATTTTTTTTTCTTTTATTAACTTATCAATTGTAAAAAAGTGTTTATTCAAGTCGCGAGTTAGAGAAAATTATCTTTTTTGGTCGGGGAAAATAAGGGAAATCATTAACCAAATAAAACCGTGAAACAGGTTATATTAATTTGCAAAGTATTTATACATTTATAAATTAACCAATAATAACAAGAGATTGAGGATAATTTTCTTCACTTTTTAAGAACCGTATTATTTTCCCCCCCTAAGCGCTGTATCAACAATTTTTTTAATTTTTAGCTGAATTTAATTAATTATACCTTAACCCCTTTTATGAAATTTCAGTTTGGACCCTTTATACAAAATGTAATCCCTTTTTTGACTGATTAAATTTTATGGTTTAGTTACTAAGTATTATTGTCAAACTTTTAAATAAAAGTACCTAATTAAAAATATATTATTCTCTGGCCGGCTTAACTTAATCAGTCAAAAATATAATTGTTACAGTTAACCAAAACTTTAATTTTGAACATAAATATTATAAATATAAAACATTACTGTAAAGGTGAGTTTACTGGATGACAGTTGTCACTCTCTTATTTTAACCCGATGTGCATTGAAATGTTTGGCTAAGCATACACTCCCTGCATGATTCCAAGCAAGAGCAAAATGCGCAATTTCCGACTAAATGAGTATATTTGAGACAACTTACTACATAATACAGTAGACTCCCGATTATCCGCGGTAATGGGTGGCTGAGCGATCGTGTATAATCGAAATCGCGGATAAACCAAACCTAACCTAAAATACACTTGAAATAGTTAAAAACGACTGTGAAAGCAAAATAATAACCTTAAGGCTACTGAATGTAAGGTTTAATAATGTGAAAGACTTCAAATACAAGATTACTGTACGTACCTTTTAATAAACACACAATTATTTTACAAACAATATTTTCACATCGGTAAAAAAACAGTCCAATACGTGAGACAAGTGCCTATATTACAGGCCTAATGTCGAAGTTGCCGTCTTTATTGGCTTCGAGGAAAATAGTCCATTATTGATTTTTGTTTCTTGGCATTTGCTTCCTTTTTAACAATGGTTGACCGAATTTTTCTCAGAACTATGAGATCGCACAACGAAGTGTCATGTTCCCCTTCCAAGAAGTCCAATAGTCCCTCTGCATAATGGCGGGCAGTTGCGTACGATATCTTTGGCTCGGCAGCGGCTTCTTCTTCTTCTTCACTCTCACTCTCAATTCCCTGAGCACGTCTCAATATTTCGTCGTCACTCACAACTTCGAAAGACGGCAATCCTAAATCAACATTCAGCCAGTTATTGATGTCTTCAATGTCGACATTTTCTCCACCAGGCACGGTGTTGGCTAATGCGGCTAAGTCAGTTGGAGTGTGTCCAACTTCAAATCCATGAAAATCTTCTCCTTCTTCGATATCAGGAAGTATTTTCTTCCAAGACTTAGTAAGTGTGGTTGATTTTACTTTCCCCCACGCCTCCACACACTCATAAATCGCATCCAAGATCGTGAAATTCGATTTCAAAAATGTCTTTAGGTCATTTCCCTCGTCAATGAATTTCTTCAGTACACTCGAACGGTAGTGGCGTTTGAGGTTGGCGATGACACCCTGATCCATGGGTTGTATTAGAGCCGTTACATTTGGTGGGAGGAACATGGCAGTAATTTGCCCATCTTTTGACTGCAAAAGACCTTCGTTTGGGTGGGAAGGCGCGTTGTCGAGAGTAAGAACAGCTTTTGGTGGAAGGTGGTTTGATTTTAAAAACTCACTAACTTCAGGACAAAATTTCTTGTGGAACCAATCATGAAAAATGTCTTACTGCATCCATCCCTTTTTCTGATTGTAATAATGTACCGGCAAATTGACCGCTCGTGTTCCTTTAAAAGAACGAGGTTTCTTTGCTTTTCCTATTACAAAAAGCTGAAGCTTATGTGTGCCAGCGGCATTTGAGCAACACATAACCGTAATCCTTTCTTTGCTTGCTTTGTGGCCAGGTGCACTTCGTTCATGTTCTGCTGCAAGTGTTTTTGAAGGGAGACATTTCCAGTACAACCCAGATTCGTCGGCGTTATAAATTTGCTCAGGTAATAATTCGTTGTCGGCTACATATTTCTTGAAATCGGATGCAAAATCTTCTGCTCCCTGTTTATCACTACTTAATATTTCCCCCTGTATATCAAGTTCTCGTATTCCATGTCTATTTTTAAATCTTGTCAACCAACCACTCGACGCATCAAACGTTCCCTCTAGGCCTAGAGACGTAAAATAATCTTTCGCTTTTGCAGCCAAAATAGGACCACTTATAGGGTTTCCTAAGGCGCGCTGATTGTTGAACCACTGTAACAAAGCTTTGTCCAGATCGTCGTACGTCGATTTTTTCATCGTTTTCCGTTTCGTCATGGCAATGACGAATCTGCCGAACACGCAAATTTTAATAACTGTTCTTTTTGCTTGATAATACCACGCACTGTTGATTCGTTTAGATTGTATTCCACTGTAATTGCTTTAACCTTATATCCCTTCTCAAACTTATCAATAATTTCAAGTTTTTTATGAATGGGTAACACAACTCTTTTGCGTTTAGTACTCTCCATCTTTGACAGTTTTTTAACACCCTAAACACCTAAAACTACACTACGTTTTTATTAAAACTCGCACTAAATAAAATACTGAACTGGTAATAGTGTACAGCGTAAGATGTTCACTGACGGATTGGCAGAATAACACAGGGAGTAAGTGAAGGTCAGGAGGGATGGCGCGAGATGACTAATGTTTTGGCGGGCGGGCTTCCGTTTGACCGCTAGTAACCCCTTTCTCTCGCCCAAGGCCAAGTGCGTCGCGCGCGGTAGCTATAATTTGCAGGCGCGAGGATAGACGTTTACGTGCTAAACTTCGCTTGCCGCAGTTGTGGTTTTTTTTTTTTGGCCGATCGCGGATAAGTCGCAACGCGGGTAATCCGGTCGTGGATAATCGGGAGTCTACTGTAATTAAAAGTTAAAGTATGTTTTAATTTTGTTACTTCCTTGTTAACTACTGTAAATTAATTTTTGTCAATAGCACTGCACTCGGATATTCAGCAATACAATATCAGATATAATAATTTTGTTTGGCCTATTTTATTTAATATCATAAAACATTTTACATGACATATGACAAACTAGGACACTTAAAATGAGGAAAAGATATTTAGAATAAACCACAAAGTTCCTTTTTAATTGAAATTAACGATACTATTATATTTATGTTTATACATTTTTGTTGTTGACTTTATCAGTTTTTTATTGTAATTGATTTTGTTTATATTTTAGTAGTTCTTTGTCAGTGTTCGATGTATTTTGGGGCTTCTCTCACCTTAATTTTAAGTGAAGCCCAAAAATGCTTTCAAACAATGGAAAATCCTCGTCTACAAACATGTCATTCAGGAATAGAGTTCTTTCTCCGGCCTAGAGAATTGTCAAGTCACTTTTCTTGAAAGTCTTTTATCTTCCCTGCAAAATCTTTCTTTTAATTATAAGAAAAGAAATCAGGTCAGAATTTACAGTTTGGTTAATTTCTGTGGATAAATAAAATAATAACTTTGTATCCTTAGATTTGTTTAGATAAGGGTAGGGCTAGAGAATTTCATTGATTAAAATAGCTGCCGCATAAGAGTTTCTAATGTTTAACCGAAATTAAGTGTTGACATGTTTGTGAATAATTTGCTGGTCAGTGGCTTGTTGAGTGGGAAATCAAAGTCACTTAAAAATTCAGTGTTACAAACATATATTATAAAAGTCTGATTCTTAAATTTTTGATAGAACTTGTTAGCTTTTGTAAGTCTACTTCCCTTTTTCATCCTGACTTTTTTCTGCAAAGTCAGCATAAAAGTTTACTGTAAAAGTTCCCTTAAAAAGAAAAGGCTGCCGCTATTTTACTCAGTGAGGTTGTGGTGGTAAGTGCGGAAGGTCTAGGTACAGCAAGCATGTGGTTGCAGATCTCTTACAGTTGGCCGTGTAACGTAGTGGCCGTGGCTGACGCTAAGCCGTGTTGGGCCCCCAAGTTGGGCCGACTCGTGCTCCGCTGGGACCCACAGGCCAAGTTTATTATCGATAAAACAATGGTAAAGAGAATGGAAATACGGTAACAGGGGAACTGCATATGTCCATACTCCTCTCGGGCCGGTTTTACGGTTTGGAAATGTATTCATTTTTCTGTAAAAGAGAAATCTCGGTCGGGTTCGGACGTTTTGTGATTCGAGAGGCTTTTTAAAATTATTTTGTTTTAAAGTGTATTTAACAGAATGAATGTGTTGATGACAGTTATTTAAAAAATTAGAACAGTTTGCAGTCAGAATATGTTTATTAGGTTTGTTTTATTGTCTCCTTGAATCAATTCAAATTAAATACCTAATAAAAATGATAATAATGTATTTTACTTTTTTTAGTTAAATTAAAAACTTGTTTGAAAATAAATATTTTCTGAAAGTAATATTAGTATGAATGGTCTTTGAAAAAATAAATGGGTGAAATAAACATTTTGTATTGGACGGTTAATACGACTAACAGTAGTTTGCAAATCAGAGATCTTAGTTTTTATCTGATATTAGTTTTAAGATCAAACCTATCTTTATGTCTGTAGGTGTGTCAAGATTAAATTTTGTATCATCTAGTTTCATGTTTGGAATGTTATGAACGAGGTTCATTATTGGTGGTTCTGATGAAAGTCACTTGCCCCAATTAAGTTTTTTCAGCCAAAGCCTCTCATATCGTGGCTTGATCAAAACATTCGTTCAAAATTCTGCATGGCCATGGGTTTTGTCGAAGGAAAAGTGACTCAATACCAGATCTGCCACCATATTGCTTTTAATTTTTGCAAATGTTTTATTTTTTTACAAATTTTGCAAATTGTTGGACTCTGGGCACATGTGGGTTCCCCGCGATGTGTGCAGTTTTTTGTCTTGTCAGTTTTCATTAATGTCCTTGGTTGTTGTTGAAATGACAGATTAACATTTTTTAAGTATGTTTGTACTTGTATTCAAAAATCACTAATTTTGATTCCACATAGTTTGTCTGGCTCTTGCAATTGTAGGTGTAATTTAATAAGTGTAACTAACAGTAATGCAATTAGATTGTTTTAATCATGGATTTAATGTTTCGTGGAACTTAAGATAACAAGTTTATTTTAGAATTAATTCAGTTTATTCAAAAAATCTTTAATGGAGTTTAGTATATTTTTCTTTTTAACTGTTTGTTTGTATTTCACGTAATTTTTTTACAAAATTGTAAGTATAGTTTTTCAAAATATTTGTGAGTTTAAATAAATATAAATGACAGATTATTTTAACTGATACAATTCTGTTCAATTCAAGGTGATGAAATTATTAGGTAACAATTTCATGCTTTTCGGGGGTTGCTTTTTGTGCTTTACTATTGTGTGTTTTAAAATAAATCTCAGTGGGGCATCAAAAGAATTAGCAAAATCTGATAACACAATTGATGTTGTTTAGTTGATTAAGACACAGTTTTTCAAAATTGTTTGTGTTTTAAGCAAAAAATATTATTAGTTTGTTGTTGCCAAAATGTATTATAATTTTTACAGTTTAAACATGAGAGTGGCTAAAGTACTGACATTTAATCAAACAACATTTATACTTACCTAAAGTATATAATTCATCAATAACGCTGAGGCAAAATTGTCAATTAAAGGCGTGTGTTCATAAATTAAAAGGCCATTTTTCTATAAAATTTTGTAACCATTCAATACTAAAGAAAAAATGTAGGTGGAAACAAATTTGTTTAGAATTTAAGCAAAATATAATTGGTCACAGGGTGATAATTAGATATTTTTGGCACAAGCTCAATAGGGGAAACCATAAAAAACGAATCAGTAACCACTTTTATAGTTTTAGAAAGTTGACCACATGCATTAAATTATCAAGCTCTACAAAACATAATTTTTAATTTTTTCTCGGTTTATTATTTTGTTGGTGAAGAACATATTAAAATTATAAATATGATTCACTATCTCTGTAGGCAGTGTTTATATCGCTTCTGTGCAAGACGGTTTAGCTCATGACCTACAACCAATAGCACGATGTTGCTGCTATGTAATTTAATATAGATATGAACTCCGCGCGATTTTGGTAGTTGCATTGATGGCTACAGCACCTGCACACGCACCTGGCATTCGAGCACCTTAAGATTTTGCTACTTCAGTTGATAAAACTGAAATTCGGTAAAACAACTGCTATTTGCTATAATCATGCTGTTTTTACCAGTGGTTTTTATATTTTAACTGAATTTGCACATAGTGATAACATCTCTCACGGTTTTGTTGCCTCTCATTTCCAGGATGACGAGGACGGTCACCTGGTGGTTTTGCAGATCATCGAGGACCTGATGACAAAAGCCAAAGATATCTTCCTGGATCACTTTGCGAGATTGGGAGTTTTCTCTAAGGTTTTACAGCTAGCAGGACCGCAAGACATGTCTATGAATGAAACTCAGTCTATTTGTAAAAAGGACGATATGGTAAGTTAAAAGCTTTTTTCTCAGTTTCAATCATAATTCTTTTTAATTTAGAAGTTTTAAGTTTTATTGATTTTGTAACGCTACAGAGAAGAACTGAGGTGGTGAAGGAAACGTGGGTAGGATTAACAATTAAATACTGAAACAAAAAAAGATACACAAACTAGTAACATTTAAAAATTATACATAAAAACAGTTTAGTTCAAAAGTAGTTGGTTTGGTCACGTGCTGAGAATGGAGCGCTTAAAATGTTAATTAATTCGGAATCATTGTCGGCGTGGTATCCAAAGTGATATTTTACCTGTCTTCATTGATTTTAACATAAAAGTTAAAAATTATTTTAGAATGAATGTTCCTAAGCCTACAATAATTTGGTTAACGAATGAGAAACTAAATAATCTGATGAGATAAGAAGCATAAGTTGTCTGATATAAGTCATCAGATAACTTAAAGCACACTCATAATTTTTCATAACATGAAGGAACTCTTCCTCCTATAGATAAAAACCTTCTCCTTTTTTATGATTGTAATCTTTAAATAATTAATTTACTTAATTGTTCACATTATTTAACAAAATTATCTAGGGCATCCAAATTCCCTTATATTCTGTGTAGCTGTATTACCTTTATCAGTTTTCACGTGCTGTAGTAGCATTTTCGACCACTCTTCTGTTTTGAGCAACTTTTTCTCCTTTTTGCTTGAAAAAATGCTGCATTTTGTTACATATATATGTAATTTAAAACTACTTTTGTTAAAATACATCATTGTTAAAATGGCAATTGAAATGGTCCAGTTAGCTCTTTGATTGAATTACATATCTTCTCAATGCATAACAATCTTTGTTCTAATCAGCTGCTTCAACTAGTCACCTGTTACAACAAATCAGCTGTTTTAACCAGTTATCTGTTATAACAAATCAACTGTTTGTACAGGAACAATGTGAGCTGATGGAAGACACCAAGGAGATGCTACCAGGAAAGGCGTACCATTGGAGGGACTGGTGTTTGTGCCGCGGCCGAGACTGTTTGTATGTTTGGTCGGACGCCGCTGCGCTAGAACTGTCCAACGGCAGCAATGGATGGTTCCGATTCATCCTTGACGGGAAGTTGGCAACCATGTATTCCTCAGGCAGTCCCGAGGGGGGAACGGACTCTACTGGTGAGTTGAAAGGTTTCCCCTGACTACCTGCAGTAGAAATCCACCTGTCTAAATTTATTGGAGATTGCCCTGATTTGGGTGTGCGTGGAATTTTGGTTAGTTGGATACTAAATAAGATGCTAAGATATTTCTTAAATTAATAGAGATGTAAACAATTATTAACAGAGTAGTTACAAGTTATCATTAACCCTTTCAGTGCTATGGACCGATATATCGGTTTTTGAATCCGTTATCAATAAACACTGTTAAGGCTTGGTAAGGGATTGTACCGTTAGGAGCTCAGTCTGCAGTCTGAGTCTGACATGTAGTGAAATCTAGTATACACAAACAACTATCTCCAGTGCCTAGGCTCTAATACCACCTGGTCCACTACAGCTGCTAGTCTGATCAATGGCTGTGCGGTCTAAGGCGTTACCTTCCTGGCCAGGGGTAACACTTGGATCTAGGGTTCGAATCCCGTCACAGTCGGTGGTTTTTATGCAACTCACGGAGAGTTCACCTGTCTGTGGCAGAGTTGAAGGGGAGGGCGGACCTTAAGCAAACGGTGGACAGCTCGGGTCCAAGCTGACGGGATGGGTGGATTCTTTGTGAGTTGCACATCTGATCAGGTGTTTTGCTATTTTTTACCTATCCTTTACTGTGTGTGTCCAGCGGAAGCACGTTTTTATTAATTTTGACTGTTCAGGCATTCAAGACATTTAAAAAATTAACAAAACATCACAGATCCAACTACTCATTTCAGAAGCTTAGCACTGAAAGGGTTAAAACAGTTCAAGGTAAGGTCCTGCCATGATTATAAATTTCTCATTCAAATCTCTTCTAAAATTTATTGATTCTTTAATCGAATATTTATGATTAGGATCTAGATAGTTAGATTTCCACTGAACAGTTAAAACTAAAGAAGTCACATATGGTCATGTCCGTCAGTAGACTCTAGAGTTTCCTAAACCATTTGGTCACACAGGACTCTTAAAACAGTATTAATTATTATTTTTTTATTTTAAAACTGGCCAGTAGTTCTGAAAATTTCCTTCAAACTTAAAGATTTCCTTTTACAGGAATAGAACTTAAATTTGACAACAATTTCAAGATAAGTAAACAAAGGTGAAATTAAAAATATATATATAGAGCTACTTGTAAATAATAAAAAAAAACTTGTACTTTTTCATATAATACTCATCTAATCATAATCAATTCATTTTCAGTCTTTTCTATTAAGGTATTTAATCTTGATAATAGCATGGTGTCATTGTGCTTGCTTAATGTTCATGCCTCAGTTCTAGTTTTAGTTTTGGAGATTTTCCCTTGTAAATTTCAGACATACTAGTTCAGTAATGTTAGTACGAATAAACTAATACAATCTAATTTTTCATGTCATCACATCATTTTGATGTCGGATGGTGTGATTAACTAATAATTGACTAATTTGCTTGTGTTTGACGATTGCAGGGAAGACCAGAAATTCGGAAACATTGGCATCTGATGGTAAGTACAGCTGGATGTCATCTGTGTAACCCAGTCATTTACAACTAATAGTTTTCTTTAACAAAAAAAAATAACAAATACTTTCATAACTTTTTTAAGTTTCGTCACCCATGGCAAAAAGGTAAGAAAGAAATAATTTCGTTCTTGATAGAAATGAGATCTATTATTGAATTTTGTAAGTGGTGATTGGTGTTTTTTAAATGTACTGTCTTTTTTGTAAACATGTATCTCAGTCAAAGTTTTAAAATTAAACATTGACAATTGTACCATTTTGTTTGGTTTTAGACTATTTAATATATTATTCCTCCAGCCGTTATGATTAGCCTAATAAATTGATTGAATTAATGGTTGAAATAGAGAAAAATAACGCAACTAAACTAATAAATTCAAACTGATAAAACAGAATATAAATACAGTAGAGTTCCACAAACTCGGACCCCGATATCCCAGGGAAGTCTGGATAACCTGGAAACCCTGGCAGAGTGGTAAATCCCTGCACTTCAAACCCTTCGGTACCGACCTCATGTTTTTTTTTTTTCATTGGGTTTTTGAAAAGTTTAATTAAAATTCATTTTTAGAGTTGAAGTTTAAGATGTAGTTTGTATTTTTATGCAATAAGTAAATGTTAAATATAGTAATAATGTATGAAAACTCATACTTTTTCTTAATTTTACTTCTTTTCCAATAACCTAGACTTTTCAAAATCCCAGAAGTTCACATTAGTCCAGGTTTGCGGGACTCTGTAATTGTTTTATTGCCTTGGGAGGCAACTAACATTTAAGTAACTAACAGAATTTAAGTCAGACAGTCTGAAATGAAGCTGTCACAGTATTGGTAAGTATTTTGGCTATCACCCAGTGTGGTCAAGTTCTCTTCCTTGGTCACTCCTTGTCTCTTCTGGGGACTTGACTCCCTGTTGAGCCTGGATACCCAGTCTAGTCCAAGTCTTTGGAGGGAGTAGTGGACTTCCTTGAAGCCTGGGATGGGTGCCTGGGAGGAAGGGCCCTTACCCGATGGTCTTCGGTCTGCCGGGCTGGGGGACAAACTTTCCTGGGGCCACCCGACCCCTGAGAGGTTGGAGGCTCTGTGCGATGGCGATCCCTGTCTGGTGGACTTGGGGGATGTCGGGTTAGAGGGTGAATCGTCCTGGGGTTCTGTTACCCACAGAGCCCGGGAGCTAGGTAAGGTTCTCTCTCCCTTTATGGAGCAAGGCAGACTGACCCTGTCCTACCACCTTTCCCATCCCTCTTTTCCCTCTTTCCAGTTGCTGCATAATATCCCATAGGGAGACATGCCTAGCCGGCTATGCCGGGCCTCCTAATCCCCCCAAAAATAAACAATCAAACAAACTACTGCTCCGTAATAGAATGCTTGACATGTCTTAACAATCATGTTGTGCAGAGAACCGAGGGGAGTTCCTGGACAAGTTGCAACGCGCCAGAGCCCAGGTGAAGCCTAACTCACCCAGTCAGCCGATCTTGTCGCGGCCTGGCCCCACGCGGATAGTCGTGGGCAACTGGGCGCTGTCCAGCCACAAGGAGGGAGAACTGATCATACACAACTCTGACGGACAGCAGGTCAATAAATAACCTAGTGTTGTTAGGTGTTGGTTTAGTTGAAATGTAGCCCCCATTGAGCATAAAGCTTCTAGACTTTTTTTGTGCAACACTAGTTCAAAATATCTTCAGTACGCAAATTTGAGATTTTATAGTTCCAGTAAAGATATGTATTTTAAAAACTGTCATGGACTCACTTTGTCTTTTTTTCTTTTTCTGGACCACACGATTATCAGGGGTGACAGACTGAAATCAATATGTGTACTTCAAATCAGATCAAAATTACTTTACTCATAATTTGCACAAATATTACAAAACTATATAAAAAATATTGAATGGCGTTAGTTGAAGCATTATTTTATTTTTTCTGCCGATTTGTTAAGTTCTTATTAATAATATCGCACATAGCATATATGTTCATAAGTATGTTTTTAATTAGTTGATCCATTTATGTATATTTTGGTTAAATGGTTATGTTTCATCCTAACACGTTGGGTGCGGCAAACATGTTTAAACATGTTAATTATCATTTGATTCCATGTAATTTAAAAAGGTCACCGGTGCCCGGCCCGCACCCAATGTGTTAATAAGGTGCATAATAAGTGCATGCTATTTTTTTTTTTACTTGTTTGTGAGTGTAAGTGTAAATTAATTAGAAATGTAGGACATATTATATCCTGTCTTAAGTAAAATGTCTAGGTTTCTCTATCCTGTTTTAAGTAAAATGTCTAGGTTCCTCAAATTTAGATTTTATTTTTTTAATTTATCATTCATTCTCTCATCATGCTTAAACAGAACCTATGCTTTTATCTCCTCATCAATGCTTTTATCTTCATGTCACATCAATAACTGTGTTAACATTGTTACAGCAAGCTACAATCCTCCGAGAGGATTTGCCTGGTTTCATCTTTGAGTCGAACCGAGGCACTAAACATTCCTTCACTGCGGAAACATCGCTTGGGCCTGAATTCGCGGCTGGGTGGACCGGCAAGCGGGGCAAGAGGTTGCGATCGAAAATCGAAGCCATGAAACAGAAGGTATATTTCGATCATGTTACTTAGAAACGAGAAATAGTTTTACTTATGTTGAAATTACCTGAACTAATATTTATTGTAATTTATAACTAAACTTTTTTAATGTAGTTATTATACTTTTTTATTCAGTATAAATATTGAATAAAATTAGTTAAGTGTGAGCCCTTGATTGTGGAAGAGTGTCAGAGATACATAACTAGCCCCAACCTTATCATCAGTATTGATATATGGTGAACTGTTTCATTGTTTTCAGGTCAAAGTGCAGGCGCAGGATATCTATGACAAGTACTTCAAAGCAGCTCAGGCGCAACCACGCGGCGTGGTGGCAAAACTGGGAGCGATTGTGGCGCAGATCGAACGAGCCTGCCAGAAGCAGGTGTGTACCTAATATCAGATTACTAATGATCTTCTTGTGGTCCAAATATTTTCATAGCTCACATTTTTTTGTGGTTACCAAACCATACTTGGTTTGAAAAGTCATGGTTAACTTTTATTTTCCTTTTTCCTCTTTCATGTGTTATAAAAATTACCCCTTTTCTCATAGTCTATTTATAGTGTTACATTCAAACTTTGTTTGTGTTAATTTTTAAGTGAATTAGTGCCAATAAATTCATCTTGGGAACTTCGGGTGTGCAAGTGTCAGAAACATTCGCCTGCACAAATAATTTGTTGTAATTGATTATTGATCAAAACTGAGTCTAAAATTTGTAGATTGACGATATTTCAATGTGAGGGACATCTTGTTAACTCCGGTACTAAAAACATTAATGGACTTGAGGATTAAAACATAATCCAGCGTATACAACGTTAAGAGTATGTTTCAGTTTTATTTAACACCACAAAGCAGTTAGCCAAACCATTTATTGTCATATCACAGCGATGAAGCACTTTTAAATAAAAAGTTGGTAGTTACACCAGAATAAGTCATAAGTACCTTTATTTCCTTCATTAGTTTATAACTTTGAACACGTCAGTAACAACAGTAAAACAAATAAAACAATCACATTGTACAACAAAACAGAAAATAAAATTAATAAATTCTTCTTTAACTGTATTGCATTTTTTTTAAATAAACATCATTCTGTAGAGTAGGTAATGACCTCACTCATTAGGTAGAGACTCTCTGCAAGGAAATTGACTTTAACTTTTCTTTTAAAAGTATTTATATTATTTTCTGCTCTGATTTGAGCAGGTAATCTGATATAAATGTTTACACATAAGTAAGAGGGCCTTTTCTCAAAACATTTAGTCAAATGACCAATCACTGACAAGTTTTGTGATCTTGTTGGGTATTCGTGAAATTAAAGTATAGTTTGTGTAACCTTTTGGCCACAGTCTTTTGTCAGAGTTTTCAGGTCGCACTAGTGCCTCTGATATGACCTATCAACTACCTAACTAGCCAGGACCTACGTGCCTTTCGAAGCATGGTGGCAGTCAAGAGTTTCAATAGTTCGATGAATTTCACCGGGGATTGTACCCTAGGTGCATTTAAGTACAGTGTGCTATTCAGAAGTACGAATTTGAGCACGTTCTGCGCAGCCACCTGGTGACGTCTCGGTGTTTATTTGGTCAGATGATTTATAGTAAGGCAGCTGATGTTTCCTATTGGTTGCATACTAGTTTCTAAAAAAGCGTGTCCCCAAAGTATTCTGACTACCCCATGTCCCCCACTCCTTCACATAGGAAAGTCAGAATACCTATGGGGAACTCGCCACCAGATGACGTCACCGTAGGATGCGTAATAGCACACCTTACTTAAATGCACTTAGATTGAACCCGGGTCTTTTTAGTGGTAGGCCAATACTAAACCCATGCAGCTATGACTGCCACATTCGTTAAAGTGTCCGTTAATCACAAACTCTAACCAATTTGCGATCTACATGACTTGTGATTTTGTTAACCACCCGTTACAATGATGTTGTAGTACATGAGCAACCGCGAGAACGGCTCTGGGTGGCGGGAGATACTGCAGAACGCCCTGCAGGAGCTGACAGGTCTGCTGCAGGAGGAGGGGCTGGTGTCGTCGTACGAGATACACAGCTCGGGTCTGGTGCAGGCCCTGCTGTCCGTGGTGTCGACCAGCCCGTGGGACCAGGCCTCCACGCCCACCAAGACCAACAAGCTGCAGAAGCAGCGGGTCTCTGTGTTCAAGAACTGCTTCAAGGTCGTGGCAAGTTTGTTTGGCAATTTGCGTAATACTGTGGAATTTGGGTAGTTTGAATCTCAAAGGGCCGGTAAACAAATTTGAATTAAAGAAGTTGCTCGAATAAGGCTTAAAACCTTTATAGTTTCTATTTACAGAGAAAATGTACCATTAGAGAAATGGTTTGTTGAACAACTTGCACTTTTGTTCAGGTTTGAAGTCGCACACAATAGCTAAACGGGGATGGATCGGAAGTGGGGTGAGGGGTGGGTACAATAATAACCTTGAATGTAACCCAGCAGGGTTTGAGATGTGCCAAGCAGTTACTTACATGAAACAGCTGCAGCTACTTCCACAGAGCCCGCGGAACTGCTTCCAAAACCAGTTCCAGCTGTAGTTAGTTTAATCTGTGGTGCGTAGTACAATGGTAGTACAAAGAACAGAGTACAAAGAATCATGCGCTTTCATTATTATTGCTCAATAAAAATGTACATGGTCCACACAAGATGGAAGGGAGTATATAGGAAGCGTTAGTAATCTAACATCTGAAAGCGGAGATGTAACATGTAACACTTGACAGATGAACTTTTAAGAGAACTCTTGGAAAATCAAAGAAGTTCTGTGTTAGAAGATTGTAAAGCTGTATAATTAAGTAATAAAGGCTGAATGATCAAACAATTAAACTGTTTTACATTATCAGTGTGTTAAATTTACTTTGTTTTCCAACACTTGTATCATTTTATCAAAATTGGCTTTGTTATTGATTTAACAATTTAATTTTCATTCTAGGATAAAGCTGGGGAGAATGAAAATTTGAATACAGCGATGATTCTCGTCCACAAATTGGTATCGGTGCTGGAGTCCATAGAGAAGATGCCTATCTACTTGTATGACTCTCCAGGCTCCTGTTACGGGCTGCAGGTGAGATCTGAGGCATTGGTCTTGTGAGTGGGATAACTAAGTAGGTTTCAAGTTGGTCGTTGTTTTTGTATGCGAAAGGTATTTATTTTAATATGTCTCCGATTCAATTGTTATATCTTTGTAATTGACACAAGTGTGATAATAACGTTGTTAGGGTATGTAATTAATTTATTAAAATTCATATCTTTATCCCCGGAACTGCAATTAGACGTATTAGGATGTACAAATACCTCCGTCAGCAGTTCCAAAATTAATCCAAATGCGTGTGTCATATGTTTCGGCTTTACGCCATTTTAAAACACCAGGACAGGAAAAATCCGCTTGCATTGCTTCGTTAAAGTTAAAAATCCTCACCAAACTCATAGTTCACATAAAACACGGACGCACGAACAGTACAACATGAAACACTGCGAACAATAATCATGATAGGCCTATCACGGTTTAGCAACATAGCTGCGGTCACGAGCAGGAACAGACTATTGGTCGGTTCTCGAGATTATCTTGTGCTATTGTCAGTGTTATCAGTGTTCCGGCAATCAGCTGATGTAGGTTATATTTCTTCGTTGGAGAAGGGCGTTAAAAATATTATTCGACTTAAACTGGAGTTTGTCGTTCAAAACTAAATTTCTCAAATCCTGTTTTTTAGGGATTTATATATTTCAAACTTCTCTAATATGTCCATCCTGATCCCTTTACGACAGTAATGCAAAACTTCAATACCGGTATTAATGTCGTACATATCATGATTACTGTCGATGACGTACTGCGCAAATGTCGACTTTTGGTTGTCTGTTCTCGGGTCTGGGCGGTGTTCTTTATGCCGTTTTCTAAACGCCCGACCTGTCTGACCGATACAAAAGCTCAGACACTCAGCATACTTTATTTTTTACACACCTGTCATATTAGACTTATCACTCTGTTTAACTTTACTAGTATTTAAAACACTAGAATTTTGATAGTAGTTCTGAATGCTAACTCAATATTATTCTTTTTCAACTGTTTTTTGAGGCCGTACTGAATGGCACTATTAAATTGAACACAAACATACTTTTTATCAGACCCGTTTTTATCCGTCCATGTTTTATGTGAACTATGGTGTTTGGTGTGGATTTTTAACTTTAACGAAGCAATGCAAGCGGATTTTTCCTGTCCTGGTGTTTGAAAATGGCGTAAAGCCAAACACGCATTTGGATTAATTTTGGAACTGCTGGCAGAGGTATTTATATATCCTAATATGTAATTAATTTGTTCAATTTGGGATGTTTACCTCTTTTTTAGATAAACCAAGTGTTACCCAAGCCTTTTGTGAATAATTTAACATTGTATTTTTACTATTTAAAATTCTTATGTGATTCCCACTTAAAATTGTAAATATGTATTGCCAAAAGCAAACGGATACATATTAATTGTATTATTCATAAGACTTCCTGCAAGTTTAATGCAGTTTTCAAATTACAGTCATTACAGTAATGTTTTCTTAATGTTCACATATATGTTAATGTTTTCTTGGTTTTTATTGTTTACATGTTCAAAAACATAGCCTATCTTTAGTTTTGAAAAGTATGAATTGTTCATTGATGTTAAAAAACATACATAACAAGCTGTGTGGGAAAACAGTTTATTAGCACGCCCATTGTGTTAAACATATTTAAACATGAAAATCACATATGTTTCAATGTTTTAAAAAAACTCAGATCCGAGGGTTCCATATTGAACGTGTTAAATTTATATTACAAAACTAATTTTATTTAATTTTAGTAACCTAGTAAATATAATAGTTAAAATCATTTGTGTCATTCTTAATGAAGTTATGAGTGTTGGTTTTTAAAGCCTTTATGCTATGAAGTGTTCTCGAGAGGACTAGAGAACAGATCCTCGATTGAGAAAGTCCCGAAAATTATCAAGTTTATATATTACATTTTGCCAGTGATTTATCTTTCCTGTTGATTTTTCACACTTCTTCTCAGTGGCATCCCTTTCCTTTCCTAGTTTTTTCTGCACCATACCACCCTTACCTAAAACCTTGCCTAAAGCCTTTATGCCTCATTAATGTGTCTAATAATTTGTAGGGGTGTGCGATGCATCGATTTTATTTTGATTCGATGCAACGATGCGATTCAAAGAATTTTGATTCGAATCGATGCGATTTGATGCAATGCGACATGTTTCAATGATTAAAACTCAGCCTATACACCAATTGTTATGACCAACATGGATAATCTGTCATCTTGGGCAAAGTCTAGTTATAATTTTCTGACTTGATGAATTAATTCTTCTTCCATCCTATTTTGACCCATCATTTCAGCAACGTTTGCAATAAAAAAGGCATAACCCAAACTTAATTGTATTTATGTAAGTTTCAAAGGACGGACGAATAGAAATGTGCGCCAAAGTTAAATAATGAGTAACGATGTAGACAGTTTTACCAGATTGTAAAATACCACTATCATACAATGCCAGTAAAACTACCCCTCCCTTCCCCTCCTGTCCCTCTTCCTTCCTTATCTCCAAGGTAAGATTTTTTCCGCCGACCCTAACACTCCCTGTGGCCTTTGTAGCGCGGTTAAACTGCAGGAGTACCTATGCCATTTTTTCGCCGATTAAAGCATCGAACACTTTCGATGCATCACTATTTCGATTACTACAGCATCGAATCTAATAAAAATGTTGATGCTTTTTGATGCATCGCACACTCCCTAATAATTTTACACTCTTTTATTTTTACTCATCTCAAAAACTGTCTGTTAGCTTTAACAGTTTGATTTAACTGCAAAAATCACGCTCATTATGTTCCTTAATGAAATGTAAATGGTTGGAGGTGGGTTATGATCTAATCCGTCTGTGTGGTATTTCAGATCCTGACCCGCAGACTGAGGTTCAGGCTTGAGAAGGCGTCCAGTGAGTCTTCTCTGATAGACAGAACCGGCCGCTCCCTCAAGATGGAGCCACTGGCTACTGTGTCCCAGCTGGAGAGATATCTGCTCAAGATGGTGGCCAAGCAGTGGTATGTTGTGGTTTCAAACATGATTGTAACAAGAATGTTTGTGTTGTTAAAGAATTTATTGGTTTTAGTTCAGCTATTTGCTACTTTAAAACTATTGTTTTCTCTAAATTTTTGGTATCAATCAAAAGCACTTGCTAGTTCTTTGGCATTTTGCCGTCTAAATGTGCCTTTTGGTTAAGAGCTTTTTTTTAATCCATCTTCAGGAAGCTTTTTGGGGTTTTCAAAATGGCAATATTAATCTTATGGAAGATTAGCGATCGGTTGAATTGGATATTTAACAAAATTAGAGATGTGCGAGCACTCGAAATTTCGGAGCCAAGTTTGGCACTGAAACTCGAGGTTTTACTGAAACTCGAAAGTTTTGAGCGAGTTTAGTGTACTCCCGCCGTTTACCCGCACCGCGCGTCGTCTGTAAATTCAAATTGAGTGTGAACGCATTTGAGGTGTTTTAAGAGTTGTGATGTGGATTTTAGTGTTTTATAATAAATAAGTAAGTTGTGGCTTATACATTTGTGTTATTGTTTACACCAAAATGGAGGATTTACCAGGACCTTCAGATTGAGTTGTATGAACACTGTTTGTATAGTCCACTTTTAGGATAACCTAACCTTGTCATTTTTTAAAGTAAAATAACAAAACATCTGTAATGAAATCTAATAGGTAAGCATAAGAAGTTTATGCTTGTTTTTTGTTCCATGATAATTGAAATTGAGTCAATCGATTAGTTTTTGGCTCAACTGTCCTTTGACATTGAGCTGTTTTTAAAGACAAGTGTTTTGTTTTGGCCTTGTTTAAGTTTTATTAATGATTTTTAAATAATTTGTGATATTTTAAAACTCTATTTAAGACATGGCTTCAATTTCATCAATTGATTTGCCAGGCATTTCAAACATATGTTGTTACTGACTGATTGTTCTTATTAGGACTATTAGTGTTAAAATTAGTGCTAAGATATGTTAGTAAATACATTTTGTGTGGTAAGAAACTAAGCTAATGTTTTTACCATGTAATAGGCCATATTAAAATTAAAGTTTTTTTTAACTTATAGGCCTAAATGTAATTTTATTTTCTCCATTCGGAGAAAGATGTAGCCTTATGCCTAAAAATGTACAAAACATAGGAAAAATAAAAAGGAGGGAATAAAATTAAAAACTGAGATTATTTTTTAATGAAACTGTTAATTAATACCATATAGGCTATAACAACCTTTATAACAAAAGATTTAAAGTATTTTATCTTCATTGCAAAATGTTATGCAATAACTTTGGTATGATTTATTTTCAAATAAATGTACTTACCTTTTTCCAATGAAGCAGAAATCCATTTATTTTACTTACTATTGTTATTTTCAGGTCATAGTGACTAGAAAAGTATATTTTATCAACAACATTTATAAATGGAACCTTATACACTGTTTTGATTCAATCCAACTCGATCTATGTGTTTTTTTTTTATTTGTATACTCGACTCGAACTCGAGATTCTAATCTTTTGCCATTTACTCTACTCGAACTCGACTCGACTTAAAAAACCTGCACTCGCACATCTCTAAACAAAATATATAACTCAACCGCAAAAATAGAGCCTGATGTAAATATAAGGTACTGGAATAGCAAAACATTATAAATCATAACCTTATCAAGGAAGGGGGAGAAAAATATTTGCTTAAATTTGAGCGATTGGATCCTTTTGTATTTAACTGGAAAATCTAATAGAATAGGGGTTTTTTAATTTCAAGCTGTATGGTGCCATTTGACTAAATCTTGAAGAGACGTCAAATCAGTTTGCTTTATTAATTAATGGACTTTTTTTTCATCAATAGAAGTATTTTTATGTCTACCTAATTTTAATGAGGATTACAGAACTAAGTATAATCAAACAGTATTTGTTTTCACATAATTTTATAGTACAACAAAAATTACATACTTTAAAGTAATAAGCTTATTCAATTTTTGTCTGACAGGTATGACTATGAGCGATCATCGTTCGCATTTGTGCGAAAACTCAAGGAGCAGGGAACCCGCATTACATTCCGACATCAGCATGACTTTGATGATAACGGCCTTATCTACTGGATCGGCACAAATGGAAAGTGAGTCATACAGTGATTTTACTTTCATAATTTTGTCATTGTCTTGATTTAATTTACAAATGTTTAGTATGATGAATTTGTTTAACGTTTTATCCTGATTTCTTGCCTAAGAGTAAAGTTCATGTTACCAATACTTTAGTCGAGAATTCCATGAACATTTTTTAACATTGTACAAAAATAATAAAAAGTGCATTAAAGATTTTTAACTTAATTTATTAATTGGTTAAAATCTATCTTGCAAAATTTATACCATAAGTTAATCAATGGAAAGACTAGAGATTGACCTTAGAACAACATTTGTTAAAAGGGCAGTATTTATTGAAAGAGCGCAAATTTATCCTTTAAGAATTAGCCAGAAACCAGGAAGGAGAAGTAGTTGTTCATTCAAAGGGATGCTATTATAATTGTTAGCGTTTCCTATGCCAAATCCTTTAAAAGGATCTGGACAGTCTTTTAGTTCTTTCTTACCGGTAAACATTTGGAAATATAAAAAGTTAAGTTGCCATATATATTTGTTACAAGTTGTTTTAACAGGTTTCATGGTCACGGTATACCACTCACCAATGCTAGAACCAGCATGAAAGTGTACAGTAGACTTAACTGTCTTTGCTTCAACCGCCCTTCGCGTTAACCACCCTCTTTCCAGGAAATTACTTATGACTGCCGCCTTAGCTGACGTCCTGATACTGAACTATAAAAATCGTTCAGGTCACAACAAGTCGATCATATGTTTCCATAGATAATGAAATATAGTCTGTGAAACAAGCGTAAAAATATTTCACTTCTGGACACCAGCATCAATCTTTGAATAAATACATGTAAAGGAGTAAAAATCAGCCGGGAGCCAAGTTCAGAAATGATGATGTCACAAGCTGTGACGTCATCAAAATGGCCGCTCAGCGAATTTTTTAAAGTCCCATATCTCAGCAACCCCTTATCTGATTTTGATAAGTGAGGTTTCATTTTAAAGATCTTTTTATTTCCTCAAATAAGTGTTTTTACATGTTTTGCCGTAAACTTATGAGTTTTTGAGTAAATTTAAAAATAGTGATTTTATTAAACAATTCTGCATGTTTATTGAATTTCTAAAAATAGTGATTTTATTAAACAATTCTGCATGTTTATTGAATTTCTTTGTAGGAAATATGTTATTATCACAATTAGTATGACAGTAGGCTCGGGACTGTTATAAATTGTCGCTTTGAGGCCCAAATTTGTTAACCCATTCCCGCCTAAAGATGAGTGGCGTCCGTCCTAGCGCGTCAGGTTACAAAAGACCAAAGAAGGGCAGCGCCCATCCTCACGCATAATACATTATTATTCCATGATCCCATGACTAAAGATGGTCAATATCTGTCCTCTGTGTTTTATTCATTATTATTCTTTGTTTTTATACTCTTTACGTTGTCTGCTGGTAGCCTGCAAGTTTATTTTTTTCTGTATTATTGTTTCGTTGTCATGACGTCGTATCCTAACTTAAGTTTTGAAACAATTCGTCGTTGAAATGGCGTTTCGTCGCAATGATGTATTCTTACAAAGTGATTGTTTTGCTCGGTTTGTAGATGAGATTTTAGCGGAAAGTGGTTGTGAAGTGAGTGGTGATGAAGTGGACAATCGAAATATCAGTGATGAAGAGCTAAGTGTACCGAGTTGTAGTTCAGCTAACCTAGCAATCTTGAATCCTACTTTTGACGAGGTTGATAATGAAGTTGATATGCCGAATGTTGAATATAGTGGCAATGTAAATATTACAAATAATGTAAATATAGATAATCAAGTGCCGAATCCTAGGCATAATAGGCCTTCTGTACCTATTAGTAGACGTAACCGTGTAGACTTAAGTTATGAACCCGATCGTAGGCCTAGGCCTCGCAAACGCAAAACAAAACCAAAGCCCTGGGACTGGTTTGAGGGTGAACAATATTCCTTTCGCCGAAAAACATGGTATAAATCCTAAAAATAATTATATCGTTATGTTGAGGATGAAAAACCAACATTTTGAGTACCCACAATGATATATTTGGAACAATTTCGCTGAGCGGCCATTTTGATCACATCATGAGTTGTGACGTCATCATTTCTGAGCTTGGCTCCTGGCTGATTTTTACTCCCCTACATGTATTTATTCGATCTCCAAAGTTTGGTGCTGGTGTCCGGAAGTGAAATATTTTTATGATATAAGACACTTGTTCCACGGACTAATATTGCATCTTTAGTTTCGGGTAAATTACTTGAGATATAGTTAAAAAAAATGTCACTCCGAGTAGACAGCGCTGAATTGAGTTAGACCCGCACTGATTGTCCCGAGTCAGTTCTCTTTGGGTAACATCGGTGTTACCCACGACTGTTTAATCTTGTAACCATTACTATACATTTATAGTCAAATATAATATCATTTATAATAATAAACAAAGCCAAAAAACCCAATTGACTCATAACAGGGTAAGAATCCCTAACTTGCAAAAACAACTCGAGTACACAAGGTTATATTATGATATTCAATTCAGAGG
This sequence comes from Allygus modestus, assembly GCA_963675035.1. NCBI lineage: Eukaryota > Metazoa > Arthropoda > Insecta > Hemiptera > Cicadellidae > Allygus > Allygus modestus. The sequence goes on along the minus strand of OY776117.1, from coordinate 105,642,405 downwards.
TCTGAGTCGACTGCGAGTACTGTGACCAAGCCTATTTGAGTCTGCCCGAGTACTGATGAGAGTCGTTGCGGTATCTGGTCTCGTACATCTTACTCGAATAAACTAAAAACTCAACTCACTCCATCACTTAATGAAAGGAAAGTGTGTTTCATAGCAACAAATCTTTAGCACTAACTATATCATTATTTCGCCAGGACCTGTCCGGAGTGGGTGAACCCCGGCCAGTACGGCCTTGTAGCGGTGAGCTCGTCTGACGGCCGCAACCTCCCGTACGGTCGGCTGGAGGACATCCTGAGCCGGGACTCGTCGGCTCTCAACTGCCACACCAACGACGACAAGCGCGCGTGGTTCGGCGTGGACCTGGGCGTGTGGCTGGTGCCGTCGAGCTACACGCTGCGCCATGCCCGCGGCTACGGCCGGTCCGCCCTGCGCAACTGGCTCTTCCAGGTCGGTCACGAAACAAAACTAGGCATGTACTGTATTAGATATGTTACGATTTAGTTACACCCATATTAGTTTGTGGTTCACACATTCTGGAATCTCAGGGAATTTGAAAAAGGTCAGGTAGAGATTTATAAAAGAGCCTAAATTCAGGGAAAATTACTTATCCAGGGAACATTTTTTATTTAATTGTAAACGCAAATCAATATTGGGAAAAAATCAAAATTGATTTTTATAGTGTAATGAAAAAGACAAGGCAAAATATGTAATATGTAATGATGATATGATTTGATTCGATATTGGACAACATCAAACTGTTTAAAACTTTCAAGTAATAAAATGAACACGAGAGCCTTAGGTTTGTGTTAGGTTTGACAATAGGTTTTTCAAACCTTTTTAAAAACGAGGTACAACTTAATAAAAAGACAAGAAAGAAATTTAAAAATAGAAATCCACTTTGTACATTAACTAGCCTACCTTAAACAGGATTTAAATAAGCTATGTCCCACAACACAACACAATTTATTTACACTTATACTGTATTTTACTTACTGTAAATTATTCATGAACTACCATATACTTGAAAGTCAAAATTTAAAAACTGTGGATAGTCAAAAAGAATCAATAAATGTTATTTCAACATAAAATTTAGAGTTTAAATTACTAAATTCTTTCAACAACATAAGTTTTAATTATGAAAGTTTAGTTGAGTTAGTATACCGTCCTTGTTCAAATTCAACATAAATTACAGTAGATTTCTTGTGCAGTTTTTCAACATTAATAACAGTCCTGTCCGTCTCGCAGGTATCCAAAGACGGGTCCAACTGGGTGACGCTGTACACCCACGTGGACGACTGTTCGCTCAACGAGCCAGGCAGCACTGCGTCGTGGCCCCTGGAGCCTTCAGCGGACGATACGCAAGGCTACCGACACGTCAGGATCCAGCAGACGGGCAAGAACGCGTCGGGACAGACTCACTACCTCAGCGTGTCCGGACTGGAGCTGTATGGGACTGTCACTGGCGTCTGCGAGGACTTGGGTGGGTACTTGTAGATGGCGGAATATAAGGGTCAAATTTTAAAAATATGGATTAGTTGTAGGGATGTTCGAGCCCTTAAGTTGTCCAGCTTTTATCCTTCTTGACTAAAATCTTTCAGTGGACTTTTTCTGTTGACTAAAACCTGAAAAATGGTGTGTAATCCCTACTAGGCCTATTATAAAAATGAAGTGGCGTCTGTCTATTGTTCTATCACGTCAAAACCACTGGACCAATTCTGCTGAAGTTTTGCACAAATATAGTATACTAGCAGACCCGTTGTGTGTGCTGCATTCTGTGGTTAGCCTGTGGAACTACTACGAATCAAGATCAGCTGTTTATAAGGAACATGGTAACTTTGAAGCCCTGAGGGGCAAAGCCCTAATGTTGAATCGGGATGAACACATTTTAACTTTCCTATTTTAAACCTAAAGAATCAATGTACAGAATTTCACCACCCCAGCATGCAGGGAAGTTGGAGAATTGAATTAGTGATGAGTAAGTAGGGGTGTGCGAGTACTCGAAACTTTGAGTTTTCGGCTAAGTATTTTAATACTCGAACTTCACTCAAAGTTTTGAAAACTACTCGAAAGTTCGAGCGAGTATTTCCCGCCGATTTCCAGACGATCGCTAACGATTGCAACCGGCCAAAACGCGTAGTAACGGCCGCAAAAGGCGATTGCATCACGTAAAATCGGCCGAAAATGACGACCGCGAACGATTGCAACCGGCCAAAACGTGTAGTGACGGCCGCAAAAGGCAATAGCATCACGTAAAATCGGCCGAAAATGACGATCGGACCGCGTAATTTTGGCCGTAACTAACGTGTTTTGTTTGACAATACGTAATCCAGTTTGATTATACTAGCCAAAACTTTGTATTGCTACTCATGTATTAGTTATAAACCATGTTTAGATTATTAAATCTAGGGTGGTATCAAACTGACCAACTGATGGCAAATACTCGCTCGAAAATACTCTAAACTCGAAAATAATTGGCACTACTCGACTCGACTCGATTAAAAAAATCACTACTCGCACACCCCTATGAGTAAGTGAGGGCTTTGCCTTTTATAGGTATAGAAGATGTGACCTGGCTTACTGCTGTTTAGAAAAGGCTCAGAGCTCTGCCCCACAGGACTTACAAGTCCCCATGTTATTCATATGGAGGAGAGTTTTATTTAGTTTGTGTCACATTAGTTTTTTATTAATTTAATTAATTTAAAGAAACAGATGTTAAAAGGATTACATCAAACTACGGACTGTCATATTGTTTTGTTTACAATTTCTCTTCTCTGAATTTTCAACCCATTGCGAAGCACGGGTTTAGCAGCTAGTAATGAAATAAATTATTTATTACCTAAAGATATAAACAAGTACTTACAGCGTACATACATACATTTTAAATAAAACAACAGTGTTAGACTACTTCAATATTATAACAAGAGAGTATTAAACTTAAATATTTTCTCTGCAGGCAAAGCAGCGAAGGAGGCAGAAGCTAACCTGCGTAAACAGCGGCGGCTGATGCGCACTCACGTGCTGAAGCAGCTGGTGGTCGGCACGAGGGTGGTGCGGGGGCTGGACTGGAAGTGGCGGGACCAGGACGGCACCCCAGCGGGGGAGGGGACGGTCACCGGGGAGCTGCATAACGGTGAGTGGCAGTGCCGGGGACACCGAGCTATACTGGGGGTGAGAAAGTTATGCTATCGTTATTCAAGAGTTCTAGTATTGACGTAGATATTGAAGTAGATTCCCTTTGCCATTGTAAAAGCTGTCCCTGCTTTTGTGTGAGCCAGTTTTCAAAGAGGTCGTAGTTACACTAATCACCAACAGAGTATACTTCTGTCAACTTATTCTCTCAAGGAGAGGATAGAACAGTTGGTGTGTCAGGAAGCAAACATAAGTTGATTATCACTTGCTTTCTGGGGTGGAGATCTTTTACAAGTTGACTAAATAACTAAAATAAATAGTTGACAGCAGCACACTCTGTCGATAACTTACTCAAACTACGTCCATTTAAAATTGTGGCTAACACTAAAAGTGGGACAGCTGGGCCACATAGGTTGGATGTTACCTTCAGTATCTCTAGTCAATGGTTCTGGTCACTGTTTTCAAGAAATCATTTGTTGATACTCTACCTTGTGTAAGTGCTACTTTGATCACTCACTGGTTAATCAATTTATTCACAGCAGTTATGATTTTTTTTATTTGAAACTCCTTAAGCTCAATGTAAAAATGTTCAATTTTCAAATGAGATCTTTGACAAAATTTGAATTTTCCTGGTTTGATGTTTTTACTGAGATTTTTTAGGTCAAAAAGTCCCAAATTTCAAAGTTTTATCAAAATCGTTCCGCTGGATTTTGAGATAAATTTAACAAACAAACAAACAGACAGTGGTATTAAACAGACAGTGTGGTATTAGAGTATAGGATAGCGATGTAGATTCATCACTCCCCTTTGGATATGATTTGTTAGCCAATTAGGAGGGAAATAAACCACCTGCAAGTTTAAACCCTTGTACAGTATTTATTCTTGCCTTCAGATGAATCAGTTGTTGATTTTGTAAAATAATGGTTTTATAAATCTGAGATTTCCTGTCTCTTCAGTTTGGTCGATAACTAGCCTTTCAATAATCTTAGTTCCATGTCATGTAATTTTGCAATCCAAAGAGGTTAATATTATAGTTGATTGTGTTACGTTAAATCATTGTTAAATGTTGTTCAATTGGAATTTATCTACATGTGTAAAAGTCTTTTAGTTTTGTAGATCTAGTTTCTATAAACATTTAGATGTGTTAACAGTTTTTTAATATTCAGTGTTAGGTTGAGATACACACTAAAATTTTAAATATAGTGAACATTTTATCTATTGATAAATAATGGGAGGAAAAAACATACAATGAACTTGTGACCTTTTCCAGCTAAACCAAAGTGAGTACACCAGAGAAATGAAAATGTTTAAATTATAAGAAATTGCATTCAGACACTATTGAAGCCATTTGCTGTATTCTTTAGAAAATAATCTCTTTAAAATCTGATTACAAAAATTTGAATATCTGTTCTCATTCATTGGTTTATGTTAGAAATTCCTTAAGGCTTGTAATACAAATTTTGTACAGTGGAACCTCAATAACTCTAACCGCAATAAGTCGAATTCCTTGATAACTCAAATTTTTGTTATTCCCCTTGAACTTGCCTACCTAATGCTATACTGTTTAACCTCTATAAGTCTAAGGGTTAGCAGTAGGGGTGTGCGAGTAGTGATTTTTTTAATCGAGTCGATTCGAGTCGAGTAGTGCCAATTATTTTCGAGTTTCGAATATTTTCTAGCGAGTATTTGCCATCAGTTGGTAGTTTAAAATAGTGTATTAGAATTTGGATACCACCCTAAATTTGATAATCTAAACATGGTTTCTAACTAATAAAATGAGTAGCAATACAAAGTTTTGGCCAGTACAATCAAACTGGTTTACGTATTGAGAAACAAACAACATACACGGTTTGACATTCGTTTCCGGCCGATGAAACAGGGCTCGGTTGTCATTTGGCCAATTTCACCTGGTCCAGACATCGCTTATAATCAATAGTAAATGACGAAATCGTTAAGTCACGGCCGAAATTACGCAGTCCGATCGTCATTTTCGGCCGATTTTACGTGATGCAATCGCTTTTTGCGGTCGTTAATACGCGTTTTAGCTGGTCGCAGTCGTTCGCGGTCGTCATTTTCGGCCGATTTTACGTGATGCGATTGCCTTTTGCGGCCGTTACTAAGCGTTTTGGCCGGTCAAAATCGTTAGCAATCGTCCGGAAATCGGCGGGAAATACTTGCTCGAACTTTCGAGTAGTTTTCAAAACTTCGAGTTCGAGTATTAAAATACTCGGCCGAAAACTCAAAGTATCGAGTACTCGCACACCCCTAGTTAGCAGGAAACTCCTCGATAACTCGAATTTTTTCAGTATTCTTAGCCTGTCACTGTGTCACTGCACCTTTCTCGAAGTATTGACTAGAGAACCTCTAAAAGTCGAAGTTGTTCATTCAACAAACCTCCAGTGACTTTTCATTGACTTCCGTAAGGGGGAGGGATTTGTTTGGGGCAGGTGATAGGAAGTGAGCAAAAAACATTTATAAATAGACAGGAAGTGGTCGAACGGGAAAAACATCAACAAAATACCAAACTATGAGTCATTATTTGTTTACTTTCCTACTCTACAATATTTACACTGAAGGAAGTGTTTTGTAGTATTTCATCCTCTACTACGTTAACCAAAGAAGCTTTACAAAATATTTCCGGGCCTATTTTATATATTAAAATTGTTCAAATCCTTTTTAATTTTAATAATTATTATTATGGTATGATTATGTATGATAAAAAGCACGAAGTGATGTAAGGATTCTTCCCTTCCATGATCCATCTATTGCGTTACCGTGACCCTCAATAAGTCGAAGTATGTGAAGATTGACCTTGATAAGTCGAACCTTGATATTTCGATATATTCGATAACTCAAATTTTTCCCGTTCCCCCTGAGGTTCGAGTTATTGAGGTTCCACTGTACATTACATTTTCCTGAAGTCATAACTTACTTTGTTTATGAAGAATATTGCCTAAATCATACTAGGCAATAATTGTCAAAATTATTTGAGTAATTATAAAATTATTGACAAGTTGATAAGTCATATATTTTGTATTTAAAACCCAGTGTGTGTATTTTCATTAAATGTTCAACACCTTAAGCTTAAAAAATTTGTTTTTTTAACGTATAAATTATTATTTGATAATGTAAGCCAAGATGATTGCTAACTGGATTGAAGATTTAATACATTTGCCAAAACATTTTGTTTTGTTGCAAATTTAAACTAATTATTTCTGTAAAAATGTACTAATGATTCTCTATGTTGATTATTATTGAAGAACCAATCTGTATTTTTAATATAGCTATGTCTGTAATTTATTACAGAATTAACTGTGCTAATCCACATAGAAAACAATATTGTAGATTTGTAAATAAGGTGTGATTTTTTTTTAGGTATGTAAATGTAAATAAATTAATGTATCATTGTGAAATATTGGTAATTGCATGAATGGACATTATTTAGTTGAGTGTTGTGTAAAGTGTACAAAATCCTAATTTATTTATTACTTTATGTTAGCACGTAGATACCAGGTGTTTGCTTTCACAATGACATTGCATTTGGGTTTGTCGCAGTGGCACTTGGTTTTCGCTTTTTGATTTTTCTTTAATGTCGATTCATTCATTTTAATTATTTTATTTTGACACTGACCGTCACAGTTGTGATCACCTACTAAAAGTGTTGTGTGTGTGAGATAGTTTATTATTTGTTATTTTCGGTTAATTTGTTGTATTTCCTCTTTCGCACCCAGCATGAATTAGCCCCTCGTATAACCTGCTTGCAGTCTGTGTGCACCCTTCCCCTCGAAATTAAAACGACGGTAACAAAACAATACCCGACATCAGATTGGTAAAACTTCCACAAACATGGAGTGAATTACAAGGGAACAACTACCATTAGTTCAGTTTTTTCCCATGAAATGGAAAATTTTAGTGTAAACCGAGCAACTATTCATTAGTTGGAAGACAGTTGAGAAAACAACTGACACGTTAGCCACATGAATGTTTAAAATGTAAATTCATTAAATGCCAATTTTGGGGGGTTTATATCAATTTTGAATGAAGATTTAAAGGCTTATGCCAATGTAAATTTTATTTTATGAAACAAAGTTAACAGCATAAAATTAGTAAACAAGTTTTATATGTTTTTTACAATACCGGCAAAATAATTTTTGGAAATTTGTTATATTTTCTTTTTTTGTTCAGATTTGAGTTTTTGTAATGAAATAAAATCAATAAAAAACTCTAGTGGATTAAAAAAAACCTCTACTCCAAATTTTTAGCTGAAATGATTTTAGTCTCCATTTCATTTTTGCATGGTCCTAACGTAGCTAGTAACCCTCTGCTTGGTTGTTGGTGATTAAAAGTTTCCACTCGAGTTGTATAGGATCACGTAATGGAAGACGTAAATGACGTAAATGTCTGTGGGCAGGTTGGATTGACGTGACGTGGGATCACGGGGGTTCAAATTCTTACCGAATGGGTGCTGAGGGGAAATATGATTTGAAATTAGCATCTGACGCAGACCCCAGTGCCACTGGCGCCAAGCCCGCAACCCCGACAGGTAAAAACTGCCCCAACATCGTCTAACTGTTAAAATAAACCATACAATTGTAAAGTGTGCCTAAAGTGATTAGGATTGGTCTTTGTCCTTATATAATGTTAAATATTGCAATTTAAAATGTTTATTCTATGAAATATGTTGTTTTTTCTACTTGTTGAATAAGTAAATATGTTATTGCATCTTTTTAAGGCTGATTTTCTTGTGATATGCAGAAATTGGGTTCACTCTCTGTGGGTTTTGACCCATATTCTGATCCTTCCAATGTCCTTCTAACAACCATCTGATATTTTGACCCAGCAATACCATACCTTTCAATATTTTAATTATTTTAGAGATGAAAAGGTTTCAATTGTTATTGTCAATAGTGATACTAGGCAAACTGGATTTCTTAATTCACACTTAGGTTGTAGGTTAGGGTGGCTGTAGGCCATGATACTGAAAACTTTGAAAGGAAAGGGATGCCAGAGAAATTACCCATTTGTAATAATTCATGGGTAAGTTATCTGACATCCCTTTCCTTTCATAGTTTTTTTAATTCATACTTAAATAGAAAGGTCTGCGAGGAAACTAATTCAGTTTAATTCATTATGTTGTGCAGTAAATTTAGCTACTTCAAAGCTTAAGATTTAAGATTTTAAGTTGTTCAAAATAAATACACTTATCATCTATGGTTTCTAATGAAGTTTTCGACTCTGGAAACGCAGGTAAATGGTGTAAAAACTTCAACTCGAGCAACGAGAGCAAGAGCAGTGTGTTGACGAGTCGCAAGTCCAGTTCGACGCCAAGCCTCCCCGACGCAACCGAGAACCAGTCCAAGAACTCAGTGGCCAGTACTGAGCAGGCGGCGTCAGCTGACAACCTGGCTGCTAAGGTACTCTACGCAGTAATGAACCCAACTATAAGTGACTATTTTGTTCTCGTCCACAACTGAGACTTGGGTTGTACAACTCCTAGAACATGGTTTGCACTTTTTGGAAAGTCAGGGGGAAAAATTAGAAAAATGCCGAAAGTCAGGGAAAATGATAAATGCAAAGAAATAATGTGCAAAATAAAAACTTAATAGATTTTACTAAATCATTTTGTATGGTGCAAAGAAGAGGAAGTGAACCATAACTTGTAATGCAATAAATTGATTTTGTAACAACAAACTATAAACATTAATAGGAAGAGGAGAGTGTGGACGGATATGGGGAAGTTGGAGGCAAATACAAAAATAAATGTTAAAATTATTACCTGTTGTAAAAAAAGTGTGCATTTCGAGTCGCGAGTCAGGAAATTTAACCTTTTAGGTCAGGGAAAGTCAGGCAAATCCTTAACCAAATAAAAGTGTGATCCATGTTCTCATACCTCGGTGACTAGCAGTGACTGTCCCGACAGCAAGCGACCAAAGCCGCTTTCTTTAATAATAGAAAATATTTGTGCTAGAATGATGAGTAAGGTCTTAAAACCTTCGCCTCACTAATCTCCATCTTTTTACTTCTGGGGTTTTTCTAATCTTTTTTGGGCCCAAAAACTCAAAATTTGAAAAATTAAAATCCTCAAAAAGGGGGTTAGAGTTTTCCGATTTTTTTCCCAACAAACTTTTCCAACTGAAAGGAATGTCTCTACCAAATTTGAAGTAAATCGGATAAAAATTTTGACCGCTTGAGTGGAAACACAATATAATTTTTAACGACTCCCCGAATGTGTTCAGGGGGTCACGTTAGGAACTTCTATGTTGGTTCAGGGCTTAGGTTTCACCATGCAGGGCATCCTAATAGGTCACTTTTCCATAGGAAATTCACTAATGATGATTTGTATTCCCCCGACAGCAAGCCGCCCAGGCCCTGGCGGAGAGTGTGTTGTCGGTGGCGCGCGCGGAGGCGATCGTGGCGGTGACCAACGAGAGCCAGTGCTGCTCCACGCCCGCCAACGAGCTGTCGGTGGTGGTGCACACGCTGCGGGACTCGCACACCACGGCCAGCGATCTGGCCACCATCGTGGAGACTCTGGCGCTGGAGGAGACGCAGAGACTCAACACCGGTACGTGGCAAAGGCCTCATGCACGGTTAAGCTGTTCATCTGGAACATGATGCATCGTTAACAATTTCTGGAAAGTCAAGGAGAGCTGGGAAAGTCAGGGAATTTAAAAAAAGGCATTGTCATGGAAAACATTTGAAAAATGCCAAAAGACAGGGAAAAAGCTTAATATTTTTTACATGTCAGGGAAAGTTTAATCGTGAACGCAAAACAATACAGTTTGGCTATTGTTTAAGCATTATTGTTTTGCAATACAGTATTGAATTAAACCGATAGCAATAACAGTGACCTTAGCTATCGGTTCGTGTTTTGGTAATACCGAACACAGAGCAAAACTTATTTGATTTTTGTTAAATCAGTTGTTATGGTGCGACGAAGAGGAAGTGAACAATAACTGGTAAGGCAATAAATGTATTCGACAACAGCAAAGTGTAAACAATAAACATTAAAATTAAAATTAAATAAATATGAGATCATAGGATGGCTAAGGGAAAGGTGGAGGCCCGGAAAAATAAAATAATATTACCCTTTGTAATCCAAGTGCACATTCCGAACTGAGATTCAGGGCAAATTAATTATTTTGGTCAGGGAAATCATTGACCAAATGAAATTGTGAATCATGTGATGACAATGTGAGAAGTAAACAATTTATTTAGTAAAATCTCAAGTTTATTTTTAAAAATATCTTGAAGTATGTAATAGTTTTGTATCTGCTAATAACTAATGTTCAGGACATATTTCCCTTTTTGTCAGTACATTAATTAAACTTGTGAATGTAATGCCTGCTTTGGTTTCACCTTCATAGAATCCTCTTTAAAACTCATGATCAGCTAAAAAATAAAATAGGCCTATTTGTTTGAACTTGTCCAACATGTAGTATTTCAATGGTTGCAAAGAGTACTCACAAAACACCACACATAATTATCATAATTAACTGCTGTACTGTCTTTCATAGTTGTATTTTTGCAGGCAATACTCAAGCGAATAACCAGCCACAGCAAAAAAGTGAAGAAAACAAATCTGCTACATCTGAAGGGAGCAAGAACCCACTGGTATCATCTGGAAAGTCTCTCTTTAGGGCCAACAAGGTAGTTTGTTCTTTTTTATACATTTGCTTACACAACTATTTATAACTGAAACATGCTGTGGTGTTGGTAAGAAATAAATACACACAATTGAATGACATTAATATACAAATAAAATTGTAAATTAATTAATACTGCGTTTCACAGTAATTGGTAGTCTTGTGGACAGAGGTTATTGAGAAACTACAGTTTTGGTGTGTATTCTAGAATCAATCCAGATTTTTCCTGTTTTAACAAATCCTGGATATCCCATTTCTTTTGTTGACAATTTAGAATCAACAATCTTTATTGCCATTAAATACACAGCAATACAATAGACATTGTCAAGGATATGCAATATACAGCCAAATACAAAGGTGGTTCACAAAAGCATTTTATAATCAAATTGGATAAAGCATAAAACTAATTACATAAATAGTATCAACAATGGACGAGTTTATACGAATTGTTAACTTTTAACAATAACAACAACAACTTATTAACTGTATAAAACAACTAATTCATGGTTCACACTTTGAAGGAAAATGTTGGAAAAACTCTTAATATTTTATACAAGTCAGGGGGAAATTTGTATTTAGTCGTAAACTCAAAACATTACTGTGCAATAATCAAAATTTATTTGATTTTTGTTAATTTGGGTTTTATGGTGCCAAGAGGAAGTGAACCATAACTGGTAAGGCAATAAATGTACTGGACAACAATAAAGTACAAGCATAAAATTTATAAAATAAATTGGAGAGTGTGGACGGATATGGGGAAGATGGAAGCTGATAACAAATTAAACTTATCACCCATTTTTCAAAAAGCTTGCATTCCGAGTCAGGGAAATCATTAAGAAAATAATTGTGTGAAGCATGTAGTGTCATATGCTAAAAACCCATTAGAAGCTTCTGAAGTTATTCTGCTATGTTTGGTGTATGGAGTTGATTAGAAGACTTTCACATTTTTTTGCCAAAGTAAACCTTGCTTGGAGGGAGCAGTCGACGGTCTCCAGTCTGCCAGGCTGAGGGACGCCATCCTGGGCCTCCCGAGCTCTGAGAGGTTGGAGGTTCTGTGCGATAGCGGTCCCGGTGGACGTGGAGGGTATCGGGTTAGAGGGCGAATCATCCTGGGTGTTCTGTCACCCATAGAGCCGGGAGCTAGGTAGGGTTCTCTCTCCCTTTCTGGAGCGAGGGAGACTGATCCTGTCCCTGAAAATCCCCTCTTTTCGGTGGCTGTGTAATATCACAAAAAAGGGAGACATGCCTAGCCGGCTGGCTATGCTGGGGCCTCCTACCTTGCATCTGACCAGATTAAGATGTCTAGTGTTGTCCGCAGCTGGTGGGCTCGTCCAACTCGATGCTCGGCTCCGAGGACCAGTCGCTGTTGACGTCGGAGGCCGTGGAGGTGTTGGACAAGATGCGGGAGGGCGCGGACCTGCTGCGGAACAACACCAACAGCTACCTGAGCGGTGAGCTGGTGGCCAACTGTCTCCTGGCCAACAACTCACAGTCAGGTAACACCCGTCAATCAGTGTGGTTGGTCGACATCTCGTTATTAGACATAACAACTGTAGGAAAACACACAACATTTTAATTGCAGGAAAACAGTGTCTTTGATATGTTCTTAACCTTTTTGGTTTAACCCTTCCCAAGCGTTGGACATATATGTAAACCACTTGTAATATTAATTTGCGAGCGTTGGATGTGTGTATACACAATTCAATTTGAAACTTACTAGCTTATGAGGAATATATACGGCATACATGTAAATATAATTTCGGTATTGTTAAGTTTTCCATTTTATTTATAGTTACTTTAAGCCATTAGGCTAGTTTTTAGTTTATTTTAGTGACACACTTCCATTTGGTCTCGCAACAGCTGCTATAGACTTGCCGGCTGATGCAATCTTTTGTTATTGTCTCGCACGCAGCCAATAATGTTTTAAACATTGTTTTCTGTGTATTTAGACTGTGTCATGTTATTTTTTAAATTAAATTCAGAGTGATTGATTGACATTTATATACGCCATGCTAATTTTGGTCATAAAACTTTTAAACTAATTATTTTTATCATGAAAGACAAAATAATTTACTTTCTCCATCAGACAGAAGTGGAAAACAAAATTATTTCAAAATCGTATTTTTTAACCCTACTAAAATATTTATAGGGTACAGAGCAGGGCTTCACAGCGCAGTCGTCGTGTGGGAAGAAAATCGTTTATTGTATTTTGGCTAGGCATGGTTAATAGAATATTTACTTCTTTCTTGCATCTGTCGATGTACTTTTTTTTACAAAAAAAACTTAATAGTACATGCTATGACTGTATTTGCCAACAATTTTTGACATAAGGATAGACTATTGACTCTCCATTGTATCCACTTTATATTTCGGTTTTGGCTAGGCTTACAGGTCTTGTTACAGGGAGAAAAGAGCTAATTATTACAACAGTTTAGAATGGTATTTATTACAATCTGCTCCCTTTGGCAATTTTTCGTTGAATGTCATAATTTTATCTCACACTGTATATAGGTACAAGGTCAGAGTTTTGGAATTGGTTTAAAATTACACGCAGTAACTTTTTCATATAAACTCAGGGTTTTTTTAGGTGTTCAGTAGTGAAGAGTTTCAAACTACCCCTCTGTATGTTGTGTTACCGAGTGTTGTGTTTTCCTCTGTTTTCAAATCATTTTCCATAATAACGCTAGATAAGAAACTGTAATCATTCATTAGGTTTGTTTTGGAACTAATACGTTTTGGTGGACTGGTGGTAAGGGGAAAAACTAATCTCTAACATCATTGTTAATTCCAAATTTCTTGTGATAGGTTTTTAGGTTCACATCCATTTTCATTTAAAAATTCATAACCGTTTCATCTTTTAGAATCCAACACTTCCGACATTGGCATTATGCCGTCTTTTAAAAAAAGATATGCCCTCTCACAGACATTTAAAAATAACTGGTTGTGTTATATAAATAATTTGAGAAATTTACATGTTGAAAGAATATGATTCTGTGGTCTTCACATCTTTCACAACTAGTTTCAAGACGAAGACTAATGTAATTTATAATATTGTGAAATTTGTTTTAAAATATATTAATACTAGTGGCTTGAAGGGTCCAAGCACATTCGACCATCCATTTCAAATCGTCCATTGCTCTCTTCTCTCCCATTATATTGATATAGCTATCAAAATTTAAACCTAGCTCTAATGCCTCATCTGATTTCAACAAATCACATGTTTTAATGTAAACAAAGGAGACTTTTTAAATCCCCATGCTTTTCTTATGGAGATGTTTTACGTTATTTCTTGTTTGCTGGTAACTTTTTGGAACTACTGCTACTTTTCTTGAGTCCCTGGGATCAATACCTTTAATTTGAGCCCTTGTCCATCATCTTGCAATTCGCCAAACTCCCACAATTTTGTCTTACAAATTTTGCTTACAGAATTATTTATAAAGATATCATAGTTCCTCAATGGTTTGTTAATACAGAGTCATTAAATTTTCCAAGTTATTAATGTGTATCCACTATTATTTCTCCATAGAATACACATATATTGTTGCAGGATTAGTAGAGATATAAGGGAAAAACGTGTATATTTAGCTAACTTAAAATATGTTTTATTAAAAAAATAGTTAAAATGTTTTCTCAACAGTAACATAAAAATACAAGTACAGTAATATAGTATCACCTGGAACGTTAAGAGCATAAAACAATAATTAGAGGTTGTTGTATGTAAATAACTTGTTTGTATTTCCCATGAAAATTATTGTAATTTTGCAGTCTTGCAACATATCAATAACCAATAACATTAAATTATGAAAATATAAAAGAATAGCGATTTTATCCAATACGTTACTATCCTGATAGAAAATTTAGAGATGTAAACGAAATCAATAAATAGGAATTAAAATAAACGGTATCAGGAAACTGACACATACTTTCTTCCTTGTAGCCCATTTTAACATTTTAATGTATAAATTATTATTTATTTACTATACATATATAAAGTACGATAGAATGTACAGAAAATCTTCTAAACAAATTTTTTTCTCGAAATGTCCGCCCAAATTCCATTTTTGGAGTCACTACAGAATATTCTGCTTCTTACAGTGGTTTTAAGAGGGGAAATGCCCCCTCCTCCCTCCCAGGGTTAAGGGGCGACATATTTCAAATATCCTCTGTTGGTCAATGCTAAACTGACCTGGATATCTGTTTTTAACTGAATTTATCAGTAAATAAGAGAGAAATGGTAATTTTTGTTTTCCCAAAAGAATAACATTGGACAACGTGCTGCGTTTACCGCTAAATTAAAATTTCAATTTTCTCCGCAACCAATAATTGTAGAATAATAATTTAAAGTACTGAACTATTTAGTTTTTTAAGTTCTTCTTAATGGTGACATGTAACTTTTTTTAACATTTATGATTTGTTATAAAACTCAAAAAACTGAATTTTTTATCAAGTCCTGTAATTTCTGAACCCAAATTTTTTCATAAATGCGGGTGGTGTAATTTTTATAAACAACTTTTTTCAACTCTAAACAACAAAGTTAAGACAAATGTTTTTAAAATATTCAAATATTATTCAAGAATTAGGAAGCCTTTATTGTCATAAGCTATATTAAGCATGGGCAACTGGTCAAGTTAAACAGTTAAAAACAAAGAGTTAATCAAGTTGAGATAATCTTAGTGATACAAATGTATATGATAAGAACCTGGGTTTCACTGTAATACAATTTCTTAAGAAAAAAGTTTAATATGCCTTAATAAAGAGAAAATAACGTCCAATGAGGTTTTTTCACCCCTGAATAATTTTGAAATTAGTAAGAAGAAATGTAGCTAAGATAAGTGTTCAGGTATTTTAAAAATGTATACTATATTTTTCTCTAGATCACCATTTATTACTTATGAAATACTTGATTGTAATGCCCTTTCTTTCAATAATGTAAATATTATTATACAATAAATGATCTTTATGTTTTGTTGATAATTAACTTCTTTAATATTGTTACAAGTTTACAAACTTAGGGCATAATAGATTAAAAAAATAGTAATTATTAATGTAAAACAAAGATTGTGTTATGTTTCAATGCAAGTTAAACAATGTTTGCTTTGGTAAATATTTCAACTCCCAGTAGCATTTTTGGTAGTAGTATTTCTCCCTCAGTCTGACGTAATCCAATAATACTTCATGAGAAAAAGTATGCTCTTGTCAACACTTACTTCGGCGGCGATCGATTCACACTAAATTTTGATCCCCAGCCAAGAAATCAGACAGAGAAAGAGAAAACAAAGAGCAGAAAGATAACGGGAGGGGGCCGTCATCTATGAGCGTGAGCGTACCTAACCTCACTTCGGCCACCAACTCGACCACAATGGAACAGTCCAACCCGGCCGGGCTGCTAGAGACTTTCGCAGCCATGGCCCGACGTCGGACCAGCAACGTGCAGAGCGGCGGAGGCGGGGTGGGGGGCAACCACCCCTCCCCCTCCACCAACACCCCTGCCACTTCCTCCCCCTCCAGCGCCGTGTTTCCGCGCGCTCCGAGTAGTGTCACTAGTCTGGTGCGGCTAGCACTCTCGTCCAACTTCCCAGGTTAGTGATGAGGGTGATTTGACGATTGGCTCGAAAATTGCTTAGTTGAGATAAGTATGGGGTCAAGTTTTGTGGTTTGAAGATAAAAGTGATTGAATCTTGTAATCGAGAGGTGTCCCAACACTTTACCATATAGAAAGTTAAACCGTACAAGAAACTAAAAACAAAACCACGATTCTGACGTCTATTAGTCACGTATTTAAAAGAGAGGTCTTGGCAAGGAAATCTGAAAAAAAATAAGACTTAAACAGCAACCTTTTTCTGGTGTTCATAAATGTTAAATTGAACTCTTAGTATTGCAAGTTTCAAGCTGTGTGGTTTAAATTTAAAACCTAAATCAGTTTCAGGAGTACAGCTCATAGACCCAGGAATGCCTATAACGCTTTATATACCATTACAACGGGAACTTTTGAAGAAACCAAGTTTAATACCCATTAGCCACATACTTGAATGAGAATTTGGGTGAGGAAAACCGTGGCAAAGTATTGCAAATTGATTAAGCGGCGCAATCAGGTGAACAAGTGCTTGAGAGTTCATCAAGCATTTGGGTGAATGTGAAATTTAATCTGCGGTGAAAACTGAAATGACAAGATATCCTTCGTTAAAGGCATTAATTGTTCGTCACCGAGCTAACCAACAAAAATATTTCAAAATATAACTCTATAATTATATAAGGTTTTGTCTTTTTATAACACACAGAAGCAACAAACAGTTAATAATGTATCCCAGTGTGAAAGGTAATAACTACTTATGATGTAACCATGATGAGGATTGTGAAGTAACGCTGGTGCTGAAGTGTATTATCCCGAGGTCAATGTGCCTGACAGTGTTTGTCTGACAGTTTTGCAGATCTGAAGTGGCGGGGTGAGAAGAGTTGGTGGTCGACTAGAAAACTCTTTCGGTTATTTGCATTACTTTGATATCAATCGATCGTATTGTAGTTAGACATTATTCAAATCCAATTTATTTGTAAACTATTGTAACACGTAAAGTTTAAGAAAGCAGAATTATTTTAAATGCACAACTTAATCTATCTTATAAGATTAATTGTATTTAAAAATCTCACAAGGCTATCAGTTCTGTTTCCTTAGTTCCAATTAAAGTAATAATCAATCCTTTCAACCAAGAAGAAGATAAACATATTTTTGTTAATATTTGTAAGAGTAAAAATAATAGTTTATTCATCCATAGGCTTCATTTGGACCCTTCATATTTCATAGCACCAAGAATTAAAAATTGTGCTGATAACATGAACAAAAAGGGCAATTATAGGTTAATTCATTAACGTCAAACAAAATGTGTAATACAGTCAAAATAAGCCCCAGTTGCAAAAGTATTATTCCTCAGTATAGTTAGAAGGTAGTTAATCTAGTAAAATGCATACCTCATGCCACCATTTTTAATTCCACTTTTGAAGATGCTCCCATTGTCCGATTTTGTATGTTATTCAGGAGTCTCTTGCAAAATGCTTCTGTTGCAGTTTTGCCCAGTTTGACAATTAATTGTATTTTTGTCTAGACTAGTTGGCAAAAGTTAGGTAATTTGCACCTTTATGAATTAGAATATTTGTGAAAGAACTATAAATGTGACTGTAAATGTTAAAGATTGTTTAGAATATATAGTCTAAACCTACAGAGGATCTCCATATAAACCCTCCAAGTTGTTTGCTGAAGAAATATGACCAGTGTATTAATTTAAACTAATTTAAATAAAAAAATATGATATGTAAAATGTAAGGATGATCCACTCGATAAATTCTAGCTAAGTTTCAGTATAAACAAAAATTAATTTCTTAGCACATATATGCGAAGACCCTGGAATTATCATGCCGTTATGAGACTAACCCATCACACATTTTCATATCCCTAGCTTGTATCTGTTGTTCTGTTTTCTCCTAGCCCTATTGTGGTTTCCTGGGTTTGTTGCCTTAACTTATGGCCATCACATCTCTTTTAGCATTTGTTCCTCCAGATTCTTTTTAGCATCTCACAATCCTTTTACTCAGCTCTGTAACTAACCCATCATTCCTACACCCCCTCCATCCCTCATTCAGGGTGTATATCGTACCTTGAAATCCTGGAAAACAAGTAACAGTCAGGAAATATTAAAAAGCTGGAAAAGTGAGGGAATTGGTATAAAGACTTCAAGGAATTTTGAAGAGGTTCCAAAATGCTGATCACTTTTTGGGTGTTCTGAGTGAAAATATGCTATTGTATTTAAAACCAAGTCTTTATTGATAAGTAATTTAAGGTAGCAGAGCTCAATTCAAATAAGCTGTTGTAAAAGTGTTCGCAACTAAAATTATTTTTTTGAAAATTAAGTCAAAGTATGTAAATTTATCAAATTGTTTCAAATAAATACCTGTTATTTCTTCTTAAAACTACGTAAAACTTTTGAAAAGTCAAAGAATATTATAAGGAGTTAAGTAGGCACCCTGTTATTCTCTCATTCCTGACAAATTGTTATTTTGACTGGTTTTGGAAACATTTGTTTGCACAATAACTAATAATGCGGTTTTTAGTTGGGTTATGTGATTAAAGTAACTTGTGTTAACAGTTTTGAATGTTGTGTTTCACTTAAATTGTCGCTGTCATAATTTTATGGGTCTCATGATGTAAACACGAAACCTTAAATTGTAATTTATTGTAGAGTCTTGGTTTGTTAAGATAATAAAATCTTGAATTTAATTGCTGGGTATTAAACAAACTCAGTATTAAAATAGTGTATAGTACAAGGAGTAATCAATTAGTCAAGATATTGTTATAAATTTTCAATTGCTCTATCTAAGTATTTATTTAAGGGTATTTGAGAAGGTTTTGATCAATCATATTTTGCACTCGGATGCTTTCTCATGAAGTCCTTATTTTTAAGGTGTTATTTTAACTTTGAAATTATTATCCGTTGAAGTTTTAGAGTTACTAAACTGTTAAGGTATGATCTGTTTCTCTTGACCATATTTGTGCTTTGTTACTGTCCTTGGTCTTCTTAATTACTTCTTTTCTTCTTTTTTTTGTTGAAAACTGGATTATAGATGTATTAGTTTAAGGCACCTAAAGACAGTAATTGAAGCTAACCATGGATTTATAACATCTTATGTTGTTTTATTCAGTACACCGTTTCCAAATTATTTTAATTACAAGTACAAAACCACCTATTGATAACAATAACAATATTAATATGAATGGTAAAATTAATCATAAAGCTTTAAGAAAGCAGTATGTACGACATTTTTTTATCAATTGATTTCACTCAAAGGATTTATCATAAATTTGTTAATTTTTTTGTTGTTTTGTTTATTAAGTGAATTTTGTCATTAATTAGTGTTAAGTAGGGATTATTTTGCCATGTAGTTTTAATAATATGAATTTATTTATTGGCATCAAGGTGGTTTATATTACTACTGCAATTTATAAAAACAAAAATACACTATATATTAGCCGGAAATTTACTGAAATATCTAAGCAAGCAGATTTCCTCCCACTTTTCTTCCCTGTGTACTTTTTTCCTTGTTCAACAAAGAGAAATCAAAAATCAGTCAGCTTACAGATGCACAAAAGCACACATTTACGTAACAACTGACATGGCGTCCCTTTAGACGACTTCTTCAGGAGATAGAAAAGCAGACGACATTTCCTAGCAAAAGCAAATCATTTGATAATGTGAATATCAGTGATACAGTTAATGCTTTCCGCACTGTGTACACTTCCAAAGCGCAGTATTAGCCTATCTTTGCTGTAGTCATACAGCAGACCTCGGACTATCTAGACCCGAATCATCCGGATCCTGAATTAACCGATCACTGCGTTAATCGTGTTAATTCATGACAAATTGTTTCCTTGTTAGATAACCGCCAGAAATCCGGCGCACCGCACTGAACATGTTAATGTAGCGTGAAGTATTATAAAAACTGCAATATAGAGTGAGCCACAGTAGCACATGCGCAAGCGCCTCTTGTTACTGTTGACCAATCATTACTAAGCGACCGGCATTTCTCACCTTTTGTTACTGTTCGACCGCTAATTACTAACCACAACTTGTAAGGTTATGTTGCATTTATATCTGTGAGTGTATTGTGTGTATCAACAGCTAAACGAGTGATATGTAAAAATGAGTGTTTTTTTCATACACTAATACACAGTCCAGACCTGTAATAAGATATATTACTAGTTAAATGCCTGCAAAATTTGAATGTTTATTCTGTGTACGTGTTTCCTTTCCATGCAGTTTTGCAGCATCAATATTGCAGGCGCTAGTGTCCTGATTAATTTTGTTGGTTATGTTATTTATGCAATGTTATAGTAGCTTGGGATTATCCGGATCTAGTTAGTTTTCATCGTCGTGTACTGTAGTGCGTTAACCTGGTGGTGTGTCGCAGGAGGGCTGCTGAGCACGGCCCAGAGCTACCCCAGCCTCACCTCCAGCGGGCCCGTGGGCGCGGGCAGCTGTGGCATCCCCACCACCGCCGCCAGCGGGCCGCAGTGCCTCAGCCAGGCACTCACCATGAGCCTCACCTCCACCAGCAGCGACAGCGAGCAAGTCAGCCTCGAGGTGGGTATCGGCAAAGAAACGCTCAGTTCTCCAAATTAAGTTTCTAGGCCAGGGAAATTAGGATAGAAAATTTAATAAAAATGAAAAAATTGCAAGCAGAAATATTGTTGCTAGAAAATGTTATCTGAAAGTGGGTCTCAACGGGAGTTTTAATTACAGTAAGTGTGGTCGATACTTTGCTATGAAATACTTGGGATTCAAACAACATAAAGCCAATCCTACAGTTTTTTTTTTTAAACTTTTTTCTTAAGTTAAAATAAAGCCATCTGCTTTATATAATAAATAATAATCTTTCTGTAATCTTTCATGTTCATAGGATTTCCTGGAGAGTTGTCGAGCGCCCACACTTCTCGCCGAGTTGGAAGATGATGATGAACTGCCTGATGAAGACGAGAATGACGATGAGAACGAGGATGATGACGATGACTATGAAGAGGTCATGGTCAGCAGAAACTTGCTCTCCTTTATGGTACGTACTTGTTATCTTACTCTGTTGTATATCGTTCTCGTCTCAAACTAATGAATACCATTTTGACATGCTGCGCTTGTATAAGGCATATTTTTTTGTAAAGCATATGCATGGATGAAGCCAGTGTATATGATATGCCATAATTGTTTTTGCAGCACAGTTATTGTGTGAATGTAAAGCGGTTGTTTTTATTAATAAATTATGGTTAAAAGTCCTTAAATCATTGGTGTACCCAACATTCGAGTTTTTAATCATTATGGAGGTCAAGCAGTTTACCAACTACTATGCAAAAAAGTATTTGTAAAAATCAGTAGTTTTTACTTACTTAGTTTTAAACTGCTTTCCTTTCTATTATGTTGCTGCTAAAAATATCTCATAAAAAAATCTCATAACTTTATTTCCAAGAGTTTGTTGTTCGCATAAAATAACTAAAATAATAGTACTGAAACTCAACTAGCCAAGTCGAACTCAAGTTTTGTTGTCTGTATTATTGTTTGATCGGTTGGTTGCCTGGCAGGAGGAGGAGGGCTATGAGTCTCGCAACGCAGGGGGCAGCTCCAGCGGCGGGGGCGGGGGCAAACGGCGGTCGTGGGACGACGAGTATGTGCTCAAGCGGCAGTTCTCCGCGCTGATCCCCGCCTTCGACCCCCGGCCGGGCCGCACCAACGTCAACCAGGTCAGTGGTGGTCTTGGATTGTGGTTTATTTCTACTTGGATGTTTTTGTAAGATAGGATATGATTTCTGTAACTCATATTAGGTGGTTACCGACGTATTTTTATTGTTAAATAATTTAAACTCCTCAATGTTCACGAGGAAGTATTCTGTGCAGTGTTGTTCAGTTTATGTGATTATAAAGACCTACTCTTTGACTATGACTATAAAAATATATTGAGATTATCCCTAGAACCGCTAATAATTTTTCCCCATTATTTATTTTTCCGCACAGATAATTACAAATGATAAAGAAGCCTATAACTAGGCGAGGCTGTATTCCCATACAATAACATTTGTTAACTGTTACCTAGCCATCACTAAAGTTGAAGAGAATCTTCCCACGTTAGCCTTATAAAATGAGTTGAAAGTTGGTTGATCAGCAAAATAAGGATAATCTGATCAAGCATAATTTATTATAACTTATCACATGCTTCCACAACCCTGCCAAACTTGACAAATATAATTGTCAAAATTGCAACTTCACACATATATGCGCTATTAATAGCATAAAAATTGTGCAGATCAAAATGTTTAGATAGCCTAAAGATGCTTAATATCTGCAGATTACAAAAATACATACTCTTTTGCTGATCAAAATCATTTTGATAACAAATAAACTTATTATTGAAATTTAAAATGACCATTATAAATGCAACAACTCGACAAAATTATATAATCTGTAAAAGTAGTTGAAAAAACACTGTAGACTACTCGACTGCTTCATTTGATTACTAATTCTACAGAGAATCGTGTGGGAGATGAATTTAAATAAATCAAGTATCGATGTATTGCACAACAATTGGGACTGAAAGATCACTATTGCAACTTTCAAAATTCTGTTCGCGATGCTTAGAAGTTCTATGGTTGAAGGTGTTACCAGAGAGAGAATTCTACTTTGAAAATAAATTAGTATGAAGCCTAATTTCAATCTTGGGGTAAGATTTGATTTTCTCTTGAACCAAAATTAAGTAAATTCTTCCAATTCTTCTCTCTATCTATTACAAAGTACGTTTGATAGGGGGTGAGAACTAGTAATTTTCACCTTATCTTTAATAAATGAAAGAGAGGAATACTAATAAATGAATGTTTTGTATCACTTATAAGAGTCAAGAGTTAATTTACACTGCAGTATAAAATATTATCTCACTCAGAGTCAACATTTGTTCTGTAACGTTGTCATTGTTTTGTACAGACGACAGATCTAGAGATTCCCGCACCGGGAGGGGAGGAGGAGAGCACCTCCAATACGGCGGCTACCGATGCCACGCCTCAACCCAGACTGCAGTTGACTCTGCGAGGACCTAACATTCCCGGGGTGAGTGTAGCAGTGGTTTGTTGACGGTTTGTTTGTGTGAGTGAATGTATGCACCATCGGTATTTCTGTATACGTTTGAAAGAGAATGTTACAAACCCTGGTCTTGTTACTAACAAAGATTGTCTGTTTTTAAAGCACCATTAATAAGCTCAATGACAAATGGCAGCTGGGTTCTTTACAAAGTTTTGTGATTTTGTGAAGGATCAATAGGAGGATTGTAGAATTTGGGAATGTTTAGGGGGTTAACCATACCTACAAATTCTGGAAAATCTGAAATAGCAGGTAATTCTTTTTCTTTAAAAAGTCTGGTCTTAAGTATTTTGATAAAAATTTTACAAAGTAAGTGAATTTTATAATAAGTGAAGGAAAGAAACCCAGTTTTTATTGATGAATAATTTAGATAAAAATAAGCAACTCAACCAGTCTGATATAAAATGTCGTGTTTCTTAAAAAAATGTATGAAAATTATCACATAAGTGCTTGATCTAACTCAAAAGTTTAGAACAAAAAAGTTAAAACAACTTGAAAACATGTAAACTGCAATTTATTTACACACAGTTATTACTTGACAACCTGAAATATATATTAAGGTTAAGTGTAAAAAAAGTTAATCTTAGTAATTAATTTTGCAATGTCCATTTGAAATAAATATTTTTAGATTTACATCAATATACATATTGATTTGTCTTTCTAATTGCGCAAGAGGCTTTGGTGAGTTGTTGGAGTTGTGGTTGAGGCGACAGGTATCGGAACACAGGCAGCAGCCTGTTATGGGTTCAAAACCTAGTTCTGGCAAATAAATGTTACTGTAATACCGTACACACACACACCTTGGTATGTTTAGTACGTTTCACGCACAGACCTGGGAAGAAAAAATACAAAACTGAGCGACATGCAATGCTGTGAAAAATTAGAAGTTCACGTATAATAATTCTTACAGGTGCAAGATGTAGAAATCGCCCTCACCGACCCTAACTGGACAATATTCCATGCAGTTCAGGAGCTAATACAGTTGGCAGACCTGGGCAGCAGGCAGGAGAAACTACGGCGAATCTGGGAACCAACGTACACGTAAGTTGTTACCGCTTTTTGTTTGATATCTTTTACATAATAATGTTGGGTAATCTTAAGATTTTTAAATTTATATTTTGGTTTGTAGCACTTGTTAAATAAGTACATTTGAAATTTTTATCCATACAAAATATTTATTACGTATTTGGTTTTATTACGTAAAGAGTTAAGTGATTAGGACTTCTTGTCTTCATATTTTTTGTAAACAGCCTAATTTAACTGGTTGCCCCAGTTAAGACCATAAAAAGTAAATTTGATAAACTAACTGTTAGTGATACACCTTTTACATGAATATTTTAATGGTGATACACAGCAAAAACAACTTAATAGCCTTAAATTATTCAAATAATTCTATACCAACTTTATCATCCCAGCTAGTGTTCCTTTGTCGGTATTTAGACTTAACCCACAAACTGCAAAGATCGCGATCGCGACCCTTTTCTTCACGGTGTGATACATCGATATTGAAATCAGCACCATATGATTCTACATGAAATTTGTAATTCAATTATGAAACAGAAGTATTTCAGTGTTTTTTGTAACCAATTATGAGATTTTGCGTCTTTCCATTGTTTGCACCATTTATAGTGTCGTGGTCTTGGTTTATGCTGTTTTTTCATGAAAATAATTATTTTAACCCTAACAAAGCATATATTTTTGCAATCTGTGAATCATTTAGCTCATTTTGGCTATCTTGAAATTGTAAACTACGTGTTTATTTAATAACCACTATGGGACATGAAGAATTTTTTTTTAATGTAAGTTTTTGAGTTTGCCTCTGTTGTGTAATAGTGTCTTAGGTTATTGTTTTTTTTAGATTCTCCTTTTCTTGCTGATCATGGTTGATATAGGTAGAATCATTGTTTATATTTTTTATAGATTTAAAAAAAACTCATTCAAGACATTGAAAAATACTTCAGCAGTATGAAAAAATATAGTGAGCAGTTGGAGAGTTAATAAGTTTCTCTTAGAGATATTAAAGGTTATGTTTTCCAATTTGTGTTCCAGCATAATCTACCGGGAGCAGAAGGAGAGTGTGGAGGAGGGTGGGGACTCTACCCCGGTGGCGTCGCTGATGTCGCACACCCACGCGAGCGCCTCCAGTGTGATGTCACCCGCGACGCCCGTCCCCTCGTCGTCCTGCACTGTGGAGGACGTGCTGCAGTTGTTGCGACACCTCTACGTCATCCGGGACAGGAACCACCACCACGGTACGACGGACGGTAGCTTAGGATCTCTAAGTTATGTTCACTAATCAATTAGACTGATGATAACGTTGTGGTACCAATACAATCTGTTAATGGTAATGGCTGTTGTTGTAAGGTTATGGTACACAGGTCTGTGTGTTATAATCATTTAACAATCCTCAAAATAAAAGTTCTGTTGGCTGAGTTTCAGTGGTACAGTAGACTGTCAGAAATCCGGATCGTACTTATCCGGACTCCCGGTTATTCGGACCGATCATGAATTTTGTTAATTTGTGGTTGCAAATTAAAACAAAAGAACTGAACTTCGTAATTTAGCGCCTTCAGTTTTTATGCGATTATCCTGCAATGCACAAATGTCATGTAGTTTGCATCGACAGGTGAGTCATCACCTCGGCTTAGCCCAACTGCCGTTATCGGTGTTGGTTATTGTATTCGTGTCCGATGACCTCATCACTGACGATATAAATCAGTAGACCAATGACAGTTTTTGCTACAGTAAACTTTATTCATGATTTACAGTTTTATATTTAATCTTTACAAATGTACATAAAGTTCAATATTTTCTGTTTAAACTACAGTTTTATCACATTTTCATGTAATAAATGTTAACAGAGTAATCCAACCTTTTTTGTGTTTTGTTCTCGGTCCCATTAGTGACGGATTAACGAGGTTCTAAAGTATTAATTAGTATTATAGTAATAATTTTCTTCTGGAAGCTCACTCTTGTATTAGCACTAAAATGTAAATGCACATTGTCATAATTGGTCACTATAAAGGCGGAATTGATGGTTCGTGCCCACCTCGGGGAAATCTAGATTTTTCAAACTCCAGACCGGCTGTTCGCCACAATAGTCCGAATTTCTAAGTCTACTGTATTGCTAAAAGGTTGGTTGGTACCAAAATGTTGTTAAAGGATCGTACAACAGGCTTTAACATTTTTCTCTCTAACTATTTATTTGTATAGCTCAATTTGGTTCTAGGAAGATAAGTCTACAAATCTTACAGTTCATGAAACAAGTTCATGGATTGGATTGAGAAGATCTTTCATTGATTTTCGTTATCTTCAACAAATATTTAATAACTTTTTTATGCAAGGTACATGTTAAAACTATGGGAATTAAATAAAAACATCTTACAACACTTTAAAATATACTTACTTTTACACTACATATATATCAATCTAGTCAAAATCGATTGTCTTGTACTGCCTTTTACATATGTTTACCGTCTTGTACGTGAGTACAGTGTGAGAGTCAATATATTTTGAAGTATTGTAAGACGTTTTTATTTACATCCCTTACAAATATTTACTAAAATCAAACATTCACAACACAAATAGTTTAATTACCCATTAACTATCGAGTGAAGACATTAATTGATTGAAACTGTAAATTTGAGACAGTAAATATAAGATGTAACATGGACACGATGAAGAGAAAGTTAGTTGTGAGTTGTGAGTTGTTGTAGGTGTAAGTCCATACAACGCTCGCACAGCAGTCTGCAGTCATGCCAACAGATGTAGACACCAGCACTGGATCATTCACCATGCAGTGCCTAGACCTGGCATCCATTTGGCTCCTACAACCTTGGTGCCACTTGTAACTTTGTGAGGCCTCTCTATATCCCTTTTTATTTATGTACTATCTTCTCTCAGCAAGGAAACTAAGTGAGATACTCACAAGTTATGATGGCTTAGATGTCGTTAGCAGTTTTGTTTGTTTTTAATTGCAGACAATAATAAAGGGGTTATGTGTTATTTAGTTTAATTTGTAATAAGATGCTGCTATAGAAGGGGAAAACAAAGTTTAATGTATTTTATTTTGCTAAAGCCTT
The DNA here is from genome assembly GCA_963675035.1 of Allygus modestus. Lineage (NCBI taxonomy): Eukaryota > Metazoa > Arthropoda > Insecta > Hemiptera > Cicadellidae > Allygus > Allygus modestus. The sequence goes on along the minus strand of OY776117.1, from coordinate 105,614,892 downwards.
GACACCTACAATATTATTCTAAAACTCATTAAAATCCTTTGGTTGTAGCCTTAAGGTTTAAGATGTCAATGTCATGACCGGTTTTGGAACAGTTACAACCCATCTTCAGTCACACTTATCTTCTGTTCAAATCGTAGCCCACTTGTGCGGTTGTCGTATTATACACAAACACAACAATAACATGTAGGCCTATTATCTGGTCTGGCATTTTATCAAGAAATTGACATCTTAAGGCTGCAACCAGAGGAGTGAACCAAAGGAGGGGGGTGAGTTTTAGATTAGGGTTTAATTTGTTGTGAACTTGATTCAAACAGTTTTCCTTGAGTCGCAAATTACACTAAGGTCAGAGATTAATTTCAGGTAAAATAAATTTGAAGTTAATAAAAATCTAAATTGTGAGTTGGAGATCGATATTGCCTTTCCGTTGGATTACTTGAAGTTCTAATTGCTGTTGGTGACCAAATCAAACCTTTCTCAAGCCTTCGCCAAATCAGCATATGACAACACCTCTGAAGACTTGGTGTACCGACTGTAACGTTGAATGTTTTCAGACTCGGATGCCACAGAGAACCCGATCATCACGGAGGAGTTCACGAGCAAGAAGATCACCAACAAGCTGGTGCAGCAGATCCAGGAGCCGTTGGTGCTCAGTTCCGGCGCTCTGCCCGCCTGGTGCGAGGAACTCAACCACTCGTGCCCGTTCCTGTTCCCCTTCGAGACCCGCCACCTGTACTTCAGCTGCACAGCGTTTGGCGCATCTAGGTGGGACATTGTTGTTTGTAAAAACTCTTGCTAGCTGTAGTGTTAAAATACCTGGTAACCTCTGTACGAAAAGAGTAATGGTCGGAATAGCTTCCTGATATCCGATCCTACTTCATCGGTAAGTGGATTTAAATAAGGTGTGCTATTGCGCATCGTAGCGGGACGTCATCTGGAGGCGGAAGGGCGTCACCAATGTATTCTGACTATCCTATGTGAAGGAGTGTCAGAATACATGGGGTAGTCAGAATACTTCGGTGACACGCTTTTTTAGGAACGAATTTGCAACAATGGAAAACTTCAGCGGCAGCTATAGCCTATCCAAAAAATCAGGATCAGAACATATACCCTCCCTCCATCCCCACCACACCATTATCGTTGAGAGGGACGTCATCTATTTTGTATATATGTACATTGCTGGCTAATTTCCTCTAGGAAAAAGAAGCTTTGGATTTTGCTGCTGTCTGTCACAACCTTCCTGCGTTTGGTCTTGACACGCCGACATTGAAATTTACCTAAAAGTTTCCTTGTACTGGCCAAACCAAAACCCCGACATAAAAAACCTTGAAACAAAAAATGTAAAATAGACATTTATGTTTCAATTGGCTAATCTAAAAATGCCCCGTTTACAAAAATAGAAAGTGCCACAGAAGCTCGTATTTTACAACACACAAGTAAAACATGGTAATAGTTTACCATCACTTAAAATAAGTAGTTTTGGTATTTGGAATTCAAAACTTACACCGTTATTAAGCTTGTTTCATGCAGGCCAGGAATATATAAGGGGTTTTTACAATTAAATCAGCATAATTTGGGGTTGTGGTAGTGGGAGCGAAACTCTGCAAGTTTAGTCGCGACCGCGGTGTTGTAGATGGAGGGAGGGTAGACGTTCCGTTCACGACCTGGGTTTTTGGATAGGCTCTAGCCGAGAGTAACATCAGCTGTCACTAGGGGTCTGCGGTGCACCGAAAAAACGGTATCGGTACGGTACACAACTAATTACTGTAATCGGTTCGGTACAGAACATAACCCCAGTACAGATTCGGTACGGTACAGTTTACTGCTTCAAACAATAAACAGAGATAAGCTAAACAATGTTTAACAAAATAAGTGGTTTAAATAAGACCGACTCCTATTTATAACTAGTCATTTCCTTTAAGGAAAATAAGCCCCAAAACTCATAGGAAAAGAGACGTTGACAGGTGTTATTTATAGCTGAACGAGAATGGAGATAAGAAAGGTGGGCAAGGGGAGTGGGGAGTAGCTGGGTAGGGTCGGCAAAAAATATGTCCTTGAAGACAAGAAAGGTTACTAGGAAAGCGTGAGGGGTAAGGGGGGAGGGATCCGGTAATTAGCTGTAAATCAGTTGTTTGTCAACATCATTCCTAGAGTGAGAAAAGGAATACTATCTTTTAAATCACGTTCGTTCTCCATTATGATTTGAAATTAAACTGCTTTTATTTATGTATTATTATTATTGTTATTGAAGTATGCTAGTGAAATTTTTAAATTATATAAAAAAAGTTTCAAAAATGCTTGAAAACTAATTCAAAAATAGCCACTAACTTGATAAATTTCAAATGGTAGCATAAATTTGTTATTTTTTTATTGTGCTGTGAAATTTGTACATATATATATCTGTTATATGTTAGATTATCTTGTGTGGTTTTGGAAAATTCAACTAAAAATTATTATTAACAATAAACTAAATTTATTTTTTTATAAGGTTAATAGCTAATTATTTGAAATATGATATAGCCAAATTAACATTATATAACTGTACTACTTTTATTACTTTATTTATTTTCCAGTTTTACATGGTACTTATGTTTAAATAAAAGTACTGTAATATTTGTTATGGACTTCAATTTTGAATTTAGTAGTGTAATTAAGTAATTTTAGAGTTATTTTGGTTTTAATCTTCAGTATTTATTGGTCTAATTTTCTAATTTCTAATTTCTTTTAGTTTCACATCATACATAGTTTTATTTAAGTTATCTGATTTTACTTTGTATTAATGATACAATAATCTCCCAATGCAACAAGAATAGTATTTATAAAACTTTGGTTTTTGTTGTTTGTATGATTTAAACCAATAGTTTTTATTTATATTGAAATCAATATAATTAATCAGTTAGCAACTTATGCAATTGATTGATTTTCAAGTAATTTTTGAATTTATTTCTCATGATTATTTCAAGAACTTGCATTAATACCTAATAATAACAATGTTAAAATGTAATACTCCAAAGATGCAGGTTTTAAAAATATTGTTATCCATATTATAGTTATTTATTTGTTTAATCAAATTAATAATAACAATTGTATATGACCTTAATTATTACTCAATAATTTGTTTATGATACATTCAAATTAATAACTAAATTAGTATATATGACGGTACATTGTACCGTACCGAATTTGTACCGAGAACCGATGTACAAAATCTTTTACCTTACCGAACCGTACTGATCTGAAATTGTTGGTACCGCAGACCCCTAGCTGTCACTGTAAACCAGCTGATCAAATAAACACCGTGACGTCACCTGGAGGCTGCGCAGAACATGCTCAAATTCGTCCTTCTGAACAGCACACCTTACTTAAATCCACCTAGGGTGGAATGAACCTTCCTCGGAAGCAATGGGCTTTACTCGATCGTTTTCACATTGGGATGGGAAGGTGCAATTATTGGAAATTTAAATGGGGTGTGACACCCGATCAGCCTTGTGTCTGTGGGGCGGAGCGTCAAACTATGGACCACATAGTTAATGACTGTCCACTGAGCGCTTTCCTTGAAGGGTTGGCCGGCCTGCATGGAACAAGTGGGGCTGGACTCCAATGGCTTCGTGCCCTGGATTTAGCTATGTGATGGGAGATCCTTTATTGATTTTCTGAACTTAATTAACGCAGGTAGATCATACCATTGTTGTTGTAAACTCCGAAATATAAGGTAGCTGTATAAGTCATACTATATATATATATATATATATATATATATATATATAACTTATCTTCACTTATCTTCTTGGTTTTACAAGATTAATTTGCTGAAAGTTTTCTTCAATTGCTTGGCCAACAGAAGAGGGAGTTGTTAACTTTTTTTGCTAGTTCAGTTTATCAATATTTGTGTTGCAGTTTTAAAGTTCTAAATTTACTTAAACATGTGAATTAAATTCTATTTTTTGTAAATATAGCTCTGGAATAAAAACTATTTAGCTCTGTGTTATTACACTGCGGGGGATAATTACCTGGTTTAACATATACTCTTAATGAACTGTAAACTATAATTCCTGTCCACTAGATATATAGGACTTACTCACCACTTTATAACCTTACAATATTGACCTTTCAGATGTCATGGTAAGTTAGAGTCTGAATTGTATATGATTCACAGTAAAATCTAAAAACACGATTTAACAGTGTTTTATCCACTATCCAGATCCATAGTGTGGCTGCAGACCCAGCGGGACGTGACCCTGGAGAGACAGAGGGGTCCAGGGCTATCCCCGCGGAGGGACGACCCTCACGAGTTCCGAGTGGGGCGACTGAAGCACGAGAGGGTCAAGGTGCCGAGGGGCGACCAGCTGCTGCCGTGGGCCGTGCAGGTCATGAAGGTGCACGCCGACCGCAAGAGCATACTGGAGGTGGGTCGACATGTGATGAGGGTTTATGAGAAAAAGGGTTTATATTAAAAGCTGTATTGGGTCATGCTTTGCCAGAAGTAGGAGAAGGTTGAGAAAAACCCCCTGAGGGTTGTAAAATATGGTCGAGCTTCGAGACTTATTCTTTGTTGAAGAAGTAAGTAAAAAGCTTTAGCTTGATGGATGAAAGTCTTACTATAAGGGGGCAGACCTTTGCTATAAACCTTCCCGAGCATTGGAGCCTACACAGAAAAAACAATATTGTTGCAAAAACAAAATAATAGTTACAACAACAAAATATTTTGGGTGAAATACGGACAACAATATTTATTGAAATAACCAAATTAGTTTGTTGAAAGTTATTTGGTTATAGCAACAACATTTTTATTTATCCTAACAAAAAAATATTGTTGAATGAACAAAATGTTTGGTTGGTACGATGATTTAACTACAACTAATAAAGTTTTAGATAATTATATTACCATTGGCATAAATAGACATTTTTCTATTTTAGCTTTAGAAAAATATCAGGACAAAATATTTTGTTGGGAAGACAAAATGTGTTTGAACAATTCCATTTCGTTCTTACAAACAAATGGTTGTGTTACTACTAACAATATATTTTGTTTCCTCAACAAAATAAATATGACAAAAAATGTTGTTGCAACAACAATACACTTTTTTCTGTCTAGTCTAATGGGCCTAGTTTTATGGGGAAGAAGTGTTGATCAAGCCTTGCTTCTAGGCCTTACAAATGGGATAAAATTTTGCTTTAAAAATAGGACTCAGTAAAATTCCCATTAGGATTTGGGGTACAGCTTTTTCAGAAGAAGGGTTTATCGAAAACGTGTAAATTTTTTAAAGTGATTATCTTTAGCACATCATCTCATGAATGTGTTATCCATGCTAACTTACATTCAACGTGTGTAGGTCGAGTTTCTAGGGGAGGAAGGCACAGGTCTCGGCCCCACTCTAGAGTTCTACGCTCTGGTCGCAGCCGAACTGCAGAGGAAAGACTTAGGTAAGATTATTTGTATTGCATTATATCATATCTTGCAGAAGATTATTTGTATTGCATTATATTGCAGAAAAAAATATACTCTTATTATAATTTTTTTTCTCTCAAAAAGTGACTGTGGTTTGTTAATTATTTTATTAGTTATCTTTATATTTAATTCCGTAATCGAATTGGTCCCCAAGAAATATCTCAAGCTAGGAAGAAGTTAAGTTAGGTTATGACGATTCATTTTAAAGCTTGAGGGCCAAGGATGGTGGAAAAAATATCAGAAATGTCAAAAATTACATGGGCTACGCCCCACTGGACTTCAAAGATCCAATGATTTTCTTATGGAAGTATTACTACAGTGTTTTTATTAATAAGCAAAATGAACTAATGATCAGCTGTGATTATCCACTTACCAACAACCATATGTTAGGGGCTATATCCCCTGTAAGCCACTAGTTTACAACCAATTTCTTAATTGAGTTTTTGATTTTGCTATCCGATATGAAGTATTTTATAATATTAGCTTGACTGAAGGTTCTTCAGTGAAAGTCTTGATAATGAAGCCAGCCAGCGACAGTATAGTGTTCACAGTTTCTAAAGATATTACTGGAGTAAGACACATTGCATCTCAGTTTTCAGTTACTACGAATTCTGAAGAATCCTTCAAGCATTTTAGCACGTTGTACTTAGGTTAAAAAAGAGACAAATTTACTAGATTTACCAAAATGGGAAGCAGTTAAGGTGTAGTGTTTTTCATTATTTAAACCTTTGAAAATTCAGTTATTTTAGTTGCACAATCTTAAAATTCATATTTTATAAATTGGGGATTAAACCTACCTTGTACCTTCTGTAGCTTAAAAATTGGCCAGGATGGGCATTGAAATTGACATCTGACTGATTCACCCGGGACATCCCATTACAGACAGATTGGGTAGGGGTTAGGTCATACGGGGTAAGACCCTGATGATTAACTGAAAAGGAAGAGATCTTCTATTGAAAAAAACCATCTTTTTAAAGAATGATTTGAGGTTGCTCTTAACCCATTGAATACTTTTCACTGAACGGTTCCGTGACAGCTGTTTTGGCCCAAAATCTTTATCACGGAGTGTTTCCGTGATGATGTAATACCATGTTTTTTAAATTATTTTTTAATTTGTATATTTTTTTACTTTAGGCTTATACCATTGAGTATACACTAACTCTGTATATTCAATGCTTGTACAGTACCCATGAATGATTTTTATAGGTAAAATATTGCATTGGCATACATTTTTGGAAAACTGGTGAAAATCCAAATTATTCTAGAAAAAGTGGTTTTACTAAAAAATTCTTAAAAAATTGTTTTTTGGATATAGTAAAAAACTAAAAAGTTGTATGTAAGGAAATAGATTTTGCACTTTAATATACAACTAATTATACATTTATTTTATTTTTTTATTTTTACTTTATTACTTGTTTTCAAAAAATATTTCAAATTTTCATTGTTATTTTTACAAGAATATTTTTAAATATTAATTTATATTTTTTTATTTCTTATTAACATGTTAAAAAGAAAATGTATCCAGCTTCAAGAAAAACACTATAATTGCCCATTCAGTAGCAAAAGTACATTTTTTATAGTTTATTTACTGAAACACTGCAAAGTATTGAAATTAAATTGGGTTTCTAGTAGGGGTGTGCGAGTAGTGATTTTTTTAATCGAGTCGAGTAGTGCCAATCCCATTCGAGTTTTGAGTATTTTCGAGCGAGTATTTGCCATCAGTTGGTAGTTTTAAATAGTGTAATGGGATTTGGATACCACTCCAGTGTTGACAATCTAAACATGGTTTCTAACTAATACATGAGTAGCAATACAAAGTTTTGGCCAGTACAACCAAACTGGATTATGTATTGACAAACAAAACACGGTTTGAAATTCGTTTCCAGCCGATGAAACAGAGCCCGGTTGTCATTTGGCCAATTTCACCCGGTCCAGACATCGCTTATAATCAATATTAAATGACAAAATCATTAGTTACGGCCGAAATTACGCGGTCCGATTGTCATTTTCGGCCGATTTTTCGTGATGCGATCGCTTTTTGCGGCTGTACTACACGTTTTGGCCGGTCGCAATCGTTCGCGGTCATCATTTCCGGCCGATTTTATGTGTTGCGATCGCCTTTTGCGGCCGTTACTACACGTTTTGGCCAGTCACAATCATTCGCGGCCGTCATTTTCAGCCGATTTTACGTGATGCGATTGCCTTTTGCGGCCGTTACTACACATTTTGGCCGGTCGCAATCATTAGCGATCGTTCGGAAATCGGCGGGAAATACTCGAAGTTTCGAGTACTCGCACGCCCCTAGTTCCTAGAGCCATACAGTCATTAAAAAACTAAGTATCCAATGGGTTAAGCTTTCACAATGCATTTACATTTCTTTTTGAGACAGGTAACTTCTGAAACATTTTTAATCCTATCTAAAGAGGTGTTTTATATAAAAAAATCAATCTATGTTCTGCCAAGGTGTTTCTAAATATTGTATTTTAATTATGTGTGTCATTTATGTATTCTAAAGCTTGGGATTTAATGTAGTATGTAGTAATTAAAGAAGTAGACCGGGTTTCGAGATAGCCATCCACTGATGTAGCGTTGTGTGTGGCAGGCATGTGGGTGTGTGATGACGAGCTGCCAGAGCGCACCTCCGGCCTGGACCTGGGCGAGGGGGTCAAACCCCCGGGCTACTACGTGCGCCGCCCCACAGGACTGTTCCCTGCGCCGCTGCCCCAGGACTCTCCCGCTGCCGACCGCGCCGCACAGTACTTCTGGTGAGATAGTGAATATATTTATCTTTTTAGATGGATAGGTTTGTCTTGCATCCCTTGATTTTACTTTCTGATGTTCTTTAGCATGGTTCACACTTTCTAGAAAGATGGGAAATTTGAAACAGGTCAGGGAATAATATTGGAAAAACGCCGAAAGTCAGGGAAAATAATTGGTATTTATGCAAGTCAAGGAAAAATTTAGATTTAATCGTAAACGCAAAGCACTACCGTACAAAAATCAAAACTTACGTCTGGCTTAACGGGTCCATAGTCCCTAACCTGTCTCCAATACTCTACCTCATCTGATTTGTATACTCTTTAGATGCTGAGGAAAATAAAACAATCTAAGTAAGATCTCATGTCAGTTTGAAAACGTAGATACGTACGTACGTAGAAATACTGCTATTTTTTCCAGTGACCCTGGGATCAATATCTTTAATTTGAGCCGTCTCCTATCATCCTGCAATTTGTCTAACTCCCATAATTTGTACTTACAAATTGTTCTTACAGAGTTATATATAAAGATTAGATACTTTGTTAAATGGGTTTTTATGGTGCAAAGAAACGGAAGTGAACCATAACTGGTAAGGCAATAAATGTAGTGGACAACAAACTGTAAACATTAAAATAAAAAAGTAAACAGTAGAGCATGGACAGATATGGGGAAGATGGAGGTCAGTAAAAAATTTTTTTTTATTACATATTGCAAACGTGTGCATTCAGAGTCACGTGTCAGGGAAAATTAACTTTTTGGATAAGAGAAGGTCAGGGAAAATTAACATTTTTGGTGAGGGTAATCATTAATGAAATAAAAGTTTGAACCATGTTTAACGAAATAACATATACCGAGAAATGCAACCACCAGCTTCTAGCCAACCAAAAGCTTCTATCTTCCTAATGTTGATCAGGGACAGAATATTAAAAAGTTCTGCACAGTTGACTCAGATTCAAAGTCGGCAGACACAAATCAAATGCCTCTGACGTAGAGAAGTTTCTTGTTGATGAGTAGAACAAAGAAAACACTTATGAAAGGAAAGGGATGCCAGAGAACTTACCCATAGAGGAGAAGTGTGAAGAATCAACAGGAATATTGATTCTTCCCAATGGGTAAGTTAGTTCTCTGGCATCCCTATCCTTACATATTTTTTTCTGTACCCTAACCTTAAACCTGTTCTCATAATTAACAACCCTTTCATGAACTTAATTTATTTTCATATGTGCTTATTGTTCCACACATGAATAAAGAATGAAAAATCCAGAGACAAAATCAAGTGTAGATTGCAGTGTTCTCTGTACGGTAAGCTAGTTGTATTATCTTTTCCCCTAAATACCAAATCTTCACAGCCTTCCACAGAGCTTTTCCAGTTGATACATCTGGTGAATGTCGCTAGGTTCCTGGGCGTTTTCCTGGCCAAGGTCCTGCAGGACAACAGGCTGGTGGATCTGCCACTGAGTCCTGCCTTCCTCAAGCTGCTGTGTCAAGGAGAGGTGGTCAACAACATCAATGAGAGGTGAGAGGCCAACAACATCGTTATAATTATAATAGGCTACTTGATTTAAAATCTTTGAGGTATTTAGGAGCCCAAATTGGTTTCCCCTAAATCATTAGATACAATTTCCAAGGCAGCCTAGATATCCTCCAACCTTAACATATCCAGTAGGACTTATTTTGCACTCCTTTGATTCTCTCTGGCCCATTGTTAACGAGCACCTTTCAAAATGTTTACTACGATTTCAAAACATGATTGTGTGTACACCCTCAGTAGTCTGATTTATTGAGGTGTCTTAACATTTGAATTCATTCCCAGTTTTAGGTTTAATCACTACCATTTAACAAGGAACAGTAAAAAACTTGCCTTTCCATCTCATAATTTCATGTTCCTAGAGAAAAGCCATCTTATGCAGGTATCCGGTATTTTAATCGTCTTCCGAATAAAATCCATCTGATAAACAGTCTAAATTCATTTAAGATACATTTGTCTTAGTTCAGAAGGTGCCTTATTCCCTCCCAGAGTTTTTCGACTGAGAGAAAATATGTTGTATGTATTATTGTATAATATTATGATTAACTATAAATTGTTTTAGAAGTTGTGTTACATGTATTTTTGGTTTGTTTGATTTATAGACGCTATTCTTGTATGCTGCTTACTGCTTATTGAATAAAGTATTTTGACTATGACTAAGACAGAAATTTAAAGTTTTTGTTCAAGCTGATGAATTCGGTTTTTGTAAAAATGTTACTCCAACATAACTAAAAATAAAATAGTGCCCATTTTTTGTAAAGAAAGTTACATTTTTTTCTCTTGTCTTCATCGGTGGCTTTGTGTGTTTAACGTTGTTAAAGGATAACAGTCCAAATCTCTCAAAGTCTTGTTTTATATACAAAAAATACCCAATTCCTTCCTTTGGTGTTAGATTTTTATACCATAAACTCATCCCCCCTTTTGAAAGAGTATTTAAACATTGTCAACAATTGTTGTAGGATTGGCCTCCTGCCCAGGAGTAGAAGTATTATCACAGACGAAGATCTCATGATGTCTTCGCTGATCTCAGAAGAAAGTGAAAAGGAACTTGAGTTCGACCCGCCTAAGATTTACATAGAAGAAACAAAACCATGGTGAGTTGCTTTGAAAAAACTTTTATGAAATGTTTGTAACAACCATTGGTAATTTTTTCTCTGGATGTCCCGTTTGAAGTCAAAAGTATTTTAATCTTTCGTTTCTTCTTAAGTGTGTATTTAAATACAGTATAATAATGATGATGATGATAATAATAATAATCTTTATTTTCCCTATAACAATAAATATTGCATTGGCAATTAAGATTAATTTTTGGATAATCTAGAATTAAAAGATATAAAATTTCTACATTAGGTTGCATAAAAAACACTTTGCTATAAAACACTTAAAATTCAGCATCCAGAAAGTCTCTCAGACTGTAGTAAACTCCTTGGAGTAATATTAATTTGATTGATTTTTAAATTTTTTAACATTTTCTTTTTCTTTTAAATAGTTTGGTAATTTATTATATAATATTAAACTTGTGCAAGGCAGTTGTTGTTTGTATAAAGTTGAGTTTTGCTGCGGTATATCAAATTTTAAACAATAACGAAGACTTCTTGATTTTCTAATATTGATGAATTGATTTTTGCATCTTTTCATAAATAATAATGTTTCCAGAATAAAACGAGTTCGCACGCAGCACGCTGAGGGAAGTGAATTTCCATATAAAAAACTATAAAAACTCAAAATCAGTTAAAAACATACAATTATTCCAATTTTTATTCAAATCTGAAAATATTGATTTTTTGCCTGTTCTGATACTCCTGGTTCTATTTACCTGCAATGCTGGGAATACAATTTTGCACATTATAATGTTAGGAGAAGGTCCAGTCAGGCTTTAAAGTAGGTGTGAGGTTGTTGGGGATGATAAAAGTACACCAAAAAATGATTAACAGGCTTTTCTAATGTTAAACCCCCATAAGACAACGTACTGTGTTTGGTCAATACACATTTCCTTTAATAACTCGGTAAATATATATGCTAGAATGATGAGAGAGGGCTTAAAAGTTTCGCCTCACTAATTCCCATCTTTTTACATTCGTTAATTTCACATCAGGGGCTTTTCTGACCCTTTTTAGGCCCAAAAGCTCGAAATTTGAAAGATTAATCCCGTAAAAAGGGGTTTACAGTTTTCCGATTGTTTTGCCCAACGAACTTGTCCAACTGATTATAGAAAGGAACGTCCCTACCAAGTTTGAAGTAAATCGGACAAAAAATGTGACCGCTAGAGTGCCTGCACACATATATATATATATATATATATATATATATATACATATAAAATTTTGAACAAACCCCCAAAACGTGTTCAGGGGGTCACGTTAGGAACTTCTGTATCCCGGGCTTAAGTTTCACCGTGCGGGTCATGCTAATAGTTCACTTTCCATAGGAAATTCACTAATATATAATTGCTTGGAAAAGTTCATATGTTGTGGTCCTGGAAAATGTTCTTACATGAATGATCTTGAGGAATTTTGAATATGGTTAGTTTAATATTCTACTCCATTCAAAATAGAATACACCATGGGTGTTCTTGTTTGTATTTAAAGAGGTTGTATATTAATGCTATGGTGTAATTGGCTTCAGCTATATTATAGCATTATTAAAATTGTATAAAATAAAATAAATAAATGAATAAAAGCTAGGACACACTTTATACTTGACATTGTTTTTCTTGTAATATTTAGGCCTAATTAAGGTAAATGCAATAAGATCATTTTCTATTACATCAAAAAGACAAAACTGTCAATTGGAATTTGGAAGTAATCATTTAAAATATAAACTTCCGTTTGTGATATTATTAGTGAATTTATTTTGGAAAGTGAACTATTTGCATGACCTGCACGGTGAAACTTAAGCCCGGGACCACCATAGAAGTTCCTAACGTGACCCCCTGAACACGTTTTGGGGGGTCGTTCAAAATTGTATATATATGTGTATGCACTCTAGCGGTCGCATTATTTGTCCAATTTACTTCAAATTTGGTAGGGACGTTCCTTTCTATAACCTGTTGGACAAGTTCGTTGGGCAAAACAATCGGAAAACTCTAAACCCATTTTTTGGGGATTAATCTTTCAAATTTTCAGTTTTTGGGCCCAAAAAGGGTCAGAAAAGCCCCAGATGTAAATTTAATGCATGTTAAAAGATGGGAATTAGAAAGGCAAACGTTTTAAGCCCTCTCCCGTCATTCTAGCATAAATATTTACCGAGTTATTAAAGAAAATGTGTATCGGGTAAACACAGTACGTTGTCTTATGGGGGTTTTACACTAGAAAAGCCTGTTATTCCTTTGTTAGAGTACTTTTATTATCCCCAGCAACCTCACGCCTACTTTCAAGCCTGTCTGGACCTTCTCCTAACCTTATAATGCGTAAAATTGTATTGCAAGTAAATGAAACCAGGAGTATCAGAACAGCCAAAAAAACAATGTTTTCAGATTTAAATAAAAATTGGACAAATGGATGTTTTTACACTGATTTTGAGTTTTACAAGTTTTTATGTGGAAATTCACTTCCCTCACGTCAGCGTGCTGCGTGCCAACTCGTTGTACTTTGTAGACAATTCCCTCACCGCCACCCCCCCTCCCCAAAAAAATATAACAAATCAGATAACGGACAGTTAGGATGGTTGATTTTTTTGGCTGATTTATGAAGTTGGTGGGCTCTCAAAAACACTTAGGGCCTCGAGTTATAGAAGATGAATGTTTCAGTCAAATAAGTCATAATGACTCCTGGTAATGCTGTTCACTTCAGTTGCCAGTTTCTTCTCCTCTCGTTTGTCCAGGCACCCTGTATAACGTGTCTCGTATCCTCCAGGTTCAGCGGCATCCTGACAGTGGAGGACCTTTATGAGGTTGATACGGAGAGAGGGCGTTTCCTGCGGGAGTTGAGGGAGCTGGTGGTCCGGAAACAGAGGATAGCTCAGGACAACACCCTCTCGCCAGAGACCAGGGCTAGACAGGTGCGTGTCCGGGAGAATCTTACTCAAGCATTTAAAGAGGAATAATAAACTCCATTCTAGCGGTACCTGGACTATATAATCATGACTCAACAGGTACTTTACCTCCATCAATAGTCCAGTGAAGAAGATGAATCTTTACGCTGACATGTCTCATGGTAATTACAACATTGTCAAAGCAGTTACAACGTGAAACAAATAAACAAAGACACAGACACTACACTGAGTCGAAATACGAAAAACATTTAAAATAGATAGGACTACAGACCGGGTGGCAGTCTGCTACCCGCTACGAGACCGTCCGCGTCTCAGTGTAGTGAACGTGTGTTTGTTTATTTATTTGACGTTGTAACTGCTTTGACAAAGTTGTAATTACAACGAAGCATGACACTTAAAGATTCAGCTTCTTCATTGAACTATTGACAGAGGTAAAGTACCTGTTTGTTTATGTTTGTGTTTTTGAAGGGACGGATTCAGAATCCAAAGATTCAAAGATCCTCACACGTCAACCAAAGGTTACCTGTTTAGTTGTTAGAATATTAAACAATTAAACTCTTTATTTGGCATTTGCACAATAGTACATTGTATACGCTAAGTCATACATTTCATATATAAAACAAAATTACTTCGTTTTTGTATGAGTTAAGCTTCCGAATCACTGATCAATATAATATGTGTACTGGTTTAAATTACGTTATCGTCAAGTGATACTATTCTCCTCGAAAGGCAACCGGTTTCAATCCACTATTGGATCTTCATCAGGCTTTGATGTTCGTCTGTTGAAGATCCCAATAGTGGATTGAAACCAGTTGCCTTTCGAGGAGAATAGAAGCACTTGACGATAAGGTAATTTAATCGAGTACACATATAACAAAATTACACTCATTCAACCTTAAGTTATACAATTTCTTAGGTCATAATGGAGTTTTATTAAGTTATAAAGCCTTTTACACTTTAGTAAGTTTTCTTAATTCCTTACTAAACTTATTTTAGTCAGGCTCCTTCATTTTTATTTATATCAAAAGACTGTTAAACATTAAAATTGCAGGGTAAAAAAGTGCTTTTTAAAGAAAGATGTTGTGTGGAGGGTCATTTAATGTGCATCTTGGTTTACTCCTTGGGTTGTATTTATGAACAGGGAGGGAGCCTTCGAAAATACTAAAGTTTTGCCGCAGAAATTACAGTGTCTCCAGGATGTAAATTAAAGGGAAAGTCAATATATTGTTAGCTTTAAATGCATGTGTACTGGAACGAATTTTAACAAGTCTAAAGATTACCCGCAGTGCCCTTTTCTGCAGCCTAAATACGACTTTATTTTATCTCTTTCAGAACCTAAAATTGCCACCACTTACGCCATGTCCCTTTTTAACCAACGATATGTTTAACTGTGTCTTTCTGGAAAAAAAATTCTTTAGTACTAGAAGTCATCTTGATTTGGTGCTGGTTAAATTAAATTAGTTATTAGTTAAATGGTTCAAATGAGTTTGTGTTTTGCAGACCAATAACTTTTATGAATGCAAAGACTTTTCTGCAAAAAGTTATTTACCATCATCTAACAACTTTTCTCTTTTTCAGATCCAGAATCTCTCCTTGGTCTCAAGTGATGGCAGCAGACTTGAAGACCTTATGATAACTTTCACATACCTACCTGGTAGTAAAGTGTACGGCTTCAATTCTGTGGATCTTGTCAACAATGGAAGCGACATTGAGGTTTGTCAATGTCTGCACCTACGGTTATTTTTATTTGTTTGGAAATATTTAATTGTTAGTGGCTTGAAGGGGTCATAGTCCCTAATCTTGCTCCAATACTCGGCCTCATCTGTTTGTTTTACTCTTTACATGCTGAGGAAAATAAAACAATAAAGCAGGGACACATGTCAGTTCGTAAGCAAAGTAGACACTTAATCGTACATGTTTGAATAAAAACAAAGCGGACATTTTTAAATACCCTTGCTTTTCTTTTAATATTTTACATTGTTTCTCATTTGCTAGTAACTTTTTAGAAATACTACTATTTTTCCGAGTCCCTAGGATCAAGTCATTAAATTTTAGCCATCTCCCATCATCCTGCAATTTGCCAAACTCCCACAATTTTGACTTACAAATTGCCTACAGAGATGTATATAGATTATGAACATTTGAACAGTTGTTTCTAGATACGTTTGCATGTTGCATGTCTTAAAATTAACTTTTATTTGTAATTCGTGTAATGTTTTGTTGTAAGTTGAACATTTCAGTGAACTGAGGGGTTTTTAGAAATTTGACTTTAATAAATTGATTAATTTTACAAAAACTTGTTTTAGGTTGGCCTAGACAACTTGGAAGAATATCTAGAACTGACAACACAGTTTACTTTAGAAACTGGCATCACACGTCAGATGGAGTCATTGAGAGCTGGCTTCAACCAGGTAATTATAGAATTTATGATATATATATATATATAAACACCAAATATTTCTTAATCCTACTAATATTATAAATGTAAAAGTTTTAAGTTTTTACGTTTTTTTGTTTAGATATTTGTGGCTCAATCACGCTCTCACAACTGGTCTGATTGAGCTGAAATTTGGTAGAGAGGTACTTGATAGTCCTGAGTAACATATAGGCATATTAAAGTTGCGAAAACCCTATAAGGCTTTGCCCCACGGGGGTTCAAATTTCCCATGTATTCCTTATGGACATTTATTTTTGTTTGAGATGAAAATACAAACAGCTGATCTTGATTCGTAGTAGTTCCACGGGCTAGCTACAGTTGTAGCACACACAACTGTCAGTTTTTATAAATTATTCGCAGGGTGAAGCCTGCAGGTAAAATCTAGTCATTTATGTTGTTAATTCCTGAACGTAAAATGGACCACTTTTTTCCAACCTCAGGACTGTCCCTGTAGCTTTTACTTGGTCAAACTTAATCAACAACAAGGTTAAATGTGAGGTTGGAATGATACTTGGATAAGGTATTCTCATTTTAGAATTAGGTGAATGTTATAAGATAACTTACTCTTCAAGATAAAAATCAAATCCCTTTTTTTTGTAAAAACCTTACCAGCAGTACTAACTGACATCGGCACTTCATCTTCAAGGATAAGTTCTTTGGCAACCTTGACTTAGTTCTCGTTATTAATCAGTATCAAAGATCAGAGCACCTATCCTACTAAATCAGCACCAATATTAACTACTGGATGAGACTGGAATGTTTCCCAGTTTTCGACCCTCCAAGCAGAAACCAAGAAGTTATATGAACACTCGAAACAGAAACATTCATGGGCATCAGTGTGAAGCGTAAAACTTTCACAGCAGATCTAGGTCAACAAATACACTTAAACCAAATACACTTGGAGTGGAACTTGTCTAGTGAAGAACAAGTTTTGTGCAAACCGCACATAGTGCCAGTGCCAGCCACGGACAGTCATTCCTCTGACTTGTGCGACACATGTTCATGATGAGTTGGTGCAGGTGTTCCTCCGCTCACGTGTTCTGTGATTTTGCAGGTGTTCCCGCTTCGCAAGCTGCATGCATTCACCCCGTCGGAAGTGAGGGTGATGCTGTGTGGAGACCAGAACCCTCAGTGGTCCAGGGAGGATTTGCTCAATTACACTGAGCCAAAACTCGGTTACACTAAAGACAGGTGACTTTTTTTTAGTTAATGTTGTAACTTTGATGTTTGCAGCAAGTTATCCATTGTAATAAGCTTGTTGGTTCTCCTTATAAGTTCTTCCCCATCATTTTTTTAGTTAATATTTATCTTTTGTCTGAGAATAACCTACCACATCTCCTTTTACACAAATTAATCCCCCTTCCCTATCAACAATTCCCTTAACCCTCAACTCCCTACCACAACCCCACCTGAGAATAACCTACCGCACCTCCTTTTACACAAATTAATCCCCCTTCCCTATCAACAATTCCCTTAACCCTCAACTCCCTACCACAACCCCACCTGAGAATAACCTACCGCACCTCCTTTTACACAAATTAATCCCCCTTCCCTATCAACAATTCCCTTAACCCTCAACTCCCTACCACAACCCCACCTGAGAATAACCTACCGCACCTCCTTTTAGACAAATTAATCCCCTTCCCTATCAACAATTCCCTTAACCCTCAACTCCCTAACACAACCCCACCTACTCCAAACTCCAAACCCCTCCGTGATAGAATGTTGCACCGAGTACTGGTATTATTTTTTAACAGAATTTTCTTTACCAAAATAGGAAGTTGGGTAAAAATATTAAGCTCGAAAGAGTTATAGGTATTTATATGGGGTTTTAAGTCTTGCTAATACGATACAGGTTAGGATGAAGGTAAATTTGACAAGGTAGCCTTGCGTAGGGTGTGTGGACAGAACCTTGATCTAAAGCCGTGCAGGCTGCTCGTCATGTTTCTACCCACACACCCTAAGCAAGGCTACCTTCTCCCTAACCTGTATCGTGTAAATGCGGCTTTAAATCTGTGAACAAACGATAAAGGGAATATTAAAGAAAGGAATTTTGCATTGAAGTATGTTTTCCCCAAAGATTACGACCTTTGTCATAAGGGAAGCAAATTATAACTGAAATTATTATAAGGAGGGGATCTGAAAATTAGAATAAAACTGTGATATAGGCCTAATACGGTGAGTGTAAAACAATGATGTTTTTGTTTGTTACAGTCCCGGGTTTCTGAGGTTTGTCAACGTGCTGGTTAACATGACAGGAGAGGAGCGTAAGGCTTTCCTGCAGTTTACCACAGGATGTTCGTCCCTGCCACCGGGCGGGTTGGCCAACCTGTATCCTCGGCTCACGGTTGTGCGCAAGGTGAGTTTACAGAGTTTGATCATACGAAATCAAGTGGACATTATGCTTGAAACTGAGAAGATATGGCTAACGACGTTTTTTTTCATGTATGTAAGCACTATAAAATATAATAGGCTAAATCCAATTCACAATATAACAACTTAACACCATGGATTAACCCTCCGACTGCCCAATGGTGAATTGCTCGGTGTCCCTGTCATTTTTACGATTTTATAGACATTTCAAAAATTCACAGTGAATTTCAGAATGGATAAAGCCTATCAATATGCGTAGTCAATTTGTTTGTAAAAGCCAGGATAATGAAAAAATGGTAAAATAAATAAAATTAAGATTATGGTTTTTTTAACTGGAATAAGTGAAAAATTTGAACAAATTTTGACCGAAATCTCAAAAGTAAAACTTAACTGTGCTTAGTAAATCTTTTTTATCAAACCATCTTTTTAGAAAAAATTATAATATACAAATTGTTGGCAGTCTGATTCCCTACGTAAAAATATATAACAATCATGAAACAAATTTTGTTTTCAATACTTTACAACTGTTTTAGGATTTATACAAATATGACGTATAATGACAATATCCACCAGGGCACATGAAGGGTTAAAATAAAAATAAAACAAACATTAAATTTAACTTGATCATGAAAACGCATAAGACTCCTGGTTGGTGTATATTTGAGCGGTTTCTGGTGCGGCAGGTTGACGCGGGCCAAGGCAGCTACCCCTCCGTCAACACCTGCGTGCACTACCTCAAGCTGCCGGACTACCCGACGGAGCAACTGCTCAAGGAGAGGCTGCTCACCGCCACCAGGGAGAAGGGATTCCACCTCAACTGAATCTTCCTTGTATAAAGAAAATTTAAAGTTGTACATATTATTTTTAGCATCGACTGTATCGTATCTTATCAAATTCAAAACTATATTCGTCTTTTGTAAAGGAAAAATATTACCTTTTTCTTATTTTCCTCTTCGAATGAGTCGATCGGTGTAAGATTTTAGTTTTGTGGATTGTTTAACGATGTAAAGAAGTTCCTCTTGTGATTTTTTTGATTGCCGATGTTCTTTGTTATACAAAATACAGTTTTTCTTACTCGGTTTATTTTTTGTACAGGTTGTTTATTACTAGTTTTGATTTTATAGGAGGCTTTTGCTTTTTTAGCCTTTTCAACGATCCTGTCCGCTTCGGTTTTATATGAGTTTTTCGTTTTTATCCTTGTGCCTTAACCCCGCACTCGCAGTTATGTTGACACAAATTCTCTGTAAATACTTGCTATATGACATAAGATTTAGGTTTAAGTACGGCTGCCCTTGCTGCGGTGAGAGCGGTGTTCGATGTAGTAGGCCTAGTAACAAATGTTAGTCCCGATTCACATCCATTCTCGTGTGAGGAGAGGCTGCAGTTTGTTGTGCGTCGAAAATTGTGATCTACTTATGGCTAAATCCTATCTCACTTTAAGAATAAACTAGAGTCATATGTATAAGGAGAAATTATAAGTTGAATAAAGCTATTACAATTATTAAGTATAAATCTTTGTTCTTGATTACCTCCCTACTTTCCTTTTCAACTGATGGTACAATAATTGATGATCTTATTTCTTAGTTTCATATTCTCAGACATCCAAGTTTAATTTGGTTATAAAAACTTTTCAAACTGTGCCTAATAAATGCTAAGTTGTAAATTTATTTGGTTTCTGTAGAGACAAATTTTTGAAATGTTATAGTGACATTTCTAATGAAATGTTAACCCATTGGCATAGACATACGAGCTGGTCTCGTTCCTTACTTGTAATTTTATTAACCTGTGAATTGGGAGTATAAAATTGGTGTTTTTAAATGGATTAATGGTGTATTTTAATTAAAATATTGTTTTCTTTCAGTTTAGAGAGTTGCATTGGCACACACACAGTAGACATAAGTAAAAATTAGCAAAATCAGTGTTGACCATGTGCAAGTCTCAAAGAATTAACCGATCCTGTCAACTTCCAAGCAAGCCTGCCACCGTTTGTTTTACTTGGGCCCTCCCACCAACGTTGCCACAGACCGGTTAACTCATTGAGAGTTGCACAACTGGTCAGTTTTGGTCGTGTGCTGGAATCGAACCCACGAACATCGTATCACCACCTGGCCAAGGTGTTTCCACAACGTAGCCAACTCAGCTAACACGATCAAAGGCCTGGCGGCGATACTAAGGTTTTTCAGTCAGTCCGCGCCCCTAGCGGATAGAACCGTAGACGCCCGCGGTCATTAGTTACATATTTTGCTACTAGAGTGCAGCACCAATCAATTCCCGTTATAGGCTACTGCAAATAGAATAAAATTACTACCTCAATGGGTTAAATCCTGAAGGATTCCACACCCATTGTCTTTCAAATTTACAATGCAGATCTCAATATATGTAAATCCTTATATTATTCGGTTATTATATAATTTTGAATAGAGTGTTCATTCAACTTATTACTTACAAACACATATTTTACAGCTAGCCATGCAAATGAATAAAGCGATTCAGCTGCTTAGGGATATCAACGAAAACCAACTTGCTCGTAATATTTAAACTTCAATACATTTTTTACTGTGATATGGACAGTTTACCTCCGTCCTAGTCCTTTCTTTACAAAACAACCCCATTGTAGCGTGCTTGAAGCAAGGCCGACCGGTTGGCCAACGGAAGCCACCCTCACTGCCCGGTGATTCTTATCATTTCGCCCTCTGCCTAAAGAAGCTTATATAAACATTGTACTCTCATTAAAAAACGACGGTTCATTTGTTTCGTCATGGTTAGACGAATACAGCAAAACTTGAATCACGATTCTACGATGTTCCGTAACCAAGATAAATTAATAAAATCAATACATTAATAAAGTTATTGAATAATCAAGAAAATAGATGTATTCAACTATGGAACATCGTAGAATTGTGATTCAACTTTTGTTGTATTTTTCTAACTATGACAAAACAAATAAAGCGTTGTTTGTTAATGAGAGTGTGATAGTTATGTATTAACTTCTTTAGGCAGAGGGCAACATTTTAAGAATCACCAGTCAGTTATGGTAGCTTCCGTCGTCCAACCGGTTGGCCGCGCTCCGAGCGTGTTACAATGGGGTTGTTTTGTAAACAAAGGATTAGGACGGAGGGCGCTACCTGCGAGACTGTCCATTTAACGCATTCACTGCGTTAATCGTGTATATTCCGGATAATTGCATCTGTTTCCTTGTTAGGCAAATGCCGGAAATCCGGCGCACCGCACTGATATGTCGCTCCTTTATTCAGTCTGGCCCAAGTGTTTTTACCAATTAAGGAGCGGTCCAAATACAAGTCTATCCGAGTCCTGCCTAACCACCAGTTTTTGAGTAGTTCTTTAAAATTTATTTTGTAAGCTCCGGTTTAACATTAGACTCCCCCTAGTCAGCCCCAACCTAATCAATAGGTTGACTGACATTCAGTTTTTGTCTGGACTGCCATGGGTATCATATTTGATACTTCAAAGGGTTAACTGTTCAAATTTGTTTTTTAGTCAATTACATGGTAGTATTCAAACAGGCAAAAAAGAGTAAGTGCTCTCAGTGTTACAACTTTTTTTCAGTGCAGGAGAAACAAAGATAAGGTTTAAGGTTCGACAAAACAGGTGTCTTATCAAGTTCTAAGACTGAGATATTTACTTTTGTACAGATTGTATATTTGCATCATGGAAATTGGATGTGTACAAAAATTTAAGGCAATATAGGTTATGGTTTATAGTAAGAATAATACAAAGTGGGCAGTTATTATTTTTCAAGTAATAATTGAGTTTTTTGAATATCGAGTGTCACTCTCATGGCATTGAGTACTTTTGGCAAGATGAAGGGATATACCTACTGTGACCAGACGTCCCGGTTTTTGGAGATTGTCCTGTTGTCCCGACCAACCCTCTGACCAACCCTCTCGGGACGCCTATTTGTCCCGTTTTCACTTGATCTATACCTAATTTCCTCTTTTATGAATAGTTTTTCATCTGAAATAATCTGTCTTAATTTGTTAACTTAGCGAATAAAATACTATTACATTGGAATAATTTGGCCGTGATTCCTTTGATTATATTCCTTTGTTGTCTCTAGCTCCTAACCACAAAACAAGTTAATTTATCAAAGTACAAACCAAAAGTACAGTTTTAACATTAGGTAGGTTTTGAGGAACTTCAGGAGTAACGTTTTCTAAGCGCTGTGGCTATAATTTTTTTTTAAATAAACCAATAATAGTGATTTTGCTCCTAATTTTCAAAACATTTTCGGGTTGAACCCCCAGACCCCCCTTTTTTCTTTTTGATCATATTTTCAATTATTTTTGGGTTGTATCCATTTTTGAAGGCTAAGTACCTTAATAACATTTTTTTCTTTTACAAAACTTGAATTTTTCATGGGGATTTTAATTAACCGATTGATCAGAGAATGGAATTTTGACATTTGTTGTACCCATGGATGGTTTGAATCTAATGGAATTATGCAATCACTGGTAGATGGTTTCCTGAAAATTTCAAAAATATGTTTCCCGTCTTCATTTGATATTGAAACTTCTAAAAAGTTGATTTTTGATTTTTGGACCTCTTGGGAAAACTTTATCGAAACTGATAAAGAGTTTACATATTCTAAAAGGTTTGTTGCTTCCTCTTCTGGTCCTTCAAAGAGACATATTATGTTGACATAGGTACCTATACCAATATTTAATTTTATTTCGGAAAGGATTTATGTCATTTAAAATTTCCTTAGATTCTAAGTTATGCATATAAATGTCAGCTAAGAGACCAGAAAGGAGAGACCCCATTGCTAGTCGTCTTTTTGGATGTAAAAGGATGACTCTTAACTGAAGTAGTTTTGATGCAAAGCAATTTTTGTAATTTTCATTATATCTTCTACTTCTTTCTTAGGTAAGGAATTATTTCTATTCAATTCTTCTTGAAGAATGTTTAAAGACGATACAGCTGGGATGTTGGAATACATGTTTTTAACATAAAATGACAGAAATAAGGAATTTTGAGGGATCTTTATATATTTTACCTTGTTTACTAAATCTAATGTGTTTTAGACATGACTATGGCCTTAAGGTCCGAAACATGTCGGTCTTGAAATAAAATAATTTAAAACAGGGTACTGTGTTTAAAATGTTTATAATAATAATTATATTAGTAGCCCTTTTTACTGAAAATTACATATATATATATATATATATATATATATGTATGTATATATTTGAACGATTGGTGTTTTTGGCATCTGCGCCTCAAAATGAAAAGTTATCATAGTACCAGGCCTACTACGGTAATGCCTTCTTCCTTATAGCGGAAATTCGCTAAAAATACCACGGTGCAGCAAACCTGAGTGATTACTCAGAGAGTTGCAAATGGAACATCACTATCAGAAGTTAAAATGTTAACAAGCCTAGGCCCCATGGAGAAGGCTTCAGGGAAGCAGTCATCACAAAAGATCATGACATGACAGTTTACTATATCGCTACCCTACACCTACTCATCAGAGAAGTGATGCTGAACATGGACAGAGTTTCAACACAAAGAGGAAACCCCACATAGTCGGACAGTCATGACACAGACATGATAGATAGCGTGGTCTTGGTGTTGGGATCATCTGGTCGCTAGAAGGTGTGGTCTTTGTGGTAATGTTGGTTATCTCTGGTTGCTCTCTAGGTCATGAGGTCATGGTGGCGGTGTTGTATATCTGGTCGCTCGCTAGATGGCGTTGTCTTGGTGTCGGTTTTAGTTTCCTGGTCGCTCGCTAGATGTCGTTGTCTTGGTGTTGGTGTTAGCATTGATTACACGAATGGTGTTAGTACCTGGTCGCTCGCTAGATGACGTTGTCTTGGTGTCGGTGTTTGTTACCTGATCGCACGTTAGATGGCGTTGTCTTGGTGTCGGTGTTAGTTACCTGGTCGCTCGGGTGATGGCGCTGTCTTGGTGTTGGTGTTGGTTAATGATATTATTATCAGGATAATGTTGACGAACAACGCTATCAAACATTGTTTCTATCTTCTTTGTATGCGGATGATATCATCACAACGCCTGTGGTCATCATTATCAAAACGAAACTCCCGATAGGCAGGTCGGTGTGTCTGGAATGATATGGAGATTTGATATTAAAATAAAAATTCCTAGTTCCATAATTACAAACGCAAGGATGGAGACACCTGCACGAAGTGATACACACCCACAGAATGATTTTAACAGCATTGTACGAAGAATTTTAAAATGTATTCATTTAAGTTAACCTGTCAAATTAACTGAACAGTTTAGAATGCCAATGTTTGTAGCTCTATTTTTTAATTGTTAAGTGGAGACGGACACTTAGCGTTTCCAAGAAAACGAAATGGGACGTAAAAGCTTCCGGGACATAACCATAGATTAAGGCTTAATCTATGGTAGCGAGGAGTATGCTTAGCATACTCCTAACCAAGGAGGTTCATTGTATAACTGGAGGTAATACTGCATAAGAAAAATAGGAGGTTTTTCGAAATGTATAGATTTCATGAAATACATTACATTTGACGGGGTTCCAAATCATGGACGTTTCCTTGCCAGTTTCACACACTTCATAGTTTTACTTAAATCCACTGAAGAATCACTGTTGTGGTGCGGCAAGATGTAGGCTATAAAGTGATTATTGATGGACCTCTCCTTCGAATAGGAGAACATTTATAACAACTATTTTGATATGACTCTATTCTTTATGAGTGTAGGTAACAGGCGTTAACAACTCCTCTTTTTTCAACTTGAATCAACTGAAAAATCAACATAGTGGCGCGACATGGGATAGGCTATGAAGTTCTTACTAGCCCTCTCCTTCTCATATAAAAGCTTAATTAGCAACTACTGTGACCAGGGCCACCACATGGGGAGGCTATCGGGACTCCTGTCCCTGGGCCTGGGAGGAGTGTGGCCCTGGCCCCGACCTAGAGATGTGGCGGCCTTGGTGTTAGTTACCTGATTGCTCGTTAGATGGCGTTGTCTTGGTGTTGGTGTTGGTTACCTGGTCGCTCGCTAGATGGCGTTTTCTTGGTGTAGGTGTCGGTTTTAGTTACCTGATCGCTCGTTAGATGGCGTTGTCTTGGTGTAGTTGTTGGTTATCTGGTTGCTCGCTAGACGGTGTTGTCTTGGTGTCGGTGTTTGTTACCTGATCGCTCGCTAGATGACGTTGTCTTGGTGTAGGTGTTAGTTACCTGGTCGCTCGCTAGATGGCGTTGTCTTGCTGTTGGTGTTTGTTACCTAGTCGCTCGCTAGACGGCATTGTTTTAGTGTTGGTGTTAGTTACCTGATCCCTCGCTAGATGGCATTGTCTAGGTGTTGGTGTTAGTTACCTGGTCGCTCGCTAGATGGCGTTGTATTGGTGTTGGTGTTAGTTATACCTGCTTGCTAGCTAGATGGCGTTTTCTTGGTATCGGTGTCGGTGTTAGTTACCTGATCGCTCGCTAGCTGGCGTGGTTATGGTATTGTTAGTTACCTGGTCCCTCGCTAGATGGCGTTTTATTGATGTCGGTGTTAGTTACCTAGTCGCTCGCTACATGGCGTTTTCTTGGTGTCGGTGTCGGTGTTAGTTACCTGATCGCTCGCTAGAGGGCGATGTATTGGTGGTGGTGTTATTTTCCTGGTCGCTCGCTAGATCGTGTTGTCATGTTGTTGGTGGTAGTTTCCTGGTCGCTCGCTGAATGGCGATCGTGTTAGTTACCTGGTCGCTCGCTAGATGGCGTTGTCTGTGTGTTGGTGTTAGTTACCTTATCGCTCACTAGATGGCGTTGTCTTGTTGTTGGTGGCATTTGTAGTAATGTTGGTTATCTCTGGTTGCTGTCTAGGTCATGAGGTCATGGTGGCGGTGTTGTATATCTGATCGCTCGCTAGATGGCGTTGTCTTGGTTTCGGTTTTAGTTATCTGGTCGCTCGCTAGATGGCGTTGCCTTGGTGGTGGTGTTAGTTTCCTGGTCGCTCGCTAGACGGCGTTGTCTTGGTATTGGTGTTAGTTACCTGATCCCTCGCTATATGGCGTTGTATTGGTGG
Source organism: Allygus modestus (assembly GCA_963675035.1). Taxonomy (NCBI): domain Eukaryota; kingdom Metazoa; phylum Arthropoda; class Insecta; order Hemiptera; family Cicadellidae; genus Allygus; species Allygus modestus. Next base: position 105,588,342 of record OY776117.1, on the reverse strand, counting down.
TGGTGTTAGTTACCTGATCGCTAGCTAGATGGCTTTGTATTGGGGTTGGTGTAGTTTTCTGATCGCTCGCTAGATGGCGTTGTATTAGTGTTGGAGTTAGTTACCTGGTGGTTCGCTGGATGGCATTGTCTTGGTGTTGGTGTAAATTTTCTGGTCGCTCGCTAGATGGCGTTGTCTTGGTGTTGGTTTACTGGTCGCGCGCTAGATTGCGCGGCTGAACGCTGTGGTATGTGCGGAGACACTCCAAGGCCGTGAGGCATGTTCAGGCATCCGGCCCCGGGCACCTCAAAACCCTACTTTTTATTTTGCTGGATTGAAATATTTGCTGTAGTAAATGTATACAATACAATGAAGTATTTGAAAACCCCTCGACTCTTGGCCTTGTAGGATTTTGAATACTGAATGGCAGCTTTTAAACGATTTTGGCTATACTTTGCATGCTTAAATTGATAAATACATTTTTCATTCCGGTAAACGTTTACTATAATTACTCTAACATATATATCTGGTGTTGTATATCTGGTCGCTCGCTAGATGGCGTTGTCTTGGTGTCGGTTTTAGTTTCCTGGTCGCTCGCTAGATGTCGTTGTCTTGGTGTTGGTGTTAGCATTGATTACACGAATGGTGTTAGTACCTGGTCGCTCGCTAGATGACGTTGTCTTGGTGTCGGTGTTTGTTACCTGATCGCACGTTAGATGGCGTTGTCTTGGTGTCGGTGTTAGTTACCTGGTCGCTCGGGTGATGGCGTTGTCTTGGTGTTGGTGTTGGTTAATGATATTATTATCAGGATAATGTTGACGAACAACGCTATCAAACATTGTTTCTATCTTCTTTGTATGCGGATGATATCATCACAACGCCTGTGGTCATCATTATCAAAACGAAACTCCCGATAGGCAGGTCGGTGTGTCTGGAATGATATGGAGATTTGATATTAAAATAAAAATTCCTAGTTCCATAATTACAAACGCAAGGATGGAGACACCTGCACGAAGTGATACACACCCACAGAATGATTTCAACAGCATTGTACGAAGAATTTTAAAATGTATTCATTTAAGTTAACCTGTCAAATTAACTGAACAGTTTAGAATGCCAATGTTTGTAGCTCTATTTTTTAATTGTTAAGTGGAGACGGACACTTAGCGTTTCCAAGAAAACGAAATGGGACGTAAAAGCTTCCGGGACATAACCATAGATTAAGGCTTAATCTATGGTAGCGAGGAGTATGCTTAGCATACTCCTAACCAAGGAGGTTCATTGTATAACTGGAGGTAATACTGCATAAGAAAAATAGGAGGTTTTTCGAAATGTATAGATTTCATGAAATACATTACATTTGACGGGGTTCCAAATCATGGACGTTTCCTTGCCAGTTTCACACACTTCATAGTTTTACTTAAATCCACTGAAGAATCACTGTTGTGGTGCGGCAAGATGTAGGCTATGAAGTGATTATTGACGGACCTCTCCTTCGAATAGGAGAACATTTATAACAACTATTTTGATATGACTCTATTCTTTATGAGTGTAGGTAACAGGCGTTAACAACTCCTCTTTTTTCAACTTGAATCAACTGAAAAATCAACGTAGTGGCGCGACATGGGATAGGCTATGAAGTTCTTACTAGCCCTCTCCTTCTCATATAAAAGCTTAATTAGCAACTACTGTGACCAGGGCCACCACATGGGGAGGCTATCGGGACTCCTGTCCCTGGGCCTGGGAGGAGTGTGGCCCTGGCCCCGACCTAGAGATGTGGCGGCCTTGGTGTTAGTTACCTGATTGCTCGTTAGATGGCGTTGTCTTGGTGTTGGTGTTGGTTACCTGGTCGCTCGCTAGACGACGTTGTCTTGGATGTCTGTGTTTGTTACCTGATCACTCGCTAGATAGCGTTGTCTTGGTGTAGGTGTTAGTTACCTGGTCGCTCGCTAGATGGGGTTTTCTTGGTGTAGGTGTCGGTTTTAGTTACTTGATCGCTCGTTAGATGGCGTTGTCTTGGTGTTGTTGTTGGTTATCTGGTCGCTCGCTAGACGGTGTTGTCTTGGTGTCGGTGTTTGTTACCTGATCGCTCGCTAGATGACGTTGTCTTGGTGTAGGTGTTAGTTACCTGGTCGCTCGCTAGATGGCGTTGTCTTGCTGTTGGTGTTTGTTACCTAGTCGCTCGCTAGACGGCATTGTTTTAGTGTTGGTGTTAGTTACCTGATCCCTCGCTAGATGGCATTGTCTACGTGTTGGTGTTAGTTACCTGGTCGCTCGCTAGATGGCGTTGTATTGGTGTTGGTGTTAGTTATACCTGCTTGCTAGCTAGATGGCGTTTTCTTGGTATCGGTGTCGGTGTTAGTTACCTGATCGCTCGCTAGCTGGCGTGGTTATGGTATTGTTAGTTACCTGGTCCCTCGCTAGATGGCGTTTTATTGATGTCGGTGTTAGTTACCTAGTCGCTCGCTACATGGCGTTTTCTTGGTGTCGGTGTCGGTGTTAGTTACCTGATCGCTCGCTAGAGGGCGATGTATTGGTGGTGGTGTTATTTTCCTGGTCGCTCGCTAGATCGTGTTGTCATGTTGTTGGTGGTAGTTTCCTGGTCGCTCGCTGAATGGCGATCGTGTTAGTTACCTGGTCGCTCGCTAGATGGCGTTGTCTGTGTGTTGGTGTTAGTTACCTTATCGCTCACTAGATGGCGTTGTCTTGTTGTTGGTGGCCTTTGTAGTAATGTTGGTTATCTCTAGTTGCTGTCTAGGTCATGAGGTCATGGTGGCGGTGTTGTATATCTGATCGCTCGCTAGATGGCGTTGTCTTGGTTTCGGTTTTAGTTATCTGGTCGCTCGCTAGATGGCGTTGCCTTGGTGGTGGTGTTAGTTTCCTGGTCGCTCGCTAGACGGCGTTGTCTTGGTATTGGTGTTAGTTACCTGATCCCTCGCTATATGGCGTTGTATTGGTGGTGGTGTTAGTTACCTGATCGCTAGCTAGATGGCTTTGTATTGGGGTTGGTGTAGTTTTCTGATCGCTCGCTAGATGGCGTTGTATTAGTGTTGGAGTTAGTTACCTGGTGGTTCGCTGGATGGCATTGTCTTGGTGTTGGTGTAAATTTTCTGGTCGCTCGCTAGATGGCGTTGTCTTGGTGTTGGTTTACTGGTCGCGCGCTAGATTGCGCGGCTGAACGCTGTGGTATGTGCGGAGACACTCCAAGGCCGTGAGGCATGTTCAGGCATCCGGCCCCGGGCACCTCAAAACCCTACTTTTTATTTTGCTGGATTGAAATATTTGCTGTAGTAAATGTATACAATACAATGAAGTATTTGAAAACCCCTCGACTCTTGGCCTTGTAGGATTTTGAATACTGAATGGCAGCTTTTAAACGATTTTGGCTATACTTTGCATGCTTAAATTGATAAATACATTTTTCATTCCGGTAAACGTTTACTATAATTACTCTAACATATATATCTGGTGTTGTATATCTGGTCGCTCGCTAGATGGCGTTGTCTTGGTGTCGGTTTTAGTTTCCTGGTCGCTCGCTAGATGTCGTTGTCTTGGTGTTGGTGTTAGCATTGATTACACGAATGGTGTTAGTACCTGGTCGCTCGCTAGATGACGTTGTCTTGGTGTCGGTGTTTGTTACCTGATCGCACGTTAGATGGCGTTGTCTTGGTGTCGGTGTTAGTTACCTGGTCGCTCGGGTGATGGCGTTGTCTTGGTGTTGGTGTTGGTTAATGATATTATTATCAGGATAATGTTGACGAACAACGCTATCAAACATTGTTTCTATCTTCTTTGTATGCGGATGATATCATCACAACGCCTGTGGTCATCATTATCAAAACGAAACTCCCGATAGGCAGGTCGGTGTGTCTGGAATGATATGGAGATTTGATATTAAAATAAAAATTCCTAGTTCCATAATTACAAACGCAAGGATGGAGACACCTGCACGAAGTGATACACACCCACAGAATGATTTTAACAGCATTGTACGAAGAATTTTAAAATGTATTCATTTAAGTTAACCTGTCAAATTAACTGAACAGTTTAGAATGCCAATGTTTGTAGCTCTATTTTTTAATTGTTAAGTGGAGACGGACACTTAGCGTTTCCAAGAAAACGAAATGGGACGTAAAAGCTTCCGGGACATAACCATAGATTAAGGCTTAATCTATGGTAGCGAGGAGTATGCTTAGCATACTCCTAACCAAGGAGGTTTATTGTATAACTGGAGGTAATACTGCATAAGAAAAATAGGAGGTTTTTCGAAATGTATAGATTTCATGAAATACATTACATTTGACGGGGTTCCAAATTATGGACGTTTCCTTGCCAGTTTCACACACTTCATAGTTTTACTTAAATCCACTGAAGAATCACTGTTGTGGTGCGGCAAGATGTAGGCTATGAAGTGATTATTGATGGACCTCTCCTTCGAATAGGAGAACATTTATAACAACTATTTTGATATGACTCTATTCTTTATGAGTGTAGGTAACAGGCGTTAACAACTCCTCTTTTTTCAACTTGAATCAACTGAAAAATCAACGTAGTGGCGCGACATGGGATAGGCTATGAAGTTCTTACTAGCCCTCTCCTTCTCATATAAAAACTTAATTAGCAACTACTGTGACCAGGGCCACCACATGGGGAGGCTATCGGGACTCCTGTCCCTGGGCCTGGGAGGAGTGTGGCCCTGGCCCCGACCTAGAGATGTGGCGGCCTTGGTGTTAGTTACCTGATTGCTCGTTAGATGGCGTTGTCTTGGTGTTGGTGTTGGTTACCTGGTCGCTCGCTAGACGACGTTGTCTTGGATGTCTGTGTTTGTTACCTGATCACTCGCTAGATAGCGTTGTCTTGGTGTAGGTGTTAGTTACCTGGTCGCTCGCTAGATGGCGTTTTCTTGGTGTAGGTGTCGGTTTTAGTTACCTGATCGCTCGTTAGATGGCGTTGTCTTGGTGTTGTTGTTGGTTATCTGGTCGCTCGCTAGACGGTGTTGTCTTGGTGTCGGTGTTTGTTACCTGATCGCTCGCTAGATGACGTTGTCTTGGTGTAGGTGTTAGTTACCTGGTCGCTCGCTAGATGGCGTTGTCTTGCTGTTGGTGTTTGTTACCTAGTCGCTCGCTAGACGGCATTGTTTTAGTGTTGGTGTTAGTTACCTGATCCCTCGCTAGATGACATTGTCTAGGTGTTGGTGTTAGTTACCTGGTCGCTCGCTAGATGGCGTTGTATTGGTGTTGGTGTTAGTTATACCTGCTTGCTAGCTAGATGGCGTTTTCTTGGTATCGGTGTCGGTGTTAGTTACCTGATCGCTCGCTAGAGGGCGATGTATTGGTGGTGGTGTTATTTTCCTGGTCGCTCGCTAGATCGTGTTGTCATGTTGTTGGTGGTAGTTTCCTGGTCGCTCGCTGAATGGCGTTCGTGTTAGTTACCTGGTCGCTCGCTAGATGGCGTTGTCTGTGTGTTGGTGTTAGTTACCTTATCGCTCACTAGATGGCGTTGTCTTGTTGTTGGTGGCCTTTGTAGTAATGTTGGTTATCTCTGGTTGCTGTCTAGGTCATGAGGTCATGGTGGCGGTGTTGTATATCTGATCGCTCGCTAGATGGCGTTGTCTTGGTTTCGGTTTTAGTTATCTGGTCGCTCGCTAGATGGCGTTGCCTTGGTGGTGGTGTTAGTTTCCTGGTCGCTCGCTAGACGGCGTTGTCTTGGTATTGGTGTTAGTTACCCGATCCCTCGCTATATGGCGTTGTATTGGTGGTGGTGTTAGTTACCTGATCGCTAGCTAGATGGCTTTGTATTGGGGTTGGTGTAGTTTTCTGATCGCTCGCTAGATGGCGTTGTATTAGTGTTGGAGTTAGTTACCTGGTGGTTCGCTGGATGGCATTGTCTTGGTGTTGGTGTAAATTTTCTGGTCGCTCGCTAGATGGCGTTGTCTTGGTGTTGGTTTACTGGTCGCGCGCTAGATTGCGCGGCTGAACGCTGTGGTATGTGCGGAGACACTCCAAGGCCGTGAGGCATGTTCAGGCATCCGGCCCCGGGCACCTCAAAACCCTACTTTTTATTTTGCTGGATTGAAATATTTGCTGTAGTAAATGTATACAATACAATGAAGTATTTGAAAACCCCTCGACTCTTGGCCTTGTAGGATTTTGAATACTGAATGGCAGCTTTTAAACGATTTTGGCTATACTTTGCATGCTTAAATTGATAAATACATTTTTCATTCCGGTAAACGTTTACTATAATTACTCTAACATATATATCTGGTGTTGTATATCTGGTCGCTCGCTAGATGGCGTTGTCTTGGTGTCGGTTTTAGTTTCCTGGTCGCTCGCTAGATGTCGTTGTCTTGGTGTTGGTGTTAGCATTGATTACACGAATGGTGTTAGTACCTGGTCGCTCGCTAGATGACGTTGTCTTGGTGTCGGTGTTTGTTACCTGATCGCACGTTAGATGGCGTTGTCTTGGTGTCGGTGTTAGTTACCTGGTCGCTCGGGTGATGGCGTTGTCTTGGTGTTGGTGTTGGTTAATGATATTATTATCAGGATAATGTTGACGAACAACGCTATCAAACATTGTTTCTATCTTCTTTGTATGCGGATGATATCATCACAACGCCTGTGGTCATCATTATCAAAACGAAACTCCCGATAGGCAGGTCGGTGTGTCTGGAATGATATGGAGATTTGATATTAAAATAAAAATTCCTAGTTCCATAATTACAAACGCAAGGATGGAGACACCTGCACGAAGTGATACACACCCACAGAATGATTTTAACAGCATTGTACGAAGAATTTTAAAATGTATTCATTTAAGTTAACCTGTCAAATTAACTGAACAGTTTAGAATGCCAATGTTTGTAGCTCTATTTTTTAATTGTTAAGTGGAGACGGACACTTAGCGTTTCCAAGAAAACGAAATGGGACGTAAAAGCTTCCGGGACATAACCATAGATTAAGGCTTAATCTATGGTAGCGAGGAGTATGCTTAGCATACTCCTAACCAAGGAGGTTTATTGTATAACTGGAGGTAATACTGCATAAGAAAAATAGGAGGTTTTTCGAAATGTATAGATTTCATGAAATACATTACATTTGACGGGGTTCCAAATTATGGACGTTTCCTTGCCAGTTTCACACACTTCATAGTTTTACTTAAATCCACTGAAGAATCACTGTTGTGGTGCGGCAAGATGTAGGCTATGAAGTGATTATTGATGGACCTCTCCTTCGAATAGGAGAACATTTATAACAACTATTTTGATATGACTCTATTCTTTATGAGTGTAGGTAACAGGCGTTAACAACTCCTCTTTTTTCAACTTGAATCAACTGAAAAATCAACGTAGTGGCGCGACATGGGATAGGCTATGAAGTTCTTACTAGCCCTCTCCTTCTCATATAAAAACTTAATTAGCAACTACTGTGACCAGGGCCACCACATGGGGAGGCTATCGGGACTCCTGTCCCTGGGCCTGGGAGGAGTGTGGCCCTGGCCCCGACCTAGAGATGTGGCGGCCTTGGTGTTAGTTACCTGATTGCTCGTTAGATGGCGTTGTCTTGGTGTTGGTGTTGGTTACCTGGTCGCTCGCTAGACGACGTTGTCTTGGATGTCTGTGTTTGTTACCTGATCACTCGCTAGATAGCGTTGTCTTGGTGTAGGTGTTAGTTACCTGGTCGCTCGCTAGATGGCGTTTTCTTGGTGTAGGTGTCGGTTTTAGTTACCTGATCGCTCGTTAGATGGCGTTGTCTTGGTGTTGTTGTTGGTTATCTGGTCGCTCGCTAGACGGTGTTGTCTTGGTGTCGGTGTTTGTTACCTGATCGCTCGCTAGATGACGTTGTCTTGGTGTAGGTGTTAGTTACCTGGTCGCTCGCTAGATGGCGTTGTCTTGCTGTTGGTGTTTGTTACCTAGTCGCTCGCTAGACGGCATTGTTTTAGTGTTGGTGTTAGTTACCTGATCCCTCGCTAGATGACATTGTCTAGGTGTTGGTGTTAGTTACCTGGTCGCTCGCTAGATGGCGTTGTATTGGTGTTGGTGTTAGTTATACCTGCTTGCTAGCTAGATGGCGTTTTCTTGGTATCGGTGTCGGTGTTAGTTACCTGATCGCTCGCTAGAGGGCGATGTATTGGTGGTGGTGTTATTTTCCTGGTCGCTCGCTAGATCGTGTTGTCATGTTGTTGGTGGTAGTTTCCTGGTCGCTCGCTGAATGGCGTTCGTGTTAGTTACCTGGTCGCTCGCTAGATGGCGTTGTCTGTGTGTTGGTGTTAGTTACCTTATCGCTCACTAGATGGCGTTGTCTTGTTGTTGGTGGCCTTTGTAGTAATGTTGGTTATCTCTGGTTGCTGTCTAGGTCATGAGGTCATGGTGGCGGTGTTGTATATCTGATCGCTCGCTAGATGGCGTTGTCTTGGTTTCGGTTTTAGTTATCTGGTCGCTCGCTAGATGGCGTTGCCTTGGTGGTGGTGTTAGTTTCCTGGTCGCTCGCTAGACGGCGTTGTCTTGGTATTGGTGTTAGTTACCCGATCCCTCGCTATATGGCGTTGTATTGGTGGTGGTGTTAGTTACCTGATCGCTAGCTAGATGGCTTTGTATTGGGGTTGGTGTAGTTTTCTGATCGCTCGCTAGATGGCGTTGTATTAGTGTTGGAGTTAGTTACCTGGTGGTTCGCTGGATGGCATTGTCTTGGTGTTGGTGTAAATTTTCTGGTCGCTCGCTAGATGGCGTTGTCTTGGTGTTGGTTTACTGGTCGCGCGCTAGATTGCGCGGCTGAACGCTGTGGTATGTGCGGAGACACTCCAAGGCCGTGAGGCATGTTCAGGCATCCGGCCCCGGGCACCTCAAAACCCTACTTTTTATTTTGCTGGATTGAAATATTTGCTGTAGTAAATGTATACAATACAATGAAGTATTTGAAAACCCCTCGACTCTTGGCCTTGTAGGATTTTGAATACTGAATGGCAGCTTTTAAACGATTTTGGCTATACTTTGCATGCTTAAATTGATAAATACATTTTTCATTCCGGTAAACGTTTACTATAATTACTCTAACATATATATCTGGTGTTGTATATCTGGTCGCTCGCTAGATGGCGTTGTCTTGGTGTCGGTTTTAGTTTCCTGGTCGCTCGCTAGATGTCGTTGTCTTGGTGTTGGTGTTAGCATTGATTACACGAATGGTGTTAGTACCTGGTCGCTCGCTAGATGACGTTGTCTTGGTGTCGGTGTTTGTTACCTGATCGCACGTTAGATGGCGTTGTCTTGGTGTCGGTGTTAGTTACCTGGTCGCTCGGGTGATGGCGTTGTCTTGGTGTTGGTGTTGGTTAATGATATTATTATCAGGATAATGTTGACGAACAACGCTATCAAACATTGTTTCTATCTTCTTTGTATGCGGATGATATCATCACAACGCCTGTGGTCATCATTATCAAAACGAAACTCCCGATAGGCAGGTCGGTGTGTCTGGAATGATATGGAGATTTGATATTAAAATAAAAATTCCTAGTTCCATAATTACAAACGCAAGGATGGAGACACCTGCACGAAGTGATACACACCCACAGAATGATTTTAACAGCATTGTACGAAGAATTTTAAAATGTATTCATTTAAGTTAACCTGTCAAATTAACTGAACAGTTTAGAATGCCAATGTTTGTAGCTCTATTTTTTAATTGTTAAGTGGAGACGGACACTTAGCGTTTCCAAGAAAACGAAATGGGACGTAAAAGCTTCCGGGACATAACCATAGATTAAGGCTTAATCTATGGTAGCGAGGAGTATGCTTAGCATACTCCTAACCAAGGAGGTTTATTGTATAACTGGAGGTAATACTGCATAAGAAAAATAGGAGGTTTTTCGAAATGTATAGATTTCATGAAATACATTACATTTGACGGGGTTCCAAATCATGGACGTTTCCTTGCCAGTTTCACACACTTCATAGTTTTACTTAAATCCACTGAAGAATCACTGTTGTGGTGCGGCAAGATGTAGGCTATGAAGTGATTATTGATGGACCTCTCCTTCGAATAGGAGAACATTTATAACAACTATTTTGATATGACTCTATTCTTTATGAGTGTAGGTAACAGGTGTTAACAACTCCTCTTTTTTCAACTTGAATCAACTGAAAAATCAACGTAGTGGCGCGACATGGGATAGGCTATGAAGTTCTTACTAGCCCTCTCCTTCTCATATAAAAGCTTAATTAGCAACTACTGTGACCAGGGCCACCACATGGGGAGGCTATCGGGACTCCTGTCCCTGGGCCTGGGAGGAGTGTGGCCCTGGCCCCGACCTAGAGATGTGGCGGCCTTGGTGTTAGTTACCTGATTGCTCGTTAGATGGCGTTGTCTTGGTGTTGGTGTTGGTTACCTGGTCGCTCGCTAGACGACGTTGTCTTGGATGTCTGTGTTTGTTACCTGATCACTCGCTAGATAGCGTTGTCTTGGTGTAGGTGTTAGTTACCTGGTCGCTCGCTAGATGGCGTTTTCTTGGTGTAGGTGTCGGTTTTAGTTACCTGATCGCTCGTTAGATGGCGTTGTCTTGGTGTTGTTGTTGGTTATCTGGTCGCTCGCTAGACGGTGTTGTCTTGGTGTCGGTGTTTGTTACCTGATCGCTCGCTAGATGACGTTGTCTTGGTGTAGGTGTTAGTTACCTGGTCGCTCGCTAGATGGCGTTGTCTTGCTGTTGGTGTTTGTTACCTAGTCGCTCGCTAGACGGCATTGTTTTAGTGTTGGTGTTAGTTACCTGATCCCTCGCTAGATGGCATTGTCTAGGTGTTGGTGTTAGTTACCTGGTCGCTCGCTAGATGGCGTTGTATTGGTGTTGGTGTTAGTTATACCTGCTTGCTAGCTAGATGGCGTTTTCTTGGTATCGGTGTCGGTGTTAGTTACCTGATCGCTCGCTAGCTGGCGTGGTTATGGTATTGTTAGTTACCTGGTCCCTCGCTAGATGGCGTTTTATTGATGTCGGTGTTAGTTACCTAGTCGCTCGCTACATGGCGTTTTCTTGGTGTCGGTGTCGGTGTTAGTTACCTGGTCGCTCGCTAGAGGGCGATGTATTGGTGGTGGTGTTATTTTCCTGGTCGCTCGCTAGATCGTGTTGTCATGTTGTTGGTGGTAGTTTCCTGGTCGCTCGCTGAATGGCGTTCGTGTTAGTTACCTGGTCGCTCGCTAGATGGCGTTGTCTGTGTGTTGGTGTTAGTTACCTTATCGCTCACTAGATGGCGTTGTCTTGTTGTTGGTGGTCTTTGTAGTAATGTTGGTTATCTCTGGTTGCTGTCTAGGTCATGAGGTCATGGTGGCGGTGTTGTATATCTGATCGCTCGCTAGATGGCGTTGTCTTGGTTTCGGTTTTAGTTATCTGGTCGCTCGCTAGATGGCGTTGCCTTGGTGGTGGTGTTAGTTTCCTGGTCGCTCGCTAGACGGCGTTGTCTTGGTATTGGTGTTAGTTACCTGATCCCTCGCTATATGGCGTTGTATTGGTGGTGGTGTTAGTTACCTGATCGCTAGCTAGATGGCTTTGTATTGGGGTTGGTGTAGTTTTCTGATCGCTCGCTAGATGGCGTTGTATTAGTGTTGGAGTTAGTTACCTGGTGGTTCGCTGGATGGCATTGTCTTGGTGTTGGTGTTAATTTTCTGGTCGCTCGCTAGATGGCGTTGTCTTGGTGTTGGTTTACTGGTCGCGCGCTAGATTGCGCGGCTGAACGCTGTGGTATGTACGGAGACACTCCAAGGCCGTGAGGCATGTTCAGGCATCCAGCCCCGGGCACCTCAAAACCCTACTTTTTATTTTGCTGGATTGAAATATTTGCTGTAGTAAATGTATACAATACAATGAAGTATTTGAAAACCCCTCGACTCTTGGCCTTGTAGGATTTTGAATACTGAATGGCAGCTTTTAAACGATTTTGGCTATACTTTGCATGCTTAAATTGATAAATACATTTTTCATTCCGGTAAACGTTTACTATAATTACTCTAACATATATAGGCAAGGTTGCGGTAAGACTTATAATAGCTTATGCATTTTAAAACCATAGACTCAAAGAGGAACTAGATGTTTGGTATTTCGTGTTCTGAAATCTTTCAAGCAATTAGCATGTTTAACAAAAAAAGTTCTCATAAAATATAGATTTTTGGTCAAGTACCAACGGATTCAGTTAATGGTTTTTAATTTCATGGAACAATTGCCAAAGTCATATGTTCAGTTTAAGCTTTATTATTTTTCAAATTTAATTTTGCAAAAGCTTAACAGCCGGGCGCTGCGTTGATGTGTTTGTGCCGTCTATTGTAATTACCGTTACCAGGTAGAAGGGAACAGAGAAAAATAGACTGGAAACCTTTTGTACTTTGTGCTGTGCTCTTCTTTTCGTTGCAGAGGAGCAATTTACTACTTCCCTACAACTAATTACCTTATGTTTAGTTTTAGTTTGTTTACAATTTCAACGCTGAACAAAATACTTCTGGTCGAATATATATACCTCTCCTCATGTGATGTAAACTCCCTGTAATTGCGCCGATTTGGATTAATAAATTCCAAGTAACAACTAGATACACTAGTTTTAGTTACCGAGATATTTTATTGTCAGAGGGGGCTCCAGTTACGAAACGTTTTGAGTTTCTAACTGCTTTCCCCAAAGGGCCAATGCTAACAATATAAGTTCGCCCTTCCTCAAAGGATTATCCGATTTCGCTCATTTACGGCTCATTTTAAAGAGCAAAAAAATACTTACAGAATTTTAATATCAAAAATAGTTAACCCATATCAAAAATCGCAAATATTGAACATTTTAGAATTGTTTTGAACGATTATTATTTGCAATATCAAAATTCTGCTCACTGAACTCGCCGAATATTTCTTTTATCCATGCAATATGCCATAAAACAATTTCGGATGATCCTTTGAGGAGGGGCGGGATTCGAAAGTTGTCATTTATGGGCTTACGGCAGAAGCAGGTAAAAGCAAAGGACTGGAACCCATTGTTGGCATAAAAACTAATCAAGTAAATTTGTTGTGACAACAAATCTGCCGGTGATTTCTAAACATTTTTAAATGCCACAACCCTTTAACTCACTCGCTAACACTATGCACCTGATTTAACCTTGAGTGCGAAGAGGGGAGGAAGGTGGAAGGAACTCGCCTCGCGAAGGAACAGAATATAACAATATATTGACTAGCCGTCCGTTGGGGGTAGGTGGAGAGGGGCCAGCGGACCGCATTGTTGCCACAGCCCCCCTCCTATTCAAAACGAACACTTCCCCTGGCACGAGGTTAAATTACCTCTGGTGGTACCGGTACTCACATTCTGAGAATGAGTATCACATTTTACACCAATTTTCCTTTAGTAGGAAATTTAAAATAATGCTGGCACGGATACAGGGGGAGGTCATGGGTATCCCACTGGGTTTTTAGAAAGCATGGTAATCTATGTAACAACAAGTTTCATTGAATCATAAGATTACTTAAGGTGGTCCCACACTTCTCGAAGACAGGCCTGAACATTCGGCAGAACATTCTCTCGAATGTTCACTGGAGATTCCGTCCCGTATGTTCCCGTATGTTCCCGTGTGTATCCAAATGTTTGTGCAGCTCCCACACTTCTTGCGAATACTCCGAACATTAGGAGTTCGGCCGAATGCTCGGGCGTGTTCGCGAGAAGTGTGGGACCGCCTTAAAACATTTGGGGATGACATTTCTTCATTGGTCAAGCCAGTTCAACAGGTCCTTAGACTACATAATCATAAGGCGAATGAGCGAACTCTCTGTCCCAAAAACAATTGTTTATATCACAGCTGTATGTGTTTGTTACACAGCATCTGAGATTGCTAATCATATGTTTTAATACACAGTTGAACCGCTAGGTTCTCAGTGACGCTCCATAGCCCTTCAAAAGTCACAATGTTAATCTTATAGAAATTGAAATTGAGCATTTAAGAGCTGATAAAGATAACAAAACCCAGTACATAAGCAAGATCAGCTGTTTTAAGCTAACTTCTGGAATGGTAACACAATTTGAACTGCCCGAATTCGAGCAGCTGATGGATGGCATCCGAATTGACGGATTATTAACAAGAAAAATATGTCCACGTGGTTTTTAATTGTGCTTGCATCTGGTTGGCTTGAGTAATTGCATTCGTCTAAATGGTTCAAAGTTACAAATCACATTCAACACGAGAAAATATTTCGACGTGGTCCTCGGTCGACCTTTGTTTTAGAGAATTCCCCCTATAGGGAAGAAGCTATTACCGTAGTCGGCATGATGAGACCTAGGCCCAGGACCATGACAACTTTTCGTTTTGAGGTCCCCAGACCCCAAACGTTCGCAACTGTGTTTAGCACTTTCAATATCTCGATAACCACTTGACGTAGAGGAATGATCAAAATACCAAATTGTGTGTTTTTTAAGCTTAATCCAATGGTGAAAACTAAAATTTGACTATTTCAAAAATTATATGTAAAAAATTAAAAAAAAAATTTTGGGATACAAAACCCCCCCAAAACACCCCTTTGGATAGAGTGATCTGGCTGGTTTTCGAACTTAAAGTCATAAATGTTGCTTTACACGTTTATACCAAGTTTCACCAAAATTGGATCATTTTTACGAGAGTTATCGTGCTCACACACACACACACACACACACACACACACACACACACACACACACACACACACACACACACACACACACACACACACACACACAAAAATGATCCAATTTTGGTGAAACTTGGTATAAATGTGTAAAGCAACATTTATGACTAAGTTCGAAAACCAGCCAGATCACTCTATCCAAAGGGGTGTTTTGGGGGGGTTTTGTATCCCAAAATCTTTTTTAAATTTTTTACATATAATTTTTGAAATAGTCAAATTTTAGTTTTTACCATTGGATTAAGCTTAAAAAACGCACAATTTGGTATTTTGATCATTCCTCTACGTCATTTGGTTATCGAGATATTGAAAATGCTAAACACAGTACGTTGTCTAATGTTATTCTTATGGACGAAAATAAAATGTTTATATCTCGCTTATTTATGAACGTATACTGACGAAACTTGGTATACAGCTTCATCTCGTTGTTTCCTATTGATATTTGCTCAAAAAACAATTTTTTGCCAAAGACTCCCGTAGCAGCAATCCTGCGTACTCAGCCCCCATGTTATTCTTATGGAGATTAATTAAAAGCTCTGCCTCCCTTAATTATGAACATAAATGAATAACAACTGGTATACGACTTCACCTAGTTGATTTATAATTATATTAATATAAAAACCCATTTGTTGTGTCCCTTGTTGCAGCAAACCTGCGTACTCAGCCCCTATGTTATTCTTATGGAGAATAATTAAAATTGTATATATCGCTTATTTGTGAATATATTTTTATGAAACTTGGTAAGTGGCTCTATGTAGTATTAAGACATTTATATCTCCATTGGAAATTCGCTGAGTATGCAGGTTTGCTGCAACGGGGGTATTTAGTTGTCTTGTGTTCAGTAGTTGTTTTGTTTTGAATAACAAAACCTTTGAGCGGTAAATGTGCGGTAATATAATTGCAAATTTCACACCTGGAATTCGACTTCTATGTTCTATTTTTCCCCGATTCAAACTTGTTTTCGGGAATGCGGATTCAAATTTATATTTTCTATTGTCTACTAAATTTTATTAAAATCGCGATACCAAATCAATTCAAGTAAGTACTCAGGTACCGACGTCGACCATTCTATAGAATAAGGAAATAGCACCGTCACCAATCGCAGGTTTAAATTCATCCAAGCTGCTCATTAAAAATCAATAAGTGACTGTAGTAAAAAATCGTCCGTCCCTTTTCAGTTTTCGTTCCGATTCTCGTTCAAGTGGCGCAAAGCGGCACCGGAGGGTAATTGAACCATCGCTATTCGCTATTGGTCCGTACTTCTGGAATGTCATGTTGAATGATTAAATGTAGTAGAGTGGGGAACAGGTATGTTATGCGAGTGGACCTGGAACGAGGCTAGAGGACGAATACGGCCGACGCGCTACTTGTGGAATGTAGCCTCGCCGCAGGGTCCGCTCAGGAATGCAGCCGGATAACTCGCTTGTCCTCCGCCGCAGCGCTGGCGTCGTGCGGCGCACAGTAGCAGAGTCAAACGCGCTGTGCCGGGAGTCTGCTGCGGCTGTGATTTAAGTTAACTTTAGTGAGAAATGCGGTCGTTTCGGTCTTTTTAAATGTGTTCCGTTCGTCGGCAGTGTGTGTGTGTGCATCCTAGCGGCCGTCCAGTGATGTAAAGGTGGATTGGAAAACGGGAAACAAGTGTTAAGTGTCCTAACCGGATTTGTGAAGTGATTTAGTTACAATAATGAAGTGGGTTTTACTGATAAGGCCGAGTGAATTTTTGTAAATATTATTGTGTTGTGCCATTTTGGATATACCTGTGATATTTGATAGCATGCAGCCAGGAATGACGTTCCTCCTTGTTCAGCACAGGAATGATCTAACATAAAGGTAAGAAACTCCAGTCGATTTACAGCATTGCAGTTTGGCATGCACACCGGTTGAATCCAAGAATCTACCTGTTGCTTCTGTTTGCTTTTCGGGCGACAATTTGTCCTGTTTGTGATGTTAAACTAGCAGCATGTTGTAGGTATTTGCCTTCCCGTTGTCACGAATGCAAGACAACAATACTGGGAATGTGGTGGCTCGTGTAAGCTCGTTTCTTCGTGGAATGTCAAACCGTCATGTTTTTATTGCAGGTCTCAAAACGCTGACCCGATCCGTTACCTTTCAACAGTGGTTTTTGTGACACTTTTGGCTTTTACAGTTATTTAGTTTATTCTTGACAGTGCTTTTTATTTTCAGTGTTTGTGTTTTCCACGTACTGTAGGCAAATCGATTTGATCCTCTCGCCCTCTCACGGGTGTGACTTTTGCATGATTGTTCTCTCTAATCTTATTTAACTTAATGTTATTTTATCACAGGAGTGAGTCCTGGAAAATGACAACGCATCTCAGCTTGTAAAATTTGTGTTTAGATTGTGATCATTTGTATTACGCTTACCTTTATTATTTCAGTTACCGGTATTTTATGATTACCGGACTACGCACCCCCTCTGACTCTTTTATTACCGTATTTAACTAAACAATTTCCAGGCAAATGTTCCTTGTGCAAGTTAGTTGTACAGATTCTGTATTTATAATCAGTGGTTATTCTCGTAAGTTTCCGACCAAGGAACTATATGGAGTTAAATAAGTCTTGAGCCGCACCGCACTTAAGTCCATTTAATCTGAGACCATAGGGTACAAAAAGATTAAAGCTTTTTTAAAGTCCCGGGAGTGCGCTACAGTAATAAAACTACGACGCTCAAATGTTTTATTTTTTCCTTTGTTCGGAGAAATAAAGAATGCTTATTTCATGTTTTTTTCCTTTGTTCGGAGAAATGAAGAATGCTTATTTCATGTGCCGCGACGGTGATGTGTTATTACGTTACTTTTTCGTAATAAAAAAAGTCTGAATGGTTCAGTACCTAAATGAAAATATGATTATAAATTTGTTTCCAAAATATCTTGTTCTAAATACCGGTATGCTACTATAATGTTAAACATACCTAATTTCAATGTAAATTAGTAATAGTTTAAAGTATAAATACAAGTTTTTTATCAGTAAAAATGCCTTGTGTAAACGAACTTTTTGTACCATTAAATTATTTTAATTTGTTAAATCCTTACTTTGATAAACGCTTGTTGTATTACTTAACGCTTTACTACCACTTTTATGGAAACTACTGTAGTGATCGTGGACACACCACCAGGAAAATTTGAAAGTCCTCTCCAGTCTTAAACAGGATTTTAATCTCTAGAGGGGGTTTTGAGAAATTATAGAGGGCTGAAGATTTGTCTATGTATGGCAAGAAAACTACTTTTGACTCAATTGAAGCAACAGTTACCATGACAATGAGTTGTATCGACTAAACATTCTGTAATACGAACAAGCAGCGACAAACTGTATTTGAAACTCGACCGATTCGTGACGAACTTTACATCGTTATGACTGGAGATACCTGATTATTTGTACAAATGAAAGTTTAGGAATCAAGAATTTGTTTCAGAGAGGTACATACCTATACAATACTGATTTAATTTCAATAGGCTCTACCATTCGTGTGCAGATATATATTTCGTTGAGTAACATTGTGTATTATTTTACAAGCGATGAATCGAGTTCAGTACTACTACAGCAATAGATTTATGTATTTATTTCCAACGGTTCCTTTATTACAACATTACAATCATTTTAATATAAATGGCATCAATATATACATTCAAAAATTGCGATTTACAAGCAACGTATGTAAACAAATTTACCAACAACTTTGTTAACAAATTACCAACTACCAACAACAATCCTAATTAAATCATAGTATATATTTCACATCTGCTCAATATAAATTCAACAACAACACTTTTACATCAATACTTTGCAATCAAACATGACATTGATTGACATTGCAATCAAACATGTTGCAAAAAATCATAACAGTATATAACAATTTTGCCTACAATATGCAATATACAAACTCTACAACATGAATATTTAACAATAATAGAATATTGACAAAACAAACATAACACGACTTTTTCCCCTTCCTTTTCCAGGTTTCTTGCAAACGTAACAATGTGTGCACTGTGACTAGGCTAAGCACCCTAGTGTGGCCCTCTAAAGGCACCACCAAAGTACAGGTTTCACTGTAACTACACTCATTTTGACAAGAACTGACACAAATCACGGATCAAGGACAACAAGTTGTCCCTGATATGGCCCTCTAAAGGCACCACTCAAAAGAAAAGCATAGTACCGCACACCAAGACGTATATTTTCTGAACTGGAACGATTTATCTTCATGTGTTCACTATAATCTTAAAACACTTGCCTAGATGTTTCGATTGCAATTTAGTAAATAAAATAAGTGAATAATAACTGTTAAAACAATAATTTTACACTTATTCACCTACTTACTTAAGAACCACACATACATTTAAACTTTCATTTTAAACAATCCTAGATCACAAAGCTTCTTTAATCTATGGCAAAGAAAATATATATTGTGGGTACCGGTAGTTACTTAGTTTTGATTAAGAATAAGAATTACCGCACACAACCTTACTCTTAGCCTGGCAATGTATGTTTACAAATGAAACATGTCACGAAATGTCAAACCCACTCTGTTGGACTTTACATCGTTTCAAAGCAAAATCGACACCATATCATATCTCGTCTTTTATCAAACTGACTGCTTGAAAACGACAGTATTTTAGTTCTGTAATACCGTACGTATCAATAAACGTGAAAAGTCCTCGCGGACCCATCATGAATTATCCCAGTTCCTGGGGTGATGTACGTATTAAACCTGACCCACATCCCACACTAACCGCGAATACGCCCGGATATAAGGCTGACCATTCGTCACTATTTATTAACAATGTAAGTTTAAACATTCGATAAAATACGCCAAAGATTCCTCAGAATACAGAATATTCGGCGTACTGTATTTTCCCGAATGTTTACATTGTAGGCTGGATAAGTAGTGGCGAATTTTCAGTGAACTTTCGGGAAAATGTTCGGCCGAACATTTAGGTGTATTCGCGAGAAGTATGGGCCAGGATTTAGGTTCAGTTGACTGTGTAAACGCTGGTTGCGTAGTGGTTGCCCGGATCGATCTTGATAAAAGACAAAACAATTTAAGTGTCATTTCGATGCTGTGGAGACCTTGCTACCGTTGTTAATCCCGTTGACGTATACAAACAAAACAAAAAATGGCAAGTTAAAGTCCGATTTCGTAGCTCTCCGACCTCAGGGCTCCGCCCCGCTTGACCTGCAAGCATCGATGTTACAATTACGGACATAAAAGACATGAAGATTTCCCCCACAAAACTGTATTCTGTAAATTCCAATAAATATTAATATTGAAAATTAATTAATAAATAATAAATATTATTACAGATCGATTTAGGATTCACTATAGAATACAATATTAGGAGTTCGCTTTCTATATCCTTATTTGTTAAGTTTGTGTACGTAATTATATCCGCAATATTCACGAGGGCGAGGCCACGACACGGGCTACTAAAACATAACAAATTTACAATTACTTTGCTGTGAAGGTTTGCTGGGAAAACCCATGCGATGGGAGTTAATGGCCTCCCGTCCACGGAGGAGGAAACTTGTTTAATGAACAGGAGATATTTTAATCAACGCAACCTTTAGAAGGCTCGCCGGCCGCATAAGCGGTAGAATGCAGTCGTGGCCTTACGTATCATTAAACCTAGGTGGTATTTGACATTTTGATCACCGGGGAGCTTTTATAGTTAGTATTCTCCGTGCAATTCCACCAATTACTGCCGACTGAGTAAGTTGCAGTTTTTGCTGTAGACTTGCGCGGAGGGTAATTTTAAATAGACTCGCTATTTAGTTGTCGGTTTACATTTTTAATATCTTTATGTTTTGAAGGTGCCTAGTAATATAAACTACAACTCATTAATATTGTTATTGAAATTGCTGTTTTTAAGCATTTAGAATATGCAACTTTGACGCTAGAGTCATGCAACACGAGTAGACATATCTTGCACCTGAGTTGCACTGTTGCTGTTTTTAAGCATTTAGAATATGCAACTTTGACGCTAGAGTCATGCAACACGAGTAGACATATCTTGCACCTGAGTTGCACTGTTGCTGTTTTTAAGCATTTAGAATATGCAACTTTGACGCTAGAGTCATGCAACACGAGTAGACATATCTTGCACCTGAGTTGCACTGTTGCTGTTTTTACGCATTTAGAATATGCAACCTTGACGCTAGAGTCATGCAACACGAGTAGACATATCTTGCACCTGAGTTGCACTGTTGCACTAGAGCGTTCGCAATATTGTAGCCTATATTATAAAGCTTTGTATAGAAGAAACATTCTACAGCAATTCAAACGTCACTCTAAAGAGAGACTGTGCAAGAAAGTATCCGTGTATACGGTAACCGGGGTAATTACATTTAAACACTCGTCCTGCGATCATTAACAACCCTATTATAGTTTCCCTCTGGAAGTCTGGTCCCCCGGCCCGGATCCTGAACATGACCCAGATTCCGCAGAAGATAGTTTTCCAAGCTGTTGGCCGCGTGGGCGGAGGTTGTAATGGTTAGACAGAGACGAAGTCGCTGTAACTGTTCCCATCTCTGTCCTTGAACACGGCGCCTTTCATTGTCCCCTGGGACCATTTGTGAATGGCACGTTCTAATGCTTTTTGCCTAAGCCGCGAATAATTGCAGATCTGGTAAGAGTTTTAATTTAAGCAATATGCAGTAAAACATATTTGTATGCGTAATAAGCATATCTTTCTGTAGATCGTTGATTAGTGCGTGTATAAACTTATCTAATCATTATAAACACCCGCATATTTATGTATAACTTAGATTGTTATGGGGGGCTTGAGATTCATTCAGATATGTTTTAGGCCCTAGTAGCAGGAACGGTCTCTTGGTTAAGTGTGTCGATAGGTCGGATTTAGTCAGGATGGCAGTTTGAAAATACCTCCAAAACTTACATTCTGCTAAACAAACATAGCCTTCAATAGTTGTAAGCTAACTAATACGTAAATAAACTATCCAAACTAACCCAAAATGTTTATGATTTATGATATTTTTTCATGTGCAATAATAAAATCAAACAATGGCGGCGGTCCGACACTTCTCGCAGACACGCCCGAACATTCGGCTGAACTCTCAATGTTCGGAGTACTCGCGAGAAGTGTGGGAGCTGCACGAACTTTTGAAATCATACGGGAACATTCGGGACGGAATGTTCAGTGAACATTCAGGAGGATGGTTGACCGAATGTTCAGGCCTGTTCGCGAGAAGTGTGGGACCGCCTTTACAGTATTTGCAGTTTAAGACATAAAGCAATCAATTTACTAGAACCGCGATTGGTACCAATCACACAGAAGCAATGCTGCTCGAATTTCGCCCTTGGCAAAGTAGAAGTTTACCACAGTAAAATTCCTGCTTCAATTATCCTATTAGGCTATAGGGTGTGAGGCCTGTAGTATTCACAGATAATCAGTTCATCAAATATTGTCATGGCTAATAAACTAAGCGTCTGTAATGTATAGAATTAGTTCTTTGCCCTTAAAATTTTTACAAGATACATAACATTGGACTTGTTACGTTTTAAAATACAAATGGGTATTTTAAAATTCTAGGAAAATATTCAAACTTTCTGACTAAACTATTTACTACCTTGGCTATTCGGGTAGTTTTGACAATTGGTTTTCGGATAGTTCTTTCCGTAGTTCAAAACACTGTGCATGTTCTTGGGGCCTTTAAATGTCACTTTGAGACTTTTTTGTATTGATGTCTTTGGATGTTATTTCTTGGCTATCAAATTTTAAGGGATGTCTTCCTAACGCAAGCTGCTGGTCCAATACGGAAACAAATACTGTGTATACAATGTTTAATAACAACAAAGACCATGAATGGTATAACACTACCTATAAACTCATGAGCGTGGATCTCGTGTAATCTCTGTTACAAAAGTTTGTGATTCCAAAAACATGGCAATTAACGAGACCGCTCTACAACACCTTTGTGTTTCACTACTTTTTTCTAGCTTTTTGACGTTCATTTTCTATGAAACCAACATGGTACATCAAAATTTATTTTATCGTTGCAGGGGAAAGGTTAATGACATGCATCGCCATCATGTCCGCAACATTACACTATACCATCGACATGGAAAGCGCCGCGTGATAGTTATTGAATTTGTTGTGACAGTGAGCGCGCATTCCACAACTCCCGCACGCGCAGTGGCGCGGAGGCGCGCTGCATATTGTAATGAGTTCGTGCCTACTTATTAACTAAGTAAACGCGATCTACAAAAAATACTGTATTGCAAAAGTAATTGGGAAATATGTTAAGATTAAAATTGTATGTATTTTATTTTTTTGCTGTCTATTTTAGTGAAATGTTATTAAGAGGAGGCTCCAGTCACGAAACTTTTCCTATTTCTTTCTACTTCTCCCGTTAGGTTGATGCTAACTTTTAAAGCTTGTACCGCCTCAACGGATCATCCGAAATCATTGAGTTATAGCTTGAAAACAAAACCTCTCTAACCTCACTGAGCAGAACTTTTGTATAACAATTAATAATCGGTCAACAACATTCCAAATTATTTTTAGCGAATTTCCCCTATAGGGAAGAAGCTATTACCGTAGGTGGCATGGGATGACTTAAGCCCAAGACCATGATAACTTTTCATTTTGAGGTCCTCAGATGCAAAAAGCAACATTCGTTCAAATTTTTATACATGTATATATGCGTCCGTAAGCACGATAACTCTCGTAAAAAAGGTCCGATCGTAATGAAATTTTGTGCAAATGTGTAAAGTACCATTTATTTGAACGAGTTCGAAAACCAGACGAATCACAGCATCCGAAGGGCGGTTTTTGGGGGGTTTTGTACCCCAAAAATGTGTTTTTTGGGGTTTTAACATGTAATTTTTATTTCAATAAAATTTTAATTTTCACCATTGAATTCAGCTTAAAAAAACAAACAATTCGGTATTTTGACCATTGCTTTACGTCAATTGGTTACTAAGATATTGAAAGTGCTAAATACAGTACGTGTCTAATGTTATTCTTATGGATAAAAAGAAAAAAATATATCTCGCTTATTTATAAACATAAGCTGATGAAACTTGGGATATGGCTTCAAATGGTTGTGGTTTATTGTTGTTTGCAAAAAACCCAATTTTTCGCTTATAGTTCCCGTAGCAGCAAACCTAGGTAATCAGTCCCCTTGTTATTCTTATGGAGAACAATTAAAATGTTATATATCGCTTATTTATGACTGCATATGGATGAAACTTGGTATGTGACTTCATTTAGATGGGTTCTATTGATACTTGCATAAAAACCCATATTTTGTCTTCCTTGTTGTAGCAAACCTGAATACCCCTCCCCAATGTTATTCTTATGGAGATTAATTAATATTTTAAGTACCGGTACCGGTATCTCTTGTTTTTGAATTTATTTCTTATGAATCCTGGTAAGTGACTTAATGTGTATACGCAACCATACAAACACCCACGGTGTGGTTGGACGGTGTGGTGTTAGTGTAGGTTATACTATATTCATTGGAAATTCGCTGAGTATGCAGGTTTGCTGCGGCGGGGGTATATTCAGTATTCTATGGGTCTGCTAAATTTGTTAAAATAACATTTTTTCTCACTGAAATTGCTAAATATTTTGTTTTGATCTTTAAAATGAGCCACAAATGAATGATTTCTGGTACCCCGTTGAGAAGGGGCGGGATTTTAGAGTTGAACATTTTCGTTAAGGGAGAAGCAGTGAGAAATGTGAAATGTTACGCGACTGGAGCCCACTCTTAGATGAGTTCTGACTCGAGAGTACCTAAATCATGGACTTTACCAGTGTGGGCTTTTTAAATTTGTAGTTCAACTTTAAAGCTCCAGTTTTACAGCTTTCGTACTGCATCAACCGCTACGGCAATCAAAATTCTTAAAAGGAATTCGAAAAATGTTCATTGTATACACATTTTAAATAAAGTTTGGATGTGTTAATTGGAAAACAGTTTCAAAGATTTGTTCAGTGTACCAAGTTATTGAAACATTTTTACAGTAACAAATTGAGCACTCTTTTAGGACTGGGTTTAGAAGCAAAAGATGAGATAAGAATGTTTCTTTTAATTTACTATTTGAATACAATTTATTGTGGCTACAGTTCATGTTAGTAAATGACTATTGCAACTTTAAGACAACTTAAGTACGTATACGTCAGCGAAGGCACGCGAAATATCAATCATATTTGTCTTTTCCGTGTTATATCTTAAGCTGAAAACTGGAACTCTTTTTTTTGTAGAGAAATTACCAAAATAAATATTCTTGCTACATTTTTTTATAGGCCTAATATAATAATTAATTTCATATTGACCAAATATTTTCAAAAGATCGTTTTGTTTGGCAATTTCCAACGGTATATTTTTAATCCAATTCTAAGTTTTAGGTCTGTAATAGCGAACAGATGGTGTACGATAGATTTAACCCCTTTACCTAGCTTATATAAACCTTAAAAGCTATTATTAATTTTTTTATAGATTTGCGAAGGTATTTTTTTAAAATATTTATATTAAAATGTAGTAGGTCGATTGTTCATCGTTTATACATTTTAAAATATCTCAAAAACAATTGGCAATTCTCTATTGTACACAATCGGCTGGCAGGTTTGTCGGGTTTATACAATCTTATAAAATTCGACTACATATTTTACAAACTGAACTTTCAGTTTCTATTTTTTATTTTACAAACCACCTTACGATTCTGTTTCGTACACACCCGGTTAGGTTGTTGTGGATTGTAAATAAAACCTCTCTGAACCGTAGAGTTTTAATTAGTAGTTATTTATTTCGGGCGAATATTTATGCATATGCAGACGAAGACCGTTTGAAATAACAGGTTTCTAGGCGCCAGCCCCACAGGTCGGCCAAATAAAAAGTGTTTTCAGACTGTGTTTGTGTATCAAGGACTCAAAATGCCGAAGGCTTAATTTCGTGTTTATTTTATTTTTACATTTAAACATCCGCATACTTTTATAGCATTCCTACCAGTTAAGGGTTTATGTCGATTTATCGACTACTCGTTTCGTCCTTTTTTGTCTTCTGATGTTTTAAGCGTTTGGTATTGTTTGAAATATATGGGAAAATAGTGTTATCTGTACTCATAATTTATTCAAATTCACTTTCATTCCATCTCTATAAATAGAGTACCGGTATGGGGTATGTTTTATTTTATAATCCTACAAATTAAAAGAAACTGGTGTTTCGCCCAAACAGATTTTGAGACAACTCCCTGACGGATTTTAGTGCCTATTTTTTAAAGCAAGGTTACTTTTGTAGAAGGAAATTTCGAAGCCTGAATTTAAGTGAGTTTTATTTTTACTAATTTGATTTTAATTATTATATTTTTATTTTATTTTCTTAACAACTGACGGATATGGTGCAGTCCTAAATCGTCAGCTGGCGCGAGAAATTTTATTCATGGAATAGAAGTAGTAGAATGAGGATGGTGTTGAAACATAAAGAAATAGAGTAAACACCGCATGTTAATAATCCTGTTTTAGTTTTTACAGGCAAAGCCGTGATAAACAGCTAGTTTATTTATTTTTATGGGAAATGTTTATATGTCAAATCCCTATTCCAGTTTATTTTTATGATTCCGGTTTCCTACATCTTTACGGAATGTACTTCGTTAAAATAACTGTAATTATGTAGGCCGAGGTTTGTTTTGACGGGTTATTAGTACAGTAATTAACTGATAAGTGCCATTTTATGATCAAGACACGAAACTAAGTGCCATTTTATGATCAAGACATGAAACTTGTCTATCTCATTAGAAACACTCGCGAATGGTGGTGGCAACGTCGCAACTCAAGCAATGTTGTTCGACCAGTTCGCATGGTTCCCATTGTTAGGCTGCAATACACAATAGACGGAAATCACATATTTTCAAACTCTGCCTACAATTCACAAGAAATGTATTAGACAAACGATTTGTTTGAAACACAGGACTTGTCTCTAAAAAGACTGGGTTTGAAGTGCTGTACTACTGTATTATTTTTATCGTCTCATTCATAAGTTTATGGACGATATCAATGAACCGTTCGGAGGAAAAATGTAAATTGCGTTGTTAAATATCTACAAAGTTAAAAAAATCCTGCTTTTCGTTTACCCACTTCTTGAAGTTAATACTTAACCGATTTTGATGATTCTTTTTTATTTAAAAGATAATTTCAAGTTCTAAGTCACTGTTGAGCCAGAATTTCGATTTAGGCCCCAGGAATTGTCCCACGGAACTTCGAAGTTCCCATGTTATACATATGGAGGAGAGTTTTATTTGGTTTATATCACATGTGTTTTTTCTTGATTCAATAAACAGCTGTTATAAGGATTATATGCTTACCGTCTGTATGTGAATCATTATAGTGTAAATATATCTAAGTACTGAAATGTCTTGACTACCTAAGTGAAATGTAATCCCACAAGATTAATTTTCAAACCCTTGGCCTCAGCCCTGAAGGTGGATTTTTTTAAACCCCCAAAATGCAAAACTTGAAGATAAGAACTTTCGTTTGATATCATAAACATGTAAGAAAATGAATAGTTTGAGAGGCCTTTAAAATGCCAAACAAATTTCAAGAAATTCTTTCAGTCATAAACGTTACATCTACTAAGTTATATATAATTTATTCCCGTACGTTTAATTAAAGTTTACCGCTCGCCCTAGTGTTTCAAAGATGTTCTAAAAACTCTCAATTACAACGAAGACGTGAACAAATTATATTTTTATCCTCCAACCAAAATATTTCACAACAAATAAGAATTTAATTAGCATCTGCATTCCACTGTGGTGATTAGACACCTGTTCAAACAAACCTACCCGGATCAACTCGTTGGAATGCAAGTTTTAAATGAAGTTACTCAAGCACGGTGTTATAGATTCATATCTTCCATGTTATGTGTTTATAATTATAGCTGTTCGGATTATAAACTTTCAAGTCTTACGGATTATGGATTGTCCTCATATGAGCACGCGTTTCCCGTAAACTTTTCGAAATCGTTAAAACCCATTTTTTCTATAATATATTTTGTATTTCGTAGTCAAAACCCAAAATCTTGGATACTTATTAGTAAAATTACTTTCTTGGTTTGAGGAAAGCAATTTCAATTGTTCAACTATTATACACGTAGTATTTTTGTGGTATTATTCTAAAAAGCTCTTACTCTAGCTGTACCTTTTTTAATTTGGGTATCGTCAACCTCCAAGCACGGCAGTTTTCTGTGCTCCAAGCGTTTTCATCATTATTTTTCCTAGCCCCAAGAATGCCGTTAGGGTTCTTTTATTTAATAAAAACCTCTGATTCAAACACACTTTTTAATGTTGCCTAACTTATCGCAGAAGAGCGCCGTCCGTTTATTTGTTAAATTTATTTACAATAAAATTGTATCCTAACTAATACAAACCAGCTTTCTTCGCCTATACGTATATAATTATATACATAACTATAATCCTATTAATATATATAACTATTATTTTATATATACCTATATAAAATGTTTGGACTTAGTGTTCTTGTTATTTGATGCAGATTACAAAAATTGCGTTATTTTAACACTTTATTGGCGAAATGCAAAAAAATGTACCGACTGTGCCTTGAGCTCAGTGGGTGACTCATGGCCAAAACCCGGAGCGGCCGAGCGAGGGCTGATTAGGGGTAGGGACACCTCGACACCTCCCCGACCCCTAAGCTCTCAGCCGCTCGAGTCTTTGCGCGAGGTATAAATATCATCCTTCATTAATTTGAAGTTATATATTTCTTACGACTGCCATTTTTATAAAATGACAGTTGTAATGTTGTAGATCAAAAGAAGCCTAATACCCGAAGCCAATGAAGTGTTTATTAAAAAATACGATCAGTCATAACAATGGGCCAGAAAGATGGGTGGAATGGGTGTAAAATAGGCCTTAGATTGCCATGTATAGGCAATTAAAAAAGAAATATGCGTATCAATTTATACATTGTATGTGTGCAGCTACGCAGAAACATTGAATATTGTTTGGAACATGGCGGAAACTGTATTCTCATCACTAGCAGATTATTCCATCACAGTTTTCTATAGATAAAGAGCTTACTTTTCTGATATGTAGAACAAATGCATTATGTTTTTTTTGTAGTATCAAAATATTCTAATAAGCATCATACAAACCTCGAGTTGGTTTATTATAAACATCGATGTCGGTAGCACCAATAAACTCCTTCATCTCTCATCCCCCACTTATTATTGCAATACCATTGATTACCTCCCCGGAAAATATACATTGTTGCTAAGATAACTGTGTTTTTAGTTTATTTAAACTTTTAGAAACAAAATACACCTGTTGAAGGGAAGGACGGACCACCAAACAAATGGTGTAGGCCTACGGCTCAGCTCCAAGCTGAAGGGACGAGTGAATTCTTTGTGAGTTGCACGTCCGATCAGGCGTTTTATAACTTTTTACCTATCCTTAAGGGATTGTGTGAATGCCCACCGGAAGCCCATTTTGTTTTTATTTTAAGCTTCCAGAGCTTTAAATATTCAATAAACCAACAAAACAACAAGATTCAACCAGTGTTATAAAAGCGGGCCGCTGTGTTTTTCGGTCGTTATGTTGGCCAACATGTTTACTGATATATTGCGGGAGTTTTAGCGAATTTACCCTATAGGGAAGAAACTATTACCGTAGTCGGCATGGTAAGACCTAGGCCCGGGACCATGATAACTTTTCGTTTTGAGGTCCCCAGATGCCAAAAACACCATTCGTTCAAAACTGTATATTATAGCGCTGATTAGCAGGCTATAATATTTCTTGAGGTTAAGAAGTGGTATTTTTAAATAAAATGAACTAAATCAAATCTTCTTGTATTTATTTAAACAAGCAAATTAAAAGTCTTTCTTCTCAAATAAAATAATTCAAAATTCAAAATAAAATTAAACTTGGGTTTGCTTATCACATCAATGTTTCAAAATAAAAGTTAACTGTTCGATTATTGATATTACTGAACTTTAATTATAATTCTTCTTTCTGTAATTTAACAGTCTGGTTTTTAGTTTATCTTCAACCCAAGTATCGAAAAAGAAACGCTTCGAACCCTCAAAAAGAAATAATTGTTTTACAGACTGTTCCCCTTTTTGAAAAATAACAAAATGAGAAATGGAGCAATGATTTAAATTAAGACTCTAAATTTTAAAACAACTTTTGTACCTGCCAATCTGAAGAAATTCACGTTTCATTGGGTAGACTAGCGACAAACTCACGACACCAGAGATATACGTAAAATCCCGCAGCCCCCCAGCGACCGTGAATATATAAGCTTTGCTCAGAAAGTTCTCGAACTCGAGTACGCCGGCCATCACGTGACCCGGCTCCAGTTCCTTCAGGCCAAGCAACAATTTTTTAAATCATTGTCTCCAACTCTTTCCGACATCCCCGAACAAGAAAATCGCGAGTTTGCCCAGACTTGCAAAACCAAGTAGCAACAGCAATTCTTATTTGCAACTGTCAGCAATTATTCACAAAACTTCTTTTATATTATATACATTTTTTCTTTTTCACATATCATAAATAGTATATTAAATATATAGTGTTTCAATGGCAATTGGGACGCTATAATATATATGTCCGTGAACACGCTAACTCTCTTAAAAATAGTACGATTTTGACGAAATTTGGTATAAACGTGTAAAGCAGCATTTATGACTTGAAGTTCGAAAACCAGACAGATCTACCTATCCGAAGGGGTATTTTGGGGGGTTTTGTACCCCAACTTTTTTTTTTAGTTTTTACTTATAATTAAAGTCAAATTTTAGCTTTTTCCATTGGAATCAGCTTAAAAAGACGCACAATTTGGAGTTTTGATCATTGCTCTACTTTAAATGGTTACAGAGATATTGAAAGTGCTAAACACAGTACGTTGTCCATTGTTATTCTTATGGAGAATAAGAACATTTGTATAGGCCTATCTCACTTATTTATCAACTTATCTTGATAAAACTTGGTATATTGCTTCATATCGTTGTGGTCTATTGATATTTTGCACAAAAAATTGATTTTTTGTTGATTATCCCCGTTGCAAAAAACCTGCGTACTCAGCTCCCATGTTATTCTTATGGAGAATAAGTAACGTGTTATCTTCCTTAATTATGAACATAAATTAATACAATTTGGTATGTGGCTTTACCTTCTTGAGTTATATTGATATTTGTATAAAACCCCATTTTTGTGTTCCTTGCTTCAGCACCCCTGCATACTCAGCCGTCATGTTATTCTTATGGAGAATAATTAAAATGTCATAAATCGTTTATTTATGAATGTATATTGATCAAACTTGGTATGTGGCTTTATGTGGTATTAAGATACATATATATGCATGGTAAATTCGTTGAGTACGCAGGTTTGCTACTACGGGGGTATTATTTTACGTTTTGGTGGTATAGTAATTTTATTAGCCATTTAAAACAATGTTAATTTAGTGATTTTTCAAAACCATTACCATTGTTCTTATGTACATTACAAGTCGAAACCTGGTGTTCAAATTAGCCTAACTTTGAAACCTTGCAAATTTGTTTAAATAAAAAGTAACTAACCATCTTGAAGCTAAGTAATGATTTAAGTAACACGAAAATGTTTCTAGGTTTAGGGTCATGGGTGAATGGTATTGAAAAACG
Source organism: Allygus modestus (assembly GCA_963675035.1). Lineage (NCBI taxonomy): Eukaryota > Metazoa > Arthropoda > Insecta > Hemiptera > Cicadellidae > Allygus > Allygus modestus. The sequence continues at coordinate 105,557,061 of OY776117.1, read as the reverse complement.
TGCACTTGGGTGGTTAGTTTAATCATTTATTTTACCTACGCAATGAAAGAAGACAACCCTCATGCATCAACAGGTTGTTGACAAGAAAAATTTGCAGCTTAAAACGGAGAAATTGATATTTTAAATGTCTTGAAGTGCGCGACTGTAAAGGCGGTATTGTAAATACGTAAGTCAAACGTGGCTGTTTTAAAATTACAGTCTATGTTTAAAATAATAAATACTGTTTGTATGTTTACCTGTTACCTCCTTCGTACGTCCCGTAGACCCAGAGGCATGGGACCCGTCATAATTAACTGAGTCATTTGATTTGTGATACTGATTTGAGAACATTTCAATAATTTTGTTCATTTAAAAGTACGGGTAAATTTCCATAGTATAAAAGTCAAGATATACCGCTGATGAAAGGAAAAACTAAAGTATGTCTATGGTTTAAACTGCGAATGAGAAGTGTTCACCATTATTTGCTCACTGCTGGGGCAGTTTCTCAGAAATATTTTCGACAAAAGGAAGCCGCACTGGCGCTTTGACGGTGCGTTTTTTATTTATTTTTTTTTGGGGGGGGCGTAGATTTGACCGTTTTTCAGTTTTTTTTGGTTTAAATCCCTAAAAACGGATAAAAATCTGCAAGGGAAACACCAGGCTCGGTAGTAGCAGCAGGTCGGTCTCTGCGGATGGCGGGATGGCTGCAAGAATGTGAACCGGGAGAAAGTATCCACACGATAGAGCGAGAGGGGGAGATGGAGAGGGTTGGTGGGGGAGGGTAGCCTACTTGTTCGGTGTCAACGGCCGAGGGGCCACTACCACGGATGAAAGTGATGACAAGCATGCCGCAACGCTGGTCCCAGCCGGGGGAGGAAATATCGAAGCAACTATTCCTCCCATTCCAAATATTTTGTAGTAAAAGTAGGCCGGGGACCAAGGATAGTTTCGAATGACAAACAAGACTAAATCCATGAAGCCGTGACAGACTAAGTTTTTTTTTTTTAATATAGGCATCTAGTATCAGGATTTATTTTAAATACAATTGACAAAACAAAAGTAACTGTTTAAGACTACAATGGAAGTTCATAAGTTGACATCCCTACTTCCTTCGATTCATCCTTCATCAGCTGGTTTTCATTGAGCTTTTGTTTATTTTATTAGCTGGTATTTTTAATTTATTAGCATAATTAAAAGTACAAACAGTTTTTTTTTATTTGCTGTAAAGGGTAGACTTTTGCATAAGTAAATAATATAGTGTATTTGAGCTCCTGGTCTAATATGTAATATTTTTAAATAATAAAGTTACATGAGTTCGTTTTAGCAAGTGCCAGAAGCAAAAGAACACATTATAGTTATGTCACATTTTGTAGATTTACTTACAAAACCTGGGTTGCGCTTTAAAATAAACACCCGTACAATATAGGCTTCGCTTCTGACAAGCAGTTCTTGTACTTTGCTCAATGCAAGGGAAGCTGCCCTGCTTGATAACACATCATGTATATGGAATATGTGGATTATTGCATGCGCAAAATACTAGTTGCATTAATAATACAATTAAACGAATCAAAACTAAAACTGCTGGATCTCATTTGTGTGTTCAAAAAATAATTAAAAATCGTAATTTTAAAGGGTTTTAAATTTGAATAATGTAGATTTAATACTCTAGTTTTCGTCACCAACAAATCCTATTGGTTTTTTGATTGAATTCTATACTCTTATCCTACACTCTTATGAGCAATGTTTACTTGATTGGTTTGTTGCACAATTATTTCGAAAACGGCTCCGAGGATTTCCTTCAAATTTTGGAAATAACTAAGTTCTGGTATAAAAATATATTCTAGACAGGTCTCATCCCCAGTAAAAATAAAATAATGTTAAAAAACTAAATTGAAAAGTTAAACAAATTAACATTGGGCCTATCCTTCAAAATCAAAACAAAATAATTGTATCAGTTGTTTATAATCAATCAGGGAAGTCAAAGTAATACCTTTTTGTTTATAATTGTTGAAATGTGGTTTCCTAAGAGCAGTGACTAAAGCTGTTGAGTGAAGATTGCATTTATAGATTGGTCATATCCGAAATAGTTCAAAGGGGTATTGAGCTATACAAATCTGATAATCAGGTGGAGGAAGTGGTGAAATATTACTCCCAGGCATCTAAACAAACTGACTGGCCTTCCCCGAGCAAAGCTCGGCCCCAGGTACTTATAATAAACGCGTATATATTGCGGTATGATAGTATGCGTGATTCAAGCATAGGCGGAATTACTGAACCAGTGATTCAGAGTTTTACGTCAGCTCTGATGTTAATAAAAGAATTGCTGAAATTCCTCTTGCCTTAAATGGTTTATCTTTTATGATCGGAATCAAGTTAACCTTGGACCGCTCAACTATAAACAGCCTCCGCGTGCTTTGTGAAATGTCCATTCTTCAAGGTTTGACGGCGTTAAAAAATAATGTTTTAGGTTTCCAGTTTTTGTTGTAGGTTACTTATTTAGCAGAAACTATTTGTCACACGATCTGGTGGCTGTGTTTTGTTTGGAAAAGGCTAGTCAGTTTGTTGTATTAAAATTCATATTTTTTCTATGTTTCCAGTAAAAGAACATATTAATACTTTGCCAAGAATGTGTGTTTGAAAAATCACTCGTTCGCATGTTATAATTTGTAATTACAGTATTTGAAACTGTATAAACCAATGTTAGTGTGTTATTATTTTGTAATAATTTATTTTATATAATTCAGACTTTTGGCTTAAACGTGTTTCCAGTCGATTTTCCCCCTATTCTCAAAGTTTATCCTGCTATATAACCCTCCGCGGGATTCCGAGATTCGATTTCCACTCAAACATGGACTGTATTAGCCTATCCTACTTGTATAGATGTGACAATCAAATGTGCATCGCTCATTATCAAACAAGATGCGCCAACATATGATAGACACGATCCTAATGTTGAACAATGATATTGCCAATAGTGGAACTTTTTATAAGTTTCTCTCTTTGTAATTTTAAATTATGATATGCCTAAAGTTCGTAACAGGAAATTAGTATTGACCGAGTGCAGTAAAATGAAATTATGTTATTAATAGTCGGACTTGATTCATTAGGTAATTAATACTCAAGGCAACTAGGTATATACTTGGCAATTATGTTTATTGTTTCGTTTAGAGGCCGTTCGTAAGAGATAACTCATTCTAACGACCACTGCGAATCATCTAAAGGGGTTGCCTTTAATTTAAAGGAATGAGTGAGGTTTTGGGCGGGGCATAATTAATTAGCAGTTCTGACAATTGACCCGAGACCACTATTAAATGTGCAGTTTATGTAAGGCGTTTCTGTAATTTTGCGGGAGAAGCGAACAAATAGTTCATGATTGTTTTAGCAAAATTACGATTGTAAATATGAGGTAGAAGAAGCCAAGGGAAAAGCGTAGATCTGTAGGTTTGACAGTTACTCATACAGGAAAGTCATGGTGTACAGGGAGAGATTAGACGGGCAGTAGTAGGTGCCGAACATTTGAGATAGTTCTAGAATTTGCTATTGCAAAAGCTCACTTATGGTCACAATGAAGACGATTTGCAAGAAGAGACGAAGTGTTCAACTTGGGGAAGAGGCCAAATACTGAATATAGTTTTTGACGATAGGGAAATGAAAGTGTAAAGTGAGGGTTATACACAGTTTAGGGAAGTGCCAGAACACCGGGGAAGTAGCCGCAATAAGCGAATGAGGATTATGTCTTGCACAGCTTTATTGGGCTAAACAATAGGACATTAGCCACCACGCCACCAGAGGATATTAACTGTGGAAAATGAAGATAATGTGTACAAAGCGGGAAAGAGGCCAAATACGGGTAGTAGTTTAAACAATTGCTTCGAGAGGCCAATATTGGTCTAAAACAGAGATGTCGTGAACTCCCATGACACAAGGGTCACAGAAAACAGTTACATTAAATTGTTAACTGTGGAAGTTTTTAGTCTATACCTATAAAAGGCAAAGCCCTCACTCACTGACCGACTCACTCACCAAGAATTCTCCTACTTCCCATTTATCTAGAGAGTTTAAATTTTGTACTTTGATTCTTTAGGAAAAAATAGGAAAACAAAATAGTTTTCATCCTGATCTGACCTTAGGGCTCTCTGCCAGAGACCCCGACAAAGGTCCCGGAGTTTGGGGAAGAGACCTACTACTGGAACAGCTGCCGCGAGAGGCCAGTGATGGTGTACATTGACATTGAAGGTGATATGTACAGTTTGGGGAAGAGGCCAGCTACTGGAGCAGCTACCGCGAGAGGCCAGTGATGGTGTACAGTGAAGGTGATGTGTACAGTTTGGGGAAGAGACCTACTACTGGAGCAGCTGTCGCGAGAAGCCAGTGATGGTGTGCAGTGAAGGTGATGTGTACAGTTTGGGGAAGAGACCTACTACTGGAACAGCTGCCGCAAGAGGCCAGTGATGGCATACAATACAGTGAAGGTGATGTGTACAGTTTGGGGAAGAGGCCAACTACTGGAGCAGCTGCCGCGAGAGGAAAGTGATGGTGTACAGTGAAGGTGATGTACAGTTTGGGGAAGAGGTCAACTACTGGAGCAGCTGCCGCGAGAGGCCAGTGATGGTGTACAGTGAAGGTGATGTGTACAGTTTGGGGAAGAGGCCAACTACTGGAGCAGCTGCCGCGAGAAGCCAGTGATGGTGTACAGTGAAGGTGATGTGTACAGTTTGGGGAAGAGGTCAACTACTGGAGCAGCTGCCGCGAGAAACCAGTGATGGTGTGCAATGAAGGTGATGCATACAGTTTGGGGAAGAGGCCAACTACTGGAGCAGCTGCCGCGAGAAGCCAGTGATGGTGTGCAGTGAAGGTGATGTGTACAGTTTGGGGAAGAGGCCAACTAATGGAGCAGCTGCCGCGAGAGGAAAGTGATGGTGTACAGTGAAGGTGATGTGTACAGTTTGGGGAAGAGGCCAGCTACTGGAGCAGCTGCCGCGAGAGGAAAGTGATGGTGTACAGTGAAGGTGATGTGTACAGTTTTGGGAAGAGGCCAGCTACTGGAGCAGCTGCCGTGAGAGGCCAGTGATGGTGTGCAGTGAAGGTGGTGTGTACAGTTTGGGGAAGAGGTCAACTACTGGAGCAGCTGCCGTGAGAGGCCAGTGATGGTGTGCAGTGAAGGTGGTGTGTACAGTTTGGGGAAGAGGTCAACTACTGGAGCAGCTGCCGCGAGAGGCCAGTGATGGTGTGCAGTGAAGGTGATGTGTACAGTTTGGGGAAGAGGTCAACTACTGGAGCAGCTGCCGCGAGAGACCAGTGATGGTGTGCAGTGAAGGTGATGTGTACAGTTTGGGGAAGAGGCCAGCTACTGGAGCAGCTGCCGTGAGAGGCCAGTGATGGTGTGCAGTGAAGGTGGTGTGTACAGTTTGGGGAAGAGGTCAACTACTGGAGCAGCTGCCGCGAGAGGCCAGTGATGGTGTGCAGTGAAGGTGATGTGTACAGTTTGGGGAAGAGGTCAACTACTGGAGCAGCTGCCGTGAGAGGCCAGTGATGGTGCACAGTGAAGGTGATGTGTACAGTTTGGGGAAGAGGCCAGCCAACTAATGGAGCAGCTGCCGCGAGAGGCTAGTGTTGGTGTACAGTGAAGGTGATGTGTACAGTTTGGGGAAGAGGCCAACCACTGGAGCAGCTGCCGCAAGAGGCCAGTGATGGTGTACAGTGAAGGTGATGTGTACAGATTGGGGAAGAGGCCAACCACTGGAGCAGCTGCCGCAAGAGGCCAGTGTTGGTGTACAGTGAAGGTGATGTGTACAGATTGGGGAAGAGGCCAACCACTGGAGCAGCTGCCGCAAGAGGCCAGTGATGGTGTACAGTGAAGGTGATGTGTACAGTTTGGGGAAGGGGCCGCGACTGAAGGCCGACCGCATTCCTTTCCTAGGAGCGGGCCGCGGCCTCACCGCCGCACTCGCATTGTTGTCATTCGCCAATCTCCCCTCCCGCTCTACCTCTTCTCTTTCTCTCTGTCTCTCTCGGTCTTCAACTGCCTCGTGTTCTCTATCTCTCTCTTTTAAGTAGCTCGTGTGCCCGTTGTTATTATTGAGCTATGGGTAACGCACTAGTAGTCATTATGTTTAATTACTTTAATTTGAGATAAGTATAATTCTGGTAGCTAAGAATTTCTACCTTACCAAAGCAGGCTTTCCAACTTTACAGTCGCTATACTGCACTACGCAAAGTATAATTATACCACTAACTTTGAGGGATAAGTGTAACCTAATTTAATTCACAGATATCGTTGATACATATAAATTTCATCTCAAATTGTAGAGAAAATGCTCATTTGGTATGGTAGACATTCTGAGCTACCAGAATAATTATACTTATCTCAAATTAAAATAATTAAACATAATGACTACTAATGGCGATAGTGTAGTAGTCATTTTGGTTTATTTTGTTATGTTTGCAATGTTTACAATTAACATTAATATTTTTTCTATAATCCTAAAGCAGCGAATTCATATTTTCTATACTGACCATTTAATGTATATTTAGTTAAGGGCTATGAGAGAATGTACGAGATGCAAAAGCCTCACCGACAAAATTGGAGACAAATTTGGAGAGCCCCGCCCAGCTCTAACAAAAATTGGACCATAAATTGGGATTAAAATTCGCAAGCTGCAGAGAAGTTAAATAACACCACCATTATTATGCCCGCATCGAAAATTTGTAAACAGAGGAGTTAGAATGTATATTGTCATTTACATGTTACGTATTGTGTAGTCAGTGTTGTGAGAGAAACTAATAATTTATTTCTAACTGTTCATTTAAATATTGGTTATTTTTATTTAGACTAGACAGAAGGCCAACGTATCCGAACGATTTTAAGATTTTTGACCCTCAACAAATTGAATCAAATCTTGTTCATTTCGTGACATAAATATTTTCCGTACAATTGTAACAATTCAGGGACAACACCTTCAATCAAATCTTGTTCATTTCGTGACATAAATATTTTCCGTACAATTGTAACAATTCAGGGACAACACCTTCAATCAAATCTTGTTCATTTCGTGACATAAATATTTTCCGTACAATTGTAACAATTCAGGGACAACACCTTCAATCAAATCTTGTTCATTTCGTGACATAAATATTTTCCTTACAATTGTAACAATTCAGGGACAACACCTTCACAGACAAATATATTTATCAAGCGCAAACTTCATTTAAGAAACGATGTAAAACCAGTCCGAAAATCTAAATTTTAGTACTGTAAATGCAAAATTGATTTAATGTGACTTCTTTCTTTTCCGCTGGAGGAAGCTCATTAATTTTAAGTCACACCTTTTTTTATAATAACTCGATAAATCCGGAATGTGGTTCAGTTTGATTGTTATCACCTGATTGTCAGCTGAATGAATCATATATTGCACAAGTTTTCGTAGGATTGGTTGGATAAGGCCGGCGGAATGTTGTAGGAGTGTTATGACTCAAAGTATTTCGGTACTCTTCGGTTTCATTATGTAGTGTTACGGTAGGGCCGATCTTTGCTCGTTGAAGGACACTACAGTATACCAGTGGTAGGCTATTATCCGCGGCACCTATACCACGATATACCAGTGGTATAATACCACGGCATCTATATATACAAAGCGACATAGTGTCTTCCCTAGTTTGCCTTATTTGTACTTTTTATCGTAAGTATGAAAAGGTAAGCGTATGAAAGATCTGTTAGAGCCTTTGGGATTACTATTTTAATATTATCTTTTAGTTCTAAGATTTCTTTCTAACTGATCTGCAATACTTGTTCTAAGGCGAATACATGTGCGTATTTTTCAGAAGATAAACGAGTCTATTTTTGAAAAGCACGATTGTGAATCGCATGAGAGGCGAGTCGATGGTGTGTGATCAAGGCGACGGACTTGGAGGCAGCGTGTCATGGATTCGAATCCCAGTACTAGAAACTATCGAAGAAAGTACTTAAAAGTTTTTAGTTCTCCGGATAGAAAGTCTCGTTCGTCCAGCTAAAGATCACTTTATCCGTGAATTTAAACTTGGCCGCAACTAATTGCGTCTTTTACCACGCATTTTCCCTGAGCATATTGAACAATAAACGCTGTAGCAGAAAACACAACATCATCGTGACAGAAGTTGTGACATCTTACAAGTGATGTTTGGGTCCGCTAAACCTTTGTTTTACAACGAATGTTGAATAACAAGTGATTTGTGAAGTAGTTACACATGTTGATGTTTGATGTGGTTGTCCGTGATATTGTTGTTGTTTTCAGGTCGGCAGTCACAGCAACATTCGAATGCAAACATTTAAGGATGTTTCAAAGTGTAGGTTTGGATGAAATAAACCTCGTCGTTGCTCTGTATAAATCGCTAAACCCTTTATGTGTTCTAGTTGTTACGTCTAATTTAGTACTTGCTAAACTCGCTAACGTCTCTTGTACAACTCGAAAATCAGCGGCGGAAGGTAAACCAAGAATATCTCAAACACTATTTATATAGCCGATTCTAAGTTCCTGCGTTCGTGATTGCTCGAAACAGGAACTTTGTGTAAGTAGAGATAAAACGGGTTGAAACACAGTATGCCCAGTGGGACCGTCAGCGTTGTGTGATCATACTACCCATGCTGTTGTGTGATGTTGTTGCCCGTGTTGTTGTGTGATATTGTCGTTGTTTGCAGGTCGGCAGTCACAGTAACACTCGGGATGTAGTACAGTATGCGCAGTGGGACTGTCGCAGCGCTGTGTGATCATACTACTCTTCTTGTTGTGTGATGTTGTTGCCCGTGTTGTTGTGTGATGTTGCCGTCGATTGCAGGTCGGCAGTCACAGTAACACTCGGGATGTAGTACAGTATGCGCAGTGGGACTGTCGCAGCGCTGTGTGATCATACTACTCTTGTGTTGTTTGATGTTGTTGCCCGTGTTGTTGTGTGATGTTGTTGCCCGTGTTGTTGAGTGATGCTGCAGTCGTTTGCAGGTCGGCAGTCACAGTAACACTCGGGATGTAGCACATTATGCGCAGTGGGACTGTCGCAGCGCCTTGACATCATACTACCCATGATGTTGTGTGATGTTGTTGCCCGTGTTGTTGTGTGATGTTGTTGTTCGCAGGTCGGCAGTCACAGTAACACTCGGGATGTAGCACAGTATGCGCAGTGGGACTGTCGCAGCGCCTTGACATCATACTACCCATGATGTTGTGTGATGTTGTTGCCCTTGTTGTTGTGTGATGTAGCCGTCGTTTGCGCAGTGGGACTGTCGCAGCGCCTTGACATCATACGACCCATGATGTTGTGTGATGTTATTGCCCGTGTTGTTGTGTGATGTTGTCGTTGTTTGCAGGTCGGCAGTCACAGTAACACTTGGGATGTAGCACAGTATGCGCAGTGGGACTGTCGCAGCGCCTTGACATCATACTACCCATGATGTTGTGTGATGTTGTTGCCCGTGTTGTTGTGTTATGTTGTTGTTTGCAAGTCGGCAGTCACAGTAACACTCGGGATGTAGCACAGTATGCGCAGTGGGACTGTCGCAGCGCCTTGACATCACACTACCCATGATGTTGTGTGATGTTGTTGCCCGTGTTGTTGTGTTATGTTGTTGTTTGCAGGTCGGCAGTCACAGTAACACTCGGGATGTAGCACAGTATGCGCAGTGGGACTATCGCAGCGTCTTGACATCATACTACCCATGATGTTGTGTGATTTAGTTGCCCGTGTTGTTGTGTGATGTTGTTGTTGTTTTCAGGTCGGCAGTCACAGTAACACTCGGGATGTAGCACAGTATGCGCAGTGGGACCGTCAGCGCCCCCGTGCAGTCTTGTGGTTTTGGTTTGTCCGCTCCCAACGCCCGATACGCAGCTGTTCAACTCCTCACCAATCAGTTTTTGTATTTTATTGTTGAGGTGAGTGCATCATTTTGTTTTTTATAGTATTATCTAATAGCTGGACTAAGAAGGCGTTGAAGATTTAATAAGAGAGCCATGAGTTTCTGTTATAGGCTAACTCTGCCACTAATTTACAATTGTGAATCTCTACATTATTTTAAATTCAATATTAAACATATTAAGATTAAGTACCTGGGGGCCGAGCTTTGTTCGGGGGAAGGCCAGTCAGTTTGTTTAGATGACTTGCAGCATAGTTCACCACTTCCCCCTACTGATAATCAGATTTGTATAACTCATTTGCCTCTTTCTATATTTTTAAGGTCACTCCAGTTGTTATTTTTAGCTCAATTACCCTTTAATTTAGTTTAATTTAATTTAATTAATTTGATTTAATTTAGTACTCTATATATGTAATCTTCACTCAAATATTTTAATCTCTGCTCTCAGGAAACCACATGCTAATAATCATAAACAACATGAGTATTACTTTGACAGTTCCCTGGTTGATTATGAACAGCTGCTACAATTATTTTGTTTTGATTTGAAACTCCATAAGCCCAATGTTAATTCTTGTAACTTTTAATTTGAGTTTTTTTACATTATTTGATTTTTCCTTTCACATTGGTAAAAGACTAAATCGGAAAAATCATGTATGGTGTAAAAGACAACAAATGGAACTAAAACTTAGAAAACTCAATTGGCTAATCTGTGGAAAATCTAAATTACCATTGACTAACAAAATTACATTGTACAAAAGTATAATAAAGCCTATGTGGACATATGGTATACAGCTGTGGGGAACAGCAAGCCAATCTAATATTGAAATTTTGCAAAGATTCCAGTCAAAAACATTGAGAAAAATTATCTGTGCTCCTTGGTTCGTTTCAAATAAGACTATTCATGAAGATCTGAAAATTCCAACCATAAAAGAAGAAATTACACGATACAGCCAGATTTACCAAAGAAAATTAGAACAACATCCAAATTATTTAGCTGTTACCTCCTTGACAATAGCGAGTTTACTACAGGCTCAAGAAAAATGTTAAAGTGCTTGAACTGCCATACAGATTTACTTAATATTTTAAATTGGAAGAATGTTTGACGCAAGATCTGTTATTGGACAGCAACTTGCCCATGTTATGTAATTTATTTTATCTTTTTTGCTGATTGTTCCATCCTTCTTGAACAGATTGTAAAACATCAAATAAAGTTATAAAAAAAAATTGATTTTTCCTGGGGATTAGGCCTTTCTAGAACTTATTTTTATCCCAGAAATTAGTTATTTTGAACAGTTGAAGGAATCGTTGAAGCCGTTTTTGAGATCAGTGTCGCAAGCAAGCAAACCTTACTCATATTAGAATGAGTATAGGATAATGTGACAATGAAACATAACTATATTTAATAAACGATATCAGGAAACTGACACATACTTTCTCCCTTTTAGCCCAACGATAATGAATAAATTACTTTTTATTTACTAAATATAGAATACAAAGCACGATCGAATGTACAGTAAATCTTGTTAACAAGTTGTTTTCATAAAATATCCACCCAAATCCCTGTTTAGGAGGCACTACAGAATCCATCGCTACACACGTGGTTTTAAAAGGGGAAATTCCCCGTATTCCCCCTCCCTCAGGGTTATTAACGGGCAATATATTTCGAATTTCCTCTGTTGGTCAATGATAACTTGAAAAGCATATCAAGTTTGAACGAAATTGATCAATAAATAAGAGAGAAATGGTAATTGTTGTATTCCCCATAAGAATAGCATTGGACAACGTACTGCGTTTACTCCAAAATAAAAATTGAAATTTTCTCCGCAACCAGTAATTGTAGAATAGTAATTCAAGATACTAAATTATTTAGTTTTTTTGAGCCCTTTGTAATGGTGAATAGTAATATTTTTTATATTTATGTTTTTTTATGAAAAATCAAAAAACTGAATTTTTGATATTTTACGTCTTGTAATTTCTGAACCCGAATTTTTACAGAAATGCGGGTGATGTCATTTTTTTGTAAAACTAAAGTTCTACAAACGACTAAAGTTTAATCAACATCATTTGAGCCGTTTTTGAGAAATCTTGATTTTTCATGGTTTTTTGCGGTTTTTGGAGATAATAAAAAAATAAAAATTCAAAAAATGAAAAAATGCCTGGAGATATCGTGGATTAGTACTACATACCAAATTTCATAGAAATCGGACCATTGGTTAGGTCTCTAGCTCTGTAGGCTACACATCCATACAGTCACACAGACATCACGTAAAAATCCATTTTTTGGGTTCAGGGGGCACCAAAACGAATATTTCCACTAACAACTCAAATTCGAAAATGTTGACGAAAACAATACTTTCTCCATGTACTATGTATAGGGGGGATAAAGTAAAAATAAAAATAAATTACGAGAAATCTTACTGCAGTTTTGAATGGGTTGTCATCGTATCTTTACTGCACTTACACTAACTTGTAATTTTGCAGAAATTTATAGCAATATTATCTAATTAGCTATTTTGCGATTATCTTCCGAATTATAGTACTGCATTCAATTTCATGCAATTGATAATACAGCACTTCGGGTTGTCCGAGCCACTGGGAAGTACTGAGGCGCGTAATTGCTTGGGCTAAGTAAGATGTTTCGTTTAATCTGATTGGGAATCACACTCACACTTTGTATTGCGGCAGTGACTGAGTAGTTGATTATGACGTATCCTCATCCGCACATTCTATTCAGTTTTCACAAGTGCTCCTGGTAAATCCATTTTGTTTTCAAATTAATATTCTTAAGCTAATATACTCTAGTAAATCATGCTGTGGATGCCGTCGCCCACATTAGCACGGAATGCATTACTCTTATAAAATAAAGCTTCTCACCCGATCACCCACATTATCACGGAATGCATAATTCCTGTAAAATAAAGCTCTCTCCCCGTCACCCACATTAGCACGGAATGCGTAAATCTTGTAAAATAAAGCTTCTCTCCCCGTCGCCCACATGCATCATTCCTGTGAAATAAAGCATGTTTTCTTGTCGCCCACATTATCCTGGAAAGCATCATTGTTGTAAAATATAACGCTTCTCTCCCCGTCGCTTACATTAGCACGCAATGCTTAATTCTTGTAAAATGAAGCGTCTCTCATTCTCACCCAAATTAGCACGGAATGCATCATTCCTGTAAAATAAAACTTTTCTCCATGTCGCCCACATTAGCACGGAATGCATCACTCCTGCTAAGCTGTATTCGACGTTACTTATTTCACCCGTTCGAGTGTCCATTAAGTGACTCACTTCTCGTGGCGCCCGTGTGGAGGGGCAGCCAGCGCCCAGTAGCAGCTAGTGGCCTCCATTGATCGGTGATGAGCCGGAAGTCGACCCGTCCTTATGTCGGTCAACGACATAGCTGCCGATGATTTTGCAAATGCGATGCCTTAACTAGAGTCATTGGTCACTCCGTTTCATGAATGAACCCCGGATTCTCTACCACTGCCGATACGGGAGAAAGTACCTTAATCCAAGGCTTGGTTTCATTTGACTGATTACAGGGTTTAAATTCTCAAAAGATTGAGTTTTGGCCCTGGTCCGTGGTCCTGGTCGGTTTGAAAAATGTGTTTGCATAACGGGCAAAACTCGGGGAAGGCAAGTGCCAATTTTTAATGGTTCAAAATCCATGCTTAGTTAAACCATAAGACTCCTCCTTATTTCTTTCTTCTTTTCGCCATGACGAGTGAATATACTGCTTCGCCTTTATGTATGTTCGCTCAGAAGCCTTTTCACTGCAGACTGAAAATGGCAATAAGACACTACCATTTGACTTAGATTATAAACACGGGGGAGTAAAAATATTTTGGATTATAGGGATGTTAAAATCAAGAAGTTAAGTTTAATTTTGTATCAATTCCTTTAATGCTTAGTATTTAAATATTTTATGTAGTTTTGTTTAACATTGAATTGAACATATGATTAAATTGTTATACCAGATCGAATACAAATATTTATCAGGCGGAACACTTTGAAAGTGAACACTCAGTTTTAAAGAAAGGAATGAAAAAGAAGTTCCATCACGAGTTAGTAAGATCAAAGCACGTTATAACAATTCGTTAATTAGAGGTATATGATGAGGTTATCAAATATTTTTGATGGAAAACTAAAACGTTTTGGCTTGAGAAGAAATTGCTAAGAAAAAATGTAATTTGGGTTTTTCATTCATTGCAACTTTTCAAAAGTTCCTGCTGAATGAGGTTTGAATTTTTTGTGTTTGAACGTTCTCTCCAATACCAAATCGATTAAACAAAATGTTTCCTCTAAATTTCCAGCAATTCCAAAAATTTAAATTGGCAAGAATCACCTCCAAGTTGAACGTTAGGGAAAGCTGTACACCATTACGATTTAATGGTGTCAGAATTTCTGGAATTCTCCAATCGTGGAATTTCATCTAGATCCGAGCCTGATACCGAACCTGTTTTGGAGTAGAGACTCCGGCCTTCATTGTGTTGGTTTCCAAATTCTACATCGTCTACGCTCCTTAGAGCGTGCTATGGTTTGACACTGAGCTATAGCTAAGAGTTCGCTCGTCACGAAACTTTTCGCTTTTCTACCTGCTTCCCCATAAGCCCCATGTTACCTTTCTAAGTCCGTCCCGCCTCAACGGAATATCCGATATCGTTGATGTATGGATCGTCGTCAAGAGCAAAAAGAATCTTGTATTTTATTTTGTATTTTGTCTTAAGACAGAAATTAAGGGTGTACATGTTGTCTATATTATGAAAAAAGGAAAAAGCCTGGATATTTTTATTTTTGAAAATAAAGCACGGTTAAGTCAAGGAACTAGTTAATAAGTTAGGAAAGCCTGAAGAATATAAACTAACTGATAATTTAATTGCTAAGTTTTTACTGTATTTTGCGGACGAGTTATGTACTTGCATAACAATTCATTCCCAATAAGAAAAATACAAAATGCCACTGACGTAAACAAGCTGAATAAATAAATCTATATGCAGACAAGCCGCGTTGTTGCGGGGCTTACGACAGTTATCGTAGGTCCCGGTTGTAGTGGCTGGGAGAATAGGGTCCACTCACTACCTTCAATTCCAAACGCTTTTCAGGGGTTTGTAGTTTTTTGTTTTTTTTAGATAAGAATATTTTAAGAAAATTAATTCTCCTTATACCGCAAAATAGCACATTTAAACGTTTCTATCTGCCTTCTAAATGTTTTTGATATTGTTTCTAAATTAATTAAGATTAAATTAACGCTATAAACTTGGAGAAAAAGGATTCAGTTATTTGTTTTGCTCATAGAAGTTTGTAGCTTCTCCCTACTTACGATATTGTTTCAGCTGTGCATGAAGACTCCGGTATTTGATTGCGAAATTATTTGTTAATTTGAATTTGTATTCAACTTATCGTATACTGCTTGATTGTATTCTACCCACAAACCCACAGTGCGACGTGTTGTATGGTGTCGCAGCGCTTAGCCGAGTGACCTTACGGAATGGGACCAAGGCAGCCAGGCAAGGCTCTCCGCCGTCCATATCTCGAATATTTATTAGACAGTGACTCTGAATTTAAATTAATTTTAAAGTAATCCGCCAATATTTCAAGGTACAAAAGTGGTCACTTCGTGTTTAACTTTATGTAACTTGTTGGTTCGGCCATTAATTAAATGGGTACTTGAATTCGAGCAAATATTTGTCAAGATTCCATCTCGAATAGGTTCCCAATATATATATTTTGTTCCAGTAATTATAATATTTACAATAGAATAATATTGTATGCTTTAGACATCTGTTCTTGCAGTTGTGATCGGTTTTGTTAATGTAACATCAGCTGTTTAGATTATCAATTAAAAATATATTTTTTTAACTATAATTTTATATTGGTTTGACTTTCCAGTAATTATAATATTTACAATAGCATAATATTGTATGCTTTAGACATATGTTTTTGCAGTTGTGATCGGTTTTGTTAATGTAACATCAGCTGTTTAGATTATCAATTAAAAATATATTTTTTTAACTATAATTTTATATTGGTTTGACTTTCCAGTAATTATAATATTTACAATAGCATAATATTGTATGCTTTATACATATGTTTTTGCAGTTGTGATCGGTTTTGTTAATGAATCAACAGCTGTTTAGTATTAAATTCAGTTATCTTCTTTATTAGTGAATTTCCTTTGGAAAGTGAACTATTAGCATGACCCGCACGGTGAAACTTAAGCCCGTAATTATGGGACCACCATAGAAGTTCCTAACGTGACCCCCTGAACATGTTTTGGGGTCAAAATTTTATATATATATATATATATATATATATATATATATATATATATATATATATATAAAACCTGTAAGGTTGGTAGAGAGTTCAGAGACACCCTGTATGTATATATGTGTGTGTGTGTGTGTGTGTGTGTGTGTGTGTGTGTGTGTGTGTGTGTGTGTGTGTGTGTGTGTGTGTTTGCACTCTAGCGGTCGTTTTTTTTGTCCGATTAACTTCAAATTTGGTAGGGACGTTCCTTTCTGTATTCAGTTAAGAAAAGTTCGTTGGGCAAAACAATCGTAAAACTCAAAACCCCTTTTTTGGGGATTAATCTTTCAAATTTCGAGTCTTTGGGCCCAAAAAGGGTCTAAAAAGCCCCAAATGTAAAAATAATGCATGTAAAAAGATGGGAATTAGTGAGACGGAAGTTTTAAGCCCTCTCTCGTCATTCTATCATAAGTATTTACCGAGTTATTAAAGAAAATGTGTTTCGACTTAACACAGTACGTTGTCTTATGGGGGTTTTACATTAGAAAAGCCTGCTACTCCTTTGAGTGCTTTTATCATCCCCATCAACCTCACGCCTACTTTCAAGCCTGACTGGACCTTCTCCTATCATTATAATGCGCAAAATTGTATTCCCAGCTTTGCAGGTAAATGAAACCAGGAGCATCAGAACAGCCAAAAAACCATTGTTTTCAGATTTCGATAAAAATTGGAATACAAGTATGATTTTTCCCTAATTTTGAGTTTCAAAAGTTGTTATGTGGAAATTCACTTCCCTCACGTCAGCGTGCTGCGTGCGAACTCGTTATAATTTTAATTGTTGTTAATAATCGGTCACAGTAAAATCACACATTTTACGTCATAAACAACACTTTATTCAGTTGGTTATTTTCATCAGTTGGTCTGATGATGATCACAGCATAAACTGTCGAAATACATTACCATTGTAGATAGTTTTGTATACATGTTATTATTTACAATAAAGTGTTTTTATGACGAAGAATGTGTTTTACTGATATACAGTTCAATTGATACATTATTTTAATAATACAGATAGATGTTATGTTTTTATGGGAATAAAAATCACGTAAGTGTTTGTGATTCAGAATATTTTAAATGCCGTTTGGAGGAATTCTTTTTATATTAACAGAACGTAATTTCTCAGAAGACAATGAGGAATCCAGAGTCAGTGATAGTATTCCAGGGTCAAACAATTAAGTCACGGTTCCTCTGACAACGATTAAGAGTCTTCATCACCGGAAGTTGCTAGACGCCATCTTGGAGTTTTGTTCCATAAGGCCAATGTTAACTTTGTACCTCCATTACTAGTCACCTGATCGTCACATACAATTCATTTTGGTGTCAAATTAAAGGTTTCGTCGTCCTCTAGGGAAATACAATGTAGATTTTTTAATTTGGGTATCGTAGTTTCATAATAAATAGTTTAATTTTAAACTGAAACACTGTACATGATGTCATTTATTTGTAACAAAATCCAAATTCAAGTATTGTATTTCCCTAGAGAACGACGAACCCTTTAATTTGAGACCAAAATTAATTGTTTGTGACGATCATGTGAGGAGTAACGGAGGCACAAAGTTAACATTGGCCTTATGGAACAAAACACCAAGATGGCGTCCGGCAATTTCCGGTGATGAAGACTCTTAAGCATTGACTATAAATACTAAAGTTTCTGTAGTCAATGGTTTAAGATTCCACCGGCTTAGACAAACCTCAAAAAATACATAACCGGTATCACCCAAATATCTGACAATCAATATATTTTAAATTCGTGGGCCATACTTCTTTCGCTTAACACAGAAAAATTGATAAACTGAATTCAATTTGGAATATTTAATTGTATCGTGGAGGTGACGAGAAGGTTAACAGCTGTTTAAAACCGCATCGTACCTTAATTTTATGGGGATGGGTTACCTTACAAAGCACCACTTTCTATTCTCAAATCATGCATTTAGTGAGATGATCATAAAGTTACCTTACTTTACAATCCTCCATTAAAATACTATCAAGTAGAAACGAAGATTACCTTATTATTCAAACCCGTTTTTAAAGTATGACTCGTTATTTTCGCTCGAATAAAATGTATTCAACTTTGCAATGCACTTTGACTATTAGTTTTCCTCGAACTGCCGTCAATTTTAGTCGAACAAATTTGTGAAAAATTACATTTCCCTAAAAATAAATGCTTTAAAAATCGATAATATTTTCACATACACCTTTTTATTATAAACCTACAGCACCTAATTTGATTTTCATGTTGGAAGTGGGACAGGCTAGAAGGAGCTAAAGGCAAGGTAGCTGCTTCTTCTCGAATTTCGGCTAATTTCCGATGCAAATGGTAATATCACATCTATCCAATGATACGTAATGATGATACAGCTTCTTTGGTTTTATTTTTTTGAACACCATATTCCTGTAATTATTTGTTTACGGATGTTGCAGTGTTTCTTACTTGTTGTATTAAGTACGCAGTTTACATGTGTCACTTCTTCGCTGACTGTTGTGTTGTGTCGTAGCCCAAGTCCAGGACCCGGGAACTCTACGCGGAGACATGTCGCCACCTCGCCGCCTCAGGAATGCAAGACACCGAGCTGTTCGGCTTGGCGACGGCGTCCGGTGAGTCTTTATTTATTTTGTTACAATAAAATTGCAGTATTATTCACATCTACCCTACTGAAGGCATCTGTCTTCACGAAACTTGTGCGTGTCAGCATAAGTCTTTTAGAAACATAAACAAATTTTTACTTTACAAATTGCAACATCCAGAATACTTTCAGTATTTTAAATCGAACAATTGTCGGTGGAAAA
The DNA here is from genome assembly GCA_963675035.1 of Allygus modestus. NCBI lineage: Eukaryota > Metazoa > Arthropoda > Insecta > Hemiptera > Cicadellidae > Allygus > Allygus modestus. The sequence continues at coordinate 105,538,105 of OY776117.1, read as the reverse complement.
ATAATGAAACATCGTTATTTCCTCCAAATTGTCTTAGATTAAATTCACAAGTATTGTCCCAAGCATGGTGCAAATTTTGGCGTCAGCCTACCAGAGAGAGAGAGAGAGAGAGAGAGAGAGAGAGAGAGAGAGAGAGAGAGAGAGAGTAACCAGAGGCCGCTTTCTTCTGGAGAATGACACGCAAAAGATTAAAATCTCTATATTGTTGTAGAAGGGTTTGCCTTTCTTGGTGTCACGTTAAATTCGGCTCACATTTTGCCCTTTAACTTTTCGTGGCAAACCCCTAGCGGGGACGAAGCGAATGATACGTTTACAGCTATATACCAAAGCAGTAGTGCAGCAGTGAACAACGGCTAAATACGGTCCCCTCCTTGCAGCATTGACTGCGGCCTTACTATTAGTCACCCATTTGCGCAACGTGGAGCATTCCCTCTTATTCTCTGTGAGGCCACCTTGTACTGCATATTGGCTAGCGATTCTAGTAAGAAAACACATGATTAGCTAGAATACAAAACTTTCCACCGACAATTTTGACTACAAAGTCACCACCGTCCTCGACACGCGTGTTCCCTCGTCCCCGGGTCACGACTACGCACTTACGCCGGGCGTGTGTGTGTGCGCGTGTGCAGGTGCAACACAAGGCCGAGCCGAGGTCGCCGACTACCGTGGTGGGGGGGAGGCGGAGGGATCTCCTAAATTTCGCCCACAGTCCTCCCAGCGTCCCCCGATCTGATAGATGGATGATAGTAAATTCTCACCGCGAGAGGCGAACAGGCGAACGAAACCCCCGACACCTCCTTGTGTTATGGGAATTCCACCGGAGTAAATTTATAGCTTTTGATTGAAATCGAACGTTTTTTGTTGCAGGGCATTTGCATAGTTATGCCTATCTGTTGTCGGGAGTCGGAATGTTGATTTTAGTCCCTCGGATCGGATACTGTTATTTATTTCACACCTCGGGCCTGGGAGGATGACGCGGGTCATTCTGATTTTCGAATTGCCCTGCGCTGTGATCCGATTTCTCTTAATTAATTCTGGAATGCTGGTCCTCCTGGCTGAGATTCCGTGTCTGAGTTTGTCGGTTTACTAATTTTTCTGAATGGAGAAACAAAACGACGGGCACAATTGATGGCTAGTTTAAAATATGAGTCCGATCTCTAGATTCTTATATTTCTCTGACTGTACATTAATTTTACAGTAATACCGCTTTTCTTTTTCACATTTTGTAATTTTGTTAGATCTATAACCATCTGAATTGTAAATTGGATCTGGAATTCTTCGGCTAGAATACCACAAAGGAGTTGTCTTGTCCTACTCATACTATTAACAGAAGCAGTGAAAACTGAACAGTTCCGCCAACGGTTGATTATACATATAATTGGCTCTGTTACTGCTCTAATTGCCGCAATGCTATAAGTTCCTAAATAAAGAACTGGAAGCCCTACACAAGTTTAACATACTCTAATGACTCCCTCGTTTCCTTTTTATCCGAAGGAGGATTCTAATCAAACTCGTTTACAATTTTTCAAATTTTAAGTCGTAACAGAAATATATTCTGGTGAAAAAACTAACGGCGAACAGAAGATGGAAATTGTGATGCCGTCGTGAAAATAATTGATTGAAGTGAAAAGGAATATATCTGTTTAACTTTCTACTAGATATCTTTTCCTACCATTGGGTATTTATGATTAAAGACAGAAAATAAAAGACAAATTTGTTTGCTGAATTGTCTGTTAAAGCGATAACATCGATATCTACATTTATAATATCTCAATAAAAAAAGTAAAAAATACAAAACTTGTTAGTAATTGTATTAATATAGAAAATGGTAAAGTAGGATAACTTATCGCATTTTTTCCCCGAAGACGGGACCATTTCCTAATTGCTTTGTAAACAAGGCAATATACTTGACAATTTTATTTTACTCAGACTTTGATCGTTTTAGAAAAAAGGTTCAACCAACTGTTATAATAAATACTTCTTTAGATACTGTGTATCTTGTCCGAAAATCCGACAATCATCAACCTATGAAAATGCAAACTATTGAAATGGTTGCGCAAATGCCAATAAAACTGACCCTTTCTGGATTCCATTCATAATTTTAATACTTAGAATAACCTATTCTTTCTATCTAATTTATTATTTTCAGAATTGTTTGCGACCATTATAAACTGTTTCGGGGCTGAGGAGCGTATTTTAATTGCTGTATGAATAAACAAACGCACAGCGCATTTAAATCCCATTGATTTCAAAACTCTTCTAGCAAAACTGGAAGCTGTACTTTATGATACCTTGTATGATTTTTCTGACAAACTTGTAATATTAACTATAGTTACGACTATGGATCTATAGAATGCCGCAATGGCCAAGAGCTGAGATCAGTACTGTAGTTCAGAACAGTGTTGTTCCACAAACTTACAGCACCTTGAAATCCCGCTGTGCTTCGAACCTTTTCAAGAGTTGGCTTGGTTCACAAGCCATGAATAATTTCTCCTAGTAAAACTGTACGAGAAGCAGCCATCATACTTAGGCAGAAAACTCAATAATCTGGTTCTTGAGTCTGCGAGAGGCCAAAGAGGCAAATATTGAAGACCCGCAACACTTTGTATACTCCTTAGATGAGTTTCTGTGTTAAGAGAGACTATGGAATCCCGTTGTGCGCTTTGCAACATTTACCAGTAAACCTTCAAGAGTTGGCTTCGAATACAAACCTTGCCTGATTTCTCCTACGACTTAGTAAAATAGACCAATTCATCAGCACCATGTTAAACGCTTACGAGTAGTGAAACTATTTTCTCACTGAAATTGAAATTGCACTTTAAAACCTCTAAAACAGTGTTTGTGCAGAATACAAGAGTTGCATTATTTTTCCATCGCGGCGAAGGAATTGATAACAATAGACTTTGAAGAAACAATGCAACGATGGTGTCTGAAGGTTCTCATAAAAGACTGTTGTAAAACCATTTTGTTGCATGATTTCCTCAAAGTCTATTGTTACCAATTCCTTCGCCGCCATGGAAAGTCAATGCAACTCTTGTACTTTTCACTAACAGCACTCTCGAATTGCATGGACACGTTTCCAAACTCCAAACACAAACATTGTTCAACAAATCTTTAAGAAACCTTAGATCTTCCTTATTGCATGACTTCACATAAGCTACGACTTTCTTTGGACTTATTTCCTCCCCAATCTGGGGTATAGCCTATTTTCCGAATATCATCACAATTCTTCTCGCATACGATCAAACTCACAGAATCAAAGGTGTTGTCTACGCGTTCAACCCCTTTTCATCACACTTCCACCATCATTGCACCCTACGAGTAGGGTATGATGAATAGCTTAGAACACCTGTTCCATCATTTTCGTGTAATAATGTCTGTGACCGGTTTTAAATTCTTAGCATATCCTATTGAAGAGTTACATTTCGTCCACCATGATTTGTCCTGCGAAGTGCTCTCGACCGTAATTCCTTTGCTATGACGAATAGAAAAAAACATATTCAATCCGTTCCGAACAAAAATGTCTTGTGTCTGGTTGAAATCATCAGCAAATCTTATTTTCGAGTCATATCCGCCCACCACTCTTGCATGATTTCTAGATCAGACATACTCCTGGCCGTAATTCCTTCGCTATGGCGAACAACTTCCCCCAATTCGATCCTTACAAAAATATCTTGTGTCCGGTTTCAAAACGTCGGCAAATCTCTTCGCCTTCCTTTTCAGAGGCCCGGAATGCAGCCCGGTCGGGTCGGGGCGCCGACTGGTGCTGGCGCGGACTGTACTATGTCAGCCTTCTAATAGACGAGTGGAGGTCGGGGGGGGGGAGATTGTATTTTATAATATGCCCGGCTACTGGGCTTGTGCGCGGCCGCGTGGCATGGCGGGCCGTGGGCGCGACCCACACGCCGGTCAGGCTTTTGTTCCCGGTTTTGGCCGCAATCCGGGGTCACCGATCCCTCCAGAGCCGTTCTTCTCTTCTCTCTCTGAAAATCGTTCACCCCTATCCTGGAATTCGCCTTTAGAATAGGTCCATTCTTAAAAATAGGATAGGTCCAATCCTAATAATTGGATTAACACTTCACCAGGTCGGTGTCAGGGTTCGGTACGTGGGCTTTTCGTGTTTCAAGTACATTTTGGAAGTTAAGAGGGGGTTCTAGCCCTCTGCTTCTACAGCCTTTCGTATTTCAAGTACATTTTGGAATTTAAGAGGGGGTTCCAGCTCTCTGCTTCTACAGCCTTTCGTATTCAGCCTTTCGTATTTCAAGTACATTTTGGAAGTAAAGAGGTGGTTCCAGCCCTCTGATTCTACAGCCGTAGACAAAATTGGGCTGTAGAATTTTCCGTAACGTGAGCAGAATTTTGATATCCCAAATAATAATCGTTGTAGAAAATTCCATTGTTGTAAGTCAACTATTTTTGACGTCAACATTCTGCTCACTGGAAGAGCTAGGTATTGTTTGCTGTTTAAAATAAGCCATAAATCAACGATATCGTATAATCCGTTGAGGAGGGACAGACTTTGAAACTCAAAATTGGTCTTAAGGGGGAAGCAGGTGGAAGCGCCAAAGTTTTCGCCAAGGTTTTGGAGACTAAAGCCCCCTCTTAACACTTTAACAGTTTATCCGCCAGGGTTCGGTTCTTGGGCCTTCCGTATTTCAAGTACATTTTTGAAGTTAAATCACTTCATTACGTTGAATTTTCCGTCAATCTATTTAAAATCAAAATCAATTTCGCCCATAGAATTGCTTAGTAGGTAAGTCAGTATACTGTAATGTACTGGTAACTTCAGTTGGCAACTTTGAGAAATAGAACTAATGTCGATAGAACAATTTATAAACAAATGAGGAATGTACAACTAAAATTATATTTGAAGTTGAATTGGTACCTCAGATAAATGTGAGAAGTTATGCAGGTTTGTGTCTCTAAGGAAGTGCGTATAGGGAAATGGGTTTATTCGAAGTATTGTATTGAGTATCATAATAAAGTGTGTAGATTATTAAAGTTGCTCCCTCTTTCGACGATGACTTAGGCGGAGGAGAGACTGATACCTAAAATATTCCTTTGTTCTGGATTTTCCTTCGTAACATGATTCAGTGTCTCATCCTAAAGTCCCGGCGGTTTCGTCAGCATTGTGTATAGGAGTGCACAGAAACCTTGATTTCTTCATCTGTCTCCTTCAAATAGATCAAGGGCAGGAGGGAATTCTAGATCTACTACCATGTAGTAGTATGACACTTAGTTTTACTTTCTTGCCACGCTTTGTTCGTATACTACCATGTAGTAGTATGGCACTTAGTTTTACTTTCTTGCCACGCTTTGTTCGTATACTACCATGTAGTAGTACGACACTTAGTTTTACTTTCTTGCCACGCTTTGTTCGGATACTACCATGTAGTAGTACGACACTTAGTTTTACTTTCTTGCCACGCTTTGTTCGTATACTACCATGTAGTAGTACGACACTTAGTTTTACTTTCTTGCCACGCTTTGTTCGTATTTTTCTGACAACGATTTGCTAGTGAGGCTTTATTGTGTTTATTAATTGTTTTTTTTTTATATTTATATTTTAGAAATAATTTATATCCCTAAGTTGCATTCAGTTTGCTGGCGTCGCGTCGCCTCTAATATTATAATGCGACGACGTGTGGAGTTTGCAGACAACTTCAGTAACTCCCTCGTTAAAGTCCCCGACTAAAATTCCCTCTTCGCTCTGTTAAGTGTTTTCAGATTCCAGAGGTATATAATTGAGTATGTATACTGAATAGTCTAAAGTCAACGGTTATATGTTACTGCTTAATAATACTTTAAATAAACATCACCAACTTTGATTTTAATCATAAATTTGATGTGTATCAATAATTTTACTAGATTCAACTAACCCTACTTTTGGGCAACAAATACTAATTGTAAATTACAACATTTTACCTGAATTAAAACATGATTTTCTGCAGATTACAGAAGTTATCTGTAGCTACGTGATTAAGAATGTGAATCAATTTTATTGTTACCACATTGTAATATCATCCATGATGAATAATGTATTCAGCCTAATTTATTTTGAATTCATAAGTTTAAAAAATTGTTAACTTTTCAACTTTTTGAAAAACCAACGAAAACTTGTTGGTGAGTCGCTGGTGATAAAGACGATGGATTTCAAAACGACGACAGCGCCTGAGGTCCTGAGGTTCGAATCTTAGTCATGGCAAGTCAATTTAATTAGCACAGTACTCTCAAACTTGTACTAAACTGTACATTTCCACTTGTGGTTTGCTTCATATAGTCTACCATAAAAAAATAAAACAGGTACCGGCTTTATTTTTCTATGGTTCCACTCACACGCCCTATGTCCAAACCAACGATCACATAATACCAAAATAATACGGACGGCAAAGTATAGTGAAAAAGAGGCCGCCGACCTCTTTCATAAAAAAACACCACACTTGTGACGTATTAAAAAAATATAACGCAGAATTGTTTGGTATACATTCTGCAGACTATTTTATTGGTCCCGGAATCCTCCAGAGAATCAATTGTGTAGAACAATAAAAAATAAAACATTTTACAAATTCAAAGAGTAATTTCCCACTCCACCGGTCACGCCGCGCCGGCTTGACGGGAGGAAGGGGGCATTTTTGGAATGTTTGGGCCGCGGCGGCGCAGCTGCGTGCCCCGTGATAAGCTATCTGGACTCTCCAGCCGGCCTCCCGCATTCCTCCGTGAGGGGGGAGGGAGGGGGGATCGCGCCTCCCCGCCGACATTCCATTCCTATTGTTTCTACTCAAATTATTTTTTCTCTTTTAGGGCCAGCCAAGGTAAGGGCTTGCAAGGTCATTCGGGGCACCGGGCAAAAAGTTGATTCCTTCTCCAACTTTGTGGTGCGCGTTGTATTGTGAATTTTCCCGCTTTTATGTTTTTTCAAGTTATAAAATCGGCTCAACTGGAAAATTTCCTGTGAGTTGTTCTAGGAATCGCGAGCGATAAGAATATGAACGACTGATATCAGTCGGTCGGTCGGTCATTGCGCTGTTTTCTAGTAATCTTATTAGTTACAAGAAAACTTGTACCATCTTTGCCCCAACCTATACGCGGGGTTTTGTACGTAATTTCTAAACGAGTTCGCACGCATTACGCTGAAGTGAGGGAAGTGAATCTCCACATAAACAACTTTTAAAACTCAAACCCAGTGTAAAAACATACATTTTTGTCATTTTTATTGAAATCTGAAAACATTTATTTTTGGCTGTTCTGATGCTCCTGGTTTAATTTACCTGCAATGTTAGGAATACAATTTTGCGCATTATAAGGTTAGGAGAAGGTCCAGTCAGCCTTAAAAGTAGGTGCGAGGTTGCTGGGGACGAAACATATAAGTTACAACAAATGAATAACATGCTTTTCTAATGTAAAACCCCCATAAGACAACGTACTGTGTTTAGCCGATATACATTTTCTTTAATAACTCGGTAAATATTTATGCTAGAATGACGAGAGAGGGCTTAAAACTTTCGCTTCACTAATTCCCATCTTAATACATGCATTAATTATACCTTCGGGGCTTTTCTGACCCTTTTTGGGCCCAACAACTCGAAATTTGAAAGAATAATCCCCAAAGAAGGGGTTTAGAGTTTTCCGATTGTGCCCAACGAACTTGTTCAGGGGTCACGTTATGAACTTCTATGGTGGTCCCGGGCTTAAGTTTCACCGTGAGGGTCATGCTAATAGTTCACTTTCCATAGGAAAATCACTAATAAAGTTGGCTATGTTAGTTTAATAATAGTGTAAATAATTTATAAAAAATATGAGTGTTATCCAAACTTCAATGACAGAGGACAGAAACATTATTTTGGAATTATATAAAAGAACGGTAAGAGTAACGATAGGTTTAAAATTTAATGTAGGTAACATAATTATGACAGATGTAGACCTGATCCTTATAGATAGTTAAAATCTTTATCCTCACCTCGTTATAGAATATACAAATGTATTGCGTCAAATTTGTTTCAATAAAAAATGTGTTATGTTGACGCTTCAATGACATAAAATAAATCAAGAAACTTATTTAATTAAAACTTAGCATGCGTTACACCGATTTATCAAATGCTATTTCGGTATTAAGTTTGAAAATTCTAAATCCTCGCAGTTTCAAAACTATTTTTCAAAGCCATTTTCCCCCCAAGCTAAATATGTTAAAACCCGTAAATTAAATAGACAACCGTATCATAATTTAAGCTATCAGATTACAAATAACTGAGATATTACGATTTGTACTAAGGAAACTAGTTTTTTTACTATTTTCATAATTTGGACATTGTGTATTAGTTTTACTAGGAAGCCAGCGAGTCGGAAAAACTACTAAAAAAACTCGGACAAGGGCTAAATCCGGATGTTTGGTGACCCCAGACAGGTAGTTTTTAAGTAGTTGGTGGGTCCTAGTCCCTGTTTCTCCATATGCGCGTAGGTGAAGTCTGATTATTCAATAGATTTCGCAGCGCATTCCCCCGCGCGGCCGGGCCCGCCGTGGAATGCTAGATATGCGGTCCGTCTTGAGGTGGACTAGCCCTACTCCAGTCGCGCGCACAGGAACGCTAATAAGTCGCGAATGCGATAGCTTTCGACTGTTCGACCATCGATTGTGTTTCGAATCGATTTTCATCCGGTATTTTCCTCGGTTGATAACTAAAACTGTGATAGGTATTTTGGCATCGCAGGCGTAATTTGGAGGGTGCAAGGGGGCAGTTCCCCCCCCCCCGAGTAATTTGGAGAGCATGTTGTAATGTTTGAAAATGCACAATAATCACAAACTCGATCATTTTGCCCCGACCCAATCGAAATAGATACTCATATTACGCTTATGTTTAGGATTACAGTTTACAAAATGTAATTAAATGACCGTGTAATATTAGAGAAAACGAAATCAAAATTCACTTTGTCTTTAACTCACTTTCTTATGACATGTGCATAATCAAAAATTGAGAACTGATAAGAAATCTTCGAGGGACGGGTGTTCAGCTTCCCCGGGTATTTGAATTTCTTCGGGTCCTTCAGGTAAACTTGTAAACTCGTTTACAGGCGATTTAACGTAGAAAGCGAAAAATAATGCTCCTTTCGGACGCAAATCCGGCTAGCTACGTTTTGTCCTTAGTCTTGACAGATTACATGTACAACAACATTAGGACTCGATACGAATCAAATAGATGTAGATGGCATGGATGTTGATAGAGATAGAGATAGATGGAGGATAAGGATTGGAAAAGTAGTTGGAGAGAAAGCGGACGAGAGACTGAGATTAGTGAGATCTCGGCCGCGGTGCTGGGCCATACCCTGTAATCATACTTCCCATCTCACAACGCTACCGTGCGTCTGTGCGCATTGCTTGATCGAAAATAAATACGGATGAGGACCCAATACAGCCATCATCTGAAGCTCGGGGACACGGATGCGGGGCAGGGTTGCCAATCTACGCTTCACATTTCCCGCACGGCCCGATAAAATTACCCATCAGTTCAGATATACTTGCCTTATATTGCATTGAAACGTTATAAATAAGAACAACCTTAATGTTGGTGTAAATTCAGTCTCCAAGTCGTAATAAAGCCTTTTTTGTAATAAAAAATAAAACCCCAACATACCTATCCCGCATAGTGTGCTGAAACGTAAAAATATAGCGTAATTTGAATGAAAATCAAAATTCAAGGTTACTAGTTGCATGGAGTAATTCCAGTCTTTGTAGTCCCCTTAAAGCCGAAGCAGCAAAATAAAAATAAATATGTAATTTAGAGTAACTGGCAAATAGCATTTTCAAGCCAAATACATCAGATTATCATAACGATACGGGGCAACATGACACGTGCTATAATAAATAAATTTTAGAACAGTAAAGAACTTAGCAATTCACCACTGGGAGGTAACTTTTACAATGAATAAATAGTCTCCTAAGAGCCCTATTTATAATATTTTTGTGTCGTGCAATTTGTGAAAAAATATACTGCAACTTGGAACAAAAAAACTACTAGAATAATGGGTCACTCATGGGAATTTCTTACAATAATTTATAAATTAATTTAATATCTTTCTCTCTGCATTGATAAGAGGTTCTCTATTTCACTATGTTACAAAGTAAAGATGCTGTCCCTTACACCTGTGTATTCTAAAGCAAATATGAATGAGTTATACATGAGATGCCTTGTGTTTCCTTAATACCGATTGCGTCTTTGGCCAGGATAATTATAATTATCTACGGTTTGTAGGGGCTGTTTACCCTAACATTGCTCAGCTCTGCCTTGTCTGATGTGTTTACTTTTTACGTGCTGAGGAAAATTAATCATTTTACAATTGAATTAAACCCATATACATAAGCGTAATTTCAGTATTTTGATTGGAGGGGCAAAAATGGTCTAGATCGTGATTGTTGTGGCTTTTCATGTATTACAATCATACTTCCTCCAAATTATTTGGGGGGCAACTGCAAATTATTCCCCCCCTTGCCACCTCCGAATTATACATATGCCCATATAGCACCACTCTTGTATTTATATCATAAATGAACTCATGGTGTACCAGTCAAATAAAATAATACTTAATTCAACCAAATCACGTGACATTATTACTGTTTCAGACGGAGAGTACCTGTTTGCTGACCCAGACTACAAACTGTCAAAATATGCCCCTAAAAACTGGCGTTCCTCCTCCACTAATGTAAGTTTATGAATTTGTCAAACTTTGATATTAAACGGAGCTTTGTTCCCTCAAAATAGCAAGGAGGTTTATTGGTAATACTGGAGACAACTCTGCTTAACGATTTTTGTTGAAAAAGCATACCAATGATTTTGTTTACACTGGTGAGCCAAATTTATCATTCTTTAAACTGCAGGAATTGGTTGTTTAAATCTTCTAAGTGAATCTACTCGGTCACTGGAATAAAGTTAAGTTCACTTCACAATTCACTTTCGAATCGTTCGATTTTAGCGAATTTTGCCTGACTAAAACATGCCGGTGAACGGTATTGTTGAACGCAGTTTTGTTGATTCCAGTTAGTGTTGTCTCTAGTATTATCAATACCCTGAAGTACAGTACTCCCAATAGATGTTTATTTTAATGGATAAACACGTGGACAACATTAGCTGTACAATGTTTTCCTTTAGTTTTCCAAAAAGTTTCTGGACCAGATCTAACTTAGGAATTTTAGGTTGGTGATCGATTTTGGTTGATCGGCAGCTTTCCCAATAGTCCATGGGTACGTTTGGCTCTATATGTAGGCCTATTTAAATTATTAGAAACACTCTTAGCGATAAAGAAAGTTACAGTAATTATCCAAATGTTCGGGTAAATATGGAATAGTTTTTGTTTTGTTCATTATTTAACCGTTGACTGTAAGTGTTTGGTCAATAATTGTACTATAAAACTGCTTATAAACATCGGGATTGAAAACTGATACATCAATGCAGACATGTTGTTTACCATGTGGTAATACCTGCATAACAAGATCTGCGTTCAGTATATATGGTGTCATTGATCTTCAGTGTTTGTTGACATTGCATGCATGACCTTGTCACACCGTGTAGCCTTCATCACGACTACATTGTCGCTTGTCTGGCAATCTGTCACACTAATTAATCTTATTCAAGGAAAGAACACCTGATGGTATGGCGGTTGAATTTTTTTTAACGAGGTCATGAGTGGCATTTTAAACTAATTTGAAAAAATTTAGGAAATTTCACTTTAAAATAATATATTGGTTGTTAAGTATTAGCTATAATTATTAATTTTTTCAGTGTTCGTTTTTGAGATATTGTGGGAAAAGGGATGGAGATAGTTGTGGGGGTACAGCTTCCCCCTCCCCAGCATTACTTGTAGGGAAATTAACCATTCACAGTCCTCACATACTTGTCATTGGCTAAACAAATTTTGTTGTAATATGACCCATTCATTGTAGTTGTTCAATGTACATCATTGTCGTTTGATAGTTCCTTGGAGATATTTTTTCCACATCTGTTACTTTGTAGCAGTTATTGAAAAATAATTGATAAAATCTCAGTCATTTAAATTAGAATTTGTATGAAAGAGAGAATGATATAAGGCAAAGCAGTGATTATTACTGTTTTTGGAAAATCACACATTAACTCAGGTTTTTCTCACCTGAAGTTGTTGTAAATAGACAATGTATCAGATAACACTTCCCCTCTTCCCTCTTTCCGTTTCACATGGCTAGAAGATGTGATGGGTCCGCCTTTTCCCCTCACATGCGCAACATTTTGTTCACATAGGACACAAATATTATTCAGTTATAATTAACATTTTCTTTGATAGCAGTGAAGGTCCTCGTGAATCAGTTTACACTGTGTCGTTTGCCTCTTCTCTGTTGAAAGTCTTAGCTTGTGTAAGCGTGGTTGGTAAAGTGCTCCCTTTATTATCTGAGGCCCGCTAGATCAATCTGAGCAAAATCTGAACATGGTGTGAAAGTTTGACTGGGTTATCTATATAATTACTGATTATTTCTAAGAATACGTCGACCATTGCTAGTAACAAGTTCAGGGTTTGGACTGTTACCTTTCAAAATGTAAAAAAATGCCAGTAGCATGTATAAACACACTCAAAATAAAAACCTGACAGCTAGTTTGTTGGCTTGCTTTATAGACCTTGTCTCTTTATGTTGTATCTTTTCCTTATTGCATTTTCTTGTATTGTAAATTAAAACCTGAGCCATATCATAGATTAAGAAATTCCATACTACTCTTAGGATAAAACATATATCGAGGGAAGATCGTTGTAAAAAAATACTTCCAAAATATTTTCCTTACATTTTTACTGATTTTTTTTAACTACCCAGAAATTATTATGCTATATTTTATAGGTTTTAAACCGGAATGTGTAAACACCGAATAAATTTACAGTTTTTACCTTTGGATCTTTGCGAGTCATTAACTCGGTGGATTCGCCGCTCGATTGAAGGATTTCGCAATCCGCCGCAAGACGCAGAGGTGAATGGGTCTCTTTGTCCTCCATATTTGGAAGCTGCCTCGCCCCCAAGACCAGTTTTTTATCACTCGCACATACGAGAATGCACATGTGCGCTTTTTATTTATCAAACGCCGACTGCCCGGCATTTTTATTTTCTTCCCTGGTTTCCTCCTTAAGTCTTCTAAAGATGAGAATGTTTTGTCCTTCATTTTGTACAGTGTTTTATTTTTTAGGAAATTTAAATAATAATTTTCAAAAGGGCCCACTCTTTTTATTTGCTAAGAAACATTTGGCAGAAAATTGGTTGGTGTAAATACTCACAGTTAGTACAGTTGTGGACGTCAATGCACTACACTAAAGCCTTATCTTTTTTTCCTAATATAAACTTTTCCTGGATGAGAAAAGACTTAGGGAAACTTGATTCGTTTGTTTTATGAATTTTTAGATATCTTTTTCAACAGTCAGAATAGAAAACTAATTTTTATAAGTTCAAAACTGTAAGTAAGAAATATTTGTATGTGTTTTACAGGGACTGGACTGCAATGGAAAACCCCTTTTGGTTCTCCATTTCAGGGTCAAATTCTACCTGGAGAGTCCCCTCTTACTCAGGTGAGTACGATAGTAAATAATAAATGGTTTGAGAAATCTGAAAGATCGTTGGAATCACTACAGTGTGGTAAACGACATAGGAATTCATAGCAGTGTACCATGCTCCATGTGCCAATGTAGATGAATCGTGCAAAAATTAACTAATTTATCTCCTAGTTAAATTAATTATTGAAATTAAATATTATATATTTATTTCCAGCTCTCAAGTTTTTCATAACTTTTTATATACAATGGAAATTTAAACACAAATTCTAAGATGACTTTTTGGCAAGATTGGGGGTAAATAAAGTGAGAGATAGTTATTAACCATAGTCCTTAGAATGTTTGCGATTGGATAAAACGATACAGTTGTAAAGCTGTTTTTTCCCAAAAAAAGGATCATACAGACCGCAAGCAGTGAGTTTGTCAACCCCCCTGACCAACACGGATGCCAACTTAACTAACTACTCTTGGTGAACAGTGAACACAGAGAACGTTGAATTCAGAGACCAAGTATTTCACAAACTGATACAAAATATAAGACTTATAAAAAATACCCCCGTCGCAACAAACCTGCGTACTCGGCGAATTTCAAATGCATATATACCGGTATGTGTCTCACTACTATATAGATTCACTTAACAAGTTTCACAAAAATACATTCATAAATAAGTGATATATAGCATTTTATTTATTCTCCATAAGAATAACATTAGGGCTGAGTATGCAGGTTTGCTGCAACGAGGAACATAAAATGTGTATTTTTGCAATTAACAATATAACTCAACCAGGTGAAGCTACGTACCAAGTTTTATTAATTTAGGTTCATAACTAAGAGAGATATACAACTTTACTTGTTCTCCATGCCATATTAATATTGTGGGGGCCGAGTATGCAGGTTTGCTGCTACGGGGAAATCAACAAAAACCTTTTTTGTGCAAATATCAATATACCACAACTATTTGAAGCCACATAACAAGTTTCATCAATATACATTCATAAATAATCGAGATATCAAATTTGATTTATCCTCCATAAGGATAACATTGGATAACGTACTGTGTTTAGCACTTTGAATATCTCTGCAACGGTTGGAAGTAGAACAACAATTAAAACACCAAAATTATTGTTTTGTAGAGCTAAACTTATTTGTAGAAAGAAATGTGAAGTTTTTATTACAATTATCTGAGGAAAAGCTAAAAACTTTTTCCCATAACATTAACACGGGAAATTTTATGGACACGTTTTTTTGACTTTTCTCCACAAGCACCTAACACTAGCTTAATGATTAAAAATACTAAATTATTTGTTTTTTTAGGCTCTATATAATGGATATAAACAAAATCGAGTATTTTAGCGAATTTCCCCTATAGGGAAAGAAGCTATTACCGTAGGTGGCATGGTAAGACTTAAGCCCGAGACAATGATAACTGTTTGTTTTGAGGTTCCCAGATGCCTAAAACACTATTCCTTAAAATTTATATATATATATGTGTGTGTGTGTGTGTGTGCATTACCGAGATAACTTTTGAAACGCCCGATTTTGATGAAATTTGGCTCAAATGTGTAGAGTAACATTTATGACTTTAAGTTTGAAAACCAGATCGATCGGACTGTGGGAAGGGGTTTTAAATTTTCTAAAAATTAGTTTTTTGAATTTTTTCCCCTAAAATTTTAAAAACGCTTAATTTTGGTTATAGCCATTTTATAGAGCTTTAAAAACAAATAATTTGGTATTTTGACCTAGGTTAAATGGTTGTAGAGAAAAGTCAAAACCGCGTCCATAAAATTTTCCATGTTAATCTTATGGGAAAAAGGTTTTTGGATTTTCCTCAGATAATTTTACCAAAAACATCACATTTCTTTTTGCCAATCAGTTTAGCTCCTCAAAATAAAAATTTGGTGTTTTAATTGTTGTTCTACTTCCAACCGTTGCAGAGATATTCAAAGTGCTAAACACAGTACGTTGTCCAATGTTATCCTTATGGAGGATAAATCAAATTTGATATCTCGATTATTTATGAATGTATATTGATGAAACTTGTTATGTGGCTTCAAATAGTTGTGGTATATTGATATTTGCACAAAAAAGGTTTTTGTTGATTTTCCCCGTAGCAGCAAACCTGCATACTCGGCCCCCACAATATTAATATGGCATGGAGAATAAGTAAAGTTGTATATCTCTCTTAGTTATGAACCTAAATTAATAAAACTTGGTACGTAGCTTCACCTGGTTGAGTTATATTGTTAATTGCAAAAATACACATTTTATGTTCCTCGTTGCAGCAAACCTGCATACTCAGCCCTAATGTTATTCTTATGGAGAATAAATAAAATGCTATATATCACTTATTTATGAATGTATTTTTGTGAAACTTGTTAAGTGAATCTATGTAGTAGTGAGACACATACCGGTATATATGAATTTGAAATTTGCTGAGTACGCAGGTTTGCTGCGACGGGGGTATTTAAAATCTTAAAGGAAAAAGTTTAAAAAACCGATTTTTAGAAAATTTTAAACCCCTATAAAACCCCCTTCCCATCGTCCGATCGATCTGGTTTTCGAACTTAACTAACTGGTATAAGTCATAAATGTTATTCTCCACATTTCTGCCAAATTTCATAAAAATCGGGCATTTCTTTCAAAAGTTATCGAGGTAACGGACACACACACACACATATATATATATATACACACACACACACACATATATAAATTTGAGCGAATAGTGTTTTTGGCATCTGGGGACCTCGCAACAAAAAGTTACCATGGTCTTGGGCTTAAGTCTTACCATGCCACCTACGGTAACAGCTTCTTCCCTATAACTTAGGGGAAATTCGCTAAAAACGTTGTGATGGCCTAGGAATTTTAAAAACTGGGTACACTGTCACATGTGGGACGTCAGTATACTAGAATGGCCCGAACGGCTCATATATGGGCAAAATTCCAGTGGTTTAAAACATGTAGCTAGCAAACATGTTAACACTGACAAACAAATTCTCTTGTAATATTTTCTACCAATTAAAAGTAAGTATTTTCTGAACAAAACCATGCAACCCTCATATTTTAAATGTTTTCTCTGTAATTTAAGTACAGACCAGGGGTATAAAAATGATAACTGTGAAACAAATTTAAATTATTATTGAACTAGCTGATGTGTCACAGATAGTATGCTTCTCACGGGTTTGTGTAGTAAAAAAATCCAGATGTTTAGAAAATGTTGCCAGGGTAATCCTTTAAAAATTAATCCAAAAATAACATTGGAACTTTGAAAATCCGTAAACCGTAATGAAATTTGTAAATAATAACAGGCAAATTTACTTTACTACATTCATGCAAAATTTCAGCTAAGTCAGTTCAAGAGTTTTGATGGTTTTACTAAAGCCTAGGATAAAAGAGTTTTTTACTCTCAGAGAGTTTGTGCGAGTAATGTAGGTGGTGTAAAAGGTGCCGAGATTCAGCTCGCCGACAATGTCCGAGAGTGACAGGAGCTCTTTGAGACTCACACCTTGCGAGTTGAGTCTTGTATGTACGGATCAGCTGTCGCAGCAGCTCGAAGAACTCGCACATGAAAAATAGATTGCTTGGGTCATCTACTCTCAAAAGACTCTCCGAGAGTTCTTAATAGTACTCGCAGACAACAACTATCAGGGGAAAACATCGTGTAAACACTTGCGAGTAATGTCTGAGAGTAAAAACTCTCACCTGCACTCCGGGCTTAACCCTCCACCTTCCCATTATATTTATTCGTACTGCTGAGGTTTTTTTCACTGTCTTGCATGATTTTTTTGAAAATCTATGACAAATTTAAACAAGAATTCTACCTTTCAATCATATATTCATTTTGAACAGCAAAAAAGGGGAATCTAAATAAAACTAATACTTGTTTAATAGATACATAAAACAGGCTTACACAACAGAGGCAAACTCAAAATACCCCCGTCGCAGCAAACCTGCGTACTCAGCGAATTTCCAATGCATAATATATGTATTAATACAACATAAAGCCGCAAACCAAGTTTCATAAAAATATATTCGCATATAAGTGATTTTAATTATTCTCTATAAGAATAACATTGGTAATGAGTACGTAGGTTTGCTGAAACAAGGAACAGAAACAATTGATTTTTATACAAATATAAATATAATTTAACTAGGCGAAGCCACATTCTAAGTTTCACCAATATTCAATCATAAATAAGCGCTATATAACATTCTAGTTATTCTCCATAAGAATAACATGGGGGCTGAGGAAGCAGGTTTGCTGCAACAAGGACCAGAAAAATGGTTTTTTATAAAATTAGCAATATAACTCAACCAAGTGAAGCTACATACCAAGTTTTATTAATGTATGTTCATAATTAAGGGAGTCATTACATTTTACTTATTCTCCATAAGAATAACAAGGGGGCTGAGTACGCAGGTTTGCTGCTACGGGAATAATCAACAAAAAATAAATTTTTTGTGCAAATATCAATATACCAGTACTACGTGAAGCCACATACCAAGTTTCATCAACATACATTCATAAATAATCGAGATATCAAATTTTATTTATTCTCCATAAGGATAAGATTGGACAACGTACTGTGTTTAGCACTTTGAATATCTCAGCAACGGTTGGGCGTAGAATCACAATTTAAACACCAAAATGATTGTTTTGTGGAACTGAACAGATTGGTAAAAGCAAATGTGAAGTTTACATTAAAATAAACTGAGGAAAAGCCAAAAACCTTTTTCCCATAAGATTAACATGGGAGATTTTATGAGTAGGTTTTTTTGGATTTTCTCCGCAACCACTTAACCTAGGTAAATAATTTAAAATACTAAATTATTTGTTTTTTTAAGCTCTATAATATGGTTAAAACCAAAATTAAGTTTTTTTAAAATTGTAGGGTGAAAAATGCAAAAAACTAATTTTTGGAAAATTTAAACCCCCCATAAACCCCCCTTCCCATGGTCCAATTTTTCTGGTTTTCGAACTTAAAGTCATGAATGTCATTTTACACATTTGAGCCAAATTTAATCGAAATCGGACGTTTTTTACTCAAGTTATCGTGTTAACGGACACATATATATATATATATATATATATATACATATATATAAATTTGATCGAATAGTGTTTCTGGCATCTGGGGACCTCAAAACAAAAAGTTATCATTGTCTCGGGCTTAAGTCTTGCCATGAGACCTACGGTAATAGCTTCTTCCCTATAGGGGAAATTCGCTAAAACTCATTTCAAAAAGCAAAGATTTTCTTTATGTGCCATAGCGGATACAAAATAAACACGTAGTTTATAAATTTGAGAGTCAGAATAAGCTAAATGACTCAAATTATGTAAAAAATATATGCTTTATTAGGGTAACAAAATTATTTCAACGAAAAAATTGCATAAACCTCGAACGCCACACTATAAATGGCGCCAACAATGGAAAGACGCAAAATTTCGTAATCGGTTAAAAAATTACAAAAACACCGAAAGACTACTTCCCGTTGTCTTACAAATTCCAAACAAATTGATTAGGTTTGCAAAGGAAAAGCACTTGGCTTGGGAGATTCATTGAGAAAAGGTGGGATACACAGCTAACTCACCTGAAGAAACCGGTTCAGATGAGCACAGCAACAAAGAAAGTATTTTTACACACATATTACATAATATTTCGTCTCCATTTGAGACTTCTTCAGATGTAGAGAGAGACTGTCAGTTAAAATACTAAAGTAAACTGAGTATTTTAACTGACAGTCTCCCTCTACATCTGAAGAAGTCTCAAATGGAGACGAAATATTATGTAATATGTGTGTAAAAATACTTTCTTTGTTGCTGTGCTCATCTGAACCGGTTTCTTCAGGTGAGTTAGCTGTATATCCCACCTTTTCTCAATGAAACAAATTGATTAAAAATTCCATGTAGAATCATATGCCGCTGAATCCGAAATGATTCGAGTATCGGTATTTGGCACAGCAACGATATATCGCACCGTGACGAATAGGGTCGCGATCGCGACCTAAGCAGTAGCGTAATTGGATCGCGATCGCAATCTTTGGCAGTTGGAGAGTTATAGAACAGGGATGACAACTCTGTTAAAAAAATACAAGTGACAGTGGATAAATGATTGTTGATGGGTTGTAGAGACGAGACATCGCGGCACCACTACTACCGGCAGCTGCGCGACAACGTGGTGGCGCGCGGGCTTGTGCACGCGTGTGCCTCGGAGGAAGTGCTCTACCTGCTGGCCGGACTGGCGCTACAGGCCGACTTTGGCGACTACAGCACCCTGCCTCCCCCCTCCCTCCAGAGCTACTTCAAACCCGCCGACTACTTTCCGCAGCAGGTAAGTCCGACTAAATACATGCCTATTTGCAAGGTCTTTAAAAACATTTTAGGGAGCCGTTCAACTAAATCACTCAGATTGGAGTTTTTCATAAGTGTAGGTTGCAGATTTTTTCCCAAATTAAATATTTTCATGTTTAATACACTAGAGATACCCGGCGCATGTTGCTACGCCCAAGAATTGTGTAGAAAAATCGTCACCTATAATATTTAAATCACAGCTTGCTACCTAAATAAATAGTCAGCTGTTTACAGTATTTTAAATCAGCCATCTGTGGAAATCATGACAAATCTTCTCTCCATAAGAATAGCATGGTAACTTTAAAGTCCAGGGGACTTAGCCCTAAGGTCTAGGACTTTGATTAGTGGTTAGTGATTAGTGGGATGTCTATCCCTCGTGTCAACCTGAATGACCATGCAACATTTCATTGCAATTGGTTAGAGCGGTATTGGAGCGCTTATACATCAAACATACCAACACCCTTTTTTATATATTTTGAAGATTACAAATCAGCACATATGGTAGACCTGGTGATCAATTACTTTTCTCTGATATTTGGGTTTATATGAAAAAGAAAGACATAAATACCCAATTCATCACATCTGCTAATTGTGAACTGATGTACTTTAGCAGTATACTTATACTACTTGATAATCTGATCACTGAATCACTGCGTAAGACACTGCCACTCATTCATCATTCATTCATGTTCGCCTTAAAATACGCCCTAGTTGCGTCGGCATCTTAGACAGTGATTCAGAGATTTAAATACAAGAATTTGATATCCAACAATATGTAATTATTAGAGTCACCCTATTAGACTTTTATCTTCAGAAATGTATTTTCCAAAAATACGTTATCAAAGAGAACTGCATAAATTGTTTTGTTGGTCAGATGGTGTCGAGCGGCAGTGAGGCTCGCATCGTCCAGACAGCGGCCAGTCTCCACCGCGCATACCGCGGCCTGTCGCAAGCCGAGGCCGAGAACCAGTTCATCCGAGAGGCATCGTCGCGCGACACCTCGCCTCTCACCCACAACTCCCACTTGTATCGTCTAAAGCAGCGCAAGCAGGACCCCGGGCCTGGCAATGTGCTGCTGGCGATATGCACCCGGGGCATCGAGCTTTATCAGGTAAACTGGATGAGACTCAGAGAAGTATGAAGTTTGCCAGACAGATTTGATTGGGAAAGTTTGAAAACTGGATTTAGTTGTGATTTGTCTTTAGGATATTAATTAATGTTCCTTTCTAAAAAAAGGTAGATTTAACATAGTAGCAAGATCTGGATAATGCCTTTAGTAAAATGCCTTGAATGAAGTAAAAAAAGGTTAAGTCCAGTGTAATCAATGCTCGTCTCATAATCTGAGGTTTGCAAGATCTGGATAATGCCTTTAGTAAAATGCCTTTATAATGCCTTGAACGAAGTAAAAAAAGGTTAAGTCCAGTGTAATCGATGCTCGTCTCATAATCTGAGATTTACAAGATCTGGATAATGCCTTTAGTAAAATGCCTTTATAATGCCTTGAACGAAGTAAAAAAAGGTTAAGTCCAGTGTAATCGATGCTCGTCTCATAATCTGAGATTTGCAAGATCTGGATAATGCCTTTAGTAAAATGCCTTTATAATGCCTTGGACGAAGTAAAAAAAAGGTTAAGTCCCAGTGTAATCGATACTCGTCTCATAATCTGAGATTTGCAAGATCTGGATAATGCCTTTAGTAAAATGCCTTTATAATGCCTTGAACGAAGTAAAAAAAGGTTAAGTCCAGTGTAATCGATGCTCGTCTCATAATCTGAGATTTGCAAGATCTGGATAATGCCTTTAGTAAAATGCCTTTATAATGCCTTGGACGAAGTAAAAAAAAGGTTAAGTCCTAGTGTAATCGATACTCGTCTCATAATCTGAGGTTTGCAAGATCAGTCCCAAGCAAAGTCTGAACATTGTGAAGATTCAAAACTGGACCCATACCCTATTTGTCTTTAGGCTATTAATTAGTGATGCTCTCTAAGAAAAGGTCAGCAACTGTAGACTGTATTAAAAGTCTTCATCACTGGAACTTGCCAGATGCCATCTCGGAGTTTTGTTCCATAAGGTCAGTGTTAGCTTTGTGTCTCTGTTACTCCTCACCCGATCACCACAAGACATTCGTTTAGGTGTCAAAGTAAAGGTATAGTGGCTCTCAAGGGAATTACTTTTTCAATTTCCTCAATTTGGGCAATATGATTTAATGGTAAATTGTTCAATCTTCAGTTGTACAATGCATGCAATGTATAGTTTCTCATTAATTTGTAAAACATTCTAAATTCTAAATTGTATTCCATTAGAGGACAACGAAGCCTTCAATTTGACACCAAGCTGAATTGTACTTGTCTGTCAGGTGATGAGTAATGGAGGCACAAAGCTAATATTGGTCTTATGGAACAAACCTTTGAGATGGCGCCCGGTAACCTCTCGTGAAGGTGACTCTTATGGCCACAGTTTAGACTAATCCCTCTCAAAAATGCCCCTGGTCTAGGTTTCTCGTAAATAAAATTAGTCATAACAAAAACAACTGAAACAAATGTTTTAAAATAAATAAGTGATTTTTGCTTTCTGCTGTTTCTGTAGACTTTAACACTAACAGTATTGTCAAATGAGGCGAAAAGTCATTCCCGGCATACGCTAACCAGATGCCAAGCACTGTGGCCTGAACTGTACTCTGTCTACTGTTTTTCGTGTCTTGTTTTTTCTTTATGATTATCTTAATTGTCATCAGAGTATCAGATTTAAATAATTTAAGGTGTTTTTTTAATGAATATTCAACTTAGATTATATGCTGTGTGATATTAATGTGTGGTTGAAAGTCCAAATCGGATTTTCCACCATACGTACTTAATGTCCTGAACTACGCTAATTTGGTTTACATTACCCCTTGTCTTCAGGCAGTTTAAACAAGTAGACAATTTTTCTTATAACCTTTTTGGTACTTTTAATAGAGAATTTGTGCCAATGGGCAAGTAATAATAGGCACAGCTTATCTTGTTTCCTCACACTCATTTAATTTGTTTAATCTTAACCATAAAGTTGCAACAACAAAAAACTACTGGTACGTGAGAATTAATAGCATGAGACCAAATCTAAAATGGTAATACCATACGATAGCTTTTTTTACTTCAAATACGATGTAAACAAAGCACAATCTAATAAAAATAAATATGGATCAGCTAAAGCAATTGTAATATTTGACATCTGGAGACATAGGAGAAAACGGGTGAATTTAAGTTTATCTCCAAATCAGGCAGACAAGAGTAAAGTCCCTTTCAGTACTTGAATTTCATGCATTAATGTTCTGTCCCTAGGAAAACTCTACCAAAGCATTAAGTGGAACTTTTCTGTGGAACGACATTGGCAAACTGTGTTTTGACGTAAGTATTAATAAAAGGTTTTTAAAAACATCTATTTCAAATATCATATAAAATAAGTAAATGTAAGATACCAATATTAGGTTTAGTTAGTTGTAAGTATCAGAATCCATTAGCGTTGTTGAACTAAACATATTTTCATGTAAAATTCACATGGTTTGCCTTACTTAACAGATGAGTGTGCTTGAAATTATTAAGGTTGCCTAACTTTCATGACGTTCTAACTTGATTGGTTAAAATTTCACATCCTGATGTTTATGAGAGCTTTTACAATTTTTAAAATAGCTTTCTTCCCATTACTATCTTGATACTTTTTTATTTCTATTGTTTTCTGGCTAAATAATCATTCGGTCTTAGTCAGTAACAAGGCTACACAAGGCATCTCACCCATTCTACACTCATCATTCATTCATATTCGCCTTAAAATACGCCCTAGTTGCGTCGGCGTCTTACTCAATGATATGATGATTTAATGATTGATGATATTTTATTTAATTTAGAAAATTAAAAACCTTCACCGAAAATATATTTAGCAGGATGAAATAATTATGCGATCCACCGATGAGCGAATAAATAATTCATTCACACACACAAAAAAAAATAAAGAAATATTTCTTTAATTACCTTGTTCAGCTATACATTTTCCAGACAGTTAATGAATTCAGTAGCTCTTCAATTAACACGTTGACTTACGATCTGTCATTACCACTGTCCCGAGTGTTATTCACCAACGGACGCCGTTTCTCCGGTAATTAAACCCTTTGCCATTTTAATTGAGGCCCGAACCGAGTCTGCAATCTCGCTATGTATATCGTATTTAATTTATGTAAATTAATGTATGAAGGCACAGTGGTGGTTGTCGTCATTAGTACAATGTTATTCATAACATTTAATCATTAACATTCTTTTTTTATGAGTTGCACATTTTTTATGGATAGAACCGGACTTGGTGAGGTAGATTCTCACACTTTTTATTCCTCGGGACAGACTTAAATTAGTCTTTTGCATTTTTGCTTCTCTCTTTTAAACACGAGTGTTTTAATTGCGAACACACTTCTTGTGCAAAATGTTTTCCATGAATTACTAAATAGTAATTTCCATTTGCTATCTTAAAACGGAATGAGTTCTCTGATAAAAACTGTCAGAAATCAAAGATGTAAGAAGATTTATGTAATTCATAGCACTTTGTCACATTCACTGCGTCTAACTGGAATTCAAGTTGTCGATAACAAGGAATCATATGCAGTTATCACGTTTAAACATGTTGGCTGGAGCTAACGTGTTAAAGTTCCTCCTGAGTCAAAAGGTCTAGATGGTATTTGCGCTTTATCTAATTTTGTCTTACTTACTTAAAAAATAATTGGTTTATGAAGACTGTCTTAGACCTCTCGATTTGTGAAAGTACACAAGACTGTGTGTTTGTAATATTAAATCATTTGTTGATTAAATTATTAAATTTATTTGATTGAAAGACCAAATATTTTTGTATTGAGAGGTGTCAGAAAAAACTTTTCTGTCATTTTTAATCATTTTCTAGGCACTAGACTGTATATGTTGAAAACAAATTTTTTGAGTATTTTAAGTAGCTAGTTAGCTCTTAGGAAGTAGCTAGTTATTTGAAGTAGCAAGTTAGCTCTTGGGAAGTAGCTAGTTATTTTAAGTAGCAAGTTAGCTCTTGGGAAGTAGCTAGTTATTTTAAGTAGCTAGTTAGCTCTTAGGAAGTAGCTAGTTATTTTAAGTAGCTAGTTAGCTCTTAGGAAGTAGCTAGTTATTTTAAGTAGCTAGTTAGCTCTTAGGAAGTAGCTAGTTATTTTAAGTAGCTAGTTAGCTCTTAGGAAGTAGCTAGTTATTTTAAGTAGCGAGTTAGCTCTTAGGAAGTAGCTAGTTATTTTAAGTAGCTAGTTAGCTCTTAGGAAGTAGCTAGTTATTTTAAGTAGCTAGTTAGCTCTTAGGAAGTAGCTAGTTATTTTAAGTAGCTAGTTTGATCTTAGGAAGTAGCTAGTTATTTTAAGTAGCTAGTTAGCTCTTAGGAAGTAGCTAGTTATTTTAAGTAGCTAGCTAGCTCTTAGGAAGTAGCTAGTTAGCTCTTAGGAAGTAGCTAGTTAGCTCTTAGGAAGTAGCTAGTTAGCTCTTAGGAAGTAGCTAGTTATTTTAAGTAGCTAGTTAGCTCTTAGGAAGTAGCTAGTTATTTTAAGTAGTTCTTCTAACTAGGATTCAAATGGGGTAAATCCTTCAGGCTCCATAAGCTTGAAGTTTGGTTTAGACATATGAGGATTTGGTTTGAATTTGGCTACCAACAATTTCAATCAAGGTTGTTTTGACTCTACAAAGAAAGGTTAAATTACCTTTTCTTCCGTCAAAATTATCTAAAAATGGTAATCCTTCCTGGCTGCCACCTAATTTCAAAGCTATTAGAATCTTCCTCTTCAGGCCACAAGGTTGTTTTGATTAAGAAGACTGATATGGTAATCTTAAACTTTCTTTACTTCCTTTAACATAATCCTTAAGTTTAACTACTTCCTTTAAGTTTAACATAGTCTGCCTTTTGGTACAGATGACGGACATTAAATATCGACCATCATCTTTTACAGTAAACATATGTGCATCTGAGGCAGTAAATATATGTCCTCTGCCATATTAAATAAATTTTATATCTGTTTTGATCTGCCTACCAAGACTAAACGCTAATATTAAAATTCTTGGTCCATTGATTGAGTTGGAACATTAAATTATGTAAAGTGGCTTTTTAATGAAACCCCCACCTTTGATTTGCACTTCTCCAATCAACTGATATAATCTTTTTTTAACTTGAATTCTTTTAGAGAAATACTTAAGAATTTCTTAGGAGAAAAATACAAATCAAACAATACAATCAAACTCATTTATCGGCTATTTTATGGCTATTTTGTAATTTAATGCAATGTATCATCTATTCAATAAAGAATACATCTTTCCATCGGCACTTAAACCCTTTAAGCTACCCAATAGAGCAGATTCTTGTTATTGAACTGATATTGCTATAAAACAAAGAAATATTTAATCAGATTTTGATCATTTGCAGACAAATTAATATGTATCATGCCTTAATTATTACTACTAGGCCTGTACAAATGATTTTGTAAAATAACGACAGAATAGAGTGGTAACTGACATTTCTTGGAAGTTTTATTTTCAGTACCGGTATCTTAAATTTATTTAAACAATTAATTTTAGCCATAAACTTTCTTTGGGTAGCTGTTTCGATTTCAAAGTGCCTGAGTCAGTTAAAGATTAGACGTAGTGATTTTGGTTCCGAAAGTTGTAAGTTCATTTATGACTATCTTATACTGTTACTCTTTCGGTTTACCGTTTGAAAATGGAAACAGATTGGAGGTACGACAGAGTGTCTTTTTGCAAGATATCTTCCACAGCTAAGAGGAAAGGTGCAATAATTTTGAAGAGATTTTTAAAGGAGTTAATGGTGTATAAGTCCCTCTCCAACAGAATAAGCCATATCTCAACGTAAATTTGAAAGAAGTCTGTTATAAGTTATATATTATAAGTGTTATACCAACTAGTAAGTAAACATACTCTTTAGAAATAAATCAAGCAAAAGAAAATTTGTTACAGCAATAAACCTTTTTTTGAGTTTAATCACATCAAACTTTTCAATCGAGATTTGAGTAGGCCCCTAGTTCTTTTCTTAACCTGCAAAAATTGTGTTTCAGCGCAAAAAATTTGAAATCAGAGCTTTAAACTGGCCCACATCAGGGGAGAAGCTGACGTACTACACCAACAGTGATGAAAAGGCAAAACATCTTCTCGCCCTTTGCAGGGAGAGCCACCAGTTCAGCATGGCGCTCGCCCCTCGACTGGGCGACATCAGGCGGAAAGAGGAAGAAGGTAAGATATTGGAGTTAAGTTACGGTAGCTTACTTGACTGTTACAGGAGATAGAGCAGTCATCCATTCAAAGCTGAATGAAGCAAAAGAGTAAATATTATGGCCTTGAAAAGATTATATTAGCCTTTTAATTGTGTTTATATTTAATTAATGCAGGCTATATAAAACCATTAACCCTTTAAGGCAGTTTATTTGATTTATGATGTTCGTTTGTTGTAACTATTTAATGCTCTGATAGCAAACTTGGGAACCGATGACGTGAAAATTTACGATTTTCTTCACTAAAGGCGCAACCAAATAAAACAAAATCTTCACACCTGAACAATCGAGTGATTTTGTTCATAGACTCTTTGGTCAGGTTGTCTTTTGAAGTTTAGGGTTTCAATTCCTGCCCATAAAGAACTAATTGCATTTTTAAATCCATTTGAAAGTAAACAATTTGATTCTAATTTATAAGTATTTTAAGTAACAGTGACAGTTACATAACATGGTAGGTTACATAACGTGGGGGGTTTAATGGAACCAATAGTAGATGTCTTATCGTAAGCTTTTTTAAATACATAAGCAGGGCGAGTTCTTTGGAACTACTGAGCCGAATTTTATGCTTGATGCGTAGTTAAAGGGGCTGAAGAGTAGATTTAACAAAGTGCCTTATCATTTAGATTCTACTTTACAAAATAAAAAACCAGCATATCAGTGTGGCTATTTTCAAAGCCAACCACTGCCACGGGCCTTCAAATCTTCAGTGTAAATCATATAGACAATTTGAAATCAGTTTATTTATATATTTATAACCTGACGATTCATTAAAAATTCACAGTTCTACAGCATAACAGATGATATGGACATAAATAAAACTACAACTGAAATGACAACACATTATGAGGAGCGTGAAGTGCTAAGAGAGAAGAGAGCTCGCTTGGGGTTGATTAGCAGGTTTAACTAATGCTTCATTAAAACCTAGTTCTTGAAAAAGTACAGCATTATTGCTGCATTCTAGTTTTAAAAAATCAGCCTTGCGAGCAGCTGATTGTTATTCAGATTCCTGGAACTATCAGAGGCGTCGCAAGCATTTAAAAAACTAGGTAATTTTACTCAAAGTGGACACTTATCGAAATACAATCCATCCTAAACCTATTGTCACAGTACAGTATGTTTGAGAAACGGTTCAGGGTTAGCTGGTCTAAATTAGTTACCGCTTCACCCAATGATGAACCACCGTTTTGACCGTAGAGCGCAAGCGATATCGAGACTGGGGCCTGGGCAGTGGCGTGGTGTGCCACCGAGGTGACCAGCGGATCTCTGTGATATCATCCACGTCCAGTAACACGACGAGCGGCATCGTGTCCGATCGCGTCCACAGTCTCGACGAGAGTGAAGGTTTGTGTCTCGCACTTTAGGCTAGTGTTTTGGTCACTAAAGCCGTGTTTACGCGATGCAGGTTAGGGAGAAGGTAACCTTGACAAAATAGCCTTGCGTAGGGTGTGGGGACAGAAACATGGCGAGCAGCCTGCACGGCGTGGATCAAGATTCTGTCCACACCCTATGCAAGGCTACCTTGTCTAGGTTTCCTTCATCCAAACCTGCATCGTGTAATTGCGCCTTAAGTAATTTTTGCACTTGAGGTTAATTCTTGATTAAGTGAGACACTATTGACTATTGTTGAGGAACCAAATACTTTAGATTCTGTAGGCCTTGTAGTTAACCCATTGTGGGAGTAACAAATTTTACGAAAGCCTTGCACAACTGTTTATTTTGCACGGGTTTTTGGGAATAATTAAGAATTACAGTATAAGCTCTCTTAACTGACCTCGGATCAACCGCCCGTCAGATTAACTGACCATCTTCCAAGAATAGACAAACTTCCTCCACGGCAGCCGATGTCGTGATATTGTTCCACAAATAACTTTCAGGTTACAATAGGTCGATTACATTTTTCCGTAGAAAGTCAAATTCAGTCAGTTGCTCTCAATATGTTTACCATACTTCAAAAGTTTGTTTGTTTTAACACTTATTCTGACTGTTTCCGGTATTATTCGGTTTAACCGACCTTTTTCGTTATCCGTCCATGGCCTGGTCCCGTTGGGGTTGTTTAAGAGATCTTCTACTGTAAATCATTTTCCTCCCAAAATGAGTCATCATTATCACTAACATTTATATCCCTTCAACTTTCTAGTAATAATGTGTAGTTCCGACAAACTTAATTTATGGCCCATAAACAGCTCAAACAAAACTTACGACTGAGTGGTATGGACAAAACTGATAGCGGAATATCAATTATGTATTTGCACACTATCTATCAGATTCAACATACAACACAAATAAATTTAGTAAACACAAAATTTAGGGTGCATACGGTGTGTCTTTTGGAGTTCAAACCTCTCACCATGTGGACGCAGAAGCTACGTCTTTCGCCCGCAATGGGTTTAGGAAAATGTATTTTTGAAATGCAATAAAATATATACTTACATTAAAGCTAGGTGGTTTTACTTAGCCAAACGTTATACCACTTCGATGTAGATCTGCACTTATATTAGAGATACTGCATGCGAGACAGCAACTGACGCATGCACGCACTGCTAACGCCTTATTTTACTGCAGAACATGGTTTACAAGGTTCCAAGGGTAAAAAAGTGTCTGAATTTATAACATTCCACTTGACTATCTTAGTGTTTGTGTATTAAGTGTATTTACTGACTATTTATTATGAACGGTGTGGCAAAAAACATTCCAGTCATACATCTATCAGATTCCATTTAGCACTACTAATAATAAACAAGTAGTGAGGCATTAGTGGTTTCCAACCGCTAATGAAATTCGAAGAGAGACATATTTTTATAGCGTTCACAGTTGTGTAAAATTGATTGATTTAACATCTTATTCCGGCTTAATTAAAGTTGTGACAATGTCGCCATATAGTTAGCTTACTCTAGGTCTACTGGGGTGTTAAAAATAAAAAATCAATAAATAAAAAAAATGTAAAAACAAATCTCATCAGAAATCCAATAGGTTTTAATCTGTACTGATGCAAAAAATATCATAGTAATTGACTATAGATGACAATGTTTGTCAAATTCGTCACCAATACCTCATTATATGTTTATCGAGTGAATATTTTTAAACTCGGCCACAAAATGATTCTATAATAATCACAAAAACTGATATTAGTAGCTTATTTGATCGCGTGATAAGTTAACGATTTTTTATTTACAAAATTGTTGGAATCATGGATGATGTTTCGTCAGCAGATGACCTGGAGCTGGAGATTATGATTAACACCCCGCCAGCACCCTCGGTCGAGTCGCTAGCCCTCGCTCACCTGCAGGACAGTGTAACACCCCCCTCGCCTCGCCCCTCCCTCAATACGCAAGGTACAGTCAGCCCTCCAATGTAATTTCATTATGTAATACAACCATACACTGTTGTTAAATACGATGCTGGTTGAAAAATCCCCTTTTTGATGTTTTTTATTGTTATTGTGTTATTATGTTTGTGTCTATTACCCGGACTGTCATTACATTGAGTTATTAATTAATGATTCTGACTAAAGAATCAGTGTTGGTCAATATTATACTAAGCATATACTATCGTTGTTGAATACTCTGCTGGGTAAAAAATCCCCCTTCACATTGTTATTATTTTATTATATTTGTGTCTATGACCCAGACTACCCTTACTCATTTAGTTATTAATTAATGTCTAAAGACTAAGGAATTATTGTTGGTCGGGATTATTGAATTTTTGAATGGCAAAAGAAGGCTGTGAGATGTACAGTAGACGCTATCTTAATGTCCTCCATGGGACTGAACCCTGGGTCGGATAACTAATAGGGCGGTTAAAATGAATAACACCTGGGATTATGAAGCACTAAAAATGATATTGATATTTTGTTAAAAAATAGGTACCAAGATGCCATACTTGATTACCTACAGAAACATATAGTTCACTTGTTGTAAAATGAACGTCATATATGGCTGCAGACAGTCATTTCCTGGAATTAGGGCAAAAATATTTATCTCATGCTACTAAACTATTTTTGTTCCTATATATTGAAGACGGTTACATATTTTATACGTGAAGGATAAATAAAATGATATTGTTAAGGTTAATATGTTTAGTGTCTTTGATAGTGTCGATTGTTTTTATGCAGAAAGACCATAAATAGATTTTGATTTTGACTATGCACCTCATTAGTTCTACACACATTATTCATTCATATTTGCCTAAAGCCGGGTTTACACGATGCCAGTTGGTGAGACAGTTGTCTTAGCCAATTGTCATCACGTGATTGCGGGATTGTCGGAGGCCAGTCAAGTTGAACGTGAACCTGTTTACACGGGGCCAACTATTGCCATGGCAGTAGAAAGCGAAACATGGCTGAGTGCTCGTCGTCTATCGTGTTCCGCGAGGAATTAAAACTAATGTTTAATGCTCTGTGCCGGGAATTTATTAGTGAGTCTTGCAACGTGCTAGAAGAAGAGTTAATTAAGAAGAGGGAATGGGCAAGGAGATGGCTTTTAAAAAGAGACAGTCACGGTGCGTCATCTCAGTTGATAAGGGAACTGCGTAAGATCCGTTGGAATTTAAAGCGTGTTTAAGGATGAGTCCGGAGAGTTCTGATGAACTTTTACAGATGGTTGAAAGTAAAACATCCAAAGAGGATACTTTAATGAGAAAAGCATTGCCCCCCAAGCTAAAATTGGAAGTGACGCTTTCATTCCTCGCTGGGCGCAGCTCGTTGTCCTCAGTCTACTCCCGGAGACAACTGAATTTCAGGGCAATTGTGAGGACAGTTGGCAAGGCAATTGGCCTGAAGTGTTTACACGAAGCCAATAATTTCATGCCAGTCAATTGTCTTCTGACAATTGTCTCACCTACTGGCATCGTGTAAACCCGGCTTAAAAAATGCATGAACGTATGTCGGCGTCATAGTCTTAATTATATAATGATAAGAGTGAACAATCTATGGAATTCTTGTTAAACTATAGATAGTAGATTACGAAGAAAATTGGGGTTTCCAGGACCAGACTGTGTGGATGGGAGCAGCGGGGCCAAGCCAGGAGGGGCTGCCACCCCCGCCACCACCGACGGCAGTCAGTGTTCCTCCTCCTGCTCCACTGTCGTCGTGGCTGGCACCACCTCAGAACCCATCACTGTGAGTCCAGTTACATAGTATTGCACTAACCAGGGTGTCTAACAGTCGGGAAAGTCGGGGAAGTCGGGAATTTGTATAGAAATTAATAAAATGTCGGGAAAGGCGGGAATTAATATATAAAATTGTTATTAAGTCGGGAAAATGGATAAAACTTATAAACTTATATCAAGGTACTAGTATTTATAATCAATGGCAATTGCAACAAGATGTACGTTGTGGAATAACCCAAGCAAGTGCTTGGCCCATAGTTTTTCGGGGAAATTAAGAAAGCCAGTCAAGTACATGCCGTTACTATGGCAACACGAAAAGGAAGATGAGTCCCGTGGGGGGAGGGGTGGAGAGCGGTGACCTTGAAGGTACCTCTACACTCTCGCCCGCGTCGTTCGCCATCCCTCGGCTAGTGGACTCTGATAGACAAGTTCCGATACTTCCGATACGAGTAGGTATCGAAACTTTGTTTTCGGAACTCTGGGCATCGGTTAACCAATATTATCGTGGTATCGAAAGAAAAGTTGAGTATCGGTATCGGAAAAATAGTACATTTTTACGTTGTTAAAACATAGATTAGTTTTTGTTTAATATACTTTTTAGCAAAATAAACACAAATAATAACTTCAAATATAGTTCTTGTAACTTATGATAGAGATAATCGACTCCAAGCTATCTCCCGCGTTCCTCTTAGAGTAATGGGTATCAATACTTTGGTTTTGATTCGTAGCGATACCAAATATCGGGTCCAAGCCAATAGCCAGTAGTATCGTATCGGAACGTCCCTAGACTCCGACTCTGATACTCACACGCACACGTCGCGTCGTCGTAGTACCTGCGCAGTTGCGCGCATTGACACATAGTGAAGCATTTAAACCTGTAGGTTAAAGATTACATTGACGAGTGAAGTGAGTTTAAAACCGGGATTTGTCTGTAAATATTGAATAATGCCTGCAAATTATTGGCGGTACAGGTTAACAACTTAACTATGATCTATTCATATTTTCCTTTACATTCCAAAAATGCTTCAAATTTTGTTCAATGGTGAGCATGAGCAATACACACTTAAGTTAATATTTTACGTGTTAAAACTTTTAAGTTTACGTTGCAATTTACTTCGAACACGGCCAAATTTCGTCATCTGCACCGCTTGCACTGTGGCCTGGTTTCCACGGAACGGGGCAAAGTAACTCGCCCGACAGTTGTTCAGTAGTATTACTTACTGTAAGTTATACAATTTTATAGTTTAATTACAGTTGTCAACTATTTCTCAGATCACCAGAAGACCATTAAACAGTGGCTTAGTGACATTTGAACAATGTTGTAAATAATATAGCCTACTCACTAAACTAATGTGAAGGTATTTGTAGCAATCGAAGCCCCTATAAAATGGGCATTTATATCTTGGAACACTTATATTTTCGCGAATAATAAGTTATGTTTTACCCTCTACTAATATTATTTCAAATTACAACATTTTTTAAATCTGTAAAATAGTTACCCTAGGCTCTATAACGTATTAGGCCTATATTTTAACAAAATTTAGTGAACTTTTTCCCAAGTTTGATAATAGGCCTATGCCCATGTTAGGCTGTTAAGCTGGACTAATAAAGTTACTTTACTTTTACCCTTGGAAATATTAAACTGTGGTCTGAACATGTTTACTAATTAACTGTTTATAACATTTAATAAAATGGTTCTCTATACAGATAGGCTATATAGGCCTAAATATCAAATAAGCCTAGTCAATGTAATGTTTTAACTTACCCTTGAAAACATTTTAACTAGGCCAAAGCTTACGATCGTCTGGGTAATTTTAAACTTTGATTTAATCCCAAATTATGTCAACATGGGAGAAATTGTAAAAATTTAAGTTAGGCCTAGTTTTTTAAAACTGAACTCAATTAAAATTAATTTAGGTACTGATATAAAAAAATATAAGTTAGGTGACTTCTTAAATATTTTGTTGGCCAGTGATGAGATCGACAGGCCTAGATTTATGCCTAAATATGTTTTCAAAGTTATGAGTAAAAATTAGTTTTACTTTAGCCTTTTATTTTCATATGCCAACCTATTCGAAATTTTTTATTTGTTGATGTACATGAACAGGCTACTAACTTACCGGTACTGTATTTTATTTTAATCTTCATGGCTTTCCAATGTATAAAGAGGGTACACTTTCATAAGCGGAATGATGTAAAAAACCAAAAGTAATTGTTCATACGGATTATTTAGGTTACAGTTACGTTCGGTCTAAAGAGGTGGAAGATACTTATCGTCTTGAAATTTGTCCAGATAACAAACTTTGTTAGGAATACGTTCCGAGCACATCGCCAACCATCTCTATGTGAATGCTTATTTAGAATTAGGGTGAAAAACTCTGGAAAATATCCTTTTATGTTCTTTTAACATGCTGATATTTTATGTCCTTTTAAATTTGTTGACGTTTTTAGTTTTGTTTTTTTAATTAAATTATTTTGTATATAGCTAACCGGTAACGTTTATTTCATTTGTATTTTACGTTTAATTGAAAAAATATATATATTTATATATAAATATTTATGTTCATTTATTATTATGCAGTATTTGAGTTTTTAATAAAAAATATTATATTGAGTTTTGGTTTTGTTAGTGACTTTTCTTCCAAGTGTCATTCTTTTTCACTATTTAAATTTGTTTACCATAGTTTAAATAAACGGTATCAGAAAACTGACACATACTTTCTCCCTTTTAGCCCATCTTTAATGAATAAATTACTTTTTATTTACTAAATATAAAATACAAAGAACGGTTGAATGTACAGAAAATATTGTAAACAAGTTGTTTTCAAAAATATCCACCGAAATCCCTGTTGAGGAGGCACCAGAATCCATCGCTACACACGTGGTTTTAAGAGGGGAAATGCCCCCTATTACCCCCCCCCCCTCAGAGTTATTAAGGGGCAACGTATTTCGAATTTCTTCTGTTGGTCAATGCTAACTTGACAAGCATATCAAGTTTGAACGAAATTGATCAACAAATAAGAGAGAAATAGTAATTTTTGTATTCCCCATAAGAATAACATTGGACATCGTACTGTGTTTATGAAAAATGGAAATTTAAATTTTCTCCGCAACCAGTAATCGTAGAATAGTAATTCAAGATACCAAATTATTTAGTTTTTTGAGCTCTTTTTAATGGTGAATAGTAATATTTTTCACATTTATGTTTTTTTATGAAAAATCAAAAAAACTGAATTTTTGATATTTTAAGTCTTGTAATTCTGAACCCGAATTTTTACAGAAATGCGGGTGGTGTCTTTTTGTTGGAAAATTAAATTTCTACAAACTACTAAAGTTTAATCAAAACGTTAGTGCCGTTTTTGATAAATCTAGATTTTTCATGTTTTTTGGGGGATAATTACCCATAAAAATCAAAAATTAAAAAAAATTAAAAAATACCTGGAGATATCGTGTATTAGTACCTACATACCAAATTTCATAAAAATCAAACCATTGGTTAGGGATCTAGCTCTGTACACATCCAGACAGACACACAGACATCAAGTAAAAATCACTATTTTGGGTTCAGGGAGCACCAAAACAAATATTTCCACTATCAACTAAAATTCAAAAATTTTGACGAAAACAATACTTTCTCCTTATACTATGTATAAGTGGGAGAAAGTAAAAATCCAAAAAGTGATAAAAACATGATATTTTTACTCTTATGACGTTTTTAGTATATTTGTACTATCTTGCGAAAGTCTGGAAAATTTTGGAAAAAGTCTCAAAAAGTCTGGAAAAAGTCTTGAATTTTGAGATCAAATATCACTAGACACCCTGACTAACGATCCAAACAAATACTTCTCATATAAACGTAATTTGTGTTCAATTTATGTTCTTCTGAGACAACTTTAATTAATGTAACTTAATAATTAGCTATTACGTTTAGCACTTCAGTACCATATCCATATTTTTGTTTTGGTTTTAAAAGCATTATTACAGCATTTGGATGTTATTTCAAAATTGTGTTTTTTAACCAATGTTTTCATTATTCTATCTGGCTTACTAAGGAAGGTAACTAGAGGATTCATATTATTTGTAATCTTTGAGTTGAAAAAATCATTTAGATTACTTTTTGACCCCTAAGATAAATGAATGGTTTAGTCAAAAACATCAATACAATGAAATAAATATCGTTTTAACATTTTTGTTGGTTTTAATATTAAAAAATAGTTTTGAAATAGTGTTCCAATGTTTCTTTACAGCCTATAGAGCTTTTCTAAATGAACCTAACCTGTTCCAATGTTTTCCAATTGAATGAAACTGTTAACAGAGGGAAGGCAAGCGAATGTTGACCAACAGAAGGCGGGCCAGCACTAGTTCCAGCCTGGAACTCGGGTACTCGCACACTGCGCAGAACTCGGCACTCAGTGACACCAGTGCGAGCTTGGAACTCGACTACAGGTAATTAAGTTGTTAGACTAGCCTATTTCTCACCTTCTTTGACGAGTCTCTTCCTCTTCCATAGAATTGGAATACTTTGAAGAAGTTATCTTCCTTAGTCCGCTGTTTTCTAAACTGATTACAGCACTATGCAGGCAAAACTTATCTCGGATAGTTTACTGGAGTTTACCAGGGTTGGATGGTTATGAACTAGTTGATTTTGCCTTTAGCATTGATGTCAGGGTAGTTGTGCAATAGTGTCGACTGTGATAGTTTGCAAGAAGATATTGATAAAGAAATTAGCTTTCCCCAAGAGCTTCACTTGATCTCCTGTTTTTAGTTTTAAAATATAATAAAACTAAACAGCTGATTATATTCCATAATTAAACAATTTGTTTTACACTTGATGCAGAATATCTTGACCTGTGGGAACTGTTTTCAGTTCAAACAGTTGGAGTAGAGCGAGATTTAGACTTTCTAAATCTGTCATCTGTTCAGTCAATTCCATGTTCAGGAGCCCAGCTAGTTATCTCAGTCACTCCGGCAGTGGAGTAAGCCACAGGTCAAGATATTCCGCATGAAGTGTAACTTGATACTTTTAAATGAATGTATGAAGCATTGATCGCAAAACTAAAACATTTTTTTCTCCAGTTTCCTTACTAAGACTTTCATTCAAGTATATGGTTCACGGGAGTCAAACATTGTATTTTCTCAAAAGTTCAAGGTACGGTTTGCCTTTGTATAGATTAATGTAGAGGCTAATACGGCAAATATAGGATTGTTTTTGGACCTGAGGGTCTTAGAGGAAAGGATATGTGGGTAGATTAGATACAAATTCATCAGTCTATACGAATAAATAAGTATTCATGCGTACAGAATCATTTCGACTTTCAAAGTCCTGTCACAGGCTCAACATTGTCTAGGTTATTCAAAAGATCCAAGTTAATCCACATGATCAGGAATTCGTTCACTCTATCTAGTGCTCACAGCTGTAACCCACTCTGCTTGTTTCCAGCGTCCAGTCCGCTCACACCAGCAGTGGCGTGTACACCCTCCGCAGTAGCACTGCTGCCACTGGCCACACGTTGGCGTGTTCCAGTCAGACGTCAGGCATCGTACTGGACCAGAGCGAAGGTACTCACCCATACTCTTCATTTATTTAAATAAAACTGCGTAACATTCTTAGGATTAGAAATAGCCAAGAACCTTTCATGGAACTTGCATGCTGAAAAAGTTGCTTCTAAAGTTTACAGTATTTGCTTTATCAAGATTGAAACAATTTTGTGTTTTTGAATCTTTATAAGCAGTTTATCATTCTTACATTCAATTATCTCTTTTGGTATATCTCTGTATGGAGTAACATCTACAAATAATTTGAACTGTTTAAAGTTACAGAAAAAGCCAATAAGAATGGTTCTTAATATTAAACTGAAGACATCAGTAAAAGCACACTTTGTTTCATTAAAATAATGACAGATTATGGGCTCTATTTCTATGAGACTATTCTGTCAGTAACAACAAGGTCACAACAAGGACAAATTTGTTGGACTTAGTTGGGAACAATCATAGTCATACCAGAAGTCGGGGGGAAATTGTCCTGAATCTTGACAGATTAGAACTGTACTTAAAGAGGCCAAAATATATAGGGTCAAGATCTACAGTTTGTCTTTTAGAATTCAGGAAAAAACTAAAACTACTCATTAACACACATTCTTCAGACTCTTCAGAGGAACATTTTGTTATTGATGACCAATGCCTCAAAACAAAACCTAAAATAAATTAATACTTGATAATTAAGTTCTTATTCTCAATTCAAAACTGAATTACAAAAAATAAGTGTTAATTCAAGTTTGGAGTAAAAATTAATTCACATGAGGTGAAAGATTATCCAAAAGTTACATGATTACTATCAACTGTAACCTAACATTCTCATTTTGTATATTGTAACATTTTCTGCTAATTAAGGTTGTAAATTGAAAACAAAAATCCAAACTTAATGTCTAAAGTGGGACTTTGACTGTCTCCAGGTCACCACACCCGCAGCGGGTCACTCGTGAGTGCGTCCGGGAGTTTCCACGGCGACGGTAGTGACCCCTCAGATGCCGGGCGAGGCGCGCTCCTGTCAGCTGAGGAGTTGTCTGACCTGATTGTCGGGAGGAGCCCGAAACCTCGGCGGGGAATGTATCCTTCTCGTGCCACTGTCAGCTCCACGTTGGATTCAGACTCAGATTATGTGACGTTGCCACCTCCTCCTCTTCCACCTCCGAGATCCGATTCAGAAAAGCCTTCGTCTAGTTATGCCATACTTGAGCTCGCTTCGGCATTATCTTCACCGGAAGACTCCTTAACATCTCCTCTGCGACTGGACGATTCCTTATCTAATTTGAGTTTATCGTCTAGGAAGTCTATGGAGGAATCTATTCTACAGCAGCAAATTCAATTCCAGCACTTAAATTCTAGATTTTCCCCACAAAAACAAACACCTCAGCATTTCTCGTCCAGCTCTACGCCTCTGAGTCACACGGCACCGAAGACTGCAGTTGCCACCTCGAGTACAGCTGTGCAGACAACAGATTTTAACGAGTACTTATCTCAGCCGCTGACTGTTCAACCTTCGGGAAAGCAGTTTCAAAACTCGTTCAATTTACAAAGTCAGACTTCTCCAAATAGTTTCACTCCCCTCTCGAACCTTCCGTCTCCGACAGAAGAGGCGAGTGTGAGATTTATAACTACAAAACCACATATCAACATTTTAACAGCTCACACGAGTTTGGTCGCCTCGACCGCCGCTCCGAACTACGCGGCACCCACACTGGCCTATCAGACGGCTCTCCCCACCTACACCTCCTCTCAGAGAAACTACCTCCCAGAAACAAGAAGTTACCCGCTGGACCCAGCTTCGAGGATGAAAATCAAACATCCACAGAACACTCAGAATCTTATCCCTATCGTCGGAAGCAACAACTACTTAGATGTGAGAGGAAGTGGGGCGGCTTTCCTTCAACATTTCCATCAAAAGTTCCCGCCTCCCCCGCCGGTGCTCCATCCCCGCCAACCCCCACCACCCCCTCCCCCACCCCCACCTAGGACTGCACTACAAACAGTCTACACTAGCCAGGTGACCCGCAGTCAGATAGAGCAGTTCAAACAACAGTTGTACTCCGATGTTGACTATGTGATTTACCCAATGCAAGATCCAGCCATCAGTAAACAAGAATATATGGACTCTAAAATCGCTTTGAACCATTACAACCAGGTGTACCCACCGCCACCTTACCCGTCGTACTCTGGCAAATCTCACATGGTTTACAGAAGCACACCCAATGTGGCCGTTGCCAGTGGTTATATTCCGGTGTCATTTAAAAATCCAACTATTCCCTCTCAAGTAAAATACGCTTCAAATCAGAATTTGTCTTCTGATTTTGCTGCCTATCCGGGTTCCTCTTTCTCATTCCTGAGTCACTATCCGTCATCGACATCCCCATTGTATTCTGCCGCAGCTTCTTACTCTTCCTCTTCCACGCAGAGTTTACGTTATGATCCTTTTGCGGTGCAGATTGGAGTGCCGAAATTGATTTCACCCATTCTGAACACTGCAGGATTCACCAGGACGCAATCTGATGATAACATTTTAAATTCGTCTTATGAAAAACCACCGATTGAGCGAACAAGGATGAGAAGACCTCCCCCACCAATACCTCCA
Organism: Allygus modestus; assembly: GCA_963675035.1. Classification (NCBI taxonomy): domain Eukaryota; kingdom Metazoa; phylum Arthropoda; class Insecta; order Hemiptera; family Cicadellidae; genus Allygus; species Allygus modestus. The sequence goes on along the minus strand of OY776117.1, from coordinate 105,497,674 downwards.
TCTTTCGACCATCAGGTACGATTTTATGTTTATTTTTATCCTATTTGAAAACTAACTTATAAATTTTGTTAGCCTCTTTGATAGCCATATTACAGTTTCTTAGAGATATAAAATGTTTTGAATTCATTACATCGTGTTAGATAAATGAAGTGAATCTTATTACGTAAGGTAATGGGGATTATAAGTAACTGGGTTATTTGTGTTGGGGATACAATGGCGTCAAAACACTTCACTGATTGTCTTCAAATTTTGCACACGTTTTCCAGTACAATTAAATCTACAAGCTGAGATATGAAAAACAGATTAGCAGGTTACGAGTTATAGATATACCTTTTTATAAAGCTTGAAAATTCCTATAAGAAAGCAATAAAAATAGATGATAAATAAATAAAAATAGACTACTTAAACTACTTAAATTACATAAAACCTAATATCTTCCGAGAGCCTCAGGTGATAAATGTGTGAGGCCGGTTTGTGCCATTGACAAATTATTAAACTATCAAATTAATTTGTTGAGGTAAATGTGTAGCTATGACGTATACCTTTATTCAACTTAATGCCTTTTCTAATATTAATTGGATTTTACAAATTAGATGATTATTGTGTAAACTGTAAACATTCATTGAGTTAATGTGTGCGTTTGCTTGAAGTTTCATATGGCAGATTTCTTGTAAAATACATCTTACTATCTTATCCAAATTTTACTAACTGATTCAATATCTATTAGGATAGTTATATTTATGTGGCTGGATGTTTCAATCATAATAAAGTACCACTTTCTTGAAAGTGATACAATTAGTTGAAACCCTAGCTTATGTCGTGAACAGGGTTTGAACACTGTCTTCCTCCAGTTGGTTCTCTTCTACCTCACTATTTTTTTATTTTTAAAGTTGTTAGATTATCTGTTTAGTTATTATTTGTTTTCTCATCTCACCAAAGCAAATGCTGGAATGGTTCTCCAGAGGGCAATGATCCTAAGGTTAGATGGTAGAATGGACTCTATATACAGCCTTAGCCCGGTCTGTAAAACAAATACCTCAGCAACAACAAATTGCAGTTGCACTGATGTAAGGAAACTGGTTTTTGTTAACCCGTAATTTAGATACAAGTTTTCAACTGTTTATGAATACATGTTCATATTTTACATCTTCATGGTTTCTGGTGAACAGAGTAGCAGTGATTTTATTAGAAATAGTAATCAGTCTTTCAATATTTAAAACACTGCTTTGTTTAAATGTTTGCCAACAGTATTGAAACTGTTGAGTAATCGTTGGCAGTACTTTCTTCATCATGGACAGTGCATTCCTTTGGTCTCTTGTCTCTTAAACTTTTGAGTCGTGAATCAGGCTTGCTCGTTTTGAAACTGGGCTTTTCTTATTGATTTTATCCCAGGTTTTTTTTTGTTTACAGAAAGAAATAGATGTGCAGAAGAAGCAGCTTCCCACCAAGCCTCTGGCCGCTACACACAAAGCAACCCCTGCAACTCCGGTGTCTTTGGCGACAAAGACTTCAGGAGAGGAAAAGAAGAATACATCATCGGAGAAGGCAGCGGCGGACGGACTGCTCGACATCCGCACTCTTCGAGAGAAGAGCCGAAACATGGACCTGCCTCTGATATCCGCTCTGTGTAACGACCGCTCTTTGCTGAAACAGACCAACGCTTTCGTCATGCCTCGGCATCCCGGTGAGAAGAAGACGGAAGGACGGCCGGTCAGCTGGCACCAGGAGTCCAACAAGGCCCCGGAAGGCAAACCGGCCCCCGCAGCTCTTGAAAACGAAGGAACGCCTAAGAAGTCTCTTTTGTCGTCGTTACTGTCATCGAAATCTGTGAACGAATCGAGCTCGCCGAAACACTCGTATTTGACAGCGCCGAAAGTGAAATACCCCGTGTCCGGACTGTCGACGACCCAGATCGTCAAACTCGCGCGCAAGGGCACGAGCCGGCACACCCACCCACAAGACACAAAAGTCGCCAAAGTCGGACGAAGCAAAAGTACGAGCAGCGCGACTACGAGTAGTGCCAACATTACAGAAACAATTTTACCTCAATGATAAACATCATGTGTATATTGATAGTTAGTTAGGCGTTAAGCTCAGAGTACCCATAGAGATTCAGCCATGACATGATACTCAATTTTACATTTAAGGGAAATGCAATATCTCGAGTTCTTTTCTGTGATCGTTTTGTTGATTCGTGTTTAATCTTTTATTTTTATTGTTGTTTACAAAAACACCTGTGTTATGTAATTCTTGAAAAGACGTAGTTTAGTGTGATTAAGTCGTATTACATAAAGCTTTTAAAATCTGTTTTGGTTTTATTATTATAAGTACAACGTTATTGCTCAATATCAGTATTTTGTATATTTATTTATTCTTACGCGGTAGTTATTTGTAATCTCACTTATACAATTTGATAATTCTGCAAATTTTAATTTCAGTTGCCTTGAGTTTACATTTATAGTAAGAAATAGACAGCCTAACTAGCATATTGGACGTGATGACAAGTAATTCCAGGATTGTTACTATTTACACGATTGCTGAAGTCTTATTCGTACTCCCGAGTCACAAGCCCACCAATTTTTACCACACAAACTTTAGAATTCAACTTTAACTAGAGACTAGAAGACTTATTGGGTGAAAATTAAAATTGACATACTTAACATAGTTAGAAATAGTAATTTTAATGGAATCGCTTATTGTAATATTTTGGTACATTTAAATTTAACACACATTTTTGGCATTTTTATACTTCCCTTATTTGAAAATTGATTATCATTTGATCTCTATGGTTACACATAAATCTTTATTGTATAATCACTTTATTATTATCGTAAAACAATATTATTGTTATAAATAAAAATTATTGTAAATTAGCATGGCGACCTATAAGTACTGATATACCTTGAAATGTTTAGTTAAAATAGTTTGTTTTTGTTTTAATACATTAGTCCTGGACACTTGCTCATTTGTATTTTCCTATTTTTGTGTTACACTCAATTATTACGTAGGGCTATATTAATTAATTAACACATATTTTTTATTTACTTAACAGTCAACATGTAGGCCTAATATAATTTATGAAATATCAGAATAATACCAAAAGTTCAAAGTTCGGCGTTAAGCTTTTCAACAAAATAAATTATACCTGTATCGTTTATTAGTTTATAGGCTATGACTGGTAAGAATAGTTCATTCTCGACAAGATAAACTACAGTTAACTTGGCCAAATAGGTTTCAGATTTTTACCAAAATGGTATAAAGCAAAAAATAACAGAATTCTGATCTTAGTTCAAAATTTGTAAGATCAAACACTGTACAGCAGTAACTTTATTAGTGGGATGTGAAAAAAAATGAAATTAAGGTATTCCACCAACCATGTTCCAAGTGATATGTTTTTCAAGAGTTCATCATAACTTATTATTAAACAATACTACGTTCAATTCATAGTTTCTTACTTGGTCGTGTCCGCGATCGTAGTGCATCGTAGTGAGGGGGTGACTCACCCCCCTCCATTCGGCATTACCCCTCCTCAGTAGCAAAGCTTCTCAATCAAATTGTATAATAGTAGACTAATAGGGAGGTTACTTGGTAGAAAAAGAAATAAATAAACTATTACCTTTTTAAAAACTAAGCTTAAATTTCAGTTCTAAAAACTTGTTTCAAATTATGTTCTGTTTGAATCAATGGGAACGTATTCTATCACAAAGTAAACAAACATGCATGTTATAAATGCAGTTATATTTTATGCATGGGTAAAAATCATGTTTTTTAATGTGAAAATATCCAAAATATGGTTGAAGTGAGTAGTACAACTTTCTGCCAACTTAAGTGTCACATACTGTACTTAATTGCTCAAACCCGGTTGTGCTCAGGTATTTTAAGTGCAATCCAATCACTGGTTCAAGCAAATTGCCTGATCGAAATTTATTTTATAATTTTCTCATATAATTTGTAACTGAAGCAATCGCTATCAAACCTGTTGTTTTAACTCTAAACCTTTCTCCTTGCAAAACTGTTAGAATGCCTTTCACAAAAAGTTGGCATCACCCTTAACATTCCTATATAATTTTCAAATCTGATTTATGCTTATTCAACGTAATGTTGTGTGTTTGTTTACGATAAGTAGCGTTTGATAATATTAAGTATTTAAAAACTGGAGCACATAGTTTAAGTGAGGAACGATTGTAACATTTATTTAGGCTTCGCTTGGTACTTCCAAATTTGTTTAAGGTCGCCATGATTTTGATAAGATATCTAATGAATCATGTATATTGAAAAACTATATGTAAAGGGAAGCAATGTTCCACTGAAGTATTAGTTAAGTATTTACCCAATAAGTAAGTAAAATTGGGCTATAAGTCTATGGTGCTACTCTACGACACTTTTAAATTGTTATGTTAAAATAATATTTTGTTGAAGAAAACGGGTTAAAATGATGTAAAAATGCTTCAAAACTGTAAGATACATATAAAAACATAAACTATACATAACAACTCAGTTTACAGTTATTATAAAAAATAGAATTTACAAGGAAGAACTCTGAAAGTTCCAAACTGAACTGTATTGTTGAAAGTTACAAGCGATGAAAATGGAATGTTACTTTCATCGCTAAGTACTTGTGATGCAGAAGAATTTGATTTTGGTAGTTTTTTGTAAAAACTACCAAAGTAAAATTCTTCTGCATGATGAAAAAATGTCACATATATTGTGATGTTATAGTTGTCACATGTAATTATATGCCTTGACAACTTAGATGTTCAATCATCACGGTTTTAGTAGCTGCATCAACAGCTTATTGGATTGAGGTGAGATGAGTTCAAATTATGAGGTCTAAAATTATTTTGCAGCACAAAGCCATATTGTTGCAATTTTTACTTTTTCGCTTGACATGTTGGAGATTTAGAAAAATACAGTACAATATAATATCTAGAAAATATATTATACAGAAAAATTTGAATAACTTTTTTAATTAAATCTTTGGTGACTCGGACAACTTGAAGCCTAAAAAATATCATAGATCAGGTTTTTTCTTGGCATGTTTTTTGTTACTGTTGGAACAAATGTTTTTATAACTAGAACTACTCTCATGTACAGGAATAACGAGATAGTTAAACTCTATCAATTCAAAAACCTGATCCAACAATATTTTGTAGATTACCAAAAATATTTGGACACGTTGTTTCTTTTTATAATTGTTAATGGTTTTATACATTCTCCAGAAATACTACAAAAGATTCGTTTTAAAAAATTCAAGAAATTCCAGAAATTCATATACTTTCATAAAACATTTTTATGGAACAAATTTTGAATATTATAGTACTCTACCGCGTCTTCATAGGATTGGAAATGAAATTTCTACAAGTTTAGACCTATTTGATTGTCACCTTGAAAAATTTAAAACTGAAGCCAAAGAAATTTTTTTTTAAATTTGAAAGTAATTTAACAATTTAAGTTCTAATGTGCAATAAATTTTTAAAATTGTACTATTACCTATATAATTTTATACTACTTAGTAAATGGCTTGTCCGTTAATAAATTAATTGAATTGAATTTATGATGCATCACAGTATTATGAGGTTAGGATTTGTAGCTTTGGTTGTCTTTCTCACCGCTTTTGCCATTAAAAAGTCAATGTTTTTACATGATTGTTAATCATCAGAATTAATTCATGACAGCTGTTAGTCAGGTACCATTATTATAATTTTTTTAACTTTAATTATTAATTATTTTTTATTTAACTTCATCTTAACCTGTATTCATCAATTTATTTTATTTGAAACTTCAAAAAGACAATACATAGTATTATCTCAGGGTGCCATTTTAACAATAGCAATTACAATGACATTAATTTTAACTTTTTGTTATTTTGTATTATTATTATCATATCAAAAATGGGTTTCTTTGAATACTTGTCATAATGAAAATTGTATTCCGTATTTTTAACATTCCTTTTAATTTTGTTCTGATTCCAGGATGTGTATTTTATATTCACTATTATTAAACAATGCTCAATTATTGTTAAGCAGAATTCCGTTGTCATTTTATAGGTTAAGCCTTGTTTCTTGTTGATTTGTTTTTCTTTTGTTAATCTGTTTACATTTCTTAAAATTAACTGTACATAGTTGCAAAATCAGTTGTTACATGTGAATCTCCCTACAGAAATAGTCTTTTTACACTCTGATTTTAGAACTTTTGTTTCAACGTAACCAGTTTGCAAATTCTGTAAATGTCCAATGTCTTTGTTAAATATACCAAGCATATACAGTATTAGTCAGCTAAAGTCACAATTTATCAAATAAATAATTGATTACTAAAGATCTGTGCATGCACAAATTAGTATTGCAGAAATTAAACGTTCAGTGTTTTACATTAGGTATAAAATAAAATAAAACAAGTAATTTACTTTTTCAAACAATTAAATGACAAACTATCCAACGTACCATCCCATTGGTATTTTTTTACCCTGTTTTTCATTGCCCAAACGGTTAAAACATCTTAGAGATATCTCTTTAACTGTTTAAGTTCTTGTATTTAACAGTTTTTTTGAACAATCTGGTAAAGACCCGCCTGATATAGCATTGTCGATAACAATAAATTTGATCATTCTTAAATATTCACAAATAATAATTTTTCTGTCCTGGTTTTACAAAAGAAATGTATATCATTCTGTTTCTTTTAACACTCTCACAATAACACTGTTTAGTGATCATATGTAAAAAAGATTTATAGTAAATCTATACTAAAGGAAATATGTAGAAAAAAAAACTCCATTACCTGTTAAATTATATACTTACATTTATTAAATAATGTTGTAAATTCAGATTCTTCTGTTAATATTTCAGATTATATACAACAGTGATCATGCTTTAACTTTGTCTTGGCATTTTCTCCAAACTTAACACTTGTACATTTTTAAAATTTGGAGATTATGTTGATTAAAAGTTGAATGTTGAACAATCGCGAACTGACCTTTATGTGTTTTAAATTAATTTGGAATGAAAAAAGAGAATTTAGGGGGATTCACAAGTTTAAAAAGATAATATAATTTGAAATAACACGATTTAAAAATAAATATATTTGTGTAATTTTATATGAACAATGTAAATAGATAACAAACTCCATGTCTACTTCAGTAAATAAATTACAGTTACAATAATTTAATGTGATTTCTTCTCCTAATTGTCCATTTCAGGGATAAGTTCCTCAATAACTTAATCAAAGATCACTGTATTAACCAAAGTAGTCCCAAAAGACCCGTGTTCAATTCCCAGTGAAATAACAGTGAATTTAAAAAATCAGACTGTCATCAAACTTCGGAAGGCACGATAAGCGTTGGTCCCGGTTACATAAGTAGTCGTAAGGTAATGTCAGAGAATAGTGTGACCTGAAAACTCTGACAACAGACCTCAGCAGATTACACAAACTTTACTAGCAAAGGTAATTCCTCCTTATAGTGGAGGCGAGGCCGTAGACAGACTGGTTTTCTCGGATCCTGAGGCAGCCACAGTTATGGCCTGGAGTACAACAGTGGTTTGCGGTGACAAAAGAGGCAGTTCGTAACTTGCGCAGAAAAACCCGATTCAGTGTAATACTGAATTTCAAAAAGTTTAGTGGTCAAAACTTTTAAGCCAGTCTAAATTCCTTACGTTTTCTGTGGGAATGTGTATTTGTACTGAATTTAAAATACGAGGTGCGTTTTTAAAGTAAGAACCGGTACCGTTTTTGAATACCGCTGCGGTTGGCATTCCTGCATGTTGCGCTGTTTATCTGCATCTATTGGCAAGCATGGGATGCAACTACGGCAAAAATCGACTGGATTTTCATTTGTTTGTGAGCATTTAAAATGGTACCGCCGATTGAGCTCCCTGCCAACTGTGAAGTCGTGCTGTGGTTCAAATTCTAAGTGTTAATGGTGTGAAAGCGGCTGTAATTCATGGGCAGATTGAAGTGTGGAGAAAAAACAAAATAAGCATCAGAATGGCACACAGATGGTTTAGAACATTTCAAGATGTTCATGACAAGAACCAAAATGGGCGATCCTCTGTCATTACTAAAGGTTTGGTGGATAAAGTTAATCAAAACATGAGAAAGATCACTTATGAGTTAATTTTAGTATTAAGGAGTGTTTTTTTATGCAATTGTTACCGAACGACTAAATAATTTAAAGTTGTGCTCACGCTTCAAAAATGTTGACAGAGGTGCACAAAACCAAGCGTTTGAAAGTGCATTGACTTCCCTTGAGCAATACTTGGAGAAAGGTGTTGATTTTTTAAGCCAATTTGTCACAGGTGTCGAATCACTTCTTGATGCTAGAGATTTCAAACACTTTGCTAATCTCCTGATGAATTTCAGCCAGTTTCGCATCGTTAACACTTAGAACATGAATCGCAGCGTGACTTCACAGTCGGCGGGGACCTCAATCGTTGGTGCCATTTTAAATGCTCATAAACCAATGAAAATCCAGTTGATTTTTTTGCCGTAGTTGCGTCTCAGGCTTGCCAATAGATGCAGGTACACTGTGCAGCATGCAAGAATGCCAACCGCAGCGCTACAACGACGGTATTTAAAATTATGCCTCGTATTTGAAGGACAATATATCTTCTATGATAGTGTAATGCACAGTCACTCATCAAAATAGTTTCTTATCTTAACAGGGTGTCTACTGGTCACGGAAGTCACGGAAGTCCCGTAAAAGTCCCGGAATTCAGTAAACGGGCACGGATGTCACGGAAAGTCACGGATTTTAGTGCAGAAGTCACGAATTTTTAATATCACGTTATTTAATTTATTTTTCCCCCACATTACATGACGTTTTTACGGTGCATTTTGCCGAACCGATAGAGGATATTTTCGACCTCAACATTTGCTTTCTAGAATTTAAGTTTATTTATTGATGTCAGGATATGCCGATATGTCTACGCCATTTGTGGTGCAAACAGGACATGAAACAAGAACTTGTAATGTTCCATTTGTGTTACAGTGAAATGACAACTTTCCTAAACGTAATAGGTTGGCGGTTTTTGCATTATTTTATTGAAAAACTGTGACGGTAGAACGGTTGTTTCTAGAAAATAAAGTTCCATTATATTTCCTAATTTAATGTAGCTCTAAGCAATACATTTGGAACAAAAGCAGTATGATAATTTTATCATCGTAATACTACATAATTAATATCTGCTTGTATTAGATTAATTAAAGCTTTTTATATAAATCTTTCATGATGTAAGTTCGATGATGGCAAAGCACTGTGATTAGAAACTGATAACTAGTTGTACAATTAACTAAGGACGCAGGACTGTTATCAGTAACTGCTATTTGGAACGGTGCAAATAACCTAGTACCACGGTGCAAGTAACTTGCGCGATCGTTGTTGACTGGCTGTGGCGCTTTTTGGACAACCAGCTACTTGGCACGGGGAATAGCTACTGACCTGTACAACTATCGAACAACAGAACAGTAACTCGCGTTTCCCTTTGGTGCGCAGTTATGAACTGCCACCAACGTAGTCGATTACGAAGGTTAAAAATAGTATCTTGCCTTGAAAGCACTAGCTATCCTAGTGGTAGGAAGCTAAATTAATCTTTAAACAAACTTGAGTGTACTAGCGAACCTGGTGGCTGGCGTTGATGTAAGTTTCATATCGTTCCCTCCAGTCGTATTGCTCCATTTAAATAAGTATGCATTGTCTATCGCTATCGCAGACATTTCGCGAACTCGCCAACCCGGTTGCCGGATGAAAGTGAGAACGTTTTACCTAGGTTAATTTGCCTTCTCGTTTAATTGTCTAGTTTTGTTTAAGACAAAGTATAAGTTTAGTATAAGACTGAAACGAAATAACCCAGGAATGATATTGTGTTTTTGTTTTGCTTTTCAGTATTAATCGTTTTAGTAGTTAACTGCAGTACGGTACTTATGGTTTAATTATTTGGTGTAATAGGCTTGTGTTTAAGTGTTTTACCTTTAACTAAATCTCATTCTTGAAACTAAAGTTTAAAGTAATAACCTGCCAAGATTTTTCTATTGTTTACTGACCGATGCTAAAATGCCGGGAAAGTGCAAGTTTCAAATGCCTTAGCCTGCCATATGAAAGGCAAAAAACATGTCAATTTAGAAAACTTGTTGAAAAGTGGAAAGCAACTAGGCCCTAACTTTATTCTCATTTAGGCCTATTTTATTGCATGGTAAATGGTGAAATGGTGTTTTATGTTTAATTGCAGTACTTATATAGCCTATATAAGAGTTTTATGGTAAGTTAACAGTAAATTATGGCTACATTGAGCTATGTTGTGGTACATTTTCATCTCATTAATGGCATACACTAGCTAACTAATTTCATAGCAATCTGATGATACGGTTTTGTTCAGGTTTGGGCTTGTATTGTACCCTATCATTATTCTATGTCTCGCTTTTCTGTAGCCTAGGCTCTAAAGTTGTTTTGCGAATGGGTCACTGATTTTTTCCAATTGTCCCCTAAAAGTCCCCGAAAAGTCCCTGATTTTTGTTTGAATGACTGAGTAGACACCCTGCTTAATAGTTCACTTATCACTTAGTTTATTCACTTATCAAAATATGAAAAATGTGTCTGTATTGACATTTTGTTTGGTTTATATTATGGTGATATTAATTAACGTTCAATTTTTATTGTAATGCAGATTTTGCGCTCCTTTATATAAAAAAATCCAAATCCAAATGTATTAATAATTTGTCCTCTACTAAAAGAAAATAAGCGGCCACACATAAATTGCGTTATCTAAAAAAAATAGAGGGAAGGGAGTTCAGATTCAAAATGACACTAAGATGGCATTTCGGGGAGTTTAGCATGTCGTTTAGAGAGAGGCAGGTTTGACATGTGTTTTTGAATTTGGGAGTTTTGGTTACTTTGATAGTATTGATTTTAAACAAATTTAACTAGTAAAAATAAAAAACTTTGATCAAATTAAGGGAAATAATAGTTCACAATCATTAAAAAGAGTTTAGGGGCCATACACTTTGACATACTACGTTATGGGGTGTAATAAAAGACGTCTTACAACACTTAACATATATTTACACCTATACTGATTCACATACAGACGGTAAACATAGATAAAAGATGGTACTAGGCTATTGATTTCGACCAGTCACACCGGTTACCATCAGGCCAATGAGAGAACTGACAGAATCAAAATGGCGTCCCTGCTTATATCCTATTGGTTACCAGAAGTTCCGGATACAGGTTCCTAAATGTGCCACCAGAGTCAAGGTTAACTTGTTCATTAATCAATTTATCTCTATCTTTAAATTTGTCTTTAAATATAAACAATTCTTCCCATGCATTCATTTCATTTCCTTTTGTACAATTCTTGAGGATGCTGAGGTTTTCTTCCATTTTCCCTATGATGTGGCCATTTTCTAAAACATGTTTCACTACGTTTGATCTTTCCGGTTTCCTGTTCTTTCAAGCTGATACATGGTTCTTAAATCTTTTAATAAAATTAACAGTTTGACCAATATAAAAGTGATAACAGTTGTTACCATTAATTTTGTAAATGCCGGGCATGTAGAATTTGTTAGAATCTTCTATCTTGGGATTTAGTATTTTGTTCATGGTGTTTTGCATTCTGTATGGTATATTAACTCCATATTTCTTGAATTGATTTGCGACCTTTTGTATTTTAGTTCCTGTGAAGCTGAACGTTGCAAATTACTTGATATTTCTTTTCTTCCGTCTAACGTTGTTATTCTTCGCAGTTTTTCTTGGTTCTTTGTTTTCCTTTGTATTTTCGCTACAAATTCGTCTATTATTGTCGGGTTGAATCCGTTGGCTGGAGCAATCGCCTTTATAGTTGTTATTTCTCTTCTTCTGTTATCTTCATTTAGAAGATTCTTGAAGGCTCTATATAACATCGATCTGAATGTAGCGGTCTTATGGCTGGTGGGATGAAGAGACTTATTGATTGTAGTATCCGTCTGCGTAGGCTTCCTGTATATATCAAACTCTAGCTCATCATTTCTTCTTGATTTCATGAGATCTAGGAAATTTATCTTGCCGTTCTCTTTGTTCTCTCTAGCAACGTTTAATTTTTTATGATGATCGTTAAATAATCTCATCATTTGGTCCGCTTCCTTTTCTTTGGTTTCCTTGAAAATAACAAGTATATCGTCCACATATCTGACATACATTAGTATTTCATGTTCTTTCTTCAACTTTTCCAAAATGATCTCCTCATTATGTTGTAAAAATACTTCTGATAATATTGATGAAGGGGCTACCCATGGCTAAACCATCAGTTTGTGTATAACATTTATTGTTAAACCTAAAATAGTTTTGTTTCAATACGATTCTGAGCAATTTTACAAGCTGATTTATATACTCATTATCAAACTTATTACGTATGAGTCTAGCCTTGATTAGTTCAATCGTTTCATTCACAGGAATATTTGTATATAAATTTGAAATATGAAATGAAACTAGCCTACTATTTTCACTAACATTAATCCCCATAACTTTATCAACAAGATCATAACTATTTTTTACATTGTATCCAAGCATTATTCTAGCTCTAGATCATTACTAAGTCGACTTGCTATCATTCTTTATACATTGTATGTAGGAGCACATTTGAAGTTTACTAGAGGTCAGATTGGTACGTTCTTCTTATGGATTTTTGGGATTCCCCTCATTACAGGTGCTTTAGAGTTTAAAATGTTCATTTTCAATCTACAATCTTCAGTAATAACCTTGGTACATTTTTTCACAGTGTCTTTGATATTTCTCTGGGGATCTTTTGATAATTCCTTGAAGTTATTTTCTTTAATGAATTCTTCCGTTTTCTTGATATACACATCTTTTTCCATAATTACTATGGCGTTGCTTTTGTCGGCTTTAACTGCTATGGCATTATTATCTTCTATCTTCTTTTTTATTATAACACATTTTCTCAAATCTTCTTTTCTGTCCTGGGCCAATTGTTTTCTGTCGGTCTGGATATCTTTTGTGACTTCCTGTCGTATGGCGATATGATCCATATTATTAAGTTTTCTGATGTTAGCTTCTATATCCGTGGCTAAAAGATCCTTTTCTGCTTTTTTGTTGATGGCAAAATTTTCTTTTAAACCGTATTCTAATATATACTTTTCTTCTTTACAAAATTGAATATCTGTTAAATTTACAACTCTCCTGAAACTGATGTGGTGTGTCTGTTCCTTTTAGCGAATTTCCCCTATAGGGAAGAAGCTATTACCGTAGTCGGCATGGTAAGACCTAGGCCCGTGACCATGATAACTTTTCGTTTTGAGGTCCCCAGACCCCAAAAACACCATTCGTTCGAAACTGTATATATATATATATATATATATATATATGTGTGTGTCCGTGAGCACGATAACTCTCGTAAAAATTATCCGATTTTGATGAAATTTGGTATAAACGTGTAAAGCAACATTTATGACTTTAAGTTCGAAAACCAGCCAGATCGCTCTATCCGAAGGGGTATTTTGGGGGTGTTTTGTACCCCAAAAATGGGTTTTTCGAATTTTTTACATATAATTTTGGAAATAGTCTAATTTTATTTTTTTACATTTGATTCAGCTTAAAAAAAACACACAATTTGGTATTTTGATAATTTATCTACGTCAATTGGTTACCGAAATATTGAAAGTGCTGAACGCAGTACTTTGTCTTAATGTTATTCTTATGGAGGAAAATAAAAATGTTATATCTCGCTTATTTATGAACGTATACTGACGAAACTTGGTATACGGCTTCATCTGGTTGTGGACCATTGATATTTGCTCAAAAAAACAATTTTTTACCCAAGGCTCCCGTAGCAGCAAACCTGCGTACTCAGCCCCATGTTATTCTTATGGAGAATAAGTAACGTGTTATCTGCCTTCATTATGAAAATAAATTAATGAAATTTGGTATGTGGCTTTACCTACATGAGTTATATTGATATTTGTATAAAACCCTATTTTTTGTCTTCCTTGCTTCAGCAAACCTGCATACTCAGCTGCCATGTTATTCTTATGGAGAATAATTAAAATGTCATAAATTGTTTATTTATGAATGTATATTGATGAAACTTGGTATATGGCTTTATGTGGTATTAAGATACATATATATGCATTGGAAATTCGCTGAGTACGCAGGTTTGCTGCTACAGGGGTATTATTCCTTCAACATGGCTGTTTTTTAGTTTTAGAGTGTCTAATTTGTTATTTATCCGTGTGTATTTTCGTTCCATTACTTCTTCAACTTCATCTGAAACGAGGTTATACAAAAGGTTCCATGCAGCAGGGCCGTACTGATCTTCAAACGCAAGGTGTATATTATAGGACTGCAAGTTAGAAGATAGAAGATTGTAACAAATTCGACATGCCCGGCGTTTACAAAATTAATTGTAACCACTGTGATCACTTTTATATTGGTCAAACTGTTAATTTTATTAAAAGATTTAAGAACCATGTATCAGCTTGGAAGAACAGGAAACCGGAAAGATCAAACGTAGCGAAACATCTTTTAGAAAATGTCCACACTATAAGGAAAATAGAAGAAAACCTCAGCATCCTCAAGAATTGTACAAAAGGAAATGAAATGAATGCATGGGAAGAATTGTTTATGTTTAAAGACAAATTTAAAGATAGAGATAAATTGATTAATGAACAAGTTAACTTTGACTCTGGTGGCACATTTAGGAACCTGTATCCGGAACTTCCGGTAACCAATAGGATGTTAGCAGGGACGCCATTTTGATTCTGTCAGTTCTCTCATTGGTCTGATGGTGACCGGTGTGACTGGTTGAAATCGATAGCCTAGTACCATCTTTTATATATGTTTACCGTCTGTAAGTGAATCAGTATAAGTGTAAAAATATCTGAAGTGTTGTAAGACGTCTTTTATTACATCCCATAAGTAATAACAACACGTAATATGCTAATCAAAAAGTTGTATATTACGTAACACACTTAAGGGGGGAAGGGGGTTCGCCATAGCGTTACTCTGCGTTATATCATTAAATCACTAAATCATGTTCTAAGACGCCGACATGGGAGAGGGGGTCTGGCTCAGCGTTATGTTACTCACACATTTTAAATATGTTGTTAGGAGTTAACCCTTCCCAAGCATTGGACGTATATGTGTACGTTAACGATAATAACCATTTGCAAGCGTTGGACGTATATATATATATATATATGCAACTTAATTTTAAACTTGTAAGCGTATGACTAATATATACACCGGACTTGTACAATTAATTTAGGTTTTGTAAAGTTGTTTTCCGTGTTATTTACAGTTACTTTAAACCACTAGTCTATTTTTTAGTTTATTATAGTGATACATTTTCTTTCTGTGAGTTGGCAACACTGTTCTCGCAACAGCTGTTATAGACTGGCCGGCTGATACAATCAACGAGATGTAAATAATATAGAGCTCTCGTCTTGTGTTAGAAAAGTGAAGCCTCACTGGAGGATATTTTTGTGAACAAATAATCTGGTCAAAGAATAATAAATACTAACATAACTTGTAAAGAGAGGATTTGATCGATTAAACATATTGTCGCCATGGATGCTGGAGGGTATAGAGGGTCAAAATGGTGGTCACACAATCGGTAGGCACAGTTTTGTACCCCAGACGAGACCTCCATAGTTATACCTCGTTGGATGCAATACTTTGTTATTTTCTTGCATGCAGACACAGCTATAAGTTGTTTACAAGCTGTTGTGTGAAGTACAAGGATGTTTTGCACAATGTTTCCTGTGCATTAGACAGTGTCGTATTATTTTTTAAAATTACATTCAGAGTAAATGAGTGACGTATATACAAAGTGCTAATTTTCGTTATAAAATTTGTTAAACAATTATTTTTACCATGAAAGTGAAAATTATTTACTTTAACCATCAGATATAAGTAGAAAAACATAAATATTTCAAAATAAATTTTACCCCAGCCAAAAAATATATGGTGTAGGTACTGAGTTGCCCCGCAGTTGCCGCTTAGCAATGGTTAAAAATAAACTTCAGTTATACCAGATGTTACGGTGTGTTAATTGGGGGAGGGAGGGGTCTGAAATGATGAAAAAGTATGTTACGTAATAAGTGTCCCTTATCAACTATTTTTGAATAAACTTTCCGATTTCCTAGTATTTTTGATAAATGTTAAAAATAGTGTCTTTATCCACCCAATTTTATAACAATGGCAATATTGGTTCCTTATCTTAACCTGGAATCGTACGTATCCTGACGAGCTGGAGCTGTTCGGAAGTGGCATTGTTTATAGTACAAAATAATTCTACCCCAGCTAGAACAGCTTTTACCCCAAGAAACTCGCCACTTCTTGTGGTTCAGGGTGTTGCGATGATTGGTGCATTACCATTTTGTGTTTGCCATATCATTTTCCTCAAGTGCAAGTATTAATTATTATATACAAAATAACAGTAAAAGAATTGGCCAAAGACATATACTGTTTACATCAAATATTAAAGAAAAACTTAAATCCCACGAAGTTTTGGTCCAAGACGATGTTTGTACTGTAATTTGTTGTCTTTTGACTGTTTAAGAAGTTTAAAATAGGAATTTTGCTGGAAAAATGGTAAAATGCACAGGTTTTAGTGTTGTGAACAACAACATGAAAAGAAATAATAAAATCTAAAATCATGAATATTTCGTAATTTAGTGAAAGGTATCATCAGTTTTAAAGATGGATGCGAGGGCAAATTATGTTGGTAGGTGATCAGAGGAAGGGGGTCCTGAAAATTGTCAAAAACTTATGATGGCATTTGTGGACGGCCCCTAAAAGTAAATTCATCTTCCATAGTAGTTAAAGTCTAATGAGCGAGGTGAATTAACCTTAGGTAATGATTTCAAGTAGAAAGGCAAAGCAAATTTGCTCCCCATGATCAAAAAAGCAAGACAAGTTCACCCTCAATTCAAAGAAAAATATTATTCCTCTGTGTAACGGAATCATCTGCTAGTAAAAATACAGTTTGTTTAACAACCATGTTCAACATGTTGTTCTAGTCAATTAATACGACTTTCTTGTAATATTGAGTGAAAGTTTAATAAAAATTAAACAAACATACAAATTCAACGATTTTATACCTATTCTTGTTGTTCTTCAGGATCAATTTCTTCATTTTCTGATACCTGACTTAATCTTGTGCCAAATTTTGTTTCTAATTTTGTACCCATTTTTGTTGCTAACTTTGTACCTAATTTTGTTTCTAATTTCGAATCTAGTTTTGTTTCTAATCTTGTACCTTGTATTGTATCCAACTTGGTATTTAATTTAGTACTTAATCTGGTGGATCGTCGGCTCAGTTTCGAAGGTCTGCTTTGCTCTTCGTCTAAACTTCCAGTTGGTTCTTCTTCTTCTTCTTCTACAATTTCTTCCTCAGTTGCTGGTTTTATAGGCAACATAATCTGCAAAAATAGTTTATTTATCTTTATATGAATTAGTTTACAAAATGGTAGAGCAGAATTGACCCATCAGGGTACTCGGCTCAGTTATTAATGTTTCACGCCAGAATTTGTTCAGTACACGTGTTTTGCCATATACAGCCACGTGTATTGTACCAACAGACCACGCCCTCTGACCAATGACAGCTCATTAACGGTTTGGTTGCTCAGTCCTTGTCAATGATAACACAGAACAATGATGCTCATAAAATGTAAAACAATGACTCTTGCCGTTGTTAGTACTTGATGAACATAATTTAATACTAGTAATTAGTTTTTGCTTGAAAGAGAACATTTACAATGTTTTCATGAACTAGTAAACTCTAAAGCGTGGATTGAATAAAAGTTTGTTATTTTTAGGAAAAAAACGGAAAAACTTACGAGAATTCCGGGTGTATTAGATTTAGCATTACTAGTAGCCTATCGCGGCTTCGCTCACGATCACAACGTAATATTATACTGACATTCCCGTATAAATATTGTGTTACCGTTCCAAAGCCAACATGGCCTGCTGATTAACTGTGTTTAATCTATCCAGCTGACTGCTTAACAATTATAGTTATTTCCCAATGTTAAGCATATAGGAAAAAACTCAACTTTAAGGAGCCCCAGGGCCTCACTAACAAATTATTTCTCCATAAAAAAAGTTTCCTGCACAACTTCACGTTAGGCTCTTTCCAATGACACCAACAACATGAAAATCGGTTCAGTAGTTTAGGAGGAGTGATTGTCACAAAAAACCTGCTCGCCTATTAAATAAGTATAGATAGATTAGCAATTTTGTATTAGACGTATTTGAAAACGTGTCCTTTATCACCATGTTGTATTATTTCCGTTATTAACTGGAGATGCAAAACATGGATTGAATAATGTTTAATCATACGAAAAGTAGACAATTGCAGTTTTATACCGTACTAAAAACTTACTAAGTGCTGCGGCTACGTTAGGGTACTCTAATTGCCGTGCACAACTCAGTTGTTCCCGAGGCCTCATAATTTTATACTGGATGCTGAAAGTTGGCCGAACTGCTGTTGTTAACATCAGAGTGGGAACGAGGGCATGGCTTGTTAGTTCAGTACTCGCGGCTGTTGGGTAAGATTAAGGGTATGGAACGAATCCTTGCACGAAACACTAATTTCTGAACAGGTTCCTTGCTAAATCAATTCCAAACTGAGCAGTCTCCATCGTTTCTACAAAACGATTTAAAACATCTAAATTGTACAAGCATTTACTTAGTCTTACCACATTTTTAGCGAATTTCCCCTATGGGGAAGAAGCTATTACCGTAGGTCTCATGGTAAGACTTAAGCCCAAGACCATGATAACTTTTCATTTTGAGGAGATGCCAAAAACACCATTCGTTCAAATTTATATATATATATACAGGGTGTCACAAAAAAGTGTGATGGGCTATACAGGACCTAATTCTACATGCAAAAATAAGTCAAAAATGAAGAATAACATTTTTTGGATTTCGGCTTAGTTTAGCCGTAATCCGCCATTTTGTTTTTTTGGAAAAATATTTATTATTTCAAAAACCCAATGAGATATTTTTACGAAACTTGGCAAAAGTGTTTACACTAAAGTAAGTAACATTTGTAAACAAAAATATTTTTTTACCTTTCCAAATTTCAAAATGGCGGCCATTTGAATTTTTTTATGCCAAATTTCATGAAAACCGGTACCTAAATCAAAATTTTTCAAGACACAAAATTTTTTGTATTTATTATAACAAATCCAACAAAACAAAAATGAATAAAATCGGTTCATAAATAAAGAAGCTGTGTTTATTTTAGTAATTTAGACTGAAATTATTAATGTAATAATTTATGTAATGTAATTAAGTAATTTCAGTCTAAATTACTAAAATAAACACAGCTTCTTTATTTATGAACCGATTTTATTCATTTTTGTTTTGTTGGATTTGTTATAATAAATACAAAACATTTTGTGTCTTGAAAAATTTTGATTTAGGTACCGGTTTTCATGAAATTTGGCATACAAAAATTAAAATGGCCGCCATTTTGAAATTTGGAAAGGTAAAAAAATATTTTTTTTTTACAAATGTTACTTACTTTAGTGTAAACACTTTTGCCAAGTTTCGTAAAAATATCTCATTGGGTTTTTGAAATAATAAATATTTTCCCAAAAAAACAAAATGGCGGATTACGGCTAAACTAAGCCGAAATCCAAAAAATGTTATTCTTCATTTTTGACTTATTTTTGCATGTAGAATTAGGTCCTGTATAGCCCATCACACTTTTTGTGACACCCTGTATATATATATATATATATATGTGTGTGTGTCCGTAAGCACGATAACTCTCGTAAAAAAGGTCCGATCTTAATGAAATTTTGTACAAATGTGTAAAGTACCATTTATTTGAACGAGTTCGAAAACCAGATGAATCGCACCATCCGAAGGGGGGTTTTTGGGGGGTTTTGTACCCCAAAAATGTGTTTTTTGGCGTTTTCACGTGTAATTTAAATGTAAATCAAATTTTAATTTATACCATTGAATTCAGCTTAAAAAAATAAATAATTTGGTATTTTGATCATTGCTCCACGTCAATTGGTTACCGAGATATTGAAAGTGCTAAACACAGTACGTTGTCTAATGTTATTCTTATGGAGAAAAAGAAAAATTGTATATCTCGCTTATTTATGAACCTGGCCTTATGAAACTGGCGAAATTTGGTATATGGCTTGATCTGGTTGTGGTTTATTGTTGTTTCCACAAAAAAACTATTTTTCACCTATGGTTCCTGTAGCAGGAAACCTAGGTAGGCCTACTTGATCCCTATGTTATTCTTATGGAAAATACTTAAAATGTTATATATCGCTTATTTATGAATGTATATGGATGAAACTTGGTATTTGACTTCACTAAGATGAATTCTATTGATATTTGCATAAAAACCCATTATTTTGTGTGCCTTGTTGCAGCAAACCTGCGTACTCATCCCCAATGTTATTCTTATGGAGAATAATTAATATTTTAAATATCGCTTGTTTGTGAATACATTTATTATGAATCCTGTGAAGTGTTTTAATGTGTTATGTTATATATTCATTCGGAATTCGCTGAGTATGCAGGTTTACTGCGACGGGGGTATTTAAATTTATAGTCTCTGCCCACACAAGTTACATAATATTCTATATCCAATATCCACCATACTGTGAATATTTTACCCTGCCTGTAAAAAACTCCCTCCAACTTTATTTGCAGAAACAGTTTTAGCTAAAAAACAGCATGCTATAAACCAATTTTATTATTTCGTACATCCTTGAGTGTTGTTTTCAGAAAAGTTTATAATTACCACAATTTTATTTAAAATCAAGAATAAAATCAATGAAAATTCTAAGAAAAAAAATCACCAAGCAGTGAAACCTATCAATAACTACAGTTTACTATTGAAAAAGTAGACATTTGGGCCATTTTTTACTTTTTCCCCTTATACGTAATATATAGAGAAAGTATTGTGTTCATAAAAATTTTCAAATTTGAGTTGTTAGTGGAAATATTTGTTTTGATGCTCCCTGAATCCAAAAAAGTGATTTTTACATGATGTCTGTGTGTCTGTGTGTCTGTCTGTCTGTCTGTATGGATGTGTACAGAGCTAGAGCCCACACCAACTGGCCGATTTTGATGAAATTTTGAATGGAGGTACTAAACCACAATATCTCCAGGTTTTCATTGTTTTGAATTTTTGATTTTTAAGAGTTTACATTAAGAAAGTATGCGTCAGTTTCCTGATACCGTTTTATTCATTGTATTATTATTATTACTATTATTATAATATTACTAAAGCTATGTAAGCTGTAATGGTTTTATTTCTGGTATAAAATAGATAAATTAAAGAATTATAGTACGATTCAACAGTTTCAGGTGATAACCTACGGACATTTCTAGGAAATACAAACCTTTTCTCCATGATAAGTAACTATGTATTGCTTTGAAATCTTTAAAAATGTCACTGATGTATTTTAGCCGCTAATTGTACAAAATTAAATTTGCTTTGATTGTTTTTCAGTTCACCTTAACTACAGCTGTGTATGAACAGTGCCAGTTGGCAAACTAGGCACTGTATTGTGTTACATTTAACTGCCAGTTGGCAAACTAGGCACTGTATTGTGTTACATTTAACTGCCAGTTGGCAAACTAGGCACTGTATTGTATTACATTTAACTGCCAGTTGGCAAACTAGGCACTGTATTGTGTTACATTTAACCACTCAAATAATCATACATTGCATATAATTAATAACTTTGCTGGTACACTAAAACTTTAAATTCTATTTTAAATTATATTACAACTGTGGTGAGAGATTCATTCGAAGTGTGCTGGGCCCATGTAACACTCCGGGATCTCTGATTATGTGTGGGTTGCAAACAATAAGAGCGGTTGAGCCAGTAATAATCAGTTTATTGAGCAAAGACAAACATTATTAATAGAGTCAATGAAACAGGAACTTGGATGTTCTACTCTAAATTTCACAAACGATAATTGTTTCCTGCTATTCCATTATTTTAATTGATCTCTTTTTGGCCTTTATTTTTTTTGTATTTTAGCGAATTTTCCCTATAGGGAAGAAGCTATTACCGTAGGTGGCATGGTAAGATTTAAGCCCGAGACCATGATAACTTTTCGTTTTGAGGTCCCCAGATAGCAAAAACACTACTCGTTCAAATTTATATATATGTATATTTTAATAATAATCAAATGAAACCTTTTTCAACTGAGTATCCTTAAGGAATTTCTTTATTCTTATTTTTAAGACTACATGTTTTGGGACATAAGCCCATCATCATGGTCAACAAATACCTAACCTAGTTTTACGATATTAAAAATATTACAATAACAGACATATGAGGAAATTACTTAGCAGATGTTTCACTTTGATGGAAAAGTTTTCTATCTATCTATTCTCATTTTCCTTAGCTTTTCAAATATTGGATTACTTGTATTAATTTGAGTATTTAGTAATTCCTGAGGCATTTCTTTGTGAGCGATAAAGATATTCAATTCTTCTGCTGAGTTCATTTTCTCACCTTTGGACATATAGTTTATTGTCTTTAAATTCTCGTCTATGCTCTTATAACTATGGTTTGTTGTCAGGAGATGCTCAGCAAAATTGGATTTCATTAAGGTTTTTATAAAATATGTATATTTATATATATGTGTACGTTACCGCGTTAACTTTTAAAAGAAACACCCGATTTTGATGAAATTTGGCACAAATGTGGAAAGTAGCATTTATGAATTTAAGTTCGAAAACCAGATCGATTGGACTATGGGAAGGGGGTTTTATGGGGTACACAATTTTCCAAAAATCGTTTTTTGCAAATTTACCCCAAAATTTCAAAAACACTCAATTTTGGTTTTAGCCTATAGAGCTTAAAAAACAAATAATTTAGTATTTTGAATCATTAACCTAGGTTAAGTGGTTGCGAAAAAAATCCAAAAAACATGTCCCATGTTATAATTTTACTAAAAACTTCACATTTCTTTTTATTATTGTGTTTAGCCCAACAAAACAAACATTTAGGTGTTTTAATCATTGTTCTACGTCCAACCATTGCAGAGATATTCAAAGTGCTAAACACGTTGTCCAATCTTATTCTTATGGAGAATAAATAAAATTCAATATCTCGATTATTTATGAATGTATATTGATGAAACTTGGTATATGGCTTCAACTGGTTGTGGTATATTGATATTAGCACAAAAAACAAGTTTTTTGTTGATAGTCCTCATAGCAGCAAACCTGCATACTCGGCCCCCATGATATTCACATGGAGAGTAAGTAAAGTTGTATATCTCCCTTAATTATGAACCTAAATGAAGAAAACTTGGTATGTAGCTTCACCTGATTCAGTTATATTGATAATTGCAAAAAAAACATATTACTTATCTTCCTTGTTGCAGCAAACCTGCGTCCTCAACCCTAATGTTATTCTTATAGAGAATAAATAAAACAATATATATCACTTGTTTATGAATGTATTTTTGTGAAACTTGGTAATTATCTTTATGTAGTAGTGAGACATATATTCAGCATTGGAAATTCGCTAAGTACGCAGGTTTGCTGCGACGGGGGTATTACTTAATATATTACAAAACAGGTAACAAAGAAATATATTTATGTATATAGCAGCTAGAAATGTACTGAACAGTTTCTAATCAAGTGATACAAAATTAAGCGGCTTCGCTCATCATGTTGAAGAACGGTTAGGAATTATTTAATACAAACAAAATCCTCCTAATCACACCTCCTAGCCTCAAACCCTCCATAACCTCCTAACTTGTGCCCCAATAAAACAAATTAATTCTCAGTACTGTCTGCTGCTACTGCCATAAACACCTATGCTATAAATTTATATAAATTTTACTTTTATATATTTTTTGAGACCAACTAAACAATGAAAGCAAATGATTTCATTGGATTTATTACCCCTAGAATTTTGACACCGTCAATCCAAATCTCTGATTCTAACAATTACTTTAATTGAAATGTTAAATAGAAGGTTTACAAAATTAATGGCTCACAAATTGTCTTGGTAATTAATTAAATAACAGTGATAAATAATATGAAACTTAACAGGTTATGTGTATTGGTTTTCACAATTTTAATAAATTAGAGCAACTTGAAATCGTCTGTGACACATACAGTTTACAAAAATATTGAAAATATAAACTAAGAAGATATAAACAAAAACTAACAAGAATTACTCACAGTAATATTGTAGACAGGTTGCAAAAAATACACAATCACTATTTGCTTAGTTAAATAAATATCACAACTGATACCTAGATTTAATTTAAAACCCCTTTTGATTATGAGACGATTATTCCCCTGAATGCGGTAATTTTAAGACTGTGAATTTAGAGAAAACGCGTGGTTGATCTTTAGAAATAAGGAACGAAATTTAGAGTGTTAAATTTTGAATTGTTTTAAATAATCAAAATGCTAATTCAGTTGTTTCCTGGCATCATTCACGAAATAGTGAACGAGCTGATCAGCACGTAAACAAATCGATGAATTTTGAAATTAACAGAATTTGGCAATTTTGAAAAAATGTTGCCGAATTAGTCCGAAGAGGTGATTAGACGAATGAGGAATGGGGCTCTGAACTCGTTGCTGCGGCTTAAATATGTCGTGGCAACGTGCAGCGCGTTTCCTGCCTTCCTTCTAGAGCTTTCTGGCGTTTTCCAGTTGCGTTTCCTGTTTCATGCGTTTGGCAGTAATTTTAAATCGCGTTTAAAGACTCTCTCATAACAATTGCGAGGCAGTAAGATAATTCGAGATCCACCTTCTACTACATTCCCTCCGCGGACCCAGTCTAGTACACTAGAGGTAGGCTCTAGTCACCTCTAGCAACTGCCCTTTGCCATATCCAAGGAAAGGAAGTGAAACATTGAGGACGAATTGTTACTGTGATAAGTTGGAAGGGAATAGAAATTATAAAACTTCATTGTGATTTTAACTACGGGCTACCGAGACGCGGACATCATGGAGGGGAGCTGAAGACTGAGGAAAGGGTCGTAGTGTGGTTGCAGGGACTGTTGGAAGGGAGATGGCGTGATCTCAACAACCAATAGGATTTACTGAATATCATATGATCTGTAAAACGATGTCCGTCTGTCTGTCCGTCACAGCAGACTTGAGTTTCCTACTGAATAGAAACTAACATTTTTCAATTAAATAGCATTTCATGAAAGATATTACAGGAAGTTTATAGAAGAAAAAGCTTGTACCTTATTGCCTTGGTACAGTAGTACTCCTTCCTAACCAAGCAACATATGTTTTCTATTCCCCATACCCCTTCCCCCTCCCGCAGTGGCCATCATACAAATCTGAAGTCGTCTTTGACACAACATACCTGAGTCATGAAGGGTATGTCCAGGTTGCGTTGCCCTTGTCCAATGTACACAAAGCCGTGGTCTGGACTCTCGAGATAGTGGAAGAACATGAACCCCGGCCAGTGCAGGTTGCGGAGGATCAGAGTTCTGTCCCCCTCCACCAGCTGAGCTGACCAGCTATCTGGGGAAGAGCACCGACCAATTGAAACAGATTGGTAAAAACCTACCTTGCATTCATATGAAAAAGTATTCGTTTTGTAATTCGAGTGTAGGTTGCGAACACTTAACTGAACAGGACACCTCAGGTTATTCTTTGGGTTTAAATTACGTTTGAATGAGACAATATAAGTCTACATTGTCCCTTTCCCATCTCTAAAAATCTGTGACTCCGATCTCTAAAAAAAAGCTGAAGCTGAAGACATTTGATGAATGTAGCAGGGCTCTCAGTAACTGAACAATCTGACAGCACCTTTGTTTTGAGTTGCTTAGAAAGTAACCACGTTATAACACCTTATTATTGAAAAATACCCCCGTAGCAGCAAACCTGCATACTCAGCGAATTTCCAATGCATACACATGTACCTTAATACATAAACCCACATACAAAGTTTCATCAATACACATTCATAAATAAATGATTTATGACATTTTAAGTATTCTCCATAAGAATAACATGGGGCTGAGTACACAGGTTTGCTGCTACGGCAGCTATCGGCAAAAAAATAGTTTTTTTCTGCAAATATCAATAGACCACAACAATATGAAGCAATATACCAAGTTTCATCAGGATAAGTTGATAAATAAGTGAGAGTACCTGGGGGGCCGAGCTTTGCTCGGGGAAGGTCAGTCAGTTTGTTTAGATGACTCGGAGTAATATTTCTCCACTTACCCCTACTGATAATTAGATTTGTATTATTCATTTGCCTCTTTTCTACATTTTTAAGGTCCCTCCAGTTGTTATTTATAGCTCAATGTCCCTTTGATTTATTTTACTACTCTATATATGTAATCTTAACTCAAATCTTTTAATCTCTGCTCTCAGGAAACCACATGTTAATAATCATAAACAACATGAGTATTACTTTGACAGTTCCCTGGTTGATTATGAACAGCTGTTACAATTCTTTTGTTTTGATTTGAAACTTCATAAGCCCAATGTTAATTTTTAGTGAATTTCCTTTGGAAAGTGAACTATTAGCATGACCCGCACGGTGAAACTTAAGCCCGGGACCACCATAGAAGTTCCTAACGTGACCCCCTGAACACGTTTTGGGGGGTCGTTCAAAATTTTATATATATATATATATATGTGTATGCACTCTAGCGGTCGCATTTTTTGTCCGATTTACTTCAAATTTGGTAGCGACGTTCCTTTCTATAACCTGTTGGACAAGTTCGTTGGGCAAAACAATCGGAAAACTGTAAACCCATTTTTTGGGGATTAATCTTTCAAATTTTGAGTTTTTGGGCCCAAAAAGGGTCAGAAAAGCCCCAGATGTAAAGTTAATGCATGTTAAAAGATGGGAATTAGAAAGACAAAAGTTTTAAGCCCTCTCTCGTCATTCTAGCATAAATATTTACTGAGTTATTAAAGAAAATGTGTATCGGGTAAACACAGTACGTTGTCTTATGGGGGGTTTTACACTAGAAAAGCCTGTTATTCCTTTGTTAGAGTACTTTTATTATCCCCAGCAACCTCACGCCTACTTTCAAGCCTGTCTGGACCTTCTCCTAACCTTATAAGGCGTAAAAATGTATTCCCAGCTTTGCAAGTAAATGAAACCAGGGGTATCAGAACAGCCAAAAAAACAATGTTTTCAGATTTCAATAAAAATTGGACAAGTGGATGTTTTTACACTGATTTTGAGTTTTATAAGTTTTTATGTGGAAATTCACTTCCCTCACGTCAGCGTGCTGCGTGCGAACTCGTTTTAACTTTTCATTTTAGTTTTTTTACATTATTTGATTTTTCCTAGGAATGAGGCCTGTCTAGAACTTATTTTTATCCCAGAAATTAGTTATTTCGAACATTTGAAGGAAATCGTTGGAGCCGTTTTTGAGATCCATGTCGCAAGCAAGCAAGCACGCAAGCAAGCAAGCAGACCTTACTCATATTTGAGTATAGGATATACAATTTTCCTTATTCTCCATAAGAATAACATTAGACAATGTACTGTGTTTAGCACTTTCAATATCTCTGTAAACCAATTTACGTAGAGCAATGATCAAAACACCAAATTGTTTGTTTTTTAAACTAAATTTAATGGTGTAGATAAATATTTGATTTACTAAAATATTGTATGTAAAAAACCTCAAAACCCCATTTTTGGGATACTAAACCCCTCCGAAATACCACTTTGGATAGAGCAATCTGGCTGGTTTCACTTTAGATAGAACGATCTGGCTGGTTTTCAAACTTAAAATAATAATTGTTGATTTTCATGTTTGTACCAAATTTCATCGAAATCGTAGCGTTTTTACAAGAGTTAAAAGTTAAAAATGGGGTTTTTTAATTTTTTACATATAATATTTTAGTTAATCCAATTTTACTTTTCACCCTTAAATTCAGCTTAAAAAAGCAAACAATTTGGTGTTTTGATCATTGCTCTAAGTAAATTTATTACAGAGATATTGAAATTGCTAAATACAGTACGTTGTCCGATGGAGAATCCTACCTGTTATAATAGGAAATTAAATAAATCTTTTTTAAACAAAGGAACAAGACAGGAAAGACAGAACGGCGGGCAAATGTGCTGGAAAACACTAGAACGAGGAGTTAGGCGGTTGACGCATGATTGCTGACAGAGGGGAGAACTATTTAAACGAATGCAGGCAGGACTCCGTCTCATTTCGCCGCGGTTTATTGGTAGTGTAACTTAAAAGAAATTTTCCTAAATTACTTCGTAACCTTCGCCTAAATTCCAAAACTCTCTAGATTTGTTTTTCGGGCGGTGCCGCCAACGTTTAACTATTTCTGAGATAAACCCGGAAACACGGTTGAAGTAGCGAATTCTGAACGATTGTTAAATTCACGTAAATTAAAAGCGTTAAATTGAGCAGCACGTGCAAACTTGTAATTTTTCCTGTAGAGTCATTCTAAATTGTAAAATCTTGCGCAAGTGACAAATAATAAAGTGAATTTTATGGGGTGGGAAAATATAATAGTGAATAGTTATTTAGTGAATATTTATTTGTTATACAATTAGTTGGTTTGGTTTAGTGAAAGTTTGTGCACTTCACCATGTATAAGTACGTAAGTTATAATTGTTAAGTTTAATGTTAAATATTTATTGCCTGTGATCTGTGTCATATGCTCTCGCTGTATCCATTATTGTTTGTTATTCTTTTCATGAACTCCAATTGATTTGAGCTTGTTGTTAAATTTATTTTAAGATTGGGGAAGTAGGCGTATCTCATAGGCAGTGATTACTAACATAAAATCTGTAAACTGATCCATTTGGGTGTCAAAGTTAAATTTTAGGGGTGAAAGAAGCCCGTGAGTAATAAAATTAACTATTGCATAATTAATGGGATTTCAAACAAATAAATAAAATAAATAAATGTCAGTAGGAGGTTAGGGGTGCTGAGCGTACAGTTGGTAAAGTGGACCTGATTGAATTAAATTAAACAAACTGTGACTATTGATAGGAGGAACAGTGTGGGTTGGAGGTCAGGAAGGCTTAGTTGAGGAAGGTTATTTAAATAAATAAGTTTATTCCCAACCCCACGCTTGCTTGGTGTCACAAGGTCCAAATAGTATTAAAACAAATAAATTACAACTGGTAGCACTCGCACACCTGCATAGCCCTCACTAGGTGTCGAGGGAGGATTTAAAGTTATAATTGAAAGGAAAATAATAATTTTGAAACCACTTAGTTTATGCAATTGTTGACAGGAAAATAATTATCAGATTTACATCACAGACCCCAAATGTGTTGGTAATGTATAAAGTATTTGTTGATTTTGCCTGACTTGAATAAACTGCTAAATTAGATCTGAATTTTATAATTTACTCAACCTGCATTTATCAGAGATCCACAGTGTCCTCTATTGGGCCCAGCGCACTGTTAAAATCTCAAAAATGACATCTTCTAAATTTTGATTGTCATTATTAAGAAAAGATATCCTCTTGAGGGACAAATATTGGACTTAGAGTCAGTGCTAGTCAGTCAGACAAAAGAGTTAGTGTGATATTTGCACACCAGCTAGTAAATTTGGAGTGAGTTTGTCTCTGGGTTGTTAAGGCCCTCAAGGGTAAGAAGTTATAAGATATATTAAGGGGTAAATGTAACAATTAAGGGAGGGGAGCGTAACATACCCTACGGAGAATCCTACGTTGTGATGGATCTCCTTATGGAGATTTAAAATAAACGTTATCAGGAAACTGACACATAATTTCTTCCTTTTAGCCCAACTTTAATGAATAAATTACTTTTTATTTTACTAAATATAGAATACAAAGCACGGGTCAAATGTACAGAAAATCGTGTAAAGAAGTTGTTTTTAAAAACATCTCCCAAATCCTTGTTTTGGAGGCACTACAGAATTCATTGCTACACACGTGGTTTTAAGAGGGGAAATGCCCCCCCATTCCTCCCCTAGGGTTATTAAGGGGCAACATATTTTGAATTTCCTCTGTTGGTCAATGCTAACTTGACAAGTATATCAAGTTAGAACGAAATTGGTCAGTAAATAAGAGAGAAATAGTAGTTTTTGTATTCCCCATAAGAATAACATTGAGCAACGTACTGCGTTTACTAAAAAATGAAAATTTAAATTTTCTCCGCAACCAGCAACTGTAGAACAGCAATTAAAATTACTAAATTATTTAGTTTTTTGAGCTCTTTTTAATGGTGAATAGTAATATTTTATTATATTTATGTTTTTTATGAAAATTCCAAAAAAATGAATTTTTGATGTTTTAAGTCCTGTAATTTCTGAACCTGAATTTTTACAGAAATGCGGGTGGTGTCATTTTGTTGGAAAACTAAAGATCTACAAACAACTAAAGTTGAATTAAAATCGTTAGAGCCGTTTTTGAGAAATTTTATTTTTTAAGTTTTTTGGCGGTTTTTGGGGGATAATGAATCCCTTAAAAATCAAAAATTCAAAAAAATGAAAAATGCCTGGAGATATCGTGGATTAGTACCTTACATACCAAATTTCATAAAAATTGGACCATTGTTTGGGGCTCTAGCTCTCAGACAGACAGACAGACAGACACACAGATATCACTTAAAACTCACTTTTTTGAATTCAGGGAGCACCAAAACGAATATTTCCACTAACAACTCAAATTCGAACATTTTGACGAAAACAAAACTCTCCATATACTATGTATAAGGGGGTGAAAGTAAAAATTGTATATCTTGCTTATTTATCAACTTATCCTGGTGAAACCTTGGTATATTGCATCATACCGTTGTGGTCTATTAATATTTGCACCACAACCATTTTTTTGCCCATAGTTCCTGTAGCAGCAAACCTGTGTACTCAGCCCCCATGTTATTCTTATGGGGAATAAGTAAAATAGTATGCCTCACTTAATTATGGACATAAATTAATAAAACTTTGGTATGTGGCTTCATCTAGTTGAGTTATAAAGAGATTGACATAAAACCCCATTCTTGTGCTCCTTGTTTCAGCAAACCTGCATCCTCAGACGCTATGTTATTCTTATGGAGAATAATTAAAATGGCATAAATAATTTATTTATGAATGTATATTGATGAAACTTGGTATGTGGCTTTAAGTGGTATTAAGATACACACACACACACACACACACACACACACACACACACACATATGCATTGGAAATTCGCTGAGTACGCAGGTTTGCTGCTTCGGGGGTATTAGATATTGTGACAAACTCATCCAAAAAGCATGTGTGAGATGTTTGCAACCTGAAGAGGTGCTCCATGAGGACGAAACAGCTGCAGTTATTTTCAAACTACAAAGGATCAATGATGTACAGGTAAAATAAACATTGCCAAATTATTATCTAAATAAGTATTTTGTATAAAAATACTCATCAAAGGAATACAGAGGCAACTGTACAAGGTGCTCTTTATAAAATTTTGTACTGTTTACATTCATTTTACAAACCAAGTCAGTTGGAATCGAAGCAGTACATTTTACAAGTCTCGTAGAGTCATCTTTACCTATTAAGAAAAGCTAAAAACATAATCCACAAATTAAAATCTTAAAATCACTTTATCAATGTGTAGATATAAAGTATGTTGCCTACCAATGTTGCCTATTCCAATTCAGATTGATTGTAACAACATTCAGGGATGCTATTTAAAGGTTTGTTTGAAAATTATTTATGAGACGTTGAGAAAAAAATAATACTAATTTTTCTAAAACGACCACAAGAAATTACTCTACCTGCAGGAATATCTTTGTCGATCGTGTCGAGGAAATCAATTGCATAGTTGTAATCACATCTTGTCAGTAAGTTGCTGTTGCAATCGTTCCATGGGACCCGATAATGTTGGAAACTACATAACGAGTCGGCATCTTCAAGTTTTATACCCTCGAAAGCACGACTGAGAACACAGGTTCCATCTGTCTGCTTGAAAATGGCCCCTCTCGGAGTGATAGCAGCTTCGTCGGTAATTATGTGGACGATTGCTGCTACCCGATCTTCTTCTTTTAGTTCTCCACTGGTTATCGTTGACTAGAGAAGCCAAAATGAATATAGTTTAATGTAAACTTATGACATTTTGATGGAATTTAAATACTCACTAAAAACTCCAATTTGCAAGCAATAAAAGACACAGAAGTTGCTACCAGAGAGACTAGAAATCAACTTAAGTTTGGCTGTTATATGTGTCTTGCGCGAGAATATTTTGGGCATGAATTCAGCTGCAGCAGGGATTAATTCTCTCACTCCTCTATCTATGTAAACTCCATCAAACATCCATCCAATTCTGCTTCCATCCATCCACATATTTTTGTGATTATAAGCAGGCATAACCACTGAAAGGGGAAGGTGCAAGCGGGGAGGAATCTCCGCAAAGTTATACTATACATGAAAATTGGCAAAAGCAATAACATCTTTATGTGAAAACTCATTTAGTTTGAAAAAACCACTTGAAAACTTGTGTTAATCTCCTAAGTTGTTACTTTTAATCCATCGTCCAGCTTCAAAATTTAAAACCTGTCTTAGGTGGCCCCATAAAGCAGGTCTTAAAGTGGAATCTGTTAGATTAATTAATCCAGACTCTTTCACTATAAACTGTGTATCCCTATGAGTAAGGAGGGGACTTCAAGAGAGGTATCGAGTGATAAAAAAGGGATGCAAATTTAATATTCCCCCTATTAAAAAATTGTAAAGGCTGAAGGCCAGGTCTACTTATGCAGATTTTAACATAACTTAAACAAGCATAACTTAGTTTAGTTTCAAACCATAGAGAAAACAAGTTAAAAATCTTACCAGTTTACTCTTTCCCATATCATCTTCATCAAATGTTTTTGATCTCTCTTCTTCCTCAACAGCCTCTTCTTCTTCAACTTTATGTTCACTTTGTTCTTCACCCTCCGTTTGGATTGTTGAGGCAGCTTCTGTTTCTCCAAGAATAGATGTGTTTTGATCTGGGAAGAGAACATCCGGAGGCGCATCATCCACAACTTCCACTACTAGACCCGGGTCTCCCTGGAACGGCCTCTTGCAGAGCTCAGTCAGGGCCAGGTGTTCTCGCTGAGGAACTGGTAGCAGTTTCCAGTTCTGACAGTCATCACTGGAAAAAAAAACCGCTAACATTTGTTTCTGTTATTTTTTACCGTTAGTGAGTAGAGGGCGAAATATGTAAATTTTAAGCAGTTTTCTTGAGTGGCTTGAAGACTAGCCTTCCAAACAGGAAATAGCTCTGGATCAAGATTCTTGTCTTAGTCAGTGGTTGTTATATGCAGTCCATGGAGAGTGCAGTTGTCAAGAGAAGAATTAAAGAGAGGGTAGACCTCAGACAAGAGGTTGAAGGTGGAGATCCAAGCTAACCTTCTATACATTTAATTTCGTAAGCGAATCGGTCCCCACAAAATATCTCGAGCTATGAACAAGTTAAGTTAGGTTATGCCGATTCATTTTTAAGCTCGAGGGCCAAGGACGGTAGGAAAAATACCAGAAATGTCAACAATTACGTGGGCTACGCCCCACTGGTCTTCAAAGATCCAATGATTTTTCTTATGGAAATATCACTACAGTGTTTTTATTAATAAGCAAAATGAACTAATGATCAGCTGTGATCATCCACTTACACATAAACCGTATGTTAGGGGCTATAGCCCCTCCTCTGTAAGCCACTAGTGTGGTGGATTATTTTTGCTATCCTCATCTGATCAGCTGGTTTATTAATGAAATGGATAAGCTAAATCCTTAAATGCAAAATGAAAAACTCCAAGAGATAACACACAAACATTAATACCTCTTTAATGTAACCTAATGTCATGGAAAGCAAAGGAGTTTCCTTTAAACTAATTCTATGTGAATCTCCTCTCTGCACTTGCAGGTGGATGGAAACCTTTAAGGCATTAGGCAATGTGCAATTTAATATCTCATGAACTTAAATTTGCAGATAGGCTCATTAAGATAAAACTATATAAATTAGGCAATGATATTGCTGCAACGATTTTAAATGTTGCGAGAGTTTTAGTTTAACTCTGTAGAGAGATATATATGATGAAGTCGCTTTGGATATTGCTGATTGTTTCTCATTATGTTGGCTAGTGTCAGTGTACTTTAGAGTTGGTTAAGTTTAGTTTACACTTGTATATGCTCCAGAGCTAAATTTATAGTAAACTAGTAGAATGTACCCGTTATTCACACGGGTTAGAAAGGTAAGTTAGCTTGAAACAGCTGTTCTTGCTTCTGCTCTTTGGATTTATCCACAGCTGTTCGCATTACAGTTTCTGAATGTTTGCTTTCTTCTGAAATGTAAACATTGAAACTTAGGACGTTCACGGGGCGTAGCCCGAGGGGATTTTGAGGAAGTGAATAGGCCTATGTGTTGCACAGGTTCAAGATCTACCTTTGTGTAAAGTTTCAGCTCAGTCGGTTCAGTAGTTTTTGCGTTTACCTGGAACATCAGACAGACAGACAGATAGACAGACAGACAGACATAAACCACCTATTTTTATAATATTACTAGCTGATGTACCTGTTCTTTGCACAGGGGTTGTCTTTACCCTTTCTATAGTCAATGAAATTTGCATTTTAGTTAGCCTGAAACAGCTGTTCTTGCTTCAGCTCTCTAAGCTGTCAAATGGAAGTGTCCTCAGCTGTTCCCATTACAGTTTCTGAATGTTTACTTTCTTCTGAAATGTAAACATTGAAACTTAGGACGTTCACGGGGCGTAGCCAGTGGGAATTTTAAGGAAGTGAATAGGCCTATGTGTTGCATAGGTTCAATCGGTTCGGTAGTTTTTGCGTTCACCCCGGAACATTAGACAGACAGACGGATGGACAGACAGACAGACAGACAGACAGAAACCGCCTCTTCTTTATAATATTATTATAGATAGATTAATCTTGGTATGATATGCATCAACTAAAACATTATCCACTTGATTGATTGAACTTACCTGTAAAAGTACTTTCTTTCTGTTAGAGCATCTTTTTCAAACCCAAAAGAAATGAAATAGTCTGCTTCCAAACCTTCAATGAGACCCCAAAACAAAGTTTTCTTGAAATGATTTTCACTTTGCAACAATAACAATGAATTTGTCAAAATAATGTATTTTTCTAAACTGAGGGTAAAAGTAGAATATTCTAGCCAGTGTTTCAAATTACTCAGTTTTTGCACATCCATTGTATTTTACATCAGTAGTAGAAGAAATAAAATATTATTGTTTATTTTGAATGTTGATATAATTTCACTCAAAATATGGAGTGTTAAAAGTGTCAAAATATGGTCGTTAAAAACAGCTGAAAGATAATAAACTATCTAGAGAAACCAACCAACTTCAGGTTCACGAAATAGAGCACTTGTAGCAAATTCTTTGAACTGTTTATGACATAGATGGATAATTTTATTTCCATATGATAGACTAGCCGATACTCCATTCTCATTTTGGGGATCTCGCTTCCCGCAGGCATGAAGTGCAATTCAGATCAAAATTAAAAGGGGAACAGCTCACTGACAAATCTGCAGGTAGAAAATTGTTTAATACAACTGTTTATTTAAATGTAATTAATTAAGATACAACAAATTACAGAAACTCAATAAAATATTTCTTCCATAAGAATAACATAGGAAATTTGAGGGTCAGTGGGGCGGAGCCCTGGTGTCCGGGGGAAAAATCAGTTGGTTTCTAGAGGATAATCCCTTTAATTTGACTCCTTAAGCATCAAAATCGCTATGAAATAAAAACGAAGCTGATGACACAAAATATTTCTCGAAGTAAGAAGATAATATGGACTCATTATTTAATGGCTGTAAATAATATAAATATTTCTTTCGATACTGCATTTGTTACAAGTTAAGTTTAACTAGAAGTACACTTTATTATCACAAAAGGGGATGAGCTCACAGGTACCATTAAGGGCCATACTCATATTAGGCAGAGGCTACGTACACGTCCGACGTGAGCCGCTACTGTTCACGTCCGTTCCAAATTATGCACCGTACGTTACTTTTCCTGTGATTTTTAAAACAAATTGAGAGCCAGAAAACCTCCTAACCTAACCTAACGTAACCTAACCTATCCTAACCTAACGTAACGTAACCTAACCCAACCTAACCTAAGCGGTAGCGAAGTGAATTTGCCCTTACATTGGACGTGTATGCAGTCACTTCGCTCATATTACGTAACACATTTTTCCATCACTTCAAACCACCCCATGTAATGCACCATAACGCTTGACCATAACCCCCCCCAACCCCCTAACGTGTTACGTAACTCAATGGTAGTAGGATTTAAAATAGCTTAAACCTTTTAAACATAATTTTTTTAGCAATTTGGTATTTGAATTTCAATGAATCAATAAAAACTTTAAATTACTTTCTTTTAACAACATGTTTTTATAATTTATTTTAAAGTAAAATGTGCGGTATACAAACAAACAATCTCATCTAAAACGTATCAAATTTAATTTATAACTAATACAAATAGAAAACAACTTAAAAAATAAAGATGTGGGTGGCACTGCACAATATTGTATCAAGTCATGATATTACACTCTAAAACAACACAAAACATAGGTGTAAAGCAATACAGAACTTACTCAAAACACGTTATGTATTTATTTTTAGTTTAACTGTTATTTAAATAGTACCAACAGAAGTATTTTTTATGAACTAACTGTAACCTTGACTTACATATAAATTTGATTATTTTTTAATATTGAAAGATTTATAACAGTATCAATAAGAACGGGTGTGCGCCAGCTCTTAGGGTTAATATGTGTGAGCTACGTAACATTGATCCAAACCCCCCCTCCACCACATAACGCTACACCATACCTCCCCCTTAAGTGAGTTACGTAATATGTGTATGTCTCCTTGTGAACAAAATGTTTCAACACACAATATATCCTCAGTGCCTCATTGACACTCCACTTTTATTGCAGCCTGGCAATGCCTTTTAAATGCATATGCATACATAACTTGGAAAACAACAAGGTCTGAAATCAGACAGTCACTCAGTTCAAGCGGATTTAGAGTAGTTACTCGCTCCTCGCTCTTACAGGGGGGTTGTTACCCCTACAAAGAGATACCAAATGTTGAGGCCAATGAGGTCCACAATCAGTCAGACCAAGTAGTATTGAAGTGGTTAATTGCCTTCACCTTCCAGGCCCGACCTTTTTAGCGAATTTCCCCTATAGGAAAGAAGCTATTACCGTAGTCGGCATGGTAAGACATAGGCCCGGGACCATGATAACTTTTTGTTTTGAGGTCCCCAGACCCCAAAAACATCATTCGTTCGAAACTGTATATATATATATATATATATATATATATATATATAATAAGTATATGATCAACAGAAAATAGATATATATATATATATATATATATATCTATTTCCTGTTGATCATATACTTATTATATATATTAACATGCATTTTATATCCATGCATTTTATATATATATATATAAAATGCATGGTAATATATATAATAAGTATATGATCAACAGGAAATAGATATATATATATATCTATTTTCTGTTGATCATATACTTATTATATATGATATATATATATACAGTTTCGAACGAATGATGTTTTTGGGGTCTGGGGACCTCAAAACAAAAAGTTATCATGGTCCCGGGCCTATGTCTTACCATGCCGACTACGGTAATAGCTTCTTTCCTATATCCAAAATCCCCGGCATTTCCCCCCCAACGTGACTCCCTGGATCCGCCCCTGATAAATGGTAAATACTTCTTGACATTTCTGGACCACAACTAATTTATGCTTATTGCTTATGAGGAATGAAGCAGGAAACAGTGAACAACAATGCGGACATAATTAAGGAACAGTGAATTTAGATCTGAGATTTATTATCTGAGATTATTAAGATTTCATAAATTTTCAACTTTCATAAATCACAGTGATTTCACAACCACTTTGGACTCGGTACTTGCTTTGAAAAAAAAAACAGCATCCATTATTAAAATATGTTGCAACTACCAAAGTTTAAATTTATGGTTCACAAAATATCAAAAATAAAAAAAAATAAATTAAATTTATTGGGAAAACTCAAAAACAATTAATATATTCATTAATCAGATTTATAAGGCAAGGTCGAACATATTCTTTCTCAGTCTTCACCTGTTAATAACTAGCGTATAATAATATAACATTGTAATGTGAATGGGTCATGACATTCCTATGAAAATCGAAAGATGCTTGCGGCAGTTTCAGGCAGTACACCACCTTGCCGAGGCGCCTCGGCCGTTGGCGGTGGCGGGACGTGGTAACGGACTTCGGTCGGTGCCCTCAGCGGAGTGTGTGTGTTGGGGGTTGGGAGATGGGAGATTTAAGAGGGGTTAGCGGAGGGGCTGTTAGGATGGGCGCGCGGCCGAAGGGGGAGAGGGGAAGGGCAGCGACAGCAGCGCGGCAGCGTAGACGTTCCGAACTAGCTCCGCCGTCGACTTGGACGTACAAGCAGACCGTGCACGCTTGTCCCATTACGATGGGTGATCTCCTAAGGAGTATGCTTAATCTATGGCTAAACACAGTATGTTGTTCAATGCTATTCTTATGGAGGATAAGAAAAATTGTATATCTCGCTTATTTATCAACTTATCCTGACGAAACTTTTGGTATATTGCTTCATTTCATTGTGGTCTATTGATATTTGTACAAAAACCCATTTTTGGCTGATAGTTCCCGTAGCAGCAAACCTGCATACTCAGCCCCATGTTATTCTTATGGAGAATAAGTAACGTGTTATCTCCTTTAATTAAGAACATAAATTAATAGAACTTGGTATGTGGCTTTACCTAGTTGAGTTATATTGATATTTGAATAAAAACCCATTTTTGGTGTTCCTTATTTCAGCAAACCTGCATACTCAGCTGCCATGTTATTCTTATAGAGAATAATTAAAATAATGTCATAAATCGTTTATTTATGAATGTATATTGATGAAACTTGGTATGTGGCTTTATGTGGTATTAAGATAAATTTATATGCATTGAAAATTCGCTGAGTATGCAGGTTTGCTGCTATGGGGGTATTTTAGTACCATTAAAATGTTGTTAAAATACAAAAATATAGATAATTTTGAGGACAGTTACATCCACAACCAGTGTCAATCTATTAGACCGAGAGATCTACTCTGAACTAGTTATTTGCATCTTAGTCTCACAGGGGGCTACACCCCTCATGCCCCCTCTGTTATTGTGATTGTAACTTGATATTATTTGTTAACATTTATAAACTACTGAACTTGAAGAACAACAAAAAATATACTTCTGACCCATGAATTGTGTTGGGTATATAAATAAATACCCCCGTCGCAGCAAACCTGCATACTCAGCGAATTTCCAATGAATATATAACATAACACATTAACACTTAACAGGATTCATAAGAATTATATTCACAAACAAGCGATATTAAAAATATTAATTATTCTCCATAAGAATAACATTGGGGATGAGTACGCAAGTTTGCTGCAACAAGGAACACAAAATAATGGGTTTTTATGCAAATATCATTAGAACTCATCCAAGTAAAGTCACATACCAAGTTTCATTCATATACATTTATAAGTAAGCGATATATAACATTTTAATTATTCTCCATAAGAATAACATAGGGACCGATTACCTAGGTTTGCTGCTACGGAAACCATACGTGAAAATTTTGTATTTTGTGCAAAAAACGATAAACCCCAACCAGATGAAGCCATATACCAAATTTCGTCAGTTTATGTTCAGTTTATCTCATATAAGTGAGATATACAATTTTTCTTTTTCTCCATAAGAATAACATTAGACAACGTACTGTGTTTAGCGCTTTCAATATCTCAGGAACAAATTGACGTAGAGCAATGATAAAAATACCAAATTGTTTGTTTTTTATGGTGAATTAAATGGTATAAATTAAAATTTGATTTAAATAAAAATTACATGTGGAAACCCCAAAAAACCCATTTTTTTTGTACAAAACCCCCCAAAAACCCCCCTTTGGATGGTGCGATTCGTCTGGTTTTTGAACTCGTTCAAACAAATAGTGCTTTACACATTTGTGCCAAATTTCATTAAAATCGGACCTTTTTTACGAGCGGTATCTTGCTTACGGACACACACACACATATATATATATATATATATATATATATATATATATATATATATATATAT
The DNA here is from genome assembly GCA_963675035.1 of Allygus modestus. Taxonomy (NCBI): domain Eukaryota; kingdom Metazoa; phylum Arthropoda; class Insecta; order Hemiptera; family Cicadellidae; genus Allygus; species Allygus modestus. The sequence continues at coordinate 105,457,556 of OY776117.1, read as the reverse complement.
ATATATATATATATATATATACGTATGGAAACGTTCCAATTCTGACCTTTTTCATATGAGAACGTGCCAATCCTGACCCTGCCTATACAATTCTGACCCTGCTTTACAAATCTGACCCTCACGAATGAATATAGGCGAAATTCATGTTAAAGGTTGTTAATTCTTGTTCTTTTAAATTTTATAACATTTCTATTGTCTGTTAATTGTATTAGGAATATTACTTTATAGTTTTAAACAAATTCTAAATTTAAGGTCTTATTTACATTGAAACACAACATTTGTAGTTTTATATTTCAATAAAATGTTGATTGATTGATTGTTAATACTTAGTAATAATTTTATAAATAAAAAACAAGATTTACTGGCAGATAAATTTGGTACTTGGGAAAACAAGGTTCTGGTTAGATGTTGTAGGCCCAACTCTATACCGCTTATTAACTCCAACAACTAATCAGAATAAAGTACGAATTTGACATAGGCCATATATGACTGTCATACGACAACCAATACTTTGAATATTTAATGGGTTAGGCAACAGACGACGAACTTGGCAAAAAATTCTCCTTCATTTATGACTGTGCTAATAGGACTGGATTGATTCAAAATGTATGTCGTCACTCTCCATTTCGTGTCGTCATGGCTCGTAGCCAGGTGCTGTCCCTAGACGCTCGTCATTAGTTTGGGGAAACCAGCTAACATGTGGTCATGACAATCGTACCAATTCAAAGCCTAAACATTTTGAAACTCCACAAAAAATAATATTTATCACTTTATCCCCTTAAATATGTTTAATTATACAGAGTATTAAGTCCAAAATATGATCCCTTTTTTCATATGGGATAATTTGAGTCAAGAAACAATCCTTAGATTGAGAGAACCAGCCAACGTACGGTCATGGTATTTATATAAACTTAAACCTTAAACCTTCTGATACTTGCAAAAAATGTCAAATGCGTCATGTTTATATTTTAAATTCGTTAAATAATACAAAATGTAAATGTGTTCAACCAGTTTTGGTATGATTTAGAATATGTTGTGTTTACAAAAAAACAGCTGTTCGTAATGCAGGGAAAAACAAAACAAAGCATGAGAGGGGAAGTTTCCAGCCGGAAGAGGTGGGGGAGCTGTCGACAGGTTTCCACGGTAGCTGCTGCTTAGTAGGCACCTGAAAATAAGAAATAAAATAGCAAAACCTAGAAATAATTAGAACACAGATGAAACCATTGTCATTTGTTAGTGATAAGTATCGTGAATAACATATCAAAAGTCTCCAAAAATATCTTTGGTGGAAAGCCGTCATTTTTCCAAAATGGCGGCAAAATTCAGTACATTTTTGCTTTTTATTGAAATTCCGACTTTCCCGTAAATTTTACTGAAATATCCCACATTACCTTTATTGTTCCTCTTGAAATTATCTTTCAAATGGTACCAAATATATTTATTAATAAACAAAAATAGTCACTGTAAGGGTAATTCAATATGAAATGGAACAATAATGTTTATATATTAATATTATTTTACTGGTAGAGGTCATGCATTAATTAGGTCACGCTATTTTCAGCCCTTTTTGACCCCCTCCCCCCATTTTGTCACGCTATGTCTTGCTGTTCATAACCCCCCCCCCCCTCTGTCACATCACACTTATTACCTATTAAGTATTGGATTGTGGGTACGGTACCTATTTATCACTCTGTAACTGATGATTTCGCAGGCTTTAACTCTATTAACCGTGCACGGCCCCTTAAACATTTGTATATAAGCAAATACCCACGTCGCAGCAAACCTGCATACTCAGTGAATTTCCAATGAATATAGCATAACACATTAAAACACTTAACAGGATTCATAAGAAATATATTCACCAACAAGCGATATTTAAAATATTAATTATTATCTATAAGAATAACATTGGGGATGAGAACGCAGGTTTGCTGCAACAAGGAACAAAAAATAATGGGTTTTCTGCAAATATAAGTAGAACTCATCTTAGTGAAGTTACATACCAAGTTTCATCCATATACATTCATAAATAAGCGGTATATAACATTTTAATTATTTTCTATAAGAGTAACATGGGAACCAAGTACCTAGGTATGCTGCTACGGGAACCATATGCAAAAAATGATTTTTTTTGGTGCAAACAACAATAAACCACAACCAGATGAAGCCATATACCAAATTTCGTCAGTTTATGTTCTCATATAAGTGAGATATACAATTTTTCTTTTTCTCCATAAGAATAACATTAGACAACATACTGTGTTTAGCACTTTCAATATCTCAGTAACCAATTGACGTAGAGCAATGATCAATATACCAAATGGTTTGTTTTTTATGATGAATTCAATGGTAACAATTAAAATTTGATTTTAATAAAAATGACATGTGGAAACCCCAAAATATCCATTTTTTTTGGTACAAAACCCCCTTCAGATGGTGCGATTCGTCCGGTTTTCGAACTCGTTCAAATAGATGGTACTTTACAAATCTGTACCAAATTTCATTAAGATCGTACCTTTTTACGAGAGTTATCGTGCTTATGGACACACATATATATATATATATATACACAAATATACAAATTTGAACGAATGGTGTTTTTGGCATCTGGGGACCTCAAAATGAACAGTTATCATGGTCTCGGGAAGTCTTACCATGAGACCTATGGTAATAGCTTATTCCCTATGGGAAATTCGCTAAAACCTACGTTAAATGCAAGTGTGATTGAATTTTACTATTATACATATACAATTAATAACATGTTAAAATAAACGTATTTTAATCTCTGGCTGGCCCGTTTTATCGGGTCAAGCCAACAGCATGTCAGTTCCCACTTCTAATGATCAAATGGAGACTAACAAGGTAGTCTTATCAATCTTAAATGAAAATGGTAGTAACAATAATAGCGAAGTCATTGAGGAACACTCCTACAATGGGAACAATAAAAGAAAGCATTCAAGTGATGAAGGACTTTACCAATCTGAGGATAAAACTAAAATTCCTAGACAGACTAAGACTCAAAGACTCTATCCATGCAATCATAAAGGACCATTTGAGGTTATGGTTGCAACTAGGCCACCCAATCAAGGTAAAGTAAATCCGTTTACTATTGGTAAAATTATTGAAAAGCATGATCAAGGCATCGAACACATTGTTCGTAAAGGTAAGAATGGTTCCATATTCTGTAATGATTATATAACTGCAAATAGACTAGTTAAGGCAACTTTTCTACCAGATTATTCCATATTCATCCCTGGAAATAGGGTACAAATCTGTGGTGTTGTATTTGGTGATCCGTCTATTGAAACCCAAGATTTTGTTAACTATGCCAAAAGTACTGTTCCTATTCTAGAAGCATACAGAATTACAAAGAAGGCCCAGGAGGGGAATGGAAGGGTCCCTACACACTTTGTCAAGTTAATGTTTCAAGGTAACAAGTTACCAGAAAAGATTAGTTTAAATTATGTCTTACTGCCAGTAGAAAAATATATTCAACAAGTCCGTCAGTGTTATAAATGTTTCTCATACACACATGTGGCCAATTCCCCTTGTAAGAACAATAAACTATGCAGTAATTGTGGCCAGAAAGAGCATGGTGACTGCTCTAATCCCACTAAATGTGCCAACTGTGGCGACAGCCACAAAAGCTTCTCTAAAATGTGTCCTGAATATAAAAGGCAGGTATCTATTAGAAACTGGATATCCGAATACAATGAAGATTTTATCACTGCCTCACAGCATCACCCCAGCCCCCTCAGTAATAAAAATAATCTCAATCGGGCCCTTGTACTAGCTTCAAAGCCAACATATGTTCCAAATATCAATAGCCAAAGTGACTTTCCCGCCATCTGGTCAAATCAATCTTTCAATAAACAGAATAGATGCCTAATAACCCTTTTGAAATGTTGGGCGAAGAACCAGAACTTCATACTAGTAACCCCAATCTACCTAAGACGTTCTTCCGTAAACCTAAAGTGCAGGCCTATTCCATACTTCCACGAAAAATCCCTCATAAATCTCGCAAAGCTCAACCTCATTCAGAATCCCAAACAGGCCTATCTCCTGAACTAGAGGATGCAACTGATCAGCCCATTACAATCTTGAGAAATGACAACCTTAACCCTTTGAGTGCCACGCAACGATATATCGTTGTGCACGGAACATTCGAAAAATACTTCACAACGATATATCGTTGTTATGGAAAATTTTTCTTACGTCATTACTTTTTATTATTTCTTTCAGGACATTTCCAGGATATTTTCTAGCGCTATAAATCTAGTAGTTATTTGGTGAAAATCTTATATTTGAACAATGTTTATTTATCTGAAAAAATATATAAAAAAATTCCCACATGTATAATATGTACCTATTCAAATTTTTTATTTTTTATTTTTTAGATATTATATATATGTGCATAATATTATAGCTAAACTTTAAACTTACAAAACAAAAAAAGTTTCATAATAATATCTTACCAAATAAAAAAGTTATTGATTTTATGTACAAAACCCTTGCAAAATGTTGATTTTGTGAATCGTTGTTATAGAAAATTTTTCTTACGTCATTACTTTTTATTATTTCTTCCAGAACATTTCCAGGATATGTTCAGGTAAACATATACTCCATAATTATACGAGGCCTAGTTAGTCTGCTTTATGAAATAAAATTGTAATGAAACTTAAACCCTTGAATAAAGTTAGGCTACTGTCTTGTGTACTAATTTGCCGTTTTTATATTTTTTTACATTTATGGAAATAACTTGTCCGCCTAAAGCCCAAATTTGATGAAACTTTCAGGTAATATTTTGGGAAACATGTCCTCTATAAATCTAGTAGTTATTTGGTGAAAATCTTATATTTGAACAATGTTTATTTATCTGAAACAAATAAAAAAATTAAAAGAAATTTCCCAATACATATATGTATTCAAATTTTTTATTTTTTATTTTTTAAATATTATATATGTGCACAATATTATAGCTAAACATTAAACTTACAAAACAAAAAAAGTTTCATAATAATATCTTACCAAATAAAAAAGTTATTAATTTGTTTGCAAACCCTTGCAAAATGTTGATTTTGTGCCTGGCACTTTTTGGATATACTGTGTTAAAAACTCTGGCACTCTAGGGATATGACGACCGAAAAACTCTGGCACTCAAAGGGTTAAACAGGCCCTTGATAACAGAAAAGCCAAGGCATACTTCGAGAACTTAATGGTCCAGGCTTCCAATGACAGTTCGGACCCATCACAGGTGATAGATATAGTATTAGAGCAAATTAAACTAATATTGTATAGTATTACCATAGGCAGCACTAACCTTCACCCAGAGGACAGTATTGCATCAAACAGTTGAAATGAGGACACTAAAAATAAGTCAATGGAACGCTCAGTCCATTAAATGTAGGTGGAATGAGCTTTCATATTTCCTAACAAAATATAAGGTAGAAATAGTTTTATTGCAGGAAACTTGGCTGGCTCCCAAGGAAACTATTACATTTAAAGACTATTTTAGCATTAGAGCTGACCGCTTCGATGGATATGGTGGTATAGCTATATTAATACATAAGAACTTAGCATGGAAACACATTGACACCCCTGATACTTCCGAACATAACCTTCAGATCCAAGGTATAGCAATAACTAGCTTTAAAAAGCCAATTTTTATTTATAACGTCTATTGTAAGCCTAGCAATAATAAAGTACCTAAGCCTGTATGGGAAGAGTTATTCTCTAAAGGTAATGGATTATCCATAATTTGCGGTGATTTCAATGCAAAACACCCATATTGGTGTAATAATGCTAAGCAAGATGTTCGAGGCAACCATATCTTCAATACCTATCTCCAATCCAATTACATACTATTAAATAACAACAGTCCCACTACCACTGGAGATTCCTACAGAAATCCAGCTACAATAGATCTTATTTGCCACATCTGACTTAAAAATTCTGCTAAACCAGTGGCAAGTTCACTGTGATTCCATCGGAAACTATCATTTCCCGATCTTAATAGAGTTTGACATCACCTCCTTGACCAACAGTCATATCTTCAATCCTCCCTTTAAAAATTCCCTTGATTCCTACAACTATAGGAAAGCCGACTGGAAAAAATTCAAGGAAATCACAGAGAGACTATCTTCTGACCTTTTATCCACAAAACAAAGCTCAGATATAACATCCGATGACTTATATGAAATAATAAAGAATTTAACGTCACTCTCTATCCCGTCTATAAAAACTTATAATAATTACAACACAAAGTTTGTCCCAAAATTATGGTGGACACCTGAATGCTCCAAAGCAGTGGCTATCAGAAGGAAATGCTTCAGAATATTTACGAATAATATGTCTCCAGTTAATTATAATATCTATAAAGTAGCACAGCTCAAAGCTAAAGAAATAATTAAGAATGCTAAAAGACAAGCCTGGCACGACCTGTGCTCTAGCATTGATAACAACAACAAAACACAAATTTGGAACACAATACGTAAATTGAAATACAACTGCGAGAACTCCAGTAGTAAATTCCTGAAGGAGGACCAAAACCTGGGATATTCCTTCCTTAAGAATGTCACCCCAGACTATATCCCTCATAATAATGAACTTAATCCTCCACTTATAGTCAGCAATTTGCCATATAGACCTAACACATTAGAAGATAAGTTCACTTTAGATGAGTTAGACAAAGCTATACAGTCGAGGAAAAAAAATACCAGTCCTGGAATTGATGGTGTAAATTACACGGTAATAAAGACGCTCCCTACTTCAGCCAAAACACTGCTTCTCACAATATTTAACAACATTTGGTTAGGAGAAGACATTCCAGTAATCTGGAGGAGTATTAAAATAAGTGGAATTCTAAAACCAGGTAAAGAGAGATCGAATGATACCTCTTATAGACCAATAGCCCTGATTCCATGTTTTATGAAAATTTTTAATCTCTTAGTTAAGAACAGACTTGAATGGTTAATCAGCAAGCATAAACTAATCCCTAGCAGCCAATTTGGATTTCAAAGGAAAAAAGGCTGCTCAGACTACTTGCTGCAGTTAGCAACAGAAACCCAGATAAATTTAACCAAGGGCAATTCCTCTGTTCTGGTTTCCCTTGACCTCAGCTCTGCATATGACCATGTGTCTCTGCCTGCTCTTATCACTAGATTATTCATATTAAATATACCAGCTAGATTCATACTACATCTCCATAAGTGGCTAAGTCACAGAGTGATTTATTTTTCATCAAACCAGGAAATAATGGCTAGAACCACCTGCAGGGGGCTCCCTCAAGGCAGTGTGTTAAGTCCTTTGTTATTTGCACTGTATATATCCAACATCAACCAAAGCATTCCTAATAATATTCATTTACTTCAATATGCCGATGATATTTCTTTAATATGCAGCCTCAGGAATATATCAGACACAATTACAACTCTACAACAAACATTATCTGAATTAGAAAATTACTTTGCTGCCCTATCATTAGAAATTAATCCCTCCAAGTCCAAAGTAACTGTATTCTCTAGGAAAAGACAACCAGAATCTTTACCAACCTTGTTTGTAAGTAATAATGCTATCCCAGTGAGTGATACTCAAAAAGTCCTTGGTATTATATTTGATAGACAATTTACCTTTAAAGCTCACGTTAATCATCTAGTCAATCAAGGCTTAAATGACTTAAATATTCTCAAGTCCCTTGCCTGCTCAAGATATGGTGTTCACCCTCAGCTGCTGACTAAGGTATACATCAGTATAATAAGATCCAAGCTGGAATACTGCTGCTTTTTGTTCAGCCATTTACCTTTAAATATTTTGAATAAACTTGACACTGTCCAAAACCAAGCACTTAGAATAATAACAGGAGCCTTTAAAACTACCCCAATCATAGCCCTACAGATGGAAACATGCATCCCACCACTCAAGCTTAGAAGGGAAATGCTTAGTCATAAGTTTATATTTAAGATCATAGATAATTACAATCACCCTAGTCATTTTAATATAAATCACCTATGCCTGCTTGCAGACAACCACAGAGATTGGACTAAAAAGGTGAAGCCTATTTATATTGCAGCTGCAAACAACATCTCTAGCCTAATAGCTCATAACCTCACTATGGAGGAACCACCTCCAATCCATTATCAATGACTCCAGTTAAACTCACTACTAAGGATAGCCTATATGATAAACTTGGAAATTTGAACAAGCGGGATCTACCAGTTTTACTCAAGGAATCATTTTTGGAAGTAATTAATACAGAATTTAAAGACCACATCAAGATATATACAGATGGCTCCAAGAATAGTCGGGGAACCGGAGCAGCTGTAGTATGTCAGGAACTGAATATAAATAAATCCTTCAAATTACCTAGCTTAGCAAGTAGCTATACAGCTGAGTTGTATGCTATTTATAAGGCTGTTAAAATAGCCTCTCAATACACCGGACTAAAGTTTCTTATTTGCACTGACTCTAAATCGGCTATATTATCCACAGAATCCGCCAAGCTCCTAGATTATGAAGATAGTATTGCAGCTCAAATAATTGGCCAGGTAATTAAGCATGATCTAGAAATTATTATCCAATGGACTCCAGGACATGTAGGCATTCCAGGTAGATATGAGCCAGGTTCCAGGTAGGTATGAGCTAGTAGATAAGCTAGCTAAAGAGGCAGTCACCTCTGGTGGTGTCTTGCTTGATTTCAGGTTACCAATCGGTGATTATGTCTCTGGACTAAAAAGAAACATGGCATCTTCCTTTCAAACTATTGTGGCAGATAGCAACAAAGCAAGATGGTATAAAAGTGTTCAAACAGGTTACTACAACCAGGCTTGGTATAGTAGGTGCCAACTCCCTAGATCAGACATTATAACCATTAATCGACTAAGATTTGGACATGGTCTAGTTAACGAGACATTGCACAGAATAAAACTATCACCCTCCCCTAAGTGCCTTAGGTGCACAATGAATACAACGGAAGACTTTCAGCACTTGATTTTCGAATGTCCCGCCTTTGAAAGCTTCAGGGATAACATGTATATGGAACTTCAGAGAGCTAATTTCAGACGACCCCTTTTGCTTAGAGAAATATTAGGAAAAAGCGATTTGAAAATCATGGTAGAAATAGTGAGATTTTTAAAAAAAATCAAGCGAGAGATTTAAAAAAAATATATAAAAAAATAATAAAAAAATTCAAAAGTTACAAAAACAAAACAAAAAAACACACAAAAAAACAAACAAAATTTGTCACAATATACTCTAGACATTTATGTTTTCCTTCTCATGGGTGCTTCTCTATCTACTCCAAGGTCTATCCTCTTTCGGGTTAGGAAGCCGCCTGACAGACCTCTGGCGTGAAGAATTCTAATCCTAGTGTAACCTAACCTTATCATAGTATCCTATATATGCCAAAGACCTATCCCTCTAGAAATATCCTAAGTCTTTATTGTGATTGACCACAGACTCTAAACAAAAATACACAATATAGCCAACAGAAAAAACTCCTGTGCTCATTTATGTATACATACTAATCCATTATTGTTTGTCTAATTCCAGAAACAGTCTGCCTTCCATAAGGTCAGCCACAGTGGAAAGTAGCCTAACACATTGAAGAATCTAAGTACCTAACTGAAATATTTTTCCCAGTTGAAAGTGAAAGTGTTGAAGTGAAAATAAAAAAGTGTTAATCCAAAAACAGAGGAAAATCCTAATTTACTGTTCTTACGGACCGGACCCATGCAACTTTTAATGCAGGCCCTGCTTTTATAAAGCGAGAGAAAAAAAAATAGAAATATTAGACTTGCTTTATTGCGCACGTCGGCGATTCTCGCACAATTAATGACGTGCGAATATGCGCACATCGGCGTTTTTCGCACAATTCTCGACATGCGCAAATGTGCACGTCGGCAGTAAAAGGATTAACAAAAACTGACCGTCTTTCCAGGGCAGAGGAATAGAGGAATATAATACTTTTTTGTCTCTTAAAGTGAAATAAAAACAAATAAAACATATATTTTTCAGATGTGTTATTGTAGCGTCCACGCTGTTTTCAATTACAGTTCGTAGTGAACCACCGATGTGTAGGTGGATTAAAATCCAAGCCCTACTTCAGTAAGAATTGTTTAGTTTGGTACTACACTTTTAGTACTGCAGTTTGTAACATCTTCGGCGGCACAACATTTAATTTGGTTAGTTCCAAGTTTCACCTCAACTTACGTCTTACCAGCAGCAACTGTAACCCCAACGTCCTCTTGAATAATAATTTTAGGAGGATGTTGGAGTTACAGGTGCTGTTGGTAAGGAGTAAGGTGTAAGCTCCGGTGAAACTTGGGACTACTCAAATAATATGTTGTGCCGCCGAAGATAATCACAATGTGATCTAAACACAACAGTGCTTCAAGAGCCTCTCGTCAATGTATATTGCCCCCCAGGTATTTTCTGTGGGCGACAGTGATTATGTTGCGGCTTTTGGAGCGCCCCGTGCAGTGGCTCGCAGTGCTAGCGACTCACAGGTTCCTGCGACGGCTCAACAGTACAGGAGACAAGTGGGCTAACCTGCCAGACATTAGCGACTGGCTCATACAAGCGGACCACAGGCCAGTGTTGTCAGCAGTGTGTGGTGCAAGTGAGTACCATTGTGTATATGGAGTATAGAAGCTACATTTTTACAAGAAATGTATTATAATAGCGGGAAATTAAGTTGCCAGATGAGGGTGTGGTTTGCCGGGCTGTCAACCAAGGTCAACCTATTGTGGATGTGCTGCATTGCCAAAACTCCACACCAGATGATCGGAATAACATTCAAATGATATTTTTCCTTGGCAAATTGGCAACAGTGTCAGCAGTGTAGCCACTATGCTATTGGCTACATCCCAACAACTGTCAACTTATAGGTCAACAACTTACAAAAGAGCCACTAGTCGGCTGGGTTCGCGCAGGGAGGGAGCAGGGTAGGGAAGGGATGGCGAGGAATAGTGTCGTGGTGGGGGAGGTGCGTCTGGCCGCTTCCGCTCTTCTGCTCTCCAAGCCATCACCATCATCGTTGCCTTGAATTAATTTTACAAATATTATATCGATTTTGATGGGGTTATTGTTATTTACAAAATGATCATACATATCAGATTAAGGTGTCGCGAAATTTCCGTTTCAACATGATACTCTTTTCATTATGATCACCGTTTTAATTTATACATGTATAAGATTGCATAATACTTTATTTAAATGTAAAGCAAAGCTCTAAATATGTTGTGAAACCGTTTTTCGTAAATATACGCTCCCTGAATTTAGACATGTTCTAGTGAATATTTAAATATGTAATACGTTATGTTGGGGCTTAATTAGAATAATACCTTTAAATTTTGCATGGCGGATTATTGCATTTTATTACAGGCAATTCAAAATTAGCTTTTTCAGTATAGACTACAGTTTTTAAGAGCAATTTTTAAACGACTAAACATATTTCACCTAATGAACAATATTTCCTTTGTTTTTTAAGCTCGTTATTTTTGACGGGCTTATAACAGCTAGTGTAATACTGCAGTATAATTTTAAAGTATTCTGGATGAATACAAAAATTATCACTGTCTTATATAACTTATTTAATGTGTTAGAGTGTTACTATCTATTTTTATTATGATTAAATGTGATTTCATTAATATTGTAACTCTTGAACAAACGCAGGATCTTATAAATACTAAATAAACATACAGAATGCACAATTAAAACTCACTTACCTTCAATTTAGTATAGATTATATGTTTCTCATGTAGGCCTATATTACAATTTAATAGGCCTATTATTAATATAAAATAATAAAACCACTGAGTTTTCTGTTTTAATTTCTTACAACGTTCAAGTTTTGTTACTTTGAGACGCAACATAGACACTAGAAACTGTCAAAATCAAGCACTCTGACACCATCACAATCACTATTTTCATCTTCACTTATTTCACTCTGTAAACTGTCAATAGATTCATCGTCATCAGAATCGTCACTACTTTCTTCGTCGGCGTTTAGCGATATGATTATCCTATCAACAGTTCCGTCCATAAGTGCATCCCGATCCCAGTATAACTGTTCAATGTTTTTCACATGATCGCAGCATTTCTTCCACTTATCACTTGTGTATTCTGAGAAAAGTTGTATGCACATTTCCTTTTTTAAAGACATGCTTTCAGTTAAACATTCCCCTAATCGACCTTTAATGTCACCCCAAACAAGTTCGATCGGATTTAGATCGCAGTGATACGGTGGTAAACGCAACACTTCATGACCTGCATCGAAAAACAGTTTATCAATCGTGTATGTTTTGGGGACAGGAGCAGATTTCACTATTAACAATAGTTCAGCTTTTGTCATTGTTGATGAACACGGTATATTATTTTTCGTAAGCCAATCAATAATTTGTTGTTTAAGTGAAGAGCTTGTTGGTTTCTTATCGTCCTGCTTATTATGATAGCTCGCATTGTCAAGGACAACGACACAATCTGGGGGAATGTTTGGTAAGAGAGCTTCGGAGACCCATTTTGAAAAGTTTGAGAAATTCATCTCCTCGTGGTAATCATCTGGTTGTTTCTTTTTTTTATCTGATTGCCATATGCGTAAGGCATTAGGGACAAATCCCTGTTCAGAGCCAGCATGAATTATAACTAGTCTAGGGCCTTTTCCAATAGACTTTGTCGATCCTAATTCCGAATCGGACTGCCAACAGTTTGAAACAGTATGATTTTTGTTTATATAAGTTTCATCTAAGTACACTATGGTCTTCTTCTGGTTTCTAACCCGTCTAATATCTCTAAGATAGTCTGCCCTCCATTTTACGATTTCTGGTTTTTCCATTAAAATCTTTCTATTGGTTTTGCATTTCTCCCAACGAAAGCCCATGTTTTTAAGAGTTCGTCTAAGGTATTCACAGCTGCACTTCAAAATATCTTCTTCCTCAAGGACAGCCTTCAATTTTTTCAAAGTGGGTGGTGTTTTTTTAATGACATAAAACTCATGAATCTTCCTTCTAATGACGTCTCTAGTAAAACCGTCAGTAAAAATCTTCTTTTTCCTAGGCCGGGATTTGCCTGACGGGGTCGAAAAACTTAAAGAGCCCTTACTGATTAAGGACTGTTTACCTTCAGCTGCAATGCGCTTTACTAAGGCAACAGACACACCAGTAGCGCTACTTGCTGCTTCAGCAATGTTATACTTTAATTTATACAGCTCTTTCTGCTCTTTTAAATGTGTGTACACGTTGTACACAACTTCACGCGCTTGACCTCGTAAAGGTCTACCAGAGGAACAGGAAGACTTCGAAGTTGAAGCCATGATGTATTACGCAGTGGCGCGGGGCGTTTAAGCACTGACAGTGGCACTATAGAAGTGGAGATACAGAACACCGTTGCGGTGAGGCGGCGAGACAGCGACTAATCCCCTCCACCGCTTGAATGTACTCCCCGCCACCTCCCCTCTGCGCGCGCGACCAACTCCTGCAACGTGGTTTTGCGCAGGATCTTTTCAAGCTTGTTGGGCTATAACTGTTCACTATTATACAATAAGGTCTTATTATTATTTTACTACTTATGGTAATTCTTTTACCAAAACGCCTACAGCCAATCCTTTAACTATCGGATTTAATATTTTCACACGCAGCAACCAAACTAAAAGCAGCAACAAAATTAACAGAATGAAGGTAGTACAGATGGGCACCCTGGAAGAGATATATTCAGAGAGAAGAAGATATTCAGATAATATTCTTTTTCTCTCCCCTCCCTCTCATTGTTGAACAACGTACTGACACTGCCAGTGCCTAGTAATTTCTTAGTCTCCCGTAAACATCTTTAGGGTCATGAAAATCATTTAAAAAATACTTAATTACAATATTTAAGTCATAGTTTACCTATTTTTAAGGGCAATGGTTGTAATAAGGGTACATATGTGGATAACAAAAAGAAAATTTACCAGTCTTTTATATGTATAGAACTGTTGTGTTCATACAAATAATGTTTCTCTCGTGCTGTGTAAAATAATCTACTTGTTTTAATGTAGGAAGTTAGTTTATTTACACTCTACTATCAAACAATATTGATAAAATCTATCAAAAGATAGGCTAAAAAATAACCATAAATATGTTTTCCATAATTAACTATGTGACAATGTGCAATCCTCCTCCCCCCAAAAGAATTTAATAACATAAATAAATAAATGGTATCAAAAACCTAACTCATCCATGCAAAGGGGATCAAAGAACTGTTCTGTGGGAATCCATATTTGAAGTGTCAAAAACTTATATTTTTTTAATAACATTTAAGCTCATTTCAATAATAAATATAGCATACACATGGGAATGGGTTTGGTTTATTATTTAGCATTAGATTACATTATGTAAGCAGGGAAATTTAAAGACCCTCTGTCCAGTTATTCTGACTTGCTTTGTCTGATCGTACATCTGATCACGCATTATTGATTTGTTATTGAACAAAATTATAGTAGTACATATTATATATTCTATGAAAAAAAAATTCTCTTTACATTATATTTCAGAGTTTATAGGACTTTTTTATTAAATACTCTCCCTTAATATTACTACTTCACACATCCCTACATCCTACTACACTAGCAATTAATCTTAAAATTAATACCAAGTAGGCAAGTCTAAGAAACTACTGAACTACTGAAACTACTGAAGTCGGTTTCCATGCATGAAGTGTTGATTTGAAAGAGGTCAAGTGTATATTTTGCGTAATTAGAGTAAGAGGCTTGTTAGTTGGCAGAAACATAAAAAATAAAAATTAAATCTCAACAGTATATTAACCAAATGTGTTTATATTTCGTGATTTAATAAATCTAGACATATTCCATAATATGTAAACAAACAAGAATCTGGTGAATGTAATTAACTTTTTATTAACTGAAGATGCATGTGCTTGTACAAGGCTCTTTTTAATGTAATTTGACTCGAGTGTAATTTGTAATAAAACAGTAAATTGGTCAATATCTTTATTGTGCATTGTATACTTTGTTTTATTCATTATTATATTAATATATATTTTAGGTTGAAGTGCTTAAAATATGTAAACAGGATAAATATTATCTTTAAAGGAATTTAAAATATGTCACTGACAGGTACTTTTACCCAAACCTAACCCGTGTGTTCAACTAGTTTATAAAAAAAGAGTGGAATTTCTAAAAATATGTGTTGACCTGAAAGGTAGACATTGTTTCTTTGCCATTCCCGGTATGTGGCTGGTTGTGTAAAAATGTATGAGCTTGTAGTGGTTATAGTAGCTTAAGCCGCGTTTAATCCGGAGTTAGCAACACATGTTGCTAACATTTGTTAATAAAATCTGAGAAAACATCTTTTAATTTGTTGGTAATATGTTATTAACAAAAGTACCGTGTTAGCAACACAAATTTTGCCATCCATCGATTTCGATTGATCCAAAGGACAAAATTAGATATTTAGGTGTGAATTTTGCAAATGAAATCATTTTTGATCCTGAACAAAACATAAGATCTCTAACAGAAAAAATTGAAAAATTAACTTGCTCGCCCTTTTTGAAAACAGAACAAAAAATGTTTGTTTTAATTCATTATATTTGGCCTACTTTAATATATCCCTTTCAGACTGCACCTTTACAAAAAATTTCCTTAGAGTTTTTTAACGATGTTGATAAAATTATACGTTCTACTCTAAAAGAAATCTTGGAAATGCCAAATGACACACCAAGTTCGTTTTTTTATAGTTGTTCAAAATTCAAAGGTATGGGATTATCACAATCAAGATGGGAAGCGGTGATACAGCACATAAATATTTGCCGTACCTTAAATACAACTAAGAATCCTTACCTTCAAAAGTTAAAAAGATTTGATCTTGAAGAAATTTGTTGCCTAAAGAAGCTTGGTTTATATGAAGAGGGACAACCTAAAATGTCAGCTAAATTATTACGTAATAAGTTAAAACAAATCGAATTTGAAAAATGGAATAAACTTCCTTACAAAGGAAAAGGAGTTATCTTATTCCAAGAATGTCCAAAGATTAATAAGAATTTAATGAAAAGTCATGGGTTGACGGAATCTGAATTCAAATATTACCTTAAAATGATAAATGATGTAGTCTCTGTCAGAAGTTTACATGGAAGGTCCAGGGACGGGAACCAGTGCCGGCATTGTTCCAGCGCTGAGAAGTATGTTTTGGAAACTTTACCCCACGTCCTTGGACAATGTCCATTTAGTAATCTTCTTCGAAACACTCGCCATCACTTAATAAGAAAAACCATTGCAGACCAGTTCAGACTTAAAGGCAGTTACGAGGTTTTCGAGGAAGTTACTGCGACAGAGGTTAACGGCTCCATAAGAAGAAGTGACATTATTGTCATTGACAGGAAGAAGAGTCGAGGATACATCATAGATCCCACTGTGAGATTTGAAACACATCAATGTCAACCAGATGAAGTAAATTTGGAAAAAGTCAAAATCTATGAAAACACAATCCCTTATTATAAGGAAAAATATAAGATAAAAGAATTTGAAGTATTCGGAATTTTAATTGGTGCAAGAGGGACCATACCAGTGTTTGTCCAGGAGTTTTGGAGAAAATTCAACCTGGACTGTAAAATACTAAATAGTATAGCATTATTAGCTATCAAACACTCCGTTCAGATTTTAAAAAACCATTTATATAATAACAAACATTAAGTCAAAATTTTTGTAATAGTATTCTTTGTCAATTAGGCATTTTACGTTGTGTAAAAAGATGTTAATTTTGTTTGAATAAATTATCTATATATACCAGTTGCGCCGCGTGGTCATAGGAATTCTGAAGGCACCCACATTCCAGAAAAAGGACTATGCCAACTGCGCTGGGAAACGCTTGAGCCCCTTTAAACCGAGGATTGCGCCGGAAATCCTTGATTGGTCAGTAATATCTCCAGCAAACAACTCACAAAAATAAACAACCAGAAATAAAACAGTTGTATCGTGACTTAGTTTAAACACTTACTTAAATAAAATCGTACGAACGATCGTAATCTTACGCTTGCTATTTGCTATTTTTGATCATATGAAAAACTATCAAGTTTTTCATGTGATAAAAATATACTCTCCCTTACCATATAAAATTAACACACACATTTTAACAGTCTTAGCCATAAAACGGTAGTTTAAATCCGTGAAGACAAGAAGACATCTAGTGATATATATATCAATCGTAAAAAATGCATTTTCACCGGATTTTGAATTATATATAAAAATTACTATGGCTGAGGCGACAAAGATATAAAAGCCTCAGTGCCTTAATCCCAATGTATATTAAGTTTTACATTTAAACATCATTTAGAAAAATTACACACAATTTAAAAAACTATATTGGTGTATATTGCTATTAATTAATCATTTTACCTTGATATATTCGTAATAGTTATCTAGAAATTATCAAAACTCTTCCATACTGACCAGGGAGACCTTAAGAACGTATTACAATACCAATAAATACTTTTTTTAGTTATAAAACATTTATTATAGTCGTGAAGTGTTAATTGACCTTATTTATCCAAAATTCGGGACTTGTTGCATTTGGACAAAATTGCTTTAATAAAAACCATTCTAGCTAAATGATAATATTCATAAATATAATCCAGAATAAAGTACATCAGTATAATTTGTCATATTATTCAGCATCGCATAGCGACCAGTTTGTATAGTGTCCGAGGAGGGACCCTTTTGACTACGCGGCGCAGCTGGTGAGGTTAATTAGGAATTTTCTGACCGCACGGCACAGTTGGTATATCCCCTCGGTAAAATCTGGTAACATTCTTTGATCTTTTCAAATGTTTATAACATTTGTTAGCAGACAATGTTACCGAACGTATTGGATATTAGCAACTTTTACCCATTCTTTTACGCTGAAGCTGTGGATCTGTATTCCAGTGTTTTGTTTTGGTTTTCTGTTTTAGCGAATTTCCCCTATATGGAAGAAGCTATTACCATAGTTGGAATGGTAATACCTAAGCCCAGGGCCATAATAACTTGTTGTTTTGAGGTCCCCAGATGTCAAAAATACCAATCTTTCAAATTGTTCAAATCACAGCAGCAGATATTTTTGATAAGTTACAAACAAAGAAATTGTTGATTTTCGAAATCTTAAACAAGTAAATTAAACTTGTGTACAAGTCTCCGGTCGCTAAAAAACCCAAAGTCACTGCAAGTTTTCCCTACACAAGAATTGATTTTCTATAATTAGTGTCTTGTTTAACGAACTTGTCTCCTAACACTAGTCTCAAATATCCAAAATCACTGCTTAAAATTCGTAAATTGTTTTTAAAACTACCGTCACAATGCAGCTTTCCACACCAAGGATCGACGGACTTCACATTTTTCTAGGCCTCATAGCATATCACTGCTACTATACCTACCTCTTCTCACCAAAATAACAAAAACAGCTGCAGCGAGAACCACATCTTCCTACATTCGAAATTTTCCAAGCAATGTGACCTAGGCGAGGGCGGGAAAAATGTACGTGCAAAAATGTTGGTAACATTTAAAAGTCTCAAAACGAAAGGTTATTAAAATGTTTGTTAGTAACTTTTATTATTAACTTCTGTTGCTAACAAAAACATTTGTTGGTTACTACGGTGTAAACGTGTCTTTATAGTGGTTTCGAGGTTTTAAACATGTGTTATTTCATGGGTCGATTCACGTGGAACGTAGAAGTCGTCAATAACTATCTGATAATGTTGTCAATGAATCAAAATGCACATCTCGGGCATCATATAATTTTTATAATAATTATACAGGTGTGATTGAACTTTCTGGAAAGTATTTGGGAAATTGATTCTTGGGCCAAACCAAAACAAAATGTCACATAAACTTGGGTTTTATCTTAATCAGTTTCCCATCTGTTTGTCTCTACGCGTTTTTAATCAAAACATCATGTACTTGAGGAGTAGTGGGATTTTGCGGCTTTTGGCTCACTTGATTGACAGCTTCCGGTCACGTGACTTTGATGACGTAGGAATGACGTAGTTGGCGACGTAGTTGGCGACGTATTAGTGACGTCATGGATGTTTGGAGTAGGTCAAGGTCGTCTGAAGTAGTTTTTAAAAAGCTATCTTGCACAAGTTTTGATTCGATGGTTTCAAACTATCAAAATTATTTGTTGCTAAACGTTTTACCCAAAGTATGGCATGTGGGTAGTCTGCTGACGCGTCTCAACAAGACGAAGAAGTTGGTGCATTCATAATTCAGATCCGACTAAGGGTATAGCAGTAATAGCGAAAAAACAATATTTTGAAGGTTTTCCGCTATTGCTCCTAATTCCCTCGTCGGATCTAAATTCTGAATGCACCATCTTGTTCGTATTGTTGAGCCGCGCTAGCAGAGTACTCACATGCCATACTTTGGCTAAAAAGTTTAGCATCAAATAATTTTGATAGTTTAAAACTATCGAATCAAACTTGTGCAAGATAGATATATTTATGGAATGAAAACAATCAAATGAAACCTGTGCAAGATTTCTAACTTTTATTTTTATTTCTTTATTTACAATAATACACATCGAATAAAAAAAAAGTGCAAGTCAGTAGACTTAATTCTAACTATTTCTTTATTTACATTAATGTACACATAGGCAATGATTGTCAGAGAACCGTCGATCCTGCAGTGGCCGTTGCTTCTGTAGATGGGTAGGGTTCACATTCTCCACAATAATACTTCATTCTAGGCGCGGGTGGAAGTGATGTTGGTTGCCACGATGAAGTCTCCGATTCCTTAGAGCTGCCGACATTGAACGAGGCGAGAGGTTCATACTCTTCAAAATTATATCTATTCAGCTGTGTCGGTGGAAGTGTAGTTGCGGATGTTCTCCAGTGTTCTTGAGCTAAAGTGTTTGTTGCAAAAATATCCAATGTTACTTTGTAGCCGTTTACAATCAAAACTTTTAAGTCATCGGAAAGAAGTTGCAAATCATGAACTGTAGAAAGATGAATAGTATTGTAGTGGACACATTTAATTTTGAGAGCCATGATGTTACCTCGTGTACGGCTACTCGCGGAGTGAGCTTCCCACCTCCTCGCCTTCGTTTTATACGCACCCCCCTCAATTTTTTTCACATCTACGATATGAATATTTTCATCACGTAACCTATTGGAGTTCTGCATATAATGCAATGGTTATACATCAGTCCACAATCAGCGCATGTACAACAGTGTCTACAAGGTAAAAATAGTAAATTTTTCTCAGAGGACAAACATACTACACATTCGTTTCCTTCGCTCTTATTTTCTTCTGCTGGTGTTTTAACTGGATGAGGTTTATAAACTCTCCGATGGTTTTGTACAAACTCTCTACCTTTTTGAACTAACAGATAAGCACACTTGTCAAACCATCGTGCATGTTCTTCCCATGGGTTATCTGTCGCTTGCCAATCCTGCAATCCTCCTCCGCAATTGTAACAAACGGTCTTATCATCTTGCCCCATGTAAAAGAAACCAGCATCTGCAAACTCCATTCTAGACTTGTATAGAAACGAGTCTTTTAATGCTGCATCAAACGTATCCAATCTCGATTGTAACTGTGCATATTTAGGAAATCTCATTCTCCTTTTTACTACCATATGTTCCATTTTTGTAGGTTGTCCCAAGGCAAATGTTGGAGGTATACTGACACGGCGTAAGCGTGTAGGGCAGGTACCTACCCTTCCCCCACCATAATGTTCCCCCCACCAACTCATTGTCAGTCTGTATGAAAGTGATAATCCTTTAACCAATACACCGCATTTTATAAGTTCTAAATCTAGGTCAAGGTCACCAAAGAATGTTTTTAAAAAAGATAAAATATCAGTACTTGGAGTTAATACTGATATTTTATCTTTTTTTTTGTCATCCGTTTGAATTTAAAAAAAAGCAACACAGCATTATATAAACTAATATACTGCTGTGTTGTTGTGTTTTTATTTCTTTTTTATAGTTTTCTTTTTAATTTTCTTTATTAAACAAACATCTTACAATACAATAAGCTTAAGTCTAACATTGATGACTAGAAATACAAACAGAGAAATACAAATAGAGACATTATGTACAATGATGCATGATGTGCAGAGTGAGTTCCGTCGAGTTGTTGCCGCTTACGCCGTGTGATACCAAATACAACGTCCCCGGTTGAATATCTCGCAAGTCTTCATTTTGTAGCAGTTGAACAAATCGTTTTGGAAGAAATACTTGAAACTTCGGCTCATCTCCTGGAGTCATAGGTCCTTCGCACAATGATACTAGAATTGCTTCTCCATGTGTGGTTTCCACTTTCTTGATGCTATGAATAATGTAGTGTTTTTGTTCTTTTAGTTCTGAACATTTTTTAGTTAGCAGAAGGTTGGATTTTGAGTGAGTGTTGAATTGATCAACCAGTGTTTGTAGAAATTGTTGTGATGCCATCTTCGACAGTGGTGGTGATGTTGCCTCTTCGGAGTCTCGAATAATACTCGTGCTGGAGCGGTGTTGTCTCCTCGTATTTATAGGCCCCGCTACCCCCACCACATTTCTGTTCTCCGCTACCTCCACCACATTCCTGCGTTTGTTTCAAGTAAGCAGCCAAACGATATGCGTTGTACAATGCACAGTTTGTTTGACCGTGTTTAAGATCTTTTGCAGCGACACAAATATTACCGAGATTAATGTTGAAGTCCTTACTGATAGTTATATCGAAAACATCACCGTGCGTGTACTTTTGTATCCAGTTCTTTTTTTCTAATCCTCTTGTGTATATATGCGAATATTGTTTGCAAAAGTTAAACATAATACTGTGCAGATTACTGTAGCTTATAAATCCTTCATACCAGTGTATGTGATGAAAGTATTTTTTTATCCATTTGTTAGTACTTTTTGTTTTAGCGTTAAGTTTGTTAAAAGAAAAAGGAGCTTCAAACGTGAATGGGTAGGCTACAAATGTAAGCAAGTCTAAAATTACTAATTCCTTGATAATAAACCTATCATCATTATTTCGAAATGCTTGAAATTCTATTACGCAAGGCTTTACATCCACTTCTTCATCTCCTCCGCTCATCATGGCACCTGACGATCAACTAAACTGTTTTCCACACCACGGTAGGTTAAATACCAGGCCGTACAGTTGCAGGCGCGTTGGTGTATATTTAACGTGGGCACCGTCCCCAATAGGCCTACCCCACGTATGTTCTTCTTTATTAAGTTAAACTTTAGTCTTTTTTAACTTCTTCTTCTTCTTCTTCTTGTGTTTCGTTTTCTTCTTCTTGATTTTTTGTTTCTTCTTCCTGTGTTGTTTCTTCTGTAACCTCTGTAGCGATTTCTACAAGTGGTTCAAAATCCTTTAACTTTCTCCACATGCAAACTTCATGAGGTATTCTATTAAAAATAGATGTATCCACAGGTCCGTACACGATGGTGCTATCAGGTTGTTTTTCCAAAGTATCGTGCAAATATTCTTTAATAATAGCGCTTGCAAATACCAACTGTCTCATGTACCTTGTAATAGGTTCTGTTGCGTAGTTTAAAACGTAGAATTCTTCACGTGACAGTAGAATCTTATTTTCATGTTGAGTCAAGTCTCTAATTCGCACTTGTAGTTGTCCGCGATGTTTAACAATATCTATTTCATTGTCACAATCCAAAAGTCGAATATGTGTTTTCCTTCCACACAAACTGTTAGTTAAATAACATTCTATTAAATGTACATGTTTCAAAAATGACTCCCAAGCATTTTGCGAAAATAAAACCTTTTTTGTTCCATGGTGTAGTATTACTGTAGGGGAATAATCCAATGATTTCATCAATCCAACTGATACACTTTTACTGATGCATGCTGAGATGGGGTAAAAGATTCGCAAAAAAACTTCAGTTAAAATGTGAGGAGGAATATTTTCTTCACCTTTCTTCTTCCTCTTTGATACTACCTTTGATGGATCTGCATCACTTTCCTCCTCTCTATCTCTTTTACCAAACTTTAAAAATGCAGTTATTTCCTTAATGATTTCTGCTTCGGTATTATCATGTTCCAATAACGGTGCTACCTCTGCATTACCTTGTACAACAGATGGAGAACTCATTTTGTAGAAGACGTTACCCATGCGACGATAGGCGATCAACTGAAGACCCGCATTGTTGCTCCGCTATTTATAGGTTAGCGACAGTGGCGGTGCCGGTGGTGGTACAACGTTTTACAATACTGTCTTTACAATACCGGTCAACGGTGTGTATGCAACAATTTTATCGTGCAAAATTAAACAATACGCAGATGTATTTGCAGGTACGTTTTCTTGAAATTCCATTTCTATTTTTATATCAACACTAGACGATTTTACAGATTCATTTTGTTTGGAGCAATCAATTACAACAATCGGAGCTTTCGATTCAAACTGTACGGGAGATAGTAGAGGTGTGTTTGTTTTGCCGTAGTATGAATTTTGGAACCTAGCGTACATATCGTATAAAACACTGTACCTTTTTTTATCAAAAGAAATATTAAAGTTGTCGTAGGGAAAGAATTGTGAATTCAGGAACACTTTACAGTTTGTTAATTTACAATGGTCAAATTCACCAGCATTTTCAGTTAATATACTTTTTTTCTTCGTTTGTAATCCAAAGATTACATATCTCGCTTTTTCCAAATGAGTAGAAGTTTTTACAGTCCATGTATGCCGTTGTGTTGTAGGTAAAACGGGGTATTCATGAAACTCCCAGCTTCTGAATGGCATTACAATGTCTCGATCTGATTTTAACTTTCTTAATAATGTAATCCTGTGTTCATCATTTAGTCGCACATGTGGTACTCTCCAAACAATCTTGTCTAATGTTAATTTCCAGTCTAAATTGGCATCAGTTGTTCCAGCAGCTGCTTTAATTATATCATTATCGTTTGATGATCTTAATAAAACTAGTTCTTGTTTTACATTTATTATTATTCTTCTGTAGTCTTCAGCAAATCCTAGGAGTAATCTTAAAGGTACGTAGAAATCAAAGTTTCCCGAAGAGGCAGGAGCGATTGTACTTTTGTCTGGTGCAATCCATCCTGCAACAGCTAACAGATTCTTCTCATTTGGTGTTAAAGACGCTAATCCTTTCAATGTACTGGAAATTCCAACCTTTTTTGTTGAATCGACTGTAACTCCTGAAATTTCATATCTAATCTCGTCAAACAAAAATGCCATAGGATTATTTATGAACGGAACAGTGGTTCCAGCAGTACCATCATTTTTTGTTACTTTTCCTTCAATATATAAATAACTTTCGCATGGAAGAGTATAAATGTCTTGTTGTTGTATAGGAATCCTAATTTCATCGTTATTGTTTAATTTGGACGAAGCGTAAGGGTTGTGCGTGTGATATTCCTTTTCCCATAAGGTCTCGTCGAATGTTGGACCCTGCGCTATATCCAGTATATCCATTGTTAATGACCTTTAATCCAATTTCTTCTAGAAAACGAATGTTGTCACTTGTTAATCCTTCTACAGCTGATGAGCTACTGACCTCTTTGCTGGTTGGCTCTCTCTTTTTAAATGATAACCCCATTGTCTAAGCGGATGATTTTATATGTATTCTTACAGTAATAGCTTCTCCTCTAAAGTCAATAAGGTTTCCGTCTTGATCCACTATGTTCAGCATGTTTTAAGAAGCGAGATTAGTAAATGGTAAAACAAAACATTGACAGTCTATAGTTAGATATAATCCTTATAACATCTGTTTATTTTATTTAATAGAATTAAGAAAAACGCATGTGACATAAACTAAATAAAACTCTCCTCCATATGAAAAAAAAAAAAACATGGGGACTTGGAAGTCCCGTGCGGCAGAGCCCTGAGGTCTAAATCGAAAATCTAAAGATTATAGTGTTGGATACGACATAACCATTCTAATGTAATCTACATTCAATCATTTCAGTTTAATTTAGTCTCTGCTATCCCTATGAACAATAATATTGAACAAATAAATGTTAATTCCTAAGGGTTTTTATTTAAATCGGTTTAGTGTAGAGCGCGGTATTTCTAAAGGCTGCTTACCAAGGGAACAAATGCAATTACCATAGTTAAACACTAGTAACTGGATTGGGGGGGGGGGGGTCGAGCTTTGCTCGGGGGAGGGGTAACATTTCACCACTTTCCCCCCACTGATTACCAGATTTGTATAGCTCAAAAAATATCCCTTTGAACTGTTTTGGGTATGGCCACTCTACATATGCAATCTTCACTCAACAGTTTTAGTTACTGCTCTCAGGAAACCACATGTTAACAATTATAAACAGCACGTGTATTACTTTGACAGGTCCCTGGCAACGAGGTGTCCCTGGTTGATTATGAACAACTGTTACAATTATTTTGTTTTGATTTTAAACTCAATAATCCCAATGTAAATTTGTTTAACTTTCCATTTTCGTTGTTTTCCATTATTTTATATTTGCTGGGGATGATACCAGTCTGAACTTATTTTTATCCAAGAAATAAGCTATTTTCAACATTTGAAGGGAAATCTTTGGTGCCGTTTTTTTGAGAGATCTCTTTGGTTCTGTCGGCCTTTAACTACTGATTTCCGGTTAATGGTGACAGTATATCGCAAGGAGCGCAGTAAGATTTATTTATGGGCTCCAAAAAAGACAGCTCATCCTTTTATACAGAGAGAATGCTGATTTGATTGGACCTCTAGAATTCGAAGTTTGTTGCTGTAATCCGAAACTTTCCCTCCCAAGTTCGAAGTCAACCTCTACAATACGAACTGTTAACCTCTATAATTCAAACTCTTGATATTTAAAACTTCCTTTAATTCGAAATAAATTGGCTGTCCCTGAGTTTCGATTGTTTTGACCTCAGAAAAAAGTACCTGAAGTTTTGGTAGAGAGTTTGAGAATATCCTGTATAATTACATGACGTGGATCTGGGTAATAAGCATCACAAATACATTTCAAATCATTGTAAACAAAAGTAGAGGGTTCGCGAAGCAATAGAAGCTTTCCCAAGGGTTAAGGCTTTATGTATCAAGGAGCAAGTCTGTATATTGCAAGAAACAGTCTTTGGGTAGTATAAACATATTCAAATTGTAGAGGCTACATTATGCGTTAAAACACTTCAAATTATTGGTATATTTTTTTTAAATATTAGAGGTTTTCTGAAGGGAACAGACAAATGTTATTAATAATAGAGGTTTTAGAATTATCGAAACATGGTATGTGGCTTTGCGTAGTACTGGTATATTGATATTTGCACACTAAATGGATTTTTTGTCGATTATCCCCGTTGCAGCAAACCTGCATACTCGGCCCCCATATTATTCATATGGAGAATAAGTCAAGTTTTATATCTCCCTTAGTTATGAACCTAAATTAATAAAACTTGGTATGTAGCTTCACCTGGTTGAGTTATATTGATAATTGCAAAAATACACATTTTTATCTTCCTCGTTTCAGCAAACCTGCGTACTCAGCTCTAATGTTATTCTTATGGAGAATAAATAAAATGCTATATATCACTTAATTATAAATGTATTTTTGTGAAACTTGGTAAGTAGCTCTATGTAGTAGTGAGACACATATATATGCATTGAAAATTCGCTGAGTACCCAGGTTTGCTGCGACGGGGGTATTTTTAAATATCTGTGTTAGTGTTCTTATTTTTGCATAACTAATCATATCCATTCTTGGAAAATGTGTTGTCAAACCCAGTTTAAAGTACCCATTTTATACGTGATAAGATATTTTATTTGATTTCTCAGTTATTTTGGAGGGTAATCTGAGTCAAACCACCCTCCACCAAGCAAGTTAAAGGTTTCACTTTTACTACTCATACAAAACCCTACTTAAAATGGAGTGATGACCTTTCAAACCTCTAAGTTAGTAACATTTGTTAAAGCACCCGGGAGACCGAGCTTTGCACGAAAAGCCAGTCTTTTCAAAATGCATTGACTACTTTTATTCACGGTTTAGGAACCATTGCACCGGAGAGGTCCTAAGCGAGCATATTTTCTTTGTTTATTTGCTCGTTTATTTTCATTTTGGGCATGTCGCTTTATGTTCAATATTCATTTTTAATGGTTCTAGAGGTCTAGTGAGGTCATTAAGACAGACAGAAAACGAAACGTTTTATCAGATATTTTAGCAGAGAAATAACTTATAGTTCTATTGCCACGCAAGAGTTACTGTGACAGCTCACTGATTGTTTTTCACAAGCTCTAATGATTTGTAGAGCTGAACTGATTGGTATCAGCAAATGTCAAGTTTTCAGTAAAATTATCTGAGGAAAATCCAAAAACCTTTTTCCCATAAGATCAACATGGACAATTTTATGAACGCGTTTTTTTTACTTTTCTCTACAACTACTAAACCTAGGTTAATGATTCAAGATACTAAATTATTTGTTTTTTAAGATCTATAAAATGGCTATAACCAAAATTGAGTGTTTTTTTAAATTTTAGGGGGAAAAACTGATTTTTGGAAAATTTAAAACCCCCTTCTCATAGTCCGATCAATCTTGTTTTCGAACTTAAAGTCTTAAATGTTACTCTACACATTTGGGCCAAACTTCATCAAAATCGGGCGTTTCTTTCAATAGTTATCGCGGTAACGGACATATATATAAATTTATATATGCTTATATATAAATTTGAACGAATAGTGTTTTTGGCATCTGGGGACCTCAAAACAAATAGTTATCATGGTCTCGGGCTTAAGTCTTATCATTCCACCTATGGTAATAGCTTCTTCCCTATAGGGGAAATTCGCTAAAAGTATATTTTGACTTGTAATTTTCGGTCTAACTTTTTAAAGGGGCAGAAATTAACAGCCAAAAATCAACCTTATTAACATTATACTACTTTTAATATGCTTTACAATAATACCAGGCATTAGTGAGGAAAAATGTATTACTAATGCCAACAAGTTAAATAAACTGTTAATGAACACTCAATGTGGTTTGTCCGATAAGAGATATGTTCAGCGCAATTTAATTATAACTAGAGACCGCCATTAGTCGAAATTTGCCTACTATCCAGAACAAAAAGCTGCACAGTTCCATAAACAACCATTCCATTAAATCTGTCCTCCTCCTTGACAACCGCCCCCCTCCCGATAAATGGTATTTATAGAAAACATATGTCGCACGACGCGCGCGCGCGCTACGAGTCACACTTACTCAGCAGACAGACAGACAGACAGACAGAGAGAAACCACCTCTTCTTTATAATGTTGTAGATAGTTACGAATATATTATAATATTATAATTAGTAAAGTACCCAAATGGAATTTTCTTTCTAGGCAGCCAAATTAATTTACATATAAATGAAATAAATGAATTCTTTGAGTATATGGGTTTACACTGTTATATTGACGATAACCTGGTTGCTTTTTATTGTATGAACAAACGTCCCAGAATATACAGTATACTCGCTTTGCTCGGTCTTCTACACTTGCACCGCACTTATAAATTTGTTAAGTGACTTTTTTTTAGGCTAAGGATAAACATAAATGTAGCACACTCGTCCTTCTTGATTATTCTCATACTCTTAATTCAATATGTCACAAACTGCTAATAATAAAACGTAAAAACTTTGTTTGTTATGATACATCTCTAGACTCGAGCATATCGTACTTGAATGATCGATCACAAGTAACTAAAATTGCAAATGAAGGGTCGAATTCCCTCCAAAAAGGAAGAGAAGTTCCACAATGAACTGCCTTGGGCCAATTTTATTTAACCTGTACCTAGCTGACATAATAAATGCAGTCAATTACAGTTCCATCCATCTTTATATTATGTCTATGATTGCCAACTGCTGTATTCTTACGATAAGAACTCAATTACGTTAAGAATGTAATGCATTTAATAAACAAAGATGTTGACTCATTGGCTAAGCGGTCTGAAGCTGAACATAAATAATGTTCAGTTTACATATTGCGCCTCCTGAAATTTTTAGTTAAATTAAAAAGGGAGTTTGCGCAGTGAACTGAAATAAATTGAATTGGAACTTTGAACTTAAATTATGTAAGCGAAGTATAGTTTATATCAGATGCTTTCACTTTAGCCTTCGCATTTAATCATCAACGTAACACACCTCCCTCCTATTTGCGTTACGTCCAATTGTAATTATGTCTTTAATAATTTGTGTCACAAACAAATCAAACTTTAGGAAGTATAATGTCTCTCATCGTTGTTTACAAACAGTTGTTGATTCAGCTTTATAACAAAACTACAAAACTGCCTAAATCGAAAACAACTACAATTCAAGCAATGAACTGTTATAATGCCTACCCTGTCGCTGTAGATTAATCCATAAGTAATTTACCAGTAATAATTTCCGAGACTAAGGAAAATCAGCTACTTCTGGTTCCATTATCAGTAATAAACACAATTATTTGATTTATTTAGAACGTATAAATCTTAATTTTAACTACAACTTAAATTTCCTAACACTTGAATGCAGTATTATATTAATACAGTTGCTTGTTACATGCAAATCTCAATCCAAAGGTTTAAGATTAAATTATAATAGTTGTTTGCTTTGTTTACAGAACAACTAATAATTAGTTGCGAACTAATAATTGAGTATTAGGTATGATTTGAAACTCCAACAGATTAATAATACAATCTTTAATGTCATTCTGAGTTTTCCAATCAAATTGGAGTTTTCGTGGTGTAGTGAATTTTGTCAATAGATTTTAGAGGCTCAAAAACCATAAGTGTAAGCAAAATCCCTCCGTGGGATCCCGAGATACATTTTGCAGACATACACTGTTTGTTTAAAAGTATGGAATTAAGAACTATGTATGTCTAAATTAATTGTAATAACTATGTACAGGATTAGCGAATAAGGGGGATTTGTTCCCAAAGGGAGTCTCTGACGTTGCAGAGATATTCAAAGTGCTAAACACGGTAAGTTGTCCAATGTTATCCTTATGGAGAATAAATAAAATGTTATATCTCGATTATTTATGAATGTATATTGATGAAACATGGTATGTGGCTTCGCCTAGTACTGGTATATTGATATTTGCACACTAAATGGATTTTTTGTCGATTATCCCCGTTGCAGCAAACCTGCAAACTCGGCCCCCATATTATTCATATGGAGAATAAGTCAAGTTTTATATCTCCTTTAGTTATGAACCTAAATTAATAAAACTTGGTATGTAGCTTCACCGGGTTGAGTTATATTGATAATTGCAAAAATACACATTTTTATATTCCTCGTTGCAGTAAACCTGCGTACTCAGCTCTAATGTTATTCTTATGGAGAATAAATAAAATGCTATATATCACTTATTTATAAATGTATTTTTGTGAAACTTGGTAAGTAGCTCTATGTAGTAGTGAGACACAAATATATGCATTGAAAATTCGCTGAGTACCCAGGTTTGCTGCCTCATCGTTGTTTACAAACAGTTGTTGATTCAGCTTTATAACAAAACTACAAAACTGCCTAAATCGAAAACAACTACAATTCAAGCAATGAACTGTTATAATGTCTACCCTGTTGCTGTAGATCAATCCATAAGTAATTTATCAGTAATAATTTCCGAGACTAAGGAAAATCAGCTACTTCTGGTTCCATTATCAGTAATAAACACAATTATTTGATTTATTTAGAACGTATAAATCTGAATTTTAACTACAACTTAAATTTCCTAACACTTGAATGCAGTATTATATTAATACAGTTGCTTGTTACATGCAAATCTCAATCCAAAGGTTTAAGATTAAATTATAATAGTTGTTTGCTTTGTTTACAGAACAACTAATAATTAGTTGCGAACTAATAATTGAGTATTAGGTATGATTTGAAACTCCAACAGATTAATAATACAATCTTTAATGTCATTCTGAGTTTTCCAATCAAATTGGAGTTTTCGTGGTGTAGTGAATTTTGTCAATAGATTTTAGAGGCTCAAAAACCATAAGTGTAAGCAAAATCCCTCCGTGGGATCCCGAGATACATTTTGCAGACATACACTGTTTGTTTAAAAGTATGGAATTAAGAACTATGTATGTCTAAATTAATTGTAATAACTATGTACAGGATTAGCGAATAAGGGGGATTTGTTCCCAAAGGGAGTCTCTGACAGCTGTAGTCAAGCTCCAACATCAAAAGTAACACATGTTATGCCCCGCCACTTTTTGTCCGTCTACTTGGCCGCCCGAGTTGGCTGGCAACGTCTCGTTTCGAATTGAAATTGTTTCCAAACTGCTACTCAGTTGATTACTACAAAAACAAAATTATTAATATTGTATATTAGTATAAGAAAGACTGTATAGAGAATCTGTTTTCTTGTTTCTAATTTATCATTTTACTATAGACGGCATTGAAATTGAAAATTATGCTTTAACTTCGTTGTTTTTAAGTGGTGAATTTTATTTGTTTCTGTCTCCCGTGATATGTAATTACTTAAACCAGCCGTCCCGTTCGCCCCACGGTGATTTTGTGGACAACAATCATTTTGGTGTTTTAAGTGTTGTCCAACCGTTGCAGAGATATTCAAAGTGCTAAACACGGTAAGTTGTCCAATGTTATCCTTATGGAGAATAAATAAAATGTTATATCTCGATTATTTATGAATGTATATTGATGAAACATGGTATGTGGCTTCGCGTAGTACTGGTATATTGATATTTGCACACTAAATGGATTTTTTGTCGATTATCCCCGTTGCAGCAAACCTGCAAACTCGGCCCCCATATTATTCATATGGAGAATAAGTCAAGTTTTATATCTCCTTTAGTTATGAACCTAAATTAATAAAACTTGGTATGTAGCTTCACCGGGTTGAGTTATATTGATAATTGCAAAAATACACATTTTTATATTCCTCGTTGCAGTAAACCTGCGTACTCAGCTCTAATGTTATTCTTATGGAGAATAAATAAAATGCTATATATCACTTATTTATAAATGTATTTTTGTGAAACTTGGTAAGTAGCTCTATGTAGTAGTGAGACACAAATATATGCATTGAAAATTCGCTGAGTACCCAGGTTTGCTGCGACGGGGGTATTTTTAAATATCTGTGTTAGTGTTCTTATTTTTGCATAACTAATCATATCCATTCTTGGAAAATGTGTTGTCAAACCCAGTCTAAAGTACCCATTTTATACGTGATAAGATATTTTATTTGATTTCTCAGTTATTTTGGAGGGTAATCTGAGTCAAACCACCCTCCACCAAGCAAGTTAAAGGTTTCAATTTTACTACTCATACAAAACCCTACTTAAAATGGAGTGATGACCTTTCAAACATCTAAGTTAGTAAAATTTGTTAAAGCACCCAGCTCAAACAAAAATGAATGTCCATAATGAATACATGGGAACTTTGAATCCCCGTGGGGCATAGCCCTATAGTATTTTCACAACATTAATATGTCTATATGTTACTCAGGGCTAGAAAGTACCTCTTTGCAAAATTTTAGCAGTCATCAGTATCAGTTTGTGAACAGCACACAAAACTATCATAGTTTTTATAAATAATTCGCGTGGCGAAGCCTGCGGGTAACATTAGAAATAAAATATTTAAATAACATAAGACAATTAAAAAAAAAATTAAAACAATACCTTATCGTTAAATGTTCATACAAAATGAAGATAATTAAATGAAAATATAATATAAATTTAAAATCAAAATGTTGTGGCTTCAAGATTGGATGAAGATTATTTTGTAAGATTCAAGGAATTAAATAATCTAAATTCTATGAGTTATTATTAGCATTACATACTCTATCAATTTAATTATGGCAGTTAAGATGTTTACCAATAAAGAAATAAATGTAAGATATAGTTTTTTTTTTTTACATAACAGTGGTTACAGCGATAACCCAAGCCCAACAATTGACTAGAGCACCTTATCGTTAATCCTATACTCTAATATGAGTAAGGTTTGCATGCTGGCTTGATTGCCACTCTGATCTCAAAAACGGCTAGCAATTTTTAATTTGAATATCATCCAGAGATTCTGTTAAACTAATATAACAACAATTTTAATCTCCGGCATATATAATTTTTTTAGAGAAAGTTAGTTGAATGG
Source organism: Allygus modestus (assembly GCA_963675035.1). Taxonomy (NCBI): domain Eukaryota; kingdom Metazoa; phylum Arthropoda; class Insecta; order Hemiptera; family Cicadellidae; genus Allygus; species Allygus modestus. The sequence continues at coordinate 105,424,562 of OY776117.1, read as the reverse complement.
AAAGGGAAGTTAAAATCGTTGTGGTCGAATCTAGGATGTGAAAACCATTTTCTTATTATTTTCTTTTGTCCTCATATAATCGTGCTCTCAGATTTTTTCTTCAATGATTGTCATATTGCATGTCTTACTGTTAAAATACTGCCATTACTTGTCATTCCATCCTTTTGTTGGTTGGTTGTTTAAACCACATATCAGTAACACCATATTGATCACTATACTCTTGGCAACAATATTTTCAAAATATGCATCATATTTTTCCACACTTGCCACATCAAATCAATATTATATTGCATTCATTCCGTCATCGTATTAGCACATTATTGTTACATAATACGTTTTTGTTATATTATTGCATATTTATCCAGATTATACATATTGTTTCTACTTATATACAAAAATTCTACTCTATTTAAGTTACTTGACGTTCTCGTTTATTGTGCAACAATACAGTAATTGTTTACATTCACATATAATACTTTTTAACGGCATTGACCGTGAAGTAATACTTCACAACTTCCCCCAACTGATTATCAGATTATATAGCTCAATTGCCTCTTTTCTGCATGTTTCAGGTAACTCCAGTTGTTATTTAAAGCTCAATATCCCTTTGAACTATTTCGGATATGACCACTCTATATGTGCAATCTTCACTCAACAGCTTTGTCATTGCTCTCAGGAAACCACATGTTAACAATTATAAACTTCACGTTGTAGAGTATAGTAAAGCAGACGTGTTTCCTCCCCTTCTGTGGTAAAAAGTAATCAGATGACTAAATGCTCATTAGAACATAAATATGGTCCATTCTGTGGTAAAAGGCTGCATAACCCGATTTACTTTGGAGAAGTGCCGGGCCAAGGGGCATAACCGTAATGGCGTACAATGATTTAAAACAGCCTAAAAACCTTTTCTCATTCACACAAAAATGGGAAAACATTTTTATACCACTCAAGTATAGTACTTTTTTGTGAAATGCGGAACAAATTTGGTTCATAAACAGGCAGACAAATAAAAAGATTTGAATACAAATTTAAATGTTGCATACAACATTTCACTGCTCAAAGCGATGTATAAACAAAACTTATACTATGCTCTAAATTAGTAAACAAATATCAACATTGGGCTTATGGAGTTTAAAATCAAAACAAAAGAATTGTAGCAGCTGTACATAATCAACCATGGAACTGTCAAAGTAATACTCAGGTATACCAAACCATATAAGTTTAACGGTAGGGCAGTTACATTCTATTTCAAATATCCAAATTAATATGGCGTCTTCAGAGTTACGCTTCGTTCCTTTTAAAGTTCTGTTGAACCTTTCCTTAGTATAATATTTGTTTAATGCTTGATTTATTCAAGGTCGAACTAATTATTTGTCAAGAGGGGAACAACACAGAAAGTGGATTCAATCTTATCCACAGCTTGCATTGACCCCCTTCTTGTTTTGGTAATAATAATATTTTATTTGTAACGAATTTGTTAAGTTTAACTGCCAGTAAAAAAACTCTGAACATAGGCTATAAACCAGATCATCGAATTTCCTTATTATCATTTTTTTTCTTTTAAATAATTTTCTGTAATAACAAATGTATTTAGTGAATTACTTAAATTTAACTAATAAAGAAACTCGAAACACAGGCTATAAACATGATTAATGAATTCCCTTATTAGCTTTCATCCTTTTAGAAAATCTATGTAGTAGAATAATGTTTAACTAATAAATAGATGCAACAGTTTGATATTTATACTTTCCAATTGCCTTTTCCAGCGGTAAAAGAATTAACAAGTTGTATTTATATTTAACAAGTTATCGTGATTAGTTTTAGTGATGAGTATTTCTTGTTTTATTAATGACTTATTATGTGATGTAATGACTAGTAACTATGTTCCGAAGCATCACTTATATACCCGCTTACCTCCACCATTTGAATCAAATGATTGACTTAATGTAACATTTCAAAGTTTAAATATTTAGGTCAAGGTCATTGTAATATGTTAAAAAAAGTGTGGACCACCTATTTTCATTCTGCAGCATATGCTGTAAAATTTCAATAGGTTGCCCACACTTTTTTTATTTTTAAACTTAATTTTGAACTTCGCTTAATCACCCTGCCATGGCTTGGGAATGGCTAAAATATCTTCAAAGCATGTTGTTTTACTAAACACTCTTCGAACATATTTTCCGGGGTTAGGCGATATTTACAAGTGATTTCAGTCCTCGTTAAAGGAAAGAAACACATACGCAAATAACACCCCCTCCCCCTTTAGGTGAAGGTTAGTATTAAACAAACAGGAATTTAATTTTTAGCAAAATCTAACATCACTCTCAATAACTCCCTACTTATGTTTAATTTTTCAAATACTTAACCCCCCTTAGGTGAAGATTGGTACTAAAACAAAACAAAAATTTAATTTTTTAACAAAAATCTAACATCACTCCCAATTAATCTCTACTTTTTCCAAAATATTTAATATTTTTATGAACAAAATATATTTCTATATTGTCTTACTATGACATAATATGGCCACTATATGTATGGTAGAAAACAATATAGAAACATTTTAAATAATTAAGAGCCGGCTTCAATAATTTTAACACTTTCCGGCGGGGTAAGCGCATGAGTTTTAACGAAATACACGTTATATGTTGGTAACAAAAACCTAACTTAATGGTTATTACCAACAAAATACCTTGTATATATACCTCAATAAAGGGGTTCAACAAGGTATTTTTCCCCGCTTTCAATACTTTTAACAGTTTCCGGCGGGGATACACGTTATATATACCTGGACGGTTTCAAACGTGTTTTGCTTTATTTACCTCACTTAAGGGATATAAGCATTTTAGTGACATTGACCTCAATAAAGGGTTGTACACTAAGTATATAGCTTCGATATTTTAGGCCTCACTAAAGGGATTCAATCGAGCTATCAGTAGATTCCCATCGTGGATTGTGGTGATGTTTTCCTGGACATCGGATCATCTGTTGGACTCCCTGAACGATCGAGTCATCTCCCTGGACCATCGAGTCATCTCCCTGGACCATCGAGTCATCTCCCTGGACCATCGGGTCATCTGATTGTAGAACTCCCCACTCGTACTCCTCCTGCGGCTGATACCTGGACGTGTTTTGCTTTATAGACCTCACTTAAGGGTTTCAAGCGTTGTTTTGCTTTATAGGCCTCACTTAAGGGACTCAAGCGTTTTAGTGACATTGACCTCAATGGGTTGTACACTAAATATGTTTAAGAATAGCTTCGATATTTTTTACCTCACCAAAGGGTTTCAATCGAGCTAGGTGTTTAATATTAGTTGATTAGTAGCTAAATAAAATAATGCAAACATATCATGCTATGTTAATAATCATAAGTAACGCATACATGCCATGCACTCTCTACTGATGCCCACGAGCAAATGCGAAGGTGTTGGAGTGATTTTTCCTTTTATAGACGGGGATTGTGGTGGGGGAAAACAACGCTGCAAACTTAAAAATTACTTCTGTTGCAAGTGTGCATTTAACGCGTGATAAGCTTCAGTCAACGCGATATAATTCAAAACTGAGGTTCTACAAGAGATTAATAATTTGTTCAATATACCTCGGAGGTTTCAAACCAATTATTTAGTTAATATTAGTTTTGAGAACCGCGCAACGAACGAGCTCTGACTGAGGTTTCATTGAGAGTGACAGTGTGGATTACCGGCGCGCTACAGCCGCCTCCCCTCCTCGATAAATGCTATTAATAGCTAACATTTACTGCATTGGCGCGCTCACGACAGATTATTCTTCGACACGCCTTAACTCCTATTAAAGCGTTATATTATAACTTGCGGATTGTTTTAATACAGAAATTTGTAAAATATATTATAGTGACATCCAGCAGGCAAAATTCACTTCTCATTAACATTATTGTTTTTAAGTGATGGTTTAAATGATTGCAACATCCTTTAGTTTCAGCTAAACTTAATAATTAGGTGTTTGGGTGAAATGAAATTTTTTGGAAGTATGTTTTAAACAAATATATCGCGATTAACAGTTTAGGAATATATATATAGATGGTTCGGCAATTTATGCGTAAATGCATCGCGTCGCTGTGAGCGACGCTATGACACTCATAGGGTTTAAAAAATAATTATGAAAATTATTAAAAGACACCTTTTTCACAGTTGTGAATAACAAAATATAAACTAAAATCATATCTTTACAGTCTCTTTATTATAAGGATCAAATTTAAATGCAGACTGTTATCAGCTGTTTGTAAATACATTAGCTTTCTGTGAAATTGTTGTTTTGTTTATTTTAGTGGTTTGTTTACCATTGTACGTGAATGAAATGCCACGTTTACGAAGAGGAGGTGCAAATCTCGGTCGACGCACCGTAAATGCATCCCGGTACCATCGACAGGAGACTGCACATGAAACTGATTAGGAGTATGCTGAAACTGAATAATGTTGCAAAAATTTAAACCATCACTTCAAAACAATAATGTTAATGATAAGTGAATTTTGCCTCGTAGATGTCACTACCATATATTTTACAAATGTCTGTATTAAAACAATCCACAAGTTATAACATATAACGCTTTAATAGGACTTAAGGCGACGGTGTATAAGTTTAGTGCACCACATTAAAACTAGGCATACAATGCAGTTGTCTGCTTGCAATATTGAGCGGAGCGAGTATTTATTTTGCATTTTTGATACGCGAGGGCTTCCAAATTATGCCTAAACGATATGATATATTTTGGAAGTTTGTTTTAAACAAATATATAGCGATTAACAGTTTTAGAATATATATATAGTCTATATATATATAGAAAGAGAGAGAGAGAGATTGAAACGACTAATCTAAAGAGATTGAGAGATTGAGAGATTGTTTCAAACTGATACTTTAAATATTAAAAATCAATAGTTTAATCTTAAACAATCCTGTAACAAATAATGAATATATAGTTTCAAAGTATGTTAGATTTTGTTTTGTTTAAATAATTATGAAAATTGTTAAAAAACACACCATTGTCACAGTTGGGAATGACAAAATATGAACTAAAATCATATCTTTGCATTTGATATGTTTTAGATCAATATTTTCCGGGCTTAAGTATTAACTAATAAAGACCTAAACCTTAGTACAGGTAATATCTTTATTAGTTAATACCCCCTCGCCCTTCAGGTGCAGCTGTACTTTAATAATTAGGGTTTGGGTAAACAAATATTTTTGAAAATATCTTAACAAAATTATATAATGGATAGTTTTAGGTCAAATGGATTGATAACAGTATATAAATCATTCATAACGGTTTGTTTGGACTAATCTATTGTTTAAAGTTTTGGTTTTAGATGCTAAAGGTCAATAGTTTAAACACAAACACAACTGTTACAAATAATAAATATATACCGCTTCAGTAACATTTTTTATACTTCTTTCCATTCCATACGCGCTGTGACGTAATCACAAACAAGGCTCCATTTCCCGTTAGGACTTGGTCGTGTCATGTAGCCAGGTAATGGGACTTTATATAGTTTTCCCTTACTTTCTACAATCGGCATATTGTCTTCATATCGTAGTAATTTATACATGGCCGTAGGTTTCAATTTATATATGCGAATTTTTTGGATGTTTGCAGGTTTTTGGTTTTTACATGGTTTAGTTTTGCGAGCTTCTGTTTGGGTAACTGGTTTAGGCGGATCCTTCAATAGGTTTAGCAGAATGTTTTCAAGAGTTGCTAATTTTGCTTTTGTTTCGTCAAGGGTTTTACCCAATGTGGATACACACTGGGAACTTACTTCTTGTGGCCCAGAAGGGTTCACAGACGGTGTAGTTACTTCTTGAGAAGCGGATGGTTTCACCTTACTATTAACGGTAACCGGACCTGCAACTGATGTTTTCAATTTTTTTACTGTTTGACCAAAGTGGATACCGCACTGGTCGCGCCCTTTCAAACACCGTTTGTTACACATGAGACCTTTACTACTTCCTTTTATAAAACGGTGTTTACAGCGTCCAATATGTTGTTCCTGATGTGGGGATATAAGAATTGTGGTTTTCTGTATTTTGGGAGAGGGAACTTTCACTTCAGAATCATCATCTGAGAGCTCCAGACCCATTTCCAAGAGGATGTTTCTCTTTACAACATCGCCTACAACTGCCGTCACGGGTAACGGCGGCAATTTCCGCGAACCTGTCGCTCCAATTTCGATGGTCACCGGACGTGGCAAAGGTGCGATGATGGAGGGTTTAGTGGGTTAGCGTTCACAAACTGATACTGATGCCGACGCCATATTAATTTGGATATTTGAAATAGAATGTAACGGTATCACTAGAAGACAGAGTTTTTAACGAAGATATTAGAAGGAAGAATCAGTTAAATTAAACAACACTTTGATGCAAGATTCCTCGAATACTCCTTTGAACAGTCTGCTAAAAGAGATTGAAAGTTAGTTATATTATAACGATAAATAACACTTGGAGATACAAAAATACACGGAGACTTGATGGATCCAAAGTTAGTTATATGATGATAACACTTGTAGTTCTAAGCTAAAGAGGGATTGCAATTGGTTAAACAGATACAAAGATACACAGTAAAACACTAGACTCAATCTTGACAGGAGCTGCAGAGGTAAGCCTTAGACCAGGTTCTCATTCGATGCAGGAGGAGACTGGTATCGATGCATGTTTTTCCTGCGTTATATAGCAGATGTGTGCATAAAATAAACCTGAATGACTAGTCCGACAATCTTGTACGCGCGATGCGCAGCCGACAATTTATTTTTTGCAGTCTGCGGGGGACATTTCAAGAGGCAGCTCTGGTACGCGCGATGCGCAGCCATCAATTTATTTTTTGCAGTGTGCGGGGGACATTCCAAGAGCAAGCTGTCGCCGTGTCTAGCACGCGTTGAACCATCGTCAATTTTTGTTTTTTAGTCTGTAGGGGGACATCCAGCTCTTAACAATGATTTTTGCTCAACAAATAAGCATAACAGTCACTGTGATTTAAACTAATACATGTATTTATGTGATGCACCTTACGTAGCAAACAACTAGCTAAGAGTGTTTCAACGACAATTATTCTACGACGGAACCGCTGACAATCAGCTGAAAGCGTGGACCTTCTATCTTCATAGTCCAAAAAGTAGTAGGTAGTTGCTATTGGGCTACTAAAGGACACCTTTCTCATATTCCTGTAAAACTGTGACATTTTCATCCGAGGTTTTCAGCTACGATCCACACAGTCTAAGAGCTAAACCCTAACTAACACATATATTGAGGTTATTGTGCGATGTATAAACTTGGTGGGGGAAGGGCGGTTAGGCATCCTACATGCTTGTTGACACGTTATTAAACCTCCAGCTCTTGCCTAGTACACATGAACTCGCCAATCCAAGACATCAACTTGATCCTGAGGTATTTTAAAACATTTTAAATCGGAGCTACGATCCTCACAGTTTAAGAGCTAAACCATTACTAACGCATATACTGAGGTTATTGTGCGATGTAAAAACTTGGTGGGGGGAAGGACTGGTACCTATACTACATGATTGTATCACATCATTAGACCTCCAGCTCGTGCCTAGTACACATGGACTCACCAATCCAAGACACTACTGTTTCTTCCACATCTTCTTATATTAATGAGCAAGCTGACACAAATGAAAATACAACTTCTCAAATACAAGTAAATGAAGTTTCTACAACAACTTCTGATGCGGAAGCAATAATGCTATCCTTGATAGGTTTTAATTAATGGTAATTTTCGTACACAATTATGGAGGAGCGCATGAAGGGAACTTTTGCTATTATAACTAGACCTTTTGCTTTTCACTGACTTAGAAAATTAAATTGGAAACACCCGATCCAGATATTGTGCACTATATTTTAAGTTACACAGCAAACACCAAGAACTCTGAGCAAACGTCATTTGAGGAAACTTCAAAAACTACACAGAATTAAAATATTGTAAATGAAATGAGTAATACATAAAAGTTAAACCCAACTATCTTGCCCAGGTTTCACAGCGAATAACACATTATTCGATTTGTATTATTGTAAATAAAGAAATAAAAATAAAAGTTAGAAATCTTGCACAGGTTTCATTTGATTGTTTTCATTCCATAAATATATCTATCTTGCACAAGTTTGATTCGATAGTTTTAAACTATCAAAATTATTTGATGCTAAACTTTTTAGCCAAAGTATGGCATGTGAGTACTCTGCTGGCGCGGCTCAACAATACGAACAAGATGGTGCATTCAGAATTTAGATCCGACGAGGGAATTAGGAGCAATAGCGGAAAACCTTCAAAATATTGTTTTTTCGCTATTACTGCTATACCCTTAGTCGGATCTGAATTATGAATGCACCAACTTCTTCGTCTTGTTGAGACGCGTCAGCAGACTACCCACATGCCATACTTTGGGTAAAACGTTTAGCAACAAATAATTTTGATAGTTTGAAACCATCGAATCAAAACTTGTGCAAGATAGCTTTTTAAAAACTACTTCAGACGACCTTGACCTACTCCAAACATCCATGACGTCATTAATACGTCGCCAACTACGTCGCCAACTACGTCATTCCTACGTCATCAAAGTCACGTGACCGGAAGCTGTCAATCAAGTGAGCCAAAAGCCGCAAAATCCCACTACTTTGAGGTACTGACTTGAAACCTGTGACGTGAATTATAATAGTTTAGGAATATTCTGTATTGAATTTGACTTTTTTTTAGCTTTTAACCGTTTCAAAACGGCAGTTATTTAAAATTTGTAAAGATAAAAATGTTGATTCAAACAGACATTAAGGCCCACAGAAGGGAAACGGAGCGATATAGCCCCCATGTTTATGAGAAGTTTCTTGTTTGTTTTTTTACCCAAGAAAAATGTCCCAAAATTTGTCCAGAGAGGTCAATAACACCGTGAATTAACAACTGCAGTTAGTCTATCTAAAACTACATTCATTTGCTCTACAACTGTATTAAGTTGATAAAATCACATAATAAGACCACTGTATAAGGAAAACACTATAAGTACTATGCAGGTAAGAAGAAAAATATAAAATTGATGCCGTGGAATAAACACATTTCGAAAAAAAATTAAAACACGTATATTTCCGGTTGATATTACTAAATTGGGCGATACAACCGAAAAACAAATACTGTTCTGTATTAATCAATTCTGATTGGGTGTATTTTAATCACCAAAGTTATTTATATGAGTATACCATGTTATAGTTTCGTTAGTTTAACATAATATTTATTCCTTTGAGTGTTTTCAAATGCGTTTTGAATGTGTTCAATAATTTTCATTATTCTGTTTCTACTGATAGTTTATTACTTGCATAAAACGTCAAGTTTAAGTATAATATAAAAATACTATAACACGACTCTTGACTGTATACGCGAAACTAATTTTGATTTAGGAGATTGAGGTTGAGACCTGAGTTCCATCCATTTGTAATTTCACGTTTCCGGGACTGTTGGTCCCGGTTACATGGGGCGAGTGCCGCGTAGTGCGAGTACCACATAGTGTGAGCGCCGAGCGAACTTCCTGACTATATTGTCAATATTGTGATAGAGTTTACAGTACTTAACTAACCATCCGGATAAATCAAGTGCACATTAACTTTCTTCAAAATAGTTTTTTTTTGTGCCTCCTTTTCGAATCCAAAATCCCCCACAAACTATTTATATGTATACCTAACTTGGCGTTTGGCAGCTGTTTTTGGATACATGCGAGCAGCCCGGGCCGTTCTCCCCGCAGATGTCCAATTGCACCGGTGGTCAGGGATCAGCCCCAAACTTATGTCTCCGGTCTCCCTTTTCGGGGTGTTCGTTCTAATTGCACCGGTGCAGCAGTCAATTCAAATTATTCAAAGATTTTTTTTATTAAACTAACTACATGGCTAGATTATAATATGGAGGTTTTTAGAAATAACTATTATACAAAAGAAATAGCCAAGTTTAAAACTAGGGATGGGGATATTATAGGGAAGCTCAGTACAGGAACCCCAAGTTGGCCGTGCCACATTCCAACCCCTTTGTTCTGACATGAGGGATGAGCCGTTCGGTAACTAAAACCCTCTGCTCCTGCTTATCCATTTCAGAATATAGGTTGTCATATTTTGCAGCAGAATGAGTGAGATTGTGTCGGAAACGCAAGTGATGTTAAGTGAGAAGAGGCGGAAATTGTTAATTTTTAATAATCATAAATTTCACAAAAGTGATTTAACCAAACAAGGACGTTAATGGAGGTGCGTTAATAGGAAGTGTGTTGCTAAATTATATTTTGAAACAAGGAATGATGTGATGCCCATTGGATATCATAACCATGATGTATGTGAAACATTGACAAGACAGTTTGTTTTCATGTAGCAAGGAACCATCGGCAAATGTTTATAAAATATTCCATTAAGAAATTGTTAAACACTTATAAAACTAGTTACAAATAAATGAGGAAGCATGACATTATGTTTGAAGATAATGTAGTGGAGGTGGGTAAGAGAAACAGTGGGAAAAGGGGGTTAGGGTTTTAGTGGGGAGGGTAGATTTTGATAACCGGTGCAATAAGACAATTATTGGACGGAGGAATGTTTTGACCCTTGCAAAGTCCTTCTTCCGCCGGCGCCGGTGCAATTGGATATCAGCCGTCCCCTTGAGCCCCGGATCTCACTTCCTGACAAAGGTTTTTCAGTGATCAGTCACCTCCTGGCGCATGGCGTTAACACTGCACGGTTTAACTTTGTTATGGGGCACAATTTTAGATTGTTTTCAGCATTGTTAAAAGGTTCAGGAGAAAATTAGAAAATTAATACCAAACACGACACGATTAGTTTTGTTTGAGACTAGCAATACACTATATAATACCCTATAACTCATATAATACGCTCTACGTTACTTTGACTAACACCCACTAGGAACTGATATCCCTTGGAAACAGAACTAATGTTAGGATGTGGATCACTTACATCCTAGATGAAAATATTAACCGATGTGAGCCATTCAATAGTAATAGATGTATAAATATAAGTGTGTTAAAATGTAAATAGCTACGATGTGCACACTATCGTGTGTATACCTTAAATTATTCGTTTTAATAATGTATCAATAAGTCTTTTGTTAAATAATTTGTCAGAGTTTTCACCGTTATGGTAAATAGGCAAACAAATTTTATCAAGGAACTGTAAGCTATTACGCTACCAGTAACCATATGTTGTCAGATGCACACACTCAGTGTTTGAGAGGTGTTCCTGTGAGAGATAGAATACATAATACAACAAATTTTCAAGTTAAAAAATATCAGTGTTTGCAAACAAATTAAATACATGCTTGGCAACATTGCCATTTTTATTTACTTTCCTAACAAAGTTAAGTTATACAAAAAAAAGAGTTAAGTTTGTTATATGGCTATACAAATTGTTTTTACAAACTTTCTAGTGTCATGTTTGGTATTAATTTTCTTTTCTTCCTGAACTTTTTAAGTATTCTGGAAACAATCTAAAATGCTATGTCCCATAAAAAAATTCAACAGTGCAATATTAACACCAGTAGGAGACTGATCACTGAAACACCTGGGTCAGGAAGCAAGCGACGCGACGGTGGACGGCCCGGGCAGCTCGCAGGTAGCCAAGGATCTAAACGCCAGTTAGTGTATACAAATAATAAACTTTCATTTCCCTTTCGGATTTCTGCTGGGTGGTAATGGTTGGGGGAGGATAACCGCCTTTTCAATTGTTGACCGTGAGACCCCACATTCCAAATACCGTTGGGAGTATTGGTACCCCAAGTTAGGAAAACGAAAATGTAACTGGCTATCTTAGTTTTTTATTATCGTACTTTCTTTTAAACGTCTAAAGACAAATTGCAGCTATGAAATATGTCAATGTTTTACCTTAAAAATTAGACGCGTTGGTGTGGTATACCCGCACCGTATAAGTGGCAATATAGGCGTAGTTTAACAAACAGTATTATTTATTTTGAATGTAGGCACAAAATAGTAAAATTTGACGAATTACACTATCACAATTCTTCATAATGTAGGGGCTGGTTTTTAAACTCCTTACTCCTACATCATTGAGCAATTAAGAAAATTGAGCATACGAGTTATAGCCTCAGCACTCACACTAATCGGCGCAAAGAATACTAGACCGAGGATCCTAGCACCAGCACTAATGACTAGAGAGGGTATCTTCGCCTTCAAACAATCTCGCCAGAATATTTAACAATCTATCTTGATCGGTTTACCCTGATACCTTCAGTCCTACAATTTATCCAAACACCTAACACTTCATAATATAAAAAACCTTACAGCAAAATAATATGGTTATTATTTGTTTGCATAACAAATAAATTATTTGTGTATAAATTGTTTGCATAACAACTTAAGGGATTAAAGCAAATATGATGTCAGGCGACAAGTCCTTTGATGCGTTTTAATCATACCTAACCTTCATATATATCACAAATTAGCAAACAACCAATAAATATTTTGAACGAGTTTCAGATTATTAAACCAATTTTACTTCTTGCATTACGAAAATAGATAATTGAGGGAAATCATACATTATTTAATCACTTTATTTGGGATGTATATATCAAAACCTAAAATTATATAATACACCACCCATAATCCCAGAAGATTGCTGCTTATAACAATTTTGTTCACAGGTTACTTTCATTGCCAATGAATTTGAACGATTATAACGAGGAAGTTAACACTATTCAATAAGTAAGTGTCGAAAATGGTTACAATAACAGTCTTGTTATTAAATTAACTGGCAAACATGTAAATAAAACACCTCTTCAAACAGCCAGAAATCATACGTTTCGGCAGAATGTGGTTCATACCTTATTCATAAATTTTAGAGCGTAATGGCTAAAGAAATATTAAAGTTTAATTTCAAACGGTCAAGATACTTGGTAGTTTATTAAATGAGTAGCCTCAAATAGCAACGCCAATTTATGATAAAACTGGTGTATATAAAATCAACTGTAGCGACTGCTCAAACTACTACACAGGCCAGGTATCATGATCTTTCAAAAAACGATTGATAGACCATTTACCTAAAAAATACGACATCCGCCCAATCTTATACTTATGTAGAACATCTGGCTTCACATAACCATGATTATTAAAATATTGATAGTCATATCATATATGGATATCCTACATATTTCAAAAGATCAGTTTCAGAGAATTACAATAGAAGAGTTTCAGACATTAGAAGAATTTGAAATTTACAAAGCAGTTAAATGTGCCCATCAAAATCTTTTAAATGACAAACTATCTTACTAATCGAATTTTATTTACGACACGGCTATCAAGATATTGGAGGGAGAGAGTAAAAGGAATGCGACCCGCATGTGATAAGGTGAGCGACGCTTCAGACCACGGACCACGTTGACCAGCAGTCTAGACTCAACATCGCAATCCGTTCCGAGAATAAACTTTAGCATTTTTGCAAATATTTAATGTATCCGTCATGTCCGTGTCTACCTGTGTGTTTAAATGTACTTTTATGTGATTATGACCTTCAAATGAAGTGACAGACATTCTTTCCAGCCTGAAGATAACTTTACTTTGAAGCGAAGCAAATTTGATAGCTCGAAAGCAGCCATTTAATCCGTTCTAATAATATTAACGTTACAATAAACATATGAATTTGAATCCTTAATGCACATAGATCACTTTATAGAAAGACTAATAGTTATACCACACAATCCACAAGCATTTACTTTACCGCTTATAACACATAATCAGCTTATAGGTAATCTGCAATACAGTTAGAATATTATATCTCCACGGCATATAACACTCCGTCGTGGCATTGGAGTGGTGGGGATACCCTCCCCTACTTCCTCATTAGTTATATTTTACTCCGCAAGAAAGCGCCACACTCAAAGAGCAATGCCGTTTACATCCGAGCGTCGCTTTTCACTCCATGGTACTACAGCTCCCTGGCAAATCACATTCCGGACTGTCACGTGCCTATATCGGAGTGCTACGTGCCAGCGGAGTGAAGAGTTCCGCGCTATATACACGACCAGAATGATATGTGCCGAAGTTCCATACGTATATATGTATACATATATAAATTTGAACGAATAGTGTTTTAGTCATCTGGGGACCTCAAAAAAAAAGTTGACATGGTCTCGGGCTTAAGTCTTACCATGAGACCTACGGTAATAGCTTCTTCCCTATAGGGGAAATTCGCTAAAAACTGGTATACGACTGGTATACTGGTGGAACTTCACCTAGTTAAGTTCTATTGATATTAGCGTCAAAACCCATTTATTGTGTTCCTTGTTGCAGCAAACCTGCGTACTCAGCCCCAATGTTATTCTTATGGAGAATGATTAAAATTGCATATATCGCTTAGTTGTGGATATATTTTTATGAAACTTGGTAGGTGGCTTTATGTAGTATCAAGACAATTATATCTCCATTGGAAATTCGCTGAGTATGCAGGTTTGCTGCGACGGGGGTATATAATATATATATATATATATATATATATATATATATAGGTGTGTGTGTGTGTGTGTGTGTGTGTGTGTGTGTGTGTGTGTGTGTGTGTGTCCGTTAACACGATAACTTGAGTAAAAATCGTTTGATTTTGATGAAATTTGGCTCAAATGTGTAAAGTGACATTCATGACTTTAAGTTCGAAAACCAGAAAAATCGGACCATGGGAAGGGAGGTTTATGGGGGTTTTAAATTTCCCAAAAATAGGTTTTTTGCATTTTTCCCCTCTAAAATTTTAAAAATACTTAATTTTGGTTTCAACCATTTTATAGAGCTTAAAAAAACAAATAATATAGTATTCTACTTACCAAGAACGTATATGTGAGAAATACAAGAGAGGTTGATATTGTGCATTTTTTACAAATGTTGACTTCTAACCTAAGAGTAGCAATTGCTGGGATATGAATATTAATCGTGTACTCACAGGGGAGCGGGTCAGGCGAGAAACGATAGATGAGAGTTCTTTAGTAGATTACCGCAAACATTTATTTTCTTTTACCTTTTACCTGTAATTAGGTTAGGTTTTGTTGGATTATCTTAGCTAAATATGAGAGTATTTTAGCATTTGTCAATTAACTCATAGAAATCCATTTTTTGTATTTGTTTGGTTATGTTGACTTCTGGCTGTGATTTAAGAAACTTTTATCGTCAATCGTTTCTCCTCAAAGTCGCATGCTACCCACAAATCTTTTTGACTCAGAATTGTTGATGTGCTTCCATTGATGTCAGCAGAGGTTTGAGTCAAAGAGCACCATAAAATACTATAAAACTGCAATAATTACATTTTGCAATTCATCGATCAGATCAAAGTTGTTAAGCTATTATAAATTTGGCTTTGTTTGTGAGTTTAATGTATTTTATTCTATCATTCAGCATTGTCCGACCTTTTTAAGTTTATTATTGTGGAAGGAACACGCATTAGCTTACCGAGTATAAAGTGTGTAAACATACTTTAAAAATGCTCTTGAACTCTTAAGATTAGTGTCATCATGTTTTAAACTAAAAAATTACAAACACTTCAGCCAACTAATGTATTAAATTTCAAAATTCTCGTGGAACAGAAAGTCAACAAGATAACTATTTACATATTTGTGTATGTAACTAAGTGTCTTTGTCTTTTTGATAGGACCTATTCATAAATAACTTGTGATTTTTTTATTGATTTATTTAAATAAAGGATTACTCTAGGTACATAGTTTAGTACATTACATAATAAGTTTTCTTTCTTTCCATGGACATCTGCTGGGAAGTTTATGTGTTTGGATTGACTTTGCAAATGATGGAGCCATTTAGATTTGCGGATTCTGATGTTGCAGTTCAGCTTTTTATTCGGTGGTCTGGCGGGCTATAGTTGTCAACTCTCACTGGGACATCTTGGTTATCTTTTGCAGCTTCCGATGTACTTCAGATCTTTCTTCGGCGGTGTGGCAGGCTATCGTTGTCAACTCTCACTGGGACATCTTGGTTATCTTTTGCAGCTTCCGATGTACTTCAGCTCTTTCTTCGACGGTGTGGCGGGCTATAGTTGTCAACTCTCACTGGGACATCTTGGTTATCTTTTGCAGCTTCCGATGTACTTCAGCTCTTTATTCGGCGGTGTGGCGGGCTATAGTTGTCAACTCTCACTGAGACATCTTGGTTATCTTTTGCAGCTTCCGATGTACTTCAGCTCTCTTCGGCGGTGTGGCGGGCTATAGTTGTCAACTGTCACTGGGACATCTTGGTTATCTTTTGCAGCTTCTGATGTACTTTAGCTCTTCCTTCGGTGGTGTGGCGGGCTATAGTTTTTTAACTCTCACTGGGACATCTTGGTTATCTTTTGCAGCTTCTGATGTAGTTCAGCTCTTTCTTCGGTGGTGTGGCGGGCTATAGTTTTTTAACTCTCACTGGGACATCTTGGTTATCTTTTGCAGCTTCTGATTTAGTTCAGCTTTTTCTTCGGTAGTGTGGCGGACTATAGTTTTTTAACTCTCACTGGGACATCTTGGTTATCTTTTGCAGCTTCTGATGTAGTTCAGCTCTTTCTTCGGTGTTGTGGCGGGCTGTAGTTGTCAAGTTTCTCCTGGGACGTAGAAGTTATCTTCAGCATATTCTGATGTAGTTCTGCGATTTATTTGGAGGTGTTGCGGGCAGTTTAGTTGTTAATTCCTCCTGCAGTGGGTTTCATTGCCATATTCAGATGTTCTGTTTCAGCTATTTTTTTTAAAGCGTGGTAGACAGGTGTTGCCTATCCTAGACCTGTGTCTTAAGGTCATGATTACCCATGGTTGGGACTCAAGCGCAGTGATGTTTTTTGCAAATATTTATGCAAATCTGCAAAGGATTCTTCTCTTCTCATCCCTTCTCCTTCGTCTTCCCCTTCGTCTTCCTCTTCGTCTTCCCCTTCGTCTTTCCCATCGTCTTCCCCTTCGTCTTTCTCATCGTCTTCCCCTTTGTCTTCTACAACACCTCCTCTCTGGATATTAGTCTACGGAAGACTCATCGCCACTCTCCTCCTCCGGCTGCTCCACCGCCTCGAGCGCCGGGATCGCTTCGTAATCTACCTCGGAGACCACCCACTCCGCCCAGCTCAAGTAGATTATCGAAGACCCTGGTGGTGGCCGCCTCCACCACCAGAGCGCCCCCGCTAGCAGGGCTCCGCCAATGACCACACCTCCCACCACCCACTTGTGGTCAGACCTGAAACCGTTTAAAAAACCTGTTAATTTAATTTATACTTCGACGTGTAGATTCAAGGAAAAACTAAATTTCGTCAAAGTACTGATACAATTGACTACCATCAGCAGCTTGTCGTTTCTGGAAAAAAGCAAAAACAGTTTTGTTAGTTAAACTATAATCCTTCCTAATATTTGATTACGTTTGTCAAATATTTGCCATTGTGGACGAGCTTTAAGGGAGAAATGGCAAATCCGTGTCCTTGCACAGGTATCTGAAGCTATCAGATCTGCGCTATCTTAAAAGCTGAAAATTGAAACAGTCACAGAAAATTAGATAGGAAAGAACTCAAAAAGCCCATTTTACCTTTTTGCTCTTTCCTCCTCTTTAAAATGTTCTTATGTCACACAATACCATGTACAAACTTTAAAACGAAATAATTATCATATTTAACTATTTTGAACGTGATTTAAGCTTCTTATTTGTTTATGTAATGTCATGTGTTCATACTTTCATGTTGATTAATAATTGTCCTCAGCATGCAAGGTACAAAACTCCCTTGCTCAGTTACAAACCCCAATGTTGGGGTTTAGACCGTCTAGAAGCACTATATAATTTACTATGTATAAAACTAATTCTCCCTTGGGACTTCATTAGAGAACCATACGTCTGACAAATTTGAACTTTACATCTAATTCAAAGGTTTTGGTGGACAGATCTGAGGAGAAATATTATTTTTAATACAACCTCTCTCGATTTCTCACTTATAAATTAAATGTAAGTACCAAGTTAACACATTTTTAATTTTTTAATTTGACCAAACGTGTGTTATTTGATGTGACTGTACAACCAAAACCAGGTGGAAAAGTGAAGCTGTCAGACAAGGTTAGTAAACTATAATGGCAGGTCCAAGCTTGTGCCATAATAGGTTCAGGTGAAGATTAAACCACCCTATAAAAATGTGGAATTTTCACAAAAATAAAAAATATAAAAATAATAAAATAATATAATTAATTTAACGTGTTTTTGAATTAAAAGAGAGTATATTTGTGATCACTTACAAAAGACTCCGCCAAGACATCGTAGATAAATCGATTGAGGGAGTGGTTAAGAAATTCGCTTGAGTCGTTGCAAAGTACCAACCAAAGACCGTTTCCTAGGATTTAAAATACCTATAATTATATTGAAATCGTCGCTATGGTAACTGAATTTATTGTCTTCAGTTTATAATAATATATTTTTCCCTGGCATTATTGTGATACAGGTACCTTCGTGGTTAAAGGAGCAAAAAAAATGTAAACCAAAATATAAACAAATAAATGAACTCAAAATATAAAATGCAGAACATCTGTTTTATTGATGAACGAAGTGAATCACTGTATTGATGAAGAAGTTTCAGTGGCCGTGTGTGCGTGTGTGGGTGTGTTATCGAAATACTAAATAACTGTAAAACATTTCTTAATGAAATTTTGAAGGAGTCATTTGGGATACCAAAGGGATGTTTTAACACAGCATTTGTATTTTATTTTGGATTATTAATAACTAGGTGTACGCTCATTCTTCCCGTAAGAGGATGAACGAAGACTGAATTTTAAATATATATTTGAATAGACGTGTTGCGTATTTAGCTTTTGCTAACTTACACCTTGTTTTGCCAAACACTTTTAAAATAGGTCAACAAAAATCTAGACCATATGCAACATATATAAATAATTATAAGCACCTGGGGGCCGAGCTTTGCTCGGGGGAAGGCCAGTCAGTTTGTTTGGATGACTCGGAGTAATATTTCACCACTTCCCCCTACTGATAATAAGAGTTGTATTATTCATTTGCCTCTTTTCTACATTTTTAAGATCCCTCCAGTTGTTATTTATAGCTCAATGCCCCTTTGATTTATTTTACTACTCTATATATGTAATCTTAACTCAAATATTTTAATCTCTGCTCTCAGGAAACCACATGTTAATAATCATAAAAAAACATGAGTATTATCATAGACTAAGTTAGTCTATGGTATTATTTTGACAGTTCCCTAGTTGATTATGAACAGCTGTTACAATTCTTTTGTGTTGATTTGAAACTCCATAAGCCCAATGTTAATTTTTTTTAACTTTTCATTTTAGTTTTTTTTCATTATTTGATTTTTCCTAGGGATGAGGCCTGTCTAGAACTTATTTTTATCCCAGAAATTAGTTATTTCGAAAATTTGAAGACAATCGTTGGAGCCGTTTTGAGATCCGTGTCGCAAGCAAGCAAACCTTACTCATATTAAGAGTGTAGGATTTGTTTATATTGTAATCTGACAGAGAAATGCCAGAATATGCGTGCTAATATGTGTGAATATACGAGTACAAATACTAATGATTTCAACAGTTTACTTGTATTTAAAAATACGATAAAATTTGGATTGACTTATTATAAAACTGAGGAGCTTTGTAAAGGTCCGCAAGCATACGTTAACGTGTCTACTAAAATATGTTACAGATTTAAGAGATAAGATACAACCGACAAAATTTAAAGTACCAGCTATCATACTAATCATTCTAATATTATAAAGCTGAAAGTTTATGAGTTTGTTTGTTTATTAGTTTGTGGCTCAATCACGCTCTAACTACTAAACCGATTGAGCTGATTTGGTAGGAAGATTGCTAATATCCTAATGTAACATATAGGCCTATTCACGTTTTAAAACTCCTTTATAGTTTAGCCCCAATGGCTACTAAACTTCCCATTTTAATCTTATGGGCATTAACATTTACTGGATCAGATTATAACTAAAACAGGTGTTCTGCATTTTATATTTTGGTTTAAATTTTTTTGCACCTTTAACCACGAAAGGTACCTGTATCACAATAAATGCCGCGGAAACGTAAATAAAGTTTGTCTTAAAGATTGAAAAAGCACAATTTATTAAAGTGGTTAGAAGTCAAACAACTTAAAACACAAACGGAAAGCTTTACGGTAGGCAGGACACAGAGCAAAAGAAACGCCAGAAGAACAGAGCAACTTCGACGTGAAGAGCAAGCTCAGCGGCAGGCTCAATTTGAGAGTTACTGAAATGGCACTATGGCAGAGCAGTAATCTACATAAACTATTGAGGAAGCTGAAGCTCGCACACGAGCTACTGCTGTAAGGTCTATGTCCAAAGGCAGAAAACGATTACCAGAAATACGTAGGGCGTCTTTGAAATTGCTGCCTTGACACGACTCTTAGTCGGCTAACATATATCTTACTAACGCTATGTAGTGGGCGTGGAAGCCGCGATGGGTAACGCTAATTATACTATAGTCGCATTAAAGTAGCTTTAGGATTGACTCTAGTGACACCTTTTGGGCCTAGTGGAAACCCATAGAGCAGTAGCGCCTTGCCTGGCCAATGACGGGGCAGCTTTGACGAAACATAACCATAGCAACCAAACACATGTGACCTAAAGTGCCAGTTTGCGTTTTGTTACTGGTCACCATATTTTAGGTGTCTGCTAGAAGAAAATAAATGTTTGTTTTTATTTACTCATGGAAATTACATTCGCAAATGCAAGTTTGTATAGATTTTGATTCTTCAAATGTTTCGTTAAAATATGTTAGGTATTTAATATATATTTCCCGTTGTTTTGGAAAACTGAGTAAAGTGATTCCCATGATGTTTTTCACCGTTTGTAGCATCGTACCTGTTGCATATTGATCTTTATATTAATCGGCTAAGGGAATTTTTGTGGTACCGATTTCTCGGATGTGCGGCATCGTGAAATTATAAAACTTGACACACTTATTTAGTACTATTAGGAGATGAGTCAAATGTAAATAGTTTTGTATTTGGGCGTGTAGGGCTATGCCCTTTTGGCTTTAAAAGTTTACATGTTATCCTTATGGGAACATGTGTTCTGCTTTTCGTATTTGTTTATAATTTTCATTTCCATTAATAAGCAGCTGTGTTATCTCAATTTTTAATACGCTAGGCATATTTTTGTCATAATTGTTTTGGAGCGGTGGTGCTACCGATCACCATGTCCAAGGTGTCGTTAGAAAGGTCTTAGCATGTAGTTTTGCCATCAATTAAAAAAATGTATAAAAGTAACCGTGGACATGGGAAAATATGGGGTCAAAGTCGCGATTTTCCCCATAGACATAATATGCAGTTACAAACCAACGATCGAGAAATCAGCTGTTTATTTAAGGAAGTGGTTAAACAAATAAAATCTGACCCTGAAAAATGGTTATTGAATGTACAGCTGGCAACAAAACACCAGTTTTTATTTGCACAAAATCAAAACATAACCAAAAAAACGTTCGACATAATGGAGACTAAAAGACGTCGAACAGGACGGCCAAGAGGAGGAGGCCGACGAACTTTAACTGGTAGACGCGAACGAAATACAATAATTATTCCGCATATAATTTCAAAGCCGAACAAACAAGTGGTGATCGCCGAACCTTCAGCCTTTGTTGTCATAAAGGAAAAGTTATTCTACCACCGTTACGTGTTTCACCTATAATTCAAAGACTACTTGAAAATCCTGCGAGAAAGAGAGAGAGAGAGAGAGAGAGAGAGAGAGAGAGAGAGAGAGAGAGAGAGAGAGAGAGAGAGAGAGAGAGAGAGAGAGAGAGAGAGAGAGAGAGAGAGAGAGAGAGAGAGAGAGAGAGAAATAGAGAAGGAGAGAGAGAGAGGGGGAGAGAGAGAGAGAGAGGGGGAGAGAGAGAGAGAGGGGGAGAGAGAGAAATAGAGAAGGAGAGAGAGAGAAATAGAGAAGGAGAGAGAGAGAGGGGGAGAGAGAGAGGAGAGAAATAGAGAGAAATAGAGAAATTTTATAAGGTTTATTAATAAAGTAATTTTTATCATTATTGAATTAACTTGATTTTTTTAAATAGCAACACTTAAGATTAACTGCCTACACGCATTGGTGGACAGAGTTTCTCCTTGACAGCGCACGATTTCGTGCACCAGGTACGCTAGTTTAAATAAATTTGTAGGACCACAGCAAGAACAGATGATTCATAAATAAAACATTTTACTAACTACTGGAATGGTAACACCATTTTCTTATCGGTTTTAACTCCACATTAAACTAATTAAACCTGTTTGTGTGGGGAGGGAGGCTGACGTGGTCAGGATGAGGTGGAGAGGTTTCGGGCATATATAAAAAGGCTGCTGATTACTGGAATTGTAACACCTTTCTCTTATCCGTTTTAACACTACAATTCCTGGGGGCCAAGCTTTGCTCGGGGAAAGGTCAGTCAGTTTGTTTACATGACTTGGAGTAATATTTCCCACCCTTTCATTTCTTGCTATATCCTAACCTTCAGGTAACCTGCGCAAAATTCCCGATTGTGGAAAACGTGCCTATAGCAGCTATGCTGGGGTTTCCTAATCCAGCAACAATGAATAGAGAATATGCGGAATACGTTTCCATCTAACCCTGGAGGGTGAAGTGGAGCAATTAACCTCTTAAAACCCCTGTGTGTACCTAGCAAATTAGATTAAGCTGATTGCGTTTATTTGGTCACAGGTCCTAGCTATGGCCATCAGGCCTGTTTACGCTTTTTTACGACTCGGCCAATTACTTTAATATATTTTTGGCACCAGATGGTTTTCGACGAGTTTTAAATATATCACCTGAGGGAAAAGTTGCCAATTATTATTAGACCTATTAATTTCCAGCTCCAAAATCAGGGGGTTAAACATACAGAAATATACTTGTTTTAAACCCATTTAACGTAAAAAAAGGTATTAAATGATTTATTTATACAACAGTATCTTATAAAATTCATACCTTAAATTTAAAAATGTTTACATCATTAATATATGTTAGTTTGAATTTAAATACACAAGCTACTGAAATCGCAGCACGAGAGGTTTAAAAGCAAAATCCAACATCTACATTAATGACAATTTTTCAGGAGGGTAATCTGTCTACATCGTAATTAGTTGAACAATGTAGACGGTTGGGATTACGGTGTTTTGGACATCTTGATTGTTTATGAAAATCAATATTAACCACAGAAAATGCAAACAAATATAAACTGTAACCAGACTATTTTACTGACCGGTAGATTACAAAACTTTAATCCCATGTCATTAGGTGACAGTGAGGCTTATTTGGTACATTACATGTAATAAAGATAGTTTGCACGTATGATCGTTTAGTAAGTTTGCCATCAAGTAATTTGTTCACAATGTGAAGAAACTACTATAGGTCTACAACACTCTTGATTATCAATCACTGTCAGTCGTGTTACGGAGTAACACAACTAACAACTGAGTTTTTTTTTTGATTGTTGTTACTGTCCCAGTAATTCAACAATTCCAAAACCAAACCTATTGTATTAATTTATCATCACTAGTCCAAACACTTAGCTTTTACATCGATGTTTTCCGGTACAAAATAAACTGATAATAAATCTAAATAGATACAAGCATTGTTTTAAACACGAAAAAACACCATTAATTTACATAACACTCACATTGTAAACTATTTCAAAATAAAAAAAATTGATGGAACAAAACATAACCAACTCCAACTGTAACTGAAATTTGTTTACATTTGAGTGATTTATAAACACATATGCAGTGTTTCCACTCTACGGTAGAAATATCCCACGCACTGATAAAAAATCCCACTTTATCCCAGACTCTCCCTTATAGTATCCCTCGTCATATCCCACACTTTCTCACTGATTTGTTAAACATTGCAACACAATTAATGCTAAATATTATATGATTATTGAATAATGTATTAGTAAAATATTTATACCGTTAGATAGAGCTTATTTAGATCTACTAATTACCTATAGGTATTTTACATTTTAGTACCTCAAAGGATTTTGAGCAATGCGACATAGGCTAAATGATACGGTGAATTATCTAAATTAAATAATTTATTTACGTGAGAGGTACTAATATTTTTAATGGTAGTACTAAAGAGTACGACATAGGTACTAAATAATGGCAAATAGTTTGCTTGTTAATTCCAACATGGCTCGGCCAGCAACATTGACGTGATTCAGTGTTCGTTCTGTGACGTTTATAAAATCATAATAGGTGCGGGCAGCGAGGTTAAAAAATGGGAAACCCCGCAACTGCCAGTACGGCGAGAAAATCCACTAGAACTGCTACTGCTAAGGTGCTCTGGTCGTAAGTTGTAAGCAAACTAGCAGACGAAATGCCGATTTCCAAAAAAATCCCACTTTATCCCACAAGCAGTCAAAATATCCCATGTATGGGATAAAAATCCCTCAAGTGAAACACAGATAAATCCCAGCTGACATTTTAAAGACAACCATAGTCAATAGCTTACTACGAAAACCAATTCAACTACTGAATATCAAACATTAAAATTAGTTTTAATAATTATTAATAATCCAAAATAAAATACAAATGCTGCGTTAAAACATCCCTTTGGTATCCCAAATGACTCCTTCAAAATTTCATTAAGAAATGTTTTATAGTTATTTAGTACTTCGATAACACACCCACACACACACACACCCACACACGGCCACTGAAACTTCTCCATCAATACAGTGATTCACTTCGTTCATCAATTATTAAAACTAATTTTAATGTTTGATATTCAGTAGTTGAATTGGTTTTCGTAGGAAGCTATTGACTATGGTTGTCTTTAAAATGTCAGCTGGGATTTGTCTGTGTTTCACTTGAGGGATTTTTATCCCCTATATGGGATATTTTGACTGCTTGTGGGATAAAATGGGATTGTGGGATAAAGTGGGATTTTTTTGAAATCGGCATTACGTCTGCTAGTTTGCTTACAACTTACGACCAGAGCACCTTAGCAGTAGCACTTCTGGTGGATTTTCTCGCCGTACTGGCAGTTGCGGGGTTTCCCATTAGTAGGGTGCTATGGCCGGTTCTGGACCACTTTAGCAAACTGAGGAGCCGAGGAGCCCCCCCCCCGTGACGTCATCCCCCCCCCGTGACGTCATCCCCCCCCCGGTGACGTCATCCCCCCCCCGGTCACGTGACCTGGCGGAAACCTAACATAGGCTGGCGAGCACAGGCGTGTGAGGAGGAATGAGGATCCCCCCCCCCGGTCACGTGACCTGGCGGAAACCTAACATAGGCTGGCGAGCTAAGGCGTGTGAGGAGGAATGAGGCCCCCCCCCCCGTGTTGTTTACTTTCCTTGTTTGTCACCGGTTTTTTCCCCCATTACGGGATGTTTACTGCTCCTCCGCACGTTAACGCTCATTCCACAAGCAGAAGGCAATGTCGACTGTCACGTACACTTTGTGGAACCACCAGGTCATCCAGGACGTGATTGGCCTGGTGGAAGTTGCAGTCATGGACCAGTTGGTCATTTTGAGATGGGGGTGCCTGGGCCCGGACGGGCGCAATCATTTCATGAGGCGGCGATACGTCGCCAACCAACCCGGTCACCTGGAGGAGGTGCAGCAACGCCTCCACAACCTGATTGCTAATGAGGAGGTGGCCCTCCTCTGGGTTAAAATTATTCCTTTAGTTTAGGCTTATCATTATATTGTATTGTAAGTTTTTCATTCTTCATATATTGTATAACATTCATGAATCATCTTAGATTTAAGCATCACATTTATTGTATTGTAAGTTTTCATTCTTCATATATTGTATAACATTCATGAATCATCTTAGATTTAAGCATCACATTTATTGTATTGTATCAATGAAATAAAATTATAAAAAAAACAAAAAAAAAACAAAAAAAAACAAACAAACAAAAACAAAGTGACAAGTTGTTATTTTATTATTTTTTGTATGAATTATAATTTTATTTTCTTCATCTTTATTATAAATTAAAAACTTAAAATTACTTTTGTGAAGAAGTCTCAGCCCTCTCTTTCGCTTGAAACTCCTCCATTGCAATCTCAAGAGCACGAAGACTCTCCCAGTCTGCATTATATTGTTCCCATTCTTCATCACATGTAGGTTGGGAGCACCAACACGTAGTTATCCGTTCCCACATTGTTTCATATTCCCTTCGCAGTTGGAGAGCATATTCCTCTTCTATCACCTCAACGGTAGCGAGGAGTTCTTTATCAGGGATATTACCTTCCCATACGCTATTAGCATACTTTTCTTCAATTCCCTCAACGATCTTGATGAGGTCCTCATCAGGAATACTGCTCTCCCATACATTATCAGTGTTCATATTGATGGCAATAGTTTGACTCTCTGACTTAAACTGAAACTTAGAGAAACTCAATCTGTTTACTCATTAGTGGACTTGTTGTTCACGGAGGAAAAATCCTTCATTAAATAATTTGTTTACTCATTAGTGGACTTGATGTTCACGGAGGAAAACCCCTCATTATATAACTTGTTTACTTACTAGACTCCTCAAGCTAAGTGCTTGACCAGTCTGAATCTTGAGTTAGTCATGGAAGCATACAACCCACTGTCACTAGCTCAGCAATCGTGTATTGTAATAAGAAAGAATAAATACATTCTGTGTCAGGGGATTGCACAATTGCCAGTGCCTATACAGCGATACGTTGCATCTTGCCTCAAGGGGTATGTTCGGGAACATGTGTTAGTGCTTAACAACCCCGAAACGGATCCTCAAGTGTTAGACTTGTATAATAGAAACAATGGCAAGAGAGTCTATCAATGCCGCTACTGCCAGTACACTGAGCATTATTGTAATAGAGTTCTGTATCCTGCAAGAATTGTTAAAGTGTATCGCTTTTCAGACTCTAATAATTTGCAGCACACTTGTTTTTGCTGTGGTAAGAGTGCTTGGGAAGCGGATTGGCCACAAAACAATGATTACCTATCTACTTTGGTGATTTTAAAGTCAATGACCATAAAAACAGTTTGGGAGGGCTCTAGTCACTCTAAATTCTTTTTCTTCTTTCAATAAAGAAAAAATAAAAGATAAAAAATAAAAGGAAAAAAAAAAACATAAATAAAATACTCCCTTCCCCATCATTTTCTAGTATTACATGTTTTGGTAAGGACTACGTGACTGCCTGAGGTTATCTCATTAGTGAGAGTTCTCCAGTTATTTATGTTAGAATCATTTGCTCACAAGCTCCTACACTGACTAGACCTAACAAAATGTTTAATGTTGGAATTGATGTGTCACTGGAAGGTGAATATTTTCATACAAAACCATTTACAGTTAGATCTACAATTGAAGACATTGAGTCAATCGATGTGGAGATATTCCTACAGACGGTGAAGTATTACACAACGGGTCACTTTGCCGAATTGTCCATCAGGATGTGGATTAAGAAGCGGTTGCCTGAACAAAAACGCCTACAAGTTCAAGCTGCTTTGGATGGCATCAATAAACCGCATGTTGCTTGTCAACGCGTGATTAATTTACTTCTTTTAGAATCCGACCAGGTCTTTGCAAAGGTTATTGTAAACGGGGGTTAGGTAAAGATTATAATAAAAAAGTTGTAAATAAAGAATAAATATAAATAAACAAAATTTCCTTTATAAAAAAAACTATAAAAATAAACGATATTCCTTTATGAAAAACTATATGGTCCCCCCCCCCCCATTGGTCGATTCAAAACCAGCAAAGGCGCAGTGAGGATGCGAGGATGTAAGGTGTCCGTCCCCCCCCCTTGGTCGATTCAAAACCAGCAAAGGCGCAGTGAGGATGCGAGGATGTAAGGCCCCCCCCCCATTGGTCGATTCAAAACCAGCAAAGGCGCAGTGAGGATGCGAGGATGTAAGGTGCCCCCCCCCCCTTGGTCGATTCAAAACCAGCAAAGGCGCAGTGAGGATGCGAGGATGTAAGGCCCCCCCCCCCGGTTGGTCTACATGCGGCTTAAAAAGCCCCCGCCGACCGGGAGCGGTTGGCGGCGCGTGTCGGGGGACGGTCCTGAAGGAGTTGCCCAGGAAGGAATTACTCAGCGGTTTGCTGACGCTCAAGGTTGCACCCTTGAATTGCTCAGCGGCTTGCTGTCGTGACGCGCCCTCTTTGGCCGCCACCGCTCGGCGGGGACATACCCGGTTGCGCGCGCTGCCGGTATATAAACCTGAGGTCCGCTACCGCGGCCTCAGTTTTGCCCGAGACGCCATGAGCAGCAGCAACAGTGCAACCGAGGTGGATCGAACCATCCGCTCTCTGATGGAGGAGCTTGATGCCATGGATGAGAATGCTAGACCGCCTACCATAACTAAGAAGAGGAGCAAGAAGCCCGTTGTTGGATGGACAGTGGACAGGAATACACCTACCGATTCTCCATCATGCAGTTGGAGCGATGCTGAATGTCAATATACAGTAAAGAACCCTACCAACTTAGGAAACGTTTTATTGAAGATGTCGGTATTCAAAGGCGGACGCCCTACGCATAGTTGCGGCCTATACTTGGACGAGGATAGAGACGATGAAATTTGCATATGCCTCACGGACCTGTTAACGAGACTAGAAAATATGTGGATTAATAGCGATACCGGAGTGCCTAAAATTAACGGAGTTAGTAGGATCGTGACTCCACTACCCGCCTGGCGTAAGACCCGCGATTGCGCAACAGTTTGCGAGGGAAAACGTAAGGCTGGAGGTAATTGCGTCATCCCAAAGCGCAAGAAGTAAACACCACAACGACCCGGAAAACACACACACAATGACGTAAACAACTTGTTGACGCAGTGAGCCTATATAATACGACTCGGTGGTGAGCCACAACCATTCCACATCAAGACACTCAACGAGCAGCATGGACCAAACAGGAGACCTCAAGTCAGCCCTCAACAGCTGCAAGGCGGGGGGTTATACCCGCATAGCCGATCTACGGGACAACATAATTTACCCCATCCGGTCATTTGAGCGGGTGGATACTCCTTATGGCGAGGCGATAATGGCCACTTTGGAGGGGCTAACTGGTGACGACCCGCTGAGGATCTACATGCCTCGTAGATACTTGGCCGTCTTGGGAGACCATGTCATCGGCCAGTACAACGTGGGTGTGGGGTCGAGAATGAGTTTGGTCAAGAGGAGCGGTCCCCCCGGCAGCAAAGGAGCTCTTCTGGAATTTGTTTGAATAAATAAATAAAAAAACCTTATTCCTTTATCCTTATTAATGTAAAATAAAAAAAAATAAAAATAAATATAAAAATAAAAAAATAAATATAAAAACTCAATTATAAGAGTCGAGGCGGTGCGTGGCTGTGTTAGTAGCCACCATGGACTTGAGGTGGAAACACCCGTTCACCGCCATCGTAGCTGGACCTTCGGGCAGCGGCAAGTCGCACTTTGTGGCTCGCTTCATAGGGCATACCGACCGCATGTGCGATACGCGCTTCGCCCGTATCACCTGGCACTGCGGTAGCGGCGGTGGAGGAGGAGCCGATGACCCTACTGTGCGCTACGTAGCCGGCCTGCCCGACCTGGACGACTACGATGGTAGCGAGCCCTCCCTGGTTATCGTCGATGACATGATGCGTGAGGCTGGCCCCGGCGTGGCGGACCTGTTCACCAAGGGCTCCCATCACCGCAACTTGAGCGTGTTCTTCATCACGCAAAACCTGTTTCATCAGGGTAGGGGCCAGCGCGACATATCGCTGAACGCTCATTACATAGTGTGTTTCAAGAATCCCCGGGACCGCGCTCAGATCAAACACTTGGCTCGCCAAGTATACCCAGAGAACCCCAAATTTGTGGAGGAGGCTTATGCGGACGCCACGCGCGATCCTCACGCCTATCTGCTGATAGACTTGAAACAGTCTACACCCGAGGAGATGCGGGTACGTTCAGCCGTTTTCCCAGACGATCCAGTTAACTACGTGTACCTGCCCAAGAAAAAGTGATAAATAGGCTGAGCGCGCGCCAGTGTCAGTCATCATGTCACACCGCGTGAAGAAAGACACAGCCCTGCTGACTGCTCTGGTGCACGCTACACCCAAGGAACGCAAGGCCCTGTTAAAAGCGTGCGAGAATAGCCGTATCAGGTCAGTGTGTGAGTGTGCGTACAACATGTTACGCGGGAACGTGCCGCTCACCACCTGTCATAAACGAAAGTTGAGAAAGCACAAACAGGCGCTCAGACGGCTGGTGAAACGCGGTGAGGGTTGGGTCAAGAAGCGACGCTACCTTGTACAACGGGCGGTGGGATCCTCCTGCCCTTGCTGTTGAGTGCGGTGTTACCTGTGTTGATGCAGAAAGTAATTTGAAAAAAATGGAGCACGCTAAGAAGATGGTAGTTGTACCGCAGGAGCTCATCGAGAGATTGCGAGAAGGACCAGGACCAGGAGGAGGAGGAGCAGGCAGTACCAATAAGCCAGCCGGCCTGGACGCTGAGATGCATCGCATACTGAGCGACAAGCGGCTGAACGATACGGAAAAATGGAAACAATATCAACAGGTGTTACAGCGGTTCCTGCACTTTTCCGCGGCTAAACGTCAACCCATAGGCCTGTCAATCATCGAGGGGGAGGAGGAGGGAGAGGCAGGTCCGAGTCACGTGAAACGTGAGTCTAGCACCTCGGAGGAGGAGGGGGTGTTGGCATCATTCCCAAAAATCTACAAGTCGGTGGCGCGCAACTTGTTGCGGTTCATGACCCAGCAAGGCAGCCCCATCGCCTGGGACGCCAGTGGGGTGGTGTATGTGAACAACGAGAAGGTCCCCAATTCCAATATAGTGGACATCGCGCACAGCATAGTGAGAGCGCGAAGGGCGGACCGATTGCCTACCGGTTGGCAACAAGTGATGACCGCCTTGAAAAACATGAACGTGCCTAAAGAATACATGAGCAATCCCACGGCGTTGCGTTACCTAAACGGGGGGCTGGACACTGCATCGAGCCCCTGGGGAGACACGACGGCCTCCTCATCACCCCTGTCACCGAGGTTGACACCAATGCTAGACCGCCTGAGACCGCGACTTCCGGCAGCCAGGAGAAGGATAATAACCGAGGAACCTGACCAGGAATCGTCATTGGACAACTGGGAGCCGTTCTCACCGTAATGGAGAAGCTGTACTATGACCCGAGCCAGCCCGGTTCCCTCGGCGGGGTGGCTGCTCTGGCCAGAGCCGCGCGCCTCCCGAAACGCAGAGCGGTGGAATGGCTGCGTGCCCAGGACACCTACACGCTGCACAAGCCTGCGCGCAAGCGGTTTCCCCGCAACCGCTACGCCGTTTTTGGGCCTCAGGAGCTGTGGCAGGCGGACCTGAACGACATGCGCGGTCTCAGCCAGCACAACGACGGGGTCAACTACCTGCTGACTGTGATCGATGTATTCAGTAAGCGGTTGTTTGCGGTACCACTGAGGAGGAAAAGCGGGCAAGAGGTGGCGGCAGCGTTCGAGAGGATATTCTCCGAGGCGACTCCTCGCTGTCTACAGACTGACAAGGGGACGGAGTTCACCGGGGCCGCTACCAAGCGAGTGTTCAAGAGTCACGGTGTCACATACGTCACCACGCAGAACCCCGATGTGAAGGCGGCGGTGGTGGAGCGAGTCAACCGCACGCTCAAGAACCGCATGTGGCGCTACCTAACCTACAAAAACACGTATCGCTACATCGACGTGTTGGACAGGCTTGTGGATGCCTACAACCGCAGCCCGCACAAGAGCCTGGGTGGTGGTCTGCGACCTGTGGACGCGGACAGCGGCGATGGAAAAACGGTGTATAAGGTGTGGCGTCACATGTATGGAAAGGCGATCCCGCGACGCAAGCCCAGGTTCGAGCCTGGTGCCACGGTGCGCATAGCCAAGGAGAAGGGCACGTTCGCCAAAGGTTACGAGACCAACTGGAGTAAGGAGCTGTTTGTGGTGGATCACGTATACGGGTCGCATCCTTTACCATTGTACGTGCTGCGAGACCTGAACGGGACGCCGCTGGAAGGGCGCTTCTACGAGCATGAGATGCAAAAGGTAACGGTTGCCCCGGACCGTATGTACCAAATAGATAAAATACTGGACACTAAAGGGCGAGGCCGCAGTAAGCGCTACTTGGTCAAGTGGGTCGGTTACGGAGAGGACTTCAACTCGTGGGTACCTGCATCTGAAGTGCAACAGCTGCTATGACGACAAAGCGCAGGCAGCTGTACCTGACGTTGCCCAGCAACAGCTCAATGGACTATTATCCAAACAACACCGTGGCTAACTACATCACCCATCTACCATCAGTCGTGCGATTGGGTGGCGATGGTGAATGAGAAGTCGCTTTAGTCGAGGTCCATTACCCATGCTCGTTTGTGACAGTGGGGGAGGACGCTCGCGTATATCTCTACACTAAGGATGACACCGGCAAGCCTGAACTGACCGCTGTAAAGGTGGAAGCTGGAAACTATAAAGACATCGATGAACTGGTCAACGCCATCAACGCCATTCCAAAATTGGACTTATACCAATGCCAGTTTGAGTATGACAAAGAGATTGGGAAGGTGGAATTGATCTCGATAGACCAGACTGTGGAGCAACTGGAATTTAGCCCCACTCTAGCGTTACAGTTGGGATACGACGTGCACAATGTGGATTTGATCAAACATAGAAAAGCTATAAGACCGCCCATCTTACTGGCTGGGATCCCTTCGCACATGTACGTGTATTGTGACCTGGTGGAACCTCAGCTAGTAGGTGACACTGTTGCGCCCTTGTTAAAGATTGTGAACATCGACGCAAAAAAACTACATCTACGGTGCGAGTATCACCGTGCATTTCACCGACCCTCACTACGTGCCGCTGATGAAGAGCTCCTTCGATAGTGTGGAAATCGATTTAAGGGACAGCGTTGGACGCCATCTGCCATTCCACTTCGGGACTACGTGCATGAAGCTTCACCTGCGCAGAGAGTAGCAGCAGCAATGAACCTGAACGACCCCTATCTGGCGTACTACCGCCAACAGCAGTCTGGACATGGAGTGTCCACGGTATTCAGAGGAGCCGCTTTCCAACGCGGTCATGGCATCGGCGGTTTCCTAGGCGGGCTGATGCGTACAGTGGTCCCGTTGATCAGATCCGGTGCATCGGCGCTGGGCAAGGAGGCGCTGAGGTCCGGTGTGGGCTTCTTGGGCGACGTGGCGGCGGGCACAGCCAACCCCCGAGTCGCAGCCAACGCCCGACTCAGGCAGTTTACCGGGTCGCTGAAACGTAAGGCTGATGAAAAACTGGATCGCGTGCTGAGCGGTGGTGGTGGTGGCACCTATAAGAGGAGGCGTGTACAGCGAGTGACCCCTCAGTCTCTGGCTAAACTCCTCGGAGTTAGGAAGAAGAAGCGCGCTGCGCCCAAGAGAAAAAGGAAGCCTGCAAAACGTGTCGCTAAGAAGAGGAGGAGCAAGACCGTTGTGCGACGTAAGAAGAACAGGAGTACCGTGAGGGACATTTTTGGATAATGGCGTTTCTACATCAGAAGTCGTGCCAGTGTGTCAAGACCGAGTTGGACCTGTTCTCGCTACCGCCCACGCAGACCAGTATAGAGAGTGGTAAATGGGTGCAGTACAAGCCCATCTCCTCCCTGACAGACGACTCACCCGTTGAGTTCATAGTTCCGGGTCATGGGGACGAGTACACGGATCTGTCACAGACGCTACTGCATGTGAAGGCTACCATTAGAACGGCTAATGGAGGCGCTGTAACGGGTGATCAAGCGATAAAAGAGGTGGGTCCGATTAACAACTGGCTGCACTCGCTGTTCAGTCAAGTGGACCTGTACCTGAACAACAAACTGGTGTCTCCTCAGAACAACACGTACGCCTATCGCGCCTACCTGGAGAACCTGTTGTCCTATGGTGGTGATGCCAAGACATCGCACCTCACCGCGGAGATGTTCTCTGAGGACTATGCCGGGTACATGGACAATACTGAGGAGGATAATTATACCGGGCTCAAGAAAAGGAGAGAGTTTATCAAGGGAAGCCGGTACGTGGACATGGTCGGACATCTGCACGTTGACCTGTGCAACCAGGAGAAGTTCATGTTAAACGGTGTGGAGATGCGCTTTCGTCTGATCAGGTCAAAGAACTCATTCTCCATCATGTCTAAAACCGTGACAGACTACAAAGTGGACATCGCCGAAGTCAACCTGTTTATGCGCCGCTGTAAGATCAACCCGAGCGTGCTGTTGGCTCACAGCAGGACGCTGGAGTCGGGCACAGCCAAATATCCCATTACGCGCGTGGAAGTCAAATCCTTCACGCTACCCTCCGGTATCAGCAGCAAGACTCTGGACAGTGTGTTTCTGGGTCAACTGCCAAAACGCATTATAGTTGGCCTGGTCAGCAATCAGGCGTTCAACGGGGACTACAAGAAGAACCCGTTCAACTTCACCCACAGCCACGTGAACTTCTTCGCGCTGTACATAGATGGTGAGCAAGTACCATGTAAGCCGCTTCAACCGGATTACACGTTCGGTAAGGAGTTGTGCGTGCTCGCCTACCACACGCTGTACACTGGCACCGGCATCAATTTCTCAGACTGTGGTAACGAAGTCAGTCGCAACGAGTACCCCTACGGATACTGCCTGATGGCGTTTGATCTGACACCCGATATGGCGGCCTCTCAATCCAGCCACTGGAACCTGGTGCGCAACGGTAACCTGCGCATAGAGATTGGGTTCTCCGAAGCCTTGGCGGAGGCGTTCAACTGCATAGTGTATGCCGAGTTGGACAACGTCGTGGAGGTGGACCGTCACCGCAACGTGACTGTGGACTTTGGAGGGTAAAACGGGTTATCTCCTCCGCCGCTGCCGCCGCCGCCCTCCCACCTACTTAAGGCCGAGGCAGTGCGCGCTCGCTCTCAGTTCAGCCGACCTCGCGAGATGGACGTGCCGCCACCAATCTACAACGAGCCTACCGCCACCGCCACCGGCCTAGTGCGCTGCCATCATGGAAGCGTGGTGATGGACATGCAGTGCTTCAAGGACAGCGACAACGACTATTTGCTAAAGGAGGTCTGCGTGGTGGACGTGACTACCGGCACGCTAATCATGCATCACATCGCTCGTCCGCCCTTCAATCGAGACCTCCTGACCAGCGAGAAACTGCGCGAGAGCGGCTGGCTCACGCGTCACTGCCATGGGCTCGAGTGGGACCAGGGCGATATCGCCTATGTCGCCCTGCTGGACAAGCTGCGGGCCTGCTTCATCCACCGCCCCATCGTCTACGTCAAGGGGTCGCAGAAGAGGACTTTCGTTCAGCGGCACCTGATCGTCGAGCCTGCCGCCACCACAGTGCAGGACATGGACGACCTGGGTTGCGGGTCCCTCAACGGACCACCCTCCTGCCGGACCCTGCGCTGCAGCCACCATAAGAGCGCCCTCAACCGTTGCGCTCTGCACAACTGTATCGTCCTGCGTGATTGGCTGATGGCCAATGACAGGTCGGACTCGTCAGCCCTAGAGTGTTGCTGCTGCTTCCGCCCACGATGAACACCACAGAGATCGAGAGGAGCCTGGCGCAAGTCCCCGGACTGAGGAGCGTTCTGGTCTGCGCCTCTGACCGTCTGCCTCACTCACCCGTTCAACCCCAGACCGCCATAATGGCCAACACCATGTCACACACTGAGAGAGGAGACCACTGGGTGGCATTCTACTGCTCTGAGGACCGGCTGGAATACTTCGACAGCTACGGCAGGTCCCCATACCAGGCGGACTACCAGAGGTTCCTGAGGCGCAACTCGCGCCGCCGCTATGTCTACAACAGGTATCGACTCCAGGGCTATGGTACTTCCGTTTGCGGCCACTACTGCCTCACCTACCTGTACTGCCGGGCGGTCCTCGGTATGGCGCTTGGTGACTACGTGCAGCTCTTCGATCTGGCGTCCCCCACGGTCAACGACGCTCTGGTCCGCAGGCTCTTCCACTCCATCTTCTCACCACTACGTTACTGATACTTTATTTTATTCTTTTTAATTGTGTGTTTGTATATTCTTATTATGTTTTTGAAATAAATACGATATATTGCAATCACTTGTTGTTCATTTGTCCTTACTTCAATATTTAAGAAAAGTACATGTCCAATATCTCGATTTTTTTTTATTTAAAATTTTTTTAAATTATTAAATTTTATAAATTACATTTTAAATTATTTTAATTTGAAAAAAGTTATAACTTGGACATGTTGATGATTTTGAAAATATAATGAGGAAATACGGGTGAGGTAATAACAACACAGATATCTGCTGTGAACTAAAACTTTTACAATATAATTGCTTACAAATACTATTTACAAATAAATTATAAACGCTATTTACAAATAAATTAAAAAATACTATTTACATATAAACATAAGCCTACACAGGAAACTCTTCATCAACGTCCTCCTCCTCATCCACCTCCATTGGCTGCTGTTGCTGTTGGTTATTGAGGTGGTCTCGTCCTCCTCCTCCAGCCAGTGGTGGGATGTCCTTGTGTCCCCAAGGCAAGGTGTGGATCCCATCCGCCAGGACATAGCGCTTGTCATCTTTCGGGCTCAGGGAAAGTTTCTCCACCTGGACTGTGAAGACGCGGTGCAGGTGGGACTGGAACCGGGTGTTGACGGTGGTCTTCAACACCTCGTTGAACAGGCATTCCCTGTAGTCGTCGGGGGTAAGGATGTTCTTGACGACCCCCTTGGCGACTCCCTTGGCGCGCTTGAGAGCCTTGGATCCCGTCTCCTCGCTCGGGTCCTCGATGTCCATGAAGTAAAGCTTGGAACGAAGCCCGAGGTACTCAAACAGGGATCTGCCAGCGCACTCATCCTTGAACTTGCCGATGACTTTAGCGTTGATGGGGCTGTAGCAGGGGTGGCACCTGGGGTAGGCGCTGGTGTCAAAGTCCTCCAGGTGTTCCATCATCTCCCTGTAGATGTCCTGAGAGATGATGTCAAACACGAAGCTGTCCGTGTCCATGTAGTCTACGGTCAGGCGGTCACCGTAGCGGTCCTTCATCTTGCGCAAGAACTCATACATGAGCCACTTGCTCAGCTCCAGGACAGACATGCCGATGTAGATGGGTTTGTCCAGAACGATGTTCATCCTGGCTAGATGGATGAGGGCTATGTCCTCTGTGTAGTAAGTGCGGTCCAGGAAGTTGGACTTGGCCACGTATTTGCTGAACCTCTCCGGAGTGCAGACCAGCTTGACGTTCAGGCGCTTGCGCACGTTCTCGATGGTCTTGCCGAAGACCGCATTGTTCATGAGCTTGAAAAAGTCCTGCTCAAACTTGGTCTTGGCCTTCTTCCTCAGCTCGGTGTTCATCAGGATGTAGGGCTCGAGCCATCGAGACTGGTGGAACGAGACGGCCCTGTGCACAGCCACAAGCTCCAGTCCATTGTTCAGCGCCTGCTGCAGGATCCTGTAGTGGCAGATGTAGTGCTCCTTGTTGTCCAGGGTGGTCACCAGCTTGGGGAACTTGCCTATTGGAGGCCGCTTGGTCTCACAGCAGTAGGGGAGGTCCCTGTGCAGGTCGTGGAGACGGGCGGGGTAGTTGAGGTCCACCTCCAGTATGTAGCCCCGGTCGGCTTCCGCGTCCAACGAGGCGATGTCCAAGGCGTCAATCTCCTCACGGCTGAGCCACTGGAAGTCTCCGGTGAGCAGGTACTGGGACATGGCCCAGCCGTACAAGTTATTGGCATCCAGGTACAGGAGGTGGCGTGTCGGCTCGTCGAGGCGTCGGTCCTCAGGGCGGCATCGCTCGTGGTTGGCCTTGGCGTAGCGGGTGATGGCCTGGGAGATACCTCCTCTGATGCCTTGCTCCACGAAGAGGTACATGTCAAAGTCCCGTAGCGTGTCCAGCTCCACGCCGCAGGTCTTGAGCATGACGTCCCAGGCGTAAGAGGGCAGGGTGTAGTAGTGTGCAGGGTCCAGTCCATACTCAGCCAAAGAGGTGTCGCGGAACTGCTCGAACACATCGGTGAGGAGGGCGATGTCACAGCGCAGGTACTTGTCGGCATAGTCCTTGAGGTGGTTGCAGTCAAAGACTCGCCACACGTTGAGGGCGTGCTCGTACTCCTCCTCCTTGATATCCTCCAGGGTCATGCTGTTTTTGAACGCGGCCCGAGGAGGAAGCTGTCTGGTGGAGTACAACGTGTCGTACGACGTGAAAAAGTCGTAGGGGAACACGCCCTTCCTGCGCACCAGGTCGAAGAGCCGGTTGTCGGGGAACCGCTTCCTGGTCTCACGCATCTTATCCGTGGGAAGCCCCGCCGCCAGGTTGGCCAGGCTCATGGACAAGAACCTGTAGGTGTCCAGGAACCGCACCGCGAAAGATGACTGTCGTTGGTTGTCCCCGGGCTGGCCAAAGTGGAACCGCTTGGTGAAAGCGATGTAGCGCTCCTCCGTGTGCGCCAGCACGTCCACATCGCCGGGGTCAATGGCCAACTCCCGCACTATGAAGTGAGCGTCATAGTTGGACAGGTTGTGGAAATAGCAGTTGATGACCCGCTGCTCCCTGTACCGTAGGTTGCACGAGCGGTGCGCCGCTCCTCGGAACTCGTAAGGTGGGGCGTGGTTGTGGTCCCGCACCTTGACGTCCTGCTCGGTGAACTCCTCACCGCAGAGGTAGCAGCGAGTCGCCGCCAGGTACTCTTCCATCTCCTGCCGGGTCAGAGAAGGGTGCAGAGCTCTCATGCTGAACAGGAACTCCCACAGCATCAACACGTCCATCTTGAGCCTCTCCATAAACACCTTGGACGCGTCGACCCCGAAGTAGACCCGGGGTTCAAACTCCTCCAACCCCAACGAGTCCATGATCTGGTATGCAAAGGCGTATGGGACGTGTAACATGCAGCAAGTGTAACATGTAAGTGGACACCCACATGCAAATATGGAATACCCACTATTAATATAATTCCAAATTCGACTAAATAAGTTTATAGTCTCAATATAATTAACATATTAACTAACGGCGCCATCCCCCATTAGTACCCAAATTGTCGAAATTCTATAATTCTATTCTTAGTCCTTGTATTAGGTTTTGTACTATTAAACCCAACACCCCGTGCAGTAGAGTAATATATGTATTTAATGCAGATACGCACATTTTACAAGACCCACACATCTGTTGTATAAGCAGCAGAATAGACGTCTCACCCATTGTGTTGTTGTAAAGTAAAACATAAATGTAAATTGTGCTGGATACAACCGGTCAGATATTAGACAGGAAATGTGTTGGAAGTGTATTGCCAAAGACAAACACCACATAGTGCAGCATGTAATCAATCCATTACTATTTAGACAGTATTGGTACAACATCCGATATATTAGCCAAACCCACAATCAAACTTGGAAAA
The DNA here is from genome assembly GCA_963675035.1 of Allygus modestus. Taxonomy (NCBI): domain Eukaryota; kingdom Metazoa; phylum Arthropoda; class Insecta; order Hemiptera; family Cicadellidae; genus Allygus; species Allygus modestus. The sequence goes on along the minus strand of OY776117.1, from coordinate 105,385,241 downwards.
CAAACAGTAAAAGATAAATATTATAGTAACAGAAATAGTAAGAGTATAAGGACATAGTAATATTTAAAGTTTATAAACTTGTTTTATAATATTACTATGTCCTTATACTCTTACTATTTCTGTTACTATAATATTTATCTTTTAACGCTTGTTATCTCCCAAAGCGAGGGTGTGTTACAAAACAGCACTAAAGGGGAAAATATACGGTAAATTTAGATATAAGGGGATATAACAAGTCGAAAAGTAAATAAAGGAGTTATTGGTAGTAATTTACAAAATATAGTTTTGTAAAAACACAAATACCAATGTTAGTTTTTAGGTTGTGGCAAAACAAACAACTGTATTATAGGTGGAAATAATATTGTAATTTTAGATATAGTTGGGGGCTATAACATCCAAAAATAAATCAGACAATAAATGCTTAGGACAATATCCAAAGTGACAATAAACAGTCAGTTTTGGGATTACAGCAAAATAAACAAACAGACAAAATACTGTATTGTGGGGGGTAATGGAACGTGTGGTAGTGTGGTCTTGTTACCTATATAAGAGCTATAACATATCCGAAAATAAAGAAGTTTGAAATTGTATATTTTTCAAAATATTTTTTAAATTTGACCATTATAGTTAATTTGTCAAATGTGGATGGTACATATACACTAGCCTAGAATAATGACATAAATTTTAAACAAATCAGACCATAAATAAAGAAGTTGCCAATTGGCAGTATTTTTCCAAATTTTTAAAAATTTAACCGCAATATTTGTAAAATGTGGATGGTGCATATACATTAGCCCACAACAACAACATATCCAAATTTTAAACAAATCGGACAGTAAATAAAGAAGTTGGCAATTGGCGGTATTTTTCAAAAATATTTTTTAATTTGACTGTAATAGTGAATTTGGGAAATGTGGATGGTGCATATACACTAGCCTACAACAATAACATATCTAAATTTTAAACAAATCGGACATTTAATAAAGAAGTTGGCAATTGGCAGTATTTTTCAAAAATAATTTTTAATTTGACTGTAATATTTGTAAAATGTGGATGGTGCATATACACTAGCCTACAACAATAACATATCCAAATTTTAAATAAATCGGACAGTAAATAAAGAAGTTGGCAATTGGCAGTATTTTTCAAAAAATATTTTTTAATTTGACCGTGATGGTGAATTTAGGATATGTAAGTGAAATTTATTAAAACACTTGCCTAGGACAATAACATATCCAAATTGCAGACAAATCGGACATTTAATAAAGAAGTTGGCAATTGGCAGTATTTTTCAAAAATAATTTTTAATTTGACTGTAATAGTGAATTTGGGATATGTAGGTGGAATTTATTAAACCAGTTGCCTAGGACAATAACATATCCAAATTGAAGACAAATCAGACATTTAATAAAGAAGGTGGCAATTGGCAGTATTTTTCAAAAATATTATTTAATTTGACCGTAATATTTGTAAAATGTGGATGGTGCATATACACTAGCCTACGACAATAACATATCCAAATTGCAGACAAATCGGACAGTAAATAAAGAAGTTGGCAATTGGCTGTATTTTTCAAAAATATTTTTTAATTTGACCGTAATAGTGAATTTGGGATATGTAAGTGTAATTTATTAAAACACTTGCCTACGACAATAACATATCCAAGTTTTAAACAAATCGGACAGTTAATAAAGAAGGCGGCAATTGGCAGTATTTTTCAAAAATATTTTTTAATTTGACCGTGATGGTGAATTTGGGATATGTAAGTGAAATTTATTAAAACACTTGCCTAGGACAATAACATATCCAAATTGCAGACAAATCGGACATTTAATAAAGAAGGTGGCAATTGGCAGTATTTTTCAAAAATAATTTTTAATTTGACTGTAATAGTGAATTTGGGAAATGTAAGTGGAATTTATTAAAACACTTGCCTAGGACAATAACATATCCAAATTGAAGACAAATCGGACAGTAAATAAAGAAGTTGGCAATTGGCAGTATTTTTCAAAAATATTTTTTGACCGTTATAGTGAATTTAGGAAATGTAAGTGGAATTTATTAAAACACTTGCCTAGGACAATAACATATCCAAATTGCAGACAAATCGGACAGTAAACACCAAAGATAGTTTTTTAGCCTGAATTTGAAAATTAATTTTAAAAAATATAGAGGAGGGATGGGGATTGGGTCAATATATTTAATATAGGCAAGGGTTGGACGTTAGTATAGGCTAAGGCGCGGGAGCTCTATAGGCGGGAGCTGGCGTCGGTGCAAAAACGGCTCCCCATAAGAATAACATGGGGAAAAAGCGCCGGAAGTGATGCCTCTTTCCTGTTTATCCACTACTACACAATAACTTCTAAGTTGTTTACATGTGTTGTTTATTTAGTGTGGAGTTATTTTTGAACTCGTGGATTTCTGCAAAGGATGTATTAAAATTAATGCAAATTTTAAATGGGGGAAAATAAGGCAGGGGCCAAAAAGAAAATTTGTGTAGGGTAGGATCGGGCGTCGGTGCAAAAACTGATCCCCATAAGAATAACATGGGAAAAAAGCGCCGGAAGTGATGTTAAACCGCCATTTCACCACTACTTATTTTCAGTTTATTTTTTACTGGAAAACTTCGATGTAAAAGCTAAGTGTTTGGACTAGTGATGATAAATTAATACAATAGGTTTTGGAATTTTTGAATTATTGGGACAGTATAACTCTGTAACACGACTGACTGTGATTGATAATCAAGCGTGTTGTAGACCTATAGTAGTTTCTTTACATTGTGAACAAATTACTTGATGGCAGACTTACTAAACTATCATACGTGCAAACTATCTTTATTACATGTAATGTACCTACCAAATAAGCCTCACTGTCACCTAATGACATGGGATTAAAGTTTTGTAATCTACCGGTCAGTAAAATAGTCTGGTTACAGTTTATATTTGTTTGCATTTTCTGTGGTTAATATTGATTTTCATAAACAATCAAGATGTCCAAAACTCCCTAATCCCAACCGTCTACGTTGTTCAACTAATTACGATGTAGACAGATTGCCCTCCTGAAAAATTGTCATTAATGTAGATGTTGGATTTTGCTTTTAAATCTCTCTTGCTGCGATTTCAGTAGCTTGTGTATTTAAATTCAAACCAACATATATTAATGATGTAAACATTTTTAAATTTAAGGTATGAATTTTATAAGATACTGTTAGGCCTATATAAATAAATCATTGAATATCTTTTTTTACATTAAATGGGTTTAAAACAAGTATATTTCTGTATGTTTAACCCCCTGATTTTGGAGCTGGAAATTAATAGGTCTAATAATTATTGGCAACTTTTCTCTCAGGTTATATATTTAAAAATCGTCAAAAACCATCCGGTACCAAAAATATATTAGTCATTGGCCGAGTCTTAAAAAAGCGTAAACAGGAGCTAGGACATGTGACCAAATAAACGCAATCAGTTTAATCTAATTTGCTAGGTACACACAGTGGTTTTAAGAGGTTAATTGCTCCACCTCACCCTCCAGGGTTAGATGGAAACGTATTCTGCATATTCTCTATTCATTGCTGCTAGATTAGGAAACCCCAGCATAGCTGCTATAGGCACGTTTTCCATAAGCGGGAATTTTGCGCAGGTTACCAGAAGGTTAGGATATAGCAGGAAAGGAAAGGGTGGGATGGGACAGGCAGCCAAATTGGCCTTTCAGAGTACCAACTCCCGTGCCTTGTGACAGCTGTGATCAGGCTCTATGTGGACCCGCTCTGCCCTCCAACTGGCCAACTCAACGGATGGGGTATCCATGTACAACAGCCAGGGACCATACATTCTCAGGTTGGGGACCAACCCCTGAGTTTCCGCCCCGAGCCGCTGCAAGTGGAGGGACCAAAGGTGAAAGGGAAGTTTGTCATAATGGACATCCAAAAAAACTTCATATGTAATAACAATTTCATTTGCTGTACCCAATGTCAGCATCCAAACTGGTATAGACCAGTTTTAAGGTTGTCCTGGGACGAATATTCTCTATTGGTCAATGCTAACACACCAAGTTTTAATAAAATTAAAAAGTATACAAGAGATATATGTTTTTTATTTCTTATAAGAATAACATCGGACAATATACTTAGTTTACTGCTGAATGGAAATTGAAATATTCTCCACAACCATTAGTCGAATAGCCTACTAACGAAATACTAATTTAACCGTGTGTGGATTGGAGTACTAATTTTTCATCTTTTAGAGCTTTTTATGGCAATGAGATAAAACTGTTGAAACCTGCTAAAAATATTTAAAGTTTATGGCACTAAGAAAGGTAAAAAAACTGAAGTTTGGGATCTCTTAAGCCCTGTAATTTCTGAACCCAAATTTTTCTAAAAAATCAGGTGGTATATTTTATTAGAAACCTAATATAAACCACCAAATAAAAAATCCAAAGATTTCGAAAGCGGCTCCTCAAAACTGCTCCAGACCTATATACTACGTTGTTGGGTACCAAAATATTATGGATACCTCTTTGTTCTTCCCTCAGGGCTCTGCCTTTACTATCACTCCCAAATTTTAATTTTAACGTATGATTCGTTGGATTTATTTTGTTAAAGCAGCATCTCCTGAAAGATGTCCCCACGTTTAATACGCCGCCCTACTCAACCATAGACCTCCACCGCACAGGAAAATTTTCTTTATTATTATTTACACCTTTTTTAGTAATTTTAGAAAATTTTCAATTATACAAAAAATTGTTGTTATTTTCTTTTAACCCCGACCTTAGAGCTCCGCCTCGCTGGCTTTAAAAGTTGCCTTGTTAAATTTATGGAGGAAAGATGATCCTTGGGTAAGCGTTCGGGAGTTCGGGTTGAGTACTACTAGCTGGTCAGACAGACATTATTCTGTCCTAATGTCACTGAATTTGTTTTATGTCAAAGATTCTCGTTCTTTTTCAAGATGAGCTCGTTAGCTACGCTCACTTGCCTATGTTTATATAGAGCTTGCTTCGGTATTGAAAATGAGTTGCTATTCAAATAGATTTATTATGTCTATAATAAACATATGTTTATATGCTTTTCAAGTATGTTTAGATATCATCCTTATAACAGCTGTTTGATGAAACTAAATAACTAACATACAATCCCGACTTTGTTTTATGTATTTAGATAATGACAATCACTTAATAATATCTTGCCATGACAACGTTAATATACACTAGGCAGCAATATGGATTTTAGCAATTTGAAATTTAAGTAACTGCACAACGCCATCTGTAGAGCCTGATATAAGCGTAGGTTATATTATATAAATCAAACAGGAAAGTTGGCCGGGCTGGTAAGGGCCCGCACTTGCATTTAGGGTGTAGACCAGAGCCTGTACAGACCTAAATTCAGCCCTGGCCGTCTGTATGCAGAACTTCAAACATGCTAGAATCCAGAATCATTGTCCCTGTCTCGTGTACATTCTATGTGCCTAAGAGTAAAAATATGTTATAGTCAATCAATACAAATGCTGAATTATTTTGACTCAATCCTATCCTACACTATAATGTGAGTAAGGTTTGCATGCTCGCTTGCTTGGTTGATTGCTTGCAACTCTTATCTCAAAAACGGCTCCAACGATTTTCTTAAAAAATAACTAATGTGTCCTTCCAACTACTTGTGTTGTAAAACCTGATATCTGGGTTAAAAATAAGTTCTAGACATGTCCCATCCCCCAAAAAAATCAAATAATGTAAAAAGCCGCTATGGAAAATTGAAAAAATCACATTGGGCTTTTGGAGATTAAAATAAAAGCAAAAGAGTCATAACAGCTGTTCAAAATCTTTCAGCGAACTCTCAAAGTTATACTCATATAGTTTAAGTACTACCTGGGACTGAGCTTTGCTAGGGAAAGGTCAATCTTGTTTATGACTTGGAGTTGTTTTTCACCATGTACCCTACTAACAAGCATTTTTGAGGTCACAACAGTTGTTATTATAATGCACCTTTGAGTCATTCTGGATATGACCACTCCACATGTAATCTTCATTCAAAGGATTTATTATCTGATTTTATGAAACCACATGGAACTCATGTTGTTTATGATTATTAACATGTGGTTTCCTGAGAGCAGAGATTAAAAGATTTGAGAGAAGATTACATACATAGAGTAGTAAAATAAATCAAAGGGATATTGAGCAATAAATAACAACTGGAGTGACCTTAAATACCCCGTAGCAGCAAACCTGCTTACTCAGCAAATTTCCCATGCATATATATGTATCTTAATACCACATAAAGCCACATACCAAGTTTCATCAATATACATTCATAAATAAACGATTTATGACATTTTAATTATTCTCCATAAGAATAACATGGCGGCTGAGTATGCAGGTTTGCTGAAGGAAGGAACACAAAAAATGGGGTTTTATACAAATATCAATATAACTCATTTAGGTAAAGCTACATACCAAATTTCATTAATTTATTTTCATAATTAAGGGAGGTAACACGTTACTTATTCTCCATAAGAATAAAATGGGGCTGAGTACGCAGGTTTGCTCATGGTTTACGCAGGGAGCCTTTGGCAAAAACTTTTTTTTTTTAGCAAATATCAATGGTCCACAACCAGATGAAGCCGTATACCAAGTTTCGTCAGTATACGTTCATAAATAAGCGAGATATAAAATTGTTCTTTTTCTCCATAAGAATAACATTAGACAACGTACTGTGTTTAGCACTTTCAATATCTCGGTAACCAATTGACGTAGAGAAATGATCAAAATACCAAATTGTGTGTTTTTTTAAGCCAAATCCAATGGTAAAATCCAAAATTTGACTATTTCCAAAATTACATGTAAACAATTCAAAAAACCCATTTTTCGGGTCAAAACCCCCCCCCAAAATACCCCTTCGGATGGAGCGATCTGGCTGGTTTTCGAACTTAGTCATAAATGTTGCTTTACACGTTTATACCAAATTTCATCAAAATCGGATAATTTTTACGAGAGTTATCGTGCTCACGGACACACACATATATATATATATATACATATACACATATATACATATGTACACATATGCACATGTATACATATATACATATATACAGTTTCAAACGAATGGTGTTTTTGGGGTCTGGGGACCTCAAAACGAAAAGTTATCATGGTCCCGGGCCTAGGTCTTACCATGCCGACTACGGTTATAGCTTCTTCCCTATAGGGGAAATTCGCTAAAATGTAGAAAAGAGGCAAATGAGTTATACAAATCTGATTATCAGTAGGGGGAAGAGGTGAAATAAGCTCCAAGTCATCTAAACAAACTGACTGGCCTCCCCCCGAGCAAAGTTCGGCCCCCAGGTATCATATATACTCTAATATGAGTAAGGTTCGCTTGTATGTTTGCTTGCTTGCGACACTAATCTCAAATACACCCGTCGCAGCAAACCTGCATACTCAGCGAATTTCCAATGAATATATAACATAACACTTAACAGCATTCATAAGAAATGTATTCACAAACAAGCGATATTTAAAATATTAATTATTCTCCATAAGAATAACATTGGGGATGAGTACGCAGGTTTGCTGCAACAAGGCACACAAAATAATGGGTTTTTATGCAAATATCAATAGAACTCATCTTAGTGAAGTCACATACCAAGTTTCATCCATATACATTCATAAATAAGCGATATATAACATTTTAAGTATTTTCCATAAGAATAACATGGAGACCAAGTACCTAGGTTTGCTGCTACAGGAACCATAGGCGAAAAATTGTTTTTTTGTGCAAACAACAATAAACCATAACCAGATCAAGCCATATACCAAATTTTGCCAGTTTATGTTCATAAATAAGCGAGATATACAATTTTTCTTTTTCTCCATAAGAATAACATTAGACAACGTACTGTGTTTAGCACTTTCAATATCTCGGTAACCAATTGACGTAGAGCAATGATCAAAATACCAAATTGTTTGTTTTTTTAAGCTGAATTCAATGGTGTAAATTTGATTTAAATTAAAATTACATGTGAAAACCCCAAAAAACACATTTTTGGGGTACAAAACCCCCCAAAAACCCCCCTTCGGATGGTGCGATTCATCTGGTTTTCGAACTTGTTCAAATAAATGGTACTTTACACATTTGTACCAAATTTCATTAAGATCGGACCTTTTTTACGAGAGTTATCGTGCTTACGGACACATATATATATATATATATATAAATATATATATAAATATATATATATAATATATATATATATATATATATATATATATATATATATATATATATATATACATATATAAAAATTTGAACGAATGGTGTTTTTGGCATCTGGGGACCTCAAAATGAAAAGTTATCATGGTCTCGGGCTTAAGTCTTACCATGAGACCTACGGTAATAGCTTCTTCCCTATAGGGAAAATTCGCTAAAACGGCTCCAACGATTTCCTTCAAATGTTCAAAATAACTAATTTCTGGGATAAAAATAAGTTCTAGACAGGTCTCATCCCCAGGAAAAATCAAATAATGTAAAAAAAAATAAAATGAAAAGTTAAAAAAATTAACATTGGGCTTACGGAGTTTTAAATCAACACAAAAGAATTTTATCAGCTGTTCATAATCAACCAGGGAACTGTCAAAGTAATACTCATGTTTTTTATGATTATTAACATGTGGTTTCCTGAGAACAGAGATTAAAAGATTTGAGTGAAGATTATATATATATATATATATAGAGTAGTAAAATAAATGAAAAGGACATTGAGCTATAAATAGCATCTGGAGGAACCTTAAAAATGTAGAAAAGAGGCAAATGAGTTACACAAATCTGATTATCAGTAGGGGAAAGTGATGAAATATTACTCCAAGTCATCTAAACTGACTGATTGGCCCTCCCGCGAGCAAAGCTGGGCCCCCCAGGTACTGTCGTGTTAAAACGGATATGAGAAGGGTGTTACCACTCCAGTAGTCAGTAGTATTCTTTATTTACATTAGTCCTAAATTATCTGTTCTTGCCGTTGTGGATTTAAAACGGATATGGGAATGGTGTTACCATTCCATTAGTAAAATGTTTGGTTTATTAATTATCTGTTCTTGCTGTTGTGGAGTTAAAACGGATAACAGGAGAGTGTTACCAATCCAGTACCTGCCTACATATCTTTAAAAATTCAGTCTTCGTTCATCCTCTTACGGGAAGAATGAGCGTACACCTAGTTTATAATCTGATCCACTAAATGTTAATGCTCATAAGATTAACATGGGAAGTTTAGTATTCATTGGGGCTAAATCGTAAAGGAATTTTAAAACGTGAATAGGCCTATTATATGTTATTTTAGGATATTAGCAATCTTCCTACCAAATCAGCTCAATCGATTTAGTAGTTTGAGCGTGATTGAGCCACAAACTAATAAACAAACAAACAAACAAACAAACTCACAAACTTTCAGCTTTATAATATTAGAATGATTAGTATGATAGCTGGTACTTCAAATTTTGTCGGTTGTCTCTTATCTCTTAAATTTGTAACATATTTTAGTAGACACGTTAACGTATGCTTGCGGACCTTTGCAAAGCTCCTTAGTTTTTTAACATATCAATTCAAATTTTCTCTAAGTATTTTTAAATACAAGTAATCTGTTGAAATCTTTAGTATTTGTACTCGTACATTCACACATTTGTAATCTTTCTCTGTCAGAATACAATATAAAGAAATTATAATTATTTAGATATGTTGCATATGGTCTAGATATTTGTTGACCTATTGTAAAAGTGTTTGGCTAAACAAGGTGTAAGTTAACAAAAGCTAAATAAGAGTATGTAACATGTCTATTTAAATATATAATTAAAAATTCAGTCTTCGTTGATCCTCTTACGGGAAGAATGAGCGTACACCTAGTAATATATTTGAACTAATATTTGCTAACATATATTTTCGGGAGACTAAGTTCATTGCATGGAGTAAAATTCGACTTTACATAGTAGGTGGGAGAAAAATATATTTAAGCGCAAATTAATTTCCTGTGAAGTTTAAAAATCTTAGATAACACAACAAAAAAGGGGTTGCATCACATTGGCATTGAATGTCACATAATAGACTACGGCATATTATCCAAAATATCCAAATAATGTTGATGGTCTCATGGTTACATTATAGAAAACTAACTGTGTTTGTTTACCTCAAAATTCAGTCAACGAGCGACCCGACATTTTTTGTCTCATTCTTAACGGCTGGTCTATTATTTGGCATCCGGTCGAGGGTCGCAGTAATTTATTCAAGCGATAAGAGGTGTACTACTTCAAAATGTTAAAACTGAAACTAATTATCGTGCAAAGACAAATGATGGCTAATTTTTAGTGAATTTCGCCTATAGGGAAGAAGCTATTACTGTAGTCGGCATGGGAAGACCTAGGCCCGGGACCATGATAAATTTTCGTTTTGAGGTCCCCAGATCCCAAAACGTGGATATATGTGTCCATGAGCACGATAACTCTCGTAAAATGGTTCGATTTTGATGAAATTTGTTACAAACGTGTAAAGCAACATTTATGATTTTATGTTCGAAAACCAGACAGATCGACCCATCCGAAGTGGAATTTTGGGGGGGTTTTGTACATCAAAAATGTTTTTTAGCGAATTTCCCCCATAGGGAAGAAGCTATTACCGTAGTCGGCATGGCAAGACCTAGGCCCGGGACCATGATAACTTTTCGTTTTGAGGTCCCCAGACCCCAAAAACACCATTCGTTTGAAACTGTATATATATATATATATATATATATATATATACCCCCGTAGCAGCAAACCTGCATACTCAGCGAATTTCCAATGCATATAAATTTATCTTAATACCACATAAAGCCACATACCAAGTTTCATTAATATACATACATAAATAAACGATTTATGACATTTTAATTATTCTCCATAAGAACGACATGGCGGATGACTATGCAGGTTAGCTGAAATAAGGAACACTAAAAATGGGTTTTTATACAAATACCAATATAACTCAACTAGGTAAAGCCACATACCAAGTTCTATTAATTTATGTTCATATTTAAAGGAGATAACACGTTACTTATTCTCCATAAGAATAACAGGGCTGAGTATGCAGGTTTGCTGCTACGGGAACAATCGGCCAAAAAATGGGTTTTTGTGCAAATATCAATAGAACACAATGAAATGAAGCAATATACCAAGTTTCGTCATGATAAGTAGATAAATAAGCGAGATCTACAATTTTTCTTATCCTCCATAAGAATAGTATTGGACAACGTACTGTGTTTAGCACTTTCAATATCTCAGTAACCAATAGACAAAGAGCAATGATTAATACACCAAATTGTGCGTCTTTTAAAACTGATTCCAATGGAAAAAAATAAAATTTTACTTTTTCAAAAATTATGTGTAAAAACTCAAAAACCCATTTTTGGGGCACAAAACCCCCCCAAAATACCCCTTCGGATAAGTCGATCTGTCTGGTTTTTGAACTTAAAGTCATAAATGCTGCTTTACACGTTTGTACCAAATTTCATCAAAATCGGACCTTTTTTACGAGAGTTATCGCACCCACGGACACACACACACACACACACACACACATATATATATATATATATATATATATATATATATATATATATATATATATATATACACACAGTTTCGAACGAATGGTGTTTTTGGGGTCTGGGGACCTCAAAACGAAAAGTTATGATTGTCCCGGGCCTAGGTCTTAACATGCCGACTACGGTAATAGCTTCTTCCCTATAGGGGAAATTCGCTAAAACGTGTCCCATGTTGATCTTATGGGAAAAAGGTTTTTAGATTTTTCTCAGATAGTTTTACCAAAAACTTCACATTTCCGTTTATTAATGTGTTTAGCTCAACAAAACAAACATTTTGGTGTGGTCGTTGTTCTACGTCCAACCGTTGCAGAGATATTCAAAGTGCTAAACACAGTACGTTGTCCAATGTTATCCTTATGGAGAATAAATAAAATTCTATATCTCGATTATTTATGAATGTATATTGATGAAACTTGGTATGTGGCTTCAAATAGTTGTGGTATATTGATATTAGCACAAAAAACAAGTTTTTTGTTGATATTCCCCGTAGCAGCAAACCTGCATACTCGGCCCCCATGTTATTCATATGGAGAATTTTTTTTTTTTTTTTTTTTTTATAACTTTATTTGATATTTTACAATCTGTTCAAAAAGGATGGAACAATCAGCAAAAAATATAAAATAAATTACATAACATGGGCAAGTTGCTGTCCAATAACAGATCTTGCATCAAACATTCTTCCAATTTAAAATATTAAGTAAATCTGTATGGCAGTTCAAGCACTTTAACATTTTTCTTGAGCCTGTTAGTAAACTCGCTATTGTCAAGGAGGTTAACAGCTAAATAATTTGGATGTTGTTCTAATTTTCTTTGGTAAATCTGGCTGTATCGTGTAATTTCTTCTTTTATGGTTGGAATTTTCAGATCTTCATGAATAGTCTTATTTGAAACGAACCAAGGAGCACAGATAATTTTTCTCAATGTTTTTGACTGGAATCTTTGCAAAATTTCAATATTAGATTGGCTTGCTGTTCCCCACAGCTGTATACCATATGTCCACATAGGCTTTATCATACTTTTGTACAATGTAATTTTGTTAGTCAATGATAATTTAGATTTTCCACAGATTAGCCAATTGAGTTTTCTAATTTTTAGTTCCATTTGTTGTCTTTTACACCATAAATGATTTTTCCAATTTAGTCTTTTATCAATGTGAATTCCTAAATATTTAACACTTTCAACTTCAGTCAAGGCAACGTTGTTTATAAATACGGGGGGACAGTCTACTCGTCTAAGAGTAAAGGTGATATGGGTGGATTTATCTTCGTTAACCCGAACCCTCCAAATCTTTAGCCAAGCTTGAAAGTCATTCAGATAATTTTGTAAATTATCGGAGGCAGTTTGGGGGTTTACATGGCTACACAATATTGCAGTATCATCCGCAAATGTAGCGACTGTGACGTCTTCACCTGAGGGAATATCAGAAGTATATATCAAATACAAGATAGGGCCAAGAACACTACCTTGGGGAACTCCAGATTGAATTGGCTTTAGTTCGGTCAATACATTATCAAATTTAATTTGGAAAAACCTTTCAGATAAGTATGATTGTAACAAACTAAAATAAGAATGAGGAAGAACCTTCTTCAATTTATAAAAAAGTCCTGTGTGCCAAACTTTGTCAAACGCTTGTTGTACATCCAGAAAAGCGGCAGAACAGACATTTTTGGACTCAAATGTATTTTTTATCTCATCTACAAGTCTATGAGTTTGTTCAATGGTAGAGTGTTGCTTGCGGAAACCAAACTGATGATCAGGAATCAAATTTTGCTCACTAATAGCAGTATTTAATCTTTTTAGAATCAACTTTTCAAACAATTTAGATACCATGGGTAGCAGACTAATAGGCCTATATGATGAAGCTTCATTTGGTGGCTTGCCTGGTTTGGGAATAACAATTATTTGTGCTACTTTAAGTTGTATTGGAAAGTATTGTAGACGTAATATTGCATTTAATATAAATGTTAGTAATAATATACCCTTTCTTGGTAATTCCTTAAGAATCTTCCCAGTAATGAGATCGTAACCCGGAGCTTTATTTAAGTTTACTTCTTTAGTTATTGTATTTGAAACTTCAGTAGGGGTAAATGACACAATTGGTAGAGATAATTGAAGAGGTGAGTCCAAAAACTCAAGAATTTCACTATCATCATTTGGGGGATTTGGCGTTAAAGGCTGAAATACTTCGGAGAAATAATCTGAAAAGATAGATGCCTTTTCAGTGTTTGTCTTAGCCCAAGCACCATTTCCTGCTTGTAAAGGTGGAATATGTTGTATAGGGCGTTTCAAATACTTTGTAGACTTCCACAGCGAATAATCAGTGGCTTCGGTAGGAGACAGGTTTTTAGTATAATCATCAAACCATTCGTTTTTTAGCTTCATCAAACTCCTTTTTAATGTTTGAGCTGCATTGTTAAATCTATTCTTGTCGATTGGACTTCTGGTATTTTGCCAAATCCTCCGTAGTCTTCGCTTTTCTGCAATTTTCTTTTTTATGAAGATAGGATAGTTGAAACATTTTGTCTTGAAAGCCTCCGATTTCGGAGTTGCCTCCCAAGCTGCTGTCTGAATAGTAGTGTTAAAGTAGTTAATTGATTCCTCCAAGTCATTTGGGGATTTTAGTGGTATTTTTAAGTCAACGTTGTTGCTAATTGTTCTCCTAAAGCATTCCCAATCAGTGAATTTGTTATAAAGAGATGGGGGCTTTTCTTTTAAGCAAACTGAACTACTGAATGTCATGAGTACAGGAGAGTGATCAGACGAGAGGTCAAGAGAAGATTCAACATGAACATAGTTTTGTGAAATACCTTTTAAAACGAAGAAGTCCAATAAATCTGGAATCTTGTTTCGGTCTGTAGGCCAATATGTAGGTTGTCCTGATGAAATACAATCGAGTCCACCTTCTGATACGGCTCTTAAAAGCGTCCTTCCTCTAGGATTTATTAGCCTTGAGCCCCAATACGTATGTTTGGCATTGTAATCACCCCCTGCGATAAACTTTGAGCCGAGAGACGAAAAATAATCTTTGAATTGATCTTTATCAATGATATGGGGTGGAGGACAGTAGACCGCCGACAATGTCAGAGAACTGTTATTTTCATCTTCTAAAACAACAGAGCTAGCTTGCAAAAAGTTATTTTGGATTTTAGGAAGTTCATATTGTTTGATTTTTTTGTGAACCAACACAGCTGTACCTCCATGCCCCCTATTACCAGGGTGGTTAGAACAGTAAACATTAAAATCTGAAATATTGAAAAAACTTCTATCAGTGAAATGAGTCTCGGAAATTAGGCATACATCTATTTTCTGTTGAGCAATAAACAATTTAAGTTCTTGGCAATGATTTACCAAGCCGTTGGCATTCCAAAGAGCTATTCTTAGAAAAGAGTTCATGTTAATTTATTTATAACAGTGGTTAGTAGGTTCATCAGAGTACCTATTTGTTGAGTCTGTTGTAGCAACAATTTTTCAAATTTATCGATGAAACATTGTATTGTTTGTTCTAGGTTGCTTGGATTACAATTGTCCGTCGTTTGTGTGTGATTTTTGCGAGTTGTAGCTTGAGCGTATGTTTGAGGTCTGTCATTTTGATCACATGGGGTACGTATGGTCAGACGTTCACTTTGGACACATTCAGTAGGAGCTGACTTGTTAAGTGATTTCTGATACAAAGGAGGGTACATTGTGTTGTTTTCTTCCTTAGGGCCATCGGGATAACGAGAGCCAGGTATAGATGGACGTCTATCTCGGACATTCTCAGTAAGACTTGATTCTGGATTGTCAAAAGATTTTTGACGCAAGGGAGGGTACGATTTGATTTTTATTTCTTTATATACGACACATCCCTTATAGTTTGCGGGGTGATTTCCCTCACATAAGGCACATTTTGGCGGTTCCGAAGGGGATTTTTTACAGGCCAGCGTGTCATGATTCTGGCCGCATTTTACACATCGAAACTGATACCAGCAATAAGATTTCGTGTGTCCATACTTTTGACATTTTTTGCACTGGACGATTTCAGATTTTTTCCTAGGGGGTTCAAAGACAATCTTGGCGTTTAATAGGTATTGGGTCTTATATATCTCTTTGTTGTTGTCACTAGGTTCAAGATCCACAAAAAACATTGACAGAGGGGCTTTGGTTTTAAAGTGCTTAATGTTTGCAATGTTACGCACTTTATGACCACTTTCCTCTATAGACAGTTTTAAGTCATTCAAGTCCGTCGAAAAATGCATATTTTTAAGAACAACTCTATAAGCTCTGTCTTGTTTGACTTGGAAAGTATGAAAACTAACTTTAAGTTCAGTCAGTTTGTGAACTAAAAGTCGGTATGAGCTTATAGTCGAAGGACAGATTTTTACTTTATTTTCACTAAGGCATTTATATGTGTACTCGTTCTTTGAAATTACAGATTCGATTGATGAGATCATTTGTTTAATATTTGTTATATCAGGTATAAATATCGGTGGAGGCTTAACCTCCTTTTTATCCGATAGATCAGGATTAGATTCATCCATGTTTTGTGTCTCATTGAGGGGTTGGAACATATTTTGTGTTTCAACTGTGGTAGCAGAAGATAATTGACGGGCTTTCTTTGAAATTGGAGGGTTGACAATTAGTTGATTTCTTTTAGTACCAGGCACTGTCTGCCAGACACCATCAAGTTGTTTATCCGCGCCAAAATCAAATTTAGGAATTATCTTTAATTGGCTCTGATTATCAACGCTTTCGTTAACATTTTGTTGTTGTTTAGGATTAGAAAACGAACAATAGTCATGGTCAGACATATTACTGGAACAGCCAGTCATAGTAAATTCCTTTTTAACAAAGATTAGGGATTGTAAACAAAAAGATAAACAAACAGAAGAATAAAACCAGAGTAAGGTTATGTAACTTAAAAACAGAAAAACAAAATTAAAACCCAATAAAACTGAGTATTAATGTGGATATTTAAAATAAGCAAAAATATGAGTACTTCGTAACAGAATTATATAGTTCCTTTAGATTTAAACCAAAGATAATTCTCCTAAAAACTCACATAATTAATTCTGCATTCACACTCGACACTGAACACATGGCCCATATGGAGAATAAGTAAAATTGTATATCTCCCTTAATTATGAACCTACATCAAGAGAACTTGGTATGTAGCTTCATCTGGTTCAGTTGTATTGATAATTGCAAAAAAACACATTACATATCTTCCTAGTTGCAGCAAACCTGCGTCCTCAACCCTAATGTTATTCTTATGGAGAATAAATAAAATGCTATACCGGTATATCATTTATTTATGGATGTATTTTTGTGAAACTTGGTAAATAGCTCTATGTAGTAGTGAGTCACACATATATATATGCATTGGAAATTCGCTGAGTACACAGGTTTGCTGCGACGGGGGTATTTAATACATTATTATTTTTTCACACACTACGCTGTAATCACCTGTTTTCCGAACGGCATTTGAATACCGAAAGTAGAGTTTTTCCGCCCGAGGGCCGAAAGTCAGCTGATCTATTTAGCCTGAGTTGCAAACTTGTTTTCAAGCGTACACGTCGTTACAGTACGTGCATACTATTTTCCGTTCTTTGGTTGAAACACTGGAACAAATAATAATAAAATTCAAAACATTGTACTATCGATGATTTGTTTATTGGTTAACTGTTTTTAGTCCGAGATTGCATGAGGCCGCTGTGTTTTGTGATCACATTTAACCCGTTAATAATTGTAGTATGGTGAAAAACAGCGTTCACACCTCTGCCGAAAGGGTTTCGCATAGCCCTCGAACGATTTATGACCTCGACTAAGTCTCGGTCATAAAACACGATCTCGGGCCAGCAAAACCCCACTTTCGGCCCTTTGTGCGAAATATACTATTTCGTCATACTGCTTGGAAAACGGCTGTTTTTAATACATGCGTTGCGGGGCAAAAGTAGTTCTTTTCAGTCCTAGGACGGAAAAGAATCAGCTGCATGGTGTTGAGGTCATCAGCTGTTCCGTTTCTGTCATTTATAAATATCAATGTGTTACAATGTGAATCTGCGAACTTGTGTACATCGATTGTAAGTAATCGATTGTATCGAGAGTTGTAATCAATTATTTTATCGATTGTAATTCATTGTTGCATTGTTATTATATAGGTTAAAAATAAATATATCAATAAATGGTTGCTTATAAAGTCAATTTTTATTATTGTGTATTTATTTGTATTTAGATTAGCCTAATATATTGTAGTAACAAATATTTTCAGTTGTGTATCGACAATCTAACAAACCATTCTACTACACCTGCGGCAAAAATAATAATCTATTAAAAATTAACAATACTAAACTAAACTATGTCGAGAAGGTGAATAAATATTTTATTTTGCCTCAGGGAGAAGATCAGCTAAGAGATAACGTTGTTCACAGCGGGTCTGATTCCTGTTATAGCTCGAAACGTTTGACTAAAGTATTCCTTCTTGCAATCGATAGTCCACAGCATTCGATATACCTAACGTTATAGTTAGTCTAACCATTGACTATATACATGACTATACTCATGTACATAGTCAATGGTCTAACCTAACACTAACACAAACGTAACAGACAATAGTTGAATACATCTGTAGTAACAGCTGTTTGTTTTAAATAGCAAGAACAAGATGGAAGCCATTTTATTTTATTTTTTTTATATTTTTTTACAACATTTATTTCCGGCTCAACAAATTATGTTATACACAGAATTATTAACAATAAATAAGTTATAAGTAACATTAAAAAAAACATATCGGGCTCGCTCTAATCAGAGTCACCCATTAGCTGAATTGCGTTACAGTTCACAGCGAAAAAAAACGAATAAAAACCATGTAAATAAAATTTAGAATCTGGCTAGAAAAATATTCAATTTTCAATGTTTGGCAAAATGTCTTACGATTTCAGGGGGAATTTGCGGTCTTCTTAAGGTGAATATCTTAGCTTCCGATTTATTTGGATTTAAGCATAAATTCCATTTGTTGAACCATTGCACCACTTCATCAGCCGCATTTTGAAGTTGTTGGTAAGCTTGCAGAATTTCGGTGCTTTGAGTGATGATTGTGGTGTCGTCTGCATATAGCGCTAAAGTGGAATCTTGCGGAATTGGAATGTCAGACATGAAAATATTGAAAAGTAAAGGTCCCAAAATTGACCCTTGTGGTACCCCAGCAGAAATTGGGCGATAGTTAGAAGTAGAAGAATTTATTTTTACACAGAAGTGTCTGTTACATAGAAAGGATTTTACTATTTTTTTCAGGTAAAGTGGAAATCCAAGAAGTTCAATTTTGTGAAGAAGGCCCTCATGCCACACCTTATCAAAAGCCTGTGAAACGTCAAGAAATATCGCAGCTGAGTGTTCCTTCCGTTCAAATCCTTTCACAATCGTTTCAACAATCCGCTGAACTTGGTGAGTGGTGGAATGTTTGGGTCGAAATCCGAACTGGTGTGGTGGAATTGCGCTCGATTCTTCAAGAAAAGAGTTTATCCTTCTTTGGATAATCTTCTCCAGCAATTTCGATAGACATGACAAAAGACTTATTGGTCTGTAGCTGGAAGTAGAGAATTTGGGCTTATTGGGTTTGTGGAAAACTATAATTTCGGCCTTTTTCCACGTGTCAGGGAAGAAGCTTTGATAAATACATGCATTAAAAATCGAAGTTAAAACTGACACTGCTTTTTTGGTGAGATTTTTAAGAACAATATTTGGAATAAGGTCGGGTCCAGGTGTTTTACGTAAAGGAAGTTTCTTGATCAGTTACTTTATTTCTACTGGTGAAACAAATTTTATGGGAAGCTCTACTGTTGATGATGCATTTGTCATGGTACTGTTGACAAGACCAGCAGTATGTTCATCGGTCACATTGTTCGGTGAGAACGCCTCCTCGAAGAAGTCAGCAAGAATGTTACATTTATCAAGATCACTTTCATATACATTATCTTCGTGCCTGAGAGGCGGAATTACAGTTGGGGTGCGTAAAATCCGTTTGGTTGCTTTCCAGAGGCTGGAATTATTTGGATTTATGTCACTGACGTAAGTTTTATAACACATAATTTTATATTCTTCGATTTCCAGCCTTACTTGACGTATAAGCTGGTTCAGTCTCCGCCGCATGTGAGGTTGCCTGTGTCTAATCCACTGACGTCGAGCTTCATGTTTAGCTTTTAGTAAATTAATGATTCTTAAAGGTGGAGTGAGAAAGCTATTGGTCTTATTAGGAAATTTTTTACAAGTTGCAAGTTTGGTAGCTTTTTGAAGACACCCAGTGAAATGTTCAATAGCCTTGTTAATGCCATCAATAGAGCTCAGGTGTTGGGGAAACTGAAGAAATCCATCTAACTTTACACCAAAGGTATGCCAGTCAACTCTTCCCGATATTAACCTAGGGGGAGGTGTGCTATTGTCAGGTTGTAGAAAGAAACTGATTAAAACGGGGAGGTGATCGGAGTCCAATTCTGGTACGACTTTGTGTTGGATGGGAGCTGCAAAATTACGATAAAGAACAGTATCCAAAATGTCTGGTTCACAGTTCAATTGAAATGGATAAAACGTGGGCTCATCTGGTGCGGACACGTTTATCCCTTCGTCTGTGATAAATTGAAAAAGACGTGCACCATTTGGGTTAGTAACTCTACAGCCCCAGTTTTGATTTTTACAGTTTAAGTCACCAACGATTAGCGTGGGAGAATGTCCAGTAAATAGGTTCATAAAGTCGTTTAAGTAGAGCCTTCGATTAGGGGATTTATAAGCCGCTATGATATTTACAGAACTACCATCTTCCAGCATAACTTTTACAGAAGTAGCTTCAATTGACGCTAGTTGAGGTAAAAACAAAGTGTTGTGTTGTATGGATCTTTTAATAAAAATAGCTACACCACCTGAGGCAACAGGGGCAGCCCGGTCTTCTCTATAGACATTGTATCCACATACTTTAAAATTTTGATTATCAACTAAATGAGTTTCTGAGATACAAGCTATGTCAACATTGTGACGCACTAAAAAAGCAGAAAAGATCGCTTTTTGTTTGTTCAAACCATTTGCGTTCCAATTTAGGATTTTTAAATTTTGAAACGCAACTCTATTAGGGGGAGGCATGTTTAAGAAAAGAACTTATAACGTTAGTCAAAATTGTTTTAATCATTGGCACTATCGATTTAACTAATTCTACTATCAGTGCTTCTAAATTAGTTGAGCTTGATTGATCAGAACTGCACGGTTGACCCGATTTATTTGCTTGCTCCGCCAGAGTTGGAGGAGTGAACCTAGTTTTTGAGGGATGTTTATGCGCAGACTTACCACTTAATACATCAGCGTAGGAAGCCTCGTGTGTTTGGCGCTGTGCTTCCTCGGTTGGCGGGGTTTGAGCTACTGTTGCACGGACATGTATTGCAGGTGGCGTAGAATTCTCAGGTTGCAACCGCTTAGTTTTAGACAGGTTCGGATTTTTTGTCCTAGACAAGAGGCTTTGGTAATGAGAACAGCCCCTGAAATTTGCAGTGTGATTTTCCCCACAGTTCACGCATTGAGGGGTGTCAGTTTTAGGTTTCGGACACTCTGAATAGTGGTGACGATCGGTACACCGTACACATCGTGTGTCTAACTTACAAAAGTTCTTCGTGTGACCAAATCTTTGGCATCGAGTGCACTGAGGGATCATTTTGGATTTCCTTTTCGGTTCGACAGATATAACTGCATAGCACAGAGTATTTAATTTAAAAATATCGTTACTCTCATCGTTTTTTACCAGATCAACAGTGCACAAGGGAATAGGAATTTTATTTTTGTTCAGCAACCTAGTTACTCTGGTTACTGGAAAGCTGAGACCTAACAGTTCAGATTTAATTTCGTCTTCAGTCAAAGAGGTTGGGACATTTCTAATAACAACCTCAAGTTTTTTATCTTGGGGTGGTTGAAATGTATGATATTTAACCTCAGATGAGTCATAGAATGACGTTAGGTTGCGGAAGTCATCGATGGTTGTTAGATTTACTTTCAGGGACTGGCCACGGACTTGAGTGGAAAAGTTAGCCTTAACTATGGTTTTAATGTCTTTTACTATTTCTTGATGATTGTTAACGTCGTGGAGGATAATCGGAGGAATTTTAATTTCCTTAGTAATTTGGTTTTCATTAGAATTATCTTCCATTACTTCAGATACGTTACCACTATTTGAAGCATACGGATGGTCTAAAAGAACTTGGTATTTGTTCTGTTTACATAGCTCATATGAATCTAAAACGTACCTTTTTGGTTGAGAATTTGTATCGGAAATATTCTTGCGTTTGCTAGGAAAAACAAAATTAGACTCATTTGAGCCAGGTTGTACGTCTGTCCCCTTCATTGCTGTTGGTAAATTAGCAGATTGCGTTAGACATTTGGTTTTACCCTTGTTTACTGAAGATGTTGAAGGTCTATTTGGAAACAGTTTTTGAAGGTTATGATTGTGTTTGTGTTTTAACAACGAAGAACTCTTTAATTTCACAATGGAAGTTAAGGGAGTCTATGTGAAATACGAAAAACGCCTTCCAATAATAATTATTTATATGTCTCACCTTCAAAAGGTTGCAAGTAACAGAAATAACAGTAAGTAAACTGGAAAGAAAAATATAACCAACACTCACTGGTCGCTGTACTTTTCACTTTTTATGTTTTAAGCCATTTTATGAACAAGCTTTTAAAGGAAAACAAGTTTTAAAATATTAGTTTTAAGAAAGCAATTAGCTTAATATATTTTGTGCAGTAAGACGATAAATATAGTTGATCACATGGACCAAAAGTGGCTTTTCGATCCTCGCTCATTTTCCTTGAACTCGTATCGAAAAGCGTCACTTTCGGCCCTAAAAGAAATGCAGAATACTATTAAGATACATAGTAAAATGTGACTGTATTTCGTCCCAGCCAGCTGGTGTCACGCTCCTCCATCGCAGAGGGATTAAACAATTGTAATGCAACTTGTATGTTTACTATCTTGAAGAACTGAGGATTCCAATGGAACAATTAATAACGTACAGATACGTCAGTTAGTAAATCTATTAACAGCTACAAAGATTGGAATCATGAAAAAGTTTCTAAGCGCAAACATTTATTTGTTATACATTTTAGACGTGTGCATTTGTAGGTTCTGGCTCACTTGATTGACAGCTTCCGGTCAAGTGACCGGATGTGCTGAGTGAATATATACGTCATCTGAGGCTGAGCCAGTGACGTAGGCGGTTTTGTGACGAAATGAGGGAAAGGTTAAAGTTCAAGGTCTCATGGAGGGTATTTAAAAAAAAGTATTACCTCGCACGCGTAAAATTAGAATCGTGATTCGATAGTTTAAATCGATAAAAATATCGAATGAAAAATATTGAATGAATCAATCGAATGACACGAGTGTGAGGTAGTACTATTACATTTATTGCTTTATTTTTAACTTTTCCTTTTTCTTTTTATTTACAATAATTTATGTTTACAATAGTTCCCCGTTGATGGTTGTCATCGATGTTGTTGATCCGGCTAGTCGCGGCCAACACTTCGCTTTCTGATGAAAGACGGTAGATACTTTAATTCCTGCACAGAGCCTTCTACGTTGTTTGTTGCAAACAGTTCTAAAGATAAACTGTAGCCAGTCGCTAGGAGAAGTCTTAACTCTTCTTAAAAAACTTCCAGGTCTGTATAAGTCGATAGTTAAATTGAGTCATAATGAATACACTTAATTTTGATGGACATTTCAACAATGTTTTATTTTTGTGAAGAGCGTGGAGAGAGGTTGATGTTCACCAGTCAAGATCCGGAGGTGTACTGACCATTCGCAGGCTAGCGTTGTTCTGGTATTAAATAAAATGGTGTGGGTAAACGTGTAGGATGCGGGGCAGGTGGTCACAGAGCAGCTGGCGTGGGGCAGATGGTTGTTACTACATTCGCCGCCATAGTAATGTAATCCGTCGCCGTAATTCTTGTATTTTATTTTGTGGTTCATTTGATATGTTTTACACTTACACATGCAATAGCTGAAACACTCGCACTTACGACAAGCTTCCCGTCAACTTGATTGTCTGGTATTTTAAAACATTTTAACTCGCAACAATAAGTCTTCAAATTGTTACCGAATGGTAGATTGATCATCGGTGGCACCGACATGTTAGCTGCAGCGTGTGTTAAGACAAGACTGAGACTAATCTCAGTGTTCCCTCTCTTTTATACCACTTCATAAGTTAACCCTGAATGAAAGTTCAAGGTCATCCGTTTGAATTTTAAAAAAGCAACACAGTATATAAAATAATATACTGCTGTGTTGTTGGTTTTTTTATTTTCTTTGATAAACAAACATTTTACGATAAAATAAGCTTAATTCTAACATTGATGACTTGAAATACAAACAGAGACATTATGTAGAAAGATGCGTGATGTGCAGAGTCAGTTCCATCGAGTTGTTGCCGCTTACGCCGTGTGATACCAAATACAACGTCCCCGGTTGAACGTCTCGCAAGTCTTCATTTTGTAGCAGTTGAACAAATCGTTTTGGAAGAAATACTTGAAACTTCGGCTCATCTTATGGAGTGAAAGGTCCTTTGCTCAATGATACTAGAATTTCTTCTCCATGTGCGGTTTCCATTTTCTTGATGTTATGAATAATGTAGTGTTGTTGTTCTTTTAGTTCTGAACACTTTTTAGTTAGCAGAAGGTTGGATTTTGAGTGAGTGTTGAATTGATCAACTAATGTTTGGAGAAACTGTTGTGATGCCATCTTCGTCAGTGGTGGTGGTGGTGTCTTCTGAGATGTTGCCGCTTCGGAGTCTCGAATAATACTCGTGCTGGAGCGGTGTTGTCTCCTCTTATTTGTAGGCTCCGCTACCCCCACCACATTTCTGTTCTCTGCTACCCCCACCACATTCCTGCGTTTGTTTCAAGTGAGCAGCCAAACGATATGCGTTGTGCAATCCACAGTTTGTTTGACCGTGTCTAAGATTTTATGCAGCAACACAGATATTCCCGAGATTAATGTTGAAGTCCTTACTGATAGTTATATCGAAAACATCACCGTGCGTGTATGTTTGTATCCAGTTTTTTTCTAATCCACAGTGTATATATGTGAATATTGTTTGCAAAAGTTAAACATAATACTGTGCAGATTACTGTAGCTTATAAATCCTTCATACCAATGTATGTGATGAAAGTGTTTAGTTATCCATTTGTATGTACATTTTGCTTTGGCGTTAAGTTTGTTAAAAGAAAAAGGAGCTTCAAACATAAATGGGTAGGCTACAAATGTAAGCAAGTCTAAAATTACTAATTCTTTGATAATAAACCTATCATCATTATTGCGAAATGCCTGAAAGTCTATTACACAAGGCTTTACGTCCACTTCTTCATCTCTAATTTCATATCTAATTTCATCAAACAAAAATGCCATAGGATTGTTTATGAACGGAACAGTTGTTCCAGCAGTATCGTCCTTTGTTGTTACTTTTCCTTCAATATATAAATAACTTTCGCATGGAAGAGTGTAAATGTCTTGTTGTTGTATAGGGATTCTAATTTCATCGTTACTGTTTAATTTTGACGAAGCGTAAGGGTTGTGCGTGTGATATTCCTTTTCCCATAAGGTCTCGTCGAATGTTGGACCCTGCGCTATATCCAGTATATCCATTGTTAATGACTCTTAATCCAATTTCTTATAGAAAACGAATGTTGTCACTTGTTAATCCTTCTACAGCTGATGAGCTACTGACCTCTTTATTGGTTGGCTCTCTCTTTTCAAATGATAACCCCATTGTCTAAGCGGATGATTTTATATGTATTCTTACAGTAATAGCTTCTCCTCTAAAGTCAATAAGGTTTCCGTCTTGATACACTATGTTCAGCACGATGTCTGAAATAAAACTGGTGTTTAACGGTAGGTACACAAGGGTTTGAGGCTTTTCTACTATCTTGAAACCCGGTGCAACCGATGGGTAGATGTGTGTAATATATGATGATTCTCACCATCTCTGTAGGATCCTTGTATAGTGTTACATGTAATGTCTATGCTATTAACTTTGATGATCGTCACAGTTTTATTACCGGAATGAGTTGTATTAGGTTCTAATACTTTTGTTTCCTTAGAAAACCCCAGTAAACTACCAATTGAATGTTCTTGATTAAAATCAATATAATACTTAGAAGTAATTTCGGCTTTCATAGTATTGTTATTGCCTTTTATCGTTATATTGTCCTTTCCCATATGTTTTCGTATAACTTCATTTATACTGTCAATTTCATAAGCTCCTGTCGGTAAACTGAATTCTTCCAAAGCTGAATATTTTCCTTTGGAATAAAGTTATATGTTGTTAAATCCAATAATGCGGCTTCCTATAGTCTTCCTTTTTGCAAACGTAGCGCTGGAAACAGAATACTGCGCAAAGTACTTGAGTTACCGGTTAATGACACTGTATACGAAGGCATCTTAAAGTTGACTAACACTTTAAGCTAAAAAATCTAAACATAAATGACCGCAAACGGATGTATCCTCAGGTTGTTCTCTTGTATAATTGTAAAAAACATTTTCAGCCGCACGAAAGTATTGTTGAGGTTCTTTCGGTGGTGGAAGATTTCCAAAACTGTCGAAATAATAAATAGTTTTACCAAGTTTCTTGTAGCACACCCAATGAGTGCCTAATCCTTCACTATTATCCAGATTTACTATACCAGTCTCATTTTTCCACATTTTAACCGGTAATGCATCTTTCATAAATACCCCTCTAAAAAATGGGATTTTTAAACAAGAAGCATATGTAATCAGTTCTTCATTGGTTAATTCTTTGTTTTTAATTATTAGTTGCTTTTTCTTATTTAATACTCACGATACGGTCTTAGGTATAATCTCCTCCCTTTTTTATCGTTGACCATATTGTTGGTTTCTTGTTACCTTTACCACGGGCAGATCGATGTTTTCTTCTGATATTACCTCCTTGTTTCATAGCGGGTCTTTTCCCACGCCTTCTTCTCTTTCCTCCTCCAAACGTAGTTTTTGCTTTCATTGCTGCTGTTACTGCTAAATACGCTGCTTTTTCACCAATACTCGCGGCACTATATTTTACTCTTTGCCAAGCTTTCTCAGCAAGTGCTCGATCTGCTATTGATCTATTTTTAGTATCACCAAATTTGGAATATGCTATATCGTGCTGTTTACAAGCCTGATCGAGCTTATTTATTCCAGGATCTCCTCTAGCAAGACGTTTCTTTAATTTGGTTCCAGGACCACAATATTGATATCCTCCAGGTAAATGTAATTCCACAGGTAATAAATCAATCGCCTTGTTAACTATAGCTCCAACCGGTTTACACAATAGAGAAAATGCTGTTGATGCTATTCCCCTTCCTCTCTGTAATCCCTCTCGATTATGACTAATGCGTTTAACCCTCGACATGACTATTTATAGCAAAACTTACAATCAGTAGGTGCACTCTGTAAATGTTTTAAAATAAATGTAATATCAGTTTTGGTTTCTTGTATTATATACTGTTTCAAACCCATTTATTGTATAGAAATGGATTGATTAATTAAATGTAGACATATTAAATAAATATAGTAAAAATAAAAATAAGGTGTAATTGAAGATGTTCCAGGTGTTTCTCCGCTGGTGATGGTATGGTTGTCTTCGATAAAATGAATGAACTTTAAATAGTTTTCATGTTCCCTTAGAAACTTGCCACTTAATCGTTGGTGATTGAATAAAACATCCCAGTCTAGTTTAGCTTTAAAATTGTCAATGTAATTATCAGAGAGATTTTGATATTTACTTATTACTTCCCAACAGTTATTAAAATTATAGTATTACATGTCATTCATTCATCATTTAGTGATAATTTTCTTATTGTGTGTTATTTTATATTAAAGTTTCCCTATAAATGTACTAATTAATTAATTTCCCCTAAATGTGTTATTTGTGTTAATTGCCCTATGTCCATGCCTAATAATAATCATCATTATCATCACTCCTCAGAAAGCCATTCCCCTCTATATATTTAATGTTTATTTATCTGTGCAATTGTATAATAATATGTATTTCATTAATTTAATCACCAATAATTATTCATAGCCTATCCCCATATAATAGCCTACTCACTTAATTTAATATGTTTGCTAATAATAATATTTTAGATATAAGTTATGTGAGAGGATTGCAATAGAATTAAAATTTAATATAATATACTTTTCAAAAATAGTCCTTAAGGAATCTAAATTACAGTGACCAGTGTTAACAATTGTGTGACCATGTGCTTCTCAACAATAGACCATGCTTCCAGACCTCATCTCTACTAGATCTTTCTTCTTGCTCCAGATGCCATTGTGTTAAGACCTAAAATCTGTGAAGGACACAGTTCCTATTTTAAATTTCCCAGTATGGCCTAAGTTTTGCATTGCTTAGTGCTCATTTTATTAGGGACTTACTGCTCAATTAATACCATCTTTAAATTCACTCCTTTTTATTTGATTTTCCCCAAAAACTGGTATTTGAGCGAAGAACATTTGTAAGCAGATTGGTAAACTCCTTCCATTGTATTATATTTAGGGACTGGAAAGAATACAGACATTTAAATAGAACAAGCCTAATGTTCTGAAAGTTAAAGTAACATCAAGAGAGTATTTTTACATTGAACTATCTTTCTAAATTTAATTTTGAGTATTTTAACCATTCATAAAGTCAGTGAAACCATTGGACTCTCCTTTTGGACAACAACCAAAATTTCCATTGTTGTAATTTTTCAACACATCAGCTTAATCAGGATAATTCTTTCAAATATCATCCCAACGTTATTCAAGTCAGCACGATACTTCCCCCCTGAGAAAAAGAGCCCTCATTTGTAAAGAAACCCCATTTAGAACCCAAAATATGAACATTTAGTTTTAGGCCTAAAAGTATGTTTGTCATTCACCTTCTAGGCTAGGCCACACATTGTAACTGTTCCCCCTGAGTTGTATATTATTGTAAATCCCTTTAATTGAGAACCTTTTGAAACTAAATTAATTGTACTAATAGATAAATAAATATTGTATTGTTCCTCTGTAACTTTGTATTTTATTCAAATAGTTAAAGAAATCTTAGAAATTGTACACCTACCTTTTGTTGACATCCAGAGTAAATACAAAACACATTCTACTCACTACAATAAAGTAAAGGAGACCACAAGTATAATTATATTTATTATCAAGTCAAAGAAGATCATTTGTGAGCTATATTTAAATAGCCTAGGGAATTTTGTAAGCAACAACACTCATTTTGCAAAGAGAAGCTAGGCTTAGCACATGGTAGCCATTGCCCTCAGATCCCGATAGCATCACTTTTATATCCACTTCTCCTGAGCACATCCGAGCAAACAATTAGTTAAAAGTTAGCAATTTAGAAGTATAATTAAATAAGAACACTCTTTTAGAAGTTAAATAAGAATTTGGCGACCCAACGTACTGGCTTGAATAACAGTTGATAAACATTGCAATCCTCAACTAGAGTAAGCCTAGAATAAGACCATATTTAATATTAAGTTCCCGTAATTGTTTCCCTCCCCACCAATAATAACAGTGTATAAAGGTACCGCATATTTAACTATCTCGCATATTATAATAAAACGAACACACGATGGCCGAAAACAAGTACAATTTGCGGAAAACACGAAACTACCCCGTAGCAGACGCCGACTCGAGCGACGATGAAACCAGCAGCCGCCATGTATTGTGCAAAACCAAGGAGAAGAGTCCAAAACCAAAGACCACCAAACCTACGCCGACCCCATCAGCCAATCAGAGAACGTCGATTTCAGAACCTCGACGCAAGATTTCTCTCTCAGTCTGCCCGTAGACAGTAATAATGCTTTCTCGACACCTGAACGGAGTAACGCCAGCCGACCGACCCGAACGCTGACGGACACACCCGAAGGCTCCCGAACTGGATTCATTCATCCAAATGAACAAAGGCGTGCCGCCAGCCTATTGGAGTCGACGCTCATTCATTCTTCGTGCCCGCTGACAGATACACTCACGGACGATGCAACTAGCGGATTAAATTGTTACAAACCCGACTACACCAACACCTGCAATCGATATAAATATGCTAGTGACCCTTATGACAAATTTAGTAAACAAAATTGAGCAGTCAATCAATACAAAAATTGAGCAAACCAATACGAAAATCGAACAAAATAATGCTGAATTAAAATCCGAAATAAAATCCGAAATCCAGACAATCCATGTAGACTTTCATCAACAAATAAATCAAACAAAAACTAAATTAACCAAAATCATCCACGATAAGACCAACGAAACTCAGCAGGAAATTCAAGCCTGTCGAAATGCTTTCGAATCCCAGATACAAGAAACAAGAGAAAACCAAATCGAAATTCGATCAGAAATTAATGCCATCAAAATGACACAAAATGCCCAAGCTGAAGAAACTGCAAAATTAACTGACAAGTTAATTCTCAGAATTGAAAATTCACAGACTCAGATGAGACAATTCGTGTTGGACAGTATTTCACAACAACAGATCGCTGCCGAATTTGAAAATAAACAATATCAGGAAAATATTATATCTACTGTCAAAACTCATCTAGAAGAGCATAAGCAAAATTTTGATCAAAAAATATAAGAACTAACGGCTAAAACCCAATTGGATAATGAACATAATTCAAAAGCAAACCTAACGGCACTGAAAAATGAAGTTATCCCCAAAATTACATTGCAAACAAAACTAATTGAGGCACAACAAATTGAAATCCAAACCTTGAATCAAAATTTAAACAAATGTGAAACTGAAGTAACCAATCTGAAGCAAGCAAATCAATTAAACGGAATGGCCGGACAAATCAAAGTAATATGCAGTGGAAGCGAAGCCAATGATCGTCTAATGCGGAAATTTAATGGACGGAGCGGCAATCCAAATGAATATTTATATAAATTGAGAAGGTATTACGAACGAGGAATCGAAAGGAATCAATGTTGCGACTCAACTGAGTACCTGAAAGACCTGCTTGAGACATCGTTCGAAGGACCAGCATCACGATGGCTACAGCTGATAAAAAGTGAAATTATTGATTGGGAACATTTTGCCAGAGAATTCGAACTCAAATACTGGAGCCAGGCAGTCCAACGAGGAATTGAAGCAAAAATCGAATCGGAGAAGTATAGAGCCAACGGAACGTTAAGCCGGACGGAGTACTTGACAGAAAGAGTATTGTTACTACAATCGATGACACCTAGCCTAAGTGAAGAGGAGATAGTGACCCTCATGGCGGAGCGATTTGACGCAATAATCCAAGACAGCATAAGCGTACAGAACATCACCACGATCCGAGCGATGGAGAGACTACTGCAGAAAGAAGACATAAAAGATGGACCTAAGAAAGCCAGGAACCACAACAACCAACAAAGCAACCGACCAGCCAGTCCAACCACTTCGAACCAACAGAATTACAACGATCGATATGCTAACCAACGGGCCTATCAACCAAAAATGAACAATTACCATAGTTACCAGCAAAACAAATACCCTTCAAACAACCCTTCGTATCGAAATCAACAAAATTACAGGAATAATGGTAACAACAACCAGCAATACCATAGAAGTCATCATGACAACAAGCCGTATCAACGTGAGCAATATCATCCCAGAAACTATGAACAAAACTACAAAAATGATCGTCAACACCCTACCAACGAACAGAATCAACTCTGCGCCATATTTAGACAGAATCCCAATCCACCTAATGCTCCAGCTGTATCTCCAATGAGCTCTCATTCAAGTAACAACAACACTGCTAGTCCACGTTCCTCACCGTCTCAAACGAGACAGGGAAACGACTCGCGCTGTAGACCACGGCCGAGAAAGGGTTATGTTGTCATGCGATCACCCATTAAATACAGCGCCTACTTACACTATCCTCGGTCAAACCATCAACCACTCTATAAATCTTATGCAGTCCAACAACATAATATGTGATAAAAATTGTCTTTTAGAAGATGAATACGAAAATGATGTCAATTTAAATTATACACAAATTAACTGTCCAGAAATCAATATTACATTAAAAAATATCAGCACTAATGCCTTAATTGATTCCGGTTCTTCTGTAACTTGTATAGCCGAAACTTGGTTCAATGAAAACAAAATAAAACTACAACCATTTGAAGAATTACCAGTGAATAACACCGTTATCAAAACAGCTGTTGGAGAAAAGTCTAAACGTGTTTCCCGTACGATATATGTTCCCACCACCATTGATAAACATACGATGCTAATTGAATATTTGATAGTGCCACATTTAATAAAACCCATAATTCTCGGAGTCGATGTTCTATCTGCCCTCAAAATGGATTTAAATTTCAACACAAACGAAATAAATATGAAAATCAATAATGATAATGTTACAATGAAGTTTAATATGTGTCATCATGAAGGACAGTTATGTCAAATAATAATTAATAATAGCCATAGGCCAAATAATAATATGAATAATAATTTTGATAATATTATGTACGATGAGTACAATGATGATTTAATATATGATAAATATGATAGCACAGCGCACAACTTCAATGAGTTACAAACAAATCCAATAAACGACAGCACATTGACACAAGAAGAAATTAATACATCTTTAGCATCAAATGATTATATAAAGAAAGAAGAACAAACAATTTTAAGTCAGTTATTAAATAAGTACAAACATGTTTTACCCGAGCTATTTATGGAGAAACTGCAAAGCTTTTCGAGGTTTACGAAGGACCATTCGTCATCAAGCAAATATTAGGAAAATCTACTTTTCATGTAACCAGAGAAAACGAAGACATCTTATTTGGACCATATCACATATCTGCATTAAAAAGATACATAGAACCGATAATAGAAGAGGATAATGTAAATAGTGAAGAAGACCCTGACAACATAAACTCTTAAAACAGTGTATATAGTTCATCATCATCATCATCCATCAAGTGTAATAATTTTAAATGAGGAGATCGTCATGAACCTTAACCGCGAGTGCGTACCCCTTCCCATATTCCCCAAGTGAACAGTGTGATTATTCCCCAAAACAGTGTTGAATAACAATTTATTTATAAATGCGATGATTATAAACAGTGAATTTTGCCCTTGTAACAAACAATGTATAAACCAAAAGTGTTATTATGCGAGTGAAGAACTTCATCCACATGCCAATAAACAATTGTTATATTAAATGTTCCCTTAATCCCAATTTCCCCTGTGCGGTCATGAACTATCTTAATCCCTCATCCCATATTTCCCCATTTATGTATTGTTCCTATGTTTATGTAAATTTAGAATAAGAAGTGTACTATCACCAACCAACATCAATCATTTAATGTACCTCATAACTAGCTGTAAATATATTTCATACTAAATAATTCATGTATTCCATTTCATACTTGATCGAAATCTGTCTTTGATTCCATATCATACAGATTTCTGAGGAGATAATTATAGTATTACATGGCATTCATTCATCATTTAGTGATAATTTTCTTATTATGTGTTATTTTATATTTAAGTTACCCTATAAATGTACTAATTAATTAATTTCCCCTAAATGTGTTATTTGTGTTAATTGCCCTATGTCCATGCCTAATAATAATCATCATTATCATCACTCCTCAGAAAGCCATTCCCCTCTATATATTTAATGTTTATTTATCTGTGCAATTGTATAATAATATGTATTTCATTAATTTAATCACCAATAATTATTCATAGCCTATCCCCATATAATAGCCTACTCACTTAATTTAATATGTTTGCTAATAATAATATTTTAGATATAAGTTATGTGAGAGGATTGCAATAGAATTAAAATTTAATATAATATACTTTTCAAAAATAGTCCTTAAGGAATCTAAATTACAGTGACCAGTGTTAACAATTGTGTGACCATGTGCTTCTCAACAATAGACCATGCTTCCAGACCTCATCTCTACTAGATCTTTCTTCTTGCTCCAGATGCCATTGTGTTAAGACCTAAAATCTGTGAAGGACACAGTTCCTATTTTAAATTTCCCAGTATGGCCTAAGTTTTGCATTGCTTGGTGCTCATTTTATTAGGGACTTACTGCTCAATTAATACCATCTTTAAATTCACTCCTTTTTATTTGATTTTCCCCAAAAACTGGTATTTGAGCGAAGAACATTTGTAAGCAGATTGGTAAACTCCTTCCATTGTATTATATTTAGGGACTGGAAAGAATACAGACATTTAAATAGAACAAGCCTAATGTTCTGAAAGTTAAAGTAACATCAAGAGAGTATTTTTACATTGAACTATCTTTCTAAATTTAATTTTGAGTATTTTAACCATTCATAAAGTCAGTGAAACCATTGGACTCTCCTTTTGGACAACAACCAAAATTTCCATTGTTGTAATTTTTCAACACATCAGCTTAATCAGGATAATTCTTTCAAATATCATCCCAACGTTATTCAAGTCAGCACGATACTTCCCCCCTGAGAAAAAGAGCCCTCATTTGTAAAGAAACCCCATTTAGAACCCAAAATATGAACATTTAGTTTTAGGCCTAAAAGTATGTTTGTCATTCACCTTCTAGGCTAGGCCACACATTGTAACTGTTCCCCCTGAGTTGTATATTATTGTAAATCCCTTTAATTGAGAACCTTTTGAAACTAAATTAATTGTACTAATAGATAAATAAATATTGTATTGTTCCTCTGTAACTTTGTATTTTATTCAAATAGTTAAAGAAATCTTAGAAATTGTACACCTACCTTTTGTTGACATCCAGAGTAAATACAAAACACATTCTACTCACTACAATAAAGTAAAGGAGACCACAAGTATAATTATATTTATTATCAAGTCAAAGAAGATCATTTGTGAGCTATATTTAAATAGCCTAGGGAATTTTGTAAGCAACAACACTCATTTTGCAAAGAGAAGCTAGGCTTAGCACATGGTAGCCATTGCCCTCAGATCCCGATAGCATCACTTTTATATCCACTTCTCCTGAGCACATCCGAGCAAACAATTAGTTAAAAGTTAGCAATTTAGAAGTATAATTAAATAAGAACACTCTTTTAGAAGTTAAATAAGAAAATGTGATGTCATCTCTACGAGGAAGTCTTCTGAAAACTGTTGTCTTTGTAAAATATGAATCCAGTTAACTCTATGAAAATAAATTCTTAACATAGTCATTGTAAAGAGGTAGTGTATGGAAGGTTGTTCCCAATCCGTATATCTATCAAACCGTTGAACAAAACCATCTGTCAACACTCCTTGGGTAAATCTCGGCTCTTGAGATATTAAACTCCACGCAGTGATATTGGATTCCATCATCTTCTCTGTATTGTCTCTCGAGTATGACTGATGCTTTATCCCTTATCATGGGTATTTAAATTATTTTTTCTCATATGTAATCTTCATTGTTTTCTGTTAGTTCATTAATCACATTCACTTTATCCCCCTTTCCTAATGTCTTGACTTTAGAAGACTCAGACGGTTTATCTTGTTGATTATGTTTCTCTGGATTGTGTATCTTTTTCCAATTTAAATAATTGTGGCTGTCAACATCTGAAGCTGCAGCTCTTCCTTAAGCTCGATGGATATAATTAAATAGAGCTGCACCAAACCTTTCCATATGTTTTTCATATTCTGTAGTCCATTTCTTGTGTACGATATCAAACATTTTATTATTTACAGCGTCTCCATCCTGCTCACAATCACCTACATTTGATAATTTTAATTTGTTTACATCATATCTTGTGTCAGTTTCATTCCATTTGTAAATCGTTAAACATTTTGCAGTAGCTAAATTTACTGCTTCACCATCATAAAGGGGTTGGTGTATATTGCTTAACCTTTTACCGGAAAACCCCCAATAATTTTCGTGTACATTTGGAGTTATTTTATTCATGTATTGTACCGTAACCGCATCAGAAGACAAAAGCGGATCACCATCATTTTGAATTATTTTTCCTTCAAAATTATAGTTGCCATCAGGTGTTAACGGAAACCCAGCTCTTTTTTCATTATATCCTGATTTTACTCCAAACTCGGAATACCGTCCAAACTTGTCCACACTCATGATGTAACTGAATCTCTATCGTTTAGGTTCTGATTTTATATATATATATATATATATATATATATATATATTATATTATTTAGTTCACTGCATAGTAATACTTCATATTGAAGGGTACTCTGGTAATTTTCTTAAAATATATAGTCTACTGAACAATTATTCCTCGTTTTCACAGTTCATTAATCAAAGCTACCCATTCGTTTTCTAAACCAGTGTGCCCAGCTTCCATAGCTTCATGTAATAACCTCATTCGATCAACTACCTTATTTATATCGTTTTAATATATTATACTAGTTTTATACAAATGTTTACATAATCCCCTTCCAGATGCGGTAGGATCAGTTGTTTTTCTCATTTTATGCAAATCATTTAATTCAGCTTATAAAGGTGACAGTCAATGGGGGGGAACCCCACCTGCTCCACCTGTCTGACCTCAAGGGGTCAACCCGAGCTGCATAACCATATATGTGCAAGTGCTAGAGAGGGGATAGTGTTGTGAGGGATAAATATATTTTCTAATATTTTACTAAACGAAAGTTTGTTAAGTCCCCAAGGTCATCTAAGCAATTAACAAAACGGGGAACAGATCAGTAAGTAATTCTCACTTGAATTATAAACTGCTCTGTTCCCCGCTCTGTATTAAAGGAAGACAATTATAATCAATGAATTTAACAAGTCCTGTCAGTAGGTCAAGGTCATCTGAACATGTTGCCAAAACAGGGAATAGAGCAGCAATTGGTGCTCTATTCCCCGTTCTGTATTCGGGAAGATAATTTTGAAGAACCCCAAAAAGCCACAACCAAGGTCGGTGTTACAATGGTTACCATCATCCTGAAACCCAATGGTACATAGGCACAAACAAAGGATGTCAGGCAGCTGAGAACCAAAGTTGTGACCAAGGTATTTTAAAAAGACTGATTTAAAAATTCAAAGGGAAAATACCAGCGAGCAAGGAATACCATAGAGTGGCAATGTGGCGCGCGGACTGAAGCCGACTTTGAAACACCGGGACCTCTGGTGGAGGGGATACGGCGACTAGTCACCCTAGTAGCGAGCGTCTGGACTGTTATTCTAGGCTTGCTGGCTGTCACGTACGCCATATATGTCACTGTCGCGACTATTCCCCATCAAACAAATATTATTGACTATTAACCAAAACAATAACATTTTTAGGCCAGTAGATTTATTCTAATTTGCTTTCCAATTATTTTTATATTTGTATATTAGTTAGTTTATTATTATTACTTAAGTAAATTCTTTACTTTTGAATTCACTCATTATTGTTGTTATCTTTAGAAAATTCGCATTAAAGTATAATTCGCTTGCAAAACTGCGTATTTATTTGTTTACCTAAGAAACATTTATTGATTGATTTGAACTTCAATGATGGTTTAGTTTTCCAAAATATCAATAACTATGTTTAAAAATTTGAAAATGCCTTTATAGAACGAAAAATGTGGATATGGAATGTAATCAGATTGGTTCCCACTCCACGCTGTGCGATGCAGCGTCGGCGCGGTGGCCGGTTTCGGGGCCGTTCGGTGGAAAATTAACTTCTCACTTTACAGCTGCCTGCAGGCTAAACTAAAGGTTTTACAAACAAATTTTAAATGTAAACGTTAAAATTTGGTTCATTTCAAACAACTTTCTCGCTGACGAAAATCACCTGACCAAAAAATAAAAAACTTACCAGCCGACCAACTTTTTCATATCCCAAATTTTACAAAAACTTGTTTTACTACATATTTATATATTCTTTTAATTGTTCAAATTTCAATTTGCATATTTCTAAAACACCATTACTAGGCTGATATAGTATTATTTAATATCTCAAAATTTCAGAATTTTATCTCAACTCTAAGTGGTCTATTCAACGGTGTTAATGAATCGCGGCAAATTAAAAATTGTGGTCGCGGCGGACAGTGGTCGCTGCCTGTTGCACCTCTGCTAACACAGAAAGGTGGCTTCAGCACCTCTGATGTGTAAAGGATAGGGATTGCCACTCTATGGTATTCCTTGCTCGCTGGAAAATACTCACAGTTATAGTTTCTCGTGCGGGAGGGGTAGGATAGGTAATGCCAACCGGTTTGCATGGCCGTATTGACAGGCCGGTTTTCAGGGCCAAACCTTTTTGTAAAGGAAGGAGGGTTTATTTGAGAAACATATTAAATTACTTTGACAAAAATTGTAGACTTTAGCCCAGTTTTAACATAAGGCCGGTTTGCAGGGCCGAACCTTTTTGTAGGAGTTTTAAAACGTGTAAGACGAGTACATAATACATTAGTAAATAAGACACTTCAACCAACACCAAATATAATCACAAACACTAACTACATATACTACTAGCAAACTACAAGCAATAATCTAACAATCAAACTACCGTGCTTAACTAACTAACATGCAGATGCAAATGCGCATGATCTGTTAATTGCACGTCGGGCCCAACGCACACTTGGTCAACAGACCTACGCTGGCAGAGTGCAACCCGCTGGTACATAGGCACAAACAACGGGCGGCAGGCAACTGCGAAGAGGCTGCGGACTGCTCCCGCTTATAAAGGCGACAGTTAATGGTTAGCGGATTAACCTTCAAAATAATTTTTTTTCACTGTAGCTGCTACACCCTTGGTCGGATCTGGATTCTGACTAAACCATCTCTTTCGCCTTGCTGAGCCGCGTTAGTAGAGTACCCACATGCCATACTTTGGATGAAGTTTAGCCCCCCCAAAACATATCTTTCGGGGGGGGGGTTCGAGTCTTTGACCTTTGGCAGTGGTGGGGTCCTCTTCAAGGTCAACTGGACTGGAGACTAACATAAGTCTCCTGCCTATTTTAAGGCGAGGTCCCTAACTTAAAATGCTTAGGGAGGTCCTGAAAAGAACCGTTTGTGTTGTCCTGGAAGAGGTGCGTGGGTGAAAAAATTGTGAAGAAACCAAGTTTATTTAATCACCCAATCCGCTCTACCTTCTTGTCGGATGAAATACAATCCTATGTCATTTGGGATCAAAGGAGGTGGTGGTGGAAGTGACCGTGGCAATTGTGTTTCGACGTGGCAGTCATTGTTAAAAAAGATGTATTAGTCAGTACTTATTCTTGACACAAATTTGTACTCAGCATTTAGTTTAAGTTTTTTAAACCTAACTATTATGAATTTAAAGGGCGAAACCAATTCATCTTCTTGCAGAACTTTTGTCAGCTCCAAGACTTCATCGACGGTAGGAGGTGGGGTCGATGGTCAAGGTGGAGTTGAAGGGCGAGACTCAGTTGCTGTTGAAGTTGAAGGTCGAGGCTCGGTTGCTGTTGTAGTTGACGTTGAAGGTCGAGGCACAAAATACAATGGATGGTTTTGGAATTGGTCTTTATTATTGATCTAAACGATCTCGGCTTCTTGAATCCACTCCTCTTCTCCACTCTTCTCTTCAAGGACTCCTTCAGGTGACGCAGCTTCTCAGGGGTTACTGGGGACGACATTGTAGAGCGTGGTTCCAGTGCGAGAGACAAAGCCAGACTGAAACTGTCGATGGAGTATGGCGAGTCACAAAGCGAAACCTTGCTCTATCCATATATGGTTATGCAGCTGGGTACTGGTTTAGAACCTGTCTGACCTCAAGGGGTCAAAGACCAGATGACCCTCCCCCCGAAATATATATTTTCGGGGGGGGGGGTTAAACTTCATCCAAAGTATGGCATGTGGGTAACGCGGCTCAGCAAGACGAACAAGATGGTGCAGTCAGAATTTAAATCCGACTAAGCGTATAGCAGCAATAGCGAAAAAACGTTATTTTGAAGGTAACATTGTGGTGGGGGTAAGTGTCTATCCTACACGCTAGCGGTACATCACTTTACTTACAGCTCTTGAAAAATGAACATCTACCTATAAAGTTTGAGTAAAGTCTGAACATGTCACAGTTTTACAGAAATATGACGAAGGTGTCCTTTAGTAGTCCGCTTGCAACAACCTTCTACTTTCCGACAGTGAAGATAGAATGGCTACGCTTTTAGTGGACTGTGAACGGTTCCGACGTAGGATAATCAAGACTGAAGCACTTTTAGCCAGTTGTCTGCTACGCAAGGAGCAACACATGAAGACATGCACTAGTTTAGATCATAGTGACTGTTGTAATTGTACAGCGTTGAGCAAATGTTATTGAAGTTTTCAGTTACGGAGCTAAGGTCTTGACAGGCTAAGAGCTAAACCCTAACTAACACATGTAAACTAGTTATTGTGCGATGTAAAACTTGGTGGGGGACTGGTGTGGTGGTGGGGGGAAGAGCCGAGCACCTAACCTACACGCAGATACTACATCACAATACGCCCAGCTCTTGTGCGGTACACGTGGATTCATAAATACAAGACAATAATGTTTCTTCCACATCTTCAGCTTTTAATATTGACCAAGCTGACACTAATGAAACAACTGATCAAATACAAGTACATGAAGTGTCTACCACAACATCCTCTGATGCAGAAGCAATTATGTTATCCTTGATGGGTTTTCACTAATGGATATTTTATTCGAATACTTCCCCCACCACCATTATTTTATTTAATCAAATGAACCGACAAAATAAAATACAAGAATTATGGCGACAGATTACATTACTTTGGCGGCGAATGTAGTAGCAACCATCTGCCCTGCGCCAGCTGTCATCTGCCCCGCGCCATCTGCCCCACGCCAGCTGCTTTGTAACCACATGCCCCGCATCCTCCACGTTTACCCCCACCATTCTATTTAATACCAGAACAACGCTAGCTTGCGAATGGTCAGTACACCTCCGGCTCTTGACTGGTGAACATCAACCTCTCTCCGTGCTCTTCAAAAAATAAAACATTGTTGAAATGCCCATCAAAATTAGGTGTATTCATTATGACTCAATTTATCTATCGACTTATACAGACCTGGAAGTTTTTAAAGAAGAGTTAAGACTTCTCCTAGCGACTGGCTACAGTTTATCTTTAGAACTGTTCGCAACAAACAACGTAGAAGGCTCTGTACAGGAATCACCATAACAACGGGGAACTATTGTAAACATAAATTATTGTAAATAAAAAGAAAAAAGAAAAAGTTAAAAAATAAAGCAATAAATGTAATAGTACTACCTCGCACTCGTATCATTCGATTGCTTCATTCGATTGTTTTCATTCGATATTTTCTGTCGATTTAAACTATCGAATTACGATTCGAATTTTACGTGTGCGAGGTAGTACTTTTTTAAAATACTCTCCACGTGACCTTGAACTTTAACCTTTCCCTCATTTCGTCACAAAACCGCCTACATCACTGGCTCAGCCTCAGATGACGTATATATTCACTCAGCACATCCGGTCACGTGACCGGAAGCTGTCAATCAAGTGAGCCAGAACAGACAAATGCACACTACTCATTTCAAGTCAAACGTGTTATCATAGTTTGTACTATTTATACCAACCTTCAACAATTAGTACCTCTCATAGATATGTTATTTAAATTCAAATATTAAAGAAATCCCGTGTTTGCCATACGGATGTTTGGTTAACTTTTTAGATTACCATAATATTTATATGTATACCATTAAATAGCGCTTATTTAGTTCTACTCATTATATCCTATTTAAAATGTTGTAGATCAAACGATTTTGGAGACATAATTGATACGGATTGCCTTAAGCATATAGGTAATGTAAACTAAATAAATTAAATAATGTAGTTCTGTGAGTGGTATTAATATTTTTAACGGTGGTACTATATAGTAAGAAATAGATAATAAATATTCGTTCATATTTTACTTGTTAATTCCAACTTGGCCGGGCCAGCGACATTTACGTCCCAATGCGATCTAAAATACTCAAGTTTGTGATAACAAAGCTTCACGTTGCCGTTGGTTATCTGAATTGAGTAGTGTGGCGCGAATTGGCTTGAGAGCGGGAACCATAATTACACATCTATCTGGTCCAGCTATTTCCACAGAACACTATAAAACACTAGTGTTTTATAGCTCTCTGTGCTATTGCTATTACATAACAAATCAAACAATTTATCAAAATATATTTGGGATACAATGGTGGCTCAACTTCCCGCTAAAAGTTTGATCTTAAAGAACGACAAAAGTTTGCGCGTAAAGACTTTTTCATGTGCGCTTTTAACTAAATCTCTGAATATTTTTGATTCCTACAAATCAAATAAATTACCAAATTTGAGGATATTTATACTTTTGTGTTCCAAAGTTGATCCAGTTAAATAAATAAGTTTGATTTTAATGAATAAATCCATTGAGGCTCAAAAGCGAGTTTAGCGCGTAGGCCTACAACGCTGCAATCTGCTTCGTAGCCACGAGTGATATATATGGTACAGGTGGGGTAAACACCGTTTCTTGAATCCTTGAATGCAACCGTACAAGGAAAATTAATATGTTCTTTTGGTGTGTCATAATCCTTGGTAACTCCAAGAGTTTTTTTTTGGTATTTTTAATTTTGAAGGATAGCCTAATTCCCCCCCAAAACTGTAAAAGAACATGATAAGTTCAAATTTTTCAAAAACATCTCTGACAAATTTTATTATAACTTTTTAGTTTATAGTGCTTTAGGTCCCTAAAAAAAATTATACTACCAGTATTTCTGGGGAAATTCAGGATCAGAGATTATTGGGCTTTAAAGGCCCTATATCAAACATTTCATTTTCAATTTTGCGAAAAAAAACAATGATTTTCAACTAAATTTACTTTAAAACTAATTAATTTGGTACCTTGAATTATTATTTTACTGCTCAATGGTTGTGGAGAAAGTTGAAATTTTGAATAGTGGCAAATACACTAGTTTCACAATGTTTTTCTTATGGAGACTTAGTTAATTTTCATTCCTCTCTTATCAATCAATCAATCAATCAATTCAAACTTTGTTCAATTTAAAATACCCCCGTCGCAGCAAACCTGCGTACTCAGCGAATTTCCAATGCATAATATATGTCTTAATGCCATATAAAGCCGCATACCAAGTTTCATAAAAATATATTCATATATAAGCGATATATACAATTTTAATTATTCTCCATAAGAATAGCATTGGTGATGAGTACATAGGTTTGCTGAAACAAGGGACACAAACAATTGGTTTTTATGCAAATATAAATATAATTTAACTAGGTGAAGCCACATACCAAGATTAATCAATATTCAATCATAAGTAAGCACTATATAACATTTTAATTATTCTCCATAAGAATAACATGGGAGATGAGTAAGCAGGTTTGCTGCAACAAGGAACTAAAAAAATGGGTTTTTATGCAAATATCAATATAACTCAACAAGGAGAAGCCACATACCCAGTTGTATTAATTTATGTTCATAATTAAGGGAGTCATTACATTTTACTTATTCTCCATAAGAATAACATGGGGGCTGAGTACGCAGGTTCGCTGCTACGGGGATAATCAACAAAAAATCAATTTTTTGTGCAAATATCAATATACCAGTACTACGTGACCCCACGTGCCAAGTTTCATCAATATACATTCATTAATAATGGAGATATCAAATTTTATTTATTCTTCATAAGGATAACATTGGACAACGTACTGTGTTTAGCACTTTGAATATCTCTGCAACGGTTGGACGTAGAATCACAATTTAAACACCAAAATGATTGTTTTGTGGAGCTGCGTTGATTGGTAAAAGCAAATGTGAAGTTTACATTAAAATTAACTTAGGAAAAGCCAAAAACCTTTTTCCCATAAGATTAACATAGGAGATTTTATGAGCAGTTTTTTTTGGATTTTCCCCGCAACCACTTAACCTAGCTTAATAATTCAAAATACCATATTATTTGTTTTTTAAAGCTCTATAACATGGTCTAAACCAAAATTAAGTGTTTTAAAAATTTTAGGGTAAAAAATGCAAAAAACTGATTTTTGGAAAATTTAAAACCCCCATAAACCCCCCTTCCCATGG
The DNA here is from genome assembly GCA_963675035.1 of Allygus modestus. NCBI lineage: Eukaryota > Metazoa > Arthropoda > Insecta > Hemiptera > Cicadellidae > Allygus > Allygus modestus. The sequence continues at coordinate 105,341,635 of OY776117.1, read as the reverse complement.
CCCGATTTTTCTGGTTTTCGAACTTAAAGTCATGAATGTCACTTTACACATTTGAGCCAAATTTCATCGAAATCGGACGTTTTTTACTCAAGTTATCGCATTCACGGACACATATATAGATATATATATATATATATATATATATATATATATATAAATTTGAACGAATAGTGTTTTAATCATCTGGGGACCTAAATAAAAAAATTTGTCATGGTCTCGGGCTTAAATCTTACCATGAGACCTACGGTAATAGCTTCTTCCCTATAGGGGAAATTCGCTAAAACTGATCAACAAAGGATATTCCGAATATGTTGCCATATGCTGAACTCTGGGGGAGGGGAGTGAATAAGTGTAGCAAAGTATTCTGTAATTCCTCCAAAAAAGGGAACTAAACAAATAACTAATAGAAAATTCTAAGTACAGGGTGCTTAAAACATTGATCCAAGAATTCGGGATATTAGTTATGCAAAAATTAAAATTAATAAAGTTTGCATAAAGGTATGTCCTAAAACGCTTCATTTTCCGTCCGTCTGTTTGTATGTATTATTTACATAATCATATATCACAAACCTCAAAACGTATAAACTTCCAACTTGGTAACTTAGTGTACAGTATAACTAACTAATAATAAAACATATTTCAGTATTCAGTATCAAATTTCTACTTTGTACCATTGCAAAATGCTGCTCGTTTTTAATGCCTAATATCTCAAAAACTATATATCTTTTTGTACGAATTCACCCATTCGGTTATTTATGAATTGATCCTATTAATGTTTGTATCATCGTTTAGGGGATGAGATAGCGCTACTTATTTGTGCCTTAACAATTTTTTGGAAAATATAAGGTTGATGAGATATTAGGCGTTGAAAATAAAAAAAAGCTGCCATTTTGAAATGGTACAAAGTAGAAACTTGATACGTAATATCGAAATAAGTCTTATTATTAGTCATACATGTACCACGTTTGAAGTTTATAAGTTAAGAGGTTTGTGAGATATGATGAATTATGTAAAATCACATACATACAGACGGAAAACCAAGCTTTTTTGGACATACATACCTTCACGGGAACTTTTTCTTAATTTTTGCATAACTAATCACATACGGAATTCTTAGAACAATTTTTTCAACACCCTGTATAGTCTACTTCATACTTTATTATTCTACTACAAATAGTATAAATGAATGATTAAATAAGGGCTAAAAGGGAGATAACATTTATCAGTTTTCTGATATATTTTTGTTATAACAAATCCTACACTGTTTTAACAATCAATGTCTAAATGTATGCAACAAATATAACTCAGAAGAATTGCAAATTTTCTGGTTTTTGGTCCTCAGAAATGGACTGGCAAAGTCCTCAACCCCAATAAAACTAAGATTTTGCTGTAAAACTCAATTTTTGTAAATTTTAAATTTTAACATGGGCTTATGGAGTTTCAAGTCATAACAAAATAAAGATAAAAGCACATAAAAATACCCTCTGTCGCAGCTAACCTTCGTATTCAGCGAATTTCCAATGTCTTGATACCACATAAAGCCGCATACCAAGTTTCATAAAAATACATTCACATAATAATATATACTACATACATAAAAAATAATAGCCTATATACAATTTTAATTATTCTTCTCCATAACAATACCATTGCATATGAGTACGTAGGTTTGCTGAAACAAGGAAAGCAAACCATTTGTGTTTATGCAAAAATATAATTCAACTAGGTGATACGTGATACCAAGTTTCATCATTATGCATTCTAAATAAGCGATATATTACATTTTGAATATTCTCCATAAGAATAACATGGGGGATGAAGAAGCATGTTTGCTGCAACGAGGAATACAAAATATGTGTTTATTACAAATATCAATATAACTCAACTAGGTGAAGCCAGTTAGTATATATTCATAAGTAAGCGAGATATAAAATTTGTCTTATTCTCTATAAGAATAACATTGCACAAAGTACTGTGTGTAGCACTTTCAATATCTCTGTAACAAAATGATGTAGAGAAATGATAAAAACTCCAAATTGCGTAAAAGGTGAATTCAATGATAAAAACTAAAATTTGACTTTTTAAAATACAGTATTAGTAAAAACTTCAACAAAAAAAACATTTTTGGGGTACAGAACTCGCCCAAAATACCAATCCCGGGTGGGTGAACTGTCTGGTTTTAGCGAATTTCCCCTATAGGGAAAGAAGCTATTACCGTAGGTGGCATGGTAAGACCTAAGCCCGAGCCCGAGATAACTTTTGTTTTGAGGTCCCCAGATGCCAACATTCGTTCAAATTTATATATATATATATGTCCGTTACCACGATAACTTTTGAAAGAACCGCCCAATTTTGATGAAATTTGGCAGAAATGTGTAGAGTAACATTTATGACTTAAGTTCGAAAACCAGATCGATCGGAATATGGGAAGGGGGGTTTAACATTTTCCAAAAATCAGTTGTTTTAATTTTTCCCCTTAAAATTTTAAAAACACTTAATTTTGGTTATAGCCATTTTATAGAGCTTAAAAAAAAACAAATAATTTGGTATTTTTATTAATCATTAACCTAGGTTAAGTGGTTGTAAAGAAAGGTCAAAAAACGTGTCCATAACATTTCCCATGTTAATCTTATGGGAAAAAGGTTTTTGGATTTTCCTCAGTTTTACTAAAAACTTCAGATTTCTTTTTACCAATCACTTTAGCTCTATAAAACAATCATTTTGGTGTTTTAATTGTTGTTCTACGTCCAACCGTTGCAGAGATATTCAAAGTGCTTAACACAGTACGTTGTCCAATGTTATCCTTATGGAGGATAAATAAAATTTGATATCTTGATTATTTATGAATATTGATGAAACTTGGTATGTGGCTTCAACTAGCTCTGGTATATTGATATTTGCACAAATAAGGTTTTTTGTTGATTTTCTTCGTAGCAGCAAACCTGCATACTCGGCCCTCATGTTATTCATATGGAGAATAAGTAAAGGTGTATATCTCTCTTAGTTATGAACCTAAATTAATACAACTTGGAATGTAGCTTCACCTGGTTGAGTTATATTAATAATTGCAAAAAAACACATTTCTTATCTTCCTCGTTGAAGCAAACCTGCGTACTCAGCCTTAATGTTATTTTTATGAAGAATAAATAAAATGCTATATAACACTTATTTATGAATGTATTTTTGTGAAACTTGGTAAGTGGCTCTAAGTAGTAGTGAGACACATATATATGCATTGGAAATTCGCTGAGTACGCAGGTTTGCTGCGACGGGGGTATATTTTAACCCATTGGCTTACCTGAAATTTGCCACCTGACAAACCATTCAGTTTCCTAAGAAAAATTGTATAAATGTAGACTTTTACTAAAACTGTCACTATAGCAACTATTGCTCAATTTACTTAATTTTTGCACTTATTTTTGTAAAAAAAAAAAAAAAATTTCAGCCCAACAACTATTATGTACTTGTAGGTTATTTTTTTTTTACATGAAAATTAAAAATGTTAATGATACATTTATATTTGACCTAGATATAACATATTTTCCAAAAACATATTTTTCCTAAATTTGAAATTTTTTTATTTTTCCCCAAGTATGGGCATATGCATGAAAAATACATACAAACAAAAATTTAAAACAAATTAAAACAACAAATAATCAAAAAAGAAAAAATTTCAAAATAAAAAAATAGTTTTTTTTATAAAAACGTGCATCCCGAGTATACTCGGGTTGCACGTCCGGGCTACTTTCGGCGGCCACGAGTATACTCGGGGTTGTGAGCCAATGGGTTAACTTATAGTCATAAATGTTGCTTTACACGTTTGTACCAAATTTCATCAAAATCGGGACTTTTTTACGAGAGCTATCATATACATACTGCTACATATATATACATTTTCGAGCGAATAGTGCTTTTGGGGTCTGGGGACCACAAAACGAAAAGTTATCATGGTCCCGGGCCTAGGTCTTACCATGCCGACAACTGTAATAGCTTCTTTCCAATAGGGGAAATTCGCTAATACAACCATCAAGGTAACACTCAATGTATCAATAAATTATTTTCTTCCAAGCAAAGCTCGGTCCCAATGTACTATGAATAAAATAAAATTTGTTTTCAATACATGGATTTTTTCTGTAATTACTATTTCTTATTCCCTCTTAGTAGTGTACTAAAATGTCTCCTGACATACAAAGTTGTTTTTTTTATCTGCACACCAACCTCAACTTTTTTTAACATTTTTTTAATACTTTGCTTGCTTTAAGATAAAAATATTTCATTGCATACAGCAAATGTCTATTGGTTATTTGTGAAACACGATTGCACGCCAAGAACTCTCAATTTTGTTTTGCAAATAAGAAAACTACTATGATTAGTATTTGCGTTTAGCAAAATAACTGACAATAAAGTTAAATATTTAAATAGTTAAATAATAAAGTTAAGTAATACAGTTAAATAAATAACAATCAGTAAGTTTTTACAAAAACAAAGTTTACTCACTGACTTGGTCTGAATAATCCACTTCGATGAAAGTTTTACCAAATTTTTACAATTTCAAAAATAAATAAAGTTAAAATTACAACATGTATGAACATTTGTATACCTTTCCCATTTAGTAAACCAATTTTAATGTAAGTGTTCCATTTCAGAGACCTAATTCTGTACAGTGTATAATTAGAGACACAATACTGTACATTTGTCATATATACATATCACTAATACTGCCGTACACTAGGGAAAACATTATAAATTGGATTCCGGTCACATTCACAACAGATTTTGTATATATAATTGATTTCCCTAAAGACCAACGTTGATGGGAATAACGTTAAGAGGCAGATTTATTTACATAGGCAATTTCACCGGTTAAGATAGTCAACTCACATTGCTCGATAAGAAAGTCAGCAATAGTGGACCTAGATGGATGGCTCTACCCTCCGATTAATCTAGCTCTAAAGCCAAGTAAATTGGAAAACACAAAACCTACAGTTATGATTCACATCTTTGTTGCAGTCTTAGACAAGCATGAGGGCAAGTTTATGTTCCAATAAATAAATAGTCAGTTTAATTTGATTTTATAAATTAAGAAAGCAACAGATTATTAACTACAATTTTTAAATATAACACTAAAGGTAATAAATAAAATACAGTTACGTAGAAAAACACACATCATTTAATAATGGAGCATGAGACACACAAATGGAATGACGTGACGCTCAGATCATTGTGGATGTCTTCTCTCGGTTCTGTATCACAGCAGAACGTTGTTGGCCAGCGGGACACTACACAAGCTAGAACTGGGGACGAACTGGAGCCAGGCACTCTTCTGGTTATAGGAGCAACATTAACACAGTTGGGTTCTTTAACGATTGAAACGTAATTGTATTGACGCAGCTGATCGTTATGATATAGATTTAATAAATGTGTGGGTTTTCCAAGAAAAACCCAACACACGATTTCAAATCACAATGGAATTTAGTAATATGTCTTGTTTGCAGAAAATCCTGTTGTAACTACGATTGTGAGAACAGTTAAGTACCTCGTATACTATCGCAAATTCATATTTATTAAATTTTTTAACTGATACACTGTGACAGTAAGGATGGTAAGAATTATCTCCTACTACCGAAAGTAACATTAATTTGTATTAATGAGCCTTATTTATGTTGATGCTTCTGATAATTTTAGCTAGGCTGGGTAATTTTGAGTTTAATATAAAGGATTTTATCGTGGGAAGAAGAGGATTTTGATATCGGTGTTTTTTTTCCTTCGAGATAATAAATAGAAATTTTGCAATAACTAAGAATCGATTCTTTAAATCAAAGATATTTTAGGCTCCAATCCACCCCCAGGGGAACAAAGGGTGCCAGCGCAAAAGGCACAAAATAAAGGCAAACTGTTGATCAAGACGAACCATTTTGTAGAAAAGCAGATTTTGAGTATTCAATTGTCAACCCATGTCAGCTGATTGATCTACCGAAGATCCCAGGTACTTGAACACCTATAGTGCAGATAGTGTCATAGGGCTTTTGAAAATCGCACTGAAAGGTTTGACAATTGTATACCAACTTTACGTACCATAACGGCATTGTTCACTGAAGTAGCTTTAGTTGCCATTAAAATAGAACTCAAAGAAAGTAAGGAATGTTTTATGAAAAAGAAAAAACTATAATAAAATCGATAACTACATGAGTATATTTTTTTAAGATAGGCAATGGGAAAAAGGAAGGTATTAGAGGGAAAGTCCTCTTACAAAAAATCAAAAATCTTCATGACTTTTCCCTAACAGGCTAGCAGCTTTTCTAACCATTATTTATTTATTTGGAATTTACGTGTCGCTTCTAGTGTTTAAAACTACACTAGTTTTGGGAGGTAATTTTCCCCCCGCTATTAAGTGAAACATACTTACATCTAAATTAACTAAGGGTTCACTCGGTAACGGGAGGAGTTTTTTTTTACCGAGCTTTCAAACACTTCCCTTTCAAATAAAATGTAATTGGAAAGGTGGAAAGGTAACATACTTACTACGAGTTAAGTTTACAAAGGAAAAGCATTTGGCTTAGGAGTTTCATTGAAAAAAGGTGGGATACACAGCTAACCCATCTGAAGAAACTGGTTCAAATGAGCACAACAACAAAGTATCTTACACACATATTACATAATATTTCATCTCCCTTCATATCAAATGTTGTTTTGCTCATTTGAACCGGTTTCTTCAGGTGAGTTAGCTGTGTAAGATTAAATTATTGCTCTTAGAAGAAGCAATAAGTTCTCTGAACAGAAACTCCCTGAAAATGGGGTAAAACATTCCCTACTTCCCATGAGTGCTATTGAAAATATGATGAGGCAGAACATCTGAATAGTTAAACCGAACAACAAAATATTGACACAGCAATTACAGAACACATAGTACGGTAAGACAAATAGACGTGTAACGTTGATAAAACAACTAAAAATATAAAAAGAACTAGCTACAAACCAGTTCCACTGATGGCTGACATAAACTTCTAGTTTGTACAAAATTATACTTGCATTCTCACTTTTTTCTTATTTGTACATCATATTATAAATTTCCTCTGTTTTATAATACAAATAATATTATTTATGCGTTGCAAACTTAAACACATATTTAGAAACAAAGTGGTAACAAATCGTTCATATCTCAAAACAAAACAAATGATAATATTCCTTCATAATTACAATGAATTAAACCACTATTTTTTAATCTAATCAATAATAATTTTTAGTTTTAGTTCTACTGCTTTTGATATAGAAATAAATGCATTACTGAAGTTGTACATTACTTATCGAGGTTATTATTTTACATAATCTGTTTAAAATAAATATTATTACTAAAAATTATTACTTACAATTTCTAGTTCATTATGATTATGCTGCATGTTTCCAGATATGTGGAGTAAATTATGTCATTCATAACTCTTAACAACTAACATTATCATTTAAAAGTCTAACAAACCTGGAAGTAAAATAATGTTATTTTGTGCTGAATATAAGTAATATAAAACCAAATAAAAGTCAACAATTAAAAAAAAAATGATAAAATTTTACCAAGCAAAACTTAAATGATTTGAGGATAAACAAATTTTAAAACATACATTAATAACTTACAAAATTACAAATATCTCTGCCCAAACATCTTTTAATCAATACACAACAATTGATAATCCATATGTTTAATTCAAAAAATGTGTTATGTTAGAGAAAAACCCCTTTGAATAAAACTGAATGTGTTGAATTAAAACATTTAACACCATTACTAAGTATCATATATATTTTAAATAATTGGAAAATATAATATGATTTAGTCAAATAAAACTATCTAATACTTGAACTGAACCACAGTACTCAAAATATTTCAGAAACAATAAAATGAAAGAACTAACTGGTTTGTCACAGATTCCTAGGGCAAGAATTACATGACATTTCATTTATGATATCGCAAATATTCAACGACATACTTACAGCTAAAGTAATGAGCATGTTTGTTCCAAATTTACAACAAATAAAATAAAAACATAAAACATTAACAGAGGAACTTAACACAAGTGCTAAAATATTACATAAATACACATTAAACTACTATCTCTTTTTCAGATAACATAAAGAAACAAAACTATCAATAATTAACCTCAAACCCCGTCAAGCGGAGCATCATATTGCACCTGACTGGTAGACCGCCGTGGTGCGTCACATAGGGCCTAATACATACACTCGCACCAGCTGGCTGCACTGGCTTAGCCCTTGACAGCGGACGTTATAACATTCCGTTACTGAGTTTCAAGTCGCTTTTATAAGAACGTCTTAGGTATTACTTTATTACATTGGTGTGGAATGCACTTACACATTTTTTTACAGACAAAATCTAGCTTATTAAAATTTTGTCTTTATTTAATTTTGACACAAATTCCCTGACTTGCCCAGGTATAAACAATTCTAACGATGTTTTATACATTCATTCATTGGTACTTACTTTTATTTCGGAGGATTGGAATATCTTTTAACCAAATTTTAACCCAATAGCTCGACTAGTTTTTGTATGTATCAAACATAAACAGTTACGCATTTATTATATTAGTACAATTTTGTAATTAAATTTTGGTATAAAAAATAATGTTTTTTAGAACAATGTTTTTATGAACAATTTGTTTAGGAGCTGTATTAAATGCTAAACCAAGACAATTTAATCATTTGAGACAATGTGCAATGTTGCAATGTTCATATTGTACAGTGGTCGAACCACCACTGAAATTGACTAATATGAACTCACTTGATTAAATTGCATCCAAATTATAGCTTTTTAAAAGTTCCGTATACCAGTTAGCAGTGTGTAGATGGATCAGTATGAATCACTTATGAACATAGGGACTCTATTTATTTATGAAACTGGTGGCAAGTGTCTCACTTTTCACCTCTCTCATAGGCCAATGACAACTAATGGTAGGATTTACATTGTAAGACCAAAGACCCTCCTCACTTCTTTTCAATCTCCTAGGAATCACAAGATAAACTACAGTAATACCCCGCTTAAAACAAAATAACGGGGGCGGGACCGTTCCGAATAACCAATTTTTTCCAGATAATTAGCTGATGGTATTTCAAGGTTAATTTCGAAAAAATATACATACGTCTTGGAGTTTTCCCGTCAGTTTAGTGAAATAAAAAATATTTACAATGATAGCTTAAAAGGGCTATTTCTTGTAATAATCAAGAATCTTTTTCTGCACTTATAATTTCAGCACAAATTACACTACGTAACCACAACAGTTTTTGCGTTGTCACTACATGCAGGAGTTAGAGTTCACGGTAGCCTCCACCCCCTCGAAGGTGGATCAGGCAGGTGGCTAAACCCGTCAAAACAACCCATAAGTCCAGTGACTGCCACAGCGGGAGGTCTCTCGACGTGCCATGAGTCATACACCGGATTTATCCTCTATATTATTGATTATCTATTTCTTGAAGACCGTTCCAGTTAACCCGGGTTTTGGTTTAGCGAGATTTGGTTAAGTAGGGTTTTACTGTAGTTTACAAAATACACAAAAAATATTTCATTTACATCCAATTTTATCTTATTTTGTTAAATTTTAAGGTTAAAGCGATATGTTTTACCCTTTTTGAAATTTATAATTTTATTATACCTTTCAGATGGTTGTAAAATTAAAATCAGCCGTTTTTATTTTCTAGTCTGGATGCCAATAGTTGGGCAGTCTAGTTGGGATACAATTTATTAGTATTACTCATGTAAGAATCGGAAATCCAAAGTCACTTTACAATACTGCGGATTGAGGCAATATTTTCGATACTCCTAATGTCAAAATTGGTTGGTATATTATACACTATTCATATAAAAATCGCCTTAGCTTAAGACAGGTTTTGCAAAGTCAAAAGTCTATTTTATATTTTTTAAAGTAGGAAAATATTATTATCACTGTCTTTGTCTTTGTGTCTTTGAGTACCGGTATAATTATATACAAAATTCGGTGAAATCTGTGTCCAAGAGATAAAAAAATCTTGCCGAAGGTCAGGTTCTCACAATGCTTTTAAATGGAATAAACAGCTGCTATGCTGGCTGCTAGCTGGTAAATCATATGACCAAAAATGATGCTAGTTATCAGAGGCCCCGACACAACTCACTTGCCAGCTGATTTTAGAAATTTAACAGGCGAGGTTGTGTGGTTGGGCGATTTACCTGGCAAAAAATCAGGTGTAAACAAGAACAAATGAAGGTATTAATTTGGACATCGCTTTGTCACCAGATATTGATAAAGAAAAAGATATGCTGTCAAACTTTAAGCAAAATGGGAAAATAGGATAATACAAAATAAATTCAATTTGGCTCAGAAATATTAGAGTGATAAAATGAAATAAGAATGTCTTACATTATCTTCATTTTCCTACAGCATGTTATTTAACTTATTGAAAAATTTCTTGTAGCTGCACAGGTCTAAAAATGTACTTAACTTTCAAAAACCTTAAAACCACTTCTCATAAGAACTGACCCAGCCACAGAAGGACCAGGATACCAAATGGTTTGTCATTAAAAAAAAAAAGAACGGATGGGCAGATATAAAAACACCATAACAGACTTAGGCGTAATGAATTCACTCATCGCTATTCACCCGCTTCTCGCTTTCGTCAAACACTTGCCAGCGACAGGGTTAAGCCAGTGGCGACACCAAGACAAGGTAGAGTCTGAGATCGTGGAATCGCAACGGCATCTTTGGTTACGACACTGACGAGATAGGATTGTGCGGCGAGCCCATCTGCGTGAGCACCTTGTCCAGCCACTGCAGGGGACCGTGGAGATGCACTTCTATCCAGCACGGCGTACTGGTTACGTCCTGTCTGTGGTACTCCGCCCCCCACCCCTTCACAAACGACATCCTGCAACACCACACACTGGCAATGAAACTAAATCTGACTTTATTGCTGACATCTTCTGGTTTGAAATATTCAAGTATGGTTTCTTACAAAAGGTTTAATAATGAATATTATAAGTTTAACAACTTTTCCAGATTGGGGTAATTAGATTTGATAGGTGGAGCAGGCTTAGCTGAGACAAATGAAGTCTCAAGGCTACTTCTAGTATATATTGTTTTCCTTTGTATGGGGTGACCTGCCTTACTGTAGCTTGGTCTCCCCATTAAATCTAGTTACAATCCTGGTTTTCAGCCCTTTCTTAAAATACCTAATTTTCAATAGGGGTGTACGAGTTCTTGAAAATTTGATTATTTTGCCCAAGTATTTCAATACGGTACTAGACTCAAAATGTTTTATGAATACTTGAAAGTTCAAGCGAAAATATGTCCTGCCGATCGCCAAAATTACGACAATAAACACAATATCAGTAAAAAATGACAACCAGACCAAATAATATCGGCTGCCGCTAACAAATAATATTGATTATAAGCAATGTCTGGACCAAGTGATATTGGCCAAACATCAAACGGACTGTGTTTTATCAGTCGAAAACTTAGATCAAACCATCTTTTGTTTGCCAATACAGTATGATTGTACTGCCAAAAATGTGTATTGCTACTCATATATTAGTTAGAAACCATGTTTTGACTATCAAATCTGGAGTGGTATCCAAATCTATATTATATACTATTTGAAACTACCAACAATATATTGCTGAAGTCAAATACTCAAAACTCAAAAATGATTTACTCGATCCTAAAAATACTCCCACACCTAATTTTCAATAATTTGTTATAACTATTTCAATACAACTTAAACAATTATAGTGCCTTAATTAAAAATCTTCAACGATCAGAAATTTGTTGTGGATTCCAACAGAAACCCAGAGAGGCACTTTCTTGCCCTAGTTTACTTATAACCTTTTAGAAAAACTTTAAAAGAAACCACTACAACCTGACTCAACATGGTTCAGAAAATTTAGCAATAACTGTAGGACTTCGTATAAATGTGTTAACACACATTACACCTTTAGAGGGCAATTTTATTCTCACAATTAAAGTAGACTCTTGACGATTCAAGCAAATCGCAGACAACGTAACGGTGTCCGACGAAAACTCAGCAGCGGCCCGGTTTGGGGTTTTAATACTAGCTCTGGCAAGTAAGTTTTACCAGTTCTGACTGACCTGTGCTGTAACAGCTCACCTCTTACATAGCTAGATATGTTCCACGTACTGGCCTGAGGCCCATGACTTAAGTAGGCCTATTTAATTTTATGATTGGTAGGCCTATTTTTAGTTTTTAAACAATCACAAATATATTTATACCTTATGGTGCACATCTCGGTGAGCACCATAACCATTTTTTTGAAACAGCTGTATTTCTTGTTTCCACTGACTGTTAACTAACTTGATGGGCCGTGTTTCTAGTAGTATCTGGGTTACTAGTTGTGACAAGTTTTTACTAAGAAATTTTGATAGTGAAACATCGGTAGGCGCATTGAGCAAGTGGTGTGTCTAATGAAATTCAAAGTTAGTCAGACAAAACGTCTGGAGCCAAGGAAATTGACACAAGCACCTTCCCCAACTATTGATTATGTTTTAGCTACAAAATATTGAAGATGTTACAGATGGAGATACTAAGTCATCATCTGAATACTAGCTTTGCCACGTTAAAAAAGTGGAAAAATTCTGGTGAATGATAGATAATGAATCTGTTTATGAAGAAGCTTTTAAAATGGCTAAATTATTACTATTTCTTGGGGGTGTCACCAGAATCTGGAATACATGTAGGCCACAAGTTTAAAGCCGCCAACGATTACAACAACAAAAATCACAAAAATTACTAACCTGATGGTGCACATCTTGGTGAGCTCATAGACCGCCTCAAAACCATGATTGACTGACTGGGAGAGCAGCTGGGCAAACTCCTGGTTGTTGAAGATCTTGAGGGAGCAACCGGGCGGAATCTTGCACACAGTCGACGGGTGGAAGCCGTGGTGGTGGTTGCAGTTGCGCGACTGCACGAAGATGGCGCTGTCCGACAAACACTCAGCATACACCTCCCCACCGACGTAGTACAGGTGAACCCCTGCCACGGAATTGGAACTTGATTAGGTACAATAATATACATCTTCAACAACAACCTCTTTCGTATTGAAACATATTGGTTAGTGTTATGTAACCTTAGGCAGTGGCGGATTTAAGTAATTGCCGCCTAAGGGCTATTAGGAAATTTGCCGCCCTCCCCCCCACTATAATCTTTGTCCTTTTCGCCGCCCAGGTTTACCCACATATTATATATATATCTTGTTTGGTTATTTTGTGATAGTATCTATAGAAGTTACGAATTAACTGAATGAATAAGTTTAAGAAATTTCTGTTATTTCCTGGTTGAAAAAACCAGTCAAATAATGTATAATTGTTTTGATTCACATTAACACAGTTTAATATTCAATATAGCCTACTCAATGACAATCAGCCCTAGATGTAAATGTTCGTGTTAAAAGCAGTGAAGCAGTGCTAGTGCTACTTTTAATAACAAAATCCCTTCTTACACTTCATAAAAACATTAATTTTTTCACCAACATTGACTACTGAAAATTATAATAAATAACCTATAAATAAGATATGATGACACTGTAGCCTTAAAATTCGTAATTCGGACCATTAGCCTCAAAATTCTGACTATTTTAATCCTGAATTAGCGCTTTTCAATACAGTTTTTCAGTCATTTTGTAATTTATAATTTTATATAAAGTATTGTTTATATGTTTTAGACGATCAAAATATAAAATTAATTGATGTAGGCCTAATCTTCATAAAACTCTACACATTTTTAAACACTTCTTCTAGTTTCACCTCCATGATGTTGTAGATCCAATGAATTAAAATATAATACCATAGATTAAACATACTCCTTAGTGGCATTACTTACTTGTGGTATTCTTAATCTATGATAATATCTACAGAAGTCCCTACTTTCTGACAAATAACCTTCATGAAACGTGCCGTCATATTTGGTATTTTGTCCTGTTGTGGTGTCAAATTTGTAACTTGTACCTCACTTTATTAATTAATATTTTTTAATTCATATCTTATTCTACAATTAAAAATTTGATAGGCCTATTTTCTTCTTATCTCAGGGTCGTTTTTTATGGGTGCGTGGTGGGAGCTATGTAAGATGAATGAAAGTCATTTCAATAATCAAAATTCTATAATGATTTCAAGTTAGAAAATAATAAAATACAAACTTACTTATTAAAAAAGAGGGAAAGGAACATAGAAATTATCCTACTCCTATTTTTAGGCTATAGGAAAGGAAACAAAGAAGTTATGTCGTAACTATCAGAAAATGTTATTTTGATACAAATCAATATTAGTTCTTACTTTGAAGTTTATCCTTTTCTTTTTAATTCAATTTAGAATGTTACTAAACGTTTATCGGTTCATAATGATTATTGAGACATTGCGCAATAAGTCTCCTGATCCGGTTTCCTACTTACGCCAATTTTTCTTCTTTTCTTTATTTAATATTATTCATCACTAACTCACTGGTTGATATGTTTTAAGAAAACCAATAATTAAAAAGTCACATTATGTTGTGAAACAATTCAGCCTGCTCAAAAGCTAGGACGTATGTCCTCACTTCATGGCAGTGGAAGCAAGACAAAGCTTCCTTCACGCTCATGAGTCTCGTATCAAGAAAAATGACGAAACTACTTAATCCTTTGTCTAAAAGCCTTAGTCATCAAAGAAATGTCCCTTTGCCTCGTGATTTGTATTAATAAATAAGACCCCTCTAGGCATCTAATGAATCCTCGCAATCCCATTGGTTGAGTCTGTCACTTGACTCCAAAGAGACTCACCTTTTTGGAATGCACAGAGACTCGAGTTACTATGATTTTTACCACTATATTTCAAGATTTCTCTTATTTTTATCCTTATTTCCAACTAATAACCTCCTTCACTCATCTATATTTTGTCCGAAACTATAATTTCTGTATCCCTATTTTCAACTTATAACCTCCTTCACTCATCTGACACTCATCTAAACTTCAATTCTTGCATTTAACAATTTAAGGTTATGTAATTTAATTTATTAAATTATTTACAATTTACTCGTCAACAGTATATTTTATTATTATAGATGTAATTTTGAGATTCTTTTATCCTTTAACAATTTTGATTTTATCCGTTAGTTTATCCTTAATCACGTCATTTGTTATTGATCAATTGTTGCTCAATAGGTTTGCAATTACATTGTAAATTTTATCCATTTCTTCTCTTCCTACCTATATTTCCTAAACTAAATCATTTCTTTACTACAATTTGGACTTACCGGTATGTAAAAAGTTTTTAATAGGCTAATCTTTTAATTTCACTAAATAGGCCTATAGCCTATTTTGACCATTTTATTTATATTTTATATGAAATCCTTTTTATTAGGCCATATATATATATATGTGACCCGCTACAATACCCCCCATAATTTGTAAACAAATTTTAAAATATTATACACAATTTTTTCAATTTTTTATAAATTATACATTTTAAAAGGATTTTCCCGCCTTATTTATACATTTCTCATCTAAACATCCTGCCTAACACTAAACCCTTGTATTATATATAAACAACTTATAACCAATACATTGTACATCAATTTACACACCATCATAAATTTTACACACTCTTAGATCTACAAAGCACATCATGAATCTTATAATTTAACAAAATGAAATTCTTAATTTTAGATTAAGTCCCCTTGTCCATCTCACTTCACGCTCACTTTTTCACTTGAGTGTTCAATGTTTTGGTGCTTTTCAGGATTATAGTTTCACTTACTCCAGTTACTATGAAAGTGATTTTGCAATGTCTTTATAATGATGTTACTGATTAATTTATTAGGAGAATAAACATTTTACAGATTTACTGGCATTTGAATACTGCACTTTAAAGTTATTGTTCAAATATTTTTAGAGAGCACATTATTAAAATAGAGACCAAATTTTTTGAAGTTTTATATTTTTAGAGAGCACATTATTAAAATAGAGACCAAATTTTTTGAAGTTTTTTGAAGACATATTCATATGTAGTAACTTAGGTGATAGAAAACATACCTTCATAGTTGGTGTCTCCTTACTTTATTATTGTTCATTCATTTGGAATCTCATTAAGCTCTCCTTTCTTCTCCCAGGTGTAGTATTTGCGCCAGCATTTTTCATCTTCTCATATTTGATCTGATCAGTATTTTTGTATTCATTATTATTCTTCTTATTGCTCACTTTTTACTCCTTACTTTGTACCAATTTATCACAGCACTCCTTCTTCGCGCACATTTGACACTACCTACTTTACAATTCAAGACTTTGACCCTCTAAAAATACATTATACAATTCAAAATGTTAACTATAATTAAATACAAAATACTCATTTTTTTTTATATTAATATGACAGATCATATTTAGAGAGGCAGGTTGGTAAGAGAGTGGCAGCGTGTGTGTGTTAAATTTAAAAAAATCCTGATATCATGTTATTTTAATCATTCAATTTTTCTACCCGAATACTAACAATGTCTCAAAATTCTTCTCTACTTTATTTAAAAACACTTATTATCTAAGGGGTTGTGGCTAATTTTTTAACATGAGCCCCCACTTTCCTAACAGACTCAGAGGTGAAGTTGTGACTCTATTAATATTTGGTATGAATAATTTCAAAACCTTTCCATGCCTCGTCTTTTGAAATTTACATTGGGGACGGGACATGAGACATGCTTAATTTTGGGGACTCATTGATCACTCCTGCTGGCAAGCAATAGGTCACCTTTATGAGGCCCTAATACCACCGTTGCATCACCAGCCCCTGCGCTTCACTTTTCATTAATCATCATTAATCATCATTGTCAACAATTGTTGTTTGCTCATGTCTTATACATGCTGTATGCATAAGAACATGGCGGATACCTAACTTAAAATATATAAAAAATGCATTCATGCTAAGCCTTTCGTTGAGTGATCAATGCACGCGTCATCTCATTCACCATCATCCATGTCACATACTTTTAATATCTAGTCCGGTGTTTTGTGTCCTCCTACCTGGATATTAAGTACCCAGAATAGGCTTGTAACTTGACCACTGTTCCGTTTTAGTGGGGACGGACAGGCTCGTACCACCAGCGACAAAACCCCTCACTGATGTTTAATTATATTGGCCTACCGTTAAATTACTCAAAAAACTTTTTTAGCTGTGTGACATTATAAGTTCCTATTATCTTATCTGAATCTATCTCCTTCAATCTATAGGCATTTTCCATTTTAATCTCAACTATTACATATGGTCCGGTAAAAAGCAGAAAAAACTTCTTTATCTTTTTATTAAACTTATTTGATAAATTATGAGTTTTAACTAATACTTTATCACCTTTTGCAAATTTTACTGCCCTGATTTTCCTATCAAACTTTGCCTTTCTCTTTTGTGCTTTATTCAACAACTTTTCCCTTACTAATGTCACACACTGTACATGACTAAAGTTCCTCTCACTAGGAAATTCTATTATTTCTTCAAGAAAATGGGTGTTAGCTTTACCTAACATGACCTCTGCAGGTACATGTTCCGTAACTCCATGAACTGAGTGATTTAGACAACCTTCTATAAATTCTAGTACATTCGGCCAATTAGTATGCTTATTATAACAATAAATACGGATCATCTTGTTTATTTCTTTATTAATTCTTTCCGTCGGATTTGATTGAGGATGATATACTGATGTATGTAGTGGTTTTATTCTAGCATTTTGTAAAGTTGTATACCATAGTTCACTCGTGAATTGACTACCGTGATCACTCAAAATTGACTCGATCTCTCCTACTTCAGGGATATATTTGTTAAAAATCTTAGTCAACAAAGTTCTACTATTTGCTCGTTTTATAGCGTACATCTTAACATATTTTGAAAATACATCTATTAATACAAAAATGTACTTCACTCCACCTGGACCAGTGGGCAATTCTCCTATTAAATCTACTGCTATTAACTGCTTTGGTCTTTCCGGGATTATAGGCTTTAGGCTCCCTATTTGCTTTACATTAACTTGCTTTGCTTTTTGACATAGTATACATGTTTGTAACTGTTTTTTAATGCTCTTTTCCATTGCTGGAAACACGCAAAATTCCTTCAAACATAGATATATTTTCCCACCCCCCAAATGGCCATACTTAATGTGCGCTAACTCTACTAATTTTGACCTTAAGTTCTCTGGTATACAAACTCTATATTGTTCTTTATTCTTACTTTTTTGAAACAAAATACCATTGTGAATTACAAAATTCTGTTTAATTTTATCATTATCATTAGCATCTAGTTTATCAATTATATCTCTCATTTTTTCATCTTGTTTTTGTTTCTCGGCTATGTTTTTTAACAACTTATTTACTTCCCTGTTTTCTACTCCTAACTTCAGATTGGTCTTGTATATATGAACTGTATTCATGTCTGCTTTGCTAACAAATTCACCATCGGTAACTCTAGATAACACATCAGCCGGAACATTTTCTTTTCCCTTCACATATTCAATTTCAAGGTTATACTCTTGTAGCACTAAGCTCCATCTCAAAAGTCTTGCATGAGTTAATCGACACGTCTTTAAAAAAGATAAACTTCTGTGGTCTGACCTTACTACAACCTTAAAATGCCCTATGATATATGATCTAAATTTTTTACATGCAAAAACTACAGCTAACAGTTCTTTTTCCGTAGTTGTATAACCTTTTTCTGCATTCATTAGCGCCCTACTAGCAAAACAAACTACTTCTTCTTCTCCCTTTTCATTGTACTGATACAAGATCGCTGCTACATTTATATCTGATGCATCTGTATTGATATAAAAAGCTTTATTCCAATTAGGATGTTGTAGAATTACTGATTCTATGAATTTATCTTTAATCTGTTGAAAAATGTTTCTTTCCTTATCACCCCAGACCCACTTACTTTTACTGCCTAAAATATGGTTAAACTGAGCTGTAAGAAACGAGTAATTGTTTTGAAAGATTCTGTAGTAGTTACATAGGCCTAGAAACCCTTGCAACTTCTTTAGACAATCTGGTTCCGGAAAATTCTGGATTTTTCTTATCTTTTCAGGATCCATTCTAACTCCTTCCCTACTTAACACAAAACCCAAAAAATTTACTTCGTCCTTGAAAAACTCTGTTTTCTTTAACTTTACTGTTGCACCATATTCCGCCAGCCTAGTCAAAACTTTATCAATATGACCTAAATGTTCTTCAAATGTATCTGAGGTAATTAATATATCATCTACATAGCAAGTTAAAAAATCAGAAAACTCAGATCCAAAAATACTATCCATGGCTTTAGTGAAAAGAGCTGTACTAACATTTAATCCAAAAGGGAGTCGCTTATACTGATAATTTTTTCCCGCAAATGTGAAAGCTACGTATTTTCTGGATTCTTCATCAAGTAATACTTGGTGAAAACCCATTGTTAAGTCAAGAGCAGTAAAATATTTTACATTCATAAACTTTTGCAATATTTCCTCTGTTGTCTCTGTTGATTGCCTATCAGGAGTAAGAAATGCATTTAATTTTCTTGAATCTAAACAAGTCCGTATTGTTAAGTCCTTTTTTACTACACAAACTAATGGATTTGAAAAGCTACTATTAGATGTTTCTATTATATCCATTTCTTTTAATAGTTTTAATTCTTCTTCAACTGCTTTTCTCTTATGAAATGGTACTGGATATGATTTACCTATGAATGGCGTCTCAACTTTCAAATTTAATTTTGCTACATAATCTTTAATACACCCAGGCTTATCAGAAAAAACTTTTTTATTTTTTAATAATACTTCTCGTAACCTATCTAGATTTTCACATTGTTGTCCCATTTCCTTGATTTTTTGCTCTATTTTTTGTTCAATGGTAAAATCTACTGGGTCCCTATTAAGTGTATTTATCTTATTTTCATAAGAAATTACTGACTCTACTTCATTTAACTGATTCTGAAACTCATCTTCCCTATCATAGGCTATCTGGTTTAGGAAATTTACCCTAACAATGTTTATACTCCCTACAACTTGACTATCATTACTTTCTCTTAGGTTAATTCTGTAGTATTTGCTTTCATATACCATGTTTAGTTTTCTTTCTTTAAAGTCAATGACAGCATTGTGCTTCATTAAAAAGTCACAACCTATCAAGAAATTAACATGTATTCCTTTTACTACTAGACAGTCTACTGGTACGATTAAATTTCCAAACTGTACTTCTACTTGAACCTGTTTCTCCACCTTTCGACTCCTAGCTCCGGTTATTCCCACTATCGAAGTATTTGATACTCTCAATTCCGGTATTTCATAATCTACACTCTTTTTTACTTGAAAATAAAATTCCTCTGACAGGATAGTGGCCTGTGACCCAGTATCGACTATCCCGCCACCTGTCAGTGATCCTATTTTCATTTCTACTTCCGGCAAAAATTGATTAATTTCTTCCCTAGGTCCAGTACTGAAATTATTTTCGTTCAACAGTTCTTCACTTAGATCTTCTTCACAAAATATGTTATTTGTTTGTTTAAGCCCTACCATACTTTTTAGATTCTTTTCTTTTCTTTCTTTTATTAACGCTTCTACTTTCCCTTTAATCACTTTAAATCCCTCGATATTTAAATGGACAAAATCATCTCTCCTATTTCCCTTACTATAAATAGTTCTTTCATAATACTCCATCTTACTTCCCGTCTTTTCATTCTTATCTATGAAATCACTACTTATGTCTAGAATCTCAACTTTTTCTTTTTCACTCAATCTTTTAATAGAATTGTTAATTGATTCTAACTTGTCAAAATGGTACGGGTCATTCAAGGCTAGTTTAGGTATAGGTGGCAGAGTACAAACTACTATCTCCTCACTATTCTCTTCTAAGATTTCAGTTAACTCATTTAAATCTTTAACTATTTCCTCTACCCCCTTTTTTCTCAAAAGATCATTGGTACCTATTAATACTATTACTTTTTTGCCCAGTGTCAACTTATTATCTTGTACTAAACCTTTTAAGTCCCTAACTGTTTGACCTCCTACACATAGGCCAACACACCAACGTCCACATACTGATTTTGCTTCTACATTTAATATTTGTCTATAAAACCTCACCATTTGTGAATCCCCCAATAACTCATAACCCCCCAATTTCCTCAACTCATTATTCTCTCCCTGGCTAGTCTCAGTATGTGGCGCGTTTTGTCAGTACTGATTCCTTCTGAAATAGTTATTCTGACCCCTAAAACTACCTCTTCCCCTTGAGTTTCCCCGAAAGTTCTGGTTACCCCGTTCCCTATCTTCATTCCGTCTTTCCTGATCTTTACCACCCTCATCTTCATTTGACTCTACCACATCTACCACCTGCGCTTTTACTTCCCTCTCAATACCTTGGTTTGTTTTGAAAGTTTCTTTT
Source organism: Allygus modestus (assembly GCA_963675035.1). Taxonomy (NCBI): domain Eukaryota; kingdom Metazoa; phylum Arthropoda; class Insecta; order Hemiptera; family Cicadellidae; genus Allygus; species Allygus modestus. The sequence continues at coordinate 105,320,241 of OY776117.1, read as the reverse complement.
TTGTAAGACTGGTCATTGTTATATCTACTGTACGGCTCCTTACCTCCTTTATTGTAGTTATACCGGTTAGCATTGCTTGGCAAACTTTCTTTTTCTCTTACTAAACCAATATTCCTACACATAACCTCCATTTCCTGTTCATTTGTAATATCTTTTACTGTCATTACCGACTGAATCGACGCCCCTAAGCTCTCAGGCACATGCTTACAGATGTAGTTTAAGAACATGTCAATAGGCATTGGCTTATCCAACATCTTATTGATCTCATAGTACTTGAGAACATATGTCGCCAAATCTAACCTTCCATTGTTGAAATCTCCCTGTCCCATTAACTCATGCTCAAACTGACGTTGTCTTATCACCCCCCAATATTTCTTCTTAAATTCTCCCTTGAAACTGTCAAAGTTTTTTAACTTATCTAAATGTTGCCTAGCCCAGCTTTCTGGTTCCCCTTTAAGGTATTTAATGATGTTCAACAACTGTATTTCCCAATTGTCCCCTGACACTTCTACAAACTTTTCAGTAAACTTCAAAAATGTCATGGGATGAATTCCCAATTGCTCATTTTCAAACTTCACTAAGAAAAGTTCAGCATTTGCACTTATGGTGCTCAAAGATTTTGCTTCATAATTAACTATCCCCATGTTCGTTATCTTACCTTCAAATTTTTTAGACAATTGTTCAATTTGCTTAGCTATGTTAGGCCTATCCTTTTCTAGCGACTCAATTCTGTTAGTTACCACTATAGCCTCATTATCGTACCTCTCCTCTAACTGTTTTCCCTTCGACATACATTTATCAATCAACTTCCTGTTCATTACTACACTCTCCCTACTTTCACTATCTATTACTCTCAAGTTACTCTCAATACCTTCAACCCTTTCTTGCAACTCACCTGTCTTGTCCCTATTCTTCTTAACTTCATTAGTTATTACGCTACATTTGTCGTTTACTAGCTTTACGCTTAACTCATGTTTACTCTGAACCTCTATCTCTAATTCCTCAACCTTGTTACTAACCTTGTCCAACTTAACCTCCACTTTTTCAGTTCGTTCTCTCATTTCCACACTAAGTTGATCCAACTTGTCATTTACTTGTGTTATTTGTTGTGTTATAGCAGTGTTACTTTCTTTTATTTGTTTCATTATGGCGCTGAACATATCCATCATGTTTGTGTCAGTGTTAGAATTTATGTGTGCGTGTATGTGCTCTACTGTTGGCGAACTAGTCCTACTCCCCTCTACACTCGACTCACTTTCACTCACTACATCTACAACTTCCTGACTACCATTTACTAGGCTGTTATTTCCCTGATCATTCAAACTTGGCAAAGGTGAGGAACCCCAACCTCGAAAACTCTCAGTTCCTAACAAGCTATCCTCATCTTGATTGGACTCTGTCCCCCTTTTATTTTCTGCCACAGCTGCCATCTCTTATTTTAGTCCTAGGCCTATTTCAACTCAACTCACATAGCCCCACGTTGCTGGCCGCCAATTTGTAACTTGTACCTCACTTTATTAATTAATATTTTTTAATTCATATCTTATTCTACAATTAAAAATTTGATAGGCCTATTTTCTTCTTATCTCAGGGTCGTTTTTTATGGGTGCGTGGTGGGAGCTATGTAAGATGAATGAAAGTCATTTCAATAATCAAAATTCTATAATGATTTCAAGTTAGAAAATAATAAAATACAAACTTACTTATTAAAAAAGAGGGAAAGGAACATAGAAATTATCCTACTCCTATTTTTAGGCTATAGGAAAGGAAACAAAGAAGTTATGTCGTAACTATCAGAAAATGTTATTTTGATACAAATCAATATTAGTTCTTACTTTGAAGTTTATCCTTTTCTTTTTAATTCAATTTAGAATGTTACTAAACGTTTATCGGTTCATAATGATTATTGAGACATTGCGCAATAAGTCTCCTGATCCGGTTTCCTACTTACGCCAATTTTTCTTCTTTTCTTTATTTAATATTATTCATCACTAACTCACTGGTTGATATGTTTTAAGAAAACCAATAATTAAAAAGTCACATTATGTTGTGAAACAATTCAGCCTGCTCAAAAGCTAGGACGTATGTCCTCACTTCATGGCAGTGGAAGCAAGACAAAGCTTCCTTCACGCTCATGAGTCTCGTATCAAGAAAAATGACGAAACTACTTAATCCTTTGTCTAAAAGCCTTAGTCATCAAAGAAATGTCCCTTTGCCTCGTGATTTGTATTAATAAATAAGACCCCTCTAGGCATCTAATGAATCCTCGCAATCCCATTGGTTGAGTCTGTCACTTGACTCCAAAGAGACTCACCTTTTTGGAATGCACAGAGACTCGAGTTACTATGATTTTTACCACTATATTTCAAGATTTCTCTTATTTTTATCCTTATTTCCAACTAATAACCTCCTTCACTCATCTATATTTTGTCCGAAACTATAATTTCTGTATCCCTATTTTCAACTTATAACCTCCTTCACTCATCTGACACTCATCTAAACTTCAATTCTTGCATTTAACAATTTAAGGTTATGTAATTTAATTTATTAAATTATTTACAATTTACTCGTCAACAGTATATTTTATTATTATAGATGTAATTTTGAGATTCTTTTATCCTTTAACAATTTTGATTTTATCCGTTAGTTTATCCTTAATCACGTCATTTGTTATTGATCAATTGTTGCTCAATAGGTTTGCAATTACATTGTAAATTTTATCCATTTCTTCTCTTCCTACCTATATTTCCTAAACTAAATCATTTCTTTACTACAATTTGGACTTACCGGTATGTAAAAAGTTTTTAATAGGCTAATCTTTTAATTTCACTAAATAGGCCTATAGCCTATTTTGACCATTTTATTTATATTTTATATGAAATCCTTTTTATTAGGCCATATATATATATATGTGACCCGCTACAACTTGTTGGTGGGACGGTGTCATTCGATGTACAAGGTGGCTTGTTTTCAACACTATTTCCAAAGCTATATTAAAAGGGTGTTTTCATTTAACTCAAATCATAACTTTGCTTCAAGATAAACAATAAAATTACAGATAAAATATTTCTTAATATTATACAGTTAAGTTTAACATCAAGATTCGCCTAAAATGCAACAAGATATTAGTTTAAAGACTTAAAATATCACAGTTTTTCATTTAATGAAATGGGAGATTTTGACACCGTCCCCCCAAAAAAATATATATAGAGGTCTCGCCTGGAGTAAAAAAACCAGCCTACATGCTGACCACCATTTTGACCCTCTGTCAACTATGCTCCCATGGCAACAACCAATCAAATCCTCTCCTCACAAATTATGTTAGTCTTTATTTGTCTTTGGTCAGATGTTTTGTTTAAAAAAATATCCTCCAGAATGAACGATTATGTGTGGTAGCCTTTGATGGTAAGTATAAGACGGCTGAAATAACTTTCTTTGTTACCTTGAGTTTGAAAATGAAACGACAATATCATTGTAGCCTAAATTTTGTTATTGTCATCTCAAATTCGATTGTTGCAACATTTCTCATCCGTGTGCCTTGGTCATTATTGATATTGGGTAACAAATAATTGTAATGTTATGCGAATGTATGGGTAAACTTGGAAGTCCGTGAGTTGGACCATAGATTAAGAATACCACAAGGAGTATGTTTAATCTATGGTTGGACGTAGTCATAGTGGCGCAGTGTCTGATGTAGTTCGTGGCTTGCCGCCCTTTCTCTGTAGCGTAATCGTCTTGTCGCTAGTACGGATAAATGACAAATGCATTATGACTGTTTTGAGGAACTGTAAGCGTTACTCCTTAGTCTCTGGTTACTACCTTTACCTTTAAAAGGGCGGCACTTCGTCATTGTCATCAAAATGTTCCCCGTTTCAACATTTATTTTGTAAACAACTTATTAATTTTCTGTAAATTTGCCGCCCCTAAAAACTTGCCGCCCTGGGCTACAGCCCCTATAGCCCCCCCCCCCTAAATCCGCCACTGACCTTAGGATAACAGGAAACTAAAAGTAGAATGTCGAAATCATCTTTCACGTCTAACATATATACAGCCGCTTGTGTAACTGACTGACTCACTGAGTTATACGAATTCTAGACCACTTCTAGAAGAGCTATCGACGTGAAATTTTGCATGCAGGTAGATTTAACCTTGTAACCCCCAGAAAAATTGTCAAAACTCACAATTTTTTATTATTAAATCTTTTTAAAAAATAGTTTAAAATATATTAGTTACATAGACTACGTTACCGACATGCATTATTTTGATATTGTAACCGTTTTGGTAATGTAGTTTACAAAAATCTAAATCGGCATTCTCGTGTAAGCGTTATGTGGCAATCCAGTCACAAAAAATGTGTTTCTTATTAAATATTAATAATTTTAAACTTAACTAAATATGTTTACATAAACTCATGATTGCTTATTGCTCAACATCTGAACATATAATTTTAGGTTCTTGCTGGTAAGAAAACTTGGTGTTTCAACCACTCCTTTTGATGATTCATTATACAACTTCCCTTAAACCCTTCGGTGTATTGTCCAGTATTTACGTATTTTTGGTAGCAATAACATTTTCTTGCGTTGCCCGTGGATCAGTTTACTAGGCTTTGCGTTATTCTCAGCTTGCTACTTTTAGCAACTACGCGCAGTGCATGGCGAATTCTGCTTGTGCTAGGGGGTGGTGAGTGGTGCCATAAATTAAACATACTCCTTAGGAATATGCCTAATCTATGGTTGTGCGTATGTGCCATTGACGAGATTCTCGTAGCTTGCGACCGTTTGTTTACGAGCTCATGGTGTAACTGACTCAGGTATACGAATTATATCTCACTTCTAGATGAACTAACTAGGAACGTGACATTTTGTACACTTTTGCCTTGGCCACTTATGGTTGAGCTAGGAATGTGACTTTTGGCATACAGTGTAGCTTGTAACTATAAACCATCGGGAAAATTACAAAAACACGCAATGTTTATATTAACCTTGACAAAAATAGAAAAATCTATGAGTACGTAAACTACGTTATTTAAATACATTATTTGGATTTCAAAATGTTTTCGGTAATATCGGTAATGTAGTATGCAGCTTATGCTGTAGTAACATTTTAACTCTTAATATTAAACCTATTATTTTTCTATTAAACCTATTTATTTTTAAACATTTCAAAAGAATTGGTAGTCACTAAACTATGTTCTAACTTAAGGTGGTAACTATTAATTCTGTTTCATTATATATTCTATTCTATTTTCACTATTCACAAGCCCTTAATAATATATGGGTGCATATACCTCTACACACAATAAGTCTGCATGCCAGGGCCAACAGCAGTCATAGAAACAATTTTATTTATTATAACCCATAAGAAATGTCTAAATTGTTGTGGATTTTTTTGTCTTTTGGTCATAACAGGTGGGAAAAGCCCCACTTGAATTAGGTTATTTTTTACAAATTACTTTTATTCGGCACGAACATAATATTTTATGTTATTATAGTGTTTTTTCCCCTTTAAGAACACAAATTTTGTCAAAAAGGACAGTTAAAAGTAAGGATTTAAATTATTTCACGCACTTGCATAGTGCCTGGCGGCGTAAAAATTGCATATGATGTAGCCTTAAACTATAACTGGAATATCATCATTTCATATCCGATTTCTGAATACTATGACCTATACTAGTGCAGCATGCATATGAATAATTTGTATGATTAAACCCTCTATAAGAAAGCTTAGCCTTAAAATTTGTGTACTTTTAATATATTTACCTTATTAAATAGATCCTTGAGGAACTCTGTATATTGTTTATTCAAGTTGTATGACGATTTTTAAAATGTTTACTGGTTATTTATTTATTTCTTTGTTTTATTTCCACATATTCTGCATGATTTTCAGGATTGGTTTTGACCGAATTTAGAGAATTTTCAAGGTTTCAGGTTCTGAAATCGTGTTCTACTTCAATATTGTTCTGAGAGGCCTAATTTTTTGCACGTAATATTTGCAGATTTTACTATATGAACTACAGATTAAAGGTTTTTGTACGATTTTTTAATTACGTACATAAACTACAACTTATCGAAGGTTACCACATTTCCTAGGTTTTTAGTTGTTTGTGATGATTTTAACCCTTGCAACTTACAAAAAATATATTTTATAAATCTTGTTTGACAGAAGAAGAGTTGTATTTTGGTATAACTAGATTTTTAAAATTTTCTTATTTTAATATTTTATTTTCGAGATTTTGTGGTGGTATTTTATTTTGTTTATCATGTTAATATAAATGATGAAGGCCTAATATTGGGCACGAAGTATGTCTATAAAATATGTCTTAGTAAATAACAGCAGTAATTTGACCAGTCTTGATTACTTAAACCTGTCGGAAAATCAAATACCCCCGTCGCAGCAATCCTGCATACTCAGCGAATTTCCAATGATTATATAACATAACACATTAAAACACTTAACAGGATTCATAAGAAATGTATTCACAAACAAGCGATATTTTAAATATTAATTATTCTCCATAAGAACAACATTGGGGATGAGTACGCAGGTTTGCTGCAACAAGGCACACAAAATAATGGGTTTTTATACAAATATCAATAGAACTCATTTTAGTGAAGTCACATGCCAAGTTTCATCCATATAAATTCATAAATAAGCGATATATAACATTTTAAGTATTTTCCATAAGAATAACATGAGGACCAAGTACCTAGGTTTGCTGCTACAGGAACCATAGGCGAAAAATTGTTTTTTTGTGCAAACAACAATAAACCACCACCAGATCAAGCCATATACTAAATTTCGCCAGTTTATGTTCATAAATAAGCGAGATATACAATTTATCTTTTTCTCCATAAGAATAACATTAGACAACGTACTGTGTTTAGCACTTGCAATATCTCGGTAACCAATTGACGTAGAGCAATGATCAAAATACCAAATTGTTTGTTTTTTTAAGCTAAATTCAATGGTATAAATTAAAATTTGATTTAAATTAAAATTACATGTGAAAACCCCCAAAAACACATTTTTGGGGTACAAAACCCCCAAAAACCCCCCTTCGGATGGTGCGATTCATCTGGTTTTCGAACTCGTTCAAATAAATGGTACTTTACACATTTGTACCAAATTTCATTAAGATCGGACCTTTTTTACGAGAGTTATCGTGCTTACGGACACATATATATATATATATATATATATAAATATATATATACATACATATATATATATATATATATATAAATACCCCCGTCGCAGCAAACCTGCATACTCAGCGAATTTCCAGTGAATATATAACATAACACATTAAAACACTTAACAGGATTCATAAGAAATGTATTCACAAACTAGGGATAGTTAAAATATTAATTATTCTCCGTAAGAATAACATTGGGGATGAGTACGCAGGTTTGCTGCAACAAGGCACACAAAATAATGGGTTTTTATGCAAAAATCAATAGAACTCATCTTAGTGAAGCCACATACCAAGTTTCATCCATATACATTCATAAATAAGCGATATATAACATTTTAAGTATTTTCCATAAGAATAACATGGGGACCAAGAACCTAGGTTTGCTGCTACAGGAACCATAGGCGAAATATTGTTTTTTGTGCAAACAACAATAAACCACAACCAGATCACGCCTTATCCCAAATTTTGTCAGTTTATGTTCATAAATAAGCGAAATATACAATTTTTCTTTTTCTCCATAAGAATAACATTAGACAACATACTGTGTTTAGCACTTTCAATATCTCGGTAACCAATTGACGTAGAGCAATGATCAAAATACCAAATTGTTTGTTGTTTTAAGCTGAATTCAATGGTATAAATTAAAATTTGATTTAAATAAAAATTACATGTGAAAACCCCAAAAAAAACCATTTTTGGGGTACAAAACCCCCCAAAAACCCCCCTTTGGATAGTGCGATTCGTCTGGTTTTCGAACTCGTTCAAATAAATGGTACTTTACACATTTGTACCAAATTTCATTAAGATCGGACCTTTTTTACGAGAGTTATCGTGCTTACAGACACACACATATATATATATATAAATACATATATAAAAATTTGAACGAATGGTGTTTTTGGCATCTGGGGACCTCAAAATGAAAAGTTATCATGGTCTCGGGCTTAATTCTTACCATGAGACCTACGGTAATAGCTTCTTCCCTATAGGGGAAATTCGCTAATATATATATATATATATATATATATATATATATATATATATATACATATATAAAAATTTGAACGAATGGTGTTTTTGGCATCTGGGGACCTCAAAATGAAAAGTTATCATGGTCTCGGGCTTAAGTCTTACCATGAGACCTACGGTAATAGCTTCTTCCCTATAGGGGAAATTCGCTAAAACTCTAAATATCTTTAGATTGACCATTTTCTTCGTATAAGTAGTAATGCTATGATGGTTCTATGCCAATTGAGATTAATTGACATGCACGTGAGACCATTTATACTTGAGCTATGAACTTGATATTAGCATGGTGGTGTTTTTCACCTATTAACCCCAGAAAAAATTTCCAAATTTTACTTTAGTCAGTTTAAATTCCCTAAATAAAAATTAATAATGGCAAATCAAAAAGTTAAATTAAAAAAGTGTCGTTTTATTTGAGTTCTAGTGGCCAAACAGATTGTCCTATAAAAAAACGGAGACTACCACGTTGCACCGATTTTAGGCGATCTACAATTTTCTTCCTATGACTTTTTGCCGTATCTCGACCCCTTAACCCTTAGATAGCACTATATTTGTTAAATTTCAAGATTTTTACGTGGTTTTCAATGATTTGCCGTTCTAATACAGAACTTAGAGGCCTAGTATTTGGCACATGGTATTCCTATATTACAATTAATTAGCATTTAGAACCAGTCATACGCCCAGATTATATCACTAAAACACCCAAAAGAAAAAAAAATGACTGAACTTTTATAAATTTATTTGTGTTTTTAGGTGTATTTTTTATGTAGCGCTCCAGCAAGGGTAAAAACCCTTATAAATAATGTTATATTTGTTGCAGAATGTTTATTGTTGACCAAAGAAATAGCAATTTAGGTTGTTAACTTTGTTTTTCCCCCTTATAAGGTTTAGGCAACGTCCTATAAAGGCTATATCACAAAATCCAGTGTAGAGTTTCAATTTTCTTTCCAAGCACTTAGGTAATAAATGGAGACTTAAAATTTAACATACAATACGACATGGGGGCGAATCCCCCCACAGGGGTCTGGGGGCAGGTAATAAATGGTGACTTAAAATTTAACATACAATACGACATGGGGGCGAATCCCCCCACAGGGGTCTGGGGGCGGAGCCCCCAGCGAGCGAAGCGAGTATATATATATATATATACTAGCTGTTTCCCGGCGCGCGTTGCTGCGCCCAAATTAAGTTGTTTACTAATTACAGCTGTTAATTTTGTAAAATTTCTAAAACCTGACACTGCACCCTTGTATGCCCCCTGGGTCGGAGCCCTTTGGACAGATTTGCACCAAACTTCACACAAACCATCCTTGAATAATGCTTAATAATGCCTGAAAGTTTCATCTGTCGAGCGGTTTCGGAGTCCATAGGCTAATACACATATATATATATATATATATATATATATATATATATACACACACATACATACTTCCTCTTTTATATATTTAGATTAGCTTTTGAACCTAGACTTGACACTGTTTAGTGTATTTTACCAAGTGTTTCTAAAATAATCATTGCAGAGGTACGGTAGTTAAGTTAGGTAACATTTTTACGACCTAAGATTATAGGAACAAAATCCCATTTTTCAGACGGGATTTAATTTACTTCGTGATTATTATGGCCGAGTGCAGTGTGATCGTTCTTATTGAATTTCTAATTAGTGTCTTACTTAATTATAATTCTAAATTGGTAACTTTTAACTAATTGTCTGCTCGGATGTACTCAGTAAAAGTGGATATAAACAGTGATGCTATCGGGATCTGAGGGCAATGGCTGCCATGTGCTAAGCCTGGCTTCTCTTTACAAAAATCAGTGTTATTACTTACAAAATTCCCTAGGCTATTTAAATATAGCTCACAAATGATCTTCTCTGACTTGATAATAAATATACTTATACTTGTGGTCTCCTTTACTTTATTGTAGTGAGTAGAAGGTATTGGTATTTATTCTGGATGTCAACAAAAGGTAGGTGTACAATTTCTAAGATTTCTTTAACTATTTCAATAAAATACAAAGTTACAGAGGAACAATACAATATTTATTTATCTATTAGTACAATTATGTTTCAAAGAGGTTCTCAATTAAAGGGATTTACAATAATATACAACTCAGGGGGAACAGTTACAATGTGTGGCCTAGCCTAGAAGGTAAATGACAAACATACTGGTAGGCCTAAAACTAAATGTTCATATTTTGGGTTCTAAATGGGGTTTCTTTACAAATGAGGGCTCTTTTTCTCAGGGGGGAAGTATCGTGCTGACTTGAATAACGTTTGGGATGATATTTGAAAGAATATTAAGTACAATTAAGCTGATGTGTTGAAAAATTACAACAATGGAAATTTTGGTTGTTGTCCAAAAGGAGAGTCCAATGGTTTCACTGACTTTATGAATGGTTAAAATACTCAAAATTAAATTTGGAAAGATAGTTCAATATAAAAAATGCTCTCTTGAGGTTACTTTAACTTTCAGAACATTAGGCTTGTTCTATTTAAATGTCTGTATTCTTTCCAGTCCCTAAATAGAATACAATGGAAGGAGTTTACCAATCTGCTTACAAATGTTCTTCGCTCAAATACCAGTTTTTTGGGGGAAATCAAATAAAAAGGAGTGAATTTAAAGATGGTATTAATTGAGCAGTAAGTCCCTAATAAAATGAGCACCAAGCAATGCAAAACTTAGGCCATACTGGGAAATTTAAAATAGGAACTGTGTCCTTCACAGATTCTAGGTCTTAACACTATGGCATCTGGAGCAAGAAGAAAGATCTAGTAGAGATGAGGTCTGGAAGCATGGTCCATTGTTGAGAAGCACATGGTCACACAATTGTTGACACTGGTCACTGTAATTTAGATTCCTTAAGGACTATTTTTGAAAAGTATATTATATTAAATTTTAATGTTATTGCAATCCTCTCACATAACTTATATCTAAAATATTATTATTAATAAACATATTAAATTAAGTGAGTAGGCTATTATATGGGGATAGGCTATGAATAATTATTGGTGATTAAATTAATGAAATACATATTATTATACAATTGCACAGATAAATAAACATTAAATACATAAAGGGGAATGCTTTCTGAGGAGTGATAATAAATGATGATTATTATTAGGCACAAACATGGGACAATTAACACAAATAACACATTTAGGGGAAATTAATTAATTAGTACATTTATAGGAAAACTTAAATATAAAATAACACATAATAAGAAAATTATCACTAAATGATGAATGAATGGACATGTAATACTATAATTATCTCCTCAGAAATCTGTATGATATGAAATTAAAGACAGATTTCGATCAAGTATGAAATGGAATACATGAATTATTTAGTATGAAATATATTTACAGCTAGTTATGAGGTACATTAAATGATTGATGTTGGTTGGTGATAGTATACTTCTTATTCTAAATTTACATAAACATAGGAACAATACATAAATGGGGAAATATGGGATGACGGATTAAGATAGTTCATGACCGCACTGGGAAATTGGGATTAAGGGAACATTTAATATAACAATTGTTTATTGGCATGGGGATGAAGTTCTCCACTCGCATAAAAACACTTTGGTTTATACATTGTTTGTTACAAGGGCAAAATTCACTGTTTATAATCATCGCATTTATAAATAAATTGTTATTCAACACTGTTTTGGGGAATAATCACACTGTTCACTTGGGGAATAGGGGAAGGGGTACGCACTCGCGGTTAAGGTTCATGACGATCTCCTCATTTAAAATGATTACACTTGATGGATGATGGTGATGATGGACTATTTACACTGTTTTAAGAGTTTATGTTGTCAGGGTCTTCTTCACTATATACATTATCCTCTTCTATTATCGGTTCTATGTATCTTTTTAATGCAGATATGTGATATGGTCCAAATAAGATGTCTTCGTTTTCTCTGGTTACATGAAAAGTAGATTTTCCTAATATTTGCTTGATGACGTATGGTCCTTCGTAAACCTCGAAAAGCTTTGCAGTTTCTCCATAAATAGCTCGGGAGAGGGGATGTGATTTTATTAGCACTTTATCGTTTATCTTTAATGTTTGTGGTTTTCGATTCTGATTTAACTTTGCTGATCTTTTAATTCGTTTGGCATCTAACCTGCGTTTAGCGATGAGTAACTTCTGTTCTATTGGAGTATCAATTATGAATGGATTTTCAGACAAGTATTTTTCCCAAAAGCGGTGGTCTCGAACGCCGAATTGTAGTTCGTTAGGAGTGAATCCGGTCGATTCATGATATAATTCATTGAGGCATGCATTAATATCAGGGATATATTTCGCCCACTTCTTGTGTTGACGGGAGCAATAGGTGCGTAGACATCTCTTAACTTCTCGAATAGGTCTCTCGGCAAGGTTGTAGCATGGGTGGTACACTGGATTGAAGATTAGTTCGATATCATTCTGCTCCATCTTCTGGATGTATTCTCCGCTCTTGAATTGTGTTCCATTATCAGACTGGATTCTTTTAGGGTATCCATAATTTGGGAAGTGTTGAGTGAATAATTTATTTAATATTGTTTTAGTGGTGGCTTTTTGCATAGGATATAACTTGATGAATTTGGTGAAGATATCGATGACAATAAGTATATATTTAACGTTTGACACACTGGTAGGAAGAGGTCCGATGATATCAACGGCTAGCTGTTCATTCTTTCCTGTACATAGCACTCCTTTCGCTGTGGCCACCAGCGGTCGGTTGCTGATCTTACATTTCTGGCAGGTATCGCACGTAGATAAATATTTCCTTATGGTTCGATTCATGTTTCGAAATATGAAGGTTTCTTGTAATAATTGAAAGCATTTCTTGGCTCCGCAATGTAGGTAGAATAAGTGACATTCCCAAATGAGGTCTTGAATCATGCAGTGAGGTACAGCGATTAACCATTTATTTTTCAGTTTTTGATAAAGGGTATTGTTATGAATGCGGAAATTATATGATAATTTTTGTGCGATTTCTGAATCTGGTTGTTTTTCTAATGTTTCAATTATGGGTTGGAGTTTGGTGTCTTCTCGCTGGAGTTGGGGTAAGTTTCTTAATGCGCTCTTCAGATTTTGATCGGGGATATTCTCAATGTAATGGATAGTTAATTCTCTTGGATTGTTGTATGAAATAGCGGATTGATCGATGGAGATGCGACTTAGCGTGTCTGCAGTGATGTTGTCTGTACCTTTACAGTGGACAATTTTGAAGTTATATTCCTGTATGGTGAGTATCCATCTTGCCAAGCGATTATTCAATAATCGGCACGTTTTTAAGAAAGTAAGTGCGTGGTTATCTGTTATTATGGTTAATTTCGTTCCCAGGACAATGTATCGAGACTTTTGTAGGCAATAAATGATGGCAAGGAGTTCCTTTTCAGTGGTGGTATACCTTTGTTCGACTGGTTGTAACGTTCTCGACATAAACATTATGGCAGCTTTCTCACCATTTTCTCGTAATTCATATAAATGTCCACCTATAGCATAGTCAGAAGCGTCAGTTTGTAAGAAGAATTCTTTAGATGGGTCTGGGTGTTTTAAGACGTTGGTTTCCAGAAATAGTTGTTTAATCTTCATAAAGGTGACATCATCTTCTTTAGTCCAGATAAATTTGTTCTTCTTTGAAGTTAATCGCATTAGTGGTTGTGTGGTTGCAGAGAATTTATCTATGAATTTATTATAATAATTTATGCTGCCAAGGAAAGCTTTAAGTTGAGTTCTGTTTTTTGGTGTAGGGAAATTTAGTATCGGTTCTACTTTGCTCTGGTCCATGTGGAGTCCATCGTTAGTTAAGGTGTATCCCAGAAATGGTACAGAATTTTGGCAAAACTTTGATTTATTAAATCGAATGGTCATGTTGGCTTCTTCTAATTTGCTGAATATGTACTCTAGATGTTTCATGTGAGACTCGAAATCGGGTGAAATTATGCATATGTCGTCAACGTAGATTGCAGTAAAATTCTCAGCTTCAGAATCGAATACATTGTCTAGCGCTCGAACTAAAGCAGCTTGTGATGTAGAGATACCAAATGGTGTCACAGTGTACTGGTATATTTTACCTCTGAATTGGAATGCTGTATATTGTTTAGAATTTTCTGTTAATGGTATTTGCCAATATGATGCGGTCAGGTCGATACTACTTATAAATTTTGCATTTTTGCATTTTCCAAGGATTTCATTTACACTTCTGTTACATTCAAAATCAGGTACTATAATTTCGTTTGCTTTTCGGGCGTCAAGGCATAGTCGTATTTCTCCCGTCTTCTTAATGACTGGAATTATCGGGTTGATAAAAGTGCTTTTACTCCTCTCAATTACACCTAAGGATTCCATTCTGTCGATCTCTTGTTGTACTGCATCTTGGTATTGTTGAGGTACAGGGTAAGTTGTGCTTTTAAAATGTTGTGGATTATCTACTCGTAACTCATGAGAATATTTGTTGCATATGCCTGGTTGTTCGGAGAAAACATGTTTATACTTATTTAATAACTGACTTAAAATTGTTTGTTCTTCTTTCTTGATATAATCATTTGATGCTAAAGATGTATTAATTTCTTCTTGTGTCAATGTGCTGTCGTTTATTGGATTTGTTTGTAACTCATTGAAGTTGTGTGCTGTGCTATCATATTTATCATATATTAAATCATCATTGTACTCATCGTACATCATATTATCAAAATTATTATTCATATTATTATTTGGCCTATGGCTATTATTAATTATTATTTGACATAACTGTCCTTCATGACGACACATATTAAACTTCATAGTAATATTATCATTATTGATTTTCATATTTATTTCGTTTGAATTGAAATTTAAATCCATTTTGAGGGCAGATAGAACATCGACTCCGAGAATTATGGGTTTTATTAAATGTGGCACTATCAAATATTCAATTAGCATCGTATGTTTATCAATGGTAGTGGGAACATATATTGTGCGGGAAACACGTTTAGACTTTTCTCCAACAGCTGTTTTGATAACGGTATTGTTCACTGGTAATTCTTCAAATGGTTGTAGCTTCATTTTGTTTTCATTAAACCAAGCTTCGGCTATACAAGTTACAGAAGAACCGGAATCAATTAAGGCATTAGTGCTGATATTGTTTAATGTTATATTGATTTCTGGACAGTTAATTTGTGTATAATTTGAATTGACATCATTTTCGTATTCATCTTCTAAAAGGAAATTTTTATCACATATTATGTTGTTGGACTGCATAAGATTTATAGAGTGATTGATAGTTTGACCGAGGATAGTGTAAGTAGGCGCTGTATTTAATGGGTGATCGCATGACAACATAACCCTTTCTCGGCCGTGGTCTACAGCGCCGAGTCGTTTCCCTGTCTCGTTTGAGACGGTGAGGAACGTGGACTAGCAGTATTGTTGTTACTTGAATGAGGGCTCATTGGGGATACAGTTGGAGCATTAGGTGGATTGGGATTCTGTCTAAATATGGCGCAGAGTTGATTCTGTTCGTTGGTAGGGTGTTGACGATCATTTTTGTAGTTTTGTTCATAGTTTCTGGGATGATATTGCTCACGTTGATACGGCTTGTTGTCATGGTTACTTCGATGGTATTGCTGGTTGTTGTTACCATTATTCCTGTAATTTTGTTGATTTCGATACGAAGAGTTGTTTGGAGGGTATTTATTCTGTTGATAATTGTGGTAGTTGTTCATTTTTGGTTGATAGGCCCGTTGGTTAGCATATCGATCGTTGTAATTCTGTTGGTTTGAAGTGGTTGGACTGGCTGGTCGGCTGCTTTGCTGGTTGTTGTGGTTCCTGGCTTTCTTAGGTCCATCTTTTATGTCTTCTTTCTGCAGTAGTCTTTCCATCGCTCGGATCGTAGTGATGTTCTGTACGCTTATGCTGTCTTGGATTATTGCGTCAAATCGCTCCGCCATAAGAGTCACTATCTCCTCTTCACTTAGGCTGGGTGTCATCGATTGTAGTAACAATACTCTTTCCGTCAAGTACTCCGTACGGCTTAACGTTCCGTTGGCTCTATACTTCTCCGATTCGATTTTTGCTTTAATTCCTCGTTGGACTGCCTGGCTCCAGTATTTGAGTTCGAATTCTCTCGCAAAATGTTCCCAATCAATAATTTCACTTTTTATCAGCTGTAGCCATCGTGATGCTGGTCCTTCGAATGATGTCTCAAGCAGGTCTTTCGGGTACTCAGTTGAGTCGTAACATTGATTCCTTTCGATTCCTCGTTCGTAATACCTTCTCAATTTGTATAAATATTCATTTGGATTGCCGCTCCGTCCATTAAATTTCGGCATTAGACGATCATTGGCTTCGCTTCCACTGCATATTACTTTGATTTGTCCGGCCATTCCGTTTAGTTGATTTGCTTGCTTCAGATTGGTTACTTCAGTTTCACATTTGTTTAAATTTTGATTCAAGGTTTGGATTTCAATTTGTTGTGCCTCAATTAGTTTTGTTTGCAATGTAATTTTGGGGATAACTTCATTTTTAAGTGCCGTTAGGTTTGCTTTAGAATTACGTTCATTATCCAATTGCGTTTTGACAGTTAATTCTTCTATTTTCAGATCAAAATTTTGCTTGTGCTCTTCAAGATGAGTTTTGACGGTAGATATAATATTTTCCTGATATTGTTTATTTTCAAATTCGGCAGCGGTTTGTTGTTGTGAGATACTGTCCAGCACGAATTGTCTCATTTGAGTTTGTGAATTTTCAATTCTAAGTATCAATTTGTCAGTTAATTTTGCAGTTTCTTCAGATTGGGCATTTTGGGTCATTTTGATGGCATTAATTTCTGATCGAATTTCGATTTGGTTTTCTCTTGTTTCTTGTATCTGGGATTCGAAAGCATTTCGGCAGGCTTGGATTTCCTGTTGAGTTTCATTGGTATTTTCGTTAATGATTTTGGTTAATTCGGCTTTTGTCTGATGAATTTGTTGATGGAAGTCTGCATGGATTGTCTGGATTTCGGATTTTAATTCGGCATTATTTAGTTCGATTTTTGCGCTGGTCTGTTCAATCTTCGTGTTGGTCTGTTCAAATTTGTTATTTAAATCTAGACTAGTTTGTTCAAATTTGTTATTTAAATCAAGACTAGTTTGTTCAAATTTGTTATTTAAATCGAGACTAGTTTGTTCAATTTTATTGTTTACTGATTGCTCAATTTTGTTTCCTAAATTTGTCATAAGGGTCACTAACATATTTATATCGATTGCAGGTGTCGGTGTAGTCGGGTTTGTAACATTTAATCCGCTAGTTGCGTCGTCTGTGTGTGCATCAGTCAGTGGGCGCGATGAATGAATCAGCGTCGACTTGTTCAATGAGCTAGCGATACGTCCTCGTTCATTCTGATCAATGAATCCAGTTCGGGAATCTTCGGGTGTGTCCGTCAGCGTTCGGATCGGTCGGCTGGCGATTTTTCGTTCTGGTGTTGAGAAAGCAGAGTTAGCGTCTAAGGGCAGGCTGAGAGAGAAATCTCGCGCAGAGGTTGCGAAATCGACGTTCTCTGATTGGCTGATGGGGTCAGTGTAAATTTGGCGGTCTTTGCTTTTGGGCGTTTCGTCCTCGTTCTGCGCAACATGGCGGCTGCTGGTTTCATCGTCGCTCGAATCGGCGTCTGCTGCGGGGTAGTTTCGTGTTTTCCGTAGATTGTACTTGTTTTCGGCCATCGTGTGTTCGTTTTATTATAATATGCGAGATAGTTAAATATGCGGTACCTTTATACACTGTTATTATTGGTGGGGAGGGAAACAATTACGGGAACTTTATTAAATATGGTCTTATTCTAGGCTTACTCTAGTTGAGGATTGCAATGTTTATCAACTGTTATTCAAGCCAGTACGTTGGGTCGCCAAATTCTTATTGAATTTCTAATTAGTGTCTTACTTAATTATAATTCTAAATTGGTAACTTTTAACTAATTGTCTGCTCGGATGTGCTCAGTAAAAGTGGATATAAACAGTGATACTATCGGGATCTGAGGGCAATGGCTGCCATGTGCTAAGCCTGGCTTCTCTTTACAAAAATCAGTGTTATTACTTACAAAATTCCCTAGGCTATTTAAATATAGCTCACAAATGATCTTCTCTGACTTGATAATAAATATACTTATACTTGTGGTCTCCTTTACTTTATTGTAGTGAGTAGAAGGTATTGGTATTTATTCTGGATGTCAACAAAAGGTAGGTGTACAATTTCTAAGATTTCTTTAACTATTTCAATAAAATACAAAGTTACAGAGGAACAATACAATATTTATTTATCTATTAGTACAATTATGTTTCAAAGAGGTTCTCAATTAAAGGGATTTACAATAATATACAACTCAGGGGGAACAGTTACAATGTGTGGCCTAGCCTAGAAGGTAAATGACAAACATACTGGTAGGCCTAAAACTAAATGTTCATATTTTGGGTTCTAAATGGGGTTTCTTTACAAATGAGGGCTCTTTTTCTCAGGGGGGAAGTATCGTGCTGACTTGAATAACGTTTGGGATGATATTTGAAAGAATATTAAGTACAATTAAGCTGATGTGTTGAAAAATTACAACAATGGAAATTTTGGTTGTTGTCCAAAAGGAGAGTCCAATGGTTTCACTGACTTTATGAATGGTTAAAATACTCAAAATTAAATTTGGAAAGATAGTTCAATATAAAAAAATGCTCTCTTGAGGTTACTTTAACTTTCAGAACATTAGGCTTGTTCTATTTAAATGTCTGTATTCTTTCCAGTCCCTAAATAGAATACAATGGAAGGAGTTTACCAATCTGCTTACAAATGTTCTTCGCTCAAATACCAGTTTTTTGGGGGAAATCAAATAAAAAGGAGTGAATTTAAAGATGGTATTAATTGAGCAGTAAGTCCCTAATAAAATGAGCACCAAGCAATGCAAAACTTAGGCCATACTGGGAAATTTAAAATAGGAACTGTGTCCTTCACAGATTCTAGGTCTTAACACTATGGCATCTGGAGCAAGAAGAAAGATCTAGTAGAGATGAGGTCTGGAAGCATGGTCCATTGTTGAGAAGCACATGGTTACACAATTGTTAACACTGGTCACTGTAATTTAGATTCCTTAAGGACTATTTTTGAAAAGTATATTATATTAAATTTTAATGTTATTGCAATCCTCTCACATAACTTATATCTAAAATATTATTATTAATAAACATATTAAATTAAGTGAGTAGGCTATTATATGGGGATAGGCTATGAATAATTATTGGTGATTAAATTAATGAAATACATATTATTATACAATTGCACAGATAAATAAACATTAAATACATAAAGGGGAATGCTTTCTGAGGAGTGATAATAAATGATGATTATTATTAGGCACAAACATGGGACAATTAACACAAATAACACATTTAGGGAAAATTAATTAATTAGTACATTTATAGGAAAACTTAAATATAAAATAACACATAATAAGAAAATTATCAATAAATGATGAATGAATGGACATGTAATACTATATCGTCATTAATGACCTAAATTACATAGTACAATTGTAATTTACAGCCAACAATTTACGGTTTGGTTGTCATTTACGGTTGATGTCACGTGTTACGATCGCCAATTATGGACAGTATCACCCAACGCTATTGTCAATTACGGCCGACATAACATGGTTCAGTCGCCTATTACAGTCATCATTGTAGTCCAGTTGTCTTTTATGACAATTTACAACAGATTTGTCTTTTATTTATTATTTATTGCGGCTCGATCAAAATTTATAGTGGGGATTAGGGGTGTGCGAGTACTAGAAACTGAGTTTTCGGCCAAGTATTTTTATACTCAAACTTGAATCAAAGTTTTGGAAATTACTCGAAAGTTCGGGCGAGTTTTCCCACTGATTTCCGGACGATCGCTAACGATTGCGACCGACCAAAACACGAAGTGATGGCCACAAAAGGCAATCGCATCACGTAAAATCGGTCGAAAATGACGACTGCCAACGATTGCAACCGGCCAAAACGCGAAGTAACGGCCGCAAAAGGCGATCACGTTACGTAAAATTGACAAAAAATGACGACCGCAAACAATTGCGAACGGCCAAAACGCGTTGTAACGGCCGCAAAAGCCAATCGTATCACGTTAAATCGCCCGAAAATGACGACCACGAATGATTGCGACCGGCCAAAACGTGTAGTAATGGCCGCAAAAGGCAATCACATCACGTAAAATCGGCCGAAAATGACGATCGGACTGCATAATTTTGGCTGTAACTAACGATTTCGTCTTTTAATATTGATTATAAGCGATGTCTGGACCAGGAGAAATTGGCCAACAGACAACCGGGCTCTTTTTCATTGGCCGGAAACGAATGTCAAACCGTGTTTTGCTTGTCAATACGCAATCCAGTTTGATTGTACTGGCCAAAACTTTGTATTGCTACTCATGTATTAGTTAGAAACTAGGGGTCTGCGGTGCACTGAAAAATCGGTACCGGTTCGGTACAAAACGAATAACCGAATTCAGTTCGGTACCACTAACGGCGCCAGTACTAAGTCGGTACAGTACAGCCTAGAACTCCAAAAAATCAGTATTCACTGTTTATCAACCACATTTTTCCTTCAGTTTTATTCATAACATCTTTTTCGTCCGTTGACTTTCTATTGACATGCCTTTGCACACGACAGCAACTTTCAACTTTGACCAGCATTCATTCGCGAGTTTATAGGTTCACGATCGGATCACGAATGATGACGAGATGCCTTTACAGCATTGATAAAGTCGCCTCCACAGACTGGTCGAGTGTTTCGTTGAATTACGTACGACTCGGCAAGTAATGTAATAATGTACATAAACATCGAGAGTAACAGAGGTTAATAACAACAAACTACTATACGCATTTACAATGTCACGCTCGTCTTTGCTCGCCTAGACTTGGCCAGTGTATGGAGGCGATACAAACGTAACGAAAACCTACAACCTAATTTGTATGGCATTTAATCATTTTTAAATCAAACTGAGGGACAAACACATAAATATCTGTTTGTTTTTTATATCAACCAACTTATAACACCGTTTTGTATTGTACATTGCTGATTATATAACGGCCCCTTAACCTCAAATGAGTACTTAATACTACTTAAAATCGCCAAACATTTGGCAAACACATTCAGATCTACGATTGTGTGTTACAGAGAGTAATAACATGCAGAAGGTTGACACTTATTTTGATACGCAAACGTAATATCATGAACATCAATTCAAAAATACAAATCGGGCTTGTCATAACATTTTCCTAATAGGCATTATGACACTTCCTAACGTTTTATGGATAGAAATTAAACCAACCGAAAGAAACTGTTTGAATTCTACATTACATAAGCCGTGAACGGTTTAGAAGTGGGTTTAGGTTAAATATTAGTTTCATCGCTAAAACGTCGATTAATAAAAAAAATAAGTTTTACACACACTACGGTTGTAACAAATAAAAAAGGTTAGCCTACATTGGTTCATAATTTTATGGCGTATATCATAATTTTGGAAACTCCGTATTTCTTTCTCTCTGATATTCACTTTCTAGGTATACTCTTTGTGTGACGATGACGTTTGGATGTAATCATCACTTCCACTGATCGAGCGTCGTCTTTGTTGATAAAATGTTTTGAACAAGCCTTGATAGCAAGTTTTGTGATAGTTAGACTATTTTAAACAAATAATGAGTGATTGTGATGGATTCTTGATTCTTGATGAACCGCCATCGCCGTCGACTCCTGTTACAACGAGTAGGCTACAACTTTGACGTCTGATGAGTATGTGTCATCTGATTGCAAAACAAATTCTTATTCTGTTGCATTACTTGGTTAAAGGATTTAAAATTTGTTGGAGGCTATAATTTATAATTCATACAACCTGTATTTAATTTGAAAATACACACATACCTTCCTTTCTTTTATTATTATTTTATCGTCTTACTTGTAAATAAAAGTTTATAAAGAAATAGATTTGTCTTATTTGTGTTTTGTGTGACTGTTATTTGTATTATCTTGTATGAGATAAATTTTGATTATCTATATAATATATATATATAATATTATATATATATATATGAAATGTAGGTATTTGAGATAGCTTTACAATTTAAATTAACTAGGAAATTAGCTAACATAACTAGTGAATATGGGGAAAATCGAATAAATGGTATCCATGGGTAATTATTACAAATACAAATAAAATATTATCTTATATATGAAATAAACTTACATAACTTAATTAATATAATTATTTAACATAAAGGGAATTATTACTGTTGGGGTTATATTATATTTAGGTTTTCTTTCTTTATTTACGTGATTTAACACATTATTATTGTTATTAGACCTATATAAATATTTGTGAACTATTACAAATTATAATCAAAAGCTTGCCTAAATACATTTTTATGACTGCTAGTATGTTTTTCTTTAAAAATATTTTTTCTGTATTTGTTCTGTTTGGTTTCCGAATACACTTAGGCTATGATAAATTACGGCTATTTTATTACCGCGTACCGTACCGATTTTGTACCGAGAACCGAGGTACAAAAATATTTACTGTACCGAACCATACCGACCTTAAATTTCTGGTACCGCAGACCCCTATTAGAAACCATGTTTAGATTATCAAATCTAGGGTGGTATCCAAATCCCATTCCACTATTTTAAACTACCAACTATTGGTAAATACTCACTCGAAAATACTCAAAACTCAAAAATAATTGGCACTACTCGACTCGATTAAAAAAAACACTACTCGCACACCTCTAGTAGGGATTAAGTTAAGCGATACCATCGTCATTTATGGCTGATGTCTCTTTATGAAGTTGTTAGTTACAACCGATATTATGCTGTGCAATTGACATTTACGGCTGATGTTACATGATCCAGCCATTGGATACGATGAGACACCACCATCACTGACTGTACCAATACAGCCTGAAAATTACTGAACCAAAATTCAATGAGAATGGTATAGAATGACAAGTTTTATTTCAATAACGAGTAAAAGTAAAACTAAAATATGATCTTTTAGCGAATTTCCCCAATAGGGAAGAAGCTATTACCGTAGGTGGCATGGTAAGACTTAACCCTAGCAGTGGCCAATGGTGTAAGTGGGAAATGGAACGCTAAATTTAGCGATTTTGCAGATTTTTTTTGAAATTTGTATAAATTCAACCGTAGAAGTAAACCTAGCCAACCTTATATTCATTTTGATCGGAAAGAACAGGAGATTCTAGAAATAGTAAAATAATAAAGATCTAGAAAGGTAGTTTTTTTCGGTAAAGTGAAAAGAATAAAAAAAATACGGCTGAATTTTTGTTGAAATTTCAAAAGCAGCCTCGGTATTTTTTTCCACAGATTTTTTATGGAAAATTCATTAAATACATTTTGTAGACAATCTAATTCCCTACATAGAAATATATAACATGTGGGGGAAAGAGTTTGTTGTACGTTTTAGGGGTGTAATATAATAACAAACGGAGAACCGATAAAAGTGAAAATTGTTTGTCTTGTAAAAAAGTTACATAATAAGGTATATGTATATACTAATAATGATATATACATGTTTGTAATGCTAATGAAGTAAGGAATCTAAAAAAGTCATAAAGTTTATGGTAAAAATTATGACCACTTATAATTATTTGTATACAGAAGAATGTTTTGATATTTTTGAGTATTTGTGAAAAAATAAATTTCATAGTATTTAGTATATAACTTTTTCACCAAAATTGTTTATCCAAAACCAATATAAACATGTTGTAGTACATTCAATTACCTACATAAAAATGTATAACACCTAGAGTAAATTATTGTTTTTATATGTGTTATGTAGCACAAAAAAAATAGTCGCAGATTTGGAAAATTTCACTAGGCCTATGTAGGAGTAAACAAAACACTATTTGTCACACTTCAGTAATATTTATGTATAATATAATGCATAAAGATTACTGTTACATACACACAAACACTTCAATAACACTAATACTCTGAAATAATAACATAAATAGTAACAACTCACGAATAAAAATAGCAAACGCTTAGGTACCTCAATAAAGACAAGATGGCCTTCAGACGAACTGGATAAAATATGATGAAGTAATTCGATGTTGCAGGAAAAAATACGTACTAGCAGTGCTGCCAATGGCAAAACTAAATTCCTCTACATTTATTCTTCTTCAAAATGACATGATTTGACTAGTAACTATAACTTACAATGCACATAAATCCAATTTTCCAAACCCAAGCTTGTCGAAAATCTACCTTATACTTGCAACTTGCCTGTCATATTGAAGTGAATAAATTGCTTGATTTGCATTATGCGTTAATTTGGAATATAGATATAGCATGAATAAATTTGGCTTGATCACAATTATGGATTTGCATAGTTAGTATGGCATGCTATGTTTAGCTTGAATTCTGATATTGTAATATTGTATTTTGCATGTGATATTGTATGTTATTGAAGAATTGTATGTGCATGTCTCTTGTATTTCTTGTGACGTTGTCTATTTCAATTGATTAATGACAATAAAGCATTATTATTATTATTATTATTATTACCCTCCAATTGCATCGGTTTGCCATTCGTTATAGAAAAAAAAACACCTGTTTTTAAAACCATATCATCTAACCAATCAATATTTTGTTCGAAAAATCAATACCACAATGAAGCACAGATGTTTAGCTGTGCAGTGGTACCACCCTCAACTTCACGCAGCAACAATTACCCGAGACGGGTAATTTCAAAAAATTCATGTTTTGGCGTTTTCCTAGCGTTGGCTGCAGGAATAGCGTTGGGCCAAATATTCATTCGATTTCTAATCGTCGTGACATTGTTATATAGCTGCTTCACGGTTCGTTTATCTAATAAAATAAAAGTTCAGAATATGATCTTTATAATGGTATATATACTATTCACTTTTGAGTTGATTATTAATGGTTATTTTGCAATACAAAATTTTCAGTCATGAACCGACGCAAAGCGTCGGCTGCCATCTAAGGCGACAGGGCGAACCGACGCATTGCGTCGGTTGGCCACTGATAGGGTTAAGCCCAAGACCATGATAACTTTTCATTTTGAGGTCCCCAGATGCCTAAAACACCATTCGTTCAAATTTGTATATATGTACATGTATATGTATATACATATGTGTCCGTAAGCAAGATAACTCTCGTAAAACAGGTCCGATCTTAATGAAATTTGGCACAAATGTGTAAAGTACCATTTATTTGAACGAGTTCGAAAACCAGACGAATCGCACCATCCGAAGGGGGGTTTTGTACCCCAAAAATGGGTTTTTTGGGGTTTTCACATGCAATTTTTTATTTAAATCAAATTGTAATTTTCACCATTTAATTCAGCTTAAAAAACAAACAATTTGGTATTTTGACCACTGCTTTACCTGGTAAGTGGTTTAATGTTTTATTAAGACATATATATATTCATTGGAAATTCACTGACTACGCAGGTTTGCTGGGACGGGGGTATTTCATATACATTAATATTTTCTGTAACTCGTTAGTCCTTCTAGAAGGTAAGTTAGCTGTATCCTTTTTGCCCCTTTACTGAAATTTTAGGTCTTGTGCTTTTTTCTAAAAACTACCTTATGTAATTTAAAGTTTTCTGTTATCCTTTATACATGATTACTCTTTAATACTCATAAAAGCTACATGTCTGAATTATTTAATTCCAGCAAAGTTCAACTTCACAATACTCACAGAGTTGCCATAAAAGTTGTGTGGAAAAATCCCTGCACAATTCTAGGTTTGTCATGGTAAAAATCTCAAAATGCCAAGTATTTTCCAAGTGAAAGTTTTTTGCCCACTTAGCACAGTTAAAGTCCCTTGTAGTATATTATAACCGAGGACAAATCTTTTATCTCCAATATAATAATTTTAATACATTTTACTTGTACAATTGTACCTAGTGAGAAGAAAACCATAGTAAAACCCATTGGATTAAAAATCTTCTTTCATCTATCTAATATAATTCTTGTGTCACGGTGTTTGTAAAAAAAATCCTCCGAAACGGCTTGACTGATTCTTATGAAATTTTGTGTGTGTATTCGGTAGGTCTGAGAATAGGACTAAACTTTTTTTTCTTCCGATAGGCGAGTAAGCAAAGCGAACAAGCTCATATTGAAAATGAACGAGTATTTGACATACAAAAAATTCAATGACATTAGGACAGGACAACATCTGTCGGGCCAGCTAGTAAAAATTATAAAACTGAGTTAGCACAATTGAAAATCAACTACTACTACAGTTCGGGTCACAGTGCTTGGCATCTGGTTAGCGTATATACTCTGGAATGACTTTTCGCCACTATTTGGCTTAGTACCGTTGGTGTTACATTCTACTTTTGTCAACAGAAAGCAAATACCCCCGACACAGCAAACCTGCATACTCAGCGAATTTCCAATGGAGATATAAATTTCTTAATACTACATAAAGCCACTTACCAAGTTTCATAAAAATATATTCACAAATAAGCGAGATATACAATTTGAATTATTCTCTATAAGAATAACATTGGGGCTGAGTACACAGGTTTGCAATAAGGAACACAAAAAATGGGTTTTTATGCTAATATCAATAAACTAGGTCAAGTCGTATACCAGTTTTTAATCATTTATGTTCATAACTAAGGAAGACATAGCATTTCAGAATGCTACGTTTTTATGCTTTTTTGTTGAGAATGGTGTTATTCTCTAAAAGAATAACATGGGGGCTGAGTACGTAGGTTCGCTGCTACGGGAGCCTTTGGGAAAAACTTTTTTGAGCAAATATCAATAGACCACAACCAGATGAAGCCGTATACCAAGTTTCGTCATTATACGTTCATAAATAAGCGAGATATAAATTTGTTCTTTTCCCCCATAAGAATGACATTAGACAATGCACTGTGTTTTGCACTTTCAATATCTCGGTAACCAATTGATGTAGGAATGAGCAAAATACCAAATTGTGTGTTTTTTTAAGTTGAATCCAATAGTAAAAACTGAAATTTGGCTATTTAAAAAATTATACATAACAAATACAAAAAACTGATTTTTGGGGTACAAAACCCCCCCAAAATACCCCTTTGGATAGAGCGATCTGGCTGGTTTTCGAACTTAGTCATAAATGTTACTTTACATGTTTATGCCAAATTTCATAAAAATCAGATCATTTTTACGAGAATTATCGTGCTCACGGACACACACACACACACACACACACACACACACACACACACACACACACACACACACATATATATATATATATATATATATATATATATATATATATATATATATATATATATATATATATATATATAGTTTCGAACGAATGGTGTTTTTGGGGTCTGGGGACCTCAAAACGAAAAGTTATCTTGGTCCCGGGCCTAGGTCTTACCATGCCGACTATGGTAATAGCTTCTTCCCTGTAAGGGAAATTCGCTAATATCACTTATATAATTTTAAAACATTTGTTTTGGTTGTTTTTGTTAATGTCTACTTTTATTTATGAGAAATTTCAGTAGTTTCTCACCTTTCCTAGGTGCCAAGCACCGTGAACCGAGCTGTACAACCCAAACATTTAAACTTAAGCCCAAAATTGGACCTAACCTCAATTACATCACAATAACTGTTCCAATACGACATACTACCCAAATCTTCCCCAAGCTCAGCTGTAACGTTGTCTCACCTTTTCCGATGTGTCTCCGGGTGTTCTCGATGGTGGAGTTACGGTTGACGTTGCTCAGCTGGCCGAGGCAGAATCGGTTCAGGTTGTTACTGGGGTTGGTGAACCCGTCAACGATGACGCTGTGACACTGGCAGTGGAACACCTCCCCCACCCTACAGTTGAGCTCGTAGTACGCTATGCTGGCCCAGTACAGCGGCTCCTGGACATCAAACAGTCCCGATCACTGTATACTCTCGGTAATA
Source organism: Allygus modestus (assembly GCA_963675035.1). Classification (NCBI taxonomy): domain Eukaryota; kingdom Metazoa; phylum Arthropoda; class Insecta; order Hemiptera; family Cicadellidae; genus Allygus; species Allygus modestus. The sequence continues at coordinate 105,292,085 of OY776117.1, read as the reverse complement.
ATACAAACAAGGGACCTCACATTTATTAGGGCGAATAAAAATAGGCTGTAGGCCAGAACTTTAAGTTTTAAAGAGCAGCAATTTTCATCATTACTTTAATAGCGGGCACCAGCCACAAGACTTTTGGCGTTTCTACCTGCTTCCTCCATAAGGCCAATGTTCACTTTCAAGTTCTATCCAGTAGTTATTTGTTAATATGTCGTTTTAAAATTTTGTAGGAATGTTGAACTGGTGTTTTAATTTTTTCAGTGAAAACATTTTCTATTTAGGTTTTAAAATTTGATACAAACATTACTTAATATTTAGTATTTTGAGACAAAATTATTAATAAATAAAAAAGAAATTCAAAACTTTGCTCACTGAAATCGCTTTGTTATTTTTTCCTCTTTAAAACAAGCCATAAATCAACAATATCCGACCACCTGTTTAGGATGGATGGAACTTGACATGGGATTTGTAGGTTTAAAAATCAACCTGTATTTACTGGTGCCCCCTCTTAAACAACGTTTTTTAAACGAGTACAGCCTCTTAAACTGTTGTACAGTAAAATCATCACAAATATTGAGACAGAAATTATTTTTGTTTTATCTATATAAAAATAAAATTCATTCACTCATTTGCAGATTTTAATATCTGTTGTTTTATGTACATATACTGGTATTTACATTTTTTTAATAGTGGGAATGTGTTTTATGCATTTTTTTTGGGAGGGGGAATTTTATGAGGGAAAGAAGAGACAGAGCTTACAAATTTTGCTTAGGGTGGCAAAACCACTAAAGCAGGGTTTTTAAACAAAATTTTCAATATATTACCATGCCAAGTTTGTTAAACTACCTTAAAACTATTTTTTAAGGAACATAATATAATCACATAAAATTAAAATTCATTTTGATAATACTCTAAAATAATTTTCTAGTAAAATGCCCTTAGCATTTTTTTACTGTGATTCTGTTGATTATTTTCCAACATTCAGTTATTAAAAACACAACAGAATTTCATCTATTACATTTAAATTAAAAATAGTTAATGTATCACACATATGCACATGCATTACTATACCTATAACAAAATCATGAATTAAGTTAGTGAGTTGTTGTTGCCCTACTTTAGATCACACCAGATATAAAAACTGTGTGAAAAACCAATAGTGCATTGAACTAATGAACTAACTACAGCACGCTCTTGAAAATCAGTTGACAATATCAATATTAGCTTAAATAAAACTGTTATAAAATTAAACTTTTCTACAATCAATAATGACAAATATGGTGACAGAAAATATTTTAATCTATATCAAAATTAGGGTGTGCGAGTAGTGATTTTTTAAATTGTGTCGAGTCGAGTCGAATAGTGCCAATTATTTTCGAGTTTAGAGTATTTTCAAGCGAGTATTTGCCATGAGTTGGTAGTTTAAAATAGTGTAATGGGATTTGGATACCATCTTAGATTTGATAATCTAAACATCATTTCTAACTAATATGTGAGTAGCAATACAAAAGATTTGGCCAGTACAATCAAATTGGATTACGTACTGACAAACAAAACACGGTTTGACATTCGTTTCCGGCCGATAAAACACAGTCTGGATGTCATTTGACCATTATCACCTTGTCTAGACATCGCTTATAATCAATATTAGATGACAAAATCGTTAGTTACAGCCGATATTTAGTGGCCCAGTCGCCACATTTGCCGATATTATGTATACTGTCGTAATTTTGGCCTTTATTACGGGAATCCAGCCGATATTAAGTTTTTCGTCGTCATTTTCGGCCGAAATTACACGGTCCGATCATCATTTTCGGGCGATTTTACATGATGGGATAGCCTTTTGTGGCTATTACTACGCGTTTTGGCTGGTCGCAATCGTTAGCGATCGTCCGGAAACTGTCAGGAAATACTCGATCGAACTTTTGAGTATTTTTCAAAACTTTAGTCGAGTTCGAGTATTATATTAAAATGGCGTGTGTGTGAATTTTCGAGTACTCGCACACAAGCCAATAAAAATAACATTCATGCATTTAATTTAATATATATTCAATCTAATCCCCTAGAGATGTATACACTTAATGAGGTACCTCTATAGTATGACTACTATTACTTTAAGGTCCTCAGCAGCACGGATTATTTCCCAAAATTCAGACCACAGCTCTAATCCACTATAGCACGTCTTTTTGAGGAACCAAACCTTTATAACATAATCAATTTAATAGTTAGTGTATCACACACAAACTCATGCTGTGCATTAATATGCAAATTCATGAATCAAGTTAGTGTATGTGAATTGTTGTTGCACTACATTAGATCACACAAGTTATACAGACTGCATGAAAAACCAATAGTGCAAGATAAATAACTTATTGTTACAGATAAATAAGTAAAGGTATATAAGTTATAAGTTAAGCAAAAAAATACTGAAAATCCAAATAAATTATAACATACGACAGTACTTTATTTTACACGGTTTTTATGGGTTTCTGACATCTGTTACAAAATAAATTAACCTGACATCTGTTACAAAATACTTTAAGATAACCTTATTTTACTATTAGGCCTAATAGAAATAGATAAGTAAAATAAATATAATATGGTTCAGTAAACTAAAATATGTTGTTTTCAAGATATTTTATAAATAGGCCTAATCATGGTTTTTAGTCAAGTTTTTAATCCAATTTAGTTAAGAAGAACTAACCCTACTTATTAAATTAAATTGTTAATGTATAACACAAAAACACATTCATTATATATAATAATCATGAATCAAGTTAGTGTGTGAGTTGTTGTGGCACTACATTAGATCACACCAGTTATGCTAACTGCATGAAAAACCAATAGTGCAGACTGCCGTTTAGGAAGGAAACAATAGCAATGTTAATATTTAGATCAATAGTAAATAAATTATTATAATTATTATAATTATTATAATAAATAATTATTTTATTAACATGATACAAAATTAAGTAAGTAAAATCTAATAAAAAATAAAATAACAAATATTATGGTCCCGTGGCCATCCCACACACTGAACAGTGAACAGTGTAGTAAGCAGGTGACACTACCTGCTCTTATATGGCTCACTGTCAGAGAAGACAAGAGGACCTAAGCCCAGGCAAGGCTTTAGGTTGACTAATTAACTAAAAGATATAATGATTCATTAATTTGTAGGCCTACGCCTATGGATCTCGCTAATATTAGCAGAATACAATTGTGCAGATCATTGTATTTTAATATCCCTTTTTTATGTGGATATACTCATATTTATATTTTTAAAGTAGCGTAAACGTGTTTAAACCGGGAATGTTATGGGGGAAGGAAGGGGTTAGTGCTTGCCAATTTTACTAAGGATGGAAAAACTACTAAGGCAAGGTTTAACCATTTAGGATATATAATTAAGCCAAGTCTGTTAACAATTTTACCTCAGAATTATATATTTTTTAGATTAATATGTTACATGAAATTTAAATTAATTTTGACTCTAACAACAACATTGTCTAGTAAAATGCCCATTACATTTTCTTACTGTGATTTCTTTTGTTTATTTCCTAATTCAGTTCATAAAAGAAAAAAGAAAGAAGTTTCATCTGTAACATTTCAGTTAAAAAGAGTTAATGTATCACACACACACACATGCACATGCATTAGTATATAACAAATCATTAATAAATTTAATGTGTGAGTTGCTGTCGCACTACTTTAGATCACACCGGATATAAATCTGTGTGAAAAACCAATAGTGCATTTAACTTAATACTGTACACTCTATATAGTTCAACGAATATGGGACCTTACTGTTGTAGATTACCAAATTTTATGGATTACCGAGGAATAAAAAGGATATTATAGAATAAATAGTCTACTTGGTGAGGTTAACTCATCCATACACATATAAAGTAACGTAACAGACCACTTGTTTTGTTTATTGTTTATGTAAATCTAAACACCAACGTTTAGTAATCTGCTTAGTACAAAAAATACAATAACAATTAATGTAAAATAAAGTAATAGAAATAAAAATATTGTATTGTGTCTTAGAAACCGTTGATCAGCATGAAAATTTGTTTCCGCCCCCACTCTGTCGAGCCCACAGTGCAGGCTCTCTCGCACTCATGCCCTCACCTCACTGTCATGCCCTTGTCGGATTATCAAATGTGTCGGTTTATCAAATGTTAAGACTATCAAGATTGTACTGTATTTGAGCTCCAACAGGTCTGGTTTAAATCAAACAATTGAGAACTGAAGCTTGGCTGGCAAAGAAGTTGAAAAAATAGCCACTCCCTATATTTTTTTTTAAGAGGTGATTTTAACCTCATTTACAAATAAATTGCAAATCTTTACCGATTTGGGCCAATAATCTGGGCTGATAGGTCAATTTTGTTGTTGTTGTTTGTTGCTTGTTTGAGCCTTTTGTATGTGGGATTTGTGTGGTGTGGGCCTCTAGGCGCGCACCTATGTAGCCTACGCTTAAATCTGGCCATGTACACACGTGATATCAAGGATTGGAGCCCTTTACATTCAAGCTGAAGATAGATTCATGCTATCTACTCTACCAACGCATATTTATTCTGAGGCTAAATGAAACAGGATTACCTCATCAGAATTTTGTTTAGCTTACTTCCATTAGTCAAAAATGAAAATAGATAGCCATATATATATATATATATTTTTTTTTTTTCTTCATAACCTTGTCAGTTATGCAGTAAAAGAAACGAGTCAAGGAATAAAGGCAGACCTGGTATGAGACGGGGGCCACCTCAGTGCTGGTGGTGTCCATGGTGTCTCTGCTAAGCGGGGGTGACGGGGCGTGTTGGCTCTCCTCAGACGGACTGTACGCAGGCGGGGGCGACTCTACACAACACACATAACATCATCAGTACAAGAAGACGGGGGGGAACGGGGGCACCTCAGTGCTGGTGGTGTCCATGGGGTCTTGGTTAAGCGGGGGTGATGGGGGGTGTAGGCTCTCCTCAGACGGACTGTATACAGGCGGGGGCGTCTCTACAACACACAATACAACATCAATACAAGAAGACAGGGGGGGAGTGGGGGCACCTCATTGCTGGTGGTATCCATGGTGTCTCGGCTAAGCGGGGGTGACGGGGCGTGTTGGCTCTCCTCAGACGGACTGTACGCAGGCGGGGGCGACTCTACAACACACAAGTCAACATCAATACAAGACCGCCCTGTCCCGCCGGTGCACCTCAGTGCTGGCGAGGCTGAGTGGGGCGGGCGAGGCGTTTCCTCTTCACTGACGGACCGTATCCTGGCGGGGATGACTCTGCACTGTACATTAAGGCACTAGCATGAGACAGGGGCCACCTCAGTGTAGGCCTTGCTCTTACATCACAACTGTCAATTGTAAAACAGTAATGTTAGCAGATTTGTATTGCAGATGATTCTTTTTAACGATTGTTTGAAACACCCCACCCTCTAACTGAACAATTTGTTCACAATCAATTTAAAATGTCTCTTATTCCTTTGTTAGCAAGTAATGAGCCATCCACATTTATAGGTATTATGTTTCAGACAATTTCAAACGTGGTATTTCTCTTCATTACTTACCAACTCAGACAAAGTCCACATAAACTATGTACATTATTAATTACAAGGGATGGACATCAAATGTTTCTAAATTTAGATAGTTTTTAAACAATAAAGCATATATTAAAGGATGACTTTATCAGTCGTTGAAAGTTATGATAACTTTTCTTGAATACCATAAAATTTAAAGAGCAAATCATTTGGGTGATAAAATTAAACCCTAGAAGCACAGCTTTTGATAGAATAAGCTAAAGGTCTGTCCTCAAGGGTGTCCACAAAATAGTTCTACAAAATTCCCACATATTTAACGCTTTCCCAGCAGTAATTCACGTTTTCCATCTGGTGTCTAAATCATGATTTTCCCACCAGAAAACATTATATCCTGCTACGAGATTTCTAGTTTAAAAAAATATTTGAACAGCATTTTATAGCGTGAGAATGGCGAGGCGAGTACACCCCGTTTTGATGGCCGGAAAAAGTGATTTTATTTTGTACCAAAAACGACTACCAAAAAGTTTTACTGACCGAAAATTGCAATTCAAGTGCATTTTATAGTCCAAAAATGGTGTCCATAGCACAGTTTATTGGCACATTCAATAAAACACATTTGAATTTTTATAAAAAAAAGGTTCACTACATTTTATAGTAAAAACACAACCATGACTGCAATGTGCCGATGATGACCGAAACAAAATGATAGGCGTTTTGTACAAAATTGAATATCAACAAGAACTATTCTACCCTATACAAGTCATTATTAATAAATCAATTTTTACTTATACATTAATCTCATGACACTATTTCTAGAAACTACATTCTAATACGTTGAATAGAGATTTTGTTTTGATTCAGGCTTAATTTTATATACGATTAAATACAGGTATAATCACTCACCTGACAGTCCGTTGGCGCTGTAGGGACTGTGGGGGTTGGAGGTGGCAGGGGAGGGGACGCTGCTGAGAGGGGAGGTTGGTCCGCCACTGAAGCCACTCGTGGAGTACGACACATTGGCCGGCATGGTAGGCTCCGGCATCTGTTGGAACGGCAGAAGCGAGTGTCCCGGCGCAAACTCACTGTGTCTGGGTACCAGGACTGGCGGCAACACTGCAACGTTATGTCATTAAGTAAGCAGTACCTAGAGATACGTCTTCCATCTTCAATTGCGTCATCTAGTTTTTTAAGCCTATGGCAACTGGAATTTGTAGCTTTATCTAGATCGTTGCACTCATTTCATTATGTTCTAGTTATTTTTCCCCTAGAAGACGGAATCATTTGAGATCCCAAAATGTCGTGAACATTATTTTGTTATAATCATGATAATACTGATGATAAGTTTTTAATCAAACCCATTATCATAAACGATACGTTTCACAAAAATGAATGTCCAATTATATATTACGTATGCATATTTCCTAAAGTAATGCAGTCATTTAGCTCTGTGCTGACTAGGCTTCTCTTTACCAAAACCAGGGCATGCTCTATACTCAATTATATCACTTTATAAACATAACCGTCAATCATAACACTTTAAAAATCTTTATCATCTTAATACTGCCATCAGAATCTGCTTTATGTATGTCCAAACAAAATATAAAATTAAAACAAGAAACAATGTGCAGCACGTTTTTGAAAGATTTGAACACCTAAGAAAGTTCTTTGCAACATCTGAAAGATTAAGATTATTCAAATGATTTATGTGAGCTTCAATTTTACCTTTTCTACAGATTTAGGCCAGAGTACTTGCGTACTATGGGAACTGCTTTTTACAGGATGTTGCAGCGTTTGGACTCAATCTGTTAGTCACAAATATGTCTCTGAACACACTATAAAAACCACTTAAAGCGCATAGGTACAAAGTAGCGCATAAAACAAAACTTATAAAACCAGTTTGCAGCACATAACAAATATAAACAATGTTACACTCCGCCTAACAAGTAAGCATTTTTGAGAGGCAAGTAATTGTTTTATCATGCTAACCAACCCCCACTAACTTTACCTGGACTTTCAACCCTCTTGTAGTGGTAGGGGTTTATGCAGACCTCCTTCTGTTTAGCAGAGAACGGATACTGACACAGCTCCAAGGGCTTGAGTTCGTGATGCGACTGCAGATCCGGCCACCTCCATACTCTACAGTAGATCACATGCGGAAGACCCTTTCTGTGAGATACCTGCAAATAATAAAAAATATATGAATTCAATTCAATTCGGTTCAATGATGATATGACTTTGGCTCACTTGATTGAACCGGTGGAAAATATTGAAATGAATAGACATTTTATATAAAAGACCTACAGTTGGGTCCAAGACAAGTGATGGTCCATACAGAACTTGAGCATAATATGTGCAATAAATTGAGTGGGATGGTAAAAATATTTACTGGCCCTGCAACGTCTTGGTTTTTCACTGCTACAATCAAAGTCTGTTAGTGAGTACCGTATAGTCTTAATCCCACATATTTGTTGGATATATCTTGAACAAGTTTTGTAAGAAGGACACTTATTCAACTGCCAAACCTTTTATAAGTTACGGGACCAATTAAAATAGCATCTCATCATTAGTCAACCTGAGAGAAATCTCCGAGTTGAGTTCAAGGGTAATTTAACATAAGAGCTAGAATTTCAACATGGTACAAATTGAAGTGTTAATTGAAGTGAGGCAGTGTGTACAAGAAAACTCACATTACGTCTCCTAAAACATAAGACAGGTTTTATAAACAAAATTAAACTAGGGAACATGTTTGGAATTGTACAAAGATTTTAGCTTCTTTAACCCTAGGAGTGGCCCAATGCTAAAGTGTGGGATGGCAAGCTAAATTTGTCGATTTTGCAGACATTTTTTTGAAAATTCATATAAATTCAACCGTAGAAGTAAACCTAGCCAACCTTATATTCATTTTGATCAGGAAGAACAGGGCAATTTAGAAATACTAAAATGATAAAGATCTAGAAGGGTAATTTTTTGGTAAAGTGAAAAGAATAAAAACAATTAGAATTTTATTTTCGAAATTTCAAAAGTAGCCTCGGTGAAATTTTTTCTACTGATTTTTTTATGGAAAATTCATTATATACATTTTGTAAACAATCTAATTCCCTACTTAGAAATATATAACATGGTATGGAAATAATTTGTTTTGTAAGTTTTAGGGGTGTAATATAATAATAAACGGAAACCCGAAATATATATAACTGTATGGTGTTAGGTTGTGTTGTAAGTAAGTCATGTAATATATGTATATACTAATAATGATAAATACATATTTGTAAAGCTAATGAAGTAAGGAATCCAAAAAAGTCATAAAGTTGATGGTAAAAAATTGTTATCACTTATAAATAAATGTAAATAAAAGAATATTTTGCTATTTTTGTGTATTTGGAAAAAAATAATTCACAGTATTTAGTATATAACTTTTTTGTCTAATATTTTGCCCCCAAAGCAATATAATCATGTCGTAGTACATTCAATTCCCTACATAGAAATATATAACATGTTATACATAGAATACATAGGAGTATACATATAAATATATAACTCACCACTACCAGATAAATAATCCAATTAGCCTAGGCCTACGATGCAACATCAGAAAAGTCGATCATCTCAATATCACTGCCTATATTACCCTCTAAATCGTCATCAACGTCACTAATACTTTATTCAAGAGCACCCCGAATGTCACTACAATCCATTTTTGCATAAATTCGGCTAAATAAATAACTAAAACAATCTTACACAACTGACAGCAGTCAAACATAGCGCGCCATTTTGGACTGGGACTTCCGACATTGCATATTTCAAATGTCATGTCATATTGTCAACAAAAACACAACACATCGAGACAGATATAAGAAGAAAGCCTGAAATCTGCTGTTAACAATGATACCAAATACAATACAGTTTGGAGCGAGCCAAACAAACCAAGTGCTGAGACTTGGTAAACAGCAAACAGCTGCGCAGTTGCCGATTAGGCAAAAATGTGACGTAATGAAACTATTCCTTGGTGATGATATTCAGAATAAAACAACGCTGCCAACGGCAAAACTAAATTACTCTACATTTCTTCCTCTTCAAAATAACATATTATTTGACTAGTAACTATAACTTACACTAGATATAAATCCGATTTTCCTGATGGCCCTTTTTCGGCCATCTGCCATTGAACAACAAAACAGAAAACACCTGTTTTCAAAAAAATCATATGATCTGTCTAATCAATATTTCGTTCAAAACATCAATACCAAAATAAAGCGCATCTCTTTAGCAGTGCATTGGTACCAACCGCAACTTCCCACGACAAAAATTACCCGAGCTGGGTAATTTCAAAAAAGTAGTGTTTTGACATTTTCTTAGTATCGGCGGTACTTTGGTATTATACGGATGCCACCCTTATGCAGCGCGCTGCGGCAGTTATGTTAGGATGGGTTATCATAAAAATGATTGTAGGACTTTCCTTGTTTTGTTACGAATCGAATGATACCTGATGAGTCATACTTCCGGCCGCCAAACACCCTCCAAATAGGCCAAGGTCAGGTCGTTGACCGGAGCGCGCGCATCACCTGTCACCGCCTGTAATCTGGGTCCTGGGTCAGTGTCATGAGTGATTTATTGCCGTGCACTACGTTACATTTGTTTTCATAATGAGTGACGTTCTTTTCGTGTGGGATTTACCTTGAAATGAAGAGGAAACCGTACACATTTTTATGATAACCCATCCTAACATAACTGCCACAGCGCGATGTATATTTGGCGGCGTACCTGTGGCGATCGGGTCTGGCTGCTAGCAGCGGCGACGCATTCAACACAATCCTAGCAGACATCGCTGCCTTTTGGGAGGCACAACACAAAGACCGCTCATCAGAATGATGTAAAATTTGTACAGTAAGTCAATAAAAGTACGTTTTTCGAATTATGTAGTTATCCTTTGTATCCGGTAAAAATTTAACCTCCAAAAATAGTGGCATCCGTATAATACCAAAGTACCGTATCGGCTGCTAGAATCACATCGCGCCAAAAATTCATTTGATTTCTAATCGTCGTGACATTGTTATATAGCTGCTACAGGTTTTGTTTATGTAATAAAATGAAAGTTCAGAATATTATCTTTCGAATGATATATATATATATATTGTTCACTTTTGAGTTGATTATTAGTGGTTTTTTTACGTTACAAAATTTTCGGTCCCGAATGGCCGATTCTCGGCCTCTGCCACAGTAGGCTGCACAAAATAGGGCCGAATCTCGGCCATTGGCCACTCCTAGGGTTAAAATAAAAAGTTAATTTAAAATTGAATGACTTACCTTTATATATAAATTCTGAAAGCGAAATTTTAAGTCAAAATTGTGGGAGTTTGGCAAATTGCAGGATGATGGGAGAGGGCTTGATTAAAGGTATTGATCTCAAGGACTCGGGGAAAATAGCAGTATTTCCAAAATGTTACCATCGAACGTGAAATTACGCAAAACATCTCCCATAAGAAAAGTATGGGAATTTAAAAACATCCGCTTTCTTTACATTATAACATGTGATCAAGTGTCTTCTTTGTTTACGAACTGACAGTAAACAAATCAGATAAGGGCATAGTATTGGAGCAAGGTTAGGGGCTATGGTTCCTTCAAGCCACTAGTATAAGTGATAGCTACCCCCAAGGAAGAATGTTTGATTCTCTCTGCAATGGAATATGTAAAATTCCAAAAAATTGTGTAAGTCAAACGGGATTTTTCATTTTTACTGCAATCATTAGAATCATATAGTCTAAAGCCACTTGTAAAAAAAACTAGAAACTAAGAAAATTATTTAACCCTTTGGGTCCCAAGTGCCGATCACATCGGCACTACAATATTAACTGAAAAGCCCCAAGTGCCGATGTGATCGGCTCGGCTGTTACAACCGAAAAGTCCCAGCTGCCGATCTCATCGGTACTACACATGTTTCCGAAAAAACCCAAGTGCCGATGTCATCGTCATTTCGTAAATCTTTTATTACGAAATTATTTATTATGCAATTATACCGGAAGATATATCAAACAAACGCCAATAAAATTGTCCACACATGGAATTACGCCAAAATATATAGATACCGTATTTTATATAGTGCTGTTGCGAGGGAAAGAGCGACAAAATACGTATGGCTCTTGCACAGCTGCCGCACGTCAAAACATTGAATATTTCGTTGTACAAGCACAACTAACCTCCTTACATTTGGTGTTGTTTGTATGTGAGTTTAATTTTATGTTGTTTGTGAGTTTAAGCATAGTTGGTTGTCGATTCAAATTGAAAATGAAGTTTAAGGTATTATACGAATCTTGTTGCTAAAAGTGGAATGTGCATGAACGACGTGTTTTGGTTCTGCTGCTGTGTAATAACATTGAATAATTCAGTCTCATAACTAACCTTAGTTGTTGTTATGTGTGTTCAGTGGGCATAGTTATTTTAAATATTTTGTAGATAAAGTTGAAGGTATTATGTAAACATTAGTTGCTAATAATTGTTTGGGCATGAACTTTTTCCATTTGCATGAACTTTTTCCATTTGCATGAACTTGTTTTGAGTATTTGCATGAAACTTACCTATCTGATCTGATTTAGTTCTGTCTGTAACTCAATCTATGTCCTTTACCATTTATTTTATTTTTAACAAAAAGTTTCCTACTTTTATGGCATAGCCAAACAGATAGTCTTATAAGTGTGCACACATAAAAAAATGAGTGAGAAGAAATTAAAAACAAAAAGAAAACTTTCTCCGGTCAGCGAAGGTACACTTATTTCTAATGTTATGGAAAGCGGTGCCAATTTTATTGGTGGAAATGAAAGTGACGATTCGTTACTTGATATACCCTCTTCAAGTTCTGATGAAGTAGACGATACGGATGAAGATCCGGACTATGACCCTAGTGGAAAAGTAGGCCTAGCCTCTAATCGTTTTAGTTTTCTTTCTAACACTAGGCAAACTGAAAGTAATATATCTGATAGTGACAGTGACAACCATATTTCTGTGCAAGATGGGCCTACCCCTATACCTAGTGAATTAGAAAATCAACCCTGTTATGTGCCTCATATTGAAAGTGATTTCGATGAACCGGATGATCCTATGGCCATTTGTAATGCCATACCTATTGATGAACCAGGTACCTCTACAGGGGGGCCTATGATATTATCGGGGACCCAAAACAATAGGCCTAAGGGTAGAAAACATACAATACCTAAAACTGTTCCTAGAAAACAAACAAATCCTAAAAGTAGACCTAAAGATAAAAATCCTAAAACCAGACCTACTAAACAAGACAGTCCAGAAAGTAGCGAGTGGGAGGAGCTAGAATCTGAAAATGACACCGAATTTGAACATAATTTTGGATTCTCAGAATCACCTGGTCCAAAGCATTGCCCGCCTGGAAATTCAAAGCCTATCGAGTATTTCAATCTTTTCTTTACAGTAAATTTACTAACGACCTTTGTTATTGAAACCAATAGGTATGCTGAGCAATTTTTCAGAAAAAATCCTGCTGTGAGAAACCGGATGAAAGATTGGATCCAGGTCACTGTGCAAGAAATAAAAGCTTTTGTAGCTATCGTGCTCAACATGGGCATTATTAAAAAGCCCTCTATCCGGAGTTACTGGTATACGTCCTCCTCACAAAAATGTGACTGGTTTGGTAAGGTTCTCAGCCGAAATCGTTTCCAGGCAATACTAAAATTCTTCCATCTCACAGATTCAGCTGCCTTACCGCCACAAAATTCTCCAAATTACGACCCCTGTGGGAGATTTCAACCCCTGATTAACCATGCCAACCGTCTTTTTCACCATTACTATGTACCACATCAAAAGTTGTCTGTGGACGAGTCGCTGGTTGGCACAAAAAAACGAGTCGCTCTTACGCAATACCTCCGCAAAAAGAAGCACCACAGATGGGGCATCAAGCTCTGGGTGCTGTGTGATGCTCTGACAAATTACTGTTTGAAGTTTTACTGTTATAAAGGAGCAAAGTATGAAGATAACAGAGAGGAAATTCAACGTGTAGGACAAGGTTTTGCAGTGGTAAAAAAATTGATGGAAATGGGTAACTACCTCAATAAAGGGTATCATCTGTTCCTTGATAATTTTTTCACATCTAAGAAATTAATTAGATTTTTATATGACAAAATGACCTGGTTGACTGGCACAGTCCGAATCGATAGGAAAGGTATTCCTAAGAAGTTATTGGGCAAATTCCCCGTAGGGAAAAGAGTTTACGTAAGAAAAGGCCCTTTATTATTTATGGCTTTCCGAGAAAAGGCGACCAATAAAACTCAGTTTATTTTAGTGTCGTCTAATGCAAAAGCCAAGAGTGTCCGTTACACACTGAGAAGAGCAGGAAAATTGGTGGTGAAATGCAAACCTCACATTGTGTACGAATATAATCATGGTATGGGAGGCATAGACGGAACGGACCAGATGCTCTACACCTACCTAGATGAGCGTAGGTGTATGAAGCACTTTAAGAAAGTGATTTTCAATATTTTTGGGAGGATGGTTTTGAATGCCTATGTACTATATAAGTTAAATACAGACAGACCCCTTTCTAGACTTCATTTCCAAATCTCAATTATAGAGGAGCTAGCTAATGAGTGGTTGTTAACGAAAACTCCTTTTGCTGGTGTTAGAGGTGGCGGTGATGGTTTTTCACCGAACAGGAAATATGGCCTGATAAAACTAGAAGGAACTAAAGAAAGTAATTGCAGTGTATGCAGTGGCAAAAATGACCCCATGGGTAAAAGAAGGAGATCAAAAACAATTTGTGTCAACTGTAGGCTTGGGTGTCATTTGGACTGCCTACCTCGACATAAATGTAAATAGGCCCAAGTCAGTGTCAGAATAACTGTAAATATGTATATAGTTTTAGCTCATAACAGTTTCATTATTTATAAAATTATAGTGGTGTACAGTGACAGTAAAATAGAGTTTTCATTCTTCTCAATATGGAAGTTTGGTGAGTCATTTCATTTTCACTTTTTATTTCTTGCATGAAAAGTACACAGCCTATATACTTCTTATTCATTGTACATGTACAGGCCTATATAAGCATGTATAAATTTGTGAATGTGTGTTTTTGTGTACATATATCTGCTCTAAGTATTAAATATTTACTAACAATATTGGTTTATAATGATTTTGTGTTGTCTTAGCAATATGTACCATTTTCGGCAAAAAAATGGCGTTTTAAATTTTTATATATAAAAAAATTATTTATCAATATTTTTATCCCAAATTTTCAAATTATATACTCAATATAATGGTAGTTAGTGACAAGGTTCACTTTTAAGCCAAACTAAATCACTAATATGCTTTTTTGTAATGAAACAAAAATATTTTTAGAAGTATATACTAAAAATATATATAAATTCAAAGTATATATATATATTTATCTACAATTTTTTTTATTTAACTAGTAATTGTTGAAGCCAATTTTAATAGCTAAAATATAAAACAAAAATCAAAACTCTAGCTTCAAGTTAAATGGAGTTATGAATATTTATTTAACAACAGTGCAAAACAGCTGAAAATGGCTTGGGATTGTTGGGGTATACAGTGCATAGAAGTACTGGGTTACTTCAGGTCACAACAGCCAAAGTGGTGTGGGTCATCTCTGATGGAAAAATACTATTTTGCACGGGACCCAAAGGGTTAAATAAACCAATCTTTTTGGAAAACTCTCCAAATAATTACTCTTGGCAATCCAATAGAACATTAGCCTGATTGAATTGCAACAATTAAAACAATATACTGTGTAGCCTGAACATATTAAACTAATATCTACATACCCAGTAGTGTTAATAATAATAATATTAATCAGGTAAACAGTATAAATAACCAGTCTAAAATAAGCACTTACTTCTAAATTAATTTATAGAGTGAGACTCGAGGACTATAGGCATGATTTGCTGTATTAGAACAAATATATGTTTTTAATAACATATTTGGAAACACAGTTGGTTCTTTACAACAACCAATTGATAATGTTTTGTTCTTGAGTAGGTTTTTTGTAAATGTAGAAACGACCTGATAATAAAAAATGTACTTGATTATTCTCTAATACTTTAAACAAGGCAAACAAATAATTGGGTCTTCTTGTTTTCTCCTAACAACTTTCGATGTTACCTTTTCAGACATTAATTTATTTTACTTTTTGAAACTGGCTTGAAATGGTTGTGGTACTGAGGGTCATATTTTTGACCAAAGACCCTGCATTGGAAATAATTTCCCGATATTTTCGCTCGTAGCAGACTTATATTTAAAGGCTGTCCACACTGAGGGTGCCTGTTAGCGAGAAGTGTGGGACACCCTTACCGTACACTGCCAGGGATGCCTTGCGTAAGGTTTTAAAATTTTGTAGAATAAACTTTCTGAACAAAATGAGCAAATAAGCGCTCACCGGATGAGGTCATTATCTCATTGGTGCTCCACAAAAATATTAACCAAACTACAGGTAATAGCGCTATACATTGCTAACGTCCATTGGTTGGTTGATAGAATCAGAAACACAATGCATTAACGACACTGATTGGAGCCAGACGATCACGTGAGCTATCCAAGCGATGTGCAGTGGCACTATAAACATCCCGATTCTCTTTAAATATTATACCTACTGCCGTATCGTATCAGGCTTGTGTAGTGTACGGGATAACGGTATCACTAACATTGCATAGTTTTTGACACATCGTGTTGTTCACATATTACAGGGTTCCCTTATATATCTTGTCTAATTCCAAAACGAGCACTTCAAAAACATTAAATGTAAGATTTATCTTTTTTATGTGCTGATGTAATTTGAAATATCTAAATGGACGATATATATAGCTTTCCATATACACTATCATCATCAAACAACACATTGTATATCATATCGCAACATTGCGAAACGATAAGATAGGTATCGGATCTCTCTCACTACCAACCGGCACAAGCTCTGAGCTCATTCAGTCTGCTACGAGTATAATAGTATTTCTGCCTCTAAAAATAGACTGCGCAACTTTGAGGTTACAATATTACGTTTACTTGAATTTATATGGTTCTCTAAAGTTTTTCTTTGCAGAATGGAGAATTTTGCTGCAGCAATAACTTTATTGACAAATTGTTGATTTGTCTGCAGCCATGTACTTTTACGTGGCTGATCTTTCTGCAGCCCTCACTTTCTTTCTGCGACAATGTCGCATTGTCCCCAGTTATTCTGCCATGGGGATGGGTATTATAGGCTAGCCGTTATTCATGCCATTCTTTAGTCCAATCTATGACCCATCAAAGTGTGGCCTCATCAGCCTTCGGCCAAATTATGTTTACAACAGGCAAAAACACTAACTTAACTAATTTGCTTCTTTAGGGTTTGTAAAAGTGACAAAGAATGTTGTAACTAACAGACTGATTAGGCTTCAATTTTGTTCTGTATAGGCTACTTTGGACTAGTCATTAATGTAAAACTCAAATTACAACATTTATATTTGATGCGATAGCGAATTTAAGTAGGTCTGCAACCCCAATACTAATCAACACGTTGGACCTTCTTCAATATTTTTAAATAACATATTCATAACAATTTCCTTGATATTGGATACAATTTCCCGATGGAATATGTTAATTTCTACGTACTGGTACTACTACTATAGGTGTTTTAAAATCAGGCCCTAGGTGATATAGGCAATAGTAATCATCCTGTTTATAGTATCTACTTATTTTTTTTAAATCCTGCTTTTTGTTCACTCACTTCCTGCAGTTCATACTTAACCGGTTTTGATGATTCTTTTTTTATTTAAAGATAACTTCAAGTTCTAAGTCACAATTTCGATTTAGGCCTGAGGACATGTTTAGCCCACGGGACTTCCAAGTTCCCATGTTATTCATATGGAGGAGAGTTTTACTTGGTTTATGTCATATGTGTTTTTTCTTAATAACAATAAACAGCTGTTAAGGCTTATATCTGCAAATTTTTTGCAGGGGAGCTACTCGTGTCAAATAAAAGTTTAAATCCATAGGCCAAACAAATTGTAGCAGTCATTGTGGCTATCGCTCTCGTTAACCAACCTGCAGCCGGCCGTCCAGGCTTCGAGGTATTGTGACACACTTGCTGGGCTGTCCGGGGCAGCTCAACGCTCTCTCCAGATCTTCAATGGCTCCCTTCTGCTTCTTCAGCTTCTTCACCAAAGCGTCCACTGCCTTCTCCGCCCACTTCTCCTCTTCGTCCCCCTGCTTCCACCCCAGGAGCTTCTTCACTGCAGGACTCGTGAAGGAGAACAAACTGTTCAATGAGGACATCGGCCCTCCGCTCCCTGAAGATTCAGCCTCATCTGTATCCATTCTCCTATTTTGTTATGCCTGTAAAACAAAACACACAGTATTAATACATGCATAGCCTGTGATATGCAAGAAAACCACTACAGTGCAACAAATATAATAACGATTAGGTTGATGCATTATCTTTTATTTATATAGCCTAACTCTAGGAGGAGGTGATTCAGAGGTAATTTGAGCCAATACTAAGGGAAACTCTGACTAGGACGTGTTGAACTGTCATCCCGAATAAGGAAAACTGTTCAGAGCATTATCAACTGAAAACACACTGGTTTACAGTTATCAACTGGATTATCAATCATGTCTACCCAAATAAACATCACACATGAATACTAGTCAGTGAGTCTGTTTATAACAATTACTGAAGATTGCTGAGGATTACCATACTTGTCTTCTAGGAATGGTTTTGGTCATTATCGAACAATGTGACCTCAGTCAAAAATGTTTTTCTTTGGATATATGCCCTATTATCATTCTCCTTAATACTATATAACTAGGTAACCTACAACATGGGTATTGGATAGGCCTACCATATATAAAACACCATTTTGGAAGTGAAGCATATTACTGTGTAATAAGTTTTAAAACTGCTATTAAACCAATGTGACGGCTACTACTATATGAAATATTATAGACTATACAATTTAGTCGTAAATTAATTAGAACATTGTGTAAATTAATTGGGTCTAACAGACTTAATTTGGTTACTAATAATGACTACAGAAGCTTGCTGAATGAGCAGCTTCAAAACCTGGGCCGTTGGAGGGGCTATGGGATCCAAAACTCGGGATCTGCGATCCAACAGGTTAATTTAAAATGTGCACAGTTCAAGTAGGCCTGCCACGGTGCTTTATTTTTCTTCATGAATCTTAATTCACCCAACTAATAAGGCATTTTGGTACAAAAATGAGTAACCTAATCCCTAGGAAATAGGTTAGGCCTAAACTTACTTCTTTATTAAATATGCACCTCTTCAGCTCTCAGCAAGAAGCTACTTTTAACACCTACAGCTTAACTTACCTATAACCTTAACTTCGTTTCAACTTTTCCTTGATTGCAAGTGAAAACTTTAACACTTTGAGCCCCGAGCAAGTGAATGAAGTGGTTATAGGCCTATACATATCGTTTTGTTATTTTGTTAATTCGTTGATCGTCTGATCATTATAAAAATATATGCAGTGGACACACAGAGGCAGTAAGAAGATACACAGTATAACTCCGATTATCCAAATTAACCCTTTAAGTGCTATGGACCGATGTATCGTATTTTGAATCTGTTATCAATAAATACTGTTACTGCTTCATAAGCGATTGTACCGTTAGGCGCTCAGTCTGCAGTCTGAGTCTGACATATCAAACCTGGTAGACACAAACTGAACTACCTCGTACCTAATACCTCCTGGTCTGCTACAGCTGTTAGTCTGATCAGTGGCTGTGCGGTGTAAGGCGTTACCTTCCTTCCTGGCAGGGGGTAACACTTGGATCGAGGGTTTGAATCCCGTTACAGTCGGTGGTTTTTATGTGCAACTCATGGAGAGTTCACCTAACTGTGGCAGAGTTGAAGGGGAGGGCGGACCTTAAGCAAACGGTGGACGAGCCGGGTCCAAGTTGACGGGATGGGTGGATTCTTTGTAAGTTAAGTTGCAAATCTGATCAGGTGTTTTGCTACTTTTTACCTATCCTTTACTGTGTGTGTATCCAGAGGAAGCACATTTTTATTAATTTTAACTCTTCAGGCATTCAAGACATTTAAAAAATCAATAAAACATCACAGATTCAACAACTCCATTCAGAAGCTTAGCACTCAAAGGGTTAATTGGGGATCGGGTCGATTCTGATAGTTGAAAATTTTGATTATTGGTTATTGCTCGGGATAAGCAGAAAAAGTTTGATACACTGAAAAACTAAATTGTATTAACACAGTTACTGCAATAAACAGGAAATTACTCATTTCGGGCACATAATCCAGGATTAGACGCTAAACGTAGTGCGAACATGAACCAACTGAAATGACAGAACAGTGGCAAGACACACACGCAGGGCTGAAGGGGGTAGTCATGAATCATTGCTTCGTTGCTATAAATAGCACGCGGGAGTCGTGGATGCGCAGGCTTGCTGTCGTTATGTAACGCCACGTAAGCACTGTCTGAACACCTTTCCGCCTCTCTCACTTGCGTTCGCACTGTAAGCCTAAGTTATTAACTTATTTCGCCCAAAATCGATTAGGGTAATTGGGACGGTTGGAGTTCTACTGCAGGTCAAAGTAGCAAATCACCTCCGGGTCAGGATCAGGATCAGATGTGCAACTCATAAAGAATTAATTTATATCTAAGTTTATACCTTCAGCTTGGTACACTGATTGCTTAAGGTCCTCTCTTCAACTCTGCCACAAACAAGTGAATTCTCTATGAGTTACAAATACAAACACAGAGACAGGATTCTAGCCCTCGAGCCAAGTACTACCCCCACCCCCTAGCCGCTCAACCAACCTGACTAAATAACAGTTGTATCGTGCCCTATGTTATTACAAGCTAGGCGCTAGAAGAGTTAGTTCTGCTTCTGTTCAGGTTCTGTCCAGGTTATACCACACGATCCCGGGGCACTCAAGACTGTAGTTGTGGAGTGCCTTTACAATTGCAAACCCGAATAAACTATGTTTTTAGGTAACTTATCATTTTCAAATGCCATTAACCCTTTGCGGTCGAATGGCGAGTATAGGTCGCCGCGCGCCATTTTCCCGAACGCTTGAATGGTGACCTATAAGTTACTTGCCGTGACGTTTAGCCCGTATGAAGTGCGCTAAAACTAAATATAATGTAATAATTTTATGTCTATTTGCTTCTTATACATTCCTTATTACTTTTAACGTTTATCTACGCCATGGATTATTTTGTTCTGAAATAAATGTTATTACTCCATGAACTATACTTCACAATTCGCGGTGTCTTGTGTCATCTGCAAGCGTCTGATAGTTCCAGCTCCGATTGTTGTCTGTGGTGTTTTGGTTATGTTTACTCTTTTGTTTAGTTATAATTATGACTAATAAAATTAGTGATGACGATATTTTTGAATGTTTTTTGTGTGTTCATTTGACTTACAAATAAATATAAATGGGTTTTTACTCTCGTAATCTGTCACATATAGTACATATGTACTAAAAATATATGGAAGAAAAAATATAACAGGTATACATTTTTATTTCATCAATATACAGTATGTAATCAAAGTGCCTTAAAAATAAACCCTCATAAATGCATTTTAAAATTAATTTGGGTAATTAACTTAAATGTAACAATAGTAAAATCTATACAAAATAGCCAAAATTAATTCTGTCTCAGGGTGTCTGGGTGATTTAATTTAATCAACCTCAAAAAGTAGGTATATAAGCTCTAGGGACTTAAGAGGCTTAAACAAAAATTGTGTCATTTTAGGAGAGGCTTAAACAAAAATTGTGTCATTTTAGACCCAATCATCATGTTTTTGGGTATTCTTTTTTATCATTAATTAACCATTTGAACTTGGCAGTTACCCTTCACAATACCTCCCACCCACCTCGCCCTTTCCTTAAAATCACTCCTATGTAATCTAGTTTCGCTAAAGTGTTTCACAGCAGCAGATTTGTCTTTTAGCATTTTCACTGCTGAATGCCAAAACCAGTCTTTTCGCAAGGTGCGGTTGGCTAAAATTAAAAAGAACCGTAACAACTTAGGCTACCAGTGCATATTCAAGTTTGAGAATGTAAGTTAGTTTCCACTGAGCTTTAAAGGTATACAAAGGGCACCACCATCACATCGTCAAAAATTGACCCACCAAGTGCTGCCCCTGGCGCACATTATTTTAAAACTATGAGAAATACAGATCTAAACTGAAGACGATTCTGGGCGCTCAGCTCCTGTGTATGACACAAAGGGCACAAAACGTGTTAGGGTTAAAGTGTGTCGCTCATAATTACCATGCATTTTCGGTTGATGTGGCAGGTGATGCATTGAATTGTCTTAAGTCAATCAGAAAGATGCTTTGTTTCAGTTATTAATTAATGTGCCAGTGTGGTGCAATTAATGCTATATCGAATAAAAGTGGTCAGATAACTTAACTGCCAAAATTACTTGGCTGTATTTTGGTAAGAGTTAAAAACATGTTTTTACACAAGTTGTTTACAAGTACCGTAATACGTTTTAGGCCCTAACTTATAACAAGTTTTATTAGGCCTATGATATTATTTAGTTACTTGGAAACAACTGTTAAGTTTTCTTTGTTTTTGTATCATGTTTGGTGAATAAAGTTTATTATTATTTAAACATCATTTTTCATTTAGCCTAGTGTTTGATCTTAATTAGGCTACCCAGGTTAGGCCCAGTGCATTACAAATATGCCCGCTTCAGTTGTGTAAGTTAATACAGGTCTCTTGTGAATATTTATTAGAAATGAATCCCTTCAGCTTATACTAGGAACCATTATGTTTTAATAAGTTTCTACTTATGCAATGTATAATCTCAAAAAAGCTAACGTAGGCTAGCCTATAACAAAGAAGTTAGTGACCCATATTATGAACTATCAATCGGTTTCAAATAGATAATCCAGCTTAATATTAAACTATAGATATTTATTAAATCACGCCTTAACTTATATGAAGTAGCCTAACTAAAAATATAAAAGGAGTACTCGTAAATATATAACTTCCCATACCAATTGAACAAATCAATCTACCGTTCAACAACTGGTAGTACAGCTTTTGCAGATAAATCTAGACTCGATGCAGTGATAAACACACAAGTGATTATACTGGTTACATACCTGATAATTTAATAAATTTCACTGATGGAACAAGGAGGATTTTTTGAGGTTACGGGGAAAATATAAACAAGAAAGTCATATATTTTACAAAACAAAATTCACAAAACAAAAAGGGCACTTTTATTTACTAGCTACAGAATCAGAGGCGACTGCTAGACGGGAACTATTTGAGACCGTTAGTATTACTGCGCGGAATGTAGATCATATTTATACAATTTACTGGTAAAAATATTATAAAAACTAAGACTTCCAGTTAAAATGAAGATTTGTTAAACCATTATAATACTTGATTAGTTGGTATATAACGTATAAAAATGTGATTTTTAACATTTACTAAGATCTATTTTATTTGTGATGTGATACAGAATTTTCATACGCGACAACGCGACTGTCTGTCTGCATTTTGAGCGGTAATAATTTAAAATTAACTAAACTTATTGATGGTTTTATATCAGGAAATAAGCACTTGAAATTAATTGTCACAAAGTTGTTAGATTAGTCATTTGTTAAGTAAACGGATTTCTCATCGGTATCATTCAATTTCATAAACAGTTTTAACTAAGTGAGCTCAAAAAAAAATTCGAATTGTATTCTGAACTAGGAAGACTCAGAGAGACCAGAGTGGTGGTGTGTGACTAATATTATTACACAGAATCCGTGTAATCAACTCTCCTCGGTTATGACTGAGTCAGTAGTCACAATATTAAATTTGGATTTAGATGAATCACAAAACGTGGTTTTCATGAAAAATATTACTGGAGAAAAATATAACTCTTGCCCTCTGCCCTTTTGAAATCTATTCAACATTGTGTAATTAAAATATCTACAAGTATAATACTAACGTTATAACTATATTAAAAAAGCCTATAATATGGTCTTGAAAATTTAAAATTGATACGGTATTTTTCTATCTTTGGTTGACTTAATGTTTGCGAATTTCCCCTATACGGAAGAATATATCACCGTAGGTCTCATGGTAAGACTTAAGTCCGATACCATGGTAACTTTCGTTTTAAAGTCCCCTGATGCCAAAAACACTATTCGTTCAAATTTATATATATATGTATAATATATATATATATATATATATATATATATATATATATATATATATATGTATGTATGTATATATATAATCTTAATATATAAAAATGAATCCCTATTTCCCTTTGCCATTCCATAACTTGGGAATGAGTGCACCAAATTGAATAATTTTTTTTGTTGTGTTCGTTAGTGTCAGGACAAGGTCCTTATAAAATAAAATCTTTTAGTTCGACCTAAGGGCTCTGTCCCACTGGCCCTCTAAGTTCCCATTGATTTGATCAAAGTTCAGTTAGTTACACCATACAGCTGTTGGCAAGGATTTTATATCTAAACATACTTGAAAGGCATAGACATATGTTCATTATGGAAATAAAAAAACTACTTGATTTGCAGCTCAAACTCTTTGTTTCGATAGGCGAGTGAGCGAAGCGAATGAGCTCATCGTGAAAATGAACGAGTATTTGACATAAAACAAACTCAATGGCATCAGGACAGGACAACGTCTGTCAGGCCAGCTAGTAATAAATATATTATTATATATATATACATATCAATATATATGTGTGTCCGTTAATGCGATAACCTGAGTAAACAAATCTGATTTCGATGAACATTGGCTCAAATGTGTAAAGTAACATTCATGACTTTAAATTCGAAAACCAGAAAAATCAGACCATGGGACGGGCGATTTATGGGGGTTTTAAATTTTACAAAAATCAGTTTTTTGCATTTTTCATGCTAACATTTTTAAAACACTCAATTTTGGTTCTGACCATTTTATAGAGCTTAAAAAAACAAATAATATAGTACTGTGAAGCATTAACCTAGGTTAAGTGGTTGCGGAGAAAATCCAAAAAACGTGTTCATAAACCTTAAGGGAAAAAGGTTTTTATCTTTTACCACACTTTTTCTCAGTTAATTTTAGATAAAATTTCACATTTGTTTTTACCAATAAGTTCAGCTTTACAAAACAATCATTTTGGTGTTTAAATTGTGATACTACGTCCATCAACTGTTGCAGATATATTCAAAGTGCTAAACACAGTACGTTGTCCAATGTTATCCTTATCGAGTGATAATACAATTTGATATCTCGATTATTTATGAATGCATATTGATGAAACTTGGTACGCGGCTTCACGTAGTACAGTTCGGTTCATGGTGCTTGGCACCTGGAAAAGGCGAGAAACTTCTGACATTTCTCATACAGAAAAGTAGACATTAACAAAAACAACCAAAACAAATGTTTTAAAATTAGATAAGTGATCTTTGCTTTCTGTTGACAAAAGTAGACTGTAACACTAACTGTACTAAGCCAAATAGAAGCGAAAAGTCATTCCAGAGCATACGCTAACCAGTGCCAAGCACTGTGATCCGAACTGTACTGGTATATTGATATTTGAACAACAAATAGATTTTTTGTTCATTATCCCCTTAGCAGCAAACCTGCATACTGAGCCCTTATGTTATTCTTATATATGGAGAATAAATAAAATGCTATATAGATCACTCATTTATTTATGTAGTTTTATGAAACTGGGTAAGTGGCTTTATGTGGAGGTGA
This sequence comes from Allygus modestus, assembly GCA_963675035.1. Taxonomy (NCBI): domain Eukaryota; kingdom Metazoa; phylum Arthropoda; class Insecta; order Hemiptera; family Cicadellidae; genus Allygus; species Allygus modestus. The sequence goes on along the minus strand of OY776117.1, from coordinate 105,266,833 downwards.
GAAAAATATGCATGCATTGGAAATTCACTGAGTGTGCAGGTTTGCTGCGACGGGGGTATTTTGTCTTTACTACAATACAAAAGACTCATGTCAACATTGATAAATTCAGGTGGGATATTTTTTAATTTGTTACATTGAACAACTTTCATGCAAGTATTCAATAAATGCTGACTCTATATAAGTCCTTCAGGAAGGTTTTGAAATAAAACTATTGAATGACAATTAAGTTTGTGCTGACTATATCATCTATATTATTAAAAGAATTTCTCTATTTTTCTTCGCAGCATATCGACCCCTAGAAATTTATTTTTCTATACATATTTGGTATCAAATTAAAGCTATTTCTCTCTAGATGTGCCTTTTTCGGGTTTGGTAAATATCCCATGAAAAGCCTTCGTCCGCAGGCTTTTGAAATTTCAGCGAATGTGCTACTATCTGTTGTTAAACCTGTGAACTTTTTCCAATTCACATTTGTTTATAACAAAACATATGGTGATGATTTGATCGAGTTCTTAAGTTTGACCACAGAATACATCACTTGCATTTATTTATTTGATGAAACTGGTGTATTCTTTAAAGTTGTAAATGAGTTGATTTTCAAATAGTAATTCATTTAATTTCTTGAAATATAGATTTTTTGGAGGAAACAAATAATTCAATTTTGACCACAAAGAAAAGTACCACTAATGTAAATCTGGGACATAACCAGTTTGACTTCAACTAATTTACTGTATATGGCAGATGTTGAAAGCTGTTATTTTATAATTAGATGGAAGATTTTTCCCCAAACACATAGGTTACATATTTTACAATAACGCGTAAAGTAAAAAGTTGTAATTTTATTTTTTCATAGTTTATCTAGAAAATGTTAATATGTTTTTAAACTTGAAACTAAAATAGAATGTGTTTAAGTCTTGATTTCATAATCTTTGAAACAACAGTCATTTTTTAAATAATTTGTATACGTTTTGCCATGTATTAAATACCTTAACAACAGTGATTTTACGTCATTTATCAGTTTATTATGCAAATTTTAGACATTTCATATAAGACAATGAAGTGAAGTGAACGAGTGAAGTGTTCAACAATTTGTGTGTTCTAACTTTTCAAATATTTTACCATGAATTATATACTTCGACATCAGTGATTTTCTGGTTTCACATCAGTATGTAATAACCATTTTGTATCTAATATGTATTGAACTATATTCAGAGCGTTTTCGTGCTATTTTTGGGACACATGCTTGATTTACTATTTTTAGGTTCAACCAAAACTATGGTTCCTCAAAATTTCAAAAAGAGAATGTCTTTCTTTAGGTTTTGTTTTTTGATAGTGTGTTTCATTTGTATTTATTTGTTTTATAAGATGCCTAGAAGAGACCGCGTCCGCAATGTAAATGCTAGGGCTAGAGACAGAGCTAATCGTTTTCGCCCCTATCCACTACCCTTGGCCATGGACAATTCTGTCAATCCCACTGGTTTTGATATTGGGCCGATGAATGAAGTATGTCGATTTTGTCATGGTCGTTACTTCCGATATGAAAAAACAACTACAGGAACATTTACAAAATGTTGCCATAATGGCAAGGCACAACCAACGATTCCAGAAGTGTCTAATACAGTACTCTCACTTTTGACTGAACAAGACCAAATATGTAAAAACTACAGATCAAACATGAGGTCTTATAACGCAGCCATGGCCATGGTAAGTGCTAAGGCCTCCACTAATGATCAGCGAGGAGGTGTAGGACCTTACCATTTTAAAATGCATGGTTCTTTTTATCATGGACGTGGATACCTTCAAATGAAGAGGCGACGTATGCTCAGTTATATTTTTAAGACTCTGAAGAAGCAAATAGACTCAGACTAAACCGTCCAGAAAATGTGAGCTGCTTAGATGTTGTGATGAGAACACTTTCAAACCATTTCAATGAGGTAAATCCTTACGTACAGAGTTACTGCCAAATGTATGAAATCGTCCGGTCAGGACAGTTTGGCGATCCAAAAGACTTAAAAATGATTATAGTCACCGATCCTACCACAGACCTTCGCCGTTATAACGCTCCAATATCCACAGATGTAGCTGCAATCTTCACTTCACCAGATGGCACGACCCCCGGTGAAAGAGACTTAGTAGTATACCCTTTAAACGGACAATCTGTTACTGAACGTATATCGATATTAAGTCCCCATCTTGATCCATTAGCATATCCATTGCTTTTTCCTAAAGGGGATCAAGGATGGAATCCTTCCCTAGAGTGGACAATGCTTCAGCATGTTCAACATAGAATATCAATTCGTGAAACTCCAAGTATTATCCACTTAAGTGAAAAACTATACCTCCAGTGGTTAGTTGATGCTTATGTAAGAATAGAAGGTACAAGGCTTCAATGGATACGCCAAAATCAAAGAACACTAAGAGTTGAGAGTTATAAGGCCTTTCTGACTACCTACTAACTAGGGCAGAAAATGAAAATTTAAGGAGTGGGAAATGCGTGGTTTTGCCATCCACGTTTATTAACAGCCCAAGAAACATGCTAGCGAAGTATAATGATGCTATGACAATAGTGAGAAAATATGGGAAACCAGATTTGTTTCTGACTGTTACCGCAAATCCAAAATGGCCTGAAATAGTGAACAATCTCCATCAAGGACAAGCAGCATGGATGCGCCCAGAACTTATAGTGAGAGTTTTTCACCAAAAGCTAAAGGAACTCATCCACGACATAACGGAAAAACATATATTTGGAGCTGTTTCAGCCATTATATACACTATTGAATTCCAGAAACGTGGTCTTCCACACTGTCACATACTTATCTCCTTCAAAGAAGATGACAAAATAACAGAACTAGATCAAGTTGACAGGGTGGTTTCATCTGAACTACCTGATGTACAGACAGATTTTGATCTATTCAATTTAGTGAAGACCCATATGATTCATGGCCCTTGTGGTGAACTCAATCCACAGCCCCCTGCATGGACAAAGGATCTTGCAAAAAGAACTACCCAAAAGAATTCAACGAGAGGACTGCACAAAACCCTTCTGGTTTTCCAATCTATCGTCGCAGACAAGAAAACAAGACAGCAGAAGTCCGTGGGTGATCGATTGACAATCGGTGGGTTGTTCCATTTAACAAATACTTACTGATGAAGTACCAAACTCATATAAATGTTGATGTTTGCACAACTGTTAAGTCAGTCAAATACATTTATAAATATATATACAAGGGTTACGATTGTGCAACAACATCAATTTCCGCAGGAGGAGTTCTTGATCACGATGAAATAAAAACCTTTTTAGACAGCCGTTGGGTAGGATCATGTGAAGCTTGCTGGAGAATTTTAGAATACGAGATGCATTACCAGAACCACAGTGTTGTAAGGTTGGACTGTCATCTCCCAAATGAACAGAGAGTGTATTACAGAGAGGGAGAGGAACAGCGAGCCGTCGATGTACCGAAAAAAACCAAACTTCTTGCTTGGTTTGAGCTAAACATGATTGATTATGAGGCTCATGATTTTTTGTATGTGGAGATACCTGAACATTATAAATGGGAACAGAATCAGTGGAAGCCGAGAAGAAATCGCGCAAAAGTTGTCAGCCGTCTATACAATGTTGATCCAAAACAGACGGCATGTTTTTTTCTCAGACTTTTACTACTGCATGTAAAAGGTGCACGATCATTTGAAGACCTACGAACAGTTGTAGATCAAGGCACAGGAGAAAACATTGTGTGTGAATGTTTTCAGCAAGCCGCAATATACAGGGGCATTGCTACAAGTGATAACCAATGGAGGGAAACAATGGATGAGGCCATTCAACATCAAATGCCTCATCAAATACGCCAGCTTTTTGCAATCATCCGTGCAATTAATGTGCCATCCAACTGTTGCGAGCTTTGGAATATTTACAAAGAAAGTATGAGTGAAGATTTCCTCACAACAATGACAGAAGTCCAAGCTAGCAATCGTGCTCTTCTTGAAATAGAGGAAATTCTCTTATCACACAACACTTCTTGTGAAAATCTTGGACTGCCTACGCCAACACGTGGTTTTACTCCACAACATGAAATCGATGTTAATGAACAAAATCAAATGTTTAATACGATGTACACAAGTGCTTACAATTTGCAGCGCCAAGCAATTGATGCCATCTCATCAGCTATAGAAAATCCTCAGTTTTCCAATTTATGTTTTATTGATGCCCCTGCTGGTTGTGGGAAAACATATGTTCAAAGAACAATCATATGTCTTATCAAAAGTCGAGGATATTACTGTATTCTCGTTGCGACGACAGGAATAGCTGCCAGTTTATTAGAAGGCGGTCGTACAATTCATAGTCAGTTTAAATTACCGATTAATGTAACCCATGATTCTGTATCTGGAGTTATCCCGAATTCAGCAACTGGGCAATATATCAAGTCATCTAAGCTTTTGATAGTTGATGAGGTGAGTGCAGCTCCTTCAGGAATAATAACTGTGCTTGATCGACTTTACCGTGACATAGCAGATATTGATAACAGAAATAGGCCTTTTGGTGGACAGGTTGTTTTATTTTCTGGTGATTTCCGCCAATGCTTACCAGTGATTCCACATGGATTGCGTGCAACAACTGTTGAACATTCAATAAAGATGAACACTATTTGGAGGTATGTTAAGGTGATCAAACTCCTTGAAAACATGAGAGTTGATGAAGATGAAGTAGAATTTGCGGACTTCCTCCTAAAAGTTGGGAATGGAACGCTCCACAAACCTGTTGAATCAGGTCAATTTTCATGTATATTGACAAGCCGTCTCTTAGGTATGGGGTCACCTACAGATTTTATATACGACAACCAAGACCTTATGGCAGACACCATCATAGACAAGGCTATCTTGTGCCCTACGAATGAGCACTGTGCCGAGATAAATTTAGCTGTTCTTTCTAATCTGCAATGTGAAGAACGAGAATATTACAGTTTTGACTCAGTAAAACTAGATGATGCTGGTGAACAGCTTAAATTCCCTACAGAGTTCCTCAACAGCATTGAAATTTCAGGCCTTCCAAGACACAGATTAGTATTAAAAGTCGGAGCAATTGTAACGCTGTTGAGGAATATCAACACAGCCAAGGGTTTGATTAATGGTACCAGGCCAGAGTTGTTAAGATGTTAAATAACACGGTTGAATGTGAAGTTTTAACAGGAACAAGCCAAGGAGTGAAAGTGGTAATTCCTAAAATCAAACTGTCTCCTTCCGAATCATTGCTTCCTTTTAGTATGGAGCGTTTCCAATTCCCGCTTACTTTAGCATTTGCATTTACAATAAACAAAGCACAAGGTCAGTCTCTTGGTCAAGTCGCAGTATACCTACCAAAACCCGTCTTTTCCCATGGGCAACTCTATGTCGCTTTAAGCCGTGCCCGATCATTTAATGGAGTGAAGGTTTTCATTAAATTTCAAAAGGACAATATGTTAGGCCTACTTCTAGCCAAGAAATTGTAACAGACAATGTTGTCTGGACAGAAGTTCTGTAAATTCTTATCTATTACACTATATGTATTATAATTTAAAAAATCAAGCAATTTCATACAATACAATATTACAATGGAGTTTTCTAATTAAATTAAATTTTCCCTTTTTACGACTTTTGTTTTTATGCATATTTCATTTTTTAATGAAAAAAGTAAAATAGGGAGTTATAGAATAATGGTTAACTAAAATCAGAGTTTGTTTAAAAAATTTCAAAGTCAATTAGAGTCTTACGAATATTGTGTAAACATTTTTAGTCAAAGAAGAACATAAATTAAACAATAAATATCATTACCGTACTTATTTTGAAGTCACGAAGTGACGCTGGCTGCTAGTATTACATTAAAAGAATAAGGCGATTTTTGTGCAGAAGATTATAGCCAAACTACTGGGTCGATTTTGATGATTTATGTGTCGTTTGAAAGCCCTTAACGTCTAGATGTACCTTTTGGGTCTCAAGTCAGTGTGTGGAACCAGAAACCCTTGGGAAGCCCTCAAAGTAAGGGTTTGGCCCATTTAAATAACATTGGACAGCAAATCAAAACAAAAGAAGCAGAACAGCTGGGATTAAAGATACAAACTTATGGTTTGCTATTATGTTTTAAGTAATTTAACTTGTTCATGATATTTTCTTAAGATTGTTAACAAAAAGGGTCAATGTTTAAAATGAAAATGGAAAACCTTACTGTAGTGTATCAGCTGATTATTTTTTTTTATCAAAAATAATGTCTAATGTTTACTGCAGTTGTTATTTTTACAGAATAAAAAGTTTTATATTACAGTTTCAAATGTTTCTTTAATAATCATATTTTATAACAAGGCATACGCTACAAATGGCATAGTTGAAAAATATAGATTTAAAATGTAGTTCATTCGATTGCACAACAGAAGATTGGATGAATTGGTACGAAGATAAAGATTGCTCTACGAAATGAAAACATAAAGGGATAGACTGGCGGAACGATATAAAAAACCGAATGAAATTGTTCGATACGGTATATAACGATTATTTAGGTTATTCGGTTATGGTTTCGGTTGTTATGTTTCAGTTTAACTGTCTTGAAATTCGGCCAGATAACAAACGTTGAAACCACTATTACTTAAACAAAAATGTATTGCCAGGAACAACATGAGGAGCATGTTGTGTCATTGTCATGTTTATTTATTTTTTATTTTCAGTTTTAGTTTAATTGAAAAACAAAGTAAACAAAACAAACATGACGTAATAACTAATATAGGTACACACGAAAAAATATGTTGCAATCAACCTAATCGATGTAATTATCAATATCGAACAATTTCATTGGGTTTTTTATATCGTTCCGCTTCTGAAAGTCTACCCACATAAAGAATGAAGACAAGAAACGGGAAATTTTGCTGGGGCATTTAGGACCACAACCCTTCAAAGTAGTGTTTGATTCAGTGCACCCAACAACTACAAGTAACATTGGGTTTAATGATGCTCTTGACATTTTGAATAAATACTACACGAAACCATGTGCTCCACTGTCACAAAGACTGAGTTTTTCTCGGCGGTTCAGACACGAAGGTGAGTCTATAACCCAGTTTCAACTAGCTCTACGATCTGTTGCTGGGCACTGCAAATTTAGTGACAGTATGGATGAGTGCTTGAGAGATCAAGCACTCATCCATTGTTCATTCCAGGTATAAACAATGGTTTTGACAATGAATTAGAACTGTTGAGACTACATGCTTCCACAAATACAACTTTTGCAAGTGTAGTTGAATCAGCAACTCTACTTGAAAATAAAAATAAAAAAAATAAATAAATAATGACTTTATTTAGCAAGCGTTCATCAAAGTATCACTCTGGTTTACATGACAACTCTTGTCAACATTATACAAAGAAACACGACAACAACAAAAATGAAAATAACAATTAGATATCTAAAAGGTCTTTGCGTAATATTTACAAACAAATATCAAATATACAATTCTTTTACATATTTTTTAAACCTAGAATAACTACCATTCCTTAAACTAAGTGGCAAAGCATTGTATGTTTGTGGTCCAAAGTATCTAAATGCCCTTTTCCCAGTTTCTAATTTTGTTTTTGGCAGGTGCAACAGGCAGTCCTGTCGAGTACTGCGCACATTGATTTGATGTCTAAACACTAGCTTTTTTCTTAAATATTCAGGTTTCCCAGTCTGCAGAACTTTGTGGACTAACTTGACAGTTTGCAAATCAGAGAGGTTCATTATTGATAAAACCCTAGCACTTAACCTGAACTCACTGATATGGTCAAATTTTTTCAGGTTGTAAACGAACCTCAGAGCTCTGTTCTGCAATCGGGTGAGAACCATCTCATTTTCCCGTGTTAAACAAGAGGAAAAAACTGGGAGAGAATATTGAATGACAGGAAAGATTGTCGATCGTATGATTTCCAGTTTAGAGGACTCTGCTAAAATTGTGCTAAATCTGAGAAGAGTTTTCAATCTTACTATAACGGTTTTACATATGGAATTCACGTGGCCAGAAAAATCAAGATGGGAGTCAAGAGTGACACCAAGAACCTTAAGAGAGTTACTTGACCTCAGTGGTTTGCCGTCCAAAAGGATGCTCCCGTCAAAACTCCCAGCTCCCAGTTGACTCCTCGAGGACAACGAGTCAACAAACAAGACCGAACATTTACTAGAATTTAGTAGAAGACCATGATCATCCGACCATCTCTTGACCTTCTCCAAATCAGCATTGACACAGCGCACAGCCTCTTCTGCTTCTGAAGGCTTAAAGGATATCAGCAGTTGTGAATCATCAGCGTAAGAGTGCAGTGAACAGAAATTCAACTGATCCTTCAAATCTGCTGTGTATAGAAGAAAGAGAATAGGTCCAAGGCAAGAACCTTGAGGAACACCTACAGATCTTGGAAGAGCCGCCGATAACCGTCCGTTAACCTTAGTACACTGAGTTCGCCCAGTCAGATAAGATGAAATATTGATCTGCAACAACATGAAATGCAGAACTTACGTATAAACAGAATCAATCAACGTTTCTGACCACACGAAAGCAGTACCCACATGAAAAAAACTATGTCAGACTTGATAAAAAAATATCAGAACCTGAACAAGGCTTGATCAGATTTATATGGATTATGGGACCTTTCCAGATCAAATTTGATCAGGGACTTGATCAGACCTGACATGTTTGATCAATTATGATCAAATTTGTTCAGGCTCTTAATCTGGTTTGATTTTTTTAAAATAAATTAAAAACACAAAATATAATATATTTTATCATTAAAACATATTAAATATGCATTAGAAATATGACACAACAAATTTGAAAAAAATCATGAGAAAAAATCACCTGTCAGAATCCGAACCTGGGACTCCAGCGTGGAAGTCCGTTCTCTTATCCACTACTCCACGAGCACTATTTGACATAATCAGAAGAGAAGGGATTATGAAAAAGAGAAACTGTATGGGACCACGATTTTAAGTTAATAACACTAGATTTTTTCTGTAATTATGAACGTGAAATTGTTAATCAACTTATGCCAAAATAATTCCCTATAGTTTTTATTTTTTCAGCTGCACGTTAATATAACGATCATCCGTCTAACTCAATGTACTCATTGGCAGGAAATTGTGCCGAACTCCTAGCAGGTAGTGCAGGATCCCGCAAATATTAAAGTAGCTTATGTTGAACAAAAGACAATCTTGTCTTAGTTATATAATTTTCTTATACAATGACTCAGAAATCATGCAGCCTATGTGGATGCAGCACAGGAATATGGTGTGTAGGTATATATAACTTATATATGCCACTCTGAAATGGGTTTCAACACTGATTGTTGTTGATTTAATAGAGACAGGATAACGTTCCTAATCATGTTCTAAAAGTTTGTCAGGCCTGGTCAAGTCATTTGACCTAGTCTGATATCAGGCCTAATCCAAGACACTTGATTAAGTCCAACCAGACCTGAATGAACTTGATCAGGCCTGATAACATTTGATAATGCCTGATCAAGGCAGTTGATCAAGTTTGATTAGGCCTGAACAAACTTGATCCGGCCTGATAAAATGTGGTCATCCCTGATCAAGTTTGATCGGGCCTGAACAAACTTGATCAGGCCTGTTCAACTACTTGATCAAAGTTTTTCGGATAAGTAACAGGTTCGGACAAGTAACAAGATTGGATAAGTCACATGTTCGGATAAGTATCATGTTCGGATAAGTAAGATGTTCGGATAAGTAAACAAGCGGGTGAGAGGGGGCCGAGCGCAGCAAATGAAAGTAGCGTGACATAGTATTGCAAGGAAAAAAATATATAGGTTGGCAATACTACGCAAACAAGTTAGGTTGGCAACCCTCCACAAAAGTAGGTTAGAAGAAATGGTAGGAGGGCGCCGGGAGGGGTCCGGTGGGGAGGGGGTGGGGAAGGGAGCTTGACGTCAGGGGGCAAAGGTCGAAAAGCAGTGAGGGGGGCCCATAATAGTCACAGCCTTTCAACTTCTCTATTGAAGGTTGTTGGAACATGATATAAGTCGAGTTCTGTTTCTTTGTTATTTAGGTAAACTACCAAATTGTCTTTCTAAATTAACATTAAATAATAAATTTTGTATATTTGCAGATGATATTAATTTAACAATTTCAAACAGCAATGATAATGCAATTTTTAATGATGCTGATATTGCAATTAAAACAGTCAATGATCAACTTAATAGCCTAAATCTGTTACTCAATGATAATAAAACAACCCTTATGAAATTTTCTTGTAGAAATAAAAAATCTTATAATAAATTGAACAATCAGCAACTTTCTCTTAGTCTTAATGAAAGTACAACTTTTCTTGGATTAGTTTTGGATAATAATCTTAGTTGGACTGGCCATATAGATAAAATTTGTGCTAAAATTAGTTCTAATATTTTTGCTTTAAAAAGATTATCTACTTTATGTAATAAACATACAATAAAAACAACTTACTTTGCATTAATTCATTCTCATATTTCTTATGGGATTGAAGTATATGGGGCTGCATCAATTTGTAACTTAAATAGAATTGTACACCTTCAAAACAAATCTATTAGAACCATGTTAAATCTTAGGCATGATGAACATTGTAGGAATCATTTCTCTGAATTAGGAATTATGACAGTGTATAGCCTCTATATTTATAAAACAGTACTACATATAAATAATATATCAAGCACATTGCCTAAGAATGTTAGCAATCATAATTACAAAACAAGAAACAGATATGATTTCAAGTTGAAAGACATTTTAAAGAAATATTCTGAAAAAAAACCAACTTATATAGGTATACAATTTTTTAATCAGCTGCCAATGACAATAAAGAAACAAATAAATACTACGACATTTAAGAAGAGTCTAAAGTTGTTTCTAATTGAGGGAGCTTTTTACAGTTTTAGTGAGTTTTGGAAAAATGATTTTAAATCAACAGAAGTAAAATGACAAGTTTTGGATCAATCTGTAATTAGTTTTAGATTGTTGTAAATGTTGACACCATTTACGTATACATTGTATATAAATGAATAAAGGATATTTTGAATTGAATTGACTTATAAAAGATAACTTGGACAAATAATAAAATACCTACTAAAAATGGTCTTCTGGGCCCATAACCTGATGGACATATCAAGAGTTTAGTAGGATAATAAGAAAGACATGATACTAATAGAACACAATAATAATCACCCTTTATTCCAACATCAACATAAACATAAACACAAACACATGATAGTATGACACTTCATATTTAACACATGATTTATAGACATACAAGTAGCAAGCTATATGAAAGTCAAATAGTATCTTCAACAATTCTACAATGACCAATTGAGTGTTCGATACTTTCTTAAGCAAAGTTTTTATTTCGGCCGTAATGTCTTTACCATAGTGCATTGAGTTTACATCATTCGTACCACCGAACACTATTAGTACATGATTTAGTCCATATCCTTTGTTAAACTATCCACACTGTCAATTATCTAGCTTAGTTTACCATTCGGCTTAACTATACCTAAAACTTCGCACCTGCCTGAGCACCTGTTGAGCATCAGGTCTGCCAAGAGACGTCCATGACTGTCAGAGACTATCCTTACTTTCAATTTACCAGTTTCCTTTCCATGCGAAACATATGCAGATACATTTTCACTTTTAGTAACCTTATCAATAAAATTGTATAATATGGACTCTTTAGCACTAAAAAGTTTCTTACTTACTTTAGACTTAAGATTACTGTTCATAACTATCTTGTTACGTTTATTGGACTTACATGTGTCCCTGAAGCTTACAAAGTTTTTATCACTTGCACTGTCAGTATTTGAAACCGATGGGGTTTAGGAACTGAACACCTCATCATTCACATCAAGCACTTCAAATCTGTTATGAGTTACAATAGGAGGGGGGGATGTTGAATTGGCACAATTCTTTGAATTGGATTTCACCACTTGTCACTGATGACCCGACTATTTTTTCAGTTTAAGCTTAAGACCATCAGTAGGGATCGAAGCCATTGAGGTCGCTTTCAAAGGCACAACAACGTGGGATGCATTGCCGGAAGTATTTACCTTATTCATAGCTTGATACCAATCCAAAAATGTGTTAGTGTTCTTATTAGGTAGAATGTAAAAATGTACAATAAACTTGGCATTAACTGGAACATTAATTCCACATTCGTACGAGTTTTGTTGTAGATGGCAAGATAGTTCTATTACATTTTCCTTCTGAATACCAAGATTACAAGCTACTTGAGAAACGGCATTTTTGTTAGTGCCTGACAAAGAATCATAGCATAGATTAAGAATACCACAACAGTATGTTTAATCTATGATCATAGTGAAAGGCCTGCTGATATGCTGACGACTCTACGTTTTTATCTCATGACTCAGATATTGACGCTTTAAAGTTGCAAGTAGATGATTCCTTACTAATTGTTGCCAATTTGTTTGCATCTAATACCTTTCTTTTGAAAAACAAGACAAAGACTGTAATTTTACTTTCTCCCCCTATACATAGTATATGGAGAAAGTATTGTTTTCGTAAAAATTTTCGAATTTGAGTTGTTAGTGGAAATATTCGTTTTGGTGCTCCCTGAACCCAAAAAAGTGGTTTTTACGTGATGTCTGTCTGTGTGTGTGTATGTGTGTGTGTCCGTGTGTGTGTGTGTGTGTGTGTGTCTGTGTGGATGTGTACAGAGCTAGAGCCCTAACCAATGGGCCGATTTTGATGAAATTTGGTATGTAGGTACTAATCCACGATATCTCCAGGCGTTTTTTTCATTTTTTCGAATTTTTGATTTTTAAGGGTAATTATCCCCCAAAAACCACCAAAAAACATGAAAAATCCAAATTTCTCAAAAACGGCTCTAACGATTTTGATTAAATTTTAGTCGTTTGTAGAACTTTAGTTTTCCAACAAAACGACACCACCCGCATTCCTGTAAAAATTCGGGTTCAGAAATTACAGGACTTAAAACATCAAAAATTCAGTTTTTTGGATTTTTCATAAAAATACATAAATATAAAAAAATATTACTATTCACCATTAAAAAGAACTCAAAAAACTAAATAATTTAGTATTTTGAATTACTATTCTACGATTGCTGGTTTCGGAGAAAATTGAAATTTTCATTTTGCGGTAAACGCAGTACGTTGTCCAATATGTTATTCTTATGGAGAATAAAAAAATTACTATTTCTATTTACTGATCAATTTCAATCAAACTTGATATGCTTGTCAAGTTAGCATTGACCAACAGAGGAAATTTGAAATATGTTGCCCCTTAATAACCCTGGGGGGAATAGGGGGCATTTCCCCTCTTAAAACCACGAGTGTAGCAATGGATTCTGTAGTGCCTCCAAAGCAGGGATTTGGGTGGATGTTTTTTAAAACAACTTGTTTACGAGATTTTCTGTACATTCGACCGTGCTTTGTATTCTATATTTAGTAAATAACAAGTAATTTATCCATTAAAGTTGGGCTAAAAGGGAGAAAGTATGTGTCAGTTTCCTGATACCGTTTATTTAGCCTTAGAGAAGTAACAGATAGTATAGCTTCTACTGACCTTGTAAAATTTGTAGGTCTATTATTGGATCGGCAATTGTCATGGGGGCCGCATATAGATCACCTAACCTCTAGGCTTTCTAGAATAGTTTTTCTCATTTCTCGGCTAACTCACCATGTGCCTTTTACTTGTATAAGTCAGCTTACTTTGCTCTATTTCAATCTATCATGTTATATGGCCTTATTTACTGGGGTTGTTCACCCAGGATATCAGACGTGTTATTACCACAGAAGAAAATAATGTGAACAATGGTTAATGCTGATAGGCTTGCTCACTGTAGGCCCATTTTCATAGAATTAGAAATCATGACTGTAATTAATTTATAAATTTTTCAACTTTTATTGTTTACTTTTAAGCATTTAAAGAATTATAAGTGTAGGGACGATGTGCATGTTTACAATAACAAATTGACTTGCCATTTATTTGTAAGATTATAAAAGTAAAGATCTGGTTTTGTTGTCATGGGAATTAGGCTCTATAATAAGATCTCGAAGCATGTTGCCAACTTAGATTTTAAGCGTTTTAAAAAGCATGTATCTAGCCTGTTGTGTAAGAACCCATTTTACCATATTGATGAATATTTTTGCATATCTGATTCTATACTTGATGAATGGTCATACAAGATCTCTGAATGCCCCTCTCTTATTTATTTACTAGTATTGGCGGTCTCTTTCGCGACCGCAGGAAATAATCAGCTGTTTCAGGAACAAAGCTTGTAGAAGTAATCAGCAGTTTCAGGAACCAAACTTGAATACTCTCGGCTCCACTAATATATGCTAAAATGACCTAAAAAGAGCTTAAAGTTACCGTAACTCAAATAAGATTGATTTTCAAGACAAACAAACGACACGTGCAGCTTCCCCAACCCTCGATTACCCCTAAAATATATCTTTTCGTAGCTTGGGAGCCATTACAGCTCGAGAAACAGCCGTGGACGGAAGGACGCACGGAGCCACAGAAAAATGCGAACCATAGTATTGATATTCAGCATAAACTGCACTATTTTTAAACCACGTCTAGCATGCTCAATGTTAGTCATTTAAGCTATTTTTCAACGAGTTTGGTTATTACTGTTATACTAGAATAAGATTCAATTGTTTGTACATGGATAATACGACTTGTCAGTGCTTCTGATGCCTAATCACTACTATTATATAAAAATGAGGTGGTGTGTCTGTCTGTCTGATGTCTATTGCCATCACGCCAATACCACTCGACCAATTCTGCTGAAACTTTGCAAAAATGTAGTCTATGTACCGAGGTGTGTCATAGGCCTATTGCCGTTTAGAAATGTCCTCAGAGCTCTGCCCCAAGGGGCATCCAAGTTCCCGTGTTATTCATATGGAGGAGTTTTATTAATCTAAGGAGCGTCAAATTAGGCGGGAGGGGGGATTTTGCGTTGTTGCTATATGTCGTTCTGGCATAACATGTCTAGGTCGAAAATCGTGGGTTTTGGGGCACGAACTGGCAAGGCTGAGAGACCCATGATGCCATATCTTGCGTCTGTAATTTGGCCATGCATACGTTTAAATTTATAAAGTCATATGTTTTTGTCTTTGTTTATATTTTTGTTTTAAGAATAAGTAAATATTGAAGTTTAGAACTGCGATAATTATTCTAAATAATTTCAAAGTATATAATTATAACTTACTACACTGTAATATTGTTCTAGAAAATGTTTTATATTCAGTCCTTTGTTTTATGTGATTCTGTGATTCTTTATTTTTCCCTTGTTTGTGTGTAACTTTTGTAAATTGTACTGTTGGGTGCAACATGGAGTCTGACCAAATTCTGTCTGGACAATCGTGTGAACAGTTTCAAGTGGTTGATAAAACGCCAGTTAAATAATACCAGGTAACGACGGTTACCTGGTATTATAAATAATGATTTAAATGATCAAACAAAAAGTGTTATTGCAACGTTTTAACATTTTTGTATTTTATAAATAATATACGTTAGGTCTATTAATAAAATATAGTATAAAATCTCTATGAATTTGTCTTAATACTTTGGGTTTACAGCCATCCATACACGGTCGAACATTGTCGGACGCCGAAGATTCTTTTTATCTTCGCCAGAAAACCGACACAAATGGTTTGCGTCAGGGCAACAATTCACCATATAGATGGGGTAACATTCGTGTGATTGTTCGCGTAGGATAAATGCTCACCCTTGTACATGTATTATTAAATAAATCAACTGCTTATTTATAACCTCCAATAGAAAATTATATGTTGGTACGTTAGGATAAATAATTTTTATCGAACTTAAAACACAATAAAATAACCACAGAATACAGAAGCATTAAAGTACAAATGTATTAATTCGTTACGTAATATTAATGTGTCTGGAAAGGAGACAATAATGACCTTGGACATTTTGTAACTATAAAGTCAGCTCTAATTATTTTACTAAATACGGGTACCGTTCAATCCAATTCTGATTAAAACAAAGATTCATTTAATCTGACAGTATTTGTTGATGGTGGTACATTGTTTATAAAGCTTGCTTCACTGGACCGGGCCCGGCATCGGAAGCGAGGTTCCACGCCGTGATTTCCGTGGTGTACCATCGGGTGTAACCCTACGCAATCTGATGGTTTCTTTGGGTACTAGCTCAATTTGTTAAATATACAGAATCATTGACACGAAATTACAGTTGTAGTTTGATAAAACAAGCCAGCTGATCATCTGAAAAGAAAAACCCATAAGGGTTCTCCGGGTTCTGTAAACGTGTGTCTGAGAAATCCCCCAAATATTTGCTTGCACAAACTGGCAACATTGTAAAATCCCTCACCCACCTAATTTGACGGTGGGCAAAATTTCTTATTCTCGGGAAGGCGATAATGACGTCACGACAAGAAGAAACGGAAGACCATAACCACCGAATCATCAACCGATTGTTCGTTTGTTTATCGAATGAATTTATAATCGTTGCTCACTGCCTAAAGAATTGTAACTTTCTGGTTAATCGACAAGCCTCGTTAGCCCAATGGATACGACGTCAGATGAGATCCACGATCGTGCGGTCCCGTGTTCGAATTTCACTTTTGATGTTTACATTTTGAAATCTGAAATGTTTTTTAAAGTTTAATTTGTTCGTGGTTGAATCTTACTTTTTTAGGTCTGACATTTCTGTTTAATTTTACCTTTTATTTATTTATACTAATCCCTTTATTTCTAATTATGTTGCACAACGAACAGCCACCATACAGCGCTCTGCGGAGTTAGGTTAGGTTAGGTTACTATAATTTTGTCGTGAACTGCAAAACCTAGTTGTTGAGCGGAGCTCCTATACTACACTCTGGCTTTTTATTTACACGTACTCCTCCTGAACGGCTGGAGTGATCCTCACGAAATTTTGCTCGGTCATAGTAACCATCTATGGGAAGGTATAAATCTGAAATGGTCCAAATCGGACATATAAGGGTTCTGCCCTACGGCCCTTTAAAGTTACTAAGTTATTTTAATAGGAGAAATATTTTATTTGGTTTGTTTACTGTGTGTTGATTATACACAGCTGTTATATGGATCAAATTTAAATGCAGACTGTTATTATCAGCTGTTTGTAAATACAGTAGTTGTCCGTGAAATTGTTGATTTGTTTGTTTAATGGTTTGTTTGTCGATACATTTCTGAAAATTATTGATTAAATAAATACTCGCTCCGCTCAATATTGCAAGCAGACAACTGCATTGTATACCTAATTGCTTGTTCACGCAAATCCATTTGTAGATCCAATTTAACATTGTATCCACAACTTTTGATTTAACTTATATCTGCTTGAATTTGAATCGAATCACCATTTATGCTTTTCCACCACAAAAAAACGATCGTAATCGAAAGTTCATTCAATAAAACAAACAAACAATCGTTTGATGATTCGGTGGTTCTGGTCATTCCGTTTCATCTTGTCGTGACGTCATTATCGCCTTCCCGAGAATACGATATTTTGGGCGCTCCTGACTTTAGGTTTATGTCACGTGTGTTTTACTGATTCAATTAATTTAAATAAGCAGCTGTTATAAGGAGCATATAACTATACCAACTGTCATTGGTTTGTTTACAATTTTTATACTCTGAATTTCACCCCGTTGCAAAGCACGGGCATAAGCACAAATAATTGTTATTCCCAAACCAGGCAAGCCACCAAATGAAGCTTCATCATATAGGCCTATTAGTCTGCTACCCATGGTATCTAAATTGTTTGAAAAGTTGATTCTAAAAAAGATTAAATACTGCTATTAGTGAGCAAAATTTGATTCCTGATCATCAGTTTGGTTTCCGCAAGCAACACTCTACCATTGAACAAACTCATAGACTTGTAGATGAGATAAAAAATACATTTGAGTCCAAAAATGTCTGTTCTGCCGCTTTTCTGGATGTACAACAAGCGTTTGACAAAGTTTGGCACACAGGACTTTTTTATAAATTGAAGAAGGTTCTTCCTCATTCTTATTTTAGTTTGTTACAATCATATTTATCTGAAAGGTTTTTCCAAATTAAATTTGATAATGTATTGACCGAACTAAAGCCAATTCAATCTGGAGTTTCCCAAGGTAGTGTTCTTGGTCCTATCTTGTATTTGATATATACTTCTGATATTCCCTCAGGTGAAGACGTCACAGTCGCTACATTTGCGGATGATACTACAATATTGTGTAGCCATGAAAACCCCCAAACTGCCTCAGATAATTTACAAAATTATCTGAATAACTTTCAAGCTTGGCTGAAGATCTGGAGGGATCGGGTTAACGAAGCTAAATCCACCCACATCACCTTTACTCTTAGACGAGTAGTCTGTCCCCCCGTATTTATAAACAACGTTGCCTTGACTGAAGTTGAAAGTGTTAAATATTTAGGAATCACATTGATAAAAGACTAAATTGGAAAAATCATGTATGGTGTAAAAGACAACAAATGGAACTAAAAATTAGAAAACTCAATTGGCTAATCTGTGGAAAATCTAAATTATCATTGACTAACAAAATTACATTGTACAAAAGTATGATAAAGCCTATGTGGACATATGGTATACAGCTGTGGGGAACAGCAAGCCAATCTAATATTGAAATTTTGCAAAGATTCCAGTCAAAAACATTGAGAAAAATTATCTGTGCTCCTTGGTTCGTTTCAAATAAGACTATTCATGAAGATCTGAAAATTCCAACCATAAAAGAAGAAATTACACGATACAGCCAGATTTACCAAAGAAAATTGGAACAACATCCAAATTATTTAGCTGTTAACCTCCTTGACAATAGCGAGTTTACTAACAGGCTCAAGAAAAATGTTAAAGTGCTTGAACTGCCATACAGATTTACTTAATATTTTAAATTGGAAGAATGTTTGACGCAAGATCTGTTATTGGACAGCAACTTGCCCATGTTATGTAATTTATTTTGTATTTTTTGCTGATTGTTCCATCCTTTTTGAACAGATTGTAAAATATCAAGTAAAGTTATAAAAAAAAAAAAAATGTTAACAAAATAATTGTTCGTCAGTATTCCATAATATATATATCAGCTGTTGGATGTCAACTAAGATACACGTTTTTATTTTTCTCCTGAAAAATAATCAATCTTTTAATTATTTTTGTTTAATTTTGTAATATTTAGTGTTCTTATTCGTTTTAAAGTGATGAACTTAATCATGTAACAAGTCAGAGTGTGTTCTTCGTTTGAATATTTGTTCAACAAACTTTATTATTCTGTTGCTTTTTTTTAGGTTAGTTATTTGTTATTACCAACTATGGCAGTGAACTTACATGACCATAACTATATTTCCTCGTCTAAGACCAATTCTAGTGCCGATTTGACGTTATCAAATACTCAGGAACTCTCCGATGGACGTAGTTCTGATAATGAACATTCAATGGAAAATTGGCAAACTGTAGTAACAAGAAACACAAAGAGAAATCTAACTTCGTCACCAGATCACGATCAAAAGCGCCATCGCAATGGTCTCAGTGCGGTAGACGGGCGATTACCTAATGTCCATATCCCACTCAAAAACAACTACGAACCGCTGTCCTCGAATCTTGAAAATTCAATGGACGATGAAAACTTGGCTACCAGTCCAACTAAGGAGTCAAAACCACCTCCTATCTTCCTCCCCGGAGTGACCAATGTAACGCCAATGATTAAAGCTCTAGACTCAATGGTATCCAACACTGGATACTCTTACAAATGTCTCAATCAAGACAGGATTAAACTATTTCCTTCAAACTCAGACACTTACCGGAAAATCGTAAGAGGCCTCACGGACTTGAACGTAAGTTTTCATACATACCAGCTAAAACAGGAACGGGCATACAGGGTCGTCTTGAAGAACATGCACTACTCGACATGCATCAACGACTTGAAAACCGCAATTGAGGAACGCGGCCACAAGGTAAGACATCTAAGTAATGTGCAGAATAGATTCACAAAAAAACCAATGTCACTTTTTTTCATTGACCTAGAACCTGACGTACACAACAAAGATATCTTCCAAATTCAATATTTGCTAAACGCTAAAGTTTTGTTTGAACCACCTAATAAAAAGAAAGAGGTTGTCCAATGTAAACGTTGCCAAAGATATGGGCACACTAAATCCTATTGTCACAATGTGTTTCGTTGTGTCAAGTGCACTCAAGAACATGACACAAAAGTCTGTCCTAAACCGACAACAGCACCCCCTACATGTGTGTTGTGCTCTGGTGAGCACCCGGCGAACTATAAAGGTTGTCCTGTGTATAGGGAAATACAGGTAAAACAATTCCCACCTCTTAGGAAAAAATCTCTAGGAACCAACCAAGGAAGTGTTGATCCTCAAAGTCAAACTCAAGATAAACTTAACAAGTCCAGTAACAGCAGTTTAGTAACTGAAGGGCTAACTTTTGCACAAGCTGCGCGAAACAGAAATGAAGATATTACCTCAAAAGAACATAAACATAACGAGCAAATCAAAGACTCGGAAAACTTATCTGAAATAATCCAAAACTCGTTTTTGCGCTTCGAAAGTATTTTATCCAAACAAGCGGAACAGATTAGCACTCTACTTAATCTGTTAACTACTGTTGTTTCTCGCCTAAAATGAATATTTTTCTGAAAATTGCTTTATGGAATGCCAATGGCTTGGCTCAGCATAGCCAAGAGGTTCAGTTATTTATCACTCAACACAAATTAGACGTCTTACTTATTTCAGAAACTCACTTCACGGACAGAAGCTATTTTAAAATTCCAAATTACTCACTGTACTTTACTAACCATCCAGACAACACGGCCCATGGGGGTACTGCCATCTTAGTCAAAGACACGATTAAGCATTATGAACTACCCAGCTTTAGAGAGGATTATCTTCAAGCTTCGAGCATTGTTGTAGAAGATTGGTTAGGTCCTATTACATTTTCCGCTATTTATTGTCCCCCAAGACCTGTTATAACTAAAGAACAATTTGAACAATTTTTTAACACCCTCGGTAATAAATTCATTGCAGGTGGTGATTATAACGCTAAGCATCAAGAGTGGGGTTCACGATTGGCCACACCAAGAGGTCGTCAACTTTTACGGGTTATAAATGATAACCATTTCAATCATTTTTCCTCAGGCGAACCTACATACTGGCCAACTGATATGCGAAAAATACCGGATTTATTAGACTTTTTTGTCTCAAAAGGCATTAACCAAAATTACACAGAAATCCAATCCTGTCTCGACCTATCCTCTGATCATTCGCCGATTATACTAATCGTTAAAACGGAAGTGTTTCAAAAATTGCCGAGAGAAACTTTGTACAGCAAGAATACTGATTGGAACAAATTTCGCCAATTAATAAATGAAAATATAAATTTAAACGTCCAACTGCATAGTGTGTTGAAAATTTAGAACATGCTGTAGATTACTTTATCGATTGCCTTAAAAATTCTGCAAATTCGTCTACGCCCGCAACCCATTATTCAAAATTTACCAAATCAGGACTTAACTACCCTATTTATATCAAGAAAAAGATCGCTGAAAAAAGGAGACTAAGAAGGATATGGCAAAATAGCAGGAATCCATTGGACAAGGCAAATTTTAATAGAGCAGATCAACATTTAAAAAGACTATTGTTCATTACGAAAAACCAGTGGTTTGAAGAGTACACCCAATCTCTGACAGCTACCGAGGCTACAGACTATTCGCTATGGAAGGCCACGAAAAGGATGAAGCGACCCAAAATATCCATTTCACCTATTCTGAAATCTGATGGAAGCTGGGCGAAAAGTAATACTGAAAAATCTGAAGCATTTGCACAATACTTTTCAAATGTTTTCAAACCGAACGATGCTTTAATTGACAACGAAGAGGAATTACAAGAGTTTCTAGATTCTCCACTTCAACTTGATTTTCCGTTACGAAAATTTAAACCATCTGAAATTCGGTCAGTCATAACCAACGAGCTTAATCCTAATAAATCTCCTGGCTACGATTTAATTACAGGAAAATTGTTGAAGGAACTTCCAAGAAAAGGTATAATATTCTTAACTTTATTATTTAATGCTATTTTGAGATTAGATTGCATTCCTGTTCAATTTAAAAAAAGCTCAGTTAATTGTCATACCAAAACCAGGGAAACCTCTAAACCAACTGAATTCGTACCGACCTATAAGTCTTTTACCAGTCATATCAAAGGTATTTGAAAAACTTCTTCTCAAAAGGTTACAAACTCTGATTGATGTAGATGTAGTGATTCCTGGCCACCAGTTTGGTTTCAGGCAGAAACACAGTACAGTAGAATAAGTCCACAGGGTAGTTGACATAGTACGACAGTGTTTAGAAAATAAAAACTACTGCTCGGCTGCCTTTTTAGATGTCAGCCAAGCGTTTGATAAGGTATGGCATACTGGCTTGTTGTACAAAATTAAGAAGTATCTACCACATTCTCTTTTCCCTATATTAAAGTCATATCTTACGGATAGATCTTTTCAAATTAAATATCAAGATTATATTACTCAACTGCATCCTATAGAATCGGGAATTCCTCAAGGAAGTGTACTTGGACCTTTTTTATACATCCTCTACACTGCAGATCTCCCAGGAAGTGAGCATACTGAAATTGCAACTTTTGC
This sequence comes from Allygus modestus, assembly GCA_963675035.1. Classification (NCBI taxonomy): domain Eukaryota; kingdom Metazoa; phylum Arthropoda; class Insecta; order Hemiptera; family Cicadellidae; genus Allygus; species Allygus modestus. The sequence goes on along the minus strand of OY776117.1, from coordinate 105,244,185 downwards.
AGATGACACTGCAATTTTATCCGTTAATACACCCAATCTCTGGGTCAAGCTTCTGTCCACTTGCAACAAAGCTTGGACATAATTACAAACTGGTTTAAGACATGGAGAATAAAAATAAACGAAAATAAATCAGCTCATATAACTTTTACTTTAAACCAAAATTCTTGTCCTCCAGTAACAATAAATAACAATCAACTACCTCAAGTAACTGAAGTTAAATATTTAGGTATGCATATTGATACTAAACTAACGTGGAAAACTCACATTTGGATGAAGAGACAGCAACTAAATTTAAAAGCAAACAAACTAAATTGGCTACTCGGAATTAAATCAAAACTAACTTTGGAAAACAAATTATTGTTATACAAAACTATTTTAAAGCCAGTTTGGACTTATGGTGTGCAACTTTGGGGCTCTGCGAGTAACTCAAACGTGGAGATAATCCAAAGGTACCAATCAAAAATGCTAAGAAAAATTGCCAAAGCACCTTGGTTTGTATCCAATAGAACGCTGCATCATGACTTAAACATCCCAACAGTTAAAGAAGAGATCACTAGGTTCAGTACAAAGTATATTGGCAAATTAGAAAACCACCCGAATCATCTTGCTATGAACTTGCTCGACAATTCAACCGCTGTGTACAGATTGAAACGATCCACAATCTTGGACCTGCCTTTCAGATTTGTTTAGTGATTTTTGTTAGCGCTAACAGTGGTTAGCAACTAGCTCAAGTTTTAACGTTATTTTCTGTATTATATCTCACAAATTATTTACTCATTGTTCAAACTAGTTAAGAACAGATTGTAAAGTTAAATAAAGTTATAAAAAAAAAAAAAAGTATTCCATATGTTCAGTAACCCAGCTGGTTATCTCAGTCACTCCGGCAGTGGAGCAAAAAGTCACATGTCAAGATATTCTGCGTGAAAAATAATTTCTTGACTTTTGTTCAACAATTTTCGACCTCTTCAACTATTATTTTATATACATGTTTGGTATCATTCAAAAGCTCTTACTCCTCTAGATTTGCCTTTTGTGCGGTTGGTAAATATCTACATTCATGCAGGACTTCGCCCCATGGGCTTTGAAAGTTTAAATGTTAATCTTATGGAGATATTTTATTTAGGTAGTTGCATCAGCTTATTATATTGTGTAAATATTTCAAAACATCTGACACTATGCCTGAGAGATTCCCGTGCGGAGGTCAGAACACCTGCTAGTTTATGAATATCATTTATGATATTCCTATAGAGACTGACACATAAAAGATAATTTGTTCTCTTATTTGTATAGTACCTCAAAACCTTATTTTAATCATATAAACAAGTTTCCAAAATTTAACTTCACTGGATATAGAGAAAAACAAGTTCAGTCTCTATTTCAGTCTGCAATATGTTTGAAACCAAATATACCTATAGGGTCTACCATAAACTAACTACAGTGCTTGTAGTTAGTTGATGCCTACACTCACCATCACCATCGCCGACGATTAATTTCAAACAAAGAATTCCAAATCTGTTCTGATTAAAGTGTTGTTAATTTTATTACTAGTTTTTCATATGTTATATTTGTGCTGCATGACTATTAATCTTGAATTACCTGCCTCATCATTGACTATAACAGTTAACTCGTGCATCATTAGGCGTAACATGACCACAGACCACAGATACACTTATTTTGTATGGTTTATGAATGTGACACGCATTTTAGGGGGCGGAGGGTACATCACATGTTCAGACACAAAGGATTTAACATGATCTATTGTAGTTAGTCTATGTCTATACCTATAAAAGGCAAAGCCCTCACTCACTGACTGACTCATTCACTCATTACGAATTCTCCTACTTACCACTTATAGGTTGATTATTTAGACGGTGACCTGCACGAAAATATTTTGCGCATGTAGGGGAGGACAAATCAACCTCCCACCACTTCTCCCTCGAGCCACGACAGGGGTTAGGGGAAGTGTTATTCCATCCACCGTTCATACACAACGGTTTTGGTAAAGAATTTAGTAAAGACTAACTTGTTATTTTTTTAAGTATTAGAAGCAAATGGTGCATTCAACAAAATTTGTTCAAGAGTAAATTTGACGGTAAAATTATTATTTTTTAAATTTGTATAGTTTTTATGATTAGTTTACCTATTACATGTATTAAATGACTAAATTGGTAATCGAATTATGACTATTTATGATAACTTTACATCAGATATATATTTTATTCGTGAAAAATAAGTTACATAGAATAATCTAGGGGAGAGCTTCCCCAATTAATTTACATGTTGGCAATACTGAATTCAAACTGCTAACGTGCTAGTGCTGCTGACTGCTGAAGAAACGCCGAAACCCAAACCCCAAACTCTCGATGGAAAATACCGTTACTTTCCAATAACCTAATACCGCAGTAACAAAGAAGGTACCTCAGCGGGTTGCCTGGTATTAGGTTACCGTAAACCTGTTACTGAGGTAACAGTTACCGGCACTCGCTGCGCTGCGCCGGCAACCGGCAACTCGCATACGCATACGTTATTGCCACTGCCAGCTCGATAACTCACCTTTCGCTATACGTTACTGACTTGGTGATAGAAATTACCGTTCTTGGAGTTTCTCAATATTTGAAAACAATTATTACTAATGTGTTTAATCAAATAGAAGTTAATGGTTACATAAACAGTTTTACATTAATATATACTGTACAATGCTAATTGGTGGTAAAACATTTTACTAACGAAAATATAAGAATGAAAAACGCTATAGTAAACGCTATAGAATGAAATAAATAAGTACATTAACAAATGAAACTTTGAAATACAATCATGATACTATGTTGTTTTAATTTTTTTCGCGTACTCATGATAACTACAGTACCTACCTCTTCAGAAATAATTAAATCATATTAGTGTAATCGCAGTATGTCACAGCCACTTATTTCTAACCATTAACACACTCATATCACAACTACATAATTACCCCGATCCACAATACTAAAGAACGCAGATATATTTTACCGTTACTCACTCCCACACTGAATGCCAACTAAAGCAACAACCAACAGTAGTTGACAGATCAAAATTATGAGAAAGGTAGGAGATTTATAATAAAGGTGGAGTCTTATATTGTAAACTAAACAGGAAGTGGGTTTCCGGGAATCAGAAGTATTTAAAAACTCTCGCGCTCTCTCCCCTCCTCTCCCGCTCGCAAATAATGTGTCCCAAAAGTACTGAAATGCCAGCCGCTATTAGATATCATAATACCAGTTAACTAATACCAAAGCAACTCCATAACAAAATACCAGAAACAAAATATTAAGTATGCAGTGTATCAAATATTGCATGACTGTAATAGAATAAATCGATACCATAATATTGCGGTAACGCAATATTCGAACTTTCCGAAACGGCATGCGGCAGTTGCAGCGCCGGCTGCCAGCGTAGGCGTAGACTAGACCGTAGGATGACTACTAGAATGGTTACTAGAATAACAGGGTGATACTGGTAACAGGTTATCTTGGTATTAGGTTACTGGCTGGTAACAGTGTTATTTATCCTAATACGTTATATACCACCCATCCCTACAAACAACTGTCAAGAGTGTCAAGTGTCAAGTGTTGAAGTGTTATTTAAGGTTATGTATTTTGTATCATAGTTACTGTAAACTGCAAAGAATACATATTACGTTAGAGTAAACAATAACTACAGTAAAAATCCAAACGAAAAATCAAGTAGGTGTTTACTTTTTTATAAATATCATTAATAGAAAAATCATCAACATAATGAACCTTGTATACTCCTAAATGGTTAAACACAATTTAAATTTGATTTTACAAAATAGGAGGGAGGCATCAGCTAATCTCTACACCCTTTTAATATTACCATTGGTTGCACAAAGACTCTTAAATTCAAATCAGTTTTTAATTGGGGAAAAATAGGTAGTGACTTTTTTGAACCCCTCTGGTTTCATAATCTTTTAAGATAAAATTTACTTTTATGACAATCCAAAAAAATCATAAACTTGCAGAAACTATGTCTACAGTAGGCCATAGTATGAACGTTGACGTTTCTTAGGTTACATGGAAGAATTCTGGGAAGACTATAGGGGATAGGAACACTTGAGTAAATGTGTTGATTTGAAGTCAGTAAAGATTTTACCAGTTAGAAACAAAAATGATTGTAACCTTAGAAGTTAGAGGTGAAATGGCCTACGCCAAAGAGATGCTCTGCTCTGGCTGACAACTTTAATTAAAATCCTGTGACTGTAAGTATCCTGTGACAACTTTAATTAAAATCCTGTGACTGTAAGTAGCATACTCTGTGGAAACGTAAGTCTGCATTATACCTTCTCACCAATAACTCCACCATTGGATTAAGTTATTAGGTCAAGAGTTTTATCTCAGAGGCTGAACCCTTTACTTCAGAAATCTGGTCTGGAAGAAAAAATGAATAATTTTTTTACTTTTGATACGGAACAACATTGTTCTTCTCTAACACAGTTAACTTTGCTTTTAACCCTTTGCAATCCGGACAAAAAATTTTGGTCACTGCCAAAAACTCCGGGTACTTTTCTGAAAGTACTTTGGCCAAAAACGGAGTGATCGCGTTAGGCCAGTACGGCAGTTGGCCGGCTCCTTAATGCGTAATACCTTGCTAGCCAATGAAATCACACACAATGGTACACGTGAATCGTCATTGGCTATTGTAAAGTTCATTGATATTGTAACCAATACTCTGCTCAGTAACAATATCTATTAAATAATATATCCAATTTAATTAAATATACTAATCTAGTACATGTGTAACAACTTTATTAACATTGACAGATAAACTACACAGTTAACACAAATAATCCAAAGATTGATTCTGTGATATTTCAGTTTGCCGTTTTAACGATATTGGTAGAACTGACCCGTCAGTTCTCTCATTGGCCTGATGATGACTGGTGTGACTGGTCGAAATCGATAGCCTAGTACCATCTTTTATATACGTTTACCGTCTGTATGTGAATCAGTATAAGTGTAAATATATCTTAAGTGTTGTAAGACGTCTTTTATTACATCCCGTTAGGCATAACATCAACAAAACAACTCATCACACAACAAAACGACATAGAGTAAATCAATACTGACTACACAGTGATATTCCACAACTATCTGGCTTCCATTTATCGCAAAGGTGCGCATTTTAATGTTTTATAAAGCCGGTAAGATTGGTTTCGCGGACCTCCGAAAAATCGGATGTCGGAGTTTTTTGCACATTTTGTGTACGGCCAATATATCGGACCGCAGATTTTTTAGCCGAACCAGCGACCGCCGATATATTGGAGTCGGAGTGCAAAGGGTTAAACATGTCTTCATTTTTAAAATGTTAATATACCTAAATTTTTTTCTAGGATGAGCCAAGTTAGTGAAGATGTCTTGATTGGATTGAGAGAAAAGTGTGAGAAAGTACAAAAATTATTGGAAGAAGAAAGCAGACGAGACCCAGAAATCGACCCATATAAGTCTAAATATGCCGCCAGAGAGATACTGAGTGATATGAAATCTTGTCTTTCAAATATAAAAGATAGTGTCCCATCTAGTGATTCAAATTTTGAGCAAACAGAGACCATGTACAGTGCAGTAATGTTGTTGCTTGGAACTATTTCAATTGATACAGAAGAACTTGCAACTGGCGAGGAACAGCTGATGAAATGTCTGAACAAATTGGAAGATAAAGCTTTAAATCCAAAGAACATTTTGATTGTGCTAAGAGCACTAAATCAGCTGGGTCTGCTGTGGTCTCAGCGTGGCGATTCAAACAAGTCTCACGGGTAATTTGGCAGTCTTACTGATTCTAAGTATAAATTAAATCGATTCAGTAAAAAAAAAAAAAAAAACGGGCTATCAATATTTAATAAGGTATTACTCACCTTCCATTACATTCATTTAATTTATTTTGGTGATAAAAAGTATACTATCTTAGTTTCATATTTTGGCGTAGCCTAAACTAAATGTTAGTCGTGTCTGCATCATGATATCAAAGTAAATGGTAAGGTATGACTTTGGATTTTGAAAACAGTAAATTTTAAATCAAAACACATTATTTAATGTGTAATGTTTTAGTTAAAACTTAGCTATTAGTAACGATATTGGTTCTTCACTGAAAATTAAAAAAAAACAGCACAGAAACGTAAAGAGGACGTTCAGCGGTTATCCCCGTCGGATATTACGGATGTCCTAAAGTTGTCCATAGGACGTCCTGTAGAAGTTTAAATGCCACTAAAAGTGGACGCCAAATTTAATCCAAGATGGATGTTTTTCGGACCCAAGACAGAAGTTTTTTATTTTTCCATAATTTTGTTTTTGTTATAAAGTTAAATTTTTCCACTTAGGCTAAATTGCTTTAGGCCTAATATAGGCTAATATAGCATATTATAATGCATATAATAATGTATATGTTTTTCAACAATTTTGGGGTTACAGAGAGATTTTGACTTGATTTGGTCTTGAACCCATGCTCCTTAACTGTACAGTATTAGTCAATACTTACTTTGTACTCAATATTACACCTTTTCATTAAACTTTATCAAAAGATTTATTTATGATGGATTATTATTCTTAGATGGATATAATATTTAGATTCAAAAAACAAATTTCAACAATCGATGTTACTGTAGAAAGTTTTGAAAACACCATCAAACTGTTAGTGTCTTTCTTTTTAAAGCTTTTGTCTCTGTTGATCAAACCATTCATTTGTTTAAATATCCCCGACTTTACTTTTTATAGCCCATGGTACTATGGTGTCACAATTTATTGCCTTATCGTGGAACCGGTTTAGATTAATTTGCAAATCTTCTTAAGCCGCTTCCTATTGTTGAAATTTAATACAAAACTTTATATCACACATCCTTGTCTCCAAATTCTTAAAAAAAAATAAATATGATTATGGTCTATGTGGAATACCACATAAGTGGTTGACTTTGTACCTTGCTGACAGAGCACAATGGGTTGTTTCACGTAAATTAAAAAAAAGTCAGAAGTTCAAACATTTGGGGTTATGTAGGGTTCCATACTTGGTCTCACTCTTTTTATTATTTTTGATAATGACTGTAACAAATATATTTAAACATGAAATATTACCCTATATGCTGATAAATAATATTTAAGCCTACTTGCATTTAGTTATCAGTCAGTCACTGTTTTAGTTTCCAACTAATAACTTCTCGGTAGGTACCTGCAACAGGCTGAACAGCTATACACAGACTACGTAGACCAAGTAACGGATCCCCCAGTGGATGTTTACGCTCTCTTCACCTCTCCCGACAGCTGCCGGCCGCAGACAAAGGGTGAATCTCCGCTCGAGAAAGTTCACACCCTCACACTCTACTATCTGGCGCAGGTGTACGGAACACTGGGCAACCCCATCAAATCCGCCACCTACTGTCACACCACTCTCAAACGACAGCTGGAAAGTAATGTGAGTTTTTTCATTGAATTTAGTTTAAAAAATATTCATTGTGCTCCCTAAAATTTAAATAAAACAGCTATTCTTATCCTTAACTATATCACAATCTGTCTTAGAAACCAGGGTACTGCCCTGATACGCCCTTTTTTGTGGGTAAATTGTGTGGCAAAATTGCTAATTGAAATGCCGACACTCACACTTCCATGTGGGGAGCACCAATAAAATATAGGCCTAATTGGGGATCCATAATGGCCTTTCTATATAAAAATGTATTGACGGCCATTACACACCTGTACAAGATCCTCCTAGTTGGTATAGTATTTTCACATACTTTTCAACCTATATTAGAACGTAATTGTTAAAAGGTTACTCTGGATCTTTGTTTTTTTATTCATTGTATAACTTATATTCGATATTTAAAAAAATCGGTACTTTGGTGTTATACGGATGCCACCCTTATACAGCGCGCTGCGGCAGTTATGTTAGGATGGATGGGTTATCATAAAAATGATTGTAGGACTTTCCTTGTTTCGTTACAAATCAAATGATACCTGATGAGTCCTGATGTCCTGATGACACCGCCTGTATCTGGGTCAGTGTCATGAGTGATTTATTGCCGTGTACTACGTTACATTTGTTTTCATAATGAGTGACGTTCTTGTGGTGTGGGATTTACCTCAAAATGAAGAGGAAACCGTACGTATTTTTATGATAACCCATCCTAACATAACTGCCGCAGCGCGCTGTATATTTTGCGGAGTACATGTGGCGATCGGGTGTGGCTGCTAGCGGCGGCGACGCATTCAACACGATCCTAGCGGACATCGCTGCCTTTTGGAAGGCACAACACAAAGACCGCTCATCAGAATGATCTAAAATTTTTACAGTAAGTCAATAAAAGTACGTTTTTTTTAATTATGTAGTTATCCTTTGTATCCGGTAAAAATTAACCTCCAAAAATAGTGGCATCCGTATAATACCAAAGTACCAAAAAATCATAGCCTATAACTAATTTTGTTGTTAAATTCTAACACAGGACAAAATTATAAAATTCCAAATTAAAAGTCGTAATATAGAGTTGAATGTATATCTTGCGACAGTAGAAATTTCTATAACAACATACTTAAAGTACTTAACTATATGCAGTATACAATGATTAATAAGTGAAGCATCAGATATTTTTCATCAATACGATTAATATTGTTTGACAGGACTTTGACATGATAGAATGGGCCCTCAACTCAGCGACGTTAGCTCAGTTTTTCATGGAACAGTTTGCTTTCCGCCAAGCTCGACACCATCTAGCGGCTGCGTCTTACGTTCTTGACAAACACGAACAGGAATTGCAGACTGTCGAATGTTCTGAGGAGGAATTAGGAGCAAAGTACGTACTGAGAACATTTAGTTTAATGCAATTATCACATGAAACAGGTACACTCACAGCTATCATTTTTAGTTGGTGGATTGTGTTTTAAATAAAAGGGGGAATTGGTTAATGAATATAAATGTAAATAATTTAGCACTGGATATATTAAAATAATATTTTTCCATCAATTAATAATGTTCGCTTTATCGCAATGAATTTGTTCTTAGTATTTCAGAAACATTGCTAAAGATATCCTCATTAAACATAACATTTAAGTGCTGTTAACTGGAGTAAAATAGGCTAACCTAAACGCCCTTAACAAAGCAAAAAAGTAATGTTTGCTAAATCATTGATTCTTTGACGTTTCAAAATGTAATTAATCTAGATTTATTATGTTTTTATTACTAGCAATGTTGTTTCTCATCTATCATCTATATCTATAATACGCTAAGCCGATTTTTGTAAACAGGACTCCTCCGTTATTTCTGGACCGATTTTGACGATTAAGTGTCAAAAAATGGCCCAGATTCGTAGTTGTGCAAAGTGGTTTTCATTTTCAATATTTTTAATATGAAGGGCATGGGTCGCCCTCAACATTAGTGTTATTCCCGTAAGATTAACATGGGGAATAATTTTATTTCAGTTGCATTCTAAAACAGGTGATGATACAGTAAAATATAGGTAAACAGCAAGAACAGCTGATTGCTTGATTAAGAGCAACAGGTACACTAGTTTTATTTATTTTTTTTACAAAGAGAGCAAGAGAAAGTTACTGAGGTTTCACAGGTGCAACGTAGCTAGTTTAGCGGTTTGAACATAATAAAGTTTCTTTATATATATTATTTTAAATAATTAACATTTTTCTATTATTAACATAAACAAGATAGGCTTTAAACGTTTTTGTACGGATTACGAATCAGTGAAATCAACAATGTTGGTGCAATGTGCAGGAAGGAGAGGCTGAAACACAGAGGAGCCGACGTTGCTAGGTGCTGGGCCAAGTACGGCCTGATGCTGCTGTCGGCGTCTCGGGACAGACTGATGGAAGCCGAGGAGAACGCTTCGTCAGCCGATGCCACACCCCAGCGGTTGCGGCCACCTGGTGATTGATTAGTTACAAAACTTCTTCCAATTTTCATAAACTAATTGGTGCCTATGCACTGTATTGACCTACCTGTAGTATCATGCTGCGGTGGTTAGGTTAGGATTAATAATTCATTAGGTTTCAACGTAGACTGCTTTTACTGTTCTCTGTTTTAGCTTTTTGTGATTTTTCTCCAGCTTTAAGTGGAATGTGCCACTATTTGGTAATGTTATAACTGAAGACGAGATCAGATTTTCAGATTCCAGATCCCGAAACGTCATTGAACTTGATTTTGTCTTATCAGTGATTGCAAATGTCTACAATAATTTCTTAAATAACGTAAACTCATCATCACCAACAATGAATTTCAACAAAGAACATAGTATAAGTTTATTCATAGAAAATTAAATTCTCTAAGACAGTAATATCAGGGAGTCTCATCTTTAGTTTTGCTGTCCAGCGTAATGCCTACTGTGGATAAGTAATGTAAAACCAAGATTATAATTGTTCCAGGAGAACTGTCCGGTCTACAGTTTTCCCAGCTCGAGTTGTCTGTGTACGAAGACCAAGTGACAGACAGTTACGTCCTCACTTTTGAAGACGCACGTAATGTTTTCCTCAACTCTCAGCAGTGGCTGAACCAAGCCAAGGCAAGCATAATAAAGTATATTGTGACTAGTAATTGACCAATTTAGAAAAGTAACTGTGAACACAAGTGTTGCATGAAAGTTAAATATCCAGTTGTATTTTTTCAACTATGGAATTTTCTATAGAGAGTTGAATGGTTTTTGCACAACCACTACAGTGTAGTAAAATAAACTGTAGGCCCTACTATTCATTGTCTTCGTCAGTCATAAATTAATTACCTTTACATTTTTCTATAGGATTACTATTCCCTTGAGGACCGAGCGTCAGATCACATCCGAATAATACAAGATCACAGTGAGCTGTTCAGGAATCTCATATTTTTCGAAGACGATGAAGAAAGGTTTGTATTTTCCATAATAGCTATTTATTAATCAATTATTTTTGTCCTATGTATCAATACACGGTCGAAACGCTAAGTTATCAGTAACTACTGAACCTATTTACAATATTTATATGTAAAGGTAAAGGGGATAATGCATAGATTTCCTCAGAATTCACGTTTGTTCTTAGATATACACCCCACAGCCCTTCAAAAGTTGCAATCTTAATGTTATGGAAGAACAGTAATCATTGAAATTGAGCATTTGACAGCTGTTGGGTAACAAAACACAGTACAGAAGCAAGATTAGCTGTTTTAAGCTAACTTCTGGAATGGCATCACAATTTAAACTGCTCAAATTTGAGCAGGTGGATTTGATATATGTTTGTAAATTGTAAACATTAGTTTAATCTAGTTAGGCCTAAGTGAGTTTTCATGTGTTTTATTAATGACATGATCTAACCAGCAAGCTGGTCAACGATCGAGGATTGGTAATGGTAATGATAGTAAATATAAAGAATCTGTGAAGGGTCAGAGGGAAACTATTTTCTTTGCCTCCCCAGAATGTTTTTGAGTGAGCCTAATAAAGAAACAGCTGGCAAGCTGTGACAGAAAAGCTGTAATGTGTTTTAAGTCCAGTGAGGTATGTTTTAAAACTTATTTTAAATCATATTATTTTTATATTCCTTTCCATTATTTTTAAAAGTTCAGTTAAATTTTAATGATTTTTAAGAACGCAAAACTGCATATCTCAAAACAGGAATCAATAATTAATAATGTTGAAATATACATGTTTAATAAGAATGCTGAATGTGCAGGCAATGCAAGATGCACAAACGAAGAGTAGATCTTCTAGAAACGGTTGTCAAAGAACTCAACCCCACCTACTTCTTGACCCCTTGCCAGGAGCTGTGGTTCGAACTGGGAGAGACGCACTCTGCTATGTTGGATATCAAACTACAAAAACTTCAGGTATTTATCGAGGTGACCCGTTCCTCGAATGGGGATCTTGCAGCAACAAAATAAGCTAAAAATATTTACTGTTGACGTCAGGATCAGTACAATGGGCAGAGCTGTAATTATTTACAATGATTTTAAATAACCTAAATGCTTCTCACAGTTCCAAATGTTAATGTAAACAAGGTTTGATCAAATTCTGTCTGTGAAAAGCGGGTAAAATCTAACCCATAAATGTAACAGACAAAAAAAGTTTTGTTAATACTGAATTTGACTTCTCTGTTTTTTCAATCGTAAAAATAACAAACATGTTAAGAGTCTAAGCATTGTAGGCTGACAAAATTGGTGTAAGCATGAAGACAAAATTAAGATTTGATTTATTTTGATTTGAAAATTCAAAAGAGAGTTGTCTTCTTAAAGAAGATAAAAGTTGGTATTGAATCTCTTGACCTCCATGATTTGTGATTTAATAAAAACTTTAAAACATTTTGATAGGAAATTAGGCCTACCGAAACCCCAGTCTTTTAAAATAAGTTCAAGTTTCTCTTAGAAATCATCATAAATGCATGAACAAATGTACGAGGGCCATCCAAAAAGTAAAGAACGTTTTCTTACTGCACCTAGCGCAGCTCTCCCATCACCGCCATTGCATGTGTGGCAGTCCACTCACCTCCCCACCAAAGTATGAGCCGAGTCTCGTTGCTGTGCGGTCACAGGTTTTATTCCTACAGCGATTTAAATTAGCGACGGTAAACAAAAATCCCGCCAAATATGAGATACGCAGTGTTATTCTGTTTCTGAGTAAAAAAATGCCCAGACCTAGACATTTTTTGAAAACACCAAAGATATTGTATGGTGAAAGAGCAAAAAAACAAGATCTTAAATTGATGTAATGTGCTAAGATTTTAGCAGCTGTTTTCCTCAAATTTTCCTCAAGTCTTTCTTTCAAATCATCTTTAACGAGCAATGACCTGCCACGCCGATCCTCATCGTTCACGATGGATTTTCTTTCATTAAACCGGTTGCATCATTGTTTCCCCTGAATATTCGACTTGAAGACTTGTTTGCACTTTCACGATAAACTTTCTTTGGTGTTTTTCTAAAAAAATTATATATTCCCGAACATTTTTAAATTCAGAAACTGAATAATACTGCGTATTTCATATTTGGCGGGATTTTCGATTGCAGCCTCCATTTTGAATAGCTGTAGAAATAAGACAGGTGACCGCATAGCAACGAGACTCGGCTCATACTTTGGTGGGGAGGTTAGTGGACTGCCACACATGCAATGGCGGTGATGGGGAAGCTGCGCTAGGTGCAGTAAGCAAACGTTCTTTATTTTCTGGATGACCCTCGTATATTGTCTTTAAGACCCCAGCATAATTCCATCTGTAAAAGTTCACCCTATGAGAGAGAATGACTCACTAATATCATACTAACCATATTGCCGTTTCTTGATGGTCAATTTTAGAATTCAAAAGGCAGTTCATTAAATCTAAATCTGGATTCTGAACCCCACATTTAACGGGAAGTGCTAAAAGCTCAAGTGGCTAATATGCCTTAGGACCAGGTCCGCCCCACTCTGACATGAAATTAATAAATCTAAACCAATACATGAGATATTTGTCTCAAGCCATTGTAAACACTTTTATAAAGTTTGCACGTGATGTCTTAGTGTGCCATTAAGAGAAAGAAACAAGACATGCAATACTTTCAGCAGTTTCCAATATCTACCAGATGGAAGATTGGATTAAATAATGCTTAATAAGTTCTCAAATTGTAAATCTACCAGAAAATCCTAACAGATTTTACGTTTCAATTACGTTATCAATATGTTTATCAGGTCTTTTGAATTTTTATAAGCATATTTTAAATAAAACTCTAATATTTTTCAGAGTGACTCAGTTGTACCAACACCCCATGCTTTACAGAAGGTCAACTGTCTGGCAGAACAAGCCATCGCAGCATACAACCACTTCCTTGACTCCCTCAAAGATTATTCGTAAGTCTACACTCAGTTAAGAAAACAATAGTAGGCCTTCACATGAATAGAAAATTCCAACAATTATTTATTACTGTACGATTCTCCAAAATATGTTACAAATTATATTACTGTATTGATAACTCAGGTCAAAGATTAAAAGTTTAAATTTAACTTGTGAATAAATCAATATGATATTTTTCTCTCTTTAAAAATAGATACCAATATTAAAAAAACATGTTTAGCAGTTAAATAATTCATACATTTAGGTAGGAATATCCCCCCCCTCTCGAAAGATGTTTGCTTTTGCCATTTACAATTTGTTTGTAAATTACTTGTTCTGCATGTGAGCTTATAATAGAGCCAGCATATTTTGTTGTGTTTTAAGTCAAATTTTTGTTGTATTCCGAGTAATTCAAGTATATACTTCACACAAATCAGATTAAACTTTTATTTGAGTTTTTCTTCTTCAGAAAAGTAAAATCAATTCATATCTAAAAAGATCTATAAAACATATTTCAACTAGGCCTATACAATTTCTCATGATATAAACAAATTACAACAAATTATTAAATAAAAGAATAGAATGTTATTATTACCTGGGGCGATCTGAATCCCAAACCTAAAGACGTGGGAACAACATGTTTTCTAATGACAACTTTTCACTTGCACCAGTAGAAAAAATCTGCCTGGAAGTTTTAGAACACTGGCCTTCAAGTAATATCTATATGTACAACACTCTAAGGCGATTTTTGTAAATGATGTTATTTCTATACCAATTTCAACAATTGAGGAAAACGCCTCCCTTGACCTGAGAATGTGCAAAGTTAATGTAATTTTTCATTATCGGGCACTTCTTAAAGCGCTCAGGATGCACTTCAAGTTCATTTTTTGCCCATAAAATGGAGATTAATTTTAATTCAGTTGAATTTTGAAGCAGCTGTTTATGCAATAAATACAATTTGTTCGACATTAACTTATGTTATAAGCTGAAAACTCAAATTACTGACAGGGCAACATAATCTGTTTAGTGCTTATGATAGCTAGGCCCAATACTTTAAATAAGTTTCAGGATGAAGATGTAACAACTTTGCTCAGTTTCGCGCATAAGGTCCACTAGTACTACTTAATTAATGAACCTTTTTATTTTATGTCCATAGCTCTTAACGTTGTATATCGGCAGTTACTGTAAATTAATGTTCCAATTGACGTTCCCTTCTGTCCCTCAGGACGAAGGAGTTGCCGGAAGTGTTCAAGCCTGAGGTGGAGCGGCCGGCTCTGCTGTGCTACTTCTACCTGGCTAGGCTGTACAGTAAGATGATCACTCCAGACAAAGCTACCAAACTGGCCAACCTGACCACCAGCTTCGAGTATTATAAGGTAACAATGCTATGACCCTTCCTAGTGTCAAATCCTAACTTAGTTACTCCCAGGGCTTTTTATATCGGAATTGATATTTAGCCGCACCAACAAAGCCCCTCCAACGTAATCGGTCCTCTGCATCTTTTTCAGCAGTTTCAACTCTCTCCATATCGGCCTTCACCTGACCTCACAATCTCTAATTGAGCCTCCCACGGAGTCACCTACCCTCAGGATTAGACTTCATAACTTTCTTTAACCAACATTTCTCTCCTCTTCTCGGTACATGTCCAGTCTAGCGGAGTCTTCTATACTTTATTTTATTTATTATGAAGTTTCTGATTCCTCTGTTGCGTTTCCTTATCCATCCCCCCTTTACCTTACAGTGTTAATTTATAATTATATTTTTTTGATTATTTTGGCAACACCCACCTTAATATTCATAAATAACTATAACTTTCCCCACCAAATAACAAGTAATGTAATTTTGATCAGAGATAGGTTAGTTTTGGAGAGGACTTTTTGCCTGTTTAGCAGAAATGTATGGATAGACAAGCAAGCAGACATCCTAATGAGAACATGCTAATAAATACAACAAGGCCATTGGCTTCTTTGTCAACTTGAAGAATACCTCTCCAATTTTTTGTTTATTAGTGTGCTATAATTATGATGCCTGTACTTTCCAATGTAAGCCTGCTTTTCTTTTCCATATTTCTCTGCTTAAGGGTGTAATAACGGCATGGCTAGTAGGCGCTCGGAGTGTTTTAGTTCCAGCGTTGGCCACTACGCACGCAACGTGTACTAAAGCGAATAGAGCAAACCCCACCAAAGGCGAGGCTCTCTTGGAGGAGGGGTGAGAGAGCGCCAGTTGTATTTCTGTCTCACTCTGACCCAGCGAGGTGAAGGGTTTGCGCCAGTAGTCGGGATAGACCAAAATTCGGTCAGGCTGGGCTCAAGGTCACGACTCAAAGGGCTGTTGCGTCGCAGCGCTCAGTACAGCATCTGTGTTATTGTCGACGCGTGCTCACTAAAACAAGGTTTACAGCGCGGGTAATTTTTTTATCGGAAAATGGCTTTCAAAATAGTGTTACTGTCAAATTCTTTATCTTTTGGTCCTAAATTCAAATGTGTTTAACCTCTAATCATGTCGTAAAAGCACGTGTAACTATCAATTTTAATATAAAATTCTTGACATAAATCTTTTAATATAAAATGTATAAACAATGTTAAAGTACAATATTATTTCTATAGATTATGATATAATTGCTGCCTTGTATGGCACAATAATAACAGTTACAAAGTTAACTAGTAATTGTTCTAGCGTTTAAATAGGGGGGTTGAAAATAAGTATGCCTACGAACAAAATAATTTAAACAAACTGTATATTACATTACAAATTATAATATATTTTAATATCAATTACATTTATGAGTTGGTTAGCGGCAATCCAAAGGAAGTTCTGAGATTTTCTGTGAGAATAAAAAACAGACAGTATCAAAATTTCAATACTTATTGCTGTTCTCAACAGTCTAAGGAGAACTGGGCATATTGCACGCTATCGTTTACACGCTTATAGGTCGCACATAACAACTGTAATGGGAATGAAACCCATAGTCGTAATCTGCATCAACTACGGAATCTTGCGGTATATTTGAGTTTTTTAAATGTTTAAATTTGTTATCAATACTATAACTCGCATTTGTCTGTGGCTCCGTGTGTCCGTGCGTCCGCGGTTGTTTTCAAGCTGTAATGACTTCTAAGCTACGAAAAGATATTTTTTAGGAGTAATTGAGGTCGGGGAAGCTGCACATGTCGTTTGTTTTTCTTTAAAAGCAATCTTATTTGAGTTACGGTAGCTTAAAACTTTATGATTTTAGGCTCTTTTAGCATATATTAGCGGAGCTGGGAGTATTCAGCTGTGAATTTCTATTTGTTTCAAGATTTGTTCCTGAAACAGCTGATTATTTCCTGCGGTCGCGATAGCGGCCGCCAATAATAAATAAAAAAATTTTGGAATATAATATATAATTAATAAATCTTGGATTTTTAAAAAGGTGACACAAAAAAGTTCCTAAACTTTTTTATTGTTGGGTTAGAAATAAACTTAAAAAAAGTTGTTAGTTATTAGTTGACCTATAAGTTTTATTTCTGACATTTTTTCGATAAATTTTCAGTTTCTTCATTAAACGTGTACAAAGAAGCAAGATTGTGCGTGCGCATAAAAAACGCGAGTATCGTTATGCGACTAAAATCAAGTTTATTTTTGCTAGATTTAATTCTTTTTTTGCGCTAGTTTAAAAATATAATAAGCTTAGAACATTATTTTGTTTGGTACAAAGTAATTTATATTTAAAAAAGTTTGATAATTATTTTACAAGAAACACGATACATTTGAATTTTAAAAGTATAATAAGTCACTCCAATCACCGACATACTAACCTTTGTTAGATGTATTTTTTACCGCTATTGTTGGAATTCCGTTTGTTGTTAACTCTTAGAAAGAGGAATTTGTTACTTACTGTTTGTAAAATTCAGGCACGATCAGGGGCGGATCCAGGGAGTCACATTGGGGGGGAAATACCCGGGGTTTTGGGGGGGGTATAGAATACCCCTCAAGAGTGGGGGGTCCGGGAGTCCCCCCCGGAAATTAAAAAAAAAATCCACATCAATAATTTGATGGGCCGTAAAAAATAGCCGAACATGTGTTATTGACCAACATGTGTGTTATCGGCCTAAAAAGATGACTGTATTGAATTCATGGACCAAAATGAGCAATTTGACCGCATTTCATGTTCGCCAGAACTTTTAGACCAAAAACGACAAGTAAACGTATCGGCCAAATAAAAGCGCAATAGTTTATACCCAAACTGCAATTTAACGGCCAACACGCCAGCGAAAGTATCAAAGTGTGTAATCGTCAAAAACAAAGGTTTTACCGAAACTAAGATCGAAAAAAATTTGATCGGCTTAAAATAGTAATATATTCTCATTTTGCCATCTAAAACGTCAATCGAGCTGCATTTTAGCCTGAAAACGTGAAAACTGAGTTACCTACTGACTAAAAAATATTTTATAAAACAAAATAGGCAACTTCAGAGCATTATATTTGCCGAAAATGATGACCAAGTCTCAATATATGCCAAAATTCACAATCTAACCGTGATTAATCACAAAAATCGGCAATCGGACCAAATTTTCCCATCGAAAAATGAAGCCGGATCCCTTTTTATAGGCCCGAATGACTACCGGAACATATACCGGTATAAACAAATCCAACATATATAAACCAGAAAAATCGAACCATGGGGGTTTTATGGGGGTTTACAATTTTCCAAAAATCAGTTTTTTGCATTTTTCAACCTAAAATTTTTCAAAACACTTAATTTTGGTTTCGACCATTTTATACAGCTTAAAAAACAAATAATATGGTATTTTGAATCATTAACCTAGGTTAAGTGGCTGCGGAGAAAATCCAAATACCCCCGTCGCAGCAAACCTGCATACTCAGCGAATTTCCAGTGGATATATAAATGTCTTAATACTACATAAAGCCACTTACCAAGTTTCATAAAAATATATTCACAAATAAGCGATATATACAATTTGAATTATTCTCCATAAGAATAACATTGGGGCTGAGTACGCAGGTTTGTTGCAACAAGGAACACAAAAAATGGGTTTTTATGCTAATATCAATATAACTCAACTAGGTGAAGTCGTATACCAGGTTTTAGCGAATTTCCGCTATAGGGAAGGAGCTATTACCGTAAGTCTCATGGTCAGACTTAAGCCCGAGACCATGATAACTTTTTGCTTTGAAGTCCCGAGATGCCAAAAACACTATTCGTTCAAATTTATATATATATATATATATATATATATATATATATACAGTAGAAGTCCGATTATCCGAGGTCCGATTATCTGAGCCGCCGGGTTAACCGAGGCAAATACAGTACTGTATATAGCCTCGTAAATAAATAAATAAATAAATAAATAATCGTAAATCGATTGAAAAATGTAGCGGCTGTGTGCTAGGTCGCGATGAGCGCCTCTACTGGCTGTTGCTAGGTCGAGTAGTACAAGCTACTCCTATTGGTTGTTGCTAGGATCGACGTTCGCGCCATTGTCTCAGTCTACGCCGAACTGACTAACCGTGCGCATCAGTCCCGTTTTCCATCAGTGTGTTGTTTCACAAATATGAGTGGTAAACGTAAAAGAGTTGTGGTTTCTTTGGAAACAAAATATAATGCAATTAAGAGATTGGATAAAGGGGAGAGTATTAAAAAGGTTGCCGCTGACTTGGGTGTTGGAGAAGTTACTGTCGGTGATTGGAAGAGAAAGAGAAACGAAATAGAAAAGTGGGTTATGCAAAGTGCTAGTGTTGGTGTTACTGAAGTGAAAAGAAAAACCATGAAAAAAGGTGAATATGAACAGACGTCCGAGGCATTGTTTCTTTGGTTTTGCCAAATGAGAAGTGTGGGGAGTCCGATTAGTGGACCAATGTTGCAGACAAAAGCCCTACAACTTCACAAGTTGTTAAAGGATGGTGAAGAAAACTTCACAGCCAGCGATGGATGGATTAATCGTTGGAAAAATAAATACGGCGTCAGACAATTAAACATATCAGGAGAAAAGCTGTCTGCCGACTCCGGCGAAGTTACTGACTTTCAAAAAAACATTGGTGATGTTGTTTTAAAACTGGGACTGACGTCAGAGCAACTGTTTAATTGTGACGAAACAGGACTTAATTTTAGAATGCTTCCTTCCAAAACCCTGGCATCTGCCCAAGAAAAAACTGCACCAGGGTTTAAAAAAAGCAAGGACCGTGTAACAGTGCTACTGTGTTGCAACGCTTCAGGCACTCTTAAGCTAAAACCTTTGGTTATAGGTAAAGCAAAGAAGCCAAGAGCTTTTAAAAACTTGGATATGGCCTGTTTACCAACTTTGTATGCGAACCAAGCAAGAGGGTGGATGGAAAAACGTGTCTTTTCACAATGGTTTTTTAATTCATTTGTTCCAGTGGTTGAAGCATATCTTAAAAAGATGAATCTCCCCAGAAAGGCTCTTTTGTTGATGGACAATGCTCCATCCCACCCAGAAATTGATGAACTTGCAAGCGGCGATATCAAGTGCATGTTCCTGCCGCCGAATGTTATGTCCCTGATACAGCCTCTCGATCAGGGCGTAATTGAAACTTTCAAACGGAATTACCGCAAACAACTTCTGCAAGTTTTGTTGGGAAAATTAGAGGGCGGCAACAATGTGACAGAAACACTGAAAAAAATATCAGTGAAAGATGCCGTTTATTGGTCTGCTATTGCTTGGGATGACGTTAAAAACGAGACGCTTCAAAAGTCATGGCGGAAGCTTTTTGGTATTGATAAGCCTAAAAAAGACGATACAGCCCGACAAGATCTTAATGAACTAGTTGAGTTAGCCAACCTGCTTCCAGTAACAAACGAAATTAACAATGAAGACATAGAAGAGTGGTTGAAGGATGACGATCAAAATCAGCTTACTGATGACGAAATCGCAACAATTGTTGTCAACGAACAAGAGGTAAACGATGACGAAGTAGAAGACACGAGTGAAGCTGTACCAAAAGTTTCTCATGCTGAGGGTTTAAAAAGAATTGAAGCAGTGCTTGAATACATCGAGCAACAGGAAGAAAGCACAGCGGCAGAAATAATGATGCTACAGCGTTGGCGCTACACTTCCGATAAGAAGAGAAACAAGCGTATGACGCAGAAATCAATAAAAGACTTTTGGCAAGTGATTACCTGTAAGTTCAAGAGAAATATCGTTTTATTTAGTCATAAATCACTTATTACTGTATTAATAAACCGTATTCTCCAGTTTCAATACGATTTTTGTCTAATTATAACCTATAATTTTTCCCGCCGTGTTATCCGAGTTTTTGATTATCCGAGGTGGTCTCGGTCCCGTTTAGCTCGGATAATCGGACTTCTACTGTATATATATATGATATTATAAAGAAGAGGTGGTTTCTGTCTGTCTGTCCGTCTGTCTATCTGTCTGTCTATCTGATGTTCCGGGTGAACGTAAAAACTACTGAACCGACTGGGCTGAAATTTTACACCTAGGTAGATCTTGAACCCATGCAACACATAGGCCTATTCACTTCCTTAAAATCCCCTCAGGTTACGCCCCGTGAAGTGATATAAAAATGAAAAAAGAAAATTTATCAAATTTGGAAAAAACAATATAGGGCACTTAAAACTGAATCTCTAAAACATACAATTAAACAGTTAAAACGTGAATTGAAACTTCAAGTAGTAAATGAGAAAAAACAATACTTTAACAAAAAATCACGGAATCTACAAATAAATCGAAATCGACATGGAAAATCATTAGCTCCGAGGTGAACAATAAAACAACGCCTAATAACAACTTAAAGATACTTTTGAATGGAAAATTAGAATCAAACCCTAGTTGTGTTGGTAATACTTTTAATGATTATTTTATCAATGTGGTTGATGACCTTATTCTTCCAAACATTAACAAAAATACAATAGTTCAATCTAATTTTGAAAAACTACCTCAACCGAAAAGTAGCTTTAAATTCAAAGAAGTTGATGATAGGGAAATTGAAAGGATAACTAAGTCTTTTGAAAACAAATTTTCAGCAGGAGTGGATGACATTCCAATCACCATTGTTAAATATGCTTTTCCATTTATTTCAAGACCGTTAACCCATATTATAAATTCTTCTTTAATTTGCGGTTTTTCCCTTGTAGATTAAAACTTGCTAAAATAATACCTGTTTATAAAAATGGGGATGCATATGATCCCTCTAGTTATAGACCAATATCATTACTGCCTGTATTTTCAAAAATTTTAGAAAAAGTTGTTTATAACCAGCTTCTGAATTTCCTGGAGTCAAATCAATTGTTGGATCAAGAACAACATGGTTTTCGACCAGGAAAATCTACAATAACTGCAAGTATAGATTTTATTGAATCAATTATTAACTCAATCGACAGAAATGAAAAAGTAATTGGAATTTTCCTTGACTTTTCAAAAGCATTTGATACTGTGTCACATGAGAAATTGCTTGACGTTCTTCATGGTTTAAACATAAATAATAAAGAGCTTAAATGGTTCAGTTCGTATTTAAAAGACCGACAACAATGTGTCCAAATTCAACATAATCTTAGCTATCCAAATTGTAAATACACATACACTCAAAATGTTTGCTCCAATTACAAAACAGTTAGAAATGGTGTCCTCCAGGGATCTATTTTGGGCCCCCTGTTATTTCTTTGCTACATGAGGGGGTTCCCAAAGGCTATCCATGGAGGAGGCTCGATGTATCTCTATGCTGATGACACTAATATCACAGTTACAGGTAATTCGCAAGAAGAAGTTGAACTAAAATCTTTTTTAAATCTTCTGTCAGTTAAGGACTTCTCAAATAGTAAAAATATCCTAATAAATTCTAATAAATCAAACTTTTTATCATTTTCCACAAAACAAACAAGATTAAAATTACAACCAAACGTTTACATTGATGGTTCACACTTGAACCAAGTAGAGCACACCAAATTTCTTGGATTGATATTGGACCAACACTTGAACTGGGATAAGCATATTCAACATGTAGTAGGTAAAATGGCAACTGGTCTGTACGCCTTGCGACAAATGTCAAGGGTGTGCAATATTCAGACCTTAAAAACCATTTATTTTGCTTTGATAAATTCACACATGTCTTATGGTATAGCTATATATGGCGGAACCACTAAAAAAAACTTAGACAAGATTCTTCGTCAACAAAAAAAAGCACTCCGAATTATTTTTAACATTAAAAATCGACAATCAGTAAAGCCATATTTTTCTAAATTAGGTGTTATGACTGTCTATGACCTGTACATATTTGAAACAATATTACATGTGAAAAAATTAAACCTTCAAACCAATGATACAAATTTTCACAATTATAATTTAAGAAATAACAGGCAGGTAGAAAAACATAAATTAAAGTTTTTTGAGAGGAAAACTAGTTTTATTGGCACTAAGTTTTTATTTAGTTTGCCTAAAAATATAAAAAATGAAAATAACTTAAATGTTATTAAAAAAACTCTGAAGGAATATCTGCTCACTGTATCCCTTTATTCTCTTGAGGAATTTTGGGATCTAAGAAATGCAAAATAAATTATGTTTATAAACTTTGACTAAAAGTTATTTAACATTAATTGTTACATTCTTATGAAAGTAAAATTATTTAGTGATAAGGCCCTTATGTATATATATTCTTGACACTATTCAATGTATTGTAAATACTGTTCGATGAATAAAGCTGATTTGAATTTGAATTTGAATTTGAATTGAACGTCCTAAGTTTCAATGTTTACATTTCAGAATAAAGTAAACATTCAGAAACTATAAACAGCTGTGGTTATTTCCATTTGCCAGCTTAAAGAGCAGAAGCAAGATAAGCTGTTTCAAGCTAACTAAAATGCAAATTGCATTGACTAAAGAACGGATAGAGAAAACCCCTTTGCGAAGAACGGGTACGTCAGCTAGCTATTAATCTATAGTATTAATGAACAAATATTAATGTGGCTTCATCTGATTGGTCTGTTCTTATTTGCACAAAAAAAATTTTTCCCGATAATTCCTGTACCCCCCCACAATTTTATATTTTGCTACCCCCTCTTCGATTTTATATTTTTATTTTATGTCCCCCCATTTTATATTTTGGCCCACACCCGATTTTATATTTTTTGCCCCCCCCCTCTTCGATTTGATATTTTTATTTTATGTCGCCCCATTTTACATTTTTGCACCCCCTCCCAATTTTATATTTTTTTGCCCACCCCCGATTTTTATTTTTGCCCCACCCCCGATTTTATATTTTTAGCCCCCCCTCCCCCGATTTAAATTTTTGCTCCCCCCTGATTTTATTTTTGCCCCCCCCCGATTTTATATTTTTTGGCCCCCGCTCCGATTTTATATATTTGTTCCCCCCATTTTATTTTTGCCCCACCCCAAATTTTATATTTTACTCCCCTCCTCTTCGATTTTTATTTTTTTTTATGTTGTCCCCCTACATTTTATAATTTTTGCCCCCCCCATTTTATATTTTAGCTCCCTCCCCCGATTTTTATTTTTGCCCCCCCCAGATTTTATATTTTTATTCCCCCCCGATTTTGTATTTTTACTCCCCCCCAGATTTTATATTTTTGCTCTACCCCCGAATTTTATTTTAGCCCCACCCCAATTTTATATTTTGCTCCCCCTCTCTTTGATTTTATATTTTTATTTTATGTCCTCCCCTCCATTTTATATTCTTCCTCCCCCCCGATTTTATATTTTTACTCTACCCCCGAATTTTATTTTTGCCCCCCCGATTTTATATTTTTACTCCCCCCAATTTTATATTTTTACTCCCCCCCAGATTTTATATTTTTGCTCTACCCCCGAATTTTATTTTAGCCCCACCCCCAATTTTATATTTTTATTTTATGTCCCCCCTCCATTTTATATTTTTCCTCCCCCCTGATTTTATATTTTTACTCTACCCCCGAATTTTATTTTTGCCCCCCCCGATTTTATATTTTGCTCCCCCCCGATTTTATATTTATCCCCCCTCCCCCTCAATGATTTTTATTTTTTTTTACTTGAGTTTTTTTATTTCTAAAAGCGAATCCAAAGTGTTACGAGTACCGATTTGGAGTCGCAAACCACATGTCGTTTACTACCCGTCAGAGTTCCTCGACTTGGCAACAGGACCCGAACTATCTGCCAGTATATTTTGTTAACTTTTATTTAATTGTACATTAAACGTGTAAAATGTAAATTTAATATTGTAAAATAATGTGAATTGTTATTTGATTTACTTAATCTACCATTTATATACAACCCGTACGAAGGACGGGTACACAGCTATCTATATATGTGTCTGTGAATGCGATAACTTGAGTAAAAAACATCCCAAAATTTGGCTCAAATGTGTAAAATGACATTCATGACTTTAAGTTCGAAAACCAGAAAAATCGGACCATAGGAAAGGGGGTTTATGGGGGTTTTAAATTGACCAAGAATCAGTTTTTTTGCATTTTTCATCCTAACATTTTTTTTAAAACTTAATTTTGGTTTTGACCATGTTATAGAGCTTAAAAAAAAACAAATAATATGGTATTTTGAATTATTAACCTAGGTTAAGTGGCTGCGGAGAAAATCCAATAAACCTACTCATAAAATCTCCTATGTTAATCTTATGGGAAAAAGGTTTTTGGCTTGTCCTCAGTTTATTTTAATGTAAACTTCACATTTGCTTTTACCAATCTGTTCAGTTCCACAAAAAAATCATTTTAGTGTTTAAATTGTGATTCTACGCCCAACCGTTGCAGAGATATTCAAAGTGCTAACACAGTATGTTGTCCAATGTTATCCTTATGGAGAATAATTAAAATTTGATATCTCGATTATTTATGAATGTATGTTGATGAAACCTGGTATGTGGCTTCACGTAGTTCTGGTATATTGATATTTGCACAAAATATTGATTTATTTTTATTATTCCTGTAGCAGCAAACCTGCATACTCAGCCCACACGTTATTCTTATGGGGAATAAGTAAAATGTAATGACTCCCTTAATTATGAACATAAATTAATAAAACTTGGTATGTGGCTTCATATTGTTGAGTTATATTGATATCCGCATAAAAACCCAGTTTTTCCTTGTTGCAGCAAACCTACTTACTTAGCCCAATGTTATTCTTACGGAGAATAACTAAAATGTTATATAGCGCTTATTCATGATTGAATATTGATGAAACTTGGTATGTGGCTTCGCCTAGTTAAATTCTACTTATATTTGCATAAAAACCAAGTGTTTGTATTCGTTGTTTCAGCAAACCTACGTACTCATTTACCAATGTTATTCTTAAGGAGAATAATTAAAATCGCTAATATGTGAATATACTTTTATAAAACTTGGTATGCGGCTTCATGTAGTATCAAGACATATATTATGCATTGGAAATTCGCTGAGTACGCAGGTTTGCTGCGACGGGGGTATTATTCATTTATGTTCATAATTAAGGGAGGCAGAGCATTTAATTATTCTCCATAAGAATAACATGGGGGCTGAGTACGCAGGTTTGCTGCTACGGGAGCCTTTGGCAAAAAATTTGTTTTGAGCAAATATCAAAAGATCACAACGAGATGAAGCTGTATACCAAGTTTCGTCAGTAAACGTTAATAAATAAGCGAGATATACAAATTTTCTTTTCCTCCATAAGAATAATATTAGACAATGTACTGTGTTTAGCAATTTCAATATCTCAGTAACCAATTGACGTAGATGAATTATCAAAATACAAAATTGTGTGTTTTTTTAAGCTGAATCCAACGGTGAAAACTAAAATTTGACTATTTCAAAAATTACATGTAAAAAATTTAAAAAAACCATTTTTGGGGGACAAAACCCCCCCAAATTACCTCTTTGGATAGAGCAATGTGGCTGGTTTTCAAACTTAAAGTCATAAATGTTGCTTAAATGTTTATACCAAGTTTCATCAAAATTGGATAATTTTTACGAGAGTTATCGTGCTCACGGACACACACACACACACACACACACACACACACACACACACACACACACACACACACACACACACACACACACACACACACATATATATAGTTTCGAACGAATGGTGTTTTTGGAGTCTGGGGACCTCAAAACGAAAAGTTATCATGGTCCTGGGCCTAGGTCTTACCGTGTCGACTATGGTAATAGCTTCTTCCCTGTAGGGGAAATTCGCTAAAAACGTTTTCATAAAATCTCCCCATGTTAATCTTATGGGAAAATCGTTTTTAGCTTTTCCTCAGTTCTTTTTAAAATTATTACTCAAAACAAGATCATAAATCATGCAAAAATATAATATCTTCACTTATACTCATCAACATAAGATACTCTACAGTACCATCAGTAGTTACATTTCAACTCTTACCTGGCCTATTCCTGTTACTACTGGATTAGGGCAAATTCATCAAATCCGTACATGGTATTCACAATAATAGTCATTAGTTTTAGATTTTGGTTTGACACTTAGTTTGAACGAACACCCAAAGAACTTAAAATTATTTGTGTTATTGTCAGTTGAGAAATAAATAACTTTTTTCAGAACATAATTAAAACACCGCCTTGCGAGGTCCCCCTTGGTGTCCTGTAGGATCCCACTTTCGTGGCCTGGGGGCTCCCCTCGAGCCCGGGGCCCTGAGTCCCGCCACAACGCGGCATGCGGCGCGGCGATGCTATGAGCGAGATTCTGTTGCTCACGGAACTGTAACCTCAACCTGCTGTAAAAGCTAAACTATAATCAAGAATCAAGAATCAAGAATTTTATTTGCCATTAAATAAAACATCTCTACAATAGGCATCGTCAGAGTACATTTAAAATCAATAAACCTAACAATAGCAAAAGAGCATAAACAAACTTATATAGTACAATAAAAAACAGATATTACAATCATTCCTTACTCTAGTTAAAGTCATTCATATTAAATTTTAAATACTCTTCAAGTGTATAAAATCCTTGTTTATTAAGCCAATTGCTTACCATTGTTGAAAATTTCCTTGGCGGGAGGGACCTAACAGTAGTGGGAAGCCTATTAAAAATCAAAATTTGTTGATACTTGTAACTTTGATAATACTTATTTAATCTTATATTCGGTTTAATTAAATTTCCTTTGTCTCTTGTGTTGTAACCATGTATTGAGGATTGTTCATAAAAGTCATCAATATTATTTCTAACATAAATGAGATTTGAGAGAATAAAACTACATGCCAATGTCATAATCTTAAATTCTGGAAAAACTAATCTACAAGATTCAGTTGATGCAATACCTGCTATTATTCTTAATGCTTTTTTCTGCCATGTAAATGCTTTTCTTGCTGATGCTGAATTTCCCCATAAACGAATACCATACGTCAAATGAGAATGAAAAAGACCGAAATAAACCATGATAAGGACTTCAAGGCTGACACATGTTTTTAGTTTTCTTAAAAGACAAGTTACTCTAGCTAATTTTTTACAAACATTGTTTACATGTTCATCCCAACACAATTTACAATCTACAAATATTCCTAATAAGCACTACTTGAGCTATTTAAAAAAATAAATATGTTCCATAAAATTTAGTTTATCAGCTGAAACTTTTACACTTCATCTCTATCCAAAAAACAAAAAAATGCCTCACAGACATTAAACATTAATATTAAATGTTTTTTAATGTTACGTTAAGACAACTACAACTGCAACTTCAAAAACATTGTTTTCACGAAGAGCTTGCATTTCTACCTTCATAGCATGACTCCAGTCAATGTTATCAGAGACACTGCGTACATAATGCTTCAAATACTCTGGAGCATTAATGTTTCGTCCAGATCGTGTAGTGACCGTTTCTTTTCTATTTTCACCATTTCCTGGTTCTTGGACATCATCTTCAAGATTATCACTGTTGTCTACGCCAGAGTCGTCATTTTCTACCTCATTCTATGTTTCAGGACCGTCTGTTTCAGATCCAGGATTTTCTCCCTCTGAATCAGATTCCTGTGGAGATTGCAAAATCCAATGAACAGGAATTTCTTTGATACTCCCAACAGGTTTTTCCTTGGTTTCACTCAAAGCTCCCTTCTTGTCCTTGACAAAAATACAAAAACTCAATCAGCTGAGGTTAACACGATTCGCCCGTTGTAAATACAATATCCATCTCGTCCGCCGCAATACCCAACCAAGATTCCTTCCTCGGCCTTAGCAGACCACTTCTTCCTTTTTGCTTTAGGTACATGTACATAACACCTTTCACCAAAAGCTTGAAAGTGATTGATAGGAGATGGACTTGTGCTACGCCATAACTCTATTGGAGCTTTACCAGCAACAACTGATGGACCAGTACGATTTATGACGTGACAAGCAGTATTTATTGCCTCTGCCCACAGACTTTTAGGCAGATTCTTAGCATGAATCATAGTACGGGCACTTTCAACTAAAGTCCGCGTTTCACGCTCAATTCCCCCATTCTGCTCCGGTGTTTAGGGCATGACTGTTCTTTGATACCTCTCTTAATGAGAATAACTGTGATTTTGTGACTTACAAGGTCAGATCCTCCGTCGCTCATAAACGTTTTAACTATATTACCTGAGTTGTGGCTTCAGCTAGGAACGTATCAATGCATCCAGGCACCTCTGTTTTCTCTTTCAGGAAGAAAACACGTCTGAAACGGCTGTAGTCGACCTTCATTACAAGACAGTATTTGGATCCTCCAATTGATTTTACTTCCACAGGACCACAGAAATCGGCAAGGATAATTTCTCTAGGAGATGTCGCTCTCACAACCCTCGGCTTGTAAGACTTTCTGTGCTGCTTTCCAAGTGGACAGTCAGTACAAAACGTATTGTCATTTTGCACACGTATGTCTATTCTGTAGCACTTGCATCACATGCCTTTTGTCCTGGTGTACCAGCTATTCATGCCACTGTTGAAGGGTGTCTAATTTAGTACTCACATGTACCTTACCTTTATCGCAGGGTCTGATGACATCCAGCGCTAACTCAAACAGTCCATTTTTAAGTATACCAAATAATATCGGCTTACCTGACTGCAAAAAGACACATTTATCACTCTTTGCCTTGAAGATGAACCCTTTACTCACAGTTTGACTAACTGACAGTGTGACAACACACTCAGCAAACTCGCGACACGCAACTCGGTGCATCTTGGTTGGGTACCTGGTCATGTAGGCATAGGTGGCAATGAGTGTGCAGATAAGCTTGCTAAAAGAGGTTCTGGTATGCCATTCTTTGGTCCAGAGCCAAGCTGTGGCATAAGCAAAACAACTGCTTTTCACACAATAAACAAATGGTCCAGGGACTTACATCTACAGCAATGGCAAGGTTATACTGGTCAAGCACTTGGCAAAAGGCTGCTAGCAGATACTAGCTCTTACTTCACTAACTGGTTGGTGAGGTTGGGCAGAGGTCGGGTTAAGCAGTTGATTGCTTTGATAACTGGACATGGCCATTTCAGGAAACATCTCCACACTCTCGGACTCAGAAATGAAAGTCAGGTGTGTAGGCTCTGCAATCAGTCTGAAGAGACTGCCAAGCACATAATACTGGACTGCGAGAGACTCGGGGCAAGGAGAAGGGCTCTGTTTGGTTGTAAGCAACCAGGTGATGAAAGGGACGCTAGTATTGGTAAAAAACTCCTGGACCTCGTAAAGGGTACGGGCATTGGTTTGCCAAACTAACGTACTAGGGACACACAATAAGCTTCGGTTGACGTGTGAGGATCTTTGAATCTCTTTGGATCTCTGAATCCGTCCCTTCAACAACACATAAACATAAACATAAACTGACAGTAAATTCTTCCCAAGTTCAGGAACATTCCATACTTTTTCTATGGCTCTCACTCGCTTCCGATGTCCTATAGTAATTTCTACACGAACAGTTCCCTCACCATAAGCTTTAATATTAGCATTGTTACCTACTGTTACCTCAAGTGGCTTCGTAAAGTCTTCAAAAGTCTCGAACCAGTCCTTACAGAACGTCATATGATGAGAAGCTCCACTGTCTGCAATCCACGTAGTATCACGGAAATTACTCTTGGCCGTGTAACACAGCAGACTTAAATCAGCCTTTGCAGCAACGGATCTTTTCATGGGACATTTCGAAGCAAAATGACCTATTTTATTGCATGTAAAACACTTGATTGTTTTACCGGTATCTTTCTTCTTCATATTCCTGGTCTTATTAGGACCATTTGATGACTTATTGGTTCTAGAGGAAACATCCAGTGCAGACCCATTTGCACCACTTGGCTGTTGTGATGGTAATCTCATTTCAATAAGCCTAAGCCTTTCAAGTAACAGACTTATGGTTCTGTCAGACATTGGTATGCTCTCCCACACATTTTTAAACTCAAAATATTCTGAAGGTAGCGTACTCATTATTCGACTCATCAGTAAAAGTTCGGGTAATTTAACTTTTGACAGTTTTTCGAGCTCATCATTAATTTCAGAGAAAACTCTCTTCAGGCGTGAAATATAGGTTGCAATATCTTCCTCTTCAAGTTTTACAGCCGAGAAAAATGATTCAAGCAGCCTATCAAGACGTTGACCAGAGGATTGCTCGTAGACTGAGATTAATTGGCTCCAGATTTCAAATGCTGATTTGCAAGTGGCTGTAATATCTACATTGGAATCATTCATATTACAAACAAGTATTACTTGAGCCAGGCATCCGCTTTTTTCCACTTTTTTACTTCTGTCTCATCCCCTGTTGGACATTTGACCTCGCCTGTTGTATCGTAGACCTCATGATGTTTTAAAAGTAGTTCAATTTGCCTCTTCCATCTAGGCCAGTTAGGTCCTTCTAACTTTTCTAAACTGGCTTTAACATCCATTATTATACTGATACAATATCTTTACAGGTTTCCTGGGCCCGTAACCAGTTAGATTTTGATATTTCTAGTAATAAATGTTCACCATTACAATGAAATTATTTAATTACAAAAATAAATAATGCATTATACGAAAACTGACAAAACCAAACATTTACGGAAGTGAGAATAAACAAATCACATATCAGATGATTTGTAACATATTTCAAAAATTAACTTTTCTTTGATAGCGATAACAACTTTGAACTATTTTCGCTTGGTAAATTATTTTTAAACGAGATGTCCACCCCAAAAACTTGAAGCCAATTCCGTCCCATTAACGGATTCCCTTTTAATCCCTTTTAAATTGCATATAGATCCAGATTTTTGTTGATGTCCCCATAATACCTGTACATTTATCTTACCAGTAGGGACAATTGGTTCGTTAGTGTACGAACTGAGGGATAAGTTGTTTGGAAGCAGTTTACAAAACGCCAAATATTTGTAATAAAAATCTTGACTACAGACACTGACACTTGCTCCCGTGTTCTCTTCAAAACAACAAATACAGAAGGATACACTATAACAGAATAAATACAGAAGGTTTCGCTATTTTTACATGTTTACCTTGGACTGGAGCGTAAATTTTTAAAGGAGCTACTTTAACTGGATTACATTCAATTTTAGAGCCCTGAATTTGAAACAATGTAGCTACGTCCTCTACATATTCATCATAATTATCATTAGAATTACTCTGGGACTCTTTCTTATCAGTAACAAAGTTTTGCATTTTTCTGTCACTCTTAAAATGTTTTCCCATTTACCAGTGTTCTCCATTTTACTATTTCTAAAATAAGAGTTGTTGGTTGACTTACCAAAAAGTTTTGATTTACACACCTTCGTAATATGATTCTTTTTACCACAGAAGTTACAAACCGCACCTAATAACTTGCACTTATTTCTGACATGACCGTAACCACCATAACAAAAACACTGCATTTCCTCCTGCGGATGTGTTGGCTGTTTATACTGCTTTGCGTCGTTGCTCGGATGAGCTCGCCGCTATTGGGATGCCACTGCCACTCGGAACACCTTGCCGCCCCCGCTTCCATTACTGTCACATTCTTCTCTGCTGCTTCCGCTGAAGAGACGATCTTCACAGCATCAACAAATGTCAAACTGATCTCTGCTAACAGTTTTTGTTTGATGGAGTAACTTCTAATTTCGCAGACTAGTCGATCTCGTAGATAGTCGTTTAACGAAGCACCAAAATCGCTATTTGTTGAATAGAAAGTTTCTTTAAATTCGCAATGCATTCGGCAATCCCTTCGCCCTCTAATTGATTTTGTTGGCTAAACTTGTAACGCCCCACGATACATGATGGTTTAGAGTACAAGCAATCCTGTATAATAGTTACTAACTGGCCAAAAGTTTTTGAATTCGGTTTATCAAGCGTTCACAAATGGCGTTACAAATTGTACGTTTTTTACCGATCACAGTCAATAGCGTGCTTACTTTCTTTGTTTCTTCAATGCCGTTACACTCGATAAATAACTCAAACCTTTCCATGTAAGAATTCCACGATTCTTCACTGCCGTCGAATTCGCCGGTTCCGCCAATAATTCCGGACATTATCGCCTGATTATCGAAGTACAAATTAGCTAAAACCAGTACTGGGTTGTCGTTCTCGGACATACGACTCCTTCCTCAAAAAACGGAAATACGGTCGAACTGTTCCACCTCACCAAATGTGTTGTCCACAATTAGGTAGGCACTTACAATTCCCGATCCCGCTAATTATAAGTGCGTACCTAATCGCGGACAACACAGTTACGTACCATGGCGCTTGTAAAATCTTTCTCAGCGTTTTCGATGCTGGCTGTTTAAGAATTTTTTCTAAAGTTGATTGATTGACCAAGCCAATGGTAGCAGGTGATAGATGACATTGAATATTGTAATATTTTGTAAACATTAAAAACATTTTCAACAAGAGACTCTCTCTCGCTCTTATTAAGAACACACACAAAATTCCCCCCTCCCTTAAATTGTCGGAAATATTTGACTCGCTATTCTGTTTAGTTTAAGTTTATTTTATGTAAAAATACAAATGTTTATTATTTGTATAACTTAGTTTAACTCTCACTTCATCATTTCACATTGTTTTGCAAGTTTAGAATAGTCCTGCATCAACACATAACTGAACATGTTTTTGTTTTTATTTCAGAGACTATATAAATGTATCTTGTTTGTTTTTGAATATATACTATGTTGATATTATGAACTTATTATGTGGCGTCATTTGGCTTTGATCTACATATTTTTTTGCACATGAGATCAATTTAATTTTGTTTTCTCTTCTTCTAAAGAAATCTCAATTATATGTCGCAAGATTTAGGTCTGTGCCCAAAGACGGCGAGGTACTGTAATGGTAAAAGTCGCATAAGCAAGCCAGTGGGGTCTGCTCTTAAAAAAGTATCAGGGCAATCGGGGTCAAACTTATGCTTGACCCAAAAATGATTTGCAAGGCCAGCACTCTACTTCTGAGCTCAGCGTCCGGAACAATTAAAAAACACATTTACTGTCATGCATAGTGAAAAAAGTTATAAGTTGCCATCTGTTTGAAAAAATCTGGAAACTGATCAATGGTAAAATAAAAATACCATGTATAATTTCAACCCCTTTTTTATGAACTGCTTAAGAATTTTGTCGAGTATGCAGGTTTGCTGGGAGGGGGTGAAATATTTTCTTCTCCGGCTAATCAAGACATTTAATTGCAGAAAGTGGTGGAGTATTGTAACCGCAACGACTCGGCCAAGGACAATGTAGCAGCTGAACTCGGTGGCTGTCAAGAAATGGTCAACCTGTTGCCACTCAGACTCGCCAAACTGGCGGAGAATGTCAACTGAACATCCCGAGACTGCGCAGTTTGTAGAGCTAATGTCGCCTACGGGAAAGTAGTAGCACCAGTGCTTTGTGATTACTACTGACACTTGTGAATACTATTAAATAATTCAATTGCAATATAATTTATTGTGTGATATTATTGTCAAACTTTTTTATTTAATTTTAGCTTGAATTAATAAGGACTAGTCTATAAAATAAAGCAAAATGATTTAAAGTTGTTAGTGCTTTAATTTACTTGACCACATTTATTGCGAAAGCTAAAATGGAAGACTTTAGCTTAGTGAGGCAACTTATTAAAATACCCCCGTCGCAGAAAACCTGCGTATTCAGCAAATTTCCAATGTCTTAGTACCAAATAAAGCCGCATACCAAGTTTCATAAAAATATATTCACAAATAAGCGATAAATACAATTTTAATTATTCACCATAAGATTAACATTGAGGATGAGTACGCAGGTTTGCTGCAACAAAGAACTCAAAATCTCTCTCCAAATATTTGAAAAAAAATAGTTTAATATCTAGTGGGCTCTGTGGCGCTCATATATATCTCTCTCTCTCCCTCTCTCTTTCCCTCCCCCTTCCCCACCCGAACCCACAGGTAACTTTTTTAAATGTGAAGTTAAAATGGATAGCAGAAGAGCGTTACTATTCCAGTATTCAGTAGCCTTTTTATTTATCCCTCAAACCTCTCCACCTCATCATCTCCACGTCCCTCATCCTCTTTCCATCCCTCATCCTCCTCTAAAAATTATTTATTTATGACTGAAATCTCCCCGTTTAATATGGAGTTATAGCGATAGCAGAAGAGCGTTACCATTCTAGTAGTCAGTAGCCTTTTTATTTATGCCTGAAACCTCTCCTCTCTCAATTTTACTTTCACCTCATCCTCTCTCCATTCCTCGTACTCACCCCCTCGCAAACAGGTTTAATTTATTTGAAAGTGGTGTTAAAACGAATAAGAGAAGGATGTTACCATTTCAGTAATCCGTGGCCTTTTTAATTATGTCTGACACCTCTCCCCATCCCTTTTTTTCTTTTTTAT
The DNA here is from genome assembly GCA_963675035.1 of Allygus modestus. Taxonomy (NCBI): domain Eukaryota; kingdom Metazoa; phylum Arthropoda; class Insecta; order Hemiptera; family Cicadellidae; genus Allygus; species Allygus modestus. The sequence continues at coordinate 105,208,668 of OY776117.1, read as the reverse complement.
TTATTCATGAAACCTCTCCACCTCATCCACTCCCCGTTTGATGTGGAGTTAAAACGGTAACAGAAGGGCGTTACCATTCCAGTAGCCTTTTTATTTATGTTTGAAACCTCTCCACCTCATCCTCTCCCATCCCTCATCCTCCCCCCTCACAAACAGGTTTAGTTTGTTTTAATGTGGAGTTTAAAATGATTATTGAATAGTGTTACCATTCCAGTAGTCAGTAAAATGTTTAATTTATGAATCATCTGTTCTTGCTGTTGTGCTACATATTTATTTTAAGTTGTTATTCCGTAACCAATGTGGCAACCCATAAGGCCAATGTTATTTTTTTCAAATTTCAAATTAAATTTTCTCCATTTCTCAGAAACTAATGTAAATTACGATAGTATTGTGCACATCTACAGAAAAATACATTTCTAACGGTGTGCTTAGATTTTTCCTACAATGCGCACGAGCTGAGAAAAACGTACGACAAAACCATGCTTGCCTATTAATAATATAGATATCAATAAAACTCATCTAAGTAAAGTCACATACCAAGTTTAATTCATATACATTATTTATAAATAAGCGATATATAACATTTGAATTATTCTCCATAAGAATAACATGGGCATCGAGTACCTAGGTTTGCTGCTCCGGGAACCATATTTGACAATTTTGTTTTTTGTGCAAACAACAACAAACCACAACCAGATGAAGGCATGTACCAAGTTTCATCAGTTTTAGCGAATTTCCCCTATAGGGAAGAAGCTATTACCGTAGGTCTCATGGTAAGACTTAAGCCCGAGACCATGATAACTTTTTGTTTTGAGGTCCCCAGATGTCCAAAACACTATTCGTTCAAATTTATATATATGTATATATATATATATATATATGTGTGTGTCCGTGAATGCGATAACTTGAGTAAAAAACGTCCGATTTCGATGAAATTTGGCTCAAATGTGTAAACTGACATTTATGACTTTAAGTTCGAAAACCAGAAAAATCGGACTATGGGAAGGGGGGTTTATGGGGGTTTTAACCCTAGGAGTGCTGATCCGCCGGTTTCCGGCGGATTTTTGTGTCGCCTATTGTGCCGACCGCCGGTTTCCGGCGGATTTTGACCGAAAATTTTGCAACGTAAATAAACCTCTATTAATCAACTCAAAAGTGAATAATATATATATCATGCGAAAGATAATATTCTGAACTTTCATTTTATTACATAAACAAACCCTGTAGCAGGTATATAACAATGTCACCGCGATTAGAAATCAAATGAATTTTAGGCGCGACACGATACTTGCAGCCGACACTTGGGAAATGTCAAAACATGACTTTTTTGAAATTACCCACTTCGGGTAATTTTCGTCGCACGATGTTGCGGGTAGTACCAATGCACAGCCAAGGAGTTATATTTCATTTTGGTATGGAGTTTTAGATCGATATATTGATTTGACAGATAATATGATTTTATAAACACAGATGATTTTTGTTCTTCTGTAAAATGCTGATCCGCCGGAAACCGGCGGATTGCAAAATTGAATATATATCCAGTGTAATGTTATATTTGCATGACATATAATATCTTATTTGAAAGAAGAAAGAATGGCGAATAATTTGGTGTTGCGCGATGGCAGCACTGAATGTAGCCGCACTCGATAGAGTAAACGTTCCATTGTGTTATATTTGTTCTGTCAACAGCTTGTATCAGCCATTTTGAGTTTCGTTTTATGTGCGTTGTGATATTTCTATCCGTGAGTTATTACTAAATAATTTAGTATTTCGGAGTTTTAGTGTTAGTGAAGTGTTTGTGTGTATATAACAGAAATCTTTATGCATTATATTATGCATAAATATTACTGAAGTTTGACAAATAGTGTTTATAAAGTGTTGTGTTTACTCCTACATAGGCCTAGTGAAATTTGCCAAATCCGCGACTGTTTAGTGCTACATAACACATATAAAAACAATAATTTACCCTAAGTGTTATACATTTTTATGTAGGTAATTGAATGTACTACAGCATGGTTATATTGGTTTGGGGGTAAAATATTTGGTAAAAAATTTATATACTAAAAACTGTGAAATTTTTTTTTCCAAATACGCAAAAATTCCAAAACATTATTTTATTTACATGTATTTATAAGTGACAATAATTTTTTACCATAAACCTATGACTTTTTTGGATTCCTTACTTCATTAGCTATACAAATATATATATATCATTATTAGTATACATATATATTACATTACTTATTTACATCACAAACTAACACTCTACAGTTTACGCATTTTTCGGGTTTCCGTTTATTATTACATTATGCCCCAAAAAACTTATAAAAAAAATTCTTTCCCCAACATGTTATATATTTCTATGTAGGGAATTAGATTGTCTACAAAATGTATATAATGAATTTTCCATAAAAAATCTGTGGAAAAAATTTTACCCTGGCTGCTTTTGAAATTTCAAAAAAAATATCAAAATTTTGTTATTCTTTTCACTTTACCGGAAAAAAAATGTCTAGATCTTTATTATTTTAATATCTCTAGAATCTCCTGTTCTTTCTGAACAAAATGAATATAAAGTTAACTTGTTTACTCTAACGGTTGAATTTATATGGATTTTTAAAAAAAGGTCTGCAAAATCGCCAAATTTAGCTCGCCACACTACGCGTTAACATGGCGCCACTCCTAGGGTTAAATTTTCAAAAAATCAGTTTTTTGCATTTTTTACCCTAAAATTTTTAAAACACTTAATTTAGGTTTAGACCATGTTATAGAGCTTAAAAAAACAAATAATATGGTATTTTGAATTATTAACCTAGGTTAAGTGGTTGCGGAAAAAATCCAAAAAACATGCTCATAAATCTCCCATGTTAATCTTATGGGAAAAAGGTTTTTGGCTTTTCCTCAGTTAATTTTACTTTAAACTTCACATTTTCTTTTACCAATCACTTCAGCTCCACAAAACAATCATTTTGGTGTTTAAATTGTGATTCTACGTCAAACCGTTGCAGAGATATTCAAAGTGCTAAACACAGTACGTTGTCCAATGTTATCCTTATGGAGAATAAATAAAATTTGATATCTTGATTATTTATGAATGTATATTGATGAAATTTGGTATGTGGCTTCATGTTGTACTGGTATATTGATAATTGCACAAAAAATAAATGTTTTGTTGATTGTCCCCGTAGCAGCTAACCTGCATACTCAGCCCTAATGTTATTCTTATGGAGAATAAGTAAAGTTTTATATCTCCCTTAATTATGAACATAAATTAATAAAACATGGTAAGTAGCTTCACCTGGTTCAGTTACATTGATAATTGCATAAAAACTCATTTCTTATCTTCCTCGTTGCAGCAAACCTGCGTACTCAGTCCTAATGTTATTCTTATGGGGAATAAATAAAATGTAATAAATCACTTATCTATGAATGTATTTTTGTCAAACTTGGTGAGTGGCTTTATGTACTAGTGAGAAACATATCAATGCATTGGAAATTCGCTGAGTACGCAGGTTTGCTGCGACGGGGGGTATTTATTCATAAAATAAGCAAGATATACAATGTTTAGTTTTCTCCATAAGAATAGCATTAGACAACATACTGTGTTTAGCACTTGCAATATCTCAGTAACCAATTGACATACAGCAATGATCAAAATACCAAATTGTTTGTTTTTTAAACTGAATTCAATGGTATAAATTAAAATTTGATTTAAATAAAAATTACATGTGAAAACCCAAAAAAAACATTTTTGGGGTGCAACCCCCCCCCCACAAACCCCCCTTTGGATGGTGCGATTTGTCTGGTTTTCGAACTCGTTCAAATAAATGGTACTTTACACATTTGTACCAAATTTCATTAAGATCGGACCTTTTTTACGAGAGTTATCGTGCTTACGGACACATCTATATATATATATATATATATATATATATATATATATATATATATAAATATATACAAATTTGAACGAATGGTGTTTTTGGCATCTGGGAACCACAAAACAAAAAGTTATCATGGTCTCGGGCTTAAGTCTTACCATGATACCTATGGTAATAGCTTCTTCCCTATAGGGGAAATTCGCTAAAAATCATTCTGCGTTTTTAAATTTGAGAACATAGCTTTCATAAGAGTTCACAAGATACCAGCACCATTGCCTGAATAAAAAACCCACCCAGCAAGTGCTGCCCCTGTTTGATGATTTCAAAACTTGGAGAAACACAGATCTCAATTGTAGTATATTTTGTCCGCCAAGTTTCTTTGGACAGCCCAAAGTGATATAAAAACCATTGCGCCAAAACGGACTTGTTGTAAGTTGTTACCCACACACATACTGTAATTTTTCCTGTGTCCTTTTCTAATTCAGTAGAACTTCTAATAAAGAAACTCATAATAGCGATGGATTTGAATTTATTTTGACTTTACCTATCGCTTCTAGTGTTTAAAACTACACTATGTTCGGGAGGTAAGGAAACTCCTCCCGTTATCAAGTGAACCCTACTTACATTTAAATATCAAGCTCTTACACCTAACTAACCTAACCTAGTTAGGTGTAAGAACTTGATATTTAGATGTAAGTAGGGTTCACTTGATAACGGTAGGAGTTTCCTTACCTCCCGAACATAGTGTAGTTTTAAACACTAGAAGCGATAGGTAAAGTCCAAATAAATCAAAAAATAAGTTCTAATAAAGAAGCTAAACTGATTTAGAAATAAATAATAATTTTTCAGGGTTAGAATGAATTTAGTTCTGTGATTTTTTTAGTCCCAGACTGTATCCACGTCAAATGGAGTTTCACTGTACGTCGATGCAAATTTATTTTCACGTTTGGAATGTCACAAAATATGACAAAGTTGTTTATTTATGAAGATAAATTGTTTTAACTGATTGGGGCTATGCTCTAATAGTGAACCTAGGAACTAATGATTCCCTGAAAGACCTGTTTTTTCTGCTAGAGGCACAACTCAACTAACTAAATACAAGAGTGTGCGTCTAAACTGCCAGTTGAGTTAGCCAAGTATTTGTTTGTATACATACTCCTTGGCCTGATGTCTTCCCAAGTTCAAAGGTTCTACTCCCACCCATGACTGGTTGTGAAAATGTTAATTAGGGGGCTAAAGTAAAATAAACAGCAGAAGCAGCCTTCAATAATTAATCATAACTAATTTAAAATAAGATAAAACAATATTTAGCTAATTTTAGCGAATTTACCCTATAGGGAAGAAGCTATTACCGTAGGTGGCATGGTAAGAGCATTGACTATAAATACTGAAGGAGACATCCCATCCATATGGTCCAGCTGTCCCACTTTTAGTGTATGCTAGAATTTAAAATTGAAGTAGTTTGATTAGGTCACCGACAGATTGTGCTGCTGTCAACTATTTATTTTAATTATTTACGTTAACTTTTAAAATATTTCCACCCCAGAAAGCAAGTTATAATCAACTTATGTTTGCTTCCTGACACACCAACTGTTGCATTATCTCCTCCTTGAGAGGATAAGTAATAGTTGACAGCAGTATACTCTGTTAGTGATTGGTGTAAACTACGACCTCTTTCAATCCTGGCATACACAAAACTACGGACACATTTTATAATGGCAATGAGAAGTCTACTTCAGTATTTATAGTCAATGGTAAGAGTTAAGCCCGATACCATGATAACTTTTTGTTTTGAGGTCCCCAGACGCCAAAAACACTAATTGTTCAAATTTATATATATGTGTCCGTTAACACGATAACTTGAGTCAAAAAGTTTGATTTTGATGAAATTTGGCTCAAATGTGTAAAGTGACATTCATGACTTGTTCGAAAACTAGAAAAATCGGACCATGGAAAGAAGGGTTTATGGGGGTTTACAATTTTCCAAAAATCAGTTTTTGGCATTTTTCACCTTAAAATTTTGAAAAAATTAATTTCGGTTTCGACCATTTTATAGAGCTTAAAAAAACAAATAATATAGTATTTTTAATCATTAACCTAGGTTAAGTGGTTGTGGAGAAAATCCAAAAAACGTGTTCATAAAATCTCCCAAGTTAATCTTATGGGAAAAAGGTTTTTAGCTTTTTCTCAGTTCATTTTAACGTAAACCTCGCATTTACTGTTTACCAATCAGTTCAGCTCTACAAAAAAATAATTTTGGTGTGTAAATTGTGATTCTACGCCCAACTTGCAGAGATATTCAAAGTGCTAAACATAGTACGTTGTCCAATGTTATCCTTATGGTGAATAATACAAATTTGATATCTCAATTATTTATGAATGTATGTTTTTTAAACTTGGCATGTGGGTTCACCTAATACCGGTCTATTATTATTTGCACAAAAAATAAATTTTGCCATTTTTCACCGCAGTAGCAAACCTGCATACTCAGCCCCCATGTTATTCTTATGGAGAATAAGTAAAATGCAATGTCTCCCCGAATTATGAACATAAATTAATAAAACTTGGTATGCAGCTTCCACTGGTTAAGTTGTATTGATAATTGCATAAAAATACATATTTTGTGTTCCTTGTTGCAGCAAACCTGCGTACTCAGCTTTCAATATTATTCATATGGAGAATAAATAATATGCTATATATCACTTATTTATTCGTGTATTTTTATGAAAATTGGTGAGTGGCTCTTTGTGGTAGTGAGAAACATATACATCCATTGGAAATTCGCTGAGTACGCAGATTTGCTGCTACGGAGGTATTTTATTTCAGGATTTCTTAATGTTCCAACACAAATTAGGAGTTTAAATTGTATTCTTGATTCTGTTTATGTGTACTTCTAACATCAATATACATTTGTGACCTGGAAAATGTAAGTTTGCTTTTTATTTTCTACGTGAATATGCATACAGCATGGTACCAACCACAACTTAATTACGCAACTATTATTTATCCTGTTTAATAGTAACAACACGTATCATGCTACTAAAGAAATTATTTATTATTTTATAGTCCACTTAATATTTTGAACGAAAACTCACAAAAAATCAGAAATACAAAAACACATACGGGAAGCCATAAAACGATGTGAACTGTAAAATATACATTTTATTGCTGTTATAAATTAAGCAAACGGTTGACAAGTGAAATGCAGGTGGCTCGCTTGAAGTGGGAATGATTGAAGAGTGGGTAGTGAACAAGAAGTGGCGGAGGCTATTCAATCTCATCCTCTGATCCGTAGACAACAGGCAGGGGTGATCGCGGCTTCTGTGAGTAGCGTAGGCCCAGTGTGTCGGCGACCTCCTCTAAGAACGATAATGCCTGCAAACATCCAAACTTTGGTCACTCAGTCATAACTTACCACTACCTTAACCCTTTGCCATCGGAATGGATATTTGCCGCTATTGCTCAGTGATCGCGCGGCCAGCTCTACTGGCCGCCGCCATTAGCGTGCGGAAGTCAGATTTTTTCCACAGCAGTTCAATTCAATTCAAAATATCTTTATTCATCTTTTATGTACATAAATACATTGAATAGCGTCAGTACAATATATTATGTAGGTCCTATAACAAGTATTGTTTAAAATAAAATAACACACTACATAGCAAATACACCAATTCCAATTCCACTCCATTATTCCAGAGTATTTTACATGTTTAAATATTCCTCAATGGAGTACAGCCTCAATCCCACAATGTATTGTTTTAATTTTATTTTAAAAGTGGTCTGGTTTGGTTCATTCTTTAATAAGCTTGGTAGTTTACCCAGAAACTTATTTCCCATATAAGATGATTTTTGTTTATATAATTCTAATCTGTGGTGATTTCTAATCATTTCAAATTTTCTTCTAGTATTATAGACATGAGGCTCAGTTTTTTTGTCTTCACTAACATTGGTCTTTACATACAAAATTAGCTCATAAATATATAACCCATATACTGTTAATATTCCCAAATTACTAAATTCATCTTTAACACTGATTTCACTTTTCAATTTTAACATTATTCTTATTGCTTTTTTCTGCATTTTTCATATTTTGTCCATGTTTTTCTTGCTTGTTGATCCATAAATTGTTATTCCAAATGAAATATGAGATTGAATGTAGGAATGATAAATTGTTTTTAAAACTGAAATACTACACAAATATGACATTCGCTTTAAGGCATAAAGCCCTGAACTTAATTTTCTCAAAATAAAATTTACATGTGCATCCCAACTTAAAAAATTGTTAATTTTCATACCCAAAAAATTGGTCTCACAAACCTCTTGTACTCTATTAAAATTGATTTTTATAATCGGTTCAATTGGATTTCTGTTCTGTCTAGTTGAAAAAGTAATAAATTTTGTTTTATTCGTGTTTAAAAACATATTATTAGAATTAAAATATGAGTTTAGGTTTGCTAATTCGGTAAAAGCCCCACTCTCCAATTCGTTTACAGTCTTTCCTGACACTTTTAGGTTTGCATCATCTGCATATAGTGTCAATAGGTTGTTGTGGCAATCATTTAGCGAATCAGAAATATCATTCACATAACAAAGAAACAATAAAGGACCCAATATAGAACCTTGTGGTACTCCGTATTTAATTGCCAAGTAATTTGATTTGATTTTCATTACTTCGCCTTGATTTGAATTTTTTGTGATTTCTACAAACTGATAACGATCTGTTAGGTACGATTTAAACAAAATTTGAGATACCCCTTTTACCCCAATATTGAAAAGTTTTTGCAACAGTATACTGTGGTCAACAGTTGTCCTTTGCGATCGCACGGCCAGCGGTGCTGGCCAACATGAAATCCAACGAACACTCGGGCGTTCAGCAGGACTGGACGACAACAATGTTTTCGCTTGTAATATTCCAACTGTGGTATGATGCCTGTAGAGTGCTGCAACTTAGTGAGGAATTGTTTAACTAAATGATGAGAGAAAACAATTCTGAGCTGCCGGGAGTGAGCCGCCATGATGAAAGCCGAGGTGACGCGGAGTGGGATGTGGCCAGTACAGCTGGCCGTCCGACCGTCGGAACTAAGTTACACGGAAAGAATTCCGACTGGCTGCCGACTGCATTGTGGCCACTCCGGCTGGCCTTCCGATCGCAAAGGGTTAAAGCCATCTCACTTCAAAAACCATTACAAGGACTTTTCCTTCGTTCGGGAAAAACTCCACTCAGGGAACATTAAATTTCTGGAAATATCTTGGGAATCAAATAAAATCAAATATTCTTTATTCCATCGACAAATTGTACAAAATATAGATACAATGTTGTATAGGCTGCATCAAAAAATATAATTTTAAATCACTTAGACATATGTTGTGTCATAATATTCATCCAAATGGTAAAATCAATGTTTCAATAAATATTTAAGCTGTGTCGTCACGTGCCCCTGTCGGTAGGTGGGGGTAACGGCTCTCCCCCCTCCACTGCCGCTAGCCACTAGTCTAGTGTGCGGTTTGGTTGTGGATGGACGTGAGCCCGTTTCCCGTGTTTGCCCGTCAGCTTGGAGGCCACGATGCAGAACAGGTAATGTATTGTCAGTTTTTCATTTGTTCGTATATATAAATGTTGTGTTAGTATATTGTATTCGATTTTTTGTATATATATTTGTTATCTTTCTGTTAGTCAAATTAAATTGTAAAGGAAAATATTAAAAAAATGTAGGTTAGTTAGGTGTGTATATAAATTTTGTGTTAGTGTATTGTATTTGATTTTTTGTTATCTTTGTGTTAGTGTAAATTAAAATGTAAAGGAAAAATAATCAGAAAAATCCAAAAAAAATGTAGGTTAGTTAGGTGTAAGAGTTTGATATTTAGATGTAAGTAGGGTTCACTTGATAACGGGAGGAGTTTCCTTACCTCCCGAAACGTAGTGTAGTTTTAAACACTAGAAGCGATAGGTAAAGTCCAAATAAATCAAAAAATAAATATTTAAGGTTTGTAGATTTTCTGGAAAAACACTATTTGTTTGATAACTCTCAGCATGGTTTCAGACAGGGCAGATCCGTTGTTACAGCAGCTATAGATTTTATTGAATCAATAATAGAATATATTGATAATGGTGAAAGTGTTTTGGGTATTTATATGGATCTTTCAAAGGCTTTTGACAGTGTATGCCACAACATTTGCTAAATAAACTGAAAGACTTTGGCATTCGGGGAGCACCACTAAAATGGTTTCAGTCTTATTTGGATGGACGCAGTCAATTTGTTGAAGTAAAATTTAACAATAACTACTTGTATAGAGTAAATTCATCAATACGCATTATAAAATGGGGAGTCCCTCAAGGCTCAATACTGGGCCCAATTTTATTTTTGTGCTACATAAAAGAGATGCCCAAAATTATTGCAAATCCCAAAAACAATAAACTGTGTCTCTATGCTGACGATTCAAATCTTAGAGTACAAGGGGGAAATATAGAGAGCTTAGAAATAGATGTGTTTTTGGAATTAAATAATATTCATCAATTTCTTAAAAACAAATAATCTTAATCTCAATATCTCTAAAACAAATTTTAAACTAAAAAAAGTGAAGATAGAATCAAACCGAATTTAATGATTGATTCTACATCATTAGGACAAATCTCAGAGACAAAATTTTTGTGATTGCATATAGGTGAAAATTTAAATTGGAATTTTCACTTTGAAAAACTGTTAAAAATGCTTCATTCCGGGGTTAAAGATCGTCTTATTTATGTAATTTAGATGCACTTAAAAAATATACTTTGCCCATATTCATTCCCATATATGTTATGGTATTTCACTGTATGGTGCCCACCTCAACCCAAAATTTAAACAAAATTTTGATTGTTCAAAAAAAAGCAATAAGAATTATGCTACATCTCAAAAAGACGATTCAGTAAAATTATACTTTATAGAATTAAATATTTTAACTGTTTATGCAATATACATTTTTGAAACCACATGTTTGGCAAGGGAACTAAGTAGGAAGAAAGACCCAATGATTTCTCATAAATGTAACACAAGATATAAAAGAGATGTGACCTCATCCCACAAGTTGGAATTTTTCAAGAAAAAGCCAACATATGCTGGATCATTACTTCATAAAAAATTGCCTATCTCTATAAAAATTAATCCAGCTGCAAATCATTCAAAAAAATAAAAAATAAAAGATCTAATGGAAAAATCACCTTATTCACTGGAGGAATTCATATAATATGGATATCTTGGTTTACTGGATGTAATTTTAATTTAGCTCAAAACCATGTGATTGTTTTTATTAAAATTTGTGACTCTTTTAGTAAATAGCTGTAATAGTTTAGCCAAGATATAAAGTTTATACTTAAGATATAAAGATATGGCATTTTTATTTGTCATAACTATCCATTGACACTATTTTCTTGTACTGATGTACATGATTTATAAATAAATAATTTTTGATTGAATGATTGATTGGTTTATTAATAATAACTACTTTAAAAGTTTCCACAGACAACTCACTTTATCTGGCAAATGATTGAACAGGTTGCAATCAATTATTGCATTATATTTAAAACTAGCTTGAGTTACACTGTAAAATCATAAGTAATTTTTTAGCTTCCTACGATTTCTAGTTTCATCTTATATATTAAAAAATATCGGTTTTTCTTCTTCGAGTCCGTTTGGCTCTTCTACCCGACCAATTTTCATAATTGAGGTCTTAAATTAAAGGTATGCATGCCCAGATTTGCCATCAAGCATCAGCATTCATTTATCTGCCGCATAACTCGACTTATACTCAATCAAAAATCCCTCCCCATGCATTTCTTATGGGAGTTTTAAATTTGCAGCATTGTCTTATGATTTTTTTTCATACATCTCAAGATTTAATCCAGGTACATAGTTACTTTTGGAATTGAATACTCATTGAATTACAGGCTTTTATATGAAAAAGAGATTATTCAAATCTGTTGACTTTAAGGTGAGTTATGGACCTCCAAACAACATAAATTTGAATTTTTACTGAATTCGACTTTATTGAAAGATCTATATCTCCAGTTCAAATTAGGGTTACCCGAAATTTCTTTGTCTGAGAACCATCAGGGGAGTACTGTACTAGCTTTCATTTAAGCCATTATTATAGAGATTGGATGAGTTTCAAGCGCACGCAAGGTGGATAACCAACTTAAATTTTAATTTTACCAAGATTTGTCGTTAATTAACGATTGATAGATCCAGTATTATTTATGTTATTATATATATTTTGGTATGAGAACAATCAGTGGATTACAGGCTTTCATTTGAGCCATCGTCTATGTAGTTCTGATGAATATGAAGTGAACTGTAGACCTCCAAACAACACAAATTTTATATTTTTTAGGAGTTGCCTGCAATTATTGATCAATAACTCCAGTTTTATTTAGGTTATTTGATTTTAGCGAATTTCCCCTATAGGGAAGAAGCTATTACCGTAGGTCTCATGGTAAGACTTAAGCCCGAGACCATGACAAATTTTTTTTTTAAGGTCCCAAGATGACTAAAACACTATTTGTTCAAATTTATATATATGTATATATATATCTATATATATATCTATATCTATATATATATATATATATATATATATATATATATATATATATATATGTGTCCGTGAATGCGATAACTTGAGTAAAAAACGTCCGATTTTGATGAAATTTGGCTCAAATGTGTAAAGTGACATTTATGACTTTAAGTTCGAAAACCAGAAAAATCGGACTATGGGAAGGGGGGTTTATGGGGGTTTTAAATTTTCCAAAAATCAGTTTTTTGCATTTTTTACCCTAAAATTTTTGAAACAGTTAATTATGGTTTTGACCATGTTATAGAGCTTAAAAAAACAAATAATATGGTATTTTGAATTATTAACCTAGGTTAAGTGGTTGCGGAAAAAATCCAAAAAAACATGCTCATAAAATCTCCCATGTTAATCTTATGGGAAAAAGGTTTTTGGCTTTTCCTCAGTTAGTTTTACTTTAAACTTCACATTTGCTTTTACCAATCACTTCAGCTCCACAAAACAATCATTTTGGTGTTTAAATTGTGATTCTACGTCCAACCGTTGCAGAGATATTCAAAGTACTAAACACAGTACGTTGTCCAATGTTATCCTTATGGAGAATAAATAAAATTTGATATCTCGATTATTTATGAATGTATATTGATGAAACTTGGTATGTGGCTTCATGTTGTACTGGTATATTGATATTTGAACAAAAAACAAATATTTTGTTGGTTGTCCCCGTAGCAGCTAACCTGCATACTCAGCCCTAATGTTATTCTTATGGAGAATAAGTAAAGTTTTATATCTCCCTTAATTATTAACATAAATTAATAAAACTTAGTATGTAGCTTCACCTGGTTGAGTTAAATTGATAATTGCATAAAAACACATATTTTGTGCTCCTTGTTGCAGCAAACCTGCATACTCAGTCCTATGTTATTCTTATGGAGAATAAATAAAATGCTATAGATCATTTAGTTATTAATTTATTTTTATAAAACTTGGTAAGTGCCTTTATGTGGTAGTGAGAAACATATATATTCATTGGAAATTCGCTGGGTACGCAGGTTTGCTGCGACGGGGGTATTTTGTCTTAAAATACTCTCTAAATTACAGGTTTTCATTTGAGTTATTGATATATTAAATCAGACTCGTTTTAGGCGATTTATGATCTTCAAACTAACATAAATTTTAATTTTTCCATAATTTGCCTTGAATCCATACCTCAAATTCTTATTAAATTATGCTATATATTTTAGTCTAAGAACCTTCAGTGAAATACCGGCTTTCATTTAAGTCACTGATTATTGAAATTGGACGAGTTTTAAGCGAACGCACTATGGACAACCAACATAAAGTTTAATTTTTCCAAGGGGTTTGTTTAAGTAAAGATCAATGGCTCCAGCATAATTTATGTTACGATGTAATGTTTTGGTATGAGAACAATCAGTGAATTACAGGCTTTCAGTTGAGCTATTGTTTATTTCAGCAGTATGAACTTTATGCGAACTGCTTGATACACAGATTTTATTTTTTATAGGATTCGTCTTCAATCAACGATCCATAACTCCAGTTTTATTCAAGTTATTTGACATATTTTGGTCTTAAAATACTCATAATAAACTCTTTCATTTTAAATGTTGATTGTTGAAATCGGACAAGTTTAAGACGAGGAATGAGCCTCTATGCAGCACAAATTTGACTTTTTCCAATTTATAGTTCTATATTTCTGTTTATAATTACGTTATGCTAAATATTTTGGCCTAAGAGCCTTCAGTGAATCTTTGGCTTTTTATTGAGGTATTAATTATTAAATTCTGATGTATTTGTGCTATAAGGGTTTTGAGAGTTACAAAGTAGGAGGTATGTTGAGCGAACCCTCCTCTCCAGTTTCAGCAGTTTTCAGAAATTTTCTTTATAAAATCCAGCCTATTAATTTGATTACAATATTATCACCATTATTAAGTTAAGTAATTTTTTATTATTTTGTTATCATTAATTTCAATGCTGCGGAGCAGCACAGATCCTCTAGTAACTATGAAAATCATTGTTACAGACAAAACAATTCAAGCTGTTCTTTACAAATTAAGGCCCTGAAAAATGTAAGTGCGAGGAGTTAATGACATAATGGACAATCGTTTAAAAATAGGGAATTTATAAATGTAAAAATGTTGGAAACATATTAAAGAATAAAGACAATCTTATAATCTATCAGCAAATAAAATAAAACTTTACTGGAATTACTCACTTTATCCAATTGCTCTTTGGTATGTGCTGCAGACAGGCAAATTCTTATCCGCCCCTCCATGAGAGGGGTGGCGGGAAAGCCAACCCCCACCACTGCCAACTGCTTCTGTTTCAGTGTTCTCACTACAGCCCTGCAAAATAAGTGTTACATTATATCAGCCTCTAGAGATAGGGCCAACTAGGGTGGAGCGTGAAGGACAGTTTAGCACCTTCAGTGCATGTTAATTATACTCTGACTTTTACTCCAGTGCGTCACGAGTAACAGGTTCTTCGTGCCTGTTATAACCTGTGTGGGTCACGAGTAACCAGTTACTCGCGGCACAGCCGACATTTCCCGCTGATATCTCAGCTGAGGGCGAAGCTAGAGCACTCTAGTTGCCATCATAGAAACTAAGACGACCTTGTTTATCATATTGCAGCTCAGGATACATGTCTGATGTCATTGCACGAAGAACCCGTTACTTGTGCCGCACTGAGTTGATGAAGTACTTTATAATGAAATAATTATCCTACATTTTAACTGTTTTTAATTGTATTAAACGGTTAAATCAATTAGTTTTTCTTTAAATAATATCACAAATGCATATCTTTGAAATAATAATGAAACATATTTTGGTATTGAGGTGGAAGGTTTAATAAGAAAGGGAATATCAAAGACAATAATAATCATAGTAATTATCATATTTATTGTTACGAAGAAAAACTGAAGAATCAAATTAACAAATTCTAGAGTAATAAATTTTAAGAGCATAATTCCAATCGTATGAATATAAAACATGAATATATTTTATTTAATGTAGGCCTATGAATAACATGAAGGACAATAATATTACATATTATGTAATGCTTTGAAAGGAAAACAATAACTAATGGGGATAGATTTGTAATTGTTAATTGGAACTACTTTAAACCTTGAAGAAACTAATAAACGTATTTGTTTGAACAAAATAAAAATATTTGACGAGTTCAAAAGTAAGTGAGACGTGAATTGCTAATAACATGATTATTACAAACGTATAAAAATAGGTATATTTTGTTTTATGGAATAATAATAGCAAAAAACAAAATTTAATATTATTTATTAAACGTTTTATTCAGTAATAATATAAATTAAATAACCACTATGCGGCACAAGTAACCGGTTACTCGTTCAGAGTTAATAATAAAATCGTATTCTCTGAAAAATTACAAATTCAGTGATATAACTTTTATAGCGATCACATCACAAATAACCGAGATATGCAAAACGCACCCAGGGAATGATCGTCGATTTCGGCCGCCGCACAGCATGAATGGCCGGCGCGAGTAACCGGTTACTCGAGACGCAGTGAACTTGTTAGGTAAGTTGGGCCAACTGCAGTTGGTAAAAATGTCTCGTGTTTCTTGCTGTTCTCGATCAGATCTGAAACTCGCCTTTACGTTCCACATTTCGTCTCAGTTGGTATCTGCACAACATAATAATACAATAACTGTTCTTTGGGAGTGTGATATATACAAAACTACGAATATGTTGTATTACTCTGTGTCACGGGTCGGTCGTATGCGCTTGGAATCCTATCCATTGTACGATATTGCATCACACTTATCCTGATCACATCGCATACCTTGCGGGTTGGTCGTAGGTCGTAGGCCGACTCTCCTGCCCTGGCCATTCCAATACCTACCACCATGTTTGTTACTTTGTCATTGCGGTGTTTTCATTATGCCTTAACCTAGTGTATACCTAAAACTAGTTGTATGTACCTACAGTGCAGGGGGGCATACACAACAGGGAGGAAGGTGATTTTTTGTTGAATTCTAAAGTTGGATGAAGTGTTATCTAACATTCAAACTATTGATACCGGTAATCTAAGTTTAGTTATCAAGAACAAGAGAAGACTTGAAGAATAATGTGAGCTAAAAACTGTCTCTTAGACCAAACAGTTTAAAAGTAGTCAGGGTTAAATGTAGTTCTGCACTTTTCTTGTCGGGTTAAAAATCCTATACATCATTCCATAAACACCCATCCCACAAACAGGAAACTCAAACACCCATCAGTTTAAATAAACAATGGTATTTTGATGACTTACCACTTCACACCCACACACCCCCACACCACCCACAGTGCCTTCGCACTTTTAATTTATACTATACATCCCGAAACCTCCAAGTTCTACAAGACTCACCCAATTTTCGAGAACATGTAGACTAGAACGGGGATCACCGGGGAGTTGTCGTTACCGTAGACAATCAACCCCATCTGGTTAAATCTCCGTCGCACGTATCTCGTGTTGCGAGCTAGCTGTGCAATCCTGCGTACGCCTGCAATATAGCTTTGTATAAGTTTTACGGTTTTAAACGATTGGGAAAGCAATAAAAGACTGTTTTCTTGCAGTTTTTTGTATATATATTGTTTGGTTTATGCTGCAATATACAGTGAGAGCTTCATTAGCTAACATAAGGGGTAGGACTTTGGGATATGATAAATAGTCCTGAATGTGAATTTGTACAACTTACCAGTGTGTTTTTGTTAGCTCAATTATTATACATGAAAATTAATTATTTTGCAAAAAAAGGAAATTTCCCTGCAAGACCAGGGGTTTTATTTCTCCATTCGTGGCCAGGGTCCCAGGCACTCGACCCTAGCGCCCTTAAAGGAAAACGACCCTGTATAAGATCATAGATACAAGTAACATTGTATGAATTTATAACCCATTCTTTGATTGTTTCACTATCCTGCAATTAACTTTCCTTTGTACCAGTGCATACTCAAAGTGAAGATGAGTGCACTTCCCTACCTTTACCTGATTCTTGAAGGAAGGGGCAGGCATTATTACAGTTTGACTATTTTGCTTCTCCGATCAATTTAAAATTGTACCAATACGGATAAGGACCAGTTTGAATGCCTCCCTTTACATTGTTTTCCCGTATTGCAAACAACTACGGCGGAAAGCCTAGCGGGATTGTTACCATCGCTGGTGCCGTCCTCTCCCATGATTATCCTCATGCTGGTGATGATCTGCTGAGCCACTGGCGGGGACATGGAGGAGGCGTAGCAGTGGGCGTGGCTGTGCACTCTCAGGTAGTCCACTAGTGTCTGCAACACAACACTCACACGTTATTCCTGTTTGACAAACGTGTTTGACTAGTTTAGATATGGTCAAGTCCAAAAAGATTGAGAATTGAAAATTGATTAACAAGTATTGATTATTTACTACTTGGTGGTTGAGTGGAGTAGTAAAATTACTCTCATTTTAAATCGCCAATTTGGTTAGTTTCTTAAAAATTTGTTCAAGTAAATAACAAACATTATTTTGTCTATGATTTGATTACGTCCATGTAACTCAAAATGAATTTCTTATGTATATAAGTCACACCATAATGCGGAATAATAAAGAATCAATCAACCGTCTTCAATCTGAATAAAAAAAGGCAATACAATGGGAAAATGCAAGAATCGTCATTGTATCGTCAACCCACGGTGCACTGAAACAAACCCCCTTTTTAATGTAACTGCCTGTTATATAAAGATGATTTCAACCCAAATTATTACATATGTGCAGCTTTATTCACTTTTAACCCTTTGCGGTCGAATGGCGAGTATAGGTCGCCGCGCACCATTTTCCCGAACGCTCGAATGGCGACCTATACTCGCCGTGGCATTTAGCCCGTATGAAGTGCGCTAAAACTAAATATAATGTAATGATTTTATGTCTATTTGCTTCTTATACATTCCTTATTACTTTTAACGTTTATTTTATCTACTCCATGGATTATTATGTTCTGAAATAAATGTTATTACTCCATGAACTATACTTCACAATTCGCGGTGTCTTGTGTCATCTGCAAGCCTGATAGTTCCAGCTTCGATTGTTGTCTGTGGTGTTTTGGTTATGTTTACTCTTTTGTTTAGTTATAATTATGACTAATAAAATTAGTGATGATGATATTTTTGAATGTTTTTTGGGTGTTCATTTGACTTACAAATAGATATAAATGGGTTTTTACTCTCGTAATCTGTCACATATAGTACATATGTACTAAAAATATATGGAAGAAAAAATAAAACAGGTATACATTTTTATTTTTATTTCATCAATATACAGTATGTAATCAAAGTGCCTTAAAAATAAACCCTCATAAATGCATTTTAAAATTAATTTGGGTAATTAAATGTAACAATAGTAATATCTATACAAAATAGCCAAAATTAATTCCGTCTCAGGGTGTCTGGGTGATTTAATTTAATCGACCTCAAAGGGTTAAAAACATTTGTATTTTATTGGATAAAATTATAGATTTTTATTTTTAAAACAATTACGATATTCCTCATGGATTCCTTCTAACTCTAAACAACAACATGTTAAATTATAAAAACAAATATACATTACCTCACTCCTTTAAAAAGGTGAATGAACCATGATGTTACCTTAGAGCCCGCAATGTAGCCACCGGCCGATCCGAACGACTTGGTGAAAGTTCCCATCATGATATCAATGTCCCTCGGGTCACAGCCAAAGTAATCCACCACCCCTCGCCCTCTGTCGCCCAACGCCCCGATGCTGTGTGCCTCATCCAGGTATAGGTACGCCTGTCGCAAACATTCACAGGTTTAAAACGTTGTTAATGTAAACATACCTCCGTAGCAGCAAACCTGCGTACTCAGCGAATTTCCGATGCATATATATGTATATTAATACCACATAAAGCCACATACCAAGTTTCATCAATATACATTCATAAATAAACAATTTATGACATTTTAATTATTCTCCATAAGAACAACATGGCGGCTGAGTATGCAGGGTTGCTGAAGCAAGGAACACAAAAAATGGGGTTTTATACAAATATCAATATAACTCAAGAAGGTAAAGCCACATACCAAATTTTATCAATTTATATTCGTAATTAAGGGAGATAACACGTTACTTATTCTCCATAAGAATAACATGGGAGCTGAGTACGCAGGTTTGCTGCAACGGGAACTATCAGCCAAAAAA
This sequence comes from Allygus modestus, assembly GCA_963675035.1. NCBI lineage: Eukaryota > Metazoa > Arthropoda > Insecta > Hemiptera > Cicadellidae > Allygus > Allygus modestus. The sequence continues at coordinate 105,189,035 of OY776117.1, read as the reverse complement.
TGTTTTTTAGTGCAAATATCAATAGACCACAACGATATGAAGCAATATACCAAGTTTCATCAGGATAAGTTGATAAATAAGCGAGATATACAATTTCTCTTATTCTCCATAAGAATAACATTGGACAACGTACTGTGTTTAGCACTTTCAATATCTCTGTAACTATTTGATGTACAGCAATGATCAAAACACTAAATTGTGCATCTTTTTAAGCTGATTTCAACGGAGAAAATTAAAATTTGACTTTTTCAAAAAGTATATGTGAAATACTCAAAAAAAAACATTTTAGGGGTACAAAACCCCCCAAAATACCCCTTCGGATAGGTCGATCTATCTGGTTTTCGAACAAAGTCATAAATGCTGCTTTACACGTTTATACCAAATTTCATCAAAATCAGATAATTTTTTAAAATTTCATCAAAATCGGATAATAGGCTATATATATATATATATATATATATATGTGTGTCCGTGAGCATGATAACTCTCATAAAAATATATATATACTCTATATATATATATATATATATATATATATATATATATATATATATATATATATACAGTTTCGAACAAATGGTGTGTTAGGGGTCTGGGGACCTCAAAACGAAAAGTTATCATGGTCCCGGGCCTAGGTCTTACCATGCCGACTACGGTAATAGCTTCTTCCCTATAGGGGAAATTCGCTAATAATGATCAAAACCATCAATAAACGGTAACAATTAGCTTGAATAATGATCACTAACTGTCATTTTAACGGTGGGATTGATTTAAAACACATATGTTAAAAAAAATACCAACGTTGGTGCTATGGCCGGCTCTACAGGGAAGAAATAATCAGAGGTGGCTTCCTTGAAAAGAATGTTGAGTGTAAGAGCTTGGACACCACCGAATTAGTAACAAACAACAAATGGACATTCTTTCTTGCTCTTTTCTCACACCTTCACAGCAGTTTCAAACACCCCCATTTGCACAAGTCTGATTCTTTTTTCTCTACACCCACCCGCAGCAAATTTAAATTAAAAAAACTAACCATTAATACTAAAGAAACAGATTTTTTTAATATTTATATTTTGACTAAATATAGTAAATTCACAAGTAGTAACGGTCAAGAAATAATATCACATTATTATTTTGTTTCCATATCAGTTTCACAGTAAAAAATAGGAATTTAAAAATCAATTTAATTTAAGTTCGGCAAAGTAAAGGCAAAATGAGATCGAGAAGGAACAGTAGAGTCAGAAGGAGATCCGCGCCAGAACTCGTAGTGACATGTAACGTAAACAGCTTCTCGCAATGGACACCTCAGCGCTGGGCGCTAGTGTCACCATCAGGAAGAGTGGGGGAAGCACAAACCATAAGCCAGGCGGACAATCAGTCTCTTGTACCCGCCACCACCAACTCAACAACTGACCTCCAGTGGTAGGTGAATGTGCAATGTTCTGGGATATTCGAAAAAGTATTCCTTGCTGCTCTTGTATTTGTATTATTTTCTTCGTTATTTAGTGGCGAACCCCACAATTTTTCAGTGCAGTTAGTTTTTTTTTGTTTATTATAAAACCAGGATACCGATGTATTTTTCGTTCTTATAGTAAGTTGAATATTTAGTTTGTCTGAAGTTAGCGTTGGGTGTCTGACACCCAGTGACAAAGCTGAAATTTGAGTACCGATCGGTTATAACTTGTTAAAAAATCGGATTGTGAAAACAATTCAATATTTATGAATATCCTTTCCTTTTAGATACAGTTTTTCTAGGGGGTGCAGCAATTAATTATTAAAGCATAAAATTAAAAAGCTTGGCTTGGTAAACAAGTTTGAGAACTGCTGCTTTAGTAAAATTGTTATGTTATATTTAAAATATGAACTTTTAATTACATATACAGCAGGCTAATGTAGAGTAGAGGAGTTATATCAGCTCAGAGGTAACGCAGAATGAATGTCAGTGAATGACTGTAGCTGGCCAAACGTAAACAAGCTAGACTGGTAGCACAGCTAGACGGAGCAGTTTTTCTCCTTTTCTCTGCTGTTACTCCTATTGTTATCTCTTCATCGATGTGTGGTGGCTGCTTCTGATCTTTAAAGATGTTTTTACCTGAACAATAATCTTAAATGCAGTAAAATTGAGTGATTCTTCAACAACACTACAACGGCGCTGTTGTTCAAATTGTTGATTCACCTTTCCCAATTATATAATGATTTTGAATACCAACTGGTCAAAATTTGCACTCCATGCTGAAGCAAGGCCAATGAGCACAAATAATATGTCCCAAAAACACAAAATGAGTATTGAATAAGCAAAGCTCTCTTTGTGCTAAAAACAAAAACAAACGAGGAAATCAAACTCTACTAACAAAAAAGAAAGTCATGTTCCTTGAAAATCAAGTTACTAACCAAACAAAGAAAAGAAACACCGACCACCTATATTGGTTAGTATTTTCAAAGAAAATAAGAAAAACTTTACGTTTTTAAGGGTAAAAAGTGATACTACTGGCTTACCTTGAAGGTGTGTAGGCCATGATAGGAACAGAAAACAATTTGCTTAATACTATGCGCAGACACATAGTGATCTTCCCATAGTAAAAGGGAGAAATTTTTGTTGAATATTATCTTAAAACCTATGGTAGGCATTCAAAATAACACCTTTCATAATGGTAAACTATTCAATCTGTCAATATGTTACGACGTAATGGGTAGGGGTCTGCGGTACCAACAATTTCAGATCGGTACGGTAAAAGATTTTGTACCTCGGTTCTCGGTACAAATTCGGTACGGTACAATGTATCGTCATATATACTAATTTGCATTTATCATAAAAAAATGAGTAATATTTAAGGCCATAAATAATTAAATTGTTTACATTTATTTGATTAAAAGAAAAATAAATATACTATGATGAAAATATTTTTAAAAAACTGCCACTTTGGAGTAATGCATTTTTATGTTTTGATTATTATTATTATTAATAAAAATTCTTGAAATATTCATGATAAATTTAATTAAAAAACCTTATGAATTGAAGGGCAATCAATTGCATAAGTTGCTTAACTGATTAATTGCTTTCAATATAAATAAAAACTATTGATTTAAAAAATACAAACAGCAATAACAATAATTTTATAAATACCATTCTTTGATGTTTGGGAAGATATATTATCAACTAGCTGTGTGCCCGTCCTTCGTACGGGTTGTATATAAATGGTAGATTAACTAAAGCAAAAAACAATCCACATTATTTTATAATATTAAAATTACATTTTACACGTTTAATGTACAATTAAATCAAAGTTAACGAAATATACTGGCAGATAGTTCGGGTCCTGTTGCTAAGTCGAGGATCTCTGTCAGGTAGTAAACGGCGTGTGGTTTGCGACTCCTAATCGGTACACGTAACACTTTGGATTCGCTTTAAAATCGGGGGGGGGGGGGGGGCCAAACATATAAAATCGGGGGGGGCAAAAATAAAAATTGAGGAAGGGAGCAAAAATATAAAATCGGGGGGGAAAAATATAAAATGGAGGGGGGGACAACATAAAATAAAAATATAAAATCGAAGAGGGGGGGAGCAAAATATAAAATTGGGAAGGGAAAAAATAAAAATGTGGGGAGCAAAAATTTAAATCGAGGGGGGGCAAAAAATATAAAATGGGGGGGGCAAAAACATAAAATGGAAGGGACATAAAATAAAAATACAAAATCTAAAAGGGGGCAAAAATATAAATTCGGGGAGGTTGAGCAAAAATATAAAACCGGGGGGGGGCAGCAAAAATATAAAATCGGGAGGGGGCAAAAATATAAAATGGGGGGACATAAAATAAAAATATCAAATCGAAGAGCGGGAGGCAAAAATATAAAATCGGGGGGAGGAGCAAAATATAACATCGGGAGGGGTCAAAAATAAAAATCGGGGGGGGGGGGGAGCAAAAATATAGAATCGGGGGGTGGGGGGCAAAATACCCCCGTCGCAGCAAACCTGCGTACTCAGCGAATTTCCAATGCATAATATATGTCTTAATACCGCATATCTGTAATATATACATAAAGCCGCATACCAAGTTTCATAAAATTATATTCATATATAAGCGATTTTAATTATTCTCCATTAGAATAACATTGGTAATGAGTACGTAGGTTTGCTGAAACAAGGAACACAAACAATGGTTTTTTATGCAAATATAAATAGAATTTAACCAGGCGAAGCCACATACCAAGTTTCATCAATATTCAATCATAAATAAGCGCTATATAACATTCTAGTTATTCTCCATAAGAATAACATGGGGGCTGAGTATGCAGGTTTGCTGCTACGGGAATAATCAACAAAAATCAATTTTTTGTGCAAATATCAATATACCAATACTACATGAAGCCACATACCAAGTTTCATCAACATACATCCATAAATAATCGAGATATCAAATTTTATTTATTCTCCATAAGGATAACATTGGACAACGTACTGTGTTTAGCACTTTGAATATCTCTGCAACGGTTGGGCGTAGAATCATAATTTAAACATCAAAATGATTTTTTTGTGGAGCTGAACAGATTGGTAAAAGCAAATGTGAAGTTTACATTAAAATGAACTGAGGAAAAACCAAAAACCGTTTTCCCATAAGATTAACATGGGAGATTTTATGAGTAGTTTTTTGGATTTTCTCCGCAACCAGTCAACCTAGGTTAATAATTCAAAAACTATATTATTTGTTTTTTAAGCTCTATATTATGGTCAAAACCAAAATTAAGTTATTTAAAAATTTGAGGGTGAAAAATGCAAAATACTGATTTTTTGAAAATTTAAAACCCCCATAAACCCCTCTTCCCATGATCCGATTTTTCTGGTTTTCGAACTTAAAGTCATGAATGTCATTTTACACATTTGAGCCAAATTTCATCAAAATCGGACCTTTTTTACTCAAGTTATCGTGTTAACAGACACACACACACACATATATATATATATATATATACATATATATAAATTTGAATGAATAGCGTTTTTGGCATCTGGGGACCTCAAAACAAAAAGTTATCATGGTCTCGGGCTTAAGCCTTACCATGAGACCTACGGTAATAGCTTCTTCCCTATAGGGGAAATTCACTAAAAATATAAAATCGGGGGTAATATAAAATGGGGGGCAAAAATATAAAATGGGGGGACATTAAATAAAAATATAAAATCAAAGAGGGGGGGAGAAAAATATAAAATCAAGGGTGGGGCAAAAATAAAAATGTGGGGGAGCAAAAATATAAAATGGGGGGAGGGTGTATAGGAAGTATCAGTAAAAATGTTTTTTGTGCAAATAAGAATAGACCACAACCAGATGAAGCCACATTAATATTAATTAATAGCTAGCTGATGTACCCGCTCTTCGCACAGGGGCTCTCTCTACCCCGTTCTTTAGTCAATGCAATTTGCACTTTAGTTAGCTTGAAACAGCTGTTCTTGATTCTGCTCTTTAAGCTGTCAAATGGAAGTATTCACAGCTGTTCGCATTACAGTTTCTGAGTGTTTACTTTATTCTGAAATATAAACATTGAAACTTAGGACGTTCACGGGGATATTAAGGAAGTGAATAGGCCTACGTGTTGCTTGGGTTCAAGATCTACCTATGTGTAAAGTTTCAGCCCAGTCGGTTCAGTAGTTTTTGCGTTCACCCAGAACATCAGACAGACAGACAGAAACCACCTCTTCTTTATAATATTATAGATAATACAAGATAACTTAAAAAAAAAAACATATATTATAATGTGAAGGTAAAGAAAATTATACATTAAACCTTTAAATACTGAAGATTCAAATTATACTATTTTTAAATTAAAAATTGTAATCCATAAAAAATATTACAGTACTTTTATTTAAACATAAAAGTAACTTGTAAAACTGACCCCGAACCAGACTCTGAACAAGACATCGGACCGATCTTTCTTTGATCTTTCCTCAAAAAACCACCTCGAGAGCGCTTGGTCCGATGTCTGGTCCGAAGTCTTGTTCGATGTCTGGTTCGGAGGCCTTTTCACACCAAGATCTGTCACATAACGTCCGGTAACGTAACGTAACACGTGGCCAATTCACACCGCAAGCGACGTCCGCGAGCTACTGATCTGAGTTTTCCAGTTTTCTCCCCCGACTACTGTTGGATTCAAAATTATGGATACTCGAGTTTGACTTGCCACAAAAGATTAACCGATTAAGCTATAATAACGGCGGTTACATCAAAATTTTCCTTGTCCTATTATTCGTGTTTTGGTATAAAAAATATTTTAAATTTTGATTTAACTAATTTTTATTGCGGGTAGAATATAAAAAGTAAACGATTTCAGCCGTTTTTCTAGCAACTACGGACTTAAAAAATACATATTTCCGAAACTGGTCAATTAATCGATTCTAAATTTGTGTATGTCATAGATAGACATGTTTTTAGTTTATTTGTATCATTTTAGATTTTTAAACTTATTTTATGAAAGCTGGTATCCATTTCATAAAGTGATGTTTTCTCAGCAATCAAAAGAGCTAAAAACTTGTTTAATGGCTTGTTATGAAGCTCGTGATTTTTATCGTCTAATTTTGAAAGTACTTAAACCAAATCTACTTCGAAATGGTTTATTCAGAGGGATTATTAAGAAGTATTAATTTAAATACTAGTATTAAATTTAGTAGTTCGTCAGTCACTGATACAAACAAACCTTTAAGGTGGTAGGATGTCTTGTAAACTGTGGTATTTTCGTTTTCAAGAATATATTGCGTTGACTGCATTAAAAAAAAGTTGTGCTTAAAATTCTGTTACAGTCGTTTTCTAAACAAATTTGCTGCAGTATACTAAGCTACAGGTAAAGTCCCACTGATAAGGTTATTTTTATTTTATTTTGACCAAAGTTAGTCAACATTATCAAAGACAGCGGGTATAAAAATTTGACTGCTAGAAAATTAGTACACCAAACAAATTTGACCTCATATAAGAATATTTATCCCTTTAATTCATTTAAATTAAATTATGTAGGCCTACTTTATTTCCGAGTACACCATAAATTTCTTCCCAGGCAAATACTTGAAATTGGTATCCCTACAACTCTACAAATGACAATCCCACAACAGTAGTCGGGCACGTACCTCATCAATAAACTGACCCATGTTTATAATAAACAAACAAACAATAATAGAAATAGTATATGTTGAATCCCTTCAGCAGCTCCGGAGCACATGAGGCAGGAGGACAAGTGGCTCAGTGCGCATGCGCGAGGCCAACAACGCCGCGTACGTTTCTAAAAGATCGCTTCCCGAGCGATCCCCTGCGATTAGTTGGTTTAGTTCGCCGACTACGCGTTACGTTTTTTCAGTGGTGTGAATTGCCCCATTTGAAACAACGGCGAGCGATCTTTTAAAAAGTCTGTCACGTCCTGTCACATAACGTAACGTTATGCCGGTGTGAAAAGGCCATTGTGAAATGCTTACTTGTTGCAATACAACAAAATAAAAATAAATAAAACAAGTGGTGGTGGGCTTGTGTAACCACTATACTACCTGGCTACACAAGCAAATCTTTATTCAATTTAGAAGTCGAGTGTCAAAGCTGAACAATACTCTCATAACTGAATAGAATTATGTATTAAATTAAATATCATAATTTACACTTCAGCTGAGTACCTTATCTGGCTATAAATATTTGTGCTAAAGATATGGGAGAGGGTTTAGGCCTACATTTTCTGGCTTTTTATGTCATATAATTTAATATGCATTAATTTTACATCCCGATCTCTTTTTACCGTTTTTGGGAGCCAAAAACACAACATTTGTAATTTTTACATCCTCCAAAAAAAGGAAGTTAGGGTCTTTCTGATTGCTTTGCAAAATGAACTTGTCCAACTATTGTAGATAGGAATGTCTCCACGAAATTTGAAGTAAATCGTAAATTTACACTTTCCTATCACTTAGTTAAATACATCTTCAGAAGAAGCTGGATCTTCAGTTACATGACAGGTAGCCTATAACTTGTTTCACACAACAATGTTTTACTCGCAATTGCTTTTCTATTTCTTGTATGCCTGTATTTCTTACAAGGCATTAATTGCTACGGTTGCAGTAATACCATAATACTCTGAAAACTGAAAAACGCGGACTTGCGGTGCACGTGGTGTGCGAGTGGCGGGATTCGTGGAGAGTGTGGCTGGAGGGAGTTTAGGGGGCGGCGCGACCTTGGACTACACGTTCGTGCGTGGGGTGCGCGCGTGGTGGCACTGTGTGCGTGAGTTTGTGTTAGTGAGGCGTAGTGCGGCTGGCCTACTCTGCCCCGGAAGGTAGTTTCCAAGAACCAAAGGAGCAGGTCACAGACCAAACGAAAAAAGATATAAACTTCAAACAAATTCTAACATCTATATCATACTGGCCTGCACAACTACATCTATTATTTATACCACAAAATTGTATTAATATATTTTTCATAGTTTTTTAAAGTGAAAAATATATTTTTTATATTTTTAAATGAAATTATATTAGTAATAATAACCTAAATTTATCCCACACAACTGCAAATTTTCATTGAAATCGGACCAACGGTTTTCTTACTGACCTTCTCCCAATATTTGACAAAATCTCTACTTTTAAGACCCATAACTCCCTTAATAGTAATGCAAATTATTTAATATATGTCTATTTTGTTTCCTAATTTTCATCCTGATATGAAAAAAATAATATATTACAAATTAGTTTGTTGACCAAACACCCTTAAAGTACTTAGATATCCTGCTAATTTGACTACCTCACCTTTAAGATAATTAAACTATTAAATGTGTCAAAATATAAAATTAGTTTGTTGCAGATAATTTTGAGATGAATTTTCTAAAACCTCACAAGTTAATCTAACATATAACAGATATCTGTATGTGACAATTTCACAGGACATAAAACGATTACAAATTCATGCTACCATTTGAAATTTATTATGTTAGTGGTTATTTTTTAATTATTTTCAACCAATTTTGAAAACAAATTTTTATATAATTTAAAATCAATTTCACTAGTATACTTAAATAACAATAATAAAATAATAATACATACCTATATAAAATCAGTTTAATTTTGATTCATAATGGAGAAAGAACGTGATCAAAAGATAGTATTCGTTTTCTCACTCAAGGAATGATGTTGGAGAAACAACTTATGTATTGCTAATGACCGGACCCCTCCCCCTCACCCATCACGCTTTCCTAGTCTAAGCCTATCTTAGGCTATCTCAAGTCGGACTTTTTGCCCGGCCGATCCAACCCCTCTCCGCTCCCCTCGCCCACCTTTCTTATCTTAATTCTCGTATAGCTATAAATAAGACCTGTCAACGTCTCTTTTCATATTAGTTGAAACGAGTTTTGGGCCTTATTTTTCCTTAGAAGAAATGACTAGTTATCAACAGGAGTCTCATTTCAACCACTTATTTTGTTGAACATTGTTCAGCTTATCTCTGTTTATTGTTTGACGCAGTAAACTGTACCGTACCGAATCTGTACTGGGGTTATGTTCTGTACCGAACCGATGACGGTAATTAGTTTTGTACCGTACCCAAACTTTTTTTCAGTGCACCGCAGACCCCTCGTAATGGGTACACCATGTGGTAGATGTTTGAGAATGCATTCTGACGGACTCAGTACGTTATGTGACTAAGCGATAAATTCGGTCCAATAGCAGACATAAATTAAACAGGAAACTTTAGGCAATCTGTTGAACACCACACCACATTGAATAGCATGGAAAGCACATTATAACCAAATACATCGATTGAGTACAAAGTATATGGTAAGCTAAATAATTCAAGGTCGACATTAACATCAGCTGATCACAACTGCCAGTTAACAATGCCAGTGGTCTTTACTTACATCTATAGTTTGTGACGTGTTAGGTGTTTATAACTCCAGATTCTCTAAAATATTATTTCATTGTCTGTAGTGTTACTTTATTTCATCGTTAACTACTATGAATGGATGCTTAGAGTGAACAAATTTAAGTAACAACTCAAATGTTAATCCAAACCAAAATCATTAAATGGGTGATTCTCTGGAAAGTGTGATATTTCGTGTCCCAACCGGAAAAAAACATTTACAAATAAATTCAGATTAAATCAAATAGCGTATTCTGATGAAATAAATTCTAAATAATTACTTGGTGAATTCCATATGCCTGAGTAATTTAACATTAATTAGTAAAAAAATACGAAAACCACTGTTTGTCATTCCTCTGGCATGTCACTATCTTGAAATACGACAAAGTTTGCTGAGTATAATACATTTTAAGTAGTTAAAAAATTTATAAAATAGTATTTTTTTTTTACATATTATTTATATAATGTCATACAGTGCAACTTGGTTATTACGGCCTCGGCCGTAACGTCAACACGGATATAACGTCATTTCTTCATAAGTCCCGCCAAGATATAGTATTTGTATTGCAAAAACCTCGGATTTATCGTCAGTAAATTCCCAAACCTCGTATATAACGTCAAGAAAATCCGACCGAAATGAAGGCAACCTTCGTCGATAAACGGAAAAGTTCGGTCGGAAGTGCAACGCGGCTATTGTTTAGCTACGTACCAGTCTATTTTTGGATACGGCCTTTCCTCTTACGCTGCTAACTCGCCCTCCCCTACCCCTGCCACGCCGTCAGCATCCTGTCTCCCTCCCCTGTCCCCCCGCCTACCTGTCACTCACTGTAGGTCAGTGACATCTTGACTCATTTTGCGTCAAAACACTCCGATAACGTGCGTGTCTACAGTACGCTTAGCTGTCGTCAGTTATGTGAATGTATTTTACTGTTGGTTTTTTGTTCTTATTCAATAAGTTTAATTTACGAGCATCCGAAAATCATGGCAAGTGCTACGAGAAAGGTTTTGCCGATTAAAGAAAAAGTGTGAGTTATAAGAGCGTGTGAGGAGGAATGTAAGATAGCAGACGTGTGTCGGGAGTTCGGGTAGGTAAATTCCACTGTTGGTTCGATTTTAAAAAACAAGGACAAAATTTTAAAGGCATTAAAGAAGATGGTGAAAACTTGAAACAGATAAGGAGATGTGAACGGCTATTTTATATTATATTATTTTGTATTTTATTTTTCCTCGGCTTAAAATTGTAAATTTTGGAACCCCTTTTATAGAGTCACTCTGATATAGCGTCATTAATTTTGTGGTCCCTTCAATGACGTTATAACCAAGTTATACTGTATTTCATTCAGACAAATTGTTTCTACCTATTTAACAATTTTAAGAAACATTTACTTTTGTCCCTTGATTTTACTCACCATTCCTCTGGCAAACTGTTGCTCTCAGATATAAAAAGAGGGAAATTTAGTTAGCAGAAGGAATACCAGGAATATTTTGTCCAAAAGTTTGGCAATACTGCTTCCTGAAAAGCACATGTTCAGTAGCTTTCTGAAGCTAGTGAGTGGTGGATGTCTCGTCTCACCTGCTGATGTCACACTGGCTGTCATCATTCCTCTGGTATGTTTTTTTATTTAAATTCATAGTGTATTTTGTATTAAAAGCTACAAATCTAAACTTAATAGATGGTAATTTATCGTAAACATAAATTTCCCAATTAATAAATGCATTTAATATTGTAAAACCTAACATAAAGCTGTAAACATCACTCCTCTGGCAAGTACTTGCCAGAGGAATGACATGAAGACCAGAGGAATTACGAAATATGTTTTGTGAGGTTACCTTATGAAAAACTTCTTAAAATAAATAAGTAATTAAATTTATTTATATTGGAACTACTGTACAAATTTCACTTAAACTTCTGAAAATTCATTAAGAAAATGCCCTTACAAAAGAGCCAGAGGACTGACGTTTTATGATCAGAGGAGTGACATACTACACTGTCACCTTCTGAAGAAACTAAGAATACTTATTTTTTCAGTATAAGAATGCCTCAGTCAAGAGAAGAGAGATTGAGGAAGAAAAGGGAAGCAGAGAGAAGAAGATATGAAAGACTGAAGCGAGATGCAGAAGGCATAATTTGGTTGAAGGAAAAAGAAAAAAAGCAATATGCCCTAAAGAAAAAGAAAGGAATCATTAAACCTATAGAAAAATATACTCCAAGACAACAAAGAGTCCAGAGAAGATATTGGCGAGAGTCTTCAAGAAGATATAGAGAGAATAAAAAACTCAACGAGCTGCAGGGATTGTATGTTGAAAATAACACTCCTCCCCACTCAGGAGAAGATTCAAATGAAGATGAATCGTTACAGAATAGCACAAAAAAGAAGAGAGCAGATAAGTTAAGAAAAAAAAGAAGCAGGGAACTAGCTAAGAAAGACAAATTAATCCGTGAGCTGCAATCCAAAGTTGCAAAATATAAAAAGCGCTACCATCGTCTTAAAAAAAGAAATGAAGCCACAAAAGACAATTTAACTCCTAACACAAGAGTAGAGATTTTGATGAAAAAAAAGAAGGGAGTAGTGAGATAAAAAAAAAGTTATTATTCACAGAAGCCATAAAAGAACAAATTAAGGAAAGTAGCCAGAATATGAAATCGGTCAAGGAAAAACAACTTTTGAGAAAGGTTATGAGTGGATCGATTGTTAAGAAGTATCGCTTGATTAGTCAGCTCCCAAAGTGTGTGAGTCAAGGGGAAATCGTTAAAAAATAACAGAGGTGGTTTAAAGGTAGCAATAAAAAGTGAGACATTAAAAAAATCAATGATCATTCAGGCAAAAAAACTATTCGAAAAGTTTTTTGAGGATGATGCACACAGTAGAATGACAGCAGAAAGAAAGGAGTTTGTTACCCGGAAGAAAGTGAAAAAACAAAACAGATATCTTTGTGATACTATGAGAAGTCTTCACAAGGAGTTTTTGAGATTACATCAAAACATGAAGATTGGTTACTCGACCTTTTGTAGGTTTAAGCCGTTTTGGATAAAGTCAATGGCATTATCAAATCGAGACACCTGTAAATGTGTTATTTGTGGAAACGTGGAATTTTTTATTGATTCTTTGAACAGAATTGGAGTACTGACTCAAAAATCAAAAAGTTACTGCAAGAGCTTATATTTTTGTGACTCACATGACGAATCTTGTTTGCTGCGAGTGTCCAAAGCCAGATTACAAATACTTACCATCTGATTGTTCTTTGGTTACGTATTACAAATGGGTTAAAGTCAAGGAACGCATCACAACAAAGAAAACAGGTAAAGAGAAGATTATAAATAAAGTATCAAAAATAAAAGTTTGTTCAACACTTTTCAAAGTTTTGACCGAGTTTGAATCATCTATGGAGTCATTCTTACAACATGAGGGCCGGAAGTATCATCAATATGATGAAATCAAAGCAATGAAAAAAAAATCTCAAAGAAAATGAAGCGGCTATTCACATGGATTTCAGTGAAAATTACTCATTGAAGCATGTGGAAGAAATCCAAGCGTTTCATTTTGGAGGATCGAGGAAACAGATATCGCTACATACTGTAGTTGTATATGTGAAAACGCCAAACACTAACAAGACATCTTCTATGAGTTTTTGTTCCCTTTCAGAATCTCTAAATCATGAAGTTGCAGGCATTTGGGCCCACCTCAAACCTGTGCTGCAGTTCCTTAAAAATAATTATCAAATAGATACTTTGCATTTCATTAGTTGCAGCCCTTCAGGGCAGAACAGAAACAAGACCATGTTTTATTTTTTGGCCTGCCAGCTGCCGAAAATGTACCCAAACTTGATTTCTTTTACATGGAACTACTGGGAAGCGGGACATGGTAAGGGGGCACCAGATGGTGTTGGGGCTGTATGTAAAAGAACGGCTGATAGAATCGTTACAGAGGGTAAAGATGTTGGGAGTCTGTGTGACTTGGAGTTTTATTTAAGAAACAATGTTAATGGCGTAACTATCTTCGTTGTCAATGAAAGTGAAGTAAATGATATTTCTAGTACCTTTGAAACTGACAAGATTCAAATGTTGAAGGGAACAATGAAGGTTTACCAGGTTGTAAATAAGAAGTCACTACACATTCTAGAGTTTAGAGAATTGAGCTATTTTGATGATGATGTCCATCCTACGATTGGTACAATAAATTATGGTTATATTGGAAAACCCAGGCCTTCAAAATTAAAATTGAAAGTAAGTGACGTTTATTCTGATGAGGAAAACATTAGTGACTCGGAACATTTTGAGCAGCAATCCAAAATCATTGTACAGCAAACTGCTGAAAACACATCTTTCTCTGCTGATGAAATTAAAAGTAAAGTATACCTTCTAGTAGAATTCAAAGATGAATCCAAAAGAAAGCAGAGAGCAACCTTCAAATATGTAGCAGTTACACTTGAAGATATGGGCGAAGATGGTGATGTCAGTGTTTGTTTCCTTAGGGTTGTTGACAGTAAGGGTAATCAATTGTTTCGATTAGATGAACAAGATAAAACGTCAGTAAACTTTGAACAAATAAGGAGTGTTTTACAAACACCCATCATTGTGTTACGTGGTAAAAGAATGTATTATAAATTTCAGTCAAAACTTGATGTATTGGAAAAGTAAGCAGACAAGATTACTGTTAGTATTTTCTTATTTTATTACCTGAACATGAAATAATAATTTTTGTAATCTAACAGTAATTGAATTTTAAGTAGATAGAAAACATGATAAGACTGATGACTTAGTGACTTAGTGTCAAGTATAGACTGATTTTAATATGTGTTTACTAGATACTTATCTTGTAATTTGTTCATAACAATAAGAGTTTTAAAGTTCCATTAACATTTTTCCAGAGTAATAACATGTTTCATTAGCTGAACATAAGATATTATAATAATGAAATTTAAGGAGGATAGAAATAAAATAGTAAGACTGATGAAAGACTTACCATAAAGTTAATAATTACTTTAAAGCTTTTTACTTGTAGAAGCTCTGTGCGTCTCTTATTAAGTAATTTTCTTATAGCATTCAGTTTTTTCACAACTTTATTTATATTTATTCTTATGTAACAGCTTAACATGTTACATTAGTGAACATGATATTAAAGTTATGGAATTGAATGTAGAAATAAATAAAATAGTAAGACTGATAAAAGACTTACCATAAAGTTAAGACTTACTTCAGAGTTTTTTTTTTTTACTTTTTAAAGCTTTGTGCATCTCTTATTAAGTAATTTTCTTACAGCATTACATTTTTTTACTATTTAATTGTTACTTCTATGCAATAAAATATTTTATTTCCTAATTAAACTTGTTTTTTCTGATCCTTGGGTAATCTATACATTTAATATCTATAGATAATTCAGACTATTTTTAGGAAAATTGTCATTCCTCTGGCAAACTGTCATTCCTCTGGCTACAAAATTATATTATTTTTCATATAAAAAATCAAAAGTCATATATTGTTAAGGATAAAATGGAAAATAAATAATAGTCTAGGAAATTGTAAGTCATAAATGTTGAATATAGATATGGTATCATTCCTCTAGTAAGTCGTATCATTCCTCTGGTAATCATATTTTTTACTTTTTGTTGATAATAAGTAAAAAATTAAATTTTTAAGTGTTCCTTCTGGATAAATAACACTTGAATATAGATCAATTAGAAAACACCAAGAACAGACTTTAATTCTAAAAATATTTTGTTGCCATTTATTGGCATAAAATAACCCACTTTTCAGAGAATCACCCAAATATTACATCGAATTATTTGCTTATATGCATTTATAAAAAAATTCCCACAAACAGAACTACCTAACACTTGTTCAAAGCCAGTAACAAATGGGAGTTTTATTTTTTCTTACTTTTATGAAATTAGTTTTATTTTTTCAGTTTTATAAATGAATACACGTTGATATACAAGAATTGTAACATGGAAGCCTGAAAATCTTCGCAATCTTAGCAACAATTTAATTTTACTATTAAACCACCTTTCCAGCTGTCTTCAGGTAGCCTAGAACACACAAACTACAACTTCTACAGTAATATATGATGATTGGATTATTGTAATTTCAACATATACTTTCACTGGTCCATCTTAATTCCTGTTAGCATAACAAATGAATAGTTTATTTTTAATATTTACCCTACTATAAATCTTGTTATGAACCTAGATATTACCCACACCCACATTTAACACTAGCATTACCGTACTGTATCTATATTATTAAAATAATTTCTTGATTTTTGTTTGGCGATTCTAGCCTCTAAGGCCGGATTTCACCAAACTTTTAAAGCGGCGTTAAAGCCCGGTTAAGAAAATGTTAACGCTAGTTCAGAATTAATTGGCTCATTCGGATTTCACCACACACGGTTAGCCCTAACGCAGCGTTAATAAATAACTGACTCTAAAACTGGCGTTTGAATGCGTCATTTATTAAAACTCTTATTTGTTTATTTATTTCAGACTGAAATAATCGTTTACCTTACTTACATTTAAAACAAAAACAAAGTTTGAAACTATAGTGTATAATGCAACCAAAGAGGTTAATATATCTAGAGGTCTTATCAGTGATAAAAAAGTGAAGCTTACATTGTCGACCACCATTTTCCAAAGGTACCAATCAAATACCTTCTTCCCAAGTTAAATGTTTGTCAGCTAACTGTCATATAACTCGTGAAGGAGAGGATTTGTTTAATTACCATGTTGGGAGCAGAGTTGACAGAGGGGCAAATGGCGGTCGTCCATGTAGGCTACACTTTTTTACATGAGGCGAGACCACTAGATATATTAACCTCGTTAAATGCAACGTCTGCATTTCTCCTATTACTGAGCACATTCGTTATATTGAAGTGTTTTCCAATTAGGTCAATTAAATACAATCCGATGAGAATGGAAATCCATACATGGATCAATTATAATTAAATGATGTATTTCTTGAGGGGTAGATCCCGGGTCTCTTTTCATCTTATTTTTTCATGGTCGCCGGTTATTGAAGCATTATAACAAATCAAAAGAACAAAATAAACTAATAAAGATGATTATGTTTTTAATCAAAATGTGTGTCAAAAAAACTTTGTAACAATTTTAGGCTAGTCATATTTTTGTAGTGTGCAAGTACTCGAAAATTTGAGTATTTATGCAGAGTACCATTACATTACTTTGACTTGAGGTTTTAAAAATTACTTGAAAGTTCAAGCGAGTATATCCCACCGATCACTGGGCGATTGCGACCAGCCAAATCGCAAAACGGCCGCAAAAGACGATCGCACCAGGTAAAATTGACCATAAAAAAACAAGCGAACTTATTTAAAGACGACCAGACCGCGTAATATTGGAATTAATTGAAGAAGCGACAATATTAATCTTCAATGCAGAGGCGGATTTAATCATGGGCGCGCGCCTAGGAGCCCGTACTACACAGTACTACATGCAAAAGCCTCATCCAAGAGAAAATAAGTCACCAACTTGGACCTGAACGGCAACAAGGGCCTGCACCACAGGTTGAGCCTAGGGGCCCCCAGCTCCTAAATCCGGCCCAGCTTCAATGTAGGTCGTCGTTGGTGCCACTGTTCGTGGTATTGTCGCGACGTAGGGCCATGGTTTCGCGGTTTGCCATCATCAACGACTGCGAAACTCATCGGAAGGCTCTACATATTATATTATCCGGATAAATGACTTTACCACGGTCTATTGGCTGTAAACAACAATGGAAAACATAATATCGGTCAAAAATTACTAGTACAGATTATAAGCGACTATAAGCGATATCCGGACCAAGTTATATTGAGAGAGTAGTAACTGGACCGTGTTTATCGGCTGAAAATGACAGTCAAACCATGATTTGTTTGTCAATAATAAACTGTATTGATTTTACTGGCCTAAAATATGCATTGATACTCAGATATTAGTTAGATACTATGTTTAGACTATCATATCTGGAATGTTATCCATATCCCATTACACTATTTTTAATTACCAACTATATATTGCTGACGGCAAATTCTCGCTCAAAAAAACTCAAAACTCGAGAATAATATTGGCACTACTCGACTTGATCCACACCATTAACTATTTGTTATGAAATATCACATGTTTTACAGTAATTTAAATATGCAATAATTAACAGATGACAATTGAACTAGCGTTAGTTTTGCATTGGTGAAATCCAATTTTCTTTAACTGATGCTAAAACAGAATTCGGTTAATTGAACTAGCGTTAATGAAAGTTTGGTGAAATCCGGCCTAGAACTACTAATTTGCTTACATGTTTGGTATCAATCGAAAGCTCTTACCCTCAAGAAGTGCCTTTTGGTGTTTTGAAAAACATCCATCTACAGGGATGTTTAAAGTAAGAACTTTAAACCCCTTAGGATTTTAAAGTTCCAATGTTAATATTATGGAGTTATATTTAATTTAGTTAAACACCTGACTGCAATGTAAACAGACCAAAACATCTGACCTTATGCCTGCGGGATTCCCGGGCAGAGAACGGGACACCTGCTAGTATTCATAAAATACCCCCCTAGCAGCTAACCTGCGAACTCAGCGAATTTCCAATGCATATATAAGTATCTTAATACCACATAAAGCCACATACCAAGTTTCATCAATATACATTCATAAATAAACGATTTATGACATTTTAATTATCCTCCATAAGAATAACATGGCGGCTAAATATGCAGGTTTGCTGAAGCAAGGAACACAAAAAATGGGGTTTTATATAAATATCAATAAAACTCAAGTAGGTAAAGCCACATACCAAATTTTATTAATTTATGTTCATAATTAAGGGAGATAACATGTTACTTATTCTCCATAAGAATAACATGGGGGCTGAGTATGCAGATTTGCTGCTACAGGAACTTTCTTCCAAAAATGTTTTTTCCCCCACCCACTGTGTAAAGTAAAATTTTACTCCTTGTAATGAGGGAGTAAAGTGCTACTTTAACTATCTAGGGAGTTATAGTTACTCTAACTCCCTAGGGAGACAAAGTAAACCCATAAGAATAACATTGACAATCTGGCAACACAGTTCAGTGGAGAACTGGCAACGCTGTAGCTATGACAAGGAGAACACAATCAGCTGATGTTTCGCTGCAATAATTAACACTGCAGCTATCGCGGAATTGGATTAGCTGATTGATATTTTGCTTCGTTCAGCTGCAATTAACATTCCAAGTTCGGAGGTTAGTTATTACGCAACCAAAATGGACAAAATTGTAAATGTAAATACTTATGAATACTTTTGGATTTTGGGGGGGGGGGGGGAATGTTGTGAGCATTACGGGAGTAAAGTACATTCTCTCCCTCAGGAAAATTGACGCCCTCACCTACGGTGTCGGGCACCAACAATTTCCCTCAGGGAGACAAAATTGCACTTTACTCTCTTAATACACAAATAACTATTTTGAGCAAATATCAATAGAACACAACGATATGAAGCAATATACCAAGTTTCATCAGGATAAGTTCGTAAATAAGCGAGATGTACAATTTTTTGTATTCTCCATAAGAATAACATTGGACAATGTACTGTGTTTAGCACTTTCAATATCCCTGTAACCATTTGACGTAGAGCAATGATCAAAAACCAAATTGTGCGTCTTCTTAAGCTGATTCCAATGGAAAAAACTAAAATTTGATTTTTTTTCAAAAATGATATGTAAAAAACTCAAAAAAAACCCCAAAATACCCCTTCGAATGTCCCAGGACTACCTACCTTAAGACTGGTTTTTACCAGTTTTGAGACTGACATTGGGTAAATCAAATGAAGTTGTCATTACATATGGTAAGTCTTTTGGCTGTCCATTATGGCAAACTTCCCTTTCACCTTTGGTCCCTCCATTTGCAGCGGCTAGGGGCAGAATCTCCGGGTTTGGTCCCCACCTGCCAACCTGAGAATGAATGGTCCCTGGCTGTTGTACATGGATACCCTGTCAGTTGAATTGACCAGTTGGAGGGCAAAATGAGGGTCCCCTGTTTGAGAGCCTAATCCCAGCTGTCACAGGGGCACAGGAGTTGGCCCTCTGAAGGGTCGATTTGGCTGCCGTCCCTTCCCACCCTTTCCTTTCCTGCTATATCCTATCTTTCCATTAACCTGCGCAATATTCCCGCTTGTGGAAGATGTGTCTAGCAGCTATGCTGGGGTTTCCTAATCCGCAACAATGATGATGATGATGACCCCTTCAGATAGGTCGATCTGTCTGGTTTTCGAACTTAAAGTATAAATGCTGCTTTACACGTTTATACCAAATTTCGTCAAAATCGGATTAATTTTATGAGAGTTATTGTGCTCATGGACACACACACATATATATATTAGGGGTGTGCGAGTATTCAAACTTCGAGCTTTTTCGAGATTTGCAAAAAGGTTCGAGCCAAATATTTAAAACGCCGACCAGCGAAAATAGTCGTCTACAAAAGTCAATTTAAAAACAACTTTCCAGAATCAATGTTAGAATTCTCGAAGTTTGCATCGGTAGAGCTCCATTCCATAACAAATATAATTCTGCAGTGCTAATGCTTTCGGTCCCTGATAAAAAAATAACCAAACATTAAAGTATTGTAATATTTTAAACTGCCGACCTGATCAGTGATCAACCAATGCAATGGAGCTACTTTCTCTACGCTCAATCACATCAAGTGGACCTATCACACTATTCAGTTTGCAGTGCAGTGTTGCCATTGCCCAGTTGAATTGTGCAATATTTCACGGTTAATAATAATTAATACAACAACCGTACTGCTCCAGAAAAAGTACCACAGGAAAAAACTAAAATCCATTAAAACACTTTGTCTAATTGTTGCATCGGTACGTTCTTTTATATAACTTACAACTTCGTACATTACACAATAATTATATTTCCTGGAGTCTGAAATTATTTCTGGCAACACTGTTGGCATACCCACTTTGCGAACTGCCTTAAGACGTTGATTGAAGATAGACAATAGACAATATTCTTTATTTCCTTTAAGCATTTAAACAATGCAATAGGACACTTCAAACAGTAGGTACAAGAGATCACAAAACATAGTATGTACAATATATATGTTTCAGTCAATACATAAACTTATTCTAAATACAAAAGGCAGAAGTTGAGCATAACAGTAGGTTTGAAGCCAATGGTCACTTACAAAAATTTACAATCCCAGAATTCATCAGTTGTGTAGAAAACTTGATTTTTGATCCACTTGTTTAGAACCTCTTTAAAGCTGTTGTATGGTAGGTTTCTAATAGCTAAGGGTAATTTGTTATATAATTTGAGCTGTTGGTACATATGACTATTCAAGGTTTTGGAAAGTCTTACATGAGGAGTTACAAGATTGTTTCTTTGTCTAGTTGAATAATTATGACAGTTTTGACAATTAAAAGAAAAAATATTCTGTTTGACATGAAGTAAATTACTTAAAATATATAAAGATGGATCAGTAATGATATTCAGTTTCGGAAAACTTGCTTTGCATGATTGTCTACTTTTTAAATTATCCAAGACTCTTATAGCCTTTTTTTGCCATAAGAAAACTTTAGATGCATGAGAAGAATTACCCCAAAGGCGAATTAGCTAATAAGTGAATGGAAGAGACCATAATATGTTACTATCAAAACATCTGAACTTACCGACAACTTAAGCTTTCTAAGCAAAAATACAACACGAGACAGTTTCTTAGAAAGGTTAAGTACATGGGGTTCCCAGCTTAAACGATTATCCAATGTGAAACCTAACAGTTTTACATCACTATTCACATTACAGGCAACAGGAATACCCCTTAGAGCAAAATAAATTAATTCGGTTTTGTTTTCATTTATTGTAAGATTGTTCGACTCAAACCATTTTTTTGCTGAGATAAGAGTATCAGAAAGTCTATGTTTGACAACATCAAAATCATTGTCTGAACATATCAATGTCGTGTCGTCAGCGTAAAGTACCGAAAAAGTACTTTCTAAGATGGTTATTATGATGTAATAATGATTTCACGTGACCAACAGCTAGGGATAAGAGTGTACGTGATGAACGAGTTGGGTGATGAACGCCTAATAAACATGACGTTATAATGTGCAGACGACGAATTAATACTCTCAAAAAATTGGATAGTTAAAAAATTGACGAATTGCGAGGTTCACAAAATCTAAGGATTTTCCAAAAATTCTGAATGGTTACGTAACGCATGTTTATAATACCGGTGGTCATATTATTTTAAAGGTTGATTATATTCTAAGTACGCCGAAGGCCCTAACCAAGAGCAAGACACGTTAAAAATGGCGCAGTGTTTTCAGTTTTGTTACGCTACAGCTGTGCGATTAAAATCATATTGTAAACCCCGCGGGGTTGTTTGAATTTATGAACGAGTTCGCACGCAGCACGCTGACGTGAGGGAAGTGAATTTCCACAAAAAAACTTTTAAAACTCAAAATCAGTGTAAAAACATACATTTGTCCAATTTTTATTGAAATCTGAAAACACTGATTTTTTTGGCTGTTCTGATACTCCTGGTTTCATTTACTTGCAAAGCTGGGAATACAATTTTGCGCATTATAAGGTTAGGAGAAGGTCCAGACAGGACTGAAAGTAGGCGTGAGGTTGCTGGGGGTCTTAAAAGTACTCTAACAAAGGAATAACAGGCTTTTCTAGTGTAAAACCCCCATAAGACAACGTACTGTATTTAGCCGATACACATTTTCTTTAATAACTCGGTAAATATATATGCTGGAATGACGAGAGAGGGCTTAAAACTTTCGCCTCTCTAATTCCCATCTTTTTACATGCATTAATTTTACATCTGGGGCTTTTCTGACCTTTTTTGGGCCCAAAAACTCGAAATTTGAAAGATTAATCCCCAAAAAATGGGTTTAGAGTTTTCCGATTGTTTTGCCCAACGAACTTGTCCAACAGATTATAGAAAGGAACGTCCCTACCAAATTTGAAGTAGATCGGACCAAAAATGCGACCGCTAGAGTGCATACATATATATATATATATATGTCTATATATATATATATATATATATATATAAAATTTTGAACGACCACCCAAAACGTGTTCAGGGGGTCACGTTAGGAACTTCTATGGTGGTCCCGGGCTTAAGTTTCACTGTGCGGGTCATGCTAATAGTTCACTTTCCAAAGGAAATTCACTAATAAACGTCTGTAGAAGTAGAAACCATATAATTTTGTAATTGTATGCTTTCAAATTGTTAAAGTTGTGATGGAAGAAGCATGCATTGACGATCCTCTTCCATCTTCTAATTCGGAAACCTTCTGTTTCAGAAGCAGATATAATAGATTAAGTCTGTTAGGTAATAGGTTATATAGAACATAAGCTAGGCCTACGATTAGTAACTTATTCCTGTGAGTACAATAAGATATAAAGACTGGTTTAACTATCTTATATTTATAAAAAGATAACCTAAAATTTACTATTTACAAACACTTGATTGAGAGATAGGCTACTGGGTTTAGGCAATTCCCAAGGCTAGGGCCTAAGTCTGGTTACATGGAGAGTACATATTGACATATAGTCAATTATTATTATTATGGCTATTAATAAATACGGTAATATCTGCATTAGTTAACCTATGGGCTCATCAGTCGTTAAACATTTTTAGTTCTCTTACTTTACGTTATTTGTTCTCTATGTAGGCTACCTACTTTATATTGAAAGACAAATTGTTCGTTACCATCAACAAGTAGTCTCAAGAAATCTTCCTGTTTAGAAGCCTACCGTACTTATTTTGTTATTTTCCACTGTAGGCCTTTATTTATTTAACGTAGGAGTAATGAATCTAGAAGAAGTGAATGAAAGATGACAAATATTTAAAGTTGTAAATTATTTTACAATAACATAATGGATAAAATGTTTATTCTTTAAAACATAATATAAATAAAGAATACATATTGGCCTAATCAAACATGCTCAACGCTCAAGAACTTTGAAAAAATTCTGCCCGGCGTGGCTCAGAAAATCACTACCGGTATATTGCACACTCCTAGAGAAAATTCCTATCAAAAAAAGCTCGGCTCGAGAAAGCTCGAAGCTCAAGAACTTTGAAAAAAAGCTCGGCTCGGCTCGAGCCAGAAATCACTATTCGCACACTATTCGCACACCCCTAATATATGTATACCCCTAATACACCCCTAATATATACATACAGTTTTTAAAGAATGGTGTTTTTGGCATCTAGGGACCTACCATGCCGACTACGGTAATAGCTTCTTCCCTATAGGGGAAATTCACTAAAAAGTATATTCCTCTGAAAGTGATTGAATCGGCACATCTGTTTGAAATAATATCTGCTTTTACCATTCAAAAGTTTATTCATATTTCTCCAAAAGACACTATTATAAGACACTGCCCACATTATAAGATAGAAGGGATCCCTAAAAAATTTAGTTCAAATAACTAAGAATGTTATGTAAGAATAAACTGGCCAACGATCCTCCAGTTTGCTCACCTTATACTTTTTCTTGAGCCTGATAACTTCGGGCAGGTGGACTATCGACCCCTCCATGCTGAAGATGCCTTCTACCATGATGATGATCTTTTTCCATGGTCGTCTTGTACGTGGCTGCCCGTAGATTATGGCATCTCTCAGGTGTTTTTCTAGGCTCGCTATGTCTGCACATCAAACAAAACTGTAAGTATAAAATAAAAAATGATAAACTCTTAATTATTGCACATGTTTGTACAGATCAGAAAAATTGAGGATTGTGTTAAGGTTAAACAAAAAAAATTCCAAGGATTAATTTGTGTTACAATTTAACAAAACAACACGGTTTCAACCACTCCATTCACCTTGGCGGTCAAAAGGTTAAGCATAACAAGAGGTTACTAAACACAAGCTTGATACCATAGGCTTGTTAATATTGACTACTTTTTGGAATGAATGAAGATATTGGCTTGATAAATGAATAACCTCCAGGAATGAATTAAGATATCAGCTTGATAAATGAACAATCTCCAATCTCAAAATATTGACCATCAGTATAAAAACTTCATTATACAAGCCTAATGTAATTTAAACCAGAAACAAATCTTGATTAGCATGCACATTTTTAAGCTGAATCTCAAAATTAAAATATTATTATGGTAATCAAATTTTGTTAACTATAAGCTGTACAAATATCAGAATCAAGGGTGCCCTCATGATCAAAATGTTAAGTTAAATATTTGAATCATATTATACTGAGGAAATTTAAAACAACGAAAACGGTGAAGTCCCACAACCTCGACACTCTGGAAAACTTTACACCCATTTGAAGTACTTTTATACATTTGTTATTTATTTTAAATCAAATAAGTCAAGTAAAATTCCTAAGAAACTACGCCTTATTATGTTTTTTAGTACTATGAAACTTTTTTGCCATCTAACAATATATATTTTTAAAATATAATTAGATGAATTAAGTAAAAACTATCTTTGTACTTTCCACAGTCTAAACAAAACAAGCTTCAGGAAACTTAACGTCCACAAACTTAACAACGACCAAGTCCACAGTGTTAAGTATGTGAGACTACTGTCGCTGTATCTGGTAGCCCACAATAAAACATTCTCTAACGTTTCCTGAAGTTTGTATTCCCCCGACAGTTCCCCATTCGCTATACACTCACTGTTGTGCTTGAAGACCTTGATGGTGGCGCCGGACAGCCGCAGCCCCAGTATGAGGCTGGCGTGGTTCTTCTCATCGCTCAGCACGTAGCAGCCGGGACTCAGTAGCGCCGGGATGTTGAGCGAGTTGGTGGCGAACCCCAT
The DNA here is from genome assembly GCA_963675035.1 of Allygus modestus. Taxonomy (NCBI): domain Eukaryota; kingdom Metazoa; phylum Arthropoda; class Insecta; order Hemiptera; family Cicadellidae; genus Allygus; species Allygus modestus. The sequence goes on along the minus strand of OY776117.1, from coordinate 105,163,404 downwards.
CCCGAACACTATGGCGTCCTCCACGCCCAGGAACCGAGCCGTGAGCCGCTCCAGCTCAATGTGCTGCTCGTTGGTGCCTGGGCCGACAACAAAAACCATCATGGATTATTGTGTGTCAAGGTTATTTTATGATATCATAGGTTCGTTTCCATTATGCTTTTTTTTAGAGGTGTGCGAATAGTGAATTTTTAGTTCGGATTGGTTTCGGTTCGGATCGGATAGTAAGGGTTTCGGATCGGATAATTATTTGACTCGGATATTTAGCCTACTTTACCCCAATCTCTAAAACTACCATATTTTCAGGTTGGAACTTAACATTTTCATTTTTCTTGCAAGATATAAATATACAATATTTAAGCTAAGTAATTTTATTCAAAACAAGTGGTTATTATTTTTACAAATATATCTTTCTGAGTAATTGAAGTCTGTGCTACAAATAACCCCACCAGAAAACAGCATGTCTAATTGGAGGAGCAATATACCAACCTCTGTACATACTCTAAAATAGTATCTTCTCTGCAGTGGAAAATACAAGAAATATGTTTACTGGTTGTATAGGTATAAGATAAAAGTATAGGTAATTTAATAACAGAAGGCCTAGGTTAGGATACTCAAATCATGTAATGTCACCTTGACTATCATTAATCCTTGCCATTATGCTATAACACCTTAGCCTATCTGGGTGTAGGCCTGGTAAAAAACAAACATAAACATATGGTCAGGCAAGAGAATCAACAAGGAAACATTTTAACACGTTCGCTACCAGCCGCCGCATATATGCGGCGGCCGGTTCACTCTGACAGCCCACGAAAAAAATCATAAACTTCCCTGTAGACTGGTCCTAGTCCTAGCTACAGACCAAGCGCCGCATATATAAGGCGGACTATCCCGTAGACCGTGCCTATACCATCTAACCTTTAAAATAGACCGTTGCGAAGAAATTTCTCATTTAATATCAAGAAACCAACGCCGCAGTTCTGCGGCGGCAGTCTATTTTAATGAACCTAGCCGCCGCAGATCTGCGGCGTTGAGCTATGAGTACGCCACGCTCGCCGCAAAATTGAGGCGGCAGTCTGTGGTTACGATTTTTTTTTAACATTGTGGTAGCGAACGTAATATGATTACAGCCTATTTAAAAGACCGGAATCACTAGAGCAAAGCAGCCATCACAACACAAAACACTAAAGGCCTAGTACGACAAAGGCAATCAGACCCTACTGAAACAATGAATCAGTATAGGGCTTCAACTCTGTATGAGCTAACCAAAAACTTCCATAACCAAAGAATTTCCTTTGTTTTATAAATTTACTAACTAAGCTTAGTTCAAATTTATTTTGTTTACTACAAATTAGAAACTTTGTTTAACCTAGTTTGTCTACGGAATGTAAACAGACTACAAACTGTCAGAATCAGCTTGCATTTCAAACTATCGGCTTTGTTCTTTTTTAATAATTTACATATCATGCTTTTCTTCCTTTTCGGTTCCATTTTAATTACATGAATTAAACAAAATAAAATAATATCCGAACGATAAAATCAGTATAAATAATTAATAAAGATAACTAAGCGATGCCTTCTTGAATCCGTCATCAGGTCGTCGCTGCTTTAAACGTCGTTTCGTCGTAAAGATACTCGACGAGCTTAATATATCTAAAGGTCTCGTCTGGGGGTAAACAAGTGAAGTCTTTTCTTGGAGTAGAAGAGCTCTAGCTAGATTAAGGCTGTGCAGTCAAAAAATTTTTAATACTTTTCTCACGGTTTTTTGGTGTATTACGATTATACAAATCGGAAACACCCATTTTTTTGAAAAAATATGTCCGTTATATTGGGGGTTTCCACCTTTGAAGTACCATTTTAGGGGTATTTTGAATTCTACACTAGTTAAAAACGGCCAATCATAAATCTTTCAAAATTGGTTTATGTATTTTCAAAAAATATACTTAATGGTTACCTAAATTGATTTTAGTAAAATTTTAATTATTTCATGAGATAATTTTTTTATCTCGGTTGTTTTTTTATCAAGTGGTTTAAAACTTCAGCTAAACCAAGCCAAGTGTGTACAATGGCAGTTTTACACAAGTATATGTAAAAATACATTTTCATAACAATGTTGTGTACAATAAACTTTTTAATTTTAGCCCACAGCCGCACGCCAGACACCAAACTACCCCTGAGCCGCCCATAGCGCCCCGACTCGCACGTGCAGGCACCCGCGCACCATATTTCTCTCTCACTCGCACATCCCTTTACTCTCTCACACGTCTTACCTCTCTCTCTCTCTCCCTCTTGCTACCCCTCATCGGCCTGCCGGCCCCCGTCACCCTGTCACAGACGAGGTATCTTCTTTGCAACCAATGTCTATAAGCCAGGTTGTGTAAGTTGTTTGCAGGCCAGTCGTCAGGATTTTGTAGGACCATTGAAGATTGTTTTTCGTTTATTTGAATTACCAAGTAGGCCCTAAAAATGGATTCTTAAGAAAATAACGTCAAATTGTAGCCTAAATAAATTGACATGTTGTTAGTGAAACGGGGGTGTTGTCTTAACTGGTTATCAAGTTACTATACAGATTTTGTAAAATGCAAATAAAACAAATTAATACGATTATTCAAATTTAACATTAAAATTTAACTGTCCGCACGAGTCTCTAAAGTTACTGTAAAAAAACTCAAGCGACACAAAATTCGGACCTGCAGTACCTGCAGTAAGTTTGCAGTATCGAAAGACCTGTGCTAACTTCGTAAATTACGTATTTTCACGTTTTTCGTTTGTTCCACTATATCTCCTAAACTATGAATTTTTCACAAAACAGGTTATTCACGTGTTTAAAGTAGATTATATTTACTGTACTACAATTTGAAACCAGAATCAGCTCTGTAGGTACAATAGTGTGCTTACAATAGTATGTTTTCAAAATTCTATTCGGATTTTTAATTTTAAATAGCATATTCATTGAGTATCTTTAAGTGTTATTTGAATGTCAGAGTAGCTGGCCCGGCTATGTCGTAATTTCCATATAAAAATATGTCAGAATTTAGTACCTATTTCGTAATATTTAGTACCGCCGTTAATCAAATTAGTACCTCACACAAATAGGAGTTAATTAAATTTTTGTGTTTCCGGGCCAGCGTCATGATTTCCCGGTCATCTTAGAAAATTACCGCAATATACAGGGTGTCCCGTTAGAGTATCGCACAAATGCGATTTGGTAGAACTCATCGAAAGGAGCAAAAAACGCAATATAAACTTTTTCTAAATCGCTTCGTTTTCCATCTGTCTGCCTGTATGTGATTTTTAATCAATACATCATATCTTAGGAACCCCTTGGGCAATAACTTGAAACTTGGCATGTGTATTCTACTTGTTTAGGGCTAATTTGGTACTACTTTTGGTTTTCCACCCTTTCCACCTTTTTTGGGGATTAATATTTAAAATTTTGAGTTTTCGGGCCCAAAAAAGGTCAGAAAAGGTCCAGATGTAAAATTAATGCATATAAAAATATAGGAATTAGTGAGGTGAAAGTTTTAAGCCCTATCTAGTCATTCTAGTTTAAATACTTCCCGAGTTATTGACGAAAATGTGTTTCGACTAAACACAGTACGTTGTTTTATGGGGGTTTTACACTAGAAAAGCCTGTTATTCCTTTGTTACAGTACCTACAACCATTCTTCCGTATATTCAATGATACGACGGATTAGCAACGTACAGTTTGCATAGGACATATATTTAATAATTTTTTTTTATTTAGACATTTTTTATCTGTTAATTTCAATGATGTTCAATGATCATGATTGTGTTTGCCAGTTTTGTCTAAATATTTTAAAATTCATAATTTGGCTTTTTGAACAAAGTTCAAAACCGTTTGCGAGCGTTTCCATTTTCCATTTTACTTGAACTTTGTTTTGAGTTTAGTTCAAAACAATGTTTTGAGCAGAAACTGTTAGAATGGAAACGGGGCTTTAGGAATACTTTGTATATTTCATTTTAAATATTATTCAATGGTTTACTGATCCTAAGACTTTGTTTTAAATTTAATATTCGTGCTTAATTGTTATCAGATATTTTATCCGTGCTACAATCGTATTTTATACTGAATCTCGTTAAAAACCGTCAACATATGAATCAATTATCAAACAATCAATCAATCAATGTGTAAGACGCCGACGCAACTAAGGCGAATATGAATGAAGATGAATGTAGAATGGGTGAGATGCCTTGTATAGCCTTGTTACTAATACTGACTTATTCTTTAACCATGATCATTAACCCTAGCCGTGGCCATTCGACCAAATTGGTCGAACTTTTATGTCGCCTGTTGTGGCCATCAACCAAATTGGTCGAACTCTACAGAAAATTTTGTAACGTTAATAAACCAATAATAATAAACTCAAAAGTCATCAATATACATATCATTCAAAAGGTCACATTCTGAACTTTCATTTTATTACATAAATAAACCATGTAGCAGCTGTATAACAATGTTACGACGATTACAAATTGAATGAAGTTTTGGCACAACGCAATGGCTGCAGCCGACGCTCTGACAATGGCAAAACACGATACTTTTGAAATTACCCAGATCGGGTAATTTTTCTCGCAGGAAGATGCGGTTGGTACCAATGCACAGCTGAAGAGTTGCGCTTTATTTTGGTATTAATTTTTAGAATTAAATATTGATTGGACAGGTTATATGATTTTCTGAAAACAGGTGTTTTTGTTTTTTTTGTGTTATGGCCAATTCGACCAAATTGGTCGAACTATAAAATCGCGTTTATATGCATTGTATGTCATAGTTACTAGTCAAATAATATGTTATTTTGAAGAGGAAGAAATGTAGAGTAATTTAGTTTTGCCGTTGGCAGCACTGCTCTTAGCAGAACACCTGTCAGATACTCAACAATTCGTTATATGTTTTGATCAGTTGTTAGCCATTGCGGTATTGGTATATGCATTTCTAAGCATTAGATGATTTTTATCTGCGAATCATTTATGAATTAGGTATTATTTCGGAGTTTTAGTGTTAGTGAAGTGTTTGTGTATATATAACAGTAATCTCTTTTTCATTATTGGGTAGGCCTAATATAATTTAGAACAATTATTTCGTAAACCCCTACATAGGCCTATTGACCGCACGTTATCTCGTACATAACACGCCACTACCCTATGTATATGTAAATATATATATACCGGGTAGGTATATTTGATTGTTTATAAATACCTGTAGTAATAATAAATAGATATAATATGACATTATTTATGTTTATACAGATTGCAAAGATCTCATTGAAAAATACTACTTTTCACAAATTTGCCAAGTCCGCGACTATTTGTTTGTTGCTACATAACACATATACAAATAATACTTTACCCTAGGTAATATACATTTATATTTAGGGAATTGAATGTACTATAACATGTTTATAATGGTTTAGGGGTAAACAATTTGGTAAAAGAGTTATATACTAAATATTGTGAAATATTTGTTTACAAAAAACGTAAAAATAGCGAAACATTATTTTATTTGCATGTATTTATAAGTGATAATAATATTTTACCATCAACTATATGACTTTTTTGGATTCCTTACTTCATTGGCTTTACAAATATGTATATATATATATATATATATATATATTAGTATATACATATATTACATGACTTACAACACAATATAACACTGTACAGTTTATGCTTTTTTCGGTTTTCCGTTTATTATTATATTATGCCCCTAATACTTACAAAAACAATTCTTTTCCCAACATGTTATATATTTCTATGTAGGGAATTAGATTGTCTACAAAATGTATATAATGAATTTTCCATAAAAAATCCGTGAAAAAAATTTCACCGAGGCTGTTTTTGGAATTTATACAACAAATATTTATTTTTTTTATTTTTTTTCACTATACCGAAAAATTATTTCCCTGAATCTTTATTATTTCAGTATTTCTAGATTCTCCTGTTCTTTCCAGTCAAAATGAATATGAGGTTGGCTAGGTTTACTTGTACGGTTGAATTTATACGAATTTTCAAAAAAAGGTCTGCAAAATCGCCAAATCTGCTTGGCCATTTCCCACTTCAACATTAGGCCACTGCTAGGGTTAATTAGCCCAATTAATTTATGTTACGTTACTCGTCTATTTCATAGACTTAATTTAAACAATGCTAACTCTTCGCGACAGCTTCGCTTGTTTACCTCATTTCAGTTTTACTGTAAAATCAAATAACACAGCTGATCAAATTCCAATACAACGGAACTTGGATGGTTCGAATTTCGTATAGTTCGAAATCTTCTTTAATTATAATGTTTTGCTTGGTTCGTAGTACTATATAAACAATGTTAAAAAACATTATTAATTCAAATTTGTAAAAAAGATTTGAGAAGAATTGTATGTCGTAATTCAAATAGAAAATACTCTTTCGAGTTTCTTTAAAGTGATCATATTTTAGCGAAACTTTGGTATGTGACTTCAACTAGTTTTGTGGCCTATTTAATCTTTGAACAAAAACAATTGATTTTATTTCCCCCGAAGCAGCAAACCTGCATACTCAGCCCTAGTGTTATTCTTATGGAGAATAGTTAATGTTTGATGTCTCCCTAGTTATGAACCTAAATTAATAAACCTTGGTATGAAGATTCACCTTATTGAGTAATTTTTATAATTGCATAAAACAAGTTTATTATCTCCCTTTTTTCAGCGAAAACCTGCGTTCTCAGCTCTAATGTTATTCTTAAGGAGAATAAATAAAATGTTATATACTACTTATTTATGGGGAACGTATTATTATGTAACTTGGTAAGTGGCTTTTTGTGGTAGTGAGACAAATATTTACGCATTGTAAATTCGCTGAGTACGTAGGTTTGCTGCGAAGGGGGTATATATTAGTAGCTTGTTGGATATAGGCTTGAGAGCTAAAACCATACTAAATCTTGTAAGGAAAATTTAAATATAACTTTTTATTTTGTAAATTTTATCACTTAATTATGTATGTATTGTTATGTAACTTGGTAAGTGCCTTTATGTGGTAGCGAGACACATATTTATGCATTGGAAATTCGCTGAGCACGCAGGTTTGCTGCGGCGGGGTTATTTGTATGTTAGTAGAGCGTTTTCGACTTGTTAAAATACGTTTTATAATTAATTTTATCAGTGATATCTTAGATTTGAGAGACTTAAACAAATAATCTTTAAGACTGAATTAATTAAATATGATATTTTTAAATGGTATATTAACCGCTGAAAATTGTATAACAAATAAACATATGCGGAGAGGCTAGTTGAGTCGAGTTGCCGCTGTGCTGCTTGCTATTTGCCATTTTTGAATCTTGGTGCCCGACGACGGTTCAGGGCAGGCGAGTAGCAAGCCCAGCTGAGTGAAAGTGGTTTGACCACTTGGGGAAGTTGGGGGTTGGGGGTAGTTGAGGGGAGGGTTCTGCGTGTGTGTGAGTGAGCATCCGGGACTCTGCATGTGTGTGAGTGAGCAGCGACTGGCCTGACCTCTAGGCGGAATAGCTTGTCAATAGAGTCGACTGCACCACCTTAAGCTCGTTGATCATAGCGGGAAACTTCACCGTAGAGAAAGCTATGCAAATCGTTTTGCGCAGGTTAGCAATACTTACTCAGCGTTTTTTAATATCATTGAATGGAAGGAAAATATCAGTAGCAGCAATTCTAAACTTCATACACTAACATTTCTGTTTGCATTATGCAACTTTTGAATACTCTATGAGAGCTTGCTCACTGCACTCGTAAGAAAGTGAAACTATCGGAAATCGACGAAAAATTATCGACTATTCGCCAGTAATCCACTACTGTTGTCTCGTAGTCAGCGTTTATCCCGTGAATCATGAATAGACATTGAGTTACAATATTGTATAAATTTGCGGTTGTTTAATATCAAAAACGTTCGCTATCACACATTTCCCTTTGTAAACCGTATTCATTCTGTTTGCTAAAATGATGTACAACCTGGCCGTGTATCGCGATACGATACATGATTTTTTAAATATCGTATCGATGAATTAATACGAGTTACGTACTGAAAACATTGAAAGCGACAGGAATTGTGTCATGTTACCTTGAACGACGTCAAGAGTCAAAACGTTCATTAATGGTCCAAACATATTTATTGTTTCGTTTCTACCTTTTTATCCCCAGATATACAGTCTATCCGAATAAGTCGGATATGAACTAGACCTTATCAGATATCGATAAAGCCTTCGGATCGGATTCGGATATCCGATCCAAAACTGAACCGGCTTTTCGGATATCCACACACCTCTACCTTTTTTCATGCGTCTTGCGCCTTATGCTTAGGCGCACGGGAGACACACGGTGATGCATGCAACGCCGCATGCCCCATAAGTAAGTGCACTAGTAGACACATGTGGACCCTGAGACTGACAGGGAGCATCTTGCCTCACTCATGCCTCACTAGTGTTTGACAGCAAATCTCTACGAATATAGTTTTGTTTTCCTTCAGGTTTTGTCTTTCTGTTTACATCAAATACACATTACGTCTCGGACAAGTTAATACTATATCCATCTTTGTCCAAAAATGCACTAACTGTATTAGTTAATTCTAAACGTAGTATCGTCTCTTGAAATTAGTGGACCTATGTCATACCCAGCAAAAGATCAAAATCATATGTCATCCTCGAGTAATCTACCTCTATTGAGTTCACAAACTCCACCACCTACTAATCCTAATTCCAAGTAATTACTAATAAAGAAATCAGGTCTTTTCCTTATTTTTTCCGACTTACAATAACACCAGCAGCGAAACCAGAGCACACACTTGTCGCTCTGGTGGCATTCTCAAACTGACTGCATTTGGCACATGAATAGTGGAAACACAGAGGCAAAGCGCATGGGGCAAGCCGCATGTTGCAAGAGGCATGCAATATAGTGGAAACAAACCTTTAAGAGAGAGTTTGGACAAATGATCAAATTTACATTCAGCAAGTGATTCAGGAAATCAAATAGTATGTATCATGTAGTGTGACGTTTAATCTGATGGTATGGTAATGGAAACTGCAACTGGGGTAATCAAAAGAACAATCCAAAGAAGGGAAATAATTTATCTAGGAACAGTAATTACTGCTAAAGTAAGCAATAATTGTTAGTTTATTGCTAACCAATACAACACTGTAGCGGCCATGATTACTGCTGAATTTTCTAACAGGAAACTAGACGAATCCAAAGAGGTGTGGTTTTTAAAATCACTGGACTGGTCAATAGACAAAAGTTTGGGGGAGCGATGACTTCCTGTTGATTAGCTCAACATTGATCATTTGTACAAACTCTATTTAATAAAAACATAAAATACTTTATACATTTAAGATTACTTCAGACATAACAGATGCGAAAATGATAATTTCACATTATTAATGAACCAACAACTTGGTGAACTTGGTTGTGAAATTCCAAGTTGTGATCAGTAAAATCAGGTTGAACAAATAAGGAATCGATATAATTATTTAAATTTTCATTGCCTCGAGAGCGGCACAATCACTCTACAAACCTACCTCTAGAATAAAGCTATATTAAATTATCAATGTGGTTTTATATGAATATTCAGTTTGGCACAGTGTCAGGATGAAATTTACTAAAACGTCAATTTTTTTATCTTGACAATTTCCCAGACTTAAAAGTATATCCTAATGCACATGTATTGCGTAGCATAGAATGTGATTTTCTGTTGGTATTAATTTCATGTATCTTTTTCTTAAACCTTAGTCTGTGCTGACATTTAAGATATAAAACAGACATTAGTTGAAAGTTTCAGTAAATGTTCAGTGACTATTAAATATATTTAAAATATGGTCTGTAAATTATTTTAGAATATAAATATAATAACCTAATTCCTGGCGCGAACTGCAGAGAGCGATTCCGTACTTCTCTATCGCAAGCTTGGCAGATTCAGCGCACGGACCGGAAGACTCTGCGAACCCAAGGTAGTTGTACGACGCTAGATTAATACACCTGGACTCCGTGCCAGTGAATCTAAAAAGTACACATCACAGTTATTTGTAGCAGTTTAGAATGTATACAAAAACTTAAAATGTTAGCTGTAGTAATGATACATAACTAAGTGTATAACTCTTTTGTTTTTGCATATAAAGAATACCATACCACTTATATTTTAGGGCCACTCAGAATGTAATATCCATTAGCTCCCTACTCATTATATGGTGGAAGAAGCACCATAATTCTTGTTCGTAGGTCAGTAGATATCCAGCCATGGCAATAGAATTATCGTTCTATCATTAATTCAATCAATATATTTTCTGCAGCGCAACAAAGTGTATGCTATCATACAAATTCCTGCCAAATATACAGTTACATCTATTATTTGATTTTTAACAACCAAACAATATTCAGTACCAGAAATTCACAAAGAACTTTTCACAGAAAATTTAAAAAAAGTTGGGGTACAGGAATTAATACCCCCCGTCGCAGCAAACCTGCGTACTCAGCGAATTTCCAATGTATTTATATGATTCTCACTCCTACATAAAGCCACTTACTAAGTTTGACAAAAATACATTCATAAATAAGTGATTTATAACATTTTATTTATTCCGCATAAGAATAACATTAGGACTGAGTATGCAGGTTTGCTGCAACGAGGAAGATAGGAAATGAGTTTTTATGCAATTATCAATATAACTGAACCAGGTGAAGCTACTTACCAAGTTTTATTAATTTATGTTCATAATTATAAGAGATATAAAACTTTACTTATTCTCCATAAGAATAACATTAGGGCTGAGTATGCAGGTTAGCTGCTACGGGGACAATCAACAAAACATTTATTTTTTTGCAAATATCAATATACCAGTACAACGTGAAGCCACATACCAAGTTTCATCAATATACATTCATAAATAATCGAGATATAAAATTTTATTTATTCTCCATAAGGATAACATTGGACAAAGTACTGTGTTTAGCACTTTGAATATCTCTGCAACGGTTGGACGTAGAATCACAATTTAAACACCAAAATGATTGTTTTGTGGAGCTGAAGTGATTGGTAAAAGCAAATGTTAAGATTAAAGTAAAATTAACTGAGGAAAAGCCAAAAACCTTTTTCCCATAAGATTAACGTGGCAGATTTTATGAGCAGGTTTTTTGTATTTTTTCCGCAACCACTAGGTTAATAATTCAAAATACTATATTATTTGTTTTTTAAGCTCTACAACATGGTCAAAACTAAAATTAAGTGTTTTAAAAATTGTAGGGTGAAAAATGCAAAAAACTGATTTTTGGAAAATTTAAAACCCCCATAAACCCCCCTTCCCATGGTCCGATTTTTCTGGTTTTCGAACTTAAAGTCATAAATGTCACTTTACACATTTGAGCCAAATTTCATCAAAATCGGACGTTTTTTACTCAAGTTATCGCATTCACGGATACACACACACACACACACACACACACACACACACACACACACACACACACACACACACACACACACATAAAGATATACATATACATATATATAAATTTGAACGAATAGTGTTTTTGGCTTCTGGGGACCTCAAACAAAAAGTAATCATGGTCTCGGGCTTAAGTCTCACCATGAGACCTACGGTAATAGCTTCTTCCCTATAGGGGAAATTCGCTAAAACAGAAATACACAATTAGAACGCAACAAACCTAAACACCCTCATATAGCCCAGATACAAGGATATAAGTCTACCTTAAAGGGTTATCAAACAGTTCTTTAATTGAATAAAAAGCCTTATCAAGTAGATCCTATTTAAGCTCTTCTTTGAATTTTTTAAGCTCCATTGATTTGTAATGAGTTGGTAGCCAATTATACATTTTTAAACCGGCATACAGGGGACTTTTTTCATAAAAACTTGATTGGTGGTTTGGGAATCTATAAAGTGCACCATTTTGTGTGCTATAATTATGAACAAATTTTAATTTGTTTGGTAAAGTGTTTTTACTGAATTAATGTAAATTAAAGATTAGTAAGCATAAGCCTGTTAACGTAAAAATATTTAAATTTTTGAAAAGTGATTTGCAAGAGCTTTTTGGGTGAGAGTTAGTCATGATGCGAATAATTCTTTTTTGCAGTCTAAAGACCGCTTTTATTCCTGAGGCTTGTCCCCAAAGAATTATTCCATATCTCAAAATGGATTCGACATGTGCGTGATGCACTATTTTGCAGATTTCAAATGACACACTTTCCCTCAAATGTAAAAAAACAAAAGTAATGGATCTTAATTTATTTTGAATGTAGTTTAGGTACTCTTTCCATTTTAAGTTTTCATCAAACTGCAAACCCAAAAATTTATGTGACTCAGTTAAGCTCGGGAAATTGTACTCTACGCTATTGGTTCTAATACCTGAATTAGTAGTTCAATGTATACAAATTCTGTACTCACTCAAACGTCCAACCGTAGTCATGCGTTACCCTATCTTTGATCACAACTTCAGCCCCTGGTACAGAGCAAATGGGGATGTTCCAGCAGTCTCTGACTCTTCTAAACACATAGCGTAGGTAAAACTTTTCAAAATTATCGTACAAAGGCACATACCCCTGTAAAAAAACATTAGGCAATGTTTAATTTCAACTTTGTGTACAAGCCTAGTTTAAAAATATTTATTAAGCAAGAGTTTTTAAAGACACCAGTATTACATTTTTTTATTTTTGTGGTTACAACTTTGGTATCTAGTAAGTACTAGTAGTATATAGTAGCACTTATATATGTATCTAGTATATGGTGTTTTGTATCACTTTGCTAGTGCTAAGCACTTAATACTTGTATTTGACACTATTCTTATAACACTACATCAATGAATAAAGAAGGTTTGATTTTGAATTTGAATCTCATAGAGATTCTAAACCTACAGCGGCGTTTTCCTAGCGACGCGATTAAGCCTGTTATGCTGCGTGCTTCGTGCTCCGCGGTTGCCGGAACCACCGATCCCTTTTAAACCAAATGAGAGTGTTTTCCTACCGGCGCGGTGCGCGACTAACTGCCAACTGCGCAGCGCGCAGCGTGATTGAGAGCACTGCCTCGAGAGCAGTCAGTTGCGAGCCACGCTGCTGAACTGGGCTATTGTTTACACTGGAAATATGGAGAAAACTATAAGTTTGACTGATGTTACCAAGTTCACTGTTGATGATGACAGTTTATTAATTGACTGTGTGTCTGAGTTTGAAGTTCTGTGGAAAATGAGCCATCCTGAATTTTAAAATAACTTGAAGAAGGACAAGATTCGGAGTGGGATAGAGCAAAAAATGAATCCTTTCGACTTTTGGACAGTAGAGCTAGGGCTATGTCGACATCTTCGTCCATCTCTTCCTCTTCCACCAACAACATAAAAGCGAGACTATTTCTCGCATTGTATTTCTCCGACCCATAGCAGAACGCTACTGTGGGAACTGCGAATCTGCTTGTACGCAACGCATTGGCGGATTTCTAGGAAAACACTTTTGCGCTGCGTAAAATTTTAATCCCGCTGTTCCTGACCACGCTGCGTTCTTTAGCTTAATCGCGTAGCACGCAGCGCGGTTACTTAAGTTGGAGGAAAACACACCTTAAGTATTTAGTTAAATAGCTGATAAAGATTATTTAACCATATTTAGGAAAAATACCCCTGTTTCAGCAAACCTGCATACTAAGCGAATTTCCAATGCATGTGTATGTTTCTTACAACCACATAAAGCCATTTACCAAGTTTTATAAAAATACATTTTTAAATAAGTGATTACAAGCAATTTATTTATCCTCCATTTAAGAATAACACTGGGGCTGAGGATGCAGGTTTGCTGCAACAAGAAATATAAGAAATGTGTTTTTATGCAATTATCAATCCAACTCAACCAGGTGAAGCTAAGTACCAAGTTTTAAACATTTATGTTCACAATCAAGGGAGATAACTTTACTTCTTGTCCATAAGAATAACATTAGGGCTGAGTATTCAGGTTTGCTGCTATGGGGACAATCAACAAAAATTTTTTTTGTGCAAATATCAATATACCCAGTACTAGTTGAAGCCATATACCAGGTTTCAGCAATATACATTCATAAATAATCGAGATATCAAATTTTAATTATTCTCCACAAGGATAACATTGGACAACGTACTGTGTTTAGCACTTTGAATATCTCTGCAAACAAATGGACTTAAAATCACAAACAATTTAAACACCAAAATAACTGTTTTGTAGAGCTTAACCGATGGTATTAGCAAACGTCAAGTTAACAATAAAATTAACTGTGGAAATGCTAAAAACCTGATTCCCATAAGAGGGAAGATTTCTCCCATGGGAGAGATTTTATAAACACGTTTTTTGGATTTTCTCCGCAACCACTTAACGTAGGTTAATAATTTAAAATACCATATTGTTTTTTAAGCTCTATAAAATGGTCAAAACCAAAATTGAGTGTTTTAAAAATTTTAGGGTAAAAAAATTTAAAAAACTGATTGTTGAAAAAATTAAAACCCCATAAAACCCCCTTTCCTATGGTCCGATCTTTCTGGTTTTCAAACTTATAGTCATGAATGTCGCTTTATACGTTTGTGCCAAATTTCATTGAAATCGGATGTTTTTTTCAAAAGTTATCGAGTTAACGGACATATATATATATACACACATATACACACACACACACACACACACACACACACACACACACACATACACACACACACACACACATACACACACACACACACACATGAATTTTTAACGAATAGTTTTTGGCATATGGGGACCTCAAAACAAAAAGTTATCATGGTCTCGGGCTTAAGTCTTACCATGAGTCCTTCGGTAATAGCTTCTTTCCCTATAGGGGAAATTCGCTAAAGCAAATCAGAGGAATGTTAATCTTGTTTTTGGTCATGTTTAATTACTCTATTTATCCTTAGTTCTTGATATTAGCGAATTTCCCCTATAGGCAAGAAGCTATTACCGTAGGTCTCCTGGTAAGACTTAAGCCCGAGACCATTATAACTTTTTGTTTTGAGGTCCCCAGATGTCAAAAACACTATTCGTTAAAATTTATATATATGTGAGTAGATATATAATACCGGTTTCACGCCACCCACTTAAATCCCACTTGAAACCAGGACATCAGAAAATAATCAGAAAATAAATTTAAGAGAAAAACTTCTGAAAATAAAATTCATTTCAAATGAAAAATATTTTATAAAACGTTGGGTTTCGATTTGTGTTTTTACAAAGAGAAAAATATGAGAAAATAAAATTTATTGAGATGCAAAATTTGCATTTAAAATTTGCATTTGAGTTATAGCTATTACATTTTTTCTTTTGTGCTTATCTGTTTTTTTAGTCAAAAACATCAGAAAATCACAAGTGAAAAACATCAGAGTTGAAAATTCCAAATTTGGTAAAGAGAAATACCCCCGTCGCAGCAAATTATTTTTTTTAAGCTCTATAAAATGGCTATAATCAAAATTGAGTGTTTTTAACATTTCGGGGTCAAATTTTCAAAAAACCGATTTTTGGAAAATTGTAAACCCCCATAAAACCCTCTTCCCATAATGCGATCAATCTGGTTTTCGAACTTAAAGTCATAAATGCTACTCTCCACATTTGTGCCAAATTTCATCAAAATCGGGCGTTTCTTTCAAAAGTTATCGCGGTAACGGACACATATATATATGTTAAGTCTTACCATGCCACCTACGGTAATAGCTTCTTCCCTATAGGGGAAATTCGCTAAAACACCAGGTAATTACAATTAAGTGAAAAACATCAGAGTTGAAAATTCCAAATTCGGTAAAGAGAAAAACACCAGGTAATTAAAATTAAGTGAAAAACATCAGAGCTGAAAATTCCAAATTCGGTTAAGAAATATAGCATTCGATGAAGAGAAGGATATTTTGTCTCCCCTTGTAAATGCTTGATTTTCGGTAATCCAAAATCGGTAAAGACTAACACAGAGATATTTGGAATAACCAATCTATTTACACTATAACAACCATTGGCTGTCATAAAACACTTATCTATAACATATATCTATGCTATAATGCCCCCAAGGCAGTGTGCTTATGTTATCTTCCAGTATGCACCTCTTATCATCTTTAGGTGATAGTGCTTTCTTGTTCATTTCTAGTAGTAGTGTTCATTTCATTGTAGTACTTCTTGACATCGTTTAATTTCTGCTCAAATCCCAATAAATCACTAACCACTGGATCAAGATAAAATTTTAACGGGGAATACACTGCAATCTTATCGTTATATTTTGTTAACACAAATTGCTGCGCATCAACTCCAGCCAAAATTGATGTGATATACTCTCTACATTTGCTTTGAATTTTATCTTAGTCCAGAAGCCTTTCTCGAGATTCACACTACTGATGTTGTTTGAAATCTGCCCTTCCTCTAAGCGTTCACAACAGATGTAAAATTTACCATCTTCCTTCAGACTTGCGATATTATTATCAGATTAAAATCCTGTTAACGCTATCTTATAGTCTCCA
The DNA here is from genome assembly GCA_963675035.1 of Allygus modestus. Classification (NCBI taxonomy): domain Eukaryota; kingdom Metazoa; phylum Arthropoda; class Insecta; order Hemiptera; family Cicadellidae; genus Allygus; species Allygus modestus. The sequence continues at coordinate 105,146,929 of OY776117.1, read as the reverse complement.
TCGTCCAAGTGCAAGGGATGTGCAAGATGGAGAGTTAATACAGATTCTTGTCCAACAAGCTTAGAATTTTTCATTATATAATAAATGAATATCACTGTTTATTATACGGAAGAAAAAATTCCGAGCTATTACCAAGACCAACTAGAGCCTTGATTGTAGGCAGTTCTGGGTGTGGGAAAACTTTATTATTACTCAATCTTATATGTAAAGAAAAGGGCATCAAATTAAAACATCTATATGTGTTTAGCAAGTCGATTGGGCAGAAAGCTTATTCGGAACTTCGCAAACACTATGAAAAAAATAGAGAATGAAAACGGAAGGAAGATCGCATATTTTTTCGCACATTACGAAGATCTCATCCCTCTAGACGAATGTCCAGAGGATTCTCTAGTCGTGTTTGATGATTGCCTTATGGAAGAACAGTCAAAAATTAAGGATTATTTCATCAGAGGCCGCCATAAGAAAATATCTTGCGTTTATTTAAGTCAAAGTTATGGAAAGGTTGATATGCAGGTCATTAGAAATAACGTAAATCTTCTGTGTGTTTTCAATCAAAATACACATTACACCAAATATATTTACCAGGATTTTGTAGGATCAGATATGACACTTGAGTAGTTTGTAAATATTTGCAAAGAATGTTGGGAAATTCCATTTGGAATTTTAACGATAAACACGACAAAGAAACGTGGTAAATACATGTACATGTTAGAACGTGAAATAAACATAAAAACGTAACGTCAAACGTCAAATCGTACGTTCAACGTCAAATCGTACGTTCAACATGATTGAAAACGTAGTTCCACATTGAAAATTTTTCTCTCTATAATAAATATGAATGCTAAAGAAGCTAAACGACTGAGTAAAATCGAAAAAGATTTGCTCAGAAAATTAAAAATGGCGGAAAAGGAAGAGGTGAAAAGATTGGGGAATATCGAAAAGGAAATACTATAGGATGACAGTGAAAGTGACTCAGAAGAATGTAAGCACATTAAACCTGAAAAACTAACATCATCTTCCGCTCGTAAATTGGATAAACTACAACATAAATTACAGTCAGAATTTACTAATCAGTATCAGCGTGATATTGAAGAAGTTAAACAGATAGTAAAGAAGTATGAACCAATAACTAAAGCAATTAAAGAGAAAAACGAAGCTATATCGAAGGATATTGTTCCGATGGGATTTGTTACGAGTACACCTAGACCAAACAGAGCAATCAGGTTTGAAGATGAAGACGTCAGTGAGGATGAATACCACAGTAAAGATGATAGGCCTTCCCTCAACGCCCGAGCGTGAGTCATTTCGACACAAGTCTCTAAAACAATTAATGGATACAAAGACCGTTAGGCTGGGTTTAATTGCTGCTAGATTTTTCCCAAGAGCAAACGATAAACAGTTTGGTATTTATTATGATGAAAATGGGGAGAAAGTGAAAATTGGAACAGAACCTATAACGTTCGATAATGATGACATCATACTGATTAATCATCAAAAGAAATATAAAGGAACTGAGGGATTATGGCGTTTGCTAACTAAAAATGATTATTTCGAGAAAGAAGGCATGTATACCGATGATGATTGGGAGGCGTACAAGGATATTCTGATTAGAACTAAATCACAATACCAAAATAATTATCCGAAAACTAGCAAACCTAAATCTAGTAGGGGACGTAAATATAAAGGCATGATTAAACCAATCTGGGAAGAACTTACAAGAGGTGAAATAACCGGTTCTGGTCTTGCTACTTATACTGAAAATCCGATTGAGTACACGTACGTTAGTAATCTGAATGAACTTATAAGGCGTTTAACATACATACAAGCGCAGGAATCAGCAGGCAATAATAATTTTCATAATGAGAAATTAGCACTGGCTAAATTCTTGGGCAATCGACTAGAAGAACTTATAGAGACTTCAAAGGGTATAAAATATCTAGTGCGTTGTCTCTCTGTATTACCAGAAAGAATGATTGAAGGAAAAGGTGTGTTAAATGACATCATCAACAATTTACCGTTTGAGTTACACTGGCCTGGTATGTCGTATTTGGGGCCTGGAACGAAACTTGCAGAGAGATTGAAGCGAGGAGATCAAGGTGTAAACAAACTAGATGCAGCTGCAAAAGAACATGACATCTGGTATCGCAATCATAGGAATGCAGAAGATCGATGGGTGGCTGACAAGGACAAAGCGTGGCAACGGGTGATTTCCGATGATGCTGACTTACTAGAAGAACGGTTGTTACCAGCGTTAGTTACAACTGGAGCAATGTGGGCAAAACGAAAATTGGGATTAGGCTTAATTACTAGTGGAAATGTTTATCCGGATTTTGATTGAAAATTTTTTATCTGTATAGTAAAGAAAGATGAATAAAGTATATAACGAATACTCAAACGATGTTATCAGGAGTGACTTCAGAACAGTCATGCCTGTTAGCGACTTAAATTTTAATACCCCGAATAACTACACAGTGTTCAAACTGGATCATGGAGATTCTTTCTACAATGGTAGAATCATGTATCACATTACGGGAAAGCTAGTGCAAAAGTCTGATGGTGTTGATTATGCAGCAAATTCCAGGATAAAACTAGTCGATAATTTTGCACCGTTTCTGTTTTCAAGAGTTGAGGTGAGAAAACACAACACTCTGATCGATATTGTAGAACATCCTGGAATCACAAGTACCGTTAAGGGATTGGTCTCATATTCGCAGAGTCAAAGACACACTCTATACTCCAGCGGATTTGTCTCTGATTTTACAGGCGGTGGTAAGTTCGAAGCGTATGGATCTTTAGGTCATCTCGAACTCGGATTTTTTGACAGCTTACGATATCCGATGTTTAAAGGCGGTTTTGAGATTACCTTTATTCAAGCGGAAGATAACGACGCAATTTATCACTGGAAAGGTGCACAGACTGGAGCTACCGAACCTGTTGATGGGAAAGTTGTTATTGAGTCTTTCACTCTAAAAGGTCCGCTGGTCGAATATGCTAAAGAAGCAAAATTCAGCTAGTAGATTCACTGAAATCTCTTAGTGATAGTGACAAACTTGTGTACAAGTATTTTCAGTGGCAGTGTATTGGACACAAAGGAGTGACTGGATCAACCTTCTCATTCGATATCACTAATTTGTACAGGAATGTTTTCAATCCTCAGTTCATCATCATCGGACTGCAGACAGATAGGTCAATCAGAAGAAAAATCCTAGTGGATTTGATCCTTGTAATGTTAAAAACGCTTAATATTTAACATTTTAGCGTAATTTTCAACATCCCCTAACGTTAATGATTCTAGTTTTTTGAACGGCTTCTGATAAAATTGAGTCAAATTTTCTGTTAATTTGCTTCTTTAACCCACTTCCTTCGACGACCTCATCTAGTTCTCCATCTATAAGTTTCTTAAGCCACGGAATGAATTTATTTTTCAGTAATGGCGCCACTTTCTTCTTAATGAGAGGAGAGTAACCACATTTTTACCTAAACCAAATGGTAATTTGTCCTCTACAAAATTTAAAATCTCCCTAAAAAATCCACCATCTTTACTCTTCTCTAGTTGCTCATATGTGATAGTTAGCCGCAGACCCTTCCTGTTTTTCTGAGCTCTAAGTATGGCTTTGTGCTGTTCACCAGTGAGTAGGATGAAATCTTCACCTTGTAACTGATCGTTCGAAAGCCCTATGATCGCGCTCTTTCGTTTTTTGAACGCAATTCTAAGTTTGTTCTTCTGTAGCTCTGACAGGTTGATTTTATGTTTATGTAGTTCACTCATTTACAATACAGATACAAATTTTAATAGCGAATCACCATTAAAATTAAAAGGGATAGTGCTTAAATACTTCGGCTAACACCGCTTGTCATCGGTATATCATCGGGATACAAGTATCTATTATGTTCAGTCAGAAATTCCCAACTAACATTCTGATATTTTGCTATTAACTCCCAATCTACACTTGAAGCATAATCGCGAATAAAATCTTCTGATATTCTCTGGTGTTTGCTCAATACCTCCCAACAATCTGCATCAAAATTGGGAGCCATTTCCTCCAGAAAAGTCTCAGTAAATAGACGATATTGCAGTAGTGTAGTCCACACAAAATAGAATTTGATATTTCGATTATTTATGAATGCATATTGATGAAACTTGGTATGTGGCTTCACGTAGTACTCGTATATTGATATTTTCACAAACAATTGATTTTTTGTTGATTATCCCAGTAGCAGCAAACCTGCATACTCAGCCCTAATGGTATTCTTATGGAGAATAAGTAAAGTTTTATATCTCCCTTAATTATGAACATAAATGTTTAAAACTAAACTTAGTATGTAGCTTCACCTGGTTGAGTTAGATTAATACTGTAATTGCAAAAAAACACATATTTTGTGTTCCTTTTTGCAGCAAACCTGCGCACTCAGCCATAATGTTATTCTTATGGAGAATAAATAAAATGTTATAGATCACTTATTTATTTATGTATTTTTATGAAACTTGGTAAGTGGCTTTATATGATAGTGAGAAACATATGCATGCATTGGAAATTCACTGAGTACGCAGGTTTGCTGCGATGGGGGTATTTAATTAGTTATCAAGGGCATCAAAACAACATTTTTCTTCTCAGTCCTGAGGGAACGTTGTATCAGATCATGCGTTGATTTGTTTGCTGTTTTTACAAAGTGCCTAGTAACCTTACAAAGATAAGTTTCCCGTGATTGTTTAGGTATGTGACCTACATTTCAAATAGGTAATAATAGCCTTGACTTTTGGCACTGCACATTTTGAAGCTTTTTATTCTAGACTTAAAAAAGATAACTCAAACAGGATTCTCTAATTAGTTGATTATGTTTAATTGTATACATAGTATAAGTCATCTTGAAACTTGTTAGTATTTGCATATTAGGAACAGATGACCAATAAATAAACTACCAAGAGGCCACTTTATCATTTTTCTTTTCAATCCCCAAAAATCTCTTTAGTCAGAAAATGAGGCCCTTTTAATCCCAGGTATTTGCTTCTTAGGTCTGAAATGTTAAATGAACTTCCATAATTTCAATTTTACAACTCTACAAGTTTTTGTGTGATCCCAACACCTTTGAATGAACAAAGACTCCGCTGTAGTATGTTTTTACTACATGAAGATTTCTTTTTCTGGATCACCACTTAAGATTGCAAACATCACAGTCTCACGATTCACAAACCACCTTTATTTACTTAACAGTAAAAAACTTACTTCAGAGTAAAAAAGTTCATGCAAACAATTGCAGGTGGTATTATGTCTTTTCAGAATAACAAATAGCAGGTGTTTTAAGGCAAATACTGTTGGGTATACTATAACAAAAGGCTGCCTATAATATGAACGCAGAATGAAATACTGTACCTAAAAACAAAGTTTAATAAATTGTGGTTTTGGCATCACAATGTTTTAGCGAATTTCCCCTATAGGGAAGAAGCTATTACCGTAGGTCTCATGGTAAGACTTAAGCCCGAGACCATGATAACTTTTCATTTTTAGGTCCCCAGATGCCAAAAACACCATTCGTTCAAATTTTTATATATATATATATATATATATATATATATATTTATATATATATATGTGTCCGTAAGCACGATAACTCTCGTAAAAAAGGTCCGATCTTAATGAAATTTGGTACAAATATGTAAAGTACCATTTATTTGAACGAGTTCGAAAACCAGATGAATCGCACCATCCGAAGGGGGGTTTTTGGGGGGTTTTGTACCCCAAAAATGTGTTTTTTGGGGTTTTCACAGGTAATTTAAATTTAAATCAAATTTTAATTTATACCATTAGGTTGAGCTTAAAAAAACAAACAATTTGGTATTTTTATCATTGCTCTACGTCAATTGGTTACCGAGATATTGAAAGTGCTAAGCACAGTACGTTGTCTAATGTTATTCTTATGGAGAAAAAGAAAAATTGTATATCTCGCTTATTTATGAACATAAACTGACGAAATTTGGTATATGGCTTCATATGGTTGTGGTTTATTGTTGTTTGCACAAAAAACTATTTTTCGCCTATGGTTCCTGTAGCAGCAAACCTAGGTACTCGGTCCCCATGTTATTCTTATGGAAAATACTTAAAATGTTATATATCGCTTATTTATGAATGTATATGGATGAAACTTGGTATGTGACTTCACTAAGATGAGTTCTATTGATATTTGTATAAAAATCCATTATTTTGTGTGCTTTGTTGCAGCAAACCTGCGTACTCATCCCCAATGTTATTCTTATGGAGAGTAATTAATATTTTAAATATCGTTTGTTTGTGAATACATTTCTTATGAATCCTGTTAAGTGTTTTAATGTGTTATGTTATATATTCATTGGAAATTCGCTGAGTATGCAGGTTTGCTGCAACGGGGGTATTTTGTTTTTGTGTCTATCTACGCCAGTGGCATTTTTTAACGTTTTGATAGGGAACGGTCCAAACCCTGGTCGTTTTACTATCTAAGGTTGACCTGTTCTTAGAAAGCATCATTAATTAATAGCCCAATGACAAATGGCAGCTAGGTCCAGTTTTGAACCTTATCAAAATTTTGTGGTGATATCAAATAAAAAAGTTATTATTGTCCTGGGCTAGGTCTTACTATGCTGACTACGGTAACCACTTCATCCCCATAAGGGAAATTCACTAAAAGAAAAATACTACAATTACTGTTTAAAAACATTTTCCTATGAAAGGAGTTTTGTAATTGCTTAAAAGTTACAGCTGTTTTACTGTTTAAACATTTAAAAGTTGATTAATAGATCCAAATTTTACTTTTTACTAGGTATGTGTATATAACAGTAGGTTCCCGATTATCCGTGGTCGCCAAAATTCTTGATATATATGGAGGTAACTTGTATTTTAAGATTATTTGATAAATATACAATTTTATACAGCTATATGATTAAAAAAATCTTTATTATCAAGAAAACAAGAGTCTGGATCGATTTCATTATAATTTGCAATAAACTATTTTAATTAAAGCACTGTGCCATTTTACAATATCCCTTAGTTTTTGTTTGTAATCCCCAACTGTCACTTCAACTGTCCTACTTCACGATATACTTTATTCTCTTTATTTAATGTTTATTTAAGATTGTTTTTTCAATATTATTAATAACTACCCGGTGTCCCCTTCTCTGCATGGGAATCTAGCAGGCATAACTTAGAGTCTGATGTTTTGTTTTGAAGATTTACATTGTAATCTGCTGTTTTAATAAATATTTGTATTTATGTATCTTCATAAAAATAACTTTGGAACTTTAAAAGCCTATGGGGTGGAGCCCTAAAGGCGGATGTTGTTTAAAGCCCCAAGAGGCACATCTTGAGGATAAATGCTTTCGATTAATACCAAACATGTACGAAAATTGATAGTTTTTAGTTATGCCTAAAATTTCCAAATAAAATTCAAGAAATTCTTTTAATATAGAATCTTCTTTTCTCTATAAAAATGAATTTTCTTGATTTGTTCCTTATGCATTACTATAGGGCCTATATACCATTCTCCTTATTTTGATGAAACTTCACCTGCTATTTCAGGTCAGCTCCAGTAAGGTTTCATGCCAATAATTGAAGTCCTAATCATTAGGACTCAGCCCTACTGGACATTGAATTTATCAGTGTTAACATTTTGGATTTTATTTGAGTTTCCCTGTTACAGTATTTTTACAAACAGGAAAAGATACGGAAAACAGGAAAGACAACACAGGAAACGATACATAAATCAGGAAAAACCACAAAACCAATGTCGTGGATACCAACTAGTTTAAAATGTGTGTTATGTAATACTGAGAGAGACCTCCTTACCCATTTAACAGTGTCACGCTATGCCATCCCCCCATATTCCCTCCAAGTGTATTGTGCAATATGTGTATGGCCCCTTCAGAGTAATCATAATTGATTGGAACCAATTTGGAGCTAATATTAAACACAGTTAATTGATGAAATCACTACGACAGGGTGCAGCTTGTTCTCAATAAACACTACAAACGATTACTCCGGCTTCAAGAGTTTATGCCAGTGAGTAAGTTGCTCTTGTAACCACTACCACTGTAGGAAAACAATTTCCTGTCCCGTGAGTGGTGAGAACATGGAGGCTCACTTACACACTTGCCAATCACTCTATACATAATGTGACTAATCATCTATGTGCTGTCAACCAATAAAAATATTGTCATACACTATATTCAAATCAATAACTAAAGAGTAGTACTTTCTCACTCTATAGTCAAATTGTTTTAATCTTGTGCGACGCGTTTGGCATCATTGAACAAAATGTATCTTCAGCCACAGACTTGTATTAAAACGGCCTCCTGGGCTTGTCAGCTTCACACACACATACACATACATTTTACACATTGAAAACACAATTTAAACACTCACATACCCATCCACATTATAAAATGGCACATACCATCGACATCATGACTTCACTGATGCAACAGTTGCTACTACTCTTTAGTTATTGAATTGAAATACTCCCGTAGCAGCAAACCTGCATACTCAGCGAATTTTCAATGCATATTAATTTATCTTAATACCACATAAAGCCACATACCAAGTTTCATCAATATACATTCATAAATAAACGATTTATAACATTTTAATTATTCTCCATAAGAATAACATGGCGGCTGAGTATGCAGGTTTGCTGAAACAAGGAACACCAAAAATGGGCTTTTATACAAATATCAATATAACTCAACTAGGTAAAGCCACATACCAAGTTCTATTAATTTATGTTCATAATTAAAGGAGATAACACGTTAATTATTCTCCATAAGAATAACATGGGCTGAGTATGCAGGTTTGCTGCTACGGGAACTATCGGCCAAAAAATGGGTTTATGTGCAAATATCAATAGACCACAATGAAATGAAGCAATATACCAAGTTTTGTCAGGATAAGTTGATAAATAAGCGAGATAAACAATTTTTCTTATCCTCCATAAGAATAACATTGGACAACGTACTGTGTTTAGCACTTTCAATATCTCAGTAACCAATTGACGTAGAGCAATGATTAAAACATCAAATTGTGCGTCTTTTTAAGCTGATTCCAATGGGAAAAATGCAGTTTTACTTTTCAAAAATTGTACGTAAAAAACTCAAAAACCCATTTTTGGGGTACAAAACCCCCCAAAATAACCCTTCAGATAGCTCGATCCGTCTGGTTTTCGAACTTAAAGTCATAAATGCTGCTTTACATGTTTGTACCAAATTTCATCAAAATCGGACCTTTTTTACGAGAGTTATCGCACCCACGGACACATATATAATATATATATATATATATATACAGTTTCGAACGAATGGTGTTTTTGGGGTCTGGGGACCTCAAAACGAAAAGTTATCATGGTCCTGGGCCTAGGTCTTACCATGCCGATTACGGTAATAGGGGAAATTCGCTAATAATGGTGGTGGTCCCATAATTTCACTTAAAACATACAATGGGTACCATAGTAAGGATCAGTCCTTGCCTAATGTATCTTTATTAGACCAGGAACGTTTTAAAAAAAAAACAGCAATGCAAGAAGCATTTCATGTAACAATTGGGGAAACAACGTTTCTGGGGCATTTTGACCCCGTTGAATACCAAAGCGAATATTCGCCTGTTACTAAAGCGGATTTTGGACCGGAAGTGTGTTATCCAATATGGCGGCCAAAACTCAGTTGCCCCATATCTCCCTTGTTTGTTGGCTTAAAATAATGATTTGAATGTCTGCATATGGGGTTTTCTCGGATGCCAAACACATTGCAACGTTTAAAATGTACTTACTATAAGTTTACTATGTTCCAATATGGCGCCCAAGATAGCCGCTGTTGTCCTATATCTCCCATATTCGTTGGCTTAAAATCATGACTTTATGTCTGCAAAGGGGTTTTCTTGGATGCCAAACACATTGCAACGCTCAAACTTGAGCGTTTTATAGTAAGTTTGGAGGGCATAGGTTCCAAGGTGGCCGCAAAAACCTTGTTGTGTATTCGTGATCTCCATGCAACTTCTTGTATTTAGAGGTTAAAATCGGTTAGATAGTTTTTAATGGTTGAATATATACTACCATTGACTACTGAAATACCAGTAGGTGTTTAAAGCAATGTTTAAGTTCCAAACCGAGTTTTGAAATGCACTCTGGCGGCACCACTGATGAAGCTTAGAACTCCCCAACCAAACTCTTAGAAATGATATTAGAGAATTCCTGTAAACGGCAAGAGGCAATGATTGTAAATTAAAGTAGACAACGGTTATTAAATTCGTTTAGCCTACCTATGCAGTTTTTGTGGCTGTTTGTATTGTTATGCATTCTGTTGCATTTGTTAACTGGTTTTGTTATTTTGTAATTTCAAATTCAATTTATATTTATTGTCACATTTTACATTTTGTACATAGCAAGGCTATAAAAACTAGTAACATGGTCAAATGGTTCTATGACTAAAACTTAACTATTAGTACAAGATACAAACACCAAGATAAGCAAGTACCGTACAAAATTAAACAAACAAGTGAACAAAACAAAACAAAATTTCAGTAAAAGAAGCAGAGAAAAACCTATGTTACTTATAAAAATATGTCAATTTTACAACAAAAAAACTCATTGATACTATAATAGCTTTTGCTAAGCAAATGTTCTTTAAGGGAAGGTTGAAACTATTGGAACCAATCTTAGATTTCAAACCAGGAGGGAGGCTATTAAAAAATTTCATCCCGGCATAGGAAGGAGATCTTTCATACAAGCACAAACGATGTATCTTAAATTGCAAGTCCCTCCTGTGCCTCGTATCATACTCATGCTCATGCTGCTCCTGGCTTATTTTATCAAAATTGTTCTCCAGCAAGAGTAAACATTTATAGATATAAAGAGTAGATTTATGGAGATAAAGTGTCATCAGCTTAAGTTTCTGAAAAAGTGGGTACACAAAATTCGACAACGTGGAAAAAGTAAGAATTCTTATAATTTTATTTTGAGCTCTGAAAATATTTCATGCATCAGCCGATGAACCCCACAGCTCTACTCCATACTCATGGGCGGATTTAGGTCAAAATATTTGGGGGTGCCAGCTATCCTAAAGTATGAGTCATTGTATGCTCAAATTCAAACACCAAAATCCTATTTAAATGGTCCGTTTTAAGGCCCACGTAGGCCCTAGCTGTTTCATTTATTATAACCAAAAAACCCAACATTTTATTAATATAGCTCATTTCAGTTGAGAAAACTGTCTTTCTACTTCGGAATTTTATTATTAAAACCACCCTAGAATATTGATTTTAATCGCTGCTAGAAAAGCATTTTGAAAATCTTTAAAGAGCATTTATTTGTTTTTAAAGAAGATCGTTTGTTAATCTATTTTTAACCTTCAAGACAATTTGATTTGATAATTAATTACCGTACGAAAGAACTAAGGAATATAATAATGGTCATAACAAATTAAATTAAAAGTAACATTATTTTAATGATACAGTACTGTGAAAACTTTAACAAGAAAAAAGTACAACAAAAGATTGTTTTGTTTGTGAGTTATATAGTGATTACTGTATAACAAAAGTCTTTTTATTCTCCATACTCATTAATGTCTCTTTACCAAATAGGCTTACCTTATATTCGTCGACCTTTTGAAAGATACAAGTCTGCAAGTTTATCATAGTCCATGTCCTTTACTATACCACTTTCTGAGCACAGCACCATTAGGTCCGCCAGACGTTCTTCGTTCATTGTCGAACGCAGCCAGTTGTTTATTCTCCGCATTGCTGAGAATGTCCTTTCGCATGTCGCACTGTTGGAAGGCAAGGGGGCAACGCACATCATTTTGTGCAAGTTAGGGTACGTTGAAGCACTGATTGTTTTGATTTTGAACGAGTTTTTTCAATGATGAAGTTCCAAATTTATCACCATATTGTCAGCGTCCTTCTTTTCTTGCACAACAAGCTTAGCTAGGTTCATTTCTGCTTTCAAACTTCTTATATTGACATTTGCCATATCATAAGTGTCTATGAAGAACATACTTTTGTCTATATTCAATCGCAGAAACTGTTCGGATGATGTCGCCAGTTTCAAGCTGTCTTCTGAAAATCTTCTCCTTATCTCATTCAACAGCAAGTCCATAACCGGATAGTAAAAGTTTGTCCTGAAGCTTGATGCTTTATCTGATGCCGCTGACCCTTTTCCATTGGAGTTTGTGCTTTGAATGTTGCCAGCGAGTCTGTGCCCAACAGGTGTAATAACGACGTAGCTGTCAAGCCTACTAGCTGCCCTACGCCGTTTACAGCTTTCAGGCAGGCTTACAACAGTGGCTGTGGATGTACTATCATCACTGTCCTCAGATGGAGTTGGTACGTCGTTTGTTTTTGCAAACTGAATTACCTTTTTCCAAATCTGGTTCCATTTCTCCTCAGTTCTACAGCTTTTCATAATCTTTATTGCTCCTTTAATGGATGACGAGCAAGAAGCGATGCTGCTGTTCTCTTTCTGTAAGGCCTTGCTCAGCACATTCACATGGGTAACAATTTTGGAGAAAACCAAAAGGCAGACAATAAGCTCTAAACTCAAGATTGAAGCAAGTATGCCTTTTGCTTCAGGCGCCCTCGCATGCCGCAAATCAGAGGCAAAATTTTTCAAAACCTCTACTATAGGCTTGAAAAGGTCTTCAACAACAGAAACAGCAGTTGTCCTACATGACCACCTCGTATCAGATTTTTTGACAACAGTTCGAATGTGTTTTTTCTTGTCATTGGTTTCAACTTTTAATTTCTTTTGCAGATATATAAACATTGCATTTGAATCAGGACAAGAAAAAAATTTGAATAGAGCTTGCATTGTAGAACAAAAGTTACAAGACAGATCGTTACTGTTGCATGCAGCTACTAAAACTAAGTTTAGTTTATGCGCCACACAGTGTACATAATTGGCGTATGGATGGGACCTTTTAACGATTGCTTGGATACCATTGTTGACTCCTGACATTACTGATGCTCCATCATAGGACTGTCCAACCAAAATAGCTGAGATTCCCATATTACTTAAAGAATCTAAAATAATTTGAGACAGACTGTCAGCATCCCGTGCGAGTAAACATCTTTCATAGAAGATGCCTTTCTTTAATTTCATTATGGAAAAAATACCGAATACAGATACAAAGTTTCTGAGTTTTATGGGATCTTGCTTCGTCAACTAAAATAGCATAGAATTCTGCAGTATTAACTTCTATCACAATTTGTCTCAGAACTTCCTCAGAAATAATATGGATTATTTCATTTTGTGTGTTGGAACCAGTTAAATTGAAGTATTGCTCATATTTCAACTTAAAAGAGGGATCGTATTTACTGAATAATTCACGAAGTTCTAAAAAGTTACCTTTGTTTTCTGAGTTGACAGACTCATCATGGCCTCTTAAAGCTAAACCTTGGCGAGCCAGATAGAGCAATATGTCAATGATTTTTTTTAAATACTCCTTCTTTTTAATTATTTGCCTTTTATGGCCTTCAGATACTTGCGCAAGAACATTTTCAGAGGGCGCTTTATAATTTAACCATTTAGACATGCTAAATTTATGTGTATCACACTCGGAATGCTTATCTAATTTTGCTGCTATTTTCCTCCAATTGTTCATTCCCTTTTTAGCATATGTATCCTCTTTCCCGCTTGTTTTAGAAGAGAACATTCTGCACGGAAAGCAAAAAACGGCGTCTTTCCTTATACTATATTCCAACCATTCGTAGCTGTCATAATATTTGCTATTGAAAAAACAGGGTTTATCAGAAAATTCTGTTACGGGAAACTGCGGCAAAATAGGCCTGCATGGGCCGGAAGCAAGACTTCCCAAATCATTTTCTTCAACAGGTGTAGTAGGCCTATCCGTATCAAGCTGAAGCTCACCTGATAGTTTATCATTCGGCTTAAAGTGTTTTGAGGTTGAACCTTTACTTGTAGATGGAACTGATGCACAGGCACTTGAAAGATTTTGTACTTTCTTTATCTCATTTGGTTTTGAAAAAAACTATCGTACATCACGGCCACTCCCCCCGCCTCGCACTGGTTTACTAAAACTCATGATATTTCGCTTATAAATTATGCACTAGTTAACTACTTGTAATAACAACTATTAAAATAAAAAGTACTACACACAGCACAAACTAATAACCAAACCGTACTGGCCACTGAGCACTGAGTAACGAATGATGCTACACCTATAGAATCCAATGAATTAAAAAGCTATATAACAATGTTACGACAATTAGAAATCGGCCAACGCAGCCAAAGCTAGAAAAATGCGAAAACATAACTTTTTTAAAATTACCCAGCTCGGGTAATTTTTGCCGCATAAAGTTGCGGGTGGTACCACTGCACAGCTAAACAGATGTGCTTCATTGTGGTGTTTATTTTTCGAACGAATTATCAATTGGTTAGATGATATGATTTTATAAAAACAAGTGTGTTTTGTTTCTATAACGAATGGCAAACCGACACAATTGGAGGGTTTGGAAAATTGGATTTATGTGCATTGTAAGTTATAGTTACTAGTCAAATCATATGTCATTTTGAAGAGGAATGAATGTAGAGGAATTTAGTTTTGCCGTTGGCAGAACTGCTAGTACGTATTTTTTCCTGCAACATTGAATTACCTCGTGATATTTTATCCAGTTCGTCTGACGTCTGAAGGCCATCTTGTATTTATTTAGGTACCTAAGCGTTTGCTATTTTTATTCGTGAGTTGTTACTATTTATGTTATTATTTCAGAGTATTAGTGTTAGTGAAGTGTTTGTGTGTATATAAAAGTATTATCTATGCATTATATTATGCATAAATATTACTGAAGTGTGGCAAATAGTGTTTATAAAGTGTTGTGTTTACTCCTACATAGGCCTAGTGAAATTTGCTAAGTGTTTGTTTAGTGCTACATAACACATAAAAACAATAATTTACTCTAGGTGTTATACATTTTTATGTAGTAATTGAATGTACTACAACATGTTTACATTGGTTTTGGGTAAACAAATTCGGTGAAAAAGTTATATACTAAATACTGTGAAATTTATTTTTTCACAAATACGCAAAAATGTCAAAACATTCTTTTGTATACAAATAATTATAAGTGATAATCATTTTTACCATAAAATGTATGACTTTTTTAGATTCCTTACTTCATTGGCATTACAAATATGTACATATCATTATTAGTGTATATATATATATATATATATATATATATATATATATATATAATATATATATATATATCTTATGTAACTTTTTTACAACACAAACTAACACTGTACAGTTTTCACTTTTATCGGTTCTCCGTTTATATTTTTTACAACACAAACTAACACTGTACAGTTTTCACTTTTATCGGTTCTCCGTTTATTATTATATTACACCCCTAAAACGTACAAAAAAATTCTTTCCCCCACATGTTATATATTTCTATTAGGGAATTAGATTGCCTACAAAATGGATATAATGAATTTTCCATACAAAATCTGTGAAAAAAATACTGAGGCTGCTCATGAAATTTTAAAAAAATTCTAATTCTTTTTATTCACTTTACCGAAAAAATAAAATTTCTATATCTTTATTATTTTACTATTTCTATAATCTCCTGTTATTTCCAATCAAAATGAATATAAGGTTGGCTAGATTTACTTCTACGGTTGAATTTATAAAAATTTTCAAAAAAAGTTCTGCAAAATCGCTAAATTTAGCCTGCCATTTCCCACTTACACCATTGGCCACTGCTAGGGTTAAGCCGCCAACCATGAGGATCGCTAGTGCATTACATTATTTTTCGCTTCCATCCACCAGGTTCACTAGTGTATTTACATTAGTGCGCCGCCAACTGTGTGGTTCGCTAGTGTTTTTACATTAATTGTGTCGCCAACCGTGTAGATCGCTAGTGAGTTCGGGGCGACACATTTTCTCACATATTATGAGTTTCATGACTGTATACCCTATTAGTTATATTAGACTGTGACTGAAATTGTGTTTGGAAGAGGTGCAAAGTCGAGTTATTCTAAGGATGGCAGCCTTCACATAGCTATGAACTTCCTCAAGAAGGTTATCGGGAAGCATGTGGTAAGGAGCGGCTTCAGCGAAATGTGATTAGAAAGCGCAGTAATGGGTGACGGCAGCGTTTCCAAAGTTCTCGATGGCAAGACTTATGTAAAATGGATGAGGGCTCACAAGGTTACACTTCAAGCTATATGACAGATTTTCTCATTAGATTTATCCACAGTAAACTATCAATGTAAAATATTATTATAGCTTGGATAGCTTATAATAATTGTTAAGTAGATGTAAATGTACAGTTGTCTAATTTAATTTACAATCATTAACTCTTGCAGTTTGCAGGAATACTCTAACATCATTTCTAAGAGTTTGGTTAGGGAGTTTCATCAATGGTGCCGCCAGAGTGCATTTCAAAACTCGGCTTCGAACTTAAACATTGCTTTAAATACCTATCAATATTTTAAAAATTTAAGGAAATATATAATACAATCACTAAAAATGATCTGACTGATTTTAACCTCCAAATACAACAAAATGCACGGATATCACGTATACACAACAAATTTTTGGCGGCCACCTTGGAACTTATGCCCTCCAAACTTATAGTAAGTAAATTTTGAACGTTGCAATGTATTTGGCATCCGAGAAACCCCCTAAGTAGACATTCAAATCATTATTTTAAGCCAACTAACAAGGGAGAAATGGGGCAACAGAGTTTTGGCCACTATCTTGGATACCGCAATTATTCCGGTCCAAAATTTGCTTTGGCAACAGGCAGATTCATATTCAGCGGGGTCAAAATACCCTAAAAACGTTGTTTCCCCAGTTGTTACATGAAAAGCTTCTTGCACTTTATAGAGATGGATTTTTTAACCATGGGCCTGCTTTATATTTCTTATATGGTCATATATAAGATCTGCCATGCTAAAGTAACCTTGCTGAGTCATGTAGACAAGGGATTCTTTGGTGTTGAATGATGTTTGGCACTAATTAATTCCGTAAAAAACAGTCTTGATCAATTAGCGCTAATTAGAGTAAAATATAAAATTAGTTGTTTTTTAGGAGGAATGGAGATATTTCCTACTTCCTCAACATTTTTCCCAGACCGCCCACATTTTTAAAGAGCCCATCATTTATATTTTGCACCCCTGGAAAATTGAGACAAAGTAGGCTAGCCATAATAAATCTGAAGTTCTTAAAAACGACACGCTATAATTTTTAAGTGAACTTAGGTCCAGTGACCCTTGTTGATGTATCAAAGAAACATCTCAAGTACTTTAGTTTATTGGGATTTAAACAAATTATATTAAAATAAAATTTTCCTTATAGCTTTCACAGAAGTAATAATACTGAACATATCTAACAATGAAACTTACCTCTCGATCGGTCTCTGTCGCAACTTTTGGTGGGAAAAATAATTCATTCAAGTATCCCAAAAAAATTAACATGTAAAATCCGATGTATGTCATAACAGCTGTGTAAAGGGGAACTTCTTCAAACGACTCCCGTGAAAGTCGGTCCATGTGATTCTGTGCGTCGTTCTGCAACATTAACAATTAAGTTTATAATTTGTAAATCAAATTATTTTGTAATATTTTATTTTGTAAAAATGAGCCTAGATGTAGTTTGTTGGTAGGACCTAAAAATATATTTTTTAACAGAATATACTCATATTTATTAGGCCTACTCATGATCGACTGTTTATTAACACTGGGGATACGGGTGATTGGATTGCAAAAACTTACATTTTTATAACACATTTTGCATGCCTTAAAACATATTTCTAAATGTTAATAATATTTTGGCAGTTAGCGGAATTAAGAAAATAAATGTATAGTAAACTCTTTGACTGAACTATTAACTGAAACGGGGAAATGTAAGTGTAGCCTATACACAATGTAATTAAGTCATGCTCTGAGACGCACCTTCAAGAGGGGCTCCAGTAATTGACGTCTCCCTGCTTCTACCATAAGGCCAATATTAACTATTAACTGAAACGGGGAAATGTAAGTGTAGCCTATACACAATGTAATTAAGTCATGCTCTGAGACGCGCCTTCAAAAGAGGCTCCAGTAATTGACTTCTCCATGCTTCTACCATAAGGCCAATATTAACTATTAAAACTCGTCCCTATTCAATGGATTATCCAAAATAGCCAAGTTAATTTATGTTCCTTTTAAAGGACAATAAAATATCTAGAGCTTTTTCTGAGAGCAGAATTTCAATAGGCCCTATCACAACTAGGAAATCCCTGTGAACTGAATGGTATTTTTTATAATTAGGTTAATTTAAATGTATGGTTGGTCACAACATCAATTCACAGAGAGATTTTCCCTTGTAAGCCACTTCAAACCGCTCCTATTTCGGAGAGGCGATGATAGCCTATCTATAGTTTTCATACTAAAACCAACTCGTAGCCACAGACAACCATTCGTCATGCCGCAGCCCAGAGGATGGCTTACATTGTGTTAGGAAAAATACTTAACATATCCCCAGTTCTCTCTAAACATTTTCAAAGAGAGGGGTACACTTTTTCAATGAAAAAATTTGACAAAACAGTTATTATTAAACAATGAAAGAAATAAGTTAAAACTACAAACACAACTTATTTGTGTTATAGCCTCCAAAGCTGACAAGAAAATAGAAATACTAAAGTCAACAGTATACCTCCATCTTCAGCTTTTTTCAATGCGAACAGGACATCCGCATTGCAGTTAACTTATACGGTACTTCAATCTTCAGGTTAAATTCTATAAAGTCAAACATAACTATAGCCTACTGTACATTAAAATCACACAAAAACACAATTAGGGCTAAGAAAAAAATAAACATTTAAAACAATTCACTGGTATACACCATCCGGTCAGTGGTCACCGTCTCCAGTCAGTACATGTACCGTTACCTAGCCAGTACTTACAGGCCAGTACATGTCAATGCAGTTATTAACCCTCTGCCTGGCAGCCACATTTCTTGCATTGTTTTCTGTAGTGGCAGGGCCATTTTGGCGATTTTACATGCTATTTAAAAAAATATGGGATTAATTCCAATTTTGAAGTAAACATATCAGATGTGCATATTCATTTTGTTTACAAAAGACAGGAGAGTTTGAAATACGTGAAATTTGGAAAGGTGGGTGTCAATCAAAAATGATAATTGAAAAAAAATTGGAATAATTTTTATAAATCATGAAAGTAAAACCTTTTAGGAAGCAAACAAAATTTGTTAGGTAAAAATGATAAATATACCAAAAATATTGCTTATCTAATCCCCTAGATAGAAATATATACCATATATGTCATAGAAAAACAAACTGATATATGAATTACATTGAACAATTTGGGAAAATTGCAAAACGGCTATTTGAACATGACCAGTTTTGTATGCTAAAAGAAAACCTCTACTTAACAATATATAAATATAATAAAACCTTACTTTGTTTAAAAGTTATAGACAATAATATAAGAATGAATGCGAATTTGTTTTAGCGAATTTCCCCTATAGGGAAGAAGCTATTACCGTAGTCGGCATGGTAAGACCTAGGCCCGGGACCATTTTAACTTTTCGTTTCGAGGTCCCTAGATGCCAAAAACACCATTCATTCAATCCTGTATATATATATATATATATATATATGTGTGTGTCCGTAGGCACGATAACTTGAGTAAAAATGGTCCGATTTTGATTAAATTTGGTAAAAGCGTGTAAAGCAACATTTATGACTTTAAGTTTGAAAACCAGACAAATCTCTTTATCCGAAGGGGTATTTTAGGGTGGTTTTGTACCCTAAAAATGTTTTTTTTTTAGTTGTTTACATATAATATTTTAATAAAACTAATTTTAGTTTTGACCATTGGATTTGGCTTAAAAAAACGAACAATTCGGTTTTTTGATAATTTTTCTACGTCAATTGGTTACCGAGATATTGAAGTGCTAAACACAGTACGTTGTCCAATGTTATTCTTATGGAGAAAAAGAAAAAATTATATCTCACTTATTTAGGAACATA
Organism: Allygus modestus; assembly: GCA_963675035.1. NCBI lineage: Eukaryota > Metazoa > Arthropoda > Insecta > Hemiptera > Cicadellidae > Allygus > Allygus modestus. The sequence goes on along the minus strand of OY776117.1, from coordinate 105,126,914 downwards.
AACTGACAAAACTTGGTATATGGCTTCATCTGGTTGTGTTTTTTGTTTTTTTGCAGAAAAAAACAATTTTTCAGCAATGGTTCCCGAAGCAGCAACCCTACTCGGTCCCCATGTTATTCTCATGGAGAATAATTAAAATGTTATATATCGCTTATTTATGAATACATATGGATGAAACTTGGTGTGTGACTTCACTTAGATAAGCTCTATTGATATTTGCACAAAAACCCATTATTTTGTTCTCCTTGTTGCAGCAAACCTGAGTACTCAATCCCCATGTTATTCTTATGGAGAGAAATTCAAATTTAATATACGGCTCATTTTTTAATATGTATCTATGAAACTTGGTAAGTGGCTATATATGGATATATATATGCATTGGAAATTCGCTGAGTATGCAGGTTTGCTGCAACGGGGGTATTTCAGAACATTACTATGCAGGGTGAATCAGACCACTGGTCCAGCATGTATAACGGGAAAACGGTTTGGTCTTAAGTCATCAAACAAAATTCTTCCCCACTAAAATGCATATGGGCTAGCCTAACTATTAAAAATATGTTCATCAAAACGTATATAGAGAACAGCAGGATGTTCAAAAACTGAAGGTCACGGGTTCGAATCTCAAAATGTCTTATGTAACCATAGGGCAAATTATATATTATTTTAAAGATCTAGTTACAAGAAACACTTTGGCGAAAACAGAATTTACATATCTTTATCCGTTACAAAATGGCGGCCATTTTTGTATAAAATATTGACATTTACGGAATGTTAATAAAAAAATATGTGGTACTTTGGTATTATACGGATGCCACCCTTATACAGCGCGCTGCGGCAGTTATGTTAGGATGGGTTATCATAAAAATGATTGTAGGACTTTCCTTGTTTCGTTACAAATCGAATGATACCTGATGAGTCATACTTCCGGCCGCCAAACCCCCTCCAAATAGGCCAAGGTCAGGTCGTTGCCCGGAGCGCGCGCATCAGCTGTCACCGCCTGTATCTGGGTCAGTGTCATGAGTGATTTATTGCCGTGCACTACGTTACATTTGTTTTCATAATGAGTGACGTTCTTTTGGTGTGGGATTTACCTCGAAATGAAGAGGAAACCGTACGTATTTTTATGATAACCCATCCTAACATAACTGCCGCAGCGCGCTGTATATTTTGCGGAGTACATGTGGCGATCGGGTGTGGCTGCTAGCGGCGGCGACGCATTCAACACGATCCTAGTGGACATCGCTGGCTTTTGGGAGGCACAACACAAAGACCGCTCATCAGAATGATGTAAAATTTTTACAGTAAGTCAATAAAAGTACGTTTTTCGAATTATGTAGTTATCCTTTGTATCCGGTAAAAATTAACCTCCAAAAATAGTGGCATCCGTATAATACCAAAGTACCAAATATGTGTTTTGCACATCGTTTTGGAGAGATGATGTTGCCAGTTGTCAAAGACGTAAAATATGACGATTTTATAATTTTGCCACAAGTCTGTCTGAATATAACTCGGCATTAAACTGAATACCACTAGAACGGGAATATCTCCCTGTTTCCAGTGGTACCACTAGTTTCTGGCTAGAAACAAAATTTACCTCGCTATGATTTTTGGAAACTTACTGTGTTCAGTAATTTCTCAACACATTCAAGGCATTATCGACTTCACGCAAAATTTTCATTCCAAATATAACTCTCGATTACATTGATCTAATTACTGCTGCTTTAAGGTTCACTTATGAAATAAAATAAAAGTTCAGAATTTTATCTTTTGATTTTTATAACAACTATCCGATTCAAGGTGCTTTTTCAATGCTTTTTACGCAGTTGAAAAAAGAATGACTGATATCGTCTTTGGGAGACGATTGCCAGTACAGAAAACACTTTGCATTCATCTCTTCGAGACGAATGCCAGGCTGAGGGTTTATGTTTATTTTTTCGTAGTCGTGACATTTATAATTATTGTTTTTATTATATAAAAATACCGATATTCAGTATAGTTGTTTGTCTTTATGGAACTCGGATCTCAAGAGAGAGGACGGGCATCCTGTTTGGATAGTAAAAATTGAAGGAGGCAGGGCCACTCTCGGGGGGGGGGGGAGGGGGAGTGGCAGGGGGTACTGGGCACGTCTAGGGGCCCGGAAAACCTGTTGTCAAAAAACCTCCAGGCCTGCCCAGGGGCCCGAGAAAGCTGAGTGCCCCTGGAAGGAGATAACCGTAGCCTAGGCTATATTTAGATTACAAAGGCGGGTACAGTTTTATAAGCTGCTACCAACTAATCGGATGCGATATATCGATCTTAAACCTTCCAATATATCGAATCGCATTTTAAATCGATCTTTAACCTAAATAACACTAACACCCAAACATTCGAGTCCTCATGGCGTGTGTTGAAACAGTCTCTGAAAACTGGGATTAAGAGTGTTGATGTCGGTTACAAATATATTTTAATGAAACATTTAACAAGCAACATCACAAACGAAAACTAAAATTTAAAAATACAACAAATAATGAAGAAACATAGGCTATAGCCAAGCTAAAACTTAGTTATCTTTGCCAGGGTTCCATTCATTCAGCTCATAAAAGAAGCCCATAAAGTATACCCTTAGCTTAGTTATATACGTTTCTTTATTATTTGTTTTTTTTTTATTTTTTATTGTGGTTTTTGTTTGTTATTTATTAAATGTTTCAATAAAATATATTTTTAACTGGTATCACATTATTATTGACGACTAATAAATAAATAATTAAAATAAATAATTTGTTGATTTTAGATTATAACATTATATAAATATCGAGTGAATAATTTTCGATGTATAAGTTACTACTGTTCCTATTCAAAATATCGAGTGTTCCGATTCGATATATCGAATGTTTAAAATCGCATCCGATTAGTTGGTGGCCGCTTATGAAACTGTACCCAAAAAGGCTACTTTATATGGAATAATTACACAAGAAATACCTCTGGTGCTCTTGGGTAAGAAAAATGAATTGAAATACCACCCTGGTGCTCAAAGGTTCAATTTTGTGGCATGCTAGGAATCATAGGATAGGTAGGCTATGTTAGAAATGTTTTTCTATAAGTTCCAAGTTACATGAAAAAATAACAACTTAGGCCTATAAGTTATGCTAAAAAAATGGTAATAAAATTATATAAGAGCCTTCTGATCTTGGAAATTGATCTAGGTTAAACCTACTGCCAGAATAAACTAAGATTTAGGTTGCAGAATGCCAGCCTGGTGCTAAAAGGTTCAACTTTGTGGCATTCTAGAAATCATAGGATAGGTAGGCTAGGCCTATGTTAGAAATGTTGTTCTAGAACGTTCCAAGTTACATGGAAAAATAACCACTTAGGCCTATAAGTTATGATAAACAAAATGATAATAAAATTATATAAGAGCCTTCTGTTCTTGGAAATTGGTCTAGGTTAAACCCATTGCCAGAATAAACTAAGATTTAGGTTGCAGGCTAGCCTACATCGCAAACATAGGACATGTCAAATAACTGAAGCTATCTAAAATAATGAAAACTCAAAAATGTTACCGTTTTACTGGCCATACACTCTTCCTTAGAATATCCATTTTTCTTCCCGTTTATTGATGGTAAAAAGTCGTTTCCTTTTTTATTTCTCTTCCTCACCGCTTCACAAGCACCATTTAGATCCATGTCTTTCTGCTCGAGACTTCAAAATCTTCAAAACATCACACTGCAGCGCTACGATCGGCTGAAAAAAGTCAGTTACTCGCTATATACTAACTACAAAAGCCAAACTTATCTTTAAAGATCCGTTTACAAAAACGTAAAAAGAGAGTTATGAAAGAAACTTGACTTTCAGTGAATCAGAAGTATAAAATCATGTACAATGCATTTTTATTAGAGTAAACAAAGCAAATTTTACAGAAAAATATAAATGAATCATACGAAGACATGCTGTTGACTAAATAGCGAATCATATGTTCTCCCTCCCTCTTTTCGAAGAACTGCACACTGCACACAGCAGACACAAACGAAACGTCAAACCGTCAAACTCAAACTTGATATCCGCGATACCGGTTGCCGGTGTGAGGTTCGAATTTTCGTAGTTTTCGGTCAACGCGATCTCCGTAAGAAGAACTATTTAGGTGACAGAAATGGATCTTACTTACATGCCAGGTGAATTAGATATGAAAAATACTAAGAAGGGTAATGGGACAGATATGAAAAGGGACCATGACTCTGTCGATGATTTCGAACATTTGGATCCGGATTTGTCTCCCGGGGATGGTCATGTTAAAGAAAAGTTCGATTCAAAAAATGATGTCAAAGATCATAACATACCTGCTGATTTAGTTGAAAAATCTCATGGTGATCCATTTGATTTGCCTTCCAAACCAGTTCATTCTGAACCAGGTAAAGTTTCCCCAGACAGTAATCTTTTGTCTGATTTTGGTGTAGAAGGTAAGCAAATTAAAACAGAGGTAGATTTTCATTTTGACAGCGAAGGTAAATCAAGTTTGCTTGATTTTGGTATTAGCAATGAAAAACCTGTCCCCGAGCTTGGTGGAAAATTTAATGATGAGGACTCTATCTCAAAAAGTTTTATTTCTGCTGAAATTGCAACCAACAAAGACAAGACTGAATATGAAACTCCCACTTTAGATGTTAAATCTGAAATCAGTGCTAAGGAGAAACCAGAATCACATGCAATAGATACAAATGTTAAAAGTGCATCTGACAATGAAAATGATTTAATTGTAGGACTCAAATCCGAACATAGTGATTCAAAATCCATGAAAGAAGATGATGCCCTCCCACAATATGAAATTAAATTAGAACGAAGAGAGAGTCCTCCTAAGGACGATTACTCTACAGGAACCGAGAAAGAACTAGGAGTTCACGAACCTGAGTTTCCAAAACCACCTGAAGTTTCACCACCTGCACACGTGGAACAAACTATCATTCCTGAACCAGAAAATGATTTTCATGAAGATATGTCCGAGTTCATGAATACTAAAGATTTTGGATCACCTACAGAATTCAAAGAAACACCACCTGTTGAAGAACCTTACAAACCCGAACCTATTGCTAAACCAGCACCACCTGTTTCAAAGGATACAGTGAAATCAGCTGTGAAGAAGACGTCTATATCTGATTTGGATGATATTATTGGACCGGAAGATGTTTTCAAACGCATCGGGCTTGGTAAGTTTGATATCACTATTTTATTATTTCTTATTAATAAAATACTTATATTTACTAAACTTATTCTGCTTGAATAACTGTTAATATGAATGAAACACTGTTATGAATAACTGTTAATATGAGTTATGAAATTATTATTAATTGAATTTTTGGAGTGGCTTATTAACCCTCCATCAAGCACTAGTGGCAGGTTTCCTCCATGTCTTCTTTATATTGTTCACAAAAAATATTGGTTTTTCGGTGTCAGCAGTCTATCCGGCGTTGTACCTCAGGGCGTCATTCAAGGAAGCATTTTTTTAAGCAATGCCCCTTCCACTGTCTCCTAAACAACTATCAGTGTGAGCCATGACTTCGTTGCATGCTGGATGAATCTTCGGTGAGCGCCCGTTCATGTTTTGTTTTCAAAAACGAAAGATTCATGCATGCCCGACTGTCGTGGATTAAAATTTGTGTTTCGTTGAGTTTCTAAATAACTTTATTTAATTTTTTTTTAAATGGGAAAAGAAGATGAAACTATAACATGTTATAATTTTACTGTTGTTGGCTTGAATGTACTTCAGCGTGAACTTCTTTAGATATGTAGTAGGGATACAATATTGTTTGTGGTATTTCTTTACCTTACTGTATAGAAATATTTATTCTGCCTTCATATTATTTTAAAGCTTCTATGAATAACTTACATGTTAAAAAAAAAACTCTTTTTACTTTTAAAAACACATGTTTGCTTGTACTGTAAGTTAGCTTATTTTTGTCTTAATTCCATTAATAACATGTGATTTGTTATTAGTTTTAGATTTTTATGATTAATATATTACAGTACCGGTAGGCCCTAAATTTCCATTTTTAACATAAGAAAGTAGGCCTATTCTATGTAAACATTAAACCAGTAAAGTATGTTTTTTATGAATATGGTGATTTTTTAAAAAATTTAATCTGGAGGAAGCCTCCTTGAGAGCCCAATCATGTTATTAATTTTTTGGTGCCCATGGAGGGTTAACCAGAACAGTTATGCTTAGTAAGCTTTACCTTAGCTCAGGCTGTCCTGGCCTAATATTCTTTATGAACTGTGCTGAGATGAAAATAAACACAGGGGCATATCCAGTGAAAATTCATATTTTTTTTAGTTATTATCTGGTATTTTTAAGGGCAGGATTAAATATATAGCCTTCATTCAGTGTGCATGGTTGTTCAGAGAAACCTAGAGACCACACCAATAGCCCAATTTTTAAATTGGTAGGCCGAAGGTAGGTAAATTATATGTTCTATTAATTTTTAATTTTGGAAGTCCTTAACTCTTCGCAGCTGCTAAAAACGTATATAAATCTTAAATTGGCTTTTAAATTAACAGTTTTGCTTGAATTTTGGTGTTTTGTATTCCTTTTAGTCCCTAAAAAAAGTATGATTGACCTGCTTGTCTGGACAAATTTGGAGTAAGAAGTTAATATCGCTTAAGTTGCCGACACAACTAGGGTGTATTTAAATGTGAATATGAATGAATGATGAGTGTAGAATGGGTGAGATGCCTTGTCCTTGTGTAGCCTTGTTACTGACTAAGAACGACTGATTCTTTAGCCAGGATCATTAATTTAATAGCTCAATGACCAATGGCAGCTGGATCCAGTAGGGAACCTTCACAACATTTTCTCAGGATCATTAAAACTCATATTTGTTGGCCTGAAACCATTACAATGATATCTGTAACTATTAAAATAGCCCTAAAAACTAAAAATATAAGGGGCATAGTAGGTCTATCTTGAATTATTATCCTATGAAAAACAGTAGTTTTGAAAAAGAAAAATTGAGAATATACAGAAAATGTTGCTACCTAACCCTGGGGGTGCAGCAGAGGAGATCCAGGAGCCATTCTCAAAAACCACTATGAACCGATTTAAGTTAACGTTTCTTAATAACATTAGTTACCAAAAGACTTTGTTCAAAGGCTACTTTACGTCAGATAGGCTAAATAGCTAAATAAGATTAACTTTAGTAATTATCTGTATTCAATGACAACCGTCAACAAAGTATCGGAACTAACAAAAAAATTTGTAAGAAAATCTTTAAAACCTGGGAATTTACTGTTGTTGGGGAACAAAATATGAAGGTAAAGCTGTAAAGCAGTCATTTGAATCAAGTAAGCAGTATTCAGCAAGTAAACTCTTGGCTAAATATTGATCACTATAGGTGGTAGGAGGGAAGTATCGGTCAGTTTTTTTTATTTAGTTTTTATAAACAATTGTTCAAATTCAAAGTTGTTTAAATACCTATATCCTATGTAACACCAGATAACTGATGTTAGGGTATAGCTTTAAAAGATAAACATATATATTTTTTTTTTATTTGGTGAAGTTTAGAAACTGGACCTAGGTACCTTTGGTCAGTGGGCTATTAATTAATTATCCTGACAAAAGAATCAGCCGGTCTTAGAAACAAGTCATCTCACTCATAATTCATTGATATTCACTACAACATTTGCCATAGCTTCGTTAGCCTCTTAATGATTGATGGTGAAAATGTGTGGGGGAATTAAATGCAAATAAAAATTTGTTGATGTTATAGTAGTAAGTGGGGAGGTGATGAATGAGGTACCAGGTCAGTAGTTGTTTGGAGGAAGATACATACATACACACATACACATAATTTTATAAAAAAAAAATACATTTGTAGGATTAGGCCTACATATTTTTCTTATAATAAGTAAAAATATATTTGAAGATACTCTTAATTTATAATAAGTACCTGGGGGGGCGAGCTATGCTCGGGGGAAGGCCAGTCAGTTTGTTTAGATGACTCAGAGTAATATTTCACCACTTCCCCCTATTGATAATCAGATTTGTATAACTCATTTGCCTCATTTCTACATTGTTAAGGTCCCTCCAGTTGTTATTTATAGCTCAATGTCCCTTTGATTTATTTTACTACTCTATATATGTAATCTTCACTCAAATCTTGTAATCTCTGCTCTCAGGAAACCACATGTTAATAATCATAAATGGTATCAGGAAACTGACACATACTTTCTCCATTTTAGTCCAACTAATGAATAAATCAATTTTTATTTACTAAATATAGAATACAAAGCATGGTCGAATGTATAGAAAATCTTGTAAACAAGTTGTTTTAAAAACATCCACCCAAATCCCTGCTTTAGAGGCACTACAGAATCCATTGCTGCTCGTGGTTTTAAGAGGGGAAATGCCCCCTATTCCCCCCCAGGGTTATTAAGGGGCAACATATTTCAAATTTCCTATGTTGGTCAATACTAACTTGACAAGCATATCAAGTTGGAATGAAATTGATCAGTAAATAAGAGAGAAATAGTAATTTTAGCGAATTTCCCCTATAGGGAAGAAGCTATTACCGTAGGTCTCATGGTAAGACTTAAGCCCGTGACCATGATAACTTTTTGTTTAGAGGTCCCCAGATGCCAAAAACACTATTCGTTCAAATTTATATATATGTATATATATATATATATATCTATATATGTGTCCGTTAACACGATAACTTGAGTAAAAATAGTCCGATTTTGATTAAATTTGGCTCAAATGTGTAAAATAACATTCATGACTTTAAGTTCGAAATCCAGAAAAATCGGATCATGGGAAGGGGGGTTTATGGGGGTTTTAAATTGTCCAAAAATCAGTTTTTTGCATTTTTCACCCTAAAATTTTTAAATAACTTAATTTTGGTTTTCACCATGTTATAGAGCTTAAAAAAACAAATAATATAGTTTTTTGAATTATTAACCTAGGTTGAGCGGTTGCGGAGAAAATCCAAAAAAACCTACTCATAAAATCTCCCATGTTAATCTTATGGGAAAACGGTTTTTGGTTTTTCCTCAGTTCATTTTAATGTAAACTTCACATTTGCTTTTACCAATCTGTTCAGCTCCACAAAACAATCATTTTGATGTTTAAATTGTGATTCTACGCCCAACCGTTGCAGAGATATTCAAAGTACTAAACACAGTACGTTGTCCAATGTTATCCTTATGGAGAATAAATAATATTTGATATCTCGATTATTTATGGATGTATGTTGATGAAACTTGGTATGTGGCTTCATGTAGTATTGGTATATTGATATTTGCACAAAAAATGGATTTTTTGTTGATTATTCCCGTAGCAGCAAACCTGCGTACTCAGCCCCCATGTTATTCTTATGGAGAATAACTAGAATGTTATATAGCGCTTATTTATGATTGAATATTGATGAAACTTGGTATGTTGCTTCGCCTGGTTAAATTCTATTTATATTTGCATAAAAAACAATTGTTTGTGTTCCTTGTTTCAGCAAACCTACGTACTCATTACCAATGTTATTCTAATGGAGAATAATTAAAATCGCTTATATGTGAATATATTTTTATGAAACTTGGTATGCGGCTTTATGTGGTATTAAGACATATATTATGCATTGGAAATTCGCTGAGTACGCAGGTTTGATGCGACGGGGGTATTTTTATTCCCCATAAGAATAACATGGGTACAACGTACTGCGTTTACCGCAAAATGAAAATTTCAATTTTCTCCGAAACCAGCAATCGTAGAATAGTAATTCAAAATACTAAATTATATAGTTTTTTGAGCTCTTTTGGTGAATAGTAATATTTTTTTATATTTATGTCTTTTTATGAAAAATCCAAAAAACAGAATTTTTGATGTTTTAAGGCCTGTAATTTCTGAACCCGAATTTTTACAGGGATGCGGGAGGTGCCATTTTGTTGCAAAACTAAAGTTCTACAAACGACTAAAGTTTAATCAAAATCGTTAGAGCCGTTTTTGAGAAATTTGGATTTTTCATGTTTTTTGGAGGTTTTAGGGGGAAAATTACCCTTAAAAATCAAAAATTCAAAAAATGAAAATACCCCCGTAGCAGCAAACCTGCGTACTCAGCGAATTTCCAATGCATCTATATGTATCTCAATACCACATAAAGCCACATACCAAGTTTCATCAATATACATTCATAAATAAACGATTTATGACATTTTAATTATTCTCCATAAGAATAACATGGCAGCTGAGTATGCAGGTTTGCTGAAGCAAGGAACACAAAAAATGGGGTTTTATACAAATATCAATATAACTCATGTAGGTAAAGCCACATACCAAATTTCATTAATTTATTTTCATAATGAAGGCAGATAACACGTTACTTATTCTCCATAAGAATAACATGGGGCTGAGTACGCAGGTTTGCTGCTACGGGAGCCTTGGGTAAAAAAGTGTCTTTTTGAGCAAATATCAATGGTCCACAACCAGATGAAGCCGTATACCAAGTTTCGTCAGAATAGGTTCATAAATAAGCGAGATATAAAGTTTTTCTTTTTCTCCATAAGAATAACATTAGACAACGTACTGTGTTTAGCACTTTCAATATCTCGGTAACCAATTGACGTAGAGATATGATCAAAATACCAAATTGTGTGTTTTTTTAAGCTGAATCCAATGGGAAAAAATAAAATTTGACTAATTCCAAAATTATATGTAAAAAATTCGAAAAACCCATTTTTGGGGTACAAAACCCCCCCAAAATACCCCTTCGGATAGAGCGATCTGGCTGGTTTTCGAACTTAAAGTCATAAATGTTGCTTTACACGTTTATACCAAATTTCATCAAAATCGGATAATTTTTACGAGAGTTATCGTGCTCACGGACACATATATATATATATATATATATATATACAGTTTCGAACGAATGGTGTTTTTGGGGTCTGGGGACCTCAAAACGAAAAGTTATCATGGTCCCGGGCCTAGGTCTTACCATGCCGACTACGGTAATAGCTTCTTCCCTATAGGGGAAATTCGCTAAAACGCCTGGAGATATCGTGGATTAGTACCTACATGCCAAATTTCATAAAAATCGGCCCATTGGTTAAGGCTCTAGCTCTGTACACATCCACACAGACACACACACACACACACACACACACACACACACACACACACACACACGCACGCAAAAACCACTTTTTTGGGTTCAGGGAGCACCAAAACAAATATTTCCACTAACAACTCAAATTCGAAAATTTTTACGAAAACAATACTTTCTCCATATACTATGTATAAGAGGAGAAAGTAAAAACATGAGTACTACTTTGACAGTTCCCTGATTGATTATGAACAGCTGTTACTATTATTTTGTTTTGATTTGAAACTCCATAAGCCCAATGTTAATTTTTTTTAACTGTTCATTTTATCTAAAAGGTTTAAATTACCTGGATTTCTGCCAAGTGATCCTGTTATTTGGTTAAACTACTAATGGTTTCGAGCCACAAAAGGGCTCATTATCAAGTTAAACACCAAGCTTGTAATCCTGTTCACGGTAGTGTGAAGCAGTCGTCATAGTTCGATAAAAAACACTGACACGAAAAACACATACATGAAAACATTAATTTTAAAAACTGGCCAGTTAGACAAAATCGAGTACGGCACATGCAAATCGTCGCCGGCGGGTGATCATTCATCACCCGCCATCACCCGCCGGCGACGATTTGCATGTGCCGTACTCGATTTTGTCTAACTGGCCAGTTTTTAAAATTAATGTTTTCATGTATGTGTTTTTCGTGTCAGTGTTTTTTATCGAACTATGACGACTGCTTCACACTACTAAAATACATCATTCATCACCCGCCATCACCCGCCGGCGACGATTTGCATGTGCCGTACTCGATTTTGTCTAACTGGCCAGTTTTTAAAATTAATGTTTTCATGTATGTGTTTTTCGTGTCAGTGTTTTTTATCGAACTATGACGACTGCTTCACACTACCGTGAACAGGATTACAAGCTTGGTGTTTAACTTGATAATGAGCCCTTTTGTGGCTCGAAACCATTGGTAGCTCGTAGCTCGTAACCAAATAACAGGATCACTTGGCAGAAATCCAGGTAATTTAAACTTTTTGGATAATATTAAGTGATCCAGAGGCTATTCCACAATGTTCAATTTAGTTTTTTTACATTATTTGATTTTTCCTGGGGATGAGGCCTGTCTAGAAATTATTTTTATCCCAGAAATTAGTTATTTCGAACATTTGAAGGAAATCAAAATCATTGGAGCCGTTTTTGAGATCCTTGTCACAAGCAAGCAAACCTTACTCATGTTAGAGTATAGGATTATTTTGTAATTTTGTTAGACCTACTATCTTATTTTACCTTTTTTAAAGGAATATGCCCACATGGGCTTAAGCCTGTGCGTGGGCATGAGTCGGCAAAAACACTTTATTTATACTTTTTTTCTACATATAATTGATATTATTTGAATTAATTGAACATTAATAGATACCTATAAGGTACAGCTAACGAGTGTAGGGTCCTGGGTAGTTCTAAAGCTAACATCTCAGCTCCTGAGGTACCTCCGTAGTACGTCCTTTCCAGGATTAATTGTCATACATTTCCTAGAAGTAAGTGTTGAAACTTCTTTCAGATTTAAATTTAATACAATAGCGTATTCTTAGTCTTTGTTAAACTAAAAAAAATTGCAAATTTCCCTAGGTTGTAGGAAATTCTAAGGTGGGGAATTCCTGATTGAACGAGCTATCAACTATCGTTGAATAATTTGTGTGAAAAATACCAACTTGATTCTAAATTATATTGACTATAATAGTAAAGAGCAGGTAAATAAACAAAATATTGATTACATTTTATAGAAAGCATCAGTATTGACAACATTATAAAGCAATTTTTCCCTATGACAATAGAGAAACTAATTGTACTACCTTTATGAAAAAATAATAGCATAATTCATATGAGATTATTAATTACCATTAGTTAGTTATTTTAATTAAATAATGATGAGGCGGTGAGGCTGAAAGCAAACAGATACTGGCGGGAGGCAAGAAGGAGGTAATGAGGGCAGAAACACTGAGGCAATTAGTTTGGGTCTGCTGGCTGGGCATTGAACCTGGATTAAATATGTAGTCATAAGGTTTATTAGCTTTGTCAGAACAGTCCTGTCCTTAAAAAGCAAAAGCCAAGAAGCCCGTGAGAGGAATTTTTGTTCACTCCTTCGACGGCTGAAGTGCCATTAACCTAAAAAAGATTGTCTTCGCCTCTGAGGAAAAAGTCAAAATTTTTAGATTAAAGTAAGATGTAAATATTGGGAGTTAGTCTATGAGAAAAAAGTCAGAATTTAACTATTTTAACTCTGAGTTTGTCAAGGCAGTAGAGCGGAGCATTGTTCTTGCCCAGGAATTTGCAATATGCTTTTGTTTGTAATTAACAAGTTTTAGCGAATTTCCCTCATAGGAAAGAAGCTATTACCGTACTCGGCATGGTAAGACCTAGGCCCGGGACCATGATAAATTTTCGTTTTGAGGTCCCCAGATGCCAAAAACACCATCTGTTCAAAACTGAATATATATGTGTCCATGAGTGCGATAACTCTCGTAAAAATTATCCGATTTTGATGAAATTTGGTACAAACATGTAAAACAACATTTATGTCTGTGAGTTCGAAAACAGCCATATCGCTCCATTCAAAGGAGTATTTTGGGGGGGTTTTGTACCCCAAAAATGTTTTTTTTTAGTTTTTTACATATAATATTTGAGTAGATCAAATTTGATTTTCACCATTGAATTCAGTTCAAAATTAAAAAAAACAATTGGGTGTTTTGATCATTGCTCAATGTCAGTTGGTTACAGAGATATTGAAAGTGCTAAACACAGTACGTTGTCCATTGTTATTCTTAAATGGAGGATAAGAAAAATTCTATATCTCGCTTATTAGCGAATTTCCCCTATAGGGAAGAAGCTATTACCGTAGGTCTCATGGTAAGACTTAAGCCCGAGACCATGATAACTTTTTGTTTTGAGGTCCCCAGATGTCCAAAACACTATTCGTTCAAATTTATATATATGTATATATATATCTATATATATATATATATATCTATATATATATATATATATATATCTATATATGTGTCCGTGAATGCGATAACTTGAGTAAAAAACGTCCGATTTCGATGAAATTTGGCTCAAATGTGTAAACTGACATTTATGACTTTAAGTTCGAAAACCAGAAAAATCGGACTATGGGAAGGGGGGTTTATGGGGGTTTTAAATTTTCCAAAAATCAGTTTTTTGCATTTTTTACCCTAAAATTTTTAAAACACTTAATTTAGGTTTAGACCATGTTATAGAGCTTAAAAAAACAAATAATATGGTATTTTGAATTATTAACCTAGGTTAAGTGGTTGCGGAAAAAATCCAAAAAACATGCTCATAAAATCTCCCATGTTAATCTTATGGGAAAAAGGTTTTTGGCTTTTCCTCAGTTAATTTTACTTTAAACTTCACATTTTCTTTTACCAATCACTTCAGCTCCACAAAACAATCATTTTGGTGTTTAAATTGTGATTCTACGTCAAACCGTTGCAGAGATATTCAAAGTGCTAAACTCAGTACGTTGTCCAATGTTATCCTTATGGAGAATAAATAAAATTTGATATCTTGATTATTTATGAATGTATATTGATGAAATTTGGTATGTGGCTTCATGTTGTACTGGTATATTGATAATTGCACAAAAAATAAATGTTTTGTTGATTGTCCCCGTAGCAGCTAACCTGCATACTCAGCCCTAATGTTATTCTTATGGAGAATAAGTAAAGTTTTATATCTCGCTTAATTATGAACATAAATTAATAAAACATGGTAAGTAGCTTCACCTGGTTCAGTTATATTGATAATTGCATAAAAACTCATTTCTTATCTTCCTCGTTGCAGCAAACCTGCGTACTCAGTCCTAATGTTATTCTTATGGGGAATAAATAAAATGTAATAAATCACTTATTTATGAATGTATTTTTGTCAAACTTGGTGAGTGGCTTTATGTACTAGTGAGAAACATATCAATGCATTGGAAATTCGCTGAGTACGCAGGTTTGCTGCGACGGGGGGTATTTATCAACTTATCCTGACGAAATTTTGTATATTGCTTCATATGGTTGTGGTCTATTGATATTTGCACAAAAAACTATTTTTTCCGATAGTTCCCTTAGCAGCAAACCTGCATACTCAGCCCCCATGTTATTCTTATGGGGAATAAGTAAAGTTTTATCTCCTTTAACTATGAACATAAATTAATAAAACTTGGTATTTAGCTCTACCTAGTTGAGGTATATTGATATTTGTATAAAAACCCATTTTTGTGTTCCTTATTCCAGCAAACCTGATGCATACTGAACTACCATGTCATTCTTATAAAGAATAATTAAAATGTCATAAATTGTTTATTTACAAATGTATATTGATGAAACTTGGTATGTGGCCTCATGTGGTATTAAAATACAAATGTATGCATTGGAAATTCGCTGAGTACGCAGGTTTGCTGCTATGGGGGTATTATGAGTTGTATTCAATTTAGTAAATTTTGTTCATTGTTGATTAACCTGTAAGACCCAAGTCAAAACTCTGACTTTTTTGTCATAGAGGAACATCCACTTCTTAAATTCTGGCTTTAATCTCAAAGGGGGACACCTACTAGTTTGTATATTCTGACTTCATTCACAGAGGGGAAAAACTACCTTTACTTAAATTCAGTTTTTTTTTCTCGGAGGCCAAGGGCAAAGTTTTCTTTTAGGATAATGACACTTTAGCGATGCTGTACATTGCACTCCTCCTAAAATTCACTTAATGTCAATGGGATGCTGTAGTAAATGCTCACTATCTCCAGTCAACCGCTCTCTTTTATCTTAAAACAAGGGAGTGATGTTGTTCTCGTCCGTTAACATTTTTCATCTTCGGTCCTTACGCTTCCTGGGCAATGCTGAACTAACTGCGATATCCCTGCCATGAAAGCTACCAATAAAATATACCTTCTACGGTATATAGAACCTCCTAAGAGGTGTACCCTCTTAGAACCTTCATAGTAATAACTAAAATAATTTATTTGACCTTGTTTCCATCAATGTGTTCTAGTCCTGTTTAAGCTACCGGTTTAGAGGAATCATGTCCTCATCATCAGGCTCCAATAAAAACGTTTTTCACTCATATGAGATCGTCAGAGTTCAAAAACACACGTTGTTGCATTTATCACGGACACATTTATATATCCTACACAGGACTACAAAGGATCATTGACAGAAACAAGATGAAATAAATCATAAGTGTATTCACAAGTTATCCAGGGCCTTAACTCATAATTATATCAATAAACAGGGGTGCCCATCCCCCCCAAGCTTCATGGCGCTATTCCCTCCAAAAGTGGCTACCCCTCCCCACCGTTATCAGCAATATATTTTAACTTTAACTTTGTAGCTCTTGTGTTGTGACATTGAATGAGCTGGACCTAAATACCTACAATCACCGAGAGTCCACCAACACTGAAAGGATTATACAGAAACGGATAATGATAATGGGGACAATGAAAAAAATCTTAGTTACATATTAGGTTAGGTTATTTATACGTTAGGTAGATTATCTACTGTACTACCTATATTACAGTTCATACAAAAAAATTTTTCCTCTGGAACAGCTGACAAAAACCATTCAGATGATTGTTGAGGGGAGTGCAGGGCGGTGCAGGGGTCATTAAACAATAATTGCATTAAATTAGCATTACAGAAAACATAACCCTAAAAAAACAGTAAAATGTATTTTTGCTATTAGATCTTGGTACTATTCCCCATTTTAGCGAATTTCCCCTATAGGGAAGAAGCTATTACCGTAGGTCTCATGGTAAGACTTAAGCCCGAGACCATGACAAATTTTTTTTTTAAGGTCCCAAGATGACTAAAACACTATTCGTTCAAATTTATATATATGTATATATATCTATATATGTGTCCGTGAATGCGATAACTTGAGTAAAAAACGTCCGATTTTGATGAAATTTGGCTCAAATGTGTAAAGTGACATTTATGACTTTAAGTTCGAAAACCAGAAAAATCGGACTATGGGAAGGGGGGTTTATGGGGGTTTTAAATTTTCCAAAAATCAGTTTTTTGCATTTTTCACCCTAAAATTTTTGAAACACTTAATTTTGGTTTTGACCATGTTATAGAGCTTAAAAAAACAAATAATATGGTATTTTGAATTATTAACCTAGGTTAAGTGGTTGCGGAAAAAATCCAAAAAAAACATGCTCATAAAATCTCCCATGTTAATCTTATGGGAAAAAGGTTTTTGGCTTTTCCTCAGTTAATTTTACTTTAATCTTCACATTTGCTTTTACCAATCACTTCAGCTCCACAAAACTATTTATTTATTTTGGTGTTTAAATTGTGATTCTACGTCCAACCGTTGCAGAGATATTCAAAGTACTAAACACAGTACGTTGTCCAATGTTATCCTTATGGAGAATAAATAAAATTTGATATCTCGATTATTTATGAATGTATATTGATGAAACTTGGTATGTGGCTTCATGTTGTACTGGTATATTGATATTTGAACAAAAAACAAATATTTTGTTGGTTGTCCCCATAGCAGCTAACCTGCATACTCAGCCCTAATGTTATTCTTATGGAGAATAAGTAAAGTTTTATATCTCCCTTAATTATTAACATAAATTAATAAAACTTAGTATGTAGCTTCACCTGGTTGAGTTAAATTGATAATTGCATAAAAACCCATATTTTGTGCTCCTTGTTGCAGCAAACCTGCATACTCAGTCCTATGTTATTCTTATGAAGAATAAATAAAATGCTATAGATCATTTATTTATTAATTTATTTTTATAAAACTTGGTAAGTGCCTTTATGTGGTAGTGAGAAACATATACATTCATTGGAAATTCGCTGAGTACGCAGGTTTGCTGCGACGGGGGTATTTTATATTACCTTGAAATAAAACCTATAATTTTCTTTATGGTTATGAATAGACAAAGTGCTTAGGACCTGCATTCAATAGGCCTAGTATTTTAATAAGGTAAAAACATAACATAAGCGACTACATTTATATCAATCCGTTTTGTTCACAGCAAAATTATTGGTTTTAAATGTAAGTCCTCTTAGTTAGAGCTCGGAAAGTGTGGTTAGGTTGGGAGCATAACGAGAAAACAGTTTCAAGTGATTTTAGCGAATTTCCCCTATAGGGAAGAAGCTATTACCGTAGGTCTCATGGTAAGATTTAAGCCCGAGACCATGACAAATTTTTTTTTAGGTCCCCAGATGACTAAAACACTATTCGTTCAAATTTATATATATGTATATATATATATATATATATATATATATATGTATATATATATATATATATATGTGTGTCCGTGAATGCGATAACTTGAGTAAAAAACGTCCGATTTCGATGAAATTTGGCTCAAATGTGTAAAGTGACATTCATGACTTTAAGTTCGAAAACCAGAAAAATCGGGCCATGGGAAGGGCGGTTTATGGGGGTTTTAAATTTTCCAAAAACCAGTTTTTTGCATTTTTTACCCTAAAATTTTTAAAACACTTAATTTTGGTTTAGACCATGTTATAGAGCTTAACAAAACAAATAATATGGTATTTTGAATTATTAAGCTAGGTTAAGTGGTTGCGGAGAAAATCCAAAAAAACCTGCTCATAAAATCTCCTATGTTAATCTTATGGGAAAAAGGTTTTTGGCTTTTCCTAAGTTAATTTTGATGTAAAATTCACATTTGCTTTTACCAATCAATTTAGCTCCACAAAACAATCATTTTGGTGTTTAAATTGTGATTCTACGTCCAACCGTTGCAGAGATATTCAAAATGCTAAACACAGTACGTTGTCCAATGTTATCCTTATGGAGAATAAATAAAATTTGATATCTCCATTATTAATGAATGTATATTGATGAAAATTGGCACGTGGGGTCACGTAGTCCTGGTATATTGATATTTGCACAAAAAATTGATTTTTTGTTGATTTTTCCCGTAGCAGCGAACCTGTGTACTCAGCCCCCATGTTATTCTTATGGAGAATAAGTAAAATGTAATGACTCCCTTAATTATGAACATAAATTAATACAACTTGGTATGTGGCTTCACCTTGTTGAGTTATATTGATATTTGCATAGAAACCCATTTTTGTTGTTCCTTGTTGCAGCAAACCTGCTTACTCATCTCCCATGTTATTCTTATGGAGAATAATTAAAATGTTATATAGTGATTGAATATTGATTAAACTTGGTATGTGGCTTCACCTAGTTAAATTATATTTATATTTGCATAAAAACCAATTGTTTGTGTTCCTTGTTTCAGCAAACCTGTGTACTCATCACCAATGCTATTCTTATGGAGAATAATTAAAATTGTATATATCGCTTATATATGAATATATTTTTATGAAACTTGGTATGCGGCTTTATATGGCATTAAGACATATATTATGCATTGGAAATTCGCTCAGTACGCAGGTTTGCTGCGACGGGGGTATTTTAGGTTAATGTTTCAATCCAATCTGGTTCTATAATCAGAAGCAAAAATATCTAGGATTATTATAGTACAGAAACACTTGCTATCTCTCAAAAGAAAGGTTATTTAGCACATTTTCTACTACAACAATACTTTGCCTATCCAGTAATATTATTTATTACTGTCATCCTCTCGTACAAACTCGAATTTTCAATTGTGATTCCCAGATTGTCACATTTATTTTAAGTTTCAAAAATCCCCCCAAAAATTGTGAATTTCCCCAAAATTTGTTTTTATGGCGCTCTGAGTGCCATCTCCCCCTTCTGGGCACATCTGTCAATAAATACAGATGAAGTAGGCTTCCTTAAAGGATCCTCCCAAAAATATGCTATGGTATTTTTTTGTTAGACTTTTTTAGGAATAGGATTCAGTTAAAAATCAATAGGGCCTATTTGAAATAAAGTTTTTCTTTTTGATTATAAATTATTTACTAGGCTTAGTTATTAAAATATTTGATTTTTGGATTTTGCCTCTTTAAGCATTTTATGGTTTGTTCTGAAAATTTACAAACTTCTATTACGTAGCATGTGCTGCTTTTGGCTCTGATTTTGAGTTTCTATTCAGGTCTGCTACCTCTGATTGTAACGATAACACCACTTTACTGCCGACTCATAGGGTAGGCACAGGTTAAACCATTAAAATTAAGTAATTAATAAAGTAGTTAAATTTGATTTATTAACAATTTGGTTTATATGACAGTAAAAAGGGTTGGTTGCAGTATGCTGTTGTTAAAGCAATTAAAATATTAAAAATGGAATATTAGTCATAGTAATAAATCTTTATTTACTACGGTAATCATACATGGTAAGATAAATAGCAGCACAGTTGTTGATATAAACAGAAGAATATTAAATCATAGATTAAGCATACTCCCTAAGGAGTATACTTAATCTATCTAAGGTTTAAACATGAAATTTCCATAAGTTTCTATGTTGAGGAAAAAAACGATCGGGGTTCGCAGCAGCCAACGTGTTAAAATACTTACCATCTAATTTTTGTTTAGTCCACAGTGCAATGCAAAAAAAAAATGAGAATGCAAATGGGTAATAAATATAAATACATTTCAGTGTTATTATATCAACAACTCAATTCTTCACAATGTATAAACTCCAGAGTTCATTTTAGTTCTAAGATTTAAGAATGTGTAACTGATCAACCCAATTTAGATGTTGAACCATTGTTAACCCTCCAAAAATTACACTACTTTTATTTTTTTGTGTGACATTGAGTCATTTTATCTCTCTGGATCTTTCGATATTCTGTTTTGTGGAGTTTAAACTTAAACATTTTTTTCATTCAATAGTACTCTTTTTGAAATACCTGTGTTCTCCAATTTACTGCACATGCACAAATTCATGTTTCCAATAAGGACCTTTCGATAATACAACCAGATTTGTATACTGAGCAACAGCATCTACAGGTCTATGGTATGCAGGGCCACTATTGTACCACTAGTACTAGTAGTGTTTATTTACACCACCCCGTAAGGTATATCCTCGCATTAGATAACAAGGAAAGAGCATAGGCCCTAAACTAGACCATTAGGGTGAACCAACTCGTAAACAGTTATATTGAGATGAGGTTTTAATGATTTAAAAAAATAAGTACTGTAAGTAATTTCTCCATATTGAAAACCATCAGAGAGATATATAAGACCCACTTTACACGTTTGATACATAAACGAGTTCGCACACAGCCCGCTGACGTGAGGGAAGTGAATTTCCACATAAACATTTTTAAAACACAAAATCAGTGTAAAAACATACATATATTCAAATTTTTATTGAAATCAGAAAACATTGATTTTTTTGGCTGTTCTGATGCTCCTGATTTAATTTACCTGCAATGCTAGGAATACAATGTTGCGCATTATAATGTTAGAAGGTCCAGACAGGCTTGAAAGTAGACGTGAGGTTGCCGGGGGTGATAAAAGTACACCAACAAATGAATAACAGGTGTTTCCATTGTTTCCAATATAAAACCGTAAAACCCCCATAAGACAAGGGGGGAAAATGTGTGTAGTCGATACACATTTTCTTTAATAACTCGATAAATATTTATTCTAGAATGATGAGAGAGGGCTTACAACTTTCGCCTCACTAATTCCCATATTTTTACATGCATTCATTTTACATCCGGAGCTTTTCTGGCCCTTTTTGGTCCAGTTATCGGTATATAAAACAACTCGAAATTTGAAAGATTAATCACCAAAAAAGGGGTTTAGAGTTTTCCGATTGTTTTGCCCAACGAATTTGCCCAACTGATTATAGAAAAAAACGTCCCTACGAAATTTGAAGTAAATCGGACAATAAATGTGACCGCTAGAGTGCAAACGCACACTATATATATATATATATATATATATATATATATATATATATATATATATATATATAGGCTCTGTATGGATATATATACAATTTTGAACGAGTTCAGGGGGTTACGTTAGAAACTTCTATGGTTTAACTGTGCGGGTTATGCTAATAGTTCACTTTCCATAGGAAATTCACTAATAATTATTTCACAGTGATGTCTGACTGTGTTTAACTGGACGTGTACAGTCGTAGGGACCACACAGTTTGTCTCATTTGAATACTTTTGAAATACCTGTAAGAAAGGGTAAGGGCCTTAAACCTGTTAGAGCTCCCGCCATTTTTCTAAACCCCCCACCCTCTGAGGCTTGTGAGTGAGAGTGTTTTATGAGTTTATTATTGCCGAAACAAAGCACGCGCGGGAGGTTGGCAATCAGCGCCCTACCTTTTGTATTTTATTTTAATTCAAACAGTTTAACCACTGTGTCGTTCATATGGTTACGTGATTCTCATTCAAAGAGCATAACTCTTTGTTCGTATCGTATTATCATTTGTATTTTTTTGTGTGACTCAATAAACCGTTCATAATCGATGTGAACTAATTGTTTTTTTTATTTACAACTTTCCAGTGTTTTTTTTAATTTGATAACTTTTTCAATCCAACCAACTTACAGCGCAAACGCAAAAGCGGTGAAAACGGTATAATCCAAGTTTTTCAAATTAGGTTTAAAGTTCCTACTCAAATGTTTGTTTAGCTATAAGTCTTAAACAATATGACTCCGCTCGAAATCTCAGGGGAATTCTCACGGGAAATCTCAGGACTGTTAACTGCTGTTGTTAAAGGGTGTGCTCCAGTAACGACACATTTTGCTTCCCCCATAAGGCTAGTGTTAACTTTCAAAGCCCGTCCCTACTCAAAGGATATATCCGATATCACTGATTTATGGCTCATTTTATAGAACACAAACATACCTAGCGATTTCAGTGAACAAAATAGGGATGTCACAAATAACAATAGTTCAGTAAAATTCAAAATACTCATTATTTCTTATTTTGTAACGGCAGAACTAATTGTGATGCCGAATTTCTGCCTATTGGAATCGCTAGGTATTTTTTGTTCTTTAAAATGAACCATAATTCAACGATTTCGAATATTCCGTTGAGGAGGCTTTGAAAGTTACCATTGGCCTTATGGGAGAAGCAGGTAGAAGTGGGATACTGGAGACCCCTCTTAAATGAGAACATTCCTATAAATGTCGGTTCCGGGGTTGCAGAGAAGTCGAATGGCCAAGACGGGGATTAAGTTAGAGAGCGTGGCGAGCGGCGATGGTCATGCATCATGGGTCGCCGCCCGGGCAACGACCGTCTCGTCCGGACATCAGACCATGGCGAGATGCAACTGCAACTGCAGCGTGCAACAGTGCAGTGCAGTGGCGTAGATAGGCCTTTGTCGAGGGGGGATATCTCCTTAGGGAACACAAAACAAAAAACTGTGTTCGTGACTAGCACGGATAGCGGTATACAAAATCTAAGACATCATTGACGTGTCCCTTAATTACCCCTTACATTCATAATTATTAATAGGCCTACACATCCAAGACATAAACCATTGATACAAAGTAATCAGTATTTGTAACCAGGGCTTAAAAGTAATTGTATCAGTTGTAATCAGTACTGGAAAGTAATCGTTAAGCTAGGGTTGCCAAGTCACCGGGTTTCCCCGGAGATTACCGGAGTTTTAAGGTAAAAATATAGCTCCGGGGAATTTCCGTGAAAAAATTAAAATCTCCCTTTTTTGAAATTTTCCCCAAAAGTGCGATGAATAACGCAAATTTTGTGTTGAAATCCTATCTGTGAACGAAAATGTATTTACTTTTGCAACTTCATCGTCATGCAACAATTGCCAAATAAGCTAAACCCTGTTTTCCTGTTTACTCTAACCACCTCTATCATTTGTTACTCTTTGGCTTTGCTTTATTTCGTCGAGAAATATCGTTGACTTTTACATAATATTTGCCGTTATAGAACGCTGGAAATGAGTATGAAGATTTATGACCCTCTGCAGATTATTAAATTACAATTCTAATATGGCAACCGTACGTTAAGCACATCCCTAAGACCGTCTAGACGTCAAGGTCATGGTCAAGGTCAGGTGCGCTAGTTGACGAACTGTCTTCTGGCCGCTAGGGGGTGATGGTAGACTGTTCGGTGACTCACGTTCCACTTTTGTGGCGCGCAAATAACGTACCGGGTGCCGTTGCAGTTCATCTGCTACTATTTATTGTACCGTAAGCGAACAATATTCTTGATATACAAATAAGATATTTTGGAGATATTGCACACATATTCTGTTTGTTTTGCGAATTTCTCTTATAGGGAAGAAGCTATTACTGTAGGTCTCATGGTAAGACTTAAGCCCGAGGCCATGATAAATTTTTGTTTTGAGGTCCCCAGATGCCAAAAACACTATTCGTTCAAATTTATATATATGTATGTATGTATGTATATATATATGCACTGTATATATATACTATATATATATATATACACTGTATATATATGTGTGTGTGTGTGTGTGTGTGTGTGTGTGTGTGTGTGTGTGTGTGTGTGTGTGTGTGTGTGAATGCGATAACTTGAGTAAAAAACGTCCGATTTCGATGAAATTTGGCTCAAATGTGTAAAGTGACATTCATGACTTTTAAGTTCGAAAACCAGAAAAATCGGACCATGGGAAAGGGGGTTTGTGGGGTTTTAAAATTTTCCAAAAATCAGTTTTTTGCACTTTTCACCTCGAAATTTTTAAAACACACAATTTTTGTTTTAACCATTTTACAGAGCTTAAAAAACAAATAATATACTATTTTGAATCATTAACCTAGGTTAAGTGGTTGCGGAGAAAATCCAAAAAACGTGTTCATAAAATCTCCCATGTTAATCTTAAGGGAAAATGGCTTTTAGCTTTTCCTTAATTAATTTTACTGTACACATCACATTTGCTTTTACCAATCAGTTTAGCTATACAAAACAATCATTTTGGTGTTTAAATTGTGATTCTACGTCCAACCGTTGCCGAGATATTCAAAGTGGTAAACACAGTACGTTGTCCAATGTTATCCTTATGGAGAATATTTAAAATTTTATATCTCGATTATTTATGAACGTATATTGATGTAAACTTGGTATAGTACTTCACCTAGTACTGGTATATTGATATTTGCGCAAAAAATTGATTTTTGTCGATTATCCTCTTGGCAGCAAACCTGCATACTCATCCCTAATGAGATTCCTTATGGAGAATACGTAAAGCTTTATATCTCCCTTAATTATGAACGTAAATCATTAAAACTTGGTATGTAGCTTCACCTGGTTGAGTTATATTGATAATTGCAAAAAACCCACATTTTTATCTTCCTCTTTGCAGCAAACCTGCGTACTCAGCCTTAATGTTATTCTTATAGAGAATAAATAAAATGCTATACATAACTTATTTATTTACGTATTTTTATGAAACTTGGTAAGTGGCTTTATGTGGTAGTAAGAAATATATTCATGCATAGGAAATTCGCTGAGTATGCAGGTTTGCTGCGACGGGGGTATTTTTAGTAACCGCATTTATTTTTAATCAAATGGCAAAAGCTTGATTTCAGGAGGATATACATTTTATTTTTCAAGTTACAAGGGGGGACATATCCCCCCGTATCTACGCCACTGGTGCAGTGTGAGTGGTCAGTGGTCGCAAGCATTGTGAGTAATGGTCGCTGTCAAAATGAAACTACCCTAGACAAATCCACATTTGAATGACTCGATAGCTCATTTATTTGACAAATCTGACAAAATACTTAGTCACGTCAGTTTTATTTGATGCTTGTGAGTTACAATTGTGGGCTGCTTTAACAAATTAAACATGCTCCGGTTGCCAAACTTTAAATTGCTATAGATATTAATATCGAGTTTTTTGATGCAGTGTCATTGTGATGAAATTAAGAATGGAAGAAAATTATTTTCACTACGCTTGGCTACACTACTTTTCGGGAGTCTTGAGTCTTAGTGTTGTAGTTTGACCTTATACTTTGCAAAAAGCAACACTGTGCTATTTTTTTACCCTCCAAAATCACACACTTATGATTTAAAACCATAATTATAGACAATGTTCAGCGGTTCAGATAAATTAAAATTGTACAGTGTAAATGGAAAACCCCCTAGAATAAGAAAGCGGGGTTTGTCTAGAAAGCTTTTTGCGTTCTGGCATGCAAGGAAAAGTGTACAATTTTTACAGGCGTACATAATTTATTACCATTGAAGTTAATCTCATTGGTGAATTTACTATGGAGAGTGAACTATTAGCATGACTCGCACGGTGAAACTTAAGGCCGGGACCACCGTAGAAGTTCCCAACGTGACTCCCTGAACACGTTTTGGGGATCGTTCAAAATTAAATGTGTGTTTACACTCTAGTGGTCGCATTTTTTGTCCGATTTACTTCAAATTTGGTAGGGACGTTCTCAGTTGGACAAGTTCGTTGGGCAAAACAATCGGAAAACTCTAAACCATTTTTGGGGATTAATATTTCAAATTTCGAGTTTTTGGGCCTAAAACGGGTATGAAAAGCCTCGGATGTAAAATTAATGCATGCAACAAGATGGGAATTAAGTGAGGCGAAAGTTGTAAGCCCTCTCTCGTCATTCTAGCATAAGTATTTACCGAGTTATTAAAGAAAATGTGTATCGACTAAACACAGCACGTTGTCTTATGGGGGTTTTACATTAGAAAAGCCTGTTATTCATTTGTTGGTGTACTTTTATCATCCCCAACAACCTCACGCCTGTTACTGGACCTTCTCCTAACCTTATAATGCGCAAAATTGTATTCCCAGCATTGCAGGTAAATTAAACCAGAAACATCAGAACAGCCAACAAATCAAAGTTTTCAGATTTCAATAGAAATTGGAGTAAATGTGTATATTTACACTTATTTTGAGTTTTAAAAATTTGTTTTGCGGAAATTCACTTCCCTCACGTCAGCGTGCTGCGTGCGAACTCGTTTTAAAATCAAAGGATTGTCCGAACACCACTCGAAATTTAGTGCACAGTATGTCACGCTAACCTCCCTGGGGCCTCTCCGTGTCTGTGGTTGTTGTTCAGTATCTAGATGTTTAGGCCTACAGTACTTCCAAAGGTGGAGTTAAATTGTTCACTCGCTTAAGATATTTGTTTGCCAATTATTGTTATTGATACATTTTATATCACGATAAGCAAAATCACTGTGTCTCTAACACTGAGATTTGGCACATACCTGACGAAACTTCAAGCGAAACTCATTTTATAAGGGGATTTCAAAGAGCGCGTGGATAGATGGAAGAAGCGTAATTTTTCACACGAAAAAATGAGGAATGTAGCCTTTGTGTATGGGTTGTGTTGCCGGGGCCGGGAATAGATAACGGAGTGAGATAAAGGCCAAACGTTGACGCGCATTAGTCATGGCCTCGATCATCAGCTGCTTTAGTGCATACACTGTGATGTGTAGAAACACCAAAGCCCCAATCACTGGTCACTGACAAGTTCTCGAGCGGACAGAAAGTTGGAATTTGACACGGATTGTGATTAAAAGTATAAAGATAAGTTTATGTCTTTGTTTTTCGACTTTAGAGTTCTGTCCCCCCCTCCCGAGATATCAAGATAATCCTACGATTTAAAGTTTCACTAGACCAGTGTGATTTTTAAATCTGCATCCGTCCATTTGATAGGACTAATTTCGGAAGTTCAAAGTTGCGTAGCACCGAATGCAGTACAGTAATTGCAATTTCTGAGAATTACAAAGAGGCGATTGTGTGTATCGAATCTAGTAATTTAGGCAAAAATCTCTGTGTGAAGTGAGTTTTGGAATATAAAATATATCGTCCTTATGTAAATATTAATATTGGCTACATATGTTCTCTTGTTTATTTGTTCCTTGTGTCAGTATATATTAAATGGCTGGATGGATATGTGTTCATCTGTAAATTTGTGACTATTACAAATGTTTATGACCTAACACACCAGCGTACCTGACGCGGAAAAAGTGCCTGACTAGCAAGTCAGACGTGGCCGGTTCGATCCCGGTCCCGGCCGATTCCTGTAAGATCATGAGCGATGAAGGGTCACCTCTGGCTTGCCCATGTGACTAATGCCGTTACGGTTCCTCGCTGTCTTTAGTTCACCGCACAGGTCAATAGCCTATGGTAACGGGCAGTTGAGGTTAAACAAAATACCCCGTCGCAGCAAACCTGCGTACTCAGCGAATTTCCAATGCATACATATGTTTCTCACTTCCACATAAAGCCAATTACCAAGTTTCATAAAAATACATAAATAAATAAGTGATCTATAGCATTTTATTTATTCTCCATAAGAATAACGTTAGGGCTGAGTACGCAGGTTTGCTGCAAAAAAGAAAAGACATATGTTTTTGTGCAATCATCAATATAACTCAACCAGGTGAAGCTACATACTAAGTTGTATTAGTTTATGTTCATAATTAAGGGAGATATAAAACTTTACTTATTCTCCATAAGAATAACATTAGGGCTGAGTATGCAGGTTTGCTGCTACGGGGATAATCAACAAAAAAATAAAATATTTGTGCAAATATCAATATACCAATACTACACGAAGCCACATACCAAATTTCATCAATATACATTCATAAATAATCGAGATATAACATTTTATTTATTCTCCATATGGATAACATTGGACAACGTACAGTGTTTAGCACTTTGAATATCTCTGCAACGGTTGGACGTAGAATCACAATTTAAACACCAAAATGATTTTTTTGTGGAGCTGAGTTGATTGGTAAAAGCAAATGTGAAGTTTACATTAAAATTAACTGAAGAAAAGCCAAAAACCTTTTTCCCATAAGATTAACATGGGAGATTATATGAGCAGGTTTTTTTGGATTTTCTCCGCAACCACTTTACCAAGGTTAATAATTCAAAATACTATATTATTTGTTTTTTAAGCTCTATATTAATTATGGTCCAAACCAAAATTAAATGTTTTCAAAATTTGAGGGTGAAATTGCAAAAAAAGATTATTGGAAAATTTAAACCCCCGATAAACCCCCCTTCCCATGCTCCGATTTTTCTAAATTTCATCTTAATCGGACGTTTTTTACTTAAGTTATCGCATTCACGGATATATATATATACATATACATTTGAACTATAGTGTTTTTGTCATCTGGGTACCTCAAAACAAAAATTTATGGTCTCGGGCTTAAGTCTTACCATGAGACCTACGGTAATAGCTTCTTCCCTATTGAGGAAATTCGCTAAACAAAAACATTGAACATAGTTCGTTCAACATCGAATCTTAAAATGTGGCATATATGTGAAAATAAAAATGCCAACATAATAATGGGCAATAGGAACCACTCGTGTGCGTTAGTGTTCAGTAAGTTTGTGTGGAATTTTGAGGTGATGTGTAAAACAAGTGAATACATTTTTTTAACTTGAAGCATTTCAGTTAACTCTACGTAGACTTATGAATGCGATATAATGACAATCGTGTACCAATTGATTTAGCTCTGCCTATTTGTTTGCACACTTTAAAATTATTTATAGGAAAATTATATTGTTTTCAATTGCCAGTTGTGGTTAAAATAATTAGAATTAAATATTGTGTATTTTTAAAATTTATTTTGATTACCGACAATGAAGAAGATCTAATTTGCATTGAAGGTGTTGTAGTATTTTCTGATGACATGTAAAGTTGCTGGTGCATACAGTACTTGAGAATAAGTAGAGACCACGCGGCACGGCGAGTAAAAATAGTCAGAACTGAGAGAGGAATGAGTAGTGGAAAACTCCGGTATTAGTTATGAATCATTTGTGACATATTTTGGTCCTTCTACTGGTAAATTGTTCATCCTACAACATTGTGAATTGGTGTAAAAAGGTTAAAATTAAGAATTACCTAATCGAGTTAGGCCTAGCCGCTAGGTTGGATTTTTAAAGTCATAAGAATTGAGCTGTTTTTAAATGTTGCACTTGAGGGTGAGCAATAACAAACAACACATGTTTGATTTTAAGGCACTACAAGTTTTAATATGTGTTAGCCGGTTTTAGCATGTTAACAAAAGCATAGTTTGTGTAAGCGGCGATATGTTACAGTATTTGATTTATGACGAAGGAATGTCAGTACTTATTTATGTAAAGGTGTTTTTTCGATTCCTCCTTAAGAGGAATCTCGTAGCTCCAGTTAGGAGACATTTCGCGTGTCTGCCTACTTCTTGGATAAGGCCAATGTTAACTTTTAAATTCCACCCCTTCAACGGATTACGATACAGTATCCGAAATCTTTCACCCAAAGCTTATTTGAAAGAACAAAAAATACTAGCGATTTCAGTGAGCATGTATTTGATGACCCAAATGGTTAATGCATAACAACTCGCATACCTATTGAATATTTTAGAATTGTAGTGAAGGGTTATTTACAAATTGTTCTCACTGAAATCGCTAGGTATTCTTTTGATCTTCAAAATGAGCCATACTTCAATGATTTCGGATAATCCGATGAGGAGGGTTGGGATTTTGAATGTTAGCAATAGGCGAACCTTGTGGGGAAAGTAGATATAGAAACACCAAATGTTACGTGCCGGGAGCGGAACCCCTCCTAACCTGACAAATCATCTATCCTCTTTTCAAAAGCTGAGCTTTTCAGAAGTTTCTTTACAAACTTTTAAAAATAATTGAATACAAACTTGCTCGTACCCTCTAGAGGGTAAACAATTATCCAAACCGATGGTGGATGTGAACCGAAAGCGACAGTTGTAACGAAGCCGCATTCGCAGGTATCGATGTAGCGGCACTGAGGGGTACTCCCTACCGACCCTTCCTTGTTAGAGGGTATTAAATGTCAACTCATAAACCTCGTGACTGGGAAATGCAAAACATCTCCCCGAGGCGTCCACTACCCCACGCCCCCACCCAGAGCCAATCTCGATATTTGATTGGCTCTGATAATGTCGAGCTGAGGTTGTTTGAGCTGGTGTTATCGTGCTATAATAACTTGTTGTTTGTACCTCGGAAATATAAACTCTCTGTGTATTATTCTCGTGTCTGCGTTTTATATCCAGAAAGAGACTTCGTTTGTGTAAACACTTAGGAATAAATTCTTCGTCAGTAAATGCTGTGTGCGTTAAGTGCATGTCACTATTTTTTATGAAAATGAAATTATTTTGTTGATCATTGTAAATTGTTAATGGAGTGCGGTTAAGCATGAATGTAAAGAGGTAAACAATTGTATATAAGACAATCGTATCACTATAAGACTAACTTTTAAATTCTGAAAAATGCTTTTTCCTCTGTATCTGTTCTTGTTGAGAGCAATTCATAACATACGTGTGCCATCGGCTTTTACCATATAACGCAATATGTTACCGGTATCTCATGGTTGAGATTTCAGTTTTAGGCCAAAATAAAACTAAAATAAAGGCGGGATACCTTTGAGAGTTAGTTACACAATTCTGAGGGTGTCAACAGTTGGGATTTTTGAATAAATGTGTTGATGAGCTGAAATGCAATGAAATGTAGATTTTAGCGAATTTCTCCTATAGGGAAGAAGCTATTACCTTAGTCGACATGATAAGATCTAGGCCCGGGACCATGATAACTTTTCGTTTTGAGGTCCCCAGACCCCAAAAACACCATTCGTTCGAAACTATATATATACATGTCCGTGGGTGCGGTAACTCCAGTAAAAAAGATCCGATTTTGATGAAATTTGGTATAAATGTGTAAACAAAAATTTATGACTCTAAGTTCGAAAACCAGCAATATCGCTCTATCTAAAGGGGTGTTTTGGGGGTGTTTTATACCCCAAAAACTTTTTTTACTTTTTACATATAGTTTTCGAAATGGTCAAATTTTAGTTTTCACCTTTGGATTTTGCTTAGAAAAACACACAATTTGGTATTTTGATAATTCCTCTACGTCAATCGGTTACCGAGATATTGAAAGTGCTAAACACAGTACGTTGTCTAATGTTATTCTTATGGAGAATAAGAAAAAAATTATATCTCGCTTCTTTATGAACGTTTACTGACGAAACTTAGTATGTGGCTTTATCTGGTTGTGGTCTATTGATATTTGCACAAAAAACAATTTTTTTGCTAAAGGCCCCTGTAGCAGCAAACCTGCGTACTCGGTCCCTATGTTATTCTTATGGGGAAAAATTAAAATGCTATGTCTCCCTTAATTATGAGCATAAATTAATAAAACCTTGTATATGACTTCACCTATTTGAGTTATATTGATATTTGCCTAAACACTA
Source organism: Allygus modestus (assembly GCA_963675035.1). Lineage (NCBI taxonomy): Eukaryota > Metazoa > Arthropoda > Insecta > Hemiptera > Cicadellidae > Allygus > Allygus modestus. The sequence continues at coordinate 105,094,726 of OY776117.1, read as the reverse complement.
ATTTTTTTCGTTCCTTATTGCAGCAAACCTGCTTACTCAGCCGCCATGTCGTTCTTATGGAGGATAATTAAAATGTCATAAATCGTTATTTATGATTGTATATTGATGAAACTTGGTATGTGGTTTTATGTGGTATTAAGATACACACACACACACACACACACACACACACACACACACACACACACACACACACATATATATATATATATATATATATATATATATATATATATATATATATATGCATTGGAAATTCGCTTAGTACGCTTGCTGCTACGTGGGTATTTTCAATCTACCTTACACAAGGCAACACTGGCTAGGCTATGCTCATGATTAGCTATGAACTAGTTTCCCGGGATTCCCGGGATATCCTCCACTATATAGGTTTTTATTTTATCTTTAATAAACCTCTTATGTTTCTCATACAATCATATTCCGGAGGTTAGGCGACCCTTGTATCAATGTTTTACGGTATCCTACAGTGGTGGCAGGACGGCAGGATGCACGTAGGCAGCCGCATGGAGTGCCTATGAAAGGCCCCAGACGGTGACGTAGGCCGCAACGAGGACGAGGTCCCTGGCTGAGTCATGCCCCAGGGTCGTGGTGACTGGTGAGTCTCAGTACACCGTGTAAGGTTACTGTCGCTGTATCCGAGTAGAAACACTACTACTGGGGCACTCCAGAGTTCGTGAAAAAGGCATGTAGGCTACATCCTTATCACCAGTAGTTTATCTGAATCAGTCGAACCATGTTCGAAAGCAACTAAATACGTTTACTTTGTTCACTTCGCCCGCCTAAAATCAGAATTGAAGTTGTTCTATCCAAAAATGTTTTGCTGAAGATAATTAAACAGAGACATTAATGTTGATATAATTTGTTTTTTTCTAAATTTAGCTTATAAGAACCAATGACTATTTTTTTGACATTGCTGTTTTCTATCTTGATCAAACTTCAGACTTCAGTCAAACCTGGACGTCTAGTTTTAGATCAAAGATGGGAGGCCGTCGCGAAGTAGCGTGGGAGTGGTATGGAAGACACAACGACATTCTGACTTTCATGCAACACCACGTGCTTTCCATATGTAGCTCAGCTCTCGTGCAGGACGTGCATCGTATTTCTCGTAGGAGAAAGCTAGAGGTTATACTCTGGCATAATTATTGTAGTACAAAGTACTGGTTATTTGTGTATATTGCTTAACTTGTCAAACTCAAGTTAAATAATTTGTATCAGTAAACTCGGTTATCCATAAGTGGTCATGGTTTTTTTCACATTCAGCATACCATTTACTGATTGCCATAAATCCTGATTGGTTATGTTGTTTGTGGTAAATCCTTGGTTACCTGTCTCGCTGAATTTCCGCAAGTTGAAATCAACCGGATCCCCTTGTTCGCACCATGCAGGCACTATCTAATCTTGCGGGTCTTGATTATTTAAACACTCTCTCTATTCTGCGCAATTTTATGAGATTAACACATTAAAATTTCCAATAAAGTTATAACACATCTAATATTCTGCCGATAAATGTTACCTCGATACCTACTTAAAATGAAAAATCGTCTGTTAACTTATATAATTGTATTGCGCGAGCTTTACTTATTGTACTGGCCGAACTTAAGAATTTGGCTGGTCCAAAAGATTAATAACGGATTGTGATATTCATTGCAGTAGGATAAATTACTTAAACCGCAGGCGTTATTAAGGAGTGGCAGGAGGAGGCCATTGCTCCCCCCCTCAGTAGTTTGGAGAACATAATATTGTAATATATAAACGTTGTAATCATCTCGAGCACAATGATTCCCCTCCACCCAAATCGAAATTCCAATTATGCTTTGAACTCAGAATACTAGCTATATCCATGATTGCATCCTACCAAATCCTATCAAATTGTACTTAATTGTTGTCTGTTTAACGTTACACTCATGGGTATTCTGTACCCAAAACAATTTAGATTCCAAAAACCAACCATACCAACTCACAGTACCGGTACTGAGTAGTGACCCGATAGCAATTGCGTTACAGTACTCGTGGTATTCCCTGGGTCTCGCTGCGTTTGTTTCAAGATAATGCGACAAGATCCAGTCTGCATTGGCAATGACGATGATATCGTGCCAGTGTCGATGCAAGTAGAGTGCTCGAGCGATCGTTAGTAAATGGCAAACATGCAGGGGAGGGGTTCCTCCCCTCTCCTCCCTGCCCACCCTCGGCGCAGCACATGACTGTCTGTCAGACGAGAACGACGCTTTTTAAGTAGATTGGTCTAATTTTGTTTGAGTACAGCTCACCCGTTGTGACGCAAAACTTGTCGGGAAATATCTTCCCGGCTGATATCTTCAACTCAGCTCGGGGGAGTACCGTATGAGTTATAGAAACTAAAATTCGCGTATTGCAATTTAAAATGTTCATTTTGTCAAGTTGTTACTAACTCGCTTTCTTGTCTCTTCTCTACGAATTCTGGTATCGATTTTGAATTAACCTCTCGTTGTTTATCTCCATTAGGAATTACAGTTGCAAATAGTATTAAGGGTATTGCCGTGTAGATGTGCAGAACCCCCTTATTATTTAAATCGGCCCTCAGGGCTACGCCCCACAGGCCTTCAAAGTTTCAATGTTAATCTAATGGAAGAACAGGAATCAATTTGCATTGTACATTTGACAGCTGATAAAATAACAAATGTTATCACAACAGCAAGAACAGATATTTCAGAAATAATGTAAATAAAAAATACAAAATTCTTTTTGTTTGGCAACACCCTTTTCTTATCCGTTTTAACTCCACATTAATAAAATAAACCTGGGTGTGAGGGGAGAGAGGGTGATGGGTGATGGAGGGGGAGGGGTGAGAGGAAGAGGTAGAGAGAAATAAATATAGACTATTCGTGAAGTTCAGTATACTATTCGTGACAAACTAATTTATTCATCAGCTCACGCAGGAGTGGCAAACAAATCATCCAAACAGATATTATACGAATGTGCCACTTTGGGTTTACGTAAAATTATTTTTGGCCGAATTTCGACCTCTGGGCGATCGCTAGTATACAGTACAGTATTACACAATGTACTTAAGAGGGAGTCGTGGCGAGACGTTACTCTGCTTTATTTATGGGAGGGGTTCTTGGCAAGCGTTGCGTACACACTTGTGAAGTTTCGCGTTGGAAAATTGTTCAGTACTTATAGAACAAATAGCAATGAATTAAATATCATTAAAATCCAGTAAGATACTGATGGCGAAAATGAATTCACATGAATAATAACTGTTTCATAAAACTGGCATTCTTTCTCCCTTTTATACCATATTTTAATAAAAAAATTCTTTATATTTACTATTAGAGGAACAAGTACGGTAAGTACTATTTTGTTTAGAAATATCCACCGAAAATCTGTAATTGGAGGCACTACAGAATTATTTGATACACACAGTGTTATAAGGGAGGGAATCCTCTCCTCCCCTCTAGGTTAGGTGGCAACATATTCCGAATATTATCGATGCCAATATTTATTCAACCTAGAAACGAAGTTTTAATGCAATTGATGGTTATGAGAGAGAAATAATGCTGTTTAAAATGCTGCGTTTATCGCTAAATGAAGGTTTAAATGTTCTTCACAACCATTAACAGGGTCATAACTAAAACCTCTAATTTTTGTTTTTTAGCTCTGTTTAGTGGTGATAAGTAAATGTTGATAAACTTTATGGTTTATGAAAAATATTAAAAAAACTGAGTTTTGAAAAGTTGGAATATTTTAATCCCTATAATATCTGAACCCGAATTTTCCCAGAATGGCGGATGGTGTCATTTTGATAGAGACCTGAAGAGCTTTGATCAGACAAATTGTTATTAAAGTTGTTAGAGTTGGTCTTTAGAAATATTTTGAATTTTTTGAAAGTTTTGTTGAAATATTTTTGAATTTTTCATGTTTTTGCGGATTGGGTAGGATACGGTAGTTAAAAACAAAAAAAAAACTCAACCCTTAAAAAACAGCCAAGAACAGAAACGGGTTTTGTTATCAAAAGCGTATTTTAAGTTTCTTCTCTTCTCTACTATTAAAAGTGATCTCGATTCCTTAGTTGATTAATCAGATTTCCAACAGATGAGCTTATAAAAATGACGCTCTAAACTACATTGGGTGTGTGGAGTATTTATTTTAAAGACAGAGGTTGTTCTCAAACGACTCTCAACAAAACACGAACGGAGTTTTCCCCCCGGGCTGTCTCACCAAGAGAAAAGTTTTGACAATAGTTCACAAGCTTGTTACATGTTTTCTTTCATAACTTGAAGAGTAAGTTTGAGTTAATGTATTGAGTTCCGAACTCGCAATCAGAATGTGGAAACAGTTCCTTCAATTGATCAAGGCTACCCGCCCATCATCCACTCAGCAAATTGTGGCAGCGTTGGCTGTTGACAGGAAATTGCCGGCTCCGTGGCAAATGGCCGGTTAGATCGCTTGTTTTTCGTGTCCGATTGCTGTACTGCTTCCGGTAGTGATGAAAGCAAAAATCGGTTTCTATTTTATTTTTAATTTTTTTCATAACCATACAAAACGTAATTCGTACATTACCTACGAGTACGGGAATATTCCTACTAATATCTCAAGTTATATAATTACTATGCAGTTTGCACTTTGAGAAAAAAATCGTAATTGTTTTAAACGCAGATAATATTCAGCTTCAATATTGTATCGGATGCTAACAGTAGACTAATGTGTGAAATAAGTATTACTCGTAGAATAACATGAGAAACCTTACAAGGCGAGGTAAGCGAACTACGACAGGCGCCATTGTGGGTGCTTTATGTATGTAACACGTAGAACACTAACATGAGAAACGCTACAAGGCGAGGTAAGCCAACTACGACAGGCGCCATCGTGGGTGCGTTATGTAACACGTAGAACACTAATATGAGAAACCTTACAAGGCGAGGTAAGCGAACTACGACAGGCGCCATCGTGGGTGCGTTATGTAACACGTAGAACACTAATATGAGAAACCTTACAAGGCGAGGTAAGCGAACTACAACAGGCGCCATTGTGGGTGTTTTATGTATGTAACACGTAGAACACTAACATGATAAACCCTACAAGGCGAGGTAAGCCAACTACGACAGGCGCCATCGTGGGTGCGTTATGTAACATGTAGAACACTAATATGAGAAACCTTACAAGGCGAGGTAAGCGAACTACGACAGGCGCCATCGTGGGTGCGTTATGTAACACGTAGAACACTAACATGATAAACCCTACAAGGCGAGGTAAGCGAACTACGACAGGCGTCATCGTGGGTGCGTTATGTAACACGTAGAACACTAACATGAGAAACCTTACAAGGCGAGGTAAGCGAACTACAGCAGGCGCCATCGTGGGTGCGTTATGTAACACGTAGAACACTAACATGAGAAACTTTACAAGGCGAGGTAAGCGAACTACGACAGGCGCCATCGTGCGTGCGTTATGTAACACGTAGACCACTAACATGAGAAACCTTACAAGGCGAGGTAAGCGAACTACGACAGGCGCCATCGTGCGTGCGTTATGTAACACCAATGCGGAGGTGTTGTGAGTAACTGATTTTATGAATATGAATAATTTTCCTGAATCTTTCAAGGTGTGAGGAATTCTGGAATGACTATTTGACCAATAATCAAAAATTAAATTAAACATACCCAACCAAAGCAATTCGTGTCGGGAGTATTAAAAAAAACCTAATATTCTAGTGACAAAGGAACACATACGTAGTGGTTAGAAGTTGTTCAGGTATTTTTTGTTATCCTGGTATAGTATAATCGCAGACAAACAAATCTATAGATTCGTTTCTCTGTGGTATAATCAAAATAATAACATATATAAAACAAAATTATAATAGTATAGTCTGGTATAAGTATTATTTTTCCACTAAAATCCTTGGTTATCTTGGAATAATAATTCTAGGAGTTACACTGCACTACTCAACATTTTAAATATTTCTGTCTTATAAAAATTACGTCATTTTATGCATGGTTCAGTATTTTTCCTTACAAATTCTGGATTTATATATCACGTTATTGACTTTACAGTTGGAAGTTGTCACATATTTGTTAATTTGAGCGTATAATTCGAGTTTTAATTATGATAAAAGTGTCTGGTAAATAAATTAATCACTTTTTAAATAATTAAAATATGTAATATACTAAATAATTTCTTCATTAGCATGATACGTGTTTCCACTAAAATTGTAATACACTGAAAACACGCCACATTCATGAGAGGTTTATTTTTATCCGGTAATTAGGGACTTGCCAGAGGTGTAATCCACTATGAAACGATGAAATACATAACAATATATCTACAAGCGAAGTCACGAAATACTCACTTCCAAAATACGTGACTCCAGAACAATATCCTGCCAACAGAGTAGCCTGGTCTGATACTGTACCACTCTCCGCTGCCATCCAGGGTCGAAGGCCGTTCACACACAATGCGATGTGAAGATTCCCAACGATAAAAAATTGCATGATTGACACACATCGGCCTGATTATCATCTTATCACCCATCATGCATCATCACAGCTTGTTTTTTGGCATTTTTTGACACGTGAATTTTTATCCACTGCTTTCAGTTATCCTATTATGGAGGTATTTAAACTCACTAAGAACCCATTATTGGATTTAATTTTAATGTTGAACTATAAAAACATCAACATGCAATAAAACATGAATTGTTTTGAATTTTCTTGTTTTGATTCCTTTGCTCAAAATTCGATAACAACTATTTATTTTTGTAAAATGTACATATCAACTCAAATTACAAGAAATAAAAAAGTAAAAAGATCCATCAGTAAATGAGGATTTCCTCTTTAATATTAGTCTTTTACTGCGATAAAAAGATTTATGTAGCCAATGTAAAGTTAAATCCTGCAAACCCTTGCATTGTGCCGGGCGGCAGGGAAGCCCGGAGTTTAAATATTTAATTTACTATTTATCCAAGGGGTGTATAAGCTTACTAATCAGTGGTACCTTTATGGCTCACGGGTCGTCCAAAATTCATTAGGCCTATTAAAAGATTTAGTTTAACGTCGTTGTTGCCCACCTAATCAAGGGTGTGGAGGTGGGGAAGCCTCTGCCACGTTGCGCCGCGCTACGCCTCAAGGGTCCCGCGTTCCACGGGCGCAACACGGGGAAAGGCCCTGGATCGATACAGGATCCCCCCACTCTCCGCCCGAACACGAGTTGTTATTTGCCATAAACTTTATGTGATGGTGATCCCTCCGGTACACCAGGGCGTGCGGACCGAACCCATCGGGAACATGGGTTACTTTTAGAGTAAAGCTACGTAACTGGAAAAAGAGAGTGAAATATTGTTGAAAATTAAGGGGATCAAGAGGTGAGGGGAACGTGGTTCTTGGTTTATTAGACAATGTCAATCCAACAGCGATTCTGTTGTCCTCATTTCTGATATAGTTGTGACATTGGCCTTGTGTTTCACCGCTTTGCATATTTAGACGGAGGGTAGTCGATCGTAATATACTCCCGTAATAGACAGCGTTGCGTAACTTGAATGTAAGAGTAAGGTATCTGACATTTTCGTTACAAGGAGAAAAGAAAGCAGATTTTCGGCGCTTTTAAGCACCTTAATGCAGTTTATTGGAAGGAAACGTAGTAGAACAACTGAGTTTATTAATTCTAATACAAAATGTAAAATAAATAATTATTCTATTTTTGCGCAAAGCTCCAGATCTCCTAGTTATTTTTAATTCTCGGTACAATATTTATGAAGCTATATGTTGCTCCAAAGTACAGTATGCATTTTATGAATCTGCCAATACTGTATCTTGAGATAACTTAAATTTAAATGCAAATGTAGATTTAGTGTTTCACCATTGTATATAATAATAGTCAGTGGTTTCTCACCCTACAAATTAATACAGTTTTACTTTTTTCAATGGTATATGTTATATTTTATAAAATTGTACAGATATGAAAACTATTAAAACCGACATAATAGTTAGACCGTTTAATCACAACATTCTCATCCATTTACCTCAGAAAATTACACTCAGAAAATTATAAATTGTTAAAGAACAGCGTTTTAATGTGAATGAAACTAGTTTAAGTTACTTTATTCGCGATTAATTCTTTGGTGTATTTTTTGAGCGGTATAAACGAGTTTTGCGTCATAATTACCTTTATGGTTGGTAGCAATACTTTAGTTTACCAACAAATCAATAATTTAGGAGAATTTATAATAGTATAAACCTCAGCTCGTTAAAACTAGCTTACAGACGTATGGAAGAAATACACTAGAGCACTTTTTCTAAGGTTAATAAAATAATTTTTTTTAGTTACAAATTTTGTTTTATATTTTCAACTATTCTTTACTTTATGGAAGTTTATCTGCGGTGAAAGCCATAGGATTTCGAGCTGCAGTGGTAAAACAATGTGTTTGGTGCAAGACGGCCGCTGACCGCAGTACAGACACATCTCTACCAGTACTGCAGCTAGACTGAGGCGGCGCGCAAGACCTGACGCGACTGGGATTGGTGCACTTCACCACGGGACGGGTTACAGTTAAAAGTCAATAAGTAAGTTGTTTGCCTTCTGACTTTCAATAGTTAAACTACCTTCATGTATAAAAATAACTAACCGTTAGTACGTAAATTTGAAATATCACGTATGTAGACTTAGTTCGCCATTTACATCTTATCAAATTGTAGCCAAGAAAACAGAATTATTACCAATTAAAACTTAAAGCCATGTATGTTAATGTGCTGGAATAAATTGCTTCCCTGACGAAAACATTTATCATAGACGAGAACATTTTAACGATCGTGTTGACTGTGTTTTTATTACTGTACTTTTTGATTGCGCAATATTCTTTGTTGGAAGGTTCAGTTGTATTTTCAGTGAGGTTACGGCTTTTGAAATCCTAACTATGCTAAATGCTATTCGTTTGAAACTCTTGTAATGCGGACAAACATATTCTCTAACTTATCGGAATATTGCATTTCGTAATATGTATCAAACTATAATATCACAAGGTCTTCGGTTCATTTTTCACATTTACTTTCTGTGTGCGTTTTTCCATTGCTATGGTTTTTCTGATAATGTTTATCTGTATTAACATCTTGAATTTGCATTGATAAATGTGTTAATTATCCTTCGCTAATTTCCAAGCAAACTAATGACACTGTGCTTATTCAAATTACCCAAATAATTTCACACTTAAAAATCCTCCGACTGCATTCGTCTTCCGCAGTAAATGCCCCAGTTGATTGCTCAGCCTAATGTATGCAGCTAGATATGCGTTATGCAACTGGCTTGCCTCATGGTGCAACTGCAAACTGTGTAGGTCGTACCGCTGGATCAATACCATGGGCTCGCCCTGCTCTGACCTGGCGTCTGTCGGTCTGTCCGTCTGTCTGACTGTCTGTCGGTGAATCATCGTGGTTTACGGTTGTTAATTCGACAAATTGATCGCAAGTGTTTCCAAGGCGAGGCGAACCACTGGCCTGGCCCGTAACGTTGAGCTAGTCAAGGTTTACGTGAACCGTTAGGCCATCAGTGAACCAAGTGTTCGCTCTACTGTCAATACTGGTCGCTGGTGACTGCTTCGGGAGTCATAAACATTTTGGTTACGTAACGTTCTTCGGGGTATACATACCGATATTATGTTACGTAACGAACTTAGGGGGCACACACATTACGTAACGTACTTCGGGGTATAAACATATTATGTTACGTAACACTCTACGGGGTATAAACATATTAACACATTTTGGGGGCTTAGCATGTTGCGTAACGTAATACATTCCGGGGTCATAAATGTATTACGTTTGTAATGCACTATATTGTGAAAGGTATGGCATAGCGGTAGCTGCTTTATATGGGGAAGGGGGAGTCGTGGTCAGCGTTACGGGTTGCAATCATTACGCTAGCAAATTTGAAAAAAAATTATTTTAATTACTTTTTGGGGGGGCACTGCGTTACATAGAGATGGTGTGGATTGTTGTATCTATGCATAGCTAAAATGGTGTTAAGAAATAATGTGGTTAAACTTCTTATTACATACTTTACTTAAAAGTATATTTCACAACCACTATCAATGTACGGATGAGTATGTATTCCATTCGGTGTATGGTTTATAGTTTTCTCAGTGAAACTGCCACTTTATTTCGAGTCAGGAAATTTGCATTTTAGCTCTAATACGCTGCACGTAATGGTTCATCCTTTAAAAGAAGAAGTTGCAGAATTAAAACCGTTCACACTTTTCTAATAGTGTACTGAACATTCTTTACAGGATACTTCAAATCTATAACTGTATTTCGCTGATATTTCAAACTTCAAACACTTAATCACTGTGTAAGACGCCGACGCAACTCGGGCGAATTTTTAAGGCGAATATGAATGAATGTTGACTGTAGAATGGGCGAGACGTGAGACGCCTTTTGTAGCCTTGTTACTGACTAAGACCGACTGATTCTTTAGCCATCATCATTAATTAATGGCCCAATAACCAATAAACAGGTTAGTGAGTCGCAGAACAGTTTGCAAGGTATGATAGACAACTTGAGCAGTTATGTTTGTCCTGGGAGACGGCGGTATTATATAATATTGATGGCCTCCACGTCATCCGCCGGCCCGCGGGGAGTTTTCACCAGCGAGCACTTTTTACTCCGGCAGTCCCGACCTTTCATCACTTTGTCCCTAAAAGTGCCAAACTTGAACATTTTAGTTTTATAATTTATTCAATAAGAGCAAATCCAGTTGCTTTAGTTTTCCTTTTGAGATTGTCCCGCCAATATTCGGTACTATGTATTAGTTTAAATTGTGGTGTCATTCCAGGAGTTAGCTTGAAGCGGCAGTTGTTGATTCTGTACTTTGTTTTGTTTAACGAGCTCAATACATCTAGAGTTCTCATAAACATGTTAATCTCCAAGAGAAATCCAAGAATTCCCCCTCTGTCCCAGCGTTCACAAGGCAACACAACTAACCACAGACTATAAAATAATGAAATCTGCTATTCATTTCCAACCGTTTCCAATACAGAACACAAGTTTTCCTGAATTTTTGAAAAATTTAAAGTGCTTTTAAGGTTAAATAAATTAAATCGTTAATGAATATGTAACACAAGGGGAAACCAATTATTTTAAAATACACTTTTATGTAAAACAAACATATTTGCAATTATATGTTTGTTGTAAACCATTTTCTCTGATGTGGTTTGTTTACAAAAATATCCTCCAGTGATGCTTCACTTTTTTACCCCAGACGAGAGCTCTAGATCAATTAGGCTCGTTGGTTTTGTTACTTCAGACAAGTGTGGTTCAATTAAATTTAGTTATATTCTACCATATTGAAAGCCCAGCGAAGCCCTAAAGGTGGGTGCATTTGCCAAAAATTCAAAACACAAATCTCGACGTTATTAAGGCTTTCAAATAACGCATAAACAATTATTCAAGACCTAATAGTTTCGCCAGTAGTAGCTTGGTCACAAACAGCAGCTTGTTTATTTAATACACAGAGTTAAGGAGGGAGCGGGCAATTCGGGTTGGAGAGACAGCGTGTCCGGTTTAAAGGACAGATCAACAAATACACAAAATGTGTTTTGACATTTCACCACTGTATGAAGGTTGGAGCAATGAAACAATGGTTCCCAAACACCCGTAAAATATTCGTAAATAGTAAATATTTTGGAATGTTATTGAATGATTGATTACTTTTTGTGATATTGATACAGCACTTTGCTCACGGAAATAGGAATTTGTTGCTCTTTAAAATGAGGCATAGATCATCAACAGTATATCATACACTTCGTTGAGGAGGGACGGACCTTGTGGGAGAAGCAGGTGCAAACGCCAAATGACGGACTTAGTTAACATTGACCTTGTGGGAGAAGCAGGTACAAACGCCAAATGACGGACTTAGTTAACATTTACCTTGTGGGAGAAGCAGGTACAAACGCCAAATGACGGACTTAGTTAACATTGACCTTGTGGGAGAAGCAGGTACAAACGCCAAATGACGGATTTAGTTAACATTGACCTTGTGGGAGAAGCAGGTACAAACGCCAAATGACGGACTTAGTTAACATTAGCCTTGTGGGAGAAGCAGGTACAAACGCCAAATGACGGACTTAGTTAACATTGACCTTGTGGGAGGAGCAGGTACAAACGCCAAATGACGGACTTAGTTAACATTGACCTTGTGGGAGAAGCAGGTACAAACGCCAAATGACGGACTTAGTTAACATTGACCTTGTGGGAGAAGCAGGTACAAACGCCAAATGACGGACTTAGTTAACATTGACCTTGTGGGAGAAGCAGGTAAAACGCCAAATGACGGACTTAGTTAACATTGACCTTGTGGGAGAAGCAGGTAAAACGCCAAATGACGGACTTAGTTAACATTGACCTTGTGGGAGGATCAGGTACAAACGCCAAATGACGGACTTAGTTAACATTGACCTTGTGGGAGGAGCAGGTAAAAACGCCAAATGACGGACTTAGTTAACATTGACCTTGTGGGAGGAGCAGGTACAAACGCCAAATGACGGACTTAGTTAACATTGACCTTGTGGGAGGAGCAGGTACAAACGCCAAATGACGGACTTAGTTAACATTGACCTTGTAGGAGGAGCAGGTACAAACGCCAAATGACGGACTTAGTTAACATTGAACTTGTGGGAGGAGCAGGTACAAACGCCAAATGACGGACTTAGTTAACATTGACCTTGTGGGAGGAGCAGGTACAAACGCCAAATGACGGACTTAGTTAACATTGACCTTGTGGGAGAAGCAGGTACAAACGCCAAATGACGGACTTAGTTAACATTGACCTTGTGGGAGAAGCAGGTACAAACGCCAAATGACGGACTTAGTTAACATTGACCTTGTGGGAGGAGCAGGTACAAACGCCAAATGACGGACTTAGTTAACATTGACCTTGTGGGAGGAGCAGGTACAAACGCCAAATGACGGACTTAGTTAAAATTTACCTTGTGGGAGAAGCAGGTTCAAACGCCAAATGACGGACTTAGTTAACATTGACCTTGTGGGAGAAGCAGGTACAAACGCCAAATGACGGACTTAGTTAACATTGACCTTGTGGGAGAAGCAGGTACAAACGCCAAATGACGGACTTAGTTAACATTGTCCTTGTGGGAGAAGCAGGTACAAACGCCAAATGACGGACTTAGTTAACATTGACCTTGTGGGAGAAGCAGGTACAAACGCCAAATGACGGACTTAGTTAACATTGATCTTGTGAGAGAAGCAGGTACAAACGCCAAATGACGGACTTAGTTAACATTGACCTTGTGGGAGAAGCAGGTACAAACGCCAAATGGCGGACTTAGTTAAAATTGACCTTGTGGGAGAAGCAGGTACAAACGCCAAATGACGGACTTAGTTAACATTGACCTTGTGGGAGAAGCAGGTACAAACGCCAAATGACGGACTTAGTTAACATTGACCTTGTGGGAGAAGCAGGTACAAACGCCAAATGACGGACTTAGTTAACATTGACCTTGTGGGAGAAGCAGGTACAAACGCCAAATGTTTCGTGACTGGAGCCCATTCTTAAGCTTATTATATTAGCAGTACCTGGGGGCCGAGCTTTGCTCGGAGGAAGGCCAGTCTGTTTAGATGACTTGGAATAATACTTCACCACTTCCCTCTACTGATAATCAGATTTGTATAACTCATTTGCCTCTTTTCTAAATTGTTAAGGTCCCTCCAGTTGTTATTTATAGCTCAATTTCCCTTTGTTTTTTTTTACTACTCTATATATGTAATCGTACAGTAACTCAAACCTTTTAGTCTCTGCTCTCAGGAAACCACATGTTAATAATCGTAAACAACATGAGTATTACTTTGACAGTTCCCTGGTTGGTTATGAACAGCTGTTACAATTCTTTTATTTTGATTTGAAACTCCATAAGCCCAATGTTAATTTTTTTAACTTTTCATTTTAGCGAATTTCCCCTATAGGGAAGAAGCTATTACCGTAGTCGGCATGGTAAGACCTAGGCCCGGGACCATGATAACTTTTCGTTTTGAGGTCCCCAGACCCCAAAAATACCATTCGTTCGAAACTGTATATATATATATATATCTATATATATATATATATATATATATATATATATATATATATATGTGTCCGTGAGCACGATAACTCTCGTAAAAATTATCCGATTTTGATGAAATTTGGTATAAACGTGTAAAGCAACATTTATGACTTTAAGTTCGAAAACCAGCCAGATCGCTCTATCCGAAGGGGTATTTTGGGGGGGTTTTGTACCCCAAAAATGGGTTTTTTCAATTTTTTACATATAATTTTGGAAATAGTCAGATTTTATTTTTCCCCATTGGATTCAGCTTAAAAAAACACACAATTTGGTATTTTGATCATTTCTCTACGTCAATTGGTTACCGAGATATTGAAAGTGCTAAACACAGTACGTTGTCTAATGTTATTCTTATGGAGGAAAATAAAAATTTTATATCTCGCTTATTTATGAACATATACTGACGAAACTTGGTATACGGCTTTATCTGGTTGTGGACCATTGATATTTCCTCAAAAAAACAATTTTTTGACAAAGGCTCCCATAGCAGCAAACCTGCGTACTCAGCCCCATGTTATCCTTATGGAGAATAAGTAACGTGTTATCTCCCTTAATTATGAAAATAAATTAATGAAATTTGGTAAGTGACTTCACCTAGTTGAGTTATATTGATATAAGCATAAAACCCCATTTTTTGTGTTCCTTGCTTCAGCAAACCTGCATACTCAGCCGCCATGTTATTCTTATGGAGAATAATTAAAATGTCATAAATTGTTTATTTATGAATGTATATTGATGAAACTTGGTATGTAGCTTTATGTGGCATTAAGATAAATATATATGCATTGGAAATTCGCTAAGTATGCAGGTTTGCTGCTACGGGGGTATTTTAAATTATTAGATTTTTCCTAGGGATGAGGCCTGTCTAGAACTTATTTTTATCCCAAAAATTAGTTATTTCGAACATCTGAAGGAAATTGTTGGAGCCATTTTTGAGATCCGTGTCGCAAGCAAGCAAGCACGCAATCAAGCAAGCAAACCTTACTCATATCAGAGTATAGGATAATACAATCATTAAGCACCATTCTCCCTACTTTTGCTAATTGGGTACAAGCTATCCAGTACAGAAGTGACTGAAATGAAAACATATTTTAATATTTCTTTTTCAATATAAAAAAATAACTTATAAATTAAATAACTTTAAAATTTAGCTTTTATATTGGCTGTTGCTAATGATTCTAAATTTATTGTTTACAACTGAATAATCTATATAATTTTTATTTGCGAATTATGAGTAGTTAATTTCCAGAAAAATAATCACACGTAGAATAATTACTAAATTTGGGAACTCTCACAATATCGTGTTTTCTGAAGACGGCGTAAGGGTGGAGTGAAAAAATGAGGCAGCTAGCGTAGAACGTGAGTTCGCCACAAATATAGTGGTCTATTCCAGGCGGCAAACATATCTCTTCTCTGTATTCGCTAGTGATATGTTTGCTTCGGTTTCCTCCCGCCCACTTTATCGCCTTTCAACAGTATACACTTGTGATTCCTCTTCGACACAGAGTAGTTAATTATACAGTCAATCTCTCAACCGTTCAACCCCTTGTTTGTGTAATTACGTTATATTGGCGTTAGTATATTAAATATCGATTATATGCTCCCGCAATGTTAGTTTGAGCTGTTAATTTTAAGTATAAACAGCAACATTACACAATATAACATTGTAGGTAGAATATAATAACGTTATACTCTGTTTTGTATTTATCCTCAGTCTGTTTGTACAGTTTTATATTTTAACCTTTGGATTATTTCTAGATATCTATCTACATTTCTATATTAACTGATTTCTACTTTGCCCACAGTAAATAAATTAAAATTATCACTCTACAATACCATATTACCGTAATTAGTCTTGTATATATGCATTTTAATTGCATATCTGCCGTTGCCTCTGCACTGTTGCCGTTCCATTCAGCCCAGGTGTTGCAGTGTAACAGTGTAACCCTATCCCTCGACCGGCCGTCCGCAACGCTGCGCCGCCGCCATATTGAAACCGAACCTGCGGCGTTCGCTGTCGATGACTCGGCGGAAAACATTTGGCGATAATCGGACTTGACATAAAAAATACATACCGGTATTTGGTATTGTTATAGAAGTTTGTGGGTTTAAGGGGAGCTTTTTGTTATTTTTCATATCCAAGTTACGTTGAACAAATAAACGCGAGGTACTAATTAATTGTTTTTGAATCCAGGGGTGAATACACTTTTCAGCTGAAAAGCAACTAGTGAGTGCACTTGAAAACAAAGTATTTCAATTTTATATTTCACTTGGGTTTGGTGTACAGTGTTGCGTTTACAAAAATAGTCTGCTGACAAACGCTGCAGATGCCGAAGCAACGGAAGCGTGAGAAAATAATGATTACGGCGAAGCTAAGTGTTACGTTTGAAGCCGATGATTGTATAATTCGTTCAAGTCGTAGGAATTATTTCACGGTAATTTCAGCTGGCAATTACCTGTAAATAGTTGACTAGTAAAATTGTAAACTAATGTGATTCGTAATTGACACCGCTGCTTTGTAGGGCTAAATAAAAACGATTTAATCATACGGGAAATTTACGGAATTGCTTTTGTATGTAATCACAGAGATGTGTGTAACAATGAGATTTAACGAGTGTTAAAAAATAGGTGTGTTATGAACTGATGTAGTACTGTATTTTCACGGTTGCGCAATCTATGAATAATTTCAGACTAGATGACGTTCAATGCTTCTTTCTCAAGTAAACGATTCCTAACAAAATCATTAAATAGATTAACGTTTGCTTCATCAGAAATTATTGTAAGGAATTAACTCTTTTAAAGAATCATAATAATCTTTCACCTGAAGTCTATAACTATTTTTAAGGTCCTGGTTCATGACAGTTTGTTTGAACTCATGTAATATCATGAGATCTGAAACATTCGGTTGCTTATACACGAATTTGGAATCTTAAGTATTAAAATAGCGATTCATTTTTGTCACTACTTTTTTAAATTACCAGGGACGATTATTACGGGATATGCCTTTAAGAGTTTTCATTTTGTCTGGCTTTCGCGTATGTCGAAAATACAAATAAGTTATTCTAAATATACAAATACAATCGGTTGTCCAATATGTCGAGTATCCATATCGATGCAGGCTATTTCTATTGAACACTCAAAACATCTGCATCCCCTTAGATTGATTTACTCCGGCAACGTTATGGTCCACTGATTGAATATTCAGTAGTTTCGATCTTACTAAAGTTTGAAGGTAAAATTTAGTAATGGTTGATTATAAGAATAACACTCAGATTGTGTTGTATCACATGGATGCCGAGGTATGTAATTAACGGATTTTATTGTACGATATAA
Source organism: Allygus modestus (assembly GCA_963675035.1). NCBI lineage: Eukaryota > Metazoa > Arthropoda > Insecta > Hemiptera > Cicadellidae > Allygus > Allygus modestus. The sequence goes on along the minus strand of OY776117.1, from coordinate 105,077,295 downwards.
TACCACAGCAAACTAAAACACCGCCCTACTCCCGAAATTGACGGTTTACTTATGTAATGTATTGTTTCAACTGCGAAAATACAGTTGAACAGAACCTACAGTGTCATTATAGACAATATATTACTTTTATAGGGTTTGCTTTGTTATGAAATAACCGCCAAACTAACATGTTATAAGAAAATCTATATGATAGAGTTCCTTTATACGAGAAACACGGTATGTTAAGATTTATTGATTATTTACATAACGACAGCAATGGTCTTATTTGTTGTATGTTTATTATGTTTGTTTAGAAACTGCATTTATATCCAGTTTGGAAACGTATGCACACTAATAAAAAAAGGTATAACGCCATAGGAGAGACTACTTACTTATTCAATGTTATAGGTGATGAAAACCAAATATCAAAACTTTTGTTTTCTCTATGGAAGGAGCACATTTAATTACTTATAGTTATAAAGTCTCGTAAATGTTATTTTTTTATAATAAATATACAAATAATACTGATTTGTGTTTGAGGCGACATTTTTGTTCACAGGACTTCTTTATTTATTCAAAATAAACCCATATTTAGAAACCGTTTATGACGGAAAAATGATTGCATGCTTGTTGCACTTATGTACCAGTTTTTGCAAGGTACGGGGAAGGGCGTCTCGTCAGTTCAGTGGGCGAGCGGGTAGGGTGGGGAAATCAGCTGCAATATCGATTGTTGCCGAAACTGATCAGCGCTGCGATCTGTCGGGCAGTGGGAAAAACTGTAGTACCACCGTTTGCCGTCGACGCGCCACTAGTCTGCGAACTTCTTTATCTCCCACTGAGTCGATAAAGTTTCCGCATCTGACATTTCATAAAACAATAAAATTGTAATGGGTTAACTATAAACCTCATGAGTCAGTGGTGGTCTGTAATGGAAGTTTGAGTGTATGTATTAACTATTGTATGTATTTAACTTATTTTTGACATTTTGTCAACGGTGAATGAACAATCCATTGTGCACTAAAACGGTAAATTACTCTATAGTGGATCTCCATATGTTTCGAACGTTTTCTTGGTACAAAAACGTGCAGTCCATATCATGAAAGGGCTACCTTTGTATCGCAGTCCGTAGCATTAAAGTAGAGAAAGGTTCTCTGATTGCTCAATATTTTTACCCTTCCCTCCATTTACATCTTCAGAGTAGTCCCCCGATGAATAATTTTTAAGGTAATCCAGCTGAAATTCTATTGGAGGTTTATACTGGAGTAAAGTATTTAGAGGGGGTTCCGGCTTTAGAGGGGGTTCCGGCTACTTGCTTCTCCCATTATACCAATGTAACCTACCCAACCACCAAATTGCCCTCCCCAACGCATTTATGACCCCTCCGATGTTGTCGATTTATGACTCATAGAGCAAACTATTTCAGTAAGCAGAATTTGTACACCACAAGTAGTTAACCCATAACAGAAATTGCAAACATTGAATATTTTGAAACTTGAACGATTTTTATTTGTGATATCAAAATTCTATTCACTGTAATCGCTAATGTTTTTTCTCTCGTAAAATGAGTCATGAATCAACAATTTCGAATAATACGTTGAGGAGGGACGGAATTTAACATTCTGGCCTTATGGAAGAAGCAGGGAGAAACGCAAAATGTTACTTGACTGAGGGCTGCCTATTCACTTGAGTTATCAGAGCTAAATTTGGCTTTGTATACAGATATATATTTAAATACAATACGAGTAAAATAGTTTGAATAAAGCGAAATTGATCCGATCAGTCACAGAGAAGTAATATACTACTTCTCGTGGACCAATGCAAATAATGTATCGTAGCACCTGCAAGACTGGTTGCGGTGTTGTGCATTACAGTGGCGTATGGCGTGTGGTATGAGCGGACTGAAGGCGTTCGCGTGACCCCCTGCAGATTTACAACCATCCGTCGCGTCGGGTAGCAGCACTATCGAACTTGACTGACTTAAGTAGGCCAACCTTTCCATTGTGCTGCATTGTACTTTTCTAGCTCATCACCATCTATTTTCGCCTATAATCAGTTTATTTAATTAGGTTTCGACCTACAGTTTTTGTGTTCCCGCGTGAAAGTACTAGTCAGCGAAAGGAGCGTTGCTGATGAGGCCCGCGGATTACTGCCTTTCTGCTATTATAATGGCTGCAATCAAAGTTAAAGGCACATTTTAAGGAAGGGGGGAGTGTACAAGTTCAAAACATATCCTTGCTGTTTTTCTACAAAATCAAAATGATATTTCTGTAAGTTTATGGGGTTCACAAAAGCTCTTTAACTATTAACTTATTACCTCGCACACCTTACGTGTGCTGGCAGTTAAGCTGGCTATTAGGACCGCGTGTTTTATACTACGTTTACTTGCAATCTATTCACTGATAAGAGTTTTTTGTTTACATTGATAGTAACAAGTGAGATCTAGTGTTAACCTACAAGAGATTCTAGATTTGTGTTTTGTTTACCGGTACGGCGCATTTTGAATTCTCCACATTAGTACCTAACATTACAATGCGTTCGTATTGTCTGGGAACCATGAAAAGGTCCTTAGAAAGACTTAGACTTCACGTCAGCCGGCTTAGTTTTTGAGCGGTTATAGAGTTTAAATTGCATATACTTGAGGTATAGTCTTTGAGATCATTGTTTATAATAAATTCATATTGTAATAAGCTTGGGGGCGAGACCTCCACTTCCAAAACGCTCAACTTCTCTTGGCATTGACGTCCTGCACTGTGACGCTCTTGTACGCCAGTATGCTCATTGTATGCTGGAGCTAAAATAATTTTAGTATTTTTTCTAGCTTAAAATTGACTATTACATTAGTGTAATTAATTATTACGCATTTCATACAAAATCAAATTAAATTAAATCCTTTATTGCACATAACGTTTCATATTAAAAATTGTAAAGCAAACAGGTTCATTGTCAAGAGAAATATAAACTATACTAACAACTGAAAGTATATAAATCCCCAATAATATTGAGAAGTAAGAGTTACTGAGTATAATTTGAACTTATAATTTGAACTGGATTTTCTATCATGTTAATTTCAAAATCTTCAAGAATAGTGTAACTCCTTTGGTAAAAGGCTGTCTCTACGAAGATTACAGCGTAACATTTGTTTTGTATCTACAGTAATATTAATTTACTGTTGGATGTTAGGTTTGAGGGAGGTAGGTGGCTCCAGCAATTAGCCAGCTAGCTAATTTCGTCCTGTGACTTCCTATGAGATGTTGTACAATGCACAACCATCGGAAGGAATTTATCTGCAGGATTGGGAAAGGTAGGACAAGGACAGCAAGGCACTCCACAAGAGAGAGATAACCGAGAATCATTCCTCAACCTCTCCTGTGCCTGGGCCGAGCAACCCAGAGAGAGAGAGAACCGAGAATCATTCCTCAACCTCTCCTGTACCTGGGCCGAGCAACCCAGAGAGAGAGAGAGAACCGAGAATCATTCCTCAACCTCTCCTGTACCTGGGCCGAGAACCCCAGAGAGAGAGAACCGAGAATCATTCATCAACCTCTCCTATACCTGGGCCGAGCAACCCAGAGAGAGAGAACCGAGAATCATTCCTCAACCTCTCCTGTACCTGGGCCGAGCAACCTAGAGAGAGGGAACCGAGAATCATTCCTCAACCTCTCCTGTACCTGGGCCGAGCAACCCAGAGAGAGAGAACCGAGAATCATTCCTCAACCTCTCCTGTACCTGGGCTGAGCAACCCAGGACGACTTGCTCTCTAGCCCAGACGTCCCTTGGGCCTATTAGGAAACGACTTTCCCTCCTAGGGAGTTTTCGAACCCATCTGGCTTTCAGAATTTATTTGAGGGGCCTTCCCTCATGTTGGTTCGCCCTCTAACTTCATAAGACTTCAAGAGTTTATCGGGTAAGAGCCCTTCTCCCATCAGGTGTAGAACAGGCAAGGAAGATCCGTTACTTCCTTCAAGGGCTCAGTCTGGACTATGAATCGAGACTCAACCGGGGGTCTTAGATTTTAAGAGACCAACTCTCACTAGTCAAGGATACCTCCTGTCCTTGATACCCCAAAACAATAATCCTAGTATCCCAAAGGGGGACGTGCCTAGCTGGCTAGCTGGAGCCACCTAATTGCTCAAATCAAGAGTGAAAAGGAAGCAGGAGAAGAGTCTCACAGTGTGACCCTTCAGTGTGACTCACACTAGGTAGCCAATAGGACTTGTCAGTGTTATGGTAATGTCTTTCTATTTTACCTATTCTCGACCTCCTATAGTCCAATCCAATCCGAGAACCATTTAGGGATCAAATTTACTCTGTTTTTTTTATTTCTTAACGTGTGATCCTTTTAGTTACTAAAGTTTTTCTATAACGTTGTAGCAGTCATTTACAAAAAAAAAAAAAAAAACGCCATCCTATACTATAATATGAGTAAGGTTTGCTTGGATGCTTGCTTGCTTGCGACACTGATCTCAAAAACGGCTCCAACGATTTCCTTAAAATGTTCAAAATAACTAATTTCTGGTATAAAATAATTTCTAGACAGGCCTCATCCCCAGGAAAAATCAAATAATGTAAAAAAAACTCAACTGAAAAGTTAACAAAATTAACATCCTTGGGCTTATGGAGTTTCAAAGAATCAAAAGAATTGCAACAGCTGTTTATAATCAACCAGGGAACTGCCAAAGTAATACTCATGTTGTTTATTATTAACATGTGGTTTCCTGAGAGCAGAGATTAAAAGATTTGAGTGATGATTACATATCTAGAGTAGTAAAAAAATCAAAGGGACATTGAGCTATAAATAACAACTGGAGTGACCTTAAAAATGTATAAAATAGGCAAATGAGTTATACAAATCTGATTATCAATAGGGTGAAGTGGTGAAATATGCTTCAAGTCATCTAAACAAACTGACTGGCCTTCCCCCGAGCTAATAATAATAGGTTATAATAGGGGGCTAAGCTCGGCCCCCAGGTACTTAAATTAATCAAACCGATGTGTAAGTCATTCCGACCGCCCTTATGAATGGACCAGTACCCCGGTTGGTGTGATCGATGGTTAGTTGCCTGTTATCCCACTGGAGCCGGCGGCGCTAGTGTACAGTGACAGTCGCGAGTTGTGTGCGGTGGTTACGAGTTACTGGTTACTGGTGGTTGGGTGCAGTGTTCAACCTGAAACATGGATACAGAAGTGTCTTCGACAAACGGGGCCACCAAACCCGCGTCTGACGGCCCTTACTCTATTCTGGATCCATGTAAATATCTCTGATTTCGATTAATAAACGGTCTAAGATAAGGGCTTGTTGCTGTCACTTTTAAGCTGCAAAGATGATTTTCGTTGGTATTAAATATGTTGTAAATATGTAATTTGTTTTGGGAATACAAATTGTAGATTGTGTGTTATAAAAATATTCCTCTTGCATTTTACCAAGCACAACTTACAACAATCAGGCACAATCCAGTGTTTCGCTTGGAATGTTCGGAATTTTAAAGTTTGTATCTCTAAATTCATAAAATTAGAAGCCAATTTTGAACGATTAATACCCATATTTAGAACAAGCAATTTGTTGCAGGTTTATAACACTATGCGATATTCTATATAGACTCAGTTGAAAGAGTAAAAAGTGGTGAAAAAAGAGTTAAAAATGATTACTTACTTCGATGTTTACTAAAAAACACCCTCCTCATCGACAGTAATTAATTGATTTGATAAAATCGTATGGCAAACAACCTATGATATTTTCAATTGCTTTTTTATGGTTTCGTTAAAGAAAATTACCACGATTCGATAAAATAGAAATGAAAAAATACGTTTTGAAAGCCTGAGCTATGCAAATGTGTGTTCATTCTAGGGGGATTTAGATTTTTAGTTCTTAACTCTGACGTCACTTATGCAAGAAGTGCAATTAAATGTTATCTCAACAGCAAATTGCTATGTCGTTCGTAACATCACCTGGGCTACAAGGTTGTCTCACACAGTGTTCTGAGACTACAAGTAGTAGTCTCTATAGACGTGTTACCGACGTTTCGTGTTATCGACGTGTTTTAGACGTGTTATCAAGTACAGTACCAGGAGCGGGAGGCAACAGGATCGGACCGCCGGTCACGGTTCAATGGCTCTTTCAACAACCTTGTCCAATCAATTGCCGAATTACCCAATCGCCGTTACGTTCTGAAGACGGGCGTCGTCAAAGTTTAGTTCAGTATTTAAGTTATATTTTGGTTCCACCCGCCATCAGCTTTAATATTGATAAGTGATTGCGATTTTGCCTCAATGTATCTTGTTATCTCAAAATATATCGTATAGGTACGGTCACACTACATTTTTACCGTAGAGATAGACACGCAACCATAGAACTATAAACACGCAAATCGTGTTGCGCGACAAGAAAAAAAATCAGCAATATCAAAAACAACTTGAATTGTTCTCGCCCCCAATATTTTACACCACAGTTTGTGAATGGTATTGTGTATAAGAAAAATATGAATCTCAAGTGTCATTGGAGCTTGCAAATTTTGTATATATACTAAATTTTATATATATATATATATATACATATTGTATAGCATTGGTTATTACTTCCATGTGAATGTTGTAATTGTTGTATTAAGAAATTTCCTTCAGTCTTAACGTACCTTTCTATTATGGTATTTAAGAGATTATTGCGGACATTTTCCATCACTGATTAGTAATAGCAAGATTCCCAACGTTGCGGGGTCAGATTCCAGATCCCGAAACGTCGTGAAACTTGTTTTTACTAATCAGTGATGGAAAATGTCCGCAATAATCTCTTTAATAATATAAACTCACCATCACGAACAATGAATTTTAAACGAAGGAGTACCTTTATAGTTGACATATATCTTTCTTTGTGTATATGGAGGTTTGATAGTACTGTACTATCATTTATTACATCTTACATCTTCCGTGATGTATAATCAATAGGACTATGCAGTGTGGTTGCGGGCTAACCTCGAAGTTAAAAGACTTCATCTATAGTTGGTCTAATTTTGACGCTATGATATTATGGCCGTTTATGAATACGTTAAAACTATTAGCAACGTTTATAGTAGGCGTACAATTATTTTAAATTTACAACTATCACTTTATTCAATTGAATTAGCTGGTGCGCCAGGACCAGGCATAAAGTTAGATGAGTTCCATTGTAGAAGGTTCTAAAATGGAAACTTAAGAAGCTAATCTAGGTGACAAGTTGACGTTATCGCCTTAACACTGATGCAACCTCAGAATATATCTGGGTTTGTTCATCACTCGAGATATATTGAATGATATCATTGCGCACAAATCTACACGCGTAATAAATTGGCATGAAACGATACTGTATTGCAGTAAAGTAATTCGTTTTAATCACCCTTGGCTGTTGAGCTTTCCGGTGGATTAAAGTCGTTATCAATCCAGTTATGCTTTACAACTTTTGTATTGAAGTTATGTTTGTTCAAGGCTTATGTGGATGCACTACACAGAAATACGTAATCATCGTTCTTTTCTACGAGTTTATATGATGCATAATTTGAACTAACACTCGTACCTTAAACTGTGTTCCCAACTAAAATGTAACATTTGTACTCAACATTGAGGAGAAGCAGCTTGGCACCTGGTAAATTGTGATTGCTCAACAGCAATTATAGTGACAAGGGAAGACGCTTGTAATAAAGTAGAACACAGATGGCGTTGCACGTGAAATTAGTTTAGTGTCTGTATTGACCCTAGTGTTTTAATAAGCTTGCTGCTACCAATTGATTCAAACGTTTTTTCCCATTTTGCCAGGTTAAAGAGACGGACGAAATATTTTAACACCAGTTTTAGTTAAATATCACACATTGAACTTATGTTTGTAGTCAGTTTGGCACAAGCATTTTTTACGGGTCCTAGTTATAAATATTACCTTGGTCTTCAGTCATCAACAGGACTATAATATGAATATTTTAATTGATTACCTTTGATGATTCACTCACATATGATTCGCTGTGCCGATGTGTGGTGTAATACGTGACCCAAATAACATCAGACAGACGAAGTCTTGTGAGAACGTTTTGACGTTTACATTTCCAAGATTCCAGACATTTCATAGATTTGTTCACTACTCTTTTTAAGATACTGTGATCTTATATATTGTGATTTTGATGTTGATGTCTGAACCCAATGTCTTTCACCGAATGATTAAAGGTTCATAAAAATTATATGTTTCGTTAAGATCTCATGACAGGCTAAATGTTTCAGATTATAAGTAGGATTTTTTCTTGTTCGAGCTAACACTTGTAAGTTGTTCGCCTAAATACCCTGACAAAAATGTAGTTTTTACTTTTTTTTCGTGTGTGAGGGGGGTTAAATGCCTTTTTGATGAAAAAGTTACCCTAATTTATTTTTACCTTAAGTGTTTACCTAACCGTTATTCTTTATTGTTGATTTTTTTGGACTTTACCTATCGCTTCTAGAGTTTAAAACTACTCTAGAAAGTTTCGGGAGGTAAGGAAACTCCTCCCGTTGTCAAGTGAACCCTACTTACATCTAAATATCAAGCAGTTATACCTAACTAGCCCACATTTTTCTACATTTGTATTTATACAAAACTTAGTTAAAGTCTTAATAAATCAATAATAAATTCAAATCCATTGTTATCCATGAGCTTCAAAAATACGTTATTCTTTGTACATTAAATTTCCTGATGGTTCAGTAATTTATAATTATTTTGACACATATACTGCTATGAGCTTTAGTTTAACTGGATAGTTTATTTCAAGGAAACACAGAGTTTTTCCACAACAGAGGTCAGCCCCGCGTTATCAGCTCAAGGTCGCTCGGAGGTCGCGCACCGCTGATAGCCCGATAGTGCCTGCGGCTCTGTGCCGTAATGAGGCGCAGAGGCAGTGCACGTAGCCTTGCCCGCAGCCCACTGTATATACTGATGCTACGTACTAATAGTCGGCGAAGGTTGAGTCAACATGCAGTTGCTGGACTGGGCCCAACAAATGTGGCGTATCTGTGAATATTTGACGCGATGCATTCCTTTCACATATGTCGGATGGTAGGTTTGTCCGTTTAAAAATATACAAATCTGTAGTGTTATAATGTCGGGAATCCCAAAAACTATAAATCCGCGTAATCTGACGGACTAACTGCTTACAGACTTCATTATTCTTCTAATTACTTGTTGCCTGGCTAATTACGTGATCATCATTCATACATGGTTATCAATAGTTTTAATGTAGTAGGTTATAAACCAAAGTAAACATCCAGCGTTTAAACTCAAAAGAGTCTTTAAAGGAGCAAACAACAAAATAATCCCTATCGGCAACGAAGTGGCATCACCGAAAAAGAAACCAAGCATCAGGAATGTGCAGAACTGTTTAGTTTAACCAGCATATTAAACCCTTGTTTTTTTCCTAGTGATATATATATATATATATATATATATATATATATATATATATAAAATAAAATCTCCAAATCGCAATTCTTAAATTTTTTAAATTATATCATTTTCCAAAAGAAATTTTAAATATTTAGTCCTCCGGACTCCTTTTATTATAAATAATAACTCCTTATGACCTTTGTAATAAAGTAAACTTGTAACAGCCACAACACTGAGTTAAATACTTAATATATAAATACACAAAATATTCAGAAATCAAGCTAAAAAACAACATTTCAAATGGCATTAACAAATAATAAATATCAAAACATTTAAGAAAAAACTATCTCTGGAAGATAGGTGTGTGTGTGTGTGTATGTGTGTGTGTGTGTGTGTGTGTGTGTGTGTGTGTGTGTGTGTGTGTGTGTGTGTGTGTGTGTGTGTGTGTGTTGGTTTTAGATGTGTGTTGTCTGATGTGTAAGACTTATTTAATAGTGTTGCCATGGTATGAAATGTATATGATAACTGATTGTCATCGTACAAATGACACAAGTTGAAGTATCAAAGTTTAAATTATAAAATATCAGAATTTAGGTTAATGTGCTGGTTAATAAATATGCATAAACTTATATGTTTATGCATTTGTCGTGAAGCTACATTAACATTATGGGGCAAGGGGACGTACTCCTCCGGTGAATCGCCTAACGGGTCGAGTTAAATTCGAAAAGTAAATTTACAAATGCATGCTTTAAAAGCTAAAATTTTGAGTGGCTCCCTCATAATAAGAATTTTTTCTTTTACCTTAGATTGCAATAATTTAAACTATCTCCAGCAATGTGTCTGACGGCCCAAAGCGCTCTGGAATGTAACATCGTCAAAACTGATAGTGGCGTTTGTATAGGATCTTATTATCTGTTACTCAGTGCAAATGTTTTCCCCTCTAATGCTTCCAAAGTGCGTTGCAGATCTACAACATGTGTCATAACGGTCCAAAGTGTAAATGTGTCTTCTAGAAAAATATCGCGACAGTTTTCCCCAACAAATTATAATTTGTTATTGTTTAATGTGTATTGTATAAATCCTTGGTTTATTCATAATTTAAATTTTGTAATAGTTCACATTTCCATAGGAAATTCACTAATAAAATGTATAGCCTACAGACAAATAGGGTAGGTAGCGTTCATCGAGCTATTATTTGTTTCTTAATTCTTAAATTTGTTCAAAAATTGGGTTTTGATAACATTATTAGTAGCCATATTCGTGAACTCAAGTGAAAAATCAATATATAGATATCAATTTGAACGAATGGTGTTTTTGGCATCTGGGGGACCTCAAAACAAAAAGTTATCACGGTCTCGGGCTTAAATTAATTAAATCGTACTATTAAAAGTAGTTGTCAACCTGATCCCCGGTGTGACTACTTTATTTGGAAGTTATCATGAGTTCTTCATAGAATAGTGATGCTTTTAACTGTCTAAATTCTTTATTCAGGCGAGTAAAATTACCAATTACCGATTACACGTACTTTTGATCATGTCTACGTCTACCGCGGCGACCGCACTTACGTATCTCGTATGCATGCATTCGCGTAACCAGTGAGGATGTGCGATGCTGTTGCATAATGCGATAAGGTGACACGGTTAGTATCGAAACCTAAAATATCGAATCTTTGGATCGTACACCTTCGAGTTTATCGGGTCATTCTCATTTCTTCGAGTTAACTTGGTAGTGAAGGTTTTATATAAGTTAAATTCAAATAAATTTATGACTTCTTAACCCTTGATTATTATTTATGGCTTATTATCTTTATATATTATTTCTCAAGGGTGTTTTTGTCGATATTTATCCCTTAATACTTCAGTGTTATTACTAATAACGTAGCCATCATTTTTTATATTACTTTCTCGTCTAAGTGCGTAAAATAAAAATAATAATTCTAAATCATAAAAATGGTCATCTAACGGGTGATCTAATTTATTTGTCAGCGGACTGGTGGCACCACCTTACAGCGATAAGTTAAACTATATAACTCTAAACGGTTTTCAAATTCGTAAGCTGCGCAGGGGATTGCAGTGATATACACAAGCCTATATCGGATCTCTTTAGTTGGTGTAATTTACTGTAAATAACAGAATCACTTTATTTTCTTACCAAGTTATGGTTTCAACGTGGCGATATAATTTATGGAAATATCGTTGTGGACTATATAACATGCAGTTCGTTTAAAACAACGTACCTATTCCAATATCGGTTCGCCCCCACTTTTACTTCGGCGATTTATATACGATACGATACGATAACTGACTGGGTAGCATGGTGGTTAGAATGCTCGCCTAATGTATAATCCAATGAGCTCTATACAATCTGGAGAGACTACTGCCTTGCAGTTACTGAAAAAAAGCGTGCCGTAGAAAATCAGCTGGAAGCACAAAATTTATTTTCCCTCTTTAATACCAACATAATACGTCAAACATCATGTACAAGGTGCCATGTTCGTGTTGTAATGTTGGTACTAAAGAGGGGAACAATTTTACCGATGATGGCACGAAAATCCAACCTGCAGTAGTCTCTAGTTATATAGAGCTGACTGGTATAATCTGAGGTTCGCCAAATCAGCTGTGAGCGAAATTTGGTGACGTTTCGAAACTAGACCCAGTTGCAACTGTCGGGACTATTAACTGTGATGAGTTCCAAGAACAGATCGACCTTAGATAGTAACATGACTAGGGTTTAGGCTGTCTCCTTTCAAATCGTGAAATAATTGATCTAAATACACCCGAAAAAAATACATTTATTACCTCGCGTGTCCAATAGCACGCGTGCAGGTCGGCGTCGGAGGCACGGCAATGTACCTGTGATTGTTGTCGATACCGTCATCGTGTCAGCGCGGCGCCCGGCGCCACTGTTATCATTTAACCATCGATCCGTTCGGTTTCGCCCCCCGTTGAGGCCAGGCTTTCAATGACGCCAATTGTGTGCGAGACGGAAGGTGAAAAACATTTATTGTTAGAATTTTCAACAGCTGGTACTGATACGATGAAATAATCTGTATACATTTTGTAAGGTTAACATAAGATTCAAGAGAATGGCCCCACGTGGATCTTGAACGAGTTTAAAATTAGGTCTTACGGGGATCGCCCTGTTCTGTATTGGCTACTGTTGTAACGATATAGTAGACATTTTACTTTATTGCGGCCAGACGTCTTTATAATGACTATGCTTAAGATGGGGCTCCAGTCACGTATAACAATTCGCGTTTCTGCCTGCTTCTCCCTTAAGGCCAATGTTAACTGTCAAAGTCCGCCCCTTCTCCGACATCTTTGAGGTTAATTTTAAAAGAACAAAAAAGTACCTAGTGATTTCAGTGAGCAGAATATCGTTGTCACATATAGTTCACCCATACAAAATCATGAATAGTGAATTTTCTGGAATTTTACTGAACGATTATTATTTGGATTATCGACATTTTTCACTGAAATCGCTTTTTATTTATTTTCTCTCGGAGACTCAGGTAGAAGCCGGGAATTTACTGAAGCCCGCACTTGAAAAATAACAATATAGTCGTTTTTTACTTTTTATTTTTTTTTTACTTTTTGGCGGCAATTTTGATAATTCTAGGTGCCTAAGGTGTGACAAAGAGACGAAGTAAGTATAATTGTTCTAATGTTTTCGGTGATCAAACTTGATCGCACAAAGTAGCAATGATGTACTCGGTTGTAGTAACAGCTCGGTGCTCAGCCTGTATGGTTGTGATGTCTAGAAGGTCGACGATTTTGGTATTACCATGCAGAGTTCAGAGATCCCTTGTTATAGCTGCATGCGATCACCAACTTATACTTGTACGCAAGTTGCAAGACAGCCCCCGGGACTTTATGAAACGTAGTTTTCATGTATTTCCTAGTTTATTCAGTTTTAAACATGTGGTAAAAAGTAAATAGCGGTTTAATATTAAGTTTATTCTCTTCTCCAGTTTAATTTTGTTATTGTGTTTGGCGACCAGGTTTCGACGCCATGTATACCTGTTGTAACAATATTTGGCATTTCATCCGAGAATATTTCTGCAGACGATTTTTATCTTAAGCATCTAAAGTCGGATTTGTTTCTTCGAAAACTGATCTATGAAGACAGTATCAGACTTCAAATTCCTTATGTATTTTTTAACAACAAATTAAGGCAATTATTGTCCATACTATTTATTTTTAACAACATATTTTACTGTGGCCAACAAGGGATTTCAAATTTAATTTTTTTGTTGTTTTAGTTGACTTAATAGATGTGCGCTGTGAGTGGAGGTTTGTAATATGTAAATTAAAAAGCTCTACTAGACCAAAGTTGTATAAAAATAAAAATAAAAATTTCCAAATTACAGAAATATTAAATTTTTCATTGATTAATATTTCACGCAATCGGGTTAGCGATTACATTAAATGTTGTAGGAAGTAAAAAATTCGCTTTTCCTTTGTTTTGTCAAACATTCATCATTATAAATAATTGGAGAGTTTTTCCCCCAGTGTGACGATCTTCAGGTGCAATAGAGTCGCTTGTAAAAGCACAGACAAAGTTTCTCTTTTATAAAAGAGGGGGTTGAATTTTTATATTCGCTGTTCACCACTGGAGCATCGCAAGTTGCATGACTGAGTCGCTGTGTTTCATAGTTTCCTTGTCAATAATGTAAGGCCAAAGAAAATGTACACTTTATGTATTTTATAATCATTTGAAAATCGGTCATTCGATAAAAAAAATCCTCTCAAAGAATAGATTACTTTTGAATTTAGTAAAAATTAAATTTGTGATCCCGATTAAAATTACAGGAGGATGACGGAGATGAGTACTCAGCATTGATTGAAAAATGTGGAATAGCATCTTCATACATCTCTACACTGATTAGACAACGTGAACTTATAACATTTTCGTTAAGTTTTTTTTTTAATTTTCACTTTAAAACTTTATTTAGTTTTGTATTACAGTTGATGCAAGTTAACCTGCACGATCACTCACTGTCAATTACTAGCACTTAAATGCAACTCACTCGAACTGAGTTTAGTCAACAACATCTCTCTCAGGAACTTCTAAACACTTAATTAAATCAAATTGTTTACGTAGAGTTTTCGTAACTATTCCTACAGAATCCAATCTTGGACAGTGGTTATTGTGTCAGTATTCAATTTCATTTTAGTTTTAAACGGAATATATATTAAATAACAGTTTGTTGTATGTCGCAATATCGTTTGGTTTAACTCTGTTTGGCGATCGAAGGTTTACAAACCATCTTAAGTAACGTAAGGGTAATATACAAATTGTATCCACCCTAGATTTTATTATACAGTCAGATCAGGTAGATGAGAGCATAAATAATATCGATTCGCTTGTATTCTTAGATTTACATACTCTTGCTAGACGATTTATGATCATTACCTGCAACATTCTAACCGTCTTTATTAAACAGTGTATTAACCGCATATATTTAAAATGTCCTCACAAATTACTATCAAATTGCAAATTAAAATTTACGAACACATTGGCCCATACCAAACCCGTAGCGATTATATATATACCGTAGTGAGCCTGTGGCTCGAAACCCAGGAAAGTTGATCCATCTTGCGTCTAAATAATATAAAGAGTTTGTCTAACCATTTCATTGGTTTGGGTTCGTGCCTCCTATGTTGATACTGCATAACTGTGTTTTGTTGTATGGACAGCAGTTTTAGAATGAAATTGGATTAAAACTGATCTAACTTTGAAGGCGTCCTGTGCATTTCAGAGTGGGGGTATCGAAAATTGAAAAAAACTTTGCACAACGGATAGGGACTATTTACTTGATACCTCAGTCGTCACAATCGGTTAAGAAAAGTGAGGAGTTTGTTAACAAATTTAGCGTATTATATCTATAATATTATAAAGAAGAGATGGTTTCTGTCTGTCTGTCTGTCTGTCTGTCTGATGTTCCGGGTGAACGCAAAAACTACTGAACCTACTGGGCTGAAACTTTACATAAAGGTAGATCTTGAACCCATGCAACATATAGGCCTATTCACTTCCTTAAAATCCCCTCGGGCTACGCCCCGTGAACATCCTAAATTTCAATGTTTACATTTCAGATTAAAGTAAACATTCAGAAACTGTAATGCGAACAGCTGAGGACACTTCCATTTGACAGCTTAAAGAGCAGAAGCAAGAACAGCTGTTTCCAGCTAACTAAAATCCAAATTGCATTGACTAAAGAACGGGTAAAGAAAACCCCTGTGCGAAGAACGGGTACGTCAGCTAGTGTGTATATATATATATATATATATAGTTGCCGAATTATATATATATATATAGAACATACACAGGATTTAAAGTAGTGCTAGTTCAAAAACTATTGTCCACAGCACTTTCAAGTGATGCAAATCTTGAAAATATTGCGCCCCGGAATGCAAGAGAGTATAGCAGATAATGCTGATAAGTACCGCGAGCGACGCGGTTTCCATCGATTCCGCTTTGTTCTTCTTTCAACCACTTCCCGCAGCCCGGCCATTGTCTGTGGGTCTCCATAGTTGTATTCTAAATTCCACCATACAATGATTATTTCGAGTAATTTTATTTTTTAAGGAGTTAGTTCTAAGAAGCTAATTTTCCATATCAAGAATAGATAGTTGATAATCACTACAGGTGTGATAGGGTTTACGTTATGATTAGTTCTTTGCATTTCCCTTTTATACAATAGGAACAAGTCATTACAATAAAACGACGGCTTTAATTTCCAAATAAATGCTCTACATGTACAACATCACAAATCATCAATGCATTTAATATGTATTAGGTGACTACTTCAGCTACGTTCCATGTGACACAAATATGTTTGTTTTTTACCACAATTTTTCGCGGAATTTTGTTTAGCAAACTATCCAGCACTAAGTTAGTTTTTAATTTTTTTTCTTGACACTTACAAATTTTGCACGCACCCTGTAGATTTGCGCTTATACTTGTACCTAATGTTTGTGTATACTATCACACTATGATACCAATGACTACATAAACAAATGATACTATAAAACGGGACCTAAATAAATATATATTTTGGTTTTAAAACTTCTTATGTATAGGCCCTTCTCTTCTCGCAAATACTTTCTCCATGACTGGATGTTTGGGAAGGATTGGGATAGTAAATTATAATTACTATTACATTACGTGTTATAATTTATTATATTAGTATTAAAATAATACATTTACATGATACCGATTTTATCTATTACTTACAAGTTTAAATACGACGGCTTTAATTTTCAAATACATGCTCTACGTGTACACATCACAAATCATCAATGCATTTAATATGTATCAGGTGACTACTTCATCAACGTTCCATTTGACACAAATATGGATTCGACCACATTCTGTCTGTGATGCTTGGTTGTGACAGCCATTTAAGGACCTTGGACCTCCACCGCACCGTCATGATTTGTCATGGAGTGACGTCACATTTGTACTAGTCATGTCGGTGCAATTCATTCGTAATGCTCCTAATATTTATTTAACTAAAAACCGGTTCCAAGCGAACTTGCAAACTGTAATAATGTTAGTAATGGGGTCAAATGTTTCGCTTTAGTTTCATATCTTATCGTGAACGATAACACGTTCGTTTACTATTTACGAGGTAATTTTTCCTGTTTCATTAAATTTGGGGTTTTAAATTAAAGTTGAATCTTCTGATCTTTTGTATTTTTAAAAAAATTATCGCTTTGAAAACATTTTACTGTAAATCGACATTAATTAAAATACTATTATACAGTGTAATACTGGATGTAACGCAGTGTACAGTGTAATAGTATTTTTTCAAATATATGGAAAAAACCTCAAGCAACCATAGGCCTTAAAATGAAATACATCCCTCGTCGTAACCTTACGTTTGTGTTTTTTTTTAATGTTATAGTTTTTATTTGAGCGTTACCAGTACCAGTGTTATAGTTATTTTAGCGATCGCCCGCCCACCGCACACACGCTGCCGGTGTGACTGTGGCTACTTACTGCAGCGGCTAGCCTCAGTCTGCTCTATGACTTGATCAATGACACTTTACGTAACGAAGGCCAGCGATGAGGCGCTCTTGGGTGTTATTACGAGTAGCTTGGGTGTCTTTGGTCTGGCGAACAATTACGTACCGCACAATTACTATATTACTAGTTTATCTAAGCGGATTTCGAAGCGTTTTCTTGTAATTGGGTCAAGTTATAAGCCGTATGTTAAGAGGGGGCTACAGTCCTGTTTACCTACCTGCTTCCCCCATAAGACCAGTGCTACCTTTCAAATTACTCCACTCCTCAACGAATTATTTGAGATTGTTGATTTATGGATCGTTGTATAGAGAAACATATTACCTAGCGATTTTAGTGGGCAAAATTATGATGTCACATATTATTTTTAAAAACACCAAAATATTCAATTTTAAAATTAGCTATAAATTAACGATGTGGGATAATACGTTGAGGAAGAACGGACTTTGAAAGTTAACATTGGCCTTAATTAAGGAAGCAGGCAGAAACCCCTCAAGTTTCGTGACTGGAGCGTCCTTTAAGTAAAACTCCCGAAGTACTAAGCAAAAATAACTATGAAAGACGAACGTGAACAATGGGATGCACATTTTGCCTCGTCTTCAACAATTATCCATCCTATATATTACCAGAATTAATGGGTGTGGAAATACCTTCTCGTTTCCCAGCGGCATTTGGCCGAATATTTCGAGATTACTTTAAGTTTCGAATTATCTAAAAACCTAAATAGGACGCAAAATTGATGCTATTTGATTTGACTTTTGTCATAACCTTAAAAACAATTGTAGAACTCGAGAATAACTTACTCGTCAACCCTGCAACCCTCGGAAAAACCAGCCGCATTGTAGTACATTATGCTATCTAGGAGGTGAATTCATTTGTAAAATATTTCCTGAATCATTCTTATGGCGGATTTTAATTGTATGCAGATAGTGTATTTTTCAATAAACCGTTATTCAAGCACATTTTGTAAATATGTATACGTAGTAATGATTTTTTCGAAGCAATTAGAAACTAAGAGAATGAAGATAACCAGCAATGAAACGTAGATTAATAGTGACAGCAACATCTTTAGCCACTTAACTTCTAGCCAGTTTAGCATCTTAATTTAAGTCTTCTACTATCATCTATCAATTCCTTGTGTTTTAAAACGTTGAAAAATTAATTTTTCCCTTTGCACAGAGATGTTTGTTTCAAGGTTGTCGTCTACATGTTGTACAGTATTATTTTAGTTTTAATAATAATTCTTCTAATTCTTTAGCACTGGTGTTGGTTTTATGTTGGGCGATTTTAACAAACTATTTATTAAATTGTTAACAACGTTTTAGAGAACCTTTTGATGAAATGCAAAATAAGTTTTTCGTATATCATTGTTCCCTGTTAATTCCTACTTGAACATTTGAATCCTTAAAACGTCATATAAATCACTCATAATCCGTTTTTACGTACAAGCTAAATTTGAAATACAACTACCCATACAAATTACATTATTCCAATTAGTATGTTAAATACCTTTTTAATTGGGTACTGTAACTCCCATAAGACTAGTTGTTGCTAGACAAATTATCCAGTTTAAAATATTTAATCCATCGTTGAAATGTAAAACTTCCATACCTTTTAAATTACTCGATTTCCCCCTGTTAAAGGGGAAACTACTTGAATCAACTGTTTTGGAAATAATCGATTTAAAAATCGCCCAGCATATATTGCTTTAACTGTGTAAATACTTGTTAACTAACTTGTTTAACTATTTTCAGACGCATGGTTCACACCAGAGCGATTACATCCGAAAGGTAAACGCCACGGAGCATGCGCAATAGATGCAATAGAAGTAGATGTAGATGCTGATGCATGCGCATTCTGTAGATGTAGATGTAGATGCAGTTGCTAATGCATGCGCATTCTGCAGTTGCAGACCGTGCTTATTAGTTTATATTAGTGTATTTTCTTCCTTGTTTAGTTTATATCGACATGTTCTTATATGTGAGTTGTTTTCAATATGTGTTTCACAGAGTTCTCCACGCGACTACGCTTGAATCGACTTGCAGAACGATTTCCTCAGTTATTCCAATTGATCGTTTACTGATCGATTTTATTATTTTAAAGCTCTTATACAAATTTATGAATAGCAAAAAACAATTCAAAGTAATTTTTCTGTTTTTTTCAGTTTCTTAAGCGAAACTCCCTTTCTCAATGTCTTTCAAACATGAAACCAGACAATTGCTCAAATATTTTTTAAGTAATCGAAGAAACGTAAAACTGTAACAACATTTTTTCTAAACACAGGGCCACAGAGCATAGATTCCTCAAATATTGATTTATCTCCAAATAAAATCTTACCTTGGCGAGCACCCTCTCGAGTCTAGTATGGATTTACATTTTTTACAGAATCAGTGTGTCATTACAATAATGTTAATTTCTGCCTAATACGCCGGTCAACAAAATGTTTAGTACCCCCATCCTCTTCCAGCTTTACCTGCACTGGAAGTCTCTGACAACCAGAATACTCTTGAATATATATATATATATACGTATATATTATTCATATATATATATATATTCGTATATATTATTCATATATATATATATATATTCGTATATATTATTCATATATATATATATATATTCAAGAGTATTCTGGTTGTCAGAGACTTCCAGTGCAGGTAAAGCTGGAAGAGGATGGGGGTACTAAACATTTTGTTGACCGGCGTATTAGGCAGAAATTAACATTATTGTAATGATGATTATTGTAATGTCAGTCCGAGGGTGTTTCGCAATAATTTGATAAAGTTTTACCTTGTTATTTAGCAGGTAAAAACTAAAAAAATCCCGTCTCAGCAAACCTGCATACTTAGCGAATTTCCAATGAATATATAACATAACACATTAAGCCACTTAGTAGGATGCATAAGAAATATATTCACAAACAAGCGATATTTAAAAGATTAATTATTCTCCATAAGAACAACATTGGAGATGAGTATGCAGGTTTGCTGCAACAAGGAACACAAAATAATGTGTTTTTATGAAAATATCAATAGAACTCATCTAAGTAAAGTCACATACCAAGTTTCATCCATATTCATAAATAAGCGATGTATAACAATTTAATTATTTTCCACAAGAATAACATGGGGACCGAGTACCTAGGTTTGCTGCTACGGAAACCATTGGCGAAAAAATTGTTTTGGTGCAAACAACAATAAACCACAGCCAGATGAAGCCATATACCAAATTTCGTCAGTTTATGTCCATAAATAAGCGAGATATAAAATTTTTCTTTTTCTCCATAAGAATAACAATAGACAACGTACTGTGTTTAGCACTTTCAATATCTCAGTAACCAATTGACGTAGAGCAATGAGACACTTTGTATACTTCTATTTGCCATTTGCTAATTAATCTTCACGTATAGCAATGATTATGTGACTGTTACCACGTAAACTGCTAACCGTGTGTTACTCGCGAATCGTTACAAGCCCGTCAACAGTATCGGTGAAAGAACACGCTATTAGTGGACGGTAACCATGTGCTGGAAATTGCCGTTGTATATTTACACACGGTCTCCTTTGGAGTTCTGCTCCCCCTGGACCATTTCATATCGTTCTTATAATACATAGTGTAATATATGCTTATAAAGTTCTTATGGTTTCATTCAGCCACATTTAAAATTTAATTTTTTGTGTACAAAATATATATTTTTTGAATAATACTTTTTTAAATAATAAATAATCGTGTAAGTATAACCGGGCTATTACCTTAACATTTTTATTTTAATGCTTATGTGAACAAATGTAGGAGGGCAATGTAGGACTTGATGAGTTCATAAGCCATTGCGCCATCCTACAGCCACTCCCCTCCCTCATCAAAGTGCGCAGTCATTCTATATAAGCTCACTGCATCATAAAACCTGTATTTATTAAGTCGGTTTTTGCTTAACAGAACCCATGCAAAAAATCAGTGTACAATTAATTTGTTACTTCGCGTTATTGGGTATTTTGTCAAGCAATGAAGGGTATTGGAATATTGGGTACTGGGATATTGGGTATTGGGATATTGGGTACTGGGATATTGGGTATTGGGATATTGGGTACTGGGATATTGGGTACTGGGATATTGGGTACTGGGATATTTTTGTGTTGTTGGTAACATTTCTCACAGTAAAAGTCTTATGGAAAAGAAAATTTAAAATTATGGTATTTATGCGTGTCACAGCAAATTAACTTTATGTTTTACTAAAGTTATTTCGCTCTCTTTTATCAAGGGGATTTTAGCCTTTGAGGCAGGTAAATAATAACTCGTTTGCTTCCAGCTGAGGAAATGTAGTTTTTTTCTTAAATGTTATACAGTACTGTAATAATAAATACAATGATCGTATGTAATGTAAAACTTTAGGATTAAATTTACAAATAATTAACGACAGTCCAAGTTGCCCAATAATGTGGACAACAATATGCTAGATATTATATCTAGCATAATATTATATCAATGACTCATTTAAATTTAGTGTGCGAGACCCGTTGTCGGGGGCTGCTTCAATATAGTAAAACCGTTTATATTTTCCTAGACGATAAGATTACATTGTCAGTCCGTAGATCGGGTTTCCAAACGGGCAGATGAGTAATGTTTGTTTAGCTGTATGAGTCATGCATGATGTTGTTAAACAAACTGAATATCCTTACACAAATGTTGTGACATATTATTTACATCAATTTTTAATAATTACAAATAACAAAACAAATTGCTTCTAAAAATATTTTCTAGTGATATTTTTGTTATTGGTTAAAAATAGGATTAGTACAATTTTCAATATAACGGATTTCTGATCATGAGACCACTGTTTTTTGTACAGTAAATATACCCTTACGAAGCCAGAATTTTTCAAATATTACGTTTTTTCGGACCGCACAGGAGAGTTACACTACTATATACGTAATAGCGTTCGTCGAGGAACACCCAGGTCACACTGGTGGTCCACTGCCGCCGAACATTTTCAGTAGCTTATTTTGTCCAGATGCTCACATTTATCATACATAAATCTATTGGCATTCGCGGTTTACATTTGTCTGTGTTTATCGTACTGTAGTCTCGTGCCCTTCATAATACCTGGACTCGAGTGTGTTTTTATAACTCGGTTTGTAAAACATCCTGCACCGAGCTGTGATCACTGTGGGTTTTTGAGTCGAAGGAAACTAATATCATTGAGTAGTACAGAGAGCGGACTGAGGCCAACAGCTGTTCTTGCTCACGCACAACTGAACTTCGCTGCCGGTGCCAAACCGCATTGCCAAATTTGCGAAGAGAAAATTAGGCAGATGAATCCAGTTTTGTGCGTTCGAGTTGTTTCTACATAAATTACACTTTGGTGAATGTGTTAAAATACACCTAGGGGTAAATAGTTAATGATCTTGCTTCTACCCGACATAAATCACTATGGGTGATTTATGTCATCGCACAAGAGCAAGTGGACATTGAGAGTGTGTTCATTAATGTATTTTAAATTAAAAAAAGTGTGTGGAAATTTTTGCCTTTCCAGAAGTTGGCGTGTAAATCTGAATTGATATACCTATTGCGTGTTTAAGATCAGCTTGCAGATTGGCTTATTTGAAAATAGATTGCAGTAAAATTGAATAAACGTTCAGTTAGTCATATCTCAGTCTTAAAATACTTACATTTATGTCGTAATTTTGATTTTAATGTAATCGGAGGTTTATCTTTGGTCAAGATCAGGGTAGGTTCTGTTTATGTATGGAATTCCGCTGTTGATACTCAAATATTCTTTATTAAGTATCCAGATTTTAAAGTGGACGGTTTACTAATTAGCTGAATCATGTACAGTGTTTCCAGTAACCATATGTTTGTGAGTGAGTCAGTGCGGCTAGTGAGTCACTGTTGTATTAATCGCTTGTTCTCCTACAACACTATCTCTCTAATATCTCTGAACTTTGACTTCCTGATTCCCGTCTGTTGGAGATAGTATTGTATCTTTTCCAAACGGGGTATTCTTAGACGTTTTAGTAAGTCTGCTGAATATACAGTGCATATAAGAAATATGAAATGCACCGTGTGTAGGCTAATATAAAGGATCTTAGTGTAAAATGATTTGTATTCAAATCATTATTATTATTTTTATTTACTACATGTTCAAATGTAATTTAGTAGTCAACGTCCATGTTTTTTTCTATAAATATGCTTTTTGATTGTATAACAATTATATCTTAGAGCCATCATTTAGTTTGAATATAGAACAAGAAAATGTGCTATACAGGTCAGCCCCGTCTTATTTATCAATGGAGGGTGGTTAATTTAAATCTGAAAAGTACTTTGTTTGCGATCGGATATTCAGTCCGTGGGCGTATCAGACAAACAGAACTGTATGCACCTTTACTGTTCAGTTATTTAATAGTAAAGTATCCGTATCTCGGTTTCTTTTGGCGTAACCTGTCTTTTCCAATAACCCTTTTAAGAGTATTTCGTATGAAACAATCTTTTCTTCGAATAGTCCATCTTCAAGCAAAGGTTGGACCTCTCCACATAAAAAGTGTAAGGCTAAATAAGCTCTTTAAGATTGGCGCATTATTCAAAAGTCAGTTTTGGCATCTAAACTCTATACCCTCTCATATTATGATTAGTCTCTATATCCTTCGACTAAAGTTCGACTTTTAAGAGGGGGCTCCAGTTACGTACAATTTCGCGTTTCTAGCTGTTTCTTTTATAAGGTCAATGATAACTTTCAAATCCCGTTCCTCCTTTCGGGTTATTCAAAATGGCACTTAATGGTGCGAATTTAGTTCGACCTTTTTTGATTGTAGTGGTCTCAGCGTTATTAAAAGATGGTGAAGTAAGCTATTACACTTTGCACTCTCACGGATACTGCAACTTGTCATTTAGATGTACTTTAGATTTCAGCCCACTCCGTATTCTCATAACGCGCCTAGTAGACATCGACCTTTGGACCACCAAGAAGCGAGGCGTGTCAGCGTTGCATGCGAATCGATTATTTATATCTGGAAAATGACTGACATATTTAACGAAAGTGCTTGAACATAAAGAATATCGTCTGAAAGAGTCAAAACGTTAATAACTACGTTCCATTAACCATAGTTTATGTCATGGTGGAAGGAAACAAATATGTGTGCTACTCCAGTGTCTAAAATGGGTAAATTCTGCGCATCTGCGTCATACGGGATGCAAGCTCAAGCTCCAATTGGCTGACATACATTTTTTTCTACAATCAGCTGACAGTCGGCGCTCACCTGATGAGCCGGCTTGCATCCGAGTGACGTCACAGTCCTGCGCAATAGCACATCTATTTTTTGTCTTTTCACTATGAGTTTGTGTGTATATAGGAATTATTTTCTTAGAAACCAACATAAGTTTTGAAAGCAAACTATTTTACGCACTTGATTTGAGGGGTTTGAGTAAGAAAATACGTCGTAACAAAAGGCAGAACCTGACTAAAACGATAGAATACTAAATGACACAAATATCTGGTAAAATAATTCGGTTCTGATAATCCTGGTTCTTTCTTCCTGTATTGGCTGGACAGTGTAGTGGTTAGAGCGCTCGCCTCACAATCTGGGGTTCACCAGTTCGATGCTGGGCAAAAATTGGAAAATGTGAAAGTTCCCACTGGCTCCCACTGTCATTGGTAATATAGCTATTAACTAAATATCTTGGCTAAGTCAGTAACAAGGCTTCTCACTCATTCTACATTAATAATTAATTAATAGTATTCTTAAACACGCCTTAGTTGTTTCGGGATCTTAAACAGTGATTAAGTTTACTAATCGGGTGATAATGGATGTGGTTGGATATATAAGCGAATGTAAGACTCTCGAAATGTAACGTAAATAACAATAATGGTTCTTTATTGATGAAGATTAAATCAAACTATTGTGCTTTAAGCACTGTCTCTGTTGTGCTCAATATCACGATTATTTTTTAAATTAAAATGTTGCGAGAGTTTTGTCGTTTTGGTTTTCAAGACGAGGCTTCATAGTTACTCACCACTTTGCGTTTCTACCTGTTTCTCCCGTAAGGCCGATGTTAACTTATAAAGCCCGTGCCTCCTCAAAGGATTATCCGAAATCATTTATTGATGGTTCATGATAAAAAACAACAAAATGCCTAGTGATTTTAGTTAGCAGGATTTCGATATCAAAAATAGTTCACCCTTAAACAAATTTTGAAATATGGAATATTTTGGAATATTTATTAAGGTATCGAAATTTTGCCATCTGAAATCCCCGGATTCTTTTGCTCTTTAAAATGAACCATAAATCTATGATTTCGGATAATCCGTTAAGGGACTGAGACGAGTTTTGAAAGTTAATATTGGGCATATTGGAGAAGCCGATAGAAACTCGAACTGATTCGTCAGATTCATTTCACGAGTATATGAAAAAGTCTTTCGTAGTTGTTCCTTTTTTTGCTCATAATTATTTTCATATAAAAAATGAAATGTTGCTTGCCGTTGGACTCGACCAATATAGTGGGGGTTTTGTTGTTTTTTTTTAGGAGGGAGGGGGCTACGCAAAATACCGATTAATTATTTGCATTAATTGATTTAAAAAACCCGCAGTTTCTGCAAACACGAAAAGATGGGACCGCTAGAGTGTAAACAAATAAAAATTGAATAATGAACAACACTTGCAAGCGTCTTCAGCCCTTTTGATTGTAAGTTTATTTTTTGCGTTGGTCTGATAAAGCCCAGCCTATTCATGCGCCAGAACAACGGATGTTCTTAGAAAACATATTTAATATACAATTTACGATATGCTTTTAACAAATTTAAATTAATAAATACAGTGGTACTAAGTGGAAAAGTCTTCTTTACGAAGGGAACTCGAGACTAGCGCCTGTATTTCTCAAATATGTGATCGGTGACACTTGGCTGTGCCAGATTTGTTGCCGAGATTCAAGCGGCGCGCTTGTAATGGACTGAGTTATCGTACACCAATTAATTATTATGTACCATCACGTTCTTTGTGTGTTAATGTTTATTTTATCTATTTTTCAGTACCACTTGTTTACCAATGAGCAGTGTTCAATATATTACAATTCATAGTAAAATTGATATACTCATCTCGGGAAAAAGTAAAAAGGTTACTCGGTTATATCCGTTTTTGTGGTATGTAAAATATATGATGATTTGATACAGAAGTCTTGTAACCTGCCAATGAAAGAGACATGCCAATTTATTTCATTACCTGTTTTTTATTAATTAGGTAACAGAACTGATTAAAAATACATTTTTTTTAGATTAACCTTTTTTAACTAATAGGGTACTAATAGGTACTTGTGTTTTGTAATATCTTTAACTTGTATTGAAAAAAACATTTGTATTATCGTTTTATTATTTTACTATAGTTTTGAATGTACATAAAATTAATTAATGGTATGTTTCCATATAATTAATTTATTAGCAATAACCGCAGAATGACAGTATTCCTGACCTATCCTAACCGTGCTATTACGGTGCCGCGGAGGTCCTCTGTTACGGACTACGTAAGAACTGTCTGTAGTGGATTCAATAATCGAGTGTGAAATTAGTTATTTTCTTCTAAAAACTCGACCCAATACCCCCGCTCAGAACATAAACATGAGAGGATGTGCTCTGCGTTGAAAGTGCTGCGCAAAAACGTTAATCTCATTTGCTGGAGGTTGAACAGCGATAATGAAAACGTTGTTGAAAGCAAAGACTTAAAACTACTGGACCGCTCGCGCCCGTGGTGAAGCGAACCAAATTTCGGTCCGGCCGCGTTCGAGGTCGCGCCGCAAATGGTGGGCTACCGCGGCAGCGCTTAGCATGGGGGATATAGGGAAAAACACGACGCGCGCTCACTTGAATTGAATTTGCAGCCAGGGAACATTTTTTATGGTTGAATGGCCTTCTGATCCGTATTCCTGAATAGTTTCTCGAATTTTTAATACCGAAAGTAAATATATTCGACCAGGGTTAGTTGCGTAAAAATAACAGAAAGTTGGGAGTTTTGTAAAATAATCTCCTTGATGGCTGATTCTTTCATATTTCCAGTCATATAAATTTATGTACGATCCACTAGGTTTTAGGTGTTGTTCAATAATGATGTTTTGAAGTTTTTGGTACTGGAATGAATTTTTTATGAGCAGTAATATCGTTTTTTGGACTAGTGAAACTTTGAATTTTAGCATATAAACTTCGACGTTCGCCAAAAGTTGTAGATTGTATGAAAGTTAATTGGCCTATATCATAAAATTTTGTTGATGAATGAATACCAAGACAAATACTTTTTAATAGCAAATGTATTCTTAATAAACATTAATTACCAACATGGTTCGTTCACCCGTCCACGTATAGTATTAAGAACGATTACATAATGTTGCATTAATACAACATTTCGCTATTGAATAACAAAAAATTATCTTCAGTGTATGATAACAATTGATTATGATTTATTTAAGAGACGATACAAGTACAGTATAATAATAATGGGGTTAAGAGTATTTTGGAAGGCATAGGAGTAAATGAAATGATTTTTCTCAAAATTAATTTGTATTTACTGATTAACTGTTACATTACACATTACAGTTGAATTGTAGAATGTTGTAAGATTACTTAGCAAAATACGACTAAAAGAAAAGTCGTATAACTATGTATTTTATCAAAAAACTAGGCCATGTTGTAACACAGCATCACTGAGTTGAATTTAACAGCGCGGCACGGCGCGGCGCGGCGCGTGGCACGTCTTGGATAGAGCGCGGCGAAAGGTTTCAGCATCTTTCCAAACGAATTGTAGGCAAACCAACAACTTTACCGAAAAATGGTTGAAATAAAAGTTCTATAGAAACTAATTATCTACAACTTTCCCGCTGGAAGTTTGTTTCTAACCTAAAAATAAAAAACTTCCTCGCTGAGTAACTTTTTCATGTCCCTCTTTATTAACACGTAACAGTTTTTAATTATTAAAAATATTAAAAAACGGTAAAGTAAAACAATATTTATACTTTCGGATTCCGTAGTTCACGTACACAAAGGATATATAAATTTCATTACAATTCAAACATGGCAGTGAAGTCCAGGAGCGTGTAAACGACAGCGCGTTCAACGCCAGAAACAGCTCTGAGCACACAGTGGCCCACCATTTCTGTTCCGCACAGACCTACGCGGACCGTTTTTAGCTCACTTAGCGATCTCTCCAGTAGTTTTACCTCGATGGTTGAAAGAGGTTCTGTCCACAGTCCTTGGCGTAATTGCGGGAGGTGACACGAGCACCTACAGCGGAGAAGCGTATTCGCAGACGCCCCTCACACTCGGCGGTAACGACTAGATACTAGGTCTCTAGAGCGGTCCGGTCGAGGAGCATCTGCGAGTACCGCCGCACCGGGAGGTGGCGCTCCTAGCGGCGAACGCGACAAACCTCAGCTGTCCGCGCCGTAAAGCTATTGATCCGACCGGAGTGGACTCGCCCGTCGAGGGGTGTCCCTGACTCACAGCTAGCTCACCGTTTAAATTTAGCGGCGGAGAAATTGTGGCGGGAATTTTGCCAACCCGAAATGACTGCGGCGGGCCTGGCTACTCTGTCTGGGGTGCGATTTGGACTTGTCAGGGTGTGAGCAGTGAGCGGTGCGTGCGGGTGTCGGGACTTCGGGAATTCTGGAACTGAGGGTGTCGAGTGAGGAGAGTGACGAGAGGATATAGTGTAACAACCCTTCTGTGGCGATCAGTGATCTCGGGCAAGGACTGTTCTTCAGCCCTTCCATTGAGCCACCCTCTAGAGTGGTGGGGGTGCGAACAGGTGTTGACTACCGTCAAACATTCCGCCGACCTTGTTGGTCTAGTTAGGACTTCACTTACCTTCCGAGATGAGCCCCATACGCAGAGAAGACTGTAAGTGATTTGTCAATTGTGTGGCAATTTGTGTAACGTAGGGTGACGGGTGTCAATGGTCGATGTGGTTCATTGGTCGTTTCATTTCATTACTTTACCTTGAGCAACCTAAATAGAAAAATGCTTAATTCCTTCTCATATTCCTTCTACGGTATTTGCCCTTTCCCATTTTTGCATGCGAGTTGCGTGTTGCTAGGTCGAAAAACTAATATGATATAGAGTTATTTCCACTCTAAAATTATATAAATGGGTGCTGAAATAGCGACAGGCCTTATTGAAGTTGTCGATAAATTGATCATGAGCATGTTAATAAAATAAAATTTGTAATTTGCGTTTGTTTCGTTGTGATTTGCAACATACAAATCTATTACAACCGTGTCACAGCCTGTCAACGAATTGTCTACATTATAAACAACTTTTGACTGTGCACGAGTTTGTAATAACCTTTTTCAATTGGAAGCTATTAGTGTAACACGTGTTTTTCTTCGTCACTTAAAATATTACCATTGTAAAAGTAAAAATACCAACTGTTTGAAATTCTCGAGCTCGAGTGATGCCCTTCTGCAACAATTGACAGGCATAACTTGTACAGTACTCCGACTGGCAAGTCCAATTTATAAATCCGATTTACACTGTTTCAACTTTAAAGGTCACTTGGCTGGGTAGTAAACAACAAACCTGTTTTTGTAGGACAATGATTTGGGAAAGTTTCCACTCATAACATATTTTGACACCTTTATTGAGTTACCAATTAGCACCAAATAATTAATAAGAGTAGGGTATGATATTTATATTTTAATACTTTTCTGATCAAAAGTTAATTGAGTTTGTTTTTAATTTGGTGTAGGTACGTACCTTACAGTAATTACTTTTGTTACATTTTCTAAATGGATTTATTTTAAAGGTGATTATTAGTCAATTTCTAATAAAAATGCACCCCGTTGCCACGATGTTCGTCCCTGTTTCAGTCAACAGTACACAACACTGGTAACAACCTCCAAAAGGTCAACGATACCTCAGGACCGAATCCAGCCTTGGGAAATGTTCCGTTTTTGTTATCACGGATTACCAGTGCTGCCAACTACCCGGAGCCCAATCCCAATTGCCGCAGCGTTGCCAACCTAGCAGCTTCCTCAGCGTTTCTGTAGCCTGGTTCAGCGAGTGCTGACGCTGTTTTATATCCGCGCATCGTGCACTTCCCTGGCTTTGTTTCAAAGCGACCTTGCACAATATTTAAATGTCATCATATGTTTTGCTACGTTCGCAGATTGGCAAGCGTTTCCCCCTTTGTTTTAATTGTATTGTGACACGTATTTTGAGGCAATCAGTGCATCTCTTTCGATCAGTTTAGTAACACGTGGGGAAGATAAATGATCCTAACCGAAACAACTTGAGTTTTAAGTGGATTAACTTATTATTAGGCTATCATAAATTAGAACACATGTTTACGACTTACAGCAATCACTGTAGGGCGTACCGTCATGGCTTTTAACGCAATGCATTGTCATTATAACAGTTTTAGTTCCATACTAGGTCTAAAATTGTTGCAAATTAAATGTTAGAGTTCTTATCGGCTTAAACATACCATACAAATATTTCTGGAAAACAGAATTGATAACCAACTCCAATTTCTGACGTCACCAGTTATTCAAACAAAGCTTATCTGATTGAGTAATAATAATTATTATTTATTAACTAAATAGACAGTAAAACCTTTACGTTAACTGATGAAGGCTATTATCAGAATAGGATTGGTATACCTTACCAACATTGCTAATAAAACGTGTTCTGTTCACAACAAAATTAAGTGTGTTAGAAAAACTTAATATAATTTTAGCGAATTTCCCCTATAGGGAAGAAGCTATTACCGTAGGTCTCATGGTAAGACTTAAGCCCGAGACCATGATAACTTTTCATTTTGAGGTCCCCAGATGCCAAAAACACCATTCGTTCAAATTGTTATATATGTATATATATATATATATATATATATATATATATATATATATATTTATTTATTTATATATATATATATATATGTGTCCGTAAGCACGATAACTCTCGTAAAAAAGGTCTGATCTTATTGAAATTTGGTACAAATGTGCAAAGTACCATTTATTTGAACGAGTTCGAAAACCAGATGAATCGCACCATCCGAAGGGGGGTTTTTGGGGGGTTTTGTACCCCAAAAATGAGGTTTTTGGGGTTTTCACATTTAATTTTAATTTAAATCAAATTTTAATTTATACCATTGAATTCAGCTTAAAAAAACAAACAATTTGGTATTTTGATCATTGCTCTACGTCAATTGGTTACCGAGATATTGAAAGTGCTAAACACAGTACGTTGTCTAATGTTATTCTTATGGAGAAAAAGGAAAATTGTATATCTCGCTTATTTATGAACATAAACTGGCGAAATTTGGTATATGGCTTGATCTGGTTATGGTTTATTGTTGTTTGCACAAAAAACAATTTTTCGCCTATGGCTCCTGTAGCAGCAAACCTAGGTACTCGGTCCCCATGTTATTCTTATGGAAAATACTTAAAATGTTATATATCGCTTATTTATGAATGTATATGGATGAAACTTGGTATGTGACTTCACTAAGATGAGTTCTATTAATATTTGCATAAAAACCCATTATTTTGTGTGCCTTGTTGCAGCAAACCTGCGTACTCATCCCCAATGTTATTCTTATGGAGAATAATTAATATTTTAAATATCGCTTGTTTGTGAATACATTTCTTATGAATCCTGTTAAGTGTTATAATGTGTTATGTTATATATTCATTGGAAATTCGCTGAGTATGCAGGTTTGCTGCGACGGGGGTATTAAATACCCCCGCCGCGTACTCCGCGAATTTCTGATGCATAATATATGTCTTAATACCCCACAAAGCCGCATACCAAGTTTCATAAAAATATATTCACATATAAGCGATATATATAATTTTAATTATTTTCCATAAGAATAAAATTGGTGATGAGTACGAAGGTTTGCTGAAACAAGGAACACAAACAATTGCTTTTATGCAAATATAAATAGAATTTAACTAGGCGAAGCCACATACCAAGTTTCATCAATATTCAATCATAAAAAAGCGCTACATAACATTTTAATTATTCTCCATAAGAATACCATGGGGGCTGAGCAAGCAGGTTTACTGCAACAAGGAACAAAAAAGGGGTTTTATGCAAATATAAAAATAACTCAACAAGGTGAAGCCACATACCAAGTTTTATTAATTTATGTTCAAAATAAAAGGAATCATTACATTTTACTTATTCTCCATAAGAATAACATAGGGGATGAGTACGCAGGTTTGCTGCTACGGGGATAATCAACAAAAAAATAAATTTTGTGTGCAAATATCAATATACCAATACTGCGTGAAGCCACATACCAAGTTTCATCAATATACATTCATAAATAATCGAGATAGGCCTATCAAATTTTATTTATTTTCCATAAGGATAACATTGGACAACGTACTGTGTTTAGCACTTTGAATATCTTTGCAACGGTTGGACGTAGAATCACAATTTAAAAACCAAAATGATTGTTTTTTTGAGCTGAGTTGATTGGTGAAAGCAAATGTGAAGTTTAAATTAAAATTAACTGAGGAAAAGCCAAACACCTATTTCCCATAAGATTAACGGGAGATTTTATGAGCAGGGTTTTTTTGGATTTTCTCCGCAACCTAGGGTAATAATTCAAAATACTATATTATTTGTTAAGTTCTATAACATGGTCCAAACCAAAATTAAGTGTTTTACAAATTTTAGGGTAAGAAATGCAAAAAAACTGATTTTTGTAAAATTTAAAGCCCCCATAAACCCCCCTTCCCATGGCCCTATTTTTCTGGTTTTTGAACTTAAAGTCATGAATGTCACTTTACACATTTAAGCCAAATTTCATCGCAATCGGACGTTTTTTACTCAAGTTACCGCATTCACGGACATATATATATATATATTTCAACGAATAGTGTTTTTGACATCTGGGGACCTCAAAACAAAAAGTTATCATGGTCTCGGGCTTACGTCTTACCATGAGACCTACAGTAATAGCTTCTTTCCTATAGGGGAAATTCGCTAAAACTTGTAGTTAAAATACCCAACCAGTTACGCCAGTAGTACATAGGCCTACATGATTTAGTAATTTGTTTGTACAAATATTTTACTTGAAATCTATCTTTGACCGACTGCGGTTTTACTGTTAGACGATCGAAATCAAACTTGTAAACATTTTCTTAGGAGACCGAGGGTGCGTCCGGCTGCATTCGGATTGCTTGCTCCCCCATGGCCAGTAGCGCCAGCGACATACGGATTGCTCCCCCTGCCAAACCGGTTTGATTTAACCGAGCGACAAAATACGTATTGCTCCCCCCTGGTCGTGGCGAAATAACCAAGTCGAATATTTGCCCTGACTGTACTTTTAAAAGCCACGGCACTTAAATATTACATTCATCATTTCATATAATGTGTGATCATTTCATGTGTGGAACCTTGATAACTCGAACCTCAATAAGTCAAATTCCTTGATAGCTCGAATTTTTGACATTCCCCTTGAACTTGCCTTCCTAATGCTATGTTATTTTACCTCTATAAGTATTGCTCCCCCCTGGTCGTGGCGAAATAACCAAGTAGAATCTTTGCCCTGACTGTACTTTTAAAAGCCACGGCACTTAAATATTGCATTCATCATTTCATATAATGTGTGATCATTTCATGTGTGGAACCTTGATAACTCGAACCTCAATAAGTCAAATTCCTTGATAACTCGAATTTTTTACATTCCCCTTGAACTTGCCTTCCTAATGCTATGATATTTTACCTCTATAAGTCGAAGGGTTAGCAGAAAACACCTCGATAACTCGATTTATTTAGTATTTTTAGGCTGTCACTGCACTTCTGTAAGTCGGAAGTTTTAGTTGTAGAACCTCTATAACTCGAATGTGCACAATCGCCGTACCTCTATAAGTCGAAGTATTGACTAGAGAACCTTTATAAGTCGAATTTGTTCATTCAACAAACCTCCAGTGACTTTGCTCCCGAAAATTCCAACCCTCCCTCCTCACTACATCTGTTTCCTGGGTGCTCCTGGTGTCGTTAAAACAACCGAGAAATTTATGTTGTGGATATCAAACGCACTCATCCTCACGCATGGGTTTCACCTATGTGAGGATTTCATTTCATAAATAAGGAACAGTCCCATATTGTTGTAAATTATGTATTTTTCTGAATTAAAATGGGTTTGATTTGATTATATTTGTACTCTTAGGAGTATGCTTAATCTATGGTGAAACGTAGTTTTTAGGTTGCGTTTTTACTAAGAGTTTGCAGTTTTTTCAAATCTGTTGGCGAAACTATATGAGAAGTTGAAGATTATTTGAGGCTGTTGACATAGGAAATAAAAATAGTTACATCAGGAAGCAGTTTGGAACACCAGTGAACTCTGTCGCCAATTTTAAATAAAAAATAAGTGTCGTACTGCTTCACCCTAATTCCAACAATGCTCTGCATTTTTAATTGTTATCATGTTTTGTTACTTTTTATTTATTTTTGAATTATTCTAATAGCCTACGGTACATTGACGTTTAGCTACATTGAAATTGATGCGTAGTTGGTCAGAACTGACTTCCCTAGGGGGAGAGATTTGTTTTGGGGCACGTAATAAGAAGTAAGCAAAAAACGTCTAGTAAATAGATAGGAAGTGGTCGAACGGGAAAAACATCACCAAAATACTGAACTCCGAGTCATTATTTGTTTACTTTCCTACTCGACAATATATTCACTGAAGGAAGTGTTTCGAAGTAGTTCATCCTCTACTACGTTAACCAAAGAAGCTTTACAAAATATTTCCGGGCTTATGTTAGACATTAAAATTATTTAAATCCTTTTTAATTTTAATTATTATTATACGGTATGATTATTTATGATAAAAAGCACGAAGTGGTGGTGATGTAAGGATTCTACAATTCTATGATCCATCTATTGTGTCACCGTGACCCTCAATAAGTCGAAGTCTGTGGAGAATCACCTTAATACGTCGAACCTCGATATTTCGAAATATTCGATAACTCGAATTTTTCCCGTTCCCCATGAGGTTCGAGTTATCGAGGTTCCACTAATTTCATATAAATCTTCATCTGTGATTGTTCTCTTGTCATAAACCCAGCTGTTGATGAATTTCAATTTGACAATTACGGTATTTACAATTTTAAATGAGGCCAGAATTGGTTTTTGGCTATTACACGTTTTTTTTTTAAACCAAAGTCTCGACGGGAAACCTAGAAACAGTCGTTATTCTTATGGAGAAACCATTCTTTATTGTAAATACGATCTATATTTATATAAACATAACTAATTTTTAAACGTTACGACATTGCTTCGGACTTTGGTTTGGATAGGTACAGTCAGATCCAGAAATTTGGACAAGCATTCCATCACGGCCATGGGAGAGCAATACGTATGTTGGCAGGGGGAGCAATCCGTATGTCGCTCGCACCAGCGAGCACATAATACAATTATATAATTCCTAACATAACTATTATATATTATAATACATACTATTATAATACATACTATTATAATACATAACATAATTCTATTATGTGCTCGCTGGCTCGCACGGCCAGCCAGGGGGAGCAATCCGTGCGTCCTACTCCGGACCGAAAGACCTGATTTGTATTTGCATAATATCTTGTTAGTAATTTTGCCTCATAATTCTCTACG